>CM060907.1:284441406-287008906 GCA_030737815.1 Allium fistulosum | reverse complement strand
ATTTATTTGACTTATGTGTTGAATTGAAGTGTGTTTGAAAGTGTTTGAAGCAAAAATAGTCGTTATAAGTGCACTTCGATATCCCTTAACTTTAACTAGTGTAAACTGGATATTTATGATCTTAACTTGGGATAATTTGATTTGATTCTTCTCTACACATATTTTTGTGTATTTGACAATAAATAAATGGTTTGGAAATTTATAGAAATTGTGAACAGAAGTTGTGAAATTTAGAACGAAAATGTGGTTATAAATACATTTTGTAAATATAGCCTGTTTTCAGGAACTTTATTAAATAAACGGGAAGGTATTCTTAGGGTTTATTTCCATTTCTTTAAAGTACCCTAAGGGTAGTACTTACTATAAAAATTTCAAGTCTTAAATCATTATTAAAGTGGTTAAAACCTAGTCGTAAAGATCGTGCTTTTCGATGTTGTTTTTAACAAGGACATTTAACAACGTTTATAAATGTTGTAGTAAGTCGCTTATGGTTTAAGTGTTTAAAAATGATATTTAAATTTGGTATTTTTCTCTCATCTTTTTAAGGATGTTTTGTAACACATTTAGAAGTATTTTAAAGTTGGTTTGAAATTTAAGTATAATTTTAATAATTATATATGTATTCTCAAAGTAAAGAAGTTTAATAATATAAAACATGTTTTTCGTCAAATTATAAATTAGTTATTTTCAAGTAATATTTTACATATATACTAAAAACCTATTAAAGTTTTGAAAAAGGTAATTGACTAGGCTTAAAACTAAAATCCGATGTGGTAGACTTCTTTATTTATGAGAGTTAAGATTGATGTCGAGTAGGAACGGATCAATAAAGCCCTAACCTACCGGCTTCCCTCTTGAACGAGAAATAATTAAGTTGGAATGTCGAAAACATGTTAATATTGTTATTTACTTATTGGTTTGAAAGGTAATTAACTTTTCTTAACGCTAAAAGCCGACGAAGTAGGCCTATCTATTTGTGAGAGTTAAGATTGATGTCAACCAGGGATGGATAAATAGAGCTCTAACCTACTGGCTTCCTCTTAAACGAGGAATAGTCAAGTCGAGGATGTCGAAAATGGGTTAATCATGTTGTTTTTTGCTTGTTTATGGAAATCATTAATACTATACTTATCACTAAAAGCCGATAGGTAGACTAATCTATTTGTGAGATTCAAGAATGAAGTGTCTAGGCAAGGCTTTGATGCAACTAGTGCTCTAACTTACCTAGCTTCACTCTTCAGCGAGGAATAATATAAGTTGAAATGTCGAAAATGAGTTAAGTATATGAATATTGATTTGTATAAGCAATTATTTTAACTGGATAGTCTATTAGTCGACCATCGAACTTAACCAAATATTATTAACTTAGATCTTTAAAAGGAATGTTTTAAAGATAAGCATAAGTGAAATGGTTTTGGGTTTGTAGTGACAATGTTTAGGTAACATTAGTGTTAAATCTTTTTAATGGATTTGTGAAAGTACTTAGATCCTTAAAATGGAAACTTTAAAGGAAAATTAGGTAAGGAATCTTTTGAAAAAAAAGATTTAAAGTAAGAAATATTGTTAATGATCTGTGAATATACTTATACCAATTGAGATAAGTTTATATACAAATGAATAGTAGAATTTGATAAATGAAGTTTATTAGATAAAAAAGTTTTACTAATAAAAGATGTTTTAATTAATAAAAGATTAATTAAACCAAAAGGGAAGTAGAAGTCGCTTATGTGACGTGATCGTACTTTGTATGTTTACTCGTTTATAGAAAGCATTTAGTCGTATACTTAGCACTAAAAGCCAATGAAGTAGGCTTGTTTATCTGTGGGAATTAAGATTGATGTTCGTGTAGGGATATAAGTAATAGAGCTCTAACCTACAGGCTTCACTCTTAATTGAGGGATAGTGTGAGATGAAAATATCAGAAACGTGATAAGTATACGAGACTTGGTTTTCATATGCGATCGTTCTCATTATTATTGAATGACCAAATTCGTCGATTCAACCTTGAAGAGACCGGGATCGGTAAGTGTTTTACTTATCAAAAACTACTTCAACACCAAGATACATGTTCTATCTCTTGGAAGTGAATCCATTCGAGATGCCAGAATCCATGTATGGTTTCGAGATCTATTCAAGATGTGGGAATCCAATTGGGAATTCGGTTCTGTTTGAGTAATGAAAACTCGTGTGAAAGATATCGAACGTGGCCTCAACATCGGAAATAGCTAAAAACAGGGTTGGATGCACAATATGGGGTTTTGTAGTCTCGTGATAGGGTACTGTTAACTCCATATCTTGAGTATGCTTATCGATGTTGCACGCGGGAGTTAGTGGTATTTAGTTCCACATGGTTCATGTTTGTGTTCAAGCGTGGGCCTTTGTGTTTACCTTATGGTATATTTTATCTAGAGATATACAGCACTAAAAAGATGATTTCTAATCCTGGTGCATGGAGTTTGGATTCGGCTTCTCCGAAGAGATCTCCATAGAAAATCCATTATGCGAACGTTCCTTTTCGGTTTTGATTGTACTCCTAATATGTTGTTGAATGTAACCAATGTAACCATTCTAGCTATGTTATATATTTATATTCTTCACCCTAGATATTATCTAATACAACACCTTATGTACCTATTAGATGGTGGCTCTTTTGAGGGGATAACCGTTATGGCATTCCATGCAGGCTCAAAAGTACTGTTATACGATGTACACATATTTCTTGAGTTTCTCATACCAGATTTATGTCTAACGCTTGGTTTTTGTTTTCCTTAGATTCCTCATGTGCTCTTTTGAGTAGGTTTTCATTGATGTTCTTTGGAGCTCGAGAAGACGAGCTGGATGTTTCACCTACCATAGTATTCTTATTTTCCCTGCATTACTATATTGTGCATATCAACATATGTGATGATAGGCTGTTATAATTGTAGGCTGACGATAGTACTTAGGTTTTGTAACTTTGAAATTTCCATATCGGAGTGACAATTTGTACTGTTCTTTTGATATTATATATTACCGTTCCGCTAGCGACATTCTGATATTGTGTTCCTTCTTCCTTGTCTAATTTCTTTTTCATTTTATTTTACCCTAAAATTTGTCTTTCTGGCACTTGGGTTCTTGACACGTAAATACCGTTGATGTACTGTGTCGACATTTGAAGGTCGAAAAGGCATGTCGTTGCAGCTAGTATCAGAGCTGAAGATTAAAAAAACATGGCTTTAGTGGGGTAAGACTCATTAAGAGATAGGGTAAGCGACATCCTAGAATGAGTTGAGTGTATTATATATATGAGAGCGTATTTGTATTTGTTATAAACGTATACCGCAATGGTAATTAAAACTGTGAAAATTAAAGGTCTTATATAAGGTAACTTATATAAGTGTAAGTTGTTAAAGTATAGTTCAATTAATTTAGGGATTAATGATGTTCATTCGTTACACCTTAATAATTTGTTTAGTCATTCTTAGCCAGTTTATGAGCATTGACTTTCATTTGTTGATTGTTGATTTGTGCTCGACCAGTTTATGAGCAGTTTTACCTTTTCACAACATGGGTTAGGTTGACAGTATTTGTAGATGCACTAAAATGAACATATCATGAATTTAGTTTCACATTTTGACTATGAGGCATTCGATGATAATGTTGAGTTAAAAGTTAGATTTAGTAGGAGATGTTTATTTTAATCTGAGAAAGGAAGGATATTATGTAAATAAGCATTTGTAAAATATTTTATATAAGAAAGTAGTTTTTATAAGTATGGTTTATAAAACATGATTTATAAACAAGAAGAATTTAACTGATTTATTGAGAACTTAAATCCTGGTGTCTTTGAAAATGTTTTTCAAGATTTTGGAAAAATAATAGTAGTATTATTTGAAAGTATGTATTTGGGGAATTGGTTTATGAAATTGAGATCATGATACTTAGTAATATTTACGAAGCACTTGATACTGTTTTGAAATGATTTTGGTTAAGTCTGAAAGGCGTGAACTAGATGTATTGAGCTCACTTCTGTCACTTGAGAATAATTCTGGCGATGAGTTTAGCATATTGGCGTTCATTTTTGAGTTTCTAAGTGGGGAATGCTATAGAGTTGTTTTAGTAAATCAAAATCCGATTTGATTTAGAAAGTATGATTTGTTATACAAAAGGTATGTGTATATATTATTATTTCAAAATGATTTGAAAACAAACTTGGTGTTTAGTTCTAAAGTTTTTCTTTAAAAGAAATTTGATATGAACTTTTTATAAAAATTTTATATGTATGCTATGTAGGGTGCCCGAGTGGTAGTGGCATAACCTGGAATAAATGTTGGAACTTTTCATGTTTTCCCTTTTTGGATATAGAGTGTTTAATGAATTATTGAAATTTGTTAAGGTATTTTATGGACACATATAGCACACGCATTAGGATTGTATGGTAAGTGCATCATATTATGATATATTGTTTGGTAGATTTCACTTGTTAAAATGGATCGGGATTTCGATGATTTTGGATAGTCGGAAACTTTCGAATCATTATAGAACTTAAAACCAAAGTTTTTTGTGAAGATATAAAAGTTGAGTCTATATAGCACTTGAATTAAGAAAGTGGTAAGTTAAAACAAGTTATAAATTATAGAACATCCTTGTTAAGTCAATTGAATTATTGAACATCCTTATTAAGTCAATTGAATTATTGAACATCCTTGTTAAGTTAAAACAAGTTTTTTGTGAAGATATAAAAGTTGAGTCTATATAACTCTTAGGATGTAGTGGAGTATTATATGAGTAGAACTTAAGTTATAAACGGTTTACAAACTTGAAGTTATGTTTATGAAATGGTTCATAAATGATTTTAGTATTGAATGAAACATACTATTTGTATAAAAGAATGTGATAAAAGATATTGATGTAGTTAAGAAACCAATAGGATAAGTGCATAAATTGTACGTAGATCGTTTTATTCGCATGATGTTCTTGATCTAGTATTCAAGTACATGATTTCGAGGTGGTTACCGGTCCAAACAAGGATCTTTCGCTAGATTCTTAACGGCGAACGCTTGATACAAATTCTTGAAAAGATCCCAAAGTTTTCTATCATAGTATATGGCTATGTAAGGAGAACGAAGGTTTCTAATAAAGGAACCTGATCAGAGTCCACACTAAAGTGGTCAAGTGATCTATACTAGTTTGGAAGTGAAATTTATGTGATCGAGCAAGTGATCGGAATTGATATTGCATACGAATGGTCCATATGCATCGTACGAGCTTTAGTATATATCTACCTGTGTTTTGTTGGGTTATGGAGAGTTTAGGTAATAACTCTTCGATTTTCTATGAGGTAGCATGAATAATCGTCTAAGTGGTAACTTGAGGCTGTTGAGCGCAAGCTACGTTTGGTAGATTTTTTATATTCCTTGTGTGATGAGAGGGTTTGTGAACCTGGAAAATCCGAGAGCTATGTTTGCTAGTATGTGAATATTGTTAAGTATTGCTATGTGATCGATCCTTTTATTGATCGTGTAGGGCTTTCGAGGATGAAATATTTTAAGCGAGGGAGAATGTAACGACCTGGAATTTTGGACACTTCGTATTTAAATATCTAAATTATTGAAATATTTGAATCTTGGATTTAATGTTATTAAAATAAATTAATAAGGTTTTTAACCCCATTTTAAATCATAACTAATTATGGTAAACTTATTTTGGAAAAATGTTTAAAAAAATAACTACTTTGAAGAAATATCGATAATGTAACCAAAAATCATTTTATCGATAAACATCTTCTTAACCATCAGAAGTTGTTTAGATTTTTTTATTTACACTTATTTACTTTGGAAATATATAAAACTAAATAATTTTTTACCATTTATGGACATAACCTTTTTGGATGATGTCATGTGTTGTGCCATCAAAGATATTTTGAAAATGAGGTTTTAAGGAAAGACTTAACTCTTAGTCTTATGTAAAGGAGAAGTGATGAAAAGTGAGCCTTATATGACATGAGAGGAGGGTGGGGGTGAGAACAAGCTTAGGCAACACCATTTGAAGCTTAAAAAAGGAGGGGTATACCCTTGATAATAAATCACAAATTCAAAAGGCTTGGAATGAAGTAAGGGAATAAAAATGGTGGAAGTGCTTAAGCACTGATCCACTAATTCTTCTCTAACCTTTTCAAGTCTAAACTAAATCATCTCCACTCTCTTCTAAACTTTGGCTATATGCCTAAAACATCATTGGAACAAGTCAAAGTGGAAGAAAGGTTAGGGGAAGAGGGGGTTCCAAGAGGGGTCGTGGGCAATGGAAGAGAAGGGAAGGTGTTGCCATGGTTTAGAAGTGCTAAAAGTTGGATCTTTAGACTTTTGGTGATGGTAGGAGGTGGTTCTTTGATTCTTGTGGCTTTATGCAAATGGTTGGCTTGGATCTAACTGATTTATCTCACTATCTTATTTGTATATATATGTTGTGTTTGAAATATAAAGTTAAAGTGACATTAACTAAGTAAAGTTATAAACGTTGGACCCCTCTTACTTTTGAAAGAAAATGACAACTTTATATTATATAACATCTCTTTTATTACCCACTTAAACATGTATCATGGCCTTGAGTTAATGTTTAAATGGTTTTTTGACTTGTGTGTTGATTTGAAGTATGTCTGAAAGTATTTGAAGCGAGAATAGTCGTTATAAGTGCACTTTGATATCCCTTAACTTTAACTTGTGTAAATTGGATATTTATGATTTTAACATGGGATATTTTAATTTGGTTGTTTTCTACACATATTTTGGTGTATTGGACAGTAAATAAATGGTTTGGAAAGTTATAGAAATTGTGAACAAAAGTTGTGAAAGTTAGAACGAAAATGTGGTTATAAATACACTTTGTAAATATAGCTTGTTTTCGGGAATTTTATTAAATAAACGGGAAGGTATTCTTAAGGGTTAATTTCCATTTGTTTAATGTAGCCTAAGTATAGTACTTACTATAAAAATTTCAAGTCTTAATTCATTTGTTAAAGTGGTTAAAACTAGTCGCAAAGATCGTGCTTTTCAATGTTGTTTTTAACAAGGACTTTTAACAGCAATTATAAATGCTGCAGTAAATCGCTTATGGTTTTAAGTGATTAAAATGATATTTAAATTTTGTATTTTTCTCTAATCTTTTTAGGATAACACATTTTGAAGTATTTAAAAGTTGGTTTGAAGTTTAACTATACTATTAATAATTATATATGCATTTTCAAAGTAAAGTGGTTTTAAAATATAAAACATGTTTTTCATCAAATTATAAAGTAGTTATTTTCAAGTAATATTTTACATATATATTTAAAACCTATTTTCAAGTACTTTTAAATTTTTGAAAAATGTAATTGATGAGGTTTAAAACTAAAAGCCGACAAGATAGACTTCTCTATTTATGAGAGTTAAGATTGATGTTGAGTAAGGATGGAGCAACAGAGCTCTAACCTAATAGCTTCCCTCTTGAATGAGGAATAATTAAGTTGGAATGGCAGAAATGTGTTAATCTTGTTGTTTACTTATTTGTTTGAAAATAAATTTGCTTAACGCTTAAAGCCGACGAAGTAGACTTATCTATTTGTGAGAGTTAAGATTGACGTTGAGTGGGGCAGAGCAATTAAGCTCTAACCTACCGGCTTTCCTCTTGAATGAGGCATAGTTACGTCGGGAATGTCGGAAATGGGTTAATCCTGTTGTTTGTTACTTGTTTATGGAAATCATTATTACTAGACTTAACACTAAAAGCCGACGAGTAAATTTAACTATTTTTGAGGTTAAAGAATGAAGTGTCTAGGCAAGGCTTTGATGCAACCAGTACTCTAACTTACCTGGCTTCACTCTTGGGTAAAGAATAGTATAAGTTGAAATGTCAGAAATAAGT
Organism: Allium fistulosum; assembly: GCA_030737815.1. NCBI lineage: Eukaryota > Viridiplantae > Streptophyta > Magnoliopsida > Asparagales > Amaryllidaceae > Allium > Allium fistulosum. Next base: position 287,001,028 of record CM060907.1, on the reverse strand, counting down.
TAAGTATATGAACATTGATTTGTATAAGCAATTATTTTAACTGGATAGTCGATTAGTTGACCATCAAACTTAACCAAATATTATTAACTTAGATCTTTAAAAAGAATATTTTAAAGATAAGCATAAATGAAATGGTTTTGGGTTTATAGTGACAATGTTTATGTAACATTAGTCTTAAACCATTTGAATGGACTTGTGAAAGTACTTAGATCCTTAAAATGGATATTTTGAAGGAAAATTAAGTTAGGAATCTTTTGAAAAAATATAGAAAAAGCAAAGATTTAAAGTGAGAAATCTTGTTAATGATTTGTGAACATACTTATACCATTTGAGATAAGTATATGAATATTTTTTGAAGTATTGAAAGAGTACATATGAATAGTAGAAATTGATAGATGAAGTTCTATTAGATAAAAGTAATTTACTACTAAAAGAGATTTTAATTAATAAAAGATTAATTAAACAAAAAAGGGATTAGAAGTCGCTTAAGTGACTTGATCGTGCTTTGTGTGACTTGATCATGCTTTGTATGTTTACTTGTTTATAGAAAGCATTTAGTCATATATTTAGCACTAAAAGCCGATGAATTGGGCTTGTCAATCTATAGGAATTAAGATTGATGTTCATGTAGGGATATGAGGAATAGAGCTCTAACCTACCAGCTTCACTCTTGATCGAGGGATAATGTGGGATGAAAATATCAAAAAAGTGATAAGTATATGAGACATGGTTTCCATATGGGATCGTTCTCATTATTATTGAATAACCAAATTTGTCGATTTAGTTTTGAAGTGCCTGGGATCGGTAAGTGTTTTACTTATCAAAAACCACTTAAAGACTATGATACGTGTTCTATCTCTTAGAAGTGGATCTGTTCGAGATACTGGAATCCATGTGTGGTTTCGAGATCTATTTAAGATGTGGGAATCCTGTTGGGGATTCATGTTCTATTCGGGTGATGAAGACTCATGTGAAAGATGTCGAACTTGACCTCAACATTGGAAATGGTGAAAGACAGAGTAGGATGCACAATCTAGGGTTTTGCAGTTCCGCGGTAGGGTATTGTCAACTCCATATCTAGAGTATGCTTAATAATGTTGCTTGTGGGAGTTGATGATATTTGGTTCCACGTGGTTCATGTTTATGTTCTTGCATGGGCCTTTGTGTTTACCTTATGGTATATTTTATCTAGGGATATATGATGCTCAGAAGGTGGATTCTAACCCTTTTGCATGGAGTCCAGATTCGGCTTCTCCGAAGAGATCTCCATGGAAAATCCATTATGCGAACGTTCCTTATCGGTTTTGATTGTACTCATAATATGTTATTGAATGTAACCATTCCAGCTATGTTATATATTTATATTTTTTACCCAAGACATTATCTAATATATCACCTTATGTACCTATTAGATGGTGGTTCTTTTGAGGGGATAACTGTTATGGCATTCTAAGCGGTCTCAAAAGTACTGTTATATGTTGTACATGTATTTTTTAAGTTTCTCATACCTGGCTTATGTCTGACACTTGGTTTTTATTTTCCCTAAATTCCTCGCATGTTCTCTCAAGTAGTTTGAGAAAGGTAGGTTTTCGTTGATGTTCTTTAGAGCTCGAGAAGACGAAATAGATGTTTCACCTACCATAATATTCTTATTTTTTCTGCTTTACTGTATCGTACATGTCAACATTTTTTAGGGCAAGCTATTATAACTGTCCAAGCTGATGATAGTACTTAGGTTTTGTAACTTTGATATTTCTATATTGGATTAACCCTTTGTACCGTTCTTTGATATTATATATTACCGTTCCGCTAGTGAGATTCTGATATTGTGTTCCTTCTTCCTTGTTCTATTTCCATTTCTTTTACCCTAACAGTTCGTCTTTCTGGCACTGGGGTGCTCGACACATGAGTACCATGGATGTATTAGTGTCGACATTCGGAGATCGAAAAGGCGTGTCGTTACATGAGATTTGCACCTTGATTGACAAGATTTTCTAGAATTGATCCTGATTCGAGATCCTAGCTTTGTAATTTCTTGGAGAACCATTTTGATTTTTCTATTTGATGTTTGGATCTAATATCTTTGGCCTAAGATGACTAGAAATGGTTGCTATCAAAAAAGAGAGGGTGTGCAAAAAGTAATCTAAACAATGAGAGTAGTGTAGCCTTTTATAGAGAGAGTAAAGGAGATATTATCTCCTTAATTTACTCCTCTATTATCAAATCTAGATCCAAATTTTATTGAATCTTTAACTCCTCTCTTGCTCTCATATAGCTGCTAGATAAGGCTATATAGGCCTTAAATCATTCCATACCCATTAATTACTAATCCTATTTAAATCTAGTATTAAATGCATATCAATATCAAATATCGATTCATACATATATAACTTTTATATACACACCTAATTAATTACTATTGCCACCTAGAAAATACTAATGGGAATTAATATAATACATGAACAAATAATTAATGTTTCATAAATGTTAGTTAATTTATAATAATTATAAATCAATTAAATCACGTGGTATATCAAAGAATATGCCAATGTGGTTGTGCGACTTACATGTGTAATTTAGTCAGCGATTAATATCGAACAATTCGAATATTAATGTTCACATGTCACCTTAGCTAGCGGTGTGATAGTTTGGCCAAATTTATCGCTTATAAAAATTTTCGGTAAAATACAATTTTACTATTTTAAGCGGTACCTGTCAGTGATAATTATTTACACCAATTCTCTTCGTCAAAACTATATCACATTAGGACTTACCATCCATAGTTAACTTACTGGTCCAAACACAAAGTCCTTGGTTGAATAATAACAATTATTATTAACTGTAACAACCATGTTTTCGAAGCCGTAATATTGGACAAATTTAATTATAATAAAAGTATTGGAATTCAATTTTTGATAATTAGTATTTTTGGAACTAAGGTTTTATTTAATTAAAATCCAATTAATAAAATAATTTTCATAAGATATATTAAACTGGATAAAGTTTTATTATTAAATATAAAATAATTAATGGTGTAAATAATTATGCATATACTTGAAATATATGAAAAAAAGTTTTATTTGATATTCAATAAAATCAACAAATTGACAAAGATGAATAAATTTATTTTTTATCTCAATGAATAATTAAATAGAGTAAGTTAATATTGAAATTAGAATAGAATTGTGTAGCTATCGAATTATATTTCTTAGAAGGAAGTGTAAATCAGTTAAAATAAAATGGAAAAAGGAAATATAATTATACACAAATTAAAAGAATTCCTTGAAAAATAAATAAAAAGGGAAATAGAAAATAAAATGCATTCTTTGAACAGTTGGACCCAACCCATTCTAAAAAAACATCCAAACCCACATCCCATCTTCTCAATCTGGTATACCCTAACTTAGGTTATTTCCCCCAAGCCCTAAAAATATAAATAAAGAAGCGGACACGGGAAAGAAAAATTGGGCGAACGAAGGAATCACGACTAGGGTTTGGACGTAAGGTTAGCAATGTGGCATGGGGGCGGACGCCAAAGCAAGCAGTGGAGAGGCGGAGCATTGTACATCTAGGTGTGGCTTGCAAGTAGCGAAGGTGGAGTCAATGATGATCGACAACATTGATTGAAGCTGGTCGCATAGACCTGGGCAGCAGTGCATGATTTTTGGCACAGGCAGGGAGCGTGAGGATGTCGCTGGCATGGGCAGTTCCAGGTGGTAGTTAGTGGAGCTTGCGAAGTGTTTTGATAGCTATGGCTTGGGTTCAAGGTCATTGTGTTCTCGTGGTCGATACGATTGAGCGAATAGATAAGGGAGTTGTTAAACTCACGAATTCTATATCTAGTTATTTTAATTTCTATTATGCGCCTTCCTTAAATTATGAAATTCATAAATATTTGGTAGTGATTGAATGAGAAGATTGAAATAAAATTGCATGTTATAGTTTCCAATTAGGTTGGTGTTTGAATTGGTTGAATTACATGTTTGAGATATTGGATTTAAATCGATAGTTGTAATTGAATTAAATGGTTAAATTAAGGTTACATGTTAAGACTTATATTGTTCATTGTAAGTTTAGGTTGATGGCTGAAAATACATTCATTGTTTGAGTGATCGGAGTTGTCAGAAAGCAACCTGGATTGTTAAATAATTCCATATTATGGAATGATAGTTTATAGAGCAATGATGGCTCTAGAAGTTGAATTTTGATGATTTTATTGTTTAATTATTCAAATGTTTTTAAATGATTTTAAAAATGAGATTTTATCTATTTTGATCCTTATTGGAATTTAATTTATAAAATATAGTTAAATTATTTTATATTCTTAACTTATTTCTTATTTCAAAATTTCTATTCAAAGCTTTTAAAAATGAGTAATATTTAATTATAAAACGTTTTAAAAATTGCTATTATAAGTATATTAAAAATTTTGAAATGTTGTAGTGACAAAAGATAAATTATAGTATTATTTTATAAAAGCAGTTATGAAAGTATTAATTTCAGTTTCAAGTGATTTTAGTTATGAAAGAGGTTTAAATGATTTTGAAAGAGTTTCAAAAGCTTTTGTAAATAACTAACTCTTCTTTAAAATGAGTTTATGGATTTGAAAGTGATTTTGGGAAGTTATACCTTCGTATATATAAAAATTAATTTAAAACTCTTTTATTTTATCATTATGGATTTGAGAATTTAATGAGCTTTTATGATTTTCTATGAAACAAAGAATTTTAATAAACGATTGAATTGTCGGATTGGTATGGGACATTTTATACAATTCTCTCGCTTATTATTATAATTTGTTAAATAGAGTTTGAGTGGAATTTACTAGCTTTTAGTAGATATTAGAATTTACTATCTAGTATGGGAGAGTTAGTTAAATTCTTGTGATTACTTGAGTGGTAGTAATTTACACTTAGAGCATATTATCTTAGGGTTGTTCGGATTTCAAGCCGATAGATCCTCGAGAGACGATAACTCATTTGTCATCAACCTGAGAGTCGTTATCATTTTTGATTTGGGTTGGCAGACCTATTTCTTTTAGTTAGGTTTGTTATGGTATGACATAACTGCACTTTCTTTCTTAGCCAGGTGTTATATGCAGGCCTATCAGTTTATTTCACGGTTGGATAATGTTTACCTATTTATTTTCGTTAGGTAAATTCACTTAGTTTTGTCATAAACACGGCTACCTATTTCTTTTCGTTAGGAGTCGGGGTTTTTACCAGGTAGTCTATTTCTTTTCATTAGACTATTGCACTATGTGGCATGGTCTGTTTATTTTAGTTAGGCCCCGTGTCGCACTATATCACACTGATAGTTGACTACCATTATTATTTCATTAGTGATGATAATTCTTTAGAGATTTTGGTATGGATATTTAGTATCTTTTTGGCTCTGGATAATTTTGGACTTGTATCACCATATTTTTGATGATAGTCCATTTAAGACTTGATATGGATTTATGAAATGGTGATTTGGTTTGATATACCTTGTTTTGGTTAATTGGTTTTAGGCATATTTTGAGATGACCTATTTTATGGTTAAGTCATAAATGGAATTATGAAAAGGTTATTTTATTTAATATGCCTTAATATGATCATTTGTTCTGGCATATTTTAGTTATGGCTTATTTATTGTTAAGTCATATATTTATGATACCAGTATAATCTCACATTTCTATTAGATATAGTCTGATCTGGTTGTTTTATAATACTAAGATCAGGTCGAAACTCTACAAGAACAGGGACTCGTTGACTTTTGGATTTTGGGCTAGCATTAAAGAAGACTATTTTGACCGTTTTAGTTCACTTTATACTTGTATATTATCTAGTAGTCATTATGTACCTAATACGGTACTTTTGGATGTTGTGTATATATTGTGTGGGTCTAGTACTGAGATTTTGTAGACTTACATTCTATTATTGTATATGATGTGTATTATTCCACTTTGATCTGTGATTCTGATTTATTTATATTATATATTGTTCTAAATATTTTAAATCAGTGTTTATATTACTTTGTATTAATAATGTACATGCCAAGTGTTCCGTTCAGACCCTCCAAAATGTAATAAAGGCGTGTTGGTGTTAGTCTGAAGATATATTCACATTCGATCGCCGTTATATAGCCATATTCTCCGTGTTATTAGACGACATTACTTTTAATGTTCTTTAATAATATGGGTTTAGCTGTGGGGTCGTTACATTAACCGAACTATTTTGGATAGAAACTTTGAATTTGAGTTGACTTCAGTTGACCATGATACTAAGCTCATATAACTAAAGAGATGAACTCACTCTTGAATAGTGTTTCACTTCCAATTCTTTCACTCGACCTAACTATAGTTGTTCGCTGGACATCATGCCATGATTTGACTTTAACCAAAGCGGGGTTTTCGCATTTAAGCTCGACGATATTCTCAAGTTGAGGGAGTTGTGTAATATTGTCACATTAATATTTTTTGTTTGACCTTAATTATATTAATCAACAGAAAACTATCGATTGAGTTATTCTATAATTATCCAATAATTATTAGTATGTAAACCCTTGGTGCTCCCAATAGTCATGAGTAATACACTGCCCAACATTTGGAGAGCATTGCGTACTCTAGTCACAACGGATGTATTGATATCCAGTCTCGATACACCTTGTCTAGGAATATTTAAAATCATATTTAATTTCGTTGTGAAAATTACACATGGTTACAACACTTTGATAGAGTTAGGGGTATACCCTAGGGCATTTTTGTAATTTGTTGTAAATTAATTAACTCTGTAATCAATTCTCGTTCATAATAAAGGTGTTTTTCTTTTTGTTATATATTTATTATAATGTGTTACAAATAATTAAATGTTTAACTAAAATATATTTAATAGAAGGTCTATATATTGTGTGTTTGTGACAATAATTACAAATTGTTGTAATCATGAGTAGTTTATCATGATATAAAAAAACATCGTTGTAAATATTTCTAGTCAAGATGCATCAAGACTAGATATTGATGCATCCATAAAGACTGGAGTATGTAGCACTCTCTAAATGTTGGATAGTGTATTACTCATGACTGATGGGGACACCAAGGGGTTACGTACCGATAGTCATTGGATAACTATGAAATGACTCACTCGATAGTTTTTTGTTGGTTAGTATAACTAAGGTCAGACAGAAAACATCGATGCGATTAATTTACGCAGTTCTCTTGAATTGATAATGCTATTGATCTCCGATATGAAATCTCTACCTTGATTATAGTCAAATCGTGGAACATCGTCCATCAATCTATAATTGGGTCGAGTGGAAGTATTGGAAGTGAAACACTATTCAAGGTAAGATTAGCCTCTTGAGTTATATGTAGTTAATATCACGGTCAACAAAAGTTAACTCAAAGTCAAAATCTGAGGCCAAAGTAACTCGATTTATTATTGAACCAAGGACTTTGTGTTTGGGCTATAGAGTTAAATATGGATGGTATTGGAATTTTGACCATTACCAAATTTCCTAAGTCCGAAGTGATATAATTTTGATAAAGAGAATTGGTGTAAATAATAGTCACAACCAGTTAACGCTTAACAGAGTAAAATTGGATATTACGGAAACAAAGTAAGTGATAGATTTAGCCAAAATGTCACACCATCTGCTTAGTGACATATGAATGTTAATATTTGAATAGTTCGATATTAATCGCTAACCAAATTTACACCTAAATAGTCACACAACCGAAACATTGAATACACCTTTGCTTAAATAATTTATTTAATTTTTAGTTGTTATAATTTAATTAAATCAACTAATATTTATGAAATGATAAATTTTATTTGATGTGTTAAACAATGTAAATATGTTTATAACAGTTATAAATTAATTGATGTATGATATTGATACACATTTAAATTGGATTTAATTGTGATAAATATTATTCTTGCTCGAAATGGATTTGAAGCCTAAATGGATAAGGGGATTTTCGTCCATGAATTGACCAGGTAGAGGCACCCATACGATGCGAAATAGGCTAGGATTTTGATAGGATAAGAGGAAGAGATTGGGTAAGAGAGAAATATGGATTATGATCCTATTCTCTAGGCTCTTCTCTATAAAAGCATCATAGCCCTCACTTGTTTACCCTTTTTTTGAAGCCTCCACCCTCTCTATTTCTGAGCAAAATATATCTCCCTCGTCTCCTTTATTTCCAAGCTCAAATCAAATTAAAACATGTGTTATTCGATAACCGATGGTCATCAGTTCAGAAGCTAGCACCTTGTTGAATTGGGATCTACTTCAAGAAGTCAATCTCTTCATTTCAACATGTACTAATTGGCTTTGGAGAAAGGGAATTTCCTGATCTACAACAATAAATTAATGTTTAGATAATGTTTATATTATATACCGTCTTGATAGTTAGGTAACGAATCTGGTATATCATCACATTTCGAATGCTTGTATGATTATATGTTTATATAATTTTATTTTATTTTTAATATGTACATACCTTTAATACTCAGGGCATAAAATTAAAAAATTGATTTTTGATTTAAATTAATCTAATATATACTATTTAAGTTATATAAGTATCATAATTTAAATATTAAATCTTACATTGTACAAAATATGGTTTTAAAATTTTATATAACTAATTTTATTATTAAAAAAGTTTCAGCATAAATAAAAATATTTTTTAATATATATATATATATTATTTAAATATTGTGTAAATCGATTAATTTGATAAATTAATCATATCAATAAATATATTATATAAAATATGTTTTAAATTATATAAAATTAAATTTATACCTCATACGCTTTTGGTAGGTAAAAAATAAAAATAATAATTTTTTATATAATTTACATATTTATATACTTGTAGAAATTAATAATTAAATTTAAAATTGATTTTTAAATTATAAAATATATATATAATTTTTAAATATTAAAATATCATTCAGATTTTTAATGAAATATTAAATTCAAAATTATCTTTCTAAAATAATTTTTTGTTTAATTTTTCATTTATTTTCGTATGGAAATTTATGTTTAATATATATTTAAAATTAAAATTAAAAAAAAATTGTCATAAGCATTATCAAATGTGTATACATTTTTTTATATATTTTATATGCATTTCATTTATGTATTAATATATATATTATATACGTATATTTAAAAAAATTCAATTTTGTTTTTGGATTTTACGTCAAAATAAATAAATAATTTTTTAATATAATTTTAAATGATTTTAAATATACATAAAAATAATTTTATATATATTATAAAACCCACATATATATACATATATAAAATTTTCAAAATATGATACTGATTTATATATATTTGTAATATTTGTATATACAAATTAAAGCATATAAGGATACATTTGGACAAAATATTTGTTTACTAAAGGGGCTAACATGTCCGTTGCTGTATAAATCCCAATACTTATATATGGGCATGTCAAACCTTACACAGATTGCTATGTTACACATGCACACACACACGCACATACATATAGATATATGTATGTATATAGTACACATATATATAATATAATATTAATTACATAATATAATACTATATTATAAATTTAAATAAAATAATGATTTTATTTAAAAGGAAATTTACAAATGTTCTAAATAAACTAGACTTCATAGCCCAATAAAGATCCAAAATGCTAAAAAAATTGAAATTCATCCATTTCTTCCACTATGGGATAGCGTAGTTCCAACAATGTTATCAGATCTCGATAACCTATGTGGTCTAAATTAGTTATGTTAGGGCAAATGAAGTAGGCTTACAACCCAAATAGTAAGGTGATTAGAAAGGTAGTGTTGATGGATTGAGTTTGGGTAATCAAGTACTCCGTCCTACCTGGCTATCGGCCTGGCTCGAACATATATGTGAGCCCAAAGGTTGTCTCTAATAGAAAATGCTCAATTTTAATTAGGCATTGGTCTAATTTTCAAAGTTGTTTAAAAATTAAAATATAAGATTTTAAATTTAAAAGTAAATCTTAAAATAAGATATATATATATATATATACATATATTATAAAAGTTATAATATAATAAATTTTTCCAAAATGTTTGTAAAATAATATAAATTAATTTCGAAATTAAATTTATTAATAAGATTAATAAAATAAATAAATTAGTCAAATGAGTTAAATAATGAAAATATATATATTTTTTGATATATGTTATGATAATTCAAAATGTTTAAGATATCATAAGTATACATGCATGTATATAAAATGATTTTTTTTAATTAGTTCAACTTGTTTAATTAAATAAATTAACTAAAGGTTAATTAATAAATTTAAAACACAAACACAAACACACACATGGTGTATATATATAATACTATAAAGGTAATAGTATTTATATTCAATATAAATGTTATATTGGACTAATATAAAATTAACCGAATGTTAATCAAATAAAATTAATTAAATAAGATTTATTTAATAAAATATTATACATTAGATTATTATATAAGTAATATGAAATATAAAAGTTGTACAATAATAAAACTTATATCATATGAATTTATAAACTAAAGGTGGAACATTGTAGAAACCCTAAATAGACTGGAAGAATAAATACATATGTACATGTACGTATACCGGGATTTCTGATATGTCCGATAGTTAAGTCATGAGGGTATTTCATTAGAAATACATTATTTCATAAGTTGATACTATTCAATATGAGTATAAATGCATGTCCAGTTGGACCTGCATTTGGTCATGGTCACTTCACCATTTACTTTTTTATTTTTTATTTAGGACATGGAGGTTTTTCTTTATATTTGTATATTTAGTTTTTTCTTTATAATCAATAAACCAGGCCACTCATAAATTATGACATTATTAGTCGCACAATTTAAAAAATTAGTGAGTTATGGGTATAAGTTTAGGAACTGTACATTGTAAAATATATTTATAAAGAATATTTTTTTTAAATATTTATAAATCACTAAATTATCATTTATAACAAATATGTTTGATGTGAATACAAAATTTGAGAGAAATGAATCACTCTCATATGCAAGCTAATTTGTATGGTTAAAAACTCGGTAAATAAAGGATAATACACATGTTGGCTTGCATCTAATATATTGGGTATTTAGAGTTTATACATATATCTTATACTATGCCAGTACAAAGGCACGTGCGTTGCACATTTGCTTAGAAATTAGTGAGAAAATTATGGGTTGACCTTCAAATTGGTAAGGGTTGACATCAAAGTGAGCAAATTCATATTTTGTGCAATTATAGTATTTAAAAGGTTGATGTTTTAGTGCATGATTTTTAAGCTATCAAAATAGTGAAGCTAACAAATATAATCCCAAGATGATCTGTAATGTAATTTAGAAAATGTTTGCTTTCATTTTATTATAGACATTTGTGTTCATTACCCTTGCCCGATTACACGCATTAGAATATGTCGAATTTACTGGATGGAAGCTAATTTATAATGACGTGTTGGTATTTGCAACATTTTTTCAATAATTTTAGCTTATTATACTAATTAATCTTTAGTTTTAAAGAAATACTTAAAGGAAATTCTCATCATATTCATAGTTACATTGCCTACTTTTTACAAGACCTGAACTCCTTATATTTTTTTTTGAAAACCCAGGAGAACCCGGCAGGCCGGTAAACTCCTGAGGAGGGTATAGTAAAGTCGTCCGCTGATCCAAGACCTGAACTCCTTATTTTGCATAGAACAAAAAATAACAAAAAAAATCATTAATGTTTGGTCTGAATAGAACTTTTATAAGGAACTGATATTTCCTTTATCTGATATGGACTTTAAGAAGGAGCTAATATTTTCAACCGCAAGATTGTATTGATTCAATGGTCTTTGGTATAGTGATCAAATTATGCATGTTACTGTAATCTTTTAGAAGCCAACTTTATTTTCTATAAATGAAAATAACAAAACATACCACCATGAAAAATTCATGCACACGGTTTAATGATAGCTATGATAATAAAAAAGTATTAAAAAATGAAGAGAAAGAGGGATATCAAAGGAAAAGGAACAGCAAAGTAAACATAGATTTGCAGGATATATAACTTAATGTGGAACAAAGACCATGTATACAGAAGCACTGCTATATATCCCTATGAACCACCATGAAAAATTCATGCACACGGTTTAATGATAGCTATGATAAAAAAAAGTACTAAAAAATGAAGAGAAAGAGGGAAATCAAAGAAAAAGGAACAACAAAGTAAACATAGATTTGCAGGTTATATAACTTAATATGGAACAAAGACCATGTATACAGAAGCACTACCATATATCCATATGATCCATCTTGGTCTTCACCGCATAGGCTTCTATTTTAAATACAAATTTGATTATATATTTGTTAACTACTCATTTGATACTAAAAGAACACAATTTGAAACATAATTATGCAACTGTAGTTTTCATATTGATTTAATATCATGCTTTGATCATCATTCACTAAACTTTCTTCATTGATCAGAACAGTTTGATCCTTTTGAAGACTTGTAACATGCAGCGTAACATATGGAAGTTCAGTGTTTTGGAGAAATCCATTATCACACTGCCATAAAACATTTCACACATTAACATATTTATATCAGGATAAGAAAGACAATAAGTTCAATCTGGTATGTAAAAGCAGTTAACCTAGCATACTAATAAATTTAGGGTATTCTCTCCTATATCTGATAGACTCTATCATAAATTATGTTAATGATTTAGTCATTTTCAAACTTAATGTCATTTATTGTATCATAGTGGGAAACTGTTGCAACTTAAATGAATGCACAGAGTGCAAATTCACATAAAAACCATATGTAGCATTCATATAGACTCCACTATTTATCAAAGAATAATTATGTAAAATAGTTGGCTAGGATTTTTGAGAGCAATTTTGATATGAAATTTGCATCTATGTAATTAAAAATCTATGACACTGCTTTCTAAATACAGAATTTAAATTATTTTTAACTTAAATATGCAATCTAACAAACAATGTTTGCCAATAAATATGATTAGAATTGCAATGAGAATCAAAAGTTATCACCAAAAGCAGTTTAATTCCATTACAACCAATTTTCTTATTAGTTCACTGAAATAATAATAGACACATTCTTGCCGTAATTATTGTTTAGAAACAAATTTCATTAACGATTAACAGCCTAAAATTACAAATGAAAAATCTTAAAATAATATAAACCCACATAAGTAAGCACTGTACAAAAGGAAGAAAGGTAAAAAAGGAAACATATGCAAAAAAAATTGCCACTATATTAAAGTTTGAAATATAAAAAAAATGCAAAAGTAAGATTTGGCAGTTCTGTTGAAAATATCACACTATATCAACCCATGTCCTACAACCGTTATAATGTGATGCCAATCCTCGTTATTTAGACTATAAAATATATCAGAGAACTAAACGTAAAATACATATTATATATATTTACTTTTTGCTTGTAATTAAAAAACTAAAATTCCACGTAGCTAATTTACCTGAAAAAGCATACATGTACCTTAGAACACCACAAAATGATGCATGACATACCTCTAGTAATTGGGCTATAATCTCTCATGTGCTACATATTTGTTGTATGGTACCACCTATAGAAAATTCATGGAAATAGTTAAGGTATCCATGACTAAACACTATTAAAAGATGGGTACTACAAATCCAGCAAACTTTTAGCCATATATAATCGGTGTTCAAGATTTTATTTTCCGAGAATTTTTGGAGCACGTGATGAATAATTAGTTATAATAACAAATCAAATTTCTTACTGCTAATATTCCAACAGTAATCAAATATTCCACACAATAATCAAATATACAATACTTGCAGTGAAATGTGCATAATAAAATTTGAAGTAAAAAAACTGAAATCTGCCTTATGCATGTATCAAATGTATATATGTTAAATCTAAACCATAAAGTTCAAAATCTCGTAGTTCAGTTGTTTAGGCATCGTAATTTGGAATAGCAATGCCATAACGATGACAAATATGCCGATGTAATTTAGGCCGTAGGAAAAAAATTATGAGGGCATAGCGATGGAAACTGTTATGAGTTTAGTGACCCTATAGTGAAGGAGGCTTTATACAAATGTACAAATAAAACCAAAAGTAAATCAAGTGCAGCAAAGAATACACATAACTAAACAAAAAGAAACAGCAAGGGCATGATGACTCAACACACATAGGAAGACACACGCACACTCTCTCAAACCTAGACACACAAAAACACACATATAGAATACACAAATGGATACACACACTGCTACATGTAGTAGAACACACTGAAATACACAACACTCTCGCACACCTACAGCCTTGCACAAACACCCGCAACACAACATATAGATATGAACATCCTTTAACTATAAATGAAAATGAAGCATACTAAGTTTTCAAATGAGTAGAGGCACAAGTGCGTGCATGTATGTGTGGGGTATAATAATGTGTGTTAGTGGTAAAACTGTCCAACAAAATGTGAAGGGGACATTGTAAGCAAGCTAAGAATAAAATGCAATAGATTTTGATGACTATGAATTATAAGGTTATGCTTAAAAAAATCACCTGCAGTTCTGCTCAAAGATGAGTGTAGATGATATGGGAAAGCTGATTTATCCATGAACAACCTCCTGGGTTGCCTTTTGGTGTAGCCTCTGCATCACTGATCCTCCGAAAATAATTGACAAATCCAATTAGTTGTTCTTTGAAATGGCCAAAACTTTATTTTCCATTAACTGCTTCATTGCTCTTCTAGAATGTAAACAATCTAGAACTGGTTTGATGTTTGACATTTCTTCCCTTACACGTCCACTTGTAGCTTGATCTCAATCTGGAATGTGTCTTGTGTGGCCCATAAACTATGGCTGCGTTCCTTTCTTCCTTCTCTGCCTGCAAATGAACGCATGCACAAAACTCAAGCTGCTCGCAACGCAACCCCATATCTCTCTTGCCATGGGTTAACATCGATGTACAAAACAACATATTTGAATTTTTTATTTTATTTTAGTTTATTCAATTTGTTTTTGAATTTAAAACGGAGAAATTTTTTCTTTGTTTTGTTTGGGAAAGAAAATTCAATCTCCTTATGATCACCATGAAAGAACATCAAAACTACAACCACTTCACCAAATGTACCAATGCCACTTCATCATCCTATTGTGTAATTCTGCTCAACTACACAGATGATCATCAGGAGGTAACTTAGGATCATACATTGTTCTTTGTAATCAATTGTCTGAAGTCACCAAAATATTTATATTATATTTTTGTCTTATTTGGTAGCCAATAAATGGTTGTTACTCAGGAGGAGGATTAGAACTTAACTATGAACTTAATCAAACAAATAATCATGACTCGGTCAAGTGGAAATCATCTAATATGAGGATTATGAACAAAATTTTGTAAATAAGCATAACAAAACCCAATCTGTGCAATCAATCAAGCAAGCACCAATAACAATAATTCGAGAACAGAAGGCGGACCTGTATAGAAGACCAAAAGCAGTAGGTAAACTTGATCGATCTGAAAATCAATTTTCCAAGATCGATAAGTTGAAACGAAGTCAATGTGGCAAATAGCAAAATCGCGAGGAAGAAACAGCTGCCGAAGACGCCGGAGCAGAGCAACGATCAAGATGGACGCAATTACGAAGATGCATGGTGGCGATTTGAGGAACGAATTAGGGTTTTGAGATGCATTTTCAAAAATCGTAGGCTTCTGATTTATGGTTTCTCGGATTGTTTTGGAGCAAGGGTATTTTGCGCAACGGAAAACGTTAAACGGAGAAACCGTATGGATGTAAAATGGAAGTAGGACAGAGGGCAGTATTGGTATTTCAAAAAGACACCGAGTAAATCAGTGAAGTGAATTCTCATTATTAGTAGTAGAGATAATATATTGAAGATTGTGAATATTCAATATAATGTTGTCCTCTACCATTTATATATTAATAGATTACTTTCATACTCTTTAGTTGTTGAGCTTTCCTCAAGCTAGGGATGTTATATGCAATACTATTAATATATTGATAGACGAGGTAAGATAACTACACATATTTATTGAGCCTTTCTCAAGGTATGTGCGTTATACTTAGGCCGTCATGTAATGGTTGGTCCGAATGAATAATCCTACTTTATTTGTTGAGCTTTCCTCAAGTTAAATGCGAGATTAGGAAAAAATACCACGGGTTAAGGGTTATATATGTAAATCCGATAAGAAGTTATCCATTATATGTGGAAGTATGTTTTGTTGAGCTTTCCCCAAGGTCAGAATCCTAAGAAGTACGAGTCCTAACACCTACTAGTGAAGTCGAAATACTTCAATGTTTCGACTTAAGGTTTGGCGAAACATAAAACACTAGTAGGAGCTTATTAGTAAAATGAAACATAAAGTTATCCTTAATAATATTATAAGAATATTTGCTATGTTAATGTACTAATAATATACCCATTAAAACTTGCAGATAATGTAAAATCTAAGACTTTTTTATAGAAAGTGATCGATTAACTTGACTAACCTACTTTGTCGACTGGCTATGAGCTATAAAGATAAGCTCTGACATATGGGCAAGTTTTTCGTCTGAAACTTATGCTCCGTTGACAAGACCCACTAATGAACATCATGAAGACCTACATATTGCTTGCAGTAAATGGGTCATTGATCTTGAAATCGCCCAAGTATTCATGTTGATCTTGAATCAATGTATATCCATCAGTTTTTTGAAAGTCTCAAGGCACTATTTGGTGAGCAGTCTCATTTCGCATGGTACGATACTAATAAGAAACTGTTTAACACCAAAATCCAAAAGGGACAGAAGATGGACGATTATATGCTAATGATGAAGGGTTATATTGATAAGGTTGCATTATTGGACATTACTATAAGCACTGAGTTACAGGTTGATTTGATCCTTGGTTTATCGATCCCTCGGTATGAACCGTTCATGTTGAACTATAATATGAACAATTTAAATGTGAATCTCATGGAGCTCCTCAATATGTTGAAGTTGGTCGAGTCACAATCTAAGGAGCAGTAAGTTGTGCTTGCAATTAAAGGTAGGATGTTATCTTTGAACAATCGAAGAAGCAAAAGAGAGAGGGTAAGAAGAAAAGTAAGAAAGAAAAGAAAGCTACAAGGATGAGTGTCACCATTGTCATAAAAAAGGACATTGGAAGAGAAACTGTCCCAACTATCTTAAAATTGTGAAAGAAAAAAAGCAGAACAGTTTTGCAGCTCCATCAAGTACATTTATGATTCAAAAGTTTTATAATCAATAAAGTGTCTTGGGTTTTAGATATAGGATCTGGAACTCACAATTATAACTCGTTGTAGGGGCTTAGGAACTAACGTCGCTTGGCAAAGGAAAAAATGAGACTCCAAGTTGCTGATGGATCTATCGTAGATGAAATGGTAGCGGGAGATTTTCATTTCTGTTTACCTAGTGGTTTTGTTTTAATATTAAATAATTGCTACTTTTTAAAAGACATTATTTGTAGGATTATTTTTGTTTCTTGACTGTCTGTGATTGGATATATAACTTTTTATATAAATAATGTTATGAACATTAGTTTGAATGGAAATAAAGTCTGCGATGGTACTCTTGAAAATGGCATTTATGTAATCAATATAAATTATGTATGTTCTATGAGTAATTCTAGTAGCAATATAAATAATAATTATCTTTGGCATTGTAGGCTAGGTTATATTAGCGAGAAATGTCAACACAAATTGAAAACCAAAGGTTTTCAACCATCATTTGATTATGAATCATTTGACACCTATGAACCGTGTCTTAAGCGAAAAATGACCAAGCACCCCTTCAGTGGGAGCAATGAAAGAGTTGATGAACTCTTACAGCTAGTATATAGTGATGTATGTAGCCCAATGCCTATAGTAACCAAAGATATTAGTTCTTACTTTGTTACCTTTAGGAACGATTCCTTGAGACTAGGATATATGTATCTTATGAAGAACAAATCAGATGTCTGTGAGAAATTTAAGGAATATAATAATAGAGTTGAAAATCAAATGAATCGAAAGATTAAAATTCTTCGATCTAATCGACGAGGCGAGTACGTCAGACAAGAGCTCCAACAATACTTAAAAGATAATGGGATTATCTCTTAGGTTACTCCATCCTATACTCCGCAACACAATGGTGTGTCGGAACGAAGGAACCAAACCCTATTAGATATAATTCATTCCATGATGAGTAAGGCCGAGTTGCCTCTATCCTATTAGGGATATGCACTGGAAACCACAACGCATATGTTGAGCTGAGTACCTACTAAATCTGTGCTTAAGATGCCATATGAGATATGTCACGGGACCCCACTTCAATTATTTGTTG
The DNA here is from genome assembly GCA_030737815.1 of Allium fistulosum. Taxonomy (NCBI): domain Eukaryota; kingdom Viridiplantae; phylum Streptophyta; class Magnoliopsida; order Asparagales; family Amaryllidaceae; genus Allium; species Allium fistulosum. The sequence continues at coordinate 286,982,660 of CM060907.1, read as the reverse complement.
GTGTGGGGTTGTCCAGCCTACGTTAAGAACATTGGCCCTAATAAGATTGAGGCGAGATCGGCTTTGTGTAAGTTTATAGCATATCCTAAGAACTCAAGGGGATATATTTTATACAACAAGGTGATTGTTTCCCCCACATGCTATCTTTTTAGAAAAGAAATTTCTGTTAAAGGAAATTAATAGAGAAGTGTAGATTGGATGAGATTTGAGAGACTAACTCTAAGGAAGAACTGGTGGGAGAACCGTGTTCACTAATATATGATAATACATATCCTATTAGAACATCTAGTAAGGAATCTCACACACAAAACATATATTATGGTTTTCCCATGGATGGCAAAGGAGGACTGTGTATTAGATGACAACACTCCTTTATCTTTTCAATAGGTAGTGCATAGTAAAGACTCTGCACTCTGGCTTGAAGCAATGAAATTCAAGATGGATTCCATGTACGAAAACAAAGTATGGACTTTATCAAACAAATCCAAGGGAACAAAACCCATAAGCTGCAAATAGATTTTTAAGAAAAAGCTAAATGTAGATGGAGAAGTAGAGACTTGCAAAACTAGGTTAGTTGCGAAAGACTTTCGTCAAATTCAAGGTGTTGATTATGATGAGACCTTTTCACCCATAGCCACGCTTAAGTCCATTCGGATAATGCTAGCCATTGCAGCATTCTATGATTAGGAGAGTTGGCAAATGGATGTTAAGACGACAATTCTGAATGGTGATTTAGAAGCGACCGTCTATATATTACAGCCCAAGGGTTTTGTAGTCAGTGTGAGGAAAGGCAAAGCTTGCAAGTTGTTAAAGTCCATTTATGGACTTAAACTAGATTCAAGAAGTTGGAATAAGTGTTTTGATAAGGTAATCAAATAGTTTAGTTTTTATCAACAGCGGAAGCATGCGTATGCAAAATGGAACAAGGCAAAGCCGTCGTATTTCTAGTGTTTTATGTCGATGATCTATTATTGATTGGAAATGACACATCGTTATTACAATTAGTAAAAGCTTGGCTTTCCCAGAATTTCTTAGTAAAGGATTTAGAAGAAGCAGTCTATATACTTGGTATAAAGATCTATAGAGATAGATCTAAGAGGCTTTTGGGATTGTCCCAATCCCTGTACATAGATACCATACTGAAGAGGTTTAGTATGGAGAATTCCAAGCATGGAAATGTTCCAACACAGTTTGGAATCGTCCTTTTTAAGAATGACGTTCCATATACTGATGAGGAGAAAGAACACATGAATAAGGTCCCTTATGCTTAAGCCATAGGATCCATAATATACACTGTGCTATGTATTAGACCGGATGTGGCATACGCATTAGGATGCATAAGCCGATATCAGTCTAATGTTGGAGAAAAACATTGGATGGCCATAAAATGTATACTGAAGTATATAAGAAATACCCAGGACTTATTCCTTATATATGGGAATGGAGACCGCATTACGAAGGGGTATACGAACTCCAGCTTTCAAAGTGATATAGGTGATAGTAAATCGGTGTTTGGTTATGTTTTTATGCTTAACGGTGGGGCCTTTAGTTAGAAAAGTTCCAAGCAAGAGATATTAGCTGATTCGACGATGGGGGCTGAGTACATCGCTCTCAATAAAGCAGTTAAACAGACGGTCTGGATGCGCAAGTTTTTAAGTGAGCACGGAGTGATTCTCGATACTGAGAATCAAATGACATTATTCTATGATAACAATGTGGCGACACAATTTGCAAAGGAACCCAGAGCGCACAAGAAGTCACATTGTATTCTTCGAAAGTTCCACCTAATTACAAAATTCATTGAGAAGAAAGAGGTCATGATATAAAGGGTAGATACCAAGGACAACATAATAGATCAATTCACTAAGGGTCTAGCTCGATTGGTTCTCGAGAAGCCGATTGAACGGATGGAATTGAGATTCCATAATTAGCCCCAATTATGGTATCTATGTATAGGGATTCCAAATTGTGTTGGAATGTTTCCAAGCTTGAAATTCTCCATACCGAATCTCTTCAGTATGGTATCTATGTACAGGGATTGGGACAATCCTAGCAACCACTTAGATCTATCTATAAAGATCTTTATACCTAGTATATAGACTACTTCTCTCAAATCCTTCATGGAGAAGTTCTTGAAAAGTTAAACTTTCACCGACTGCGATAGCGAAATGTCATTGCCGATCAATAGAAGATCATCGACATATAGCACTAAGAATATGACAACATTGCCCTATTCCTTTCTGTATACGTGTTACCACCAAAATTGGTAACTAACACCCAAACATAAATGAAAGCACCAACTAACAGTCATAGATAACAGATAGAGTGTATGTAGAGAGTATAAATATGAAGAGCAGTAAAAATTAAAAAGAAAGCATAAAAAACAGTGGATTTATAGTGGTTCGACTGACTCTGGCCTACGTCCACTCCAAAATTTCCCTTTTTATTGATATGAGAATCAATTACAGTTACAATCCGGAGTTTTCAAAACAATCATGGCAGATTAGCCTTAATGTGGAAGAAGAAGGGAAACATAATGAAGATCCCTTTTCTGAAACCCTGCTTGCTGTATTTATAGGCAAAATCCGAGTTACTGGGCTTCCTGAGTGATCCGGGCCCATTAGGACCATAGTCGAGTCCATATAGCCGACCACTGCTTTCCTGGAGTATGTAAAATGTCGATCCACTCCAGACTCCAACATGCCGACCCACTCAAGATTCCAACATGCCGACCCACTCTAGACTCCAACATGCCGACCCACTCCAGACTCCAACATGCCGACCTACTCTAGACACCAACATGTCGACCTACTCCAGACTCCATCATGCCGACCCACTCCAGACTCCAACATGCCGACCCACTCGAGACTCCAACATGCCGACCCACTCCAGACTCCAACATGCCGACCCACTCCAGACACCTACATGCCGACCCACTCGAGACTCCAACATGCCGACCCACTCGAGACTCCAACATGCCGACCCACTCGAGACTCCAACATGCCGACCCACTCCAGACTCCAGCATGCCGACCCACTCCAGACTCCAACATGCCGACCCACTCCATACTCTAACATGCCGACCCGGAGCATTACCCTGGATGACTCGGAGAAACCATCAAGAAAACCCGAAGCAAGTCCAAATACACCTCGAATCTAACTCCAGGCAACCCACGACTTTTGTCCATCGAATATGCCGAATCCCGGTGTAACAACCCGCACATTTTACGATTGAGTATTTAAATAATTTATTTAAATATTTCATCGTCAGTCGGATTATAGTCCGAAAAGCTACTTTTTGCAAACTGTCAAATTTGGACTCGAGACCACCCCCATTGAGTTCAAAATGACGTTTGCGATCTTTTTGAGTATAAACTTTGATATGTTTGGAGTTAGTGGAATTTTGCTACTTTTTCACTTAGGGCTTTGGTTTTTGTTTCAGCCCATTACACCCAAGCTTCACCCCTCTTTCTTCATTACTTCATTTCTATTTTCCTAATACTCAAGCTTTAGCAACAATGGAGAGAGGAATGGGAAATTAAAACTCCAAGCCCTAGTTTCCATCTGCAAATCATGTTCTAGCTCCAAATCAATAAAAGAAGCTTTGTTAAGCCCCCTCTTCTTCTTCTCCAACTCATTCTCTTATCAATTTCAGAAATTCCTAAACCTAACTTAGGAAATGTTTCTCTTTTAAGCTTAGATTCAAGCTTGTTGGGTTGGAATTGAAGAGTGATTGTCCTTGCCATTGCTCTATAGCTTCTTCTTCGTTTGTTTTGGGGTTTAAATGTGAGTTTTTTATCTCACATCTTAGTCTATAATTATCTTCGATTGTTAGGTATGAATTCCTAACCCTTATTCATGTGCATTTGATTTTGGTTTGGATTGATTTGGTGTATATTCAAATTTTTGGTGTTTTGAAATCAAAATCTATGAAAATCCTATTATGGATATTTGGGCATTGATATTCGAGGCGTATCGAAGGGCCAATTAGGACTGGGTTGTCGCTTGGCGTAAATCCTTAGTCGTCGTTGCTCGTCCGATCGCTTCCGATAATTGTTTGGCCATTTTTGGCCTAGGTTCAGGGAATGCCCTGAACTTCAGTTCCAGACGTCTGAAACGTATGGTTCAGACGTCTGAATATTATACTGGGAATTTTTATTCTCCAGTATTCAGACGTCTGAATCCAAACTTCCAGACGTCTGAATTGGCTCGAATGCAACCAGAAAGAAAATAGGCTTAAAAAGCCATTTTCAGACGTCTGAAATCTATGGTTCAGACGTCTGAATAACTGTTCTGGAAAACATTTAATTTTCCAGATTCAGACGTCTGAATCCTTGATTTCAAACGTCTGAATCTGCTGTTTAGGCTCTATTTGCCTATTTTGCTTGAGAATTCCCATTTTATCGATTCGTGATTATCCGATTTGTTGATTATCATTTATTATCGACTTTGGCGACTTTTATATCGGGATTTTTGGTAATATTCATTTTGATGGATTCGGTATCGATTTCTTTGAATTTAACACGTCTTCGAATGTGGATTTTTGTGATTGATTGTTTCTACAATCATTTTGTGATTTGTCACTTCTAAATACAAAGGTTTCAATACTAGTAGTAAATATCAAAACTCTTTCATCAAAATGATTTCAACACTATTTTATTACAAAGCTCGTTTTTCTTAAACCATTTTCAATCTACTAGTATATACAAACCTTTACCTCACTCGTATGAGAAATCTAATTAAACGACTTAGTAAAACAAGTGGTATGAAACGCTTGCGTTCACTTCGTCGGTTAATTCTTGGACTTGTTCGATTGAATCTCTTGTGGCAATTTTCTAGTGGAGATCTACAATTTGTTCGTAAATATTTAAGTTAAGCCAGTGGTTATGGGACATGAGGCTAAACTCATATATTTAATAGCTTAGTGTAATTGACACTTCTGGATGATCGATGATGATCATTTTTGTAATTTAGACTAGCAATGTGTGATGTCTCTTTGTCTGCGAGGGAGACTAAACCCCGTATCTGTGGAGCTTCGGTTCAATTTGGTGGGGTAGCGACCCATGCTCTTCGGACCGTTTTATGGAGCTTCGGCTCAAAATAAATGGTTAGCAACCATGGAATAGCATTCCATTCTGTGATACACGTGTTAGTGAGTTTTCATGCTCCCGTTTTGTGATAGGCCTCCCCCCTTTTTTGTGATTTTTGGATTTCTGTCGATGATTTCTAGAATTTGTGTTTCACCAACTTTTGTGATTTACATTGGTAAGTTTTATCAATATTTGTGCATTGGTGAATTTGTGTGTCATTAACTTTTATGATTGGCATTGATATAATTGTCAGCATTTATGGTTTGGTGAATGAAATAAAGAGTATGACATTCCTTTTTATCTTTGAGAAGATTCTTGTGATATTGATTAATCTCTTGTTGATTTTTAATTACCTACTTATCACAGTATGGCTCTATGGTTATGATACGTTTTTTTCATATCTCCTATTCTATATCATTTCATCTGATATTTATAGTTAGACTGATCCGTTTATTATTTTCTTAATAAATAATACTCGGGTCAGACCGAGATGTTACAGGTACTTTTGCTTGACTCCTCGTCTGGGAATATTATTCTGACTTTTGGCTACTTAGAATAGTAGTTCATTTTGTTGTATATATTTGTGATATAGACTCCATGATGTATACATATTCTTTTGTGTAGCACTTGTAACTATTCTTTTGTGATATTGTGGATCTTGTAGACCACTACTCTGATAAACACTTTTAAGTGTTATATATTCATATCTATTTCCGCCTTTGCGATGTGGATGTCTGTGACTGATTTGTGTTATGTTTATTTCTATATTTGTTTCCGAAGATATTATAGCCACTGTGTAGTAGCTTTGAGTTTTGTATCGGTATGTCGGATTCCCTCTTGAAATAAAATGCATGTTATACTATCTGACATATCGGTGCTCGCACAAAGCAATTACACGGATGGTCGCTCCTCAACAGCCTTATTCTCCGCGCTAGTTAACGGCATTACTCCGTAGTGTCCTTGGCTAGCATGGGTATAGAGGTGGGGCGTCACACCCGGCTTCATAATCATAATTACCATCTGTGATTGATTGTCTATCCATCCAATTGACTAAAACCCATCATATCATAGTCTCAACAACTGAGCAATTGATTTAGTTAAATCCTCCTGTCTACGGCCTTGCCAAAAGGCGGGTTAACATTTGCCCCCCAAAACATGCTTTGCTTTGGAAGATGTGTTTTGAATAGCCTTAGATCCGTTAATCGAATCCATGATCTCTCCGGATCATTAACAAAATCCATGACTGTTCTTGGTCAATATCCAATTCCTAATTCATTATGTATCCATTAACCGAATTCACGTTCTCTCCGGATTATTTTATCCAAGCCCGGGACCTCTTCGGGTCCTATAGTCCATAGCTGGGACTTTGCCGGGTCCATATCCAAAGTCGGGACCTCAATGGGTCCGATAATCCATATCCGGGACCTCACCGGGTCCATACCCAGATCTAGGACCTCTCTGGGTCCTGTAACTCAAATTCGGGTTATTTTATCCTACTTCGGCCTCGACTCTCCGGTCAAGGACTTAATCCATGGGGTATCCTTCTCTGGTCTGGATCCTCAGTCGAGGACTTTATATTCTCCAGCCTCGACTCTTCGATTGAGGACTTTTATATTCTTCGGCCTCGACTCTCCGATCGAGGACTTTTATATTCTCCGGCCTCGATTCTTCGGTCGAGGACTTTATATTCTCCGGCCTTGACTCTTCGGTCAAGGACTTTTATATTCTTCGGTCCATTCCACGCTAGAGTCCGTTCCATTGCTCTCCAGCGAAGGGACTCGTGACATGCGATTTCTGCCCCGTCTCTCCGATCGGGATCGTAACCGTGTGACCTGTACTATTTATTACATTAATATTCCAAATCCAATCAACACAGAGTTCCATTGATAAAATAAAAGTCCATACAGTAAAGAAAAACAAATGTTCGTAGTCCCAAGAAAGAAACTAGAGTTCACAGAAAATAGAAAAAAAATTCATAAACTCGAGCATCACGATATATCATCATCTCAAAGCATGCCTAGAGACCGTCCTCGATCCCATACATGTGTAAGTGATTTAGCCGCCTTACTTTGAGGTTTACTACTTATTCTAAGCCATAAATCCATTCAGCTGATAATAAGGCGACGATGCCTAGATCCAGTGCCAGCTTCGTCTGATGTGGGCAATGGCTGCTCATGTTCCACTACCACAGCTCGATTCCTTATGTACTGTTGTAAATGACCATTTCTTATATGTTCCTCAATGATATCCTTCAAATGCCTGCAGTCATTTTTGTTATGCCTATCCAGCTTATGGAATAGGCAATGCTTTCCCGATGTCCGTTCGTGTTCGGAGGGTTCCCTCTTTGCTGGCCTTCAATACTAGAAGCGTCCTCGAGTATCTAAATAAATTCTTTCCAAAGTCTCATTCAAATCCGTATAAGAAGAGATTTTTGATTCCCTCCATTGCCTTTTCGATGTATTTTCGCTATCCATTTTCCTTTTGCCTCTGTCGTCCTTGTTTGAATCCTCCCTAGGTGGACCTCCACCTTTTACCGCATAAACCTCTACCTCTCTCCCTTCTCTTTCAGCTTTCGCATCTTCCTGTCTTAGAAACCTTTCCGCTTCATGGTAAAATTCCTCAAGATCCATTGGTGGATCCCGCTCCAACGATATCTTAAAATCTGAATTATCCGCAATCCCTGAGACTGCCGCCATCAAAACCATCGACGGATTAGGTCGATCCACCGAAGCCACTGCCGCATTGAATCTGGTTAAGAAATCCTTAAGTGATTCTCCCTTCCATTGCTTCATCGATGTCAAAGTCATCACACCTAAGTCTCACGATGTGGACCCGAAATTGCCTCATAAACCTATCAATCAGCTCCGTCCATGTGCCAATAGAGCCAGTTTCCAGTTGTCTTAACCATAATGCCGCTATATCCATCAAATACAAAGGGAAGAACCGTGCCATGACTTCCTCCGATGCCCCTAGTATTTCCATGTGCCTCATATACCTTGTTAGGTGAACCGTGGGATCTGTTTTCCCTTCATACATTTCCAGCGACGGTAGTTTGAAATCCGGCGGATTCCTTGCCTGCCTGATCATAGGGGTGAAGGGGCTCCTGTTCACGTCCTCCAAATCTCTATTCACCAATCCTCCCCTCATAGCCGGTCTGATTACGTCCGCTAACTTGTCATTGTCATCAAGTAATGGCCTCTATCCGTTGTCTCTAACCTGCTCCCCAAGTCCACGAGGGAATCCTAGAACCTGCCCTTCTAGATGAGCATCAACTTCCCTATTAACGCCAAATTGCCCAGCATCGCCTGGTATCCTTACTAGAATGGAGCCTACACGATTCGGGGGCATGCCCCCTAGTTCAAGGGCTGTTCCCGATGGTCTAACTCTATCCCATACTCTGGTCGCTTCATGCCCTTGGTCCTGATTCCGGGCAGCCTCTGTTCCTGTCGCTCTAGCTTCGTGATTGTCATTTCCAGCATCACCTGCTACTCCATTCCTTTGGTTTTGCACTCCAACTTGTCCAACCTGTTAGAGCAGGTTCTGTATCATTTCCTCATGCCTTTTCAGTATCCTTTCCTGCATAGCATCCATCATCATTTCCATCTCATCTCTGGTGATGAAAACTGAGGTCTGATTAGCTCCTGAGGAAGCCACCTGACTTCCTTCATGCTGACTTCTTTCTGCTCTTTGTCTCCTTATCAATTGCTTTGCCATAGCTACCCAAGAATCCGAGTTCCTAAGCCTTTAAATCCAAAGTCCAAGCTTTAGAATCACTGAGTGCTAGCTTTCTCAGTGAAAGCACAAAAATGTTAGCGCCAAAATTGGTCACTAACACCCAAACGTAAATGAAAGCACCAACTAACAGTCACAGATAACAAATAGAGTGTATGTAGAGAGTATAAATATGAAGAGCGGTAAAAATTAAAAAGAAATCAGAAAAAACAGTGGATTTATAGTGGTTCGGCTGACTCTGGCCTACGTCCACTCCAAAATTTTCCTTTTCATTGATATGAGAATCAATTACAGTTACAATCCGGAGTTTTCAAAACAATCATGGCAGAGTAGCCTTAATGAGGAAGAAGAAGGGAAACAGAATGAAGATCCCTTTTCAGTAGCCCCGCTTGCTGTATTTATAGGCAAAATCCAAGTTACTAGGCTTCCTGAGTGATCTGGGCCCATTAGGACCATAGTCGAGTCCATATAGCCGACCACTGCTTTCCTGGAGTATGTAAAATGCCGATCCACTTTAGACTCCAACCTGCCGACCCACTCGAGACTCCAACATGCCGACCCACTCCAGACACCAACATGCCGACCCACTCCAGACTCCAACATGCCGACCCACTCCAGACTCCAACATGCCGACCCACTCGAGACTCCAACATGCCGACCCACTCGAGACTCCAACATGCCGACCCACTCGAGACTCATGCCGACCCACTCTAGACTTCAACATGCCGACTCACTCCAGACTCCAACATGCCGACCCGGAGCATTACCTTGGATGACTCGGAGAAACCATCAAGAAAACCCGAAGCAAGTCCAAATACAACTCGAATCAAACTCCAGGCAACCCACGACTTTTGTCCATCGAATTTGCCGAATCCCGGCTTCATAATCATGATTACCATCCGTGATTGATTGTCTATCCATCCAATTGACTAAAACCCATTGTATCCTAGTCTCGACAACTGAGCAACTGATTTAGTTAAATCCTCCTATCTACGACCTTGCCAAAAGGTGGGTTAACAATACACATGCTTCCTCTATGTTCTAATAAAAACAAAACTATTTGATTGCCTTATCAAAATTCTTGTTTTGACTTCTTGAAAGTTGTTTAAATCCATAAATGGACTTTAACAACTTGCAAGCCCTGCCCTCACTCCTACTGACCACAAAACCCTCTGGTAGCGACATATAGATGGTTTCCTCTAAATCACCATTTAGAAATGCTGTCTTTACATCCATTTTCCATATTTCATAGTCATAGAATATACCAATGGCTAGCATAATCTTAATGGACTTAAGCATGGCTATGGGCAAAAAGGTTTTGTCATGATCAACACCTTGAATTTGACGAAATCCTTTTGCAACTAGTCTAACCTTATAAGTCACTACTACCATTTGAATTTATCTCTTTCTTAAAAATCTGTTTGCATCCGATGGGTTTTATCCCTTCGAGTACATCCGACAAAGTTCATACTTCGTTTTCGTACATGGAATCGCTCTCTGATTCTATTGCTCCAAGCTAAAGTGTAGAGTCTTTACTCTGTAGTGCTTGTGGGAAATATAGGGGAGTGTCATCATCTATGACATGGTCCTCATTATTGCCATCCATGAGAAAACCGTAGTATCTCTCTAGTGCATGAGATTCCCTACAAGAACTTCTAATAGGTTGTGTGTTTTCGTATACGGGTGAAATTGGTTCTCCTACTGGTTCGGCCTTAGTGTTAACTTCTTGGATCACATCCAAGTCTACAGCTTTGCTGTTAATTTCCTTTGACAAAAATTCCTTTTTTGAAAAGGCAGCGTGTTGATAAACAATAATATTACTCGATATTGTAGAATATATATCCCATTGAGTTTTTGGGATATCCTATAAATGTACACATTTTTGGTCTTACCTCTAGTTTATTCTAACCAACATTCTTAACGTTGCCGGACAACCCCACACCTTCTAATACTTGAGTTATGTTTTCTTACCACACCATATCTCATATGGCATTTTAGGCATAGATTTAGTTGGCAATAAGTTCAATATATGCGCTGCAATTTCTAGCGCATATCCCCAATAAGACAAAGGTAACTTAGTTTTACTCATCATGGAACAAACCATATATAATATGATTTGGTTACTTCGCACTGCACATCGTTGTGTCGTAGAGTATAGGTGGAGTAATCTGAGAGATAATCCTATTATCTTTTAAGTATGTTGGAGTTCTTGTCCAACATACTCGCCTCCTTGATCGTATCGAAGAATTTTAATCTTGTAGTTGTCTATATGTAAAAAATTTCTCGTAGACATTAAATTTGTTATTCATAAGATATACATATCATAGTCTCAAGAAATCATCAGTGAAGGTAATAAAGTAAGAACTACAATCCTTACTGATTATAGGCATTGAGCTACATACATCACTATGTACCAACCCTAAGATTTCATCAACCCTTTCATTGCTCCCACGGAGGGGTGCTTGGTCATTTTACTTTTGAGACACGGCTCACACATGTCAAATGATTCAAAATCAAGTGACTGGAGAAAACTTCGGTTTTTAGTTTGTATAGTCTTTTCTTACAAATATGACCTTGCCTACAATGCCAAAGTTAATTTTCATTTATATTGTTATAAGAACTACTTATAGAACAATCATAATTAGTATTGATCACATAAATACCATTTTCAAGAACATCATCATAGACTTTATTTCTATTCAAACTAATGTTCATAACATTATTCACATAATGAAGTATATATCCAATCTCAGAAAATCTAAAAATAGATACAATTCCATAAATAGAGTCCTTTAAAAAATAGCGATTATTTAATATTAATACTACTCCACTAGACAAACATAAATGATAATCTCCTATTATCGTTGCATCTACGATAGATCCATCAGCGACGTCAAGCCTCATCCCTTCTTTTGCCATGCGGTGCCAGTTCCTATGCCCCTGTGACGAATTACATATATGAGTTTTAGATTAAGTATCTAAAACCCAAGGCAGTTTATTGATTGCAAGACAATTTCGAATCATAAATGTACCTAGGGGTGCTGCAGAACCGTTCTACTTTCTATCTTTAGCAATCTTTAGGTACTCATGACAGTTCCTTTTCAAATGGCCTTTCTTATGGAAATGGCAACACTCACCTCTGTCATCAGTCTTCTTACTCTTCTTATTCTTATTACCTTCTCTTCTCTGCTTCTTCAAATCTTTCAAAGATGATGCACTACCCTTTACAACAAGCATAGTCCTTTGATCCATTGATATAGATGTGGCCGACCTCAACATATTAAGGAGCTCCATGAGATTTACATTCAACTGGTTCATTTTGTAATTCAGTATGAATAGTTCATGCGAAGGTGTAAGTGAATCAAGGATCAAATCAACCTGTAACTCATTGCCTATCATTACATCAAATTATGCAAGCCTATAGCCCTTCATCATCAGTACGGAATCATCCACTTTTTATCCTTTAGTCATTTTAGTATTGAACAGCTTCTTTATAGGCTTGTACCTTGCGGAACATGACTGTACACCAAAAAGGGCCTTGAGACTATCAAATATCTAATGGATAGACATGTTTTTGTGTTGTCTCTACATGGCTTGTCTAACGTAGATAACATGAAAACCAAAGTAATCTTTAGGTCTGAACCGATTTCTTATAACCATGTCTAAGTTCAGGGTCTGCATCATCAATGGGTTTTTTTATGTTCGATGTAATAAATGACCAAAGACATTCGTAAGTCAATGCTATCTTAATCGCTCTTAACCAATCAGTCTACTTTAGTCTAGTAAGCTTGTCACTTTTAAAAAACTGTTTTGAATTTGACATTTTCTACAAATTTTAATTGGTAGATTATTAGGACAATATCATAGTAAAAGTTCTTATAATATTAGTAAGGTTAAACTTTATGTTTCATTTTACTAATAAACTCCCACTAGTCTTTTATGTTTCGCCAAACCCTAAGTCGAAACATAGAAGTCTTTCGAATTCACTAGTAGGTGTTAGGACTCCTGTTTTGGAATTCTTACATTGAGTTTGCTCAACAAGTCATAGCTCCATAGACGATGGATATCTCTTTATTGGTTGTATCATATACAACTCTTAACCTGTGGTACCTTGTCATAATTTCACTTCGACCTTAGGTTTACTAGACAAATTGAAATGAAATTACTCGCTCGTACCTACTATATTGCGATGGCCTAAGTATTGATAGAGTTAGGGGTATGCCTATGGGCAATTATGTAACTTGTTACATATATCTAACTTGATAACCAATCTTGTTCGAAATAAAAGATGTTTTCTTTCTATTATATACTTAATATAATGTGTTATATTAATTAATTAATTTAATTAAAAGTATATTTAATAGGAAATCCATAAATGGTATGTTTTGTGATAGTAGTTACAAGTATTGTAACCGTGAGTAATTTATCACAATGAAAACAAATATACCATTTTAAATATTCATAATCAAGATGCATCGAGACTTGATATCGATACATCAGTTGAGACTGGAGTACGTAACACTCTCCAAATGTTGTTAGCGTATTACTCATGGCGACTGGGGGCACCAAAGGGTTATGTATTGGTAGTTATTAGATAACCGTGGAATGACTCACTTGATAGTTTTCTGTTGGTTAATATAACTAAGGTTAAATAGAAAATATTAAAGTGACATAATTACGTAGTTCTCTTGACTTAAGAATATTTTTGATCAATGTGGAAGCTTTGCTTTGATTATAGTTAAATCGTAGCACGACATTCATCGAACAACTATAGTCAGGTCGAGTGGAAGCATTGGAAGTGAAACACTATTCAAGTGAGGATTTATCTCCTTAGTTCTATAAGGTTAGGGTTACGGTAATCTTAAGTCAACTCAATGTCAAAGCCTCTGGTCAGAGCATTTTGATTAATAATAATTGTCATTATTGAACCAAGGGCATTGTGTTTGGACTATAGAGTTGAATGTGAACGATATTGAAATTTTGATCATTACCAAATTTCATAAGTCCAAAGTGATACAGTTTTAACGAAGTAAAAGTGGATTTTATCGAAACCATGTAAGTGATAAATTTGCTAAAATATTACACCACCTACAAAGTGACGTGTGAATGTTAACATTCGAATAGTTCGATATTAAACGCTTACCAAATTTACACCCAAAGAGTCACACAACTGAAACCATGAATTCTTCTTTGACCAAACGATTTAATTAATTTATAATTGTTATATATTAATTAAATTAATGAAATATTAATTATAAAATTTGATATTTGAAGAATAAATATTATTATATATATTTATAATAGTTATAAATATATCAGTCGATGTATGATATCGATAAGCATTAAATTTGATTTAATTGTGCAATAATTTATTTTGCCTTAATTGAGTTTAAGGCCCATCATAGGAGCACGTAATTTCGACTGCTACAAGAGGTATAGGCAGCCCAAAACATGGTTAAGAGTGGCTTGAAATGGATGGCCATGATTAAAGGAGATTGAGTAAAAGATGAGATCCTAATTTCTCTCCTTTCCTTTCTCTATTTAAATATATCTTCTTAGACTTGATATTGATCTTTTGAAGCCTCCATCTCTAGACATTGCTGGCCCAAATTTCCCCTCTAGCCTCTCTGTTTGCGCCAAAAATGGTCATAAACACCCAGTTGTATATGAAAGCACCAATTTTCAAAAACAATATCCAAATAGAAAGATAAGCACGTATCACATAATAAATAGCAGAAAAAGTAAAGGAACACACGAGTTTTATAGTGGTTCGGCAAACTCCGGCCTATGTCCACTCCAATAATCTTTTATTTATACTGTAAGATTACAAGTACAATTTTTTTGCCTTAGAAAATTAGTGGAGGAAGAGGTAAGAAGTGATAAAGGAGAGCCAGCCAAAAAAGTCCCTTGTAATGAACCAAGTTCGCTGTATTTATAGGTGAGGACGTGCATGGATCGAGCTGAAATTTCGGTAGAAGAACCTCCGGGCCCATATGATCCGACCTACAAAATTTGGGATCGATTGTGACACCAAATGATAATTTAGCTGATCATTCCATACTAACTCCAATGGGGCTGCGGTCATTTTTATTGGATCCCCCATGCCTCTAGTCCATGCTCCCAAAGTTTCGCGCCATTCTGACTTACCGTTTGTGAGATATTCATCGACCTTCGCTGTTTTGACTAGAAAATAGATCATAGGAGATCATTCCATGCTTCATACTTTTGAGCTATGATCGATCATGTGGGTTTCCTATGATATTAGCTACTGGCTCTCCAAATTTTGAGCAATTCCGATGTACCGTTTATAAGATATCGCGTTTTCCGTAAAACTATGGATCGTTATGTTGATTTGTATGATCGTTCCAATAACGATCGGCCTAATTTTCAAGATTTAATCCTTTCAAGTTGCGATCGATCATGAGAGTGCTCCATGATGTAAGAGACTTGCCTTCCAAATTTCGTGTAATTCTGACGTACTGTTTGTGAGATATCGCGTTTTCCATAAAACTATGGATCGTTATGCTGATTTGTACGATCGTTCCGATAATGGTCATCCTAATTTTTAATATTTCATCATTTTTTGTTGCAATTGGTTATGGTGGTGCTCCATGATGTAAGATACTTTCCCTCCAAATTTTGATGCAATTCCGACGTACGGTCTGTGAGATATCGCGTTTTCCGTAAAACTATAGATCGTTATGCTGATTTGCACAATCGTTTCAATAACGATCAGCCTAATTTATAAAATTTCATCCTTTTAAGCTACAATCGATCAAGGAGGTTCCCCATTACCTAAGAGACTTGCTCTTAAAATTTCTTGCAATTCCGAGTCACAGTTTGTGAGATATCGCATTTTTCATAAAACTATGTATCGTTATGGCTTATTTGTACGATCATTTCATTAACGATCGGCCTCTTTTCCAAGGTTTAGGAGTTTTGTCATGCGATTGTTTTCATGGGCTCCACTCTTCAGTATAGTGATGCTTTGAAAGTTTCAAATGCATTAACTTTGTAGATTTTGAGATATTGATCGATCTTCGTCAATTTACGCTGTTTTATGGATCGTTCCCGATCAATCCATATAAATTCTTTCTTTGCCCATAACTCGAGCATACGAACTCCAATTGACTTGAAATTTAAAATATGACCTCGTGGGGCCTTTCTTGTCACTTCATATTGATTTTACCCTGATTAGGGCCTGATTTGAATCCGTCCAACTATTGCCCATAGTTCCTACTGTAATTGATTTTCGAGCCTGATTACCGTCTCTTCGGGCATCCTGTCTTGATGATCACAGAAGCCATTTAGCCAACTTTTATGATATATTACCTAGTCAAAAGGCGGTATAACATTTCCCCCCAAAACATGCCTTGAGGTAGGAAGGTGTGTTTTGAATTGCCTTAAGTCTAATGTTCGAAACCCGTTGATGACATGTGAACAAATCTGTGATCTTGCATGATTGTTTGTAACTGTCGTTTGGGACCGTTAATCAAATTTGTAGCCATCCCAGGCTGATGATGATCACATGTGATCAAGTGTCTGTTAGAGGCGAAATGTGATCGTTTGAGATTGAATGCCTGATCGAGGCGTAATGCGATCGTTCGAAATCGAGCGCCGTTCGAGGCAAAATGTGATCGTTCACGATCAAGTGCCATTCGAGGCGAAATGTGATCGTTCGTGATCGACTGTCGTTCGAGGCAAAATGTGATCATTCGAGATCGACTGCCGTTCGAGGCAAAATGTGATCGTTCGAGATCGAGTGCCTGTTCAAGGCATAACGTGATCGTTCGAGATCGAGTGCCTATTCAAGGCATAATGTGATCTTTCGAGATTAAGTGCCAGTTTGAGCCGAAGTGTGATCGTTCGAGATCGAGTGCCGTTCGATGAGAAATACTTGTTTTTCACATTCAAGTGAGTTCCGGAATCATTTGTTATGGCAGTTTATCACCATCTTAGAGCATTCCTAGGGACCGACATTGATCCTGTACATGTATAAGTGACTTACCCATTTTAATGTGGAGTATCTTTTAATTCATGCCATCCTGATCATGAGATGATGACCTGCACTCTCAAGCCGGGCTCACTCCAATTTGTGGCGGATGATGGCTGCTCATATTCCTTCATCGCTATCCATTTTGCTTACAAAGCCATCCAAATTCGTGCCCTCAGTTCCATGGGGAGTAGTGCTGACCCATGCAAGTAGATGCATGCTGATCCACCTTCCTCAATCGGGGCTTGCCTCTTGTTTGTTCCAATCCATATCAAGCCAACTAGTTTCTGCTCCAAGACCTGATTCTGGTTTTCCTCAGCTCCTATTACTCCAACTCTGTGAACCATATTTCCTACATTTCCTGTACTCCATTTCCTTGCTTTTGCGCTCCAGCTTGTCCAATCTATTGGAGTAAATCCTTCATCATCTCCTCCTATCTCTTTAGCATCCTCTCTTGCATAGTATCCACATTGTTCCCATTTCATCTCTGGTGATGTAGATAGATGTCTGATATACTCCAGCTCTTGAAGAAGCCTCCTGACTCCCTCCATGATGGCTCCTATCTGCTAATGGTCTCCTTGTTGATTGCTTAGCCATTGCTTCCTAGATACAAGTATCCAAGCTTTCAAATCCAAGATCCTAGCTTCCAAATCCGCATGTGCAAGTCCTTCTCAAATAAAGTACCAAAATGTTTGGCCAAAAATGGTCACAAACACCCAGTTGTACGTGAAAGAACCAATTTTCAAAAACAATATCCAAATAAAAAGATAAGCATATAGATCACAAAATAAATAGCAGAAGAAGTAAAGGAACACACAAGTTTATAGTGGTTCGGCAAACTCCAGCCTACGTCCACTCCAATAATATTTTATTTATACAGTAAGATTACAAGTACAGTTGTTTTCGCCTTAGAAAATTAGTGGAGGAAAATGTAAGAAGAGATGAAGGAGAGCCGGTTGAAAATGTACCTTGCAGTTAGCCAAGTCCGTTGTATTTATAGGTGAAGACATGCATGGATCGGGCTGAAATTTCGGCAGAAAAACCTCTAGGCCCATATGACCCGACCCACAAAATTTGGGATCGATCGGACATCAAAAAATAATTTAGCTAATTGTTCCATACTAACACCAATGGAGTTGCGATCGTTTTTTTGGGGTCCCCGATGCCTCTACTCCATGCTTTCAAAGTTTCACGTTATTCCGACTTACTGTTTGAGAGATATCGATCGATATTTTCTGTTTTGACTAGAAATTCGATCATAGGAGTCATTCCATGTTTCATGCCATTGAGCTACGATTGATCATGTGGGCTCTACTTGCTCTCCAAATTTTGTGCAATTCCGACGTACGGTTTGTGAGATATCGCGTTTTCCGTAAAACTATGGATCGTTATGCTAATTTGTAAGATCGTTCCAATAACGATCGGCCTAATTTCCAAGATTTCATCCTATTGAGTTGCAATCAATCATGGGGGTGCTCCATGATGTAGGAGACTTTCACTCCAAATTTCGTGCAGTTCTGACGTACCCTTTGTGAGATATCGCGTTTTCTGTAGAACTATGGATCGTTATGCTGATTTGTATGATCGTTCCAATAACGATCGGCCCAATTTCCAAGATTTCATCCTTCTGAGCTACGATTGATCATGGGGTGGTCCATGATGTAAGAGACTTTCCTTCCAAATTTTGTGCAATTTCGACATACCATTTCTGAGATATCGCGTTTTCCGTAAACTATGGATCGTTATGTTGATTTGCACGATCGTTCCAATAACAATCGCCTTAATTTCCAAGATTTCATCCTTTTAAGGTGTGATCGATCATGGGGGTGCCCCATGATGTAAGAGACCTACCATCCAAATTTTGTGCAATTCCGACGTACCATTTGTGAGATATCGTATTTTCCATTAAACTATGGATCATTATGGCTGATTTGTACGATCGTTCCATTAACGATCGGCCTCTTTTCCAAGATTTGGGAGTTCTGTCATGCGATCATTTTTGTGGGTTCCACTCTTTAATATAGTGATGCTTTGAAAGTTTCAAGTGCATTAATTTTGTATATTTTAAGATATTGATCGATCTTCGTCGATTTACGCTGTTTTATGGATCGTTCTTGATCGATCCATATAAATTCTTCCTTTGCCCATAACTCGAGCATACAAACATCGATTGACTAGAAATTTGAAATGTGGCCATACGGGGCCTTCCTTGTCAGTTCATATTGATTGAATCTTGATTGGGACCCGGTTCGAATCCGCTTAACTATTGCCCAGAGTTCCTAATATAATCGATTTTCGAGCATGATAACCGTCTCTCCAGGCTTCCTGCCTTGATGATCATAGAAGCCATTTAGCCAAATTTTATGATATATTCCCTTTAGGCGATATAACACTCTCCATTTTATCAAGTTCAAATCAAGTACATTCAACTATTATTCAATAATTCAATAGCCGATGGTCAACAGTTCAAAGACTAGTATTCTTTTGGATCGGAAATTGTTTCAAGGAGAACACATCATCATTTCAAAATGTACTTCAAGGCATTATAAGTGAGGTATATGTCTAATCAAAATATAATTATAATTGTTTATATAAAATGTTTTATTACATAAATATATATATATACACACACACACAACACATACATATATATTGACACACCCACGCATATTATATTATAAGTTAGGGGACGATTTTGATATGCTAGTGATATTGTCACAAAATTATTTTATTTGTATGTAGGCATATACTTATAAATTTTTTTAGTATATTCATATCTATAATGACACGACTTAAAAATAAAAACAATTTTTTGATTATTTAATATATTTATATATGCATATATATATATATAGTTTATAATTTAATTACTTCATCATACTTTATATAAATACCTTATATAAATTTTATATATAGTGTATTATAAATATATTATTTCGGTTGTAATAAAATATTTATTTAAAATATATTACTCTCGGTTATAATTTATTTAAAATATATTACTTTCGGTTATAATTTATTTAAAATATATTACTTTCGGTTGTAATTATTTATATACATATTTTTTATTATTTAAATATTATTTATGCAACTTAATTACATAAATTAAATATATAATATATATATTATACAAAATTATGTTTCACATTTTATAAAATATTATTATTATAAAATATATGCTCGGCAAAAAAAACAATAAAATCAATTATTTTTATTATTTAAAAAAATTTTAAACATAGGACGAAAATCAATAATTAATTAAAACTTATTTTCATATTCTAAAATTATGAAATAAAATTTATAAGTACAAAATATCATTTTGAAATTTTTTGGAAATTTAAATTTAAATTTTATATTTCAAAATTATTTTATATTAGTATTTTAAATCAAAACCATATGGAATTAATTAAAAGTACTATTTAAAATAAAAAAAATTATTTTCGATTATGCACAAGTCCAGGTAAATAGATATTTTTATTAAAAAATATTTTATGTATTTATAAGTATTAATTTGTAATATTAATATTTTATTACACATGTATAAACAAGTAATTAATATAATATATATATATATATATTAAAAATATATTTACATAGGTATATTTTCCAGTTTTTAATAAAAATTTAATTAATTATTTTATATTATTTATTTTATTTGATATATTTATAATTGATTGAGATATATTCACATAATTATATATGTATATATTTTAATGTTTCATAATTATGCTTATATATATATATATATATATATTGGCAAAACCAACCGGCTTTATAGTGGGTCGTGCCACTGAATATAAATAAAGACAGGCGCCTAGCACATGCGCAAAGCAGCTATACATGGTTTTATAGTGGCCATACCACTTAAATACAGTACTGGTGAGAAGCAAGTCGCTTCTGCAGCTAAAAAGAAAACCTAAATGTCCTTTCGAGAGGAGGAACCACTGTCATCTTCAGCTGACATAGGCTCCGGGACGTGGATAAAACCAGAAAATTGAGCCGCAATATCTAGATCATAGACGTTTGAATCACCGGAATATAAATATTTCTGATCCCAAGAATCATCCACCAAAACAGCGCGATTGTCATCCCCATCCTCACCATCGGACGATAGAACAAGACCATCCCTTACTACGTGATAATATAATCGCCGACTTTCCCCATCTCCACATACAAACATATAATAACACTCAGAATCAGGACAATATCTCATTTCCGATTTCACATGTTCCTAAGACTTCTCCTCGGAGTTCCACCTAATCACCGGAGGTTCTATAGTTTTCCACTTGCTGATAGAAGAAATATCTCGAATAACTACATTGGAGGATGGAGGGGCAATAGATGGAGACAAAGGAGGTAACAAGGCCGCATCATCTTCCAAGGATGAAAGAACTGTCGTAGACTTAGGGACCCATTTCCTCATAGGAGGACACGGAGCGGGATCTTAATAGGAATTTGATCATCAGACAGAAGCTTACAATCATTAGAAGTGTGACTGAAGGAGTGGCAGGCCGTGCAAATATCTGGTTTCCAACTGTAATTAACATCAACAAGAGCATCATGACCATCCGCTAAACGTACCTTAAGCTGAGAGGGGAGAAGCTTATCCGTAGTAATCTCTATCAATGCCTTTGTGAATACTAGACTCGTTCTTGCCACAGTATTTGCATCAAAGCATTTGAGTTTACCAATAAGGCTAGCTGGCCAATCAAGACCAATCAAGGGCTGAAGAACATAAGGTATATGTGTAAAATGAGTCCAAACACGGATATACAAAACCTGATCTCTTGCTATATCAACCATGGGACTCCACACTGTAATAATGAAAGGTTTACCATTAATAATGGACAGATCCGCCTCAAGAACCCGAAGTCGCACTTCTAATGATATATATATATTTATATACATATATAATATTTATGCACATATTTATATATATTTAAAATATTATAAAAGTACGTAAGCATACATTTAGACAATATATTTGCATATCGGATGAGCTAACGTGTCTTTTGTGATGTAAATTCCAACATCTATATACAGGCATGCTATACCTTGCACGAATTGATATGTTTCACATGCACACACACATATATGTGTATATGATATACGTATATAACATAACATAATTAAATAATACTATAACATATTAATAAAATAAAATATTTTATTTAAATAAAAATTTAGAGAAGTTCTAAATAAACTAGACTTCATATGCCCTACAAAGATCCAATAAGGTAAATAGTTTTAGAATTTTACCCATAACTTCCTCTATGGACTGGCCTAGTTTTTACAATGGTATTAGAGCCCAATAGCATATGCGATCTAGATTAGTCATGTTAAGGTTAACTATTAAGTTCACAGTCCAAAGGTTGTCCCTAATAGAAAAGGCTCAATATGAATTGGGCCTTAGACTCATTTTCAAAATTGTTTGAAAATTAAAAATATAAGATTTTAAATTTAAAAGTTAAATTTAAAAAAAATATGCACATATATTATAAAAGTTATAATATAATAAAAAATTTCAAAATGTTTGATAATATAAATTAATTTTGAAATTTTAAATTTATTAATAAGATTAATAAAATAAATAAATTAATTAAATAAGTTAATTAATTAATAAATATATATGTATTATATATTTTTGATATATGTCATGATATTTTAAAATGTTTAAAATATCACAAGTATACACATATATATAATATAATATTTTGAAATTAATATAATTTAATCAAAATTTTCTAATTAAATAAATTAATTAAAGGTTAATTAATTAAATAAAAAATATGCATATATGATATATATGTGTTACACTATAAAGCTTAGTATATAATAATTAAAATTAGTTGAAATGTTAATTCATTAAGATTAATTAAATAAGATTTAATTACTATAATAATATACATAAGACTATTATATAAGTATTATGAAATATAAATGTGGTATAAAAATAAAACTTATTAATATGAATGTATAAATTAAATGTGGAACATTAAGAAACCCTAAATAGACTTAAGAATAAATACATACATAAATGTATGTATATCGTGATTTATGATATGTCCAACACTTGAATCACGAGATATATTTCATAAGAAATACATTATTCCATAAGTCGATATCACTCGATATAACATATTGAAGGTTATGAATCTTTAATATAAAGTTGTCTTCTAACATTTATATATTTAATAGATTGCTTGTTTAGTAGTTAAGCTTTCCTTAAGCTAGGGATGTTATGTGTAGTACTATTAAGATATTGAATAGATGAGGTAAGATAACTGCATATATTTGTTGAGCTTTCCTCAAGATATGTGCATTATACATAGCTACAGCGAAATGATAGGTCCAAGTAAATAGTCACACTTTACTTGTTGAGCTTTCTTTATGGTAAGGATGAGATTAGGACAAGAACCCATATGTTAGGAGTTGTATGTGATACAACGATTAGGATTATCCATCTTTGTGGGCCTATGATTTGTTAAGCTTTCCTCAAGGTCAGAGTCCCAACGTATACGTGTCCTAACATCCACTAATGAAGTCGAAAGACTACTATGTTTCTCTTAGGGTTTACTAAAACATAAAAGACTAGTGATGCCTTATTAAAAAATGAAATGATAGCATTTAACATTTCTAATATTATAAGAACATATGCTATATATTGTTATAATAATCTATATTGGTATATTTGTGCATTTGATATTATTGATAAAATGTTTATGAATTGAAGATTGAAAAACAGAACTATAATACACACACTTACCATTAAATACTTCTTTCATGTTAATGTCTACTATACCCATGCAAGTGTCTAATTTTACAACTACTTAATACGTTCGTAAATTTGGTCGCTCACGTTTTTATTTGGTCAAGACAGTCTATTGCATTTAATTAGTTCTGAACTCAAAAGCAATACAAGGCTATGGATATTTGATCCATATACTATCATATATAAGTTTTATATAATGAACGATCACAGTTCGTAATGTATGATACATCGATGAAATTAATTCATTTGAAGTAAACAAATAAACTGTACTGTGAGATAGAGTATTTAATTTGATTGACTACAATAAAGATCGTATTGTGTTAATTGTAATACTAGACCTAAACTACAAGACAGATCTAAGAACTCAATCGTTGAAATGTCATTTTGAGCAGTTTACGCAAAGTGCAGCATATTAGATATTGTTAAATGTTAAGGATAATCAAATGCATTTTTGTAAAGATTTCGTTATGATGTTGTAGTAAGGGTATTCTTTTGAATGGTTCGACCATTTAGCAAGAATAACAAACGTACAAGAGTATATGTGGTTTAAGGTAAAGTTGAGATGAAGAGAGTGAATGATCATTTCGGCTTCATAACGAAACATAGGAAATGAGAATTGTAATAATAATAATAATCGATACTTAATATTGAAATAATAAATACGATTTATATTCTGAAATATATTTTTATATAAAAAATTGTTTTCTATGAGATTTATTTCTTTGAGTTTAAGATATTAGATCAAAGTACTCTCCACTGTAAACTAGTTACAGTATATGAAATAAATAATGTATATTAAGTGAATGATGGACCACCGAATTTAGTACGCTATTATAGCAATGGTGGAAATAGTGGAAGCATGCCATATAACACTTATTGTTTGCATCAAATTATGAAAAATTGTTTTCGTAAAACATACCGTACATTATTTATGAAATATCGACTATTTTTCGATGTTGATTGAAAAATAAACATAGTTATATTTCAATGTGAATATTATGAATATTCGTTATGAAATAAAACTACAATGGAATTTGTTTTCATATAAGAGTGATGCATTGAAAAATGCCGAAGTATCAAAATTATTTACAGTTATTTTGGAATTATAGACTAAGCCATAGTTTTGAGAAATAATTTTTATTATATAATTATGAATCAAATAGTACTGGTTAATTATATCACAAAAAATTAAGGGTTATGTACCCATTTAGTGGGAGCATCATAAGAGTTGATGAACTCTTCGGATTGATACATATAGATGTATGTAATCATAAGTCTGTTAATACCAAAATGGTTCCATGTACATCTTCATCTTCACCGATGGGTTATCGCAGACATGGGTACGTGTATTAGATAAGCATGTATAAGTTTATGATAAGCTCACAGAATATAAAAGGAAGCAAATAATAGAACATGCGATGGAAATGATTAGATTTGATCGAATGGGTGAATATATTGGAAAGAGTTCCATAGGTACCTATATGAATTAATATTCAGTCTTAAAGGTCACTGCTCCTTATAATACATAATGATGTATTGATAAGGAGTAATCGAACTTTGTTGGACAAAACATGATTAATGATGAGTAAGGTTGAGTTAAACTCTTTCTATAAGGTGTGTACTTAAGAGTAGTACATAAGGTTAAAATTAATATCATCCAAAGGATAGTTTACAAAACCATACAAGGTAAGGGTTTATAAGAAACCCCTACACATCCTAGGCCAAGGAGTTGGTAGATCGTGCGAGTCGAAAGACTACACGTAATAATTGTATGTAAGAGATCTTGTATGAATCATCCCAAGGGAATTTTTGGAACGATGGTCATTAGATGAATAATTTATGTTGTGAACACAAATATATTGTGAACTAATGCAAAATCAATATTATATAAAGAAATTCATAAATACTTATGAATGCTCGTTCCGTTACACTGAGAAACAACTGTTGTTTTGAGAAAAATCAACTTCATAGAAAGAAATTTCTCTAAGAAATAATTAGTACAAAATGAATTTGGATATGATTCAATGATAAACAGATTACAAGGGACGAAATGAAATTGACTGAACCTAAATGAACACAAATATGTTAGAACATCTAATGAGTATTCTTGTACATTAAAGAGAAACTAGGAGTTTCTTGTCAATGTCAAGAATAAATAATCCTTGGTTATTTAACTAAACCATTAAAATTATTGACTCTATGATGTGACACGATGCGCAAATCCGAAAGAGATTCCAAGTACATTATCAAAACAGGAAAATACCGTGAAGGACAAAAATTCACAACATTTTAGCCTCAAGGACTCGCCTTCAAATTTTTAGTTTGAAGGACCACTCTCATATCTTTTTTCTACGGTAGGACAAAAAAATTAACCATGAGGACAACAGAAGAAAATTTATTGATGAGAAAGTGACGCCGAAGAACTCATCGTCCGAACCTCGAAGCCATTGTTATCGATTTTATTCTCATCGCCTGAATCTGAAGATCTAAACACTTGAGATGCCTTGCTGAATTTCTTGAGGATTGTGCTTCGTCCTTTGGTGCCTGAATTAAAATTGATGCCTGGCTTTTGAGGTTTGCCTGAAGTGCTGTCTAGGTGAGTTATGTTGGTATGTCGTGACTTGCACATGAATGGAGATGTAGTGTTGATGATGAGATAGTTTGTTGAAAGATTGCAACAAGGGTGTTGTTTGATATCAATTGTGATGATGGAAGAAGAAGAGAAAGTCGAGGAAGAAGAAGAGCAAGCCATGGAAGAATTAGGGGAGAAGAAGTGGTATCAGATGTTAGGTATCAATTTTCCAGTTTGTAGGTATCATTTTTGAAAATATTTGTTATGTTTGAGTTTGTAATTTTTGTTGTATAACAAAATTATTATACTGTAGTAAATTCACATTTTGAAGCAAACAATTTTTAATTATTGTTTCGTTTTTTTGCATTAATATTGGTTTGATTGATAATGTATTGCTATGTTGAGTTTAGTAAGGATCAGTTTTTAGGTCTCATTTTTTTTCTGAGTATCGTTTTTTACAATAATGCAGTATGGAAGTTTTTTACTGTTTTGTTGGTTTGATTATATAAAAATATGAAGTTGTTACAGAGTAAATATGATGAATCATTGAGTTGAATTAGTGTTTTGTTAGTGTCAAATTTTTTAATGAATTTTGTTTAAGTATCAGTTTTACTATTAATCGGAGGATCGGTTTTTAAGTGTCAGTTTTAGTGATAGTAGGTATCATTTTTGTAAAACTATTTATTTTTTTTATCTTAAGATGAGCCTCTGCCATGCTTGCCATTTTCCATACTACCTTAATTGAATGCAATCCATGCTTATGCTAGAGTGGAGTCCCTCGATCTGGCTTGCATCAGAGAATGGAGATGCTTGAGTCAAAGCGTCGTTATATGAGATAACAATGCAATTTCATAAGCATAATAGATGTTGATTATGGGTGGTTTATTTATGCTTTAAATATGATTGTGAACTGATTTTCTACGAGGATGATTGTTATAATTGAAATGCTTGTTTAAGAATGAACTGTAAACTTAGATAATTATGATCGAATTTGATAAATTTGAGAACCTAGGAGAATATAGGGGGTCTATTTGAGTATCAGCCGCTAGGTATCATTTTCAATTGTCGGTAGCAGTTTCTAGGTATCAGTTTTTAGTTACTAGTAGCAGTTTTTAGGTATCAGTTTTTATGTTAAGAGTTATCGGTGGCATGTGATGGCAGTGGCGATGTTGGGGGCGGGTGCGAGGCTGGTAGTGCAGGTGATAGCGGTGGGTGGTGGTGCGACGAGTGGTGGTTGATAATTTTGGCGGTTTGTCCTTATGACGAAGTTTGGGAGAATGTTTGTCCTTATCACTAATTTTGAGAGAATGCTTGTCCTTGGGCTAAAATATTGAAGTTGTGTCCTTTAGGAAAAAATATAAATTTTTTTCCTTTATACCAAAAACCCCTTATCAAAATATAATTTTGATAGTTGTACCCGAAGAAATATGATCCATTGGCCGCAAATGTGTCTTTAAGAGAAAGACAAATGCAGTTGGAATATAGTGAGTCACATTGATAAGAATAATACCGTAAATTTCAATTGTTGAAATTAATATAAAAGTTTCACCATTCGATGTGCTCAACTTCGGTCAGATCTTACTCACAAAGTTATCGCCTAACATGACTTTATGCTTTGGCATAATTGTGTTGAAATGGAAAGTTCCAAATATAGAATTAGACTAGACTGTTTGCACTTAACAACCAAAGTGTCTCGAAGTCAGTGGAAGCGATATTGATTTTGTGGGTTTTTTGGATACGATCCATGAATGAATATGTAAGTATCATTCAGAAAACATCAAAATTAAACAAGTGTTTTGATAGAAATGTCAAATAGTTTGATTATCAATCAAAATGCAGAGGAAATATGTGTTAACAAGAAAGAACATTAAAAGGTACATAGATATTTATGAACCATAAGTAAACAACACACTGCTTATTGTTAACGATGTACTTGTGTTAAAGTCAACTTTAGGTGTTTTAATACTCGACATTAGATTTGGGTAACGACCTGCCTTTTCGACCCTCAGAAATCGGCACTAATACATCCATGGTATTCACGTGCCGAATATCCAAGTGCCAGGTAGACAGATTGTTGGGGGAAAAGAAAAGAAAAGATAGAACAGAATCTCATATCGTGATGAGTAATATATAATATATAACAAATCTTTACAAAAGAAAAATACAACATACATACATCAAATCAGAGTACACTAAACAATTCGTCAGCCTGGACAGTTATAACAGTCTGTCCTCACAATTGTTGACAAATAAACCAACACATGCAGTGGAAATAAATAATATACAAGAGATATGTCTTGGACATCCAGCTCGTCTCCTAAAGCTTACAAATAAACCAACACATGCAGCAGAAATAAAGATTATATGAGAGATACGACATCCAACTCGTCCCCTAAAGCGCCAAAGCATCCAAACTAGATATGAAAATATGCTCGGTCCGACGCGAGCATTATAATAAAATAACACCCGGATCGGTATGGTAAACCCGTGTGAGAAACACACCTCAATTTAATAGTAATGTTATAAAAACCCTTTGAAAATAAAGGTATCTCGTAAGACCACGCCGCACATAAACACGGACGGATTTTTACCTTACGATAACCAAACCATTTTTATTAGAAAATCCAATGATATTATAATAATGTCAAGGGTTTAAAATAAATATTGAATATAAGGGAATGCTTGCATCTCACATTCCAGCATAGTTGGGCACAACTAATTCCATAAAGAACGTATTAGAGAATGGATTCCAACAATGGTAAGGTAGGGGACTACCTTCCGTACAATACATCTCTAGATAAAATGTACCGAGTGCTACAAATGCATTTGCCCCTCTACCAATACAAGACCAGACTACCCCTTACTTGATAGTACCGAATATGTCATCACCCCGGTTGCTTTCCAAACATACCATCAAACCATATAACTTGCATTTCAAATGAAAAAGCGTACCATTACATTAAGGCTCGTACGATGTGCATATGTTATCCATATGTAATATCATATTCGACCACTCGCTCAATCACACAAATTTCACTTTCGAACTAGTATTGCTCATTCAACTTCTTTGGTGTGGGCTTTGATCCGGTTCCTTGATTAGAAACTTCTATTCGCCTTGCATAGCCATATATTATGATAGAGAACTTTGGGATCATATCAAAAATTCGTATCAAGTGTTCGTCGTCAAAAATCGAGTGAAAAATCCTTATTCAGATTGATGTAAACCACCTCGAAATCTTGTACTAGAATCTTGATCAAAATCAATTATAAGAATAAAATGATCTACGTACAACTTCCGCATTTATTCCAATTGGTTTCTTAACTACACCAATTGCCTTTCATTTTAAATCATATTCAATTTCACTAAACATGATTTCATTTCATAAAACCATTACTTAAGTGTGCCAATATTTCATAACTTAAGTTTTATATTCGTATAATACTCTTCTACATCCTAAGATGTATACAAATTCAGAATTTTTTTACTAAGCCAATGTTCATCAAATTTAAAACTTGTTTTAAATTTCTATCACTTCATATTTATAAGTTACAAAATTATTTTCTTATAATTCCACCAAAAACACCTAGCTTTGGATTTCTATAACAAATTTAGAAGTCCCAACTATCCAAAATCATCAGAAATTCCATTTCATTTCAATAATGAAAACTACCAAACAACATATTAAAATGAGATGTAAAACCAAACTACTCTAATGCATATGATACATCCATATAATAACTTAGCAGAGAACTTAAGAACCAAACATCCAGACTTTATTTCAAAACATTTTGAAATAATATATAATCTACATCTGTCCTTTTATATAAAAAATTATGCTTTTGGGATTTTAAAATCATGATCCGTTTTACCCAATACAACTCTAAACAAATTACCATGGTAGCAATCCCCCACTTAGAAACTCGAAAATGACCACTGATGAAGCTGCAGTCATCATGGGAATTATTTTCTAACGACTGAAGTGAGTTTAATGCTTTATATTTCCTTAAAAATCCTTGTAAAAATATTTCTATTCAGAATATACTTCCAAATAATACTATAATTATTTCCCTCCAAAATTTTGGAAACCAATTTTCAAAACATCGAGATTTAAGTTCTCAAATTCTCAACTTAAATCTTTTTTCTTATAAGCCACATTTATAAATTATACTTATATAATTTTCACTTCTTTATATAAAACCATTTCACAAATGCATATTTTTATTAAAATAAACAACATTTATTAAAGTTAAATTTTAAGCCAACATTATCACTGAACGCCTTATAGTCAAATTATGAAACTAAATTCACAAGGTGTTTGTTTCAACATTCCCACAAAATACTATCTACCCAGCCCATGTAGAGAAAAGGATAAACGGCTCAAATCAATCATAATATTCAATGCCCATAAACTAGTCAGGCATAACAACTCAATCAACTAACAATAGTCAATGCTCTTAACTGGGTGAGCATGACTAACCAAACAATAAATGATAATAATTAAATGTTATCATTTCCTAACAACAAACACACCATTAATAACTATACTATTTTTATGAAAATTATTCCTTTATATATAAAATAATCCTAGGTAAAATTATTTCATTTATCAATTTTAAAACCATACCGTGTCGATTTGAATTGTTTAAGTGGTTAGAAACCTCCATCGATACCATAGCGTCCCACATCTCGACCAGAATTCATAAACCACTCAACGGATAAATCAACACAGTATAAAATATTTTTATAATCACTAACAAATATGTGTTGTTATATATATAATACATTCAACTCGTTCTAGGATGCTACTGACCTTATCTCGAATGAGTTGCTCATTCTAGGACATTACTAACCCTATCTATAATGAGTTTTATCCCACCAAGCCTAGGTGTTCGCTCAACCTAAGCTCTGATACTATGTGTAATGACCCGCCTTTTCGACCCTCAGAAGTCAACACTAATACATCCACGATATTCACATACTGAACATCCAAGTGCAAGAAAGGCAGATTATTGAGGAAAAAGAAAAGAAAAGACAGAACAGAATCTCACATCGTGATGAGTATTATATAATGTACAACAGGTCTTTACAAAAGAAAACTATAACATACATACATCAAATTAGAGTACACTAAACAATTCGTCAGCCTGAATATTTATAACAGTCTGTCCTTACAATTGCTGACAAATAAACCAACACATGCAGCGGAAATAAAGATTATATGAGAGATACGACATCCAACTCGTCCCCGAAGCGCCAATGCATCCAAACTAGATTTGAAAATATGCTCGGTCCGACTTGAGCATTATAATAAAATAACACATGGATTAGTCTGGTAAACCAGCGTGAGAAACACACCTTAATTGAATTTTAATGTTATAAAAACCTTTTGAAAATAAAGGTATCTCGTAAGACCACAGTGCACAAAAAACATGGATGGATTTTTACCTTACGATAACCAAACCATTTTTATTAGAAAATCTAATGATATTATAATAATTCCTAGGATTTAAAATAAATATCGAATATAGCTGGAATGCTTGCATCTCACGTTCCAGCATAGTTGGGCAAAACTAAGTCCGTAAAGCACGTATTGGAGAATAGATTCCAATAATGGCAAGGTAAGGGACTACCTTCCGTACAGTACATCTCTAGATAAAATGTACCGAGGGCTACAAACGCATTTTCTCCTCTACCAACACAGGACCGGCCTACCCGTTACTAGATAGTACCGAATATGTCATCACCCAGATTGCTTTCCAACCTTAATCAAGAGCTCTAATGCAAAACCAAAACCATAATATAATGATCTAGAAAGGTGATGACACACCCTTATGGGAGCGACCCAGATAGCCCCGCCGCATCTACCCTGTTTTAGCCATTTCCCGGGTTGTGAGGCTTAAGGCAACGCTTTTACCTTTTCTCTTAGCAAATTCCACTTGGAATGATAACACTGCCCTCCAGGCAGCAATGCAATGCCAGCATTCATCCATACAAGTTCTCTTTGGGTCTGAACGAAACCGAAGTCACTACTTCCACTACATCTATTCTAGAATCACCCTTAGGATTAGTAGCAAGTAGTCCTTGCACTTCAAATAACTCCATCTTCGAAACTATCATCGTCAAGATGTCTGCCATTCGAATGCTTATGCTAGTTCAAAGTGCTTTTCTAATAACATATCCGATCTCGGTCTCTCTGAACCGATAACGATAGTTTAAAACTAGCCAAATTTGATAGTTGGTTATTTAACTATCAAATAAAAACAAAAATCAAATCAGGGATTTATTTCCATAGGGAAACCAATATTGGTTAAGCACATAAGCAACCACTAACCTCTTTAATTAATCATTTCTTTAATTAAAATCACTTTGTAAATACTTGTATCAAAATACTTTTATAAAGATATATTCACAAACCCTTTATACCCTTTTCAATACTTGGAAAAATATCCATATACTTATCTCAACGGTATAAGTATATTTACAGAAACACTACACCTTCACTACTTAGAAAATGTATTCATATACTTATCTTAATGTTATAAGTATATTTACACACAAAGAGAAAATTTCCTATTTGGTGTTGAATATGGAAAGAAGTTCCATACCACCATAGTTACTTAAAGTCCATTTTTAGAAATCAATCTCATCTTCATTTATATATCTCCTTTTTATATAACTCTAAAATCATTTATAAAACTCCTTTTATAAATCTCTAAAACCTTTTATAAAACTATTTTATAAATCTCTAAAATAACTTTTTATAAATTTCTACAACCATTTATAAAGCTTTTTTATAAGTCTATAAAATAATTTATAAAACTTTATTCTTTTACAAAACTCCTTTATAATGATCCTATATAAAATCCCTTCTAAAATCCCTTTATAAAAATGGTTTATAAATCCAAAACTCCATTTTCATCTATAAACTCTTTTATTAAATGAGAATTCCCTTTTTGTAAATCAACTTATTATTTATAAATATAATAAATCAAATAAATTAATTAACTTTAAATATCATAAATAAATAATAAATTAACTTTTCAACAACACCAATGAAATAATTAAATTTCCTTTAGAACATCATAAATGAAATAATTAACTTACTCCAAACACATTATTAATATAATAACGTATTACTTCAACACATTATAAATAAATAATAATTATTTACTTTAAAACATTATTATATAATAATAATTATTAATAGAAAAACACTACTAATAAATAATAATTATTAACTTTAAACATTATAACTATATTAGTTATTAATTTCAAACATTATTAGTAAAACAATAATAATTAATCTTCAAACATTATTATAATAATTAACTTCCAAAACATTGTTAATAAATAATAATTATTTATTGCAAGACATTATTAATAAATAACTATTATAAATTCCAAAACATTTTTAATAAATAATAATTATTAATTATCTTCAAACAATATTAATTATTTAAATAAATAACTTTTTACAATATTAAAGTATTTGATAAATAACTTTAAAAAAATAAAAAAATAAACAATTTTTAAAACACTATTAAACAATAATTAAACAACTTTAAAAAATTTCTAAATAGTTTAGAAAAGACAAATAGAAAGATTGGGGTAGAATAAAGAAGTTCGAAATCTGCTTAAATAAAAATGTTATAGAAAGCCCAAAGGTTAGATTTAAAATCATTCTCCGAATCAAAAACAAATTTCAAGCCAACGACAATTCCTAGTATTTTAAAATACTAAATTGAGGCCAATAGCCACCAAAGCACTTAACCAATGTTGTTATTGATTTCTATCACTACAAGGGTTAAGTTTTGAACATATAATAATGTCATAACTAATAGTGCTAAACAATCAAGATTCAGCAATTAACAATCCATATTACTGGGTTATAACTGAAATAAAACAACAGGAATATAACTGGAAATTAATAATCACAATTTTGAGAAATCCAGATTTCTCTGCAAATTTTCCTGTATTTCAATTTTAAATACTAATTGCTTTTCAAAGCAGATATCTTAACCAATCAGCGAATAATTTCAACCCAACTCAAACAGTAAAATTTTATCTACTATATAATACATCGATTAACCAAAAAGGTGGGTTTAACTCACTGAAATTCCAGTTATCGTCGAAGCATTTTGATACTGTCTAAAATCGAACAGCGTTCGATTTGTGCTTGAAATTCTACAAGCTCCCATCTTCACCAAACCAATTCCAAAATGTAGACAATGCTGATACGAGTGCAACATGACTGACCGCGTTCGATTTGAACCTTGTATGAACAAGTTATTAAATTTACAAGATTTTGATTTAATTAAATTATCAAATCAACTAATTACACTTAATTAACCTTAATTACCATCTCTGGATCCCTAATCCACATTTGTTCGAAAATACCAACCGCCGCTTCCTCCTCACGAACGTCACCGCCGCATCACTGCTCCTGCCTCCACCGCACTCCAGCCCTGACCTCCCCAGACCACGATGAGCACAATGACTCCAACCTCTCCCCTCATCATCGCCTGAATGTCGAGAATGACCTCGAGAAGAACACTCATGTTCAACTCCTCCACGACACCGCCATAAAACACCATACGCCACCGCATCACCACTCTAGATAGCCCCTACCATTCTATAACCAATGTAACTAACCTTGATCTCCATCGTCCCGCCGGCCCTCAAATGAACCCACCAATACGATCCCTATTCATCTCGACTTAGCCGCCGCCGTGCTCCAATCTAGCTCAATCTAGCCATCTGAACTACTCAACGCATCATGCCGAACAAGTTCCATGTTGGGGTCGAGGCCCAGTTCAGCCTCAGATGGCTCTAATCAACCACGGCCATAGGATGATGGAGTACAAAATGGGGAATAGGGTTAGATTTTTTGTTTGGGAAAGAAAGAGAGGAGTTGAGGGTTCTTATGTAGATATTCTTACCGACACTATTCACCTAACAAATTTTTGAACTCCAAACGAGGCGTGCTTATTGGCGTTCCTAACAAAATACCCATATTTCGAACTCAATGGAACTAATATCAGGACCTTATTCTAACATATGCAAAAGTTAACTTTTCGAATTGCTTAATTTTACGAACTGAACTCGACCTCCTAACTCGAAACCAAATAGTCGAAATAAATCGATGCTTATACTCATTCTGGCTCGCTTGGACCGTCTGGACCCAATGGAAATAATCCCGAGTCCTATAAAATTCATCCGTGGAAGTTGAGTTTTCAGCCCATCAATAAAATAACTAATTAAATATTTAAATATTCCAAAATTTACATATCTAGAGAAGCCTAAAAATACGAGTTGTTATAATTTGTAAATGATTTCTTTTATAATAAGTATAAAAGATATTGAGAATGCCACAAACGATATTCAAGGACACCTTATTAAATGTTAATACAGAATGTGTAAAATGGATTCCTTATATATTGACAATAGGAATTATCATACGTGTTATATTTTCTAGGATATTTTGATTTGTTTATGCATTTGATACATGAAGAAAATATCAAATCCTAATTGATCACTAAATGATAGCTTGGAGTGTTCTCGTGTATTTACAAAATGCTAGAGAATTGTTCACAAAATAATGAACTCCTTATGAAGGAGTGTTCGGACTCAAACTTCATAAGTGATATTGAGTATAATATGTCAATAATAAATTCAAGTTAAGAATCTTTAAGTTGGAAATGTTTCAATTGGAAGTGATTGTGGGTGATTCAATGAAAAGGCTAAGTACATTTACTTGAATAGTGCCACAATAAAAGTGTTGTATATGTAATAAATGCACAAATTTATAACTGAGCGGAGAGTGATTCCAAATGTTGAGAATCTTGTAATATTTTCATATGGTAACAATGTCATGATGTTCATAAAAGAACTTAGAGCTCGCTGGAAGTCGAGAGACATACTCCAAATTATTCCACATGATAAAGCTAGTTTATCGGCGTCGGAGAGAGTTGATTGACAGAGTAGATAATTGAAACATAATAGCATACTCGTTCGCTGAGGGTCTGACCCAATTGGTTTTGAGAAAATCGATTAGAGAAATTGGAATAAGATTCCATAATTGACCCCAAATGCAAGTGGGAGATTGATAGAGTTAGGAGTATGACCTAGGGGCAATTATGTAATTTGTTACATATATCTAATTCGATAACTAATCTTGTTCGAAATAAAAGGTGTTTTCTTTCTATTATATACTTGATATAATGTGTTGTATTAATTAATTAATTTAAATAAAAGTACATTTAACAGAAACTTCATAAATGGTATGTTTTGTGATAATAGTTACAAGGTGTTGTAGCTTTGATAATTTATCACAAAGAAAACAAATATACTATTTTAAATATTCCTAGTTAGTGTTCCATTTTAATGACCTTCTCACCTTCCTCTTCTCCATCTCCTGCCTCTATCTCTCAGTCTTTTGATCCATTCTCCACCTCCGGCCCTCCTTTGCATTCGCTTCCTCAATCTTCCATTCCCTTTAGTTTCTCAGCCCCTTCGGATCCTATGCTGGAAGAGGCCTTCTAGTATTCGTCGCTCAAGGACTCTTCTCTCCTATCGTCCCAGCAGCCCATTCCTACTCCCTCCCCTACCAAGCGCTCGTTCATTGAGGTAGTCAAGAACCTTCCTTCCCCCTAAGTTGCCATTATCTCGGCCTGCCAAACACTCCCCTATGATACAATGAGGTGACCTCTTGACTTTCAAATCAATTTTTAAAATGGTTAATTTTTTAAAATCCAAGAATCGGTGCCTACATTGTGCTTGTTTGGGCCACGTTGCTTGTGTCTATAGAAATGACTGTGTGTGCTTCTCCTGTGGCTTCTTCGAGCACTCGGTCTCTGCAAGTCAAGAAAAAAAGTTACAGTAGAAAGTAACTTTACATTCTTTCTCTACTCTTGAGACTAACTCTTCCTCTTCCAAATCTTCAGACCATATTTCTATCATTCCCCCTATCCCACCGTCTCATTCTTCATGGATAAACCCTCACGCAAATCCTCATCACTCCCCACTTAACTTTGCAAACCAGTAGCCGCCAAAATGTCTTTTCTTGTTTACCCTTCCAACGTTGCCATCCTTACCATTATTGTTGGCCACTGAACTCCCGCCTCTGTCCGTCTCTCTCTGGCCTCCACCTTCCACTCTGATGACTGGGAAATCTCCTTACTCTCCGACCGCAACTTCATTGTCCATTTCCCCTCAGCCCATTCCCTCTCCATAGCTATAGATCGCCGTTTCCTCTAGAAGCCTGGGGGTGCCCTTTATGTCGCCCGTTGGTCCTCCGCCTCCAATTCCTACATTCGTGATTCTTTTCGCCTTTTTGGGTTCGGATCTGTGGGATTCCATGGCACCTCCGCTCCACTCGCAATGACCTTTTTTCCATCCTCAAACCCATTGGCCTCTTCTTGGATTTTGAAACCTGTCATTGGGCCAAAGTAGATCACCGTTTTGTTTACGCCTAGATGAGCCTTGATAAGGCGATTTCCCTTCCTTGCACCTTCATTGCCTCTAAAGGTAACCTTGACTTTAAGCTTTCCATTAAGAACTGGGCTCACATTCACCCTGCCTTTAACCCTTCAAACCTTATCCTTGGTGATGATTTTGCCAGTGGCTGATAGGAGGTTTATGGCTCTCCACAACTTAACCCTGAACCTCTTCTCTCTCTAGATCCCCCTCCGCCTGAACCAGGTTTTGATGCTATGAATCTCGAGGCCAATTTTTCCGCTAACAGTGATGGTGGTCACAATGCCATGCCGATGCATCCTTTGAAGTTTTGGAGCCAACTGGTTGGTCCCCCCGGCCTTCCCCTCCTCAAGAGTGATTTGACCCTTTTGATGACCTTGACCTCTCAGCCTTCCACCTTCTGGTCCTCCCATCCTCTCCCTTGCCTAAACTTCCAATTCTTGAACTTCCTACTAACATGGACCTTGACCTCGGTAGCCTCTAGACCCTGCCAGTCCTCCACCACCATGCCCTACTTTGTCCATGATCTTCTTCTATAGTAGTGCCAGATTGCAGCATCGATTTGCTAAAACCCCGCCTCATGCCACTGGTAGTATCATTCAACCTGCTTTTTTACTCCGGCTAATTCTACCTCGAACAAAAAATTTGCTCTCTGAATGGGCATTTATTTATTACCTAAGCATTAGTCGGCCATGCATGCATTGGAGAAGGAGTGTATCTCCTTTTCCTCATAAAGATTCTTTCTTGGAATGTTAGGGTTTTAGGGGACCCTGATAAATGCTCCCTCATTCGTCTCGTTTTATCCCCTCTACATATTGATGTTTTGTTTATCCAAGGATCCAAAATTGATGATCCTAATCGTGCTCATTTCCGCTCCTTGGGGGCTCTTTTCTTACTGGTTGGGAATATATTGAGGCTACTGTTTCCCGGGGTGGTATTCTTACTGCTTGGGTTGAATCTAATTAGTCTCTCTTACATGTCATTAAACATCCTTTTGCCCTTCATGTCGCTCGTATTCATTTACCCTCGGGCATCATCTACTTCTTCTCTGATCTTTATGGTCCCCAGTCTAGCTCTGATAGACTCTTTCTATGGTCTAACTATCTGAAGTTACTAGTTTTTCCTAAGGCCCTTGGGTCCTTGGTGGTGATTTTAATATTACTCGAGATTCTTTTGAGCGTAATTCCACTGTGTCCTCCAATGCTGACTTGGATTCCTTCAATGACTTTATATTCTTGTGTGCTCTCGTTGGCCACCCTCATTACCAATTGTCTATTTACTTGGAGCAATCGCCGCCTCTTTCCCATTCTTGTCAAATTTGACCGCTTCCTCTTCAATGCTTCTTTGGAGGACTCCCACCCACTCTCCTTCATTCATGGCCTCCTTACTATTCTCTCCGACCATTGCCACATTATCCTGGACTATGGAACCCCTTCCCCTCCTAGATCTAGATTGAGATTCGAGTGGTTCTAGCTCCTGGAACCTGATTTCGATGATTTTATCTCGACTGCTTGGTCAAATTCTCCATCCCAAACCTTCGCCTTTTCTACCGTGGTTTCTAAACTCCGATCCCTTCGCAAACTCATGCGCCCCTGGTCTAGATCTATTAAGGGATCTCTCAGATCTCGCATCTCCTCCATCCGAGAAGACATTCTAGATCTTAATATCCGTGAAGAATCCCACCCTCTTTCTGACACAGAATCCTCCTTCCTCCACTCCTTGGAAGCGGAGCTTGAAAGGCTCTTGAAGCAAGAAGAGATTGGCTAGAAGTAGAGATCCAAGGCCAACTGGTTAAAAGATGGTGACCGCAATACTGCTTATTTTCATAAATTGGCTAATGGCAGAAGACGTTCCAACCTCATCTTTGAGCTCCATCATGAGAACTCAGTTTTCCAAGATCAATTCGACCTCAACAAACTCTCCACCTCCTACTTCAAGAACATCCTTGGCCACCCCCATCCTCTTTCTCCTCAGATTAATTGGTGTTCCTTTTACCCTAACCCTTCTCCTATCCCTATTGACATCCCTTCAAAGAATCTGAAATTCTTGCTGCTCTGAAGGAAATGGATGACGATAAATCTCCAGGGCCTAATTGCTTCGACCCTCTTTTTCCAAGCACTTCTGGTCTGTCATCGGCTTCGATATCCTCGCCATGTTCCATGAGTTCTATTCTGATCCTTCTTTGATTGCTAGAGTTAATTATGCCAACGCGATTCCCATTCCCAAAATGCTTGGCGCTAATCGTCTATCCGAGTTTCATCCTATCAGCCTCCTCAATACCACATTTAAACTTATCACCAAGGTTCGTGCCAATCGCCTACAAAATATTATCTCCAACCTTGTTAGGCCTGAGCAATATGCATTCATCCTTAGTAGAAATATCGTAATTTGTGCCGCCATCACTCAAGAAATTGTTTCTCACTATCATCACTCCAACACCCTTGGTATTATCCTCAAGCTAGACTCTTCCAAAGCCTTCAACTCCATCAGCTAGCCATTTATTTTGGATACTTTGGTTCACCGTCGTTTCCCCGACAAGTGGGTTTTATGGATTAGAAGCATCCTTTTTTCTATTATGTCAACTATCTTTGTCAATGGTGGTGGAGGTGATCTCATCAAATCGGCTTGTGGCCTCCGCTAGGGAGATCCCCTTTCTCCTCTCTTGTTTGTTCTGGCTACTGATGTTTTCAATAAAATGAACGAGCTCACTGTATCTCATAACCTCTTATCTGGAGTTGGCCTTCCTAGCTTCAACCTCGATATTTTCAACGTCTAGTTTGCCGATGACACCATCCTCTTCTCGTCCCCCTCCCATTTCCACATCCACAACCTCAAGTTTCTTCTCTATGTCTTTGAGCTTCTTTCTGGCCTCTCCATTACCTTCTCCAAAAGCTCAGTTATTATGTTAGGTGGCTCTGACTCTATTGGTCATAATGTTGCTCCTGCTCTGAATTGTAATCTTGAGAATTTTCCAATCTCTTACCTTGGTATTCCTATTCACCCTACCAAACTTCAATGTTCTGACTGGCAACCCTTATCACCAAAATCTCCACTCGTCTTGCTCCTTGGAAAGCCTCCTCCCTCTCTAAAGCCAGTAAGCTTATCCTCATCAAATCTATACTCTCCGCTATCCCTACATACTGGTTGTCCTTCCACAAATCCCCATGTTTGGTGATCAACTATATTGATAAACTCCAGCGCTCTTTCCTCTGGCATGGCTCCCATGTTAACAACTTTATGAATTGGTCTATCGTGGGCAAATCTATTCCTTAAGGGTGTTTGGGTATTCTCGACATCAAGCTCTTCAACATTGCCCTCCTTGCCAAATGGATTTAGCGTTGCTTTCTGACGACTCTCCCCTATGGAAAAGTTGGATCCTCTTTAAACTCTATAACTCTAATCCCTACCTTATCCTCCATGCCAGCCCGCTTGTGCCTTCTACTTTCTGGTCGGATGTTCTCCACTCTGCCTTCTGGGTTAAGATCTCTGTTTCCATTAAGATTGGGAATGGAGCGTCTTGTAATTTTTGGCTAGACTCCTGGCACTTCAGCACTCCCCTCAGCCACACCTTACCTAATCTCTTTGCCTATGTTTCCAACCAGTCCATCTTCGTCCTCAAGGCCTTCAACCTGGGTATCTCCTGTTTCCAATCCTTGCATGTTATTACTGGTCCTATCCTTTCCCAACTCCTTAATATCCAAACCTTGCTTCATTGCCTCAACTTTTATTCATCGCCTAATCATCACTCTTGGGACTTTCGCCTACTGGTACCTTCTCTGTGCGCTCCCTCTATTCCAACCTTTCAAACTATGGAAGACTCTTCTCCTTCCCCTGTCTTTAGAAATGCAACATCCCTCCCCGTGTCCAATTTCACATGTGGCTTCTTGTGCATGAGAAGCTCAACTCCAAAGATAGATTGATTAGAAAAGGCATTAACCTTGATCCAATATCTGTCCTCTGCCTCTCTGGAACGGAAAGCATCCCCGTATCTTTTTCGACTGTGACTTCTCCTTCTATGTCTGGACTACCTCTACACTTCACCTCCTTGGCTTTATCCTTTCTATTTCTTCTTTCTATGACCATTGGAAATTGAACACCGCTCCTTCCTCCACTAACATTTTACTCTCATCATTTAGCTAGGTCGCGTGTCTTAAAAGAAACTCTAGATGCTTTAACAATTCTTCCTGCTCTTCGTTGCAAGTATGTTATAAAATTGCTTACTTTTTCTCTACTTGGATAGGTGGAGGTCCTCCTCCTTTTCGCCCGATGATTGAAGCTGCTACTCATGATAATGAATCCATTGGTAGCTCTGGTGACCTTCCCCTTGGAGGACCGGCACTTCTTTCCGTCACCATATTGGTGCTAGCCAACCTCATCATGCTCGCTGAGCATTTATGCCCATCTTATGCTCTAGTTTTTGGCTGTTGTTGCATTTTGACCTTTATAGTTTCTACTAGGTAGTGTTGCTTGATGATGATGGTCTTTGTCTTGCTTAGCTCTCTTTGTGGTTTTATTTCTCATATTATCTAGCTCGTCTTATTATTTTGGCTACCGACCGAGCCTGTCGGTCGGAAAAACATTTTGTTATGCTTTAATATGATTTTGATAGCTATGTAGTCTCACATTGCACAACTGTATTCCTAGTCAAGATGTATTGAGACCGGATATCGATACATCCGTTGAGACTAAGTATGTAATGCTCTCTAAATATTGGGCAGTGTATTATTCATGGCTATTAGGGGCACTAGGGGGTTACGTACTGATAGTTATTAAACTGTGTAATGATCCACTCGATAGTTTTCTGGTATTTAATATAACTAAGTTCAAATAGAAAATATTGATGTGACATAATTACACAGTTCTCTTGACTTAAGAATACCGTTGATCTTCAATATGGAAGCTCCTTTTGATTATAGTTAAATTGTGACACATCGTCCATCAAACGACTATAGTTGGGTCGTGTGGAAGCATTGAAAGTGAAATATTATTCAAAAGAGGATTCATCTCATCAATTACATGAGGTTAGTGTCACGATCAATAGAAGTCAACCCAAATTCAGAGTCTCTAGCCAGAGCATTTCGGTTAATAATAATTGTTATTATTGACCCAAGAACTTTGTATTTGGACTGTAGGGTTGAATATGGATGATATAGGAATTTTGACCATTATCAAATTCCATTAGTCCAAAGTAATATATTTTTGATGAAGAGAATAGTCACAATCGGGTAATGCTTAACAAAGTAAAATTAGATTTCATCGAAGCTAAATAAATAATAAATTTGGCAAAAATGTCACACTACCACTAAGTGACATGTGAACATCAACATTCAAATAGTTCGATATTAATCGCTGATCAAATTTACACCTTACAAATCACACAACCGAAACCATGAATTCTCCTTTGACCAAACGATTTAATTAATTTATAATTGTTATAAATAATTAAATTAATTAATATTTATAAAATATTAATTATAAAATTTGATTATGATTTGATGAATAAATATTATTAAATATATTTATAATAGTTATAAATATATCAATCGATATATAGTATCGATAAACATTAAATTTGATTTCATTACATAATCTTTTATTTGGGCTTATATGAGTTTAAGGCCCATCATAGGGGCTATTCATTTTGGCTCCAACAAAGGGTATAAGCGACTCAAAACATGGGTAAGAGTGGCTTGAAATGGATGGCTAAGATTAAAGGAGATTGAGTAAAATATGAGATTATAAACTCTCTCATTAGCTTCCTCTATTTAAGCATCTCTTCCTAAATTTGATATTGATATTTTTTAGCCTTAATGTCTAAACATTGCTGGCCAAAATCCCCCCTCTAGTCTCTCTATTTATCAAGTTCAAATCAAGATGATTCCACTGCTATTTTATAGCCATTGGTCAACGTTTCAAGGACTAGCATTCTTTTGGATCAAAATTATTTCAAGGAGAACACATCATCATTTCAAGGTGTACTTTAAGACATTAGAAGTGAGGTATATTTCTGATCAAAATATAATTGTTTAGATACAATGTTTTATTATATATATTTTATATTATTAGTTAGGGGATGATTCTGATATGCAACTGATATTGTCACAAAAAATTTTTGGTCGTATGTAAATATAAAAAGGATATTATTTTAGTATATTCATAACTATAATGGCATGGCTCAGAAAAACCAATTTTTGGATTATTTAATAATCTCTGTGTGTGTCTCTATATATATTATAAATATATGTATATATATAGTTTATGATTTAA
This sequence comes from Allium fistulosum, assembly GCA_030737815.1. Taxonomy (NCBI): domain Eukaryota; kingdom Viridiplantae; phylum Streptophyta; class Magnoliopsida; order Asparagales; family Amaryllidaceae; genus Allium; species Allium fistulosum. The sequence continues at coordinate 286,938,759 of CM060907.1, read as the reverse complement.
TTACTTCATCATACTTTACATAAATATGTTATATAAATTTTATATATGGTGTATTATACATATATTATTTTCAGCTATAATAAAATAATATATATATATATATGTATATGTATATGTATGTATGTATTTATTATTATTATTATTATTAATATCAATTAATTATATAAATCAAATAAATTAATATATAGTATATAATATTATGTTTTACATTTTATAAAATAATATCATTACAAAATATATGCTCGACAAACAAAAAAACATTAGTCTTTAAAAATATTGAAAATATAGGCCAAAAATCAATAATTAATTAAAATTTATTTTTAAATAATGAAATAAATTTTCTAAGTACAAAATATCATTTCAAAATTTACTTTAAATTTAAATTTCAAAATTATTTTATATTGATATTTTAAATTAAAACCGTATAAAAATTAATAAAAAATAATATTTAAAATTAAAATAATATCTTCTAGTCATGCGTAAGACCTGGTAAATATATATTTTCATTAAATTTTTTTTTTATATTTATAAGTATTAACTTATAATTTTAATGTTTTATTATACACTTATAAATAAGTAATTTATATATATATATATATTAAACAAAAAATATTTACATACATACATACATATATATATATATATATATTGTTTTTTATAATATGTAAAAAATTAATTAATTATTTTATTTGATATATTTATAATTGATTAAATATATTCATATAATTATGTACGTATATATTTTAATATTAATATTAATATTTCATAATTATGTTTATAAATAAATATATATATATACATTTATATTTATATTTTTTATTCATATACATATAATATTATAAAAGTATATAAACATACGTTTGACAATATATTAGCATATTGAATAGCTTAACGTGTCTGTTGTGGTGTAAATCCCAACATTTATACATGGATATGTTATATCTTGCATGGATGGATATGTTATACATGCACACACATATATATGATACACACACATAGATATATATATATAACATAAATTAAATAATACTATATCATTTTATAAATTTAAATAAAATAAAAGATTTTATTTAAATAAGAATGTAGAAATGTTCAAAATAAACTAGACTTCATAGGCCAATAAAGATCCAATAGGTTAAAAGGTTTTGAAGTTCACCCACAAATTCCCTTGCCGGTTGGCACGGTTCTAACAAGTACAGTATATATACCTTGAGTTTGCTCAACAAATACATATGGTTATTTTACCTTGACTATTTAATATATTAATGATACTACGCATAACATCCTTAGCTTGAGTTTTCTCAACAACTAAGGAGTATGCAAGTAATTTATTAATATATATTGTAGATAACAAGATTATATTAAAGATTCACAATCTTCAATATATTATATAGAGTGATATCGACTCATGGAATTATGTATTTCTAATGAAATACCCTCGTGATTCAAGTGTCAAACATATTGGGAATCACAGTATACATATATTTATGTATGTATTTATTCTTTCAGTCTATTTAGGGTTTTTATAATGTTCCACATTTAGTTTATACATTCATACTATATAAGTTTCATTATTATATAACTTTTATATTTTAATTAGCTTATATAATAATCTTATGTATAACTTATATTAATTAAATCGTATTTAATAAATTTTAATTAATTAACTCTTTAGTTAATTGTTTATTATTCAATTTTAACATATTATATTGAATATTTTTATACTATAAATTTTATAATAATACACATATATCATATACATAGTATTTTAATTTATTAATTAATTTTTATCAATTTATTTATTTAAACTATTTTAATTAAATTTTATTAATTTCAAAAATTATTTTACATCTATATAGATATACACACACACGTATGCTTATATTGTCATAAACATTTCAAGACAACTTAACGTATATCAATATTATTATACATGTATATATGTTTTATTTAATTAACTTATTAATTTAATTTATTCTTTATTAACCTTATTAATAAAATTAATTTTGAAAGTAAGTTACGTTTATTTTCAAACATTTTGAAATTTTCATTATATTATAACCTTTTATAATATATGTATTTTATTTTAATTTAACCTTTTAAATTTAAAATCTTTATTTTTAATTTTCAAAACAATTCTAAAAATTAGCCTAATGCCCAATTCAAATTGGGCCTTTTCTATTAGGAGCAACCTTTGGGCTCACACATCAGTTCAGGCCATGCTAGTAGCTAGGTAGAGCAGATTAATTGATTACCCAAATTCAATCTTTCGACACTAGCTTTCTAAACACCCTATTATATGAGCTTTGAGCTTAACTTTTTAACCCTATTAAGACCAACTCAGACCGCATAAGCTATTGGGTTTTGATATCATTGTTGGAACTGTGCCATCCCATGCCGAGGAATTGGGTCAATTTTAATTTTTTTTCCATTATTGGATCTTTAATGTGCCTATGTAGTCTAATTCATTTAGAATTTTTCTAAATTTTCTATTGAACAAAATCAATATTTTTTTAAATTAGGAAATGATGTTTTAGTTTGTATAATATGTATTATATTTTATATATGTGTATCATATACACATATGTGTGTGCATGCATGTGCAACAAGATAATGTGTACATGGTTTGACATGCCCATGCATAGATGTTGGGATTACATCGCAACGGACATGTTAGCCCCTCTTCTATACAAATATGTTATCTAAATGTATATATGTTTGCATCATTATAATATATAAGTAAATAATATATAGACACACACACACGCGTGCACACACTAAATGTAAGTTATAAACAATTTATATATAAAGCATTTATAAAATCTATATTTATATATATGTATGTAAATATATATAAAATAATTAAATCACTAAATTAATTAAATATTTGTCTATAAAATAATTTTAACATATATATATGTATATAATATAACATGAAAGCAACGAATAATTTATTAAAATAAGTTTTTAAATTAATTTATAAAATACATATAAATATTTAATCATATATATATATATATTAATATAAATAACAAAATTAAAATTTTGTAAAACTTCATTTTCTAAATTTTACTCTCGGCCAAGTGTGTGTGTGTGTATTTTAATTTTTTTTCGAATTTGCAAATATTAAATCATTTTTTGAATTTAAAATCTGTGTAAAAATTAAAATGTAAATATAAGTAAATATTGTGTGATATATGTTATATCAATTTTTTACAAAATTCTATTATTTGTAATGTGTGTTTGTATGTGTGTGTGTGTGTATAAACATTTTAAATTACATAATCAATTTTATGTCAAATAACTAAATTTATTTATTTGAAATAATTTTTTTAATGCCGAATGTATTTTAAACATGAATACATTTTAACAATAGGGGGAATTAATTTCAAGGACAAAAATTTGTATATTTTTAGCCTTAAGGACATGACCTCAATATTTTAACCACAAGGACAAACATTCTCCTAAAAATTATTCATAAGGACAAACATTCTTTCAAAATTATTCATAAGGACAAACATTTTTCCAAAACTGCTACCGAACTAAAAACTAATACCTAAAAACTGCTACCGATAACTACAAACTGATACCTAAAACTGTAAAAACTGATACCTAAAGAAAGTTGTCCTTCAGGCTAAAATACTGAAGGTCTGTCCTTGAGGCTAAAATACTGAGAAATTTTGTCCTTTATAATAATTTCCTGTTAACAAAATTTGAAACATATGATATATATTAATCTTTTAAGTGTGGATTTTAATTAATTAAAATCATATAAAAATATTACTTATATGAAAAAAAATTGGTTGTGAGCATCTAATAAGCAAACATACATAAAAAATATTTTTTTTATTTTTATTATACACAGACACGTGTATTCATATAAACAGCCATCCAGATGTGGCAACATATCGATATACAAATTCGTCATATAAGTACTATCTAACAGATATATGATATAGTAAATAAATTTTACATTATTAGATAAGATATATACCTTATACCAATGCCTACGTACACGATGAAGCGAAGAATAGCGCTCCTTGAATCAAATTCCAATTCTGAAGTTGCTAGCTCATGAACTGCCTTACCACCGACAATCGAATCGAAAAGTTTTAATGTGTTTTTGTACTTCGATTTTTGGGGCTTTGGGAGGGGGAGTGCTGGTCGAAATTATCAGAGTGGACGGAGAGAAAAAGTGTAAAACGAAATGATGTAAAAGGTGGCTTATAAAAAGGAAGTCAAGAGAGTGAAAAGTGGACCACATTCTTACATCTCTCTCTTACCATTTCCACCCTTTTAACTATTCAAAATCCTCCCTATTTTCCATCATATGGCCGGCCTAAACATGCCCCTTTATAGCTGAAATAACATGCATATGTGGGCCTCAAATCTGGTCTAAGTTTGAATAATATTCAATGCAATTTTAAATCATATTTTAATGCAAACTGATATTGTAACAACCTGCCTTTTTGACCATCGAAAGTCGACACCGAACACTACCACTGTGTTCAAATGTCACGCATCCAATCGATAAAAGGGAAGACTGTTAGGATAAATAAAAAGAAAAGAACAGAGAATAGGGGGAAAACAGAATCTCACAGCGGAATCGACAACATATAAAATAACAAGGACGGTAGAAACCGTCGTTCCAAAAATACAAAGTATATCAGAGTTAAAAACAAACCTTATCAGCTGGACAGGTATAAATTCCTAACCTTACAAATGCTGATAGGGATACTATATAATACAGCGGAAAGTAAACACTACGATAGGGGAATCTCCAACTCCCCTTCAGGTTCTCCATAACTCCAAAGGCAACAGTCGAAAATACTTAGTCCGACCCCAAGCATTATAATAAAATAACACCCGGATCAGTTTGGAAATACCAGCCTGAGATAACTCAAATAATGGGGAACGTACAAAAGTTCTGTAAGAACATGCCACCAATGCAAAATGGGTTTTTACCTCACTAGAATAATATCCATAAAGGAAAAAGCAGAAATAATCGCCAGGAAACAAAGCCAAAAATGAGTGAGCATAAATAATATTAAAAACAGACTTGAAAGAATGGAAATAACCCAAGTAAAATCCAAACTGGACAGAATGGATAAAATAACGAAACAGTCCAAATTTGATTGAATGGACTAAATAAGGTGACAGTCCAAACTTAATAGAATGGACAAAATAAGGTAACAGTCCAACATTGATAGAATGGACTAAATCAATACTTAGATGCCACGAAGAGTGGTTGACTCTTTTCGTGGCAATTTTAAGGTAAACAGATTCAAGGATTCGAAATAAATAAGGAAAGAAAATTTTCCAACAAATGACTAGGAAGGTGCACTCTCTTGAAGTATACCTCTAGTAATATTGTGACGACTCACCTTTTTGGATAGTTTAAATCGACAATAAACCACACATGTCAAACTCAAACCATTCAAAAGGGTAGATTATCAATGGGGTTTAATAAGAAAATAAAAGGAAAGAATGAAAACAAAACACAGAATCTCACAGCGGAATGACAATATATAATAATCAAATAAACAGTTCATGAAGCTGTTTTACAAATAATATTTGATTACACTTTTACAATACAATCAGAGTACAAACAATGACATACCAATAATGATGCAGTGGAAAATTTCTAATAATATAATATACCAAACTCCGTCTTCGTCCTCCAGAAATAAAGTCTTCAACACTGAAATGCTCAGGCTGACCCAAGCATAATGTAAAGACAAAACACTCGAGTCAGAACTAAAATATTCTTATGTAAGTCAAATCACTATCACATGGAAAATGAGTGTAATGGCGTCAGAGATGTTACGGGGTTTTCATCTCCTATCCGATGTATAACGTGAGTATAATAACTTAAGAGATGTTATGGGATTTTTCTATCTCTTAAGGATCCATCAAACTATCTATATGTAGTAGTATATGCTATATATGTAGTGTCTATCAATAAAGCATAATATTGAAAATATCGTTAAGGCGTTACCCATATCCCACTTAACATATTTTATATAAGCATCGTAGTCTACACAGTACTGTAAACTCCACCATAAACTGGTGAGCTATCAGGGAGCACTCCATAGGTACACACAAACCAAAATCGTAGTGGGCTCGATAAGGGATATGACAAGGCACGCGAGGCAATGCCCATGGTAGGATTTTACCGTTTTGCACTCCTGGACTGGTGGTAACGCATAGCAGCGATTACCGTCCACCTCGAGACACACTCCCATAATCAAATAAAGGGTGGCCACTAATCAATCACAAAGTAAAAGATATGGTATCGAAGAAGCGTGTTCGATAGGGGGAGCGACTCCACTTGGCCCGGTATAGCTCTTGTTTTAGTCATACCAAGCTGACCCGAAGGTCAGGACTGCGTTCACAGTTGTTAAAGTGGATTCGAAATTGGCAGAGAGTATGACAATATCCGACCCCGGTCTCTTTAACAATCAAACGCTTATTTCACACCATGGTCATTTTTTTTAAAAATCTAGAAAACAATTTATACCTTCATATCAACATATCCATATACTTATTCCAAAAGTATAAATATATTCATAAATACCGAGTAAGATTTTCTTCCAATCAATTTCGAAAATAAGTTATAAATCTCTCTTAAACCATTTATAAACTATTTATATGCTTTAGAACCATTTATAAAGCTATTTATAAATTCCAAAATAGTTTACAACTCTTTTCCTTTTTCATAAACTTCTACGCAAATTCCTTTAAAACACTTCCAAATCCCTTTATACAAGTTCTTTTATAAAACCCTTTATAAAATCCTTTAAAATCTTTATAACTCCTTTATAAAACCATTATAAAATCCTTTATAAAAATATTTTATAAAAAATTCTTTTATAAAATTCATTATAAAATCTCGTACAAAACTTTTATAAATTCCTTACAAAACCTTTTACAAAATTCTAAAATCTTTTACAAAAATCTTTTATCTATTAAAGTTGTTATAAAAGCCTATATTTATTATCTTAAATTAAATTTTTAAATAAATCTTTTAAAACTATATTGAATATTTTTTAAATTAAATTTTTAAAGTGTTTTTATTATATTACATTATTTAAATTATATATTTTAAAACTAAATTAAATTATAAGTTAAAATCTTAAAAATTTAGATTTTTAAAAATTATATTAACTAAAATATAAATTTAAAATAAAATCTTTAAATTAAAATTTTAAAAATAAAATTTATTAAATCAAAACATACTTTACAATTTTAGAAAATAATTTAAAATCGACCAACGGTGTCTGTATATTATTTTCTATCCTATGGCCAAGTGATCAGTTAATTTTAATTTCAAGGATGGATATATATCATTTCAATCCAAATCAGGTGTCATAGGTATATATCATTTCAACCTATTTCTTAATTTATTTAATTTCAAATTTATTTGATGCCCGTAACATCCAGGGTGAATAACAGGAATAAATCAACATAAAACATCTAGGGTGAATACAGGAATAGATCGGCATAAACAAACATCCAAACATCTAACATATCAATCATTAGGCATCCATCACAATCAACATTCTAACAGTCACATATCATAACAGACTACTAGTTATAAATTCTTGGGTGTGTAAATAGCAAATTAAATTCCAATTTAAATGTCAATTTCAATTTCAATTTAACTATCAAATTAAATTACACTATCGATGCAATTCAATATAAATGTCAATTTCGAACCATCAAACAATAATCAATGAATTTAAATCACTTCATGATTTCAATTTAACGAACATCAAAATATTTTAGTATTTTCTAAGTGGTTTGAACACTCATCTTTGATTTTTAGTCGAAATAAAATCCAAAAGAACGCGCAAATTTGAAAAGTCTTAGAATTCAACCAAACAAGTTCCTTATTGTCCATAATTTCGATATGGTCCCAACGGAAGAAACCGCACCCAAATCCGAGCTCATATGTAAAAGTTATGTGTGTTAGAAGTTGGAAATTTAAATTTAAATTAAATAAAACATATGGGCAAAAATGTAAATAAAATAACCTCTGCAAAACCTACTGTACATGATCACGATCGATCATGAACAACCCACGTAGCCGCCATTATCACTTGCTGACGCCGCCGCCTACGAGCATCGCAACCAAGATCAGGCACTGCCGCCACTTTTCCCATGCTCCGTCGCCCCTCTGGCTTGCTTGCGGTCACCTCCGGCCTCCTTGAAACCATAGCCGCGGCCGCACCTATTTTGGCTATTTTTGGTGAAATCATGCACCTCCGGCACAAACGAACCCTATGGATCCCCTCTGCTTCATCTCCTCTTCCAAACGCCGCTCCCCGATCGTCGAATGGTCGACGATCCATCGTTGATCGTGAAACCCTAGGATGGACGGCCGAAACTGTCTCACTGATTTCTGACTAAACCGAACCTCCATTTGAAAAACGAATTGCGTATGTAGATTACGTTCGTCGAGAGCTTCACGATGATATATAATATGATAGGTTCTGAGGAGTTTGAATTTTCGATTTGATTTGGAATTTGGGAATTAGGGTTTTGAAATTTCTAGCATTGAGAAGGAGGAACAGATGAGAAATAGAATTGTACGTGCTGGAAAAGAATAAATAACTACTAGGGTTTCAGGAAAAATGTATTTATATAGACATAGATCGATAAGAATGGATGGAACATATCGAATTGGGTCGAAATGATAACAACGACCCGAAAAATCCATTTCGTTCCTGAAACGAAAACAGGTCATGCTATATATCAAAATATAGGTTTTCGATATTTTTTAACTCAATGGAACTAGTTTCAAACCCTAATTCCATTGTATATAGAAGTTAGCCTTTAGAACAAATTATTTTCATTTAAATTGCATTAATTGATTTCTACGTGTTTCGAGCTCGCACGATCAAACGATAAGTCTGATCGCTACGAAACTTAAAATCCTATAATAATTCACTGTTACGGATCCGATGAAACTGGTTTCGTTGAAATCCAAGATAGTGCCAAAAAGGCTAATTTTCACGTTAACTAAATAAATTATTATTTTAAAATCAATTTAATCACTTTGAAATTCAAATTTAAAAGTTTTAGATCATCAGTTTTATTAAACCGAAATTAATAATCTTTTAAAATTAAAATTTTCATATTAAATCCAAGATTTAAATATTACATTAATCTCAACACTAAATTACAATAGAAATAAGTTTATTATAATTTAATTCCTAACATATTCTTTTATTTTGATTAACATGTTCTTATTATTAAATCAACAAATACCCTATGAATTTTATTAACATAAGTTTCCACTTTATTATTCTCATACTCTACAGTTAATGTCTTTTACCATATTAACTGCAATATTTAATAACATTAAATTTCATTGATTTTCCAACCAATTTCAAACGGATTAAATAATAAGGTGATAAATAAAACAATTGTCATATATTAGTAATCCAAACACATTTCTGAATTTATTGTTTACAAAAAAAGCTAATAAATTTACGTACTAATTAATTTATTTCATGTTCTATAATAAACTCATTTCAATTTATAACATATAATTTCAACATTAAATCCAACATTTAATTTATTCCTTATTTACAATTATAACCAAATTAACTTTAAAATTATTTCAATTGATTGAAATTACATTAAAATAGTTGTCAATAACATTCAAACAATAATATTAAATTATATTATAATAATTTTCTTAATTTATAAATCATATATTTTAATTTCTCATAATATTAAATTCCAAAAATCTTATTAAATTTAATATTTTTAATTCTAAAAATACGGGTCATTACAATCTTCCTCACTCAAAACTTTTTGTCCCCGAAAAGGAACAAGAAAGAATCAAGAGTTTTGAGATAATTTTATTCAAAATAATCAATTTATAAACAATTAATTTCCATATTAAAGTTTAACAAAATTTTGAAAATAACTCAATTTTCACAAAAAATTTCTAAGTCTTAAATTTACGAAATTTTTTGGCAGAGTCTCCTTTGCGCGGATAAGTCCAGAAAAATAATAATATCAATAATTAAAATATATATATCATATTTCAATAATAAAATATCCCAAACCATGGGAAAAACAATAAAATATTGTTTCAAAACTGTAATCCGAGAACGTACCTATTTGTCGGGCAAACAAACTTATTTATGAAACCAAAAGCAGTAGCCATCGCTTCCATAAACTTGTACTTTACTTACATGATCCAAAAGAGTTAAAATTATGTAAAAGAATAATATATTTTAGCTGTTTCAATTAATAGTACAAGCAACAGACAATATATAACAAGCATATGCAAACAAAAGCAGTACAATAATTATATGAAATAAAGAATCAATCATACATCCATAGCAACCAAAACTAATGGTTTGTTCAGGTTCAGAAACTTCCTTTTGTACAAGGATGATAAATAAACTACCAAGTGTATCTTACGCTCAACAGCCTTAGATAATTACTTAATAGATTATTCATACAACCTCAAAAAATTTGAAGTATCATTTCCCAAACTTCCTATAAACCAAACACATATAATTTTAAATATTATTTAAGTTTATTCGATTGGTTTCTTTCACACATTATTTACCTTTTATTTATTTTAAATTCTCATTTATTTATACAAGGTTATTTTTTTTTGTTCATTTACTTATATAATTTATTTCCCATTCAATATTTTGAATCATTAAAGAATCCATTTTTAAAGTATTACGTACATTTCATTGCAGTTAATTCACATTTATTATTTACTTATATACTTAATTAATAGTCATTAGTGAATCATTATTCAGGTTCACTTAAATTCAGTTCACATTTATTCTTATATATATTGTATCATTTAATATTAATCTATTTATGAACCATTTGTAAATTATTCCAAAATATTTTCTTATGTTTATTTACATTTTATAAGATTCATTTCCTTAAATAGTATTTCACTTTTACCATTCAATTTAATTATGTTAGGTCGAGTGAACAACCTAAGGGATTGGAGTAACCTACAGTATTTGACGACTTAGGGACTGGATGAGGTAAGGCTTAGGTCGTATGACAGTTAGGTCGCGTAGTGGTTTAGGTCGTATGTAAGTTTGGGACGACCTAAGGAAATAGGCGACCTAAGGAAATAGGCGACCTAAGGAATTGGCGACCTAAGAGTTAGCGGTATAGGAGTTAGCGAGTTAACGACCTAGGAGATAAGCGGGTTAACGACTTCAGAAGTTGTTGTAGTTAGGTCATGAGTGACCTATGGGGTGTTGTGCTTAGTTAGGTCGTGAGCGACCTAAGTTCAGTAGTTATGAGTAGTTAGATCGTCCAGACGACTTAGGAGTTAGGTCGGAAAACCCTGCGTGTAGTTAGGTCGTTACACGACCTAAGGTGTTAAGTTGTTAGGTCGCGTGGTGAGCCCTGTGTGTGTTAGGTCCTATATGTACTAAGTCGTGTTTCGTTAGGTCGCGACTTTTGTTAGGTCGCTAAGCCGCATCTTTGTTAAGTCGTGGGTCGCGCGTAAGTGTGGAGGCTTAGGTCGTTGGGTCTGTAGGTCGCGCAGAACTGTTAGGTCGTTAAGTTATAGGTCGGAGATAGTTAGGTCGTGAACGACCTAAGGGGGCGGATGACCTAAGATTTTTCCAGCCTATAAATACCCGGTTTTTCTTCACTTCTTGGGATCGGGATTTTGAAGCGACGAAGTGCTGCCATTTTGAGAGCTCGAGTTCAACACTTCTTTACTTCTTTTCTCCACTCTAATCTTGTGCTTCCTTCCATCCAAATTGAAGATCAAGATCGAAGATCCAAGAGCTAAAGTTGAAGATCTACATTCTTCGAAGAAAGATTTCATCGTTTGAAGCGGAATTTTGATAGATCGAGTTAGATTCTTCGCTGTCCAGATCTGAAGTGTGTTGCTTTTGAGTGTTTAGGTGATTTGGTGAGTGGTGATTATCTCTCACACGGATCCAAAGGAGTATATTGGATTGATGGTTTGATTTGGTGTTAAAATAGTGATTTCCATGCATTTTCGTACACTTAAGTATAGATCCATTGTTCATGATGATTTGACATCCATTTTACTACATGTTAATCTATGCAAGTTCATTCATCAAGTTATAGAGATATTGCTCATGTTTCATGCTTGTTAGATTTAGACTCTTTATTTACAAGATTGCCATTATTGTTATAATTGTTTATTAGATCATGTTTGAATGTTTGATTACTTGGATTAATGATTGACTTGATTGATTGTTATAGATTAGTTGATTGATGATTTGATTTAGACAAGATGGTCGAAGATGATTCAAAAGCCAAGGGAAAGGCACTTGAATTGGAAAAGCTGCTCGTGGCATATGAGGCGGATGATGAAGCTCATATGGATAGATTTGATGATGATGTTGAGATGAGGCTTTGCTATGATGAGATGAAGTGAGGCATGATGTGAGATAGCCTTGGTTTAATCCAGACGGGATCATTCCAAGCATGTTGATAACTCGGTGAAAGGGTTCGGGTTTGAGGATAATGGTTGGCTTGAGAGGCGCTTGACCTAGTATGGAAATAGTCGTCGAGGAGGATGACTAGGAGGCTGAGATTTCATCGTTGTTGAAGGTTCTAGCAGGCTCAAAGCAAGAGTACGTTGGGCAGATTCGATAGTCCCTAAAGACTATGATTGGTAGTCGAGTACTCTGGGCAGATTCGATAGTCCTAGGCACGGGCTGCGACGACGTGCGGAGTTCTGTCTAGAACCGGGGTTTCCATTAGTCCTTGACGGACGGCTGAAAGAATGTGCCGGTCATTCAATTAACGGTGGTATCGAAGCAATGATAACAGTGATAGCCAGAGTCATGGATGTTTGGTTGTATCGTCATTCGGTCTCAAGAGCAATGTTTTCTGGGTGCTTATCTGATCTTGGTTTAGGCCTTGTGGGTTTGTGCTTGGAAAACATCGCCCTTGACTCGAGTGATAATTGCTTTACTTTAAATGTTGCTTTGTTATGTTTACTTCTGCTTAGTGTGTCTGGGGCTATCACTGTAGAAAGAGGTGGAGTGGGAGGGTTGGATTCCTATTCCTTTTACCTTTATGCTCTTTTGGTATGTTGTTAGTTAATTTACCGCTCACTAAGACTGTTGTCTGACTCAAGGCTTTATGATTAACTCTTATTGCCTTGGGCTGTTCATCCATTTTGGGATGGGAAGACTAGGTAGCAGGTGACAGGTGCTGTTCTTAGTTTCCGATGATGCTGATGACGAAGACGTGCTGGAGGATTGCGTATTACTTTCTTACTATATGTACTGGATGTTCCGCTGCTTGTATTTTCTCTAAGTGTTATGTAGTGAGGCTTGATGTATTGACTATTCAGATGTTTGTATTCAACTATTATGAAGTTTAATAGATGAGATTCTACTCTGTGAAGCTTCACTATATATATATATATATTCTCTATTGTATTTTACCCATGCGCTGTGAGTAATACGATAGATTCTGCTGTTTTAACTTTACCTTGGCAACCGTCCATGGCTGCCTGGCACACCTTACAGCGCTCTATCTCTATGTTCAGTGCAGGGGTCATGGGCGGTCGTCACATATGGGCTCACTAAGAATCTATTGGGTTCTTCAATAACTTCTCTCATGTCATAGTTTTCATGGGTTAACTATGAACCTATTGATCTTTGTCAATAACCTAATCCGGATATAGTTTTCATGGGATCACTAAGAACCTATTGGCCCCTGGCAATAACAATTTCCAATCAAAGTTTTCATTTGTTTACTATGAACCTGTCTAAACTAACAACTCTTTGATCAGTCTTCGGGCATCCTATGTTCTGTTCTACCTGACCTCCTGGATGCAACTCTACTCACACAGGAGTTAACTCGATATATATTCACTACTGGCTCAACCTAACTGGTTATTCTGCTCTTAATACCATAAAATACAGTTATGGGTTAATTATAAAGTGAATATGATTATAGAAGAAGCACACATGATAACTAATCATAACATGATAACACAACCATCCATGGTTTAATATCCTTGTAATCACTTTCAAATGAAACATGGTTAATATCTTTAACCTATTATCTTTAGCAAGAAAAGCTTCTTCAAAAACTCCAAAGTGAAATGCCATTTTAAAATTTTTTATATTGCAAAGGGTTTTTCTTAAAAATGAGATTGGGTTCCTTGTTTTGAAAACTAAGGCTTTTGAAACCTTAGACATTATCTTTCGAAACCATTAAAATATATCCTTCGAAATTATTCAATCCTTCTTTTCAAAAACCTAAATATATGCCTTTTGAAACACTCAAAACATCTATTTCGAAAGCATCAAAACCTTCCTTTCAAAACCATTAAAACTTATCTTTTAAAACCTCTTAGTCCAAGTAGGATTTATAGATACATAGCTTCGAAACCATTTGAAAGTATCTCTTTCAAAATCATTGGGTTTAACCTTAAGTATAACTTCTGGGTCAAAGTGAACATAGGCGAAAGTAACCCTTTCGAAAACATTAAACTCCAAGTAATAGAGTTTGGGGAAACGGATGGCTTCGAAACCACTCTTTCAAAAGCAATTATCTTTAAGTATAATAATAGGGAGAAGGATAGCTTCAAAACGACCTTTCGAAACCATTTCCTTTAATACCTGTAATATGAGTGACTACAGGGACCCTTTCGATAGCATTAGGAAGAGGCTTTAATATTAATAAAACAAAAGCTTACCTTTAGAAAGCATTGTTATAAAGCTATAAATAAAGGCGGCCTTTAACCCATTCGAAAGGTATGAAGACAGTAGCTATGTTTCGACTAGGTCCAAAAGCAACTACTCACTCGAAAGCTTCTTTTTAAAACTTAATATGCGGCAATCCATTCGAAAGCTATATAAAAGTAACTTCAACCCTTTCGAAAGCTTTTTGAAAAGCAAAGTTAGCTGTCTTTTGAAAGAAAAAAAAGGCCAGTGGATAGATTTGAAAGCTATTTAAAATGGCTGCAACCCTTTCGAAAGCAAGCTTTTGACACCATCCCATTTCGCTTTTCTCCAATACACTACATAGCAACTATTTGATATCATGTGTATTTGTTTCGAATGAGTTCGAAAGGCAATCTGGGATGATTTCAAAAGCAAGCATATGGAAGTAGCAAGCTTGTAATTCGAAGCAAAACTAATTTCTATACCTTTAAAAGAAATTCCATTATACCTAACTTGCTTTATTTGTCAAAACATGATTGGTTTCCAAATCCTTTACCAAATTTTTTTTCTAAAAAGGTTGTCGAATTCATCCAATAGTAATTAAAATATTTTAGCAAACAAGCCCTTCTCCTTAAAAACAATTAAGACATTAATTCCCCAAAATTGATTAATTTAATTTCCATAGCAAATCACTTAGGAAAAATCACAAAAAAAATCATCTTAATTCGCTTTTAATATGTTTTCTAACATATATAAATTTCGAACCCAAAATACTTTATATTCTTGCCGAAATTAATTATAAACCCAAATTATCTATTTCTTCCATACAAAATTCATAATAAATTATCCATAGCTTGGATGATTATGAAAATTTATACCCATTTTCAAAATAATGTTTTACATAACATATTAAATCCTCATGGCATTTGAAACCCATTTAACATGATTTTTGCCTTAAAATCGAACCAAACCCTTTTTCAAATATACTTGTTTAAATCAAACATGGCATATAATCAAAGCATATAATCATTCAAATCATCCAAACAGTTTTAAACTTTAAACCTGAAATCATAATTTTCATTAAGACAAAAATGAGATGGTTTTGATTACTATTCACCTTGTTTTGGATAAGGAACTTGAGATTTGATTTTTCTTAATTCTTCCTTGCTTGAATCCTAAGCTTTTAGTTGATTAAGATCTCCTTTTCCTTTAGAGTTATGGCTGGCCTTGAAGCTTATTTTCTTATGTTTTTATTTTGTGAAAATGTGAATGAGAGTGAGGTAAGGGTTTAGGGGTTATGGGGTTATGATATATGGCTATTTCCCATAATACCCTTGCTTTATTCTCTTGAGTAATTAACTTAGTAAACCATTTTATAAAGTCATTCTTATGATTTCATTTAGCTAAGCATGACCTCTATTTAGTTTTCAAATCTCAATCCCTTATCATTCTGGTTTTTACACTATTCTATTTAATTTATCTAATTAAATATCCTGAATAAAATTATTTAAAATTAGGGGTGTTACAGGCTCCCCTCCTTAAAGAATTTCGTTCTCGAAATTCATTAAGGACTAAATATTAAACATAGAAATCATCTGTAACATCTTTTATCTTCCATACTAGCCTACCTGACTAGAAAACAGTCTATATAAAACAAATATAGAACATACCCGTATAGTATATCAGGATAAGTATCTCTAATCATGTCTTTTATCTCCCAAGTACAGTCCTCCTCGTTGTCTCTCCACTGAATTTTCATCAACTTGACTGTCTTTTTCTTAATCTCTTCTCATCTCTCGCTACAACTCGAACTAGTTGTCTAACAAAGGTCAAATTCAGTTATACTATTAAACCTTCCAACACAGTCGGAGGAATAGTAGTTTCTGTATCATGCACATAATTACGAAGATGAGACACATGAAATACATCATGGACACCTATCAAACTGCTCAGTAACTGTAACATCTCCTATCTGGAGGCCCGACGCTAAGCGCTACAGATGCTGCAGTCATCCATAGTATTAACTTTCGGTGATCAAATACGGTAATGTTAATAGTATCCATAATATCAGAAGCACTTGAATATGAAATAAAACATCACAGATTAAAACATTTTTCTGATTACATTTCAAAACAACAATTCATATCCAAGTTACATAATCCCAAACGTTTCCCAAGTTCAGATAGAATATAGTTATTACGCAGATACGCCAAGAGCGACATATGAAGATGCCCCCTTGGTTGACCAGAGTACTATATAGGCATAACAGATCTTAATACAACACAGCGGAATCAAACAAAATAAAACAACAACTCCTAAATAGCTATCCGTCAGCCACCTACCCGTCTTCAGAAGCTTTATTTGCCAACCTACTAAAACCTGAAAATCCTCAACCCTCAGCCTACATAAATCAATTTTTAACACTTGAGAGTTTAAGGGGGAAAACATAAACTTTGAGTCAGATATAAAGCCTGGTATGAATAATACTATACATCTCGGTTATTTGATATTAAGTGAGACCACGCCGCATAGCGGAATGAGTTTACCCTCACTAATATCCTTTTAAAACATATCTTTTGCAAATCATTTCCTACAACCAAAACTGGTTAAAACTGTAAAGAAATATCATGTAAACTTACATATCAGGTAACAAATGAACTATCTGTCCGAACACTATACTTTTGTTTGGCTAACTACTAACCTTTGGCTGACTTGGGCCTACTAGACAATATAAACAAATAATCTAACACTTGTTAGACACTCCTCTTCTGGACGGTCTATCCCTAACTTATCTTCTCCCAAGGACACCTAATCCTAATGGTTATGTGGACTCACCAATAACCTATCTGTATACAAATATATATTCCCCTTTGTGAGTAAGCATCATTTTAGTCTTACCTATGACAAAGCCCTACACACTAGAATTTTGGACTAAATTAGCCGGGGCTAATAGCTAATGTATAGGGCGTGACCCTATACCAGTCCCATCTAGTATTCTAATATCTAAGTCATTTTACTTAGGGTAATCTTCCTAAAAATTTCCTTGAAAACCTTTTCATCTCAAATTGATTTAAAACCTTTAAATCAAACTTAAACAAGGAAAATACATATACTCTATGCTTTACTCAAAATCACATTGACATGTTATATATATACTTTACACAAGTCTTTGTTGATGAAAACATTTAAACCTTTGAAAGTACCCCTTTCGAATCCATTGAAAGTACCCCTTTCGAAACCAAGTAAAACCCTTCTTCATAACCTAGGACGAAAGGCGAAACATTCCTTTCGAAACCATTCAATCTTCCTTCCGAAAACACTTGAAAAACTTTCCCTTCGAAAGCTATAAAACCTTGTACATCCTATCCTTAAAACACTTTAAACTGCCTTTCGAAAACATTGGAAAACCATTCCTTTCAGACCTTTCGAAACCATTGGAAACCTTCCTTTCAAACCTTTGAAACCACTGGGGAACCACCCCTTTGAAACCTTCATTTAAAACCTTTCGAAAGCATCAAAACCTTTGTAAACAACAAACCTTTCGAAAGCATTTGGGTTCAATTTAAAACATGTGGAAACATCTTTCGAAACCATTTAAAAATCATCTCTTTCGAAACTATTTGGGTTCTACCTTCAATAGAGCAAAAGGGTCATTAAAACCATTTAAGTTGAAAGCAGTTCCTAAGTAAAGAAGTGATGGTGTCGAAACCAACCTTCCGAAAGCATTGGAGAAGTGGTTAAGTTAAAAAAACAAAGTATACCTTTTGAAACCATTGACTTCAAAAGGAAAGAAAAATGGCAGTTAGGGGTTTCAACCCCTTCGAAAGCATTACTTAAAACACAAGGCGCAACCTATTTGAAACCTTTCCTTTAAAACATTTGACTCGGCCGAAAGCCAACCAAGTCGAAAGCAAAGCAGGCGCGTTTTCATTTAAAAACAATGACACATTTCGACCTTATCGGAACCTATGGTCTCGACCCAGTTACTTCCGCCTTTGTCCAATTCACTATGTACCAAATCATTGACACTATGTGCATTGGTTTCGATAGCAATGGAGCTGATAGTACTTGGTCGGAACCTCTGTGCTGAAAGAGGCGAAACATGTATAAAGCATGTTTACTGATTTTTACCTTTTTAAAGTAATCTTTTCAACTAACCTGCCTTATTTGTAAAAATCTGATTGGTTGCTAATTTTCTTTTTTAAAAGTGCTGCCAATATTTCAGAAATAACCAATTTAATTTATTTACAAAATACCCCTTCTCCTTTTATAAATATATAAAACATTTAAGTCCTATACCTTAAATAATTTTATATATTCATCAATACACTTATGAAAATTCTATAAAAATTTCAGAAAATCATTTTTAATATGTTTTCTAACATACATTAGTTTCAAACCAAAATCATATATTATTTGATCGTAAATAATTTAAAACCCAAATAATCATTTTCTACACTAGAAAATTAATATAAAAGCCACATTAATTCAGAAAATTATGAAAATTGAAACCCATCTCTAAAATATCATTTTTGGTCTAAATCTAAAATCGCAGGGCATTGGGATGTCATTAAATAGGGTTTTCGCAATAAGTTAAATAAAGCATAAAAGTTTTATAATGATAAAACATATATAATACAAATGTATAAACTAAAGGTGGAACATTAAAGAAACCCTAAATAGACTTAAGGTGTAAATGCATATGTAAAAGTACATATACCGTGATTTCTGTTGTGTCCAACACTTGAATCACGAGGGTATTTCATAAGAAATATATTATTCCATAAGTCGATATCGCTCAATTAAATATATTGAAGATTATGAATCTTTAATATAATTGTTGTCCTCTGCCATTTATATATTAATGAATTACTGGCATACTCTGTGGTTTCTGAGCAAAATCAAGCTAGAGGTGTTATGTGTAGTATTATTAATATATTGACTAGACGAGGTAAGATAACTATATGTATTTGTTGAGCAAACTCAAGGTACACATACTATACTTATGTCGTCGCAAAATGGTAGATACGGACGGATTATTTCTTTCGATTTATTGAGAAAACTCAAGGTCGAAATGAGATTCGAACAAGGAACCACGGGTTAGAAGTTGTATATGATACAATCAATAAGGAGATATCCATAGCTTGTGAGTCTATGGCCTGTTGAGCAAACTCAAGGTCGGAATCCAAAGACAAACGAGTGCTAACACCCGCTAGTGAAGTCGAATGACTTTTTTTTCATCTTAGGGTTTGGAGAAACATAGAAGACTAGTGGAAGTCTTATTAGAAAAATGAAACGGTAACATTTAACATTTCTAATATTACAAGAACATCTTATATATATGAATTAAAAAAAATCTACATCGATAAATTTGTGCAACTAATAAAATTGATAAAAAATTTATCAATTAAAATATACAAATGAATTAAAACAATGCTGAAAAATAGAAATATAAAAAATACATACCAATAAATTTTTCATGTTGACCTTTGCAAGTACCTAATTATACAACCACTAAATACGTTTGTAACTTAGTCGCTTACGAGTTTACTTGCTCGAGACTGTGTATTATCTTCAATGAATTTTAAACTCTAAAAGCAATACAAGAATATGGATATTTGATCCATATACGATCACAAATAAATGTTATACAGTGAATGGTCACAATTCGTAATGTATGAAACCTTGATGAAATTAGTTATTGAAATAAGTAGGTAAACTGTAGTGTGAGATCATGTATTCAATATGATTGATTATAATAATGATCTTGTTGGGTTTAAATATAAAACTGGAATAAAGACTACAAGATCGATCAAAGAATTTGATTATTGAAATGTTAGTTTGATCAGTTTACGTAAAGTGCAATTTATTTGATATCCTAAAAAGTTAAGGATGACCAAATGCACTTTTGTAAAGAGTTCCTTATGATATTGTAGTAAGTATTTCCGTTGAATGGTTCAATATTTTAGAAAGGAGATCGAATGTATAAGAGTGGATGTAACCTAAGGCACTGTTGGGATGGAGAGAGTGAATCATCATTTCTACTTCATAAAGAAACATTGGAAACAATAATTGTAAATAATAATATATACTTAACATTGGAATGAGAAATATAATTTCCATTCCAAAAATGTATTTTAATATTGAAATTTGTTTTCTATAAGATTTATTTCTTTGAATTTAAGATATTTGATCTGAGATCTCTTGACAGTAAACTAGCTATAGTAGATGGAATAGATAGCCCATATTAAATGGTTCAATGGAGCTCCATATTTCACATGCTATTAAAGTAATGACGGAAATAGTGGAAGCTAGCCATATAGCACTTTTTAGTTGCATCAAGTTACAAAAATTATTTTCGCAAAATATACCAAACATTATTTATGAAATAATAACCGTTTTTTAGTGTTGATAGAAAAATAAACGTAGTTTTATTTCAAATTGAATATTATGAATATTCTTTATAAAATAAACTATAATAATGGTATTTGTGATGCATTGGAACATATATAAATATCTATGTTTATTTACAATTATTTTGGAATTATCGACTAATTCATAGTTTAAGGAATAATTTTTTGAATATATGATTATGAATAATATGGTATTAGTGAGTTATATATCAAATAATTAAGGGCAAAGCATCCATTCAATGGGAGCGACATAGGAGTTGATGAACTCTTTGAATTGATACATATAGATGTATGCAATTGAAAGTCTTTTAATTTCAAAATGGTTCCATGTATTTCGTTGTATTCACCGATGAGTTATCACAAACATGAACATGTGTATTTGATTCACATGTAGCATGTCTATGATAAGTTCATAGAATATAAAGGGAAAGTAAATGAAATTTCATGCAATAGAAAATAAAATTATTCAAGTTGATCGAATATGTAAGTAAATTGGAAATTGTTTTGAACTTACCTAAAACGAATAGAGATTCAATCTCGAAATTCACTCCTCCTTATGATACATAATGATGTATCGATAAGGAGTAATCGAACTTTGTTGGACAAAGTATGATTAATTGTAAGAGAAGTTAAGTTAACTTCTTTTATAAATTCGTGTACTTAAGAGTAGTATACAATGTTAAAATTAATCTCCTCCAAAGAATGATTTACAAAATCATACCAGATAAGGGATTCTAAGAGTTGGTAGGTTGTGCAAGTCGAAAGACTGCACGTAATAATTATAAGTGAGGGATATTGTATGAATCACCCCAAAAGGAGTTCGGAAATGATAGTCATTGGACGATCAATTTATGTCTTGAACATAAGTATTGTAACTAAAACCAAATCAGTTTTATATATAAGGTAATTCATAAAGTATTTATAAATACATATTCCATTGCACTGAGAAACAACTGTTATTTCAAGAAATACCAATTTTGTAGCTAAGGAATTACTTTTAAATATTAGTAGTAGTAGAATGGATTTAGATACAATCCAAAGAAGAAACTGATTATGTGGGATGAAATAAAATTAACCTAACCTAAACGAACACAACGCATTAAAGAGTCTAATAAGTATTATCATACATTGAAGAAAAACTATGAGTTTCTTATCAATATCAAGAATAGATAACGTTCGGTTGTCAATTGAAGAGTATTTACTCTTCCATATGGTATGATGCACAAATTGAAAAAGATTCCAAGTAGGTTATCAAAATATAATTTTGGTAGTTGTATCTAAATGGATATGATCCATCGGTAGCAAATATGTCTTCAAGAGAAAGAATAACATAGTTGGAATATAATGAGCAACATTGAAAGAATTAAATCGTAAATTTCAATCATTGAAATTAGCGTAACAGATTCGCTGTTCAATGTGCTCAAGTTGATTTGAATTTTTATTCATAAAATTATCGCTTGGTATGAATTTTTTTTAGTACATATGTGTTGAATTGTAAAATTCTTAATAATGATTTAGAATAGACTATTTGCACATAACAAGCAAAGTGTCTCGAAGTCAGTGGGAGCGATATTGAGTTTATGGGGTTTTAGGATATGATTCAAGAAATGATATGAAAGTATCATTCTATAAGCAGTAGAATTGAATAAGTATTTTGGTAGAAATATCGAATAGTTTAATTTTCAGTCAAAATGCAGAGGAAGTGTGTCCATAAGAAAGAACCACTAAAAGGTACATAGATATTTCTAGATTATAAGCAAACAACATACTACTGATTTTTAATGATGTACTTATGTTAAAATCAGTAATAATTTGGTTGTTTACTACTCAATATTGGATTTGTAAATTATAGCTTTTGTAATAAGTGTAAATGATGTTTGGAATGTCTCAAATGATATACGAAGACACCTTATTAAAATATCTAATATGGAATACGTAAGATGGATTCCTTATGTATTGACAATATGAGTTATTATACATGTTGTATTGTCTACAATATCATATTTTTCTTATGTATTTGATGCATGAAATGAATATCAAATTCAAGTTGAGATCACTAAATGGTAGTATAGTGTGTTGTCGAGCATTTACGAAGGAATTTGTTTACAGAAACAACGAATTCTTTATGAAGGAGTGTTCAGACTCAAACTTCATAAGTGCTATTGAGTATAATATGTCAATATTATATTCATGTTTAAATTTTCGGTAAGAAGCCTCAAGTTGGAAATGTTCCAAATGACACATCATGGTTGATTCAACGAAAAAGGCTAAATACAATGCATTGAATAGCGTCATAATAAAAGTAATGTGTGTATATATATATATGCATAAATTTATAACTGAGCTAGGGTGATTCCAAATATTAAGCATACTACATTATTGTTATATGATAACAATGTAATGATAAGAGCTCACCATAAGTCGAGAAACATACTCCGACTAGTTTCATATGATAAAGGTAGCTTATCAGCATCGAAGAGAGTTGATTGACAAAGTAGACAATTAAAACAACATAGTTGATCCATTCATGAAAGATCTAACTTGATTAGTTCTCATCAAACTAATCGAAGGGACGGGAGAGAGATTCCATAATTGACCCCAAGTGCAAGTGGGAGACTGATAGAGTTAGGGGTACATCATTGGGGGCAATTATGTAATTGTTACATATATCTAACTTAATAATCAATCTTGTTCGAATTAAAAGGTGTTTTGTTTCTATTATATACTTTATATAATGTGTTATATTAATTAATTAACTTAATCAAAAGTACATTTAATAGAAAATCCATAAATGATATGTTTTGTGATAGTAGTTACAATTTATGGTAATTATAAGTGATTTATCAAAATAAAATAAAAATATCATTTTAAATATTCCTAGTTAAGATGTATCAAGACTGGATATCAATACATCCATTAAGACTAGATTACATAATGCTCTTCAAATGTTGGGCAATACATTACTCATGGCTGCTGGAAGCACCAAGGGGTTACGTACTGATAGTTATTGGATAACTATGGAATGACTCACTCGATGGTTTTCAGTTGGTTAATATAACTAAGGTCAAAAAGAAAATATCAATGTGATAATATTACAAAATTCTCTTGACTTGATAATACCGTCGAGCTTCAATGTAGAAACACCACTTTGATTATAGTTAAATCGTAGCATGATGTCCATCGAACGGTTATTATTGATCCAAGGATGTTGTGTTTGGACTATAAAGTTAAAAATGGACGATATTGGAATTTTTACCATTACCAAATTCTGTAAGTCCAAAGTGATATAATTTTGGCGAAGAGAATTGATGTAAATAATTGTCACTATTGGATAACACTTAATAAAGTAAAATTGGAGTTTTTTCGAAACCAAGTAATCGATAAATTTGGCCATAATGTCACATCACCTTCTAAGTGAAGTGTAAATATTAATAGTCGAATTGTTCGATATTAATCCCTGACCGAATTTACACCTAAATGTCACACAACCGAAACATTGAATACTCTTTTTTGCCCGATTTGATTAGTTTGTAATTATAATAAATTAGTTAAATTAATTAATATTTATGAAATATTAATTGTAAAATTTTATTTGATGTATTGAACAATATTAAATGGTATGTTTGCAATAGCTATAAATATATTAATCGATATATGATATCGATATGTGTCTAAATTGGATTTAAATGCAATTAATATTATTCGGGCTTGAAATGGATTTGAGGCCCATAAAGGGGCATGATATTTTTGGTTGTAATGGGGACATAGAGGACGGCTATTTTGATGGCTTTTGGGTAAGCTTTGAGTGTTTAAAGATAAGAGAATGAGTACGAGAAAATTAAGGATCTTGATCCTACTTTTATTCTCTACTCTCTCCAGCATCTAAACATCATATCTCTCATTTTATTTTAATCTTTTGTTGCCTCCATACTCTCCTTTGCCAGCTAGACACACCCTCTCCCCTCTCCTAAAATATTCAAGCATATTAAAATCAAATAATCGTCGGTGAAAAGGAAATTCAGGAGCTAGCAATTTCGAGATTAGAATTCGATTCAAGGAGTTTACTTCTTCATTTCAAGGTGTGAGCTTTGGGCTTTGGGCTTTGGTGAAAGGTATTACTCAGGTTTAATACTATATTAATGCTCATATAATCATTATTTTATATATATTACTATGCTAGAAATACCACAGATTAGTATATCAATGCATTGTCACATATTGTTGGTTGTGTGTGTATGTATGTGTGTGTATACATACACACATTCATACATATATACATATATATAGATGTTTATTTTAAAAAATATGCATGTTGTTGTAGTTGCTCATGGCTTTGCATTAAAAAAATTAATTTTGAAATTTAAATAATAAAATATTGTATAAAGTTTAATGTTAAATCTAACTAAAATGTTTAACACTATATTATATATATATATATATATTAAATCTTTATAAAATTTAATTTAGTTAGAATGACATTCAGGTATTAAAAAAGTAATTTTTCTGGATATTATATATATACTTTTATTTAATTCAAAATTGTTTATATAAATAGAATGTGTGAAAATATATATATTTATAAATTTTACAAAAAAATTGTAGAAAATTTTTGTACAAAATAAAATGTACCTTTTAGTTTCTAAAATATTTTTAAGATTTATTTATTTGTTTTTGTACAGTTTTTAATTAATTATGAATTTTATCTAATAAATCATTTAAACCAAAAATTAAAAAATTATAAAAAATTATTTTTATTATAAAGCCAAAAGTAACAGCAAAGTATAATGTTAAATTAAAGTTATATATATAATTATATAATAATAACTATATATATATATTATGTATTTAATTTATTTCAAATATATATATATATATATGTATATATATATTTAATTTCCAGTTCGAATTTTATACTGTAAATATTCTAATTTATTTTACAAATTAATTTTAAAATAGTTTTATAATATAGTTATATTTATTCGTATATCTATACACATATGAATGTTTTATGTAAATAATTTACAACTAATATTATATAATAATTATATAATTTTATTTCCATATATATATATAAATAATTTTATGCATATATATACACACATACATACACACACACATTTAGACAATCAATTTGTATATATGAGGAGCTAACATGTCCGTTACAATGTAAATCTCAACATTTATACATGGGCATGTCAAACCATGTATATATTATTCTGTTGCACGCCCAAACACACATATTTATATATGATACACACATATAATATTATACAAATTATATAAAATAAAACTTTGCTTATAAATTTAAACAAAATATTGTTTTTATTTAACTAAGAATTTAGAAAAGTTCTAAATGAATTTGACTGCATTGGCCCACTAAAGATCCAAATAGAGATTTTTTTTTGAAATTTACCTAATTACTTCATTGCGGGCTAGCCAGTTCAAGCGGTTATGAATGCTTTCATTTTGTCCGACACTCTATCTTTACATAGCGGTTGAAGTTGAGTCCTTCATTCAACACGGTCCCGTGATAGATTCTTGAACATAATGGTTGATTCTGTAGTTGTCATTCACTTATGGATTGAGTGGTGGATTCTATTTGGTCCGCATTATTAGTAGAGATTCCTTAGCGAGTAGAAACGATAGCGACAATTTCAAGCCAAAAGGGTTGATTTATCCTTCAAAGTATAATTCAAAGCAAAAGATAAGAGGATTTGATCCTTCTTAGTGAAAGCACCAAATGTTTGCAGTGTTTATGAGGGAGCAAACACAATTGATTGTTTAATATTTAGTTTGGACTGAAAATATAGTTAAAATAGGAGATTTTATCTACTGTAAAAATATAGATGTAATAATCTAAATATTAAGAATAGATCAACCCGTAGACATATAAAATCAACATAAACAAGTTGCAAAACGATTAAAATATATGACATTTTATACTGATTCGACCGAAACTCGATACCTACGTCCACATACTTCATCACCGATGATATATCTTCTATAAATTTCATTTACAAGTGATTGTAGAGAAGTTACAATACTCAACTTAAGAAAATGGAGGGCTTTGGTACAATATAATGGAGTCAAAGCCCCAAAACTTAGTCCACAATGGAGTACTTGGGCTTCTCTTCTTCAATCCTCTTATGTGAAGTTGTTGCTTGGTATTCATAGAATTCAAATGTCAAAAATATTATCATAAAGGTCAGATCAAAAGTTTGAATCGTTTATGGAAGTATATGAAGCAAGAACAAGTCGAATTTGACTGGATCTATTTTTGACGTCAGGTCAAGTAGCATATTACATGGGGTAAAGCTTTGAGTGCTCGAGTTTCTTCGAGTGGAAAGGAATGAGGCTAAGTCCAAGCATTCTATCTCCGCAACAGGCGATCGAATATTCAGGTCTAGTAGTTATGTTCTCTGAGTCTTTCTTTGGATCATGCTTCAGATTGAGCATCGATTTACTCGAGTCTACTTCGAGTTAACACCGAGATTAAATGGGTTGATCCCTAGGTCGATTCGAGTAC
The DNA here is from genome assembly GCA_030737815.1 of Allium fistulosum. Lineage (NCBI taxonomy): Eukaryota > Viridiplantae > Streptophyta > Magnoliopsida > Asparagales > Amaryllidaceae > Allium > Allium fistulosum. Next base: position 286,911,148 of record CM060907.1, on the reverse strand, counting down.
TGTGAAGTTTAGATCTCCTAGTGTTCTATTTGTGCTTCAGAGTATCATCTTGAACGGGACTTCAAGAAAGTAATATCTTCGATTTTCACATAATTCATTGAACCTATCTTTAGCAATTTCATTCTTGATTTTTCTCAATGCAGAAATCAAGTATAATGTGGGAACTTTTGGATAAGAGTTTGATCGAAGGTTGAGTTAGAAATAAATTTTAAGCGTGTTGCGTATTTTCTTAATATAGCTATTAATAAGTTCTAAGTAATAATTAGTAAATAATAATCAACAATTAATAGTTAATAATTAGTAAGTACTTATTATTAACTATTAATTAACTCATTTTTCAACACAAAATAACTACTCGATTCAAATACAACATTGAATAGAACAAGAATCGAAATGCATAAAGTAGTAAATCCAAATACAAATATTGATCAACATCGTCCTACAACAACCAAAATATACCTAATCTCATCATGTATTATAACAATCTATTGTATATTTGTTGAACTTTATCATCAATTTAGCAATACATTCGAGATCATTATCATACTCATACGAATCGCCGAACTTATCGTCACTACTAACTGACTCATTCGAGTTTGACGATTGTAATTTACTTCATACTTACAGACATTTTTCAAAATAGTATGTAGTAAGAGAGATATCTAGAATGAGTGGAATGAAGGGGAAAAGAGACGGATTATAAAAAGAAAAATAATTACATAAATGGTTTACATTCGACATAATATTTATGTCATTTTCCCAATTAGGAGGGACTAAACGTTGTTTCCTCCACCACTCACGTAATACTTACGCTCAATTTAACATAATTATTCGAATGTAATTTTTTCTTTTCACTGTATCCATCGGCGATTACACTGTCCATGAATGTGGCATAGGCATAAAAGTTTATAAATTTGGTAATAATGGAAAATATTAAAAATACTTGTTTGATACATGTTGATTTGAGATTTGATCATTTATTATATTGAATTAATAAGTGATTTACTAGTGTGAATCACATAGGAAATATCAAATTAAGAAAGCGTTAAATTTGATCAAACGAGGTGAACACATATGCAATGCTTTTGTGGTGAAAATTAATAAAATGGGAAAGAACATAACTTTTTCAACGTGATTCGTTATAGGAAAATAATAAAAGGAGAAAGAACGATTATTTTAACATGGTTCGCATAATAGAAGTTAATAACTATGAAATTATAGGTTAATCAAAGCCATAAAAAAGTTTTTGATTTTTTCTTTCTTTCCAATATTGGTTAATCGATCCTAGTAGGAATCTCTAGATATAATATCTAAGGATATACCACTATCTAATAAGAAACTTTATTTGAAAAAAATTCTTCCGCTTTGTCATCATTATATATAGGATAAGAAAAAATATATTACTATGTGTAATAGCCATATATTTGCTACTGGTCGTATTTTTAATAAGTTTTGATTCGATCACTTGAAGATTATCATCATTCATTATTCTTTAAACAGAGTCTAGACGGACAAGATATATGTAGTTTTACACATGAAGAAATTATTTTTGGCATCTGATTATTGGACCAAATGTCCGTGAAATTTGAATCAAATAATCCTTGAGTAAAATTCACAATAAACCTACATCCTTGGTTAAAAAAAAAGCAATAAAGAACCCGTTTATGAATTAAATCAGAAAAGAAAAGAAGGGCGAATAATAATAATAGAAAAAAAGAAAGCACTAGAAAAAGCAGTCGCGGAAAAACGGTAGCGTCCAAAGCATCTTAGCTCACGCCCCGCTATTTGGGAACCCTTTCTTCTTATTTTAATTCACACTCCATTCTTATTATTATTTCAAACTCATCCGTCCATATCTTCCTCTAAAGCTTGCATCATATCTACCACCATTTATTTATCTCCATCGACCCATTCCTTCTCCTATATATACACATTCAATCACTCTTCACCTCTCTCAATATATATTCTTCATCTTCACCAAATACAATAAAAACATATATAAAAGGGGAAAAAAATGAGCTGCAGTGGGTGCAGAGTTCTACGAAAAGGCTGCAGCGAATCCTGCGTTCTCAGAAACTCGATTAGCTTCATAGACTCCCCCGAATCACAGGGCTACGCCACCCTCTTCGTCGCTAAATCCTTCGGTCGTGCCGGCATGATCTCCTCTCTCTCCTCCGTTCCCCTTTCCCAACGCCCTGGTACCTGCTTTACCCTAATTCAATTTCGAGTTGTATAAAATTAATATTTATTTAACATGTTGAACCCTAACCCTAATTTAACTGTACGATGTACGCAGCTCTCTTCCGATCTCTGCTATACGAAGCATGCGGGCGAACGGTGAACCCCGTAACGGGCTCCGTCGGACTGCTGTGGAGCGGGAAGTGGGACACGTGTGAGGCGGCTGTTGAGACCGTGTTGCGAGGTGGCGTTCCTACAGCCGTCGATTGCGGCGGCGGCTATGGAGATGGATTGTACGGATTGGACAATGTTAACAGTAGTATTGTGAAGAGGGAAAGATCGGATGATTTGGATTTGAGTTTGCGGTCGAAGCCTAGGAAAATGAAACGAGAAGGCACGCCTTATTCGGATGAGTCGGATATGACTAGTCAAGACAGTTCTTCTTGTGCTGCTGCTGATCGTTTTCGGGTTAAGAAACAGCCCCAACTTCTTAATTTGTTCGTTTAGCTTTTAACCTTCGTTTTCTTTTCTATTTTAGGAGATGAAGCTTTAGTTTTGTAATAGTATGTGTGTGTATTTGATTTATATTGAAAATAAGTTAGTTCATCTTATCGATGAATGAGCTTTTTTGTATAACATTTTTCTTGTTGGTTTTTAGTGCTTACAACTTCTAGTTATCATGATATTGGGTGTGGTTTTTCTCAAGATGTGAATTGTGAAATGGGTGTTTTGAAAAAGTTAAAAGTTAGTGGAAGAGGAATGTGTTTTTGTATTAGTAAAGGAAAAAAAAAGGCCGTGAAAGGAATATTGGAAATGATAAGGAAAATATTAAAGAAAAATTAGCTTTTCGCATCTGAAACGTGAATGCGAAAGAGGTATTTTAAAAGAGATAAATCCATAAAAGAAGGTTTATTTTTTTTATTTTTTTTGTTGGTACGAAAGAGGTATGAAAATAGAAAATAATTGTTTATATTTATTTGTATATTTGTTTTTATTTTATTTTAATTGACGTAGAATAATAGATATTAAAGTATAAACAGTAAATTAAAAATAAAAATCAATAAATTTCAACTTTTAAAAATATATACAAAGAAAAAAAAGTGCATAAGCAAACAAAAAATAAAATCTTACGAGTTAGGGCTGGACTCATTGGTCAACTATTGCTGGTATTGAATGTTGTATTTCATTTGTCCTATCTCAACAGTCAACTAGCTACTCAAGGTATCTAAGTCCAAAGCATTAAACATTTCTCATTTACCTTTATCCATAAGAATTGTTAAAGCTTTGTCAATGTCAAACTGATCGATCATCTTCACCCGACTACAAGATCGATGTACGAAAAAGACAAACCGGTAGAGTCTACGTTGTTTGGACTTGAATTAGTGTTGGGGCTTTCCATATTAGAACGAGATTTCTTCATCCGTCTCTCGTATATCTAGTTAATAAGAGTATATACTTTCTGTTTCATCAAGTTTTCTTCTACATGACGTTTTCTACTTGCTCCACCACGACCTTCAAATGTTGGCTTCGGATTCAAAGGTGGTGTAGTTATATATGGTGGAGTCATGGAAGACGGAGTCATAAAAGGTGAAGTCATGGATGGTTGTTCCATATTAGAAAATAACTACGTTGGTTGTACGTAAACATTTTCGAGATTCCTGTACATTTTAACGACTTCCCACGTTCACTCGAAAGAGATCTGCAATGTTTGGGAACGCGAAGGAGATTGTGGGAATGCTTGGGGATTCATCTTCATGCACAGTAGCAGTAGCAGACACGAATGCATCAGCTCCAATTGCATGTGTACCTTGAAATATAATTTGAAGTAGGTCCATATTTTCCATGTCCTCTTCGATACTTGAAAATATGTTAGTATCAAACTCCAAAGATAAAAATTAGTTAGTAGCAAATTACTTACAAGTAACTTATTTAAAACAAGAAAAGATACATACCTTCACATGATAGGCTCACCATTCCTCCATATCACATACGGTTCACTTAACTTGATCTTATCCAAACCCAGTTTTATTGCACAGACTTCGCCAAGCCAACCAATGTTTTCTAAACGCTTCGTATTTGTGTCAGACGCTATCATCCGTCATCTTTGGTTCTTCATGACATTCTTTCAAAAAGTTGTTTAGTGTTGACGCTATTCTTTTTAAACTCCTTTCATTTTATTGTCAACGGCCTCATATGTGGTTGTTTTAGACTATACTTTCGGACTTTTTTTGCTGTTTCTACGATATCTTGATTTGAATATGATAATTGCAGAGAGTAAGAAAAAGAAAGAAGTTTTGATTTTGATGTGAAGAAGAATGGAAGTGGAGCATAATCCTGACGTAATGGATTAATTTTTCTACGCCAAGTTAACTGGCCTTCTTCAACGGTTGTCCTGTGTCGGTAGTAGCGGAAACGTAATAGTAAATTGTTTTACAAATTTAAATCAGCTTGGCCTATTTCTATTAGCATTTAACTATATATGAAAAAATCTATCGGAACGCAAAATAGTAAACCGGAATTGGATTGTAAGTTGATTTCAATCTCTTACGTGGAGGTCAATAATATCTTATATGTGAACAATAATATATGCATTTATCTGAACTCAAAGAACCATATTTCAAAGGGCAACAGACAATCCATTCTGAAGTTGTGGAATTTACCAGAAAGAAACACTATATAGTATATACAAGCCAAAAACCATTCGAGTTTCATTTCAAATAACTTGTATTTTATAACTAATGTTGAAAGTGAGCTTATCCACAGAAAAAATTGCAGAATCTTGGAAGCAAGAGTACAAATATAATAAAAATAAGGCATTCCTGGCTTCCAGGAATCAAAGGAGTTATTGGCCCTTGAATCAAACCCTGTCCTTTTCTGCCTACCTTCTTACATCTCTTATATTATATTCATACGCGGCTCTTGGGAGAAGAAAGAGCTTCCTTTCCCTAGTTAAACAGTTTCCACATATATGTGTGGATGTATCGTATATGTATATATACACCATACGCATGTACATCATAAAATGTAACTTTTGACAAGGAATGAGTTGTAGGGCACTAACGTCCCAAATATCATGGAGGATGACATCAATTTTTAATTATATGGCTCCTCAATTTGTTCACAGTTTTTAAATCTAATTGCCTGAAAAACAAATGAGTTTATATTTATTGCCTATTCACAACCTGGAGAAGGCAATTGGCCATTGTTCATGTTGCAATTATATATCGATCAATACATTATGCCACCTCTTGTCCTTTGGTTTTCAGGCATTGTTTTATTAATTTGGAAATAAAAAAGAAATGTTATATGATGTGGAACAAAAAATATAAACACATTTCAGTTCATTTTTTTGCAATTACTAAAGAAACAGCATAGTCAAATAAGAATATTCACCTTCAGACATTCTCATTTGTCAATGCTTTTATTTTAATTATCACAACGACAAAGAAATGCATGCAATATGTCCTTTTTTTTTTCCAATAAAAAATAAAAATAATACAAGTTTGTATAACATGTCTGACAATTGAAAATACTCAAACAATAAGTCCAAGGACAACTACAACAACAATACATTATACATATAGTTTTAAATAAATTTTGCTGGTTCCTGGCCTGTAAGAAAATATAATATTAATATTGTTAACTGCTGATGAAATGCATGAATTTGTAAATTAAGAATTTGACCACCAGTTTAGCGTTGCAATATTAAACTAGTTGACAAATGAAATGTATATGATTAAGCAAATATCACCGGGTCAATCTGATATAATGGAATCAAAATTTGTTACAGCCGTGATATCTGCAACCATTTTCTAAAATGTCAAGGTAAAGACTAGCTCTTAATGTCAACACGCATTCTAATGTCCTTATCATCTGTATATTATATTATAATAATAGCTCAATCACTTTAAAAGGTTTGAGGGTAAGAGTTCGATCGATCAAAGCTATTTCATTATATTTTTATCTCACTTTTTATTTGAAACGACCCGTAATTTTATAACTTTAATGTGTGAATATTTAATTAATTTTAAATATTCAATTAATGATTTTTAATAATCGAATAATCCTCTTTTAATTAATAAGTAATGATGACAAACTTATTTTAAATATTTGTTTACATAGATAAAGAGTTCGATGAAAAATTGAAAATATGATCGAAAACCATTTTTCGACTTTTCGTCGAACAAAATTTTTTGAACTTGTTGTGCATAATAGTTTACATTTGAACACACACATTTAAAAAATAAGAAGTGGTTAACACTAAAATATAATTACTAGATTAAATAAGAGGTTAGAAAATATTTAAAAAGTTAAGTAAAAGAGACTTTTCTTTCTTAATTTAAAATGATAAAGTACCGAGTAGTACACAAATGGTTGGTGATGTGATGTGTAGTATACATGAGCACATGAAGAGGGTGTGGTGCACATGGAGGAAGCTTGTTATGGAAGAGTAGTGAAGGGGTAGTTAGGTAATTTGGTGGAGGGTAGGAAGTAAGGCGTGGTGCTTGGTTGGGGTAGCTTCATCTTTGATTTGGAAGTGAGTTAAACTCACTTTGAATGACATTTAATTGAAACCATATGTTGTAATAATTTATTTGTTTGCTTGGGTTGCTTATATATGTTGTTTGGATTTGATTCCGCTTGGAAGCGGATGACATATGTAACTATTTTTGCAGGGGACTTAAATGACTTGTAAACATGACCATGGTTATGTTGTATAGCCTTGAGCTAAAACATATATGGATTAGCAGAGGACTAGCAAAAGTGAATGAAAGTCGAAGTGTCTTTATAGTGAATAGGTTGTTACGGAAGCACTTCGAAAAATAAAAATCTTATAGAAAGATCCTAAACCTCGTCATTATTGATTTAAATTTCGTTTATATACTTGTTGTACAAATTGTTGAATGCCAAAAGTTTGGTAGCTTGGCTACATTGTATGTAAAACATTGACATGTTTTTAAAAGTTGAATCTTTTAGTGGAAAAAATAGTACTAGCATTGTTAAGTGCTAATGTAGGCCCAAAACCTCTTTACGACTTTTGAAAATGCTATGATGATCTATGACTTTGATTTTCAGTTGAAATAATTTTTGTTACTTGGATTTTCAAAAATGTTTTAAAATGCAACATTGGATTTCTGTAATACTTCTTTATGCGACTTTGTCGTTTGATTTCTAAAGGTGTTTTGAAATGTTTTTCCGAATTTGACTTTTGGGTTTATCAAACCTACGCTACACCAAATCATTGATTTTGCAATATTTTATATTTGTAAATTTCTAACACTTAAGTGTTACAAACTTCCAACAGTAAAAAAATGTTAGCATACCTGAAAAAATAATAGTAAAATAAATGTTCTTTTGTATAAACTTTGCAACAGATTGATTATCATTTCCAACACAAATAAGTGTCATAACAGTTGGCAAATCAATAAATAACCTGTTAATAAGTGGAACCTTGTGCAATTATCCATGTATTCTCTTTTCTCACACTTACTCCATTTTCGACCGCAGAATTTCAATTCAAGTTAGCCTTTTCTCTGCTCACAAAATCGAGTTGACTTCAACAGCTTGTCGCCATGACTTCAATAGACCGCTGAAGCCGGCTTCGACATCGAATACATCTCGCCGACCCCGACTTCAATAGCTTTGACGATTGGTGGCTTGAATGAATTGACGTTTGGGTTAGATTGACATCTTGCGGCCACTGTTCTCGAGGTGGTTGGATCGGCGATTATTGTATTTTGTTTGCAGGCTCGTCTTTTGAAGTAGGCTATAGCAATGAGGAAGTGGTCTCAAAATTTTCTGATGAAGGGTTCCATCATGTTGTTCCATTTGCTACTAGTTTAGGAATTCGTGATACACGGTGTGGTTTCAAGATGTTTGCTAAAGGTGTAGAGTTTTCACAAACTTAAGATTCAAATGGTAAGCGGTGCTATTTTTTATTCAGTCCTTGCGTTACTATTTATAAACATCTGTTCACCTCATTTAGCCCCTCTCTACAATGTTCACTTGGTTTGGTACTGAAGAAAAAACCCTATGATGATCAAAGAAGTAGAGGAGAAACCATTTTTATTCATATAAAGTTCAAGATTTGATTATTTAACAATTTCAAATATTCAAATAATCATTTTATTTGAAATTTAATTTATTTAACTTATAAATTAACTTTTCAATATTTAAAAGCAAAGTAAATATTCAAAATTCAAATGACTAAAATTCTGGATCGTTACAATCAACATATTCTTTTCCACCAAATCTCATGTAGTTATCCTAAATAGCAGCTAATTTTCTTCTAATTCAACAAAGATAGTTGATTTACCTATATATGGATGGTGTTAATCGATCAAATTCAAGAATAGTGTTTCTTATTTCAGTACTTTGTCAACTTGATTAGTCACTTTTATTAAATTTGATTTGTAATTTGAATTCTAGCACATAGTATTTTTTTCCAATAATAAATGGTCACTTGCACTTTTCTTTATATTCACCGTATTGTTAGCCTTGTATTTTCTTCTTAGGTAGTGTCTCGCCCATGCACTCTGGGCCTTGCTACCCCTACAACTACCTTGGTTGGAACCTCTTTTGGTACTCTCCCTTGTCTTGTAGCTGGGATAACTATGCATGTGCAATTTTTTTTACATTAATACATATTTTGGTTGTTTATAGGAACTATTGGCCCTTGTTATTGCTATATATTACCATACTTGTGTCCTGGAATTTGGATTACATTGTTTTATCAGCTTGTTAGATTCAATCTTGACATCAGACCTAGAGATTAAAGCTTGATTTTAAGTGCAGTTTTGCACTGAATTAAGTCAGTGTAGTTTTGCACTGAGTTAACTCGGTTCAGAACACTAAGTTTTTAACTCAGTGCAAAACAGCACTGAGTTTCTCAGTGCAAAACTACACTAAAACGGTGCAGTTTTGCACTTAGTTAACTCAGTGCGGCACACTGAGGTAACTTAGTGCGGCACACTGAGTTAACTTATTGCGACACAATGAGTTTTAACTCAGTGTAAAACTGCACCGAGTTACTTGATGCGGCACATTGTGTTTTAACTTAGTGTGACGCACTGAGTTTTAACGCGGTGCACTATATGTGCATTGAGTTTGAAACCATTTGTGTAGGTTAGTTGCATTTTTTACGTCATGTAAGTTATTGTTCATGAAATTATTCACTATTGTTGTGTGCACGTGCTCGCTTTCGAGTATAATTTTATACTTAAAGTTATCAACATTCTCATCGCTTTGGATTTACAATGGTTTGTTCACAACCATTTCAAACTTAAGTTGTATTTTAGATTTATACTCAATCCATGTGTATATTCGTACGTATCATGTCTATATATTCATCTAATGCACTACTACTTTGTAATATAAAACTTTGCTTCACTATACCTTTCATATACCATTTATACTACTGTTTCATTATTGTAATCAATGAGAAATATAAACACCACATTATGGGAAATATATATCTTGCACCTTACATTGATTTAACAAACTTTAGCACTAGTTACAGCTTAGTTACCTGTGTTACTAATGGATATATTTCAACTTAATGTTATATCAAATGCACGCAGGGACTAATATAAAAAGTAGAGGAAAAGAGGAAATAAATGGTAGTTCTAATTGCAATGATAGAACGAAAGATCTTGAAAATGACCGAATTTCAAAAGTACAAACTATGTGAATTTTCGGATAGAGACTTCGCTATATGGTAGGAGTTTCGTGTTCAGTATTTGTAGACTTTAACTATGAACTCTGTCTTTCCTTTTGTTATTTCAAATTGATATTAGTATGAAATTGTTAACATATGTATTAAATTTGGTAACTTATGTATTGAACTTGTCTTTTATTAGTTGATACTCTATTTTGTTACCATGAATATGAAAGTTTTTTATTGATATTGATTTAGTTATAATTTTTTGATTTGAGATAATCTTATGCCTGAATGCATATTAAACGTAGTTTATGCTAGCAACATGCATACCGTATTAATTATTGCAATGGTTATTAATGTTAGGAAATAGAAATTACCAACCTATATTTATGTTACCATTTTGTTATTGCTCACACTTATATCTGTCGGTATCATGAATTTTGCAACTGATATACGTGTTACAAAATAGTTATTACTAACACTTATTTCCTTGGAAGATAGAATTTTGTAACAGATATAAGTGTTGTAAATATGATATTAACAACGCTTATAACAATTGAAAAATAATGTTTTCCAAAGCTTATAACCGTTCGTAGACGGAATTTAGTAATAGATACAAGTGTTGCAAATAATGCACATGCCCTTATAGCAACACGTGTAAGTGTTACTGAATTTACTAGCAACGGCTATACTCGTTGGGAATCCTCTGTTTTGGTGTAGTGCTATTTGCGAAGGTATTAAACTGGTTTAAAAATATAGAAAGAAATGTGATTTAAAAGCTATTTGATTTACCAAAACAAAGTTTTAAAAGTTACGGTCAATATAGCGATAGTCACTATGGATGCACTTTGGAAATCTATAATTTTAGTAAAGTATAACATGTTGTCTACTTTATATATTTTGAAAAGTATTTTCAAATGTGTTTATAAAAGATGTATAAGTATTTTAAAAGGAGTTTGAAGATTTAAATATATTGTTAAGAATTTATTTGAGTTATTTAAGCAAGAGGTTTAAATTTTAAAAAAGAAACTCCTTTGTTTTCAAAAGTCTAGTTTTGTTTAAAAGAGACCATCTCTAAAGGAATGTTTTAAATATAAGTTTCAAACTATGTTTTAACGAGTTTTTAAAAGTATTTTTAAAAGAGGAAGAAATCATGGATTACAACGCCATTGTTGTAATAAATGTTTTCGAGAAAAAGAAGGAAATCATGGGCTATAACATTATTGTTATAGTAAATGGTTTTAGGAAAAGTGGAAAGAAGTGTAGCACTTTGTTTATTTTAAATAGTATATGGAATTTATGAAGTCTTATACTTGGCATTAAGCTTCAAGGTTGGGAAACTTCTACCCATCCTAAAACATAAGAATGTTGTCGAGTCAAGGTCTGAGAGGTAGTAATATCCCAACTTAAACGACTTCATTGTTAACCAAATGATAGTTTAAGTTTGAAATCAAAGGTTGATGTCAAGTATATGAAGTATTATTTTCGTATAAGAATTCGGTTACTTATGGAAATTAAGCAGTCTTATACTTGGCACTAAAAGCCGATAAGTAGATTGATCCTCTATTCGTGAGAACTAGAATTGGAATGTTTTAACTAAGGCAAGGCTAGGAGCAATTAGTGTTCTCACTTACCTAGCTTCTGGGCGAGGGATAGAGTAAGTCGAAATATCGAAAACGTGACAAGTATAGGAGGTTCGATTTCTATAAATGATTTTTATAATTTATGGTGGTATGGAAAACATTGTTTTCATACTTAATACCAAATTTCGAGGTAGGAAAACTCGTCCCTGTCTATGAGAGTTTAAGAATGTACGTCGAGGCAAGGATAGTACGCTAACTTGTCCGACTACATTGTTAATCGAGGGATGGAACAAGTTTGAAATCTGAAAGTGGTGGTAAATATATTTGGTCTAATTTCTATAAGATTCATTTACTTTCACCAAAATTGTTTTGGATTTATTATTATCAATGTTTTTTAAATGACATTTGTTTAACCCAATTAAGTATGTTTTTGGAAAATTAAATATTTATTAAGATTTTGTGATTATACTTATACCGTTAAGATAAGTATATGAATACGCTTTCTAAGTATTGAAATGTATGGTGATTTGTGAATATACTTATATCGGTATGATAAGTATATGAATATTTTTCAAGCATTGAAAAGAGTAGAGAGGGTTTGTGAATATATCTTTTGAAAAAGGTATTTTTAGAACAAGTATTTAAAAGGCGGTTTTAATTAATGAAAGGATTAACTAAAGAGGTTTAGCGGTTTCTTATGTGCTTAATCATGTTTGGATTCCATATGAAATTAAATTTCTGATTTGATTGTTTGCTTATTTGATAGTTAAATAATCGACTATCAAAATTTGATTAGTTTTGAAAATTATCGTTTGTCGAATAAGCATGAGTTATCCGAAAACCATTTCGAACTGGAATAAGCATTTGAATTAAGGACATCTTGAAGATGATGGAAATCGAAGACAAAGTTCTTTGAAGTGCAAGGGCTACATGCTATTAATCCCGTGGGTGATTCTAAAAAGGATGTAGTAGAAGTAGTGCCTTCGGTTTGCTCATATCCTAAACAACTTGTATAGATGAATGATGTTATTGCATTGTTGCATGCAGGGCAGTGTTAGCATTCCAAGTGGGATTTGCTAAAAAAAGTAAAACGTAGCCTTAAGCCTCACACCCAATAATGTCTAAAACAAGGAATATGCTCCAAGTCTATGTGGTAAGCTACCATTAGGGTATTGGTCATCACCCGATCTATAAGATCGGTATTTATGAATTTATGTATGCTAGGGGCCCGATATGGTTGTAAGCTGCAACCAGAGTAATGACATATTCGATACTATCCAGAAAGGAGTAGATCAATCCTGATTTGCAGAGAGTTAGCTAAGGCTCTTGGTACATTTTATCTAGACGTGGACTGTGACAAGCGGTACCTCAGTAGACTTGTCTTTGATGGAATTTATTTTCCAATACGTGCCTTACGGACTTAGTTATATACCAGATTAGCTGGAATGTGAAATGCAAGCATTGCAGGTATGTTATTTATTTATTTTAAATCCTAGACATTATTATAATATCACAAGATTTTCTAATAAAATGTTTTGGTTATCGTAAGGTTAAAAGTCATCCATGTTTATTTGCGGCATGGTCTTACGAGATACCTTTTTTTAAGGGTTTTATAACATTAAATAATTCAAATGATTTGAGTTTCTCACGCTGGTTTACCAGACTGATCCAGATGTTATTTTGTTATAATACTCGGATCAGACCCTAGTATATTTTCAAATTTAGTTATGGATGCTTTGAAGCTTTAAGGGACGAGCTGGATGCCTCTAAGACGTATTCACGTATTTTATTTCCACAGTATTACTTGTTTGTATTTATCAACAATTGTAACGACATGTTATTATGATTGTCCAGGCTGATGATATGTTAGTTACTCTGATTGTTGTATGTATATCAAAATTTTCTTTTATAAAGGTCGGTCATATATTATATATTACTCGTTGCAATGTGAGATTATATTCTGTTTTTTCTTTTATTTCACCCCAACAATCTGTCATTTCGGCACTTGGATGCTCGGCACATGAATATCGTGGATGTATTGATGTCGGCTTTTGAGGGTCAAAAAGACAGGTCGTTATCAGGTGATATCAGAGCTTAGGTTGAGCGGACACTAGGCCTTGGTAGGGTAAAACTCATTAGAGATAGAATTAACAACACCTTAGAATGAGTTGAGTATGCACGTATTTGTTAGTGCTATAAAAATGTTTTATATTGTGTTGAAATGGGTAAATGAAATAATTTTACCTAGGATTTGTAAATGAAATATTTTATATATAAAAGAAAAAATTTCAAAAAAATTAATATAGTTATTTATGATGGGTTTGTTTGTTAGGAAATGATAATATGCAATTATTATCATTTATTATTTGATTAGTCATGCTCGTGCAGTTTAGGAGCATTAACTTTTGTTTGATTATTTATGCTCGACCAGTTTATAAGCATTTATCGATTTGATTTAGATTAAATACGAATACCTTGTGAATTAAGTTTCATGATTTGGTTATAAGTTGTTTGATAGTAATGTTGTTATAAAGTTTATTTTGATAAAGGAAGGAATGATTTTATATAAAGATGATTTTATAAATTAGGTTTATAAAGTTTGTTTTAAAATGAAGAGGATTTTTGAGAATTTAAATCCCTACGTCTTTGTAAAAGGTTTCAAATGATTTTTGAAAAAATTAATAATAGTATTACTTGAAAGTATTTATAAGTATAAGTATTTCCAAGAGAATTTTAAGTAGGATACATTTTCTCTAGATAGTTCGGGGAATGAGTCTCGATTAGTTTTGTGATGATCTGAATAATCTTCTAAGTGAAAATTGGATGTTTGCTTATATGAACGTTGTAGCGCACTTAGTAAATTATTACCTTTGTCATTGTACGATAAAAAATGAGTTATAATCTGAACGAACCCTAAGCAAGTTGGTAATAAATATTTTTGTTAAATCTATTTGTTTGGAAATATATACAGTATTGTTTTAATATGGGATTCAAAAAAGAAGAAGTATTTTTATATTAACTAGTTCGAGGGGCTCGAAAGTGACTAAAAATGGACAGGAGATGTGTTCGGATGGTAAACACTTCTCTTAAATATTACCCTTCTTAATAAGGGGATATATGATACTATTTGGTAGAACCCAGTTCTTTGGTATCATTTTGGATTACTCGTTCTATACGTATATTTGCAAAGGATTAAAATATATAGTATCATTTCAAAAAGTTTTTGAAATAAAAACCGGGTGTTTAGTTCTTAAGTTCTTTAAAGAAAATGGATTCAAAATAAAAAGGTATTTTGATAAAAAAGTGTGTTGATAAATGAAGTTTTTAAATGGGTTAAATTTAATAAGAAGGTTTTAATAAGTTTTGTTTTATTAAAACCGCATCTTTTGCTTCTACATCTAAGTTGTACAAACTATTTGATGTTATTGGACCGACTAATAAACATCTTTACCCTAAAGGTGTGTAAGGAAAAGTAGACTCTAGGACTGAGTTTGGATACCAGCATCCTACTCTTCTTAGTTACTTAGCAGACCAGATGAGTAAAGAGATCGACTCAGTTTTAAAACCTAGATTTATTTTGGGCCTACATCTGAATTTAAGAAAAAAGAAAAGATAGAAGATTAAACCAGATAGCTATATATACTCTCGAATGTAGTATGGAATTATACAAGTTTAAAACTAAAGTTATGTTTTTTATGAAATGTTTTCATAAATAATTTTGGGAAGTAAAATGATTTGGAGAAGTATAATTATTAAGTTATCCTAAAGGGATAAAACCGTAAGTTGGACTTCGATCATTTTATTCACATGACCATTCTTGATCCAGCATTCGGGCACAGGATTTCTAGGTGTTATACACCTGTCCGAACTAGGAATTTTCACTGATTTCTCGACGGTGAGTACTTGAGATGGATTCTTGGGATGGTGTGAGTGTTTTCTATCATATTTTAGGACTATGTAAGAAATCATAAGTATCATATCAAGGAACCGAATCAGGGTTCCATGATGGAGAAATTAAGTGATCTATATTAGTTTGGATAAGGGATTTATGTTTCCAAACAAGTGATCGAATATTGCGTATGGGCTTAAGTAAGAATGTTAAGTATTAGTATGGTTTGTTTCTTGATTACTTGGTTGTGATGAAATTTCGAGGTCGAAATTCTTTTAACGGGGAATGATATAACGACTCAGAATTTTATCACTTTGATGTGTGAATATTTAATTAATTTTAAATAATCAATTAATGGTTTTTAATAATCAAATAACCTTCTTTTAATTAATAAGTAATAATGACAAACTCATTTTGAATATTTGTTTACATAGAGTTCGGTGAAATATTGAAAATGTGACTGAAAATCATTTTTGGGATTTTCGACTTTTAATCAAACAAAAGTTGTTGAACTTGTTATGCACACTAATTACATTTGAACACATACATTTAACAAATAAGAAGTGGTTAGCACTATTAGTAGATTAAATAAGAGGTTAGAAAATATTTAAAAAGTTACGTAAAAGAAAAAAAATTCTTTCTTATTTTAAAATGATAAAGTACTAAGGATAGTGATGTGTAGTACGCATGAGCACATGGAGGGAGTGTGGTGCACATAGAAGCTTGTTACGGAAGGGTAGTGGAGGGGTAGTTAGGTAATTTGGTGAAGCGTAGGAAGTAAGGCGTGGTGCTTGATTGTGGTAGCTTCATCTTTGATTTGGATGTGAGTTAAACTCGCTTTGAATGACATTTAATTGGACCATATGTTGTAATAATTTTATTTTTTTGCTTGGGTTGCTTATAATTATGTATTTCTTATATGTGTTGTTTGGATTTGATTCCCACTTAAAAGCGGATGACATATGTAACTATTTTTACAGGTGACTTAAATGACTTGTAAATATGACTATGACTATAGTCATGTTGTATAGCCTTGAGCTAAAATACATAAGAATTAGTAGGGGACTAGCAAAAGTAAATGAAAGTTGAAATGTCTTCGTAGCGAATAAGCCGTTGAGGAAGCACTTCAAATGAAATGTTTGTTCAACCCAATTAAGTATGTTTTTGGAAAATGAAATCTTTCTTAAGATTTTGTGAATACACTTATACCGTTAATATATCTTTTGAAAAGGTATTTTAATACAAGTATTTACAAAGCGGTTTTAATTAATGAAAGGATTAATTGAAAAGACTTAGTGGTTGCGCATGTGCTTAATCATGCTTGGATTCCATATGAAATTAAATCTCTGATTTGGTTGTTTGCTTATTTGATAATTAAATAACTGACTATCAAATTTGGCCAGTTTTGAAAACTATCGTTTGTTTGTTCGGAGAGACCGGGATCAGATAAGTATGAGTCATCCGAAAACCACTTCGAACTGACAAAACGTTCGAGTTGAAGACAACTTGAAGATGATAGAAATCCAAGACGGAGTTCGTTGAAGTGCAAGGGCTACCTGCTACTAATCCTGAGGGTGATTCCACAAAGGATGTAATAGAAGTAGTGCCTTCAATTTGTTCATATCTTGAACAACTTGTATGGATGAATGTTGACATTGCATTGTTGCTTGGAGGCCAATGTTAGCATTTCAAGTGATATTTGCTAAAAAGATAAAACGAAGCCTCAAGTCTCACACCTGATAATGACTAAAGCATGGGATATGCTTTAGAGCTATGTGGTTCGCTACCATTAGGTTATGGTCATCACCCGATCTTGATCGGTATTTATGGATTTATGTATGCTTACGGCTATAAGCTGCAACTGGGGTGATGACATATTCGGTACTATTCAGAAAGAGGTAGGCCGATCCTGATTTGCAGGAAGTCAGCTAAGGCTCTCGGTATATTTTCTCTAGAGGTGTACTGTGACAGACGACACCCCAATAGTTTTATCATCGATGGAATCCATTTTCCAATACATGCCTTACGGACTTAGTCGTATACCAAATATGCTGGAATATAAGATGCAAGCATTCCAGCTATGTTATTTATTTATTTATTTTAAACTCTAGACATTATTATAATATCACAAGATTTTCTAATAAAATGGTTTGGTTATCATAAGGTAAAATCCGTCCGTGTTTATTTGCGGCATGGTCTTACAAAATACTTTATTTTTAAGGGTTTTATAACATTAAATACTTCAAATGATTTGAGTTTCTAACGCTGGTTTACCAGACTAACCAGAGTGTTATTTTCTTATAATACTCGGATCAGACCCAAGTATATTTCCAGATTTAATTATGGATGTTTTAGAGCTTCAGGAGACAGACTGGATGCCTTCAAGACATATTCACGTATTTTATTTTCCGTTGTATTACTTGTTTGTATCTATAGCCAATTGTAAGGATGCTATTATAACCGTCCAGGATGATGATAGGCTAGTTACTCCGATTGTTGTATGTATATCAAAGATTTCTTTTGTAAAGATCTGTCATGTATTATATATTACTCGCCCCGATGTGAGATTCTGTTCTATTTTTTTTTTCTTCCACCTCAAAAATCCGTTTTTTCGGTACTTTGATGCTTGATACTTGAATACCATGGAAGTATTAGTGTCAATTTTTAAGAGTCGTAGAGGTAGGTCGTTACATTATTACTATTATCTGTATGTTGAATTAACAAAATAAATCAGCTAGTATTTATCTTTTTAGTCCAATACTTTTATTTAAAATTCAAGTCCCAGTAAATTTATATTTATCTTTCAAATTAACACTAACATTAGTATGTAATTTTTAATCCTTTTATCAATGTCTTGTGACACACCACCTTCAAAATTCTCAACTATTTTATCTATCATCACCAACATATTTGTTTATCTTCATATTATTAAACTTACCTACTACTTTAATAATTAAACGGGAAAATAGCGTAAATGGCAAATTTTATCATATTTTCAGTTTCCAGGACTAGCTCTCAAATTTTTTGGCCCGTAGGACAAATTTTACAACTAAATTTGGCTGAAGAACAAAATTTTTATGAGAAAGACAAGACACAATGCTACTAGATAATATCATATCTGTATTTACTGAATTAATGTAAAAAAAAAAAAAATAGAGCACTTAATGAGTGCTCTTCTCCTTGAGATGATCACTCATTTTAATAAAAAAAGAATATAGCACTTATGTTTCAGTTTTATAGTGCAATAGTTAACATTACCTTATGGTAGCATTTTATGATTAAATAATACAACTTAGTAGCATTTTATACTTGATATGTTTTTTTACATCATTTTCTTATATATTGATACTCTATAGTGGTTATTGAAGGTGGAGGCTACGAGAGGCGACGACCATGAGTAGTGTTGAAGCGTAAGTGAAGGGTGGTGAGGGGCTGCGACCGCATGGGATGTGGTATGGTGGCGTAACGCATGGAAAGAACGAAACACATGGAAAGAACGACGTGTTCTTGTGGCTAAATTTTGAACATGCTGTCCTAAAAGCTAAAAAACTTCAAAATTTTATCCTTTAAACTAAATTCCCCCTTTAATTAACATTTCAATAAAAATTGATCAATTTGAATTTTAAATAAACCAATGTAGCTGATATTTATTTTCTAAAATAAAGATAAAATCCTAAAATCAAAATTCAAATTCAACTAAAAACTCAAGCTCAACAAAAGGAATATTCTTATTTGTGAAATAATTGGCTCACCATCATCTGGAGGAGAAGCAAACAAATACACTCCAAACTCTATATCATAAAATTTTAGCCCACTTCTCAAAAAATTAACAAATTTAGATGTACTTCTAAGCATATTAGAGATATAGGTGTGTTTTTGCCAAACAGGCGCTTATTCAACAATTTGTATTAGCTCACTTTCAAATTGAACCGGTGTGTCATCATTTTTACCCCTAAAGAATTCTCAAAGTGCACCAAATTCTTCAAAAACAAGGGAGTAAATTGACGCAAACTCAAAATGAGCCATTACAAATTGTTAAATCAGCACCAACGTACCAAAAACGGACTTATATTTGTAAAAGATTTTGTCAAACACCAATGTTATTTATCATAATATATATAAAAGAACTCATCTTGCTTTTCATATTGTAAATCAAGTCCCTAAACTTACAAAAATAGAATCACATACAAATCACCACAGCACAAAATAAGTAATTCAAATCATAAATCAAAATCCAAAATTTTCAAAGTGCAATATTGACAATTCAGGTTGCTTACACATTTTAAAATGCAATGTATATGATTTAAATAAAATTGCACAATTAATAATATTTTGAACGTCTTGCATATTTATATCATTTGGATGCATCAAATATGTCAATTTTATCGATATAATCAAAGTTACCTTAGCAAAAACATAAAATTTTAAAATATTACGTAACTTGCATTATAATAATACAATGAACTAAAACATTAACACGTAGGATGCACTGTAAAAATGCAATGTACAATTAAGACAACCAAAGTTATACAAAAATACATTGCTATTAACACATTCCAGTTTATAACATTCGTCATCATTTAGCATGCTATTTTGATTACACAACACAAGATATTTTTGCAAAAATAAATAAATTCAAGAGTGTGAAGCAGCTTGCATTGTAAAATTGCAATGCACAACGAATCCACCAAATCTTAAAATTTGACACGACATTGAAAAAATTATTTGTCCCCATACAGCTTTTCATTATACAACATAATACAAGAATATATTTCTTTTAGTTTCTTTTAGTTAAATACGAAATTGATAAAAAAAATCCTATTGGTAAATGCAGAAAATGTTTCTTTTAGTTACAAAATAGTAGCTACACCATTATGGTCATCTGCACGCACTCAAAAGAAAATACTTCCTACCACTATAACATCATTGATAACTACTATTTGTGTACTGCACGGTTCAAAATATGTGTTTTAAATATACAATATGATATTCAGAAAACCCTTTGTTTAACACAAATCTCGCTAAGTTTTAATTTGCCTACTGAATGCTCACATAAATAATGGATATTCTGATCAACTTAACTGCATTTTCATGATCATCTCTGTAGTTGGAAAATTCTCATACAAATCAGTAATATGTGAGGAAATCCTATTTCTGATTGCTCTTAGAAGTGAATGATAAAAGATAGTATAAGATCCAGTGAACTAATTGAGGTTAATTTCAATTTAATGCCGGATACATTCAAATGAAATCTATTTCATCTTCTCTCCAACAATAAAAGTGGATGACCCATATACATGAATGTTAAGATAATTAGTTAACCTCGTATCTCCAGGAATATGTGTCAGTAATAATTTACCAAATAACCTGCCTACACACAAAAACAGAAAATATTTTTCTAAAGAATATACCTTAATAAAATCAATTTCTCTTGCATTGATGCAGAAGCACTGCGCATTCTTTCTGATCAACCCATGAGGATTGTCACAGCTGCGATTATCAAACATTTTAGCTGTTATGCAATTAATATATAAGAATACATATATACATAGCTAAACATTTCAATTGTTATAGTATATAGAACAGATAGTTATTTTATCAAAGGTGAAATCCAAAGAAAATGCAATGAAAAAGAATTAAAAAAAAACTTGTTCATTGAACATAGAAAGGTATTTTGATGCAAGGTCAGTCCATCTGGCCTCCTAACACCAATGGTTTTATTCATGATCAATTCATAAATATTTTTATCTGTTTCTTACTAATTTCAAACATTTACATACATGCGTCATACACATCATCAATCTATTGCTTTTAGCATGAGAACCAGCTCATATATCTGTTAGCCAGTCACATTATTCTTTCACATCATTATTCACTCATGTACGGTAAAACACTCTTGGATAAATATAAAATCCTTCAAAGAGAAGGATATGAACAACTTAAGGTTTATCATGACAAGGGACATTGGTATCAATATAACTTATTTGTACTAAAAAACGACAAGGGCGATGTAAGGGTAGGCATGTTCTTATATGCTATTATCAGTTGCACTATAATCAGTTCACATACACTTAATAACTCGAATAATGATTATAGACAATTGTTTAACATAGGAAACTCAGTTGATATCTATCTATTGCTTCAGAGTCGAGAAATATATTTTTTCTACAATTGAGTTGCTTTGTAAATACACCAACTGCAAGCATTCTGAAAGCAATCAAGCAAAACAGAAACAAGCAAAAAAATAAGATCACCTCTAACAAGATACTGGTATGAGGAAAAAAGGAAATCTACGAGCCATGTGAATGCTTGTGCATATCGGCATTGAACAATTGGGGAAAGATGTTAGGATTTTTATTCTTAGACCAGCTCAAAAACTAAAATCAAAGGGCTGTATTATTACATCATGAAGAAAGTTGCAAGCTGCCTCGTATCAGTTACTCGCATTTATTTTATTTTCCTTTCCCTCCACTCTTACTTAGAGTAGCAAATAAGAAGACGGTGTGAAGTAATAGTTTAAGGGTACATTCGCAGACATTTTGGATTAGAGGTTGGAAAACACAAATTTGATTAGAGTTTGGTTAGAAGTTGGGTAGGAAGTAACGTAAAAATAGTTTAATTTTTATTTTGTAATAATTAATTAATATATTTTTTATTAATGATTAATTTTAAATAATTAGTAATAATATTTAATAATTCATATTTCAAAATTAATAAGCAATAAATTTAAATTCAAACTCTACTTCAACTTCGACTACGAATTCAAACTACAAGTTCAAATAAACTTGAAATTCAAACATTACAAATTCAAACGGAAATAAAAATTTCATCTACAAATTTAATGTCATTCTGCGATATCCTCAATTCTATTTCGATCCACTCACGTGCAACATCATCAAAATCCAACATTTCCATACCTCTTTGAAAATCCTTATGGAGAGATAATTTGCGAATCACAACAATGTTGTACTACCGATATCCATAAAAAAACAAATTTTAAACAATTGGCATGGAAAGTGATAAGAAATTAGCAAAAATTGTAATAGAAAGTGTTATACCTTGGCTCATTTTTGCTCACCAGTCTTCGTCGCCAGCAACAGTGTTTCTCTGGTCATCCCAGCCCGCTCCTATCTTGTTTCGTAACTTCTCACACTTGATAAAGTCTTTGCAGTTGTCATGTTTGTTTTTTGATATCGTTGCATCCAACAGTTTAGATGTCTCCTTACAAGAGTTGAATCTTTCAGCTTTTTTTGATATCTTTTGATTGACTCCCGTTTTAGCTTTTTTTGATTTGTTGTGAATCCTTCCGAACATATATTTGCAAATATAGTTGATAGTTCGGCATTCTAGTAAAATGTTTGTTTTTTACTTGGAACGGCAGTAGTGAAAGTCATTGTTGAATAAATGTTAAGTAGAGTATAGTATACAAGATTGGAAAATGTGAATAAAATGTGGAGTTGGAGTCTGGATTTATAGAAAGAAATAGGATGTAAAATTACGTCCAAGTTAACTGTACTTACATCCGAATTATCACTTATGTCTTGCTCCGTGCTCCATTCTGGAGCAGGAAAACGTGCTCTTGGCACAAACGCTGACATAACCTACGTCCAACTTACCAGAATAAGTCGAACGTAATTCCTGTCAAACGCTAAACCAAGTGCGTTTCATGTGTCCATGAACAGGGCTAAGATTGCCATGTATGTAAACTAATTCACGGATATTCCTGACATCAATAGAAAGTTGATAACGCCTTCAATGTAAAATTTATGTTCTCAAGATGCACATTATATATATATATATATATATATATATGTATGTATGTATGTATGTGTATATATATATGTATGTATGTATGTGTGTATATATATGTATATATATATATGTATATATGTATGTATGTATATATAGGTGTTTAAAGTCGACAATCATGATTAAAACAGATATCAAGAATAGCAGCATGTAAGCAAAAAATTCCAGAGAATTATATCGATAATAAAAATATACATGATAAAGGATCAGTAATTGGGGTAATCATACCGATTCAACAAGATGATTCTTCATCAACTTTCCCTATAGCTTCGAGTATCGAAGAGTAAGTAATGAGATCATATTCAAATCCCTTCGAATTCATCTCTTTCATTAACTTAGCAGCTTCCTCAAACATACCAGCTTTACTAAGAGAACCAAGCACTGTGTTATATGAAACAGCATCTGGTTGAATTGTAGAAACTTTCATATTTGAGAGCATCTCCATTGCTCTTATGGGGCCACCTACCTTTGCTACTCCATTCAGTATAATATTATATGAATTCAAATCTGGGAAAACCCCACGTTCTTGCATTTTGCTCAGCAAAGTATGTGCTTCATCAATCATTCCCATTCTTACCATTCCAGACATCATGGCATTATAAGCATACACATCAGGAACACAACCAAGTTTCTTCATTTCCTCGAAGAGAGTCAAAGCATCATCAATTCTTCCACATTTACCAAAATGTTTGATCATCACGGCATACACACGAGAAGCTGAATAACCGCAGTTTTCTTTCAACTCCTGAAACAATTCATTGGCGGCATCATATCGCTTGGCTTTCCCAAGAGCATTGATTAAGCTACAGTATGCTTGTGGACATGGCGGAAATCCTTTCTCATCCATTTCTTCAAATAGCATCAATGCTCTCTCCAATCTATTGCTTTTACAGAAACCATCAATAAGAATCGAGTATGTGAAGTCGCTAGGAACAATCCCATTTGCCTTCATATTCTCAAACCAAGAAACAGCTTCTTGTGCTGAATGAGATTTAGATTCAAATAATGCTTTGATGATCGTGTTATACGTAACCACAGTAGGCACACATCTGAATTTATCCATTTCTTTGAAAATTTCAATTGCGTCATCCACTCGAGCAGATTTACTTAATATATTTATAAGATTGTTCATGAGCACTGTATCGGGTTTCACACCTTCCTTTTGCATTTTAAGGAACAACCTATATGCATCATCAACTTGACCACATTGACCAAGACCTTTGATTAACTCAGTGTAAGTGTATACATTTGGAATGCAACAGTTGTTTTTCATTTCATCAAATAAAGCTAAAGCTTTATCAATTTTCCTTGATTTAAAAAATAAACTCATCAGAGTAGTATAAATTTTTGCAGTTGGTTGCATTTTGTTCTCTTTCATCTCTTCAAACAACCTAATAGCTGAATCTTCACGTCCTAATTTGGTAAAAGTAGAAATAAGAGCATTGTAAGTTGTCGTGTCCGGAAAACAGTTTCCCTCATTGCACATTTCATTGTATAGTTCGTGCACCTTCTCATGATGACCCTCTTGCATCAGCATGATTATCATACTATTGTAAGCATTTGAAGTGGGTTGGCATTTCCTAGTCTTTATCAAGTAAAATATTGAGCATGCTTTATTTACCATCTTTGCCTTACCCAAAATCCTTATTATCTCAGATAATTCTACAGGTGTAATAATACAAGAGCTTTTAACCATATCTTGAATTGTCTTCCACATCTCACCGTACAGTCTTTCTGCTTCTAAGCAGCGAATCAAAGTCATGTATGTGGTAGAATCATGCTCAAAATTCTTTCTTTTTCCAGCCCATTTGAAAAATTGCATTTTAACACTAATCTCAACATCTGTTTTTAATACCTCACGAACTAGCCGGTGATCAACTTTCAACATGAGAACCTCCATAGCTTTCTCAGCATCTGGACCCCACTTAAATATCTTCAATATTCTCAAGAATCTTTCATCTAGTGTTCTTACTTGCTTAGGATTCTGAAATGAGTCCAGCCGTCTGTCTCTAAGAGTCGGAAGCCTGAACATTTGAACTATTTCATTTTCTGTAAAAAGGGTAATAATCAATATAATGAATTAATATTTAGCGGCAATATCATTTATGAACTAAAACTGTCAAGTTTAACTGTCAAGTTTTCATCTATGAACTAAATTCATAACAAGTTGTGTTATCACTATTGAATAAAGAAATCTCATATATCCTTGTAACTGGATTTATTTACAGAGATGTATTCCTCTGAAAATTGTGGACTGATCTACAGGTAGATAAAATGTAATTTTCAATACATGGGGAGAACTCTCAGACGCACACTCATGTCAATTTTAATATAAATAGAGTTGATGAAATATAAAACTGAATTACAATGTAGCAGATACCAGTTACTTTTTGATATGAGGAATATAATGGCAATGGTAGACTGATGCTAACAGGTTAGAATTATGTTCGTACTTAAAACATTAAATATAAATTAAGCATATCAAAGCAATAGTTTGCAATTAGTTGTAGCATCATAAAATAACTAAGTTTGAAACAACGTATACACTAAAATGTTTTCTTTCAACTAGTAGAGAAGAAGCTAAACCAACTGAGAAAACTGAATAATTTATTCTACATGAACCTGTTTGTTTAAGTCTTTCACAAGGAAACCGCGAAGTAGATATAGTTCGCTTTGCAACAGAAGCAACAGATACTTTTGAAACATGCATCTTTATGTTTAGCTCTCAAACAAAAACAACCTGAAAGACAGTCAAAAATCATTAGCTTAATACATACTTACATGCATTAATTATATAACATAATGGGTAAGTATCCCCTACACCCTAGCTACACCGTTATAATTCTTAGAGCTGCACAATTTCAAATCAAATGAAACTTACGGATTTTTAAACACTATAAAATCTGTACACAAAAAATGATGTGTACGCACACGCACACCTCTTTCCCCCATGTTTTCAACCCCACGTTCCGATTTAAATAATATATTTTCTCTCCCTTGCCATTCATTATATTATTTAAATCGGAATGTGTGGTTGAAATCAAGGGGAAATAGAGGTGTGGTCGGTCTTTGTTATATATGTATACATATATATATGTATATGTATATATATGTATGTATATGTATGTATATGTATGTAGATATATGTATGTATATGTATGTAGATATATGTATGTATATGTATATTATACATACATACCAAGGTTTAAAATTCAGGTTTTCGGTTCCATTCCAATTATTTGACATTTTTACAATTTCGATTTCATTTCGGATATTTTGGAAATTACGTTTTGATTCCGGTTTCGGATTTTATCTCTTTTTTCTTTTTAATATTTTTTCCCATATAATTAAATCACTGTATACTATCGAATATCCATCACATATATATAAAAATATAACTTTTACATACCTGAAGCCCAATATATATCAAATTTATCAATAAAATCCTACAGCTCAATATCTCTTTTCCCTTCTAAAGCTCTTTTTCTCCCCTCTAAAGCCCAATATCTCCAACCCATGTAAAGCCCTAACTGAAGCCCTCCTTCTATTTCTCGTTTTATCAAACCGCCTCCTTCTGATGCTCTAAATTTAGTTCGATAATTTTAGAATCAAATCCAAAGCACGAACTTTTACACAATCTTGAAATTGGTATTCTTTTCCTTTGTTAATTCGATGGATACTGCTTTCGATCTTTTAGTATTTCATAGGCTGTTTGGTTCTGAATTTTTTTTTTTTACCAATTTGATCTGGAACCGAAATTTGTAGGCAATTCCGTCCTGGTTACTGTCGGAACCGGACTGGAATGGCCAGAATGCCGACGTGCCGGACAGAATCTTGAACTTTGATACATACATACATATGTGTGTATAACGGGAAAAGATCAACTATACCTTATCTTCATCCTTATGATTTTTTGGCTACACAATTCAAAATCAAATGAAACTTTAGGGATGTTTAACCTACATTATAAAAATCATGTCCGCGAAAATTGAGATCATCTCAAAACTTCTAGTATGTTCCAAATATTACGTCAAATAATATCCATTGAACTTAACCTTCAGTTTTAGCTATTATTTTTAAAAATACTAAAATTACCCAACAACAACAACAACAATGTCATTATTCTCAAACAAGTTGGATCGATTAAAAATGAAACCCAAAACTAAATGACAAATTCAATTTAAAAGTAACACTAACAATAACAATAACAATAAACCATGATGATGATAATAATAAAATAAAGTAAAATAATTAAACAAATAATAATAATAAATAAGTAAAATAAAAATAAGAATAAAATAAAATAAATATATATAAAGAAATTAAAAAACCATGATAATAATAGTAGTAAAGATACTAATGGTAATAGGAACTGAAGACCAAACACTATGTCTTAGGCTCATATTCACTAGTCCTATAATCTAAAACTTATAATCTACTTCTAAACCAACCCTAAACAAAAAACTCCCAGCTCATGGTTCTGCTACGTGAATTGCTAACTTCCACGCGCTCCTGTCTGACACCAACTTTTTGGATATATTCCAATCATTCAAACCGATTTTTACTACTTCCTCCCATGTTAAGCTTGGTCGACCTCTCACTCTCTTTGAGCATTCGATGCGGCCTATAATTACAACGTGCACAAGTGTCTTAGGAGGCCTTCATTGGATATGTTCAAATCATCTTAAGCGGCGTTGGACTAATTTCTCTTCAATTGGTGCTACTCCAAGTTTGTCATGTATATCATCATTTCTAATTTGATCTCGTCTTGTATCACCACAGCTTCATCGCATCATACGTATCTTTGCTACACTTATCTTCTGGACGTGTTGTCGTTTAGTAGGCCAATATTCTGCACCATACAACATCGTAGGCCCGATTGTCGTTCTGTAGAACTTTCTTTCAAGTTTTTGTGGGACTTTCATGTCACAGAGAATGCCAGACGCTAATCGTCATTTCACTCATCCCACTCGAATTCTAAAACTAACATCTTCATCAATCTCAACATCATACTGCAACATTGATCCTAAATATCGAAATGATTCTTCCTTGGACGCTAATTGTCCGGCCAGAGTGACATCTTCGTCCTCTGACCTGACACCGCTGAACCCACACTTCATATACTCTGTTTAGCTCTGCTAAGCCTAAAACCCTTTTTTTCTAAAATCTGCATGCACAGCTCCAGTTGTCTATCAACCTTTATCTTGCTTTCATTAATTAGCACAACATCATCGACGAAGAGCATACACCAAGGAATCTCACGTTGTATATCCTTCGTAACTTCATCCATCACTAGGGCAAAATGTAGGAGCTCAAAGCTGACCCTTGATGTAATCCTACATTAATGGAAAAGTCACTAGTTTCATCATCGCATGCTCTTACACTAGTCATATCATCGTCCATATCCTTGATAAGAGTAATGTACTTTGTTGGGACTCTCTTCTTTTCCAGAGCCCACCACATAACATTTCTTGGTATTTTATCATAAGCTTTCTCCAAATCGATAAATACCACGTGTAGATCCTTCTTTTGCTCCCTAAATCTCTCCATAAGTTGTCTTATCAAGAAAATTGCCTCTGTGGTCGACCTTCCGGACATGAAACCAAATTGATTTTTTGAGACGCTTGTTATCATTCTTAATCGATGTTCAATGACTCTCTCCAAAGCTTCATTGTATGACTCATGAGCTTAATTCCTATAGTTTGTGCAACTTTGAATATCTCCTTATTCTTGAAGATTGAAACTAATATGTTTTTTCTCCACTCATCTGGCATCTTGTTTGATTTGAAAATATTATTGAACAACTTAGTTACCAGACTATCCATGCATCTCCAAGGCATCTTCATACCTCAATGGAGATGTCATCAGGCCTCAACGTCTTGCTTGCTTTCATACGTTTTAGCGCCTTCTTTACCTCGGACTCTTGAATTCTCCAAACAAAATATCTACTGATGTTATCAAAAGAGTCGTCCAGCTCGATCGTAGTACTATCACCTTCTTCATTGAATAGCTTGTCGAAGTTTTCTCTCCATCTATTTTTTATCTCATCGTCCTTCACCAAAAGTCTACTATTCTCATCCTTGATGCATTTAACTTGGTTGAAGTCTCTCGTCTCCCTCTCATGGAGCTTAGCTATCCTATAGA
This sequence comes from Allium fistulosum, assembly GCA_030737815.1. Taxonomy (NCBI): domain Eukaryota; kingdom Viridiplantae; phylum Streptophyta; class Magnoliopsida; order Asparagales; family Amaryllidaceae; genus Allium; species Allium fistulosum. Next base: position 286,881,885 of record CM060907.1, on the reverse strand, counting down.
CGTTTTTTCACCCTCATTCGCACTTAGCTTTTGATATATATATTCATATGCCCAACCTCTTGTTTCACTCGAAGCTCTCTTTGCATTTTTCTTTGTCGTTTTGTACTTTTGCCTGTTGTCCTCGCTCCTGTGATGATGCAAGCATTTATAGCATTCCTTCTCCTTGATTTCCTTTTGTTATCCTAAACACCTTGGTAATCACTTTCCAAATGCGCATTGTCATCTCATCTCACATGTCATTTGCTTCTTATGTCGTGCCTCTTCTCCCATCACTCTATCCTTGAACACCCGTGAGGCATCTCCTTTGAGTTTCCACCATTTCGTATGACTAATCTTGGCTCCTTTATCCCATTGAACACGTATCTGAAAACGAAACTCAGATATCAAAAGCTGATGTTGTAAGACGATACATTTTCTGGATGACTTTGCAATCTACACAAGCTCGTTTGTCATCTCTTCTAGTAAGGACAAAGTCAATCTGACTAGAGTGGTTGCCACTACTGATAGTAACTAAATGCGATTGTCTTTTTCTAAAGAAGGTATTAGCTATCATGAGGTCATAAGCAATAGCGAAATTCATTTTTCTACTTCTTGGTTCTTATCGTCGTATTCAAAACCATCATGCACTCTCTTAAATCCTCCACTAGTTGTACCAACATGGTTGTTGAAATCTCCTCCTATGAAAGGTTTCTCGCTACTAGGCACATTTCTAATCATGACATTTGGTTTTTCCCAGAAATTCCTCTTGGCGGCTTCACTTAGGCCTACTTGTGGGGCATAGACACTAATGACGTTCAGAACCATATCACCAACTACCAGCTTGACTATGATGATCATGTCCTCTTGTCTCCTAGCGTCGACCACTCCGCTTTTGAGGTTCTTGTCAATTAAGATGCTTACCACGTTCTTTTTCCATGTACCATAAGTTGAAGCCTGTGCTGTCCACCTCCTTCGCCTTTTGGTCCGTCCATTTGGTATCCTGAACGCATAAGATATTTACATGTCTTCTAGTCATAGCATCAACTATCTCTCTTAAATTTCCTGTTAAGGACTCTACATTCCAACTACCTAATCGAATCCTACTTTCATCGACTAGCTTCCTTACTCCTCGCATTCGCCGAGTAAAGTGCGAAGACCCTTGCTCATTTATCACTACATTGGGGTGTCGATGTAGCGCGCCACTAAGGGAGTGACGACCCAACCCTTGCATATTTATCATCACACTCGAGCCTCGATATGACGCACCACTAAGGGAGTGACGACCTAGCCCTTGCTTATTTATCATCATACCAGAGCCTCGATATGGCGCGTCGCTAAGAGGGTTACGCCCCAACAAAATATACTAAGGTTCCATTTTCATGGTTTTTATGTTCGTTCGCCAAGCCTATCACAACCCTCCTTCTTTATCCTGACTTGAGACAGGTGGCATAGAAAACTACACAAGAATTGAAACCGTTACGAAACTTTTAATTCCTTCACAATTGCAAGCCAATATGAACCATCATTTATTTTAGCCGTCAATTTGAAATATATGTTTGAACGAGATATAATTTTTGGAACGATTTCAAATTTTGCATATATGACCTTACTAATACCTATAACATATATTCACTTCGGACTGAATTTTTTGCATAAAAAACCTACGAAGCGATTTCGAGGAAAATTAAGTTGTGATCCAGGTTATATCCAGCATTTTATTATTATTTGACTCATTTCCTAGTTCTAAAAGTTCTATGAATGCTGCTCAAATTCAATCCAAAAATGAGCTCATTTCAAAGTTTCATGACTCAAATTAGAGATTTTGGGGACAATAATAAGACATTGTTTCAGTCAATAGAACAGATCACAACATAATTCTTGTTTGTTGCTCAAATGACAAGAAAAAATTAAAACCCTAATTTATACAACAAACAACCATACAGCACTAATAAATTCAAGCAGCTTGAATTTATCAAAATTGTGAAATAGGAAACTAATAAAAGATGGATTAAAAAGTATGCCATTTACCAGTTTGAGTGAATTACTGAAACAAAGGAGAGGATACGCAAGGGGTTAATCAACCCTTAATAAATCACAGATATTCTCTTGCGCTCATTAGTCCTCTCTTTGGCCAAAACTATCGTAAAGTACTGGAAACAAAGGTCTTTTGTCGCCAATTTTCCCTACCAGTTTATCGTTTTGGAGTAAAATATGTGCTCGCTTGTGCACGGTCAGGGGTATCCAATTACTTCAATGATTAAGAAATCAGTGAAGATGTCTTGTGTGTGAAACACTGCAAAAAACAAAAAAAGAAATCAATTTGATTCACAACATTTTGGTAAGGTTTCGAATGAGTAGAACGGACAGGAATAACAAACAAAGAGGGATTGTGTGACTTTTGATGTTAACTTTTTAAGTGTTATTGAAATTACCACTACAAATCCGTAATGAAAAAAAGGATGCGCTTTGTGGTATAATTTTGACTGATAGAAAATAACAAACAATTTACTCCAAGTAAATAAACTTAAAACGCAAATTGTACATGCACATGCAGTTTAATTGTGCTTGACAAGTTTTTGTAGAGTCAAATTTCTTTAATAAATACATAAAACAATCTTCCAGGTAAAATCACATTCGGAATATCAAAAAAGTCATACAATAAGTAAGAAATTTAACTTCATACCATTGCGTTCTGACATGTTTCATATATATATATACCAAAAATGCTTTTTCAGTAGTCACTCTAGTGATGAAAAGAGTCAACACCAAAAAAGGTCGAAGAATTAATTTGATCATCGATTGTCATACTCTATTTAAAAAATGATAAAAAGGAGTTGTTGCTTTCTTGCTTGCAGGTTTATGTGACATTTTCAGTAAATTCTATAAAACATCAGATTAACAAAATTCAAACACAATCACACTAATCACTGACCATCACATTTTCACCAATAGAAAGAACATAAAGCACCTCACACTAAACACTGACCATCGAACCAATCAATGACAAACAAACACGATCAAGCACAATCAAACATAATCAAATACAATCATACTGATCAAACTGCTTATTAATTAAGTTTAACTGATTATTAATCATTACTACTCAATCACAACCAAGCTTGTCTAGTGGTATTGACCTTTAATTATCATTACAATCATTAGAGCAATAAGTTGCAATCTGAAAAAAGAAAACCCAATCTGTTTATACCTACCAAAATTAAAAGCAAGCCCTAGAAACCTTTTCTTCCAGACTTCCCAATCCAATAAGCTATCATTCAGTCCAAACCTTCAAAACAATTATCGTGTACAAAACAAACTTTAGTTAATAAAAAAAACAAGAATTACCAAAGAGGTGGACTGATGGAGGCAGGACTGGAGGCGGAGCGACAGAGTCGACGGCGGTGATTCAGGCGTTATACGGGAGGATGGATCAAATTGGTTTCAAAAGCATGAAAACTGAGACAACCCTTACTAGACTGTAGACTGAAGGGAGGAGACGGAGGTTGGAGGAGAATGGGTGCTGAGTTTCTTGTGGATGGGTACTGGGCCGATGTTCTGATTTATTTGCTTTTTAGTACTTTTGTTTTTAGTTATTTAGAACGTAACTGTTAGGAGATGTTTTCCTACGATCGTAGTTTCGAAAACCGAACCGTAAGTCAAACTGTGTTGGTGCAAGGTCAAAAATTCTAGTGGTTCAACTGATCAGACGGTGAGAACCGTGTTGATCGTTAATTTATGTTTTATTGACTTAAATATATATTATTTCAATTAATGCTAAAGTTTAACCAATTAAAATTAATATATTGAAATTCGAAACAATTATTTTTAAACATTTTTATAACAAATATTAATTGGAATAATTCTATAACATTTTTTAACGTAAAATTGTAAATTTTCATATTTTTCAAGATGAAAAATGTTTAGTTCAACGACAATTCATAAAATATACACTAACAATGTATTATGTCGTCCAAAATTGATAAGATAATGCAATAATTTAGGGACTAAGGTTATGAAATTATTTGTTGAATTAATTATGTAAAAACAATGAAGAATGAAGCGATAATTTTTTCTCAAATTTGAAGAACCGTGAGGTTAAAAGAGGTCGGTCTTGATGTTTTTTCAAGGTTTTGAGGTTAAACCGCAGGTTCATGTACACGCAAGATTATTTCGTTTTCAGAACCGTAGCTGTCACAACCCAGATTTTCGACCTCCGACAATCGATATAAATACGTCCACTGTATCACATGTCGAGCAATCGAACGCCGGAAACACCAGACCGTAAGGGCTAAAGAAGAAAGAGGTAGAAGAAGAAAATAGGAAACAACATCAGAATCTCACAATCGCAGCGGAACAAAATATAATATATAACACTGACCTTTATACAAAAAGAACATTTATTGTTTTATATAATACATCATCAGAGTACACCACAATCCATAGCACACAACTGGACAGTTATAATAACTTGCCCTCACAAAACTGTCTATACAGTTACACTGCACAGCGGAATATACATCAAGTACGCGTGATACGGTCTCGCCATCCAGCTCGTCTTCTGAGCTCCACAGCATCCTATCATGTATCTGTAATACTCGGTCTGACCCGAGCATTATAATAAAATAATACCCGAGTTAGTCTGGAAAACCAGCGTGAGAAAAACACACTCAATTGAATTATTAAAATTTTCAAAATTCTTTGAAAATCAAAGGTATCTCGTAAGATCACGCCACAAATAAACATGCTGGGTTTTTACCTTACGATAACCAAAACATTTTTTATCAAATCTGTCTGATATTATAATAGTGTCTATAGAAAGTAAAATAGAATCTAGTTGAATTGCTCGCATCTCACGTTTCAGCAATAGTTGAGCACAATCAAAACCGTACGGGCGCTTATTGGAGAATGGATTCCATACAATGGCAGGGCTACTAGGATACCGTCCGTCACAGTACCTGGCCTAGATCAAAGTACTGAGGACCACTCCCGATCCCCTGCAATACAAGATCGGAGCTACCCCTTACTGGATAGTCCGAATAAGATCACCCCGCGGTTGGGATCAGCAACCGCCACACAACCGAGATCAAAAAGCGACTCTAGACAGGGATGACCTTACCCTAATTGGGTGCTACCCACTTAGCCTTGCTGCACCTTCCATGTTTTAGCCATTCCCGGTTGATGAGGCTTGAGGTTAAACGTTACCTTTTAGGAACGAATTTCACTTAGAATGTTCATTGTCCTCCAATGACGATGTTCTGATAGCATTCATCCATACAAGTTGCCCTGGGTCTGGACAAACCGAATCACCGTCTTCATCATCTTCACGGTATTCATTCGCTACGTTCAAACCAGATCAAAGTGGTTTTCGGATAATTAAATCCGATCTCGGTCTCTTCGAAACGATCAGCGCATTGGCCAATATTGATAGTCGGTTATTTAACTATCAAATTAAACAATCATTCAACCAATTTATTTTATTTCCACTGAAAAACACCAAGTCCTATTAAATTTAGATTTTAAATAAATTAAATCACTTTATCCAAAAATATACACTTAAAACATTTAAAATAAAACTACTTAAACCACTTTATTCAAAAATAATAGTTATGAAATTCTATAATAAATTTCCCAAGTAAAACTTTAGCCAAAACTACTTTTAAAATAAAACTATTATATAAGGTATAAATATTTAATAGTTATCCTTTATATCAAAATACTAATTTACCCTTTAAAAATAATTACTACTATAATTAACTTAAATAAATATTTATTTTGCCAATTTTAAAACAACTAAATAATAATTTTCTAAAACACTCTTTCAAAACCACTTTTAAAACTTCTAATTATACTTAAAAATCTCCTTTGAAATTTTACTTGGCTTTTCAGGAAAATACACCTTTCATTCCAATATAGCCCATCTAATCATTTATAAATCCTTCTCGATTTATCCCACTTTAATTTACATCCCAAATCCCGTAAATTCCTTTCCCGTACTTTTAAAAATAAACCACTCTTTTATTTTTAAAACGATTTACTCATCCCCTTATAATTCCCATCGTGAATTTATAAATCTAAATTATCCACTGATAAATATTCACCTTATTCATAAACCCAGCTTATAAATCCTATAGTCTCATTCTCCTTTTAAATCACAGTTTCAAACACTTAATCGATTTTCCTATCGATTTTCAAAATTAACTCCATTTTAAAATAAATTCCTTTACTTACCCAAATTTATTCCAAAACCCATTAATTCCAGATTCACTACTTTATTATGATTTAAAACCTTATTTAAATCTGAAATACCAATTTCATACTTATTTTCAAAATTCTCCCTTTATTTTCCTCAACTCATCTAAATCTTGAATTTAAAAATAAAATCCTTTAATTCTTTAAGAATATCGCTTAAGTCCTTAAAACTCCTTTATTCCCATTTATTCCAAATCTTTATTTTTACCATACTCGGAATTTATTTATTAGGATTTTAAAATCAAACTTTTTATTCGTTTCCAAATTCATTCTTGTAATTTATCCAAATTCGCCATAATTATTTTACTTAAAAACTTCCTTTTTATTTTCCTTTAAAAATCCAATTTTTATATTTTTAATACTTCAAAATGCCAACAGTATATCATAGCATCCAATAATTTAATTCTCCAACACAATCTACCGCAGATTATCAAATGAATCATACCACTAAATATGAAAATAAATTTCAATATTTTTTAGGAATCCAGTTGGATCCCTCCAACCTGTTTCCCTGCATCCACAGATGTTAGCACAGTATATAAAAATACCAATCCCACTTCGAGAGGGATATCGCGGTATATAGGGTCATCTTCTATTATGCGGAGCGCATAGGGTCTCATCCGCTATATAATGCGGGAATATCAATCACTCCATTATATATATATATACACACTATACTATATCACATCCAGACTGATAATAATTATCACATTCAATCAACCAATAATTTAATTTGAACTAATTAAATTAACTAGTAATTCAATTTGAGTGAGATTAACTCACCTTTGATTTTATTTGCAACCCAATCCAAACCGGCTTGTTTTCTTCACAATTTCAAACCTTATACAAACATTATACGGTTTATTAACATTTTAAATAATCGGACAATTAATTACCATTTAATAAATTTAATTTAAACTAATTTTCCCTTACATAATTTTTTTGTAACTAAAATTAATTGAATAAATTAATTAAACGAGTTAACCCCATAATCCATTATTTTAAAATAATCTAGTAAGTGAAAATATGTATATTTACATTTAAAAATCTAATTTTTATATAAACTCTACAACATTTACAATTTTCCAGTAAGTTTTAAATGTGTATATGTATACATTATTGTATTTTCTTTTTCAATAAACAACATAATTAGCAGTTTACTTTACTGTAAAAACCTTTCGTCCTCAATAAATATATTGTTGTAAGAACAGTAATTTCCTTTCTCTAGCTTAGACAAAAATTTAAAACATCTATCATTCAACCAATTAATTTAGAAGTATAACTAGATTTAACCTCAAAATACTGGCCTAGCCTGCCGACTCTCGAACCAAACCAAAGCTCGAACCCCCTCCCCTTTGGCCGCTGTCTGCAATAATACCACGCCAACTTCACCACGAACCCTCAATCATCCCTACGATGGCCACCACGATGTCGCAACGCCCTCTTGCGAGCCTTTCCTGACATCTCGCAGCCCAGCCCACCAAGCCCCTAACCCACATCACGATACCTTCCACCTTGATATCTACTGCCCCGCGCCCTCCAGCTCCTACGCCCGCCTCCACATCGCCGTCATCACGTCGCCGCACGATTAAATCGCAGACCCCCCTGCTTTACCTTTCGCCAGAGCGAGCGCGAAATCTAACGTCGGCCGCCATGCTTCTATTTACTTTCGATCTCGATTCTAGCTTTGAGGAGGACGAGATTTTATTAATTTCGATTAAGAACGAATTCGTTTGAAGAGGAAAGCACAATTTGTTTGAACTGGAAAAAAAAATGGAGGGACGCGGTTTCAATTTGAAGAGGAGGAATAGCATACGCGACATTTTAATTTCGTTCGGCCATCCCCTTTTTCTTCTGTCTTTAAACCTTTTTTTTTTTGAAATGTTTCCTTTTTTCAGCTGTAAAAGAAGAGGGAATCGTGACTTTTTAAAAAAGTGGTTGCGTGTGGGGAAAAACTACGGTGACCTTTGAAATGAGGGGAAAAAGATCTGATGTGATTTTCATTGACCAGTCATCTAATATATATTATTTAAATTTTAAATTTAAATCGTCTTGAAATTTGCAACTCAAAATCTCGACCTCCTATCGAGACGTGCCGCTAGACGTTTATAATATTATACCCCTATTATGAACGCAATGGAAAATGTTTCGGGTTCTAATTCGATCATATAAAGAAGATAGCTTTTTGGATCCAGTTATTATATTGAATTTTCGATATAGATTTCAGTGCGTTTATATTCCGTATGACCACACGATAACTCTGAAAGCTAAGAAATTTAGAATTCGATAATAATACACTATTAGGGATCCAATGGAACTGGTTTTGTCGAAATCTGAGACTGTGCCTCGGAAGGGTATTTTTAAATGTCAACTTAAACGACATATTTTAAAACTGAACAAACCACTTTTAAATTCAATTTTAAAAGTTCTATTACCTTCAGTATTATCAATATAAATTTTATAAGTCTTCAAATTATTTTTAACAAGCTTAAAACTGAAGATTCAATATCTTACCCAACTTCCAATAATTAAATTCAATAATTTGTTATATTTGAAATTCAAGTTAAAAATTAACTTTTAATTATTTAAAATCAATTAAATATTCCAATTTCAAATATCTAAAATTCCAAGTCGTTACAGTAGCGCTCGAAGGTCGATGGTTAGCCGTGGTCGAACTGAGTTTGGGTTGGGTCTTTAAAACACTGCCTATAACACCCTTGTTAACATTCAAAACCAACAACACGCACAATATACATAAGATTATCATCAAAAATAGAAGTACTACATTTTTTGCACTGATGCATGGGGAAAAATACATGTAGAAATATTTTTATCCAAAATATACACGGTCTACACTATTTGTAAAATGACTGTAAAGATACTTTGCGAAAGTATGATGAGTTTTTACAAATATATGCAAAAGAAAAGGCATGATTTTGTAAAATTTGCGAATTGAATATATATAGACATTATTATTTTGTGAATATTTACAAAATGGGAGAACATAAATGTACTCACAAGTCACAAATAGAATAAGCATGTTTTGGAAATACATGTTTATGCATTTAATTTTAGAAATTGAATAGATGTAATCATGTTCGGAGACAATAAAGGCATTTTTCGTTAATGATATAGTTGATACCTTAAACTTTTCTATAATAAAATTTCCAATCAACAACCTTAGGATATCTATTACCCAAAAAAAGGTTAGGGATCATTAATAAGGCCATCAAAAGGCTATCGCATTGAAAAGAAAACTGTCAATCTAAAGTAGGAAGAATCGTATTTTAGTTCGGTTTTATCCACCATCCTAATTTATTAGCTTTTTTTGTCAAGGGCATTGTTAAATGGACTTCAATTTTGAATGGAGTTTTTTTTTCATTTTTCAAAAAATTGCTACGGGTTGTATCAAAAAAGTGTCTCCTTTACCAAAATAAGATATATGCAACTGGTCTCGGTATTTCTGTGATCCTGTACCTTTTTTACTTTCTTTCCAGTCATATCCCATCAAAAATGGTTTTCGATGAACCATCATTTTTTTTCACTTTTCGACGGAGTACTACCGATTTTGCTTCGCATAAGAGGTAAAACAGTAAATCGTTTTATTCGATGGAGTCTCCATAACAAAAAAAATTAAGTGGAATCCCCCTAAAATTTTCCTCCCCGTTTTAAAATAAAGTCCCTTTATCAATTCCTGGGTGTGTAACTGACAAAGATAGAATTAGAAGGAACTTCTTACGAAAGGGTGGAAGTGGGTGCTCGAATTCGAACTGCTTGGTTAGTTTGGAGCAAGTATGCAGAATGAAAAATCAAAGAGGTTTGGGTGTTGCTAACTTAAATAAACTTGAATATTACTATTTAAATGGTTATGGAATAAAAGAAAGAAAGCAACTTTGAAGGAAATAATAACCTGCTTTTACTATAATGGTATGGTTAATAGAGAGAAGTACTCTAAAAAGATATATCTAGATATATCTTTTTAGAGTACTTCTCTCTTAATAATTTCTTTCATTTGGAAAGATGTTGTAAGTTTATTCAATCTTTTCAAACTAGGACTTAAACATATAACTCGCAAGGGGGGAAAAACATTTTTCTGGCACGACCCTTGATTGTCGTCCATAACCTTGAAATATGAATTCCCTGATCATTTTCTAATTTCGGACAATAAAAATGATCTTATCATTGATCTTCATGCCAAGAGGTCTAGTTGGAATTCAGCAGTTAATGATACTTTAATAGGAACCTCATTAAGACAATATTAGACACTTTCATCAAAAATAGAACATACTAACATCTACGAACATCACGACATATTGGGATGGTGCTATAATTGTATGAACCTGGTTTTGGAACCGAGCCGGTCTACAACGGGTGAAATAGGTTAATTTCAATTTTTATCTATTTTTGGATCATAGTGGGGCTATGAAGTCTAATGGATTGTAATACATCCAATCAAGATTATTTAAATAAAATCCAGTTTTATTTAATTTTCTAATTTATTTAATTATTTAATTTTTTTTAATTATTGAATTTATTTAAATAATATTTCTATATAATTAATGAGTATATCATTATGTACTCATGTATGTATGTTGTGCATGTGCAATCTAAATAATTAATGTCTATGTATATAAATGTTGGGATTGTATCTAAAACGTATACACTCATTATTTATATGTGCATTGACTGTCACAAAACATAGTTTAATATTTATATAAAATGCGCACGCGCGTGCGCGCGCACACACATGTGTGTGTAACTTATAAATTTCAAAAATAATGTACATTATATAAAAATATCTAAATTAATTTTGACTAAGTTGATAAGATTTAAAATTCAAAATTTGAATTTAAAATACGTGGCAAAGACTACGTAAATATTTTTAAAGTTCAAAACAAGATCTTAATAAATATAACTTAAAATATTATATATATACAAGGCTAATCCGTTTCAAAAGTATAATCAATAACTTATTCATTTCTTTTTCCCGCGGTTCTTTTTCCATTATAGGTTGTTTACAGACTATTATTATCCATGGGACGTAAAAAGGAGACGGCTAATTGCATTTTTCATATATAAATATATTTAAGACTAAATAAAAAATAATAACGTGTGTGTGTATGTAAATAAATTAATATATATTATATATATAAATATAGTTAATAAAGATTTTCAACCAGCAAATAAAACAATTTATTTTGACATTTTTTAATAAATAATATTTATTTCTTTTGCCTATTTCTTGCTGTAACTTAATATATAAATGTATTGCCAAAGTTATTACTACAAGACTTAAGGATATTATGCCAACTCCGCTTTCTCCAAACTAGGTAGTTGTCCTTCCTAATAGAAGTATCCTTGACAATGTACTCCTTGCTCATGAGTTGCTAAAAGGTTATGGTAGGTCTAACATCTCCTTAGGTTTATGTTGAAAATAGACATCAGAAAAGCCTTTGACATTCTTTAGTGGACCTCCATAGTTTGGATTATGGCTAAGATGAATTTCCTTAGACTTTGTAACTTGGATATATGCATGTATTTCAACCTCTTCCTTCTTTTTATGTTCAATGGCAAGAATGTTGGATACTTCAAAAGTAAGTAGAGAATAAGGCAGGAGGATCCTCTATCCTGTTATCTATTTATTTTGGTTATGGAAGTTTTCGGTTGCATGATAAATAAATGTGTGTTCTCCAAGAAACTGTTTTTGCATCCGAAGTGCAAGAACCCTCTTATCATATCTTTAATGTTTGTTGATGATTTGATCATTTTCACAAACCAAAACCCGGATACCTTAAATGAGTTATACTCGTTAACTGGCCTTAGCATCAATCTGCAGAAATCTAATATTATGATTATTGGAGTTCCTCGGTCCATTATTTAAAATATCTTAGAAGCCACCTCTCTGCAATCTAAGTCCAGTAGTATGACTTACTTTGGAATTCCATTGTCCACTGCTAGGATTACTGCTTCCCAATGTCTTTCTCTTTTTAAAAAGATCATATTTACTATGGATAATTGAGCCAACAGATTTCTCAACCAAGCCCGTAGGCTTGTTTTTTTAAAGTCTATCATTTTCTTCATGATCGTGTATTAGAGTAAAACCTTTATTTTGCTTAAGAAACTAATTGGTATAACTAAGAGAGCCACGAACCATTTTCTCTGGTCAAGAAACATGCATTCAACTAAACTAATTCCTATAACATTTTGCAAGCTGGAAATGCCTCTACGATATGGTCGGCTTGGCATTAAAAATTTAATGATCTAGAACATGGTTACCTTTAGTCAGGGCCGGTTCGGATCATTGGGTTGCCCTAGACGAGAAATAGTTTTGTTGCCATTTACAAAGAAAGAAGAGGAAACCAACAAAGTATTTTTTCATAAGTTCATTACAAAACACCCAAAATAATATATTCAAGCAAAATGTAAACATGTCACACATCTTTGACAATAGTACATTCAACGAAAACAACTCCTCCAGTTTTTAGAAGCAAACTTGTCAATTATGTCGTCATATTCAAACATATTCAAATATTCTTTTTCAATGGAAATCATCGCCAACCCACTTAATATTTCTTGTGACATAGTAGTTCGAAGATAAGTTTTTATTAACTTCAACTTAGAGAAACTTCTTTCTGCAAACGCCACCGTAACCGGAATAGTTAAATGATTCGCTATACAATCCATACATTTAGAAATCCACTCATATCACGGTAAGATCTTAGAAAATCAAGAATGCTAGTTGATTTGGTTATTTCCGATTGCAAGATTCTTCTAAGTTGGGTAAGTTCAAAATACAATCATTTTCCACAAATATCACTCTCTTCGTTGTGTTTTAAAAAAAATCTAGTTTCATGCAATGCTCTTTCAATTGTTTATTGTCAATGATTTTGAATTTTGCATTCAACAAAAACTCATAAATTCCTTCATAAAGCTCAAATTGTTCAAATTGATCCTTAAGCGAAGTAAGAGCTTGCTCAAATTTGTCATTTTCTTTCGAAATTTTGATAGGGCCTTGTTTAACCAACATTATTCTTTTAGTATCGGTTATCCTTCCTCACAAACCGGGATCATAGTTAAAGTCGACATCTTTCTCTAGATCAAGCACAATTAGTTCATCACCTTCATCCATATCATTTCGATTAATATTTATGTCTTCTTCATTCACGTTATCATCTCTATTACCAATAACATCTTCATCGGCTTCAACAATTTCATTTTCATCAATTGCTTCATTGATTTCGACGTTCTCATCAATATCATGACTACTTTCTTCAATAATATTTGAAGTTGAACATTGACATTTTCGTATTTTTGCTTGAACCGAATTAGAAATTGAGCCAATTCTAGTTTCTCTTTTTTTCCTTATTCTATTATGAGTTCCGGAATTTTGCTTTCGAAATCTAATTTGATTTTTATCATTTCCGTTCTTCATCATTTTTCCTATGCATTCCCAAATTAATAATATAGAAAAGGTTAAAACCAATAAAGGTATCCATTAATTCAATAATTGATTTCAAAGTTCAGGCATACTAGGTTCATTCATATTTTCTTTGTTTTTGTAGTGTAAAGCATGACAGGTTTTTAGTGTACAGCATGACATGTTCATTCATACCAGGTTTCTAATTCTAAAGACAATTGAAATCATGACAGTTCAATAAAGCATGACAGGTTTTTACTTTTTAGTGTAAAGCATCATTCTAAGACAGGCTTCTTTTCATCAAAAGATTTTAAGCATGACAGGCTTTTACTTTTTATCAAAAGGAATATGAAATCAACCATATTAAGATTACCATCTTAGCAGGTCTTTCAATATCCAAACTAACCAAAAGTAACTTACAATATTTCCATTGCTGTACTAGGTTAATTGCAATTTTCTGTCAAAGTAGCTTGAATCTAAAAAAATTGAAAAGATGAGTACTACTGTCAAGGATTAATAATATTCCATGTCAACAAATATTGTATGTCAAATCAACAAAAAACAATTACATTCATTCACTTAAAAAATTTGCTATATAAATTACAGAACTGCTATAACATTTCTCTTCTCCATCATTTATTATTTATACAAGTCATATAATCAATGATATCGTACTAAGCATTTAAACATGATGACAGGCTCCTTTTTATCAGAAGGAAAAAGGGAACAATGAAATCAGTTCACAATCGATTTTAAGATTATCAAATCAACCAAAATTAAAAAAATCAAAATATACCAGCAAACTCAGAAAACTCAGAGAGCAGCCTTTAGCTTGTGCAGAGCGACAACCGACGTTTGTTGGTGGTGGTAGGCTGGTAGCCAAGCCTGTATCTAGGGTTTGTTCTTCTTTTTTGTCGCGCGTTTTCTTTTTTCCATTTTGAGTTCTGAGTCGCAATCTTGAACTAGTTTTCTTTTTTTATTTGTTTTCACGGGGGGTTGCTCGTCTAAGGGGGGTTGCCCCAGGCCAACGTCTGATGGGCCTGGCCCATGAGCCGGCTCTGCCTTTAGTAAACATTTGGATGATCTTCTAATAAAAAGACAATACATGGGCGAAGTGGTCTTGGATCCATAGCATAGGTAGGAAGAATTTTTGGCTTATGAATGCTCCTCAGGACAGTAGTTTGGTATGGCGTAATATCCTAAAACTAAGGAGCTCAGTTCTCTCTTATGTTTAATTGATAACTACTAATGGGGGTATTGCTAGTTTCTGGAATGACCCATGAGCTATGCAGGGTTTGGTTTTGAGTTATTAGTTGCCTTATCATCAAATAATTCAGTCGGGCATCTCAAGAAGTTCTAAATCTTCTTATTACATCCAAGATGGTAGGATTAATCTCCCTTACTCGAGCAATCAGCAAATTAGGGAGCTATGGTATAAGCTTCAAAGTATACATTATCCTGTATTGATGTGGAGAAGGTAGTTTAGACCTCTAATGTACAAAGTTTATGTGGGTTTGAAGAAGCTCAAATATTGTTTGGTTTAAAAGAATTTGGAATTTCGAATCTAGGCCGAAAGAATATTTCCTTCTTTTGAAAGTAATGATAAAAGGTCTTCGTACTAAAGCAAATTTCATAGCCAAAGGGATGGTATTTAATGATGCTTGTAGCTTCTGCCAGATTGAAAGAGAGGATAATCTTCACTTGTTCTTTAATTGCGAATTCACTTTCTACTTATGGAACAAGGTATGCTAAAAGCAGGTAGATCTGATCAAAGTAGGGACAATGATATTGAGTGGAATCTTATATAAAGATGGAGAAATAAAGAACCAATACCGTTCTCGCTAATTCTCAAGAAGTTCTTGCTTGTAATTTGGAATAAAAGAAATGATAGAGTTTTTAAGGGAAAGGCAAGAACTACTATGCAAATTTATCAGCTGCAGCTGCATGAAATATGCCAAGGCATCTACATTAGCTCTCATTCTTTTGATGAGTGCACTATTAGTTAGTGGTGCTGATGTTTTAGTTTCATGTTCTTTTGTATATTTGTTTCTTGTCCTTCTTTGTGTTCATGTTTTACGTGCACTTTGTTCTCCCTTTGTTCCCTTTCTTCCTTTGTTTTTCTATTTTCAGTATTGTAGTTTTTCTTTTTAAGGAACATAGCCTCTTATGTTGCATTTGTTCTACTTGTGTGGATGGTAGGACCCATTTAATCCCACTAATTTTGCTTAAAAAATTATTGTACATAAACGTTATTCTAAAATAATTAAAATATTTATATATTTTAAAATTAAGTTTAGGTTGAATTCTTTAAATTAGTTTGTTGAAAGTGTTTTAAATTTATCATACATGTGTATATATGTATATATGTATGTACGGATGAATTTTTAAACATGTATACAACCGAAAAAATTGATAAATAATTATTATGTATATATAATATTTATATATATACAATGTATACAACCGAAAAAATATTCATTTTTATTTGTGTAACAAAATTGTACTACTATATTACAACAAATATATAGAAAATGTTTAAGGTGAATAAGTTAATAACATAGTTGGATAAGACAATATATGCACATATAAAATTGTTACAGATGTATAGATCAAACTACCGTATGATTAAATTAAAATAAAATATATCTCTTGAAGATAATGCCATTAAATGCACTTTGGTTGAAGATAACTCCTAGATTCACCTTGAATCGACCTTTGGACCTTGCAAAGATCTAGAGCAACACAATTTATATTTGATTTGATGTATTTATGACTATTGATATTTTCAGCTAGGTGTGTGTGGGCTAGGGTATGGCGGCAAAGGGATGAAGGGTTCGAGAGAGAGAAAGTGAGAGGATATATTGATTTATAAAGAGAGAAGGAGATAAATTCTCCTCCTTTTACCACTTCTCCTCTTATTGATTCTAAGATCAGCTTTAAAATTCAAATAAAAAATATCTCCTACCCTCCCCTTGTTATGATCGGCCAACACTAGGGCTTTAAGGGCATTTAAACAATCACAGCCCGTTTAATAATTAATGATATTTAAATCATATTTAAATGCATAACGATATTCTATATCGATATATACATATATAATTTTTGTATACGCATCCAATTAATTGCTAATAACACTCAAAAAATACTAATAGCGCCTAATACATCAAATAATTAAATAGTTAATATTTTATAAATATTAATTAATTGACAACAATTATAAATCAATTATATCATGTAGTAATCAAAGAAATCAACAACGTTGTTGTATGACTCACCCATATAAGTTCAGTTAGTGATTAATATCGAACAGTTCAAATATTAATATTCACACGTCGTCTTAGTTAGTCGTGTGACAGTTTGGCCAAGTTTATCATGTATAAATCTTCATCGGTAGAATCTAATTTTACAAGTTAAGTGTTAGAACTCGACCAGCAAACAACGGGATAAATAGATAAATTTTCAAAAAAATTATTCCATTTAGACTTATTGGGCCTATAAAGTCTGAGTTTATTTAGATCTTATACAAATTTATTTTAAATAAAATCGATATTTTATTTATTAATAAATTTAATTTATTATTATGTATATATTATATAATATAACACGTGTATCATATACACATGTGTGTATGTGCACGTACAATATAAATAGTGTGCACGGTCTAATATGTCCATGTATATATACTGGGATTTACATTGCAACGGACATGTTTTCCCCTCTATATACATATGTGTTGTCTAATATACATACATATACATATACATATATATATATATATATATATATATCTGTGTGTAGTTTAAAACAATATAAAATAAAATTTGTAACATACAAATGTTTATATATATATATGATATTATAATATAAAGTAACTATAAATATGAATATAAATGACTTTGACTTAAATTTTAAATTCAAAATTTAAATTTCAGATCTAGATCTATATAATAAAATATCTAGAGATTACCAAGTTAAATCAATATATTAATTTTTAATAAATATGTATATATAACTATATTTCGAAAATAATGATAATAATTTTTTTAATTGCATATACGTGTATTCATATAAGTGTATGTGTATATATATATATATGTATATAATATTTTGAATATATATAATAACTACATATAAATATGTTATAATGTTAATAAATAAATAAATATATATATAATAACTACATATAAATATGTTATAATGTTAATAAATGATTAAACAAACACACACACACACACACACACACACACACACATATATATATATATATATGAAAGTCTATAGGATCTTTATATAATGCAACTTATATATATATAAGAGTGAGAATGTATATTACTAATTACATAAGCAAAGAATAATAACCGAATATAAAGAAGGTAAATAATAAAAGCGAGCACACCAAATATTTTATACTGGTTCAGACCTCCGTCGTACGTCCAGTCCTGAAGCTCCCCTTCGGTATTTCCTTTAACTAAATAAACTTCACTTCGCCCGGAGGAATAGGCTAATACAAAAGTATTTTTCTGACAATCTTGTGTTCCAAATAACATGGATTTTGACTAATTGTACAATTCTTCCTATGATCTCCTTTGAGTATGTGAATGTGAATACTTTGAATTGTAGAAAGTGGATTTTGCAAAATGATATTTTGTTTATGATAGATTGAGAATATGTAAGAAATAGATGCACAAATATGTAAATAGAGAGTAATAAGAAATCAAGAGAATACTTAGTTTGTAAATCTCAATCTTTGAAGAATTTATAGGATTAAGGAGATGCAAATAAGGATTGTTACAGTTAGATAATCTCTATTCAATTTAATCGCTGCAGCCTTTCGATAAAAAGATGAGTTTATTCAATTTAATAGAAGCATCCATTCAAAATTTTGTAGTTGCCCATATGATAGACGTCTGATGGAAAACCACAGACATCTGTGGCATTGGGGATAGTAATCCTAAGCCTTATCACAGACGTCTATTGGTTTTCCACAGACATCTATGGCTTCAAAAATAAATTTCTTGAGCCTTGTAACAAACGTCTGTTGGAAAACCACGGACGTCAATGGCTTGCAGTTCTAGAAGTAAAATATGTTTATGATGCAAATCATATTTATTTGAACTTTATTGTGTGTGTATACTCAAGGAGATTTTACATTGTTTATCTAAGACTATTAACACATTAGTATGACCTTGGTATTGTCCATAAATCTTTGTTTGTCTTCGAGTTCCGATATCTTTGAGCATGGTGATCTCTTGTAGTGCATACCTGTAAATTGAAAAGATATATATAACATATATGATTGTATAGTTGTTGTCATTGAAACCATAGAATGGAGGTTCTAACATTCTCCCCCTTTTGACAATGACAACTATACAATCGTTAGTCGGGATAAAAATGACTCCCCCTTAATTTTGTCTCCCCTATGTATATGCATATATTTCTCACCCTTTGTCATTATCAAAACAGAAGAAAAGAAATTATATACACAAAAAATAGATATATAAACAACAAATAGACATGTGAAACAAAAATAGAACATAAGATAAGTTAATGAGAACAAACACAAGTTTTAACAAGAGACATAAGTAATACAACAATATATAAAAGTTAAATAACATAATTCAAAAAATAAAAGAGATCAAATGAAAGAAGCTAGTGATATTGGTTTGACGAATAGGACAGTCCGCCATAGTTTTCATAATATTCCCGGTATGCAGATAGATCTTGTTCGTATTCGGTTGGCCATTGAGTTTGATCATTATATTCTTCATTTTCTTTAATTGAGAGCCCTTGGAAAGCCATATAATGTTGATGGTGAGATTGGTTAGGATCAGATAAGGACATATCATCACTATCTTCCTCCTCCTTTAGAGGTTGTTCTTGCTCAATATTCTTGCCTTTATTTTGAGAAGTTCCTTCATGCGAGGTATAAGCATGATAGATTGGTGTTTGTGTTCTAAAAGATGGTGTAGGTGAAGGAGAAGATGATTATCGAGAAGATGATCTGCCACATACTTTTCTCATCACTTTTCCTAAAGTGAAGACAATCTTTTCTCGATTATTTCCATTTTAGTCATTCTTGTTGAAAAAGATCGTTCCAAACCAGTCATTTTAGTTTTCAAAGCTCCCTGATTGACCGTGATTAATTTTTGATTTCTAAGCGTTAAATCACGGATGGATTCATTTTGCATTGGTTCAATGTGAGCTTCTTGAATTTTCGGATCGGAATAGTATTCGATAGTATGATGAGAGGAACCAGGTTGCTATGAAGAACGAGCTGAATGAATTTGTTGAGGAGCAGGAGGAGATTGAGTCTGTTGAGTAGGACTTGGTACATTTGTTGTTGCTGCTGCTTAGTCCACTGTGCCAACAATATGATTGGAGGTGGTCTTTCGGGAAGGTGCATTAAAGATAAAAATCTTATACCACTTTCTTTGACAAGGATTTCTTCAAAATGAGAAATATAAGAAGGTACTTCGAGACCATGTAAGAGATGCATCATATATGGTGCATGTATAATTGTGTGTCGATGGCGAGACCAAAAGCTTTTAAATTCGTCATGAATAAATTTAGCCCAATTTACTTGTATCCTACCAAATATAGCATAGAGGCTTTATGATCATTTTCATATATTTGTTCTTGACTTCCTAAATGGGCAATTATCGTATTGATTATCATACGGTTTAATAACCTAGCTTTTGGGCGTAAATAAAAGGATTTACACCGTAGCATTCTATCCTCCTAAATTTGATGTGTTATTTTATCACGTGGCAAATTTCTCTGGTCAGGAATTCCTTTTAAATCAAGTACAATAGAGGAACAATCAAGTATACGACCAATTGTGTTTACAAAACGCGACCATAAACACTTGTCCATAACCAACCATCTTCATTCTTAGGCATCCAAATATCATTACTACATAAGTTTGCGTAAAAAAGAAAGATGGCCAATTGATCAATTTGTACATTCTTGTTATAGTAAATGGTTTTAGGAAAAGTGGAAAGATGTTTTGTTTATAGCACTTTGTTTATTTTAAATAGTATACGGAATTTATGAAGTCTTATACTTGGCATTAAGCTTCGAGGTTGGGAAACTTCTACCCATCCTAAAACATAAGAATGTTGTCGAGTCAAGGTCTGAGAGGTAATAATATCCCAACTTAAACGACTTCATTATTAACCAAATGATAGTTTAAGTTTGAAATCAAAGATTGATGTCAAGTATATGAAGTATTATTTTCGTATAAGAATTCGATTACTTATGGAAATTAAGCAGTCTTATACTTGGCACTAAAAGCCGATAAGTAGATTGATCCTCTATCCGTGAGAACTAGAATTGGAATGTTTTAACTAAGGCAAGACTAGGAGCAATTAGTGTTCTCACTTACCTAGCTTTTGGGCGAGGGATAGAGTAGTCGAAATATTGAAAACGTGACAAGTATAGAAGATTCGATTTCTATAAATAATTTTTATAATTTATGGTGGTATGGAAAACATTGTTTTCGTACTTAACACCAAATTTCGAGGTAGGAAAACTCGTCCCTGTCTATGAGAGTTTAAGAATGTACGTCGAGGCAAAGATAGTACGCTAACTTGTCCGACTACATTGTTAATCGAGGGATGGTACAAGTTTGAAATCGGAAAGTGGTGGTAAATATATTTGGTCTAATTTCTATAAGATTCATTTACTTTCACCAAAATTGTTTTGGATTTATTATTATCAATGTTTTTTAAATGATATTTGTTTAACCCAATTAAGTATGTTTTTGGAAAATGAAATATTTATTAAGATTTTGTGAATATACTTATATTGTTAAGATAAGTATATGAATATGCTTCCTAAGTATTGAAATGTATGGTGATTTGTGAATATACTTATATCGATATGATAAGTACATGAATATTTTTCAAGCATTGAAAAGAGTAAAGAGGGTTTGTGAATATATCTTTTGAAAAAGGTATTATAGTACAAGTATTTACAAAGTGGTTTTAATTAATGAAAGGATTAACTAAAGAGGTTTAGCGGTTGCTTATGTGCTTAATCATGTTTGGATTCCATATGAAATTAAATTTCTGATTTGATTATTTGCTTATTTGATAGTTAAATAACCGACTATCAAATTTTGATCATTTTTGAAAATTATCGTTTGTCGGATAAGCATGAGTTATCCAAAAACCATTTCGAACTGGAATAAGCATTCGAATTGAGGACATCTTGAAGATGACGGAAATCGAAGACAAAATTCTTTGAAGTGCAAGGGCTACATGCTATTAATCCTGTGGGTGATTTTAAAAAGGATGTAGTAGAAGTAGTGCCTTCGATTTGCTCATATCCTAAATAACTTGTATAGATGAATGCTGTCATTGCACTGTTGCTTAGAGGACAGTGTTAGCATTCCAAGTGGGATTTGCTAAAAAAGTAAAACATAGCCTTAAGCCTCACACCCAATAATGTCTAAAATAAGGAATATGCTCCAAGGCTGTGTGATAAGCTACCATTAGGGTATTGGTCATCACCCGATCTAGATCAGTATTTATGAATTTATGTATGCTAGGGGCCCGATATGGTTGTAAGCTACAATCGGAGTAATGACATATTCGGTACTATCCAGAAATGGGTAGATCAATCCTGATTTGCAGGGAGTTAGCTAAGGCTCTTGGTACATTTTATCTAGAGGTACTGTAACAAGCGGTACCTCAGTAGCCTTGTCTTTGATGGAATTTATTTTCCAATATGTGCCTTACGGACTTAGTTATATACCAGATATGCTGGAATGGGAAATGCAAGCATTGCAGCTATGTTATTTATTTATTTTAAATCCTAGACATTATTATAATATCGCAAGATTTTTTAATAAAATGTTTTGGTTATCGTAAGGTAAAAAGTCGTCCGTGTTTATTTGCGGCATGGTCTTACGAGATACCTTTATTTTTTAAGGGTTTTATAACATTAAATAATTCAAATGATTTGAGTTTCTCATGCTAGTTTATCAGACTGATCCGGATGTTATTTTGTTATAATACTCGGATCAGACTCGAGTATATTTCCAGATTTAGTTATGGATGCTTTTAAGCTTTAAGGGACGAGCTAGATGCCTCTAAGACGTATTCACGTATTTTATTTTCCACGGTATTACTTGTTTGTATCTATCAGCAATTGTAACGACATGTTATTATGATTGTCCAGGCTGGTGATAGGTTAGTTACTATGATTGTTGTATGTATATCAAAATTTTCTTTTATAAAGATCGGTCATATATTATATATTACTCATTGCGATGTGAGATTATATTCTGTCTTTTCTTTTATTTCACCCCAACAATCTGTATTTTCGGCACTTGGATGCTCGACACATGAATACCATGGATGTATTAATGTCGGCTTTGAGATTCAAAAAGGCAGGTCATTATCAAGTGGTATCAGAGCTTAGGTTGAGCGAACACTATGCATTGGTGGGGTAAAACTCATTAGAAATAGAGTTAATAACACCCTAGAATGAGTTGAGTATGCACGTATTTGTTAGTGTTATAAAAATGTTTTATATTATGTTGAAATGGGTAAATGAAATAATTTTACCTAGGATTTGTAAATGAAATAATTTATATATAAAAGAAAAAATTTCAAAAAAATTAATATAGTTATTTATGATGGGTTTATTTGTTAGGAAATGATAATATGCAATTATTATCATTTATTATTTGATTAGTCATGCTCGTGCAGTTTAGGAGCATTAACTTTTGTTTGATTATTTATGCTCGACCAGTTTATAAGCATTTATCGATTTGATTTAGATTAAATACGAACACCTTGTGAATTAGGTTTCATAATTTGATTATAAGTTGTTCGGTAGTAATGTTGTTATAAAGTTTATTTTGATAAAGGAAGGAATGATTTTATATAAAGATATTTTATAAATTAGGTTTATAAAGTTTGTTTTAAAATGAAGAGGATTTTTGAGTATTTAAATCCCTACGTCTTTGAAAAAGATTTCAAATGATTTTTGAAAAAAGTAATAATAGTATTATTTGAAAGTATTTATAAGTATAAGTATTTCAAAAAGAATTTTAAGTAAGATACATTGTCTTTGGATAGTTCATGGAATGAGTCTCAATTAGTTTTGTGATGATCTGAATAATCTTTTAAGTGAAAATTGGATGTTTGCTTAGGCGAACATTGTAACGCACTTAGTAAATTATTACCTTTGTAATTTTACGATAAAAAATGAGTTATAATCCGAACGAACCCTAAGCAAGTTGGTAATAGATATTTTTGTTAAAACTATTTGTTTGGAAATATATACGGTATTGTTTCAATATAGGATTCGAAAAAGAAGAAGTATTTTTATGTTAACTAGTTCGAGTGGCTCGAAAGTGACTAAAAATGGACAGGAGATGTGTTTGGATGGTAAACACTTCTCTTAAATATTACCCATTCTTTCTCCAAATTTTGGATTGTGAGACACATGTAAATTCAATCTGAGTAAAAAAATTCTATGAAATTTTGGGATTACTCATTCTATACGTATATTTGCAAAGGATTAAAATATATAGTATCATTTCAAAAAGGTTTAGAAATAAAAACCGGGTAATTAGTTCTTAAGTTCTTTAAAGAAAATGGATTCAAAATAAAAAGGTGTTATGATAAAAGAGTGTGTTGACAAACGAAGTTTTTAAATGGGTTAAATTTAATAAGAAGGTTTTAATAAGTTTTGTTTTATTAAAACCGCATCTTTTGCTTCTACATCTAAGTTGTATAAACTATTTGATGTTATTGGGCCGACTAATAAACATCTTTACATTAAAGGTGTCTAAGGAAAAGTAGACTCTAGGACTGAGTTTGGATACCAGCATCCTACTCTTCTAAGTTACTTAGCAGATCGGATGAGTAAAGAGGTCGAAGAGGTCGACTCAATTTTAAAACCTAGATTTATTTTGGGCCTACATTTGAATATAAGAAAAAAGAAAAGATAGAAGATTAAAGCAGATAGCTATATATACTCTCAGAATGTAGTATGGAATTATACAAGTTTAAAACTTAAGTTATGTTTTTTATGAAATGTTTTCGTAAATAATTTTGAGAAGTAAAATGATTTGGAGAAGTATAATTATTAAGTTATCCTAAAGGGATAAAACCGTAAGTTGGACTTGGATCATTTTATTCACATGACCATTCTTGATCCAGCATTCGGGCACCAGATTCTAGGTGTTATACACCTGTCCGAACTAGGCATTTTCACTGATTTCTCGACGGTGAGTACTTGAGATGGATTCTTGGGATGGTGTGAGTGTTTTCTATCATATTTTAGGACTGTGTAAGAAATCATAAGTATCAGATTAAGGAACCGAATCAGGGTTCCATGATGGAGAAATTAAGTGACCTATATTAGTTTGGATAAGGGATTTATGTTTTCAAACAAGTGATCGGATATTGCGTACGGGCTTAAGTAAGAATGTTAAGTATTAGTATGGTTTGTTTCTTGATTGCTTGGTTGTGATGAAATTTCGAGGTCGAAATTCTTTTAACGGGGAATGATATAACGACTCGAAATTTTATCACTTTGATGTGTGAATATTTAATTAATTTTAAATAATCAATTAATGGTTTTTAATAATCAAATAACCTTCTTTTAATTAATAAGTAATAATGACAAACTCATTTTGAATATTTGTTTACATAAATAAAGAGTTCGATGAAATATTGAAAATGTGAATGAAAATCGTTTTGAGATTTTCGACTTTTAATCGAACAAAAGTTGTTGAACTTGTTGTGCACACTAGTTACATTTGAACACATACATTTAACAAATAAGAAGTGGTTAACACTATTAGTAGATTAAATAAGAGGTTAGAAAATATTTAAAAAGTTACGTAAAAGAAAATTTTTCTTTCTTATTTTAAAATGATAAAGTACTGAGTAGTAC
Organism: Allium fistulosum; assembly: GCA_030737815.1. Classification (NCBI taxonomy): domain Eukaryota; kingdom Viridiplantae; phylum Streptophyta; class Magnoliopsida; order Asparagales; family Amaryllidaceae; genus Allium; species Allium fistulosum. The sequence goes on along the minus strand of CM060907.1, from coordinate 286,856,324 downwards.
ACAAATGGATGGTGATGTGATGTGTAGTACGCATGAGCACATGGAGGAGGCGTGGTGCACATGGAGGAAGCTTGTTACGAAAGGGTAGTGGAGGGGTAGTTAGGTAATTTGGTGAAGGGTAGGAAGTAAGGCGTGGTGCTTGATTGTGGTAGCTTCATCTTTGATTTGGAAGTGAGTTAAACTCTCTTTAAATGACATTTAATTGGACCATATGTTGTAATAATTTTATTTGTTTGCTTGGGTTGCTTATAATTATGTATTTCTTATATGCGTTGTTTGGATTTGATTCCCACTTGAAAGCGGATGACATATGTAACTATTTTTACAGGGGACTTAAATGACTTGTAAACATGACTATGACTATAGTCATGTTGTATAGCCTTGAGCTAAAACACATAAGAATTAGCAGAGGACTACCAAAAGTAAATGAAAGTCGAAATGTCTTCATAGCGAATAAGCCGTTGAGGAAGCACTTCAAAAAACAAAAATCTTGTAGAGGAAGCACTTCAAATGAAATGTTTGTTCAACCCAATTAATTATGTTTTTGGAAAATGAAATCTTTCTTAAGATTTTGTGAATATACTTATACCGTTAATGTATCTTTTGAAAAGGTATTTTAATACAAATATTTACAAAGCGGTTTTAATTAATGAAATGATTAATTAAAGAGACTTAGTGGTTGCGCATGTGCTTAATCATGCTTGAATTCCACATGAAATTAAATCTCTGATTTGGTTGTTTGCTTATTTGATAATTAAATAACTGACTATCAAACTTGGCCAGTTTTGAAAACTATCGTTTGTTTGTTCGGGAGACCGAGATTAGATAAGTATGAGTCATCTGAAAAACACTTCGAACTGACAAAACATTCGAATTGAGGACAACTTGAAGACGATAGAAATCAAAGACGAAGTTCTTTGAAGTGCAAGGGCTACCTGCTACTAATCCTGAGGGTGATTCCACAAAGGATGTAATAGAAGTAGCGTCTTTAGTTTGTTCATATCCTAAACAACTTGTATGGATGAATGTTGACATTGCATTGTTGCTTGGAGGCCAGAGTTAGCATTCCAAGTGATATTTGCAAAAAAGATAAAACGGACCCTCAAGCCTCACACCCGATAATGACTAAAGCATGGGTTATGTTTTAGAGCTATGTGGTTCGCTACCATTAGGTTATGGTCATCACCCGATCTAGATCGGTGTTTATGGATTTATGTATGCTTACGGCTATAAGCTGCAACCGGGGTGATGGCATATTCGGTACTATTCAGAAGGAAGTAGGCCAGTCCTGATTTGCAGGGAGTCGGCTAAGGCTCTCGGTATATTTTCTCTAGAGGTGTACTGTGACAGGCGACACCACAATAGCTTTGTCATTGATGGAATTCATTTTCCAATACATGCCTTATGGACTTAGTCGTATACCAAATATGCCGGAATATAAGATGTAGGCATTCCAGCTATGTTATTTATTTATCTTAAACTCTAGACATTATTATAATATCATAAGATTTTCTAATAAAATGATTTGGTTATCGTAAGGTAAAACTCGTCCGTGTTTATTTGCGGTATGGTCTTACGAAATACTTTATTTTTAAGGATTTTATGACATTAAATAATTCAAATGATTTGAGTTTCTAACACTGGTTTACCAGATTGACCCGAGTGTTATTTTCTTATAATACTCGGATCAGACCCAAGTATATTTTCAAATTTAATTATGGATGTTTTAGAGCTTCAAGAGACATGCTGGATGCCTTCAAGACGTTTCACGTATTTTATTTTCCGATGTACTACTTGTTTGTATCTATAGCCAATTGTAAGGATGCAATTATTACCGTCCAGGATGATGATAGGCTAGTTACTCTGATTGTTGTATCTATATCAAAGATTTCTTTTGTAAAGATCTGTCAGGTATTATATATTACTCGTCCCGATATGAGATTCTGTTCTGTTTTTTCTTTTCTTCCACCTCACCAATCCGTTTTTTCGACACTTTGATGCTCGATACTTGAATATCATGGAAGTATTAGTGTCAATTTTTAAGAGTCGTAGAGGTGGATCGTTACATTATTACTATTATCTGTATGTTGAATTAACAAAATAAATCAGCTAGTCTTTATTTTTTTAGTCCAATACTTTTATTTAAAATTCAAGTCCCTGTAAATTTGTATTTATCTTTCAAATTAACACTAACATTAGTATGTTTTTTTAATCCCTTTATCAATGTCTTGGGACACGACATCTTCAAAATTCTCAACTATTCTATCTATCATCACCAACATATTTGTTTATCTTCATATTATTAAACTTATCTACTACTATGATAATTAAACAGGAAAATAGCGTAAATGACAAATTTTATCATATTTTCAGTTTCCAGGACTAGCTCTCAAATTTTTTGACCCGTAGGACAAATTTTACAACTAAATTTGGCTGAAGAACAAAAATTTTCTGAGAAAGACAAGACGCAATGGGACCAGATAATATCATATTTGTATTTGCTGAATTTACATAAAAAAAAGAAAAGAATTGAGCACTTAATGAGTGCTCTCCTCTTTAGATGATCACTCATTTTAATCAAAAAAAGAATATAGCACTTATGTTTTAGTTTTATAATGCAATAGTTAACATTACCTTGTGGTAGCATTTTATGATTAAATAATACAATTTAGTAGCATTTTATACTTGATATGTTTTTTACATCATTTTCTTATATATTGATACTGTACAGTGGTTACTGAAGGTGGAGGCAATGAGAGGCAACGACCAAGAGTAGTGTTGGAGCGTAGGTGAAGGGTGGTGAGGGGCTGCGACCACATGGGATGTGGTATGGTGGCATAAGCACATGGAAAGAACGACGTATCCTTGTGGCTAAATTTTGAAGACGCTGTCCTAAAAGCTAAAAAACTTCAAAATTTTATCTTTTAAACTAAATTCCCATTTTAACTAACATTTCAATAAAAAATGTTCAATTTGAATTTTAAATAAAATTTTAAATAAACCAATGTAGCTGATATTTATTTTCTAAAATAAAGATTAAATCCTAAAATCTAAATTCAAATTCAACTTAAAACTCAAGGTTAACAAAAGGAATATTCTTATTTGTGAAATAATTGGCTCACCATCATCTGGAGGAGCAAGCAAACAAATACACTGCAAACTCTATATCATATAATTTTAGCCCACTTCTCAAAAAATTAACAAATTTAGATGTACTTCTAAGCATATTAGAGATATAGGTGTGTTTTTGCCAAACAGGCGCTTATTCAACAATTTGTATTAGCTCACTTTCAAATTGAACCAGTGCGTCATCAATTTTACCCCCAAAGAATTCTCAAAGTGCACCAAATTCTTCAAAAACAAGGGAGTAAATTGACGCAAACTCAAAATGAGCCATTACAAATTGTTAAATCAGCACCAACGTACCAAAAACGGACTTATATTTGTAAAAGATTTTGTCAAACACCAATGTTATTTATCATAATAGATATAAAAGAACTCATCTTGCTTTTCATATTGTAAATCAAGTCCCTAAACTTACAAAAATAGAATCACATACAAATCACCACAGCACAAAATAAGTAATTCAAATCATAAATCAAAATCCAAAATTTTCGAAGTGCAATATTGACAATTCAGGTTGCTTACACATTTTAAAATGCAATGTATATGATTTAAATAAAATTGCACAATTAATAATATTTTGAACGTCTTGCATATTTATATCATTTGGATGCATCAAATATGTCAATTTTGTCGATATAATCAAAGTTACCTTAGCAAAAACATAGAATTATAAAATATTACGTAACTTGCATTATAATAATACAATGACCTAAAACATTAACACGTAGGATGCACTGTAAAAATGCAATGTACAATTAAGACAACCAAAGTTATACAAAAATACATTGCTATTAACACATTCCAGTTTATAACATTCGTCATCATTTAACATGATATTTTGATTACACAACACAAGACATTTTTGCAAAAAGAAATAAATTCAAGAGTGTGAAGCAGCTTGCATTGTAAAATTGCAATGCACAACGAATCCACCAAATCTTAAAATTTGACACGACATTGAAAAATTTATGTCCCCATACAACTTTTCATTATACAACATAATATAAGAATATATTTCTTTTAGTTAAATACGAAATTGATTAAAAAAAAATCCTATTGGTAAATGCAGAATATGTTTCTTTTAGTTAAATACAAAATAGTAGCTACACCATTATGGTCATGTGCACGCACTCAAAAGAAAATACTTCCTACCACTGTAACATCATTGATGACTGCTATTTGTGTACTGCACGGTTCAAAATATGTGTTTTAAATATACAATATGCTATTCAGAAAACCCTTTGTTTAACACAAATCTCGCTAAGTTTTAATTTGCCTACTGAATGCTCACATAAATAATGGATATTCTGATCAACTTAACTGCATTTTCATGATCATCTCTGTAGTTGGAAAATTCTCATACAAATCAGTAATATGTGAGGAAATCCTATTTCTGATTGCTCTTAGAAATGAATGATTAAAGATAGTATAAGATCCAGTGAACTAGTTAAGGTTAATTTCAATTTAATGCAGGATACATTCAAATGAAATCTATTTCATATTCTCTCCAACAATAAAAGTGGATGACCCATATACATGAATGTTAAGATAATTAGTTAACCTCGTATCTCCAGGAATATGTGTCAGTAATAATTTACCAAATAACCTGTCTACACACAAAAACAGAAAATAATTTTCTAAAGAATATACCTTAATAAAACCAAGTTCTCTTGCATTGATGCAGAAGCACTGCGCATTCTTTCTGATCAACCCATGAGGATTGTCACAGCTGCGATTATCAAACATGTTAGCTCTTATGCAATTAATATATAAGAATCCATATATACATAGCTAAACATTTCAATTGTTATATATATAGAACAGATAGTTATTTTATCAAAGGTGAAATCCAAAGAAAATGCAATGAAAAAGAATTAAAAAAAACTTGTTCATTGAACATAGAAAGGTATTTTGATGCAAGGTCAGTCCATCTGGCCTCCTAACACCAATGGTTTTATTCATGATCAATTCATACATATTTTTATCGGTTTCTTACTAATTTCAAACATTTACATACATGCGTCATACACACCATCAATCTATTGCTTTTAGCATGAGAACCAGCTCATATATCTGTTAGCCAGTCACATTATTCATTCACATCATTATTCACTCATGTACGGTAAAACACTCTTGGATAAATATAAAATCCTTCAAAGAGAAGGATATGAACAACTTAAGGTTTATCATGACAAGGGACATTGGTATCAATATAACTTATTTGTACTAAAAAACGACAAGGGCGATGTAAGGGTAGGCATGTTCTTAAATGCTATTATCAGTTGCACTATAATCAGTTCACATACACTTAATAACTCGAATAATGATCATAGACAATTGTTTAACATAGGAAACTCAGTTGATATCTATCTATTGCTTCAGAGTCGAGAAATATTTTTTTCCTACAATTGAGTTGCTTTGTAAATACACCAACTGCAAGCATTCTGAAAGCAATCAAGCAAAACAGAAACAAGCAAAAAAATAAGATCACCTCTAACAAGATACTCGCATGGAAAAAAATGGAAATCTACGAGCCATGTGAATGCTTGTGAATATCGGCATTGAACAATTGGGGAAAGATGTTAGGATTTTTATTCTTAGACCAGCTCAAAAACTAAAATCAAAGGGCTGTATTATTACATCATGAAGAAAGTTGCAAGCTGCCCCGTATCAGTTACTCGCATTTATTTATTTTTCCTTTCCCTCCACTCTTACTTAGAGTAGCAAATAAGAAGACGGCCTGAAGTAATAGTTTAAGGGTGCATTCGCGGATATTTTGGATTAGAGGTTGGAAAACACAAATTTGATTAGAGTTTGGTTAGAGGTTGGGTAGGAAGTAATGTAAAAATAGTTTAATTTTTATTTTGTAATAATTAATTAATATTTTTTTTATTAATGATTAATTTTAAATAATTAATAATAATATTTAATAATTCATATTTCAAAATTAATAAGCAACAAATTTAAATTCAAACTCAACTTCTACTTCAACTTCGACTATGAATTCAAACTACAAGTTCAAATAAACTTGAAATTCAAACACTACAAATTCAAATGGAAATAAAAATTTCATCTACAAATTTAATGTCATTCCGCGATATCCTCAATTCCGTTTTGATCCACTCACGTGCAAACATCATCAAAATCCAACATTTTCGTACCTCTTTGAAAATCCTTATGGAGAGATAATTTGCTAATCACAACAATGTTGTACTACCGATATCCATAACAAAAAAAAATTAAACAATTGGCATGGAAAGTGATAAGAAATTAGCAAAAATTGTAATAAAAAGTGTTATACCTTGGCTCATTTCTGCTCACCGGTCTTCGTCGCCAGCAACAGTGTTTCTCTGGTCATTCCAGCCCGCTCCAATCTTGTTTTGTAACTTCTCACACTTGATAAAGTCTTTGCAGTTGTCATGTTTGTTTTTTGATATCGTTGCATCCAACAGTTTAAATGTCTCCTTACAAGAGTTGAATCTTTCAGCTATCTTTTGATTGACTTCCGTTTTAGCTTTTTTTGATTTGTTGTGAATCCTTCCGAACATATATTTGCAAATATAGTTGATAGTTCGGCATTCCAGTAAAATGTTTGTTTTTTACTTGGACCGGCAGTAGTGAAAGTCATTGTTGAATAAATGTTAAGTAGAGTATAGTATACAAGATTGGAAAGTGTGAATAAAATGTGGAGTTGGAGTCTGGATTTACAGAAAGAAATAGGATGTAAAATTACGTCCAAGTTAACTGTACTTACGTCCGAATTATCACTCTTACGTCATGCTCTGTGTGCTCCATTCTGGAGCAGGAAAACGTGCTCTTGGCACAAACGCTGATATAACCTACGTCCAACTTACCAGAATAAGTCGAACGTAATTCCTGTCAAACGCTAAACCAAGTGCGTTTCATGTGTCCATGAACAGGGCTAAGATTACCATGTATGTAAACTAATTCACGGATATTCCTGACATCAATAGAAAGTTGATAACGCCTTCAATGTAAAATTTATGTTCTCAAGATACACATTATATATATATATATATATATATATATATATATATATATATATATAGGTGTTTAATCAAGAAAATAATTCATTGGGTTTGATAAAGTCGACAATCATGATTAAAACAGATATCAAGAATAGCAACATGTAAGCAAAAAATTCCAGAGAATTATATCGATAATAAAAATATACATGATAAAGGATCAGTAATTGGGGTAATCATACCGATTCAACAAGATGATTCTTCATCAACTTTCCCTATAGCTTCGAGTATCGAAGAGTAAGTAATGAGATCATATTCAAATCCCTTCGAATTCATCTCTTTCATTAACTTAGCAGCTTCCTCAAACATACCAGCTTTACTAAGAGAACCAAGCACTGTGTTATATGAAACAGCATCTGGTTGAATTGTAGAAACTTTCATATTTGAGAGCATCTCCATTGCTCTTATGGGGCCACCTACCTTTGCTACTCCATTCAGTATAATATTATATGAATTCAAATCTGGGAAAACCCCACGTTCTTGCATTTTGCTCAGCAAAGTATGTGCTTCATCAATCATTCCCATTCTTACCATTCCAGACATCATGGCATTATAAGCATACACATCAGGAACACAACCAAGTTTCTTCATTTACTCGAAGAGAGTCAAAGCATCATCAATTCTTCCACATTTACCAAAATGTTTGATCATCACGGCATACACACGAGAAGCTGAATAACCGCAGTTTTCTTTCAACTCCTGAAACAATTCATTAGCGGCATCATATCGCTTGGCTTTCCCAAGAGCATTGATTAAGCTACAGTATGCTTGTGGACATGGCGGAAATCCTTTCTCATCCATTTCTTCAAATAGCATCAATGCTCTCTCCAATCTATTGCTTTTACAGAAACCATCAATAAGAATCGAGCATGTGAAGTCGCTAGGAATAATCCCATTTGCCTTCATATTCTCATACCAAGAAACAGCTTCTTGTGCTGAATGAGATTTAGATTCAAATAATGCTTTGATGATCGTGTTATACGTAACCACGGTAGGCACGCATCTGAATTTATCCATTTCTTTGAAAATTTCAATTGCATCATCCACTCGAGCAGATTTACTTAATATATTAATAAGATTGTTCATGAGCACTGTATCGGGTTTCACACCTTCCTTTTGCATTTTAAGGAACAACCTATATGCATCATCAACTTGACCGCATTGACCAAGACCTTTGATTAACTCAGTGTAAGTGTATACATTTGGAATGCAACAGTTGTTTTTCATTTCATCAAATAAAGCTAAAGCTTTATCAATTTTCCTTGATTTAAAAAATAAACTCATCAGAGTAGTGTAAATTTTTGCAGTTGGTTGCATTTTGTTCTCTTTCATCTCTTCAAACAACCTAATAGCTGAATCTTCACGTCCTAATTTGGTAAAAGTAGAAATAAGAGCATTGTAAGTTGTCGTGTCCGGAAAACAGTTTCCCTCATTGCACATTTCATTGTATAGTTCGTGCACCTTCTCGTGATGACCCTCTTGCATCAGCATAATTATCATGCTATTGTAAGCATTTGAAGTGGGTTGGCATTTCCTAGTCTTTATCAAGTAAAATATTGAGCATGCTTTATTTACCATCTTTGCCTTACCCAAAATCCTTATTATCTCAGATAATTCTACAGGTGTAATAATACAAGGGCTTTTAACCATATCCTGAATTGTCTTCCACATGTCACCGTACAGTCCTTCTGCTTCTAAGCAGCGAATCAAAATCATATATGTGGTAGAATCATGCTCAAAATTCTTTCTTTTTCCAGCCCATTTGAAAAATTGCATTTTAACACTAATCTCAACATCTGTTTTTAATACCTCACGAACTAGCCGGGGATCAACTTTCAACATGAGAACCTCCATAGCTTTCTCAGCATCTGGACCCCACTTGAATATCTTCAATATTCTCAAGAATCTTTCATCTAGTGTTCTTACTTGCTTAGGATTCTGAAATGAGTCCAGCCGTCTGTCTCTAAGATTCGGAAGCCTGAACATTTGAACTATTTCATTTTCTGTAAAAAGTGTAATAGTCAATATAATAAATTAATATTTAGCGGCAATATCATTTATGAACTAAAACTGTCAAGTTTTCATCTATGAACTAAATTCATAACAAGTTGTGTTATCGCTATTGAATTAAGAGATCTCATATATCCTTGTAACTAGATTTATATACAGAGATGTATTCCTCTGAAAATTGTGAACTGATCTACAGGTAGATAAACTGTAATTTTCAATACACGGGGAGAACCCTCAGACACACACTCATGTCAATTTTAATATGAATAGAGTTGATAAAACATAAAACTGAATTACAATGTAGCAGATACCAGTTATTTTTTTGATACGAGGAATATAATGGCAATGGTAGGCTGATGCTAACAGGTTAGAATTATGTTCGTACTTAAAACATTGATTCTAAATTAAGCATATCAAAGCAATAGTTTGTAATTAGTTGTAGCATCATAAAATAACTAAGTTTGAAACAACGTATACACTAAAATGTTTTCTTTCAACTAGTAGAGAAGAAGCTAAACCAAATGAGAAAACTGAATAATTTATTCTACACGAACCTGTTTGTTTAAGTCTTTCACAAGGAAATGGTGAAGTAGATATAGTTCGCTTTGCAACAGAAGCACCAGATACTTTTGAAACATGCATCTTTATGTTTAGCTCCAAACAAAAACAACCTGAAAAACAGTCAAAAATCATTAGCTTAAGACATACTTACATGCATACGTTATATAACACAATGGGTGAGGATCCCCTACACCCTAGCTACACCCTTAAAATTCTTAGAGCTGCACAATTTCAAATCAAATGAAACTTATGGATTTCTAAACATTATAAAATCATGTACACAAAAATGGCGTGCACGCAGACACATGTTTTTAATGCCTCATTCTTGCTACATCTCTATTCCTCCATGATTTCAACCCCACATTCCGATTTAAATAATATATTTCTATCCCTTGTCATCCATTATATTATTTAAATCGAAATGTGGTTGAAATCAAGGGGAAATAGAGGTGTAGTCGATCCTTGTCCTATATATGTATGTTTATGTACATATATATTATACATACATACCAAGGTTTAAAATTCAGGTTTTCGGTTCCGCTCCGATTATTTGACATTTTTACAATTTCGATTTCATTTCGGATATTTTGAAAATTCCGTTTTGATTCCGGTTTCGTATTTTATCTCTTTTTTTCTTTTAATATTTTTTCCCATATAATTAAATCACTGTATACCATCGAATATCCATCACATATATATAAAAATATAACTTTTACATACCTGAGACCCAATATATACCAAATTTATCAATAAAATCCTACAGCCCAATATCTCTTTTCCCTTCTAAAGCTCTTTTTCTCCCCTCTAAAGCCCCAATATCTCCAACCCATGTAAAGCCCTTACTGAAGCTCTCATATTTCTCGTTTTATCAAACCGCCTCCTCCTGATGCCCAAAATTTAATTCGAAATTTTTCGAAGATGTCACTCTATTTTGTTCTCAAATCCAAAGCACGAACTTTTACACAATCTTGAAATTGGTATTCTTTTCCTTTGTTAATTCGATGGCTATTGCTTTCAATCTTGTAGTATTTTATAGGCTATTTGGTTCTGACTTTTGTTTTTTATACCAATTTGATCTGAAACCGAAATTTGTAGACAATTCCGTCCTGGTCACAGTCAGAACCGGACCGAGATGGCCAAAATACCGACATGCCGGACAGAATCTTGAACCTTGATACATACATTACATACATACATATGTGTATAATTGGAAAGGATCCACTATACCTTATCTACATCCTTATGATTTTTTTGTTACACAATTCAAACTTTAGGAATGTTTAACCTACATTATAAAAATCATGTGCGCAAAAATTGAGATCATCTCAAAACTTCTAGTATGTTCTAAATATTACATCAAATAATATTCATTGAACTTAACCTTCAATTTTAACTATTATTTTTGAAAATGCTAAGATTAACCAACAACAATAACGCCGTTATTCCTAAACAAATTGAGTCGGTTAGAGATGAAACCCAAAACTAAATGACAAATTCAATTTAAAAGTAATAATAACAATAACAATAAACCATGATAATTGTTATCCCACCTTTTGGCAAAGCTGAGATACTCAAAAAGCTGACTGAAAATCAATGATAACTTGCCATGAATATCAACTATGCATTGCAGGATAACCATGGATATCGATGAATTTTGTCTGAGTCCGGATCGAGCTGCAATTGACAAGACATGACAAGCAAAGCCATAAGGGCCAATGTTCCAAATTTCAAGTCAATCCGAATCCGTATGCTCAAATTATGATCGATGCAAGTTGGAAGAGAATACCCTAATTACGTATCCATCGCGGAGCCACAATTCGCATCGATCAGAGTAACCTCAAGTTCGTATCCGTTGGCATGCCATCTGTTCATATCAATCAGCTTCGTATCGATCAGATTTCCAGTATTCGAAACCATCATCTTCGTATTGATCGACTTCGTATCGGTCAACCGGTGTCTACCTCGCATCCATCATAGAAGCCCCTGTTCGAATCCATCTGGACAGAGCTATTCGTATCCATCAGGAAACTGCTCTTCGCCTCCATCATGGGACCATTCGAATCCATGTGCGAAGACTTATTCGTATCCATCGGGTCAACGAGCCTGGATGACGTGTTATTCATCTATATGCGCAAGGCGAAATGCATGGAGTCGACCCGATCAACTCGGAGAAAAGAACGGATCGATGCGAGGTATACGCGCCACATCACCATGGGAGCACGCGCAGGTGATCGATTCGAGAGAATCGATTCGAATCGATCGATTCGAACCACGCAGCTAGCCGAGAAAACTAATTTCGAATCGACCATAACTCATGAACCATTGATCCAAATGCAATGAAATTTTCACAGAAGCTTGAACACAAGGTAAAGAATGTTCCTGCCAAGTTTCAGCTCGATTGGACTAATTCTTGATGGATACGAAATCAATTCGTATCGATCACAGATCGAGTCGAAACTTGGTGGGACCGGTCGCGTGGGCCCCCTCACGTGCCAGAAGAACTCTCCCGAAGTTTGGGCGCGATCTCAGCCTCCTACACCTATAAATAGCCCCCTGAAGCCTGTAGAAAAGGGGATCTTTTTGGCTTTTCAACGTCCAGACTCTGCCGGATTCAATTCTACTTCTTTCCATTGCTGTTATACTCAAATTCATTCATTGTAACTGCTGTAATCATCTGTAATCAGCAAAGGACATCAATAAAAGATAAAAATCATTGAAGTGGACGTAGGCCGGAGATAGCCGAACCACTATAAATCTCGTGTTCTTGTGATTTATTTCTGGATTGCTGTTTATTGCTAGCTTAGATCTGAGATTTGTGTCTGAATATTGTTGATTTGTATTCATACACTGGTGCTTTCACAATACCTGGGGTTTGTGACCATTTTTGACGCAAACACTTTGGTGCTTTTACTGCGAAGAACTAGCACCCGCTACACCAGATTCGAAGTTCAGATTTGAAAGCTTGAAGGATTCAGATTGACTCGACAATGACTCGACAAACAAGACAAAGAGCTGAGAGAAGCCAACAAGGAGGAAGTCAAAAGGCATCCTCTGGTGCTGGAGGAGGACAAGCGTCGATCTACATTACTAGAGATGAGATGGAGGCTATGAATAACCTAATGCATGAAAGAATGATGAAAAGCCAACAAGAGATGCTGCAGAATTTCTTTGAACAGATGAGAGCTGCAGGAATACAGAACCTAGGACCAGCTACAGCGGCTATGAATGTGGAACAACGAGCTAGGGTTGCGGAACCCAATGAAGGTCAAAATGCAGACCCAGAAGGCAGTCAACAAGGGCTTGGGGGCAGACCCTCAGGATCCGATACTAGAAGGCCTACAGATGGAGCTCAACAAGCTGGAGCCAACGCTGATGCTAACAGGCCACACGAAGAATACATACCAGAATACCCTTCGAGACCAAGAGGGCAACCCCATGATGGAGATGAAAAGATGGCTGGATTAGTCCAACGACTGATGAGAGGAGGATTGTCCAATGGAGGACTAGAGGAAGTTAGTCGGAGTCCGTTCACCCCGAATATCAGGAATGCAAGGAACCCTCCAAAGTTCAAACTGCCTATGCTGGATCTCTATGACGGGAAGTCAGACCCAACAATGCATATTACTCGATACATCAGGCACATGGAAGTGTTGGGAGCATCCGAGGAAGTGATGGCTCGATGCTTCTCTCTATACTTGTCAGATTTGGCTGCACTTTGGTTCAGGCAATTAAAAACTGGATCAATCAGAACATGGGGCGAGCTTGTAGATTGCTTCATGAGACAATTTAGGGTCCACGTGACGCGACCCAAAAGTGTGATGACTTTGGCATCGATAAAACAAAGGACCGGAGAGTCCATAAAAGACTTTCTGTTACGATTTAATGCAACGGTGGCTTCTGTAGATCGCCCAAATTCATCGATGATTTTGATGGCAGCAGTGGCAGGAGTTGGGGAAGGCACTGAATTCAAAGATTCTTTAACGAGAGACACACCGCAAGATCTTGGAGAGTTTTACCATGAAGCTGAAAGATTCATTCGGTTAGAAAAATCACGAGCCGAGAGGCAGGAAATAAATGATGTACAAGGCGAAGGAACCGCCAGAGAACAGCCCAGGGCGGACAAAGGAAAGAGAAAGCAGGATGACACACATGATGGTCCTGACAAACGGAAGAAATTCCGAGAGCCCAGATTCAGGCAGTACACAGATTTGGCGGCAAGCCTGGAACGAATTTACACTGAAACTCGGGGGCAACTCCCCTATCGAAAACCACCCAGGAGAGATTCCACGGAGTGGGAACGTAGAACCGGAAAATATTACCTATTCCATGAGCTGGACGGGCACACAACCGATGAATGCCGCTACCTAAAGGATGAGGTGGAAGAACATGCCAGGAGCAGTAGATTGCCACAATATGTCAGAGAACGGGCAGCGGCGGTAAGGCCTGAACAACTACCGCCTCCACCTAACAGAAACGATCCTGGATCGGGATCGTGACTTGTCATCAACTGATTAAGATGGCAAGGGCCAAGTTCAGGATTTGGACTTCGGTCAAATAATTTCAATAGATTTGTTTTTAGAATAAACGGCTACTCCACTTACTCATGTACGGGAACCGGAGAGATCCCTAGGCATGCTCTGAGAGGGAGATAGACCGGTCTGCCCGGAGAGGCAATGTTCAGTTTTTTCCTGATGTTTGAGATTGAACATCTAGGACCTGAATTTAATAAATAAACTTGAATTCCTTGAAATAAACCTTTGACCGGAGAGTTAAAGGATGAGTATTAAATACCAATATAAACATGATCGCTTTATGATCCTACCCGGAGAGGCGAGGTCCGGAGTGCAAAAAGTGGATTGCTTCGCCGGAGAGCGACAGGATCGACTCACTTAAGCATCGTTTCCTATTCACCGGAGAGTGATTGAATCGAGATTCGATAAGAGCCCGGAGAGGCTGTGATCGGCCGACGATTCAGGCTATGACATCGCTTAATGTTCAGATACACTGAACCGGAGTGCAAGAAGTGAGTCGCTTCGTCGGAGAGCGACAGGAATTGACTCACTTAACAATGGTTCCCCTTCACCGGAAAGTGATAGGATGGGATCCAGCAGGAGCCCGGAGAGGCTACGATCGGTCCAGAACGACCAAGACATCGCTTTACGCCCTAACTGGGGCCAGAGTGTAAGGAATAGAAGGCGACGCCGGAGTGCAATAGGTTCTTTCTATTCGATCGCTAAGTCTGGAATGGACCTGGCAATGGTCCGGAGTGACCATCGATAGTACAGAGAGGCTGTGGAATTGCACTCTTAACTTTCACTGAAAGAAATTGATAACGACTCGGCTTCGAACAGTCATGGGCTTGATTGAAAATGCTATAAGTTCTGAGTAAGACATGAACTCACTGCATTCAATTTGAGACTGATCAAAACACACCTTTTACCAAAAGGCATGTTTTGGGGGGCAAAATGTTATCCCACCTTTTGGGAAAGCTGAGATACCCAAAAAGCTGATTGAAAATCAATGATAACTTGCCATGAATATCAACTATGCATTGCAGGATAACCATGGATATCGATGAATTTTGTCCGAGTCCGGATCGGGCTGCAATTGACAAAACATGACAAGCAAAGCCATAAGGGCCAATGTTCCAAATTTCAAGTCAATCCGAATCCGTATGCTCAAATTATGGTCGATGCAAGTTGGAAGAGAATACCCTAATTACGTATCCATCGCGGAGCCACAGTTCGCATCGATCAGAGTAACCTCAAGTTCGTATCCGTTGGCATACCATCTGTTCATATTAATCAGCTTCGTATCGATCAGATTGCCAGTATTCGAAACCATCATCTTCGTATCGATCGACTTCGTATCGGTCAGCCGGTGTCTACCTCGCATCCATCATAGAAGCCCCTGTTCGAATCCATCTGGACAGAGCTATTCGTATCCATCAGGAAACTGCTCTTCGCCTCCATCATGGGACCATTCGAATCCATGTGCGAAGACTTATTCGTATCCATCGGGTCAACGAGCATGGATGACGTGTTATTCATCGATACGCGCAAGGCGAAATGCATGGAGTCGACCCGGTCAACTCGGAGAAAAGAACGGATCAATGCGAGGTATACGTGCCACATCACCATGGGAGCACGCGTAGGTGATCGATTCGAGAGAATCGATTTGAATCGATCGATTCGAACCACGCAGCTAGCCGAGAAAACTCATTTTGAATCGACCATAACTCATGAACCATTGATCCAAATGCAATGAAATTTTCACAGAAGCTTGAACACAAGGTAAAGAATGTTCCTGCCAAGTTTCAGCTCGATTGGACTAATTCTTGATGGATACAAAATCAATTCGTATCGATCACAGATCGAGTCAAAACTTGGTGGGACCGGTCGCGTGGGCCCCTTCACGTGCCAGAAGAACTCTCCCGAAGTTTGGGCGCGATCTCAGCCTCTTACACCTATAAATAGCCCCCTGAAGCCTGTAGAAAGGGGGATCTTTTTGGCCATTCAACGTCCAGACTCTGCCAGATTCAATTCTACTTCTTTCCATTACTGTTATACTCGAATTCATTCATTGTAACTGCTGTAATCATCTGTAATCAGCAAAGGACATCAATAAAAGATAAAAATCATTGAAGTGGACGTAGGCCGGAGATAGCCGAACCACTATAAATCTCGTGTTCTTGTGATTTATTTTTGAATTGTTGTTTATTGCTAGCTTAGATCTGAGATTTGTGTCTGAATATTGCTGATTTGTATTCATAAACTGGTGCTTTCACAATACCTGGGGTTTGTGACCATTTTTGGCGCAAACACTTTGGTGCTTTCACTGAGAAGAACTAGCACCCGCTACACCAGATTCGAAGTTCAGATTTGAAAGCTTGAAGGATTCAGATTGACTCGACAATGACTCGACAAACAAGACAAAAAGCTAAGAGAAGCCAACAAGGAGGAAGTCAAGAGGCATCCTCTGGTGCTGGAGGAGGACAAGCGTCGATCTACATTACTAGAGATGAGATGGAGGCTATGAATAACCTAATGCATGAAAGAATGATGAAAAGCCAACAAGAGATGCTGCAGAATTTCTTTGAACAGATGAGAGCTGCAGGAATACAGAACCTAGGACCAGCTACAGCGGCTATGAATGTGGAATAAAGAGCTAGGGTTGCGGAACCCAATGAAGGTCAGAATGCAGACCCAGAAGGCAGTCAACAAGGGCTTGGGGGCAGACCCTCAGGATCCGATACTAGAAGGCCTACAGATGGAGCTCAACAAGCTGGAGCCAACACTGATGCTAACAGGCCACACGAAGAATACGTACCAGAATAACCTTCGAGACCAAGAGGGCAACCCCAGGATGGAGATGAAAAGATGGTTGGATTAGTCCGAGGACTGATGAGAGGAGGATTGTCCAATGGAGGACTAGAGGAAGTTAGTCGAAGTCCGTTCACCCCGAATATCAGGAATGCAAGGAACCCTCCAAAGTTCAAACTGCCTATGCTGGATCCCTATGACGGGAAGTCAGACCCAACAATGCATATTACTCGATACATCAGGCACATGGAAGTGTTGGGAGCATCCGAGGAAGTGATGGCTCGATGCTTCCCTCTATACTTGTCAGATTTGGCTGCACTTTGGTTCAGGCAATTAGAAACTGGATCAATCAGAACATGGGGCGAGCTTGTAGATTGCTTTATGAGACAATTTAGGATCCACGTGACGCGACCCAAGAGTGATGACTTTGGCATCGATAAAACAGAGGACCGGAGAGTCCATAAAAGACTTTCTGTTACGATTTAATGCAACGGTGGCTTCTGTAGATCGTCCAGATCCATCGATGATTTTGATGGCAGCAGTGGCAGGAGTTGGGGAAGACACTGAATTCAAAGATTCTTTAACGAGAGACCCACCACAAGATCTTGGAGAGTTTTACCATGAAGCTGAAAGATTCATTCGGTTAGAAGAATCACAAGCCGAGAGGCAGGAAATAAATGTTGTATAAGGCGAAGGAACCACCAGAGAACAACCCAGGGCGGACAAAGGAAAGAGAAAGCAGGATGACGCACATGATAGTCCTGACAAACGGAAGAAATTCCGAAAGCCCAGATTCAGGCAGTACACAGATTTGGCGGCAAGCCTGGAACGAATTTACACTGAAACTCGGGGGCAACTTCCCTATCGAAAACCATCCAGGAGAGATCCCACAGAGCGGGAACGTAGAACCGAAAAATATTGCCTATTCCATGAGCTGGACGGGCACACAACCGATGAATGCCGCCGCCTAAAGGATGAGGTGGAAGAACATGCCAGGAGCGGTAGATTGCCACAATATGCAAAGAACGGGCAGCGACGGTAAGGCCTGAACAACTACCGCCTCCACCTAACAGAAACGATCCTGGATCGAGATCGCGACTTGTCATCAACTGATTAAGATGGCAAGGGCCAAGTTCAGGATTTGGACTTCGGTCAAATAATTTCAATAGATTTGTTTTCAGAATAAACGGCTACTCCACTTACTCATGTACGGGAACCGGAGAGATCCCTAGGCATGCTCTGAGAGGGAGATAGACCGGTCTGTCCGGAGAGGCAATGTTCAGTTTTTTCCTGATGTTTGAGATTGAACATCTAGGACCTGAATTTAATAAATAAACTTGAATTCCTTGAAATAAACCTTTGATCGGAGAGTTAAAGGATGAGTATTAAATACCAATATAAACATGATCGCTTTATGATCCTACCCGGAGAGGCGAGGTCCGGAGAGCAAGAAGTGAGTTGCTTCGTCGGAGAGCGACAGGATCGACTCACTTAAGCATCGTTTCCTATTCACCGGAGAGTGATTGAATCGGGATTCGATAAGAGCCAGGAGAGGCTGTGATCGGCCGACGATTCAGGTCATGACATCGCTTAATGTTCAGATACACTGAACCGGAGTGCAAGAAGTGAGTCGCTTCGCCGGAGAGCGACAGGATTGACTCACTTAACACTGGTTCCCCTTCACCGGAAAGTGATAGGATGGGATCCAGCAGGAGCCCGAAGAGGCTACGATCGGTCCAGAACGACCAAGACATCGCTTTACGCCCTAACTGGGACCGGAGTGCAAGAAATAGAAGGCGACGCCGAAGTGCAATAGGTTCTTTCTATTCGATCGCTAAGTCTGGAATGGACCTGGCAATGGTCCGGAGTGACCATCGATAGTATAGAGAGGCTGTGGAATTTCACTCTTAACTTCCACTGGAAGAAATTGATAACGACTCGGCTTCGAACAGTCATGGGCTTGATTGAAAATGCTATAAGTTCTGAGTAAGACATGAACTCACTGCATTCAATTTGAGACTGATCAAAACACACCTTTTACCAAAAGGCATGTTTTGGGGGGCAAAGTGTTATCCCACCTTTTGGCAAAGCTGAGATACTCAAAAAGCTGACTGAAAATCAATGATAACTTGCCATGAATATCAACTATGCATTGCAGGATAACCATGGATATCGATGAATTTTGTCCGAGTCCGGATCGGGCTGCAATTGACAAAACATGACAAGCAAAGCCATAAGGGCCAATGTTCCAAATTTCAAGTCAATCTGAATCTGTATGCTCAAATTATGATCGATGCAAGTTGGAAAAGAATACCCTAATTACATATCCATCGCGGAGCCACAGTTCGCATCGATCAAAGTAACCTCAAGTTCGTATCCATTGGCATGCCATCTGTTCATATCAATCAGCTTCGTAGCGATCAGATTGCCAGTATTCGAAACCATCATCTTCGTATCGATCGACTTCGTATCGGTCAGCCGGTGTCTACCTCGCATCCATCATAGAAGCCCCTGTTCGAATCCATCTGGACAGAGCTATTCGTATCCATCAGGAAACTGCTCTTCGTCTCCATCATGGGACCATTCGAATCCATGTGCGAAGACTTATTCGTATCCATCGGGTCAACGAGCCTGGATGACGTGTTATTCATCGATACGCGCAAGGCGAAATGCATGGAGTCGGCCCGGTCAACTCGGAGAAAAGAACGGATCGATGCGAGGTATACACGCCACATCACCATGGGAGCACGAGCAGGTGATCGATTCGAGAGAATCGATTCGAATCGATCGATTCGAACCACGCAGCTAGCCGAGAAAACTCATTTCGAATCGACCATAACTCATGAACCATTGATCCAAATGCAATGAAATTTTCACAGAAGCTTGAACACAAGGTAAAGAATGTTCCTGCCAAGTTTCAGCTCGATTGGACTAATTCTTGATGGATACGAAATCAATTCGTATCGATCACAGATCGAGTCGAAACTTGGTGGGACCGGTCGCGTGGGCCCCCTCACGTGCCAGAAGAATTCTCCCGAAGTTTGGGCGCGATCTCAGCCTCCTACACCTATAAATAGCCCCCTGAAGCCTGTAG
This sequence comes from Allium fistulosum, assembly GCA_030737815.1. Classification (NCBI taxonomy): domain Eukaryota; kingdom Viridiplantae; phylum Streptophyta; class Magnoliopsida; order Asparagales; family Amaryllidaceae; genus Allium; species Allium fistulosum. The sequence goes on along the minus strand of CM060907.1, from coordinate 286,836,165 downwards.
AAAGGGGGATCTTTTTGGCCATTCAACGTCCAGACTCTGCCGGATTCAATTCTACTTCTTTCCATTGCTGTTATACTCAAATTCATTCATTGTAACTGCTGTAATCATCTGTAATCAGCAAAGGACATCAATAAAAGATAAAAATCATTGAAGTGGACGTAGGCCGGAGATAGCCGAACCACTATAAATCTCGTGTTCTTGTGATTTATTTCTGGATTGCTGTTTATTGCTAGCTTAGATCTGAGATTTGTGTCTGAATATTGCTGATTTATATTCATACACTGATGCTTTCACAATACCTGGGGTTTTGTGACCATTTTTGGCGCAAACAATAATAATAATAATAAAATAAAGTAAAATAATTAAACAAATAATAATAATAATAAATAAGTAAAATAAAAATAAAGAAAAATAAAATAAATCAAAAATATATATAAAAAAATAAAAAACCATGACAATAATAATAGTAGCAGTAATAAAGATACTAATAGTAGTAGAAACTACTGTCTTAGGTTCATATTCATCAGTCTTATAATCTAAAACTTATAATACTACCCATAAACTAACCCTAAGCAAAAAAACTCCCAGCTCATGGTTCTGCTACGTGGATCGTTAACTTCTACGCGTTCCTATCTGACACCTGCTCTTCGGATATATTCCAATCATTCAAATCCATTTTTACTACTTCCTCCCATGTCAATCTTGGTCGACCTCTTCCTCTCTTTGAGCATTCGATGTGATATATAATTCCAATACACACAGGTGACTCGGAAAGCCTCCTTTGGATATGTCCAAATCATCTTAAGCGGTGTTGAAATAGCTTCTCTTCAATTGATGTTACTTCAAGTTTGTCACGTATATCATCATTTCTAATTCGATCTCATCTTGTATGACCACAGCTCTATCGCAGCATACGCATCTTTGCTACACTTATCTTCTAGACGTGTTGTCTTTTAGTAGGCCAATATTCTACACCATACAATATCGCAGGTTTGATTGTCGTTATGTAGAACTTTCCTTTAAGCTTTTGTGGGACTTTCCTGTCACAGAAAATACTAGATGTTATTTCACTCATCCCGCTCGAATTCTAAAACTAACATCTTCATCAATCTCACCATCATACTGCAATATTGATCCTAAATATCGAAAGAATTCTTCCTTGGGCACTACTTGTCCGGCCAGAGTGACATCTCCGTCATCTGACCTGACACCGCTGAACTTGCACTTCATATACTCTGTTTAGCTCTGCTAAACCTAAAACCCTTTGATTCTAAAGTCTACTTACACAACTCCAGTTGTCTATCAACATTTATCCTACTTTAATTAGCGCAACATCATCAGCAAAGAGCATACACCAAGAAATCTCACGTTGTATACTCTTCGTAACATAATCCATCACTAGAGCAAAAATGTAGGAGCTCAAAGTTGACCCTTGATGTAATCCTACGTTAATGGAAAAGTCCCTGGTTTCACCATCGCATGCTTTGACACTAGTCACAACATTATCGTCAATATCCCTGATAAAAGTAATGTACTTTGTTGGGACTTTTTTTCCAGAGTCCACCACATAATCTTTCTCGGTATTGTCATAAGCTTTCTTCAAATCGATAAATACCATGTGTAGATCCTTCTATTGCTCTCTAAATCTCTCCATAAGTTGTATTATCAAGAAAATCGCCTTCGTGGTCGACCTCCCAGACATGAAATCAAATTGATTTTTCGAAACGCTTGTCATCATTCTTAATCGATGTTCGATGACTGTCTCTAAAGCTTCATTATATGACTCATGGGCTTATTTCCTCTGTAGTTTGTGCAACTTTGAATATTTCCTTATTCTTGAAGATTGGAACTAATATGTATTTCCTCCACTCACCTGACATCTTGTTTGATTTGAATATATTATTGAACAACTTAGTTAACCAGGCTATCCATGCATCTCCAGTGCATCTCCACACCTTAATGGGATGTCATCAGACCCCAATGTCTTGCTTGTTTTCATCCATTTTAGCGCCTTCTTTACCTCGTACTCTTGAATTCTTCGAACAAAATGTCTAATAATGTTATCAAAAGAGTCGTCTAGTTTGATCGTAGTACTATCACCTTTTTTATTGAATAGCTTGTCGAAGTACTCCTTCCATCTATTTTTTATCTCATCTTCCTTTAACAAAAGTCTATTGTTCTCATCCTTAATGCATTTAATGAAGTCTCTTGTCTTCCACTCGCGGAGCTTAGCTATCCTATATACGTTTTTCACCCTCCTTCGTACTTAGCTTTTGATATAGATGTTCATATGTCCGACCTCTTGTTTCACTCGTCACTCTCTTTGCATTCTTCTTTACCATTGTGTACTTTTGCATATTGTCCTCGCTCTTGTGATGATGTAAGCATTTATAGTATTCCTTTTTGATAGCCTTTACACATCATTGTTCCACCACAGCGAATCTTTAGGTTCACGTTTATTTCCTTTTGGTATCCCAAACACCTCAGTAATAACTTTCCAAATGTGCATTGTCATCTCATCTCACATGTCATTTGCTTATTCTTCCATATTCAATGCCCCTTCTCCCATCACTCTATCCTTAAACACCTGTGAGGCGTCTCCTTTGAGTTTCCATCATTTTGTCTGACTAATCTTTACTCCTTTATCCAATCGAACACGTATCCGAAGATGAAACTCGGATATCAAAAGCTGATGTTGTGAGACGACACGTTTTCCGGGTAAGACTTTGCAATCTACACAAGCTCGTTTGTCATCTCTTCTAGTAATGACAAAGTCAATCTGACTAGAGTGGTGACCACTACTGAAAGTAACTAAATGTGATTGTCTTTTTATAAATAAGGTATTAGCTATCATGAGATCATAAGCAATAGCGAAATTCATTATTTCTTCTACTTCTTGGTTCCTATCGATGTATTCAAAACCACCATGCACTCTCTTACACCCTTCACTAGTTGTACCAACATGGCTGTTGAAATCTCCTCCTATGAAAAGTTTCTCGCTACTAGGCACATCTTTAATCATGACATCTAGTTCTTCTCAGAAATTCCTCTTGGCGGCTTCGCTTAGGCTTACTTGTGGGGAATAGACACTAATAACGTTCAAAACCATATCACCAACTACTAGCTTGATTAGGATGATCATGTTCCCTTGTCTCTTAACGTCGACCACTCCGCTTTTGAGGTTCTTGTCAATTAAGATGCCTAACTCGTTATTTTTACGTTTTTTTTTCGTGTACCATAACTTGAAGCATATGCTCTCCACTTCCTCCGCCCTCTGGCCTGTCCATTTGGTATCCTGAACGCATAAGATATTTGTTATGGATATTTTCGTCCAACGCATAAGGAATATGAAAAGATCAAGGAAAAATTGGTAAGGTCCTAAAATAGGCTCAGAGCTGCTTACAAATATTCGCAGGTCAAGACGTAAGCACGGGTTGGAACCGCGTCTCAATCCGAAAAACGGTTTGAAAGATTTGATCATTTTAAGATTTACCTAATACGGTCCGATAATAAAGCATCCAAGACCGCCTTTTGCCAAGGTCTGGCTCCACCCAAATCAGCAAGGAATCTACCCTCCAAAATCAGATCCACACCAGCCCAACGGAGCCGGAGTCAGACCCGCCAGATCTCACCCAATAAGGCCGGACCCGCAAGTGTCCGGCCCTGCAAGGCCTAACAGCCCAAGCGGACCCGCACAGGTCCGGCCCAACATAGCCTGACCCAGCACAGTCCGCCCCAGCAGGGCCGGACCCGCGGCCCTAGTACCGGACCCAGCAGTCCGGCCCAGCTAGGCCAGACAAGCATAGTCCGGCCTGCGAGGGCCGGACTAGCACAGGTCCAGCCCTGCCGGACCAGGGACCACTTGGTCCGACTGAGCCGGACCCACCTGGTCCAGCCCCTAGGCCGGACCCGTCTGACCCAGGCCCACCTGGTCCGGGTCCACAGCCTCTTGATATGCCCTTTCGGTGCTAGACTTACCGGACATTTTCCGGTCTAGTCCTCTTGGGGCTGGATCTATCTTTTTTATACTCACAGGAATGAACTATCTTCTTGGGTGTTCAAGATATAAGAGTCAGAAAGGGCGATTGAAGGAAGATAACAAAGTAATATTCAATAAGCATCCAAGAGCGGTGAAACAACAGCAGAACCACATTCCAAGAAAAGGAAGGTTGAACCAAAGCCTAGAAGCCGTGTGCTCAGCTGTCTCTCTCCTGAACCTCACTCTATAAATACCAGGCATATGGCATCATAAAGAGAGGATGAAAGAAGAATAGCGAAGCTTCCATCAACAATGGCAGACAACCTTGGAAGATAAATCCTTAGTCCTAATAGGAAATTTATTCATATTCAAAGCTTGTACTTGTAATCAGATATGAAAGAGATAATAAAAGTGTAGCAGTGGACGTAGGCACATTCAGGCCGAACCACTATAAATTGTGTCTTTTTACATTTCAGTCTTTTATTTATATTTTATTGCAAACCATTAATTTTCGATCTCAATCATCCGAAACAAAAGTATATCAAATAATAGCTCTCTACTACAAACAATATTCGCTGCTCTACTACAACATCTTGGAGGTGTTTGTTCATTTTTTGTGCAAACAATATTTACACGTATCCTAGTCATAGCGTCAACTATCTCCCTTAACTTTCCTGTTAAGGACCCTACATTCCAACTACCTAATCGAATCCTACTTTCATCGATTAGCTTCCTTGCCCCTCACATTCGTCGAGTAAAGTACGAAGACCTTGCTCGTTTATCACTACATTCGGGCGTCGATGTAGCGCGCCATTAAAGAAGTGACGATCCAACCCTTGCATATTTATCACCATACCCGAGCCTCGATATGACGCACCACTAAGGAAGTGACGACCTAGCCCTTGCTTATTTATCATCATACCAGAGCCTCAATATGGTGCGTCGCTAAGGGGGTTACGCCCCAACGAAATATAATAAAGTTTCATTTCTGGTTACTCTATAAATGATATTGCCGCTAAATATTAATTTATTATATTGACTATTACCCTTTTTACAGAAAATGAAATAGTTCAAATGTTCAGGCTTCCGAATCTTAGAGACAGACGGCTGGACTCATTTCAGTATCCTAAGCAAGTAAGAACACTAGATGAAAGATTCTTGAGAATATTGAAGACATTCAAGTGGGGTCCAGATACTGAGAAAGCTATGGAGGTTCTCATGTTGAAAGTTGATCCCCGGCTAGTTCGTGAGGTATTAAAAACAGATGTTGAGATTAGTGTTAAAATGCAAATTTTCAAATGGGCTGGAAAAAGAAAGAATTTTGAGCATGATTCTACCACATACATGACTTTGATTCGCTGCTTAGAAGCAGAAGGACTATACGGTGAAATGTGGAAGACAATTCAAGATATGGTTAAAAGCCCTTGTAATTTATATTCAGATAAGAAAGATATTGACAAATAGTTAATAGGTTCCTAGTCGGCCCATGAAAACTAGGATAAAAGAAAAGACATTGATATAGACAGTTAGTCAATAGGTTCCTAGTCTGTAACGGCCCGTAATTTTCGACAATTAAAAATAGTAAATTTAATCAGATTTTTGTAATTAAATGTAGAAAGAAATTAAAATTTAAGATTTATAATTGGAATAATACTAAAATGAAATGCAACAATGTTAATTAAAGCTAATTATTAACAATTTGAATGGAATTCCAATTAATTGAAATGGTGTAAGGTTATATTTGGTTATAAAGTGAACATAGGAAAAAGAATGTAAATATTGAATTCATTAATGAAATAATATATTTTTAATGGAAACTAAATAAAATTAGTGTTATGAAAGAAATGGTAAAATTTGTTTGTAAGTATAAACTTATAAATGTAATTAAAGGCTAATGGTGACAAATATTATATATATTACCTATTTATTTGGTCTATTAAATTTAATTGGAAATAAATAACAATTAATTTCCTTAATTAGTGCAGTTAATATAGGTTTAATTGATAATGGTAAAAAGGTTGATTCTATACAATGTAACCAATGTTAATTTTTATCATAGTATGACCTTTGATTTGAATAAAAGGATGGAAATCAGTTTACTTAAATTTATTGGAATTTGAAATTTTAATAAATGAATTTATTACAATCAATGAAATAAAAGGTTACGTAAATGAAAGATAAGATGAAATGGTAAAATATTGATGTAATGGAAGATATAACAATGTTGACTATGCATGTAAGGTAATAATTGATTTAATAAGAGAATGAAACAAAGATAAATAAATTAATTGAGACTTTAATTATAATTAATGTGTGAAATTGACCAAAATTCAATAAAACGGAAATATAGTAGTTAATACAAATAAAGGATGGAAATTGGAGTATATTAACGTAATGAAATGTAAAACAAATGTTAACTATGTTATTAGATCATAAGTTTGGACCATAATTAAAATTCTAAAACAATAAGCTATAATGAAGCAATGAAGTGGAAGGTTCTAACACGTATTAGAATGTAATTTAATAACAGGAATTGGAATAATAAATGTCAGTTTTAATGATGAGTTAAATGAATATTGATTGATAGAGAAAAACATTTATTTAGTATGTAATTTAATGCTTGTTTGATACTATAATTTTATAAACTTGTTTGCATGACTATAAATAAGGATTACAATGTTCACGTATTTATTTAATTGATTTCATCATTTAGGGTCTGTTTTGAAGTGGAAGATTAAAATTAATTGGAAATAAATTTATTGAAATCTTTCAATTGAAAAAGGTAAAAGTAACAAAGTGCAATTAATAAATTTAATATAAGAATGTTTTCATTTGGAATGTACATTATTTGGAAATATAAGAATGGATTTAATATTGTATAAGTTGACCATTTTAGAATATAAGAATGTTTACATTTATGAGTTGCAAGTAACGAATAAGCATTTTAAGGAAAATAAAAGAATGTTTGAGGAAAATAAAGTGAACATTTTCATTCTGAATATAAATATAATATTGTAAAAAGAGAAAATTGAATTTTTAAAACAACATTTTACGGTAGTTAAATAGCAGACATAGGTTGCACGGAAGTGATTTTATTGCTAACCTTGAAATTTAAAATAAATTAAATATTTGAGTTCATAATTACGTGTCGAGAAAAATGTTGTTTTTAAATTTGAATTTTTAAATCATGGTTCATATTTTATTTTATGTAGCGGCGGTCCCCGTTATGTAAATTGGTGTGTTCAAATTTAGTTATGTTGTGGTAATTAAATCTTTAATGAATGTCAAATTTTGTATGTTTGGGGTTAACAAATTAATTGAGTGAACAAATGTTTTGAAATTTGAATTCCAAAAGTTTGTTTATAGAGTAGAGTTGGTCCATTCATTTCCTTTCTGATTAATAATTGTCACACTTTTTTTCATTGTTTCCTCATTTGTTCCATTACTCATTTCCATTTACATTGTCTAAAGCCTTTTCATTTCATGAACGTTACCAACTTTTCATATTTTTAATTCTTTCCTTCACCTCTTTTAATACCTACCATTTTTTTAGGGTTGTTCATATTTTTACTATATTTCAATTCCTACTTTGTTTATATTTAGCTTTATTAGCTTTTCACTAGTTTCAATATTCATTCTTGTAGCTTCATTTTATTTTATCTTATCTTCTGTAGCTTCATTTTTTGTCTTTCTTCGTCTTCCTCCTTCCTTTTTTTCATGTTTCTTCTTCAAATCTCATTTCTCTCCTTTTTTCCAAAGCTTTTTTTCTCTTTTCCTCTTCTTATTCTTCAAATCTTCTTCTTCTTTTTCAAAGCTTTCTTTTCTTTTTATCAATTCTTCTTATTCTTTAATTTTTTTTTTGTTTCTTTCTTTTTCAAACCTTCTCTTCTTTTCATATCTTTTTCTTCAAATCCAGATCTATATAATCTTCTCTCAAAAAAATTCTATAAAAAAATATTAAGATAGCAAGGAAACAAAACAAAATGAGAAAGTAGTTGCAGATCCAAATCTGGCTAGAAAAGGGAAAGCAAAAAGGTGAGTGATTCAACTCACTCACGCAATACTAAAAATTCTATTGCATGTTAAATAAAATATATGATGTGATATATAATTTTATTGTTGTTTGTTGATTGAAGTTGACATTTGAATTGATATTGAATCTGAATTGACATTTAATTTTATATTAGAATTTAATTGATAATTAAACCCCGATATTGATAACTATTATATGTTGAAATATATTGATTGATTTGGATGGTGTTTGAAATGGATGCTTATTGATTGATATGTTGGATGTATGGTTGTTTATTTATTTTAATATGTCTCTGTTATCACCTTGTATATTATTGACATCATTTAAGTGGTCCTCTGAATCATTTTAGAATTGGATAATTAAGACATTTAAATTATGGGTTGAAATGATATATACCCATACAATTTCTTGAATTTGGATTATGTATTGAAACTGAATTATTTAAAAAGTTTAAGTTTTTAATTTAAACTTCGGATTTATTTTAAATAAAGTGGTTGAAATTGGTATTTCGAATTATTTGAAATATCTTAAATTACTGCACTCACGTTGTACACTTGATAGGAGATGAAAAATCCCGTAACATCTCTGAAGCCATTGCACTCATATTTTTATTTGAGATTGATTTGACTTACATAGGAATTTTTAGTTCTGACTCGAGTGTATTGTTTTTCATTATACTTGAGTTAGTCTGAGCTTTTTCGGTGTATTGAAGACCATTTTATTTTCTTGAGAACGAAGACGAAGATTCAGTATATTATTGCTATTTATTATTATTATTCCACTGCTTATTGTGTTCTGCTGCATTATTTTTTATTTTTCGAATGTATGTATAACTCTGATTTGAATTGTAAAAGTATAATCAAATATCATTTGTAAAACAGCTTCATGAACTGTTTATTTGATTATTATATTTTGGCATTCCGCTACGTGATTTTGTGTTTTGTTTTTTCTTCTTTTCTATTATTTTCTTATTTACTCCATTAACAATCCTCCATTTTGAATGGTCTGAATTAGACATGTGTGGTTTGTTGTCGATTTAAATCGCCCAAAAAGGTGGGTCGTTACATAGTCAGCCCATGAAACTAGGATAAAAGAAATGATATTGGAATTACCAATAGGTTCATGGTGATCCCATGAAAACTATATAATTGGACAGCGGGGTCCTTAAATATTTAATCGGTTATTAGTCAGCCCATGAAAACTATAAGGTTAATAGTAATTTTGGAAACTATAATTATGACAGATAATCAAAATGAATTGGGAATGAGTAATCCAGAATTGATTCAATTGTTTTGCATATCATCACATAATAATGTTTTAGATTGAATTAACCACTGTGGATGCAGGGGCACAGAAAATGGTTTATAAAGGTTTTTAAGATATTAGTGAGGAGAAACCCGTTCCGCTAAGCGACGTGGTCTCAATTGATATCTAAATGATTTGAGATAGTATATTATTATTCATACCAGGCTTTATGTCTGACTCGAAGTTTATGTTTTTCCCTTAAACTCTCGAGCATCCAATTGATTTTGAGTAATTTGAGATTTAAGGTTTTCAGGTACCTCTTAAAACGAAAAAGCTTCTGTAGTCGTGCAGAAGGCATTTAGTTATCTAAGTTCTTTCTCATGTGATTCTGCCGTGTTGTTTTATTAAGGCAAAATGGTTCATTGCCTATTATACACTCTGATCACCAATGAGGCATCTTCATATGTCGCTCTGGGGGTATGCTGAAATAATTATATTTTTCTGAACGTGGTTAACGTTGTGGGAATATGTAAAGAATGTTGAAATGGTTTTGGAATGGAATGTGAAAGCTGTTTTGAAAATTTAATTTTTTTCCATATCAATGTGTTTTTGGTATATCAATTTATCTAACATTACTGTATCTGATTGCCAATGATTAATAACTATGGATGACTGCAACACCGTAGCCATTAGTTTGGGCCTTCAAGTGGGGGATGTTACACCCTCTATGCTATATTTGGTGGATACAAGTAAATTAGGCTAAATTTATTCATGATGAAATTAAAAGCTTTTGGTCTCACCATCGACGCACAATTATGTATGCACCATATATCATGCATCTCTTACATGGTCTTGGGGTACCTTCTTATATTTCTCGAAAAACCACCTCCAATTGTATTGTTGGCACAGTGGCCTATGCAGCAGCAACAACAAATGTATCTGAATCCTACTAAATAGACTCAACCTCTTCCTACTCAACAGACTCAACCTCCTCCTGCTCCTCAACAAACTCATTTAGGTCGTTCTTCACAGCAACTTGGTTCCTCTCATCATACTGCGGAATATTATTCCAATTCGGAAATTCAAGAAGCTCGCATTGAACCAATGCAAAATGAATCCATCCGTAATTTAACGCTTAGAAATAAAAAATTAATCACGGTCAACCAACGAGCTTTGAACACTAAAATGACTAGTTTGGAACGATCTTTTTCAACAAGAATGACTAAAATGGAAAAAACTTTAGAAAAGATTGTCTTCACTTTAGGAAAAGTGATGAGAAAAGTACATGGCAGATCATCTTCTCGATCACCAGCTTCTCCTTCACCTACACCATCTTCTCAAACACAAATACCGATCTATCATGATCATACCTTGCATAAAGGAACATCTCAAAATAAAGGCAAGAATATTGAGCAAGAACAACCTGTAGAGGAGGATGAAGATAGTGATGATATGTCCTTGTCTGATCCTAACCAATCTCGCAATCAACATTATATGGCTTTCTAAGGGCTCTCAATTCAAGAAAATGAAGAATATAATGATCAAACTCAATGGCCAACTGAATACGAACAAGATCCATCTGCATACTAGGAATATTATGAAAACTATGGCGGATTGTCCTAATCGTCAAACCGGTATCACTAGCTTCTTTCATTTGCTCTCTTTTCTTTTTTGAACTATGTTATTTAACTTTTAAGTATTGTTGTATTACTTATGTCTCTTGTTAAAATTCGTGTCTGTTCTCATTAACTTATCTTATGTTCTATTTTTGTTTGACATGTCTATGTGTTGTTTATATATCTATTTTATGTGCGTTTAATTTCTTTTCTTCTATTTTGATAATGACAATGGGGGAGAAATATATGTATATACATAGAGGGAGACAAAATTAAAGGGGAGTTATTTTTAACCTGACTAATGATTTTATAGTTGTCATCATCAAAAGGGGTGAAAATGTTAGAACCTCAATTCTTTGGTTTTAATGACAACAACTATGCAATCACATATATTATATATACCTTCTCAATTTACAAGCATGCACTGCAAGAGATCCCTATGCTCAAAGATATCGAAACTCGAAGACAAACAAAGATTTATGGACAATACCAAGTTCATACTAATGTGTTAATAGTCTTAGACAAACAATGTAAGATCTCCTTAGTACACACACACGCTAAAATTCAAATAAACATGATTTGCATCATAAACATATTTTACTTCTGGAACTACAAGCCACAGACGTCTGTGGTTTTCCAACAGACGTCTGTGACAAGGCTTAGGAAATTTACTTCTGAAGCCACAGATGTCTGTGCTTTTCCATCAAACATCTGTCATTTGGACAACTGCAAATTTTTGGATAGATGTTTCTATTAAATTGAATAAACTCATCTCTTCATCGAAAAGTTGCAGCCATTAAATTGAATAGAGTTTATCTAACCGCGACAACTCCTCATCTGCATCTCTTTAATTCTATAAATACTTCAAAGATTGAGATTTACAAACTAACTATTCTCTTAATTTCTTATTACTCTCTATTTACATATTTGTGCATCTATTGCTTACATATTCTAAATCTATCATCTATCATAAACAAAATATCATTTTGGAAAAACCACTTCCTACAACTCAAAGTATACACATTCAGGTTTTAAATATCGGATTTCGGTCACGTTTCGTCTCGAAATTTTTACACAAGTTATCTCGTATCGGGGGAATTCTCGGACGAGATGAGTACATATCGGGTGTACATCTCGGATTGACATCTCGGGTCTTATAATGCATCTCGGGAATATCTCGGATGTACTTATGCGTCTAAAATTGATGTGTCAAAAATTTATTTAACGGTTATAATTTTCTTAGTAAAAATAAAAATGGTAACATACTTGATTTACATGAAAAAATGAATATTTTTAGAAGAGTAGTAGCTTGATTAACTTAATTGATTTGGTGATGATTGAATAAAATCCTTTTATTTGAACATAATAAAGAACTTTTATTTGAACATAATAAAGAAGTGAAACATTTCGCTATGACTCATTAATATAAAAAGTAAAGAATATGTTCAAGAAGTTGGTAAACTATAATTGGATTGAGTAATTTCTTTTAAATCAATATGAAAATAAAAAATATTATGGAAAATAAGAAAAATGTATAATTTCGGGTGAGATCTCGGATTAAGATTTTGATCCATATTTCGGATGAGATTTGAATATTTCGGACGAGATGAGTATCAAGGGAGATATGGAGGAGATTTGATGTCTCGTCTCGTTTAAGTGTGAAAAGGAGATCTCGGGCGATATATAGGAGATTTAAAACCATGCACATTCACATACTCAAAGGAGATCATGAGAAGAATTGTACAATTAGTCAAAATCCATGTTATTTGGAACACAAGATTGTTAGAGAAACACTTTTGTATTAGCTTATTCCTCAGGGCGATGTGAGGTTTATTTGGTTAAAGGAAATACCGAAGGGGAGCTTCCGGACTGAACGTAGGATGGGAGGTCTGAATCAGTATAAAATATCTGGCGTGCTTGCTTTTATTATATACCTTATTTATATTCAGTTGTTATTCTTTGCTTAGGTAATTAGTAATATACATTCACTCTTTTATATATATAAGTTGCATTATATAAAGATCCTTTAGACTTTCATATATATATATATATATATCTTCATTTAATCATTTATTAACATTATAACATATTTATATGTAGTTAATATATATATATATATATCTTCATTTAATCATTTATTAACATTATAACATATTTATATGTAGTTAATATATATATATATATATATATTGACGTTATAACATATTTATATGTAGTTAGTATATATATACACACATATATATTCTAAGTATTATATATACACATACACGAATACACGTATATGCAATTTAAAAAAATTATTATCACTATTTTCCAAAATGTTATATATGCATATTTATTAAATATTAACATATTGATTTAACTTGGTAATCTTTAGATATTTTATTATATAGATCTAGATCTGAAATTTAAAATTTAAAGTCAAAGTCATTTATATTACTATTTACACTTACTTTATATTATAATATCATATATATAAACATTTGTATGTTACAAATTTTATTTTATATTGTTTTAAACTACACACACATAGATATATATATATATATATTAGACAACACATATGTATATAGAGGGAAAAATATGTCCGTTGCAATGTAAATCCTAGCCTGTATACACGGACATATTAAACCGTGCACACTATTTATATTGTATGTGCACATCAAGGTTCGAGAACTCGGTTTCGGTCTCGGTTTCGGTCATTTGAAAATTTGTTTGTTTCGGTCAGTTTCGGTTATTTCGCTCGTTTCGGTTTTTGTTTCGGTCTTGATATTGGATTTTTGCATTTTTAAAGAAAACGTAACGATAAACGATTCAAATTCATATAGAAATATAGCATACAATAAAATAATAATGTTACATACAACATTGAGGGTTATATATTTTGGCATAAAATGTTTTTCCCTTCAACTCAGTTAGTGCTTCGAAATAGTATTAAAGCCCGCTGCAAAATGGAAGCTGACAATACTAGGCCCGTAGGACCAATCCTGAAGATGGATACAAAAAGCATTTACAACTTATTGACCCACTGCAACTTCAGCTACAAAGAAACATTTTGTCTAAATCAATCACGGCATATTGTCTAACTCTCCATTTCTTATTCACGCGGCAATTTATTTGACCCAGGAAAAGAAAAAAAATTACCTGCGTCTTCGATCGGACTTCGCCTTTGCTTCGCCTTTGCTTCGACTCTGCTGGACTTCGCCGCGCTTCGCCTCTCCTCGACTTCGCCTTTGCTTCGCCTCTCCTCGACTTCGCCTTTGCTTTGCCTTCGCCGTCGTCGTTGCAGTCGCCTTTGCTTTCGATTTCGACAGTGGACAGTGAGTGAAGAGAAGTAGGTAATGTTTTAAATTTTTCTTGCTCGATTTCGATTGCTTTTGTTTTTCGATCTCGTGTGTGTGCTTTCGGTTTTGCTTTCTGCTTTCGATCTCGTGTGTGGCAGAAAAAAATTGCTTTCGGATCGCGATTTGTTGAACAGGCGATGGCGAAACGAAATTAGGGTTTAATTTCGTTTCGCCTTACGCCGGGAACGGTACGAGATAGCCGAGATTTCGGCGTTTCGAACGATACCTCATACCTTGGTGCACATACACACCCATGTGTATATGATACACATGTTATATTATATAATATATATATACATAACAATAAATAAAACTTTATTTATAAATAAAATAAAATATTGATTTTATTTAAAATAAATTTGCATAAGATCTAATTAAATTCAGACTTTATAGGCCCAATAAGATCCAATGGAATAAATTTTTTGAAAATTTGTCCATTTATCTCGTTGCATGCTGGTCAAGTTCTAACATTAACTTGTAAAATTAGATTCTACCAATGAAGATTTATACATGATAAATTTGGCCAAACTGTCACACGGCAAAATAAGATGACGTGTGAATATTGATATTTGAATTGTTCGATATTAATCACTAACTGAACTTACATGGGCGAGTCATACAATTGCATTGTTGATTTCTTTGAATTACCACACGATATAATTGATTTATAATTATTATCAATTAATTAAATTAATTAATATTTATGAAATATTAATCATTTGATGTATTAGGCGCTATCAGTATTTTCTAAGTGTTATTAGTAATTAATTGGATGATACGAAAATTATACATGTATATATCGATATAGAATATCGGTATGCATTTAAATATGATTTAAACATCATTAATTATTAAACGGGCTATGATTGTTTAAATGCCCTTAAAGCCCTAGTATTGGCCGACTATAACAAAGGGAGGGTAGGGGATATTTTTTACTTTGAATTCTAAATCCGATTTTAGAATCAATAAGAGGAGAAGGGGTAAACGGAGGAGAATTTATCTCCTTCTCTCTTTATAAATCAATATATCCTTTTATTATTTCTCTCTCGAACCCTTCATCCCTTTGCCGCCATACCCTAGCCCACATACACCTAGCCGAAAATATCAATAGTCATAAATACGTCAAATCAAATATAAAATGTGCTGCTCTAAATCTTTGCAAGGTCCAAAGGTCGATTCAAGATGAATCTAGGAGTTATCTTCAACCAAAGTGCATTTAATGGCATTATCTTCAAGAGGTATATTTTACTTTATTTTTTATAATCATACGGTAGTTAGATCTATACATCTATAACAATTTTATATGTGCATATATTATCTCATCCAATTATGTCATTAACTTATTCACCTTAAACATTTTCTATATATTTGTTGTAATATAGTAATACAATTTTATTATACAAATAAAAATGAATATTTTTGGTTGTATACATTATATATATATATATATATTTAAATATTATATATACATAATAATTAATTATCAATTTTTTTGGTTGTATACATGTTTAAAAATTCATACATACATACATATATACATATACATATACATATACACACACATAATAAATTTAAAACACTTTCGGCAAACTAATTAAAAAAATTCAACCTAAACTTAATTTTAAAATAGGTAAATATTTTAATTATTTTAGAATAACATTTATATACAATATTTTTTTAAGCAAAGTTAGAGGGATTAAATGGGCCCTACCATTTGCGCAAGGAGAACAAACGGCAACATAAGAGGCTATGTAAAACAACATTGAAAACAGAAAAACAAAGGAAGAAAGGGAATATAGGGAGAACAAAGTGCACGTAAAACATGAAACACAAAGAAGGACAAGAAACAAATATACAAAAGAGCATGAACTAAAACATCAACACTACTAATTATTAGTGCACTCATCAAGAGAACGAGAGCTAATGTAGACGCCTTAGCTTATTTCATGTAATTGATAAATTTGCATAGTAGTTCTTGCCTTTTCCTTGAAAATTTTATCATTTCTTTTATTCCAAATTACAAGCAAGAACTTCTTGAGAATTAGAAGCAAAGGTATTGGTTCTTTATTTCTCTATCTTTATATAAGATTCCACTCAATAGCGCTATCCCTACTTTGATGAGATCTACTTGCTTTTAGCATTACCTTGTTCTATAAGTAGAAAGTGCGTTCGTAATTAAAGAACAAGTGAAGATTATCCTCTCTTTCAATCTGGCAGAAGCTACAAGCATCATTAAATATCATCCCTTTGGCAATCAAATTTGCTTTAGTACTAAGGCCTTTTCTCATTACTTTCAAAAGAAGGAAATATTCTTTCAGCCTAGATTTGAAATTCCAAATTCTTTTAAACAAACAATATTTCAGATTCTTCAAACCCACAAAAAGCTTTGTATATTGTTGAAATGCGGTAAACTTTAGCTTTAAAGGTCTAAACTACCTTCTCCACATCAATACAGGATAATGTATACTTTGAAGCTTATGCCATAGCTCCCTAATTTGCTGATTGCTTGAGCAAGGGAGATTAATCCTACAATCTTGGATGTAATAAGAAGCTTTAGAACTTCTTGCGATGCCCGACTAAATTATTTGTTGTTAAGACAACTAATAACTCAAAACCAAACCCTTTATAGCCTATGGGTCATTCCAGAAACTAACAATACCCCCAAATAGTAGTTATCAATTAAACATAAGAGAGTACTGAGCTCCTCGGTTTTAGGATATTACGCCATACTACTGTCCTGAGGAGCATTTATAACCAAAAATTCTTCCTACCTATGCTATGGATCCAAGGCCACTTCGCCCATATATTGTTTTTTATTAGAAGATCATCCAAATGTTTACTAAAGGCAACCATGTTCTAGATCATTAAATTTTTAATGCCAAGCCGACCATATTGTAGTGGCATTTCCAACTTGCAAAATGCTATAGGAATTAGTTTAGTCGAATGCATGTTTCTCGACCAGAGAAAATGGTTTATGGCTCTCTTGATTATACCAATTAGTTTCTCAAGCAAAATAAAGATTTTACTCCAATACACAATCATGAAGAAAATGATAGACTTTAACAAAACAAGCCTACTAGCTTGGCTGACAAATCTATTGGCTCAATTGCCCATAGTAAATGTGATCTTTTCAAAAAGAGAAAGACATTGGGAAGCAGTAATTCTAACAGTGGAGAATGGAATTCCACTGTAAAAAGGTCGGTTAGAGTTGCGTTATCCAAATTTTGATCTAATCGGTCGACCGTATTAGAATAAATCCTCTATTCTCTTACCTATTTATTTGGTTATGGAGAAAGGAAAAGAAGCAATATAGATATGGTATCTAACCAAAATTTAAGAATCCATGCTGAGAAAGATTCATGAATTTAAATATTAACAATGTTTAAGTGAAAAGAGCCAGAATAAGATCATGTTTAAGAAACTCCAAATTACAAACGCTTGAAAATTCTACTCCCCTCAGATTTATTTATCTTAGGACAATGGAGCACCAAAGTTTAATGTCATATTTCAAAAACTAATAGGGGTTGAGATAGTATTTGAGTTCAGGCCCAACAACAATGAAATAAACAACTCGGACACTTTTCTGACTACAAGAAGAATAACTAAAAGAGGAGCTAGCTCTGTCTCATCGATCTTACTCGATCAACTATCAGCTATACAAACTAAAATGTTATAAACTCAATTGGTTGCCCTACTTACTCAATGATAAATTGCTTGAACAAATGAGTTATGTTTTATACTTTCAGATTAAAAGAAGGATGTTATGTGAGTATATTAAATCTACGGATTAATTTAAATATATAAATTTTATGTAATCTTAAGAAGTATAGATTTTTGTTTCATGGATCAGCACTATGTTGTTCTTTGATTTTTTGATAACAGGATCAATAGTTGTTCATAAGAAATTTGAAAATCATTCAAATTTAATTTTGCTTCTACTAACATCAAAATGGTTTTGTATTCATTTTAGCAATTGTTATATATGACTAAATATATTTTAAGCTTATTTTTTATGATAAGGTAAAGCTTTTATTTGGTTCAATATCTCATAATTTTCTTTACAAGTGTATTTCCTTTAAACATTCCTTTGCATATATAAATTTGGTATTTTTTGTGTATAATACTTTTATGGTAGTAAAAATGTTCTTGGTGCG
Organism: Allium fistulosum; assembly: GCA_030737815.1. Taxonomy (NCBI): domain Eukaryota; kingdom Viridiplantae; phylum Streptophyta; class Magnoliopsida; order Asparagales; family Amaryllidaceae; genus Allium; species Allium fistulosum. The sequence goes on along the minus strand of CM060907.1, from coordinate 286,817,794 downwards.
TGGCAACATCCTATATCTACTGGATAGTGCAATAAGTCTATATCGGCATAGGAGCTAACGACATGTTTCGCTATGGCTAAGTTTCTCAATGCTCAAAAGAACTAGCTATGAGTCAAATTTAACAGTTTTGCACATAGAAAATTTTCTACAGTACATGTCAGCAACTACTCATGTTCTTATCACATTACTGTAATTTTTTTACTATGTACTGTAATCAACAAGCCTAAGCTTTCATAAATAGTTTGGTATATCATCTCCGTTGTATGATACTTCTTCATCCGAACAAAGTACAACCTAACTGGATATGAAAACCAATGATACTACAAAACTGCTTTCAACTCACAAACCAATGATAGTTTCGTGTTAACCTCTGTAGCTATAAAGAGACCCTAAAAGCTTTTTCTCTCACAAATCAATTTTATTTTTCCGGATGAAAATAAGGGTGTAATCAACGATAAACTTGATACTTGAGGACCTATAACAAGTGGACGAAAGAGATGACAAAGAGGAATTATCATTGAGGTAAGAGCCGCTAACCCCATATTTTTGCGCAGTTGTTTAACTTCAAAGTAAACATACTACTACTAATTTTTATAATAACCTCTCTACCAACTTCCACCAACAATATTCATCTTCACAACATAGTGGTACATATTTTCGCTATAACGACTCTTAATTTTGTTTTAACAAGTATGTGAAAGAAGTTGCAACAAACTAGCTATGAACTAAGAAACATCAAGCCTCATGACAAAACGTCGCACGAAGGATGTTTGAACCACTCCAACTACCACTACTACGTTTAATAGCGGCCATCCATGCGTCCTCACTATGCTGTGAAGATGAATATTGTTGGTGGAATTTAACTTGTGACATGTACTTATTTAAGTTTGGCGTGTGTGCGCTAAAAATGTTCAAGTATTCAGGATTGAATGTTTTACTATGTACAAACCTTTAGGTCCAGTTATTAACAGTACGTCATTCATTTAATTTTGACCAACTACCACTACTGCGTTTAATAGCGGTCATCCATGCGTCCTCGCTATGCTGTGAAGATGAATATTGTTGGTGGAATTTAACTTGTGACATGTACTTATTTAAGTTTGGCGTGTGTGCGCTAAAAATGTTCAAGTATTCAGGATTGAATGTTTTACTATATACAAACCTTTAGGTCCAGTTATTAACACTACGTCATTCATTTAATTTTGACCAAGTAGTCTTCATTCCTTATACATTTCACATTTGACAAATGCAAATTTGAACTTCCTGCGTTATCAGAAAAATAGCTTACTATACAATGTGTGCACCTGTTATGTGCAACAACTTTTCAATAAAATACATGCAGTTGAACACACTGAGCATGACTTTTTTTTTACATAAATAATAATGATATCAATAATAAGTATAATAGCAATAATAATATTACCATTCCAACTTCTAATACGGATTTATTCTACAAATTGCCCATGTGCGAAGCACGGGCCTCATCCTAGTTATGTTTCAAAGACAAAACATCAAATTCTCCCTGACCAAATTGTCTATGTCCACAGAAAAAAAAATCGCTTGCGTTAAGACTAAATGGCGATGTTATCTTAGCTCTTTCTTATTTACACTCTTCTCATTTTTGTCCTCTCAAATCTAACCTATCTCGTGGCTCGTGGTTGTTTCCTTGAAGGCAGCTCCACCATCAGTCCGATTCAAAACCTATGTATGTAATTTTAGGATTGTTCACTTTGTATTTCACCCTAGGAATTGATTTAGGATTACAGCAGCTTTTGAAGATAATAATTTTTGTTTATTGCTGGGCTTGCAGTCGATTTAAGGTTACGATCGTTTTTTTCACCCCATCAACAGTGTGCCTAGTAACTTAAATTCAATCTTGTGATTGTCTCCTTGAAGACATCTCCATCATCAACCTGATTTAAAACATAGGTGCTTAATTTTAAGATTGATTTAAAACATAGGTGCTTAATTTTAAGATTGTTCACTTTGTAATTTATGTCAGGAATTTATTTTGGGTTTCAGTAGTTTTAGAAGCTAATAATTTTTGTTTACTGTTGGGGTTGCAACCAGCAGTTTTAGAAGATAATATTTTTTGTTTATTGCTTGGTTGTAACTGATTTAGGGTTACAATCGAGTTTTCACTCCATAAGCAGTCCGTTGAGTAACATAAATCTAAAAGTCTTGAAATAGTTTAAGCAGATGTGTATGTTTTAAGTAAGTTGTCTCATTTTCGACTAAATTATCTAGGCAAGTAAACAATAACTTGAAATTACACTTTTATTTGTGGGTTCTAGGTTGCGAATGGAAATGATCAAGATATTGTTCATCATAAGTATTGGTTCGCAAAACATATGGAGGATGTCTATCAAGTGACAAATAGCATTTAAATTTTTTAAAGAAACGTGTTGTAAGATTACTTATGACCGTTTACATGAGTGGTATATTTCTATGAATTAATTTTTTTTAAGGTAATATTGGGCATCCTTACTTAGTGTTAGCATAATCTATGCTGGTGGCATGAATCTTGACATTTAACCACAATGGTAGAGTACGCTGAACATTTTCTAAATAATAAACTATGGTTTACATTATAACTATTGAGGCTTAGTAGCGTTTATATTTTTGTCTAAAAGATAAATGCTTTTATCTTTTTACCAGAAAGATAAGTGTTTTTATCTTTGGTAAAGTCTATTTAGACAAAAAATATAGACACAATTGGTGACACAAAGAATTTCCACCATTAGATTGCCCCCCGAATTCCACCTTCCCCATAAAGACAAAAAAATCCAATGGTTCAAATCTTTTGTCACCATTTTGTGTTTAATTTTGTGTTCAGATAGCCGGCCTCTTTATCTTTTATCAGAAATATAAATGCTTTTTATCTTTATTGAAACCTTATACTTTAATGGGAAAAAATAGGTAAATTATTCTTTGAGTGACTTTTTCAGCATATATTTAAACTATCGTGTCAAGTTATAAGTTTAAAGTAATGATCACACATGGTAAGCTACTTAGTTATCTTAAATTTTTATTTAGTTACCTTGAAATTTAATTTAGTAATTGTTGTCTTAATGTCTTAATATAACTATGAACTTAGTAGCGGTCCAAAACGTTCATACGTTTTTAAAGTACCAAAGTTGCATGTTATTAATTATCATTATCTATAAAAAAGATAAATGAATTTATAATATTAAAATTATGATTTGAGATATTTCCTATATGAATGATCTTCAATGCAAAATATGCACAAAAGGATTTTAAAAAAAATCTATTTCTAAAAAATATGTACAAAATGATTAATCATTTTGTAAAGTAGCACATACTTTGACAAAGAAGAACATAATGATTGGTAACACTCTTAGGCAAAAAGAAATTTTGAAACCATTGTAAACATAATACATATTTTAAAAGAAAGATAAATCAATTCATCTTCTAAAAATAATTCACTTGTTTTCAAAAAGAATAAAAAACTTCTACTATTTAATAACTCAAACCTAATCTTACTATTTATTAACTCAAACCTAATCTTTAATTTAAAATTAAAAGATAAATGAATTTATCTTTTTCGGGACTCAAATGAATTTATCTTTTTCTTTAGAAAAAATAATAAATGCACTCTTTTATTTTTAAGAAGTGAAAAGATAAATGAGTTTTTCATTTTTAAGAAAAGAAGAAAAAATGAATTTAAGTGGTAAGGTTATTTTTAGGAAAACGGTAAATGAAAAGTAAATATATATGCAAAATTGTTTTTTGAAAAATATCATTTCAAGTACCGTTTTCTTGAAACAGATAAAAGTATATATTAATTTATTAAGAAGATAAAAAGTTATATTTATGAGAAAAGATAATTGTATTTATCTTTATGTAAAAAGATAAAACAATTAAAAATATTTTAGAAAGAATAATCTTACTTTTTCACTTAGATGACAAATCTCTTAATTGTGTATGAAATAAAACATCATTTTTTGTCTATTTTGTCTAATGAATTAAAGGAAACTAATTTTCTTTATGTGAAACTATAAAATGCAGGATATTTGGTGCTATGAATACATGATTATTTGCAGTCATATACAAAAATCATATCACACTATCCTTGCATTAAACACAATGATGATGTAAAAAGCAGTGTTTAAAAGATAATTTTACTAGAAATTTTATACTCATATGTTATATGGTTTCAGTTGCGAAATAAATCAAAAACTTTGTAGAAACATACCATCTCTAAATGAAAACATGTTAGTCATATTTGGAAATGTACTTTGTGGCTTCTTGCACGTCTTTGGGAGATTATATGACATTTACTTCACTTCTTGTAAATATTTTAGCTTGTTATTTCTTGAGCTTATGCTTTAGTCTATTTAAGACTTGATAAATTTTTAACATTTGGAAACTGTGAATTTTGCATTTTTTAAGAGATGATATCGATCTTCTTACAAAGTACTTAACAACTGAAAATGATTGATGCTTTATAGGAGGTAAAACTGTAAGATTTGGACATAAAGTGCTTATGTTGTTGATTAATGGTAAGTTAATAACATATGGATAATGGTAAGTTAATAACATATGAAACGATGGATGAAAATGAATTGCATATACAGATAAATGACAATTAATTACTAAATGCCTATTGAAATTTTTGATTCTACCTATTGCAACAAGGAAGAAGTTCTGGAGTAAACAAGATGGAGTGTGATGTTGTGCTAGTCTCTTCCAGGAGCTACTGGATTATTGAGTTACTCCTAAGTTCTCTTGTGAGTTAAAGCTTCGAACATGACCTTATAATTAACTTCTTACCTATTATTGTTATGAAGATTTACTTCAAAAAGTTTACCAACAAAGGATTTAAAATGGCTCATTACAAGGATGAATTGGCTCGTGGGAGATTGCACGCATTCTTCATTGTTGACTTGTTATTTAAGATATTTCTTCTCATCATTGTTGTCAAAAATCTTATGATTTAAATCCCGATTCGGATAGTATCTCTCCCTTTACAATTCGATTTATATTCCGATTCAAACTTAGCTAAAATAACAATTAGGAAAACATTTAACTTGGATTAACATACTTAATATACTCATTTGGATTCACAATTCTAATTATATTGTTTTTTTAAAACCTAGAAGAACTCGGCAGACCTGGGTCTTTTTATCAGAACCCAAGTCTCCTTTCCACTGTGCCACATCCGTGGACTAATTATAATGTTTTCAAACTAAAATAAAAATGTAACAAGTGAGAAAATTAAGTTTTAAGTTTAACCGTATAAGTTCAAACATTAAACAAACCTTAAAATATGGATTGTTTGAATATGCAATTTACGATTTGAATCTCATTTCGATTTAAAGTTTGAACTTTACGATTTACGATTTAAATCTCATTCTGATAACCATGCTTCTCATTTTGAACTCATTGAGATCATCTTCGATTTTAACATGTAGAGCATAAAAACCAAAGAGCTAGAACCAAGAACTTGTGAAATTAAAGAAGAATCTTCGATTAAGTAACAATGAATCGAAGAACAAATCCAGGCAGGAAGGGCTGTTATGGTAATGGTTACCGTTACCATTTCACAAATACCGTTACCGTACCATTTTTACTGGTAAGCGAAAATTGTTTACCGTTACCATTAACGATAGGCTGGTATACCGATAATTTGGTAACCGTTACACTGATAATGGTAAATTACCGTTTGGCTAAAAAAGGTTAGTAACATAACACTGTATTCACACCATAACGGTGTTTCATTATACAATTTATAGTGTTACTTAATAAAAGACACAAATGAGAAAGAAGTGAAGTGTATTTAACATTATTTCACCTGGTTAATAAACTAAATTTAATCATTTGCTTGGTTCTAAATGCCTATAATAAAGCATGTTACATGAATATACATGTATTATAAATTGATTGGTAAAATTACCGTTACCGCTGGTATTGAAGAAATATTACCGATGATTTACCGTAGAAAATGGTAAATTTACCGTTACTATACCGATTGAACTGGTATACCGATTTCACTTGAAAATGATAACCGATTGACTGGTAATGATATGCTAATGGTAAATTTACCGTTATCATAACAGCCATAGGCTATAACACCCTTGTTAACATTCAAAACACACAATATACATAAAATTATCATCAAAAATAAAAGTACTACATTTTTTTGCACTGATGCATGGGGAAACATACATGTAGAAATATTTTTAACCAAAATATACACGTTCTACACTATTTGCAAAATGAATGTAAAGATACTTTGTGAAAGAATGATGATGTTTTTACAAATATATGCAAAAGAAAAACCACAATTTTGTAAAATTTGCGATTTGAATATATATAGACATTATTATTTTGTGAATATTTGCAAGATGGACGAACATAAATGTACTCACAAGTCACAAATAGAATAAGCATGTTTTGGAAATACTTGTTTATGCATTTAATTTTAGAAATTAAATAGACATAAGCATATTTTGAGACAATAAAGGCATTTTTTTGCCAATGAAATAGCCGATACCTTAAACTTTTTTGTTTTGAAAATAATACCTTAAACTTTGCTATAATACAATTTCCAATCAACAACCTTAGCATATCTATTAGAAAAAAAAAGGTTAGGGATCATTAATAAGGCCATCAAAAGGTTATCGCATTGAAAAGGAAATTGTCCATCTAAAGTGAGATGAATCGTATTTTAGTTCGGTTTTATCCACCATCCCAATTTATTAGCTTTCTTTTTGTGAATGGCATTATTAAATGGACTTCAATTTTGAGTGGACGGTTATTTTTTTCATTTTTCGAAAAAATTGCTATGGGGTGTATCAAAAAAGTTTGTCCCCCTTACCAAAATAAAATAAAATATGTAACTGGCCTCGGTATTTCGGTGATCTTGTGCCTTTTTTTCGATCATATCCCGTCCAAAATGGTTTTCGATGAACCATGATCTTTTTTTTTCACTTTTCGACGGGGTTCTAATGAATTTTGGTTCACATAAGGGGTAAAAAGTAAATCTTTTTATTCGATGGAGTCTCCATAACAAAAAAAAATTTAAGTGGAATCCCCCTAAAATTTGCCTCCCTATTTAAAAATAAAGTCCCTTTATCAATTCTTGGATGTGTAATTGACAAAGTAAATAGAATTTGAAGGAAATTCTTAGGAAAGGGTGGAAGTGGGTGCTCAAATTCGATCTGCTTAGTTAGTTTGGAGCAAATATGCAGAATGAAAAATCAAAGAGGATTGGGTGTTATTAACTTAAATAAACTTGAACATGGCTCTACTATGTAAATGGTTATGGAATAAACGAAAAGAAAGCAACTTTGAAGGAATAATAACCTATTTTTACTATAATGGTAAGGTTAATATTCATAAACCTCATCGTCAAATAATTTCTTTCATTTGGGAAGAAGTAAGTTTATTCAACCTTCTCAAACTAGGACTTAAACATATAACTCGCAGGAGAGCAAAACGTTTTTCTGGCACGACCCTTGATTATCGTCCATAATCTTGAAACATGAATTCCCTGATCATTTTCTAATTTCGAGCAATAAAGATGATCTTATCATTGATCTTCATGCCAAGCAGTCTAGTTGGAATTTAGTAGTTAATGATAATCTAATAGGAACCTCATCAAGACAATATTAAACACTTTCATCAAAAATAGAACATATTAACATCGACAAACATCACGACGTATTGGGATGGTGCTATATTTGTAGGAACCCTATTTTGGAACCGGGTCGGTCTACAGCGGGTGAAATAGGTTAATTTCAATTTTTATCTTGTTTTGGATCATAGTGGGGCTATGAAGTATAATGGGTTGTAATACATCCAATCAAGATTATTTAAATAAAATCCACTTTTATTTAATTCTCTAATTTATTTAATTAATGAATTTAATAAATAATATTTCTATATAATTAAATAGTATATCATTATATACTCATGTGTATATGTTGTGCACTTGCATTATATTCCAAATCTAAATAGTTAACGTCCATGTATATAAATGTTGAGATTGTATCTAAAATGTATACGTTCATTATTTATATGTGCATTGACTGTCACAAAACAGAGTTTAGTATTTATATAAAATGCACTTGCAGAGTTTAGTATCTATGTATTTTGGAGAATGCAATCGTTCCATCGACATTCTGACCTACAACGCCTTCAGCTTCCTTATTAGAGGCCGGGATTGTTGTTGATATACTTGAGTAATTTTCCCCTACATTTGGACGATAAGTTCATAGAAGTAATAGTTGAAGGCGGAAGAGTCAGTACAAACTTGTTTAAAAACTTATGGTTCAAAAACTGATAACTTGACTGTAAATCATCATGATGCTTTGTGCGAATAGAATTTGTGCATTCTAAACAGACAGATCCTTTGCAAACAACACAGGATAGGTAGCTCCACGAAGATGTTGCACGTCGCCTTAAAATAGTAGCAAGAAATAAAATACATATTTCCATAAAAGAATTTTTAAATCATACTTATTTATCAGTCTATGAAAGCAGCAAAATAATCTGACTGTTTGATGAACAGTAGTATGTGCGAGAAAGTCTCAAAGTTTTGAACTTCAAATCCTAAGTTCATATTATCAAACGTAAATGAACATTACCAGTTGGTAGCATATAGTCCACAGTTGTCGTCGGTTGATAGATAACATAAGTTCTCAAACAAAGGGTGAGAAGATTTGCATAAGGTTCAGTCGTAAAAATGCATAGAATTTTACCATTGTATCCTGCAGTGGTAGATTTTTATCATTTTGGAAAGAAGATCAATGACAATACAATTGTGCATGAAAAATATATAGATCATGACATGGTAAAGACTTAGGAAGCAGTATTCAAGGCTGGCCCAAGTGAAAAAATTCATCGGTTTTCAGTCAAAAGTCACGCATTGATTTATGGCAATGGAAAAAAATATGTATTGAACTATTAATATCGAGGGTTAGGACACCATTGTATCAAATGGAAAATAAGTGAAAAACCACAGATTTATCATGGAAAAAATAACATAAGCTAAGTTACTTGTTAACAATATAAATATCTCCTTTTTCCACCGCCACTTTAGAAATGGAATGACAAGCAAAGTTATTTTGTGCAAGTCGTATAACGTTGCAATGGTCGTATGTTCAAGCCTCGGACATAAAAATTTAAGTGAAAATTAGCCACAAGGGCCTCTTTAGCAAGTGCAATTAGTTTCTAGGACACACAACTGAAATAATTACTTTTAAGGACAAAATGAAAAATAATTAGTTTCTAAAGTCTAAAAACCTATGAAATTATGTCCTTGAAAGTAATTGGACTGCTGACTTTGTCCTTGAAAATGATTATTCTGCTGATTTTGGTCTTGAAATTACTTTCTGTGGATGTGTGTCCTAGAAACTAATTAGACTGCAAAGTTTGTCCTACTAGTGAAATGCCCCAAAATTTAATGAATTCGTTAATAGAAAGCTAAGAAAAATCAAAGCACCGTTTGTTGCATGCATAACTAAATAAAAAAGGTCGGTTAGACGTGCGTACTCAAAACGCGGTGTAATTCATTTTACATGTGGGTTGCAAGTAAAATTGAAGGAGTGGACATTAATTAACTTTTGGTTGAAATGGTCAAGTGTACACTGGTTTAATAAATGTTTAAATCAGTACGTAAAAATGCTACTCTGCTGTTTCTATATTAAATAATGCATGAAGAATTTTATTGCACGGCAATGAGTTAACATAAACATGTTTAAGAAGGCACAGTACAAAATATTATGTTAGGTTGCGAACATATTTGTTAATAAATAGTTAACAAATAAATCAAGCAGTCGTAGATGATACTGGTAGGAGAACAGTTTACGACGTCCATTATAGTTGTAGTATATTAGTATATTTGTAAACAACCAACAGATATAAAAGTATTGGATTTTTCTCTCTTAAGCACATTTCAATTTGAAATAGTAATCAGAATAAGTAGTTAGCACATGTGTGAAACATATTCAGTCCGTGGTGTGTGGCAAAAAAGAGCGAACATGGGTAGTTAAAACAGTGCAGTGAATAGCAAGTTTAGTTTCTGTATATAAATAACTACAGTTAGATGATAGATGTTTAAGTGACAACTAACTCACATTTAATCAAACCACAGGAAAGCAACAAATAAGAATATGCGTCAAATGAAACATAAATCAATAAGTTTGGTAAAGCCGTGGGTAATAAAATTTACCGTTCACCAAACAGTGTACCTAAGAATGACAAAATGTTAAGTTAAGCAAGTTGAAGGTAGTAAGTCAATTATATGTGAATTAGTTGTTTCATTAGGAACGGCAGTATCGCAAACAGTTGACTGTCAACGTTGGTTGGTACTTCAGGTTTGAAATGATTTACTGAACAAACATGAAAACTGAAACAAATAGAGACTGTAAGGAAGCTTCATTATTTTTTACCTCAAATTCGAATGGCCGATGACGGGTTGGTCAGTAGCGGCAGGCAGTTGTCGTTCTTCGGTTCATTAAATGTGGACAGAAACTTGCGCCTGTCAAATGATGGTCACAACCATGGAACTGCACGGTTAATGGACCTTCGATTCGATTTTGAAATTAATGGCGGAGTAAATTTGGTCATAGAGTTATTTGTATGGTAGCATTAGTGATTCGTGCGGGAATTAAACGTAGAATTTGGATTGAAATAAATTGTGTTACAAATTGAGGGTAAGGGTTAGCAGTCGTGGAAGAGGGGTGGTGTGTGGTAGAAGTAAAAGAAGGGTTAGTTGGATTGAAAACAAGATTTAGGGGAAAAGCGGCGGAGAACTGTTGGGGATAAGGGTTAGCAAAATTGGAGTGAGGGGCGGTGTGTGGGAGAAGCACATTTAATACGGCTTTTGATTTATTAAAAAGGGAAATGGGAGAGGCACGGAATGTTGTTATTTTGAAATGTTTACTTCTCCTGTGTACACGTCAGCAACAGTTGCGTCCTGTTTTGTATTATAAGTAACAAGTATAAAGGCACGCGCAAAGCGTGTTCATAGGAAAAATGGTGCAATTTCACCCTCTATTTTTAAGTGCAATTAGTTGATTGATCTTACACCTTAACCATGAAGGTGTTGTTCTATCATGTAAACAGTGGTATAACATGAGTGTTTGATGCACATAGTAAAACATAATATGTCTAATTCAGAATACACTAATTTGAAGTCCAACTGTTATGTACTTTGAGCTTGCACATAGATAACAAATATTGAGTATTCTTTTTTTTACTCTTTTGGAAGGTGCAAAATACCGTATGAATACAACTTTATTAATTTGTGTACAGGTAGATATTAAAATTTACAGCGCAGAAAAAACATTTCAACCATATAGAGCATGTCCAAGCAACAGGGTTTAAAAACACATATTGTTTGGTATAATGACAGTCTAAAAAGCAATATATGAATGGTAATAATGTCGAACAGCATAGTGCAGTAATGTTGTAATTGGAAAACGATCGGACAGATTCAGTTGGTAAAAATATACATGAAAATGGTAACATATAATTGAACGTATCATTGTACAAGAATAAAAAAAATAAACTATCTCGAGCAAAGTGAAGAAAACTTTGCTTTCATGGTTATATCTTGCAGCCGAACTTGTAAAAGGATAAATTTGTATTTTCTTCCAGTATCCTGAACGACAAAACAGGTTGAATTAACAAATTGTAGACTGCTAAAACCGATTATAAAAATGTAAACCGTTAAAGCTTAAATTAGTAGCAGTATGAAATATCTAAATTTCTGTTGTTTGACATTACAGTTTCCAGATGCGCAAAAATTAAATTTTTAACAGTTGAAGCAAACAACTAATTCAAAGCTGTAGAAGTTTTATATTTAACAACAAATATAAATTAAATTTTTTGGAAAATGCAACTAATCGGTTATGAATAAAATTTAACTTAATTGAATGTTTATAATTAATTAATATACTGTTTTATCATAGAGAACGATGAAATAATGGTTATATATGTTATTAATGAAGTTATTGGAAAAATGGAAGTAAGTTTTGCGAACTGTTGTGCCAGTTTTAAATAAGTTTTATATTACTAATGAATATCTATTAATCGACTAATTATATATAAGTATAAGAAATTAGCTATTTACTGTACATATTAAACTGCATATTGAGAAACAGAATGGGAGGTTGAAGTAAAAACAGTACCTGTTGTAGGTGTTTGTTCCAATTCAGATGTGGGCAGCCGTTGCGCACGTCGTTGTCGTCTACGGTTAACAAGCTGAAGTTGTCTAGCTTCGTTCGACAGTCTTTCACGTCGTGCCCATTGTCCCAACCAACGCTGTACCCGTTGTTGATCGTCCATCTGTATGGAAGCCGAGGGAGGGAAAAAAATATTGACATCAGTAAATGCTAAATAAAAATGGAAGTAAAGTGAAGTAAATGTGATGTAATGAAACAAAGTGTTGACGTGCAAGAATGGGTGAGAAATGAGGAATGGGAATGTAAGAGTAAGTCAGGGGGGACTGTAGTTTGAACCAGCGGTGAAAAAAAACTAAACAGGGAATAGAATACCTTGTTGCAGTTGCAGTGTAGATGTATGCTGACAGGGGAAGAGGAGGTGTAGTTTAAGTAGGGTGGATATTTTGGACGTTAAGTAGGAAAGGGAAAAAAAGGAGGAGATATTTTGGAGTTTGAATGGTTAAAAAACATAACTAATCAATGTGGAATAGGTCAGATCTGACTGAGCGAAGTAGTTTGTAACAGTCAGTTGAAAACCGATGTATATTGGAAAACATACAACCACATATATATATGTATAAAGAGAAATATTGTACATTTTTAAAGCTGACATATTCGAAAAGTTTATGCATTTACAATCTAGTATGTGCGGTGTTAACGTTATACGTAGCTAACATAAGGTCATATGTTCATATATTGGATTCAAACTGGTGGAAGTAATAAATTTGAGAGCTATTTCTGTTAATTAAAGGTTTCAAAAGTTTAAGAAAAAAAGTAAAAGCAAAAAATAGTGGTAAAAAGCCTTGCATCTGGAAACTGTAATGCCGAAAAACAGAAATTTAGATATTTAGTACTGCTACTAAGTTAAGGTTCAAAAGTTTACATTTTCAGAATCAGTTTTAGCGGTCTAAAATTTGTTAATTCAACCCGTTTTGTCGTTTAGAATATTGGAAAGAAATAAAAACTTATCCTTTTAATAGTCAAAATTTAGAAAACCAATTAACGCACAGGGTTATTATTAACGGATTTCTCCATTTTTCGGAACTGAATTTTCAATGTTCATAAATTATTTCGAGTACGAAGCAGTTTAAATTTTCAAATGCTTAACAGTAACGGTTAAAAAATTATAATTCAATTTTTGCACGATTAATTATCACATAGGTGGACTGCTTTAAAATCAAACAAATTCAGAACTAATATTTATACAGACGAAACTGAAACACGAATTTTAAAACTGTAGACCCACTAAAAACCGGATTTTAATCCTGTGAGTTAGACAACGCATGATACTATTGACAGCAGAGTACATATATGCAGTTGATGTGTTTACGCGTTAAGGCTTTAGTCAGTTTGAAAGTAAATGACATGTATGAATCCTATTCGAAGTGAAACGTGCAATTATGTGTAAAAACATATATGCAGAAACGGTTGAAACATATATACAATTACATGATATTGGTAGGCTTGAAAATGCACAGTCATGATCCCAAAATCAGAGTCCATGACAAATGTAAGTGAGGTAGGAAATCAAGTTTAGGTATAATTCCCCAGTTTTGGAAATAGTAGATCAGCCTATATGAGCAGATGAGCTTGGAATTTGTTGGTTTCTTTTGACTGTTAAAATACAATGGGTGAAATGAAATCCGAAACATGTAGAGGTATTGAAGTTTGAATGCTTTAAAAAGTCATCTTTTTAGAGTTGAAAATTGCCAGAACGGATTTTAGATTTTTAAAATGCAATGGATGAAATGAAATCTGAAACATATTGGCGTAATGAAGTTAGAATGCTTTAAAAAGACATGTTTTTGGAGTTGAAAATCACCTAGCGGAAATATGAAGACCGACTACAAATCCTATACCTTGACAGAGAGCACGATAGTTGATTGCCGGAGCCATAGTGGAATAAGCGATGTTGGTTACCGCTGCCATTGATGCATACAGGCAACATCGATTACCTCTATAATTGCCAAACAGCGACAACAGGAAGGACTTTGAAGTCAAAAATGATTACAGACTGTCGATGACGTTGATGTTACCTGATCTCCTGCGACTTTGTGTCGGAGATTGAGATGTTTCTTGCTTAAGCTGAATTTTGCCTCGGATTCATCGAGGAGGGGTGTGGAAGTCAGTGCGTTGATGACTTCCCTGTTGTTCCTTAAGCTTCGGTACAGCTGCATACTCTTTCACCGTATGTGTCGAAGTAGGCCGTGTGTAGGCTATGTATTCTATGACAAAATATGTATACAGTTTAAAAAAGTAAACATGGTGGTTTGGAAATGTTAAAAAATGAAACTCATATCGTATAACTCGTATAACACATATCCATTATTTGCACAGGTGGGTGATCAGTTTGGAACAAATTTTGTTTTAAACTTGTGTAACCACTTTTCTGTAATGACAGATAATGTCCAAGTGCACTTGGGAGATTCCTCATGTGTGTGCAATAAGCTTCATGGTAGGCATATGTTGTGCGTGAGGAAAAGATGAACAGTTGGTATTGGGAAAACTAAATAATGATCGGTATGTATTTGTTTGACTATTTGTATATATGTGTATCGACAGAAACACACACACACACAAACACATGACACACATTCTTTAAAATATGAAAACTAAAACCGTGTTTGGTTGTATAAATTTTCTTGATTCAAACCTTTTTGTCGTTAAAAATATAGAGTAAGAACACAAATTTCTCCTCTTAATAATCAATATTTAAAAAAACCAAGTACTGTAGAGGGTTATTATTAACAAATTTATCCTTTTAATAAGTGGTATTAGGAAAAAATTACTGTGGAGGGCTAGTATTATCAGAATAAAATATTTTTTAAATTTTAATCAGAAGCCTTAAAACAGTAACAAATATATTGGTTATTCAAACTACACAATCAGTACCCAAATTTTCACTCCGTTTTTTGTAATTGAATTTTCAAAATTCGGAAATTATTCTGAATACCAAACAGTTTAAATGCTCAAATTGTTAACATTAACGGTTTAATATTTATAATTCAATTTTTCCACGATTAATCAGTACAAAATTGGAATATTTGAAAATCAAACAAATTCAGAACTAATATTTAAGCAGAAGAAATTAAAACACGAATTTTCGAAAAGCTACAGTAGTTGCGGCCATGTAAAACTTTGCAATTTGGTATGAAAACATATAAGCGGATGGAGGATGAAAATGCAGACATTCTCAATCAATCACCAACGTAAAGGGCTTGTGAAATCAAGTTTGTGTACAGTTCATCATTTTTGAAAATAATAGTAGTTAAGCCTGTATAACCGAAACAATAGCTGGAACCTGTTCCGGTTTTAGAGTTGGAAAAAGTAAAAGCAAAAAATAGTGGTAAAAAGCCTTGCATCTGGAAACGGTAATGCCGAAAAACAAAAATTGAGATATTTAATACTGCCATGAAGTTAAGGTTTAAAAGTTTACATTTTTAGAATCGGTTTTAGCAGTCTAATTTTTTTTTAATTCAACCCGTTTTGTCGTTCAGAATATTGGAAAAAAATACAAATTTATCCTTTTAATAGTCATATTTAGAAAACCAATTAATGTACATGGGTGCTATTAACAAATTTCTCCATGTAATAATCAATGTTTAAAAAAAATAAAGTGGAGGGATGAGGGGTAATATTAGCAGAATAAACATATTTTCTTAATTTTAAGCAGAAGTTTTGAAATAGAAGCAGACATATTGATTATTCAAAAATCACAGTCAGGACCCACAATTTCACTCCATTTTTTGGAACTGAATTTTCAATGTTCAAAAAATATTTCGAGTACGAAGCAGTTTAAATTTTCAAATGCTTAACAGTAATGGTTAAAAAACTATAATTCAATTTTTGCACGATTAATTACCACATAGGTGGACTGTTTTAAAATCAAACAAATTCAGAACTAATAGTCATACAAACGAAATTGAAACACGAATTTTGAAACAGGAAGAAATTGTCGTCAAATGTTTGCAAAATTGAGCGGCTCGACGATTAAAATGGCAAGCAAGTAGTAGGAGAAAATTTAGCAAAATGACAATATCAATTAGACAGAAGATATACGTAGAAAACAAAAAAGCAATTGTTGTATATTTCGGTGTAAGTATGCAGGAAAAAATGCAAATTCCAGTAGTAGTAGACATACATTCTAACTTATTAGTAAGACTGTACATGTCACCAGTTTGAGTAAGTGGGAAAATTAAAAAAATGATGAAAAAACAGTAACAATGATGAAAAACTATATACCATGTTTTCATCCATTTAAGTTAGACAGTCGCTGGATAATAGCTACGTCGATGGTCTTATTTCTAGCATTTTCTAATTTCTTGAGAATTTGTCAAGGGGTGCTGACACATTCCTCTGCAATCTTTGTCTGCAAATCCATTGGGAGAGCAGGGTATTGCTCGCATAGATAACCATCAATTACATCATACTGCAAAGCACCGGAAGAATTGTTAGTACTCTAGTCATAGCTACTAAATTGCAGAACAGAGTACAGAGTTTGTGTATGTAGGTAACTGGTCGAAACGAAACATTTTTTTCACCTTTTATGTCGTTTTATGTATGTATTTCAGTAGAGCCTAACAGACATGAACAAACTGGTAAGTAAAAAAGAGTTTGAAGTCATATTACTTTGTTACCATAGTGTCACCAACAATTGCTTTCAGTATGATAATGTTACGTAATTTTAATACAAAAAATTACTGCAGCAACTGCCATACCATCTGATATCAGAATATAGAATTCCTCAGTTTTCAAAATTATAGTTCATCTTGGATAATCGGAGAAGTAGATTTGTAAATTGCGATGGTGGAAAGTAAATGAGAAAGACCAACAGCAGTAGAAAGTTGAATGGTTGAAAAATTCAGGTTGACAGAGTCGGAAATCATAAACACAAAAGTAGTACGGTGGAGTAAAAAGCCTATACCTTAACCGAAACCGTCAGTTACGAACGTCGAGTTGTCGACGACATGAGCGGTGGTGAGTAGCTGGTTGATTGAGGTTGAGCGACGAAGTTTGTGTTGATAAAGCTCAAATTCGGTTAGGGTTTGTAAATGGATCTGGGAAGTTGGACGATTTTCGTACTGTTTGATGATCTTCGCCGACCGTCGTTCACCCTTAGCTTGCAAGCTGCCTCGCCAAGCATCAGATCTGGATGTTAGGTGGGGAGAGCGGAAAGCAAATGGTGCAAGTGGACATGTTGGAGGGGAAAAGCGAGGAGAGGAGAAATGGGGGAGAGGAGGAATATCAGGTTGTAGAAGAGTCGTTCGGTTTAGGTTGTGGGGGGAAGGGAAGAAAGGGAAGGATGCCAAAGGTGGTTGAGGTGGAGCAGTGTTGAGGAAAGGCGGTTAATAATTGATGGGGGGGAAAACATGTGGTGGAGAAAGTGGGGAGAGGGGACGGTGGGGGGAGGAAATGAAAACAGGCTGATGTGGGATTAAAATGCACGGGTAAGGAAGGACGAATATGCCCTCTTCCCTTTGTGTGTACGTAGTTGTGGTTTTAGTAGGGAGAAGGGGTTGTTGGGAAGTTCAAAAAAGCTTCACCAATATAAAGTATTTGTATTATTAGTAGAGATAGATGGTTAAATGTTAAAAGGACTTAATTTGAATGTGTAACTGAAATCTATCCTAGGTTAGTTTGGGCCTATTTGTCAAGTACTTGTTGCAAAATGTCTTACAATTTACTTTTCTCAAAAGTAACTTATAAGTCAGAAGCAACTCTTTGTTGTTTATGAAGTTAGTTAAAATTTTGGTTTATAAGTTAAAAAAAACGGTTGTCAAACACTTTTTTGATAGGGTTGCTTAAAAGTCAATAAATAGAAAATTAAGTTGTTTTCAAATAGCGCCTAAAGCTGAAAACTGCTATCCTGCAAACTAAAGCTAGTGAATAGCCAAGCCCTTGAAACTAATTTCCACTTCATTAAATGCGACTAAGCTCAATATTTCCTCCTTCAGTCAATTCAGCGGATTTCACGATATGGAAATCAAATATAACGTCCATGAAGCCATACACGTTACATTAGAACATGAACCAACTCTACAATATACATTTGATTCCCATTCTTATTCACCACCCTTTCCTAAAATGCAATCAAGCCTGTCGAATTTTCCAACAGTCATCTTCACGAACCAATTCAAAAGATTCGCCATTTTCATTTTTTTCCTTTTATGGCCCATGTTTATTTGTGCTCATGAAATTAACAAAGTTCAATGTTCACTAACAAAAATAATCCTGAAATATTTTCTACTCATTAACACATACAGATAAGAGTTAGATAGATTAAATATATATATATATATATATATATATACCTATCTTCTATGGCACTGCAAACAGGAGCGTCAAGACAAGTTGACAGCTTGGATACTCAGGCTGAACATCAAAATTATGGTAGGTTTGTTTTGATTTGCATCAACAAAATGACCTCTTGAAGCAAAAAAGTACCATATTAAAGCACTAGAAACAATTTCACTAACAAATCTATTTCAATCTCAATGAACAGTAAAAGTATGGAATAATTTAGAATTATAATCTTGGGTCCTTATATTTCATAATTGAATTGTAAAACGGATCTCTAACTCGCTGATTATATAAATTGGGTTCCTATTTCTCCAACATCACACACGACAATTATTAGCATTCGTCAACTCATTTATTTTCAACCTTTAAAATGTGATAACTTTTTATATATTAATCGGATTTAATATCATTTTTACCATTAAATCAAAATTTTAATAAATTTTCTAAATTATATCTATTGTTGATATCTAAAAATAAATAAAAAACATAATTTATATGGCAGTTTTTAACTACATTTTAGTAATGCAGCTAAAAACTGCATTTTTAACAGTGAAGTTTTTAACCGCGTTACAAAAATGCAATTAAAATCTACATTTAAACAGTGCGGTTTTTAACCGTTTTTCTAAAATCCAATTAAAAACTGCACCATAAAACTAATTTTTTAACTGCATTTAAGAAATACAGTTTTTAACTTCATTTTTAAATCTGTATGTTGCAATTTTTAACTGCATTTAAGAAATATAGTTAAAAACTACATTACTAAAATGTACTTTTAACTGCATTTTATAAAAGCAGTTGAAAACTACAACATATTAATGCAGTTTTAACTACATTTGAAAATGCAGTGAAAAACTGCATTATAATAATGCATTATGATAATGAATTTGAAAAAATTCGAATTTGAAAAAATGAGTTTTGAATTTTAATTTTTACATATTTGTAACACCTATTATTTGGAAGATAATAAAATTTGTGATTTAACGGTGAAAACGGTTTATTAATTCGATGTTTTCAGAAAAATTGTTGTACTTTAAAGATTAATAACTAATGGGATGCATTTTATAAGACTGTGAGAATAATAGAGGCATTTTTTTATTATAATTAATTAATGATAAAGACTTATCGTACAAAGCTCCTATATAAATTAAATGTACCATTTGAGTTCTTTTGTTTGCTAAGGAGCGAGTTTTTTCATTTTCGATGGATTTTCCAGCTAGCAGCTCATTATCTATGGGTGCGCATTTGCAATGAACGAAAACAGAAAATTTGAGTTTGGTATTTGAGTGGGGAAGTTATTTGAACGAGAAATGCATTTGGTGATGCGAACGGGTATTTGAACGAAGTATTTGAAATGTGATTTTTTTATTTTATTGATTTACAGTTATTTAGTTATTTGTTTTTAACGTCTGGATTGGGTTGCTTCAAATACAAACTGACCATCATCATGTCTTTTCTTCCTGTTTTGTTTGTTCCTCGTCCTAGAGCCTATAGTGTGCTAGTTGAGGGGGTCCACTCTTGAAATTTAGTCTCATTTTGGTTCAGTAGTATGGGATTCAAACATATCATTGTCTGAGACTAAATGTCCTTGTTCATTGTTGATATTGCATACATTGCTAGTTGGGGGTTGAGTGAGAGAGGCCGAGTCATTAAGCATGGAAATCTCAGCCTGTAATGCCTCTTTGGAGACCGGTCCATCCATGTTATTATTTGTTGTATCTTGAATTTTTCTATGGTATATACTGGGATCGTACTCTGATTTTTCATTTTCTAAGATTTGTGTGTTGTGTACTTGCTGTGAGTTATGAGTTATGACTATTTACTTCACCGCTAACTACATCGATCAATTTTCAGATATATTGCCTTTCTCAGCATTAGTAGTGTGGTTATGATGACTACTGTCTGACGCATTTTCATTTATATTAAGATCCAAATTCTGCCTTTATACTTGAGTTTCACTATTTTTTTAATCTTTGTCCATGGAACCAATTGTGGTATTTGTCTCAGTATTTGCTTTGGGATCCAGACTTTCTCAAATGGGAAAAATCTACTGGAATGTCCAAAACAATTGCAATTTTGACATAAGTTAGGTTTTTGTTCGTATTCAACTGGTAGAATGAACACCTCATTACACTTGTTAATTATTGCCACATCGATAGGGAAATTAAAATCATTATTAATTTCAATTAGAACTCTCACAAATGAAATCTTAATTATGCCTTTTGTGAAATGGCATGTTTTAACAGGGTTTTTCAAAACAAAAACAATTCTGCTGTGACTAGTAGTCCAGTTTCAAACATGAAAACTCAACCCAAACTGGAATAGTGTAGAGAAATTCCCTAGCAAAAATAAGATCAAACACCCACATCTTCATCATCATCCACCGTTTACCTTAGAAACAGGGACGTCATTCCAATATTCGACAACAATCTTTTTTGTTTTCAGATTTAATAATGTAAAAACCATTTTTTTGGTATAGTTAAAGATTTCTCCAATGGATTTTCAAACCCTCTCAATGTAAGCACTAAAATAATGATAATATAGTCGAGTGCGTAGCACTTAAACTAATATCGAATTGTCCTAGTACCATTTTGATGAATCCACCACCGAGTTTGTCATTCTTGCGCAATGCCATTGGCTAAAATTCTTTACTATTTATCATGGTTGCCTAAACTACCTCTGACCAACCATTTGCACAACATTTTGTAGAATTCATTATCGATTTCATCATTCTGTCTAGTATATCAACCATGTTTATTGATAATAGCTGTAAGAAAAACCAAAAATAATGTTGGCTTAATTCTTACAACTAATATTTGGCACATGTCAAACATTCTTATATATTTTAAATTTTGATAGAGAAGAAATGGTTATATTATGACTTTTTTAATTTTATATTCATAGAAATATTTGATTGAAATATTTCATCGTTTTTAACAGAAATAACTCAAGAACTCTTTTCATTGTTTTAGAGCTTTCCACTTGATCGTAAGAATCCATTTTGATGCTCTATGATGATTTTCCAAAATTACATTCATCGATTTATTTTTTAACTAAGAACTAGAGAAGAAGATGGTGCTGTCAGGATGCTAAATGTTAGTAATTCGTGAGCTGTAGTTGTAAATTTCAAATGAAATGTTCTTTTTTTATTTGGAAAAACCATGCAGCAATAAGTGGTTGACAGGTAGAAGGTATGTCATGTTTAGAGACTTTAGACTGTCATTCATAGATAAAAATTAGGGCGGAATTCCAAACCTTATACTACTAGCCTCAACTTGAATGTTGTTAATCTTATTCACAATAGTGAGTGGTCATTGGGCAACATAAGTTTGTCAAGCAGCATAAAGGAGGAGATTTTTAGCATTCAAATCCATAAAAATAAACCTACATATTTCTGGTGATGGATTGCACATCAGCAAGGAAATTTTAGCTTGAAATTAGCTTAGGAAGTTCCAAGGCCAAGAGGTGCAAAGTATGAATGGGCTGAACATATTTGGAACAATGCGTGCTGTCCCAAAATGTCATCATGTACATACTTTGCCATGCTCGAGACTAGGATGCTAACCGATATCCTTATGCTGGGTAAACAACATAAGCATTTATCGATTATGAACTGTTTTATTATTATTGATGAATGCATTGATATTACAATGGAAATTGGATTTTATGGTACAGGTCTCTTACCATGTACGTAGAGCTTTCGTGTTCAGGGCCAGGATTGGATACTTCAAGGAGAGTAAAATGGAAGAAGAAAGAAAACATTTTGCAACTATGTCCTTTTATCAAGCAGTTTCATATCGATGATGGGTGACTCAACCGACAACCTTGGCGATGAATGATGGTGTTAGAATTTAACCAGACTCAAATGTGACGACTTCCTTACCTGTGCCCTATAACCACACTTACCGTTTCTGTGCAGTTTACGCTTCAAAGCTCTAAACTGTCTAAATGTTGTATCTAAACCAAACCAAAATTGCACTTCGAATGCAGATTAGGCCTGCAAAACAATAATGAAAATGCTTATAAACTACACAAAAAATGTAATTCTATTACAAATTTATAATGATCATATTCACTAAAAAAGACCTGATGTTTTAAACTAAAGTAAAACAATTATGCAACAAGTTAAACAATGTAGGATTATTACCATATTCATTTCTGTGAAGTTTCATTGATATTGCAAGTGCAAATTCTCACATAAAAGCCGCTTATATTTATGTCTAGTTTATAAATGGATTGTCAAAAGAACTTCATAATATCGTAGATTGAAAATTCCAAAAGATTCATTTGATTTACTGTAGGGAGTAGAGTAGGCGTTGCGAAAGAAGGTGTAGTAGATCCTTACATACATATATGTATATGGTGTGTGCGTGTATGTATGTGTATGCGAGGAAGGTTCTATGCTTCCAGATAGAAACCATATTCATGCTAATAAATAAGTGAACGGATCTCTTTCAAAGCATAAATTAAGATTATTGTTTGTGAATCATAATTTATTCTGATCCAATTGATTTTCAAAGCTGTTTATCATAAATGAAATGTAATATAGTAGGTCTAATGAATATCTTAAACACACACATGCACAAACAATTGTATACTAGTTAGTTTTATATTCAAGGTCAAAAAATTAGGTTCGGCCATACTAATCTAGAAAATATCTGTGAGAATAAATTGCCCAAAAGAACTTGTCATTGCCCACTTCTATGCCACTGCAAATAGGAGCATCAAGACAATTTGGCAGCTTGGATACTCGGGTTGAACATAGAATCAAGATCATTTTCTAAAGAAAAAGCACCATTGAAGCATTATAAACTAACAAATCTGTTTCAATCTGAATAAACATAAATGTGGAACAAAGTAATTAAATTTACCATTAATTTGAGTTCTTCAGATTGCTTTGGAGTGAGATTTTTTCCATATAAGGTGGACTTTCAAGGAAGCAGCTCGTTATCCGTCTATCTTTCCTTGCAATTCTAAACCTTCTGCCATTCCTTCATGCTAGTGGAGTAGTTACCAATGAAAGCCTGTTGTTTGCTAACAATCTCTCTTTGCTCCTTGCCTCCATTGCTTGCTTTTTTGCTGCTTCTTTATTTGTTTAGAAATGCTGGGCTTTTTATTAAAGATATTTTATAAGGTTGATCGTTTCAACCACAACAATGCACTTATTGGCTTCTTGTGTGCCTGAAATAATTGGTGAATGGAGTCGGTTATATTGGTATTCAGGTTGAACATTAAATCTCATAATCATCAATTCATCATCATCTTCTTCATTTTTATTACTATAGTCATACATAACTAAACTCCATCTTAAACTTCTGAAAAGCAACACAACAATGCTGACACATGTCTTCTTTGGAAAATTTAACTGCATAGAACCAAATAGAGTAGGAAAAATTGCTAAACAATACAAATGAAAACGAAAAAAAAAAGCCCGTAGTCCACGTACTATAAAATTGCAAAAGAATCATCGTTTGAAAAAACATATATGCTTATGATGTGTACTAAAAATAGAAAGAAATAAATAAAAAGACATAACATATAATGCAAGGCTTGAAAGTGGATCTCATGCTAAAATTTGCTTTATATATTAAATTAGATTGGAATAACTGAAATGAACCAAATAAGTTTATTAACATCTAATTTGTTAGTGTAAACGGGGATTCAGATTTACATCTTGAGATGATAATAAAGGTCAATACAATTTTATAACAATAATAAAAGAAGATTTACCTATACGTAGACGAAGTAATCGATCTCTCGAAGTGGGAGTACTACAGAATAGCTTTGTTGATTATTCTGCCTTAGACTATTACAGATTGAAAATGAGAAATTAAAGGAAAATAGATTTGGGGATATATAAGAAACAACAAGAGGCTTTTGGACAATATTTTGCAATTAGGCTTTTGGATAGCAGTGTGATTAGAAATTGGATAGAAGGTAAATTTATTTTTGCAAGTAGTTCAAAATAACAAACATTTAATATTTAATATTTAACTTTTAATGATTGTGATTTAATATTTAGTATTTAATATTTCCAAGAAAAATTATTTAGTATTTAATAAAAATTCAAACTCATAAAATTCAAATACAAAATGAAAATAAACAAATAATTAAATCTAACTCATAATTGTAAATGTAAACAAACTAACCAATAATGCTTTTGCAATACATTCAGTTTTGCCTCAATCCACATGCATGCTTCATCAATTTCTAGTCCTTTTAAATCTCTTTGAGAATTCATATTAAAGATAATATCATAACCTCCATAAGGTTATAATGATCTAACTTTAAGCATTATTCCCTACATGTAAAAGCATCTGCCAATTTATGATCGTCTTATAAGACCTAACAACACCACTCTAGAAGAACTATCCGACCTAAAGTGCAACATTCTTTCAATCATTTCCATCATCCCGTGAACATTTACATCATCTTAAAACATATGCCGCTAGCGTCTTCAGGCTAAACGAGTCGTAGAATGACCACCGAAAGTACATCAAACTAGAGAAAGATTGTCTGTATCGACTACAATGTCAGCATCTTATTCTACTTGAGTATATTCATACGGTTTTAGGAGAGGGTGGGGGTATAGGGTTATTTTTCTTTTATACGTTTAATATTAGTTTTATCTCTTATTAGTTCTCATTCTAAATACAAAAATATTACATCTAAATTAATTAACATTGTATATATAGTATTATTAAAGAAATTGAAAGACTACCAAAAAGCATGATAGCTAGCAGTACACATAAAAACTATGTCACTTATCAAATTTTCTAGCTATGTAGTGCATAATGGATCATCAAAACGATGTTTATCCCACATATATTAACTCACTGTATTATATAACAAACTTGACTACTGATGCATGCCAATGAAAAAGAAGCTAATAATCAAAAGTGGATCTAAAATATAAGCTGCAATTATAGAGTGGGAAGATTAAATATGAAGCTGAATTATGTGCTGCAGACTAAACATCATCATCCTGAAGGAAGAGATGAATAACTTTCAATAGAACATGCATGACTGTAACAGCAAGCCATGAAAAAATACTGATTGAAATTGAATATAATGTGAAGCATGAATATCATTTTACTGAATGATGTTGCTACTAGGTGTACTATATACACTAGCCTGAACTTCATGAACAAAATTGGCAGTACCTAAGACTGATAGGACTGATGTCGCTGGATTGTACTATAATATGGTTGAGACGGCCTGGAACCGCTATCCGAGTTATGCTGCAGGAAAGCTGACACGACCTAAAGTTGTCCAATCTGAACAGGTGAACCTACGAACTGGTATGCTATATTGATATGAATATGTGGTTTTACATGTCAACTCCTAAAACTTGCTAATCCAGATGTTTCATTATAAAAAATAAATCGATTTTCCTTTTCATATAATTTTAAAAAATTTCCGAGTTTCCACAGTTAGGTTAGATATATGGATATACTTTATTTAGCGGCCGTGATTGGCGACGGTCGTCAACGGTCCGTCGAATTTTTCTGACGGCTAGCCATTTTATTATTTACCAGATTCAATAATTAATTTATTTAATTCCCATTATGTTTTAAAATATGTTTAAAAAACATACTAATTTAATTCCTAAAAAATAAACAAGAAATTGTAGGACAACCATTTAACGTAACGATTGTTCTAATAGATTAAATTAGTATTTCTATGATCCGTCTTCGCGTAATTCGAATATTTAACATTATCGAAAATTTAACTTCCACGATCAATCTAAGTGACTTTTAGTTGGTCCATTGACCAACTTCAATAAAGTTAATTTTTTGTAACATTTTTATGAATTTAAATATTTTTTAGCCCATTGGATAATTAATAATGAATTTTTAACTGTAATTTCGATGATCTTTTTATATCCCAAATTCAACTATTCACAGCATTAACATTTTAAGTATTTGAGCTTAATGATGCAATATGTAGAGTAAATGTGATATTCCAAACATATGTGATGTCTTGGCACTCTAATATTTGCTTTTCTTTTTATATGCTTTGGAATCAAATATTTATGTACGTTGCAATGCTCAAGTGCATACAAAATTGGATATACAAGAATAAATATATATAAAGTTAGGCTTCAATATTCAGGATTACATTGGTACAATATCAAGATTACATTGGTACAATATTTCTCTGTCTACAGTTCAGATGAAATGTTCAAGTTCAACCACTGAGTCAAATGACTAATGTGCTGGTCTAAAGCAGTTCATTTCATTTACGTTAATCAACCACAAAATTTAGCAGCCAAAATCGTGACAGCTTGGTTACACCCTGTAATCACAATTAATGTTTCTTTGTAGTTAAAACTTAAAAGCTCCTACTGCCTACAAGTTTTTTGAACTGCAGATAGTAGTTGAAAAACAATGGTTACAATGCAAAATTGGGTCAACCTTAATTAGAATGCAAAGCAGCCAAACACTTGACAATTCTATAGACTGGTAACATTGGTTATTATCCACCTGCTAAAATACTAACATCTCTAACTAAACATTCTCGAATGCAGTAGGGACATGCAAACAAAAAATAAAAAAAACTACATAAGCCGCTTCTCATTTCAAGAAATATAGTCAGCATTCATCATAAGACCAACTGTTTTGTTCATCATATATGAACAACATACATGTTCATTGAATATTTGTTCACGAGTACAAAACTTAGCGCACAATGAAAAATAACAACAAATCATAGTTTATTGAATCCATACAGTGTAAGTAACAGCATCACTAATCACATTCTGTAGGAAAAGTTTCAAAACCCCCTTGGTTTCTTTGGAAATCAAACCGCTGATTCTCTTCACACCACCCCTTCTGGCGGGGCGACGGATTGCAAGCTTGGTGATTCCCTGGATATTGTCGCGGAGGACCTTATGCAGGTAGCAGTTTAAGCCAGCAAAACCATATGTCGATTAGGCCTGCAAAACCATCCGCTCAGAAACTAAACAAAAATTGGTGTTCTATTACAAATTTATAATGATCATATTCGGTAAAATAAACATATGTTTAAGCTAAAGTACAATGATTATGCAACAAGTCAAACTATGTAGGATTATTAGCATATTTGATTCTATGAACGTTTCATTGTATATATGTAAATGGCGTGCATGTCTATATAAAGGAAGGTTCTACACTTCCAATTAGAAACAATATTCATGCTAACAAAACAAGTGAGTGAATATATTCCAAAGCATGTAATTAAGATTAAAGTATGTGAACTAAAATTTATTCTGAACAGGTTGATTTTCAAAGTTTATAATAAAATGTTAAATAGTAGGTCCAATAGATACCATATATATATACACGCACTTCTATACAAATAATTTTTATATTTAAGTTTAGAAAACCATGTATCTTTCACCATACTAATATGGAAAATATCTTTCATACTGAATTATCCAAAAGAACTCGTCGTTACCTTCTTCTGTGTCGCTGTAAACAGGAGCGTCAAAACAAGCTAGTAGCTTGGATACTCGGGTTGAAAATTGAATCAAGATGACTTTCTGAAGAAAAAAAGCACCATATTTAAACATTATAAACAATTTCACCAAAGAATCTATTTCAACCTTAATAAAAACAAATAATATGGAATAAATAAATTAAATTTACCATTTGAGTTCTTCTGTTTGCTTAGGAGCGAGTTTTTCCATTTTTGGTGGAATTTTCAGTCTGTCTTTCCTTGCGGCTTCTAATTCGTCCGCCTTTACTACATGCGAGTAGAGTAGTTACCAAGAAAATTCTCATTCTTTGTTTACAATCTTTCTTTGTTCCTTTGCTCCCTTTTCTACCTCTTTCACTTGCTTCTTTCTTTGTTTCAAAATGTTTATACAACTACAGAGATTCAAAAGTAGCAGGTGCATTATAGACAACTTGAGAGCATGGGTATTCGGATTGAACATTAACTCTCATAATCATCAATTCATCATCATCTTCATCCTTGTTGTCCTCATCGTTGTTGTTAACGCAACACAAGTAATCTTCATCTTGATCTTTTGAAAGGCAACATAACAAAGACGACACATTTCTTTTTGGAAAATCTAGCTGCAAGGACCTTAATCGAGCAAGAAAACTTACTAAGCAATACAAAATAAAAAACAAAAAGAAAAAACACTTATTCCAAATACTACAAAAATGCGTAAAAGATTCATCGTTTGAAAAAACATATATGCTTATGATGTCTACTAAAAATAGAAAGAAATGAATAAAAAGACATGATGTATAATGCAAGGTTTAAAAGTGGATTTCATTATAAAATTTGTTTTACATATTAGATTGAAATAAACCTACTGCACATGGAATAACTGACATTAACCAGACAATTAAGAATGGCTAGATTGTCACTGCAGGGATATTTAAATCGTGTCGTTCATTTGTTATAATCGAAAACCGTCAAAGCCTACATCGAAACTGGACGGAACAAAATACGTTTATTAACATCTAATTTCTCAGTGTAAACGGGAGATTTAGATTTACGCCTTCAGATGATAATACAGGTCAAATAAACTCACTCAACCATTATACCAAATTACAGTCTAATAACAATAATAAAGGGAAATTTACATATACGTTGATGAAGCAATCGATTTCTTGAAGTGACCGTACCACATAATGGATTTAACAGACATTCTGCCTTGGAATATTGTAGATTCAAACTTGAGAAATTAAAATAAAGCTGATTTGAGAATATACAAGGAAATGATGAAAAAATCGAGAAAGGGGAAAAACACACGAGAAAAGCACTTATGCTACGTTGTTGGTAAGAAAGTTATTGGAGGCGAATACGATGGGCTTTTGGACAGTAGTGGGCAATTTGGCATTTGGACCATAGTGTGTCTAGACAATTTTCATAAAAGGGCCTCTAATCCCTAGGAGAAGAAAAATAGTTTACAGGTCATAACAAATAAAATTACGTTATTACCTCATTTCATCGAAACTAATGTTCTTCCACGTTTCATTCTATCATTCCTACTCTACAAATTAGTGTTTTTTCTCATATCGAATTCTCGATTCCAAAATAAATTTACCAAATTCAACCGCAAAAATTTTAAAATCTCCACCAACTCAAATCCACATTCGACATCTAGCCTTGACTTCAAATCCGACACTAACGATATTAATTTATACTCTTGAATTTAGACAGGTTTCATGTTAAACCTAATTTAGGTTTGATTCAATTAAATTCTTTAGTTTGAAGTAATGATTCGGTAGATAGACTTTTTGAAAAGTTTTAACGTTTTTCGTTCGAAGTAATACCGATTCAATACAGATTATACATGATTCAAGCCGAACTAGAATAGATTCAATATTGTAAAACTACCGCAAGTAAATATAAAATATTGTGTTATAAGGTTAACCATTTATGGTTTCAAATAAGAAGCACCGATCGTTATCCATTCAATTAAATTTTTAACTATTTGTAACATAGCTTGTATTTATAAGTATAAATATATATTTTTCAATCTTTTTGAAATAAACAATTTATATAAAAAATATTAGCAATTTCTACTTTTTATCGTTTCTACTTTTTATCGTTTCTACATTTTATTATTCTTCTGTTGTTACCAAGTGATTGGGACTTAATAGCTTGAATAGCGAGTTTTGGTTTATATCCATTAGCTTGTACCAACTTTGACAATATTTATTACTTTACATTGTCTTTGTCAAGGTTTTGGTTTTATTCATTGTAGATATATTATCTTTATAGTTACATACATAAATACATACATACATACGAGTATGGTGGCACGTCCGTTGGACGTGTGCATAGAAGGAAGGGGGAAATTTTGTGTAGCCTGAATTTGACCTCAGCAAAAATTAGGCAAGTCTATATTTGTTAAAAAAATAACAATTTATAAACTGTATACGATTACCTATGTATACCGCACATAGGTAGAGATATGTGTAGATGGAAATCAAATTATGCATGTGAAGCAGCAGTGTATATGACACAACAGTTGTAATTGTTATTTTATTGGCAAAGTACAGTAGAATAAAATATGCAGCATAACATGGAATTGATTAAATGTTGTAGCTATAAATGCCGTAATCAGTTCTGCGAACGTTCTGCAAGGTAGCGCTCAACAGCTCGATCACACTCTTCGATCTGCAGGAGAAGGTTAAAGGAGTTGATAGTTAGACGATTGATATATATGTGCGAAAATATGCAGATGTGTTGAAGTATATGTTAGTATGTGTTGCATACCACCTCGGGAGTGAAGAAATCATCCCAATTACCGTCTGTAGGGTAAGGTGCATGTGGGTGTTGGTCATTGGTGATTTGTAGTTGAGGTGAAAATGCAGATGCTTCCTTCAAGTCGCATTTTTTCTGGGCATTCTTTGTTGTTGTTATGAACGGTTGAAGATGCTGTAGTCGTTTTGTGTTGGTACCATTGTTTGACTTGTGATGTTGGGCAGGAGATGGCGGTAAGGGAGTAGAAGAAGCAGTTATTTCAGTAGGAAGAGTTTGAAGAAGCTTTGTTGAACAGGTGCATTTTCGTTTATTCCTTTCGGTGGAAAGGTTATCTGCACCCTCTTGAGTGGATGTTGAACATTTGGACTGCATTTAAAGAAGTCATTAGTGATGTAGAAGGAAATAAATAAGGAAAAAAAGTAGTGCAATAACAGTGAAGAGCTTTATTTGTAAAATGCGGAAGGACTTACCTTTGTCATTGAAGGAGGAGGTTGTATTAAGCAGACAGTAAAACTATATGGCGTTGAGGAGTTTATAAGTTGGTGGCGATGTGAGGTAGTGAGTGGAGGAGGAGAACGTGGGAGGGAATGAGGTAGTTACTGGAATATTTGAATCAGTATAATGCGGCAATTGGGGTTAGTTGGTGTCAAGGTAATACGTTGAAATGGACGTGAGGGAGACACGCAAGGAGGATGGAAATGGAAACGGGTTGTGTGATGGGGGGTAAAATTCCTGTAGAATAGGGCGTTGCATGCATTTTTGTACGTGCAGCACTGTTATTGAAAAACAGAGCAGGGTGATGTAGGAACAGTTCTATTTGTGGTTTTCAACATTGGAAAATTGTAATGCAGATTTTTAATACGTAAGCATAATCTGTTAAAGTAGTATGTAAAAATCAAAAGTCAATACAGTTGAACTGATGCTTTCAAGTTTGATTTAGGTGGTTAAGAAAATTAGAACCCAGATAACAAATTTATATGCCACAACCATCATGCCCCTCTGCCAATATCCAATTTCGACCAACTGCACAATAACTGAGCCACGTAGTTTCAAAAACTAACAGTAAACATGATGCATGTTCCAGTAAACGCATGTGGAACACCTTATTTTTACAGAGCTGGAGCACGTGAAACACATTCTTCTCAGTATTTAGTCCAGTTTCGGTTGATTCTGGAATAATGTTTAGTGATTTAGCAACATGGGTAAGAGGATTTGGGGGAAACTTAAGAAAGATGGAGGCGATAACATGATAATTACAAACATGGTTTGAATAAGGAACTGAAAGAAGTATTGTAATAATGGATGTGAACGTGTGATGACTAATCTCCGCTATTTTCTCAAATGCCAAAACCTCATTTTTATAAGGTTGGCAATGTTAGATGAAGGGGGTATTTTCGGTAATCCCAGAAAAGCTTCACTTTGACCTACGTGAATGTTCAGTATGCAAGCGTAAAACTCGAATACGGTAATGTATATGATATTTGAAACTAAAACTAAGACTACAGGTAATAGTATGAGTACAAAACAGGCTACATTCATTGAAAATGCAAGCCTAAAACTAAGGCTACAGGGGCAGACTTGAACCCAACTGAGCATCCAACACAGACACATATAGTTGATTAAATATGTTAGCAACTTTTATTTATTACCAAACATAATAACACTATTTGGATTAAGCCATAAAAGCAGTTAGTATCTATGAAATTAAGATATTTATGCTAACATGCTTTCTCCAATATGTTTTAGAGTGTAAGCGTTTTTGTTCTTTTTAAATACTTACTTTTATGAACTGATTATAAGTAAAAGACTTCTATTTTAGAGTTATTTAATATTTTTTACTGCAAATATGAGTGTGCACTGTTGTTTATAGTTTAGTCTTTCTTCTCATGGTATCTAGTAGTTATGAAATATAATTGTGAGTGTTAGGTCAGCAGGATTATGAGTTAACACCGTATGTACATCTTGTTTTATTTATGCTATTTGTATGTAGAAATATATCGTACTTTGTTTCCAATAAAAGTAGAAGGTGATGTCATGATAGCAATAACCAAATCATTATCACTTGAAAGTACTCAAATATTTTGCCTTAGTAGTTTTATTTTTTTCATCCTTACCAAGGTGAGTTTCACCGCACAAAATCTATGTTCAATTAAGTAACGTTTATGCATACGCACATGAATTAGAGTAAGCAACAGAAGCAGAGCAGAAATAATGAGTCAGCTACGTTCAGTAGATAGTGGGAGGAGAAATAAATATATAACGGCAGCAGGAACTCATACATAAATTTGCTAAGTTTCAACATATGCAGCTACAGTAAATGTTACATATCATTCAGCATGTGCAAATAAATATTAACACTATGTAATCAAAGCTTATACGGTATCTTCATGTAGTCGTGAAGCATGATGGTTGAGTTAATCAGTGTCAACAGGTGACGGAGCAAGCAGACTGTCCAAATGCATAAGCATACCATGTAGTTGGAGGTGATTGTGCAGTGAGTGGTTGTAGTGCATCTTCCTATATTTGTAGTTATGGAAACCTAAAGTGAAACAATTTAAAACAAAGTTGGTAGGTCAGATGATCATTTATTTGTAAGATCAAAGGATGACAGTAAAAGCGGAATAAAAAAAGATAAATAAATGTACATAAGTTATGTGACAACAGATAGTAAAGCTGTTTCATTAGGAGAGAAAATGTAGTTTTGAGTACGCATGCATTACAGCGGCGATATATGCATAAATGAAGGTGTAATAAATGATGGCAGATTGTACCTGTGGAGGAAAGTGTTGGCGAAGCAGGGGTTGGGTCTGCAGACAGCGTAATAATAGGGAAGGAACGATGCACTGTAAACGGTAATTACTACGCACGCTGGCCTCTGTGAGGGTACCAAACAGTATTTTTCTTGTTGAATGCAGTGTAACAGGTGGCATCCTGTGAAGTGGGGAAGCAGTTGTTTTGTTGGGAAAATCCGAAGTGACGGCGGAGCGTTAGGGTGCAGTGCACATGATGTTGACTTGTTTGTATTTTAAATTAACCAAACTTTGCACGTACAACGACTGCTGACTAATTCCTGGAACAAAAAACCGGTGAGACAATGTAGTGGAAGAGGAGAACGGTGGGATAAGTAAAAAATTACAGTATGCTAGTTTCAGCACTTACATTTTATTTCCGCCAGTGTAGTTGAGAGCAGAATGGTAATCGTAGTGTGGAACAACGACATTCTTGTTGGATGATAAATGTCTGGCTGCCATAATTGGTCATCGTCGCGAATAGTTGAGGGGTGCAACCACCTGCCTTGGTCAAGCTCAGACCGTGAATCCCATTTGTGGATGGCGAATTAAATCAGCGGAGGTTTGTTGTTGGGAAAAGGAAGAAGAAATAGAGTGAGTGTAAAAAAATGAAGCAGAACTTGAGCAGCTTCTTATTATGTAGTATGCGCACATGACAGTAAAAGATTTGTAAAATGAGGTGAGCGGGTGCTAATTTTGTGTAGATGCACAGGCCGAATGCAGCAGTAGCACGTGAATTATAGGAGAAGGAGATAATATATGCAAGGCAATGGAAACGGTGCAAGAGGATTGTGAAATCAGAGGATGTTTTTATGCCGTTGAAGAAGTAAAGCAGGGGGATGGGAAGATGTGGGAAGTGTGAGCTAGAAAGGAAGTGCGGGGGAGGAAGGATGGGTCGTTAGTTAGGTTGTGTGGAAGAGATGTCCATACTTTGAGAACATGTGAACAAAACATCCTTGTAAACAACGTTTCGAGTATGCGTTCCATTTTTACGATGTAGCTTTCCGTTTTGAACCAAAATTTCTGTCGTGCTAGTTGAAATACCTCGGCTTAAAGCGACATAAAGTTGGCCGTGGGAGAAAACGTGGTTGGGAAGATAAATTCCAACGTGGGGGATGGTTTGCCCTTGTGATTTGTTAATTGTTGACGCGAACGCAAGACGAACAGGGAATTGTTTACGGATAAGGGTGAATGGTAGGCTTATGCTTTCAGAAGGCTTTAATGGTATACGTGGAATAAACACCCGTGTACCTTGGAACTGACCGAAAGAAATTTCAGCGTCTATAAGGTTTGGATGGAAGGCGCGACAGAGTAGTCTCATCCCATTGCATAGCCCAATTCGTGGATCAATGTTGCGGAGTAACATTAATGGCGATCCTTCTTTAAGAGTTAATTTGTGAGGTGGCATACCACCCGGGTTGAGTGAGTTCAAGAACTCAATTTGATATAAGTTAGACGTGTCGTCTTCTACTCTGTCGAAGGAGTAGTAAACATGTTCATCGCCGGGAAAATTATTAATTATCATGTTATTAAGTTCATCCGCTGTTTCGTTTGTTGGTGATAAAATTGCTCGTTGTAGTATGTAGTCTGTGTTGGAAAAATTATCATTTAATGCGGGGAAGATTTCGCGTATCAAAGAGTATACTGAACTGGTGTCGGCCCATGGTATGACAATATTCGGTGGTAGTTTGATCATGTCTTCCTGTATGGTGCGTTCGGTACCGTTTCCAATGCGCAGAACAAAATCAGCGTATGGTTGGTCAACGCGGGCCCTTATATTTTGAGTTAGATGAAATACTTTAACAGTCGACCACAAATATGACTGAACTATACATGCGTCAGTTGTTTGAGCTCTTGTCCCTCCGGGAACAACAGGTAAAACCTGACGAAAATCACCGCCTAAGATAATAATTTTTCCACCAAAAGGAACATCTAAATCGATCAAGTCTCGTAACGTTCGGTCAAAAGCCTCAAATGCATGGCGGTGAGCCATGGTTGCCTCGTCCCATAGGAGAACGGTTGCCGTAGATAAAAGTTTTGCAGTGTCAAATTGTTTACTGATATGGCAGGTGGAGGTCTAATTTAATCGGGATTTTAAATCGTGAGTGTGCGGTTCTACCGCCGGGCAACGCAATAGAAGCTATTCCAGAAGTAGCAGTTGCAAGTGCAATAACACCTCGATCTCGTAGATGAGCTAAAATTGCTTTGTATAGAAAAGGTTTTCCTGTCCCGCCAGGACCGTCGATGAAATAAACGGAGCTCTTTTTTGAATTTACCGAAAGCATTATCGCATCAAATGCTTCCTTTTGTTCAGGGGTTAACTTATGTATGGCTTGTAAATCTGGTAACGGTATTTGAATTGACTGTTCTTCTAAAATAAGGGTGGATACATTGTGCTGCTCATGTGAACGTAGGTAGCTATGTGGTAAATCATAATCAAATATCGTTCTATTATATTGTTTTAGAAGGTTGTTAATATCAGAGAGACATTGACCAATTAAGTATCTTGTTGGGATGGTGGCAGAAGACGTAGTTTGGTAATCTTCGGTGAGAGAGGGCCAAAATTTGTCCCACAATTCACGTACACCACATGGTTCACAGTATACTAAAATGGTAACAAATAGTCGTCATAAAGCAGCATGCATATGGGTGTTCGAAGCATCAGTTAAACAGTCGTTAACACTGTCATCATTTTCTAGTAGACCTCGATATTCTACTGCTTCTTTAAATGTACGGTGAACAGTTCCGTTGACCGTAAGTAAATCTGTGAAGGAAATTGGACCTGGGATATGAGTTAGTAGCAAACGTAAATAGTAGCGATCACCTTCGGTTGGCTGTACGGTGTAAAGACGACCAATTACTTTACGGTTATTACGTCTACGTTCCCATTGTTTATGTTCATAGTTCCACCAATACTTTTCTGGGAATTCGTGGTAAAGGTAGCGGGATGCCTCCTCGTTCGATAAATTATGGTTGAAAAATTCTGTGAGCATAGTTTTAGTTCTACGTTGATCGGTTAGAACAGAGTGTAAGGTTTCATTTGCGTTAAATTGAACTTGTTGCATGTTAGGTAGATGTATTTGCAGTCCAATTACAGACGGAGACATGCTGCTAAGTTGGAACTTAAATATTCTCCAAAGGGACTCTGGTGCACAAATCCATCGGGCGTTAACAAATTCAGAAATTTCATCGATCGTCTCTGATGAAGAAGATAAGCCTACGGAAACGCGATCTGATCCTTTGTAAACATATTTATATAGATATTTGACAGATTTAATACTGGAACAAATTTCAACGTTTATATGGCAGTCATATTTTAGAAGTAAATACGGGTTATAGGGAACGACCCAACGATTATCAATTGCGTTAGATGTTGATTGATCGTGTATTCGAATATCACGTCGCCTATAAATGGGGTATGAATCAGTTCCTTGTAAAGTTGATGACGCGAAGGGTTTAGGAAACCCCTTCTTACATATTCCATCTCGCATGCATACGGCGTTGGGGTTGAAACTACCGCATGGATGACGAATCATATGTTTAGTAACTAATGTGTGCAAATCTGGTTCTAGTTGTACATTTGGAATTTCTGCTCTAACCATAGCATCGTAGTCATCGGGAGTGTAAAGTTTATCAGTTTCTGATAGAATAAGCAAGATATGAGCGTGTGGCAACCCTCTTTTTTGAAACTCTATGACATGAACATGTGCAATGACTTTACCTAAGACATGCTTATCAAATAAATCATTTTTTAGCTGTTCTAATTTTGCACGGAAAACTCTAGTAGTTAAATCAGGGCGATCTTGTGGTTGTTGAAAGGGAAGTAGGTCTTGTGTAATTTCTGACCAATTAGGATTACATGTTATAGTAATAAATAAGTCGGGCTTTCCATACCTTCGGACTATTGCCATTGCGTCCTGGTACCGTTGATGCATATCACGTGGACTACCAACATGGGAGGATGGGAGGACCTTTCTAACTCCAACGTTTCCTGCAGATAGCACCGGTGCATACAAAATTAAATATGTAGGCTATTTTTTTAGTAGCGCGAAATGAGTATAAGGGGAAGTTCTTACTGGCAGTTGTCTCCCCATTGGCTAGAGCATCTTGTAAGCCCTGATATAAGTCTGCTCGTATAGTATCTTGGTGGTCTCGAAGATATCGTAGTTGCATAGTTTCAATTTTGATGAACGTATCAACAACAAATTGTTGGAGAAGGCGACCATTGAGTAGTAGGAGGGGCTGTTCCATAGGTCGTACCTATGATGTGCATAAACAGTTAAGTGTGGACGGTTGGGGAGAGAGTAAATGTGTGTGAAGTTTGGATGGAAAAGTATTAAAAGGAAGTAGGTACCTGCAACAGATGGGAGTAGTGGGCTCTACAACTGATTGGGTTATGTCCAGTATTGTGGATGTTTAGATCCCATCCTTGTTCACCGCAAGGTAGAAGAAGTGGATACTGCAGTGGGTCGTAAAATCCTGTTGTATCTGCAACACGTTGTAGCGTTCCTGATCTTGTTACAACTATAATATCCCTGTCGCTCGAATTGTGTGAGTTATTGTCTCCTACAACGATACCCGCGACCTGTGATGCGGTGGGAAGTTGGTGGGAATGATGGTCAATGATAACTTCTTTTATTATCAATCTGCAATCCTGTAGATCAGTACGCTGCTCTAACTGTCTCAGCACATGGACATAAGGATTGTACAAATCTAAAATTTGTTGGACTGTTTGCAGAATATCTTCTCTTAATGCTGCACTACCCTGTAGTCGATTTTGAATCTCATGATCAGTATCGTAGATGTAAAGCTGGAGGTATCTGGGTTTGGTGCCAGGCATTGGGAGAACACTTCCGATGCTGTGGTAGATGGAACCCTGTGCACGGTAGGAGTAAATTCCATTTCGAGCAGAAGCTAAGTTTTGATCGATGTTAGCCCCCATAGACGTGAATGCGAAAGCATTGTTGTAAGATCGAATATTGGTTCGAAAATGTGTCCCGCGTTCAGTGTCTTCAGTGTGCAAAGTGAAAAGCTCAGGAGGCGGTGGAGGGTGGTGAATGTTAATTTTACCACCGGAGAAACAATTTCCAGGTGGTTCGCGGGAAAATAACTTTGCGTTACAGTGTCTGTAGTAAGTGGGTTGAGGTAGGATATGATGGGCGAAAGTTTGGGTCGCAGTAAAATTCCGACCGCAGTTATAACGTGTTGGAATTATAGGTTGATTTAGACGTAGTTGTTGGGGAGTGGACCTAAGTGTGGCTGCAGTAGTGGAACGAAAAATTGGTAAACAGTGCATGTACTATCATGTAAGACAGTTGAGGATTGAATAGGAGAAAGAATACCTGAATCATCTGTTGCAGAAGTTGAGGGGCGGCTGACTACCTGCGTTGCCATGGTTCGGGTGTTGGTAGTGGAATGTCCTGTAGTGGTAATGGAAGACAGAAATTAGGGGAATGGTGTCTGTAGAAGGAAAGAAATAATGTACAGAAAGGGAAAACAAAGGGGACAGAAGTTGAAAAATTTTGAAAACCAAAAAATCTGAAAAGCAGTAAACTGAAAAGGTAAAACAAACCCAGTTAGTGAACAAAGCAGCCGCTAGTATTCAACACGGTGGGCGAAGAAATTTTTTTTTGGTCTGTAGTGACAAATCTGTTTGCTCAGTATAATAAAATGGAAGTGAAAATATATCAAAAGTTTAAATCTTGTAT
Source organism: Allium fistulosum (assembly GCA_030737815.1). Classification (NCBI taxonomy): domain Eukaryota; kingdom Viridiplantae; phylum Streptophyta; class Magnoliopsida; order Asparagales; family Amaryllidaceae; genus Allium; species Allium fistulosum. The sequence continues at coordinate 286,778,596 of CM060907.1, read as the reverse complement.
TTGTGGTTTTTAACATTGAAAAATTGTAATGCAGATGTTTAATAAGTAATCATAATCTGTTAAAGTAGTATGTAAAAATCAAAATTAAATACAGTTGAACTGATGCTTTCAACTGTGATTTATGTTGTTAAGAAAATTAGAACCCAGATAACATAGCTGCGGTTTGTATAAATACGCCTACTGTATCCACCATGGTACAAAAACTGGAGTGAGGTTGAAAAATTACACAAAATTTTTGCATTTCGAAGTGGTATTTGTAACCCCAGAATTTTAATTTTTCAAATTGCACAGTGTTTAAAAGTTCGTAAAAGCTTTAAATTCATAACTGTTGAACTGGTTTGAAATTAAACATATATAAAATTAGATTTTTTTCCATCCGCGTCCAAAGAGAAAACGCAAACAGAGGAACAAAATATCGGAAATTGGAAATGGTAAGTAAAACTTGGTAATGAACTTCAAAAATGATGTAGTCGTATTATGCGAAACAAAAAATAACAAAAATGCAGCATTAGGTAGTAGAGGCATGCTGGTACGTGGAAGTAGAAGAGGAAAAGTATGTAGTTGTAGGAAAAAAACATAGCTGTCCGTATTATTTCCCCCACCTAGTCAGCTTGAAAGCCAATTACAACCGTATAAAAAATTGTATTGTCTTTTTACGGCTGCAAGTGGTAATTATGTACCAAAATGTTGCAAAATAGCAGTGAATATGTATTAAAAACAGTAATATATGGAGCAGTGACTGCAAGAATGGTAATACGAACATCGAGGAACATGTTGTGTAAATAATAAATGTGGATAACATCAAGGACCATATCATGTAAATAATAAATGACAATAAAGACTTGAATATTTATAGCATATGGTGTTTCTTGCCTAACATCTTGCTAATTGAAATCCATGAATTATGCAAAAGCTTAGAGTATATCAATAAAGTCAGCTACTACATGAATGCATTGTGGTTATATATATTTTTTCCTATAGTATTTTAGCAAACACCGTACTTGCAAGTAAAAAAAAATAACGTCCAAATGTTCATTTATGGATCTGCAGTATCGAATACAGTTTGAAACGATTTTATTTGATCAAAATAAAGTTGATGTAGTTGAATTAAATGACCATGCTTCCATGCAACAGATTATGTATCGATGAGCATAAAATATAAACAGACCTACAATTGAAACCATTATGGTTAGAATAGATTAAGTACTACAGACGATCAAGCATGACCTCATTGGCAACTTTTGGCCTTCCAGTAACAACCACTGATATTTTTCAATAAGGGAACAATGATAGAGTAGTGGTACTTAAGAAGCATAATGGGTGGAAAAGCATTAAATAAAAAACATGCAGCCAAAGCAGTAAACATACATATTGACAATGTTGTTTTGTTAAGTTATTTATTTATCAAATATCAGCAGTACTTTAGTATCAATTTGTAAAAGAATGATCGATGGTCATTATATCTATGTATACCTAATACGTGCCCTGTGAGCATTTATTAATGTTCAAACTTACTCTGACAGTGTGTAAGGAAGTTCTACCTATTAATCTGAAACTTTTTGCCTTTCAAAACCATGACATATAAATTTTAGTAAGAGTAAATAAGGACTCAAAACTTTTACATTTAAAACTATTAATTGTAACTTCGAAATTTATTTTTTTCAAAAGGCTAACTGTATAAAAGTGATTAAGAGCTTTAAATCCAAAACTCATGCATACATCCGAGTTATATTGTTTGAAAATCAAAAGTATATAATGCTTCAAATAAAAGAGCATAAAATAAATTGTATATTTGAGAATAAAGTAAAACAGTACAATGCTTGGAAGGAACGAACGAAGATAGTTGGAAAAAGCGAATTGCAAGAGCAGAAGTTGTAAAAGGATGTAGGATAAAAAACAGAATATATATGAAGACATGCTTGCATTGAACTTGGTAATTGATATTAGTCAATATAGACACCGTATTTTTCAAAGTTCAGAAATAAATTATGTGTATGAGAATAAAATAAAACAGTATAATGCTTTGTTTCAACTGTCAACCTGTGGATGTAGTTGTTAGCGTGACCAGTAAATATAATTCAAGCTTAAGTGAAGGCATACTTAGACGCTAGATTTGAGCTTGCAAAAAAACATGGCAATTAATGGACAGTATGCCATGCCTATTGAGAATATCAATTAGTAAACTTACATATATTTTTAAAGTTATATATGTCATGATTTGAATCCTCTGAAACTTTTTGCCTTTCAAAACCATGACATATAAATATTAGTGAGAGTAAATACTGGCTCAAAACTTTTACATTTAAAACTGTTAATTGTAACTTCGAAATTTATATTTTTCAAAAGGATAACTGTATAAAAGTGATTAAGCGCTTTAAATCCAAAACTCATGCATACATCTGAATTATATTGGTTGAAAATCAAAAGTATGTAATGCTTGAAATAAAACAGCGTGAAATAAATTATATATTTCAGAATAAAGTAAAGCAGTATAATGGTTGAAAGGAACGAACGAAGATAGTTGGAAAAAGTGAATTGCAAGAGCAGAAGTTGTAAATGGCTGAAGGCTAAAAACAGAATATATATGAAGACATGCTTGCATTGAACTTGGAAATTGATATTATTCAATATAGAGACCGTATTTTTCAAAGTTCAGAAATAAATTATATATATGAGAATAAAATAAAGCAGTATAATGCTCTGTTTCAATTGTCAACATATGGATGTAGTTGTTAGCGTGAGCAGTAAATTTAATTCAAGCTTAAGTAAAGGCATACGTAGACGCTAAATTTGAGCTTGCAAAAAAACATGGCAATTATTGTATAGTATGCCATGCCTATTGAGAATATCAATTAGTGAACTTGCATATATTTTTAAAGTTGTATATGTCGTGATCTGAATCCTCTGAAACTTTTTGCCTTTGAAAACCATGACATATAAATTTTAGTAAGAGTAAATACTGACTCAAAACTTTTACAGGTAAAACTGTTAATTGTAACTTTGAAATTTATATTTTTCAAAAGGCTAACTGTATAAAAGTGATTAAGAGCTTTAAATCCAAAACTCATCCATACATCTGAATTATATTGTTTGAAAATCAAAAGTATATAATGCTTGAAATTAAACAGCAGACCATAAATTGTATATTTCAGAATAAAGTAAAACAGTATAATGCTTGAAAGAAACGAACGAAGATAGTTGGGAAAAGTGAATTGCAAGAGCAGAAGTTGTAAAAGGCTGAAGGCTAAAAAATAGAATATATATGAAGACATGCTTGCATTGAACTTGGAAATTGATATTATTCAGTATAGACACCGTATTTTTCAAAGTTCAGAAATAAATTATGTATATGAGAATAAATAAAATAGTATAATGCTTTGTTTCAACTGTCAACATGTGGATGTAGTTGTTAGCGTGAGCAGTAAATTTAATTCAAGCTTAAGTAAAGGCATACTTGGATGCCAAATTTGAGCTTGCAAAAAAACATGGCAATTAATGTACAGTATGCCATGCCTATTGAGAATATCAATTAGTGAATGTACATATATTTTTAAAGTTGTATATGTCGTGATCTGAATCCTCTAGAACTTTTTCCCTTTCAAAACCATGACATATAAATTTTAGTAAGAGTAAATACTGACTCAAAACTTTTATAGTTAAAACTATTAATTGTAAATTCGGAATTTATATTTTCGAAAAGTTTAACTGTATAAAAGTGATTAAGAGCTTTAAATCCAAAACTCATGCATACATCTGAATTATATTGTTTGAAAATCAGAAGTATGTAATGCTTGTAATAAAAGAGCATAACATAAATTGTATAATATATGCCATTCAAAACCATGACATATAAATATTAGTGAGAGTAAATACTGGCTCAAAACTTTTACATTTAAAACTGTTAATTGTAACTTCGAAATTTATATTTTTCAAAAGGCTAACTGTATAAAAGTGATTAAGCGCTTTAAATCCAAAACTCAAGCATACATCTGAATTATATTGGTTGAAAATCAAAAGTATATAATGCTTGAAATAAAACAACATGAAATAAATTATATATTTCAGAATAAAGTAAAGCAGTATAATGGTTTAAAGGAACGAACGAAGATAGTTGGAAAAAGTGAATTGCAAGAGCAGAAGTTGTAAAAGGCTGAAGGCTAAAAAACAGAATATATATGAAGACATGCTTGCATTGAACTTGAAAATTGATATTATTCAATATAGACACCGTATTTTGCAAAGTTCAGAAATAAATTATATATATGAGAATAAAATAAAACAGTATAATGCTTTGTTTCAACTGTCAACATGTGGATGTAGTTGTTAGCGTGAGCAGTAAATTTAATTCAAGCTTAAGTGAAGGCATACTTAGACGCTAAATTTGAGCTTGCAGAAAAACATGGTAATTAATGCACAGTATGCCATGCCTATTGAGAATATCAATTAGTGAACTTACATATATTTTTAAAAATATATGTGCCATGATCTGAATCCTTTGAAACTTTTTGCCTTTCAAAACCATGACATATAAATTTTAGTAAGAGTAAATACTGACTCAAAACTTTTGCAGGTAAAACTATTAATTGTAACTTCGAAATTAATATTTTTCAAAAGGCTAACTATATAAAAGTGATTAAGAGCTTTAAATCCAAAACTCATCCATACATCTGAGTTATATTGTTTGAAAATCAAAAGTATATAATGCTTGAAATTAAACAGCAGAACATAAATTGTATAATATATGCCGTTGAAAACCATGACATATAAATTTTAGTAAGAGTAAATACTGACTCAAAACTTTTACATTTAAAACTATTAATTGTAACTTCAGAATTTATATTTTTCAAAAGGCTAACTGTGTAAAAGTGATTAAGAGCTTTAAATCCAATACTCATGCATACATCTGAATTATATTGTTTGAAAATCAGAAGTATATAATGCTTGAAATAAAACAGCATGAAATAAATTATATATTTGAGAATAAAATAAAACGGTATATAAACTGATGAGGAAAAACCTGATGAATGCTGAGGACGTTGGCTTTGACCCATGCATGTCCTTCTACCTGCAAGGGCAGTCTGCCTAGAATGTTGAAGCCGTGCACGCTGAGTAAGGCGTCGTCTTTCCCTCTGCTGCTGGTCCATAAGATAGCACTAATGTCAGTTATTGAAGGGAAAGGTGGACAAATTAGTGGGCAGTTGCATAAACGCGGGGAAGTATTGATGTGGAAGTTAATGGGGAAGGAGTTGGGTGTGAAGGGAACAATTGGGTGGAGGTAGCTGTCAAGAGCACAGACGTATATATAGAGTGGAGTAAAGGTGTATACAACTGACATGGAAAAGGTTGAAGAAGTCTAAGGCATGGAAATCGGGAGAAAAGGGTGGGCTCAACGGCCATAACACCGTTGATGGGATTGCAACAGTTATGAAGTGGGATTTTTATCTTCGGTGCAGGTTTGTAGGGAAGAAGCCGTTGGATAGGGAGGAAAAATGATGGAAAAGTTAGCGTGAAGACAGTGTAGCGGAAAAGTTAGCATGAAGTGGAACGGCAAGGAAAAAAGAGAATAATAAAAATGAACAGAGAGAGAGAGGTCGATATCGTACCTTGCTGAAATTGCGCGTAGAGGCAGAAGGCAACCAACGACCGTGGTGTTTAGGAGAACAGGCAGAAACCGTGTTGCCGTGGGGAGGAGTATTACCATCTCATCAGTTCCGTCGTAGGTAGGTCAGAGGTTGGGAAGGGCAGAAGTTCCGGTTTGTGGTGGTGTTCGATTCGCGAGGTTTTGGGTAGGCGATGACATAAGCTGCAGCCAGGGACGGTTAGGTTAAATTGAATGGCGATTGAACTGGTTGAAGTGGAAATTGGGGAGGAGGGGAGAGGTCGGCGGCTGTGAGTTTTTGAGGCGGAAATTGGGGAGGGGAGAGGACGACGGCGGTGAACTGGTTGAAGTGGAAATTGGGGAGGAGGGGAGAGGATGGCGGCGGGTGCGTGTGATGGGGCAGAAGGGAAGGCGGACGACGCAGAGGGAGGAAGAAGAAAGGGAAGAAAGGGAGGCGTAGTAGGAACTGCTGTTAGGGAGGTGGAGGAGGGAGGAGGCCATTTTAGGTAGGTTTTGGGGAAAGTGGAAGTGGGTAGCAGGGAAGGGGAACCGAAAAGAAGATGGGGCAACGTCGTGAGAGATAGGGAAAAGGCAAAAGTGCCCTGATGCGAAAAGTTTGATATTGTGTGGAATGTAGGGTAAGATGGGAAGTGCCAAAAAGGCTTCACTTTGACCGGTTTGACCAGGTATTTGCATTATAGTATAGATATATATGTATGTATATAATACACACACATAGGTATACGTACGCACATAGCATTAACATGGTCTAGAATTAAAAAAATTTATTATTGGCTATTTTCCAAATTAGGTAATTGATGTTACTTAATGGAAGTTTGATTTAAGATCTCACAACCTTGTACTGTTAATCATATATCATAATGGTTCATGATAATGCTCCAACCAAAATATGGCAACACGTTTAATGAAGCTATTCACTATTTATTATTTATAGTAATTCTTTTCTTACCCCTCATCTTAACTTCATAACATATCATTTTGATAAGGCATTAAGCGAAGTTTTTAGCATAATTTAACCATTGTGATGATAACCAGTTGTATTTTTTCACTTGTTTTTAATATTAAATTAATAAATCTTGTTATTTATGTTTAAATATAAATAAGTTAATAATGTTTATATTTTACCTTTTATCTTTTTATTTTTTCCCATTTATCATTTGTCTTTATGTTTTGTCTTCATGTAACATTTGTCATTCTATGAAAAACTAATTTCAAATGAAGAACAAAATGTGGAGGTATAAGGTTAGCCTTTTATGCTTTCAAATAACAGATTACTATTTTTACCATTTTTTTCATTCACTTATTTTTGTTAAAGCTTATAGCTTAGCTTTAAGGATAAATATTTTCATCTTTTAATGTCTTTGTAATATTCAACTTCCTTATGTAAATGCAGAAATTGTTTCACTTTTTTGTTGTTTCTAACATTTTAACCATTCAAATTGTAAAGTAATTTATTTCTATTTTTTTTTAATCTTCTGTATGAAACTAAAATGAGTTATGATACTTATCCATTTTCAATCATATTTTAACTTGCCTTCAAATCCTATGTTTTATCATTTTACTTCGAAATAACAAAAAATTTGAAGTCATAAATGTTATCTATTGTGATCTTAAATGCAAATACAGCTATAGTTACCGTTTTATTAAGCATGAGTTCAACTATCTTGAACATAAAATGTGTTGTGAAGATGAACATTTTTACCTTTTCATTTGTTTAATATTCAATCGCCAAAAACAACTAATTACTTACATAAAAGAACTGATGAGTTATATCTTGTTATACTAAACAAAAGTAATTAATCTGGTAGCTTTTAGGAAAATATAAATCAAGAAATTAGGTTGAAGGGCTTCTCGGCACAAGACAATAATTTTCTAGGACAACACTTTAGAATAATTAGCAATAAGGACAAAAGATAAAAGAAATTATTATTTTTTGAAGAAAATGATAATGATAAAAGATAAGAGAATTTGTCATTTTTCTAAAGGAAAATGATAGGTGATAAATGTCCCTGAAATTAATTATTCTGAAGCATTATTCTAAAAACTTATTGCCTTCAATAATTAAGCCTTTTGAGAAAAAATCCCAAATATAAAATGAGTTATTTTTTTTTATCTTTTATCTTTTGTTTTCTATCTTTAATAATTTAACTTCTACTATATTGTACAAAAATAATATCAAACTGGGAAAAAATTGAAGTTGTAAGTGTTAGGGTTGTCTCGCATGTTGCAAGGAAGACCAACGGTTTAAAATTGAAATAGTCTCACATCGCTATATAACTAAAAGTAGCTGTGTAAAAATATGAGTTGCTAGGTATGTAACATTGAAGATTCTTTTATTACAATAAAACGTATGTCAACTCATATACATATGCCATGGGCTGGAGATGGATAGCTTGGCCTAACCGCCGTTGTAAAGTTTGTCGTGTCTTATTCAATATCAGTTTTTTGTATGATAGTGATAATTCTTGTATCATACATATAAAATGAGTAATTTTGTTATAGATGTAATACAATCAAATTAGACTTATATTTATTAAAAAATTTATCTTTTACCATTGTGAAAAAGAATTTATTTCTTATGAAAAAATGATAAAAAAATTATCTTTGTGGAAAAGTAAAGGATTTATAAAAAGGTAAAAGAATTTACCATTTTGAGAAGGATTAAAATTTTATTTTTATAAAAAAAGAAGATAGAATAATTTACAGACAAAGATAAAAAGGTTTACCGTTATGGGAAAAGAAGTCAAAAAGTATTATTGCAATTTCACTAGGATAAGCATCACATTTTTTTTGTCCGTTCTATCAATTGGAATGGAAAATAAAATCTTTTCGCTTTATGTAAAGGTTATAAAATATAATATATTTGGTTATGCAAATAAATAAACTTTTTTTATGCAATAAAAATAATTATTTTAAAGGATTTCAAATTTGCAAAACTGATATCCTTTGTAGATCTCATTGCATTCACAGTCACTCTACTATGGATAAAAATGTCATTTAAAAGACAGCAAAAACTTATATGGATATATTAGAAGATTTTTCTTTATTTGTTTATTAAGGGGTATATGATAAGAGGGAAGGAAGATGCTTGTATAATATTGTTGTCAAAACATGAGAAACCAGAATAATATTGGACCAATAAAAAATCAAAACTCCTCCCATTATTGTCTTTTAGGCTTAAAATATTATTCACCAGTGTAGTCGAGAAATCCTTTACGCTGATGCAATATGTTATATGTATGTTGATGAACCAATTAAATCAACACCATCGATGTAAGCACCATCTCTACCATTCACACAATTAGGAAAAGGCAGCACTTTGAGAAACCGTGGAAACTTTCCTTTAAACTACACTATAGATGGACGACGTTCATCATGCATATCTGAATTGCTGAAGCACTTGGGCCATCATATGCTTAATGGATTCATAAGAGTATGAAAGGTATCTTATTACTGGTTCATTAAGCCTGAAAATGTCATAAATAGTTGAAAACAATGTCTTAGATCCCTATCTTTACGAGGCAAGTAGAAAGATAGCCCGTCTTGTGCAACAAGTTCAAATTCATCCTCACAAAATTTAGATTATTATGAATGGTGTGATGGGGTTAATTTGATTTTCATAGAGCATGGGAAAAGCTTAGATAGTACAATCAAATACAAAATTGGTGTCACATAATAAAAACTACAAAAATATGTCATTTTGTTCATACAGAGCGCATATCAAAAGACCAGATGCAAAGGACAAGCAATTGAAAATGAGAATTAATGTGGAGCCAATCGATTTTCTATATGAGCAACAAGTAGTAGATAATAAGCACTTTATTTTTGAATGCTCATATAGTAAATATATATATATATACTCTTTTTAGAATAAAGCTAATGCTTATACCTGAAAGCTTAAGTAAATTTTAAGACGAGGCAAACGCGCTCCTCCATCGTTTTGAATAAAGGAATCAGATCCAAGATATTGGTCTCTCTCCATGGAAACAACTTCGGTATACTTTATCAAGTATGAACGAAATTGTACGATTTTCAAAGGACAGAAGATGAATAAGATACAGAGATCAAAAGTTATAGTTAAAGAAGTGGTTTACCTCGTTGCTAGAAACGACAGTAGAACGAGACACAGTGACATATTGGGGGAGATTTCAAGGCATTGGGGTATCGGCTTAGTAGAACCGGATGATGGCGGCACCATTGAGCGAGCTAGGGTTTTCTCGATGTGATGAAATAAACCGAGCTGAAAGGAGTGATATTTTATTATGGTGGAGTAGGTCGGGTTGGTTTGAGGAGTATGACCGCATAATGTACTTTTCGTGCCAACTATTATTTATTTAGCAGTATTTTTGGTTCATTTTCAATTTATTCATTTTTTTATTTGTATTTTCATATATATATATATATATATATATTTGTGTAAGTTTGTATATGAATTTAATATGTGCTCTTTTCTCTACCAAAGCACCTATTAGGGATGTAAGATTTTGATGAGGCATATGACTGAAGTATATGATTGGTTTAGTAATAAAAGTATAAATTATTCAAAAAAAATTGAAATTAATTTTTATGTTAAATAAAATATTATTTCCAAAATTACTCCCAATAATGGTAGACATTCATTCACTCTATCGCTCATTTGATCGTTCTTCCTCAATTTTATCTTCTCTATTCAATTAAAATTCAAGTTCTGATCATGGAAGAGATTTTCCACCGATTTCAAAAACTCTGTATTCCAGAATTTCTAAAGAGAAGCTGTTATCTATCTATGCGCCTTCAAGATTATCCACCGGCGATTGACCATTGTTCTCTTTTGTCGATATCTGTGCAGTTAATGCTCCGCTATTACTCCGCTATAACCCTACTATATCTCATAGTGGATTTCTACCGCTACGGTTTTTCCATATAGCCTCAAATATAGCCTTTCCTTTTTAAGCCCCGCTATTTCCGCTATATTTCGTAATTCCCGCTATATTTCGCTATATCTTCTTTAAAAGATATGAATTGAAAAATGACATTTATACATTATAAAAATTATGAAATTAATTTATTTAATTGAATTTTTAATATATTTCCAGAAATGAAAATACTCTAATATTCTACTAAATTCAATTATGTTATATAACAGTTTTACGTTGATTTACAGTATATTCACACATGTTTTTACTTAAAATGATTTATGTATTAATATGCTTCAATTGAATGTTAATTTTTCATTTAATTACCATTTATAAATTTTTAAAAACATTAAGTATGAGTTTGTATGCTATTTTAGAATCATCCACTATATCCCAATATATCCTTGATGTATCCCCGCTATGACTTTTTGCACCTCTGCCGCATTGAATATGTCGAGTGCTTTAATTGCACAGGTCGATATACAAGAGCGTCCTTTTGCTGATGTTTACTCTAGATCTAACACTAATATGAGAGAAGAAGGAATGAGCTATTCTTCAAAAGATAGGCTACAAGCAACTTCTTGGATTGGTAAGAAAGCTGGCAAAAAATTCCGCTACAGATGCGAGGATTCAACGCATTTAGCATATGTTTGCAGAGAGCCAATAAGATGTTTTAAAATTTGCTTTCTTCGGTCACAATAGGATTCACTGCAATCGGTTTGCTTCTAAAACATCTAAACTACCTTTCAAGAAACTATAAAAGAAATAGTTATTTTCCCACCCGGAATTCCATACGCCATACCTACGCCACGTAAGCATGGTGTAGGGAAATCATGAAAACATGGAGAATGCGTAGGAAAGGCATTGGCACTTCCCTACGCATTTCCTACACCTCACGGCTGCCTTGTCTAAAAAACGTAGATCTGAATCTTACCATTTAATCTCAATTACTTTATCCCTAATTCGTTTCAACGAATAAAAAAAACCTAGATCTCTCGTTGCTGTTGTCGCTTTCCCTTCAGGTCCGCCTTCGCGCCGCCACTACCTGCCTTCGTGCCGCCATCACCTGCCTCCATGCCTTCGATCCGTGCCCTCGACCCGCGTCATCGCCACCACTAGCTGCTTAAATTTTTGGATTAAGGTAAATCATTTTCTCTTCTTCTTACATTAAGCCAACATGGAACTTTCTTCTTCTTCTAAAATTACTCACTTTTTTCAAATATAACCTTATTATTTTACTAAAATAACTAAACTATAATCAACTAATACATCACGATTGTCCTTGTAAGTTTGTTCATAACAATTGATATTGATTATGAAAATACAAGGATGGATATTTTGTTTACTGGATGTACGATAAGCTTAAAGTATGCAATTGTCTGGGTATGATTCCTTCTTCTCTGGGAATTAATTGAAATACAATTTGCTAAAATATGTTTATAAAGAATTTTCATAGTATATGGTAGCTAATAAGGAGACTCTAAAGATTCACCTTTAAGTGTATACAATATTCTGTCGAAAAGAGCTGTAGAATTATTTCACTTCAAACTCAGGAGTCTAACATCAGCTTTAAGTATATCAGTATGTTAGGCATGTTCGTTGGACGTGATTAAAGAAAATTAAGAGAAAATTTATTTATCGTCATGAAATAATGGTAATATGCATAGATAGTACTATGAAGTCGTCGCCGCCGCAACATCACGATTGTCCTTCGTTCGCCGTCGCCTCACGCCTGACATCGCGACGAAGTCGCCCCTCTTCAAGTGCGCGAGCGCGCCTCTGTCGCGGCTATCGATTTCGAGGATAAGGAACTTGAACGAGACTTGTTTTCGGCCATGGATTTATCTTATTATATTTTGTTTTAGTTATGAAGAAGCACGGCAACCGGTTAAATAAAATAAAAATAAAAAATGAAAAGGGGAAACGTGCTTGATTGCATGTTATTGAGGGAGACGCGTGTGCATCTTGCTTGTGAACAGACTTAAAGTGGAAAAAAAACAGCTGATGTTGATTTATATAATATATTATATTCAATACAAATTTAAATTCAAATTGTATCGATTAACGTAGCCTAAAATCGCGAACCCTTATTGAGGTGCCACCGGTCATTTATAATGTTATACCCCTATTCCGAACGTACTGAAAAAGGTTTCGAGTCCCAACTCGATCGTATGGAGAAGATAGCTATTTGAACCCAGTTATTAAATTAAATTTTCGATATAGATTTCAACGTGTTTACCTATCGTATGATCACACGATAACTCCGAATGCTACGAAATTTGAAATCCGATAATAAAATATTATTACGGATCCAATGGAACTGGTTTCGTCGAAATCCGAGACTGTGCCTCGGAAGGCTATTTATAAATGTCAATTTAAACTATATATTTTTAAAACTGAACAAAACACTTTTAAATTCAAGTTTAACACTTTTACTATCTTCAGTACTATCAATATAAATTTTACAAGCCTTTAAATTATTTTTAACAGGCTTAAAACTGAAGATGCAATATTTTACCTAATTTCATATTATTAAATTCAATAATTTAATTGCAAAACAAAAAGTGATATTTGAAATTCAAGTTAAACTAACTTTCAAATATTTAAAATCAATTAAATATTTCCATTTCAAATATCCAGAAATTTTGGATCGTCACATTCCTCCTCCCTTAAAAGAATTTCATCACTGAAATTACTAGTTAAGAAGAATGGTCCATAATCCGTTCATCATTTTCCCAAAACAAACCAGTTTTCAACAATTTTCCTTATTAAAGACACCTTGTCACTCTTACCAACTTCCCAAAACTCTTTTATGGTTTCCAAACAACATCACTTACTCAATAATTCAAATTGAAATTTAAAACCAAAATTTATATTATCAAAATTTTCTCAAAATTTTTCCAACTCCCTAAATTTTTGAAAAATTTCTCCAGCGTCTCTTTTGCGCGGCTATATCGGTACAACTACAAAATGCCTCTGTGGGCCCCCAAATTTCAAAAAAAACAAAAGGCCAAGTGGCTAGACCAGAAAATCATCAAATTTCATACAGAAATTTAAAAACATACGTTTTTATTGAGAAATTCAATTTATCTTCTGAAAATCAAAAATCCCAATTTCCTTTTTCTTTTTAAACACCTGCATGTCCTACTTAGCCATAACATTCAATTACAGATTTCAAAATCATTTTATACATTTCTATACAATAGTTTCAATATCTATTTCATTCAAGCCCGTACGATGTACATATACCATCCGTACACAATATTAAATTCGATCGCTTGCTCAATCACACAATTTCACTTCCGAACTAGTATCGTCCACCCGACATCCTAGTGCGGACTCAGATCTGTTTTCTTGATCAGAAACCGTCATTCTCCTTTCATAGTCCTAAACTATGATAGAGAATTTACAGAATCAATCAAAAATCCATATCCAGGGTTCGCCATCGAAAATTGAGTGAAAAATCTCAACTCAGATCAATATAACTACCTCGAAATTCTTTGCTTGAATCTGGATCAAATTGCTATGCAAATTAAATAATATACGTACATCCTACGTATTTATTTTTAATTGATTATTAACTATATCAATTTTCTTTTTATCCACACTTATCTTGATTTCTATCCACTCATTCACAACTATCATTTCACACCCCTTTTATTGAAGCTTCATTCAAAAATTAGCTTAAAATATTTTTTTCCAAAACCAAATTTTTACTTAAGAATTCCACCATCCATTTCTCAAGTTAAATATAAATATTTTACACACTTTTTATTTTCACTTCACTACTGAAGTTATATATATCCATTTCCATTCAACTTTGCATTTCCAATTCCATTTGAATTCAATTTACCCTCAAATTTTAATATTGAATTCTATTCACCTTATTCCAAACCATATTTAACTAACCATTCTTTAATTAGTTCCACTTACTAATTTATTTATATCTCAACCACTTTTTATTTCCAAACCATTATTGTCTTTAGTCCACTTTGAACTAATTCTACACTTCACTTTACACCATTTAAATTAAGTATCATTTCAATATATAATTTCAATTTTTTTGCTTACCCGTTTAATTTAATTAGTCTACTTACTAATTTATTTTCAATCCTTTGTTTTTGTTTAGTTCACTTGACTAATTTTCCATTTACTTACAAATTCCAAATGGATTTCTACATTCAGTTTCAATTTTATTTACTTGGAATTGTAAATTCATTTATTCATTCACAAATTTATTTCCACCTTAATAAATTTTATTTAAGTAACCATTTCACTTAGATCTTTTCTTTACATTCACCTTCACTTAAATAAATTCAATTACACTCTGATTTAATTCAAAATTTTAAACTTCCGTAAGTTTTCAAAATTTAATTACATTTCATTTACTAATCTCTCTTTTTTTATCTGGTTTACTTCACTAGCTATTTTGTTTTCATACTCATTTTAATTTAACTATTCCTCAAGTTAAATTTTCTATTCTAGAAAATTTCAAATTTTCACTAGTTATAAAACCCATTTATATTTCCATAAACATTTCCAATAAGCTTCCAGAGTTTTAAGCAATTGCTTAAACATTCCAAAATATTGAAACCGACTCTAGGGTTTTCAACAATCACTTAAGTATTTCAAAAATCCTTTTGAAATCAATTATATCCAAAATCCTTCGATAAATTCAATTATCTCTTTGAATTTCAAACCAACTCATTTCAAACAACCCCAATTCAAAATCTTCAGGCAGCAATTCCTCTCTTTGAAACTCGAAAATGAACATCGATGATGCTGCAGTAATCACCGAAGTTATTTTCCAGCGACCGAAGTGAGTTCAGTGCTTTTATTCTTTCCAAAAACCCTTTCCAAATATTTTTAAATTTCAAATCTCACTAGATTTCAAATCCAATTCAAAAATATTTTCGAAATAATACCACTATTATTTCTCCAAAACCTTTGAAAACTGATTTCAAATTCAAAGGAATTTAAATTTCCTAAATTTTCAAATTTCAAATCCTTTCAAAAACATTTTCAAATATTTCTCTGGAAATTTTTATTTCATTTTCAATTATAAATTACATTTATAATTCACATTTACAAATCTCATTTACTATATAAATTTATTCCTTAACCTTTATAATTTTAATCCTTAATTCAATTTTTCACATAACAATGATAATAATTTAATATTATCACTTCCTAACAACCAAGCAACCATATATAACTACAATAATTTACGAAAAATTATTTCTTTTATATACAAAAATAATTTGGGTAAAATTATTTCATTTACCCTATTTTAAAACAATACTGTGTCGGTTATCTTGTTTAAGAGTTTAGAAACCCCTATCGATGACGTGGCGTCCCATGTATCGACCAGAATCCATAAACACTTAGCCGATCAGTCAACACAATATAAAAAACAAGTTTTATATTCACTAACAAATACGCAAGCATATCTATTAATACTCTCAAACTCATTCTAGAGTACTATAGACTCTATTTCTAATGAGTAATACCCACCAGAGCCAAGGTTCTCGCTTAACCTTCAGCTCTGATACCAAGTGTAACGACCCGATTTTTCGATGTCCAAAAATCGACATTAATATGTTCACTGAATCAAATGCCAAAAATTGAATGCCAGAAAATCGAACCATTAGGGTTAAAGAAGAAGGAGGTAGAAGAAGAAATAGAAAACAACATCAGAATCTCACAAACGCAGCGGAATAATATATAATAGATAAACGACTAATCTTTTAAAACAAAAGAATTATATCTGTTTTATATATATTACATCATCATAGTATAATACAATCAACATTACCATTCAGGACGGTTATAATATCTCGTCCTTCCAAAGCTGAATATATAGCTTACACTGCACAACAAAAATATGAACCTACGGAAATACGCCTCGTCATCTAGCTCGTCTCCTAAGCTCCACAACAGTTCATCTAGAATCTGTATTCTATAATACTCGGTCTGACCTGAGCACTATAGTTAAATAACACTCGAGTCAGTCTGGAAAACCAGCGTGAGAAAACACACTCAATGGGATTATTAAAGTTCTCAAAATCCTTTGAAATCAAAGGTATCTCGTAAGACCATGCCACAAATAAACACATCCGGTTTTTACCTTACGATAACCAAAACATTTCTTATAAAATCCTCTAATATTATAGTAGTGTTTATATACAAATACTTATTCAAATAGCCGAAATTGTTACATTATTAAATTCCAGCTAATAGGTATACAAACAAAACCATAAAGGCACGTAGAGAGAATGGATTTCCATCAATGGCAGGGCTATTGGGGTACCGTCCATCACAGTACGTGGTCTAGATCACCGTACCGAGGATCCACCCTGATCCCCTGCATCAAAAGATCAGAGCTACCCCTTATTGGATAGTCCGAATAAGTTCACCCTACGGTTGGGATCAGCAACCGCCCACACAGCTGAAATAATTGGACATCTAGACAGGGGTGACCTTACCCTAATTGGTTGCTAGCCACTTAGCCTTGTGAGCACCTCTCCTGTTTTAGCCATTCCCAATTGATGAGGCTTAAGGCTATGCGTTACCTTTTTAGCACACAATCAGTTAGAATGCTCATCGTCCTCCTGACGATGTTCTGAAAGCATTCATCCAAACAAGTCCGTTCCAGGTTCGAACGGAACCGAAGGCACTATTCCTACTACATCCATTTCGGAATCACCCTTAGGATTAGCAGCGATTAGCCCTTACACTTCACTGCTCCATCTTCGACTCCCAGCTCTTATCTTCCTCACAAAAACGTTCAAACCGGATCGAAGTGGTTTTCGGAAAATAAATTCCGATCCCGGTCTCTTCGAAACGATCAGCGCATTGGCCAATATTAATAGTTGGTTATTTAACTATCAAATAGCATTCACAAACAACCATAAGCCTTTAAATAATTTTTCAAATTATTTATTTCAAAATAACTTCGCAAGCTATTTTCCATACTTCAACCCTTTGAAAACAGTTTCAAACCACCTTTCTCTCATGGAATAAATTTCCCAAATATTATTTATTTCCACTGAAAATTACCAAGTCCAAATACTTTAGATTTTAAAATAATTTAAATCGCTTTATTCTAAAATATACTTTAAAACATTTAAATTAAAACTACTTAAATACTTTATCCAAAAATATATACTTTAAAAATATTTAAAATAAAAATACTTAATAAAATATAAAACTAATTTTTTAAAATAAAAGTTAAGCCCAACTAAATTTTTAAAATAAGAGTTACGAAATTCTATACAAGTTTCAAATAAAACTTTAACCAAACTATCTTTAAAATAAAACTATTTTATAAAATATAAATATTAATAATTATCTTTTTAAAACATAATACCAATTAACCTTTTAAAAAAATTACTACTATAAGTAATTTAATAAATATTTACCTTTAAAATTTTAACAACTTAAATAATAATTTCTTAAAAACATTCCTTTAAAAACAATTTTAAAACTTTTAACTTATACTTAAAAATTTATTTTGAAAACATACTTGGCTTTTCAAGGAAATACATTTCTCTTTTACACCCTTTTAAAAATAAACCACTATTATTTTTAAAACAAATTACCCATTCCTTTATAAATTCCCATCATGAATTTATACCAAATATCCATTGATATCTTATTTCACTTTATAAACCCAGTTTATAAATACCATAGTCTCATCTTCTTTTAAAACCCAATTTCAAACTCTAAAAAAATTTCCAAATCGATTTTTCCAAAATTTACTCCATTTAAAATAAATTCCTTTACTTACTCAATTTCATTTCAAAACCCATTAATTTCAGATTTAACTTTTTTATTATGATTTAAAATCTTATTTAAATTGAAACTACCAATTTCATATTTATTTCAAAATTATTCTTTTATTTTTTTAAACCATTTAAATCCTGAATTGAAAAATAAATCTTTTATTTCTTTAAATAATATCACTTAAGTTTAAAGATTCATTTATTCCCATTTATTCAAAAACCTCCTTTCCCATACTTTGGAATTTATTTATTAGAATCTAAAAATCAACTTTTATCTTTTCCTAAATCATTCTTTAACTTATCCAACTTCTCCATGATTATTTTACTTAAAAATTCCCTATTTTATTTTCTTTTAAAAATTCAATCTTTATCTTTGATAACTCAGTATACCCAAATATATTCAATCAAACCTAGCATTCAATATTTTAATCACTAATATAATCTATCTCAGATTATCAAATAAATCATATCACAGAATATTAAAATAATTTAAATAATTTTGAGGAATCCAATTGGATCCCTCCAACCTATTTCCCTGCATCCACATATGTTAGCACAATATAAAATATCAATCCCACTTCAAGGTGGGATATCGCGGTATATAGGGTCATCCGCTATTATGCGGGGCGCATAGGGTCTCATCCGCTATATAATGCGGGAAATCAATCACTCCAATATATACTATATATATTACTATATATATACTATCATATCCAGACATTTCAAGCAATCAATCCATAATTTAAATTTTACCATTTAAATTTAAACGGAATCCAAATGGGTGAGATTAACTCACATTTGATTTTTCTTGCATCGATTCAAGCAACGAACCGACCCGGCTGGTTCATTTGATTTTGGACCTTGTAAAAAAATGAAATTTCCAAACTTATTAACATTTGCTAGGGTTTTAAATTTCCACTATCATTCTCATTCTCATTTTAAATTTATGGGCTTAATAAACTTAAGATTTATCTTACTACTAAATTTTCAGATTGAGCTAAAAACCCATAGATTTAAACTAAGGGTTTACTCGAGTACTGTTAAATTAAACTGTTCAAAATAGATTAACCATCGCTTAAAAAAAATTCATAACTTTGTAAATATTCGATTTTAATATGTTTATGATATATATATATCACCTTAATACCTATTTAAAATTAAACAGTAATTTTAAACTATGTATATACATTTGTTAAATTGAAATAAAGAAATAACCGTTATACCTTATTGACCAAGAAGAGAACCCCGACCCAGCCTAACACCACCGCCTGAATCCCACCCGAAACTACACCACGTCGACACAACTTCAACATCACACCGGAACCCCTTTACCTCGATCGCCCAATGCCTACAACCTAAGTCATCACCATTCTGACCCAATTTTCCAATAGTCATTGCTTAACTACAATGTCAGCATAACACCTTCCACCGCATCTCCTCTATCACATCAATTTGCTGTCGCATGCCTCCAACTTCGCCAACACAGCAAAGCCCTCCTATGTTGCTTACATCACCATCGCCTAGCCCCCAAAATCGACTTCGACATCGTCTTCGTGGCCAAGTTGTGCCTTCATGCCCCAAATCAACTACCTCATCCACACACCCCTTCGTTCGCCGCCGCCTCACGTTTGATATCGCGACGAAGTCGCCTCTCTTCGCGTGCGCAAGCGTGCCTCTGTCACGGCTATCAATTTCGAGGATAAGGAACCGGAACGAGACTTGTTTTCGGCCATGGATTTATCTTATTATATTTTGTTTTAGTTATGAAGAAGCACGACAACAGGTTAAATGAAATAAAAACAAAAAACAAAAAGGGGAAACGTGCTTGATTGCATGTTATTGAGGGAGACGCATGTGCGTCTTGCTTGTGAACAAACTTAAAGTGATAAAAAAACAGCTGATGTTGATTTATATAATATATTATGTTCAATTCAAATTTAAATTCAAATTGTATCGATTAACGTAACCTAAAATCGCGAACCCTTATCGAGGTGCTGCTAGTCGTTTATAATGTTATACCCCTATTCCGAACGCACTGGAAAATGTTTCGAGTCCCAACTCGATCATTTGGAGAAGATAGCTTTTTGAACCCAGTTATTAAATTAAATTTTCGATATAGATTTCAGCGCGTTTACCTATCGTATGATCACACGATAACTTCCAATGTTACAAAATTTGAAATCCGATAATAAAATATTATTACGGATCCAATAGAACTGGTTTCATCGAAATCCGTGACTGTGCCTCCGAAGGCTATTTATAAATGTCAATTTAAACTATATATTTTTAAAACTGAACAAAACACTTTAAATTCAAGTTTAACACTTTTACTATCTTCAGTACTATCAAAATAAATTTTACAAGCCTTTAAATCATTTTTAACAGGCTTAAAACTGAAGATGTAATATTTTATCCAATTTCATATTATTAAATTCAATAATTTAATTACCAAACAAACAATGATATTTGAAATCCAAGTTAAACTAACTTTCAAATATTTAAAATCAATTAAATATTCTCATTTCGAATATCCAGAAATTCCGGGTCATCACAATGTGTGTTAAAAAGTTTCTTTGAGATGCTTTAACTATGAGAAACACACATAGTTATGTTGTTACAGTTTATAAAGACTTCCTAATAGTAATGCATATACAGGTGATATTGAAAACATGAGGGAAAATGATAGTAGGTAAACTGCATGGTTATTTGCTGTAGCTTTTCATATCAAAGCATACATTTGAACTCACATGGAAAAATCAGCTGAGAATTTTTCCCCCATAATGAATGCATAATTAAAATAACTCATTTAAAAGGAAAATTTAGCATTTTACAACTATGACGTGGCTAAAAGCATTGAATTTCAACCGGATGAACATAACAACTTCTCCACATAAACTTAAATTAAAAGCTCAAATCAATTCAACCTTATCAATTAATATTTATTATTGTACTTTAGATTATAAAATCCATATATTTTGCTCCAAAACTGCATATTTGTATCATTTGCTTACGCTCGTTAAGTTAGTACCACTTAGCATCCTAACCTAAATAGAAAAAGATTTGCACTTCCCTGATATTAAGAACATTTATGTTAATACTTGAAATTTCATTTACAACTTGTGTAAGAATATGAGGAAATTGGCACATTTGGGTCATATAATCTTATGCAAAACTAAAGAATATTTTCCAACATGTTCAAGGCAAGGTTTGAACAATATGAATTAGCAAACTGTTGTAGTCCATCTCTACCTAGTTTATATACGATTGCATCATTCATTTTAGTCCCAAACTTAACTGTCCAAATAATAACAGATAAACCAATAAAGTAAAACTTTAAAATATTAGCCTAGTTACCTCTTAGATCTCCATTTTCATTTCTCCTCATAGAAAGCCAAACTTACACACCAAATAACACTTCCCTCTTCTATTTCCTCTCCACTTCATATAGCTTTTGACTGTTTTCTGTCTGGATATTCACACCATGATTAGAATAATGGATGGAGGTGACGGTGGATGAGATAGGTTAGTTGTGCCTTCTAGGGTTATGTTGGATTCAAAGGAGATTCATGTTTGTTTTTTGTAAAAATATAGGGATATAAGAACGCAAGAAAAATGTCCGTATAATAGTTGCATTCGTGTAATATAAGATGGGATAGAAAAAATAACGACAATGACGTTATCATCAAATAGCAAATGGAAGATATTTTTGTAATTTCAAATACTTAATTTTAGTGTATTCTCTTATTAACGAAGCGATTTTATGAGATCTTGGTAGTGCGGGGCAGATTGGAGCGAGTCAGCCTAGCCCCGACCCTAGATCCGAAGCTCTCAAAAACGAGTCATTGATCTACCCGTCCTAATGACCTAAGGAGACTGGTCTTGGCAGGTCAAAATATGGACGTATCTAGCGGATTTTGACCCTAGACCTGCCTCATTGCCATTTCTAATTGTGGCTATTTGCTTCTCTTGTTATGTAGTTTCGTATAATATGATTATGTGTATATATATGGTGTTTCCAGTTATACATGATGATTATAATATATATATATATATACACACACACACACACACACACTTAGTCTTGGGATGTATGATATGTGATGTTGTATCAAATTTTCAGATAATATATTACAAGAGGCTATGGATACACCTCTCGATAACATGGTTCCTTGATAATGGAATGCTAGGGGTGTCGTCGACTCTAACAAGCATCCATACCAAATTTGGTCAACTTCTTAACTTACCACCTTTACATTCTTGACCGTCCATCCTTTTGCTTTGGTATGATCTTTCAGTGGCATGTTTCGATCCTCTTCCCATTACTTGGACTGCCACCAATTCAGGTACAAGATACTATCAACATCGTTTGGACAAGTAGCTATCTAACCTATAATCAGAACGCCCCAATTGCAAGAATTCAGATCTACCAGCTGAGCTATACCCCTTGGGCCAAGTGGAATATGTATGAAATAGTCATACGCACGATTAAGGAAGAACAAAAAGAACCAAAGGAAATGCCCGTGCTCGCATAACATCTTATAATGACTATCGCTCAGACATCCTATGCCTATTGTTTCAGCAGCTCAAGACGTTACTTCTTCTGTTACATACTTTCTTTAGAGCATGTATAAATTCTTTCTGATGCTACGTTGAGGTCAATGTAAATTATGATCTATCACTCTTTACCTGGGTTAATGTGACGCCCCACCTCTATACTCACGCTAGCCAAGAACACTATGGAGTAATGCCGTCAACTAGCACGAAGAATAAGGCTGTTGAGGAGCGACCATCCGTGTAATTGCTTTGTGCGAACGCCGATATGTCAGATAGTATAACATGCCTTTCATCTCAAGAGGAAATCCGACATACCGATGTAAACTCAAAGCTACTACACAGTGGCTATGTGGACTTCGGAAACAATTATAGAAATATACATAACATAAATCAGTCATAGAAATTAACATCTCAAAGACGGAAACAGATATGAATATAACACATGAAAGTGTACATCAGAGTAGTGGTCAAACAAAACCCACAATATCACAAAAGAATAGATACAAGTGCGAGACAAAAGAATAGTTATACATCATGGAGTCTATATCTCAAATGTATAATAACCAAAAACTACTAATCTAAGTAGTTAGCCAAAAGTCAGATGATAATCCCCAGATAAGGAGTCAAGAAGAAGCACCTGTAACATCTTGGTCTGATCCGAGTATTATTTAAGAAGAAAATAATAAATGGATCAGTCTAGCTATAAATATCAGATAAAATGATATAGAATAAGAGATATGATAAAAACGTATGATAACAAAAATGCCATACTGCAACGAGTATACATTAAACAATCACAAAAATCATACAATATCACAAGAAATATCAATGCACTAAAATAATGTCATATTCTTTAACATATTCACCAAACCACAAATATTGACAAATATAACAATGCCAATTCACAAAATTGGTGAATCACAAATTCTAGAAATCATCAATTAGAAATCCATAAATCACAAAAAGGGGGAGAAAGAGGCCTATCATAAAACGGGAGCATGAAAACTCACCAACACGTGTATCACAAAACGAAACGCTATAACATGGTTGCTAACCATTAATTTTGAGCCGAGGCTCCACAAAACGGCCCGAAGACCATGGGTCGCTACCCCACCAAATTGAGTCGAAACTCCACCAAATGATCATCAAAGATCAACAAGTGTAAATTACACTAAGCTAGTAAATAAATGAGTTAGGCTTCATGTCCCATAACCACTGGCTTAACTTAATTATTTACGAACAAATTGTATACTTCCACTTGAAAATAAGTGTAAATTACAATAAGCTAGTAAATATATGAGTTTAGCTTCATGTCCCATAACCACTAGCTTAACTTAAATATTTACGAACAAATTGTAGATCTCCACTCGAAAATTGTCACAAGAGTTTCAATCGAACAAGTCCAAGAATTAACCGACGAAGTGAACGCAAGCGTTTCATACCACTTGTTTTACTAAGCCGTTTAATTAGATTTCTCATACGAATGAGGTAAAGGTCTGTATATACTAATAGATTGGAAAACGGTTTAAGAAACGAGCTTTGTAATAAAATAGTGTTGAAATCATTTTGATAGAAGAGTTTTGATATTTACTACTAGTATAGAAACCTTTGTATTTTTATAGTGACAAATCACAAAAATGATTATAGAAACAATCAATCATCAAAATTCACATACGAAGACGTGAATCAAATCCATTGAAATCGATACTGAATTCATCAAAATGGACATTCTCAAAAATCCCGAAGAAAAGGTCATCAAATTCGATAATAAATGATAACAACAAATGGGAATCAACCCGAATCGATTAAATTTGGAAACCAAGCAAAATAGGAAAAAATAGGCATAATAGGCAAATAGGAGCAGGTCAGTCGACTGGCTCACTGAGTTCAGTCGACTGAACACAGTCCCTGAAAACACGCGGGATACAGGTCAGTCGACTGGACTCAGTGGGTCAGTCGACTGGTGCCTGTATACCAGCCTTCCTAGCGCCTGCAGACAGTCCCAGAAACGTGCATATGCTACAGCCAGTCGACTGAAATTAAAGGTCAGTCGACTGACTGGAAACCTGGGTTGTTTCTCAACCTATCTAATGAAGATCAATCTCTTCCAAATTGCAACCGGACGAGCAATGGCGCTAAGGGTTTATGCCAATCGACAACCCGACCCTATATGCTCCTCGATACACCACCAAAAGCATGATCAAACATCAAAGTTATGATTTTTAAAGATTCGACTTCAAAACACCAAAAATTGAAATATCCACCAAATCAATCCAAACCAAAATCAAATGCACATGGATGAGTGTTAGGAATTCATACCTAACAATCAAAGATAGTTATAGACTAAGATGTGAGATAAAAATCTCACCTTTTTACACAAAAACAAGGAAGGATAAGCTTGAAAACAAAGAAGGATCAACCACTCTTCAGTCCCAACTCAAGAAGCTTGAATTTAAGCTTAAAAGAGAAACATTTCCTAAGTTAAGTTTAGGAATTTCTAAAATTGAATGGAAAACGAGTTGGAGAAGAAGAAGAGAAGGCTTACCAAAGCTTCTTCTTGAATTTGGAGCTAGAACTTGATTTGCAAATTGGAAACTAGGGCTTAGGAATTCTAATTCTTTTTCTCTTCCCCCATTTTTATCTAAAGCTTGAGTTGTATTAGGAAAATGAAATGAATGAAGAGAAGAGGGGGTGAAGCTTGGGTCTAATGGGATGAAACTAAACCAAAGCCCTAAGTGAAAAAGTAGCAAAATTTCACTAACTCCAAACATATCAATGTTTATACTCAAAAAGGTCACAAACGTCATTTTGAACTCAATGGGAGTGGTCTTGAGTCCTAATTCGACTATTTGCAAAAAGTAGTTTTTTGGAGCAAAAATCCGACTAACGATACTATATTTAAATAAAACATTTAAATATATAATCGTAAAATATGCGGGTTGTTACAGACTCCCCTCCTTAAAGAAATTGCGTCCTCGCAATCTTAAGAAATAAATAAAAGGCAACAACCATAAAAGCATATCAACACAAAAGAAGAAATGAAATAAGAAGTTCACCTCAAAGAGCACTAGAGAGTAAGTCCGGGTGTGTTCGCTCGATGAATTCTCTAGATTCCCAAGTGCAATCCTTAGGATTTGAGTACCATTAAACTTTCACAAGCAGAACATCTTTATTACGAAGACGTTTATCCTCCGAAGCAATAATACGAATAGGATGTTGCCCATAAGTCAAATTAGGCGAAACTTCAATTTCTTTCACAACACCGGGCTCAAGAATAGAATCGGAATCTCGAATGCATTTCCAAAGTTGAGAAACGTGAAACACATCATGAATAGTAGAAAATTAAACTGGTAATAAGAGGCGATAAGCCACGGAACCAATACGTTCGGTGATAGGAAATGGACCAATGTATCGAGGTGCTAATTTTTCCGATCGACTGAAATGCACAACACCCTTCATAGGTGAAACACGAATAAACACCAAATCTCCCACAGAAAATTCCAATTTCCTTCTTCGGTTATCGGCATAGGATTTTTGTCTACTTTGGGCTTCTTTCATCCTATGACGAATAAGGTCAATCTTTTCTATGGAATCACGAATAAAATCTGGACCAAAAACCAGCTTCTCACCGACCTCAAGCCAACAAGAAGGAGATCGGCATGGCCTTCCATAAAGTGCCTCGAAAGGTGTCATACCAATACTAGATTGGAAGCTATTATTATAGGAAAACTCAACAAGTGAAATATGATCTTCCCAACTTCCACCAGAATCAAGAACACATGCACGATGAAGATCTTCAAGAGTTTGATTCACACGCTCGGTTTGTCCATCGGACTGAGGATGATAAGCGGTGATAAAATTAAGCTTCGTTCCCAAAGCTTTTTGAAGACTCTTCCAAAATCCACTTGTAAACAATGGATCACGATCACTAATAATGGAAGTAGGGACTCCATGCAATTTAACAATTTCTTTAATAAAGAGTTTGGCCAAAAGAGGTACGGTCCGATTAGACCGAACGGGAATAAAATGGGTGGATTTTGTAAGCCTATCAACTATTACCCATATGCTATCATGACCCGAACGAGAACGGGGAAGACCGTTGATAAAATCCATGTAAATTTGAACCCACTTCCAAATTGGAATGTCTAAAGGTTGCAATAACCCACCGGGCCTTTGATGCTCGGCCTTAACGAGTTGGCAAGTCATGCAACACTTAACAAAGTTAGCAATATCAGATTTCATCCCATCCTAATAATAAAGTCGCTTCATATCCGCGTACATTTTACTACTACCGGGATGAATGGTAAATTTAAAACGATGAGAATCTTCTAAAATGTCTTTACGAAGTTCACAAATATTTGGCACGATAAGTCTACCAAATTTTCGAATACCACCATGAGCATTAATATCAAAGTCTTTCAATCCTTCAACATCAATTTTGTCCCTACAACTTTGGCTAAGAAGAGCCAATTCGGGATCTAGCTTTTGAGCATCAAGAATGCGGTCCAAAAGAGAAGGATGAGCCTCGATGCTACACAAAACAAGAGATGAACATAAATCAGATACACGACCTCGAATCTCACAAGTGGATAAAATTTCGAGATCATTCCACTCGAATATCATCATAGAAACAACTGCTTGTTGCTTATGGCTAAGGGCATCGGCAACACGATTTCCTCTTCCGGGAGTATAGAGAATATCAAGATCATAAGATGCAAGAAACTCGAGCCAACGTTGTTGATGCAAATTAAGTTTCTTTTGAGAAAATAAATACTTCAAAGATTTATGATCAGTGTAGAGAATAAATTTCTCTCCCAAAAGGTAATGACGCCAAATTCGAAGAGCGAAAACAATAGCCATGAGCTCTAAATCATGAGTGGCATATCTAGTCTCGGCTGGCTTTAATTGCCTAGAAGCATAAGCGATAACACGTTCCCTTTGCATAAGACGACACCCAAACCAACACGATTAGCATCGGTATAAACAACAAAATATTGGTTCCCTTCGGGAATCATGAGAATAAGAGTATTGGAAAAGAGTTCTTTTAAATGATCCCCTTTCCCTAAAGGCTAAAACTTTCAAAACCACAATTATCTTTATGTAATAATCTTTCTAGAAAAATTTACATTTTTACAAGTCAATTTACTGTGTCTGATTGTCTCATCAAAGCGTTTAGGAGATTCCTATCGATAAGGTTGATCAAGCGCATCGACCAGAATTCTTAAAGCACTCAATGGGCAATACAATCACAAAATCATCTTCTATATGATAAAAATATCTCTTAAAAGTTTTAAGAATATTCTTTGCTCGTTTAAGATCAAAAATCCAATTGTACTTTAAAATATCTTATGAAAAAGATTTACAAAATTTTAAATTGCTATTTTCATCCAAAATCAATAAATACAAGAATAGTCTCATCGAAATATTCGTAGAATACTCAATTCGTAGAATAGATGAAATAAGTTGAACAAACTAAATGACATAATAAGTCATTCATAAGAATCATAATGAGTGCAGAATGCGGTAGGTGGAATGCTAACTTCCACAACTTGTAGCTAAAGAAAACCGGTGGCAAGGTCGAGTTGAAAAGACCTTAACACCACTCAAAAGATCGCTTATGTGATAATCCTAAGACAAGCTCAAAAAAATACCGGAAAAATTCACAAACTACATGAATGAGAGAAATAATATTTTCCTCATCATGAGGGCTTAAAGAATAAAGTGATTCCATCAAATTGGAATCGAAATCACAAAGGAAAAATAGAAACCTGCTTAACAGATTAAGAATGTCGAAGATGAATAGTCCACTCGGGACATAGGATATGGGCTTCATAATAATTAAGCCAATCCTTTCACAAAAATAAATTCCGAAGCCTAAGTAACGCACAACATGCAAATCGGCTTGGAAAGAAAAATCACATAAAATAATTTCGACATCTTTTAAAAGAAATAACTGAGTGTTATGGATCCACCAACCGAATTCGTAATTCTCAAAGAAGTCATCAATCCCATAATATTTAAAGAAAAAGAACCAACAAGTTCTTTTGATATAAAATAATAAGATGAACCCATATCAAAAAAAACTCAAATAGGAAGGTCACAAAACAAATGTCATCAAGGATTGAATGAAAAATACCTTGACCAAGAGAAGAGTTGCTAGGGGCTTGCACAACATTTTGCTTTCCCTCTCTCTTGCTTGGAAGTTTGGGACACGAGGATAAAAGATGACCCGAACTTTTGCAATAACGACTAAAGTGAGGTTTCGGACATCTATTCGCATAGTGGTCGGTAGAATCACAATTGTAGCATTGTCCACGACTAGCGATTGGAGTCTTCGCTACCGGAGTTTCTTGTTCCCCTTTCTTCTTTCTTTGAAGTATCGGACATGAAGATATAGGGTGATCCGAACTTTTACAATAACAACAGGTAAGAGACTTCAGGCACTTATTTGCATAGTGGTCTTTAGATCCACAATTATAGCATTCTCCACGATTAGAGGTAGGAGTCTTTGTTTCCGAAGTTCCTTGCCTCTCTTTCTTGTTAGGTTTAGATTTGAACTTAATATGCCTCTTCTTGTTGTTATTGAGGCTCTTTTTGGAACATCCAACATCACTATCACTTCCTTTATCAGCCTCTTCAAGTCGAAGAGTGATATCCACAAGCTGATTGAAAGGAACTTCAAGTTTCAAAGGTAAAACCATTTTGGGTTTCTTACTCAAAGCACAGATAAACCTTTGATTCTTTACAAAATCCAAAAGTTATTGGGCAGACATGAATACGCCATCCAGAGAAGGACTACTGGATTGACCAGCGCTAGGACTGCCAGAACTAACCATCTCTTCTTCTTTAAGAAAGAAAGAAAGAAGAGGAAAAAGTTATTCTCAAAATGAATATCAAACAATATTGATTGATAAAACAAGGAATCATAAAAGAAAATAGGATAGAATGGTACAAAGACTCGAATTAAATCCTAAAGCACGACTCCGAAGAAAGACTTAGGACAATGATCCTTGCTAGATTATTCTACATTGTTCCGAAGTTTGGCTCTGATACTAAGCTGTGACACCCCACCTCTATACTCATGCTGGCCAAAAACACTACAGAGTAATGCCATCAACTAGCACGAAGAATAAGGCTGTTGAGGAGCGACCATCCGTGTAATTGCTTTGTGCAAACACTGATATATCAGATAGTATAACACGCCTTTCATCTCAAGAGGAAATCCGACATACCGCTGTAAACTCAAAGCTACTACACAGTGACTATGTGGACTTCGAAAACAAATATAGAAATATACATAACATAAATCAGTCACAGAAATTCACATCTCAAAGGCGGAAACAGATATGAATATAACACATGAAAGTGTACATCAGAGTAGTGGTCAAACAAGACCCACAATATCACAAAAGAATAGATACAAGTGCAAGACAAAAGAATAGTTATACATCATGGAGTCTATATCTCAAATGTATAACAACCAAAAACTACTAATCTAAGTAGTTAGCCAAAAGTCAGATGATAATCCCCAGATAAGGAGTCAAGAAGAAGCACATGTAACATCTCGGTCTGACCCGAGTATTATTTAAGAAGAAAATAATAAACGGATCAGTCTAGCTATAAATATAAGATAAAATGATATAGAATAAGAGATATGATAAAAACTAATGATAACAAAAATGCCATACTACAACGAGTATACATTAAACAATCACAAAAATCATACAATATCACAAGAAATCTCAATGCACTAAAATAATGTCATATTCTTTAACATATTCACTAAACCACAAATATTGACAAATATAACAATGCCAATTCACAAAATTGGCGAATCACAAATTCTAGAAATCATCAATTAGAAATCCAGAAATCACAAAAAGGGGGAGAAAGAGGCCTATCACAAAACGGGAGCATGAAAACTCACCAACACGTGTATCACAAAACGGAATGCTATTCCATGGTTGCTAACCATTAATTTTGAGCCGAGGCTCCACAAAACGGCCCGAAGACCTTTGAGCCAAAGCTCCACAAAATGGCCCGAAGACCATGGGTCGCTACCCCACCAAATTGAGCCGAAACTCCACCAAATGATCATCAAAGATCAACAAGTGTAAATTACACTAAGCTAGTAAATAAATGAGTTAGGCTTCATGTCCCATAACCACTGGCTTAACTTAATTATTTACGAACAAATTGTATACTTCCACTCGAAAATAAGTGTAAATTACACTAAGCTAGTAAATATACGAGTTTAGCTTCATGTCCCATAACCACTAGCTTAACTTAAATATTTACGAACAAATTGTAGATCTCCACTCGAAAATTGTCACAAGAGTTTCAATCGAACAACTCCAAGAATTAACCGACGAAGTGAACGCAAGCGTTTCATACCACTTGTTTTACTAAGCCGTTTAATTAGATTTCTCATACGAATGAGGTAAAGGTCTGTATATACTAATAGATTGGAAAACGGTTTAAGAAACGAGCTTTGTAATAAAATAGTGTTGAAATCATTTTGATAGAAGAGTTTTGATATTTACTACTAGTATAGAAACCTTTGTATTTTTATAGTGACAAATAACAAAAATGATTGTAGAAACAATCAATCATCAAAATTCACATACGAAGACGTGAATCAAATCCATTGAAATCGATACCGAATTCATCAAAATGGACATTCTCAAAAATCCCGAAGAAAAGGTCATCAAATTCGATAATAAATGATAACAACAAATGGGAATCAACCCGAATCGATTAAATTTGGAAACCAAGCAAAATAGGAAAAAATAGGCATAATAGGCAAATAGGAGCAGGTCAGTCGACTGGCTCACTGAGTTCAGTCGACTGAACACAGTCTCTGAAAACATGCGGGATACAGGTCAGTCGACTGGACTCAGTGGGTCAGTCGACTGGTGCCTGTATACCAGCCTTCCTTGCCTCTACAGACAGTCCCAGAAACGTGCATATGCTACAGCCAGTCGACAGAAATCAAAAGTCAGTCGACTAACTGGAAACCTGGGCTGTTTCTCAGCCTATCTAAGGAAGATCAATCTCTTCCAAATTGCAACCGGACGAGCAATGGCGCTAAGGGTTTATGCCAATCGACAACCCGACCCTATATGCTCCTCGATACACCACCAAAAGCATGATCAAACATCAAAGTTATGATTTTTAAAGATTCGGCTTCAAAACACCAAAAATTGAAATATCTACCAAATCAATCCAAACCAAAATCAAATGCACATGGATGAGTGTTAGAAATTCATACCTAACAATCAAAGATAGTTATAGAGTCATAGACTAAGATGTGAGATAAAAATCTCACCTTTTTACACAAAAACAAGGAAGGAGAAGCTTGAAAACAAATGAGGATCAACCACTCTTCAATCCCAACTCAAGAAGCTTGAATTTAAGCTTAAAAGAGAAACATTTCCTAAGTTAGGCTTAGGAATTTCTGAAATTGAAAGGAAAACGAGTTGGAGAAGAAGAAGAGAAGGCTTACCAAAGCTTCTTCTTGAATTTGGAGCTAGAACTTGATTTGCAAATTGGAAACTAGGGCTTAAGAATTCTAATTCTTTTTCTCTTCCCCCATTTTTATCTAAAGCTTGAGTTGTATTAGGAAAATGAAATGAATGAAGAGAAGAGGGGCTGAAGCTTGGGTCTAATGGGCTGAAACTAAACCAAAGCCCTAAGTGAAAAAGTAGCAAAATTTCACTAACTCCAAACATATCAATGTTTATACTCAAAAAGGTCGCAAACGTCATTTTGAACTCAATGGGAGTGGTCTTGAGTCCTAATTCGACTATTTGCAAAAAGTAGCTTTTCGGAGCAAAAATCCGACTAACGATACTATATTTAAATAAAACATTTAAATATATAATCGTAAAATATACGGGTTGTTACAGCTAATATACTTGGCCTCTTGGTAATTCTGATTTCTGCTATGTAAAGTGATACTTTCCTCTGTTAGTTGCGTGATTTTATTCAGCCTTTGACTGATGCATTTCATTATACTTGTAATTACCGTTTATTCTTAAAAAAATTGAATCGAAAATTATGGAAACTATGTTTTATGAAATCTCCTAATAACTAGAAAACCCCACTGTGACCATACAAACGTATGTGATTTGTTTAACAAAGATTATTATATACTTAGTGCATTTAAGTCATTTGAAACTCCAGTTTTCTAAAATTTGCATATTTAACACGTTGTTCCAAATAATTACACCTAGTGGTGGGCCTGATTCTGTTTGTAACATATTATGTCTGTAATACATCTCTGTTTCTTTTCTGTTCCAAATTTAATAATTTGAATGTTACGATATTAACATTGGAAGTATTTGAGCTTGACGATGCAATGTGCAAAGAAGATGTGATATTTACAAACGTGAGCGCGCATGTCCTCCTACTTTAATATTTGCTTCTCTTTTCATACCGTTTGGAATCAAATGTTCTATGTACATCTTAATGTTCATGTGTATATAAAATTTGATATAAAAGATTAAATAAATAAAAATTAGGCTTCAATATACAAGATTACATTGGTACAAGATTCCCACGGTCTATAGTTCAAATGAAATGTTCATGTTCGACTACTGTGTCAAATGACTTCTGTACTGATCAGAGGTAGTTCATATCATGTACGAGAACCATCCATTGAAACAAAATATAGCAGCCAAAACTATGATGGCTTAACCACAATTATTGTTACTATGTAGTTTACACTTCAAAGCTGTTACCGTCTCAAAGTTGTATCCAGACCAAACCAAAATTGCACTTCATATGCAGATTAGGCCTGCAAAACAATCATGAAAATGCTTATAAACTACACAAAAAATGTTATTCTATTAAAAATTTATAATTATCATATTCAATAAAAAAAGACCTGGTGTTTTAAGCTAAAGTAAAATAATTATGCAACAAGTTAAACAATGTAGGATTATGACTATTTGTTTCTGTGTTGTTTCATTGATATTGCAGCTGCAAATTCTCACATAAAAGCCGCTTTTATTTATGTCTAGTTTATAATTGGATTGTCAAAAGAACTTCGTAATATTGTAGATTGAACATTCAAAAAGATTCATTTTATTTACTGTAGGGGGTAGAGTGGGCCATTGTTAAAGAAGTGTGTAGCAGATCCTTACTTACATGTATATATGTATATGGTATGTATGCGTATACGAGGAAGGTTCTATACTTCCAGTTAGAAACCATATTCATGCTAACAAAATAAGTGAATGGATCTCTTTCGGAGCATATAATTAAGATTACAGTTTGTGAATCATAATTTATTCTGATCCAATTAATTTTCAAAGTTGTTTATCATAAATGAAATGTAAAATAGTAGGTCTAATGAACATCTTAAACACACACATGCACTTGTATGTTGGTTAGTTTTATATTCAAGGTTAAAAAATTTGGTTCAACCATACTAATCTAGAAAATATCTATGACAATGAATTACCCAAAAGAACTTGCCATTGCTCTCTTCTATGCCACTACAAATAGGAGCATCAAGACAAGTTGACAGCTTGGGTAGTCTGGTTGAACATTGAATCAAGATCATTTTCTGAAGAAAAAGCACCATATTAAAGCATTATAAACAATTTTACTAACAAATCTGTTTCAATCTTAATAAACATAAATGTGGAACAAATTAATTAAATTTACCATTAATTTGTGTTCAGCTTGCTTTGGAGCGAGTTTTTTTCCATGGAATGTGGATTTTCAAGGAAGCAGCTCGTTATCGTCTATCTTTCTTTGCGGTTTCTAAACCTTCTGCCATTCCTTCATCCTAGTGGAGTAGTTACCAATAAAAGCCTATTTGTTTGTTAACAATCTCTCTTTGTTCCATGCCTCCATTGCTTGATTTTTTTTGCCCCTTCTTTATTTATTTGAAAATGCTGGGCTTTCTATTAAAGATAATTTATATGGTTGATCGTTTCAACCACAACAGTGCACTTATCGACTTCTTATGTGCATGAAATAACTGGTTAATGGAGTCAGCTATATTTGTATTCGGGTTGGACATTAAATCTCATGATCATCAATTCATCATCATCTTCTTCAGTTTTGTTATTGCAATCATACATAAGTAAACTCCATCTTAAACTTTTGAAAGGCAACACAAGGCTGACACATGACTTCTTTGGAAAATCTAGCTACATAGAACCTAATAGAGCAAGAAAAATTACCAAACAATACAAAATAAAAATGACAATGAAAAAGCCCTTAGTCCAAGTACTACAGAAATGCGAAAGGTTCATCATTTGAAAATCATATATGCTTATGATGTTTGCTAAAAATAGAAAGAAATAAATAAAAATACATAATGCAAGGTTTGAAAGTGGATCTCATTATAAAATTTGTCTTATATATTAGACTGGAATAAACCTACCGCGAATGGAATAACTGACATTAGCCAAATAGTTAAGATATGTTTAGTTTGTTATAGCAGGGATATTTAGATCGCATCGCTCATTTGTTATTATCAAAACCCATCAAAGCCTGCATCAAAATTGGACGGAATAAAATAGGTTTATTAACATCTAATTTCTTAGTGTAAACGGAAGTTCAGATGATAATACGGGTCAAATAAACTCACCCAACCAT
Organism: Allium fistulosum; assembly: GCA_030737815.1. NCBI lineage: Eukaryota > Viridiplantae > Streptophyta > Magnoliopsida > Asparagales > Amaryllidaceae > Allium > Allium fistulosum. The sequence goes on along the minus strand of CM060907.1, from coordinate 286,743,128 downwards.
CATACTAATTTACAATTTAATAACAATAATAAAAGTAAATTTTACCTATACGGTGTTGAAGCAATCGATCTTCTGAAATGGCGAAGTGGCAGTACTGCGGAATGGCGCTGTTGATTATTCTGCCTTGATCTATTACAGATTCAAAATGAGAAAATCAAATAAAACCGATTTGGGAATAAATAAGAAAGAAAAAAGGGTGATGAAAAAATCGAGAAAAGCGAACGCACGAGAATTGCACTTGGGCTGCGTTATTGGTAAGGGGGTTGTTGGAGGCAAATACGATGAGCTTTTGGACAGTAGTGGGCACTTTTGGACAGTAGTGCGATTAGACATTGGATAAAATATTTGTTTTTGCAAGTAGTTCAAAATAACAAACATTTAATATTTAACTTTTCAACGATCATGATTTAATATTTCCAAAAAAAATACATTAGTATTTCGTGCTTAACACAAATTCAGACTCATTACAAATACAAAATGAAAACAAACAATTTAACTTGACTCATTATGGTTAGTGTAAACAAGCTAACCAATAATGCTTTCGCAATGCCTTCAGTTGATCCATACGCATGCTTCATAAGTATTTTTAAATCTCTTTGAAAATTCATATTAAGAGATAATATCATAGCCCCATAAGGTTATACCAATACAACTCATTATTTTCAGTGAATTTCAAAATGGTTACCCGTAGGAGTAGGTAACGTGATGCAAGATGGAATAGAAACTCTATCGGAAAAGATTCTATCCATAAAAGTTCGAGGGGAGAAGTTTGTAGTGAATAGTTTGCAAGTAATGCAATGTACTGCCAAATGAAAATGCAATGCACTGTAACAATGCAAATTTGTAGTAGACAACAACGCACAATTTGTAAAAGAGAATGTTGAAATATACAATGAAATGCAAATGTTCAAATTTACACAAAGATAGACTGCTTACTGTTCACTGTTCGTACAAGCGTCGGTCAATTTGTGATCGTCTTACCAAGTAACAATACTACTCTAGAAGAACTATACGAACTAAAGTGCAACAATATTTCAATCATTTCCATCATCCCTTGAACATTTATGCGATCATAAAACATATGCCGCCAACGTCTTCAGGCTAAACAAGTCATAGAATGACCACCGAAAGTACATCAAACTAGAGAAAGATTGTCTGTATCGACTATAATGTCAGCATCTTATTCTACTTGAGTATATTCATTCGGTTTTAGAAGGGGGTGGGGGTATAGGGTTATTTTTCTTTTATACGTGTAATATTAGTTTTATCCCTTATCATTTCTCATTCTAAATACAAAAATATTACATCTAAATTAATTAACATTGTATATAAGAAAGTGAAAGACTACCAAAAAGCATGATAGCTAGCGTTACACAGAAAAACTATGTTACTTATCAAATTTTCTGGCCATGTAGTGCATAATGGATCATCAAAACGATGTTTAACCCACATATATTAACTCACTGTATTATATAACAAACTTGGCTATTGATGCGTGCTAACGAAAAAGAAGCTAATAATCAAAAGTGGATCTGAAATATAGGCTATAATTATAGAGTGGGGAGACTAAATATGAAGCTGAATTATGTGCTACAGACTAAACATATCATCATCCTAAAGGAAGAGATGAATAACTTGCGTAGAACATTCATGACTATAACAGCGAGCCATGAAAAAATACTAATTGAAATTGAATATAATGTGAAGCATGAACATCGTTTTACTGAATGATGTTGCTGCCAGGTGTACTATATACACTTGCCTGAACTTCATGAACAAAATGGGCAGTACCTAAGACTAATAGGACTGGTGTCGTTGGATTGTACTATAATATGGTTGAGATATATAGCTTGAAACTGCTATCCGAGTTATGCTGCAGGAAACTTGACACGACCTAAAGTTGTCTAATCTGAACAGGTGAACCTACGAACTGGTATGCTATATTGATATGAACATGTGGTTTTAAAATATGTTCAAAAATACTAATTTAGTGTCTAAAATATAAACAAGATATTTTAGGACAATCATTCAACGTAACGATTGTTCTAATCGATTAAATTAGTATTTCGATGATCTGCCTTCGTGTAATTCAAAAATTTAACCCTCACGACCAATTTATATGACTTTAAATTGGTCCATCAAGAAAATTCAATTAAGTTAATTTTGTGAAACATTTTTATGAATTAAAATATTTTTTTAAACCGCTGGGTAATTAATTATGAAATTTTAACTGTAATTTCAATGATCTTTTGACATCCCAAATTCAGATTCAAATATTACAGTATTAACATTTTAAGTACTAGAGCTTAACGATGCAATGTGTACAACAAATGTGATATTACAAACATGTGTGCATGTCTTGGCACTTTAATGTTTGCTTTTCTTTTTTACATGCTTTGGAATCAGATATTCATGTACGTTACAATGTTCAATCAAGTGCATACAAAATTGGATATACAAGATTAGATAAATACATAAAAGCGGGCTTCAATATTTAAGATTATGATGGTATAATATTCCCACAGTCTACAGTTTAAATGACATGTTCAAGTTCAACCACCGAGTCAAATGACTTTTGTACTGGTCAGAAGCAGTTCATCTCATGTACGTGAATCAACCGTTGAAACAAAATATAACAGCCTAAATTGTGACAGCTTCCTTAGTTATAACCACTATTTTTGTTTCTATGTAGTTTAAACTAAAAAGCTCCTGCTATCTCAAAGATTTTTGATTGCAAATAACAGTTAGAAAACAGTAGTGGCAATGCAACATAGGGTGAACCTTAAATTGAATGCATAAAAGAAAATAATAGTTGGAAAACACTTGATAGTTCTATAGACTAGTCATTATGCATCTGCTAAAATATTAACATGTCTAACCAAATATTCCATATGCAGTTGGGATATGCAAACGCATTACAATCTATTACATAGGTCATTTCTCAAAAATAGTCAGTATACAAAAAAAGACGGGTTGATTTGTTCATCATATATGAAGTACATACATGTTCATTGACAAAAATAACAACAAATCATAGTTTATTAAATTGATACAGTGTCCTCCCCTACCTCTTCAAAGCATAAACCACATCCATTGCAGTCGCTGTCTTCCTCCTTGCGAGCTCAGTGTGAGTAACAGCATCACGGATCACATTCTCTAGGAAAAGTTTCAAAACACCCCCCGGTTTCTTTGGAAATCAAACTGCTGATTTTCTTCACACCGCCTCTTTTATCGAGGTGACGGATTGTAAGCTTGGTGATTTCCTAGATATTATTGCGAGAACGTTATGTAGTTAAGGCTAGCAAAACCATATGTCGATTAGGCCTGAAAAACCATCCTTAAAGTGCTTAGAAACTAAATAAAAAGTGTTAAATCTATTACAAATTAATAATGATCATATTCAGTAAAATAAACATAGGTTTTAAAACGTATATTCTAAGCTAATGTACGACAATTATGCAACATGTAAAAAATGTAGGATTATTAGCATGTTTGTTTCTGTGAAAGTTTCTTTTGTATATATGTAAATGGCTTTGTGTGTGTGTCTATATATATATATATATGGAAGGTTCTACACTTCCAACTAGAAACCATATTCATGCTAACAAAATAAGTGAGTGAACCACTATTTATTCTGTCCCAGTTGATTTTCAAAGTTTGTAATAAAACGTTAAAAAGTAGGTCTAATAGATATCATACATATATTCACCCACTTCTATACAAGTTAGTTTTCATATATTTAAGTTTAGAAAATTAGGTGTTTTCAATCATACTAATCAAGAAATATCCTTCATAATGAATTACACAAAAGAACTTAGTCATTACCATATTCTATGCCACTGTAAATAGGAGCATCAAGACAAGTTGACAGCTCATGAAGATGTCAGCACTCGTTCATTTCATGCTCATTCAGCTCATGGAAGATGCACAAATTTCTGGATCTTTTCTCTCGATCAGTGGGCTCCCTTCTAGGTGACCTCCGGTAGAGGTTCCGTCCCCTAATATCCAAGTATATCCTCTCCCGGGTTTCAGTCAAGTCAATGTATGAAGAGAATCAGCTTCTTTCTTTGTCATTTCGGATCCCCTAAGTTATCGTCGGTTTTTCTTTTCCCTTTGTCTTTTCCAATTCCAGCTCTTGATGGACCCCTGTCCTCCATGACATTTATTTTAGCATCCATGTCCTCATCTTCGGCTTCAGTGTCTTCCTGACGTAAATATCTCTTGGCTTCCTAGTAGAATACTTCAAGATCCATCGGTAGATCCCTTTTTAATGCAGCTTTGAAATCATTCTTACTCGCAACCTTTAGATACTACTGCCATTAGGATATATGGTGGATCTGGTTTGTTAATCGCAGCTGCCGCCATATTGAATCTTGTTAAATAAATTCTTAAGGACTCTTCGTGTGATAACCCGAATTTTTGGGCATCTGTTAATTGGAAATTAACAGGATTAAAATTATTAAAATACACGTTTGTTAATTGAACAAATGAAATTCTTATATATATATATATATATATATATATGGATATGTATATAGATGAATTTGAGCTATAATAAATGCTGAATTATAAATATTTGGATAAATAATCATTTAATAATCTCCTGATATAATTATTGAAATTTGATAATATTTGTTTAATGAACTTCTTTATTATTATTTAATTTGGCAGAATTTATCTTTTACAAATAAATATGTTTTCTATTTTAATGTGTACATGAATGTTATAAATGGTTAGCTATGGTTTAAAATCAATATTTATTTTTAAAGCTATTAAGGATAAATTATATATTTTTACTACAACAAAGCTACAATATATATATATATATATATATATGTATGTATGTATGTATATGTATGTATAATTGGATTTTTATATTGTACAAATCTAAACTAAAATGATAAAGTTTAAATATAATTATACACATACATATAAATATTGAATTAAATAGGAAATATGGCATAGAATTTTACATATAAATTATATGAGATATATAAAATAAGTTTTTAACATTTGTAAATATATAAAGCATATAAAATAACAAATGTAAGCAAAAGAAATGTGTTTAGTGACAAGTGTTATCAAAATTTTACAAGTGTCATTAGCTTCTCTTTTTTTAATAATAATAACTAAAATAAAAACAAAGTTATATATATCATTAAATCCCCTTTATTATCATTTTCTTCTATTCAAATCAAAAATTAGGAAACTAAAATCTGAAAGAGAACAAAAGCAGATAAAAAAATAGTAAAGACAAGCAATTACAAGCTTAAATCAAAATCAAGTTGTTGTTCCTTAGAAGATCAAATTTAAACTGAATTAAAGTAACAAATTTTCTAAATCTCAAACCTTAGCAAACTCAAAAGGGATCCAGAAAGAATCAAAAAATCAAAGACAAAGCCAAGCCTGAAGCAAGTAGATTATTTCAAAGTTAAACCCAGATCAGAAGCTTCGTTCTCTGTTCAACACAAAACAGGTGAGTGAACAAACTTCAAATCTATTTTATAAATTTTGTTGCATGCAGCAAATTTGAAGTGAAGTATGATAAATGTTCATATGATATGATGGTTTAATATGAATTTTATATGTATATGAAATGAATGGATGAGCATGTCTATTTACAGAACATTTGTTATGTTCTGGTTGTTCAGGTTTTAAAATTTGAAAAAAAAAATCATGTTCCCTTCCCTGATCTTCTTTAGGACATGATGTATGAACAAAACCTGATTGTTATACCATGTTATAAATTTTAAAAATATTTTTAAGCTTAATCAGTAGCTAGATTTAATAGAGGGAAAGAAGAACAGTAAGATTTAAAACATATCGAAATTTTGACTCAAATGATTTCTGGATTCAGGTTCATAATCTGAATTGTTAATGAAAATGATGATTTTTAAAACTAAAATCATGATTTTTAAACTTGTAAATCGCGTGTTAATGTAAGATGATCAGATTTGGGATAACTGTCGTTTGCCGACGATCTAGGGGGAGATGATTGCCATAGATAAGGCCGGAGATGGTTCGTTGATCTGTGATCAAGGGAAAAATTAGGGTTTTATAATGGGTTTGGTTATCGATTAATGGTGATGTCATGTGGCGAGAGGGGAGGTGCGGTCCTAGATGGAAAGATAGGGCAGACGATGGTGGAACTCAGGCGAAGTTGGAAGTTGATCGGTGGAACTTGGAGGCTGGTCGAGGCGTTTAAGGTGGGAGGTGAATTTCTGACGCTTACCGTAGTTTTTGATTTTTCGATCAAAGAGGGTTTTCGGGGTTCTAGGTGGGGGAGAGTGTTGAGTGGGTCGAGTGGAATTTGGGAGATGATCGTCGAAGAAGTATTTGGATGGAGCCGAGTGTGCATGTGCACACTCCTGATGCACAGGAAAATGAAGAGGGGCAACTGGAAGAAGATGAGGAAGAAAGGTTTTTGGCTTGGGTCGATTATCGAGTTAACTTCGCATGTGACTCGGAAGATTTGTGGGAGGGCTCGGGTTGCTTATTTATAGTTAACCCGGTTTAAATTTTTAAGGAATGTTCAGGTGATCAGAAATCTTTGATCAAGTCTAATTTTAAAGAATGCAAATTAGGTCTAACGTACATAGAAATATATATGTTTCAAAGTGTTGTAAACCAAGATTCAGAAGTAATTTTATTATAAAATAAGATTTCAAACATTGATTTGAATCTAAATTGGTTTGTTGGAATAATTTAATATTAGTTAATTAATTTAGATAAGTGATTTCATGTATTTAATTTAATAAGATTCAAATGATATAAATTAAGTAATTAATTTAGATATAGAGGTTTATCTTTAATTAATTCAAATGGATAATTAAAAGATTTATTAATAGATTAAATAATTAAGGAAAGTAATTAAAGAATAATTATTTAATTAAGGATTAATTACTCTGTGTATGTAATTAAAGTTGATTTAATTATTGATTAAAGATGAATTAATTAATTGATAAAAGGATTATTAATGGTTAAAAGATAATTACTGAATGTGATTAATTAAGGGTTAATTAATTATGTAATTAACCTAAAGTTGATTCATTCATTTATGTAATTAAATAAAGATGATTAATGTATTAAGGGTTAAGCACTTAATGAAATTAATTAATGATAATTACTTAATAAAGTAACTAAAGGATAATTACTTAATGTCATTATTTAAAGAGGGTAATTAATGGTAATTAATAAATGTGATTAATTAAAGAATAATTATTCAATATAAGTGATTATAGAATAATTAATTAGAGAAATTAATTAAGAATCAATATAATTTTTTTTATTGGTAATTACTTTATGAGAGTAATTAAAGGATTATTCAATGAGGGTGGTTTAAGGTTAATTAATTTGTATAATTAATTAAGGGCTAATTACATAATGAAATTAAAGATAATAATTAAAGGATGATTAATTAATTGTTTGTAATTAATGATAAGCAAGCAGGATTTAAGGGATTAAAGTAATTAATTTAATTGGAGATGGTGTGACTAATTGATCTTGCTTATAGATGATTAAGATATATTGAATGACTTAGATTAGTTGATATCTCTGATATGTGATTTGTGCTGCTTTTGTGATATGAGATACTTTGGTTGAACTGTGATATTGTGGGTTATCTATCTAAGATGGATGGTTATGAATATGAAATCCTGAATATAAATGGTATCGTTTAAAGTTAAAAAATTTGGTTTAAAGAACAACATTGGAATCGAAGAGACCGGGGTCGGGTATTGGTAAATATCTGAAACCACTTCGATTTGTAATCTGCAATAATTCTTTATGAATTTGATTTGGAATAAATAGGCTGGAATGAAATAAATGATGTAAACTTGGTCACTTAATCTGAGTAGAAATGCTTAGATATGATTATAAGATGTGATTCTGACTATGGAAAGTTAAGAACTCGTAATGAGGTATGAGTTACTCGGGTTTTAAATAAGTTTTGTGCATTTGAATTTCATACTATATGGGTTTACTCATGCTGGTTTCCAGCCTGATCCGGGTATTACTTTGATGTAATGCTCGGGTCAGACCGAGTATTACAGATTTCTAAGTTAGGACGTTCTGGAGCTCAGGAGGTGAGCTAGATGGCAGGACGTATGGAGTATTCCGCTATGTATATTATTATAGTTATCTGGGACATGTTGATTTTAACCGTCCAGTGTTTGTGTAAATGTTGTAACTCTGATGTATTGATGTAAATTAACTAATACATCTTTTCTTTGTATAACTGCTATTTTATTTAATATTGTATTTTGATCCGTTGCGAATGTGAGAATCTGTGTTTCATTTCTATTTCTTCTTCTTTCTCTTTTCTTCTTTTCCTAACTATCTAGAATTTTCGGGATCGAAAATTCCAGGTCATTGCATTTGGTATCAGAGCTGAAGGTTAAGCGAGAACCTTGGCTCTGGTGGGTGTACTTATTAAGGATAGGGTCAGTGGTACCCTAGAATGAGTTGAGTGTGTGTGTGTATATATATATATATATATTAGAGCGTACTTGTTATTTTCTTATATAAAGGTTTAAAAATGGTTTTAAAAATAAATGACTTTTGTATAAGTTCATATTTTGATATATATATATATATATATATAAAGCAATGTTTCTTTCTAATTATTATAAATTCTAAGAAAAATTGGTTGTTGATTATTGAAATTGAATAAGAATTAAGTGGTAATAGAAATACAACCAAACTAAAATTGAATGAAGATAAGTTTGAAATGGATTTAAACTAAAATTAAAATCTTGAATTTGGAGAAGGGTTTTCAGAATAAGATAATAGTGAATTGGTTTCCAGTTGTAATAACCTTGGTTATTATCCTAAAATGATAAAATGTTTGTTAATGATGAAGCAAAAATGAAATGTTTTAAGGGAGTATGTAACAACCCGCATATTTATCGATTGTATATTTAAATATTTTATTTAAATATAGCATCGTTCGTCGGATTATAGTCCAAAAAGCTACTTTCTGCAAACGGTCAAATTAGGACTCGAGACCACTTCCATTGAGTTCAAAATGGCATTTGCGATCTTTTTGAGTATAAGCTTCGATATGATTGGAGTAAGTCGAATTTGGCTACATTTTCTAATTGGGTTTTGGGTTCAGCCCACTAGCTTAACTTAACACCCTAACTCAGCCCTCTCCTCTCCATTCACTCATTCTCATTCCTCAAACTCAAGCTTCAACTGAAATGGGGGAGGAGAAAAAGAATTAGGAAAAACTCCAAGCCCTAGTTCCTCTTGCAAACTCGAAGTCTTGCTCCTTAATTCAAGAGAAGCTATTGGTAAGCCTTCTCTTCATCTTCTCCAACTCTTTCCTTCTTCAATTTCAGAAATTTTCCTAAACCTAAATTTGGGAAATAATTGTTTTGATCCTAGATTGAAGCTTGTAGAGTTGAAGTGGAGAGTGGTTGGTCTTTTCTTTGCATTTGAGCTTCTCATCCGTTGTTTTGGGTTTAAAGGTGAGATTTTTATCTCACATCTTAGTCTATAACTATCTTTGATTGTTAGGTATGAATTCCTAACACTTATTCATGTGCATTTGATTTTGATTTGGATTGATTTGGTGAGTATTCCAATTTTTGGTATTTTGGTCTAATTTTATGAAATCCTATTATGGATATTTGGACATTGATATTCGGGACGTATCGAAGAGCCCTTAAGGCTGGGTTGTCGCTTGGCATAAATCCTTATCGTTGTTGCTCGTCCGATCGCTTCCGATAATCGTTTTGGCCATCATTGGCCTAGGTTTAGGGAATGCCCTAAACTTCAGTTTCAGACGTTTGAAACGTAGGGTTCAGACGTCTGAATATTACATTGGGAATTTTTATTCCCCAGTAATCAAACGTCTGAATTTGCTCGTGAGCAACCAGAAAGGAAATAGGCTAAAAATGCCTATTTCAGACGTCTGAAATATAGGGTTCAGACGTCTGAATTATGTTCTGGAAAACTTTTATTTTTCCAGATTCAAATGTCTGAATCCTTGATTTCAGACGTCTGAATCTGCTGTCTAGGCTTTATTTGCCTATTTGCTTGAGAATTCCAATTTTATCGATTCGTGATTATCCGATTTGTTGATTATCATTTATTATCGACTTTGATGACTTCTTTTATATCAGGATTTTTGGGAATATCCATTTCGATGGATTCGGTAATCGATTTCTTTGGATTTTATTCACATCTTTGAATGTGAATTTTGATGATTGATTGTTTCTACAATCATTTCTATGATTTGTCACTTTAAAAATATAAAGATTTCAATACTAGTAGTAGATATCAAAACTCTTTCATCAAAAAATTTCAACACTATTTTATTACAAAGCTCGTTTCTTAAAACCGATTTCCAATCTATTTGTTCTAGGTATGTCGATGTTCGTCTATGCATGAGGCGTATCTATCTAGGTGCGTCGATGTTCGACTTTGCATGGGGTGTATCTTTCTAGGTGCATCAATGTTAGACACTACATGGGGCGTATCTTTTTAGGTGCGTCGATGTTTATTTATGCATGGGGCGTATCTATCTAGGTGCGTCGATGTTTGATTGTGCATGGGGCGTCTCTATTTAGGTGAGTCGATGTTCGGTCTATGGAATAGCGTTCCGTTTGGGATTGGCCATCCTCTTTCTTGTGATTTCTGGATTTCTAATTGATGATTTCTGGAATTTATGTTTCACCAACTTTTACAATTGGCATTGATATGTTTGTCATTTATTGTGGCTTGGTAAATAAAATAAAGAATATGACATTCTTTTTGATGCTATGAGATTCTTGAGATATTGTATGACTTTTGTTGATTTTCTAATGTATACTTGCCTCAGTATGACATTTTTGGTTATCATACGTTTTTATTATATCTCTTATTATATCTCATTTTATCTGATAATTATAGCTAGACTGATCCGTTTATTATTTTCTTCTTAAATAATACTCGGGTCAGACTGAGATATTACAGGTGCTTCCTCATGACTTCTTATCTGGAACCATCATCTGACTTTTGGCTAACTACTTTAGTTTAGTAGTTTTTGGTTGTATACATTTGAGATATTGACTCCTTGATGTACACATATTCTTTTGTCTAGCACTTGTATCTATTCTTTTGTGATATTGTGGATCTTATTTGACCACTACTCTGATGTACACTTTCATGTGTTATATTCATATCTGTTTCCGCCTTTGAGATACGAACTTCTGTGATTGTTTTGTGTTATGTTTATTTTTATATTTGTTTTCGAAGTATATATAGCCATCGTGTAGTAGCTTTGAGTTTGTGTCGGTGTGTCGGATTTCCTCTCAAAATGAATTGCATGTTATTCTATTTGACATATTGGTGCTCGCACAAAGCAATTACACGGATGGTCGCTCCTCAACAGCCTTATTCTCCGTGCTAGTTGATGGCATTACTCCGTAGTGTTCTTGGCTAGCGTGGGTATAGAGCTGGGGCGTCACAGCTTGGTATCAAAGCCAAACTTCGGAACAATGTAGAATAATTTAACAAGGATCATCGTCCTAAGTCCATCTTAGGTGTCGTGCCTTAGGATTTAATTCGAGTCTTCATACCATCTTATCCTATTTTCTTTTGTGATGTCTTGTTTTATCAATCATTATTGTTTGATATTAATTCTGAGAATAACTTCTTCTTCTTTCTTTCTTTCTTAAAGAAGAAGAAATGGTCAGTTCTGGCAGTCCTAACGCTGGTCAATCCAGTAGTCCTTCTCTGGATGGCGTATTCCTGTCTGCCCAACAACTTTTGGATCTTGTAAAGAATCAAAGGTTTATCTATGCTTTGAGTAAGAACCCCACAAAGGTTTTACCTCTAAAACTAGAAGTTCCTTTCGATCAGCTTGTAGATATCACTCTACAAGAAGAAGAGGTCGATAAAGGAAGTGATAGTGATATTGGGATTTCCAAGAAGAGGCATATTAAGTTCAAGAGCCCTAATCCCAATAAGAAAGTGAAGCAAACTACTTTGGTAGCAAAGACTCCAATCCCTAATCATGGAGGATGCTACAATTGTAATTCTAAGGACCATTATGTAATTAAGTGTCCGAAACCCATTTCTTGTCGCTATTGCAAAAAACCGGGTCATCTTTTATCTTCTTGCCCCAAACTTCTAAGCAAGAGGAAAGGAGAGCTGAATGTTGTGCAAGCTCCTAGCAAATCTTCTCTTGGTCAAGGTATTTTCCATTCAATCCTTGATGCTATTGTTTTATTTCGTGATCTTCCTATTTGAGTTCTTTTTGATATGGGTTCATCTCATCATTTTTATATCAAAAGAACTTGTCGATTCTTTTTCTTCAAATATTTTGGGCTCGATGACTTCTTTGAGAAATGCAAGTCCGGTTGGTGGATCCGCAACACTCAACTTGCTTCTTATTGATGTCGAAATTATTTTATGTGATTTTTCTTTCCGAGCCGATTTTTACTTAGGCTTCGGAATTGATTTTTGGAAAGGATTGGCTTAATCATTATGAAGACATGTCCTATGTCTCGAGTGGACTATTCATCTTCGACATTCTTTATCTGTTAAGAAATTTTTTAATTTTCTTTGTGATATCGATTCCAATTTGATGACATCATTTTATTCTTTAAACCCACATGATGAGGAAAACGTTATTTTTCTCATTTGGGTAGTTCGTGGAATTTTCTAGTATTTTTGAGCTTATTTTAGGATTATCACCTAAGTAATCGTTTGAGTGGTGTTAAGGTCTTTTTAGCTCGACCTTGCCACCGGTTTTCATTAGCTACGAGTTGCGGAAGTTAGCATTCCACTTACCACATTCCGCACTCGTTATGATTCTTATGAATGAATTATTATGTCATTCAGTTTGTCTAGCTTATTTCATCTATTTTATGAATCGAGCATTCTATCGAATATCTCGATGACTCTACTCTTGTATTTATTGATTTTGGATGAAAACAGCAATTTAAAATTTTGCAAATCTTTTTAATAAGATTTATTTATAAGTACAATTGGGTTTTGTTCTTAAATGAGCAAAGAATATTCTTAAAATTTCTAAGAGATATTTTTATCATATAGAAGATGATTTTGTGATTGTATTGCCCATTGAGTGCTTTAAGAATTCTGGTCGATGCGCTTGATCAACGTTATCGATAGGAATTTCCTAAACACTTTGATGAGACAATTTGACATGATATATTGACTTGTAAAAATGTAATTTTTTCTAGAAAGATTATTACATAAAGATAATTGTGATTTTGAAAGTTTTAGCTTTTCGGGAAAGAAGGTTATTTAAAAGAACTCTTTTCCGATACTCCTATTCTTGTGATTCCCGAAGAGAACCAAGATTTCACTGTTTCTACCGATGCTAGTTGTATTGATTTGGGTGCCGTTCTGTTGCGAAAGAGAATGTTCTACCATTTATGCTTCTTTATAATTAAAGCCTATCGAGACTAGGTATGCCACTCATGATCTAGTGTTCACGACTGTTGTTTTTGCTTTTAGAATTTGACATCATTGTTTTGGGAGAGAAATTTGTTCACTACTCCGATCATAAATCTTTGGAGTATTTATTTTCTCAAAAGGAACTTAATTTGCGTCAACAACGTTGGCTCGAGTTCCTTGCATCTTATGATCTTGATATTCTCTATACTTTGGGAAGGAAATCGTTTTGATGATCGTATTGGTTTGGATACCGTTCCCTTGTAAAAAAGAACGTGCTATCACTTATGTTTCTAAATCATTAAAGCCTATCGAGACTAGATATGCCACTCATAATCTAGTGCTCGCGGCTATTGTTTTCGCTTTTTGTATTTGGCATCATTATTTTTGGGTGAGGGATTTTGTTCTCCTCACCAATCATAATTTTTGAAATGTTTATTTTCTCATATGGAACTTAATGTTGGCTCGAGTTCCTTGCATCTTATGATATTGATATTCTTTTTATTCTCGATAGGGGGATCATATTGCCAATGCATTTAGTTGTAAGTAACAAGTGGTTGTTTCTTTGTTGATGTCCGAATGGAATGATCTTTTTTCCAAGTTCATCGGACGTTTCGTTGTACTTTGTTTTCTTAAGCTTCCATTCATTTGACGTACTGTTTGTACTACGTCGGTGTTTCGAATTATTTGAGCTTTGGAATCTAGAGAATTCTCTGAGCAAACAAGTTCGGGCTTATCCTTTCGTGCACTTTATGGTGAACTTCTTATATCAAATTTGCTTTGGTGTTGATATTCTTTTATGGTTGTTAATCTTTATTTTATCTTAAGAATTGCGAGGACGCAATTTCTTTAAGGAGGGGAGTCTGTAACAACCCGCATATTTATCGATTGTATATTTAAATAATTTATTTAAATATAACATCGTTCGTCGGATTATAGTGCGAAAAGCTACATTCTGCAAATAGTCGAATTAGGACTCGAGACCACTTCCATTGAGTTCAAAATAGCGTTTGCAATCTTTTTGAGTATAAGCTTCGATATGGTTGGAGTAAGTCGAATTTGGCTACTTTTTCTAATTGGGTTTTGGGTTTGGGTTCAGCCCACTAGCTTAACTTAACACCCTAACTCAGCCCTCTCCTCTCCATTCACCCATTCTCATTCCTCAAACTCAAGCTTCAACTGAAAATGGGGAAGGAGAAAAAGAATTAGGAAAAACTCCAAGCCCTAGTTCCTCTTGCAAACTCAAAGTCTTGCTCCTTAATTCAAGAGAAGCTATTGGTAAGCCTTCTCTTCATCTTCTCCAACTCTTTCCTTCTTCAATTTCAGAAAGTTTCCTAAACCTAAATTTGGGAAATACTTGTTTTGATCTTAGATTGAAGCTTGTAGAGTTGAAGTGGAGAGTGGTTGGTCTTTTCTTTGCATTTGAGCTTCTCATCCGTTGTTTTGGGTTTAAAGGTGAGATTTTTATCTCACATCTTAGTCTATAACTATCTTTGATTGTTAGGTATGAATTCCTAACACTTATTCATGTGCATTTGATTTTGATTTGGATTGATTTGGTGAGTATTCCAATTTTTGGTGTTTTGGTCTAATTTTATGAAATCCTATTATGGATATTTGGACATTGATATTCGGGGCATATCGAAGAGCCCTTAAGGCTAGGTTGTCGCTTGGCATAAATCCTTAGTCATTGTTGCTCGTCCGATCGCTTTCGATAATCGTTTTGGCCATCATTTGCCTAGGTTCAGGGAATGCCCTGAACTTCAGTTTCAGACGTCTGACGTCTGAATATTACACTGGGAATTTTTATTCCCCAGTATTCAGACATCTGAATCAAAATTCCAGACGTCTGAATTTGCTCGTGAGCAACCAGAAAGGAAATAGGCTAAAAATGCCTATTTCAGACGTCTGAAATATAGGGTTCAGACGTCTGAATTATGTTCTGGAAAACTTTTATTTTTCCAGATTCAGACGTTTGAACCCTTGATTTGAGACGTTTGAATCTACTGTCTAGGCTTTATTTGCCTATTTGCTTGAGAATTCCAATTTTATCGATTCGTGATTATCCGATTTGTTGATTACCATTTATTATCGACTTTGATGACTTCTTTTATATCGGGATTTTTGGGAATATCCATTTCGATGGATTCGGTAATCGATTTCTTTGGATTTTATTCACGTCTTCGAATGTGAATTTTGATGATTGATTGTTTCTACAATCATTCCTATGATTTGTCACTTTAAAAATATAAAGGTTTCAATACTAGTAGTAAATATCAAAACTCTTTCATCAAAACGATTTCAACACTATTTTATTACAAAGCTCGTTTCTTAAAACCGATTTCCAATCTATTAGTATATACAAACCTTTACCTCACTCGTACGAGAAATCTAATTAAACGACTTAGTAAAACAAGTGGTATGAAATGCTTGCGTTTACTTCGTCGGTTAATTCTTAGACTTGTTCGATTGAAACTCTTGTGACAATTTTCGAGTGGAAATCTACAATTTGTTCGTAAATATTTAAGTTAAGCTAGTGGTTATGGGACATGAAGTTAAACTCATATATTTACTAGCTTAGTGTAATTGACACTTATTGATGATCGGTGATGATCGTTTTGTGGTTTAGACTAGCAATGTGTGATGTCTCTTTGTCCACGTGGAGGACTATTCCTCGTTTTATTAAGCTTCGTCTCATTTCTTTCATGGGTCGTACCTATCTAGGTGCGTCGATGTTTGCTTATGCATGGGTCGTACCTATCTAGGTGCGTCGATGTTTGCTTACGCATGGGTCATACCTATGTAGGTGTGTCGATGTTTGCTTACGCATGGGTCATACCTATCTAGGTGTGTCGGTGTTCCTTTACATCGTGGAGCAATCGGCTCAATTAGTCGGGGCATGTGGCGTATCTTTCTAGGTGTGTCGATGTTCGTCTATGCATGGGGCGTATTTATCTAGGTGCGTCGATGTTCGACTTTGTATGGGGTGTATCTTTCTAGGTGCATCGATGTTAGACACTACATAGGGCGTATCTTTTTAGGTGCGTCGATGTTTATTTATGCATGGGGCGTATCTATCTAGGTGCGTCGATGTTTGATTGTGCATGGGGCGTCTCTATTTAGGTGCGTCGATGTTTGGTCTATGGAATAGCGTTCCATTTGGGATTGACCATCCTCTTTCTTGTAATTTCTGGATTTCTAATTGATGATTTCTGGAATTTATGTTTCACCAACTTTTACAATTGGCATTGATATGTTTGTCATTTATTGTGGCTTGGTAAATAAAATAAAGAATATGACATTCTTTTTGATGCTATGAGATTCTTGAGATATTGTATGACTTTTGTTGATTTTCTAATGTATACTTGCCTCAGTATGACATTTTTGGTTATCATACATTTTTATTATATCTCTTCTTATATCTCATTTTATCTGATAATTATAGCTAGACTGATCCGTTTATTATTTTCTTCTTAAATAATACTCGGGTCAGACTGAGATATTACAGGTGCTTCCTCATGACTTCTTATCTGGAACCATCATCTGACTTTTGGCTAACTACTTTAGTTTAGTAGTTTTTGGTTGTATACATTTGAGATATTGACTCCTTGATGTACACATATTCTTTTGTCTAGCACTTGTATCTATTCTTTTGTGATATTGTGGATCTTATTTGACCACTACTCTGATGTACACTTTCATGTGTTATATTCATATCTGTTTCCGCCTTTGAGATACGAACTTCTGTGATTGTTTTGTGTTATGTTTATTTTTATATTTGTTTTCGAAGTATATATAGCCATCGTGTAGTAGCTTTGTAATATCCCGGAAATTTTAACAATATCAATTTAATAATCTGTTGAATAATTAAATTGATATGGATAATCTTTGATAATAAAATTTGAATTTAATTTAATAATCTGATTAAATTAGTATTAATTGATGATTTTATCTTTTAAAAGTTAATAAGATATTTTCTATTTGAATATATATATTTATTTGTATATATTGTAAATAGAAAGCTTTGGTAAATTGGAAATTTAGATTTAATTTAATCTGGACTTTTCAAAGATATTTAAATAAGTAACTTTATAGTTTTAAAATACTTTAAGTAAATATTTAATTGTTTAAGAGATATTTTAACTTAAGTTTAAATAAATAAGATTTACAAAAATAGTTTGTTTTATTTCTTTTTAAATATTTCTTGATAATATAATCTCTTGTTTAAATTATAAAATATGTTAATTTCAAATAACAAGTATAATGTATTATTTTTAATATGTATGAATTTTAATGCTAAAAGGAATTGTTATTTTAAATGGAATAAATAGTGTATGTAAATATATATAACTTAACTTTTAAATTGAATCTTAGGATTTAATTTTATTTAAACTTGAATTTAAAGTTTTGAAATTCAAAAGAATATATATTTAAATTGTTTTGGATTTTATAATATTTGTATAAACTTTTATTTATAAATGTAATTAGCTTTTGTTTCTCTTTAATATATATAGATAAGTGTTTAAATAAATAAGAAAAGGGCTTTTCATTTACTTTTAAAATAAATAGAAATATGAATAATTACTTAAATGACAAGTGTCATTATCTAAAGCTTCATTATAACATGTGTAATTTAATAAACAATTGTAAATGACAAGTGTCTTAATTATGTTCTTTTTCTTTTATTTTTATAAAATCACAAATTCACTTATATAAACATATGCATTCCCTTTACTTGATTCTTTCTATTCTCCTTTTCAAAGCAAGATAAACTCCTTTCTCAAACAAAAATCTGAGATTAAAATCAGTAACCATATATCAAAACAATCCTCTAATCTAAAATCAGTAATCAAATGCCTCAAACCAAAATCAATCCCTATAATCTCATTTTCAAATCAAAACCACTCAAGCTAAACAATCAAACCCTGTAGTTCTTTTCCAAATCAACTCTTCTGCTGCATTCTATTCAAATCTGGAAACAACTCAGTTCAAACTGTCTGCATTCATTCTTCAACATGGAAACAAGCATGCATGTAGATTTAAAGTAATTTAAGCTTCAGCAACTCCAGTTATTAAATCAAGTGAGGCATGCTAGTTTAAAGATTCAATGAGGCATTCCAGTTTAAGGTTCCCAGTTTCAAGATTTTCAAAAAAAAAAATAAGGCTCTGTCTCCATTTTAATTGGTGAGTAACATTTTTACTTAAATTAACTTAAGTAATTATGATGCATGTTTAATTCTGTGATAAATATTGTTTGGATGTGAATGTTTGTAGATGATTTTGCATATACATGAATGTATATAGGTGTGCATGTATGATATTGTTCTCTGTTCTGTTTTGTTGCCAGACTCCAGAATTTTCTTTTAAATCTCTTACTACTTGATTAGTTCTTATTAGTATTTTACTTACAAACAAAAGTTGTTGATTTATTATAGAGGAATGTTTAAAGAACTTTAATTAAGTCAAAATCTAAAGTTCGAATGTCTCTGTAAATAAAAACCACAGTCCATGTTAAAATAAAGTAAAAACTTAACTTTGTAAATTATAAATTCAAGTATATGTATTGAATATATAAGCTATAACATGATTTTTAACATTCAAATCATAACTTTTAGTTTAGAATTAAAAGAGCAGTTCTGGTTTATGTTAGAAATGAAATTTTGGTGATTTTGATCATCTCAGTGAAATTGGAAGTTCGAAATCTTTAGTAATGGTAGTGGAATGATCATGGATGATAGGAAAATTGTCAGGAGAATTTTTAAGGTAGTAAGACAGAAATGATTTAGGTTTGAAATTTTTAAACCTAGTTTTACTAGGTTAGGGAAAGATGATCGAAATGGGATCTGTAGTCGATCGAGTTGAACGAGGATTTGGCAGATGGAAGTTTAGGTATAGACGTAGTCATGGCCAGAGAATTAGTTTCTCTGATGATCGGAATCGCGAGCACGAGCGATGTGCCAGGTTTGGTCAGTGGTGATGGTTCTGTTCCAGGTTTTTGAATTTAGGGTTCGATTTTGATTTGATGAATGAATCGAAGATAGGATGATCGTTTTCGAGTATGTGGATGAACGTGGACTGATGGAAGATGTCGTCGATGACCGGAGTTGCCGTAGGTGACCGTGCACGTGCACGAGATCGAAGATTGTATCTGGGTGAAGTCTGTTTCACTGGAGAAGACGAATGCAAGTTTTCTCGGGTTTGTTCATGGGAGTCTCGGGAATTTTGATGTGCGACTCGAAGTTGTTGGAGCTGGAAGGTTGGACTCAAGTGACAGAGAAGGACTCGAGATTTTCGAGAGTTTTTGCGAGGGAGACTCGGGAATTTAGGGTTGCGACTCGAAGCAAAATAGGCTTGGCTCGAGTACTTTGGTTGTTGACAGGTTATTAAACTGTCTGTTTCTAAAACTTTAAACTGGATTTAAAATTGTAAAGGAAATTTTAAAACAAGAATTTAAATCAAGTTTAACTATATAGATTCAAGTTGGTTTTGAATCTTAAAGGTTTGAAATAAATAAGTTATAAATTTATATGTTTTAAATAGGTTTTAAATGATAATTAGATTTAATTAAATGTTTAAAAATAAAAAGGAATTTGGTTTAAACTCTTCTTAAATTTCTTTTATAAGAGATAAGAATTTTTAATAAGTAAAAGTTTTTAAATTGGTTTTAAAAACTTAGTTAAAAATAAATTGGAATTCATTTTAAATACAGAATTTAAAATGAAATTTAAAAGTAGATTTGAAATGGATGTTTCAAATATAAATTGTAAATGATAACTTGTTTATCAAATAAAATAAAGTTTATCTTAAATTAATTAAAGACTTGTGTTTATTTAATTTATTAGGAGATTTAATAGATAATTAATTTAATTTGATTAATTAATCATTTGGATTAATTAAATAGGTAATTAAAGGTTTAAACTAATTTATTTATGATTAAGATTAATTAATTAGGGATGATTAATTTATAATTGAGGATTATAAATTAGAGTATTATTTAATGGTTAGGAATTAATTAATAAGTAATTAAATATTAATTAAGTTATGGTTAACACTTAATTAATTTAGTAATTAGAGATTAATAAATTGGTTATTAAGATTTATTAATTTAGGATTAATAATAATTAATATAAGATAATTACTTAAGGAAAGTAATTAAATAGTAGTTAATGAAGTCATTAACTATGGATTATTAAATAATTAATTAATAGGATTAATTTTAATAGTTAATTAGATTAATTAATTTAAAGATAATCATTTGTTTAAATGAATTACTTAATGGAAGTAATTAAGAATTAATTACTTATAGTAATTAATTTAAGTTAATTTGATTTAGTTAAATTAATTAATTAAGTTTAATTAATTTAGAAAAATCAAGAGGTGATTTAATAATAATTACTTAATGTAATTATTAAAGTAAGATTATTTAGAGAAGTAAATAATAAGATAATTACTGGAAGTAATTAGTTGAATAAATGATTTTATTAATAGAAGTAATTTGAGTTAATTACTTTGAATAATTAATCAAGGGATTAATTAAGAAATTAATTAAGGAGTAATTAATTTAGTTAATGAAAGTAATTAAGGGTAATTAATTACTGATTGAAGATTAATCAAGGTGATTAATAAATGTTGTTTGATTAAAGATTAATTAATGTAATTAATTTAATTAAGTAATTAATAATTAAGTTGTAATTAAGGATCATTAATTAATATAATTAATGATGTAATTAAGATTGGTTAATTAAGTAATAATTAATAAATGAAGTAATTAATCAATGTAATTAATTAAGGATTAATGTAATTAATTATAGTTGATTAACTTAATTAATTTTAGTTAATTAATTAATGATGTAATTAAAGGTTAATTACTATAAGTGGTTAAGGATAATTAATTTGAGAAATTAATTGAGGATAAATTACTTGGATGTAATTAAAAGATAATTAATCAAAGATGATTAATTGAAATGAAATATTAGAAGATAATTAATTAATTAAATTGTAATTAATTAATGGTTAAGTAAGAAGGATTTATAAAATGAAGTAATTAATTTAATTCACTTTAAATTAATTAGAGATGATATAAATCATTACTTATGAATGGGTGTTAGTATTGGATACTTGACTTTGATTGATATCTCTGATGAGATATATGCTGTGTGATATGGATGTTAGTTGAATTGTATGGATTATCTGATAATGTTGATTATCTGTTATCTTCCCTTGTGAATAAAGATAATGAATTAAATTGTTTTAACCTTTAAAACAACTTGGCCCTTAAAAGATACGTTTTGGATTTCGATGAGACCGGGATCGGGTTTCCGTATACCGGTATTCCAGGTCTGGAGACCCGAATACCACATCGATCCAAATTTACGATAGGTCGTGAATCTCAAGTGAAGATGAAGATTCAGAGTGCAAGGGTTATTGTCGTTAACTCTGAGGGTGATTCCAAAACGAGTGTAACGAGATAATGCCTTCGGTTTCGTTCGAACCCGGAACGAACTTGTATGGATTGAATGCTTTCAGCACATCGTCAGGCGGATGATGAGCATTCTAAGTGATATGTTCTGATTAAAGGTAATCGTAACCTCAAGCCTCACAAACCGGGAATGGCTAAAACAGGGGAGGTGCAGCAAGGTTAGTGGGTAGCACCCAAGTAGGACAAGGTCACCTCTGTCTAGATGTCCCTTTCTATTTTCGACTTAGTGGTGCGGTTGCTGATCCCAACCGTGAGGTATCTTGTGCGGGAATTATCCAGTAAGGGATGTTCCGACCTTGTGTTGCAGGGGATTGGGAGTGATCCTCGGTACGGTGATCTAGGCCACGTACTGTGACGGGCGGTACCCAGTAGCCCTGCCATTGTATGGAATCCAAAATCCAATAAGTGCCAACGGACTTGATTGTATAACCCACTTTGTTGGCTAGTATGCTGGAATTTAATAATGTAACAATTTCAGCTATTTCATATTTATTTGAAAACCCTAGACCCTATTATAATACAATCGAATTTCCTATCAAATGTTTTGGTTAGCGTAAGGTAAAAACTTACCCATGTTTATTTGTGGGAAGTCTTACGTGATACTTTTTCTTTCAAAAGGTTTTTAAGTTAAACAAGTTTAACCTGTTACTCACACCAGACCCATGTCTGACCCAAGTTGTTTATTTCTGTTTTATAAACTCTTGGGTACTCAAATTTTTACGAGTAGCCAAGGGATTCAGGTTAGCCTTGACGAATTGTGGAGGAGCAATGGAGCAGGAGGCTTCAGCGTTGTAGATATAGATAGTAGTTTCCGCTGTGTTGATCTTGTTTAGATCTTTGTTTTGTATTGAGTTGTAATAACTATACAGATGTTTATAACTGTCTAGTATATGATGTGTAAATCTGTGTAACTCTGATAGATGTATATGATACTATGTAATAGTTATATGATATATTATATTTTGTTCCGTTTCCGCTGTGAGTATTTGTGTTGTTTTCTTTCTCTTTCTCTTCTTTTCTATTTCTCACCCCTTTCTTTCTTATTAGCGATACGACTTTCTATGGAGAGAAAGTCGTGGTCGTTACAGTGGTATCAGAGCATAGGTTGAGCGAATGCCTAAGCTTTTGGTTAATTGAATATCAGAGCACTAGGTTGAGTGAATACCTAGGTTCAGAAGGATTGTTCATTAGAGATAGGATCTGTAGCAACCTATTTGAGTCTGAGTATATATATATATACGAGAGCGCGTATTTGTTAGTTATATAAAATGGTTTTATATTGTGTTAATTGATCGGTTGAGTGGTATATGGATTCTGGTCAATACGAGTAGCTAACGTTATTGATAGGGATCTCTAAACACTTGAACCAGGCCAACGGACACAATATTGTTTTAAAGAGGTAGATGAAATAATTTTACCCAGAAATAATTTCTATATAAAAAAAATATATCATTTTAAATATATATATTTATGTATTTCTACCTATTTATTGGGTTACCTGTTTGGGTTTTCCAATATAAGTTATAAAGGTAGATAAGGTGGTAGTGTGTGTAACACAATTACCAATAGTTGGAGTTTGAATGTTGAGGTTGGAAGTGTATCTGTCGAGACTGTAGACCTAATACTGTCTCGAGTAAGCTTTGCTGTGGTAAAGGATTTCATCGATCTCTGAAGGAAACCTTTTAAAGGTTCGGAGTTTATCTTTGAAGTTTGGATGAGTAAAGTTGGATCTGTCGGTTGAACAGAAGCGAGTGATGGTACCTTGATACCTCAGGTAATAGTAGCTGTATGATGAGATACAGTGACGATGGATGTTCCCGAAGATGTTTTCTTTGGAACAAGATTAAGGAAGTGTGTATGCTTTGGTATTGTGGCTGAGTTCAGCATGGTGTTTCTGTTTGGTTTGGAGTTCGAATTTCTCGAAGATCTTTGGAATAGGAAGTCCTTGGCATCAGTGTCAGCAGTGCAGCTCGGAGTATTCTGTGATGGCAGGAAGTTTTCTGGATGAGCAGTTTTTCTGGAAGTGAAGTTCAGAAGCAGCAGAGTGGATCCATTTCTTCGATAAATTGGATAAATAAGTGTAAGCTGTTCTGATTGGTAAAGAGAGAACAGTCTGTTTGGGATTAGGATGGGTTGATCGCAAAAGTGACTTGCGATTGTCTGAGTGTTCTCTTGGGTTGTCAGAATTTTTCTAGATGTCTTCAGAGAAGTCAGAAGTTTGTCTGCATCTGAAGGTTGAGTTTTCTTATCGACTGGATTCCATGAGTGATACCGGTGGTTCAGTCTAGTGGAAGGATGTTTCCTAGAGATGGAGTTGGTGATGCAGCTCAAGTTTTGCTGGAGTATCTGAGTTTTCTTTATGGATCAGTGAACCTTATTTCTGGAATGAGTTGTCCAGTCTGTGCTTGTGTCCTACCTCATATCAGAATTGAGCAGCGAAAGCAGTTTGGAGTGTATCTCTGGATGGGAGAAGTAAGTTTGGAATCTACTGATGTTGTGAAGTAGAGTTATGTTTGGATCTAGTTTGTGTTCTGATTTCGATAAGTTTTTGGTCTACTTGGTTGAATTGTCAGTTTGGATAACTGGAATTCATTGAGTTTTACGTATCTCTGAGGGAGTACGTGTTTGATCTATCTTTGGTTTTGGAATCTGCAGTTCTGGAGGTTTGATTGTTGAGTCAGACTCGTCTGTAGTCTGATATTCTGTTTAGTTATGTAGATCTAGATGAGTAGGAGATCTATAGCTTAGTTGTTTAGATTGTTTGTAGAGCGAGTATTCCGGTATATATATATATATACTTGGGGAAACTCGAGGAATTTTATCTAGAATTTAGTCTAGATAGTTAGAATTTGATTGATTGGATGATTTGGTTGCTATAGTTGTTAGCATATGGATGATAGTATATGCTTGAGTTTTAAATTTAAATCTTTAATAAGATTATTAAATCACCTTTGTTTAAATTTCGGGGACGAAATTATTTTAAGGGGGGAGGAATGTAATATCCCGGAAATTTTAACAATATCAATTTAATAATCTGTTGAATAATTAAATTGATATGGATAATCTTTGATAATAAAATTTGAATTTAATTTAATAATCTGATTAAATTAGTATTAATTGATGATTTTATCTTTTAAAAGTTAATAAGATATTTTCTATTTGAATATATATATTTATTTGTATATATTGTAAATAGAAAGCTTTGGTAAATTGGAAATTTAGATTTAATTTAATCTGGACTTTTCAAAGATATTTAAATAAGTAACTTTATAGTTTTAAAATACTTTAAGTAAATATTTAATTGTTTAAGAGATATTTTAACTTAAGTTTAAATAAATAAGATTTACAAAAATAGTTTGTTTTATTTCTTTTTAAATATTTCTTGATAATATAATCTCTTGTTTAAATTATAAAATATGTTAATTTCAAATAACAAGTATAATGTATTATTTTTAATATGTATGAATTTTAATGCTAAAAGGAATTGTTATTTTAAATGGAATAAATAGTGTATGTAAATATATATAACTTAACTTTTAAATTGAATCTTAGGATTTAATTTTATTTAAACTTGAATTTAAAGTTTTGAAATTCAAAAGAATATATATTTAAATTGTTTTGGATTTTATAATATTTGTATAAACTTTTATTTATAAATGTAATTAGCTTTTGTTTCTCTTTAATATATATAGATAAGTGTTTAAATAAATAAGAAAAGGGCTTTTCATTTACTTTTAAAATAAATAGAAATATGAATAATTACTTAAATGACAAGTGTCATTATCTAAAGCTTCATTATAACATGTGTAATTTAATAAACAATTGTAAATGACAAGTGTCTTAATTATGTTCTTTTTCTTTTATTTTTATAAAATCACAAATTCACTTATATAAACATATGCATTCCCTTTACTTGATTCTTTCTATTCTCCTTTTCAAAGCAAGATAAACTCCTTTCTCAAACAAAAATCTGAGATTAAAATCAGTAACCATATATCAAAACAATCCTCTAATCTAAAATCAGTAATCAAATGCCTCAAACCAAAATCAATCCCTATAATCTCATTTTCAAATCAAAACCACTCAAGCTAAACAATCAAACCCTGTAGTTCTTTTCCAAATCAACTCTTCTGCTGCATTCTATTCAAATCTGGAAACAACTCAGTTCAAACTGTCTGCATTCATTCTTCAACATGGAAACAAGCATGCATGTAGATTTAAAGTAATTTAAGCTTCAGCAACTCCAGTTATTAAATCAAGTGAGGCATGCTAGTTTAAAGATTCAATGAGGCATTCCAGTTTAAGGTTCCCAGTTTCAAGATTTTCAAAAAAAAAAATAAGGCTCTGTCTCCATTTTAATTGGTGAGTAACATTTTTACTTAAATTAACTTAAGTAATTATGATGCATGTTTAATTCTGTGATAAATATTGTTTGGATGTGAATGTTTGTAGATGATTTTGCATATACATGAATGTATATAGGTGTGCATGTATGATATTGTTCTCTGTTCTGTTTTGTTGCCAGACTCCAGAATTTTCTTTTAAATCTCTTACTACTTGATTAGTTCTTATTAGTATTTTACTTACAAACAAAAGTTGTTGATTTATTATAGAGGAATGTTTAAAGAACTTTAATTAAGTCAAAATCTAAAGTTCGAATGTCTCTGTAAATAAAAACCACAGTCCATGTTAAAATAAAGTAAAAACTTAACTTTGTAAATTATAAATTCAAGTATATGTATTGAATATATAAGCTATAACATGATTTTTAACATTCAAATCATAACTTTTAGTTTAGAATTAAAAGAGCAGTTCTGGTTTATGTTAGAAATGAAATTTTGGTGATTTTGATCATCTCAGTGAAATTGGAAGTTCGAAATCTTTAGTAATGGTAGTGGAATGATCATGGATGATAGGAAAATTGTCAGGAGAATTTTTAAGGTAGTAAGACAGAAATGATTTAGGTTTGAAATTTTTAAACCTAGTTTTACTGGGTTAGGGAAAGATGATCGAAATGGGATCTGTAGTCGATCGAGTTGAACGAGGATTTGGCAGATGGAAGTTTAGGTATAGACGTAGTCATGGCCAGAGAATTAGTTTCTCTGATGATCGGAATCGCGAGCACGAGCGATGTGCCAGGTTTGGTCAGTGGTGATGGTTCTGTTCCAGGTTTTTGAATTTAGGGTTCGATTTTGATTTGATGAATGAATCGAAGATAGGATGATCGTTTTCGAGTATGTGGATGAACGTGGACTGATGGAAGATGTCGTCGATGACCGGAGTTGCCGTAGGTGACCGTGCACGTGCACGAGATCGAAGATTGTATCTGGGTGAAGTCTGTTTCACTGGAGAAGACGAATGCAAGTTTTCTCGGGTTTGTTCATGGGAGTCTCGGGAATTTTGATGTGCGACTCGAAGTTGTTGGAGCTGGAAGGTTGGACTCAAGTGACAGAGAAGGACTCGAGATTTTCGAGAGTTTTTGCGAGGGAGACTCGGGAATTTAGGGTTGCGACTCGAAGCAAAATAGGCTTGGCTCGAGTACTTTGGTTGTTGACAGGTTATTAAACTGTCTGTTTCTAAAACTTTAAACTGGATTTAAAATTGTAAAGGAAATTTTAAAACAAGAATTTAAATCAAGTTTAACTATATAGATTCAAGTTGGTTTTGAATCTTAAAGGTTTGAAATAAATAAGTTATAAATTTATATGTTTTAAATAGGTTTTAAATGATAATTAGATTTAATTAAATGTTTAAAAATAAAAAGGAATTTGGTTTAAACTCTTCTTAAATTTCTTTTATAAGAGATAAGAATTTTTAATAAGTAAAAGTTTTTAAATTGGTTTTAAAAACTTAGTTAAAAATAAATTGGAATTCATTTTAAATACAGAATTTAAAATGAAATTTAAAAGTAGATTTGAAATGGATGTTTCAAATATAAATTGTAAATGATAACTTGTTTATCAAATAAAATAAAGTTTATCTTAAATTAATTAAAGACTTGTGTTTATTTAATTTATTAGGAGATTTAATAGATAATTAATTTAATTTGATTAATTAATCATTTGGATTAATTAAATAGGTAATTAAAGGTTTAAACTAATTTATTTATGATTAAGATTAATTAATTAGGGATGATTAATTTATAATTGAGGATTATAAATTAGAGTATTATTTAATGGTTAGGAATTAATTAATAAGTAATTAAATATTAATTAAGTTATGGTTAACACTTAATTAATTTAGTAATTAGAGATTAATAAATTGGTTATTAAGATTTATTAATTTAGGATTAATAATAATTAATATAAGATAATTACTTAAGGAAAGTAATTAAATAGTAGTTAATGAAGTCATTAACTATGGATTATTAAATAATTAATTAATAGGATTAATTTTAATAGTTAATTAGATTAATTAATTTAAAGATAATCATTTGTTTAAATGAATTACTTAATGGAAGTAATTAAGAATTAATTACTTATAGTAATTAATTTAAGTTAATTTGATTTAGTTAAATTAATTAATTAAGTTTAATTAATTTAGAAAAATCAAGAGGTGATTTAATAATAATTACTTAATGTAATTATTAAAGTAAGATTATTTAGAGAAGTAAATAATAAGATAATTACTGGAAGTAATTAGTTGAATAAATGATTTTATTAATAGAAGTAATTTGAGTTAATTACTTTGAATAATTAATCAAGGGATTAATTAAGAAATTAATTAAGGAGTAATTAATTTAGTTAATGAAAGTAATTAAGGGTAATTAATTACTGATTGAAGATTAATCAAGGTGATTAATAAATGTTGTTTGATTAAAGATTAATTAATGTAATTAATTTAATTAAGTAATTAATAATTAAGTTGTAATTAAGGATCATTAATTAATATAATTAATGATGTAATTAAGATTGGTTAATTAAGTAATAATTAATAAATGAAGTAATTAATCAATGTAATTAATTAAGGATTAATGTAATTAATTATAGTTGATTAACTTAATTAATTTTAGTTAATTAATTAATGATGTAATTAAAGGTTAATTACTATAAGTGGTTAAGGATAATTAATTTGAGAAATTAATTGAGGATAAATTACTTGGATGTAATTAAAAGATAATTAATCAAAGATGATTAATTGAAATGAAATATTAGAAGATAATTAATTAATTAAATTGTAATTAATTAATGGTTAAGTAAGAAGGATTTATAAAATGAAGTAATTAATTTAATTCACTTTAAATTAATTAGAGATGATATAAATCATTACTTATGAATGGGTGTTAGTATTGGATACTTGACTTTGATTGATATCTCTGATGAGATATATGCTGTGTGATATGGATGTTAGTTGAATTGTATGGATTATCTGATAATGTTGATTATCTGTTATCTTCCCTTGTGAATAAAGATAATGAATTAAATTGTTTTAACCTTTAAAACAACTTGGCCCTTAAAAGATACGTTTTGGATTTCGATGAGACCGGGATCGGGTTTCCGTATACCGGTATTCCAGGTCTGGAGACCCGAATACCACATCGATCCAAATTTACGATAGGTCGTGAATCTCAAGTGAAGATGAAGATTCAGAGTGCAAGGGTTATTGTCGTTAACTCTGAGGGTGATTCCAAAACGAGTGTAACGAGATAATGCCTTCGGTTTCGTTCGAACCCGGAACGAACTTGTATGGATTGAATGCTTTCAGCACATCGTCAGGCGGACGATGAGCATTCTAAGTGATATGTTCTGATTAAAGGTAATCGTAACCTCAAGCCTCACAAACCGGGAATGGCTAAAACAGGGGAGGTGCAGCAAGGTTAGTGGGTAGCACCCAAGTAGGACAAGGTTACCTCTGTCTAGATGTCCCTTTCTATTTTCGACTTAGTGGTGCAGTTGCTGATCCCAACCGTGAGGTATCTTGTGCGGGAATTATCCAGTAAGGGATGTTCCGACCTTGTGTTGCAGGGGATTGGGAGTGATCCTCGGTACGGTGATCTAGGCCACGTACTGTGACGGGCGGTACCCCAGTAGCCCTGCCATTGTATGGAATCCAAAATCCAATAAGTGCCAACGGACTTGATTGTATAACCCACTTTGTTGGCTAGTATGCTGGAATTTAATAATGTAACAATTTTAGCTATTTCATATTTATTTGAAAACCCCAGACCCTATTATAATACAATCGAATTTCCTATCAAATGTTTTGGTTAGCGTAAGGTAAAAACTTACCCATGTTTATTTGTGGGAAGTCTTACGTGATACTTTTTCTTTCAAATGGTTTTGAAGTTAAACAAGTTTAACCTGTTACTCACACCAGACCCATGTCTGACCCAAGTTGTTTATTTCTGTTTTATAAACTCTTGGGTACTCAAATTTTTACGAGTAGCCAAGGGATTCAGGTTAGCCTTGACGAATTGTGGAGGAGCAATGGAGCAGGAGGCTTCAGCGTTGTAGATATAGATAGTAGTTTCCGCTGTGTTGATCTTGTTTAGATCTTTGTTTTGTATTGAGTTGTAATAACTAGACAGATGTTTATAACTGTCTAGTATATGATGTGTAAATCTGTGTAACTCTGATAGATGTATATGATACTATGTAATAGTTATATGATATATTATATTTTGTTCCGTTTCCGCTGTGAGTATTTGTGTTGTTTTCTTTCTCTTTCTCTTCTTTTCTATTTCTCACCCCTTTCTTTCTTATTAATGATTCGTCATTCTGTAGAATGAGTGGCGGGTCGTTACAAGCTTTGAGTTTGTGTCGGTGTGTTGGATTTCCTCTCGAAATGAATTGCATGTTATTATACCTGACATATCGGTGCTCGCACAAAGCAATTACACGGATGGTCGCTCCTCAATAGCCTTATTCTCCGCGCTAGTTGATGGCATTACTCCGTAGTGTCCTTGGCTAGCGTGGGTATAGAGGTGGGGCGTCATAGAGTAACCTTTAGATAAGTATGACTTGGAACTTGAAGTGGGTTTTAAATTGTGAATTTTTAAAACCTACGTCTAGAAACATTTGAATTGTTTCAAAATGTTAAAAGAAATTTGTTTTGAATTAAAACCAAGGGTGGTTTAAAATTTAAAATATAACTGGGTAAGCAAAGAAAATAAGTATGTATATATGAGGGATATACATAATATCAATGATAGTTTAAATAAACTCTAAATGTTGAGTTTTAAATTTTCTTGGAATGAGATGTGAAACCCAAAGTAATAAGTTTTAAACTTATAAGTGGGAAGATTATTAATGTGAAGTTTAAAATTTGAAATGGGAATTCAATTTGGCTAAGATTGACTGGATAAAGTAAATTAAATTTAACTTTGGGAAAGTTAAATAAGTTAACAAACAATATGAATAGGGAATTTCAAGATGAAATTGAGATTTAACTTAGGGAAGTTAAATGATTGGTTTAAACGGGAAGTTATGTGTGATCTCAAAATGGGTTTGAGATCTGAAAATTAGAAATGGATTGAGGTAATATACATCCATTACTGAAATAAAATAGAAATAAGATTTGAACTTATGAAAGGGAAATTGCTTTGAATTTAAAGATTCAAATGTAGAAATGAGATTGCTGAAAATTTGTTTAAGATTTGGTTTCAAAGTTTGAAGATAAAAATTTAGAGAATAATGAAATTCTAAAGATTAAATTGTTTAAAGGTTTTGAACTCTTATTAGAACTTTGAAATAAGTTAAGTAAAGGTAATTTAAAAAGGAATTTGAAATATAGACTCAGAATTTAATTGTTTAAAGATTTGATTGTTGATTTAAAAATAAATGTTAATTTGATTTAAGAGAATTAAATCAACATTTGAAATTTTAACTCGAATTTATATAATTCAAGATGATTTAAAAAGTGGAGATTGGAATTGGGATTAATTCAAATTGGAGTTGAAATGAATTAAAATTGAAAATTGGTTCAATTTGAAATTTATTTGAATAAATTGAGATTGAAATCGAAGTTGAATAAAGTTAAATTTGGAGTAGGAATTGAAGTTGTTTAAATTGATTAAGGATTGAATCAATGTTAGGAGGAAGTGGAAATTTGAAATTTGAAATGATTGAAATAAAGATTTGGTAGTAGAATAGTTTGGCTTTGGACTATTTTCAAAATAAATTGTTTTAATATAAACCTATTTTTCCAAGCTATTACTATACAACTTTTATTTTCAAAATCAAAACTATCTTATACTTATTTTATAACTACTTTTGGAACTATTTAACTATTTTACAACTGTTTTATAAACTAATTACTATTTTTCAACTACTTTATAACTAATTTCTATTTTACAACTATTTTGCAATTATTTAAAATTTCTATAACTATTTAACTATTTTCCAACTATTTTATAATTACTTAACCATTTTACAGCTATTTTACAAAATAATAATTATTTTTCAACTACTTATCTATTTTTATATTTTTCAAGCTATTTTCTAAATATAAGCTGGTTAGAGTGCAAACTATTTATGATTAATTACCAATTGAGATAATGATTAAAGTGATAATCCAAATGGAATTGAAACAATTGTGAATATGTGGATAGAAATTAAAGTGAATGTGAATAGAAATGGAGATTGATTTAGTTGATAATCAATGAGGATAGATACGTAGGATGTACGTATATTATCCTATTCGCATAGTAATTTGATCCAGATCCGAGCATAGAATTTCGAGATAGTTTATCGATCCGAGATGAGATTTTTCACTCGATTTTTGACGGCGAACCCTGGATATAGATTTTTGGTTAATTCTGAATATTCTCTATCATAGTTATAGCTATGCAAGGAGAATGACGGTTTCTGATCAAGAAACCAGATCTGAGTCCGCACTAGGAAGTCGGGTGGACGATACTAGTTCGATTGTGTGATCGAGTGAGCGATCAGATTGATATAGCGTATGGATAATATGGTACATTGAACGAGTTTGAATGAAATTGATATTGAAAATTTGTGGATAAGAACTGTAAAATGTTTTTGAAATGAAAAGTATATTTGGTGAAATATATGATGAAGTAAAATGGAAATTGGAAATTTCTATGATTAAAGGTTCACTTTATGAAGAAAAGTAATGAGAAATCAAATTTGAATATTTGATTTGGAATAAACAAAGTTATGTATCTTAATTATATAATTGACAACTCCCCTTGTTGAATCTATAGCCAGAAGAAAAGGATTTTTGAAAGTATTTGAAGTATAAAAAGGGAATTCATACAAGTATGAAGTGATCCAAAGATTTTCAAAGTTATATATATCAATTTATATATATATATAAAGGATTTTATGAGAATGATTTTGAGAAAAGGTTTTTGGAACCTTTGGATTTGGAAAGGCTTTTGATTTTTGGGAAAAATCAATTTTGAAAATTTGAAAAGCCTAGTTTGAGAATTATCGATTTTGGGATAATCAATTTTGGGAAAGGAAATTTATATGGGATTCATACTAGGTGTATGATTTGGAAGATACTATATGTGTATAGTATAAAGTGTTTTGAAAATGGCTCTTGAGAAAAAGGCGCTCCCTTGAAATGAACTTCTCAGGAGTACCATAGGTTGGTATTGCCTTGAGCCTCAAAAGGGGGGAGGCTCTAAAGTGGATCCTGTTAGGAAGTCTGGACAAACTAAAGTTCCTGAGGATTATTGGGTAGCGAAAGTCGAGGGCGCTGATGCCTACAAAGGCATTTGGGTTATGCTGTGACGACAGTGTAACTCAATGTCGTTATGATCTACTGTGGACCATAGCAGAAATCGTGTGGAGGTGAGTGTCAACATTCTACGTTTGATTTTTCCGCGAAGGCAATGTAACATTGGTAGACTGCGATCTATGGTCGAGTGGAGTAGAGAAGTTTCATTCTTTTGGCAGCGGAATTCGAGGGCGTTGATGCCTACAATTATATGGGTTTTTGCTGTGATAGCGACGTAACCCCAGATGTAGCTACGATCTGTAGTGGGTTCCTGTAACGACCCAGAATTTTGAACAAATTAAATTGAAAATATTTAATTAATTTTAAATATTTGAACGATAATTTAATTTGAATCCCCGATTTAAATTTGAAGCTGACGATTTAAATTATAAAATTTTATCTATTGAAAGTGAATAAAAATTTGAATCTTCAAATTTAGGCCGATTAAAAATATTTCAAAGGATGGTAAAATTTATATTGATTATACTGAAGATAATTAAAACTTCAGAATCGAATCTGAAATCGATTTATTCAGTTTTGAATTTAATTGTTCAAATCGATATTTAAAAATAGTCATTTTTCAAACAGTCTCGGAATTCGACGAAACCAGTTCCATTGGGTCCGTAATTTTGAATAATTGTCGGATTTCAATTTTCGTATTTTTCGGAGTCAATACGTGATCGTACGGCGTGTAAATGCATTAAAAATCTTTATCGAATTTAAATTTGAATTTAAATTTAAAATGGTCAACATCCCCACACGTTCATCTCCTTCAATCACGCAGAGAATCACGAACAAAATCGTGTAAAACCCACACCTTCGTACCCCTCTCCCACTCTCCTCTTCTTTTTAAACATCTGATCCCTCTCTTCCCCTCTCTTTCAAATTCAGTCAAGAAAAAAAAAATGTCGAGCCTCTCTTCAGTACGCACGAAAAAAAATAGAGAACGAACTCAAACCTTCATTCGTTCGACTCGAGGTCGCGATGAAGCTAGGGCGTGGAAGCGGCGATGTATGGAGGCGCTGGGGGATGAAGGCAATTGCGAGGTGGTGTCGCGATTTGTCACGCGTGTAGGCAGGAGAATCGCGAGTTCGAAATCATTGTCGAATTCGATCGATTTGGGTTGGAGGCCTCTAGGGTTTTGCGAGATGAAGGCGGCGAGATGGTTCGAGCTGTGACGTCGATCGACGCTGGGTAGTGGTTCGTGCGCGAGGTCAACTGAGGGGGTGATCGTCTTCGATTGAGTGGCACGCGAGTTCGTGGTTGAGGCAGCAAAGTAGTGGGTGGCAGCAGGCGATGACTGGATGTCGCGAGTAGATGATTGAGGCCAGGGCAACGTGGTTCGACGTTGGCAGGGTGTCGCCTGGTAGTGGGCTCGAGTTCGAGCTAGGTTTGTTCGCCTGGGAGCAGCGGCTGCTCGATGGCAGCAGGGAGCGAGGTACCAGTCGCTTATTTTATCCTCCATTTTACAGTTTAAAATTTAATGATATGTATAGAAAAAAAAATGTTTTAAATATTTACAGTAAGGATCTGGAAATAATAATATGTAGGAAGATGAATTTATTTCTTTAGAAAAGTATATATATATGTATATATTTAGGGAAGACAGAAGGTATATATATATATATATATATGGGGCTTTGAAAACAATATAAAGATTAGATTTTTAAAATAAATATAAGTCATTTTGGCATAAATAGTTACAAAGAAGAAACTGAAATAAATATACCTCTACATTTCAAATATTGTTAATTCATTTTAAAAGGTAATTTACTTAAGTGATTGATTTGTTTAATTAGCTTATTTAATCATTTTAATCACTAAAGGATTTTTATAAAGGGGGAATTAATTTAAAATAAAATTTATTTGCTAAAAATAAATTATTAGATTAACATAAATTTATTTAAACAATAAATAATTTTTCGATTGTTCGAATATTTACGAAATGTATAAATTGTTTATACCAGGTTCAAAATCGAGAAAACAAAACTGGAATGGAAAATTGGATTGCAAATAAAAAGCTAAGGTGAGATTTTTCTCACTCTAAAATGAAGTGGAATTTTCAGTTATGTATTGATTGACTGATTGCTATGTTGATTGTGATATTAGATATGATAGGATATATCTATATATATAGCAATATATACATATTGGCATATGTATATATTGGATTGATGATTTCCCGCCTCGTATAGCGGATGAGACCCTATTGCGCCGTTAGTAAGCGGGTTTATAAAAACCTATATACCGCGATAATTCCGTACTGGAGCGGAATTGGTATTGTGCTAACATCTTTGGATGCAGGGAAACAGGTTGGAGGGATCCAACTGGACCCCTCACATTGATTGAATTTATTTCTATTATGATATGAATCTGTGAATGATTATAGTGATGCTATTAATCATATTGATATCTGGAAATTGTTTGAAAGCTAAAATTTAGCTGAATGGATGTTTGACATCATTGGATTCCAAAGATAAACGAAATTGAATTTTTGAGATTCAAGTAGAAAATTTCTAAGTGAATCAATTTTTGAAATTGAAGAAATTTTGAAGAAAAGAATTTAAAAGTATAAAAGCTGTTTTTATAATCTTATCGAATAAATTCCAGAATAAAGTGAAAATGCTAAATAAATGGATTTCATAAAACAGTGATTTTAAATTGAAGAAATTAATTTAAATTTGGATTTTTAAATAGATTGAAAGAAACGATTGAAATTTATTTTCTTAAAAAGGAATTTATTTAAAAGAAGATAAGTTGGAAATTCAGTTTGAAATTTAATTGGTAAATTGAAATAAGTTGTGAAATCAATGTAAAATGATTTCAATTTGAAGAATCCATTTTAAAACAGAATATTGAATAATTTGAGAAAAATAAGGAATTTATTTTAGTAGTGATAAATAAAATTTGAAATCAATCTGTAATTGATTTAATATTTAGAAATGAATTTTTGAGAAATCAATATGGAAATTTTATTCAAACGTTGAAAATAAAATTTGAAATCAATATTGAAATTGATTTGGTATTGAAGCTTTTATAAATAGAATTAAAATTTATAAAAGTTGTTTATAAACCCAAAGTCACTTATTTTGATAAGTTAAATATAGAAGTTGATAAAAGAAGGTTTATAAGTCGAAGTTGTTATTAAAAAGAGAAATAGAATTTATAAACGTGCTTATAAATTCGAAAATAGATTGAATGTGATAAATTTAATATAGAAGATTATTTAAGAAGATATATTCACGTTTTTGAATAGCGAATTTTTATTGAAATAAAAATGTGTAGAAATGATTGAAATGGGGTTAAGTAAATTTTATTCACGATTTTAGACAGTGAATATATTGTTAAGTAAAATGGATTCATTTTTGAAGAAGTAATATTTTAAAAATGAAGTTAAACATTTTAAAGGTGTTTTAAAATGTGTTATGAATCGAAAGCATAGATTTCAACATTTATTGTTGAAATAGACGTTTTCGAGAAATATAAGGAAATGGTGGACTATAACACTATTGTTATAGTAAATGATTCCCGAAAGGAAATGTTTTATGTAGTATTGGGATTTATATATCTATCTTAAAATCCGAATCCTTATACTAGTGATTTCGAGTCGTCGTAACGATGTTTTACGCAACATTCGTTTTGACTCAAATAAATGTGTAAAAAAAAATATTTTCCTTAAAGGATGAATATATACTTGATTTGATTTAAGTATATTGAATATTTTCAAATGTTGAAAATGAATAGATTTGTGAAACACTTATTTTAAATAAGTATGGAAATGCTTTTCCAAATGAAATGAACGTTTTGAGAATTTATCTTTGTAAAAGATAAATTGAAATTAAACATTTGAAATCGATTTGAGAATCGTATATCAGAAGATATTTTGAAATATAAATTCAATATGGAATTTATAAAGAAATGGGAATTCGTTTTAAAAATAAACATTGATTTATTTTTAAGTGTGGAAATTTTATATCTAGTAAGATATCTTTGAAGAATAAATAATTTTGGAAAATTATTTGGAATCTGATGATGTTGCGCATCTTTATTGATAGTTAAATAACCGACTATCAATAATTACCTTTAGATAGGTATTTGTTGTGAATTGGATGAATTTGAATGCCACACTTATTTTTGAATAAGCGCTCACTATTCGGGTTAGCCGGGAAAGGACCATGGGGTCGTATAACCCATTCCGAATATGTGATACGTCGTTATGAATTGCATTCGAAGACCGGTGTTGAAGACCGGATATTTTTGAAAACGGAAGGATTACCGTCGAGTTACTCTACATCGGCTGATCTCCGATTTAGAGGTTTTATCACCCTTAGTGACGGGAAGTCCGGACGTGATTAGAAATTTATCCGGATATGCAAGGGCTTCGTGAGAAGTGCCTTCGGTTCTGTTCGATCCCGGAACAGACTTGTATGGATTGTGTGTCTGACGTTACAATTTGAGATATAAAGCTGATTTCTTTCAAATACATTTCTGTTGGTGGCGGAGAATTTATTCTCTTAGCTTAACACCCTTCTCTGAGACGTACGAGCTCAGAGGTTATGTAGTTGAAATTTATCAGCGATATATCCCAATTTGGTAACGTGGCATACTGAGTGTTGCTGTGAAATGATCAGTGTTTGATCATTTGCGATATGATCATTTGTTTGATCTTATATCTTTGTGATCATAGGTTGATCATTTTGTTTGACCCGAAGCAGGGCTTTTTGAGAAAGCGTAGCTTTGTGGACGAGACTTCATCGAGCCTCACACCCCGGAAATGGTCGAAACAGGAAGGATGCAGCAAGGTTCTAGGGAGTAGCGCCCCTTAGTGTATGTCATTCCTTCTGGATAAAGGTGGTATCATGGTATGGAGCCCAGATACTTAACCTCTGTGGTTACTGCATTATTATTATCTATGTGGTTTGTTGGAATCGGGGATCCTCGGGAAGATCGATGACGATCGGGGGATGGCATACGCGTGTCAGTAGTTACCTATTTTTGCAGAGGTAACCCGGCCTTGTGTTGGCAGAGATCCGGTTAGGTTCTCGGGTCGTCTATTCCAGGGACGTACCCATCGTGGAAAGGAAGTTCCTTAGCCTGACCATTTGTTGGAAATCCAAAGAAACAATACGCGACTTGTACGGTTTTAGTTGTATTACCTGCTATGGAATGTGGCGGTAACCTGCTATTGAACATAGTAGCTATAGTAGGCATACGATACTGGTCGTATGTTGGCTAAGATTAATATTATACTTTCGAAATGTTTTCTACACTATGCACTAATAATAATATCAAAAATGATTTGATTTTGCGTAGTAAGCATCTTTGACTATCATAAGAAGAAATCTCCTCCAATTCTGCATTTGCATTGTGTGTGTGGTGGGAGGTCTTATGGTAGTTTCATTTTCCAAAAGCATTTCGAATTGACTTTAAAATTATCCTGTTGTTTATTTTAAAAAAATAACTGTTTTACGATCTCACACCAGTCACCTTGACTGACTCGGAGTTTATTGTTTCCCTTCTAAACTCTGGGTGCCCACCAATTTCCACACGGGCAGTCTAGAGTTAGGTTATCAGGATATTCTGGATATTCTGGAGCTTTGGAGATAAGCTGGATGACGAGACGTAGTATTTGTATCTGATATTATTTATTCCGCTGTGTATTCTGTATGAGGACAGGTTTATATAACTGTCCATTGTTGTATATTGACTCTGATTGATGTATGTATAAACTGATATAGTTCTTTGTTTTAAAAGACTAGTGTTTATTTATTATATATTGTTCCGCTGCGATGTGTAAGATTTCTGATATTGTTTCTGTATCTGATGTTGTTCTGTTGTCCTTCTTCTTTCTTTCTTCTGCTTTCTTTTTCTTCTACTTCTTCTTTCTAAAACCCTCACTATTGGAGTTTCCGGCGTTCGATTTCTCGGCAGTCGATAAAGTGAGTATCGATGTCGAATTTTCGAAAGTCGAAAATTTCGGGATGTGACAAAGTGGTATCAGAGCATATGGTTAAGCGACAACCCTGCTCTGTTGGGTGTTACTCATTAGAGATAGAGTCAGCAGTACTCTAGAATGAGTTGAGTGTAATAATAGATATGAGCGCGTATTTGTTAGTGAATATAAAAATTGTTTTATATTGTGATGATTGGTTTATTGAGTGGTATATGAACCTTCGTCGGCACAGTCTGCGCAACTGGATCGAAGGGGTTTCTAAACGCTCGAATAGAACAGTTCGACACAGTATTGTTTTAAAATGGGGTAAATGAAATAATTTTGCCCAAAACTATTTTTGTATAGAAAAAGAAAATGTTTTTCTATGAATTACCATAGTATATGGATGTTTGGTTGTTAGGAAATGATAACATTGAAATATTATCGTTGTTATATGAGATCGAATGAGAAATTAAAATAACAACTAAAGATTTGGAGATAAGTTCATTAACAAATGGAAATTATAAATATGAACTGGAAGCATAAGGAAATGAATTCATATATGAATTAAAAGTGTAAATATAAATTGTGAACGAATTTATAACTTGGAATGGGATTCCAAGAAAATGATCGAAATTAAAATTTATTAGTGGAATGGAATTAGTAATATGAATGTAGAAGCGATTTGTATAAATCAAAATGTAAATAAGTCAAAGACTTATAAAATATTTGAAATTTGATAGAAATGAGAATTCAAATTGAAAATGAAAGAATTTGTGAATGAATAAATAAATTTGCAATTGTAAGTACAAGGAAATGAAATTGAATGTTAAAATTCATTTTTGATTTGTAAAGTAAATAGAACTGGAATTGAATTTGATTTGTGAAGTATTAAACTAAAAATTAGTAAGTGAAACTAATTGAATATTGACCAAATTAATAAGGTTTGGAACGAATTAAATTCAGTAATTATGAATTGAAATGTAAAATTGAATGATAATGGATATAACTTCAATAGTAAACTAGAAATGGTATAAGAAGTTGATATTAGAAATTTTGTAATAGAATTTGCAAAATGTTTGAATATGTAACTAGATATAATGGCTAGTAGGATATACAGGTGTTATAAAGGAATTGGATTTGATTTCAAAGATAATTTGAATTGCTCGACAAAAGGTACGTATTTAATTTCAATATGAGTTTTTGATGATTTCTGGTCTAGCCGCTTGGCTTTTTCTTTTTCTTTTTGAAATCTGAGAGTCCGTAGGGACGTTTTGTAGTTGTACCGTATTAGCCGCGCAAAGGAGACGCTGGCGAAATTTTTCGAAAATTTCGAGTGTTAGAAAATTTTTGAGAAAATTTGAAAGTTTAAATTTGAATTTAAACTTAAAATTGAATTGTTAAGAAAACAATGTTGTTTGAAATCAGTAATTGAAGTTGAAAATTTAGTTGAATTAATAACGAATCTTTAGTAGAAAGATTTGTTGTGATAAATTGATAAAACTATTGGATTGTGAAAAATAGTAGACGAGTTAAGGACCATTTTTCCTAACTTGTAATTTCGAGGACGAAATTCTTTTAAGGAGGGAAGTCTGTAACGACCCAGAATTTTGAACAAATTAAATTGAAAATATTTAATTAATTTTAAATATTTGAACGATAATTTAATTTGAATCCCCGATTTAAATTTGAAGCTGACGATTTAAATTATAAA
Source organism: Allium fistulosum (assembly GCA_030737815.1). Classification (NCBI taxonomy): domain Eukaryota; kingdom Viridiplantae; phylum Streptophyta; class Magnoliopsida; order Asparagales; family Amaryllidaceae; genus Allium; species Allium fistulosum. The sequence goes on along the minus strand of CM060907.1, from coordinate 286,701,911 downwards.
ATTTTATCTATTGAAAGTGAATAAAAATTTGAATCTTCAAATTTAGGCCGATTAAAAATATTTCAAAGGATGGTAAAATTTATATTGATTATACTGAAGATAATTAAAACTTCAGAATCGAATCTGAAATCGATTTATTCAGTTTTGAATTTAATTGTTCAAATCGATATTTAAAAATAGTCATTTTTCAAACAATCTCGGAATTCGACGAAACCAGTTCCATTGGGTCCGTAATTTTGAATAATTGTCGGATTTCAATTTTCGTATTTTTCGGAGTCAATACGTGATCGTACGGCGTGTAAATGCATTAAAAATCTTTATCGAATTTAAATTTGAATTTAAATTTAAAATGGTCAACATCCCCACACGTTCATCTCCTTCAATCACGTAGAGAATCACGAACAAAATCGTGTAAAACCCACACCTTCGTACCCCTCTCCCACTCTCCTCTTCTTTTTAAACATCTGATCCCTCTCTTCCCCTCTCTTTCAAATTCAGTCAAGAAAAAAAAATGTCGAGCCTCTCTTCAGTACGCACGAAAAAAAATAGAGAACAAACTCAAACCTTCGTTCGTTCGACTCGAGGTCGCGATGAAGCTAGGGCGTGGAAGCGGCGATGTATGGAGGCGCTGGGGGATGAAGGCAATTGCGAGGTGGTGTCGCGATTTGTCACGCGTGTAGGCAGGAGAATCGCGAGTTCGAAATCATTGTCGAATTCGATCGATTTGGGTTGGAGGCCTCTAGGGTTTTGCGAGATGAAGGCGGCGAGATGGTTCGAGCTGTGACGTCGATCGACGCTGGGTAGTGGTTCGTGCGCGAGGTCAGCTGAGGGGGTGATCGTCTTCGATTGAGTGGCACGCGAGTTCGTGGTTGAGGCAGCAAAGTAGTGGGTGGCAGCAGGCGATGACTGGATGTCGCGAGTAGATGATTGAGGCCAGGGCAACGTGGTTCGACGTTGGCAGGGTGTCGCCTGGTAGTGGGCTCGAGTTCGAGCTAGGTTAGTTCGCCTGGGAGCAGCGGCTGCTCGATGGCAGCAGGGAGCGAGGTACCAGTCGCTTATTTTATCCTCCATTTTACAGTTTAAAATTTAATGATATGTATAGAAAAAAAAAAATGTTTTAAATATTTACAGTAAGGATCTGGAAATAATAATATGTAGGAAGATGAATTTATTTCTTTAGAAAAGTATATATATGTATATATTTAGGGAAGACAGAAGGTATATATATATATATATATATGGGGCTTTGAAAACAATATAAAGATTAGATTTTTAAAATAAATATAAGTCATTTTGGCATAAATAGTTACAAAGAAGAAACTGAAATAAATATACCTCTACATTTCAAATATTGTTAATTCATTTTAAAAGGTAATTTACTTAAGTGATTGATTTGTTTAATTAGCTTATTTAATCATTTTAATCACTAAAGGATTTTTATAAAGGGGGAATTAATTTAAAATAAAATTTATTTGCTAAAAATAAATTATTAGATTAACATAAATTTATTTAAACAATAAATAATTTTTCGATTGTTCGAATATTTACGAAATGTATAAATTGTTTATACCAGGTTCAAAATCGAGAAAACAAAATTGGAATGGAAAATTGGATTGCAAATAAAAAGCTAAGGTGAGATTTTTCTCACTCTAAAATGAAGTGGAATTTTCAGTTATTTATTGATTGACTGATTGCTATGTTGATTATGATATTAGATATGATAGGATATATCTATATATATAGCAATATATACATATTGGCATATGTATATATTGGATTGATGATTTCCCGCCTCGTATAGCGGATGAGACCCTATTGCGCCGTTAGTAAGCGGATTTATAAAAACCTATATACCGCGATAATTCCGTACTGGAGCGGAATTGGTATTGTGCTAACATCTTTGGATGTAGGGAAACAGGTTGGAGGGATCCAACTGGACCCCTCACATTGATTGAATTTATTTCTATTATGATATGAATCTGTGAATGATTATAGTGATGCTATTAATCATATTGATATCTGGAAATTGTTTGAAAGCTAAAATTTAGCTGAATGGATGTTTGACATCATTGGATTCCAAAGATAAACGAAATTGAATTTTTGAGATTCAAGTAGAAAATTTCTAAGTGAATCAATTTTTGAAATTGAAGAAATTTTGAAGAAAAGAATTTAAAAGTATAAAAGCTGTTTTTATAATCTTATCGAATAAATTCCAGAATAAAGTGAAAATGCTAAATAAATGGATTTCATAAAACAGTGATTTTAAATTGAAGAAATTAATTTAAATTTGGATTTTTAAATAGATTGAAAGAAACGATTGAAATTTATTTTCTTAAAAAGGAATTTATTTAAAAGAAGATAAGTTGGAAATTCAGTTTGAAATTTAATTGGTAAATTGAAATAAGTTGTGAAATCAATGTAAAATGATTTCAATTTGAAGAATCCATTTTAAAACAGAATATTGAATAATTTGAGAAAAATAAGGAATTTATTTTAGTAGTGATAAATAAAATTTGAAATCAATCTGTAATTGATTTAATATTTAGAAATGAATTTTTGAGAAATCAATATGGAAATTTTATTCAAACGTTGAAAATAAAATTTGAAATCAATATTGAAATTGATTTGGTATTGAAGCTTTTATAAATAGAATTAAAATTTATAAAAGTTGTTTATAAACCCAAAGTCACTTATTTTGATAAGTTAAATATAGAAGTTGATAAAAGAAGGTTTATAAGTCGAAGTTGTTATTAAAAAGAGAAATAGAATTTATAAACGTGCTTATAAATTCGAAAATAGATTGAATGTGATAAATTTAATATAGAAGATTATTTAAGAAGATATATTCACGTTTTTGAATAGCGAATTTTTATTGAAATAAAAATGTGTAGAAATGATTGAAATGGGGTTAAGTAAATTTTATTCACGATTTTGGACAGTGAATATATTGTTAAGTAAAATGGATTCATTTTTGAAGAAGTAATATTTTAAAAATGAAGTTAAACATTTTAAAGGTGTTTTAAAATGTGTTATGAATCGAAAGCATAGATTTCAACATTTATTGTTGAAATAGACGTTTTCGAGAAATATAAGGAAATGGTGGACTATAACACTATTGTTATAGTAAATGATTCCCGAAAGGAAATGTTTTATGTAGTATTGGGATTTATATATCTATCTTAAAATCCGAATCCTTATACTAGTGATTTCGAGTCGTCGTAACGATGTTTTACGCAACATTCGTTTTGACTCAAATAAATGTGTAAAAAAAAAATATTTTCCTTAAAGGATGAATATATACTTGATTTGATTTAAGTATATTGAATATTTTCAAATGTTGAAAATGAATAGATTTGTGAAACACTTATTTTAAATAAGTATGGAAATGCTTTTCCAAATGAAATGAACGTTTTGAGAATTTATCTTTGTAAAAGATAAATTGAAATTGAACATTTGAAATCGATTTGAGAATCGTATATCAGAAGATATTTTGAAATATAAATTCAATATGGAATTTATAAAGAAATGGGAATTCGTTTTAAAAATAAACATTGATTTATTTTTAAGTGTGGAAATTTTATATCTAGTAAGATATCTTTGAAGAATAAATAATTTTGGAAAATTATTTGGAATCTGATGATGTTGCGCATCTTTATTGATAGTTAAATAACCGACTATCAATAATTACCTTTAGATAGGTATTTGTTGTGAATTGGATGAATTTGAATGCCACACTTATTTTTGACTAAGCGCTCACTATTCGGGTTAGCCGGGAAAGGACCATGGGGTCGTATAACCCATTCCGAATATGTGATACGTCGTTATGAATTGCATTCGAAGACCGGTGTTGAAGACCGGATATTTTTGAAAACGGAAGGATTACCGTCGAGTTACTCTACATCGGCTGATCTCCGATTTAGAGGTTTTATCACCCTTAGTGACGGGAAGTCCGGACGTGATTAGAAATTTATCCGGATATGCAAGGGCTTCGTGAGAAGTGCCTTCGGTTCTGTTCGATCCCGGAACAGACTTGTATGGATTGTGTGTCTGACGTTACAATTTGAGATATAAAGCTGATTTCTTTCAAATACATTTCTGTTGGTGGCGGAGAATTTATTCTCTTAGCTTAACACCCTTCTCTGAGATGTACGAGCTCAGAGGTTATGTAGTTGAAATTTATCAGCGATATATCCCAATTTGGTAACGTGGCATACTGAGTGTTGCTGTGAAATGATCAGTGTTTGATCATTTGCGATATGATCATTTGTTTGATCTTATATCTTTGTGATCATAGGTTGATCATTTTGTTTGACCCGAAGCAGGGCTTTTTGAGAAAGCGTAGCTTTGTGGACGAGACTTCATCGAGCCTCACACCCCGGAAATGGTCGAAACAGGAAGGATGCAGCAAGGTTCTAGGGAGTAGCGCCCCTTAGTGTATGTCATTCCTTCTGGATAAAGGTGGTATCATGGTATGGAGCCCAGATACTTAACCTCTGTGGTTACTGCATTATTATTATCTATGTGGTTTGTTGGAATCGGGGATCCTCGGGAAGATCGGTGACGATCGGGGGATGGCATACGCGTGTCAGTAGTTACCTATTTTTGCAGAGGTAACCCGGCCTTGTGTTGGCAGAGATCCGGTTAGGTTCTCGGGTCGTCTATTCCAGGGACGTACCCATCGTGGAAAGGAAGTTCCTTAGCCTGACCATTTGTTGGAAATCCAAAGAAACAATACGCGACTTGTACGGTTTTAGTTGTATTACCTGCTATGGAATGTGGCGGTAACCTGCTATTGAACATAGTAGCTATAGTAGGCATACGATACTGGTCGTATGTTGGCTAAGATTAATATTATACTTTCGAAATGTTTTCTACACTATGCACTAATAATAATATCAAAAATGATTTGATTTTGCGTAGTAAGCATCTTTGACTATCATAAGAAGGAATCTCCTCCAATTCTGCGTTTGCATTGTGTGTGTGGTGGGAGGTTTTATGGTAGTTTCATTTTCCAAAAGCATTTCGAATTGACTTTAAAATTATCCTGTTGTTTATTTTAAAAAAATAACTGTTTTACGATCTCACACCAGTCACCATGACTGACTCGGAGTTTATTGTTTCCCTTCTAAACTCTGGGTGCCCACCAATTTCCACACGGGCAGTCTAGAGTTAGGTTATCAGGATATTCTGGATATTCTGGAGCTTTGGAGATAAGCTGGATGACGAGACGTAGTATTTGTATCTGATATTATTTATTCCGCTGTGTATTCTGTATGAGGACAGGTTTATATAACTGTCCATTGTTGTATATTGACTCTGATTGATGTATGTATAAACTGATATAGTTCTTTGTTTTAAAAGACTAGTGTTTATTTATTATATATTGTTCCGCTGCGATGTGTAAGATTTCTGATATTGTTTCTGTATCTGATGTTGTTCTGTTGTCCTTCTTCTTTCTTTCTTCTGCTTTCTTTTTCTTCTACTTCTTCTTTCTAAAACCCTCACTATTGGAGTTTCCGGCGTTCGATTTCTCGGCAGTCGATAAAGTGAGTATCGATGTCGAATTTTCGAAAGTCGAAAATTTCGGGATGTGACAGCTCCATGGCGTAATCGAGGGGCACGGAGTGCCTACAGTTATCTATGGATTTTGTCGGGATGGCAACGTAACCATCGGTTTAACTGCGACCATGGATGGGGGTAATGATTTCCAGAGCATTCTCACCAAAGTATTCCCTTTATTTTCAAAATGTTTTCTATATTTTACCAAAATATTTTTCAAGGTATTTTCACTCGGTGTTGAAGCGGGTTTACCAAGTACTTGTAGATTTTTAGTCCTACGTCTAATCAACATATGACCGAATTTCTATGAGAACAAGGATGGACTTATTGAGACATCGAGCTATTAAAAGTATTTTTATAAAAAATCTTTTGGTAATATTATATAGATTTTAAAAGTGTTTTTTAATTTGATCAAAGAATAATTTATCTGATTCTAAGTATTGAGTAAATTCTGGCTTTGTTCCTTTTCAAGGATGAACAGATTCAAAAGGGGAAGGAATGTGATAACCCGAATTTTTGGGCATCTGTTAATTGGAAATTAACAGGATTAAAATTATTAAAATACTCATTTAATAATTGAACAAATGAAATTCTGATATATATATATATATATCTGGATATGTATATAGATGAATTTGAACTATAATAAATGCTGAATTATAAATATTTGTGTAACAACCCGCATATTTTATGATTGTGTATTTAAATATTTTATTTAAATACAGCATCGTTAGTCGGATTATAGTCCGAAATCCTATTTTTTTGCATACGGTCGAATTAGGACTCGGGACCACTTCCATTGAGTTCAAAACACTGTTTGCGACCTTTTTGAGTATAAACTTCGATATGTTTGGAGCTAGCTAAAATTTGACCTTTGCACTTTGGACTTTGGGTTTGGGTTAGCCTAAACTATTAACTCTAGCTCCACCCCCACTTCTTTTCATTCACTTTCATTTCCTAATACCTTCAAACTTTCATAAAAATGGGGGAATAGAAAAAGAATTAGAATTCCTAAGCTCTAGTTCCATTGCAAATCCAAGTTCTAACTCCAAATCTAAAGAGAAGCTATTAGTAAGCATCCTCTTCTTCTTCTCCAACTCATTCTCCCTTCAATTTCAGAAATTCCTAAAGTCTAACTTAGAAAATGTTTTTCTTTAAGCTTAGATACAAGCTTCTTGGATTGGAATTGAAGAGTGATTGTTCTTGCCTTGCTCTATAGCTTCTTCTTCATTGTTTTTGTGTAAGAAGGTGAGATTTTTATCTCACATCTATGTCTATAACCTTCATTTGTTGTTAGGTATGAATTCCTAACTTCTATTCCATGTCCATTTGCCTTGGATTGAATTGGTTTTATGAATATGCCAATTTTTGGTGTTTGAAGTCAAATCTTTAAAAATCATAGCTTTGATGCTTGATCATGCTTTTAGTGGTGTATCGAAGAGCCTATAGGGTTGGGTCGTCGATTGGCATGAACCCCTAGCACCCATTGCTCGCCCGGTTGCAATTTTGGAAGAGTTTGCTCTTCATTTGATAGGTTGAAAAACAGCCCCAGTGCCAGTCAGTCGACTGACCTTTGCAATCAGTCGACTGGCTGTAGCAAATGAATGTCCCTGGGACTGTCTGCAGAGGCGGGAAGTCTCTGTTTCCTGCAATCAGTCGACTGGCCTCTGTAATCAGTCGACTGACTGCAGGAAATGAAACTTCCATGTTTCTGGATCAGTCGACTGGCCTTTGCAGTCAGTCGACTGACCCGCTTGTTTTTGCCTATTTTGCTTGGTTCCCAAATTTAATCGATTCGTGTTGATTCCCATTTATTGTTATCATTTTTTTATCGACTTTGATGACTTTTTCTTTAGGATTTTTGGGAACATCCATTTTGATGGATTCGGTATCAATCTCTATGGATTTGATTCACGTCTTCGTATGTGAATTTTGATGATTGATTGTTCTACAATCATTTTTGTGATTTGTCACTTTAAAATATACAAAGGTTTCTATACTAGTAGTAAATATCAAAACTCTTTCATCAAAACTATTTCAACTCTATTTTCAATTACAAAGGTCGTTATCTAAAACCGTTTTCCTACCTATTAGTATACATGAAACTTTACCTCACTCGTATGAGAAATCTAATTAAACGGCTTAGTAAAACAAGTGGTATGAAACGCTTGCGTTTACTTCGTCGGTTAATTCTTGGGCTTGTTCGATTGAAACTCTTGTGACAACTTTCGAGTGGAGAACTACAATTAAGTTAAGCCAGTGGTCATGGGACATGAAGCTAATCTCATTTATTTACTAGCTTAGTGTAATTTACACTTATCGATCAATGATGATCAATTTGTGATGTAGACTAGCAATGTGCAATGTCTCTTTGTCTACGAGGGAGACTAAAGGTCGTTTCTAGTGGAGCTTCGGCTTGGTGGGATATCGACCCATGGTCTTCGGGCCGTTTTGTGTAGCCTTGGCTCAAAATTAATGGTTAGCAACCATGGAATAGCTTTCCGTTTTGTGATACACGTGTTGGTGAGTTTTCATGCTCCCATTTTGTGATAGGCCTCCCCCCTTTTGTGATTTCTGGATTTCTATTGATGATTTCTAGAATTTGTGTTTCACCAATTTTTGTGATTTTCATTGATAATCTTTATCAATATTTGTGCATTGGTGAATTTTTGTTTCACTAACCTTTCCGATTGGCATTAATAAATTTGTCAATATTTGTGGTTTGGTGAAAGTTTCAAAGAATATGACATTCTTTTCTATGGTTTGAGATTTCTTGAGATATTGTATGATTTTTGTGTTGTCTAATGTATACTTATCGCGATATGGCATTATAGTTATCATACGTATTTGACATATCTCTATTTCTATCTCATTTTTATTTGATATTTATAGCTAGACTGATCCGTTTATTATTTTCTTATTGAATAATACTCGAGTCAGACCGAGATGTTACAGGTGCTTCTGCTTGACTCCTTTTCTGGGAGTATTATCTGACTTTTGGCTAACTACATTAGATTAGTAGTTTTTGTTGTTATAGATACGAGCTAGAGACTCATTGATGTATACTTATTCTTTTGTGTAGCACCTGTATCTATTCTTTTGTGATATTGTGGGTCTTGTTTGACCACTACTCTGATGTACATTTTAGGTGTTATATTCATATCTGTTTCCGCCTTTAAGATATGAACATCTGTGACTGATTTATGTTATTCTTATTTCTATATTTGTTTCCGAAGATTTTATATAGCCACTGTGTAGTAGCTTTGAGTTTGCATTTGATATGTAATGATCCCGAATTTTTTATTAGGTTTAAATAGGACATTAATTTAATTTTTTGAATAAGAATTGTGTATTAATTGGTAATTAATATAAAATGTTAGTTAAATTATGAAATTATTGAGGAATGTATTTGAATTGAATGTGAATGGGGACTTAAATTTAAATATCTTAGAAAATAAATTGGATTTGAAACTTTTATATATATATATGTGAATATATATGTATATGTGCATATTGGATTTGAATTTAAAAATTTAAGTTAAAAATAGATAATAAATATCTCAATTAAATTATTTATAGTTATATAAAAAAAAATTCTAGAAATAAAATATAAGAAGTAAAATATAATACAAACAAAGTATACCACAAAATAAATATAGATGTAGACATATAAGACAATAAATATGAAGTTAAACAAATAAATAAAATAAATACACATAGATAAATTTAAACAACATGTTAATAAACTATAAAATATAAAGTAAACAAATTTGTTAAATTATAACAACATAATAAAAAATAGAACTTCATTAGATTTCAAAGTAACAAAGCCAAATAACATGTTAATAGATTATGTAAAGTATAAGTGAGCACATTAGCAAAAAAAAAGATAAGCATGAAGAGTTATACAGAAAGAAAGTAAAGACAAAAGAAAGCAATATGATTGAAGATAAAAAGACAGTCAACATATTTAAGTAGATTAACAAAATAAAAGAGTATACATTCAACTAAGTAATAAATGAAGCCACCAAAAATAAAGCATACCCAGGCAAATAAATATTTCATGTAACCTGTAGAGTTTACAGTGCAAGGAAAATAAAATATGCCCGTAAGATAAATGCAAAGCTAAGAAAAAGTAAATGTAAAATATATATGAACATAGAAAAAATAAAATAAGAAGTAGGAGACATAAAGTACTATACATTAAATGTTTGCATCTCTAAACACAACATATTTTCTATCAGCCTCTAAAGAAAAAAAAAGATCTCTGATCTAATTGTGTACAAACTAAATAATATCTACCCTGTGCTATACAAATATACAAAACATCACCTTTAATTTCATTTCCTATATATCAAACTCTTCCTCTAGTTTTTCGTCCATCTACAAAACTAAACAAAACTGAAGTAACATCATCTTAAACTTAAACAAACTTCAACTAAACAACAATACAAATTCAACTCGAACTAGAGATCAAAGAAGAAAGATTTAAACTTGCAAATTTTCAAGCCTGTTTCAAAAGAAATGCTCTGTTCACTTCTGAAAATCACTGTGAGTAACATTCTTTTACATTAAAGCTTAAGTAAGTTAAGTTCAGTTGCTTGTGAAATTCTGAGTTGAACGATGCTTACTTGTATATATATATATATAGTGATGTCTCTGTATATATGAAGAGTGCATGTTTGTAATATGTGAGTATCTCTGTTCTTAGTTCAAAGTTTACAGTTTTGATCAAAAATCTAAATCTCCTTATACAATCAGATATATGCTTTGATCTCAGAATGAAAAATGATCATTACAGTGTAATATAAATTTTAAAAATAGTTTCGAGATTTCATATTTAGTAAATTTTTACAGAGATATAAAACACAGTGATGATTAGAAAATAAGGAAAAATCATACATGTTAATTTCAACTATTGATTACAAGATCAGATTTGTAATGTTAAATCATGAATTTAGGTGGCAAAATCTTGATTTTTAGATAGGGAATTGATGGGATAATCTGAGATGAGTGATTTTGGGATTATCGGCAATTGCCGATGATCTAGGTCGAGATGGAGTTTGGGGTTGATGTCGAGGGTGGCTGGTGGTTTGTCGATCACTGGAAAATTGATCGGAGATTTTATAGTTTGTTGTAGAGGTCAGGGAAAGGTGATCTAGGGTTTTAGTGTGGTTTTTGGTCGTGTGGAATGTCGAGGTGATCTCGATGACGTTGTCACATCGGGCTCAATCGCGAGCGTTGGGATAGTTGCGTGGGCCAATGACGATGCTGTGGTCAGAGGGGCGTGGATTTCGGTCGTCTTGATTGTCGTGGCGAACCATTTTTATTCGAGGTGGTTTAGGTCTGTGTCGTTCGCTTTGCTCGATTTGATTTGGTGGTGAGATCGTCGAATCTGGGTGGTCTGAAGAGTAGTGGGGATCATCGGCGATGTGAAGAGGCCGGTGAAGATGGTCGGAGTTCAGGCCATCACGCGTGCATGTGCACGGTGATCATTGGTATATCTGGTGGAAGTTGTTTTGGGAAGAAGAAGTTCAACACGGTGACGTGCTCGTGTATTTTGATGTGAAACTCGAAGTAGGGCTCGAGTAAATTAGAATTTGGCTCGGGTAATTTTGAATGCGTCTCGGGTCTGTAGATTTTAGTATAAAACAGTTTTTAAATTTTAAACAAAAATTTAAGTTTTACTTATAAACCAATTCTAAAAATCATTTCTTTGAAAATAATAAATGGTTATCTAGGTTGGAACTAGTTAAGGGTTTTTAAACAAAATTGTTTTAAATTTACCAAGTTTTAAAAAGGTTTAAATAAAATCTTTATTTCGAAAAGTTATTTTAACTCAATATTTAAGGTTAGATAATTAATGTTTAATAGTTAATAAATTTTATTTGTTAGAAGTAAATTACTTAATGAAAGTAACTAATATAGAATTAATTAATGAGTTCTTAATGGTTAATCAATTTATAATCAATAATAATTGACATAAATTTCTTTAGCAAAGATATTAAAGAAATTTAAATTGTTAACGAAGGTCATTGACTAAGGTTATTTAAATAATTATTGATGCGGTTAATTTTTCATAATTAATTAATTTAGATTAATTAATTTAATAATAATCATTTATGGAATTGTTTAAGTATAATTACTTAATGGAAGTAATTAAGGAATTAATTATTCAGTGTAATTAATTGAGTTTAATTGGATTAGTTCAAGTTAATTACTTAAGTTTGAATTAATTTAGAATAATCACTTGATGATTTGGAAAGTATAATTACTTAGAGAAGTAATTAATAGATGATTACTGGATGTAATTAATTGAATGATGATTAGTAACTTGAGTATAATTATTTGTTAGTAATCAAAGGATTAATTAATAAGTGTGATTAATTAAGATTTATTAAATAATTAAAAGTTAATTGATGCATTAATTAAGGATGATTAGTTAATAATTAAAGGTTAACTAATAAATAATGAAAGGGAAATTTATATCAGATAATTTGTAATTAACTCATGATAATTAACCCGGATTAATGATTTTTCATAAGTAATACATCTGATTAAATTAATCAGTTAATTAATAAATTTTATTTGTGAAGGTTTGGTTTTGATTGAATGATTGAATTGTTGATATTCCTGATCTATGATGCTTTATGATATATTCTGATTTATATGTATGATCGATAGTGCAGTTTATTTATCTAGGATGAATGTAATTTTATTATCTGCAATATATATATCTGTGATCTGTGAATGAAAGATGAGCGTTATAGTTTATACCGCTTATCAATTATATTTCTGTGTTTAATCTGAGATGATTGAATGTTGTTGCACTATTGTGTGTTAAACTCTGGACTACACCATACACACACAAATATGGTTTCACGAGGAAATCGATCAAGTCACAGATTTTTTTTATAAATCTTAAAGATTGAATTCATGAATCCAAAATAGTTTTGGAATTGGAATTGAGAGATTTTGGGAATAAATTTCAAAAGTGAAAGTTATTTTAAATAACTTAATAAAGCTTGAAATTTAAATAATTTGATTTTAATTTGAATTCAAATATTGAAATTGAATTCAATGACTTGGAAATTTTTGGTCTAAAATATTATACAAGTTATAAAGATGTTTATGTGGATTTTTACCCATTTAAAAGTGTGGTTTTAGAAATTTATAATTTAAATTCAAGTTTTATACTTGGATGGCTTTAATTTATGTAAATTGTAATCAGTTTTCCAAAACGGGGCTTTCATAAAAAGAAAAGATTTCCAATTTGTATCGAAAGATTTCAAGTTTGAAGTGAAATTGTAAATAGTTTGGAAAAACTATGAATTAACCTTTGAGACAATGATTAAATCTTGTTTTAAAATCGAAGAGGATTTTAAATGGTGTATCTTTTATATATAAAAGATTTGAAATGAAAATGGTTTTCCAGGTTATGAACGAATCTTTGGAAATGTTTTGAAAGCTATGAATTAAATCTTGATTTAAAGATTTAATGAGTTAATCCAATCTGAAATGGAATTGTCTTGAAAAGCCGAAACTGAATCTTTGTGAAAGGTTGGTGAACTTTGTGAATTGAATCCTTTTATTTGAAAAAGATTGGAAATGGTAATTTGTTTAAACCATTTGAAAGAAAAGTTTTGGATAATAAGTTGTGACTTAAATTGAAATTCCATTATCCATATGTTTTTAAAATATTGCGCTCACTATTCGGTTTAGCCGGGAGAGGACCTTTGTGTCATATAACCCATTCCGAATAGTGATTCGACGTAAATGGATCGCATTTGAAGACCAGTGGTGAAGACCGAGTATTTGTGAGAACGATAGGATAACCTATCGATTGTCTCTGCACCGAGTGGCCCCGGTATAGAGATTTCCTTTGTGATGGGAAGTTCGATCGGGATTGTGAATACCCGGATTGCAAGGGCTTCTTCGGAAGTGCCTTCGGTTCTGTTCGAACCCGGAACAGACTTGTATGGTTACATGTCTGACATTACATTTTGAGATATAAAGCAGATTTATTTCAAATACATTTCTGTTGGTGGCGGAGAATTTATTCTCTTAGCTAACACCCTTCTCTGAGACGTACATGCTCAGAGGTTATGTAGTTGAAGGTTATCAGCGATATATTCCCAATTTGGTAATGTGACATGCTGAATGCTGCTGTGTGATGATTATTTATTGATCATTTGTTGATCAAAGCATGGCTTTGTGCCAAAGCGTAGCTTTTTGGATGAGACTTCGTCAAGACCTCACACCTCGGAAATGGTCGAAACATGAATGATGCGGCAAGGTTATGAGGGTCGCTCCCTTTAGGGTATATCATTTCCTTCTAGAAAAGGGTGGTATTAGGTATGGAGCCCTGGTATTTAACCTATGTGGTTACTCCAATCTCATTTACTGTGTGATTGTTGTTTTGTTGAGGCGCCTCGGATAAAGGTCCCAAAGGACCGGGAGGTGGTATATTCGTGTAGTAGTTACCTAGTTATAGAGGTAACCCGGCCTTGTGTTGGCAGAGAGCTAGTTAGTTCTCGGGACGTCCCGCCAGAGGCGTACCCATGTGGCAGTAGGAAGTTCCTTAGCCTGACCATTTGTTGGAAATTCAATTTCCAATACGAACCCAGTACGGTTTTAGTTGTCAAACCTGCCATTTACTTATGGTGGTCACCACTGTTTAGATGGTAGCTATAGTAGGCATACAATAATGGTTGTATGCTGGCTAAGATTAATATTGTACTTTCTAAATGTTTTCCACTGTGCACTAGTTAGAATATCAAATGATTTTGCGTAGTAAGCATGTTTGACTGTCATAAGGAGAAATCTCCTCCAATTCTGCGTTTGCATTGTGTGTGTTGCGGGATGCCTTATGGTAGTTTCATTTTCCAAAAAGCATTGCGAGTTTCATTTTACTTTGTATTTCAAAACAAACCGTTTTTGTTACTCACACCAGTCCCATGACTGACTCGGAGTTTATTGTTCCCTTCCTAAACTCTGGGTGCCCACTATTTTTCATACGGGCAGTCTAGAGTTGGTTTTTTTTAGATAGTCAGGTTCAGTAGATTATCTGGAGCTAGTTCAGTGTTTAGAGTGCATGCACCGAGTTTGCTTATCTTTGTGCATCATGATGGTGGTTCGAGCTTAATGTTGGAGTTGTTGGACTCATTCTCTTGTGGGATCAGTTAGAGTTATTACTTCTGTTGTTTCCGTTGTATCATTATTATTTGTCTCTGATATTGTTGTATCATATTGATATCATTGTTGTATATCATTCTGGATATTGTATTCATTGGTGTTGTATATGATATCATTTATTCTTTCTTCCGCTGTGTTGTTATACTTACTGTGTTATAAGCTTCGGGTGAGCCAGATTCGGTGTTTGAATCTTCGTCATTCGTTACCGGTGATGTATACGGGTGCCGATTTTCGAAGGCCGAGTCAGGATCGCTACATGATATGTCGGATTTCCTCTTGAAATGAAATGCATGTTATACTATCTGACATATCGGCGCTCGCATAAAGCAATTACACGGATGGTCGCTCCTCAACAACCTTATTCTTCGCGCTAGTTGACGGCATTACTCCGTAGTGTCCTTGGCTAGCGTGAGTAAAGAGGTGGGGCGTCACAATTTGGATAAATATTCATTTAATAATCTCCTGATATAATTATTGAAATATGATAATATTTGTTTAATGATCTTCTTTATTATTATTTAATTTGGCAGAATTTATCTTTTACAAATAAATAAGTTTTCTATTTTAATGTGTATATGAATGTTGTAAATGGTTAGCTATGGTTTAAAATCAATATTTATTTTTAAAGCTATTAAGGATAAATTATATATTTTTACTACAAAGCTACATTATATATATATATATATGTATGTATGTATGTATGTATATTAGTAGATGGCAAATAAAAGTTGGATTTGAAATTCAAACATCTTAAAATTAAATTGATTCTAAAACAAACTCTATATTTTAAAAGTTAGTGTGTGTGTGTGTATATATATAATTATCTATGAGTGTATAATTGGATTTTTATATTGTACAAATGTAAACTAAAATGATAAAGTTTAGATATAATTATACACATACATACATAAATATTGAATTAAATAGGAAATATGATATAGAATTTTACATATAAATTATAAGAGATATATAAAATAAGTTTTTAACATTTGTAAATATATAAAGCATATAAAATAACAAATGTAAGCAAAAGAAATGTGTTTAGTGACAAGTGTTATCAAAATTTTATGAGTGTCATTAGCTTCTCTTTTTTTTAATAATAATAATTAAAATAAAAACAAAGTTATATATATCATTAAATCCCCTTTATTATCATTTTCTTCTATTCAAATCAAAAACTTAGCAAACTAAAATCTGAAAGAGAACAAAAGCAGATAAAATAATAATAAAGACAAGCAATTACAAGCTTAAATCAAAATCAAGTTGCTCTTCCTTAGAAGATCAAATTAAACTAAATTAAAGTAACAAATTTTATAAATCTCAAACCTTAGCAAACTCAAAAGGGATCCAGAAAGAATCAAAAAATCAAAGACATAGCCAAGCCTGAAGCAAGCAGATCATTTCAAAGTTAAACTCAAATCAAAAGCTTTGTTCTCTGTTCAACACAAAAACATGTGAGTGAACAAACTTCAAATCTATTTTATAAATTTTGTTGCATGCAGCAAATTTAAAGTGAAGTATGATAAATGTTCATATGATGGTTTAATATGAATTTTATATATATATATATATATGAAATGAATGGATGAGCATGTCTATTTACAGAACATTTGTTCTGTTCTGGTTGTTCAGGATTTAAAATTTGAAAAAGAAATCATGTTCTCTTCCTTGATCTTCTTTAGGACATGATGTATGAACAAAACCTGATTGTTATACCATGTTATAAATTTTAAAAATATTTTTAAGCTTAATCAGTAGCTAGATTTAATAGAGGGAAAGAAGAACAGTAAGATTTAAAACATATCGAAATTTCAACTCAAATGATTTCTGGATTCAGGTTTATAATCTGAATTGTTATTGAAAATGATGACTTTTAAAACTAAAATCATGATTTTTAAACTTGTAAATCGCATGTTAATGTAAGATGATCGGATTTGGGATAACTGTCATTTGCCGACGATCTAGGGGGAGATGATTGCCATAGTTAAGACCGGAGATGGTTCGTTGATCTGTGATCAAGGGAAAAATAACCAGTGATGTTCTAGATCATCGTGGTGGCACGACGGGGTTAAATTAGGGTTTTAGAATGGGTTTGGTTATCGATTAATGGTGATGTTATGCGGCGAGAGGGGAGGTGCGGTCCTAGGGGGAAAGATAGGGCAGACGATGGTGGAACTCAGGCGAAGTTGGAAGTTGATCGGTGGAACTTGGAGGCTGGTCGAGGCGTTTAAGGTGGGAGGTGAATTTCTTACGCTTACCGTAGTTTTTGATTTTTCGATCAAAGAGGGTTTACGGGGTTCCAGGTGGGGGAGAGTGTTGAGTGGGTCGAGTGGAATTTGGGAGATGATCGTCGACGAAGTATTTGGCCGGAGCCGAGTGTGCATGTGCACACTCATGATGCACATGAAAATGAAGAGGGGCAACTGGAAGAAGATGAGGAAGAAAGGGTTTTGGCTTGGGTAGATTATCGAGTTGACTTCGCATGTGACTCGGAAGATTTGTGGGAGGGCTCAGGTTGCTTATTTATAGTTAACCCGGTTTAAATTTTTAAGGAATGTTTAGGTGATCAGAAATCTTTGATCAAGTCTAATTTTAAAGAATGCAAATTAGGTCTAACATACATAGAAATATATACATTTCAAAGTGTTGTAAACCAAGATTCAGAAGTAATTTTATTAAAATAAGATTTCAAACATTGATTTGAATTTAAATTGGTTTGTTGGAATAATTTAATATTAGTTAATTAATTTAGATAAGTGATTTCATGTATTTAATTTAATAAGATTCAAATGATATAAATTAAGTAATTAATTTAGATATGGAGGTTTATCTTTAATTAATTCAAATGGATAATTAAAAGATTTATTAATAGATTAAATAATTAAGGAAAGTAATTAAAGAATAATTATTTAATTAAGGATTAATTACTTTGTGTGTGTAATTAAAGTTTATTTAATTATTGATTAAAGATGAATTAATTAATTGATAAAAGGATTATTAATGGTTAAAAGATAATTACTGAATGTGATTAATTAAGGGTTAATTAATTATGTAATTAACCTAAAGTTGATTCATTCATTTATGTAATTAAATAAAGATGATTAATGTATTAAGGGTTAAGCACTTAATGAAATTAATTAATGATAATTACTTAATAAAGTAATTAAAGGATAATTACTTAATGTCATTATTTAAAGAGGGTAATTAATGGTAATTAATAAATGTGATTAATTAAATAATACTTATTCAATATAAGTGATTACAGAATAATCAATTAGAGAAACTAGTTAAGAATCAATATAAAAAAATTATTGGTAATTACTTTATGAGAGTAATTAAAGGATTATTCAATGAGGGTGGTTTAAGGTTAATTAATTTGTATAATTAATTAAGGGCTAATTACTTAATGAAATTAAAGATAATAATTAAAGGATGATTAATTAATTGTTTGTAATTAATGATAAGCAAGCAGGATTTAAGGGATTGAAGTAATTAATTTAATTAGAGATGGTGTGACTAATTGATCTTGCTTATAGATGATTAAGATATATTGAATGACTTAGATTAGTTGATATCTCTGATATGTGATATGTGTTGCTTTTGTGATATGAGATACTGTAACGAACGCGGTTTTTACGGGATCCAAAGTTCGGCATTCTTACGTCCACTGTATCAAATGCTGGAAAACCGAATTGTTAGGGTTAAAAGAAGAGGTAGAAGAAAAAGAAAAGAAGAAGAAACAGAAACAATATCAGAATCTCACATTCGCAGTGGAACAACATATAATAGATACATGAATAATCTTTAAATTAAGAACTATATCAGTTTATACATTACATCACATCAGGGTCAATATACAACACAATACATCAATGGATAGTTATATAAACCTGTCCTCATACAGAATACATAACGGAATAAATAGTATCATATACAAGTAATACGTCTCACCATCCAGCTCGTCACTTGAGCTCCACATCATCTCCTGAGTATCCAGAATGATCTGAAAACCTAACTCTAGACTGTCCGTGTGTAAAATGATGGGCACCCAGAGTTTAGGAAGAGAACAATAAACTCCAGGTCAGTCATGAGACTGGTGTGAGAACTAAAACAGTTATTTATCTTTAAAACAACAACAATAAAGGAAATAAAAGACATTCGCAATGCTTTTGAAAAAATGAAACTACCATAAGGCCTCCCGCCACACACACAATGCAAACACATAATTGGAGGAGATTTCTCCTTATGATAGTCAAACATGCTTACTACGCAAAATTAGTTAATATTATTATTATTAGTGCACAGTGCAGAAAACATTTCGAAAGTATAATATCAATCTTAGCCAGCATAGACATTTCGAACTATGCCTACTATAGCTACTATCTAAACAGTGGTGACCACCATAAGTAAATGGCAGGTTCTACAACTAATACCGTACAAAGTTCATATTGGAAGATGGATTTCCAACAAATGGTTAGGCTAAGGAACTTCCTACTGCCACATGGGTACGCCTCTGGTGGGACGTCCCGAGAACTAACTAGCTCTCTGCCAACACAAGGCCGGGCTACCTCTATAACTAGGTAACTACTACACGAATATGCCATCCCCCGGTCCTTTGGGACCTTTATCTGAACGCTCGCAACCAACAACCACAAAGTAATAAATATGCGGTGACCACATAGGTTAAATACCAGGGCTCCATACCTGATACCACCCTTTTCCAGAAGGAAATGACATACCTTAAAGGGCGCGACCCTCATAACCTTGCCGCATCATTCATGTTTCGACCTTATCCTCTCCCGGCTAAACCGAATAGTGAGCACAATATTTTAAAACATATGGATATTGGGATTTCAATTAAGTCACAACTTATTACCCAAACTTTCCTTTTAAATGGTTTAACAAATTACCATTTCAAATCTTTAAACAAAAAGATTTGTTTCACAAAGTTCACCCAGTTTCACAAAAATTCAATTTATAGATTCCCAAATCAATTTCCATTTCAATTGGATTAACACATTAAGTCTTTAAACCGAAGATTTAATTGATAGCTTTCAAAACTATTCACAATTCAAGTCTTTTATAATATAAAAGATACACCATTTGAAATACTCTTTTATTTCAAAACAAGATTTAACGACCTTTCACAAAGGTTCAATTATAGCCTTTCAAAATAGTTCAATATCAAATTAAAATCCCTTTAACACAAATGGAAATTTCTTTCCTTATATGAAAGCTACTATTATTTGAAAACAGATAGCTTTCGTTTCAGAAAAATCTGATTTCATTTATACAAGTTACGGTCTTTAATTTGATTCAAATTTCCACAACAACACTTTTAAGAATGGTTTAATTCATATAAACACCCTTTTTCACTTGTAATTCCCTTAGACCGAAATTCCCAAATTCTTGAATTCAATTTCAAATATTGAATTCCAACTTAAATGAAATTATTTGACTGTCAATTTTTTTATTAAGTTATTTAAAATAACTTTTATTTTTTGAAACTCATTTTCAGAAACTTCAATTCCAATTTCAAAACCAATTTTGATTCAAGAATTCAATTTCCAAAATTGACAAAAATCTATGACTTAACCGATTTCCACGTGAAATCCACACTTGTGTGTGTATTGTGTAGTCCAAGGGTTTAACACAATAGTGCAACACCATTCAACCATCACAGATTCAAATATCACAATATATTCGATAAGCGGTATAAACCATAACACTTATCTTTCATTCACAGATCACATATATATATATCACAGGATAATAAATTATAGATCACAACACGAATCAGAATATATCACAAACATCACATATCGGGGCTAATAAACAATTCAACATTCAATAAAATCCAACATCCTTAGATAGGATTAATTTTAATCATCTGATTAATTTAAAATCAAATTAATTTCTGTGAATAAGTTTTACTAATTTTAGGTAAATTATAATCAATCAATTACAAAACATTTAATAAATTTTCCCTGAATTAATCATTAATTAAAACTTAATTAATAATTAATACTAAATTAATTATTCTTAATTGATTTCCAAAATCAATTAATTTCTCCTTATCAATTTCCATTGTGAATTTACATTCCCAAATATTCACTTTTTATACAATTTCACAATTATTCATTTTTAACTCCAAATCAATTTTCAAATTGATTTCCAAATCCCAAATAAATTTCCAATGAATTTCTAAAATTATTTCCTTTTAAAAATAGATTCCTGTATCTCTTCAAATTTATTTAAAAAAAACCCAAATTTAAATAAATTCTTCAACTTATAATTGATATTACCTTAAATCTATTTATTAAGCCTTTTTCCCAAAATTTGGAATTTAATTCAATATAATACAAAAATAAACTTTTATCTTTTAAAACTCCTTTTTAAGTTATCCAATTTTAAAAATAAATTTTTCCGATGAATTTTCAACTTAAATTTTCAAAAATCTAATTTTTATTTATTTCTGGTATCCAACGATACCAAAAATATATTCGGCTAAATTATAGCCGTCAACAATTTCAATCACAAATATAATCACATGGAGATTATAGATAATCAGCACACAACATAGAAATAAATCAAATATTTGAGGAATCCAGTTGGATCCCTCCAACCTGTTTCCTTGCATCCACAGATGTTAGCACAATACCAATTTCACATCAAAGTGAAATATCGCGGTATATGGGATTTATAAATACTATCCACTATTATGCGGCGCAATAGGGTCTCATCCGCTATATAATGCGGGAAATCAACTCCAAATACATATATAATACCAATTCCACTACAAAACGTGGAATTATCGCGGTATATGGGTTTAATAAATAACCTCCGCTTCGGCGTATAGGGTCTATTTAAATTCAACAATTAACAATCATCATCCAATTCACACAATCAACACAATCAACAATTTTAAATCTAACTATTTAAAATTTTAAATCGAAACAATTCGATTGAGTGAGGAGTTCTTACCTTTGCTTTTAAAATGGTTGCAGAATTTTTATTTCGAATAAAATTAAACAGACGTTTAATTTTACCCAAAATTTTTTACTGACTCCAAACGACTCCAAACCAGCTCCATTGCGTAGTGCTCATCCATACGATTCCAACGCAACTGGTTTCGTAATTTTTTGACCTCGTATGAACAAGATATTGCATTGTAAAGTTTATACGAATTTTTATATAAATAAATTTACGCTTTTTTTTAAATTTTTAACCTAAAATCATCAGAGCCGTTAGATCTGCATCCTTCCAATCAGGCCCGCCCATTCTTTCTTCTTCCCCTCCCTTCCTTTGTACGTGCGTGAAGAACCCACCAGCCGCCTCTAAACCCTAATTACCCGGCCTCCTCGACCACTTCAACTTCGATCAGCTAGCGCCGTTTGAAAGCTCGTACTCGACTCCACCCTCACCACGAACGAAGTGAAGCTTGGCTGCCCCTAAGGCACGAAAAACGTGCGCAATTTCATGATGAACGCGGCCCCCATACGCCTACTCTAGTCGACGAAACAAGATCGCAACCGTATGGATGTATTCGTCTCTCCTACCTCTACAGTTTTCGTGTTGGAGGTTTTTGTTGAAAGTGGATTGATTTCAAGATATTGGAGGTGGAAGATGATGATTTTCTGGCCATTGGAAATGGAGGTGGCGGCCAGACCTAGATCTGTTAGGGTTTGTGATAAAATGTGAATGATGAGGTTCTTTTATAGAAAAATACGCGACACTATTCATCCGAGATTTTTCCGAACTCGAAACGAAGCGTGCCGGCTTGCATTTATAATGTTTTACCCACGTTCCGAACACAATGGAACGTGTTTCAGGAGCTAATTCAGTCATATATGCGAGTTACGGAATTAAACGATCAATTTAAAATTCAATCGATTAAAACGATTTCGATGCGTTTTGGCTTACCCCGGACAAACGGTAACTCCGATTACTACAAAATTTGAAACCATACAATAATATTACATTACGGATCCGATGAAACTGGTTTTATTGAAATCCGAGACTGTTTGAAAAATGACTATTTTTACTCGTCAATTAAATATTAAAATATTCAATTTTCACAATTTGACTTTTAATTCAATTTTAAAAGTTCTATAACATCATTCTAACTTCAATATGATTTATTATAACTTTGTAAATCATTTTTAATCATATTAAACCCCATTTCCAATTATTTCTAGAATTTCAAATATTATTTTATCGATTTAATTATACAATTAAATCACTATATTCGAATTTTAATTTATTCGACTCATAAATCTTACTTATTAATATTTAAAATAAATTAAATATATGAATTTCAAATGACAGAAATTCTGGGTCGTTACAATCTTCCCCCTTAAAAGAATTTCGTCCCCGAAATTACCAAGTAAGAAGAATTCCCAAAATTCATTAACCTTTCAAACAATTCATTCAAATTAGATTTTCAAATCTCTTAAGTGTTTAACTTCCTCAAGATCCAATAGTTAAACTTCTTACAATAACTTTACTAAGTTTTCAAATCATACTTAGTTACACTTTTCAAAACAAACTATATCGCTTAACTTTTAGCTCCAAATCCAAAATCTAGTTTTCACAAATTTTCCAAAATTTTCTAACACCTCAAATTTTCATAAAAATTTGCCATAGCCTCCTTTGCGCAGTTCAATCGTAGTAGGATCACAATAGACATAAATATATATACATCGACCCACACGGTCGGAAAAACAGAAAAACAATTCATATTTCCTATTTTTATTGCGTAGGCGTACCTTTTTAGCATTTTTAAGCAAAGCGGTTTATTATTAAGCATTTTGCGCAACTAAACCAACCGAACGGTAGCCACAACACCTGTACTTACTCAATATAACCATGTAAGTGAAATATATAGGAAATTATTAACATTTTACTCTTTTAAACAACTACAACCCATGCATATCAAAAGAAATGCATACAAACAAGGCTTATAAGCAACTTATATAATTTCAACATTACTTGTAATTGCTTAAAACCAATTCATATACAACGACATTCATTTATTCATTTTCAATTAGTTCACATTCACTAATTTACATTCATATTTGTTCACTTTCAATTCAAATCAATTACCTTAGCTTTCACTTTCAATTTGGATTCAATTGCTTTAGCTTTCATACGTTAGCTTTCTATTTGATTAATTCTATTACATATGAATTTCTATACAATCAACCAACAATCATATAACAACCAATCATAACCAACATAACCAAATTAATTTAATTTTCCTTACTTCACATTCAATTTGGTTCAATACTTTTTTACTTCAATTGATTTAATATCAAATTGACTTCCATTCAATTTATTCAAATTCCAATTCATTAGCTTTTAATGAATTTACACTTATATTCATTATTCCATATCAATTCTTTTACTTTTGAGTGATTAATATTTAATTCATTAGTTCAATTTCTAATTCATTTAATAAATAAAGTTGAATTCTATTCTATATAACTTAAGTTCACCTTCATTTAATAAATTCACTTTATCCATTTACTTTGATACCCAAAATTAACTTCATTCAACATTACTTACGTTAAATTTCTTTTCAACTCACTTCACTTATACAACTTAAGCCCATTTCTAATTTATTTTAAATTCAATTTCATTTAACTTTTCCTTAAAGTCAAATTCATTACTTAATAAAAATCAAAATTTTATTTTGCTTAACAAAACTTGTTTAACCATTTTTAACAATTTGTTTTACTTACATTTTTCCACTTCACAAGTTATACAACTTATTATTTATCTTCTAAATCATATTAGATAATCACTTATCTAATTCAATTCAATTTATTTAACCTTTTATTTAGTTAAATTTCAAATCACATATTTTATTATGCTAACTCAAATTTGTTTCAACTTTACCAAAGCTAAGTTTTATTATTTCATATTATAAGTCTAAATTTCCTTTTACTTAGCTTTAATGAAGTTCAATTCAATTTACTCCATTTTCCATTTCAATCACATCAAAAAAATTTACTTATTTATTTTTTTCCAAATCATTAATTAAACTTCAAATTTTAATCTTAATCCAAGTTAAATTCTCATTTTTAACTTCTCATCTTTAATTTTAATTCCAAAATTCAAATCTAATATCTGTTCTTGGTTATATAAACTATTTGAGGTTTTATAATCTCATTTGACTATAATATTAGCACCCAAACATCCAAGTTATATAATAATTCCGGAAAATACTTCATTTTATATCAAAAATATTTTGGATGAAATTATTTCATTCACCCACCTTTGAAAACAATATTGTGTCGAATTGTTCTATTCAAGTGTTTAGAAACCCCTTCGATACAGTTTTGCAGACTGTGCCGACGAAAGTTCATATGCCACTCAATAACCCAATCACCACAACATAAACCATTTTATATTCACTAACAAATATGCGCTCATATCTATTATTACACTCAACTCATTCTAGAGTACTACTGACTCTATCTCTAACGAGTAATTCCCATCAGAGCCAAGGTTGTCACTTAACCAAATGCTCTGATACCACATTGTAACGAAGGCGGTTTTTATGGGATCCAAAGGTCGGCATTCTTACGTCCACTGTATCAAATGCCGCATAATCGAATGCCGGAAAACCGAATTGTTAGGGTTAAAAGAAGAGGTAGAAGAAAAAGAAAAGAAGAAGAAACAGAAACAATATCAGAATCTCACATTCGCAGCGGAACAACATATAATAGATAAATGAATAATCTTTAAACTAAGAACTATATCAGTTTATACATTACATCACATCAGAGTCAATATACAACACAATACATCAATGGACAGTTATATAAACCTGTCCTCATACAGAATACATAGCAGAATAAATAGTATCATATACAAGTAATACGTCTCGCCATCCAGCTCATCACTTGAGCTCCACAGCATCTCCTGAATATCCCAAATGATCTGAAAACCTAACTCTAGACTGTCCATATGGAAAATGATGGGCACCCAGAGTTTAGGAAGAGAACAATAAACTCCAGGTCAGTCATGGGACTGGTGTGAGAACTAAAACAATTATTTATCTTTAAAACAACAACAATAAAGGAAATAAAAGACATTCGCAATGCTTTTGAAAAAATGAAACTACCATAAGGCCTCCCGCCACACACACAATGCAAACACAGAATTGGAGGAGATTTCTCCTTATGATAGTCAAACATGCTTACTACGCAAAATCAGTTAATATTATTATTATTAGTGCACAGTGCAGAAAACATTTTGAAAGTATAATATCAATCTTAGCCAGCATAGACATTTCGAACTATGCCTACTATAGCTACTATCTAAACAGTGGTGACCACCATAAGTAAATGGCAGATTCTACAACTAATACCGTACAAAGTTCGTATTGGAAGATGGATTTCCAACAAATGGTCAGGCTAAGGAACTTCCTACTGCCACATGGGTATGCCTCTGGCGGGACGTCCCGAGAACTAACTAGCTCTCTGCCAACACAAGGCCGGGCTACCTCTGTAACTAGGTAACTACTACACGAATATGCCATCCCCCGGTCCTTTGGGACCTTTATCCAAGCGCTCGCAACCAACAACCACAAAGTAATAAATATGCGGTGACCACATAGGTTAAATACCAGGGCTCCATACCTGATACCACCCTTTTCCAAAAGGAAATGACATACCCTAAAGGGCGCGACCCTCATAACCTTGCCGCATCATTCCTGTTTTGACCATTTCCGGGGTGTGAGGTCTGACGAAGTCTCATCCACAAAGCTACGCTTTGGCACAATGCCATGCTTTGATCAACAAATGATCAATAAATAATCATCACATAGCAGCACTCAGCATGTCACATTACCAAATTGGGAATATATCGCTGATAACCTTCAACTACATAACCTCTGAGCTCGTACGTCTCAGAGAAGGGTGTTAAGCTAAGAGAATAAATTCTCCGCCACCACAGAAATGTATTTGAAAGAAATTTGCTTTATATCTCAAAATGTAATGTCAGACATGTAACCATACAAGTCTGTTTTGGGTTCGAACAGAACCGAAGGCACTTCCAAAGAATCCCTTGCAAATCCGGGTATTCACAATCCCGATCAAACTTCCCATCACATAGGAAATCTCTATACCAGAGCAACTCGGTGCAGAGACAATCGATAGGTCATCCTATCATTTTCACAAATACCCGGTCTTCACCACCGGTAGTCAATGCAATCCATATCGCCGTATCACTGATTCAGAATGGGTTATATGACACAAAGGTCCTCTCCCGGCTAAACCGAATAGTGAGCATAATATTTTAAAACATATGGATATTGGGATTTCAATTAAGTCACAACTTATTACCCAAACTTACCTTTTAAATGGTTTAACAAATTACCATTTCAAATCTTTAAACAAAAAGATTTGTTTCACAAAGTTCACCCAGTTTCACAAAAAATCAATTTATAGATTCCCAAATCAATTTCCATTTCAATTGGATTAACTCATTAAGTCTTTAAACCAAATATTTAATTGATAGCTTTCAAAACTATTCACAATTCAAGTCTTTTATAATATAAAATATACACCATTTGAAATACTCTTTTATTTCAAAACAAGATTTAACGACCTTTCACAAAGGTTCAATTATAGCCTTTCAAAACAGTTCAATATCAAATTAAAATCCCTTTAACACAAATGGAAATTTCTTTCCTTATATGAAAGCTACTATTATTTGAAAACAGATAGCTTTCGTTTCAGAAAAATCTGATTTCATTTATACAAGTTACGGTCTTTAATTTGATTCAAATTTCCACAACTACACTTTTAAGAATGGTTTAATTCATATAAACACCCTTTTTCACTTGTAATTCCCTTAGACCAAAATTCCGAAATTCTTGAATTCAATTTCAAATATTGGATTCCAACTTAAATCAAATTATTCGACTGTCAATTTTTTTATTAAGTTATTTAAAATAACTTTTATTTTTTGAAACTCATTTTCAGAAACTTCAATTCCAATTTCAAAACCAATTTTGATTCAAGAATTCAATTTCCAAAATTGACAAAAATCTGTGACTTAACCGATTTCCACGTGAAATCAACACTTGTGTGTGTATTGTGTAGTCCAAGGGTTTAACACAATAGTGCAACACCATTCAACCATCATAGATTTAAATATCACAATATATTCGATAAGCGGTATAAACCATAACGCTTATCTTCCATTCACAGATCACAGATATCAGATATATATATCACATGATAATAAATTATAGATCACAACACGAATCAGAATATATCACAAACATCACATATCAGGGCTAATAAACAATTCAACATTCAATAAAATCCAACATCCATAGATAGGATTAATTTTAATCATCTGATTAATTTAAAATCAAATTAATTTCTGTGAATAAGTTTTACTAATTTTGGGTAAATTAATAATCAATCAATTACAAAACATTTAATAAATTTCCCCTAAATTAATCATTAATTAAATCTTAATTAATAATTAATACTAAATTAATTATTCTTAATAGATTTCCAAAATCAATTAATTTCTCCTTATCAATTTCCATTGTGAATTTACATTCCCAAATATTCACTTTTTATTCAATTTCACAAATATTCATTTTTTAACTCCAAATCAATTTTCAAATTGATTTCCAAATCCCAAATAAATTTCCAATGAATTTCTAAAATTATTTCCTTTTAAAAATAGATTCCTTTATCTCTTCAAATTTATTAAAAAAAAACCCAAATTTAAATAAATTCTTCAACTTATAATTGATATTACCTTAAATCTATTTATTAAGCCTTTTTCTCAAAATTTGGAATTTAATTCAATATAATACAAAAATAAACTTTTATCTTTTAAAACTCCTTTTTAATTTATCCAATTTTAAAAATAATTTTTTCCGATGAATTTTCAACTTAAATTTTCAAAAATCCAATTTTTATCTATTTCTGGTATCCAACGATACCAAAAATATATTCGGCTAAATTATAGTTGTCAACAATTTCAATCACAAATATAATCACATGGAGATTATAGATAATCAGCACACAACATAGAAATAAATCAAATATTTGAGGAATCCAGTTGGATCCCTCCAACCTGTTTCCCTGCATCCACAGATGTTAGCACAATACCAATTTCACATCAAAGTGAAATATCACGGTATATGGGATTTATAAATACTGTCCGCTATTATGCGGCGCAATAGGGTCTCATCCGCTATATAATGCGGGAAATCAACTCCAAATACATATATAATACCAATTACACTACAAAACGTGGAATTATCGCGGTATATGGGTTTAATAAATAACATCCGCTTAATATGCGGCATATAGGGTCTATTTAAATTCAACAATTAACAATCATCATCCAATTCACATAATCAACAATTTTAAATCTAACTATTTAAAATTTTAAATCGAAACAATTCGATTGAGTGAGGAGTTCTCACCTTTGCTTTTAAAATGGTTGTAGAATTTTTATTTCGAATAAAATTAAACGGACGTTTAATTTTACCTAAAAATTTTCACTGACTCCAAATCACTCTAAACCAGCTCCATTGCGTAGTGCTCGTCCATACGATTCTAACGCAACTGGTTTCGTAATTTTTCGACCTCGTATGAACAAGATATTGCATTGTAAAGTTTATACGAATTTTTATATAAATAAATTTACACTTTTATTTAAATTTTTAACCTAAAATCATCAGAGCCGTTAGATCTGCTTCCTTCCAATCAGGCCCGCCCATTCTTTCTTCTTCCCCTCCCTTCCTTTGTACGTGCGTGAAGAACCCACCAGCCGTGTAACGACCCGGAATTTTGAACGAATTAAATTGAGAATATTTAATTAATTTTAAATATTTGAACGATGATTTAATTTGAATCCCCGATTTTAATTTGAATTTGGCGATTAAATTATAAAATTTAATCGATTGAAGTTAAATAAAAATTTGAATCTACAATTTTAAGCTGAAGAAAAATATTTCGAAAGTTTTTTAAAATTCGTATTGATAACACTGAAGATAATAGAAGCTTCAGAATTGAGTTTGAAAATGATTTATTCAGTTTTGAATTTATATCGTTCAACCGATATTTAAAAATAGTCATTTTTCAAACAGTCTCGGAATTTGACAAAACCAGTTCCATTGGGTCCGTAATATCGAGTTATTACCGGATTTCAAATTTCTTATCGTTCGGAGTTGTTATGTGAGAATACGACAGGTAAACGCGTTGAACATTTATATCAAAATTTAAAATTATATATATATATTCACGTGCTTATCACATCAGCACATCATCTCCCCAAATCGCGCCTAAAAATCGCGATACAAAATCGTGTGAGCACGACTATTCTCTGCAACAATCACGTTCTCGTGTCTCCTTCGGTTCCTTTATCACGCGAGCCATTCTTCCTTTCCCCTTAATCAAAAATCGTGTCTCCCTCCCCAGTTCAAACGAACGAAACCCAAATACAAAACTAAATCAATGGCCGCTCATTTTCCCAAATCAATTCAAACCAAACAAAATCGATTCGAGCAACGCGATTTGTCGTGAGGTCGTTCTCAGGCGCGCATCTTCGAGGGCGGCAGGGAGTTCGACAGTGGAGGCCAAGTCGAAGTGGAGAAGGTCACTACTGGGGTGGTTCTGGAGGCGACGTGTATGGCGCGCGCGCGTAGGTCGAGGCTGGGTGCACTGGCGATGTCGAACGACGATTCGCGAATTGGAGGCGCGCGTGGGTTCAGGACTCGATTGGTTGTCGTGGTCGCGACCGCATACGCAATGGGAGGAGTCGACTGCTAGGGTTGGCGTTCGATCTGGGATCGTGGTCACGATCTCGTGGCGACAAGTTTCGCGAGTTCAGGTGGATCTTCGCGGCAGTGTTCTGGGAGGCAGGTGATGGGTTTTGTGTTTGAACGAGCCAGGATGGCTTCGCGATGGAAAGGGGTTATCATCTTTGTTTTTGTTGACAGAGAGGTATATTTACAATCCGTATTTTTAAATTAATACTCACATATTTTGATATACAAACCTGTTTTAAAATTTTACAGTTACAATAAGTTTTATAAGATAGTAAGTTAAAGGAGATTTAGTTTAAAGTTAATTTTTTGGTAAACAGAAGTTATAAAAAAGAAAAAGGAAAAAAATTGGTTTAAACGTTTGTATTTATCAAGCTGTTAATTTCCTTTTCGTTTATCAAAGAATTTAAAATTTTAATTTGATAACAATTCGGTTCAATAAATTTTATATATATTTACAGTAAAGGAAATGGTGATTTAAATTTATATAAAAATGGATTTGTTTGCAAATTTCAATAAAGTTTTATATAGGTTAGAAATAGGATTTTAAATGTTTGAAGATTTAAAGATGTTTTAAAATTTGTTAAAAGAAGATATTTGTTAGTTACAACTATCATAACGAAGATTTGATTCGAATATTAATCAACTGTGTATAAATATTTATACTAGGTAAAAATCTGTAAAGAAATCAAGCCGGAATCGAAAATGGGATGGCAAATTAAAATCTAAGGTGAGATCTTTCTCACTCGAAGGAAATTTGATTTTACAGTTATTATTGACTGTTTGATTGCTATGTTGATTGTGATATTAGATATTTAGGGATATATCTATATATATAGCAATATATACATATTGGCATATGTATATATTGGATTGATTTATTTCCCGCCTCGTATAGCGGATGAGACCCTATTGCGCCGTTAGTAAGCGGATTTATAAAAACCTATATACCGCGATAATTCCGTACTGGAGCGGAATTGGTATTGTGCTAACATCTTTGGATGCAGGGAAACAGGTTGGAGGGATCCAACTGGACCCCTCAATATTGTTGTGAATTTATTTTATTGTGATATGATAATTCTGTGAATGATTATATTGATACGATCGATGATTGGGAATTGTTTGAAAATAAAAATTGGCCGAATGGATGTTTGATATCATTGGATTCCAAAATATACGAAATTGGATTTTTGAAATCAAAAATAGGAATTTCTAAATGAATCAATTTTAGAAATTTAATAATTTTGAAGAAAGGAATTTTTAAAGTATAAAAAGTTAATTTTTATAATCTTATTGAATAAATTCCAGAATCAAGTGAAAATGTTAAATAAATGAATTTCGTACAATAGTGATTTTTAAATTGAAGAATTTAATTAAAAATTGGATTTCTAAATAGTTTGGAAAAAAATAAATAAAGGAATTTATTTTCTTTAAAAGGAATTTATTTAAAAAGAAATAAGTGGGAAGTCCAATTAGAAATTTAACTGGCAAATTGAAAACGAATTTGGAAAATCGATATGAAATTTATAGATGTATAAATTGTAAAGTTAAAAAGAATGAAATTTATAGATTTATAAAGGGTGAAGTTAAAATGAATGAAATTGTAGAATGGAGAATTTATAAGAAATTAACTTATAAAACTGGATTTTTGCCTTTAATGGGAGTATTGATCGAACTTGTTAATAAAGGGGATTTATAAATCAAAGTTATTGTGAAATATAAGGTTGAATTTATAAACGTTGTTTTATAAATCTAAAATCACTTATTTTAATAAGTGTATTATAGAAATTAATAAAAGGAGATTTATAAACCGAAGTTGTTATAAAAAAGAAATGGAATTTATAAGCGTTGTTTTATAAATTCGAAATAAATTGAATTTGATGAATTAAATAATGAAATGTGACTAGTGAAGTATATTCACGATTTTGGACGGTGAATATATTGTTAAGTAAAATGGATATTGTTTGGGAAAGCGACATTATAAATGAAGTTGATTGTTTTTAACGATGTTTTAAAATGTATTATGAATCGAAAGCATAGATTTCAACATACTTGTTGAAATAGACGTTTTCGAGAAAAATAAGGAAATGGTAGACTATAACACTGTTGTTATAGTAAATGATTTCCGAAAGGAAATATTTTTATGTAGTATTGGGATTTATATATCTATTTTAATTTCGAATCCCTATACTAGTGATTTTGAGTCGTCGTAACGGTGTTTTACGTAACATTCGTTTTTGACTCAAATAGATGTTAAAATTTATGATTTCCTTAAAGAATGAAATGTATACTTAATATTGATTTAAGTATATCGAATATTTTCAAATGTTGAAAATAAAAGATTTGTGAAACACTTATTATTAAATAAGTATGGAATGTTTTCCAAAATGAAATGAAACGTTTTGAGATTTTATCTTCTTAAAGATAAATCGAAAATGAATATTGAAAACGATTTGAAAATCGAATATTAGTAGATATTCGAAAAATGTAAATTCACTATGAAATTTATAAAGGAAAGGGAAACTGTTTAGAAAAATAAACGTTGATTTATTTTTAAAGTGTGGAAATTTTATATCCAGTAAAAGATATTTTGGAAGATAGAATAATTTGGAAATTTTTTTGGAATCTGATGATGTTGCGCATCTTTATTGATAGTTAAATAACCGACTATCAATAATTACCTTGAGTAGGTATTTGTTGTGAATTGGATGAATTTGAATGCCACACTTATTTTTGAATAAGCGCTCACTATTCGGGTTAACCGGGAAAGGACCATGGGGTCGTATAACCCATTCCGAATATGTGATACGTCGTTATGAATCGCATTTGAAGACCGGTGTTGAAGACCGGATATTTTTGAAAACGAAAGGATTACCGTCGAGTTACTCTACATCGACTGATCTTCGATTTAGAGGTTTTATCACCCTTAGTGACGGGAAGTCCGGACGTGATTAGAAGATTATCCGGAAATGCAAGGGCTTCGTGAGAAGTGCCTTCGGTTCTGTTCGATCCCGGAACAGACTTTTATGGATTGTGTGTCTGACGCTACAATTTGAGATGTAAAGCTGATTTCTTTCAAATACATTTCTGTTGGTGGCGGAGAATTTATTCTCTTAGCTTAACACCCTTCTCTGAGACGTACGAGCTCAGAGGTTATGTAGTTGAAATTTATCAGCGATATATCCCAATTTGGTAACGTGGCATACTGAGTGTTGCTGTGAAATGATCAGTGTTTGATCATTTGTGATATGATCATTTGTTTGATCTTATATCTTTGTGATCATAGGTTGATCATTTTGTTTGACCCGAAGCAGGGCTTTTTGAGAAAGCGTAGCTTTGTGGACGAGACTTCATCGAGCCTCACACCCCGGAAATGGTCGAAACAGGACGAATGCAGCAAGGTTCTAGGGAGTAGCGCCCCTTAGTGTATGTCATTCCTTCTGGATAAAGGTGGTATCATGGTATGGAGCCCAGATACTTAACCTCTGTGGTTGCTGCACAGTTATTATTACTTTGTGGTTTGTTGGAAATCGGGGATCCTCGGGAAGATCGGTGACGATCGGGGGATGACATACGCGTGTCAGTAGTTACCTATTTTTGCAGAGGTAACCCGGCCTTGTGTTGGCAGAGATCCGGTTAGGTTCTCGGGTCGTCTATTCCAGGGACGTACCCATCGTGGATAGGAAGTTCCTTAGCCTGACCATTTGTTGGAAATCCAAAGAAACAATACGAGCCTTTACGATTTCAATTGTATAACCTGTCTCCTCAGGAGGCAGCTATAGAAGGCATAATATAATGGTACCTATGCTGGCTAAGATTTATATTCTACTTTCGAAATGGTTTTCTACACTATGCACTAATAATAATATCAAAAAGAAATTTGATTTTTGCGTAGTAAGCATCTTTGACTATCATAAGAAGAAATCTCCTCCAAGTCTGCGTTTGCATTGTGTGTGTGGCGGGAGGTCTTATGGTAGTTTCATTTTCCAAAAGCATTGCGAACTGACTTTAAAATTCTTCTGTTGTTTATTTTAAAGAAAGATAACTGTTTTACGATCTCACACCAGTCTTGCTATATTACAGCATGATAGGGGATTCTCGCTTCGCAGTTAGGTGGCGAACGGGAGACTCTTACCCCTACATGTCCCTGAGAGGGATGGGTTGGTTAGGCAGAGGCCGTGACAGTCGAGAGGCTGGCCGTAAAAGCAAGTTTGGGGTACCATTGTCAGCCACGGTGGGGCCGGGATGGTTGAAAAGCCTACCGGTTGTGACCGCTTCTTTCGGGATGTGACAAGTGGTATCAGAGCATATGGTTAAGCGACAACCCTGCTCTGTTGGGTGTTACTCATTAGAGATAGAGTCAGTAGTACTCTAGAATGAGTTTGAGTGTATTAATAGATACGAGTGCGTATTTGTTATTTGAATATGAAATTGTTTTGTATTGTGTTGACTTATCGGTTGATTGTTTATGGATTCTGGTCGGTGCAGTCTAGCTAACTGTAATCGATAGGGGTTTCTAAACTCTTAAACAAGATAAACCGACACAGTATTGATTTTAAAACGGGTAAATGAAATAATTTTACCCAAAACTATTTTGTATAGAAAAGAAATGTTTTCTATGAATTACTATAGTATATGGTTGCATGGTTGTTAGAAGTGATAATATTAATCTATTATCATTGAAATTGAATAAGAAATTAAAAATCGTAACTCCAAAGTTAAGAAATTAATTCACATATAAATGAAATTTAAGAATGTAAATTATAAATGTGAATTGTAATTTAAAACGGAATTCCAGAGAAGTTTTTGGAAATGTTTTGAAAGGAACTTGAAAATTTTGGAGATTTGGAAAGTTAAATCATTTTTGGAGTTGAAAATGAATTTCGAAGGTTTTGAAAAATGTTTTGAATAGATGAAAAGCTCTAAACTCTTTTCGGTCGCTGGAAAATAATTCTGATGATGATCGCGACATCACCGGTGTTCATTTTCGGGTTTCCAAAAGAGGAATTGCTACCAAATTGTTTTAAATAGAAGTGGTTTGAAAAATTTTGGGTTTGTTTTAGGAAATCAAAAGGGTAAATTGAATTGTTTTCAAAATGGTTTTGAAAAGGTTGAAAAAGACTCTGGAATACTATAAAGAAAATTTACGGAATATTATTGAATTGATAACTTATACGAATAGAAATTGTTAATGTGAAATATGAAATTGTGATTGGAATTAAAGTTCATTAACAAGTGAAATCTATAAATGTGAATTGAAAGTATAAGGAAACGAATTCATATATAAATAAAAGGGTAAATATGAAGTGTAAATGTGATTTATAAATGAAAATGGAATTCCAGATAAATATTGGAAAAAATTAAAATTCATTAATGAAATGAATTTGTAATATGAATATATAAGTGATTATAAATCGAAATGTAAATAAGTTGATAACTTATAAATATTTGCAAATTTGATAGAGATGAGATTCAATTGAAAATGAAAGAATTTGAGAATGAATAAATAGATTTGCAATTGCAAGTACAAGAAAATAAAGTTGAATGTTAAAATTCATTTTTGAATTTGTCAGTAAATAAAACTGGAGTTAAAGCTGAATATTGAAACGAATTTGAATTGTGTGAAATAAAATAAAGTTTGAGATTAGTTTGAAGTGAACAAAAGAAATCTGATAAAAATTCAATATTTCAGAATTGAAAGTGAATTGAATCCAAATTAGATTGGAATTGTGAAATTGAATTCAAACGGAATTTGAAATGTAAAACTGAATGAGAATAGATATGTAACTTCAATAGTAAGTTAAAAATGTGTAAACAGTTTATATTTGAAATTTGGTAATAGAATTTGCAAAATAGTTTGAATGCTGTAACTAGATATAATGGCTAGTAGATATACAGGTGTAAAGGAATTGGGATTTTAATTTAGAAGAGAATTTGAATTGCTCGAAAAAGGTACGTATTTTAATTTCTATATGAGTTTTTGATGATTTCTCTCTAGCCGCTTGGCTTTTTCTTTTTCTTTTTGAAATCTGAGAGTCCGTAGGGACGTTTTGTAGTAGTGCCGTATTAGCCGCGCAAAGGAGACGCTGGCGAAATTTTTCGAAAATTCCGAGTGTTAGAAAATTTTTGAGAAAATTTTGAAAGTTTAAATTTGAATTTAAACTTAAATTTGAATTGTTAAGAAAACAATGTTGTTTGAAATCGGTAATTGAAGTTGAAATTTAGTTGAAATAATAACGAATCTTTAGAAGAAAGATTTGTTTTGATAAATTGATAAAACTATTTGAATTGTGAAAAATGATAGACGAGTTAAGGACCACTTTTCCTAACTTGTAATTTCGAGGACGAAATTCTTTTAAGGAGGGAAGTCTGTAACGACCCGGAATTTTGAACGAATTAAATTGAGAATATTTAATTAATTTTAAATATTTGAACGATGATTTAATTTGAATCCCCGATTTTAATTTGAATTTGGCGATTAAATTATAAAATTTAATCGATTGAAGTTAAATAAAAATTTGAATCTACAATTTTAAGCTGAAGAAAAATATTTCGAAAGTTTTTTAAAATTCGTATTGATAACACTGAAGATAATAGAAGCTTCAGAATTGAGTTTGAAAATGATTTATTCAGTTTTGAATTTATATCGTTCAACCGATATTTAAAAATAGTCATTTTTCAAACAGTCTCGGAATTTGACAAAACCAGTTCCATTGGGTCCGTAATATCGAGTTATTACCGGATTTCAAATTTCGTATCGTTCGGAGTTGTTATGTGAGAATACGACAGGTAAACGCGTTGAACATTTATATCAAAATTTAAAATTATATATATATATTCACGTGCTTATCACATCAGCACATCATCTCCCCAAATCGCGCCTAAAAATCGCGATACAAAATCGTGTGAGCACGACTATTCTCTGCAACAATCACGTTCTCGTGTCTCCTTCGGTTCCTTTATCACGCGAGCCATTCTTCCTTTCCCCTTAATCAAAAATCGTGTCTCCCTCCCCAGTTCAAACGAACGAAACCCAAATACAAAACTAAATCAATGGCCGCTCATTTTCCCAAATCAATTCAAACCAAACAAAATCGATTCGAGCAACGCGATTTGTCGTGAGGTCGTTCTCAGGCGCGCATCTTCGAGGGCGGCAGGGAGTTCGACAGTGGAGGCCAAGTCGAAGTGGAGAAGGTCACTACTGGGGTGGTTCTGGAGGCGACGTGTATGGCGCGCGCGCGTAGGTCGAGGCTGGGTGCACTGGCGATGTCGAACGACGATTCGCGAATTGGAGGCGCACGTGGGTTCAGGACTCGATTGGTTGTCGTGGTCGCGACCGCATACGCAATGGGAGGAGTCGACTGCTAGGGTTGGCGTTCGATCTGGGATCGTGGTCACGATCTCGTGGCGACAAGTTTCGCGAGTTCAGGTGGATCTTCGCGGCAGTGTTCTGGGAGGCAGGTGATGGGTTTTGTGTTCGAACGAGCCAGGATGGCTTCGCGATGGAAAGGGGTTATCATCTTTGTTTTTGTTGACAGAGAGGTATATTTACAATCCGTATTTTTAAATTAATACTCACATATTTTGATATACAAACCTGTTTTAAAATTTTACAGTTACAATAAGTTTTATAAGATAGTAAGTTAAAGGAGATTTAGTTTAAAGTTAATTTTTTGGTAAACAGAAGTTATAAAAAAGAAAAAGGAAAAAAATTGGTTTAAACGTTTGTATTTATCAAGCTGTTAATTTCCTTTTCGTTTATCAAAGAATTTAAAATTTTAATTTGATAACAATTCGGTTCAATAAATTTTATATATATTTACAGTAAAGGAATTGGTGATTTAAATTTATATAAAAAGGGATTTGTTTGCAAATTTCAATAAAGTTTTATATAGGTTAGAAATAGGATTTTAAATGTTTGAAGATTTAAAGATGTTTTAAAATTTGTTAAAAGAAGATATTTGTTAGTTACAACTATCATAACGAAGATTTGATTCGAATATTAATCAACTGTGTATAAATATTTATACTAGGTAAAAATCTGTAAAGAAATCAAGCCGGAATCGAAAATGGGATGGCAAATTAAAATCTAAGGTGAGATCTTTCTCACTCGAAGGAAATTTGATTTTACAGTTATTATTGACTGTTTGATTGCTATGTTGATTGTGATATTAGATATTTAGGGATATATCTATATATATAGCAATATATACATATTGGCATATGTATATATTGGATTGATTTATTTCCCGCCTCGTATAGCGGATGAGACCCTATTGCGCCGTTAGTAAGCGGATTTATAAAAACCTATATACCGCGATAATTCCGTACTGGAGCGGAATTGGTATTGTGCTAACATCTTTGGATGCAGGGAAACAGGTTGGAGGGATCCAACTGGACCCCTCAATATTGTTGTGAATTTATTTTATTGTGATATGATAATTCTGTGAATGATTATATTGATACGATCGATGATTGGGAATTGTTTGAAAATAAAAATTGGCCGAATGGATGTTTGATATCATTGGATTCCAAAATATACGAAATTGGATTTTTGAAATCAAAAATAGGAATTTCTAAATGAATCAATTTTAGAAATTTAATAATTTTGAAGAAAGGAATTTTTAAAGTATAAAAAGTTAATTTTTATAATCTTATTGAATAAATTCCAGAATCAAGTGAAAATGTTAAATAAATGAATTTCATACAATAGTGATTTTTAAATTGAAGAATTTAATTAAAAATTGGATTTCTAAATAGTTTGGAAAAAAATAAATAAAGGAATTTATTTTCTTTAAAAGGAATTTATTTAAAAAGAAATAAGTGGGAAGTCCAATTAGAAATTTAACTGGCAAATTGAAAACGAATTTGGAAAATCGATATGAAATTTATAGATGTATAAATTGTAAAGTTAAAAAGAATGAAATTTATAGATTTATAAAGGGTGAAGTTAAAATGAATGAAATTGTAGAATGGAGAATTTATAAGAAATTAACTTATAAAACTGGATTTTTGCCTTTAATGGGAGTATTGATCGAACTTGTTAATAAAGGGGATTTATAAATCAAAGTTATTGTGAAATATAAGGTTGAATTTATAAACGTTGTTTTATAAATCTAAAATCACTTATTTTAATAAGTGTATTATAGAAATTAATAAAAGGAGATTTATAAACCGAAGTTGTTATAAAACAGAAATGGAATTTATAAGCGTTGTTTTATAAATTCGAAATAAATTGAATTTGATGAATTAAATAATGAAATGTGACTAGTGAAGTATATTCACGATTTTGGACGGTGAATATATTGTTAAGTAAAATGGATATTGTTTGGGAAAGCGACATTATAAATGAAGTTGATTGTTTTTAACGATGTTT
Organism: Allium fistulosum; assembly: GCA_030737815.1. Lineage (NCBI taxonomy): Eukaryota > Viridiplantae > Streptophyta > Magnoliopsida > Asparagales > Amaryllidaceae > Allium > Allium fistulosum. Next base: position 286,661,970 of record CM060907.1, on the reverse strand, counting down.
TAAAATGTATTATGAATCGAAAGCATAGATTTCAACATACTTGTTGAAATAGACGTTTTCGAGAAAAATAAGGAAATGGTAGACTATAACACTGTTGTTATAGTAAATGATTTCCGAAAGGAAATATTTTTATGTAGTATTGGGATTTATATATCTATTTTAATTTCGAATCCCTATACTAGTGATTTTGAGTCGTCGTAATGGTGTTTTACGTAACATTCGTTTTTGACTCAAATAGATGTTAAAATTTATGATTTCCTTAAAGAATGAAATGTATACTTAATATTGATTTAAGTATATCGAATATTTTCAAATGTTGAAAATAAAAGATTTGTGAAACACTTATTATTAAATAAGTATGGAATGTTTTCCAAAATGAAATGAAACGTTTTGAGATTTTATCTTCTTAAAGATAAATCGAAAATGAATATTGAAAACGATTTGAAAATCGAATATTAGTAGATATTCGAAAAATGTAAATTCACTATGAAATTTATAAAGGAAAGGGAAACTGTTTAGAAAAATAAACGTTGATTTATTTTTAAAGTGTGGAAATTTTATATCCAGTAAAAGATATTTTGGAAGATAGAATAATTTGGAAATTTTTTTGGAATCTGATGATGTTGCGCATCTTTATTGATAGTTAAATAACCGACTATCAATAATTACCTTGAGTAGGTATTTGTTGTGAATTGGATGAATTTGAATGCCACACTTATTTTTGAATAAGCGCTCACTATTCGGGTTAACCGGGAAAGGACCATGGGGTCGTATAACCCATTCCGAATATGTGATACGTCGTTATGAATCGCATTTGAAGACCGGTGTTGAAGACCGGATATTTTTGAAAACGAAAGGATTACCGTCGAGTTACTCTACATCGACTGATCTTCGATTTAGAGGTTTTATCACCCTTAGTGACGGGAAGTCCGGACGTGATTAGAAGATTATCCGGAAATGCAAGGGCTTCGTGAGAAGTCTGTTCGATCCCGGAACAGACTTTTATGGATTGTGTGTCTGACGCTACAATTTGAGATGTAAAGCTGATTTCTTTCAAATACATTTCTGTTGGTGGCGGAGAATTTATTCTCTTAGCTTAACACCCTTCTCTGAGACGTACGAGCTCAGAGGTTATGTAGTTGAAATTTATCAGCGATATATCCCAATTTGGTAACGTGGCATACTGAGTGTTGCTGTGAAATGATCAGTGTTTGATCATTTGTGATATGATCATTTGTTTGATCTTATATCTTTGTGATCATAGGTTGATCATTTTGTTTGACCCGAAGCAGGGCTTTTTGAGAAAGCGTAGCTTTGTGGACGAGACTTCATCGAGCCTCACACCCCGGAAATGGTCGAAACAGGACGAATGCAGCAAGGTTCTAGGAAGTAGCGCCCCTTAGTGTATGTCATTCCTTCTGGATAAAGGTGGTATCATGGTATGGAGCCCAGATACTTAACCTCTGTGGTTGCTGCACAGTTATTATTACTTTGTGGTTTGTTGGAAATCGGGGATCCTCGGGAAGATCGGTGACGATCGGGGGATGACATACGCGTGTCAGTAGTTACCTATTTTTGCAGAGGTAACCCGGCCTTGTGTTGGCAGAGATCCGGTTAGGTTCTCGGGTCGTCTATTCCAGGGACGTACCCATCGTGGATAGGAAGTTCCTTAGCCTGACCATTTGTTGGAAATCCAAAGAAACAATACGAGCCTTTACGGTTTCAATTGTATAACCTGTCTCCTCAGGAGGCAGCTATAGCAGGCATAATATAATGGTACCTATGCTGGCTAAGATTTATATTCTACTTTCGAAATGGTTTTCTACACTATGCACTAATAATAATATCAAAAAGAAATTTGATTTTTGCGTAGTAAGCATCTTTGACTATCATAAGAAGAAATCTCCTCCAAGTCTGCGTTTGCATTGTGTGTGTGGCGGGAGGTCTTATGGTAGTTTCATTTTCCAAAAGCATTGCGAACTGACTTTAAAATTCTTCTGTTGTTTATTTTAAAGAAAGATAACTGTTTTACGATCTCACACCAGTCACCATGACTGACTCGGAGTTTATTGTTTCCCTTCTAAACTCTGGGTGCCCACAAATTTCCACACGGGCAGTCTAGAGTTAGATTATCAGGATATTCTGGATATTCTGGAGCTTTGGAGATAAGCTGGATGACGAGACGTAGTATTTGTATCTGATAGTATTTATTCCGCTGTGTATTCTGTATGAGGACAAGTTATATAACTGTCCATTGTTGTATATTGACTCTGATGATTGATGTATGTATAAAATGATATAGTTCTTTGTTTTAAAGATTACTGATTTATCTATTATATATTGTTCCGCTGCGATGTGTAAGATTCTGATATTGTTCTGTTTCTGTTGCTGTTCTCTTGTTCTGTTGTTGTTCTTTCTTCTCTTTTTCTTCTATCTTCTTCTTCTACCTTTTTCTTCTTTCTTAAAACCCTCACTCTTGGGGTTTCCGACACTCGATTGCTCGGCAGTCGATAAAGTGAGTATCGATGTCGAATTTTCGAAAGTCGAAAATTTCGGGATGTGACAAGCCGCCTCTAAACCCTAATTACCCCGGCCTCCTCGTCCACTTCCACTTCGATCAGCTAGCGCCGTTTGAAAGCTCGTACTCGACTCCACCCTCACCACGAACGAAGTGAAGCTCGGCTGCCCCTAAGGCATGAAAAACGTGCGCAATTTCGTGATGAACGTGGCCCCCATACGTATACTCTAGTCGACGAAACAAGATCGCAACCATATGGATGTATTCGTCTCTCCGACCTCTACAGTTTTCGTGTTGGAGGTTTTTGTTGAAAGTGGATTGATTTCAAGATATTGGAGGTGGAAGATGATGATTTTCTGGCCATTGGAAATGGAGGTGGCGGCCAGACCTAGATCTGTTAGGGTTTGTGATAAAATGTGAATGATGAGGTCCTTTTATAGAAAAATACGCGACACTATTCATCCAAGATTTTTCCGAACTCAAAACGAAGCATGCCGGCTGGCATTTATAATGTTTTACCCGTGTTCTGAACACAATGGAACGTGTTTCGGGAGCTAATTCGGTCATATATGTGAGTTACGGAATTAAACGATCAATTTAAAATTCAATCGATTAAAACGATTTCGATGCGTTTTGGCTTACCCCGGACAAACGGTAACTCCGATTGCTACGAAATTTGAAACCATAAAATAATATTACATTACGGATCCGATGAAACTAGTTTCATCAAAATCTGAGACTATTTGAAAAATGACTATTTTTACTCGTCAATTAAATATTAAAATATTCAATTTTCACAATTTGACTTTTAATTCAATTTTAAAAGTTCTATAACATCATTCTAACTTCAATATGATTTATTATAACTTTGTAAATCATTTTTAATCACATTAAACCCCATTTCCAATTATTTCTAGAATTTCAAATATTAATTTATCGATTTAATTATACAATTAAATCACTATATTCGAATTTTAATTTATTCGACTCATAAATCTTACTTATTAATATTTAAAATAAATTAAATATACGAATTTCAAATGACAGAAATTCTGGGTCGTTACAGATACTTTGGTTGAACTGTGATATTGTGGGTTATTTATCTGAGATGGATGGTTATGAATATGAAATCCTGAATATAAATGGTATCGTTTAAAATTAAACAATTTGGTTTAAAGAACAACATTGGAATCGAAGAGACCGGGGTCGGGTATTGGTAAATATCCGAAACCACTTCGATTTGTAATCTGCAATAATTCTTTATGAATTTGATTTGGAATAAATAGGCTGGAATGAAATAAATGATGTAAACTTGGTCACTTAATCTGAGTAGAAATGCTTATATATGATTGTAAGATGTGTTTTTGACTATGTCGAGTTAAGAACTCGTAATAAGGTACGAGTTACCCGGTTTTAAATAAGTTTTGTGAATTTGAATTTCATACTATATGGGTTTACTCACGCTGGTTTCCAGCCTGACCTGGGTGTTACTTTGATGTAATGCTCGGGTCAGACCGAGTATTACATATTTCTAGGTTAGGGCGTTCTGGAGCTCAGGAGGCGAGCTGGATGGCAGGACGTATGGAGTATTCCGCTATGTACATTATTGTAGTTATCTGGGACATGTTAATTTTAACTGTCCAGTGTTTGTGTAAATGTTGTAACTCTGATGTATTGATGTAAATTAATTAATATAGTTTTCCTTTGTATAACTGCTATTTTATTTGATATTGTATTTTGATCCGCTGCGAATGTGAGAATCTGTTTTTCATTTCTGTTTCTTCTTCTTTCTCTTTTCTTCTTTTCCTAACTATTTGGAATTTTTGAGATCGAAAATTCTGGGTCTTTACACTTCGGGATTTTGTTTTATGTTTGAGAGCGTAAGTACCTTCCTTGGTTGTGAGACAAGAATTCTAAACTGTCTCAAGAACTTGCTCACCAAGCCGGTCCATGTGCTTATGGATCCATTTTCCAACTTTCTGAACCACATTGCAGTCAAATCCGTTAAGTATAATGGGAAGCACCGCCCCATTACCTCCTCAGAAGCACCCAACACCTCCACATATTGGATGTATCTTATCATATGAATCGTCAGATTTATCTTCCCGTCGTACATTTCCAGTGTCGGAAGCTTGAAATCTGGAGGATTTCTCGCATTCCGGATATTAGCAGTAAATAGATTCCTTTCCACATCTTCCAAACCCTAATCTGGGGATCCTTCTCTAATAAACCTTCATACCAATTCAGCAATTCAGTTCTTACCATCTAACGAAGGTCGCGGTCCTAAAGCAATACTTTGCATCTTGTTCTGGTGGGGTTATCCCGGGATGCACTCTTTCGACCGCACACCTTTATTCTGATTCATAACTCTAGCTTCATTCAAACCTATGTTCCTCCGAGGAAGTTCTGGTATATATTCTTTTTTCGGTTGCATCCTAGTATTTGGTTTAGCTCTAATTCCACCACTTCCTAGTGTTCCTATAGTCACTCCGACATTGGAATTAATTCCCATGTTGATTCCAACGTTTCCCCCTAAAGTTTGATTCATATTCCTTATAGATCTAGTCATCCCTTGCTGCTCCATCCTTTGGAAGAAGCCATCCATCATCTTTTGTTGTCTAGCTAAGATTCCATCCTGCATCTCTTTCATTAACTTTTTCATCTCCTCTCTAATCACATGGTTGGGTTGATGAGAATTTGAGGGCACCTCTGACTGCCTCCGAGCTCCAGTTGACTTTCTACAGCTCTAGATCTAGTATTAGGCCTACTCATCTTCTCTAAGTTCTAGAATCAAACTTCAATTCTTTAAATCATGTTCATGGTTCTCAGTGAAAGCACCAAAATATTAACCCAAAAAATGTATCGACATCCTCGATCAAGTGTGATAGCACCAGTTCATATAATCAACAGCATAAATCTAATATAAACGACAACTAAATAACATAAGTAAAAAAAGAGACATAGAATTTTTATAGTGGTTCGGCTGACTCTGGCTTACGTCCATTTTAATCAATCTTTAATATGTTTATACTAGTTGAATCTCTTTGGATATCAACTAGTTAGTCCTTAGATCTAAGTTACAATGAGTTAGAATAAGTCATAAGTATAAGGATTGACTAAAGAATCACAGTAACCCCTTGATGACTGTTGTGAGGGAGAAGAAAGTTGAAGAAGTGAAGGAATTCCGGTAGAATAATGATAGCTCTCTCTCTGGAATCCATCTCTAGTTGCAGGCATGTGAGTATTTATAGGAGAATATAGTGAGTGTTGGGCCAAAAGTCCATGTGTAGAAGAGTCCAGTTGTTATGCCAAGCCATCACCGAATATCTCAAATCAATTTAAGTCATTTCTATTGATCGCTAGCTATCCATAGAGGATGGATCACCAGCTATTCATAGGGGATGGATCGCTAGCTATCCATCAACTTAGCATATTTTTCCACTGGAAGCCTTTACTTAGTGCTACGAAGAGCTCGGAAAGTTTAAGGGCGATCCGACCTATCTTGATGCATCGCTAGCTATCCATAAGAGATGGATCGCTAGCTAACCATAGGGGGTGAATCGCTAGCTATCCATCAACTTAGCATATTTTTGAGTGGTCTTTGATGGGTTGTCTTTCTATCTTCTATTTAAGTGCCCTATCCAAATATCAAGTCGTTTGGAGTTAGTTTGACCATTCGTCTTCACGCGTCATCTAGTCCAGAACAATCATCCATAACCCACTCAAATCCATACGAAATCAAACGAAACTTTGTAGGAACACTCTAAAGGGTGCCAGAGACCCATCGTAAAGTTTGAGATGGTGGGACTCACTTTAGATGGATCTCTAGCAATCCATCTAGATGGCTCGTTAGCGATCCAACAAATCAACTCCAAATGACCTCTTTTTTTAGCTTCTTCTATGTTTTCTAAATGTTCTAGCAAAATTTCAAGTCACTCTGACTTCGTATTAGTTTTGTAGGTCCATTTTAAGTTAGCTAATTTTGTCAAACAGCTTGAATCAGATGATTCTTCACTTTTCAAGCTAGATTCTTTAGCATGCTTTGAAACTTAGTAAGCATGCTTAGAAATGGTAATGAATCATGATGCAAGAGGTTTGAAGGGTCTATGAGCAAGCTTTATGGATCGCTAGCGATCCATCACCTTAGCTTATTTTGGCATCTTTCCTCTTGGGTCTTTCTCTTCTTCCTTTTATGTTCCTTTTGGTTGATTCTTGAGTTATTCTGGCGTAGTCTGAATGTTCTAATTCTTATTGAATTTTGATGGGTTAAAAACTCAGTTAACATGCATTGTCTAAAGTCTTTTCATTCATTTATAAGTATCAATTTTAAACAATAAATTAAAATAAATTAATGAAAAGACTTTAGATAATAAATTAATATATATATATATATATATACATATAATAAAAATATACGTTTGGCAATTTTTCAAGTCCGAAAACTACTTTAGATATATAATTAAATTTAAAATAATCTAAAATATATTATATTTGTTTGAAGGAATTTGAAATAACAAACAAAAAATTTACATAATTAAAAATTGATAATAATTTTTTAAAATTATGAAATATGTAACCATGGTCGAAAATTAAAATATAGATTTTTTTTATAAATTTAGATGACAATATGATTATCATGAACCATTTTGTGAAATTAAATTACATATGAAATATGAAACAACTTATGTTTGTATAAAATTGTTAAAATACTATGTATACTACGTGACAAGTATAATGTAAATGTAAATAAGATATTATACCTTCATGATGTTGCATTTAAATGCGCCAACGAGATCTCCTAGATTCACTTTGAGTCATTCTCCGGATGTTGTAATGGCCTAGGGTACCATGCTTTTTCTATTTGATGTGTTTGGGACAAAATTATTTTCGACCAAAAAGGTGTGGAAGGGAGCTCATGGCCATGGGAAAGGAGAGAGCAAGCAAGAGAGATCAATGAATGGGTGGTAGGTTTATTTTAATAGAGAAAGGGTGGAGACGATTTATCTTGCTTTTACTATCTCTTTGTTCACAAATGCCAAATTAGATCCATAATTCAAAAACATCCACTCCCCTCTTCTCCCCTAGGCTAACCATAACATGGTCTATATGGGCTATCAAATATTCTAAACCCATTTAGTAATTAACATCATTTAAATTGTATTTAAGTGTACAATGGTATCATATATCGATACATACATAGTTTCATACACGCACCCAATTAATTAACAGTAGCACCTAAAAGACTACTTATAACACCCACTGCATCAAATAAATAATTAGTTAATGTTTCAGAAATATTATTTAATTTAATTATTTTATAGCAATTTATAATTGTGTGGTACTTGGGAGAAATCACATATGTTTATAGGACTTGTATGTGTAAATTCAATTAGCGATATTATCGGTTTATTCGAGTATTAATATTCACTGGCCACCTTAGCTAGTGGAGTGGAAGTTATCCAAATTTATCTCTTATACACGTCTTTATCATTGAAATCCATTTTACAATTTAAGCATTACATTTTAGTAATGATTCTCTACATCAGTTCACATCGTCAACACTATATCACATTGAGATTTATGTAATTTGATTTTGGTCAAAATTCCATTATGATCCACATTCAAATCGGTTAGCCCATAAACAAAGTCCTTGATTCAATAATAACATTTATCGTTAGTTGTATTACTCTGCCCATTACTGAGTTGACCACAGTTGATCATGATGCTAATCTCATGTGGTTAAGGAGATGAATTCTCTGTTGGATAGTGTTTCACTTCTAATGCTTCAACTTAGACCTAACTATAGTCGCTTGATGGTCACCATGCTTTGATTTAGTAGTAACCAAAGTGGAGTGTCCACACTGAAGTTGAATAGTATTCTCAAGTTGAGAGATCCATGCAACATAGTCATTCTGAGATTTAGTTTGACCTAGTTGTTACTAACCAACATGAAACTCTCGAATGAGTCATTCCATGGTTATTGGATAATTATCAGTATGTAACCCCTTGATGCTCCCAACTGCCATAAGTAACACATGCCAACATTTAAAGAGCGTTGCATACCCAGCTCCCAATGGATAAATCGATGTCCTTTCCCAAAATATTTTGACAAAGAATATTTAAAATAATATGTTTTTTATATCATGATGATTTTATCACGATTACAACTCCAGGAATAATTATTATATAACATATCATTTAAAGATTTTTATTATACTTTTAAATTTATTTATTTAATTAAATATATCACTATATAACAAATATAGTATAAATCAAATATCTTTATTACCGAAAGGAATGATTATAGAGTTAGCTATATATAACAATTTACATAATTGCTTTAGGTTGTATCCCTCTCTCATAATAAGATGATAAAACATCACTGAAAAATGGTTAATAATATATATGTAAGGTTAAAATGCATTTTCTTTAGTAAAATGGACTTTTGGGCAGTAAAGCAAGCCCGAAACCTGTGTTCACTAAAATAAGGTTAAAATCAGAGCAACATCCATGCATGAGTATAAATAAAAAAGAGCAGCATCCATGAATCAAATTTCGATTCTTTAAACAGAAGGAATAAATTGACATATCTAAATGCTAAAAGTCCAAAAGTGACAATAAAACGATCAAAAAAGAATCTGAATGGATGGCCGCCCCCGTGATTGTTCTATCTACTTGAGTCATCCACTTCTATCATACAACTTTGAGATTTTCTTAAAAATTTAAAATTAAAATAACTGATATATAATAGAATAGATCCCATAGAGCAACTGAAGGAGTATTAGACAATGACTGCATCCTAATAAATATCGAGCATGAGCTTGAATATATTTTATAATGTATAAGCCGAAAATTCTAATTCTTATTTTTATTACACAACATCTACATATGTAACGATCCCGGATTTTGATTAATTTTAATTTGATAATAAATTTAATTTTTGAATAAAAATTGTGAATTAATTGGTAATTAATATAAAATATTAGTTAAATTATGAATTAATTGAAATATTAATCTGGATATTTGAAATAAATACGTATATAAAATAGATTGAAAATAGAATCGGGATTTAAATTTGAATATCTTAGAAGATAAATTTGTAATTGGATTTTGGATATGATTAAATTAGATGTTAGATAATTAAACTTTAAAAGGAATTAAAATAAGCGTTGATGTTAAATAAATATTTCAAATAAATCTATAGTTATATAAAATATGAAATGAACATATAAAAATTCTAGAAATAAATATTCAAGTTAAAATAGAAGTAAACATTATAAATTAAATAAAATACAAACAAATTGTACTTACAAAGAAAACAACTTACATTCAAATATGTAAAAAGATAAGTATGTAAAAACAAATATACTCAACTCAAATATCAACAAAACAAAGTACATAAGATGCATGAAAACAAACCAGACAAGTAACAAGACAGCAAAATATATTTTAATATGTAGACTTGACAGCATTATATATACAAGTATGTATAATTGTAAAATGAAGAAACAAAATATATAAAGGCTTGCAAGTGAAGACAGTAAAATATATATCTATGAACAGGACAAAGAAAATGACAATAAGTAATGCAAATATCTCAGTCACCATAATATATTTTATCAACCTAGGCAGTAAACATATAGAAACATCTATACACAAAGTATTGCAAAAGAATACAAATAATATACATTCAAGTATTCAACCAAAAGAAAAGATAAAAATATAAGTATGTAGAAGCAAATCTGCATAGTCAAATGAAGACACTAAAATATGTTCAAGTATCAAACAAGACAGTAATGTATTCAAGTATGAGCAACAAATAAATAAGTATGAACCAGTAAAAAAATAGGATAAGTATATTCAAACAAATAAAATAAGGTTGAAAGTACCTTGGCATTAAATGCTAGCAACATTTTAGTCAATTTGAATTGTTTTACAAAATCATCTCAGCCACCATAGCAAGCTTATCAGCCTCCAAATGAAAGGAATATCTCTGGTATTTGTACAAACCATATTATCACCTGTACCAATTTATATCACCAGTACAATACACTACCCTGTAAGCTTCTTCCATATATCAACTTCCTCACTTCAGTTCGTTCCTTCAAGCTAAGCAAATCTAAAATGAATATCATTTTAAAACTTAAACAAACTTCAATTTAAAACATCAAACAAATCAGATCAAGCCAGAGAATCAAGAAGGAAGAATTCAGCTGGAAGTTTCACAGCCTGATTTAACATAAAAGAAGCTCTGTTCTTTCTTCCTCATAACTGTGAGTAACTTCACATTTAAAAATCTTAAAGTAAACCTGGTTGCATGCTATTTTCTGAAACAAATAATGTTTGTATAAATTTCTGGCATTATCTATGAATATATGAAAGTATGTATATACTGTGTGTTCCAGTGCTTCCTGTTTGTGTTCCCAGACTCAAGTTTTAATCCAAAAATTTAAATTCTCTTGATTTAATCACTGATATAACTTAGGCTTTGAACAAAACTTGATTGTTTTAATATAAGCTTAAATTTAAAAATTTATTTAAGTCAAAATCACTCAGTATTGTGTCTGGAAACCAAGATAGCTGAACTAAATTTTTGATAAGTTAAAATTCGAATTTCTTAATTTATAAATCCAGCTATGTAGGTTGAATTCTCATACCTAAACATGATTTTTTTTAAAAAAATCATAATTTTTAGGGCTAAGATTCGAGAGCAGTTCGTGGATGAACGGGAAACGATTTTTGACCAATTTCCGGCGACGTGTTGATCTGGAGGTGTCGGGGTTGTTCGAGGTGGTGGAGGAGTCTACGTAGGTGATAGGAAAAATGGTGGAAGGCGGTGAATTTGGTCGTGGTGGCGGCGGCATTTGTTTGAAGTGTGTAAACCTAATTTTGGCGTGGCCGAGAAATTCGATTCGTTCTTCGTCGGCGAGTGATCGAGTGCTACGAAACTTAGAGAGGTGGTAGAGGTTGAGGTGACGAAGTGATGACCGAGGTTTCGCGTGTTCAGGTGGTAGGAGCTACGAGCACGAGGCATTGACAGGTTTGGGACCAGTTGGAGTCTTGTGTTTCCAGGTTTGGGTTTTGGCTTGAGTTCGATTTCGAGTCCACCTGGAAGCGATATGACGATTAAGTTGAAGTTTGGTGATGTTAGGGGATGGGGGATGATCGTCGTTGATGGTCGGAATCGCCCACGGCCTTCGTGCACGTGCACGGCACTATCATTTCTGGTGAACCTGTGTTTGATTGTTTGGGAAGAACAGGATGCGCTAGGGTTTTTTTGGTGACGGTCTCGAGTGTTTACTCGAGCGAATATGCGTCGGGCTCGAAGCAGGAATGATGTGGCTCGAGTAGCATGTGCAGAGGTTCAGGTTTTAAACTTGTCTTGTTTGGAATTTAGGAATTTAAATTTTAAATTTTTAAAGCAGGATTTGAATTAAGGTAAAACAAAGGTTTAAATGTGTATTCAAGTTCAGATTGAAACTTTGTAGGAGTAGATAAAGTTTTAAAATTTAAATTGTTTTAGGACTTAAAAGTGATTAAGCATTTAAGTGCTTTCAAAAGGAATTTGAATTTTTTTTAAAAATGGTATTTGAAATTGTAAAGGAAGTATCTAAACAAAGTTTAAATTAACATTTTAAACCTGGACTTAAGTTTAAAACTGAAGTTAAGATTTTGAGATAAAATGAGTTTTATAAATTTAAATGTTTAATAAGTTTAAAATGTGAAAGTATACTTTGATATGTGAACTTAAGAGGAATTTGATTTCAAACTCTTTTAAATTTCTTTATAGCAAAAGTGATATTTTAGCATGAGAATTTGGAGGTTTTAGATATTAGTTTTAACCTTTATTAAAATCAATTGGTATTCATTTTAAACCTTGAAATTTAAATGAATTTAAAAGCAAAATTTGAAATGAAAGTTTCAACATATTTATGAGTGAAAATGTGACGACCGCCCATGACCCCTGCACCGAATCTAGAGATAGTGCGCTGTAAAGTGTGCCAGGCAACCATGGACGATTGCCAAGGTAAAATAAAACAACAGAATCTATCGTATTACTCACAGCGCATGGACAAAAATACAATAGAACATATGTATATAGTGAAGCTTCACAAGATAGAAACTCATCAATAAAACTTCATAATAGTTGAATACAAGCATCTGAATATTCAAGTCATCAAAATACATCAAGCCTCACTACAACACTCAGAGAAAATACAGACAGCGGAACACCCAGTACATATAGTAAGAAGATAATATGCAACCCTTCAGCTCGTCTTCGATATCAGCATCGTGGAAAGCAAGAACAGCACCTGTCACCTGCTACCTAGTCTGCCCGTCCCAAAAATGGACGAACAGCCCAAGGCAATAAGAGTTAAAACATAAAGCCTTGAGTCAGACAACAGTCTTAGTGAGCAGTAAATTAACTAACAACATACCAAAAGAGCATAAAGGAAAAGGAATAGGAATACAACCCTCCCACTCCAACCTCTTCCTACAGTGATAGCCCCCAGACACACACTAAGCAGAAGCAAACATAGCAGAACATACAATTTAAAGATAAAGCAGTTATCACTCGAGTCAAGGGCGATGTTTTCCAAGCACAAACCCCCAAGGCCTAAACCAAGATCAGATAAGCACTCAGAAAACACTGCTCTTGAGACCGAATGACGATACAACCAAACATCCATGACTCTGGCTATCACTGTTATCATTGCTTCGATTTCACCGTTAATTGAATGACCGGCACATTCTTTCAGCCGTCCGTCAAGGGCTAATGGTAACCTCGGTTCTAGACATAACTCCGCACGTCATCATGACCCGTGCCTAGGACTATCGAATCTGCCCAGAGTACTCGACCATCAATAGTTGGCCGTTGGGACTATCGAATCTGCCCAAACGTACTCTTGCTTTGAGCATGCTAGAACCTTCAACAACGATGAGACCCAAGCCTCCTAGTCATCCTCCTTGACGACTATTCTCATATCCATCCATTATCCTCAACTCGAACCATTTCACCGAGTTGTCAACATGCTTGGAATGATCCCGTCTGGATTAAACCAAGTCTTCATCACATGATTGCCTCGCTTCATCACATCCTCGCAAAGCCTCATCTCAACACCACATCATCAAATCTATGCATAAGAGCTTCATCATCCCGCTACATATGCCACGAGCAGCTTTCCCAATTCAAGAGCCTTTCCCTTAGCTTTTGAATCATCTTCGGTCTAAATCAAACCATCAATCATCTAATTCATAACAATCAATCAAATCAAACATTAATCCAAGCAATCAAGCATTCAAATATGATCTAAGTAGACAATTATAACAATAATGGCATTTTCATAATTAAAGAGTTGAAAGTCCAACAAGCATGAAAACATGAACAATATCTTTATAAACTTGATGAATGAACTTGCATAGGTTAACATGTGATAAAATGGATGTATCATCATCATGAACAATGAATCTATATGGATCTACACTTAGGATGAAGAAAATGCATGGAAATCACTATTTTAACACCAAATCGAGCCAACAATCCGATATACTCCTTGGATCCGTGTGAGAGATAATCACCACTCACCAAAATACCTAAACAAACCCAAATCAACACGCTTCAGATCTGGACAGCGAAGGATCTAACTTGATCTATCACAAATCCGCTCCAAACGATGAAATCTCACTTCAATGGATGTAGATCTTCAATCTAAGCTCTTGAATCTTCAATTTGATCTTCAACTTGGATGGATGGAAGCACTAGATTAGAGTGGAGAGAAGAAATGAAGAAGTGTAGAAGTCGAGCTCTCAAAATGGCAGCACTTCGTCGCTTCGAAATCCGGATCCCAAAAATGAAGCCAACCCCCTTCTATTTATAGGCGAAAATCCCTTAAGTCGTAACTCGGAATTAGGTCGTCTCCGACCTACGACCTAAGACTCCCACCGACCTAAGCCTTAGCCAACAACTCCGACCTAACAGACCAAGCCTACGACCTAACAGATGCGCGCTCCTTCGTCCTACGACCTAACACTGCCACGCCTTAACTCCTCAGCGACCTAACACAAGTGCACTCATACAACCTAACTGACTACTAGTCTAGCGACCTTACTACACACAGATCACTAACTCCTATAGGTCGCTAACTCCTATAGGTCGCAACATTCCATAGGTCGCTCTAATACTAACACACGACCTAAAATCACTATACAACCTAACTGCTAGGTCGTTAACTCTCGTAGGTCGCTGCCCTTTTCTATTGGTCGCTCCAATACTTAGGTCGTTCACTCGACCTATCCTACCTAACGACCTATCCCACACTCCTTAGGTCGTCCCAAACTGTCAACCGACTTAAACACTTAACTCGGTAACAACTTAACTCTTAGGTCATGTACGACCTAGGACTTAAACAATATTTTGCCTAAAATCTGAAATGGCTCAACAACACTAAAAATTCCAGATTTTGACAAACTTTTCGATCCGTAAAAATACGGGTCGTTACATTCTCTCCCCCTTAGGAATTTCACCCCCGAAATTCCAAACAAACAAAGCAATCAAAACTATTATGCACGCCTATCATCCATAGCAATCAACAAACCATGCATCCAATTCTAGCTTAGCATGCAGAATTCTAAAACGAGAACAAGTTACAACGTTGTTAGATGATACGACACCTTAGGACCATACCTTGAAGAGTTCGGGATGAGCTGCTTTCATCCTCTCTTCCACCTCCCATGTACAGTCGTTATCATCGTCACTCCATTGTATCTTGAGCAACTTAACTACCTTCCTCCTAAGCTGTTTCGTGTCGGTTTCCACAACACGAAGCGGCTTACGAGGTCTTCTATCGACTGGATCAACTTCGAAATCTTCACAGCTATCAGCAGGAATCACGGTATTCGAGTCGTGCACATACTTCCGTAGATACGATACATGAAAAACATTGTGCACACCCGACATCTTCTCCGGTAATTCCAATCTATAAGCGAGCTTTCCAATTCGCTCGATAATCGGGAATGGTCCAATAAATCTCGGAGTCAATTTTCCTTTCTTCCCGAATCTAATAACATTCTTTAGAGGAGAAATCTTCACAAAAACCAAATCACCAACGTCGAATTCCAAATCCTTACGACGCTTATCGGCATAACTCTTCTGACGGTCTTGGGCTGCCTTCATTCGTTGCCGAATGATCTCTATACAATCCGAGGTCTGTCGAATCATCTCTAGCCCAAGCATCAGCTTTTCTCCTGTCTCTATCCAACATGTCGGAGAATTACACGGTCTTCCATACAATGCCTCATATGGTGCCATACCAAAGCTTGACTGGTAACTGTTGTTGTATGAAAACTCTACCAAATGAAGGTGATCTTCCCATGATCCTCCGAAATCCAAAACACAAGCTTTGAGGAGATCTTCCAAAACTCGGTTGACTCGCTCGGTCTGACCATCTGTTTGAGGGTGATAAGCTGTACTCAAACATAACTCGGTTCCCAAAACTTCCTGGAAGCTCTTCCAAAATCCACTGGTGAACAACGGATCTCGATCGCTCACTATACTCTTCGGAATACCATGGAATCGAACTATCCACTTAACATACAACTCAGCCAACTTTGATGCAGTCCTAGTCGATCGAACAGGAATGAATCTTGCACTCTTAGTCAGACGATCTACAATGACCCAAATCCCTTCATTTCCCATTCTTGTTCTAGGTAGCCCATCAATAAAATCCATCGATACTTGCTCCCACTTCCATGTAGGAACTTCTAACGGCTGAAGCAATCCACTTGGCTTCTTTTGTTCAGCCTTTACCAATTGGCAGTTCATACACTTGGAAATAAAATCTCTAACATCCTTCTTCATACCTTCCCAGTAGTAGGTTCTCTTCATATCCCGATACATCTTATTTCCACCTGGATGAATTGTCATCTTCGAGTGATGACTTTCCTTCAGAACTTCACTTCTCAATTCATCTATATCGGGAACAACTAGTCGTCCTTGCTTTCGAAGCCAACCTTCTCTATCGACCTCGAATCCTTTATCCTTTTCTGGATCCAATCCAGACTCCAAATCACGGATAATCTTGACAAGCTTATCGTCTCGCTTTTGGCTCTCGCCAATTCTTTCCACAAGAGTCGGTCTTATCGATAAGTTTGCCAACATCTCAGGTTCCAATTTGCATCTGGGCCTGAAGTCAAATCCAGCTAAATACTCGAGATTCTTCCATTCTGAAAA
Organism: Allium fistulosum; assembly: GCA_030737815.1. Classification (NCBI taxonomy): domain Eukaryota; kingdom Viridiplantae; phylum Streptophyta; class Magnoliopsida; order Asparagales; family Amaryllidaceae; genus Allium; species Allium fistulosum. Next base: position 286,645,222 of record CM060907.1, on the reverse strand, counting down.
CATGGCTCCCAGTCCTGCATGTCTTCGACTTAACGCATCTGCCACTGTGTTACCTTTTCCCGGAGTATAAGCTATACCAAAATCATATGATGCCAAAAACTCTAACCAACGTTGCTGCCGAAGATTCAAATCCTTTTGGGAGAAAAGATACTTCAACGACTTATGATCCGTAAACAACTCGAATCGAACTCCCAATAGATAATGTCTCCACATCTTCAGAGCAAATACAATCGCCGCTAATTCCAAATCATGAGTTGGGTAATTCCTTTCATGCGGCTTCAGTTGTCGACTTGCATACGCAACAACTTTATCCTTCTGCATTAGCACTGCTCCAAGTCCAGTACCACATGCATCGGTGTAAACCACCATCTCATCATTCCCACTTGGAATAGTCAAAACAGGAGCACTCGTCAATCTCTCTTTCAGGATTCTGAAAGCTTGCTCACACTTATCTTCCCATCTGAACACTTGGTTCTTCTTTGTCAATCCTGTTAACGGTACAGCCACCTTGGAGAAGTCTTTGATAAACCATCGATAATATCCTGCTAATCCAAGAAAACTTCTCACATCAGATGCATTCTTAGGTCTAACCCAATCCTGGATTGCTGCCACCTTAGCGGGATCAACCGCTATTCCATTTCCAGAAATAACATGACCTAAGAACCTCACTTCACTCTTCCAGAAGTGACACTTCGAAAAATTAGCCTTCAGCTGATGTTTCCGCAAGATTTCCAAAACAATATGCAAGTGCGTCTTGTGCTCTACTTCAGTTCTGGAATAAATCAGAATATCATCCACGAACACTAGCACAAACTTGTTCAACTGATCTCTGAACACTCTATTCATAAGATCCACAAAATATGCTGGCGCGTTAGTCAATCCAAACGGCATTACCAGCCACTCAAAGAAACCGGATGGTGTCCTAAAAGCAGTCTTCGGCACACTATCCTTAGCCACTCTCAACTGGTGAAATCCCGTTGCCAAATCCATCTGAGAAAACACCTTAGCTTCGTGAAGCTGATCAAACAAGTCATCTATCCTCGGCAATGGATACTTGTTCTTCTTAGTCATCTTATTCAGCTCACGATAATCCACACACAATCTCAATGACCCATCTGCCTTGGTTGCAAACACAACTGGTGCACCCCACTCGGACACACTACGCCGAATGAATCCTTTCCGTAAAAGGTCATCAACTTGCACCTTCAACTCATGCTGCTCCCTAGGCGCCATCCGCCTAAGAGGCATCACAACAGGTCTGGCTCCTTCCACTAGATCTATACGAAACTCAATCTCTCTATGCGGCGGTAATCCTTTGACCTCGTCAAAGACATCCTCAAATCCATTAGCGATTGGCATAGATGACAGTCCATCCCGTGGAACAACAAGCGAATACATGAAGCTCATGAAGACGCCTTCTTCATGCTTACATCGTATCACAATCTTTCGCCCCTCCACATTCTCGACTGTCACTTCCAACCTCTCACAATCAACCTTTGCCGCATACTTCCTAAGCCAGTCCATACCCAAAATAATTCCGAACCCCGCAAAGTTCAGAACAAAACAATCACAAACAAAAGAGCAACCATGACTCGACACAATCAGACCACGGCATATCATACACAAACAAGACGAACCCCCAACTGGATTAGTCACAACCAATGGCCTATCAACAATATCCGGTTCTAAACCTAACCGGCCTACAAGTTCACTACAAACAAACGAATGCGACGCCCCAGTATCAAACAACACTCTAACTGGAACACCACATAAGAAAAGAGTACCTTGAACCACCACACTCTTTCCTTTCTCTTCAACGGTAGGAGCTGTCGAAGACGATGGAACAGCTCCCAAAGCATAAGCTTGCACAATCTGCTTGTCCCTCCTCGGTTCTGGGCAATTCTTCTTAAAGTGTCCTAGCTTATCGCAGTTGTGGCACTTCACTGGCACCTTCGGATTCTTGCAATCCCTAGAGAAATGGCCCTTCTGCTGACAATTGTAGCAAGTCACTTCGCCTTTCAGCTTCTTCTGACCATCCTTACCCTTCTGTTGCTGCTGCTTCCTCTTCTTGTTACCACCCTGCTGTGGTTTAGACTCTTCCCTGGTCACAGCAACAACAGATCCTTCCTTAGGAAACAGACTCTCATGCCTGAGAGCTTTCTCCACAAGCTTATCAAATGAATCATCCAAATGATCCACCAACTGTCTCCCAAGATAACTGTCCAAGCCTGTCACGAACTTCTCATTCTTCTGGTATGCAGACTCAATATATGACCGGGCATACTTGGACAAAGCTTCAAACTCAGAAACATACGAAAGAACTGGTCTTCCTCCCTGCTTGAGCTCCACAAACTTCTTGAACAGAACAGACTTCTGAGCTGTAGAAATGAACTTAGCTTCAAATCTGGTTTGGAATTGCTCCCAAGTAATCTCTTCCTCCGGAGTATTTATGGTAATAGAGTTCCACCAATCGGAAGCTCTCCCTTGAAGCTGCCTTGATGCCAACTTCCTCTTAGTTGCATCCTCAATTCCCAAATCTCCAAAGATCCTTCTATAAGTATCTATCCACCTCTGGACTTCAATGGTTGGTTCTGTTCCCAAGAAAACCTTCCCTCCAAGAGCAGTATAGTCCTTACACAACTTAGCAAAGTCCACCGGCTTTGGAGTTTGAACCTGAACTCCAACATCAACTGCTGTCCCCGGAACTGGTATCCTTCTCATGATCGAAGTCATCATAGCTTCGAACATAGCTGCATAATCAGCAGTTCCCTCAGTAGCACGGTCTTCCCTAGCAGCTGGTCTCCCTCTTCGACTCATTCTCAATATCTAAAAAAAGGAATGATCAGAACATCTAGAGAAACAACTGCATAAAGGACTAACTTACTTCTAAGCTACTATATTATATATAGTAATCATCTATCAAATTACAATTGCGTCTCTCATACGTAGTTACGTTAGCGAGCGTTGGGTAAAATCGATTAACCAATGCTCTGATACCAAATGTGACGACCGCCCATGACCCCTGCACCGAATCTAGAGATAGTGTGCTGTAAAGTGCGCCAGGCGACCATGGACGATTGCCAAGGTAAAATAAAACAACAGAATCTATCGTATTACTCACAGCGCATGGACAAAAATACAATAGAACATATGTATATAGTGAAGCTTCACAGGATAGAAACTCATCAATAAAACTTCACAATAGTTGAATACAAGCATCTGAATATTCAAGTCATCAAAATACATCAAGCCTCACTACAACACTCAGAGAAAATATAGACAGCAGAACACCCAGTACATATAGTAAGAAGATAATATGCAACCCTTCAGCTCGTCTTCGATATCAGCATCGTGGAAAGCAAGAACAACACCTGTCACCTGCTACCTAGTCTGCCCGTCCCAAAAATGGACGAACAGCCCAAGGCAATAAGAGTTAAAACATAAAGCCTTGAGTCAGACAACAGTCTTAGTGAGCAGTAACTTAACTAACAACATACCAAAAGAGCATAAAGGAAAAGGAATAGGAATACAACCCTCCCACTCCAACCTCTTTCTACAGTGATAGCCCCCAGACACACACTAAGCAGAAGCAAACATAGCAGAACATACAATTTAAAGATAAAGCAGTTATCACTCGAGTCAAGGGTGATGTTTTCCAAGCACAAACCCCCAAGGCCTAAACCAAGATCAGATAAGCACTCAGAAAACACTGCTCTTGAGACCGAATGACGATACAACCAAACATCCATGACTCTGGCTATCACTGTTATCATTGCTTCGATTTCACCGTTAATTGAATGACCGGCACATTCTTTCAGCCGTCCGTCAAGGGCTAATGGTAACCCCGGTTCTAGACATAACTCCGCACGTCATCGTGACCCGTGCCTAGGACTATCGAATCTGCCCAGAGTACTCGACCATCAACAGTTGGACGTTGGGACTATCGAATCTGCCCAAACGTACTCTTTCTTTGAGCATGCTAGAACCTTCAACAACGATGAGACCCAAGCCTCCTAGTCATCCTCCTTGATGACTATTCTCATATCCATCCATTATCCTCAACTCGAACCATTTCACCGAGTTGTCAACATGCTTGGAATGATCCCGTCTGGATTAAACCAAGTCTTCATCACATGATTGCCTCGCTTCATCACATCCTCGCAAAGCCTCATCTCAACACCACATCATCAAATCTATGCATAAGAGCTTCATCATCCCGCTACATATGCCACGAGCAGCTTTCCCAATTCAAGAGCCTTTCCCTTAGCTTTTGAATCATCTTCGGTCTAAATCAAACCATCAATCATCTAATTCATAACAATCAATCAAATCAAACATTAATCCAAGCAATCAAGCATTCAAATATGATCTAAGTAGACAATTATAACAATAATGGCATTTTCGTAATTAAAGAGTTGAAAGTCCAACAAGCATGAAAACATGAACAATATCTTTATAAACTTGATGAATGAACTTGCATAGGTTAACATGTGATAAAATGGATGTATCATCATCATGAACAATGAATCTATATGGATCTACACTTAGGATGAAGAAAATGCATGGAAATCACTATTTTAACACCAAATCGAGCCAACAATCCGATATACTCCTTGGATCCGTGTGAGAGATAATCACCACTCACCAAAACACCTAAACAAACCCAAATCAACACGCTTCAGATCTGGACAGTGAAGGATCTAACTTGATCTATCACAAATCCGCTCCAAACGATGAAATCTCAGTTCAATGGATGTAGATCTTCAATCTAAGCTCTTGAATCTTCAATTTGATCTTCAACTTGGATGGATGGAAGCACTAGATTAGAGTGGAGAGAAGAAATGAAGAAGTGTAGAAGTCGAGCTCTCAAAATGGCAGCACTTCGTCGCTTCGAAATCCGGATCCCAAAAATGAAGCCAACCCCCTTCTATTTATAGGCGAAAATCCCTTAAGTCGTAACTCGGAATTAGGTCGTCTCCGACCTAAGACTCCCACCGACCTAAGCCTTAGCCAACAACTCCGACCTAACAGACCAAGCCTACGACCTAACAGATGCGCGCTCCTTCGTCCTACGACCTAACATTGCCACGCCTTAACTCCTCAGCGACCTAACACAAGTGCACTCATACAACCTAACTGACTACTAGTCTAGCGACCTAACTATATACATATCACTAACTCCTATAGGTCGCTAACTCCTATAGGTCGCAACATTCCATAGGTCGCTCTAATACTAACACACGACCTAAAATCACTATACAACCTAACTGCTAGGTCGTTAACTCTCGTAGGTCGCTGCCATTTTCTATTGGTCGCTCCAATACTTAGGTCGTTCACTCGACCTATCCTACCTAACGACCTATCCCACACTCCTTAGGTCGTCCCAAACTGTCAACCGACTTAAACACTTAACTCGGTAACAACTTAACTCTTAGGTCGTGTACGACCTAGGACTTAAACAATATTTTGCCTAAAATCTGAAATGGCTCAACAACACTAAAAATTCTAGATTTTGACAAACTTTTCGATCCGTAAAAATACGGGTCGTTACAGAAAATTTCAATCATTATTAAGGATGAGTTTACCTTAAAATTTATGAAGATTTAAGGATTTGAAATTCATTTAATCATTAAGGTAAATAATTTAAGAAATATTTAATCAGTTAATGGTTAATTGATTAGTGAAATTGATTAAGGAATAATTATTAAGGATTAATTAAATTAATCAGTGTAAGAAATTAAGGGTAATTAATCAAAGGATTAATTATTAAATTAAAGGTTAATTAATGATTTAAGATTAATCAAAAGTAATGGTTTGAAATTAATTAATTATTAATTAACCATGATTAGAAATTCATTCATAAATAAATGATCTGATCAGATAAATTATGAATGTTTGGATTGTGGTGAATGGTTGAATTGTTTAATATCTCTGATATGTGATGCTTTGTGATATATCCTAATTTGTGTTGTGATCTGTAATTTATTTATCTGTGATATATATATATATATATATATATATATATATGTGTGTGTGTGTGTGTGTGTGTGTGCACGCGCGATCTGAGAATGAAAGATAAGCGTTATATTTTATACCGCTTATCAAATATATTGTTGTATTTTGATCTGTGATGATTGAATGTTGTTGCACTATTGTGTTAAACCCTTGGACTACACCATACACACACAAATGTGGATTTCACGTGGAAATCTGTAACGACCCAGAATTTCTGATATTTGAAATTCGTAATATTTAATTGATTTTAAATATTAACAAGTGAAATTAATAAGTCGAATAATTTATTTTTCGAATAACTGGATTTAATTGGACAATTTAATCGATAATTTAATAGTTGAAATTCCAGAACTAATTGAAATCTGGATTAAATGTGATTAAAAATAATTTATAAAGTTATATTAAATCATATTGAATTTATAATGATGTTATAGAACTTTTAAAATTGAATTTAAAGTTAAATTGTGAAAATTGAATATTTTAATATTAAATCGACTAGTGAAAATAGTCATTTTTCAAACAGTCTCGGATTTCGACGAAACCAATTTCATCGGATCCGTAATGTTATATTATTGTAAAGTTTCAAATTTTGTGTCAATCGGATTTACGGTTTGTCCGGGCAAGCCAAAACGCATCGAAATCGTTTTAATCGATTTGAATTTTAAATTGCTCGTTTAATTCCGTATCTCGCACAGATAACCGAATTAGCTCCCGAAACACATTCCATTGTGTTCGGAACGTGGGTAAAACCTTAGAAACGCCAGCCGGCACGCTTCGTTTGGAGTTCGGAAAATTTCGAGTGAATAGTGTTTTGAAATATTTTCTATAAAAGCACCTCTATCATTCTATTTTGCAACAAACCCTAGCCACCGGCTATCATTCAATGGCCAAATTTTTTTGATTTTCTTCCCTCAATCTCTCATGATCCATCAATAATTAGGGAAAGTTGTCAACTACAATCTTGTAGAGGGCATCGAGCTCTAGAAGATCAGTGGTCAAGATCGTAAATGGAGCTGTGGATCGACCAGAAATCGCTCGCATTAGTGGCCGTTCGTTCTCGTTTTACGTGCAAGGAGGGAGGGCCGAGCTTCACTATTTTCCAACCGATGGTGGCTCTCGTCGAGGGCTTCGAAGTGTTTGTAGTTGATCGGGGTAGAAGTGGATGTAAGTGGTCGCGTCATTAGGGTTTGGAGGCGGCAAGGATGGGTTGATGTCGCGTGTTTTAACTGGAAGGAGGAAGGAGGAATGCACGTGCGACCCTGATGTGGAGTTGAGAGATCAACGGCTGTGATTCGATCTGGGTATAGAAATATAAAAGAAATAGAAATTATTTTATTTTAAATTCGTTCAAACTTTAAAATGCTGTAACTTTTTCATACGAGGTCGAAAAATTACGAAACAAATTGCATTGGAATCGTTTCGACGAGCTCTACGCAATGGAATTGGATTGGAGTCGTTTGGAGCTAGTGATAATTTTGGGTAAAATTAAACGCTCGTTTAATTTTATTCGAAATAAAACGCTACAACTGTTATCGGAAATTCAAGGTGAGAACTTCTCACTCAATCGAAATTGTTTCGATTTAAATTTTAAATAGTTAGATTTAAAATTGCTTGATTGGGTTGATTGTATGATAAATTGTTATCTGATGTGTTGAAATAGACATTATACGCCGTATATTAAACGGAAGTTATTTATTAAAAACGTATACCACGAATATTCCAATGTTTAATGGAATTGGTATTATATATGTACTTGGAAGATGATTTCCCGCATTATATAGCGGATGAGACCCTATTGCGCCGCATAATAGCGGATAATATTTTATAAATCCCATATACCGCAATATTCCGTATTGGAACGGAATTGGTATTGTGCTAACATCTGTGGATGCAGGGAAACAGGTTGGAGGGATCCAAATGGATTCCTCACCGTATTGATTTATTTACAGATTTTGTTGTGTATTCTGTTATCATATGATGATGTATGATGTTTGGATGCCGTGATTGTTTATTTGGTGTTGTTGCATCATTGGGCCTATTTTGGAGTTTTAAAAATTTTAAAAGAACGATTATTAATTTAAAAGGATTTTAAAGTGAATTTTTTGAAGTATACGTTTTATTAAAATTTTGAAATTTATTCATTTGAAATAAATAAAACATTTTTTTAATATTATAAAAAAATATGATTTTTGAGAAATATAGTTAAAATGTGATTTTTGAAATATGGAGTTAATGATTTTTATAAAATAGTTTAAATAGAGATTTTTGAATTTATTATAAAAGCGTTATATATAAGATTTATAAATTTTGATTTTTATAAATCAATGTGATGAAATTTTAAAGGAGTTTTAAAGACGTTTTAAACTAATGTTATAAATGGATTTATAAAAGAATAGAATCTATGATTTGTGAAGTTATAAAATGAATGAATTTGTAAATAGAGAATTATAAGTAATTTGCTTATAATTTGGATTTTAGCGTGTAAATGGGGTATGGACAGAATTTGTAAATAAAGTGATTTTATAAATTGAAGTTGTTATAAAATATAAATGGAATTTATAAACATTGTTTTGTAAATCCGAGAAACGACTTATTTTGATAAGTTAATTATTATAGCTTATTAAAGGAAGTATATTCACGATTTTGGATAGTGAATAATATATTAGAAAGAAATGTTTTGGAGAAATGATATTTGAAATAGAATTAAAACGATCTAAAGATGTTTTAAAATGTATTAAGTATCGAAACCCTAGATTTCAACATTCATTGTTGAAATAGATGTTTTCGAGAAATAAGGAAATGGTGGACTATAACACTGTTGTTATAGTAAATGATTTTCGAAAGGAAATGTTTTATATAGTATTGGGATTTATATATCTATCTTAATTTCGAATCCCTATACTAGTGATTTTGGGTCGCCGTAACGATGTTTTACGCAACATTCGTTTTGACTCAAATTAATGTGTTTAAGAGAATGTTTTCCTTAAAGAATGAAATATATACTTAATTGTGATTTAAGTATATTGGATATTTTCCAAATGTTGAAAATAAATAGAATCTGTGAATTACTTATTATTAAATAAGTATGGAAATGTTTTTTTTTTCTTTTCCAATATGAAGGGAAATGTTTTGAGATTATATCTTTTTCAAAGATAAATTGAAAAGTGATTTGAAATTTGTTTTAAGAAGATTGAAATGTGGAAATTGATTTGAGATTTGTTTTCAAATGGTTAAAGCGTTGAAAAGTATATCTGGTAAAGATATTTTTGGAAAAATAAATAATTGGGAAATTATTTAAATCTGGTGATTGATGTGAACATTTATTGATAGTTGAATAACCGACTATCAATATTGACCCTTAAATGGCTATTTGTTGTGAATTGGTTGAAATTGAATGCCACGCTTATTTTCACCAGATATATTTGAAAATGGAAGGATTACCGTCGAATGACTCTGCATCGGCTTATCGGAGGCTGATCTCCGATATAGAGATTTTATCACCCTTTGTGATGGGAAGTCCGGACATGATTAGAAATTATCCGGATTGCAAGGACTTCTTTTGAAGTGCCTTCGGTTTTGTTCGATCCCGGAACAGACTTGTATGGTTGTGTGTCTGACTTTACATTTTGAGATATAAAGCTGGTTTCTGTCAAATACATTTCTGTTGGTGGCGGAGAATTTATTCTCTTAGCTTAACACCCTTCTCTGAGACGTACGAGTTCAGAGGTTATGTAGTTGATGGTTACTAGTGATATATTCCTAATTTGGTAGCGTGGCATGCTGAGTGTTGCTGTGATGATCATTTGACTGATCATTTGTTGATCAAAGCATGGCTTCGTGCCTAGCTTTGTGGACGAGACTTCGTCGGACCTCACACCTCGGAAATGGTCAAAACAGGAAGGATGCAGCAAGGTTATTATGGGATAGCGCCCCCTTAGTGTATGTCATTTCCTTCTGGATAGAGGTTGTATCATGGTATGGAGCCCTGATATTTAACCTATGTTGTTGCTGCAAATTTATTACTTTGTGGTTGTTGGAATCGAGGATCCTCGGATAAAGGTCGTTACGACCGAGGGATGGCATATTCATGTCAGTAGTTACCCAGCTAGGGGTAACCCGGCCTTGTGTTGGCAGAGATCTAACCGTAATGTTAGGTTAGGTTCTCGGGGTCGTCTTTTCAGAGGCGTACCTATGTGGCAATGGGAAGTTCCTTGGCCTGACCATTTGTTGGAAATCCAAAGAAACAATACGAGACTTGTACAGTTTTAGTTGTAAAACCTACCATTTACTTATGGTGGCGCCCCACTGTTTAGATGATAGCTATAGTAGGCATAGTTCGAAATGTCTATGCTGGTTAAGATTAATATTATAATTTCGAAATGTTTTCTACACTATGCACTAATAATAATATCAAAAATGATTTGTTTTACGTAGTAAGCATCTTTAACTATCATAAGGAGAAATCTCCTCCGATTCTGCGTTTGCATTGTGTGTGCGTGTGCGGGAGGCCTTATGGTAGTTTCATTTTCCAAAAGCATTGCGAATTGACTTTAAAATTTTCCTGCTGTTTGTTTTAAATATAAATAACTGCTTTAGTTCTCACACCAGTCCCATGACTGACCTAGAGTTTATTGTTCCCTTCCTAAACTCTGGGTGCCCATCATTTTCCACACGGGCAGTCTAGAGTCAGGTTATCAGGTTATTCAAAGTTTGGAGTGCTATGGAGCTCAGGAGGCGAGCTGGATGGTGAGACGTACTACTAGTACATGGTACTATTTATTCCGTTGTGTATTCCGTATGAGGATAGGCTTATATAACTGTCCATTGATGTATTGTGCTGCATATTGACTCTGATGATATGATGTAATGTAATAAACTGATATAGTTCTTTTGATTAAAGATTATTCATTTATCTATTATATGTTGTTCCGCTGTGACTGTGAGATTCTGATGTTGTTCCGTTACTCTTCTTTTCTTTTTCTTCTATTTTTTTTTCTTCTACCTCTTCTTTTAACCCTAACAATTCGGTTTTCCGGCATTCGATTGGGCGACATTTGATACAGTGGACGTATTGGTGTCGATTTTCGGATCCCGCTAAAATCGTTACGTTACAAAATCGGTTAAGTCACAGATTTTTGACAATTTTAAAGATTGAATTCTTTAATCCAAAATAGTTTTGGAATTGGAATTGAAAGCTTTTGAAAATGAGTTTCAAAAATAAAAGTTATTTCAATAACTTAATAAAACTTGAAATTTAAATAATTTGATTTAAATTTGATTTCAATATTTGAAATTGAATTCAATAATTTGGAAATTATGGTCTAAAAAGATTATACAAGTTATAAAGGTGTTTATATGGGTTTCTAACTATTTAAAAGTATGTTTTTGGAATTTGAATTTAAAATCCAAGTTTTATACTTGGATGGCTTTAACTTATGTAAATTGTAATCAGTTTTCCAAAATTGAAACTATTTGTTTCAAATAATTATAGCTTTCATTTGGAAGAAAGAATTTCCAAATTTTGTTAAGAAGATTTCAAGTTGAAATAGAGTTGTTTGAAAGCTATGAATTAACCTTTGTGAAAGATGGTTGAACCTTGTCTTGAAATCAAAGAGGATTTCAAATGGTGTATCTTTTATATTATAAAAGATTTGAATTGTGAATTGTTTTGAAAGTTATTAATTAAATCTTTGATTTACAGATTGAATGGGTTAATTCAATTTGAAAATTGAATTGTTTTGAAAAGCTATAATTGAACCTTTGTGGAAGATCGTTAAACTTTGTTTTGAAATTGGAAAAGGAGTATCTTTTGTATAAAAGATTTGGAAATTGAAATAGTTTTGAGAACTATGAATAAATCTTTGTGAAAAATGTGTGAACTTTGTGAATTGAATCTTTCTGTAAAAAGATTTAAAATGGTAATTTGTTTAAACCATTTGAAAGAAAAGTTTTGGATAATAAGTTGTGACTTAACTGAAATCCCAATATCCATATGTTTTAAAATATTACGCTCATTATTCGGTTTAGCCGGAAGAGGACATTTGTGTCATATAACCCATTCCGAATAAGTGATACGACGTAATGGATATCTTTTGAAGGCCGGTGTTGAAGACCGGGTATTTGTGAAAACGATAGGATAACCCATCGATTGTCTCTGCACCGAGTCACGCCGGTATAGAGATTCCCTAAGTGATGGGAAGTCCGATCGGGATTGTGAATACCCGGATTGCAAGGGCTTCTTTGGAAGTGCCTTCGGTTCTGTTCGAACCCGGAACAGACTTGTATGGTTATATGGTTGACATTACACTTTGAGATATAAAGCAGATTTCTTTCAAATACATATTTGTTGGTGGCGGAGAATTTATTCTCTTAGCTTAACACCCTTCTCTGAGACGTACGAGCTCAGAGGTTATGTAGTTGAAAGTTATCAGCGATATATTCCCAATTTGGTAATGTGGCATGCTGAGTGCTGCTGTGTGATGATCATTTGTTGATCAAAGCATGGCTTTGTGCCAAAGTGTAGCTTTGTGGACGAGACCTCACCGGACCTCACACCCCGGAAATGGTCGAAACAGGAAAGATGCGGCAAGGTTATGAGGGTCGCTCCCTTTAGGGTATGTCATTTCCTTCTGGAAAAGGGTGGTATCAGGTATGGAGCCCTGATATTTAACCTATGTGGTTGCTCCAATCTCATTTCTTTTTGGTTGTTGCTTTGTGATCGAGGGCCCTCGGATAAAGGTCCCAAAGGACCGGGGGGAGGTGGCATACTCGAGTAGTAGTTACCTAGTTACAGAGGTAACCCGGCCTTGTGTTGGCAGAGGCTGGTTAAGTTCTCGGGGCGTCCCTCCAGAGGCGTTCCCATGTGGCATAGGAAGTTCCTTAGCCTGACCATTTGTTGGAAATCCAATCAAACAATACGAACCCTGTACGGTTTTAGTTGTAGAACCTGCCATTTACTTATGGTGGTCACCACTGTTTAGATGGTAGCTATAGTAGGCATATAATAATGGTTGTATGCTTGCTAAAATTAATATTATACTTTCGAAATGTTTTCTGCACTATGCACTAATAATAATATATCAAATGAGTTTGCGTAGTAAGCATTTTTGACTATCATAAGGAGAAATCTCCTCCAATTTTGCGTTTGCATTATGTGTGTGGCGGGAGGCCTTATGGTAGTTTCATTTTCCAAAAAGCATTGAGGATTTTCTTTTTATCTGTTTTGTTCAAACCAAATGTTTTTGTTACTCACACCTGTCCCATGACTGACTCAGAGTTTATTGTTCCCTTCCTAAACTCTGGGTGCCCACAATTTTCCACACGGGCAGTCTAGAGTTGGGTTTTTTTCCAGATATTCAGTTTTAGTAGATTATCTGGAGCTAGTTCAGTTGATGGAGTTCATCGACTGACCTTGCTTATCTTGGTGTAATCTGATGGTGGTTCGAGCTTGATGATCTTTTGGAGTTATCTCTTCTGCTATTTCCGTTGTAGCATTGTATCATATCTCTGATATTCATGTATTATTGATATCATTGTTGTATATTATTCTGGATATTGTATTCATTGGAGTTGTATATGATATCATTCATTTTTTTGTCTTCCGCTGTGTTGTTATACTTACTGTGTTATAAGCTCCGGCGAGCCAGATTCGGCGTTTGAATCTACGGTATTCGAGTACTAGTGAAGTACGGGTGTCGATTTTCGAAGGCTGAGTTAGGACCATTACAACATACATGTGTGTGTGTAACTAAATTAAAAGTGAAACTCGACCAAATTCCAGTTGAATATAATATTTATTTTCAAAACATAGATATTTTAATTCCTCACATAAGTGATCCATACAGTCAAAGTCAAAACTTACCTCAAATTATACGAATAATTGGATCTGGGATTTAAATTGGATATAAAAGTATATACTTTGTCAATTTAAATGCAATACAATTTCTGGTCCAAAAACGAAGATGAACGTGAGCTTCTCAGCAGGAAAAATATCCGCCAAATGAAAAAAGTAAATGGAACATAGAGAAAAATGACCATCGAGTTCAGTAGCTTATTCATTTGATATATGGCATAGTTTAGAAATCAATATGACTTGCAAGCTCTTTCACAGCAATAAACTGTTCATCACTTAAACAACATTGCCATCCTTAAAAATCATATAGTATTCAATAAGTAAAAAAATAATGCAAGTTGTTTGAAATTTGCTTTAAAAATGTAACTTTGTAAACTTTTCAAAAATATTAAGTGAATATGTTCCTATATACAATTGACACCAATATCATCTGCATCAGACTAGATTAAAGCTGTGAGAAATGCGGATTTCGGATCTTAAAGCTAGGATTGACACTAGAGGGGAGGTGTATTTTTTTTAAAGAATTACTAAATCTTTTTGAGTTTATGTTAAATTGAACACAAATGTATGCAATATTCAGACACATATATGATCACAGAAACAAACACAGATGTAGAAATAAAGTAAAAGCAGTAAAGGAAAGAACACACCGGATTTTATACTGGTTCGGAGTTACCCTACATCCAGTCCCGCATACAAGTACAGATTTCCTTTCAAAAGCAATCTTTATAATTACACCTTTGATTTCAAGGCAACGAGGTACACCCTCCAGAATCACAATCCTCTGGGTTGAGATACTTGATTTTCCGGGCAACAAGTTCACCCAATTGATTTCCCAAGGCTACAATCACACCTTATCTCGCTTGATTGATTTCCAAGGCCACAATCACACCTTTTCTCGCTAAATTGATTACAAAGAAATCTATAACTCTGAATAGCACTGAGGATCTTGTTGAGATAGTGATAGAGAATCAAACCAGAAATGATCTAGTTAGATTCAATGTTGATTTCGGCAGTGTAATGGTAAGAATATGTATAAAGAAATGTGGAAGAAGAGGAGGAGTGAAAAACCAAAAAATATGAATAAAAATTCATTAAAAACAACCCCTATTTATAGAAGAACAACAGCCATGGCCATTCATGAAGAGATATGACGAATAAACACTTCTTTTAAAATTAAAATTTTTGAAACCAACTGACACTATGTCGACATGGGGTACTTGGGCATGTCGACATCCCAAAGGAAATTTTGGTGATTTGTTTTTCTTTGAAAATAATTTCTATCTTATATTAAAACTATTTTAAACTTTATAAATATACTTGACTATAGTTAAAATACATAAGTAATATATAAAGAATAATATATATAAAATTTTACTATAATTTTATATTTAAATCTAAGTATAAATATTTAAAAAATAGTTTAAAAACAAGAATATTTTGATTTTGAAATTAGAGATTATTTTAAGGCTAAAAGTATTTAAACTCAGGATAGATGTTTTTGATTCTTTTAAAAGGAAGGTTTTGAAATCATTTTGAAAACAAGATATAATTTTGTAAAATCATTTTGAATAAAAGTTAGCGGATACAAAACAATGTTCCACTAGATTTTTCATAGGTTCCATCCTACTTAGGGTTCCATCCCCTTAACGGGCTCGAAGTGGATTCCATTCCTCGAATAAATTGGATTTTAAGATGCCAGTGCTTTTCTAGGAGTTTTAACAAAATTCTAATTAAAATTACTTATTCTTGAAATCTTGAACTCTTGATAACCTTGATATTCTTGATACTCATGAGTCTTCAATCTTGATATCTTGAATCTCTATACTATACAGTCTTCATTCTTGGTACCTGCATGGTTAAATCCTGCATATACATATATATCTAAACTATACTGTTAGTATTTATATTTTATAATCTTATTCTAAGGTTGTTGTCATCAAAACCATCATCTTAAGGACTAACAAAAGCTGGGTAAGGATTCATAGTTATATTGCAAATATGGCAAAGAGAAGGATGAACTTAAAAAACATTGTAAATTTAGAGGAAGAAAATGTTTTTGAGACATTTTAAACAGATATCAAAAATTTATATTGCAGTTTCTCTCATGCAATAATTAAACTTTTGAAGCTCCGATCACAACCATCTGATAACCCATTTATTATTTATTAGCTTGTTAGTCTATGTAATTGTAATCTTTTCCGTCTCTACTAATAATCAACAGGTATCCAAGATAAGGGCAAGCCACTAAAGTTATATAATTAAACTGTCATATTTTATATTTTGAAATAATGTTACACTAGTATTTTTTTTATAACCATTTTTCCAAATAATCCAACTGGCATTTATACGATGAAATAGTGATGTAAACATGCATTAGAATAACAATTCATCATACTTCAATCATATTTTATGCTTTGTTTACAAAGTTACCAAAAATTTGATGATTGAGGTACCCTTTTTGATAAGGATACTTATCCATGTGGTCCATTTTATGAAAAATAAAATAAAGGTGAAGTATACTTCCAAGAAGTATATCATTTGCTAAGTTTCATCTTCTTCTCTTCACCGCATTTTCAGTATACCTATTACTATATAGTATGGATTATGTGTTTTTTCTCACTTTTGAATTTGATTTAGGTCCATAAATACTGTATTAAAATAAACATGAGTTATTATAACATTACCACAACTACATGAACCAAAATCAAGATCTACTATATCATCACTTTAAGTACCTTTATATTTACAATAATATTATAACTTATATGTGTTACGTTAACGTGCGCTCATTGGGTACATGTTTACAACTACTAAGTATCATTAAAAAAACATTAACTCTACAAAATATTATTACGTACATGATCAAAACCACCATTGTTAGCTGCATATACAAAAATCAAAAGGGTTATGACTAACTATACGACCTTAAATTATGTTTAAGGACGCACGTTAACATTTTCCTACTTATATTGACAACAAAATTTAACATCTGTGCCATCGGCATAGACTCCATACTTGTATACGTCTATGCAAATGCAAATCCACAAAACCACTACTGCTTTTCCTTATTGTGGACCTTATATTGCAGATTAAATATGAAGTCTTTAGCTTCAAAGACTTACTATAACCCTTTCACCCAAAGTCATAAGCATAGTACACCAAGAGACAACAAGGATGTATAAAAGTTGCTCTTCAGGAAAGTAAAAGTGAGATAACAACCATACCCGTAAAGCTAGCGTTCTCTTCCAATTTCACTGCAGGAGCTTGCTAACTAAGAATCCTATAGGATACCATTGTTTTCTCGTTTTCTGAAATTATTCTCACCCACCAAGTTTTTCGCAAATTTACTCGAAATCCACTCCATTTTGCATTTGATTGCTCAAAAATCATCAAAAACGACATCAATTTCCTATCATTCAAACCAATTAAGGTAAAACCCTAATCTTTATTATACTAAAAGCGTCATCTATTTTCTTCGATTAAAACCCTAAAATTTCCCTATTACGCAAAATTATTCAAGTTGGTGTCCTAAAACCACTCTCAAATTGATGTATAGTGTTTTAATTACAAATTTAAGTTATAGGGTACTCCATGACGTCTTAAATTTAATTTATGGCAAATTCAAGTTGAATGGTGTATTGAAGTATAAATTAGATGTAATCCTTTCATTTTAATTCAAAATCACAATTGCATAATTGAACCTTGATGTTGCTTTTGAAGTTAATTTTGTTATCATAACCTATATTAAGTCTTTGAATTCAATTCTTTTATGGATAAATTCTGATGTATTGAGATGCGTATGAAGGTTTTAATATAGCAATTTAACTCTATTTGTTTATGTATATACTATTATTATAATAGTGATAAAAAGGTTTGTACTGTTGTCCAATTAATATGAGTCAACATAATATATAGAGTATATTACATCAATTTATATTATACTTAGTGAAATTTTGTTTTGTCACTCGTACAAGTTTTGATTATGCCTACGTACAATGACAATAGTTTAATCCTTTCTTGATTGATGAAAAATACGCATAACAAGATTATAAAAGTTTTCACAAATAAATCATTTCGTCAAAATTATATTTCTATTATTATCTCTAACCCTTTTAAGTTGTATGTTATGGAAATTTATTATAATGGAAATTTTATTTACCATTTCTTTTAGATAAGACGTAAGTTTTTCATTTTTATTCCAATTTATCTTTTGTCTTTTATCTTTCGGCTTTCATCTTTTATCTTTCATCTTTTCAACTTTTTTTTATCTTTTATCTTTTGTTTTTTAGCTCTTATAATTTATCTTTTAACCTTTAACTTTTGAAAGTTTTAAACATTCAAAATTTAAGTTTTGTAATTCATCTTTTATCTATTATTACTTATCCTTTTCTTTTATCTTTTTAACTTTTATAGTTTGTACTTTTTTGTAGCTAATTTACCATATATGACTATGTATATTATTTAATACATTTCTATGATTTTAAATATTTTAAATGCTGGTTGTAATCATATATCTTTAACTTTTGCTACTAATTTTATCTTTAATCGTTTATATTTTATCATTTTGAACATAAAAATATCGGACAAGTATAATTATAACTTTGAAAAGTGAATTTTATTTTAACTTTTAGTTTATATATTTGTCTTTCATATTAAAAGAACTATCAAGAAAATTGTTATTAGGAAACAAGTAAATAAATTTGGTTTTGATGCAAAAAGATAATTTCATGAATCTCTTTGATTAGAAACTAAATACTATATATTATTGATTAGAAAATTATTATATGTGTGTTAGTCATAAAGTTAATGCACTTAGTTAATTTTCTATCGTTTTACGCAAAATATTATGGTATTTTCATTCTATATGTTAAAAATAAAAGAATTTATCTTTTTATATAAAAGAATCATGAAGCTATCGTTGTAAAATATTAAAATATATCAACTCTCAAGGCTATTTATTATATTCAGATAAATATTGAACTAGCCAATTTTTTAAAGGTGGAAATCTTATCGACCAATAATGGATACGTTGAAATGATGTTCATAAACAACGAGAGTATTGCTTTGTTGCATTTATCTTTCTACAAAGGTGGATTATATTCTTTGTTGTTTTATATATAATGATACGAGAGACACCGATCACCACTACCATTTTGTATACATTTATAATGATAAAAGATATAAATGGTAATTACTATTATATAAATGATTACTCATCTTATTGATTAAATATTGTAAATAGTTGAAAAAGATTATAAGTTTGTACATATTTTATGTAGAACTTAACTCATACTGAAATAATCTGAACCATAATTGTATGAAATGATAAAATCATTAGAATGATGAAGAATAAAATAATAACTACCGTTGTGTACATTATTCTAAAAGATAAATATGATTAATACTATTATCTATATCCATAAAAAAATTCAAAAGATTAATACATAGTTCATTATTTTATAAGTAATTTTATGTAAAACGATAATTTTTTTACCTTGATCATATAAAATGATAAATCTATTTATCATTGTGTATGTAATGCTAAAAGATAAAAGTTATCATCACTATCACTTTTTGTAATAAGATAAAAGCAATTAGTTTCTTGTCGAAAGATAAATGAATTTATCTTTCACCTCCAAAAATAGAATACATTCATCTTTCTCTTATAAACACTTACTAATTAAATATGTTTTTGTGTTAAAATATTTATGAAATATCTTTTAACTGGATATTGAAAATGCATTCATATATCTTGGAGTTATGTGAATCTTATTTTTTAACGAATAGTTATACATTTTTATCTTTTTGATAGAAAGCTAAACGTTTACATATCATGTTTTCATATTATTTTATAAAAGCTGAACGTTTTCTTTTTTTAATAAAAAGTCCTAAGTCATAAATAGTTCTTAAAATGAAAATGATTAAATTTTTTATAATAATTTTTACTAAGAAGTATAAATAATAAATATGAATGAAAAAGACAAAAAGATTTAACATTTCCCAAAAATCATGAGAAAATTTAATCAAAATAAACATAAAACAATGCATACATGCACGCGTGCACACACATACAGTACTCATTCTGAAACCAGTACTAAATATCTAGTACTAATACAATCTCATATCAATTATAATTCTAATTAAATAACAAACGGTAAATAATGAAATATGAACAAAAGTGATAATAATATTTACCTTATTATAAAAATCGTGAGAGCATTTAATCAAAATGAACATTAAATAATACACCTAGACACGTAAATATAATAGCATATAGATTTTGCAGTACTAATAATGTAACGATCTGCATTTTTGAGTCTTCATATTTCGATATTTAATTTATTTAAATATGCAAATTTGGATTTAAATTATATAATAAAATATATATATTTCAAATAATTACATGATTTTTGGTGAAATATTTTTAAATTAATTTGTATGATTGCATTTAAATTATATAATAAAATATATATTTCAAATAATTGCATGATTTTTGGTGAAATATTTTTAAATTAATTTATATGATTTTTTCATAATATTTAATTTGAAAAATAATTAAATTTTTATTTGACGCGTTTGCGGCAAATGTCGATATTTTGGAACTTCACGGAATTTGATAACTAGAGTATTTTATTATTTTTTAGTGATCGCGTTGCATTCCTGTATGCAATCGTATTTTTATTTCTGTCATTCGTGGTTCGTATGCGAATGAAATATTGTGTAGCGGATTATCCCAAAAATAAATTTTCAAAGGCATACAATTTGTACCCACACGCACACATCAGCTTTAGGTGTTTGCTGCCATGTTTGTGTGCATGGGTACGTTAAAATACAATCATTTTGTTTCATAATCTTTGGTATTATGAAAGGACACACAAAAACAAAAGGATGAACCCTTTTTTAAGCAAATAAGTTTACATAGAAAACCTTTTTCCCTTTCAATTTCGTAATTCCAATAACCCCTCAAACACTAAATATTAGCTAGGGGTGTTAGCCCAAAAGTTATAGACGACGCGGACTACATTTTTCATTCTTGTTGCATTCAATATAGTAGAGTATAGAGGGAGATAGGAGGATAGGCAAGTGTTGCGTGCATGGCCTAGAACAGAAAGATGGATTATAGAGGAACGGATGCAGGGCTGTGAGTGGGCTGAAGCATGTTGGGGCTTACTCGAAGGAGGTGAGGTGTGCGTGAGTGTATTATGCATGTGTGTGTATGTGAATGGAGGTGTGTGTGTTTGTAGCAGGGTGTGATGTGCATGCATGTGTAGTTCGTGTTTAGGTGATGGTGTATTGGGCCATGATGTTAGGCCTGGGCAGTGGAAATGAAGGAGGGTGTGTTTATGCATGAAACATGAAGCAGAGGGGAGGCGAGCATGGAAATGAAGTGTAGGAAGAAAGAGGAGGGGAGGTGCATTCATGTATGCAGGGGGTCATGATGGAAGTAGTGGTGGTGATGGATGCAGAGGGAGTCGGGGCGGGGAGCTGTTACATGGGGAGCAAGGAACCGGAGCTTGCTGTTTTTAGAACATGAAGAGGGAGATGGAGTACCGTTCACTCAAAGGGATGTTGCGTTAAAGTCCATATAATGTGTTCTTTTATGGGTGTAACGACCACGACTTTCTCTCCATAGAAAGTCGCATCATTATTAAGAAAGAAAGGGATAGAAAAGAGAAAAGAAGAGAAAGAAAGAATAACAACACATCAGAATCTCACAACGGAACGAAACAAATATAATATATCACATAACTATTACATAGTCTTTACATAATCAGAGTACACAACTTATACATCACAAAATAGACAGTTATAAAACCTGTCTATTATACAACACAAGATACAACTCAAACAAACGACTCAGAGAAACCAACACAGCGGAATACTATATATCTATGAATGCTGAAGCCTCCTGCTCCATATCTCCTCCATAGATTCGTCAAAGCTAACCTGAATCCCTTGGCTACTCGTAAAAATTGAGTACCCAAGGTTTAATAAAACAGAAAATAAACACTTGGGTCAGACATGGGTCTGGTGTGAGTAAACGGGTTAAAATTGTTTAACTTCAAAACCTTTTGAAAACAAAGGTATCACGTAAGACTTCCCACACATAAACATGGAAAAGTTTTTACCTTACGCTAACCAAAACATTTGATAGGAAATCCAGTTATATTATAATAGGGTCTAGGGTTTTCAAGTAAAATACGGAAATAGCTGAAATGCTTACATCTCACATTCCAACATAGTTGGGCACAACTAATACGTACGGCACTTATTGGAGTTTGGATTCCATACAATGGCAGGGCTACCGGGGTACCGCCCGTCACAGTACGTGGCCTAGATCACCGTACCGAGGATCACTCCCAATCCCCTGCAACACAAGGCCGGAACATCCCTTACTGGATAATTCCCGCACAAGATACCTCACGGTTGGGATCAGCAACCGCACCACTAAGTCGAAAATAGAAAGGGACATCTAGACAGAGGTAATCTTGTCCTACTTGGGTGCTACCCACTAACCTTGCTGCACCTCCCCTGTTTTAGCCATTCCCGGTTTGTGAGGCTTGAGGTCACGATTACCTTTAAAAAGAACACATCTATCTTAGAATGCTCATCGTCCACCTGACGATGTGCTGAAAGCATTCAATCCATATAAGTTCGTTCCGGGTTCGAACGAAACCGAAGGCATTATTTCGTTACACTCGTTTTGGAATCACCCTCAGAGTTAACGACAATAACCCTTGCACTCTGAATCTTCATCTTCACTTGATTCACGACCTATCGTTAATTTGGATCGATGTGGTATTCGGGTCTCCAGACCTGGAAATCCGGTATACGGAAACCCGATCCCGGTCTCATCGAAATCCAAAGCGTATCTTTTAAGGCCAAGTTGTTTTAAAGTTAAAACAATTCAATTCAATTATCTTTATACACATAGAAGGATAATTCACAATAGATAATCAACATTATCAGATAATCCATATTATCATCACAATTCAACTAAACATCCATATCACACAGCATATATCTCATCAGAGATATCAATCAATGCAAAGCATTCAATATTATCATCCATTCTTAAGTAATGATTTATACCATTTCTAATTAATTTAAAATGAATTAAATTAATTACTTCATTCTATAAATCCTTCTTACTTAACCATTAATTAATTACAATCAATTAATTAATTATCTTCTAATAATTCATTTCAATTAATCATCTTGATTAATTATCTTTTGATTACATTCAAGTAATTTATCTTTAATTAATTATTTAAATTAATTATCCTTAACCACTTATAGTAATTAACCTTTAATTACTTCATTAATTAATTAACTAAAATTTATTAAGTTAATCAACTATATTTAATTATATTAATCCTTAATTAATTACATTGATTAATTACTTCATTTATTAATTATTACTTAATTAACCAATCTTAATTACATCATTAATTATATTAATTAATGATCCTTAATTACAACTTAATTATTAATTACTTAATTAAATTAATTACATTAAGTAATTAACCTTTAATTAAACAACATTTATTAATCACCCTTGATTAATCTTCAATCAGTAATTAATTACCCTTAATTACTTTCATTAACTAAATTAATTACTCCTTAATTAATTTCTTAATTAATCCCTTGATTAATTATTCAAAGTAATTAACTCAAATTACTTCTATTAATAAAATCATTTATTCAACTAATTACTTCCAATAATTATTTTATTATTTACTTCCCTAAATAATCTTACCTTAATAATTACATTAAGTAATTATTATCAAATCATCTCTTGATTATTCTAAATTAATTAAACTTAATTAATTAATTTAACTAAATCAAATTAACTTCAATTAATTACAATAAGTAATTAATTCTTAATTACTTCCAATAAGTAATTACATTTAAACAATTTCATAAATGATTATTCTTAAATTAATTAAACTAATTAATTATCAAAATTAATCCTATTAATTCATTATTTAATAACCCATAGTTAATGACCTCATTAACTATTATTTAATTACTTTCCTTAAGTAATTAACTTATATTAATATTATTAATTCTAAATTAATAAATCTTAATAACCAATTAATCAATCTCTAATTATTTAATTAATTAAGTGTTATCCATAACTTAATTAATATTTAATTACTTTATTAATTTATTCTTAATCATTAATTAATATTCTAACTTATAATCCTTAATTATAAATTAATCATTCCTAGTTAATTTATCTTAATCATTAATTAAAATCAAATCCTATTTAATTAATGAATCTTAATTACAAGTTAATTATTCTAAAAATAATTAATCCTAAATCTTTAAGATTAAACCTTTAATTACTTTTAAGTAATTATTTATTTCATTAATTTATTAGATAAATTAATTATCCATTTAATTACTCTAATTATTAAATGCATACAAATCATTAACTTATAATTTAACTTCAACAAGTTTTAAAATTAATTTTAAAACCTTTAAAAGATAAATTCACTAATTTAAATATTTATTAAAGAAGATTATTAAATTAATTCAAATTAAATTACAAAATTATCAAATCAATTTAATTTTTTTAATATAGATTATTAAATTGATATTGCCTAAAATTCAGGGATATCACATTCCTTCCCCCTTAAAATAATTTCGTCCCCGAAATTAAAAGCAAAGGTAATTTAATAATATCATTAAAGATTTTAATTTAAAACACAAGCATATACTATCATCCATATTCTAACAACCATAGCAACCAAATCATCCAATCAAACAATTTTAACTATCTAGACTAAATTTTAGATAAAATACCTCGAGTTTCCCCAAGTATATATATATACCGGGATACTCGCTCTACAAACAATCTAAACTACGAGCTACAGTGCTCCTACTCATCTAGATCTACAGAACTAAACAGAATATCAGACTACAGATGAGTCTGATTCAATAACCAAACTTCCCAAAACTGCAGATTCTAAAACCAAAGATAGATCAAATACGTATTCCCTCAGAGATACGTAAAACTCAATGAATTCCAGTTATCCAAACTGACAATTCAACCAAGTAGACCAATTACTTATCCAAATCAGAACACAGACGAGATCCAAACATAACTCTACTTCACAACATCAGTAGATTCCAAACTTACTTCTCCCATCCAGAGATACACTCCAAACTGCTTTCGCTGCTCAACTCTGATCTGAGGTAGGACACAAGCACAGACTGGACAACTCATTCCAGAAATAAGGTTCACTGATCCATAAATAAAACTCAGATACTCCAGCAAAACTTGAGTTGCTTCGCCAACTCCATCTCTAGGAAAACATCCTTCCACAAGACTTAACCATCGGTATCACTCCTGGAATCCAGTCGATAAGAAAACTCAACCTTCAGATGCGGACAAACTTCTGACTTCTCTGAAGACATCCAGAAAAACACTGACAACCCAAGAGAACACTCAGACAATCGCAAGTCACTTTTGCGATCAACCCAACCTAATTCCAAAGAAAAACTGTTCCTCTTTACCAATCAGAACAGCTTACACTTATTTATCCAATTTATCAAAGAAATGGATCCACTCTGCTGCTTCTGAACTTCACTTCCAGAAAAACTGCTCATCCAGAAAACTTCCTGCCATCACAGAACACTCCGAGCTGCACTGCTGACACTGATGCTCTTATCCAAAGTTCTTCGAGAAACTCGGACTCCAAACCAAAGCAGAACTTCATGCTGAACTCAGCCACAACACCGAAGCATTCACACTTCCTTAATCTTGTTCCAAAGAAAACATCTTCAGGAACATCCATCGTCACTGTATCTCATCATACAGCTACTATTACCTGAGGTATCAAGGTACCATCACTCGCTTCTGCCTCATCGACAGATCCAACTCTACTCATCCACACTTCAAAGATAAACTCCGAACCATTACAGTTTCCTTCGGAGATCGATAAAATCCTTCACCACAGCAAAGCTTACTCGAGACAGTATTAGGTCTACAGTCTCGACAGATACACTTCCAACCTCAACACTCAAATTCTAACTATTTGTAGTCGTGTTACACACACCACTACCCTATCTACCTTTATATCCTATATTGGAAAACCCGAACAGGTAACCCAACAAATAGGTAGAAATATATATATATTTAAAATGATACTTTTTATATAGAAATTATTTCTGGGTAAAATTATTTCATTTACCTCTTTAAAACAATATTGTGTCCGTTGGCCTGGTTCAAGTGTTTAGAGATCCCTATCAATAACGTTAGCTACTCGTAGTGACCAAAATCCATATACCACTCAACCGATCAATTAACACAATATAAAATCATTTTTTTATATAACTAACAATTACGTGCTCTCAAGATAGACACCACTTCAGAGCCTAGGTATTCACTCAACCTAATGCTCTGATATTCAATTAACCAAAAGCTTAGGCATTCGCTCAACCTATGCTCTGATACCACTGTAACGACCACGACTTTCTCTCCATAGAAAGTCGCATCATTATTAAGAAAGAAAGGGATAGAAAAGAGAAAAGAAGAGAAAGAAAGAATAACAACACATCAGAATCTCACAACGGAACGAAACAAATATAATATATCACATAACTATTACATAGTCTTTACATAATCAGAGTACACAACTTATACATCACAAAATAGACAGTTATAAAACCTGTCTATTATACAACACAAGATACAACTCAAACAAACGACTCAGAGAAACCAACACAGCGGAATACTATATATCTATGAATGCTGAAGCCTCCTGCTCCATATCTCCTCCATAGATTCGTCAAAGCTAACCTGAATCCCTTGGCTACTCGTAAAAATTGAGTACCCAAGGTTTAATAAAACAGAAAATAAACACTTGGGTCAGACATGGGTCTGGTGTGAGTAAACGGGTTAAAATTGTTTAACTTCAAAACCTTTTGAAAACAAAGGTATCACGTAAGACTTCCCACACATAAACATGGAAAAGTTTTTACCTTACGCTAACCAAAACATTTGATAGGAAATCCAGTTATATTATAATAGGGTCTAGGGTTTTCAAGTAAAATACGGAAATAGCTGAAATGCTTACATCTCACATTCCAACATAGTTGGGCACAACTAATACGTACGGCACTTATTGGAGTTTGGATTCCATACAATGGCAGGGCTACCGGGGTACCGCCCGTCACAGTACGTGGCCTAGATCACCGTACCGAGGATCACTCCCAATCCCCTGCAACACAAGGCCGGAACATCCCTTACTGGATAATTCCCGCACAAGATACCTCACGGTTGGGATCAGCAACCGCACCACTAAGTCGAAAATAGAAAGGGACATCTAGACAGAGGTAATCTTGTCCTACTTGGGTGCTACCCACTAACCTTGCTGCACCTCCCCTGTTTTAGCCATTCCCGGTTTGTGAGGCTTGAGGTCACGATTACCTTTAAAAAGAACACATCTATCTTAGAATGCTCATCGTCCACCTGACGATGTGCTGAAAGCATTCAATCCATATAAGTTCGTTCCAGGTTCGAACGAAACCGAAGGCATTATTTCGTTACACTCGTTTTGGAATCACCCTCAGAGTTAACGACAATAACCCTTGCACTCTGAATCTTCATCTTCACTTGATTCACGACCTATCGTTAATTTGGATCGATGTGGTATTCGGGTCTCCAGACCTGGAAATCCGGTATACGGAAACCCGATCCCGGTCTCATCGAAATCCAAAGCGTATCTTTTAAGGCCAAGTTGTTTTAAAGTTAAAACAATTCAATTCAATTATCTTTATACACATAGAAGGATAATTCACAATAGATAATCAACATTATCAGATAATCCATATTATCATCACAATTCAACTAAACATCCATATCACACAGCATATATCTCATCAGAGATATCAATCAATGCAAAGCATTCAATATTATCATCCATTCTTAAGTAATGATTTATACCATTTCTAATTAATTTAAAATGAATTAAATTAATTACTTCATTCTATAAATCCTTCTTACTTAACCATTAATTAATTATAATCAATTAATTAATTATCTTCTAATAATTCATTTCAATTAATCATCTTGATTAATTATCTTTTGATTACATTCAAGTAATTTATCTTTAATTAATTATTTAAATTAATTATCCTTAACCACTTATAGTAATTAACCTTTAATTACTTCATTAATTAATTAACTAAAATTTATTAAGTTAATCAACTATATTTAATTATATTAATCCTTAATTAATTACATTGATTAATTACTTCATTTATTAATTATTACTTAATTAACCAATCTTAATTACATCATTAATTATATTAATTAATGATCCTTAATTACAACTTAATTATTAATTACTTAATTAAATTAATTACATTAAGTAATTAACCTTTAATTAAACAACATTTATTAATCACCCTTGATTAATCTTCAATCAGTAATTAATTACCCTTAATTACTTTCATTAACTAAATTAATTACTCCTTAATTAATTTCTTAATTAATCCCTTGATTAATTATTCAAAGTAATTAACTCAAATTACTTCTATTAATAAAATCATTTATTCAACTAATTACTTCCAGTAATTATTTTATTATTTACTTCCCTAAATAATCTTACCTTAATAATTACATTAAGTAATTATTATCAAATCATCTCTTGATTATTCTAAATTAATTAAACTTAATTAATTAATTTAACTAAATCAAATTAACTTCAATTAATTACAATAAGTAATTAATTCTTAATTACTTCCAATAAGTAATTACATTTAAACAATTTCATAAATGATTATTCTTAAATTAATTAAACTAATTAATTATCAAAATTAATCCTATTAATTCATTATTTAATAACCCATAGTTAATGACCTCATTAACTATTATTTAATTACTTTCCTTAAGTAATTAACTTATATTAATATTATTAATTCTAAATTAATAAATCTTAATAACCAATTAATCAATCTCTAATTATTTAATTAATTAAGTGTTATCCATAACTTAATTAATATTTAATTACTTTATTAATTTATTCTTAATCATTAATTAATATTCTAACTTATAATCCTTAATTATAAATTAATCATTCCTAGTTAATTTATCTTAATCATTAATTAAAATCAAATCCTATTTAATTAATGAATCTTAATTACAAGTTAATTATTCTAAAAATAATTAATCCTAAATCTTTAAGATTAAACCTTTAATTACTTTTAAGTAATTATTTATTTCATTAATTTATTAGATAAATTAATTATCCATTTAATTACTCTAATTATTAAATGCATACAAATCATTAACTTATAATTTAACTTCAACAAGTTTTAAAATTAATTTTAAAACCTTTAAATGATAAATAATATTTTTCTTATAAAAGAAATCTTACAAGATTTAAACAAATCCCTTTTTAATTTCAAAACATTTAAATTTAACAAACATTTAAACTTATTAAAACATTTGAATTTATAAAACTTATTTATCTTAAATCTAAGATTCAAAACTAAACTTGAATCCATATTTTAAAATTTTGATTTCAAATTCCTGTCCTAATATTTCTTCACCATTTAAATTCAGTTTAAAATTTAAACTAACAGGCTTTTAAAAACCTGGCAACACATAATTACCCGAGACCTTACAAAATTACTTCGAGTCGCATACCTAAAAACTTCGAACATCACTCGAAACAATTCGAGAAAAACTCGAGTGGCCTTTCCCTGTAAAACCAGACTTCGCCAGATATCTTGATTCCACCGTGCACGTGCACCGCCCGACCAGTCCACTCCGACCATCGCCGAGCATCCCCACAATCATCAGTTTGTCACATAAAAGCTCGAAATCAAATCGAGGCTTCAAGTCGAACCTGGATACAACAACCGGCACTATCATCAAAACCTGTCAACTGCTCGCCCTCAACTCCCCAGTCACCAGAGAATCGTCACCATCGACCATGGCTTCCCTTATACTCCAGCTTCCATTTCCCAAAGTTGTGTTGAACTCGATCAACTAGAGATTCACTACCGATCGAAATCAAAACCAAGCAAAACTAGGTTTCCAGACTTCATCAACCTCCCATCGCCTCCACCGAGCCCTGTTCATCTTCCTGGCATTTTTGCCACACCCTCTGATCACTACACTACCTCCACCAAGAACCCCAAACCTTCTGATCAACTCGATCACCACAGATTTACTAAAACCCATTTCCAGTTCAAATACGTACTACAGTCTCAATTTCTAACCAAACACTATGATTTTATTTTTAAAAAATCATCTTTTTGTTTATGTTTTCAGTTTATAATACTGAATTTATAATTTATTATGTTTGAGTTTTTGACTTGTATTCAGTTTGCTCAGTTTTTCTTGATTCCAGAGATATTACCTATTTATTTTAACTTAAATAATTTTTAAACTTTATTCAATGATAAAACAAACAAATTTTGTTTAAATACTAAATCCTAATAATGACTAGATCAAGAGATAAAGCATTTTAAATCAAATCCTAAATTTTGAAACTGGGAACAGAACTACAGAAGTGTTCAGGTATACATTCATTTCTCATCTAAACATTCACTACTATATACACACAAACATATTTGGCTTCAGATAATAATCATGCAACCTTATTTCATATACTTAAAATTTTTAAAAGTGATATTACTCACTGTTATTTATAAACTTTCAAATATTTAAACACAACAGAGCATATATACAGACATTCAATACTATCACATACACATGCATCCATTTCAATCCAGATTTTTAGGCAAGCAACATGATTTTCATTTATATATCAAAGTTAAATCCAGGGTTTTAAACTGTTTTTAAAATTTTAGTTTACTCACCTGAAAACAGAGAGCAGGCTTTAATTGCTTAATTTGGAACTTGCTTTGTTTTTGAATTTAAGACTTACATGCTTGCCTTTTTGAAATTTGTTGAAGTGATGACTCCAGCTTGATTCCAGACCAAAGAAAATACACGCAGCCCTTTTTGATTTTGATTAAAACTCAGGTTGAAAAGAAAATGCTTGCATTTTTGTTGCTCTCAGGTTTTTGGAAAAATACAGATGCTTAGGAATAAAGCATGCAGGCTCTGATTTTTGGTTTTTGAGGAGTTTGTTCACTGATTTGTTTACAAGCTTGAAATGCTTTTCCAGGTTACAAATTTGAAAAATCTGTTCATGCTTGAGGAAAGAGGTTTGGACAGGGTTTTAAACTTGAAAATGTTTTCAGGAAATTTGGGAATTGTTTTGATTTTTCTTTTAGTTTTGAGGAAGGTTTCAGATTTGTCTTAGGAAGATTGTTTGGATTTTGAGTTTTCTCCTTAGCTTTTTGAAAAAGAATGGCAAAAGAAATGAAAGGAAGAAAAACATATTTGCATGGGCTGAAATTTTATTAAATAAAAATAAAAAGAAAACCAAACTTAAAATGCCACTTGTTAAGATAATTTACATTTGTCACATTAAATGGTTTATTACTTAACACATGTTAATTTAGCTCTCAAATGTTTACACTTGTCTTGTAAGTAATTTGTATTTATAATTTAAGTGTTAATAAAAAGCTTTTAACTTAATTAATTAGTTTTTAATACTTAGATATATATATATAGATAACTTTAAAGAGTAAAACCAATTATATTTATATATAAAATTCAAACCAAAGATTTCTAATTACAATATATATACAAATATATATATTCATTATAAATAGAAAACATTTTATTTAGCTTTTAAAAGATAAATTCACTAATTTAAATATTTATTAAAGAAGATTATTAAATTAATTCAAATTAAATTACAAAATTATCAAATCAATTTAATTTTTTTAATACAGATTATTAAATTGATATTGCCTAAAATTCAGGGATATCACAATGGGGGTGGGGGGGTAGGGCCCTCAATTGCAGGCATGGAGATTAAGCATGTGGTGGTGGGTCTAATTTGTTTGTGCTTGGGCCCATGCAATTTTAGGTGAGAAATTTAATGAATTAAATTATTTTATATGCATATATAGTTAGTATTCTTTGAAATGCTATATCGTATTCATATGAAATTCGTTTGACTCGTGGTTTTTTGCGTTAGACTCATATTGATGAGTAGAACGCTTTAGCATAAATAGTTGATAATTTTGGTATACTATAATTTAATGATATATTAATACTGACTGACTTTAATTACGTTAATTTGGATAATTATGTAATTAAATTAATTATACTTAATGGGTATTATTTATTTGGCCAAATAAACACCGCACCGTTAAAATAATTTTCAATAGAGTAATTTGGACACCTGCTTAACAGAATAAAACACCGTTCCACTAACTAAATTTAATTAAACATCTTAATAGCAGAATAAATCAGAGTTTTGCTATTTTATAGATTTGTACATCTAATTATATGTTGTTAATTCATATGCTAATTAATCAAAATTTAATAAGTGACGTGTTAACCAGAAATGGTTAATTGTTGAATTTAATTGCATAGATGTTGATTATGTAAATACTAGTGACTAACATGGAAAGTTAAATTGAATAAAATGGTGACTTGTGTAAGTACCATTATGATCGCTTAGTTTCTTTCGAAATTTAAAAAACAATGGATTTAAATCAACATCAATTTTAAACAATTATAAATGTTTTATATAATTATTATTGTAGTAAAGCGTTTGTATAATAATTATTTTATTAACTATGTTTTAAAATTAACTTATTTATAGTCTAAATATTGTTTAAAATTATTAAATTAGATTCTAATATGGTCTGAAGTTATTTTATACTTTAATATGATTTAAAGTTATTTATAATAATTTATTTTGTAGTTAGCTATTATTTTAAAATTAATTGTTATATTGAAGTTAATTTATTTCAGATTTAATTATTATATCAATGTTAAGTTATTATTTTGATTAATTATGTAAAATTAGTTATTTTATATATTAAAGTTGATTACTTTATTTCAAAGTTATTTGTTATATTATGAATATTTTAAAGGTTAATTTTCTATAATAATAATTTTTTTAAAAGTTTATTTATTTATATTGTTATGTTAATATTGTTTTAAAAGTTAATTTATTAATATGTCAATATTGCTTGTCACTTGAGGGTGCGTCTGACATACATCCCTAGTAAGGTTTGAAAATACACAAAACATTCCTCTTATTTTTAAATAAGTTTTCGGTCTCTATTTTCAAATTCACGCGCTCACAAAGACCCAAACACCCTTTACATTTTTAACATTTCAAACGCGTATAACTTTCTATAGAAACATCGGATCAGCATACCGTTTTCCCCAAAAAATCAAAATATTTATGATCTTTAAAATGACATCCATTATTGATACCAAAAAAGTCATATTTGCAGTAAATGTGCAATTATTCTATATATATTTGCAGACAGTTCTGCAAATTTTGATCATCTTTGATTTTTCTTTAAATCTGCAACTATTGCATACAATTGCAGATATTTCTACAATTATATGGTATAATTGCAGACTATTGCATTTAATTGTAGACATTTTTGCAATTATATGGTATAATTGCAGACATGTCTGCAACTATTACATATAATTGCATGATATAATTGTAGACATTTCTGCAATATTGCATATAGCTTGTCCTACCGTTGTTTTTACATATGCACAATTTCACTCGTTAGAAAGATAATAAAATTGGTGATTTAATGGTGAAAACGGTTTGTTAATCCGTCGTTTCTACAAGAAGTTATTGCGTTTTAAAGATTGATAATTAATGAGGTGAAAATTTTAATTATAGATGTGAGAATAACATCCATATATGAAGAAATCAACATTGCTGCAATGGAAAAGAGGGGTATTGTAGGGAAGAAAATTGTAATATTTGAAAATAGAGATGTAATTTATATATTTTTATAACGAGGATGTTTTGTATATTAAGTTTGATATTAGAGATGTGTCTCTTATTTTCACTTGAAGTTATTTAAGTATATTTTAATATTGTGTAAAGTTACTTAATGATATTTTAAATATGGTTTAAAGATAATTAATTGTTTATTTTAGATATTTTAGATAATAATTTGTTTTATTTAAAAGTGTTTTAAATAATAGATTATTTTATGAAAGGAGTCTAAAAATAATAAATTGTTTATTAAAAAGGAATCATTTTAAATGGAAAGACTTATATAAAGGTTTTTATTTAATAAAAAGAATTCATTAAGGGAATTTATAAATTTGGGAAGAGCTGTTGGGAAATTGGATAGAAGTTAGGTTTAATTGTTGCAAAGATTTATAAAAGGAGTTTTATAAATGACTTTGGAAATTTATAGATAAAGTTTTATAAATAAACTTGGAGATTTATACAGAAGTTTTATAAAAAGATTTGGAAATTTAGAACGGAGATATTTATAAAAGAAAGGGGATTTATAAAAAGTAATAGTGTTTTGGGTTATTCATATCTCTATTTTAATGATATTTGTTTTGATCCATTCAATATGATATTGAAAATAAAAAATCTTTCTTAAATGATTGTAATTATACTTATACCATCATATAAGTATATGGAATGTTTTCTAAGTTTTGAAAGTGAAATGGTTTGTGAATATACTTATACTGGTGAGAAAAGTATATGAATATTTTAATAAATATTTGGAGGGTGATTTTTAAATAAATAACAGATTAATTTAAAAGGCTCAGTGGTTTCCGTGGGAAATGTAATTTCTGTTTGAATGTTTGTTTAATTGATAGTTAAATAACCGACCATTAACAACTTGGCCTAAATCATATAATTCTTCTTAATTTTGGTGGTAGAGAAGTATTCTTTCCCTACTTAACACCAGAGGATATAACTCTACAAAAATCTAGGGAGACAAGGGGATTATATGGTATAGTTACTATCGATGGTGCTATACTGTATATATAAACCGGTTTTGTTCTTCTAGGACAAATGATAAGGAAACCTGTCCTCTTAAAAGGTTAGGAAGTGATCTCCACTCTTATGTATTGTCTGGTTATTTCTAAAGAACCGGAGTTGAGTTTACTGGAATTAACGATTTGGTTTTGGGTCAACCGGTAAGCGAAAAAAGTGTAATTATATGAGATGGCTATATACCGTAACCACTCCAATACCATATGCATGTTCTTCATTTTGGAAGAGGTTTGAGATAATGGTATCAAGTGATTGAAGTGCAAGAGCTACTTGCGACTAATCCTGAGGGTGATTCCAAAATGAATGTAGTAGAAGTAGTGCCTTCGGTTTGTTTTTATCCTGAACAACTTGTATGAATGAATACTAGCATTACATTGATACATGTAGGGTAGTGTTAGCATTTCAAGTGGGAACTGCTAAGTGGAAAAAGGTAAAGCATGATCTCAACAAACCTCACAACCTAGTAATGACTAAATTGGGGACGTAGCAGAGCTATGTGGTTAGCTACCATTATGAGCATCGTTCCTTTTTCTAAATCTGTTTCCTCGAGTTAGTATGCGAACAGGCACCGAGGGGCAAATTAAGGCAGCCTCGGTGTCGAGGCATGATGTAACACGATCTGTCATGTTAAAGGGGCACCCGACTTTGTGTAGCTAAGGTGTAACTGGTTGCAGTCTCAAGTACATTTTTCTAGAGGTGTATTTTCAAAAGGTAGTCCATTACCTTGCCATGTTGGAATCCATTTCCTTATACGAGCCTTACTGTTTGATTGTAGAACCAAGTATGCTGGACTATAATTAATGTAACCATTTCGGCTATGATTCAATATGTATTTTAAAACCCTAGACAATGTCATACTATCACTAGATTTTATAATAAAAATGTTTGGTTATCGTAAGGTAAAAATCTGTCTGCATTTATGTGCGGCGTAGTCTTACGAGATACCTTTTATTTGAAAAGGGTTTCACATATAGTGATCAATATGATTGATTTAAGTTTTCTCAAGATGGTTTTACCAGACTGACCCAAGCGTTGTTTTTCTATAATGCTTGGTCAGTCCAAGCATATTTTCCAGATTTAGTTGGATATTTTGGAGCTTTCAAGAGACGAACTGAGTTCTCTTAAACGTATTCACATATCTTATATCTTCCGCTGTTTTATTATTCTTGATTTCTGTCTGTATTTATCACAAATTGTAAGGACAGACTATTATATCCAAGATAAAAATAGGTTAGTGTCCTGATGTTCTGTGCAATAAAGATAATTTATTTTTGTAAAGATCTTGCTTATATTATATATCTTTTTGTCACGATGTGATATTCTGTCTTATCTTCTATTTCTTTCATCTCAACAATCTGTCTTTTCGACACTCGGATATTTGACACAGGAACACTGGGTGTATTAATGTCGATTTTCAAGGGTCGAAAAGGCAAGTCATTAAAAATATAGACTCATATCTTAAACTTGTGATACTTAATGTTCTTAATAAATTTGATTGTGTTGGTTATGGCTTTCTTTGGTTTATGATGTATCATTCTTGTACGCTGAGCTACACCATATCTATTTTGTTTCTTACTTTTGCTAGATTAGTTATTGCATCTAAAACTATTTACTTTTGATTAAACATATCAAAATTTTAAACATGATAAACTGACATAATGGTTTGAAAATATTTTAGATATAAGACTATAACATGGTAATAAAAAAGATAAATATTTTTAATGCTTTTTAAGTGCTAAAACAACTTATTTTTTATCTTCTACTTCCATTTTATCTTTTATATTTTATAGTTCTAAATGTTGAAAAGTAAGTTTTGTTTTCTTACCTTTGCCTTTTATTCTTTTAAATACAAAAATATAAAATATATATTGGAAAAATATAAATTAGGTTTTTAATGTTTCTAAAATACTTAAACAATTTATCTTTTAGTTGAAATATTTATGTTTTACCATTTTAAATACTCACAACCAAGATTCAATATTATAACATCATCATCATCATAAACATAACGATAGTTCTCTAAATGTTAATAAAACAATAAAGTAAACCATCTTTTACATTTTAACTTTCACTTTTATCTTTTACATTTTGCCGCTTGGAATATGTACACAAAAGGTATAACATAGTAACATGGTAATCATAAAGATTTACTTTTTGTAGTACTAAAATGGTAAAATAATTTGTCTTATAATCATGCATTTTAAAATAAGAAATTGACTTATTATTTTATTTATGTCCATTACCAATAGATTTTTCTTTCACTGTAAATTTGAATAATTTTATATATACATCAAAAATAAAAAATAAAAATAAAATACAACAAAAAGATATCATTTCTACATAAAATTTTGATGTATCAACTAAAAAGAGAGAGTATTTGAGTGTTTCTATTATTTCTACATTCAAAATATTTAATATGTCAAACTAGTTTATCTTTCTTACTTTACCTTTTATATATTGATAAAAATAGTAACAATATCTTGAAAATGATTTTGAAGAGATATTTGAGATAAAACAAAATCCATAACATTACTAATTTCTGTAGTTCACGTAAATTGATGTCTTCATTTGTTTTTTATAGAAAAATTAAGTAAATTTACCTTTTTTATTTATTACCGTAGTTAAAATATTATTTCAATTTAATATTTTCTAATATATTTGCTCATAAATAAATTTAAAAATGATGTTATAAATTATTTAAACTTTATTATTTTCAAAATAATTTCAACATGTTCATAAAGCAGCTTAGTTTTTTCCATAAAAGATAACTAAAAATATCCTTTTAAATAATATAAAATGAATTAACCTTTTTTGAAAAGGTAAATGAATTTTTTCTTTTTAAAAATAAATGAATTCACTTTCAAAGAAAGAAAAATGTTTATTTTCAAACAGATAAAAACACATATAATATCTAATAACTCAGACATAAACTTTACTTTTTACATTAAAAGGCAAATGAATTTATATTTTTAAGACTAATGTTGATTTATCTTTTAGTTTAAGGAAAAGATATATGTATTCATTTATTTATTAGAAATAAAAGATAAACTAGTTTATCCTTTTTGATAGAATAAATAAATTAAATTATGTGGATAATGTTATTTTCTTGAAAAATGATAAATGAAATTATCATTTTGTGGAAAGATAAATTTATTTTTATTATTTTAAATTTATTTTTTTAAAAGATAAATGAATTTTATCAACAAAAATAAATTAAACTATGTGGATATGTTTTCTTCATTTTTTTATAGTTATTTTATATGTTGGCTAATAATCTTCGTTTGTAGGCCAAGCCGGAGTTAAGGCTAACAAAGTATGATCTCCTGAGCAGTTGCTTAAGAGCTTCGTCAATTGTTTGAAAGAGTGAAAATAGGTTTTGATCACTGTCTCTGCTGTCACAACTAAGTTTACAGTGTCATTTATATCACTGAAAGAGATACCATCACTATTGACAAGCACATTAAGGTCTGCAAAGAGGTTGGTATGGTCGCAATGAGAATAGAATTTGGGCATATGAAAGGATATGATACCTTAAGTCTGTAAATTCAATGATTTCTCTCGTAACATCTAATGCATGAATAAATTAAAATATTCTTCTTCATGCTTCAACTGTGAGACTAAGAGATTGAAACTAAGATATTATATGTTTTGAAGAACATGATTGTGGGATCATATATTGAAATACTATTATTTATTGTATCATTTAAGCTTGTTTATATCATTTATGTGAAAGAAAAGCTCTGTCTCAACTGTATTACTATGATAGTATCACTGAATGTTTGTTTTTGTGGTAAATTTGAAGCTTAAAACGTTGGTGTTTATTATGCGATGTTGAGATAAAACACATAGCTAAATCTTTATTTTTTTTGTCCTCACTCTTGCATTTTAATTCCTACTGTTACTTTATTGGTTTTACATTAGTTTCATCATGTATTATTATTGACAAAACATCATCACATGCTCATTGCATGCCATAATCGGTGTGTTTCATAATAGAGAATTTTGAGGGATCATCTGTATACTGACTTTTGCATTCATATGTAAAGTAACAAGTCAACAAAAATACACACCATCTGCTAAAACAAATATTATTTGCTCAATACCAATCATATTATAAACAGTAAAGATGAAAAGAGCAAACACTACAAAAAGGTATGTAACTCACATTGCATTCTCATTTAGTTTCAATCATACATTAAAAACAGATGCATAATATATCACATGAAACTAAACACTTATTTGAACCCATGTATATATTATATTTGACAAATACAATTATATAGAAAGCTGTTGGATAGCTTGCACTTTTTACAGCAAATAAAATGTTTCCACTCTCCAACCCTAACACATTCATGCAACAGTTTACTGCCTACTTGTATTCTTTAAACTTCAGCTTGCAAACATCATTACTGAGGCTGACTGCAACCTTTAGCGCCTTGGGTATACTAATAAGGTTCACCTTCACATGCTCTTTCTTTTACCTCCGCTAGTGCTTATACTCAAATGGTTATGCGTTTTAATTCAAGTGTTTTTTCCCTTTGGGCCTGAGATTACCATGCCTGGATTTGTTCTTCGGTAGCATGCCCAATTCATTATTACTTAATTAAAGATTCTTCTTTCATTTTCACATGTTATTGGTTCTAGCTCTTTGGTTCTTATGCTCTACATGTTGAAATCGAAGATGATCTCGATGAGTTCAAAATGAGAAGAAATATTCTAAATAATACGTCAACAATGAGAAATGCATGCAATGCCCTGTGAGCCAATTCATCCATGTAATAAGCCATTTAAAATCCTCTGTTGGTAAACTTTTTGAAATAAACCTTCTTAATAATAAGATGTACACGAAGTCAATTATAAAGTCATGTTCAAAGCTTTAACTCACAAGAGGACTTGGGAGCAACTCAATAATCCAGTAATTACTAGCAAGAAACCAGCATAACATCATACTCCATTTTGTTTACTAGAAAACTTCTTCCCTGTTGTAATAGGTAGAACCAAATATTTCAATAGGCATATAGTAATTAAATGTCATTTACTAACATACGTAAATCATTTTCAACCATCATTTCATATGTTATTAGCTTATCAATATCCATACATTACCAAACATGCATTACTTAACAACTTAAGCACTTTATGTCCAAATCTTACAGTTTTGCCTCCTATCAAGCAGTGATCATTTTCAGTTGTTAAGTACTTTATAAGAAGATCGGTATCATCTCTAAAAAAAAATGTAAAATTCATAGTTTCCAAATGTTAAAAGTTTATCATGTCTTAAATAGACTAAAGCATAAGCTCAAGAAATAACAGGCTAAAATATTTACAAGAAATGAAGTAAATGTTGTATAATCTCCCAAAGACATGTGTAACGTCCCGCCTTTTCGTACGGTTTAAATCGACGATAAACCACACACGTCATGTAATGACCCAGAATTTCTGATATTTGAAATTCGTAATATTTAATTGATTTTAAATATTAACAAGTGAAATTAATAAATCAAATAATTTATTTTTCGAATAACTGGATTTAATTGGATAATTAAATCGATAATTTAATATTTGAAATTCCATAAATAATTGAAATCTGGATTAAATGTGAATGAAAATGATTTATAAAGTTATATTAAATCATATTGAAGTTATAGTGATGTTATAGAACTTTTAAAATTGAATTAAAAGTTAAATTGTGAAAATTGAATATTTTAATATTAAATCGACTAGTGAAATTAGCCATTTTTTGAACAGTCTCAGAATTGGACGAAACTAGTTCCATTGGATCCATAATAGTTTGTTATTATCGGATTTCAATTTTCGTAGCAATCGGAGTTATCGTTTGGCCGTGGCAGCTCGAAACGCATCGAAATTGTTTTAATATTAATTTGGCGAGTTAAAATAGTCATTTTTCAAACAGTCTCGGATTTCAATGAAACCAGTTTCATCGGATCCGCAATGTGATATTATTGTATCAAATTTTGTGTCAATTGGATTTACCGTTTGTCCGGGGCAAGCCAAAACGCATCGAAATCGGTTTAATTTAAAATCGATCATTTAATTCCGTAACTCGCACATATGACCGAATTAGCTCCCGAAACACGTTCAATTGTGTTTGGAACGTGGGGTAAACCTTAGAAACGTCAGCCGGCATGCTTCGTTTCGAGTTCGAAAATTTTCAAGATGAATAGTGTTTCGATATTTTCTATAAAAGCACCTCCATTCTTCACATTTGCAAAGAGAAACCCTAACCCTAGTTCAGCCACCACCCCCTCTTCAATGGCCGAAAATCACTCTCCTTATCCATCAATTTTCTTCCAATCCACAAACAATTGGCAAAAGTCATCAACTACAAAGTTATAGATCTCATCGAGATCTACGATCTCAACGGTGGAGATCGAAAATCATGCGACGGATCAATGGCAAATCTCGTTCGAACGTTCTACGTTCAACCACGAAATTCGAGCAAAATACATAGCCGAGCTTGCCGGCGTTCATGGAGATGGTGGTGCTCGCTTCGGCGCACGAGATGGTGGTTGGTGATCATCTTCCGTTCAACCATGTGGGGTGCGTCGTACGAATTTTTGAACGTGATTGTGTCTTCACGCGCATGTTACTGGGAGGAAGAAGAGATAACGTGCATGGCCTAGATTCTCATTTTTGAAATCAATGGCCTGGATTAAAGGTTGTAAAAATATAAAAAGAAATTAGTGAATTTATTATATTTTAATTCGTTCAAACTTTAAAATAGCATAACTTTTTCATACGAGGTCCGTTTCGCACGAAACGAATTGCGTTGGAACTGTATTGACGAGCACTACGCAGTGGAGCTGGATTGGGATTTATTTGAGCTAGTGAAAATTTCGGGTAAAATTAAATGCTCGTTTAATTTTATTTGAAATAAAACGCTACAACCGTTATTGAACTCAAGGTGAGAACTTCTCACTCAATCGAATTGATTCGATTTAAATTTTAAATAGTTAGATTTTAAATTGTTGATTGTATGCCTGGATGATAAATTATTATCAATTATTGATTGTGTTAAATAGACATTATACGCCGTATATTAAGCAGAGGTTATTTATTAAAAACATATACCGCGAATATTCCAATGTTTAGTGGAATTGGTATTATATATGTATTTGGAGTTGATTTCCCACATTATATAGTGGATGAGACCCTATTGCACCGTATAATAGCGGATAATATTTTATAAATCCCATATATCGCAATATTCCGTATTGGAACGGAATTGGTATTGTGCTAACATCTGTGGATGCAGGGAAACAGGTTGGAGGGATCCAACTGGATTCTTCAACTGTATTGATTTATTTACAGATATTGTTATATATTCTGTTGTAATATCGATATATGATGTTTGGATGCCGTGATTGATTATTTGGTGTTGTTGCATCATCAGATCCATTTTTGAAGTTTAAAAATAACGATTTTGATTTTAAAGGGATTTTTAAAGTGATTTTTGAGATTATACGTTTTATTAAAATTTTGAAATTGATTCATTTTAAATAAATAAACATTTTAAATTTTAATATTATAAAAATTATTATTTTTGTGAAATATAACCAAAGTGTGATTTTTGAAATAAATAATTGATTGATTTATAAAATGGTTTAAATTGGGATTTTTGAATAATTATAAACGATTTATATAAAAGATTTATAAAATTGATATTTATAAATTAAAATATTGGAATTATAAAACGAGTTTTTATAAGTGTTAGAGGAAAGTATAAATGGATTTCATAAGTGAATGAAATTAATAGATTTATAATGTGAAGTTATAAAATGAATAGATGTTGTAAAATAAAAGATTTATAAGTAATTTAGTTATAAATTAGATTTTGGCACTTAAATGGGATATAAATAGAATTTACTAATAAAATGATTTTATAAGTTGAAATTGTTATAAAATATATAAAAGTGAATTTATAAACATTGTTTTATAAATCTGAAATCAATTGAATTTGACAAATGAAATATAGAAGGTTATTAAAGGAGATATATTCGTGATTTTGGACAGCGAATTATCTTTTAAGTTAAATGTTGTAAAAAAATAAGAGTTTGGTTGGGAATTTTATTCACGATTTTGGACAGTGGATAATTCTTTAAATAAAATGTGTAGAAATGTTGAATTTGAGTAACGAAGTATATTCACGATTTTGGACAGTGAATAATATATTTAAGAAATATTTTAAAGTGATACTTTAAATAGAATCAAAACAAAGTTAATTATTTTAGAAATGTTATTAAAATGCATTAAGTATCGAATACATAGATTTCAACATTCATTGTTGAAATAGACGTTTCGAGGAATAAGGAAATGGTGGACTATAACACTATTGTTATAGTAAACGGTTTCCGAAAGGAAATGTTTTATATAGTATTGGGATTTATATCTATTTAAATTTCGAATCCCTATACTAGTGATTTTGAGTTGTCGTAACAATGTTTTACGTAACCTTCATTTTGACTCAAATGAATGTGTTTGAAGAGGATGTTTTCCTTAAAAGAATGAAATATATACTTAAAAATGATTTAAGTATATTGAATAGTTTCCAAGTGTTGAAAATAAATGGATTTGTGAATTACCTATTATTAAATAAGTATGGAAATATTTTCCAATATGAAGTGAAAGGTTTGAGATTTTATCTTTTAAAGATAAATTGAAAAATGAATATTTGAAATTTGTTTTCAAATGGTTGAAGTGTGGAAATTATATATCTTGTAAAGATATTTTTGGAAAATAAATAATTTGGAAAATTATTTGGAATCTGATGATGTTGTGCAGACCTATTGATAGTTAAATAACCGACTATCAATAATTACCTTGAATGGGTATTTGTTGTGATTTGTTTGAAAATGAATGCCACACTTATTTTCAAAATATTATGCTCAATATTCGGGTT
Organism: Allium fistulosum; assembly: GCA_030737815.1. Taxonomy (NCBI): domain Eukaryota; kingdom Viridiplantae; phylum Streptophyta; class Magnoliopsida; order Asparagales; family Amaryllidaceae; genus Allium; species Allium fistulosum. Next base: position 286,601,538 of record CM060907.1, on the reverse strand, counting down.
AGCCGGGAAAGGACCTTTGGATCGTATAACTCATTCCGAATATGTGATACATCGTAATGGATTGCATTTGATGACCGGTGTTGAAGACCAGATATTTTTGAAAACGGAAGGATTACCGTCGAGTTACTCTGCATCGGCTGGTCTCCGATATAGAGGTTTTATCACCCTTAGTGACAGGAAGTCCGGACGTGATTAGGGAATATCTGGATTGCAAGGACTTCTTTGGAAGTGCCTTCGGTTTTGTTCGATCCCAGAACAGACTTGTATGGTTGTGTGTCTGACGTTACATTTTGAAATATAAAGCTGGTTTCTATCAAATACATTTCTGTTGGTGGCGGAGAATTTATTCTCTTAGCTTAACACCCTTCTCTGAGACGTACGAGCTCAGAGGTTATGTAGTTGATGGTTATTATTGATATATTCCCAATTTGGTAGCGTGGCATGCTGAGTGTTGTTGTGATGATCATTTGATTGATCATTTGTTGATCAAAGCATGGCTTCGTGCCTAGCTTTGTGGACGAGACTTCGTCGGACCTCACACCCCGGAAATGGTCAAAACAGGAAGGATGCAGCAAGGTTATTAGGGGATAGCGCCCCCTTAGTGTATGTCATTTCCTTCTGGATAGAGGTTGTATCATGGTATGGAGCCCAGATATTTAACCTATGTTGTTGCTGCAAATTTATTACTTTGTGGTTGCTGGTATCGAGGATCCTCGGATGAAGGTCGGTTACGACCGGGGGATGGCATATTCGTGTCAGTAGTTACCCAGCTAGGGGTAACCCGGCCTTGTGTTGGCAGAGATCTAACCGTAATGTTAGGTTATTTCTTGGGGTCGTCTTTCCAGAGGCGTACCTATGTGGCAATGGGAAGTTCCTTGGCCTGACCATTTGTTGGAAATCCAAACTCCAATACGAACTTTATACGGTTTTAATTGTAGAACCTGCCATTTACGTATGGTGGTCACCACTGTTTAGATGGTAGCTATAGTAGGCATACAATAATGGTTGTATGTTGGCTAAGATTAATATTATACTTTCGAAATATTTTCTGCACTGTGCACTAATAATAATAATATTAACTAATTTTGCGTAGTAAGCATCTTTGACTATCATAAGGAGAAATCTCCTCCGATTCTGCGTTTGCATTGTGTGTGTGTGTGCAGGAGGCCTTATGGTAGTTCCATTTTCCAAAAGCATTGCGAATTGACTTTAAAATTATCTTGTTGTTTGTTTTAAAGATAAATAACTGTTTTAGTTCTCACACCAGTCCCATGACTGACCTGGAGTTTATTGTTCCCTTCCTAAACTCTGGGTGCCCACCAATTTCCACACGGGCAGTCTAGAGTTAGGTTATCAGGTTATTCTGGATTTTGGAGTGCTATGGAGCTCAAGTGACGAGCTGGATGGCAAGACGTACTACTAGTACATGATACTATCTATTCCATTGTGTATTCTATATGAGGACATGTTTATATAACTATCCATTGATGTGCTGTGTTGTATATTGTTGTTGTACACTCTGATGATGTAATGTATAAACTGATATAGTTCTTTTGATTAATGATTATTCATTTATCTATTATATGTTGTTCCGCAGCGACTGTGAGATTCTGATGTTGTTTTGTTGTCTTTCTTTCTTTTCTTCTATCTTTTTCTTCTACCTCTTCTTTTAACCCTAACAATTCGGTTTTTCGGCATTCATTTGGACGACATTTGATACAGTGGACGTATTGATGTCGATTTTCGGATCCCACTAAAATCGAAGTCGTTACAACGTGGTATCAGAGCATATGGTTAAGCGACAACCATGGCTCTGTTGGGTGTTACTCATTAGAGATGGAGTCAGTAGTACTCTAGAATGAGTTGAGTGTAATAATAGATACGAGCGCGTATTTGTTAGTGAATATAAAATTGTTTTATATTGTGATGATTGATTTGTTGAGTGGTATATGGATTCTGGTCGGTATAGTCAGTACAACTCTATCGATAGGGATCTCTAAACACTTGTTCAGAATAATTCGGCACGATATTATTTTAAAATTGGGTAAATGAAATAATTTTTCCTCGATTATATTTTGAATATAAAGAAATAATTTTCAGAAATTATTAAAGTGTATATAATTGATTGTTTGGTTATTAAAAATGTAAATATATATATAAGTTAATAAAAGTTGTTTGAATGAGTTAAATAAAAGCCACAATTGTAAAAGAGTAAATTGTATAAGCAAACGAATTATAATGTATGAAGTTATAATTAAAATGATTTACAATGGTAAAATAATCTTATATATAAATAGTGAAATTATATAAGGAAAAGATTTATAAATGTGATTTATAAATAAAGGAATTTTTTTTGAAAGAATTTAAAAGCACTGGATTCACTACTGTTGCTGGGAAATAATAAGGATGATGACTGCAGCATCATCAGTATCATTTTCGAGTTTCTGTGTGATGGATTTGCTACCATAGTAAATTGAAATTGAAGTTTTGTTGTGGTAAACAGATTTGATTTAAAATCCAAGTTAAAGTTGATAAATATAAGTGAAATAAGTTTATACTTATAATATGAAATAAAATTAACTTTGGTAAAAGTTGAATATAATTTATTTAGAATGGGAATCTAAATTGAATTTATAAGTGGAAACTTAAGTTAATTTGAACAAAGGATGAATTGAAATGGAATATAACTTAAGTGAGGTTGAACGAAGTTGATCTTGGTATCAAAGTAAAATAATCAAGTGAATTAACTGGATGTGAACTTGAGTTATATAAATGAAATTTAACTTTATTTGTAAAATGAATTAGCAATTGAATTAATGAATGAATTGAATGTTAATCAATCGAATGTAAAAGAATTGATGTGGAATAATGAATGTAAATGTTAATTCATTAAAAGCTAATGTTATTGGAAGTTGAATAAATTTAATGGAAGTCAATTTAATGTTAAACCAATTGGAATTAAAAGTGTTGAACCAAATTGAATGTAAATTTAATAATTTGGTTGTGTTGAATATACATTGGTTGTTAAATGAATGTTGGTTGATTTCATATAAATTCATTAAGTGTTGATGAAATTGAATTAGCAAAATTGGAAGCTACAGTAATTGAATTCAAATTGAAAGTGAATGAATTTGAATAGAATTGAATTCGAATTAAATTGAAAATGAATGAATGTTAATAAAATCCAACGTTAATGAATCAACTATGATTAAATTGAAAACAAATTCAATGAATATAAATGAGAAGTGAATGTATATTGATTTGGTTATGAATGGATTTGGATAGACATTGATTTGTTGGATGATAGTTGTTCGATGGTTGTATTTGTTGCTTTTAAATGCATTGCTATGATTGGTACATGTAGTTGTTATGTTTCTATATGTTGTATATTGATATTATTTCATATCTACATGTTCTCATTTGTTTGATTGAGTGTTTAGTAGGTGCGGATGGCGTTTGCTTCGCATTTGGAGCTCGCTTTCGTGCTATATTAGCCGTATACGCTCGCTAATAATAAATAAGGTACATATCTCGGATTAAATATCGTATTTTTACACTTTTTTCCCTGCGGGATGCCTCATCACTTGATGAGATGTATATTTGTGATATATATACACTGTCATTTTTTTTCGGATCGAGCCGCGCAAAGGAGGTTATGGCGAAATTTTCCGAAAATTTAAGGCGTTGGAATATTTTTGAGAAATTTGAAAATTTTGAAAACTAAGTATGGTTTGAAAACTTAGTAAAGTTTTTGTAAGAAGTTTAACTATGAATTTTTGGAAAATTTAAACACTTAAGAGATTTGAAAAATCTAATTTGAATGGTTTGTTTTGGAAAGTTAATGGATTTTGTGAATTTTTCTTACTTGGTAATTTCGAGGACGAAATTCTTTTAAGGGGGGAAGTTTGCAACGACCCAGAATTTCTGATATTTGAAATTCGTAATATTTAATTGATTTTAAATATTAACAAGTGAAATTAATAAATCGAATAATTTATTTTTTGAATAACTGGATTTAATTGGATAATTAAATCGATAATTTAATATTTGAAATTCCAGAAATAATTGAAATCTGGATTAAATTTGAATGAAAATGATTTATAAAGTTATATTAAATCATATTGAAGTTATAGTGATGTTATAGAACTTTTAAAATTGAATTAAAAGTTAAATTGTGAAAATTGAATATTTTAATATTAAATCGACTAGTGAAATTAGCCATTTTTCGAACAGTCTCAGAATTGGACGAAACTAGTTCCATTGGATCCGTAATAGTTTGTTATTATCGGATTTCAATTTTCGTAGCAATCGGAGTTGTCGTTTGGCCGTGGCAGCTCGAAACGCATCGAAATTGTTTTAATATTAATTTGGCGAATTAAAATAGTCATTTTTCAAACAGTCTCGGATTTCGACGAAACTAGTTTCATCGGATCCATAATGTAATATTATTGTATGGTTTCAAATTTCGTGTCAATTGGATTTACCATTTGTCTGGGGCAAGCCAAAACGCATCGAAATCGGTTTAAATCGGTTTAATTTAAAATCGATCGTTTAATTCCGTAACTCGCACATATGACCGAATTAGCTCCCGAAACACATTCTATTGTTTTCGGAACGCGGGGTAAACCTTAGAAACGTCAGCCGGCACGCTTCATTTCGAGTTCGAAAATTTTCAAGATGAATAGTGTTTCAATGTTTTCTATAAAAGCACCTCCATTCTTCACATTTGCAAAGAGAAACTGTAACGATGCGACTTTTCGACGCTCGAAAGTCGACATTAATACGTCCACTGTATCAAATGCCGCGCAATCGAATGCCGGAAAACTGAACCATTAGGGTTAAAAGAAGAGGTAGAAGAAGACATAAGAAAAGAAAGAACAGAAAAACAGAAACAATATCAGAATCTCACATTTCGCAGCGGAACAATATATAATAGATAATCACTAGTCTTTTAAACAAAGAACTATATCAGTTTATACATACATCAATCAGAGTCAATATACAACTCGATACAACAATGGACAGTTATATAAACCTGTCCTCATACAGAATACACAACGGAAATAAATAACAAGTACGGAAGTACGTCTCGCCATCCAGCTTATCCCCAAAGCTCCAGAATATCCTGATACAAATAACTCTAAGCTTGCCCGTGTGGAAAATTTTGGGCACCCAGAGTTTAGAAGGGAACAATAAACTCCGAGTCAGTCATGGTGACTGGTGTGAGATCGTAAAACAGTTATTTTCACAAAGAAAATAAAATAGATTCGCAATGCTTTTTGGAAAATGAAACTACCATAAGACCTCCCACCACACACACAATGCAAACGCAGAATTGGAGGAGATTTCTTCTTATGATAGTCAAAGATGCTTACTACGCCAATCATTGGATTATTATTATTAATGTCTAGTGGGGAAAACATTTTGAAAGTATAATATTAATCTTAGCCAGCATACGACCAGTATCGTATGCCTACTATAGCTACCATCTAAACAGTGGTGACCACTATAAGTAAATGGTAGGTTCTACAACTAAAACCGTAAAATTTTCGTATTGGGAATTGGATTTCCAACAAATGGTCAGGCTAAGGAACTTCCTTTCCTATTGCCGAATGGGATCGCCTCTGGCTGGACGTCCCGAGAGACAAACTGCTCTCTGCCAAACAAGGTCGGGTTACCCCTATAACTAGGTAACTCACGAATATGTCATCCCCCGGTCCTTTGGGACCTTTATTCGAGCGCTCGGTAACCATCATCACACATAATAAATAAAGTGTGTCCACATGAGTAAGTATCTGGGCTCCATACCATGATACCACCCCTTTCCAGAAGGAAATGACATACCCTAAAGGGCGCGACCCTCATAACCTTGCCGCAACATTCCTGTTTCGACCATTTCCGGGTTGTTGAGGCCCTGACAAAGTCTCGTCCACAAAGCTACGCTTTTTCACAAAGCCGTGCTTTGATCACATATGATCAAATAAATGATCATCGTCACAGCAACACTCAGCATGCCACATTACCAAATTGGGAATATATCGCTGATAAATTTCAACTACATAACCTCTGAGCTCGTACGTCTCAGAGAAGGGTGTTAAGCTAAGAGAATAAATTCTCCGCCACCAACAGAAATGTATTTGAAAGAAATCAGCTCTATATCTAAAAATGTAATGTCAAACACGTAACCATACAAGTCTGTTCCGGTTTCGAACAGAACCGAAGGCACTTCCAAAGACGCCCATGCAAATCCGGATATTCACAATCCCGATAAAACTTCCCATCACAAAGGAAATCTCAATACCGTAGCTAACGGTGCAGAGACAATCGATAGGTCATCCTATCGTTTTCATAAATACCCGGTCTTCATCACCGGTCTTCAATACGATCCATATCGTCGTATTATTATTCGGAATGGGTTATCTGACACAAATGTCCTTTCCCGGCTAAACCAAATAATAAGCGTTTGTTTTAAAAACAAATTCAAATGTCGTTTCAAAGGCAATATTGATAATCGGTGATTTAACTATCAACAATATTCATAACAATCATCATATTCAAATAATTTTCCCAAATTATTTATTTCCAAATATCTTCACGAGATATATATATATATATATATATATATATATATATATTCCACACTTCACATTTGAAAATAAATTTCAAATCACAATTTCACCTTTCAACTTTTGAAAATTAATTTCAAATCAATTTCCTTACACGGAATATATTTCCAAATGTATCTTTTAAAAATCCACTTAGAACTTTTAATTTATATTTTAAAAGCCACTTTGAAAAATATACTCGGCTTTATAGTGAAAATACACTTTCACTTCAAAACGGTCCATTTAAACCAATTAAATAAATCCTTATCGATTTATTACAAATTTACGTTCAAAATCCGTAAATTTACTTTCACACTTAAAAATAAATCAGCGTTTTTTTTTAAAACAAATTTCCCCTTTCCTTTCATAAATTCCACTTGAATTTACATTTTCAAATCTTCACTTTTAATCCTAAAATCAAATTCCAAATTGATTTCTAAGTTTTATTTCAATACCAAATCAATTTCAAATTGATTTCTGAGTTTTATTTCAATAGAACAAAACACTGCAATTTATTACTAAGTTTATCTCCAAATAATAAATCATTTGCAAATCGACTTCCAAATTCATTTTTCAAACACTAAATCAATTTCAAATAAATTTTCCAATGATTTATTTTCCATTACCAAATTAATTACAAATTTGACTTCCAAATTTATTTCAACTCCAAATAAATTTCCAAATCGATTTCCCAAAGATTTATTTTCCAATACCAAATCAATTATCATTGGATTTCTAGAAATTTATCACTTTTAAAAATAAATTCCTTAATCTTTTCCAAACCCTTTAAAATTCCATTTTTTCAATATATTTTCCAACTTTTCAAAAAATACTATTCAAAATCCATTTATAACAATTTTTCCCATATTTTTGAAATAATTCGATAACATTTCAAAAATCAATTTTACGCTTTTAAAATTTCTTCTTTTAAATTTATTCAATTCTTTCAAAAGGAATTTACTTAAAATTTTCCATTTTAACTTCAAAATCCAATTTATATTCATTTCTGGTATCCAACGATACCAAAAATACATTTGGCTAAATTTTAGCCTTCAACAATTTCAATCATCAATAAATCATCCACAGATTATCAATCAATCACATCATTCACATATGAAATAATATTCAAACAATTTGAGGAATCCAGTTGGATCCTCCCAACCTGTTTCCCTGCATCCACAGACGTTAGCATAATATCAATTCCACTTCGAGGTGGAATATCATGGTATATGGGATTTATAAAATATCATCTGCTTACTAACGGCGCAATAGGGTCTCATCCGCTATACAAGGCGGGAAATCAATCAATCCAATATATATATATGCAAATATGTATATATTGCTATATATATATATAGATATATCCTACTATATCTAATATCACATCCAAACAGTCAATCAATCAATAACTACAATTTAATTTTTAAATCTGAGTGAGAAGATCTCACCTTTGCTTTTATTCGCAATCCATTTCCAATCCAGATTGTTTTTCTTGATTGTTAAACCTTGTATAAACAATTATACACTTTATTAATATTCAAATTAAATCTAACTATAAATTTTCATTTGGTAATTGTAATTATCCCAATATTTTATTTTAAACCAGTTTCTTTTAATAAATTTGTTTAACTAAAAATTTAAATTTAAAACTAAATTTCCATTTTATATTTTCATTAACTACTGATTTATTTCCTGTTTTAAACTTAACATATAATTTTCAAAACCCTAGCTGCTTCATATATATATATATATATATATAGCCGGAAATTTACATATTATAAGTCACTGTATGTATAAAATTTTACTGCATATAACTTCTCTCTAATATCTATATACATGAATTTACAAAATAAACTTCACTTTTTTATATATACCTATTGATATTTAAATTATTATTCCTTTCACTGTATAATTAAAATACATATTTTTGAAGATAAAGAGTTCTATGTATATTTTACTATTATTATTTTATCATATAAATTTTTCTTCTCTGTGAATATATAAACATATACATTAAGCAAAAAAAGAAAAATATACCTTAAAAATTTCCCAAATTAGTCGACTCAGAACCCAAACTATTGAGCATCTCGGCCTACCCTCACATTCACGCGCACGTAGTCATCGCCAAGTACCCCACCACCTTCGTCATCACGACCACGAGCAAAGCCCGAAGGCACAGTAACCTCGAACCTCCCAGCTTCTCACGCGAGCGCCTCTGCCTTCGTCGCTCACCCGACATCGCGCGCGACCCCAGTAACGCCGCCTTTGAGTTCGCCTTCCCAAGCCCTAGCCTCGCGAGCTCAGGCACGCGTCGACGCGCGACCTTCTCCCTTCCATCCACCAGCGCGTGCGCGAGTGCGCCTCTCCTAGGTGATCCTCATATCGCCTCGCGTCCATTCTCTTTTTTTTTTGACCGTGGCCATTGATAAATTTCGAACTGAGGATAACTCGGCTACGATTCTTTTTTTTTATAGAAGAGGATTTCGTTAATTCTTTCTTTGAATGGAAAGGGCATTCGATTTCGAATTGGAACGAGGAATGGAAGGGGTATGCTGATGTTTTCGAATTGAATTGTTTAGAACTGATTTGAACGAGATGAAGAGTAAGGTAGTGGAGATATAAATTATCAAAGCTCGGCTTGTTGATAAATTTAGAGCAGACGCGTGTTATTTGGAAGGACACGTGCCAACAAGGTGATTAAGAGACAACTTATGTGAAAAGAAATTTGACCAGTCAAAATATAATATTATATTTAAATTCAAATTTAAATCGACTTCAATTCGATACAAATTTCAGCGCGTTTATATATCGTACGCTCACACAACATCTCCAAACACTACGAAAATTGAAATCCGGTAATAATTCAATATTACGGATCCAATGGAACTGGTTTCGTCGAATTCCGAGACTGTGCTTCAGAACGCTATTTTCAAATTCAATTTAAACTATATAAATCCAAAACTGAACAAAACAGTTTCAAATTCAATTCTGAAACTTTCGTTATCTTCATTATTATCAATATGAATTTTCAAAGCCTTGAAAATATTTTTAACAAGTCCGACATTAACAATTCAGCAATTTATTCAATTTTCAATTATTAAATTCAATTATTTAAATCGCCAAATAAACAGAGACATTTGAAATTCAGGTTAAATAAACATTCAAATATTTAAATTCAATTAAATATTCTATTTCAAATGGTCAAAATTTCTGGGTCGTTACAACCTTCCCCCCTTAAAAGAATTTCGTCCCGAAATTACAAGTTAGGAAAAAAATGCTCTAATACCCGTTTAACATTTTACCAAAACCGAACAGTTTTATCAATTTTATCAACCCAAATCTTTTTATTAAAGATTATCATTTCAACTAACTGTCCAAACACTTTCATAGTTTTCAAACAACTTCATTTTACTTCACAATTCAAATTTAAATTCGAATTCAAATTTTAAATTGTCCAAAATTTCTCAAAAATTTTCTAACTCTCGAAATTTTCGAAAAATTTCGCTAGCATCTCCTTTGCGCGGCTAGCTCGGTACGACTACAAAACGTCCCTACGGACTTCTAGATTTCAAAAAGAAAACAAAATGCCAAGTGGCAAAACCAGAATCTCATCAAATTTCATATTGAAATTCAAATACATACCTTTGTCGAGCAAATTCAAATTTATCTTCGAAATCAAAATCCAATCTCAAATACCCTGTATATTTTACTTAACAAATAATGTCCAATTACAACATTCTAGTTAAATTTATTCACTTATTAACTTAGAATATTTCTCAATTTTAAATTTTACTTAAGAATTTCATACTTAAGTTCAATACAATATTTCTTATATTCATTTTCACTTCAAACAAAGTCATATTTTCATTTCCATTCAACTTTGCATTTTCAATCCATTTTGGATTCAATTTACAATTTCAATACTTTTATTTCCAAAAAAATTCATTCAGATTTTCATTTCGTATTTTACTTGAATTTGATTCATCTTCTATTTCGAATATTGAGTTTTATTCACTTTTATCTCAATTCCCAATTTTAAATCTTTTGTCGTTAGTGAAAAATTTTCAAAAATTCCAAATTTTTCTAACTCCCAAAATTTTCAGAAAATTTTGACAGTGTCTCCTTTGTACGGAGGAGCTTTTGCAATTTGACAAAAGATATAAATATATATACATCGACCCACTCGGTCGGAAAAGCAGAAAACAATTCATATTTCCTTTTTTTATTGCGTAGGCGTACCTTTTTAGCATTTTAAAGCAAAGCAGTTATTTTATTAGCATTTACGCAATCAAAATGCAGCCAAACGGCTTCAAAAACCTGCACTTACTCAATTTAAACAGGTAAGTGACAAATATAGGAAATCTATTTAACAATTCACTTATTTCAATAACAAATATATAGATTTCATTAGCCATACATCCAAAATAAATTCCATTAGCAATTCATAAGGTTTCAATTCAACTTAAATCGCTTCCATCTAATTCACATTCAATTTCTATTCAATTTAAGTGATTAACAACTCACTTTCTTACATTCAATCCATTTCTAAGTGAATCTAACTCATATCTATTTCAATTAATACAAAAATCAATTTCTATTTGCTTTTATTAACTCATAGAATTTATATAGTCTCATTTTTGTCAAATGATAATTCTTTCTATTCAGATTTGTTAATATTCCTGCAACTAAATGATTACTTAAGCTAACAATCATTTAAATTGATTCCATTTCAATTAAATTTGCATTTTACTAATCAAACAAACTTCATCGAAACCATTCAATAAAATTTACATTCCATATTCACATTCATTCTGAATTTACTTTATCAATAACAAGGGGATTTCAAATTTATTCTCTACTAGTTACTTGAATTTATATACAAATTCAATCATTTTCTTATTCAGCTCACAATTCAACTTTAATTTAACTAACTTCCAATTCATTACTTCATGAATTAATAAATTTATCAAGTCAGTTTACTTGACTTCAATCCATTTTATTTATTTTATTATCTCAAGTTTGGATTTTTTTTATTCAACCTTTTTCAAATCAAATTTCATTCCAATCAAACTTTAAATATTTTATAAGTTATCAACTTATTTTATATTCCATTTGTGAATTTTATTTTTTAAATATTCTCTCTGGAATTATATTTCCAATTATAATTACATTTACAATTTATTTACAAATCCCATTTGTATATGAATTCATTTCCTCATCTTTCAATCCATATTTATAAATTTCATTTGTTAAATGAATTTATCTTCAATTCTTTGGTTATATCATTTTATTTCTTATTCATTTTTCATATAACAATGATAATATTTCAATATTATCTTTTCCTAACAACCAAGCATCCATATACTATGATAATTCATAGAAAATCATTTCTTTTCTATACAAAAATAGTTTTGGGCAAAATTATTTCATTTACCCTATTTAAACAATACTGTGTCAGTTTATCTTGTTTAAGAGTTTAGAAACCCCTATCGATTACAGTTGGCCAGACTGCACCGACCAGAATCTATAAACAATCAACCGATAAGTCAACATAATACAAAACAAATTTTATATTCACTAACAAATACGCGCTCATATCTATTATTACACTCAACTCATTCTAGAGTACTACTGACTCTATCTCTAATGAGTAACACCCAACAGAGCCAAGGGTTACCGCTTAACCGGATGCTCTGATACCAAATGTAACGATGAGTAGGCTTTTCAACCATCCCAACAGCGGCATACACTGGTAGGCTTTGCAACCATCCCAGCACCACCGTGGCTTACACTGGTACCTCGCAAGTGCTTTTACGGCCAGCCTCTCGACTGCATAACCAACCCATCCCTCTCAGGGACATGTAGGGGTAAGAGTCTCCCGTTCGCCACCAAACCGCGAAGCGAGAACCCCCCATCATGCTGTAATATAGCAAATGCGATCCATATCATCGTATTATTATTCGGAATGGGTTATCTGACACAAAGGTCCTTTCCCGGCTAAACCGAATAATAAGCGTTTGTTTTAAAAACAAATTCAAATGCCGTTTCAAAGGCAATATTGATAGTCGGTGATTTAACTATCAATAATATTCATAACAATCATCATATTCAAATAATTTTCCCAAATTATTTATTTCCAAATATCTTCACGAGATATTTTTTTTTCACACTTCACATTTGAAAATAAATTTCAAATCACAATTTCACCTTTCAACTTTTGAAAATTAATTTCAAATCAATTTCCTTACGCGGAATATATTTCCAAATGTATCTTTTAAAAATCCACTTAGAACTTTTAATTTATATTTTAAAAGCCACTTTGAAAAATATACTCGGCTTTATAGTGAAAATACACTTTCACTTCAAAACGGTCCATTTAAACCAATTAAATAAATCCTTATCGATTTATTAAAAATTTACGTTCAAAATCCGTAAATTTACTTTCACACTTAAAAATAAATCAGCGTTTATTTTTAAAACAAATTTCCCCTTTCCTTTCATAAATTCCACTTGAATTTACATTTTCAAATCTTCACTTTTAATCCTAAAATCAAATTCCAAATTGATTTCTAAGTTTTATTTCAATACCAAATCAATTTCAAATTGATTTCTGAGTTTTATTTCAATAGAACAAAACACTGCAATTTATTACTAAGTTTATCTCCAAATAACAAATCATTTGCAAATCGACTTCCAAATTCATTTTTCAAACACTAAATCAATTTCAAATAAATTTTCCAATGATTTATTTTCCATTACCAAATTAATTACAAATTTGACTTCCAAATTTATTTCAACTCCAAATAAATTTCCAAATCGATTTCCCAAAGATTTATTTTCCAATACCAAATCAATTATCAATTGGATTTCTAGAAATTTATCACTTTTAAAAATAAATTCCTTAATCTTTTCCAAACCCTTTAAAATTCCATTTTTTCAATATATTTTCCAACTTTTCAAAAAATACTATTCAAAATCCATTTATAACAATTTTTCCCATATTTTTGAAATAATTCGATAACATTTCAAAAATCAATTTTACGCTTTTAAAATTTCTTCTTTTAAATTTATTCAATTCTTTCAAAAGGAATTTACTTAAAATTTTCCATTTTAACTTCAAAATCCAATTTATATTCATTTCTGGTATCCAACGATACCAAAAATACATTTGGCTAAATTTTAGCCTTCAACAATTTCAATCATCAATAAATCATCCATAGATTATCAATCAATCACATCATTCACATATGAAATAATATTCAAACAATTTGAGGAATCCAGTTGGATCCTCCCAACCTGTTTCCCTGCATCCACAGATGTTAGCATAATATCAATTCCACTACGAGGTGGAATATCGCGGTATATGGGATTTATAAAATATCATCCGCTTACTAACGACGCAATAGGGTCTCATCCGCTATACAAGGCGGGAAATCAATCAATCCAATATATACATATGCCAATATGTATATATTGCTATATATATAGATATCTACTATATCTAATATCACATCCAAACAGTCAATCAATCAATAACTGCAATTTAATTTTTAAATCTGAGTGAGAAGATCTCACCTTTGCTTTTATTCGCAATCCATTTCCAATCCAGATTGTTTTTCTTGATTGTTAAACCTTGTATAAACAATTATACACTTTATTAATATTCAAATTAAATCTAACTATAAATTTTCATTTGGTAATTGTAATTATCCCAATATTTTATTTTAAACCAGTTTCTTTTAATAAATTTGTTTAACTAAAAATTTAAATTTAAAACTAAATTTCCATTTTATATTTTCATTAACTACTGATTTATTTCCTGTTTTAAACTTAACATATAATTTTCAAAACCCTAGCTGCTTCATATATATATATATATATATATATATTGCCAGAAATTTACATATTATAAGTCACTGTATGTATAAAATTTTACTGCATACAACTTCTCTCTAATATCTATATACATGAATTTACAAAATTAACTTCACTTTTTTATATATACCTATTGATATTTAAATTATTATTCCTTTCACTGTATAATTAAAATACATATTTTTGAAGATAAAAAGTTCTATGTATATTTTACTATTATTATTTTATCATATAAATTTTTCTTCTCTGTGAATATATAAACATATACATTAAGCAAAACAAGAAAAATATACCTTAAAATTTTCCCAAATTAGTCGACTCAGAACCCAAACTATTGAGCATCTCAGCCTACCCTCACATTCACGCGCACGTAGTCATCGCCAAGTACCCCACCACCTTCGTCATCACGGCCACGAGCAAAGCCCGAAGGCACAGTAATCTCGAACCTCCCAGCTTCTCACGCGAGCGCCTCTGCCTTCGTCGCCCACGCGACATCGCACGCGACCCCAGTAACGCCGCCTTTGAGTTCGCCTTCCCAAGCCCTAGCCTCGCGAGCTCAAGCACGCGTCGACGCGTGACCTTCTCCCTTCCATCCACCAGCGCGTGCGCGAGTGCGCCTCTCCTAGGTGATCCTCAGATCGCCCTCACGTCCATCCTCTTTTTTTTTCTGACCGTGGCCATTGATAAATTTCGAACTGAGGATAACTCGGCTACGATTCTTTTTTTTATAGAAGAGGATTTCGTTAATTCTTTCTTTGAATGGAAAGGGCATTCGATTTCGAATTGGAACGAGGAATGGAAGGGGTATGCTGATGTTTTCGAATTGAATTGTTTAGAACTGATTTGAACGAGATGAAGAGTAAGGTAGTGGAGATAGAAATTTATCAAAGCTCGGCTTGTTGATAAATTTAGAGCAGACGCGTGTTATTTGGAAGGACATGTGCCAACGAGGTGATTAAGAGACAGCTTATGTGAGAAGAAATTTGACCAGTCAAAATATAATATTATATTTAAATTCAAATTTAAATCGACTTCAATTCGATATAAATTTCAGCGCGTTTATATATCGTACGCTCACACAACATCTCCAAACACTACAAAAATTGAAATCCGGTAATAATTCAATATTACAGATCCAATGGAACTGGTTTCGTCGAATTCCGAGACTGTGCTTCGGAATGCTATTTTCAAATTCAATTTAAACTATATAAATCCAAACCTGAACAAAACAGTTTCAAATTCAATTCTGAAACTTTCGTTATCTTCAGTATTATCAATATGAATTTTCAAAGCCTTGAAAATATTTTTAACAGGTCCGACATTAACAATTCAGCAATTTATTCAATTTTCAATTATTAAATTCAATTATTTAAATCTCCAAATAAACAGAGACATTTGAAATTCAGGTTAAATCAACATTCAAATATTTAAATTCAATTAAATATTCTATTTCAAATGGTCAAAATTTCTGGGTCGTTATAGAAACCCTAACCCTAGTTCAGCCGCCACCCCCTCTTCAATGGCCGAAAATCACTCTCCTTCTCCCTCAATTTTCTTCCAATCCACAAACAATTGGCAAAAGTCATCAACTACAAAGTTATAGATCTCATCGAGATCTATGATCTCAATGGTGGAGATCGAAAATCATACGACGGATCAACGGCAAATCTCGTTCGAACGTTCTACGTTCAACCACGAAATTCGAGAAAAATACATAGCCGAGCTTGCCGACGTTCATGGAGATGGTGGTGCTCGATTCGGCGCACGAGATGGTAGTTGGTGATCATCTTCCGTTCAACCATGGGGGGTGCGTCGTTCGAATTTTTGAACGTGATTGTGTCTTCACGCGCATGTTACTGGAAGGAAGAAGAGATAACGTGCATGGCCCAGATTCTCAGTTTTGAAATCAACGGCCTGGATTAAAGGTTGTAAAAATATAAAAAGAAATTAGTGAATTTATTATATTTTAATTCGTTCAAACTTTAAATTAGCATAACTTTTTCATACGAGGTCCGTTTCGCACGAAACGAATTGCGTTGGAACCATATTGACGAGCAATACGCAATCGAGCTGGATTGTGATTTATTTGAGCTAGTGAAAATTTTGGGTAAAATTAAACGCTCGTTTAATTTTATTCGAAATAAAACGCTACAACCGTTATTGAACTCAAGGTGAGAACTTCTCACTCAATCAAATTGATTCGATTTAAATTTTAAATAGTTAGATTTAAAATTGTTGATTGTATGCCTGGATGATAAATTATTATTAGTTGTTGATTGTGTTAAATAGACATTATATGCCGTATATTAAGCGGAGGTTATTTATTAAAAACATATACCGCAAATATTCCAATGTTTAGTGGAATGGGTATTATATATGTATTTGGAGTTGATTTCCCACATTATATAGTGGATGAGACCCTATAGCGCCATATAATAGCGGATAATATTTTATAAATCCCATATACCGCAATATTCCGTATTGGAACGGAATTGATATTGTGCTAACATCTGTGGATGCAGGGAAACAGGTTGGAGGGATCCAACTAGATTCCTCAACTGTATTGATTTATTTACATATATTGTTATATATTCTGTTGTCATATCGATATATGATGTTTGGATGTCATGATTGATTATTTGGTGTTGTTGCATCATCGGCTCCATTTTTGAAGTTTAAAAATAATGATTTTGATTTTAAAGGGATTTTTAAAGTGATTTTTGAGATTATACGTTTTATTAAAATTTTGAAATTGATTCATTTTAAATAAATAAACATTTTAAATTTTAATATTATAAAAATTATGATTTTTGTGAAATATAACCAAAGTGTGATTTTTGAAATAAATAATTGATTGATATATAAAATGGTTTAAATTGGGATTTTTGAATAATTATAGACGATTTATATAAAAGATTTATAAAATTGATATTTATAAATTAAAATATTGGAATTATAAAACGAGTTTTTATAAGTGTTAAAGGGAAGTATAAATGGATTTCATAAGTGAATGAAATTAATAGATTTATAATGTGAAGTTATAAAATGAATAGATGTTGTAAAATAAAAGATTTATAAGTAATTTACTTATAAATTAGATTTTGGCACTTAAATGGGATATAAATAGAATTTGCTAATAAAATGATTTTATAAGTTGAAATTGTTATAAAATATATAAAAGTGAATTTATAAACATTGTTTTATAAATCTGAAATCAATTGAATTTGACAAATGAAATATAGAAGGTTATTAAAGGAGATATATTCGTGATTTTGGACAGCGAATTATCTTTTAAGTTAAATGTTGTAAAAGAAATAAGAGTTTGGTTGGGAATTTAATTCACGATTTTGGATAGTGGATAATTCTTTAAATAAAATGTGTAGAAATGTTGAATTTGAGTAACGAAGTATATTCACGATTTTGGACAGTGAATAATATATTTAAGAAATATTTTGAAGTGATACTTTAAATAGAATTAAAACGAAGTTAATTGTTTTAAAAATGTTTTTAAAATGCATTAAGTATCGAATACATAGATTTCAACATTCATTGTTGAAATAAACGTTTCGAGGAATATGGAAATGGTGGACTATAACACTGTTGTTATAGTAAACGGTTTCCGAAAGGAAATGTTTTATATAGTATTGGGATTTATATATCTATTTAAATTTCGAATCCCTATACTAGTGATTTTGAGTTGTCGTAACGATGTTTTACGTAACCTTCATTTTGACTCAAATGAATGTGTTTGAAGAGGATGTTTTCCTTAAAAGAATGAAATATATACTTAAAAATGATTTAAGTATATTGAATAGTTTCCAAGTGTTGAAAATAAATGGATTTGTGAATTACCTATTATTAAATAAGTATGGAAATATTTTCCAATATGAAGTGAAAAGTTTGAGATTTTATCTTTTAAAGATAAATTGAAAAATGAATATTTGAAATTTGTTTTCAAATGATTGAAGTGTGGAAATTATATATCTTGTAAAGATATTTTTGGAAAATAAATAATTTGGAAAATTATTTGAAATCTGATGATGTTGTGCAGACCTATTGATAGTTAAATAACCGACTATCAATAATTACCTTGAATGGGTATTTGTTGTGATTTGTTTGAAAATGAATGCCACACTTATTTTCAAAATATTACGCTCAATATTCGGGTTAGCCGGGAAAGGACCTTTGGGTCGTATAACTCATTCCGAATATGTGATACGTCGTAATGGATTGCATTTGATGACCGGTGTTGAAGACCGGATATTTTTGAAAACGGAAGGATTACCGTCGAGTTACTCTACATCGGCTGGTCTCCGATATAGAGGTTTTATCACCCTTAGTGACGGGAAGTCCGGGCGTGATTAGGGAATATCTGGATTGCAAGGACTTCTTTGGAAGTGCCTTCGGTTTTGTTCGATCCCGGAACAGACTTGTATGGTTGTGTGTCTGACGTTATATTTTGAGATATAAAGCTGGTTTCTATCAAATACATTTCTGTTGGTGGCGGAGAATTTATTCTCTTAGCTTAACACCCTTCTCTGAGACGTACGAGCTCAGAGGTTATGTAGTTGATGGTTACTATTGATATATTCCCAATTTGGTAGCGTGGCATGCTGTGTGTTGCTGTGATGATCATTTGATTGATCATTTGTTGATCAAAGCATGGCTTCGTGCCTAGCTTTGTGGATGAGACTTCGTCGGACCTCACACCCCGGAAATGGTCAAAACAGGAAGGATGCAGCAAGGTTATTAGGGGATAGTGCCCCCTTAGTGTATGTCATTTCCTTCTGGATAGAGGTTGTATCATGGTATGGAGCCTAGATATTTAACCTATGTTGTTGCTGCAAATTTATTACTTTGTGGTTGCTGGTATCGAGGATCCTCGGATGAAGGTCGGTTACGACCGGGGGATGGCATATTCGTGTCAGTAGTTACCCAGCTAGGGGTAACCCGGCCTTGTGTTGGCAGAGATCTAACTGTAATGTTAGGTTATTTCTCGGGGTCGTCTTTCCAGAGGCGTACTTATATGGCAATGGGAAGTTCCTTGGCCTGACCATTTGTTTGAAATCCAAACTCCAATACAAACTTTGTATGGTATTAGTTGTAGAACCTGCCATTTACGTATGGTGGTCACCACTGTTTAGATGGTAGCTATAGTAGGCATACAATAATGGTTGTATGTTGGCTAAGATTAATATTATACTTTCGAAATATTTTCTACACTGTGCACCAATAATAATAATATTAACTGATTTTTCGTAGTAAGCATCTTTGACTATCATAAGGAGAAATCTCCTCCGATTCTGAGTTTGCATTGTGTGTGTGTGCGGGAGGCCTTATGGTAGTTCCATTTTCCAAAAGCATTGCGAATTGACTTTAAAATTATGCTGTTATTTGTTTTAAAGATAAATAATTGTTTTAGTTCTCACATCAGTCCCATGACTGACCTAGAGTTTATTGTTCCCTTCCTAAACTCTGGGTGCCCACCAATTTCCACACGGGCAGTCTAGAGTTAGGTTATCAGGTTATTCTGGATTTTGGAGTGTTATGGAGCTCAAGTGACGAGCTGGATGGTGAGACGTACTACTAGTACATGATACTATCTATTCCGCTATGTATTCTGTATGAGGACAGGTTTATATAACTATCCATTAATGTGCTGTGTTGTATATTGTTGTTGTACACTCTGATGATGTAATGTATAAACTGATATAGTTCTTTTGATTAAAGATTGTTCATTTATCTATTATATGTCGTTCCGCTGCGACAGTGAGATTCTGATGTTGTTTTGTTATGTTTCTTTCTTTTCTTCTATCTTTTTCTTCTACCTCTTCTTTTAACCCTAACAATTCAGTTTTTCGGCATTCGTTTGGGCGACATTTGATACAGTGGACGTATTGATGTCGATTTTCGGATCCCGCTAAAATCGGAGTCGTTACACGTCAGACTTAAACCATATAGATGGGCGGATTGTTATGAGGTAAATAAGGAAAAAGCAGAGAAAGAAAAAACAAAAGAGAATCTTGTAGCGGAACGATAAAATATAATAATCAAATAAATAGTTCATGAAGCTGTTTTACAAAACATTTGATTATACTTATACAATACATATAAGAGTTACTCATACCAGAGAATAATCAAAACAATGCAGCGGAACAATGTGATGCAGTGGAATATAATAAATAATAGTAATACAAATCTTCGTCTTCGACCTCTTGAGATAAGTCTTCAAATCCTGAAATGCTCAGACTGACCCAAGCGAATTGAAAAGACAAAACACTCGAGTCAGAACAAAAAGATCTTATGTAAGTTAAATCAACAGAAATATATATGAGTGGAACGGCGTCAGAGATGTTTACGGGATTTGACATCTCTTATCCAGTGTCTAACGTGAGTGTAGTAACTTAAGAGATGCTTGGGATTCACATCTCCTAAGGATCCGTTAAACTATTTACTATGTAGTAATATTTTTCTATTATAATAATGTCTATAGTAAAATAAACTTACTTTTTAATAGCATTAAGGGGTTACCCATATAGCCCTTAACACGTAATAGTCCCAGTAGTCCATCCAATATCATGGTCCGTCCTAATCGGGAAGCCACCAGAGGATACCACACGGGCTATGGGAGAAAACCAAACTCGTACAAGACACGCAATGGTAGGTGACACGGCACAACTAGGCAGTACTAGGGTATATATACCAATTACACTTCCGGACCAGTGGTAACGCGTGGCAGCTACTACCGCCCACCTCAAGCCACACCCCCAAATCAAAAGAATCAAAAGTGGCCACCGAATAAATCTCAAAGTCAGAATATAATATCGAAGAAGTGTGTCCGATCAGAGGAATGACCTCATTAGCCCGTCGGTTGCTCCTGTTTTAGCCTCCTTATGCCAACTCACGGGAGTCGGGTCCACGTATTTACCTCAAAAGAAACGCCGCCACCATCCTACTTCATTCTGGAATCTTCACCGCGTACACGGTTGTTAAAGTGGTTTTCGGAGTTGGTAGAGAGTATGACAACTTCCGATCCCGGTCTCTTCAACAACCAAACGTTATTATAACACCGTGGTCATTTCAAAATAGTTTATACTTCAAAACCAAAATATAATATCCATTTCGAAACCATATAAATACGATATCATTTCCATTTCAAAACCAAACCAATATGATATCATTTTAAAAATCATAGTATTTCAAGGTTATAAAATTTCTAAACTGAAGACTTAAAACTATAACACTTCCAAACATAATACTTTGAAATTAATAACATTGAAACATAACTTCCACCCTTACATGGTTTAAATACTAAAATATTCCATAAAACAAACTAGCTTCTTAAATTTCACAAAACAATTCCAAAACCCGAATTTCTAAATTTTAAATTTTACCAAATCCCCAAATCAATAAATTTCAATTCAATTCGGTTTTCAAATAGACCATTCCAAATTATATCGATTTCAAAACAGATTTGATCCACTAATTAAACCATTTCAGCTTCAATATATTTCAAAGCTTAAATATTCAATATTTCGTAACTAAATTTTATAATTCATATATATACCAATTTCACTTTTACTATTATTTAGTTTTGAAATATTTGCTTACTAAATCCAATATCCTTTAAGTAAAACTTCAAATTTCAATAACTGAATATTCCTCAATTTATTCACTTAAAACACCTTAAACCCGAATTAAGTTATAAAACCATATTCTTTTAAAATCTCAATTTCAATAAGTTCCAAATGGATTCTTATTAAATATAATTCTTAATTAAATAAAATCTCAAATCAATTTCAAAACTATCTTCTCAACCTTGATTTATAAAAATCAATATAAACTCTATATAAAATATAATTTAAGTAAATACTTATCCATATTATATTTTAATAAAATCAACCTTATTATTAAACTTATTTTATACTTTAAACAATTTTATTCATAGCTTAAAACCAAGAATTTAACTATATATAAAATACCATTTATAAAATATCCAAATCAATATCTCATATAACCATATATTTCTTTACAAAACCATAGAAAATCAATTAAAATATTTTTGTATATAGACCACGGTGTCTGTATATAATTTTCTATCCTATGGTCAAGTGATACGGATATTTATCATTTCAATCCGTAATTTAAAATAAAAATGCGGTTATATATCATTTCAAACCGCAATCCCGAATGAAATAAAATGCATAACAACTTGCAGTTTATAACAATATGAAATACAACATCCATTCATCCAATATCAAACATCAACCATTTATCACAATCATCATCCAATTAAATCAATAACATCAATATAAACAGATAATAAATAACAGGCATTTACTGGCAGTTTATATTCACTAATAAATTAAATAACCTTTTAACTGGCAGTTTATATACAATAATAAATTAAACAACTATCTAACTGGCAGTTTATATGCAATAATAAATTAAATAACAATTTAATTCAGTAAATGCAATTTAACTGAGATGATGATTAAAAATATGCCAAACAGTCATAAACAAATTTCTAATCATACCATAAATTAATTTAACAAACATAAGAAATTTTTTAAGTTGTGAGTGGGTTAAAATACTCACCTTTTGAATTTGAATTGAATTCAAATCCAATTTAAACCCAAAAATTGAACAGTTTCAGAATCTATCCAAACCAGCGTCAAACTGGAATTTCAATACGATCCTAACAAAAAAATCGCATGCAAATCGGATATAGTATGTAAAAGTTATAATGATTAGAAGATATAGGTTTCAAATTTAAATTAAATAAAATAATATAACTTTTACCACATCAGATTTGCCACGTCACTCACGAAAAAGCTACAGGCCAAAACCCTAGCTCGCATGAATCTCTCGTACGCAACTCCAATTTCCAACCACCCCTCTTCCAAAGGAACCACCGCCGCCACGAAGATCAACACCTCGATCAGGCCTCGCCGCCGCTTCCACATGGCCACGCCGAGCTCACCGACCTCACACGACCCCCCTGCCTACTCCATAAACGACACGCAGCCACCAACATCTTTGGCCAATCATGGTGAATTGACACGCCTCCGACCCAAACAAACCGTACCGATGACTAAGTCTCGACGCCCTCTTCCTCCCTACACAACCCGATCGAGCTAAAGTTGAAGATCTGCCGTTGATTGAGTGTGTGGCCTATGAACGGCCGGGAATTCTTCGACAATTTCTAGTCAAACGACAATCCAAATTGAAAAACAAATTGTAGATTTAGGTTGCGCTTGTCGAGAGCTTCAAATCCATATAAAATATGATATAGTTTGTGGAGTTTAAAATTTGATTTGATTTTTGAATTGCAATTGGATCTAGAATTTGATTGTCTGCCATTGAGGAGTAGAGATAGTTGAATTGTACGTATAGACAAATGTGAAATAGAGGTAGGCTGGGGTTTATAACAAGGTATGGTATATATAGGCAAAGCTAAAATTAGAATGGACCGGATCGATTGGATATATGCGTTGAACGATAAAATGGCCCGAAAAAGCCCGTTCTGACTCCGGGACGAAATTGGGTCAACCCATATATCCAAATTGATGTTTTAAAATATTTTAAATACAATGGAACAAGTTTCAAGTCCAAATTCCATCATATGAAGAAGTTATGCTAAAATCAATTTATTTCAAATTGATTTCAATTGATTTTAATTAATTGATTTCTGGGCGTTTCGAGTCCGTACGATCAAACGACAAGTCCGATCGCTACAAAAATTGAAATCTTACAATAATTCACCGTTATGGATCCAATGAAACTGGTTTCTTTGAAATCCGAGTCAGTGGCCAAAATGGCTATTTTTACATTAATTAAATAAATTAATAATTGATTAATTAAATCAAGTTTTCAATTTCAACTCTATAATTAACAAATTTCATCATTTTCAAATTTCTTAATTAGTTACATTAATTTAACCAAATTTAAATGTCAATTTAGAGTTGATTAATTTATAAATTTCAGTATTTACCTCAATTTCATTAAATTCACAAATTATAAATTAAATTCTCTATAATCCCATTGAATTTACTTTTCACTCTTATTATTCAATTCATTATTATCCAACGGATGAAATTAACATTTGTTCATGGTTTATTACATTATTATTCTCAAATTTCAACTTAATTCTCAATTAACGTAATAATTAAATATTTAATTTCATTCATTTGCAATTAATCCAATTATTGAATTTTTAATTTCAATAAGTTAATAAATCTCGATTTTTCATTCTTTAAATCAACCAATTGTCATATTATAAATAGAATTGACATTATTTCCAATTTCATCTAAATTCCAATTTACCGTAGTATCTAATTTCAATTTCTTACAATAAACCAATTTATTATAAATTTGAATACCAATTAATTAGTCCCAAATAAATTGATCGATTTTCTATTTTGATTTAGTAGACCAATTTGTTGCAACAGACGTTACCATTAACTTTACAATACACTAAGGTTTATTATTTCCAACTAATTATCATAGTTGCCTACATAATATTGACTTCACTATTTACACACAAAACGTTACCATTTTCATATGCCAAATCTTTATACAATGGTCAGTTTTTTATTATAACATTTATAACTTTTAATGTTTGCCTTTGTTTTCTTACATTAATAAGCTTTTATTACTTACAAATCAATGTTGCCATTTATTCTCATACTACTAATTTCATTCACTTATGTTCAATTTATAACCAAACATAACATTTAGATTTATTTTCATTAATTGGTATTCCATTCAATACATTAATTATTAACTTTAATTAGCATTGTTTACCATGCATTCACATTATTATTTCATAAATATGATTCCCATTTATTTCTTAAATTTGT
This sequence comes from Allium fistulosum, assembly GCA_030737815.1. Classification (NCBI taxonomy): domain Eukaryota; kingdom Viridiplantae; phylum Streptophyta; class Magnoliopsida; order Asparagales; family Amaryllidaceae; genus Allium; species Allium fistulosum. The sequence goes on along the minus strand of CM060907.1, from coordinate 286,576,196 downwards.
AGTAACATTTATTCTATCAAATTTCACTTTATTACGTATTATTTCATCAATTAATATAACTTTGTGTAACAACCCGCATATTTATCGGTCGTATATTTAAATATAACATCATTCGTCGGATTATGGTCCGAAAAGCTACTTTTTGCAAACGGCCGAATTGGAGATCGAAACCACCACCATTGAGTCCAAAATGGCGTTTGCGATTTTTTTGAGTATAATCTTTGATATGTTTGGAGTAAGTCGAATTTCGCTACTTTTTCTATTGAGTTTTGGGTTTGGGTTCAGCCCACTAGCTTAACTAATACCCTAGCTCAGCCCATCTCCTTCCATTCACTCATTTTCATTCCTCAAACACAAGTCAAAAACTGAAAATGGTGGAAGGGAAGAGGAAATAGAAATTGCAAACCCTAGTTCCTCTTGCAAGCTCAAATTCTCACTTCAAAAATCAAATAGAAGCTATTGGTAAGCCTCCTCTTCATCTTGTGACATCCCGGAATTTCGAGGAATTTAAAATGCGATAATCTCTTAATTAAAGTATTTAAAATTGATTTAAATTGTTATTTTCAAATATAAATAACCAATTAATTAATAATGTGATGTTTTAAATTAAGATTTTAGATTGATTTTAAATAAGAATAATTAGTTACAAATTTAATCTGTGGTATTTTATAAATAGATTTAAATAGTCCTATTATTTCTAATTTAATAAGTATTATATAAATGTGTATATTTATGTGTTTAGAAGAAAATGATAATTTGAGAATTTAATATAAAAGTGTTCCAATTTAATTACAATAAAAATCTATCTTAATTTAAATAAAACTCTGCTTATTCACTTTTGATCTATATAATAATTTGATGTAATTTTGGTAATAATGTTTAAATTGAAATAAATCTTGTCAATATTAAATAAGTATAAAACAAATATATGGTCATAAATGTAAGTATTAATATATATAAACATATTTAACAAAAATAAAAATAAATAAATAAATATAAATAAAGTGTTGGGTAAATTAAGATTAAATTAGAAAATATACATTAGTTAAATAAATAAGTAGTCATGTAAAAATAGGATTAAATATACAAGCTAACATAATAAAAATAAATATAACAACTTATTTAAGCTTAAGTAAGTGTAGAAAATATATAGTATACTTGTAGTTTGCAGGCAAGTAACAAAATATACATACTATCACCTTATATATGCAAGTAGAAAGTCAAAACAAAACAAAAGATACACAAGATTTGTACCTGCAAGATGAAAAGATATATACATGATGTACAAAGTTAAATATAGAAATTTATGTACTATAGCAAGTGTAGATATGCTAGGCTGAAAGACATAAGGAAGATATCTTCCTTTATTTGTACAGATATATGTATACTCGAATTGTAATAAGAAGAAATAAGTCTAAAAACAAAATTAAATAGAAAAATATATGTACTATAGCATCCAGCTTTGCAGGCAAGAAAAGAAATAAGATAATGCAAGTACCATACGAATTGAACTAAAGAGGATATGTATGACATGTTCATTAATGCTTGTACCCAAATGTTTCATTTCAGCCTCCATATAAGAAAAGATCTCTGATCAAAATATAATAATCTTGTACCAGCTGAGATTATTTTCTTTTGTACAAATACAACTTAGCCTCTGCATTGTTTTATTTTATATCAAAGTTTTCTTTCCATTCTCGTTCATTTAAAACAAAGCAAGACATTTCAGTTTTTAAAGAAAATCAAAGCTTTTCATGTTTCCAGTTTTTAAAAGCTTTCAGTTTTAAGTTGCAAGCAAAATATTGTTCTCTGGAAAATAACAAAAGTATGCAAGTTTCAAGTTTTCAGTTCAAAGGAAATAAAGCATCCCAGTTCTTTTCAAAGTCTCTGCCTTTTTCCAAATCTGGTGAGTAAACATTTTTAATAAAATCTAAATAAGTTAATGATGTTGCTTGCGTAATCTCTATGATAATGATGCCTGTATGTGCATGAATAAGTGTAGAACTCTGATAGATGATTGTATTCATGTTGTATATGCCTGTTATAAATTGTTCTTCTCTGTTTTTTTTACAGAGTTTAAGTTGAATTCAAATTTCACTTTTCTTTCTCCTCTGGTCTGTGATAGGCTTTAGATTCATACAAATATAGTTTGTTCAAACTTAAAGTTGGATCTAAAAGAGTTTAACATGTTTACATTTATATAGTGTCTGGAATCAAGCCCTAAAGTAAAAATCAGAAAGTAAATTACAAACATGTTAAAAACTAATGGATTAAATTCTCTAATTCAAGTTTATAACTTGAAATGGCCTGGGAAAATATGTTTTTTAAAATCAAAATCACAAATTTTAATGAAGTAATGAATGTGGGATTTTGGGTTAACTGGAAATAGGATTTCGAGTGTTTTCTGATGATCTACGTGTCTGGGATGGTCGGAATCGTGGCTGGGGATGGACGAAGCTATGGGATGTTTGGGAAAAATGACTGGAAGTATTCCAGTTCATCGAGGCGACGTGGAAGAGGGGATTTAGGTTTCTAACCCTAATATAGTCAAGTCTGGAAATTGGCGTGATGCATCTTCCCTATTGTTTCGAGTGCGATGGAACGCTGGGTATGGTTTCGTGGATGGATGGAGAGTGCGAGGCCAGAATGGCAGCGATTCTGGTGGTCGGAGATTTGTGTTCGAGACATTTTTCCTGGTCATGTTGAGTTCCAGGTATGAACTGGAATGCTCGATTTCGTTTTCGTCATTGATTCTTAGTTTTGGATGCTCGTGATGCTCGTATAGGTCGAGGATGACATGTTGAAGGTGGTGGCCATGATCGGAGCGCTGGTGAACTCCAGTGCACGTGCACGTGTGCATATCGTATCTGGTAGGATTTGGGGAAGAAGAAGTTCTCGTGTGTTCGTGTTTTTGTGGTATCGACTCGAAGCGAGGTAGGGGTTTTTGGGTGTTTAACTCGGGTCTGCACTCGAGTATTTGATGGTGTTATGCTTCAGTTTTAAAACTGTAATAAAATTAAACTTTAAGTTAAAAAAAAAGATGGTGAGCAGGAAGACTCGGGTTTAAACCCGAGTAGCATTCGGGTTCGCCCCGAAGAAGATTTAAAACCCAGTTTTTATGAAAGCTTTTAAATATAAGATTTTGTAATGTAAAAACAAAATTGGTTAAACTTTATTTATAACATTTCTTTATAAATATCAAATTGTTCCTTAACATTTGTTAAGAAGTGTTAAGATTTATTTAATCTAAATTTTGTTTTAAGTTAATTATAAAGATAAAGGGTTTTAAAATGTAAATGGTAATTAAGAAAATGTTTATCTTAAGTAAAGATGTTTTATTATCTTGGTATTAATTAAGTTAATTAGGAAATTAAGTATAATTAATTAATTTAATTAATTAAGGATAAAGGTTAATCAAGTAATTAATTTAAGAATAATTAATCAATTTAATTAACTAATAATTATGATTGATTAATTTATAATTAAGAGATAATTAAGAGATAATTAATCTATAATAAAAGATTAATTAAGGTTAATTAAATGTTAAGTAAAGGTTGATTAACTGGTAATTAAGAAGTAATTAATCTGTTATTAAGTTTTATTAATTGATAATTAAGATTTATTAATTAATAATTAAAGGATAATTAATCTATAGTTAAGATTTATTCATTTGTTTTAAGTTAATTAAGAAATGAATTATCATTGTAATGAATCAAATGAATGTGATTGATTCAAGATAATTAATTGTAAATTAATTAAAGATAATCATTTGATGGTTAATTAAGTATAAATACTTAATGAAATTGAATAGTATAATTACTTAGCAAAGTAATTAATGAATAATTACAGGATGTAATTAGATAAAGGAAATTACTTAATGGGAAGTAATTAAAGTAGAATTACTTTGTAGAAGTAATTAAAGATTTATTACTTGGTGTAATTAATCAAAGGATTTATATAATTAATTAAGAAGTTAATTAATTTATTTAGATAAGTAATTTCAAGATGGAAATTCCTGTTTATGATTTAGGTTGATATATGGAAGTGAATAATTAAAGTTAATTAATTAACGTAATTAATTAAGGATTAATGTAATTGATTATAGTTAATTAATTAATGGAAGTAATTTATTAAGGATCATTAATTAATGTAATTAATGAAGTAATTAATGGTAAATTACTGTGAATGGTTAAGGATAATTAATTTGTGAAATTAATAAAGAGTAATTACTTGAATGTAATTAAAGGTTAGTTAATCAAAGATGATTAATTAAAATGGAAATTGGAGAATGATTAACTAATTGATTTGTAATTAATTAATGGTTAAGTAAGCAAGAATTTTTATAGAATGAAGTAATTAATTTAATTTACTTTAAATTAATTAAAGATAAGATAATTAATTTAATTCAGTTTAAATTAAATATAAATGGTGTGATTATTTATCCTTGCTTATGTATGGATGGATGATATTATTTGCCTTGAATGGTTTGAAATCTCAGATATGAGATAAGTAATGCTGTGTGATATGAATTATCTATTTATGATGATGTTGTGAATTATCTATCTGTGTGTATATGGATAATGAAATGAATTGTTTTAACTTTAAAACAACTTGGCCTTAAAAGACACGGTTTGGATTTGATGAGACCGGGATCGGGTTTCCAGATTTGGATATCCGAAAACCACATCGATCCAAATTAACGATAGGTCGTGAATCTCAAGTGAAGGTGAAGATTCAGAGTGCAAGGGTTATTGTCGTTAACTCTGAGGATGTTTCCAAAATGAGTGTAACGAGATAATGCCTTCGGTTTCGTTCGAACCCGGAACGAACTTGTATGGATTGAATGCTTTCAGCACATCGTCAGGTGGACGATGAGCATTCTAAGAGATGTGTTCTCTAAAGGTAATCGTAGCCTCAAGCCTCATCAACCGGGAATGGCTAAAACAGGGGAGGTGCAGCAAGGCTTCGTGGGTCGCACCCACTTGATAGTAAGGTCATCCCTGTCTAGATGTCCCTTTTATTTCGGCTTAGTGGTGCGGTTGAATGATCACAACCGTGGGGTGATTTTATTCGGAACTATCCAGTAAGGGATGGTTCCGGCTTTGTGTTGCAGGGGAGCGGGCGTACTCCTCGGTACGCTGATCTAGGCCAGGTACTGTGACGGGCGGTACCCCAGTAGCCCTGCCATTGTATGGAATCCAAAATCCAATAAGTGCCATCGGATTTGATTGTATTACCCACTTGTTGGCTAGTATGCTGGAATTTAATAGATGTAACAATTTCAGATATTTCTTATTTACTTGAAAACCCTAGACCTATTATAATATCACTGAATTTCCTATCAAAGTTTTGGTTAGCGTAAGGTAAAAACTTTTCCATGTTTATGTGTGGGAAGTCTTACGTGATACCTTTTGTTTTCAAAGGATTTTCAAAGTTAAGCAACTTTAACCGTTTACTCATACCAGACCCATGTCTGACCCGGAGTTTATTTCTGTTTTTCCTAAACTCTCGGGTACTCAAATTTTTACGAGTAGCCAAGGGATTCAGGTTTAGCTTTGATGAATTATGGAGGAGCAATGGAGCAGGAGGCTTCAGCGTATAGCTATATATTGGTTCCGCTGTGTTAGTGTTATGTGTATTTCCGCTGTGTTGTATCTCTGTGATGTTTTGAGTTGTATCGAGTTGTATTAACTAGACAGGTGTTTATAATTGTCTAGTATGTGTTGTATTATCTGTGTAACTCTGATGTATATGATACTATGTAATCTCTTATGTGATATATTATATTTCATTCGTTCCGCTGTTGAGATTCTGATGTTGTTTAGTTCTTTCTTCTCTATCTTTTCTATTCCTCACCCCTTTCTTTCTTAAAAATGATGCGTCTTTCTGTGTTTAGAAGGGCGGGTCATTACACACCTTCTCTATCTCTTTCTCTCTTCAATCTCAGAGTTTCCTAAACCTAACTTAGGAAATATTGGTTTTGATCTTAGATTGAAGCTTGTTGAGTTGAAGTAGAGATTGGTTGGTCTTCTCCTTGTAATAGAGCTCCTTCTTCTTTGTTTTTGGGTTAAAGGTGAGATTTTTATCTCGCATCTATGACTATAAGTATCTTTGGTTGTTAGGTATGAATTCCTAACAATTATTCATGTGCAATTGCTTTTGATTTGGATTGGTTTTGTGAACACTGCAATTTTTGGTGTTTTGGAAGTTTAAAACTCTAAAAATCATAGCTTTGGTGTTTTGATCATGTTTTGGTGATGAATCGAAGAGCTTATAGGGCCAGGTAGCCGATGGGCGTAAACCCGTAGCATCCGTGTTCCTCCGGTTGCAAATTGAGAGAGTTTGCACTTCATTTGTTATAGGATAGGAAATGCAGGAAATTGGGTTCAGTCGACTGAATCCTCTGTTCAGTCGACTGAGCTGAAGCCTGGAAATTTTCTGGACAATGTTCAGTCGATTGAACAGGGATTTCAGTCAACTGACTTGCTCCTGTTTTGCCTGTTTATGCTTAGTTTCCTTGGTTTTTCCAAATTTTATCGATTCGTATTGGTTTTAATTAGTTGTTATTGCATCTTTGGCATTGATGACTTATTCTTGACTTCATTCACGGGTTTTTATAAAATAATCTTTTGAATCGTATTAAAAGCTCCCTTCCCCAATTTATAAATTCTATTTAAAACACACACATCTTTTCGCACTCCAAGCGAAGTGGGAGGAGAATTAAATGATTAGATAAAACGCGTGCAATGAACACGTGCGTTCATCTTTTCAGTTAATTCCCAATCTATTCGTTTGAATGTTTTGACCTTTGGGTTTAGTTTACCGATGAGATGAGGTAAACTTTGTACTTCTTTGAGTGTGAAATTGACTAACGGATAGTAAACCGTTTAGTGCGAACGGGTGGTTATGGGACTCACGTTAACACTTTTCGTGTTTCTTTTTGGGAGTTTGTGACACATGCTGCCTTTGGGATAGTGTCTTCGGACTGTCTCCTTCTGGCTTGTTGCCTTTAATATCGCTTTTGGAGTTGGTCCTTTGCCCCGGCTCGAGAGGTATTTGGGATTGTTGTTGCCCTATAGTATCGCTTTCGGAGTGGCTTCTTCACCACCGCTCGAGAGATATTGGGGTGTTGCTTTTTATAGCGCTTTTGGAGTGGTTCCTTCACCACCGCTCGAGAGATATTGGAGTGGCTTCTTCACCACCGCTCTAGAGATATTGGAGTGGTTTCTTCACCACCGCTCAAGAGATATTTGGGTTTGTTGCAAGTGGTATTTGTTATTTGCCTCATTGGCTTGTTTTGGGATATTGGTATCCTTTGTTTATTCGAATTGCCGATGATATGAGGCTTGTTTTGTTATGATTCATCTTATGTTAGATGATTGAATTATCTCCTTTAGAGATAATTGTTATACTATATGATCGTGCAGGTTCATTATCATTCAGTTTATCTAACTGATTTGTTTAGCTAGACTGACCCGTGTATTTTATACTCGGGTCAGACTGAGATGTTTTCAGGTTAGGTGCTTTTGGACTTAGCCTCTTTTGCTTCCGCATGGATTATTCCGCTAGTTTCTTTTGGCTTAGCTTTTGTGTAGTCCTTATCCGTTGTAACTCTGATATGTATTCTTGTGAACTCGTCAGTATGTTGTGGTTTGCTATACCACTTGATATGTATCATTTTGTATACTCTGTTTTGTATCAGTATATGTGTTTATGATGATTCACTGTTCTGTGATGTATATTACATTTGAGTTGTTATATTCTATTCTGATAGATTCTCCAGCCACCTATGGTTTTAAATTAAGTATTTATTGGATATGTCGATTTGCTTGATATGGTAATTGTCGATGTATTCAATAGATAGTTAAGGAAAAATTATAGATGGTCACTCCTATCCAGCCTTATTCTTCACAATAGCAGACGGAATTACTTAGTAATGCTCTTTGTTATTGTGGGTATAGAGGTGGGGCGTCACACTTTGACTCTATTTCCCAATTCACACATTACAGTCAATTAAAACCTTACAATTGTTTCAATTAATTGGGATTGCACTAAATTAATTATTTGTCGACCTGCATTAACTTTATTACCTTAATTAACATTCAGTTACTATTAATCAATATATTATTCATTGGTTAAATCCAATACTTACTTTTATTTACTTATATTCAATTTATATCCAGGTATAACACTTCCACTACTTCATTTATTAGAATTTTATTCAAATTACTAATAATTTGTTTTAATTACCATTGCTATATTTCATTCTTAACATTTACTTCAATATAAATTATAATTTTTTTTATTTCTAAATTTAATTACGAAATCTTATTAATTTAACCAATTTAATTATTGAAATTTACGGGTCGTTACACTCTCCCCCACTCAAATATTTTCGTCCCCGAAAAGGAAAAAGAAGAGAAAAGAAAGAATTAAATAAACAATACATCTTATCAAAATATTAACTTTATAAACAATTAAATTTTCAAAATTAATTACTTTAAATAAAATATACCAATTTATAACCATTAAATCTTTTATACTCAAATTAATAAAGTTTGAAAAACATTTTTTTTTCTCAAAAGTTTTTCTAAGTCCAAAATTTACGGAAAATTTTGGCAGAGTCTCCTTTGTACGGAGAGGCTCAGGAGAAAATATAATATTAAATATAACAATATACAACATATATTTTCCAAAATAATATATATCCCAACACGGAAAAAACAATATATAATAACGCTATAAACCAAAATCCGAAAACGTACCTATTAGTCGGGCAATTTACGCTTATATTATGAAACCAAAAGCAGTAGCAAGTGCTTCCATAACCTGTATTTCACTTATATAATCCAAAAAAAAAAGAATTAACAATTATATAAAATGAAATATTTATGTTGTTTCACCCACTAACAAACAAACCAAAATAAACAAACATCACTTGCAACCAACATACAATCAAAAATCAACACAATCTATTATCCATTCATATCCATAAAACAAATAGTTGTTCGGGTTCAAAACTTTAAATTGTACAGAATGAAGAATAAACTACTAAGCACATCATATACTCAACAGTCTTAGATGAAACTAAATAGATTATTCATTCATCCAAATAATATTAAAGTATCCTTGCCCAAACAACCATAAACCAAACAAACAACAATTCCAAACAATAGATCAAGTTAATTTTTTTATCAATTTCATTTCATAACTTTTGTTGTTTGATTTCTTTTCTTTCATATAATGGTTTATCTTTTAAATTCACATTTTATTTCTTAGAGTTTTATTTCCATTCAATTTCCTAGCATTTAAATTTATTTACTTAAGTTTATAATCATTTATTTATAACTTTTCTATTATATTTAATTAGTGGCCTTTCAGTCATAACTTAAGTTCATATGGTTATAACATTAAATTCTTATTTATAAAAGAAAATTTATTGAATAATTTCATTACTCAAGTTTTACTTGTATAATATCCTAATACATTTCTTATAAGCATTAGAACTTTTAATATTTGGTAAGTTATATATATGCTTTTAAGGATGTAATTAAAAGTTACACAAGTTTATTTTATTTCTTTCAATTAACTTAATGTTAAATAATAATAGCCTTTGTTTCATAGGTTACAATTTCAAATTTCCTTTAATCCCATTTATAACTTAGCATTAAATTTCTTGTTTTAATTAGAAGTTCCAATTATTAATTAGTTACATCCCAGTTCACTACAATAATTGAAACTATTAATTATCGGAAACCTAATAACTAAATACCGGGTTAAATTTCAAATCATTTTAAAATAATAGATAAATATATACTTACAACCTATATATCCAATTATATTTAAAACAATTTAAAATCTATATTTGATTATCAAAATAAATCTGCAGTAAAACTACTACAATGGTCTTCCCACTTAGAAACTCGAAAATGAATGTCGATAATGCGTGCACTCATCACTGAAATTATTTTCCAGCGACAGAGAGGGGAGTACATAACTTATTTCTTTCCAAAATTTCTTTCAAATTACATTGAGATATTTATATCAGAGAATACTTCTAAATAATATTATTATTATATTCCAAAATCATTCGAAAGAAAGTTTCAAAACCCCAGAACTTAAGTTATAAATTCCCAGTTTTTATTTATTTTATTTTCAATCTCATTTTAACTATTATTTATAAATTTCATTACCTAACAACCAATATATTGCAACCAATTATATATATCATTTATAATTTTTTTATCTCATGTATAGAAAATATAATAGGCAAAATTATTTCATTCACCTATATTAAAAACAAATATTATGTCGGTCTGTCCTATTAAGTGTTTAGAAATCCCTATTGATTTCATAGCGTCTCATGCACCAACCAGAATTTATAAATACAAAACGGAACAAATTAGCACAATATCAAAACCTTTTTATACACTAACAAATACACTCTCTCATATATATACACTCAGCGACTCATCATAGGGTATTACTACCCTATTGATAAAGAGTCAGACCCCACAAAGCCAAGGTTTATCACTAAACCAAAGCTTTCATACCAGATGTAACATCCTGCCTTTTCGTACGCTTTAAATCGACGATAAATCACACACGTCAGACTTAAACCATACAGAAGGGCGTATTGTTATGTGGTAAATAAGGAAAAAGCAGATAAAGAAAAAAACAAAAGAGAATCTTGCAGCGGAACGATAAAATATAATAATCAAATAAATAGTTCATGAAGCTGTTTTATAAAACATTTGATTATACTTATACAATACATATCAGAGTTACTCATACCAGAGAATAATCAAAACAATGCAGCGGAACAATGTGATGCAGTGGAATATAATAAATAATCGTAATACAAATCTCCGTCTTCGACCTCCAGAGATAAGTCTTCGAATCTTGAAATGCTCAGACTGACCCGAGCGAATTGAAAAGACAAAACACTCGAGTCAGAACTAAAAGATCTTATGTAAGTTAAATCAATAGAAATAAATATGAGTGGAACATCGTCGGAGATGTTTACGGGATTTGACATCTCCTATCCAGTGTCTAACGTGAGTGCAGTAACTTAAGAGATGCTCGGGATTCACATCTCCTAAGGATCCGTTAAACTATTTACTATGTAGTAATATTTCGCTATTATAATAATGTCTATACTAAAATAAACTTACTTTTTAATAGCATTAAGGGGTTACCCATATAGCCCTTAACACGTAATAGTCCCAGTAGTCCATCCAATATCATGGTCCGTCCTAATCGGGAAGCCACCAGAGGATACCACACGGGCTATGGGAGAAAACCAAACTCGTACAAGACACGCAATGGTAGGTGACACGGCACAACTAGGCAGTACTAGGGTATATATACCAATTACACTTCCGGACCAGTGGTAACGCGTGGCAGCTACTACCGCCCACCTCAAGCCACACCCCCAAATCAAAAGAATCAAAAGTGGCCACCAAATAAATCTCAAAGTCAGAATATAATATCGAAGAAGTGTGTCCGATCAGAGGAATGACCTCATTAGCCCGTCGGTTGCTCCTGTTTTAGCCTCCTTATGCCAACTCACGGGAGTCGGGTCCACGTATTTACCTCAAAAGAAACGCCGCCACCATCCTACTTCATTCTGGAATCTTCACCGCGTACACGGTTGTTAAAGTGGTTTTTGGAGTTGGCACAGAGTATGACAACTTCCGCTCCCAGTCTCTTCAACAATCAAACGTTATTATAACACCGCGGTCATTTCAAAATAGTTTATATGTAAAGACCCAAATTATTGAGATAAAAATGATTTTAATAAAATCAAAAAAAGGAGAATATATAAGAAAAGAAAATATAGTCTGAAGATAAATATTGAGAATGAGTTAAAAATAATAATAACTAAATATGAGTGAGTCTTATATTCATAGGTGTATATATATATATATATATATCTTGAATATAAATAGTAAGAAGGAAATGGTATTTTAGAGGGAAGAGGAAATATAGCTGAGTGTATATATATAGCTTATACATTACCATATATTGTATTTATATATATACCCAGAAAGAATAAACATAAAGTAATAAGGAAAGAACACCATGGTAATTAAAAATATGAATACATTTATATATATTAAGAGAAAACAGATAGTTTGAAATATTAACCAAGGGTTAATTGATAAAAGGATATACATATATATATATATATTACAGTTTAACATAAAGAAAATAAAATGATTCAGTAAAGAGAAAAGTGTTTTCAACAATTAAGTGGTAAGGAGAAAATGATATATTCTTTGGTAAATTAAAATGCCTAAAAACCAGTTTAATATTAGTTATACATAAGTACAATTTTGAAATAAGTCAAGAGTAAACAAATAGGCTGAAATAATAGCTAGGAATGGGAAATAACTCGGGCATAATGAAAGGTATTAAATAAATAAATAAAAATGAGCCACATGAAAATAATATACAAGTGAATCATGCAAATTGCATGCACACAGGAAAAGCAGTGGATAACTGCTTTTACCAGAAATAGAAACCAAGGGAAAATGACACATTTAGCCATAACAACACACACATAATTCTATGAGTAATGTGAGGATAAAATGGTTTTTTCCTTTAGTAAAACCCTAGTAAAAATGATTTAAATCAAGAGAGGAAGCAGAGGTTTTTCTGAGAGGGAAAACAGAAACACAATGAAAAAAATAGAAAGGAGAGCTCACCCTGTTTTCAAGCTTAGGCATTCTCGAGGAAGAGAGGAGGAAGGTGAGTGATTAATCAATCTCATAAGGCTAAGGCATTAAGACCCAAGTTATGGGCAGCCAATTTATTTTTTGTGTTTGATCAATTTGTTTTTCTCTGAATAGATTAATACTGAGAATGGTTGTTGTTTTAATAAATCTTTGGTTGATGCTTTGATTTGTTTGTTTGATTATTTGATAAGAAAAATACCATGATCTCTGATATGGATCCAGAACCTTAAACCATCAGTTTGTAAATATGTTTAGTAAGATAAATACATTTTATTATGAAGTAGGGTAATACTGGAAGATAAGCTAGGCAGTGTGAACAAAGGAGGTTCATGCTTATGTCTAGATTGTTTTAAATTGGAAATGAACAATGCAATAAATTATTTATGTGCTGATTTGTTCAGATCTAAAAGCTAAAATGTTTTATGGGTTTTTCTCTAAAAACCTTACCTTATGTTCACAATAGAATTAAGTATAAGAACTTTTATAGAATTCTGCTGGATTTGTTTAAGAGATCATGATATTCTTGAATATAGAAGATATGCAAGTGATAAAACAAATTTTAAAAGAGACAGCAGGAAAAATGAAATAAAGCATTATTTTCATGAATGAAAGTATGGTCAGTTGAAATCCCTGAGAGAGTCTAACTCTCTCTGATTTAGGGAAAAAGGTAGAAAGAATGAAAAAGCAATTTTCAAGAGTTAATAAATCTTTCAAAAATAAGAAATGAGACTGGTCACTAGATTATAAAACTAATCTAGGAGAGAAGCCTTGATCTATTCATCATAAGGAGTATGATGGGTATGTGCATGACTTGTTTAAGTCCTATAGGCCTTTGTGCAGGGGTTAACAGAATTGAGTCCCTTGCAATGCACACATGGTGTTCAATGGCAAAGAGATATGACCAAATTAAATTGATGAATCCAGATTTAAAGCTGAATTATGGAATTAAAATGAGTTAATTCCATAAGAGTATGTATACATGTATACTGTATTGAATGATTGAATGGTTGCTTGTGTGCATGAGTGTAGTAAGAGCTTAGATGTATATATACCCAGTTACATTATAAATCCAAAGTGCATTTAGCATATGAATATTCTGCAAAACAATGTAAAAATGACATGTTATTATATTTTGATTTCACTCATACCAGAATTTTTATTCTGACCCTATTTGTTGCTTTGTAACATCTGGGGTGTCTCATTTTTATTGAGGCAGCTCTAGATGTTGCCGCAGGGAAAGATGCATGAGTTGCTTGCTTGCTTGCTTGCATGGATATTGGAGATCTTGAGGAATTTAAAGTGTTTAAGAAAAGTAGTAGTGTTATTATAATAAATAAGCTAGACAAACTCTAATATGTTCTAAGTATTTTCAGGAGTGTCTTTTGCTTTGTTATCCTGAAAATAGCATGTAAGAAGAAAAGAAACTTAAGTGTTATATGTGTTTGTGAGCTGTGGATTTAAGTAACAAGTTCTGAAATGGTTTTAGTAGATAATGCTGAAGGATAAGATGCCATATAATCTGATATGTGAACATGTTTTCCTTGGCAGGCTTGTGGCACTTCAGTTATGAAGTTAGAACTGATACTAAGTAGGAAAAATCTGATACTATAACTTTAGAACTGATACTAAGTAGGAAAATTTGATACTATAACTTCAGAACTGATACTAAGTAGGAAAAATCTGATACTATAACTTCAGAACTGATACTAAGTAGGAAAAATCTGATACTATAACTTTAGAACTGATACTAAGTGGCAAGACAAAAATTAAGAGTAGACAACTTGTATACCAACAAGTAGGCAGGGAAATGTGGTAAAGTGTTTAAAGGTTCAGAACACCATTTCTATATGTTTTAGTCCAGAAGAGTGCAAAGATCTTTCAAAAACCAGATTCAACACTTTTTCTAGCTTCAGATATAAGAAGTTGTATGATTTATAAAATAGATCACAACACTATCACTCATGTGATGATTATTTGCTCTATTAACCAGGAAATGTGCATTTTGTCTGTCATGATTGGTTTGTGCATGTTGTGTTTGCATTTAGATCAAATGTATTGTTTTTCTCTGCTTGGTCTTCAATCTAGTTTATCACCTTAGTATTTATATGATAAGTATTAAGTGGCAATATTTGGATTTAATATCAATCAAGCTTGAGATCAAAAAGGAGAAAATAATTAAACAGAAAAGGCTATGTGACACCACATCTCAAGAATTTGAGAAATAAGGTGTGCTTGAATTTCTTTGTCAATTTAAATTACTCTGATAGACAAAGAGTCGTATATATATATCTTCATATATATATATATATGAATTAAGTGAATTACATATACTAGTATTTTTATATTGGTAAAAACAAGGAATCCTGGAAAGATTAAATTAAGAGAAGTGGTCCATTGAAGTATGTAAATAAATATTCATACACATATAAAAAAAACTTAACAGAAAATTCTCTAAAATACAAGGAGAAAAGAAGTAGGTCACTTCAGTTGGTATCAGAGCTATGTTATTAAAACATAGCATAAATATATTATCCAATTTTCTTGTATGGATAAAATTCTAAAAAAATAATATAAATATACACAGTAGAAATAAATTTCAGAAAATAATAAATTAGAAATACGACTAACTAGCTATGCAATTGAATAGTGAGTCATGGTAGGAAGACCACCAAGTCATGGAGCAGGACCCTCCAATACAACACCAATGGTCAATTTGCAAGATTTGGTAAGGGCATTTAGAGAAGGAGCAGTGCAGAGGGAAGAGAATCCTCATGAGGAATTAGCTAAGCTATTGAAGACATTTTCAAATTTAGGAGGCAAGGATTTTGAAGGTACTGAGGGAGTTATGGGAGTGCAGACATGGTGAGAACTTTGGAAAGAATATTTGCAGATATGCAAATTAATGACCAAAGAAAGAGGCAGATAGCTTCTAGGAGACTCAGAGGAGCAGCATTAGATTGGTGGGAGGTGATCATCACAGGAAGGCTAGAAAATGAGATAACATGGGATCAATTCAAGGAGATGCTTGAGGCAAGGTTTGTTCCAGCAACAGCTAAGGCAACATTCCTTGAGGAATTTATAAGGCTGAGGCAAGGACCAATGAGTGTGACTGAATACACTCAAAAATTTGAGAGCTTGTCCAAGTATGGAACTATGCTCATAGGAGATGAAGAATCAAAGAATTCAAGATTTATCCAAGGACTAAATGCAGGTCTGAGTAGAGCAATGTTACCATACAAGGATAAAACATTTGATCAAGTCATAGACCTTGCACTTTCTTATGAACAACATGACAATGCAAGGGAAAAATTTAGGAGCATGAGGGCTAACAATCAAAAGAAGGGGAAAAATAGAGCACATCCCTATGACAAAAAGAATGTGGAAAAGAAAATGGAGGGAGCAGCCACTGGGGAAACAAAGAAGAAGGTTACTTGTTATAATTGTGGCAAAGAAGGACACATGAGTAATAAGTGTCAAGCAGCTAAGAAGGCACCATTTAGCTGCTATAACTGTGGGAAGGAAGGTCATATTAAAAGAAACTGCCCAGAATTCAAAAAGGAAGCAAAGGTAGGAGCACTGGAGGGCAAAGCAAAAGCAACTGCAGTGGGAAGTTCTGGACAATTGGAAGGTATACTTCTAATTAAAGATCACCCCATCTCAGTTATATATGACACTGGAGCAACACATTCACTAATATCCCAAGACATAGTGAATAAATTGGCTCTCACATGCTATTTAGTTGATAATCCCTTGTTTATTCAAAGCCCACTAGGTAGCTCTTGTTTGCTAGGATTAAAATGTTTGGGAGTAGAATTAAACATAGGAGGAAATGTGTTTAAATCTGATTTGTTTGTATTGAAATACCCTGGAATAGGAATTATTTTAGGGGTAGATTGGTTGAGCAAATTCAAAGCAATTTTGAATTTGGAAAATTTTACTATTTCTCTGAAAACAGAAAATGGTAAAAATATTATAGTCATGAGTGAAATTGCTAAAATCAATTATTGTAACCAAATATGTAGAATGACTGAGAAAGAATTAGAACTGGAAGACATAAAAATTATAAATGAATACTCAGATGTTTTTGGTGAAGTCATAGGTGTTCCAGAAAATAGGTAAGTAGAATTTCAAATAAGACTAATCCCAGGAGCAAGCCCAATCATCAAAAAGCCTACTAGGATAGGTCCTAAAGAATTAGTAGAGTTGAAACATCAGTTGGAAGAACTGGAGCAGAAAGGCTTTATAAGGCCTAGTAGTTCAAACTGGGGCTCTCCAGTGGTGTTTGTGAAAAAGCATGATGGTACACTAAGAATGTGTATTGATTATAGAGAACTAAATAAAGTCACCATCAAGAACAAATACCCACTCCCCAGAATTAATGATCTATTTGATTAATTAAATGGAGCAAAGATCTTTTCAAGGCTAGATTTAGCCTCTGGGTTTCACCAGATGAAGGTAGAGGAAGAAAGCATTAAGTATACTGCCTTCAACACAAGGTATGGGTTATATGAATTTTTGGTGATGCCTTTTGGATTGACAAATGCACCATCATATTTTGTAGATTTGATGAATAGAACATTTAGAGATTTTCTAGAAAAATTTGTAGTTGTCTTTATTGATGACATATTAGTGTATTCAAAATCAGAAGAGGATCATGCAAAACACTTGCATCTGGTTTTGTCTAGACTGAGGGCACATGATTTAAAGGCCAAATTCTCTAAATGTACATTTTGGCAGGATGAAGTAAAATTTTTAGGGCACATTGTATCACAACAAGGGGTTAGTGTAGATCCAACTAAGGTGATAGCAGTGCAGTCATGGAATAGACCCAAATCAGTGACTAAGGTGAGATCATTTTTGGGAATGGCAGGCTACTATAGAAGGTTTATAAAAGACTTTGCAAGAATAGCCATCCCATTGACCAAGTTAACTAAAAAGGAGCAACCATATGTGTGGACAGAGAAATGTGAACAAGCTTTTGCATCACTAAAGAAAGCACTGGTGGAAGCTCCAGTCTTACAGGTTCCAGAGGGTAATGAAGAGTTAGTGGTTTACACAGATGCTAGTGGATCTGGATTAAGGGCAGTGCTCATGCAACATGGTAGAGTCATAGCATATGCATCAAGGCAACTCAAGCCAAATGAAACTAGGTATGCTACACATGACTTAGAACTAGCTGGTGTAGTGTATGCATTGAAACTATGGAGACATTACTTATTAGGTGCTAAGTTTGAATTGTTTACTGATCACAAGTCACTTAAATATTTGTTTTCCCAAAAAGACTTGAACATGAGGCAACATAGGTGGATAGAATTTCTAGCTGCCTATGATCTTGATATACTGTATACCCTTGGAAAAGCTAACAAAGTGGCAGATGCATTGAGTAGGCATTAAGCAAAATTGGCAAGCTTAATGATAACTGAATTCAAGGATTTGACAATCCTTAGTGAAGTGGAAATAAAAGAAGAAATGGGAGTAGCATATAAGGCACACAGTGATATGATTGAATATGGTAAATTAAGCCTCATTTCTTTGAAGTCAACACTAGTTGATAAAATAGGACAAATGCAGGATCAAGACACAAATTTAAGAGAAAAGAAAGATATGATGTCACAAGGCATGACAGTAGAGAATTATGAAGTAGATGATAAAGGATACTTAAGGAAAAAGGGGAAGCTCTGTCTACCAAATGTAGAGGAACTGAAGCAAGAAGTTATGGATGAGCATCACAAAACAAAATATACTATCCATCCAGGTGGTACAAAAATGTACCATGATCTCAAGAGAAATTACTGGTGGCCAGGGATGAAAGGAGTAGTGGCAAAATATGTGGTAAATTGCTTGACATGCCAACAAGTAAAGGCAGATATCAAAGACCCTCAGGCCTATTGCAACCTTTGGAAGTGCCTACCTGGAAGTGGGAAAGCATTTCAATGGGTTTTGTGGATGGTTTGCCAAGAACAAGAAGGGGTAATGATAGTATTTGGGTAGTGGTTGATAGACTTACAAAAACAGCACACTTCATTCCAATAAGTTCAAACAGAAATGCCCACAAGCTAGCTCAATTGTTTGTGAAAGAGATAGTGAGATTGCATGGCATCCCCAAGACTATCATTAGTGATAGAGATACTTTATTTACTTCAAGGTTTTGGAGTAGCTTTCAAGAAGCTATGGGGACAGAACTAAGCCTAAGCATAGCCTACCACCCACAAACAGATGGGCAAACTGAGATTGTTAATAAAGTTTTAGAGGATTTGCTGAGAGCATGCATACTTGATTTTGGAGGCAACTGGGAGGATCATATTTATTTAGCTGAGTTTGCTTATAATAATAGCTACCAGTCCACCATAGGAATGGCTCCATTTGAGGCTTTGTATGGAAAGCCTTGTTTATCTCCTGCATGTTGGATGGAGGTTGGTGAAAGGGTGTTGCTTGGACCAGACAATATAAAAGAAACTTCTGCAAGAATTGAATTGGTGAGGCAAAGAATGAGAGTAGCTCAAGAGAGACAGAAAGCCTATGCAGATAAAAGGAGAAGGCCAGTAGAATTTGAGGTGGGAGACTATGTGTTTCTCAAAGTTTCACCAATGAGGAAAATATTGAGGTTTGGCAAAGCAGGGAAATTGTCACCAAGGTATATAGGACCAAATGAAATTGTTCAAAGAATAGGGACTTTAGCTTATAGGTTGAAGTTACCAGAGGAATTGAGCAAAATACATGATGTATTCCATGTATCTCAATTGAGAAAATGGGTGCATGATATGGAGGCCATTCTTGAATCTCCTACACATGTTGAAATTCAAGAAAATCTGGTTTATAAAAAGGAACCAGTGGGCATTGTGGCCAGAGAAGAAAAGAAACTGAGAAATAAAATAATTAAATTAGTTAAAATCCAATGGAGTTTGGATGGGAATGATTGCACTTGGGAGGCTGAAGATAGGATGAAGGATAAGTATCCTAATCTATTTTCTGCTTGAAGGTATGTTTAAAAATTATAATGAAACCTTAAAAAAAAAATTTATGTGTGTTTGATTGATTTGGAATGAATGAGTTTTTGAAATTTCATTCAATTGAAATTATGCTTTGTATACATTTGGATGGAAATGTATGAGAGAATAATTGTGGGACACAATTCCTTTTAGGAGAAGAGTATGTGAAGACCCAAATTATTGAGATAAAAATGATTTTAATAAAATCAGAAAAAGGAGAATTTTTAAGAAAAGAAAATATAGTCTGAAGATAAATATTGAGAATGAGTTAAAAATAATAATAACTAAATATGAGTGAGTCTTATATTCATAGGTGTATATATATATATCTTGAATATAAATAGTAAGAAGGAAATGGTATTTCAGAGGGAAGAGGAAATATAGCTGAGTGTATATATATAGCTTATACATTACCATATATTGTATTTATATATATACCCAGAAAGAATAAACATAAAGTAATAAGGAAAGAACACCAGGGTAATTAAAAATATGAATACATTTATATATATCAAGAGAAAACAGATAGTTTGAAATATTAACCAAGGGTTAATTGATAAAAGGATATACATATATATATATTACAGTTTAACATAAAGAAAATAAAATGATTCAGTAAAGAGAAAATTGTTTTCAACAATTAAGTGGTAAGGAGAAAATGATATATTCTTTGGTAAATTAAAATGCCTAAAAACCAGTTTAATATTAGTTATACATAAGTACAATTTTGAAATAAGTCAAGAGCAAACAAATAGGCTGAAATAATAGCTAGGAATGGGAAATAACTCGGGCATAATGAAAGGTATTAAATAAATAAATAAAAATGAGCCACATGAAAATAATATACAAGTGAATCATGCAAATTGCATGCACATAGGAAAAGCAGTGGATAACTGCTTTTACCAGAAATAGAAACCAAGGGAAAATGGCACATTTAGCCATAACAACACACACATAATTCTCTGAGTAATGTGAGGATAAAATGGGTTTTTCCTTTAGTAAAACCCTAGTAAAAATGATTTAAATCAAGAGAGGAAGCAGAGGTTTTTCTGAGAGGGAAAACAGAAACACAATGAAAAAAAATAGAAAGGAGAGCTCACCTTGTTTTCAAGCTTAGGCATTCTCGGGGAAGAGAGGAGGAAGGTGAGTGATTAATCAATCTCATAAGGCTTAAGGCATTAAGACCCAAGTTAAGGGCAGCCAATTTTTTTTTGTTTGATCAATTTGTTTTTCTCTGAATAGATTAATACTGAGAATGGTTGTTGTTTTAATAAATCTTTGGTTGATGCTTTGATTTGTTTTTTAGATTATTTGATAAGAAAAATACCATGATCTCTGATATGGATCCAGAACCTTAAACCATCAGTTTGTAAATATGTTTAGTAAGATAAATACATTTTATTATGAAGTAGGGTAATACTAGAAGATAAGCTAGGCAGTGTGAACAAAGGAGGTTCATGCTTATGTCTAGATTGTTTTAAATTGGAAATGAACAATGCAATAAATTATTTATGTGCTGATTTGTTCAGATCTAAAAGCTAAAATGTTTTATGGGTTTTTCTCTAAAAACCTTACCCTATGTTCACAATAGAATTAAGTATAAGAACTTTTATAGAATTCTGCTGGATTTGTTTAAGAGATCATGATATTCTTGAATATAGAAGATATGTAAGTGATAAAACAAATTTTAAAAGAGACAGCAGGAAAAATGAAATAAAGCATTATTTTCATGAATGAAAGTATGGTCAGTTGAAATCCCTGAGAGAGTCTAACTCTCTCTGATTTAGGGAAAAAGGAAGAAAGAATGAAAAAGCAATTTTCAAGAGTTAATAAATCTTTCAGAAATAAGAAATGAGACTGGTCACTAGATTATAAAACTAATCTAGGAGAGAAGCCTTGATCTATTCATCATAAGGAGTATGATGGGTATGTGCATGAATTGTTTAAGTCCTATAGGCCTTTGTGCAGGGGTTAACAGAATTGAGTCCCTTGCAATGCACACATGGTGTTCAATGGCAAAGAGATATGACCAAATTAAATTGATGAATCCAGATTTAAAGCTGAATTATGGAATTAAAATGAGTTAATTCCATAAGAGTATGTATACATGTATACTGTATTGAATGATTGAATGGTTGCTTGTGTGCATGAGTGTAGTAAGAGCTTAGATGTATATATACCCAGTTATATTATAAATCCAAAGTGCATTTAGCATATGAATATTCTGCAAAACAATGTAAAAATGACATGTTATTATATTTTGATTTCACTCATACCAGAATTTTTATTCTGACCCTATTTGTTGCTTTGTAACATCTGGGGTGTCTCATTTTTATTGAGGCAGCTCTAGATGTTGCCGCAGGGAAAGATGCATGAGTTGCTTGCTTGCTTGCTTGCATGGATATTTGGAGATCTTGAGGAATTTAAAGTGTTTAAGAAAAGTAGTAGTGTTATTATAATAAATAAGCTAGACAAACTCTAATATGTTCTAAGTATTTTCAGGAGTGTCTTTTGCTTTGTTATCCTGAAAATAGCATGTAAGAAGAAAAGAAACTTAAGTGTTATATGTGTTTGTGAGCTGTGGATTTAAGTAACAAGTTCTGAAATGGTTTTAGTAGATAATGCTGAAGGATAAGATGCCATATAATCTGATATGTGAACATGTTTTCCTTGGCAGGCTTGTGGCACTTCAGTTATGAAGTTAGAACTGATACTAAGTAGGAAAAATCTGATACTATAACTTTAGAACTGATACTAAGTAGGAAAAATCTGATACTATAACTTCAGAACTGATACTAAGTAGGAAAAATCTGATACTATAACTTTAGAACTGATACTAAGTAGGAAAAATCTGATACTATAACTTCAGAACTGATACTAAGTGGCAAGACAAAAATTAAGAGTAGACAACTTGTATACCAACAAGTAGGCAGGGAAATGTGGTAAAGTGTTTAAAGGTTCAGAACACCATTTCTATATGTTTTAGTCCAGAAGAGTGCAAAGATCTTTCAAAAACCAGATTCAACACTTTTTCTAGCTTCAGATATAAGAAGTTGTATGATTTATAAAATAGATCACAACACTATCACTCATGTGATGATTATTTGCTCTATTAACCAGGAAATGTGCATTTTGTCTGTCATGATTGGTTTGTGCATGTTGTGTTTGCATTTAGATCAAATGTATTGTTTTTCTCTGCTTGGTCTTCAATCTAGTTTATCACCTCAGTATTCATATGATAAGTATTAAGTGGCAATATTTGGATTTAATATCAATCAAGCTTGAGATCAAAAAGGAGAAAATAAATAAACAGAAAAGGCTATGTGACACCACGTCTTAAGAATTTGAGAAATAAGGTGTGCTTGAATTTTTTTGTCAATTTAAATTACTCTGATAGACAAAGAGTCATATATATATCTTCATATATATATGAATTAAGTGAATTACATATACTAGTATTTTTATATTGGTAAAAACAAGGAATCCTGGAAAGATTAAATTAAGAGAAGTGGTCCATTGAAGTATGTAAATAAATATACATACGCATATAAAAAAAAACTTAACAGAAAATTCTCTAAAATACAAGGAGAAAAGAAGTGGGTCACTTCATTATACTTTAAAACTAGAATATAATATCCATTTCGAAACCATGTAAATACGATATCATTTCCATATCGAAACCAAACCAATATGATATCATTTTAAAAATCATAGTATTTCAAGGTTATAAAATTTCGAAACTGAAGACTTAAAACTATAACACTTCCAAACGTAATACTCTGAAATTAATAACTTTGAAACATAACTTCCACCCTTACATGGTTTAAATATTAAAATATTTCATAAAACAAACTAGCTTCTTAAATTTCACAAAACAATTCCAAAACAACCCGAATTTCTAAATTTTAAATTTTACCAAATCCCCAAATCAACAAATTTCAATTCAATTCGGTTTTGAAATAGACCATTCCAAATTATATCGATTTCGAAACAGATTTGATCCACAAATTAAACTATTTCAGATTCAATATATTTCAAAGCTTAAATATTCAATATTTTGAAACTAAATTTTATAATTCATATATATATACCAATTTCACTTTTACTATTATTTAGTTTTGAAATATTTGCTTACTAAATCCAATATCCTTTAAGTAAAACTTCAAATTTCAATAACTGAATATTCCTCAATTTATTCACTTAAAACACCTTAAACCCGAATTAAGTTATAAAACCATATTCTTTTAAAATCTCAATTTCAATAAGTTCCAAATGGATTCTTATTAAATATAATTCTTAATTAAATAAAATCTCAAATCAATTTCAAAACTATCTTCTCAACCTTGATTTATAAAAATCAATATAAACTCTATATAAAATATAATTTAAGTATATACTTATCCATATTATATTTTAATAAAATCAACCTTATTATTAAACTTATTTTATACTTTAAACAATTTTATTCATAGCTTAAAACCAAGAATTTAACTATATATAAAATACCATTTATAAAATATCCAAATCAATATCTCATATAACCATATATTTCTTTACAAAACCATAGAAAATCAATTAAAATATTTTTGTATATAGACCACGGTGTCTGTATATAATTTTCTACCCTATGGTCAAGTGATACGGATATTTATCATTTCAATCCGTAATTTAAAATAAAAATACGGTTATATATCATTTCAAACCGCAATCCCGAATGAAATAAAATGCATAACAACTTGCAGTTTATAACAATATGAAATACAACATCCATTCATCCAATATCAAACATCAACCATTTATCACAATCATCATCCAATTAAATCAATAACATCAATATAAACAGATAATAAATAACAGGCATTTACTGGCAGTTTATATTCACTAATAAATTAAATAACCTTTTAACTGGCAGTTTATATACAATAATAAATTAAACAACTATCTAACTGGCAGTTTATATGCAATAATAAATTAAATAACAATTTAATTCAATAAATGCAATTTAACTGAGATGATGATTAAAAATATGCCAAATAGTCATAAATAAATTTCTAATCACATCATAAATTAATTTAACAAACATAAGAAATTTTAGAAGTTGTGAGTGGGTTAAAACACTTACCTTTTGAATTTGAATTGAATTCAAATCCAATTTAAACTCAAAAATTGAACAGTCTCAGAATCCGACCAAACAAACGTCAAACTGTCCGGAATTTCAATATGATCCTAACAAAAAAAATCACGCGCAAATCAAATATAGTATGTAAAAGTTATAATGATTAGATGATATAGGTTTCAAATTTAAATTAAATAAAATAATATAAATTTTACCACATCAGATTTGCCACCTCACTCACAAAAAAGCTACAGTCCGAAAACCCTAGCACGTGTGAATCTCTCGTACGCAACTCCAATTTCCAGCCATCCCTCTTCCAAAGGAACTACCGCCGCCACGAGGATCAACGTGTAACGACCCTGAAATTTAAATTTATGTAAATTAATAATTTATTGAATTTATGAATTAAATTGGTAATTAAATAAATTTTTGAATAAAAATTGTGAAATTAAATTGATTAAATGGAGCGAGTTTCCCCGATATCCAAGTATATTCTGTATAAATCATTTGAGATTAAAATATTATAAATAGTGTATATGTGAGTATATGTGTATATCTATTTAATGTATATATATCTTTAAGTATATACGAGCAAATTTAATATATATATTTTAATTGATGGTTAAAGATGGTTTGAGTTTATAAAATAAATATAAGACAATAAATATTAAGAAAATAATGATAATTAATATTTGAACTAGAAATTGAAATTTATATAAGGTAAGTTTTAAATAAAAATAGAAGTAGAACATTTGTTAAAAATCTAACAACAATTTAAAGTAGAACTTCTTTACATTTCAAAGTAGTAAGAAAAATAGAGAAAACAAATAAAAATAGAAATCTACTTATATTATTAAGCCATAAGAAAAGTATACAACTTGGAAAAATAAATAAACAAGGCAAAAGAAACAAATAAGCAATGTACAAACCAAACAAATATAGGATTTCATTTATATACAAACAAATACAAATACAAGTTCCAACCAGCAAATAAAGTGTATAGGACAAGATAAAAGAAACAAAGTTGCATGTAAACAAAAATGGAAACATATGTACTTAAGCAATTAATGCCACATCTCAGCCGAGACAAGCAAGTATGGCTGAAGTGAACATGATTTTGCAACATACCTTTAGCATTTAATAAAAGCATTATCAGCCATGCTTATTGTACAAACAAATAAAGTAAAATATATTCAAGTGGGTACAAATGAAATTATAAGTGGACATAGAAAACAAATCAAAGTACTTACCAATATCTTCTCAGCCGAAATGAAAATCTGATCAAAGGAGGAAAGTGAAAAGCAAAGTTTCAAAGCAAAATAGAATTAGAACAGGAAAGAAAAAAAAATCAAAACTACATTTAATTTGTAAACCTGAAGCTAGCCAGAGTCTTCAAACCTGAGAAGCAACTTAACAGCAAGCAAATTAAAAGCAACAACATCTCATCACCAAAACAAACATCAACAGCAAACAACTTAGATCAAAACAAAGCAAATGCAAACTAGAGGAGTTTCAGCTTGCAAAAATTCCTAAGCCTGTTTCAAATAAACTACTCTGTTCTTCTCTGCTTCTTCCCATCAAGGTGAGCAAATTCGTCTTTAATCCATTATATGTTATGATGAATGCCTGAATCGATTTGCTTCTCTAAGATATGACATTCTGGAATTGTTTGAAGCTTGATAATGAAATATTGTTTCTGTAAATTGTTTTTTTTCCAGTAAAAGTATGAATATAGGAAAAACTTGAAAATCTTAATTCATCGATTCAATTGTATAATTTGAAATTGCAATCGAAAAGAGGAATTTTAAAACAAAAATAGGAATTTTTAGTTAAGGATACTAGGAGCAGTTCATAGATGAACTGGAAATGCCTTTTTATCGATTTCTGGTAACCGAGGAATTTTTAAACATTGAAATTTGGATTTAAGCTTGTTTGAGCTTCGTTGATGATGAGAAAATTATCGAATTATTTTTCCATTGCATAGATTTTGAATACGAGATGAAACTAGGGTTTAAGAACCCATTTTCGTTCAAAGTGAAAACGTCGAAGCTGCGCCATCGATAGGCGATCGGACTTCACGTCACCGGGGCCATTAGAAGCGTCACATGTCGACGAAGTCGTGGACCAAAATTCGTGGTCTCTGATGATCGGAGGAGGCGAGACGAGGCGTTTGTTTTAGGGTTCTGTTCATTCCAGTTTTGGGATTGGGGACGAGATTTTGAAATCACGATTTGTTCGAGCCTTTGAGTGTTCGAGAGATTCGAGAGCATCATCGTGGACGTGTTGGCGACCAGCAGTTCTGCCGGAGGTGACGATCCCAGTTGTGCACGTGCACGAGGATTGGTGGCGTGTCAGTTGAAGTTGTTTGGGGAAGACGAAGAAGAGGAAGGAGACTCAGAGTGTTACGCGGGGAAACAGGCGTTCGACTCGAAGTCGAACTCGAGTAAAACTGAAAGGCTACCGGGTCGAAAACACTTAAACAAAATTTCGAAAAAAAATACTCACTCGGGTCGATTTCTGGAAAAACTCGAAGCAGAGGCAAAATTTTCTCGGGTATGACTTGAAGCAGGTCTCGGGTTGTATGTTTCCAGATTTAAAAAAAAAAGAAATTGAACAAATTCAAATCAATTTAATTTGTAAATTTATTTCCCTAAAATAATTTTTGTTAAGTACAAATATGAATTCAAGTTTGAAATAGAATTTCTTAATAAAAGTAATTAAGGTAAATTTTGTTAATAAATTTAAGTTTGATTAACCAAGAAATTTAAAAAAATAATTAATTTGAGGATAAGTAATTATGTGATTAATTAATAAAGGTTGATTAATTTATAAATAAATGTTGATTTATTTTAATTAATGGTTAATTAACTAATGTAATTAGTTAAGGATAATTGATTAAAGGATAATAAATTAATAATTGATTAATTTATTAAGAATGGATGATTAATGATTTAAGCATCAGTTGATAAAGTGACTAAAAGATTAATAAAATTTTAAGGATGATTAATTAAAGTGTAATTAATTAAGGGTAATTAATTTAATAATAATTAATCAAATTTTGGGTAAATTAATTAATTAAAGATAATTTATTGGTGAATTAAATAATTAAAGGATAATTATTTAAAAATTAAAAGTTGATAAATTTTAATTGAAGGTTAATTAATTTATTATTAATGGTTAACAAATAAATGATTTAAAGAATAATTAATCAAAATGATTTGTAAATTATTGAAATAAATTAACCAAGATTAGTAATTTATTCATAAGAAATTTATCTGATTTAAAATTTATCAGATAATAAATTTGACCTTACTTATGAATGTTTGGATTCTGTTGATTGTCGAATTGTTTGATATCCCTGATTGTGATACTTTGTGATATATCCTGATTATGTTATGATCTGCAATTTACTTATCTGTGATGTATATATATTGTTATGTGAATATGAAACCCTTGACCCATAGAATGACATTTGAGTTTCGATGCGACAGGGAGTCGGATTCCAGTTGGTTATTCGAAACCCACATCGAATTATAATTGTGAATCGTTGTGACCGATAAGTTTATTATATCTGTGATTTGTGAATGAAGATAAGCGTTATCGATTATACCGCTTATCGATATATCTGTGATGATTCTACGATGTTGCACTATTGTGTGTGAAATCCCTGGACTACACTCTTACACATACAAATATGGATTTCACGAGAAAATTGGTTAAGTCACAGATAATTTAAAATTAATATTTTTGAAATTGAAATTTTAATTTCAATTGATTTTGAAATTAGAAATTTGGGTTTAAAGTAAAAAGCTTTTGAAATGGAATTTCAAAGATAAAAGTTATTTTAAATAACTTAACCGAGTTTTGAAAATTTAAATAGTTGATTTAAATTTAAATTCAAGTTTGAAATTAAGCTATGATTTGGAAACTAGGGATTAAAGATGATATAAATGTGTTTATATGAATTTAAACCATTTTAAAAGTATAAGTTGGGAATTTGGATTTAACCCAAGAACCTTAACTCGTATAAATGAATCAGATTTCCAGAATGAAAACTGTTTGTTTTCAAAGAATAAAAGCTTTTAGATAAGAAATGAAATTCCAATTTAGGTAAAGGAATTTCAAGATTTAATTGAAAAATGGTTTTCCAAGTTATAAATAAATTCTTTTTTTGAAAGCTATGAATTAAATCTGTTTATTTTTAACAGATTTAAAATGATGTTTTGTTAAACCATTCGAAATGAAATTGTTTTGAAAGCTATTAGTTAAATCTTTGATCTAAAGATTCAACGAATTAATTAAATTGAAATGGAAATCGATTTGGAAAATCTGTGAATGAATCCTTGTGAAAACTGAGTGAACTTGGTGAATTGAATCTTTTTATTTAAAAAGATTAAAATGGAAATTTGTTTAACCATTTGAAAGAGAAAGTTTGGGTTTAAATTGTGACTTAATTGAAATCCCATTATCCATTTGTTTTTGAATATTGCGCTCACTATTCGGGTTAGCCGGGAAAAGACATCTGTGTCATATAACCCATTCCGAATAGTGATACGTCGTATATGGATAGCATTTGAAGATCGGTGTTGAAGACCGGATATTTTCGAAAATGAAAGGACAACCTGTCGAATGTCTCGGCACTGGGTAGCTCCCGGTATAGAGATTTATATCACTCTTTTGCGATGGGAAGTCTGGACGTGATTTGAAAATTATCCGGATTTGCAAGGGCTTCGTGAGAAGTGCCTTCGGTTCTGTTCGAACCCGGAACAGACTTATATGGATACATGTCTGACATTACACTTTGAGATATAAAGCCGATTTCTTTCAAATACATTTCTGTTTGGTGGCGGAGAATTTATTCTCTTAGCTTAACACCCTTCTCTGAGACGTACGAGCTCAGAGGTTATGTAGTTGAAGTTATCAGCGATATATCCCAATTTGGTAATGTGGCATGCTGAGTGTTGCTGTGTGATGATCAGTGTTTGATCATTTGCGATATGATCATTTGTTTGATCTTATATCTTTGTGATCATAGGTTGATCATTTGTTTGACCCGAAGCATGGCTTTGTGACAAAGCGTAGCTTTGTGGACGAGACTTCGTCGAGCCTCCCACCCCGGAAATGGTCGAAACAGGAAGGATGCAGCAAGGTTCTAGGGAGTAGCGCCCCTTAGTGTATGTCATTCCTTCTGGATAAAGGTGGTATCATGGTATGGAGCCCAGATACTTAACCTATGTGGTTGCTGCATTATTATTATGATTATGTAGTTTGTTGCGAATCGAGGATCCTCGGGAAGATCGGTGACGATCGGGGGATGGCATACGCGTGTCAGTAGTTACCTATTTTTGCAGAGGTAACCCGGCCTTGTGTTGGCAGAGATCCGGTTAGGTTCTCGGGTCGTCTATTCCAGGGACGTACCCATCGTGGATAGGAAGTTCCTTAGCCTGACCATTTGTTGGAAATCCATCTTCCAATACGAACTTTGTACGGTATTAGTTGTAGAACCTGCCATTTACGTACGGTGGTCACCACTGTTTAGATGGTAGCTATAGTAGGCATACGATACTGGTCGTATGTTGGCTAAGATTAATATTATACTTTCGAAATGTTTTCTACACTATGCACTAATAATAATATCAAAATGATTTGATTTTTGCGTAGTAAGCATCTTTGACTATCATAAGAAGAAATCTCCTCCAATTCTGCGTTTGCATTGTGTGTGTGGTGGGAGGTCTTATGGTAGTTTCATTTTCCAAAAGCATTGCGGTTTTCAATGTTTAAATTCTTTTGTGTTATTTAAAGATAAACTGTTTTTGTTGCTCACACCAGTCCCATGACTGATCCGGAGTTTATTGTTCATTTCCTAAACTCTGGGTGCTCATAATTTTCTACACGAGCAGTCTAGAGTTGGGTTTTTCAGATAGTCAGGTTCAATAGATTTTCTGGAGCTAGTTCAGTCTTTGGATCGGACTGCACTTGCTTATTCTTGGTGTATCGTTATTGGGAGTTCAAGCTACATCTGGATTGGCGTTTTGAAGATGGAGATTATCCGCTGCTGATATTATCGTTTTTCTTTTCCGCTGCTATTTGTTGTATCATATCTCTGATGTATATAGATATTCATTGTATCATCATTGTATCTGGATATTGTATCAGATGTTGGATGTCTATATTCTTTTTCTTTTCCGCTGTGTTGTTTACTTAACTGTGTTATAAGCTCCCGAGAACCAGATTCGGCATTTGAATCTACGGCATTTTGAGTACAAGTGAAGTACGGGTGCCGATTTTCGAAGGTCGATTTTTGGATCTTGACACAACGCCTCGATCAGGCCTTGCCGTCGCTTCCACATGGCTAGGCCGAGCTCACCGACCCCACGCGACCCCCCTGCCTCCCCCATAAACGCCACGCAGCCGCAAACATCTTCGACCAATCACGATCACTACAAGAAAAGTTGGTTTTCTCAGCACCAGTGCACAGCGTTTTTGAAACGGTTGCTATGAAAGGGTTAACTTACGCTAAATTTTATTAGCGTGCACGCTGTGTAAAATAAAGGCGGTAATTTTATTTTCCTTCCCTCCTTTTCTACGAACTCACCTTAACAAAGACTTCCCCCAATTTCAGTTCCACATCCAAATCAATTCGCTTCCTCCAAAAAATAATTCGCCGTCCTTGTAATCATCGGCATTGCAACCTCGTTCCCCTATCCTTGTCCGCGTTGCAGTGGTCCAGCTCTCCCGTTTGCCCTCGTTCTCGCTCTCCCGTTTGCCCTCGTTCTCGTCCCCGTTGAATTCGAGCTTTCATTAGCCCTAGTTCGAGCTGTAGTCAGTGGACGTGAATTTGTAGCAATCAACGCCATTTGTCCTTGAAGTTTCAGAGTAAGTTAGAGCTGATTGGAATTTTCCTTTATTTCTAATTTTTAGATTAAGTTTCAGATATTTGAGTTAGTATGCCTATCTAAGCATTTTAGGGTTGCGTTAGTATGCTTATCTAAGCATATATGGATTTGAGTTAGTGTGTGTATTGTTTGTGGGTCTGCTGTTAGGGTGGTGATACTCATTTAGATGGTGATGACTTTGACAAGATAATTTGTTTGCTGTTATGTGTTATAACTGGGTGTATATTACAAAAACTATGTG
The DNA here is from genome assembly GCA_030737815.1 of Allium fistulosum. Taxonomy (NCBI): domain Eukaryota; kingdom Viridiplantae; phylum Streptophyta; class Magnoliopsida; order Asparagales; family Amaryllidaceae; genus Allium; species Allium fistulosum. Next base: position 286,544,214 of record CM060907.1, on the reverse strand, counting down.
ATAAGATAATTTGTTTATCCTAAATTGGTTATAGAAGATTAAATTACATAAACATTTGTATTCAGGGTGATGTTACTTGCCGTGTCATCAGGGTTTGTCCAATTTCCTGTATTCTTTGCCTTTTGTTAAAACATTACACAGTTTTCGCTGATTTCTTTTTTCCTAAGATATTTACTTTGGTTTATGTAGTTCATAAATTTAATGGCAGTTCAGTTCCTTTATATTTCTCTGAATATAGTTCTCGGTGAGATGAATTCTTACCACTTTTGCAACATCCAACTGAAGTGAAAACTTTTCGACCATCACAAATTTCTAGGAATATTTAACTTCGTTGTGGTGAAAACGAGGCCAAGTTGTCGTTTGAATTTAGCATAATACCAATTATTTTTCAAGCTATTGACCTGGAGAAAACTGATTTAGTTCAAGGAATGAAATAATATTTCCTAACTGCCTGCCATGAACTAGAAGTTAGTAGGATCAAAGAGGGATAACGAAGGTTCAAACTTGTTCCTAAAAATTCTAAGGCTCGTTTTGGTTTGAAAATGAGCTTTTTATTTAGCGTTTTCAACATGTATTTTGAAGTATTTTGAAATGCAAGGTGGAGGAGAGAGAATTGGAAAATAGTAATTTGAAAATTGATTTCAATATATAAAATTGAATATGATTTGTTTCTTTTTTTCCGTTACAAGAGAAATTTAAAAATCTTTCTTCTTTCTTCTCTTTTTCTCTTTTGATATAATAATAATGAATATGCATCTACTCCTTTTTTTTTCTCACTTAAATTGAAACTTAAAAAAAAATACAAAACACAAAACTTATTTTCGAGACAACAAACCTAAGTATTAGATATGATTTGATATTTATTTACACTTTCATATTGACACTGTTTCAGTCATGATTTGTGTGTGTTCTTATTTAATCTTATAAATGCTTAATCTTTTTTGCAACTATAAACTATAATATATGATTGTCATTTTGTGTAGTTAAAGCAATTTGAACACTTGTTTTAAATTATACACCAGTTCAAGATAAAATGGAAACTAATTTTAATAAATGCGACTCAAAGTATTTCGATACAAACAAATTTTTGAATAAAGTGCAAAACAAATTTTGAATGAAATGTAGATTAATTTAACTACATGGCTTTGCTAAGCTTGACCACTTTGGTAGTATTCAGTGATCCATTGATTGACATAGTTTATTTTTTATTCAAGAAATTGAACAGAGGAACCCACTGCAGTTAAACAGTCCAAAATGCAGCCAATAGCAGTACTTATAAGTATCATTTAGACTCTTGTTGAAAGTGACTAGGCATAGTAAATTGCTTTAACTACGATTCAACCATAATTTGATACAATGCGAAACAAATTTAGTACATTGCAACTCAATTTTGACTACAGAGTAAAACCAAGGCAACTAATAGAAATTTTTTTGATATTGAATGTCAAAACAAATTTGATGCTTTCGCCATGGATATTGATGAAAAAACTGTTGTTAGGGATGGAGATTTAGATTGCAAGGTTTTAGGAATAGACTTGGGAATGGCTAATGAGAACATGCTAGTGGTATATGATTATGGTTAATCTATGGACCATAAAGCTGCTGATGAAAGGAGTCCAAATTAGACTATAGTAGATTATAGTCCAAATCTGTTCGAAAGAAAAGAATATGACACTTTTTCAGTCATATGCACTGAAACATATGCTGATAATAAAGTTGAAAGTTTGAATTTAGAAAAGACACATGAAGTTGTTAATGCGGTAGATGGTGATGAAGCATATATAAATGAAAAGTTGTTAGAATCTCCAGGCGACGCCGCGACAGCCACAACACTTGGCGACAGCAATCTCCACGACTGCACTTGGCGACACTGCGACAACAATCTCCAGGTAGATACAAAATAGTTATATTTTTTATTTTTGATTTATTTATCTGTTCAGTCCCGTTTCTCTGAGTTAACAATTATGCAAAATCCGAAAAAATCTAACGTTGTGGTGATTTTATTTTTCTTCGATTTCAGTTTCAAGTTGTGCGCTTGTATACCTGGAAGAAAAAGAAATTCTTTTTCTACATTGTGGGCTCATACATGTATGATTTAAAAATGTCTGGGAAAAAAAAACTTGCAAAGCAAATCATATACTGGTCTTTAAATCGAAATGGATGATGTTAATTTAGTTCAATTAATACACATTCAGTGCGTGTTAAAAAAAAAAGGGCAGCAGCCACGCTGCTACTAAGCAAGTATGCAGCAGCAAGGAATTTTTTTATATTGACCTTTGTGATTTTCTTCTTTAATTTGGAATGTATGCATGAGAAAAGGCTAGAATTCTTCTAGGATATGATCTTGTTCAGCACTCTTATATTATTTTATCAAGATTATTGGACAAAGATATTAGCAAATATGATTATTGATAAAGAAAGCCTTCTTCTCCCCTTAGTTTAAAATCGTGTAGAATTTAACAATAAATCGGAATCATTATTTCAGCCCGAAATTCAAATCTGGAACCAAACCTACTCGAATTGAGACTAAAAAGTAGGACTGAAAATAAGTAATATATGCATTGTTTTTAATATGAATTAATCAACTGCTAGTACATAGTTACAAAGTTATTCCTAGACAAACATGATAATGTAAATGAAATGAAGACAATGTAGTGAGGAGGAGATAGCCCAACATGAAATGCAATGTTACACTTAACCTTTTCAATTTAGGTGTAATTAATACAAGTCATTTTATTTTTCTTCCTATAGCCTTCATCAAATCTTATAAATAAAGACTTATGTGAATCAATTCAACAGCGTTTAAAAAACCTAGATCATATCAATTGTTATGTGAAGAGTATTTGTTATAATTCTGTCAGTTGGTAATCATCCAATTCATCGGATCCCATAAATAATTCCATCGGTTGGTAAATTTGAGGTAAATGATCTTAATGAATTTAGTTTGCTTAATCCCTTAGATTTTTTCCTACTTGGATTTCTAGAACATAAGTAATATACTTATAATTATCAACTCAATTTTGAATATATGATTCAAATTCAATATTGAGCATGTGAATTTTTATTTAGTTGAACAATATATGAAATAGTTATTCTATTTGAATTCAGATCTGTTTGAACAAAATTTTGTTGAAGAATACATGATATAAGATCTGTTTGAATAATATTTAATTATATATGATATTAGAATGTGAGTTTCTATTTGAACAATATTTAGTTATATAAGTTATTAGATATAAGATCTGTTTGAACATGGTTACTGAAGCATGGTTATTAAAATTGTTTAACCAGTGTAGTGTCCGTATTTTGCGTACATATATTAAAATAAGATGAAATATATAACAGATTATATAACTGAACTATTAACAGTTCAAATAAATGTGTAGTGTTGATAAATATATACTTACTTGCATATATGCTTTCACTATAAGTTATAAAAATGCGCAGTTCCAATAAGTGTGTACTTATTTGCTTTTATGTTATCACCCATAAGTTATAAGTCTCTATAAATGTGCAGTCTAACCTACCTTAGTTCAGTTCTAATAGTTAGTGAAACATGTGTAAATTATTGTGTAACTTTGTTCAGTTCAAATAAATGTTAAGTTTCCAGGCCTCAAGACCTACAGGAGCTGTGATCTTCTCCCTTCTAGTTGGTTGTCTGTAGCATGGTATGCCTTATTTCTCAAACATTCTCATCTCTGCATTATAAGTTTCTTTTTTAACCTCTTGCCCACGTTTAGAAAAATTTATGTCACCAATGTATGCTTGCATTCAATACACACTCAAGCTGTGAACACGAGTTTCAATTTCTATATAACATGTCTGAAACTTTAATGATTTATTCCACGATATGCACAAGCTTGTCTAATGGCTCAATTTATGGCAGGTACCCTATATACAGGATACCAATAGGTCAGACATTGAAGGATTTGGATGCTTGCTTTCTGACCTTTCACTTGCTGTCCACTCCTATTAGCAGCAGTAAGCTTTGTCTCAGTTCATTTGTATTTGATCATTATAAATTCAAAAGCAATCAACGGAAGCCAGTAGGCATGGGTGGTAATGCAACAAGAATGTTGTACCACTTGGTGATTCATATACAATTGTTAGTAAGAATTCAGGGATTGATCATTTTACAGGATGGCATAAAATATCATAGATACAAGGGACAAAGTTAAGATATATTTGAGATAAATGAGTGTAACATTACTGATATACAGTGGTAATATACAGAGAAATTAAACATAGTATTTTGAAAGAGAGAGAGAGTGAGGTATGGATGTAGGATGGAATGAATGATAAATCGACGAAGGTCCTGGCAGCGAATGTGGTGCACCATTTTTCTCGTCTGGTTTCACAAAACTTTGGCAGTGAATGTGTTTACAAAAGTGTGATCAGTCAGAAAATTCATGGTCGTGCAAATTATTTGAGACATCATGTGTGTGTGTGCGTGTGTGTGTGTATATATATATATATCATAAGAGCATTTGTGGAACTTCTTGGTCGGGCAAAAAAATTGCAACTCTATCAATTAATAAAGATAAAGTTGTTCATTTCTGAAAGCCAAGTAACTTATTTGATTTACTTGTATATCTGTGCTTGTACAAGCATTTTGTTTGTGTAACATATTAGGTTTATTCTTCATTGCTTTGCCATGCTAATGTCTTTGTATCCTATTTACATTTTCTCTTCTTGCAGGCTGGTACTGATATTGCAGAGCTTATTGCTCTTGAGATATCAAAGCAGGTATGCAATTTATCTTACCGTCGCATTTAATCTGATATTACTTTCACAGTTCTCTGATTTAAAGCTAAGCTTATTAATTGTTAGTTCATTAGATGTCTTTTAACTTCTGCAAACAAATCTTCCATTGCAAGAATGTCGAGAGAAGATATGGCTAGTGGATTCCAAGGTATATATATATTTTTGTCAATTTTTGAAAGTATTACCGGAGTCCCTTTTTTTTTGAAAAAAAAGTTTCCATCGACTTATGGGGAAACAACTATTTACACTTGGAGCAAGGTGAGATTCACTAATAGTATTTGAACTGTCTACTAAAGTAAGCAAGTAGACAAAAATGTCATTTACTTTGTACTGTTATATTTTGCAGGGGACTGCAATATTTGTTAGTGGCAGTCCATTTGGTCCTACTGAATATGGTGGTAAAATTTACTATTCTGGCCAGGCAAAAACAATAAAAAATTTCTTTACAACTTTTTTCACTACTACATTGAATTAGTTTATATTTGCTTCGTTGTAATTTCTTAATTAGTTAACATCATTCCTGGTCAGGCAAGCAATGCATATATCTTCCCAGGATTTGGTCTTGGTTTAGTAATGTCTGGGGCAATCCGTGTTCATGATGATATGCTGCTTGCAGCCGGTACCTAAAATATTAAGTTTATAGTAAATTCCATCTTATATTCTTATTAAACTATAATCTATTTTGATATCATTTGATTTTTGAATTCAGCTGAAGCTCTAGCATTACAAGTAACACAAGAGAACTACGACAAGGGACTAATATATCCGCCCTTCACAAATATTAGAAAGATATCTGCTCACATTGCTGCCAAAGTAGCTGAAAAAGTTTACGAACTAGGTGAGTTTTCTAGTCACAGATATTTTTCCAAGATTGAACTAATTTCGTCCATAGCTCATTTCTCATTTCTCACTTCCTTAGAGTAAATTTACTTAAAAAGAAGTTTTGGCAATTTTTAAATCTTTTAAATAGCGAGATGTAATTTGACTATCACATTAAAGTTAGTTTATTTCGGTGATTGGCTAACATGACTTGTAAATAATGAATGAGTAACAACTACATAACTGAACATATCTATGTAAAAGTACAGTGAATATCAATTAGAGACGGTTTGCTTTTAGTTATTTGAAATAACAATTCTATTTTAGTCATTTTTGGGTTAAATTTACTAACGAAATTCTATCATAATTTATAACTGGCAAACAATTGTTCCGTCAACTTTTGACTTGTAAGATATATTTATGCTACTTTCTTACATATTCCTAGTCAAGATTATCGAGAGCGGGATATTGATATTTTACAGATTGTTTTTACAGATATATGCAACTTCTGACACAGATTGTTTAAGAAAAGTACTTTGCTATGACACATTAACTTGAGAAAATACCCTTATATATTTAATTGCACATGCCGTTTTTTTCAAACCAACTTGCATCTGATTGTCATACAAGTGTTCACTGCTACATGAATATGCATAAGCTAGCGGGTAATATTTGTCTTATTGCTTTCGTTTAAGTTTCTGTTGTCTTTTATCCGTTGTCATTGAATGTCTTATTTATACCGGGAGTATTGATACTTGTTGGAAAATGGGTACAGGTTTTATTAGAAATTGGTGGATCATCTATAAAAATTGTGGGAATGGTTTAATCCTATTATGCTTTTAAATTTTAATTTTAAAATTGCATGTTAAAAAATATATGTTTTTCAACTCACAATGACCATTGGTGTAATGGTAAGGCTCAAGAATTGATCTGAAAGATGTGAGATTGAATCTCATCGCCATCTTTTCTTTTTCTCTTTTTTTTTTAAAAAAATAGCTTATGTTTTGTTTGCTAGAAAATGATAACTCACAATTCACAAATACATGATGGGAAAACTGCCAGCTCCATACAAAATCCTCTGTTGTTTATTTTGAGGGTAATCTGAATTATGTTACCAAATTCATCATCATTCCATATGCACACATATCTTTGTTCATGTAAATTGGGCTTTGGTTTAGGCTGACCAATGTCTGTATGCATACAGATTGCAAGAGATCTGTATCAACCTATCACCTAGCCAATCTTCCCTACACTCACTGTGAAGTCATTCTTTATCCTGCCAGTGGTGTAGAGTGTAAGGTACCAATCAATTATTGATGCTAGATATTCGATTCAAGCGTATATGTTTAGGTATGTATTTTAAATTTGGAGATAAGCTTCAGGCACCGGCAATTTTTCCAGTAGAAAATACACAGGCTCCATAAATTTATTGTATTTAGAAGTACACAGTTTCATTGTTTGATTAGTTTTTTCCCGTCCTGTATTGCTTGGCATGCAGCCACAATTTTACCACTGGAAGGGATACTTGTAAATTTGATTGTAGCAGAGAACTAAAGTTTTCCATCTTCTCTCATTAGCTATGCTGTCACGGACAGCAAAGCTATTGTAAACCTTGAAAATTTGAAAATATTAGACGGCAATGAATAGCAATAGAAGAAACTATATAACATTGTCAAGTGTTTGAGTTTAATGAGGCTTAGGCAGAGTTGCGGTAGCATTGCTGGTTACAAAGCAATTTGTTATGGTAAGTTGGATAGCAGACGTAAGTTAAATTTGTTCTAAACCAAATGAAATCAAATGAAACCAAATGAAATCTGTTTCTGTAAGATTATATTCTTGACTTGCATCTGTTCATATTTCACCAAACTGATATCACGTGCCTATCTCATGTTAAATGGTAGTGTCCAAGTTGAAATTAAACTCATCCTCTCTTTATTTGAATGGTTGCATGTATAAATCTGGAGTTGCCAGCTAGGAAAGTCTTTGTTTTGAAGCCCAGAGTTTGCGTCTAGCTGTGACTTGCCACCAATCATTTAGACTTATTTATTTTTGTCTTCAATTATTGTTAGTTATTTTTACATTATTATATCATACTTGTGAAATACTTAATTGTGTAATATTGTTGGATACTACAATAAAACTCATCTATGTAAATCATACTTAACAATAATGTTGGATACTACAATAAAACTCATCTATGTAATATCTATTAGTGTAAACCGAGAACTGTGATAAAAATATTGATTTGCTTGTAATAATTGTATTGAGATTATCAGATGGGTTTAGATTTTAATTTATGTTTACTCACTGACTTCAAATTTTTTCATCGTAGGTAATTAAAGATGGCGATGGCACATTCTTCTTCCGTAGCAAGTAGCAAGCATATGAAACTTTTTAGATGCACGTTTTGTTGTTGGCATTTGATACGGACTTACTTTATTGATATTATATTTTTGTTTAACATATACCTTATCTTTGTTTAACAATATTATGATAACTTGGTCTACTGTGTTATTTCTGTTTATGGATATTATTGAAACTTGATTTATAGATGTTTTTTGTATATTAATATTGTTTTAGCTAGTTTATTTAACAGATTATTATTCATTAGAACATGTTATATATACTGGTTGCTTGATTATACTCAAAATGTAGTTTTGGAATATGCAAATATAGTGGAATGTTAATGCTGTAAAAATCATATAAATAGAAGACAGCATCTATTTTAATGCTGTCAATGAAGAAACAACAGCGTTTAATTCGTGTTGTAATTATCATTAAATAGTGAGTAACAGCGTTTATTAAACGCTGTTGTAAACTGTAGTAAAACATCATCCAACTGTAAAAACATAACACAGCACGCATTAAACGCTGTAATAAAAATATTAACAGCATAAATAAAACGCTGTCAAAAGAATAATTTCCACAGCGTTTAAAATTAAGCTGTTGTAAGTTCTTTTTATACGATAGCTTGTCGTTATACAGCGTTTGTTCTAACGCTGTTGTGTCATATAACAGCGTTTAATAAACGCTGTGGTATCAAATTTTTTACAGCGTTTTCTATTTTGCTGTTAAAACTTTTGCATCTACGACAGCATGTCGTTATACAGCGTTTATAATAACGCTGTCGTATCATATAACAGCGTTTTTGAAACGCTGTCAAAAGCTGTTTCTGGTGTAGTGGATGAATTGACATGCCTCCGACCCAAACAAACCGTACCGATGACCAAGTCTCGACGCCCTCTTCCTCCTTACATAACTCGTTCGAGCTAAAGTTGAAGATCTGTCGTTGATTGAGTGTGTGGCCTATGAACGACCGGGAATTCTTCGACGATTTCTAGTCAAACAACAATCCAAATCGAAAAACGAATTGTAGATTTAGGTTGTGCTTGTCGAGAGCTTCAAATTCATATAAAATATGATATAGTTTGTGGAATTTGAAATTTGATTTGATTTTTGAATTGCAATTGGATCTAGAATTTGATTGTCTGCCATTGAGGAGTAGAGATAGTTAAATTGTATGTACATACAAATGAGAAATAGAGGTAGTCTAGGGTTTATAACAAGGTATATATAGGCAAAGCTAAAATTAGAATGGAGCGAATCGATTGGATATACGCGTTGGACGTTAAAATGGTCCGAAAAAGCCCGTTCTGACTCCGGGACGAAATTGGGTCAACCCATATATCCAAATAAATGTTTTAAAATATTTTAAACGCAATGGAATAGGTTTCAAGTCCAAATTCCATCGTATGAAGAAGTTATGCTAAAATCAATTTATTTCAAATTGATTTCAGTTGATTTCAATTAATTGATTTCCGTGCATTTCGAGTCCGTACGATCAAATGACAAGTCCGATCGCTACAAAACTTGAAATCTTACAATAATTCACCGTTACGGATCCGATGAAACTGGGTTCGTTGAAATCTGAGTTAGTGGCCAAAATGGCTATTTTACATTAATTAAATAAATTAATAATTGATTAATTAAATCAAGTTTTCAATTTCAACTCTATAATTAACAAATTTCATCATTTTCAAATTTCTTAATTAGTTACACTAATTTAACCAAATTTAAATGTCAATTTAGAGTTGATTAATTTATAAATTTAAATATTTACCTCAATTTCATTAAATTCACAAATTATAAATTAAATTCTCAATAATCCCATTGAATTTACTTTTCATTCTTATTATTTAACTCATTATTATCCAACGGATGAAATTAACATTTGTTCATGGTTTATTACATTATTATTCTCAAATTTCAACTTAATTCTCAATTAACGTAATAATTAAATATTTAATTTCATTCATTTGCAATTGATCCAATTATTGAATTTTTAATTTCAATAAGTTAATAAATCTCGATTTTTCATTCTTTAAATTAACCAATTGTCATATTATAAATAGAATTGACATTATTTCCAATTTCATCTAAATTCCAGTTTACCGTAGTATCTAATTTCAATTTTTTACAATAAACCCATTTATTATAAATTTGAATACCAATTAATTAGTCCCAAATAAATTGATCGATTTTCTATTTTGATTTAGTAGACCAATTTGTTGTAACAAACGTTACCATTAACTTTACAATACACTAAGGTTTATTATTTCCAACTAATTATCATAGTTGCCTACATAATATTGACTTCACTATTTACACACAAAATGTTACCATTTTCATATGCCAAATCTTTATACAATGGTCAATTTTTTTATTATAACATTTATAACTTTTAATGTTTGCCTTTGTTTTCTTACATTAATAAGCTTTTATTACTTACAAATCAATGTTGCCATTTATTCTCATACTACTAATTTCATTCACTTATGTTCAATTTATAACCAAACATAACATTTAGATTTATTTTCATTAATTGGTATTCCATTCAATCCATTAATTATTAACTTTAATTAGCATTGTTTACCATGCATTCACATTATTATTTCATCAATATGATTCCTATTTATTTCATAAATTTATACTAACATTTATTCTATCAAATTTCACTTTATTACGTATTATTTCATCAATTAATATAACTTTGACTCTATTTCCCAATTTACACATTACAGTCAATTAAAACCTTACAATTGTTTCAATTAATTGGGATTGCACTAAATTAATTATTTATGGACCTGCATTAACTTTATTATCTTAATTTACATTCAGTTACTATTAATCATTATATTATTCATGGGTTAAATCCAATACTTACTTTAATTTACTTATATTCAATTTATATCTATGTATAACGCTTCCACTACTTCATTTATTAGAATTTTATTCAAATTACTAATAATTAGTTTTAATTACCATTGCTATATTTCATTCTTAACATTTACTTCAATACAAATTATAATTTTTTTTATTTCTAAATTTAATTATGAAAATCTTATTAATTTAACCAATTTAATTATTGAAATTTACGGGTCGTTACAACATGCAAGAAGCCACAAAGTACAATTCCAAATATGACTAATATGTTTTCTTTTAGAGATGGTATGTTTCTATGTAGTTTTTGATTTATTTCACAACTAAAACCATATAACATATGAGTATAAAACTTCAAGTAAAATTATTTTCTAAACACTACTTTTTATATTATCATCGTGTGCAATGCAAGGGTAATGTGATATGATTCTTATACGTGACTGCAAATGATCACGCATTTATAGCACCATATATCATGCATTTTATAGTTTCGCATGAAGAAAATTAATTTCCTTTATTCATTAGACAAAATAGATAAAATATATTTTATTTAATACACAATTAAGAAATTCGACATTTAAGTGAAAAAATTAAGAAAGTTCTTTCTAAAATATTTGTAATTGTTTTATCTTTTTCCATAAAGATAAATACAATTATCTTTTCTCGTAAATATAACGTTTTATCTTCTTAATAAATTAATATATGCTTTTATCTTTTTTAAGAAAACGGTACTTGAAATCAAATTTTTCAGAAAATTTTTTTGCATATATATTTACTTTTCATTTACCTTTTTCCTAAAAATATTATTACCACTTAAATTCATTTTTCTTCTTTTCTTAAAAAAGACTCATTTATCTTTTACTTCTTAAAAATAAATGAGCACATTTATTATTTTTTCTAAAGAAAAAGAAAAATTCAGTTGAGTCCTAAAAAAAGATATATTCATTTATCTTTTAATTTTAAATTAAAGATTAGGTTTGAGTTAATAAATAGTAAGGTTAGGTTTGAGTTATTAAATAGTAGAAGTGTTTTTTTTCTTGTTCAAAATAGCAAATTATTTTTTGAAGATGAATTCATTTATCTTTCTTTTAAAAAATGAATCCTTTTTACAATGGTTTTAAAATTTCTGCCAAAGAGTGTTACCCATCATTATGGTCTTCTTTGCTAAAACATGTGCTACTTTACAAAATGATTAATCATTTTGTACATATTTTTCAAAAAATAATTTAAAAAAAATCCTTCTGTGCATATTTTGCATTGAAATTCATTCATATAGGAAAAAACTCAAATCATAATTTTAATATTAAAATTTTCGTTTATCTTTTTTATAGATAATGATAATTAACAACATGCAGTTTTGGTGCTTTATTAAAAAATGTATGAACATTTTAGACCACTCTAAGTTCATATTTATATTAAGGCATTAAGACATCAAGACAACAATTAATAAATTAAATTTCAAGATAAAAAATAAAAATTTAAGATAACTAAGTAGCTTACCGTATGTGATCATTACCTTAAACCTATAATTTGACATGACAGTTTAAATATATGTTGAACAATTCATTCAAAGAATAATTTTCCTATTTTTTCCTCGTTAAAGTATAAGTTTTCAATAAAGATAAAATCATTTATATTTATGATAAAAAGATAAAGCACTTATCTTTTTGGTAAAAAGATAGAAGCATTTATCTTTTGGACAAAAATATAAACGCGTTTAGCTACTGAAAGTTTCTTTTACATGAACAAAAAGATTCGATAGTTATTTTTTAAATCGTAGTTTATTACGTAGAAATTTTTTAGCGTACCTTACCATTATGATTAAATGTCAAGATTCATCCCACCAGCATAGATTATGCTAACACTAAGTAAGGCAGCCCAATATTACCTTACAAAATTAATTCATATAAATATACCACTCGTGTAAACGGTTACAAGTAATCTTATAACACATTTCTTTAAAATTTATAAATGCCTTTTTTCACTTAATAATCCTCTGTATGTTTTGTGAACCAATACTTATGTTGAATAATATCTTGATCATTTCCATTTGCAACCTAAAAGCCATAAGTAAAAATGTAATTTCAAGTTATACTTAACTTGCCTAGATAATTTAGTTGAAAATGAGACAACTTATCTAAACACACACATCCTGCTTAAACTATTTCAAGACTCTTGGATTTATGTTTCTTAACGAACAGCTTATGGAGTGAAAAATCGATTGTAACCCTAAATCGGTTATAACCCCAGCAATAAACAGAAATTATTACCCTCTAAAATTGCTGGTTGCAACAACAAGAGTAAACAAAAATTATTATCTTCTAAAACTACTGTAACCTAAAATAAATTCCTAACATAAATTACAAAGTGAACAATCTTAAAACTAAGCACCAATATTTTGAATCAGGTTGATGATGGAGCTATGTTCAAGGAGGCAATTACGAGATTGGATTTAAGTTAGTGGACGCACTGTTAATGGAGTGAAAAATTGATCGTAACCACAAATCAATTGCAACCCTAGAAGTAAACAAAAATTATTATCTTCTAAAGTTTCTATAACCCTAAATCAATTCCTAAGGTGAAATACAAAGTGCACAATCTCAAAATTACGTACGGTTTTGAATCGGACCGATGGTGGAGATGCCTTCAAGGGGACATCCACGAGCCACGAGATAGGTTAGATACGAGAGGACAAAAAAGAGAAGAGTGTAAATAAGAAAGAGCTGAAAGAATATCGCCATTTAGTTTTAATGCAAGCGATTTTTTTTCAATGGACATAGACAATTTGGTCAGGGAGAACTTGTTGTTTTGTCCTTGAAACATAATGGTTAAATGTTAAGAGGAATTAATTTGAACGTGTATGTGAAATCTGACCTAGATTAGTAAAGCCAAAAACTGCTGTCCTGCAAACTAAAGCAAGTGAGTAGATAAGCCGTTGGATCTAATTTCCACTCCTTAAACACATATAGATAAAAGATAGATAAACAGATTAAATGGATATACCTTTCTTCTATGCCACTGCAAATAGGAGCATCAAGACAAGTTGATAGCTTGGATATTCGGGCCGAACATTGAAATCATGGTAGGTTCTTTTTTATTCGCATCAACTAAATAACTTTATGAAGCAAAAAAGTACCATATTAAAGCACCATGAACAATTTCACTAACAAATCTATTTCAATCTTAATAAACAGCAAAAGTATGGAATAATTCAGAATATTAATCTACGGTCCCTATTTCAAAATTGAATTGTAAAACGGCTCAATGATTCACTAATTATATAAATTAGATTCATATTTCTTTAATATTACACCCGATAATTATTAGCATTGATCTACTCATTTAAGAATCGTTTTCACCATTAAATCATAAATTTAAGAAACTTTTTTTATAACTATTGTTGATATCTAAAAATAAAATTTTGGAAAACATAATTTATACGGAAGTTTTTAACTGCATTTTTATAATGCAGTTAAAAACTGCATTTTTAATAATGCGTTTTTTGATTGGGTTACAAAAATGGAGTTAAAAACTGCATTTAAATGATGCTATTTTTAGTTGCATTTCTAAAATGCAGTTTAAATCTGCAGTACTAAAATATAGTTTGTAACTGCATTTAAGAAATATAGTTTTTAACTCCATTTCTAAAATGGTATGTTGTAGTTTTTAACTGCTTTTACGAAATACAGCTAAAAACACCATTTATGAAATGTATTTTCAATTGCATTTTATAAATGTAGTTGAAAACTGCAACATATTAATTCAATTTTTAACTGCATTTTAAAATGCAGTGAAAAACTGCATTATAATATTGAATTTTGTGAAATTCGAATTTAAAAAAAATAAGTTTTGAAATTTTGATTTTTACATATCTGTAACACCTAATATTAGAAAGATAATAAATTTGTGATTTAACGATGACAACAATTTGTTAATTTGATGTTTTTAGAAAAAGCTATTGTGTTTTAAAAATTGATAACTAATTTAATGCAAATTTTAAATAAAACTGTGAGAATAACAACCACTTATGGAAGAAATGAGTGCATATGGACCTAATTTAAATAAATTAATAGGCAGGGTCGTTTTGTTCATTTTAATTAATGATTGAGACTCGCTGTACAAAGCTCCTAAATAAATTAAATTTACCATTTGAGTTCTATAGTTTGCCAAGGAGCGAGTTTTTTCATTTTTGGTGGATTTTCTAGCTAGTAGCTCATTATCTATGGTTGCATTTGTGACGAATGGAAAATTTAAGCGAGATATTTGAGCAGGAAAGTTGGTTGAATTGGAAATTGATTTACAGGTTATTTGAGCGAAGTATTTGAAATGTGATTTTTTTTATTTAATTGATTTACAGCTGGTTTATTATTTGTTTTTAACTGATAATATGCGTTTAAAAATTACAAATAACACAAAATAAATTGTGGAATTTCATTAAAAACAAATACATTTTTAAATTCAAATAAATAAAATTTTAAATTTTAAATTGCTTAGATTCGGTTCAAACCAACTTCATAATGTAGAGCGCTTCGATACGATTGCAATGCAAAAAACTGCATTTCAAACGGATCTCATTTGCAAAAGCTATTAATTTTAGAAAATTGTGAAAATGTTAATTTAATTAGCTTTAATATTATTAAATAATTTATAAAGGGGAAAGTCAGCGTTGGTGCATTGGCATTCGACACATCCAACACATAAGCATCTTTCCCCAGCTTTTGCACAACGAGGCTAGGAACGGGGTATGTCTATTGCCATGGTCGGACACGTCACCAACGAGAACAAACCATTTAATTACTACGAACGTCATCTATCTGTCTTTCTTTGTAGTCTCTAAGTCATCTGCTGTAACGAACGTGATTTTTACGGGATCCAAAAATCGACACCAATACGTCTACTGTATCAAATGTCGCCCAATCGAATGCCGGAAAACCGAATTGTTTGGGTTAAAAGAAGAGGTAGAAGAAAAAGATAGAAGAAAAAGAAAAGAAGAACAACAGAACAACATCAGAATCTCACAGTCGCAGTGGAACAACATATATTAGATAAATAAATAATCTTTAATCAAAAGAACTATATCAGTTTATACATTACATCACATTACATTATCAGAGTTTACAACAAATAGAGTCAATACATCAATGGACAGTTATATAAACCTATCCTCATACTGAATACACAGCGGAATAAATAGTATCATGTACTAGTAGTACGTCTCGCCATCCAGCTCGCCTCCTGAGCTCCATCGCACTCCAAAATCCAGAATAACCTGATAAACTAACTCTAGACTGCCCGTGTGGAAATTTGTGGGCACCCAGAGTTTATGAAGGGAACAATAAACTCCAGGTCATTCATAGGACTGGTGTGAGAACTAAAACAGTTATTTATATTTAAAACAAACAACAGGATAATTTTTAAAGTCAATTCGCAATGCTTTTGGAAAATGGAACTACCATAAGGCCTCCCGCACACACACACAATGCAAATGCAGAATCGGAGGTGATTTCTCCTTATGATAGTCAAAGATGCTTACTACATAAAACAAATCATTTTTTATATTATTATTAGTGCATAGTGTAGAAAACATTTCGAAAGTAGAATATAAATCTTAGCCAGCATAGACATTCCGAACTATGCCTACTATAGCTACCATCTAAACAGTGGGGCCCCACCATAAGTAAATGGCAGGTTCTACAACTAAAACCGTACAAGTCTCGTATTGTTTCTTTGGATTTCCAACAAATGGTCAGGCCAAGGAACTTCCCATTGCCACATAGGTATGCCTCTGGAAAGACGACCCGAGAACCTAACCGGATCTCTGCCAACACAAGGCCGGGTTACCCCTAACTGGGTAACTACTGACACGAATATGTCATCCCCCGATCGTAACCGATCTATATCCGAGGATCCTCGATTTCCAACAACCACAAAGTAATAAATTTGCAGAAAAAACATAGGTTAAGTATCTGGGCTCCATACCATGATACAACCTCTATCCAGAAGAAATGACATACACTAAAGGGGCGCTACCCCCTAATAACCTTGCTGCATCCTTCCTGTTTTGACCATTTCCAGGGTGTAAGGTCCGACGAAGTCTCGTCCACAAAGCCACGCTTTGGTACAAAGCCATGCTTTGGGTCAAACAAATGATCAAAGTAATGATCACAAAGATAAATGATCAAACAAATGATCATATCACAAATGATCAAACAATGATCATTACACAGCAACACTCAGCATGCCACGTTATTAAATTGGGAATATATCACTAGTAACCATCAACTACATAACCTCTGAGCTCGTACGTCTCAGAGAAGGGTGTTAAGCTAAAAGAATAAATTCTCTGCCACCAACATATATGTATTTGAAAGAAACCAGCTTTATATCTCAATTTGTAACGTCAGACACACAACCATACAAGTCTGTTCCGGGATCGAACAGAACAGAAGGCACTTCCAAAGAAGTCCTTGCAATCTAGATATTCACTAATCACGTCCGGACTTGCGTTACTAAGGGTGATAAAATCTGTATATCGGAGATCAACCGATGCAGAGTAACTCGACGGTAATCCTTCCGTTTTCAAAAATATCTGGTCTTCAACACCGGTCATCAAATGCAATCCATTACGACGTATCACATATTCGGAATGGGTTATACGACCCAAAGGTCCTTTCCCGGCTAACCCGAATAGTGAGCGCAATATTTTGAAAATAAGTGTGGCATTCAAATTCAAGCAAATCACAACAAATACCCATTCAAGGTAATTATTGATAGTCGGTTATTTAACTATCAATAGGTCTGCACAGCATCATCAAATTTCCAAATAATTTTCCAAATTATTTATTTTCCAAAAATATCTTTACAAGATATATAATTTCCACACTTCAACCATTTGAAAACAATTTCAAATATTCACTTTTCAATTTATCTTTTAAAAGATAAAATCTCAAACCCTTCATTTCATATTGGAAAATATTCCTATACTTATTTAATAATAGGTAATTCACAAATCCATTTATTTTCAACACTTGGAAAATATTCAATATACTTAAATCATAATTAAGTATATATTTCATTTTTTTTAGGAAAACATCCTCTTCAAACACATTCATTTGAGTCAAAACGAATGTTACGTAAAACATCGTTACGACAACTCAAAATCACTAGCATAGGGATTCGAAATTTAGATAGATATATAAATCCCAATACTATATAAAACATTTCCTTTCGGAAACCATTTACTATAACAACAGTGTTATAGTCCACCATTTCCTTATTCCTCGAAACGTCTATTTCAACAATGAATGTTGAAATCTATGATTTCGATAGTTAATACATTTTAAAACATCTTTAAATCGTTTTCATTCTATTTAAAGTATCACTTCAAAATATTTCTTAAATATATTATTCACTGTCCAAAACCGTGAATAAAATTCCCAACCAAACTCTTATTATTTACAACATTTAACTTAAAGGATAATTCGCTGTCCAAAATCACGAATATATCTCCTTTAATAACTTTTATGTTTAATTTATCAAATTCAATTGATTTCGAATTTACAAACAATGTTTATAAATTCCATTTCTATTTATAACACTTCGATTTATAAATCTCCTTTATTATCCAATTCAATTTATAACTCAATTATATACCAAAAGTCCAATATTATAAGTTAAATACTTATAATCCATTTATTTACAAAATCGTTCTTTTAAAAACTTCACAAATTATAAAACTTTTAACTTTCATTAACTTATGAAATCCAATTATACTCCATTTTAACACTTATAAAAACTCGTTTTATAATTCCAATATTTTTAATTTATAAATATCAATTTTATAAATCTTTTATATAAACCGTTTGAAATAATTCAAAAATCTCAATTTAAACCATTTTATAAATAAATCAACTATTTATTTCAAAAATCACACTTTGGTTATATTTCCACAAAAATCATAATTTTTATAACTTTAAAATTTTAACGTTTATTTATTTAAGATGAATCAATTCAAAATTTTAATAAAACGTATAATCTCAAAAATCACTTTAAAAATCCCTTTAAAATCAAAATCGTTATTTTTAAACATCAAAAATGGATCCGATGATGCAACAGCACCAAATAATCAATCACGGCATCCAAACATCATATATAGATATGATAACAGAATATATATAACAATATCTGTAAATAAATCAATACAGTTGAGGAATCCAGTTGGATCCCTCCAACCTGTTTCCCTGCATCCACAAATGTTAGCACAATACCAATTCCGTTCCAATACGAAATATCGTGGTATATAGGATTTTAAAATATTACCCACTATTATGTGGCGCAATAAGGTCTCATCCACTATATAATGTGGGAAATCAACTCCAAGTACATATATAATACCAATTCCACTAAACATTGGAATATCCGCGGTATATGTTTTTAATAAATAACCTCCGCTTAATATACGGCGTATAATGTCTATTTCAACAATCAGATAACAATTTATCATCCTGTCACACAATCAAGCAATTTTAAATCTAATTATTTAAAATATAAATCGAAACTGATTCGATTGAGTGAGAAGTTCTCACCTTGAGTTGTCGAACGTTTAAATTTTAAATTAAATCGAATTGTTCGATTTAATCAAAAACTTTAGCTTGCTCAAACTGACCCCAGACCTGCACTATAGCGTAGATCGCGTCGCTGCGATTCCAGCGCTTCCAAATTTGTCGAAATCTGATATCGTATGACAAAGATATGGGTTTTTAAAGTTTATACAAATTAAAACAAATTAATTAACATTTTATTTTAAATTTTCAAACCCTACGTTTCCTCGGCCGTTCGTTTTCTCCAGGCGCGTAATCAACCCAGGCTCTTCATGTTCGAAACCCACCAAAGCCGCCATCACTTCGTCAATTATCGCGACCTTCTTCGACCACCTGACGACGATCAGGCACCACCATTTGAACGCCCGCAGTCGACTCCATCACCGCCTGGAACCACGCCGAGCTCGGTCACCATCTTGACGCGGAAAACGTGTGCGAACGGCGGACGTATATCACCAATTTGTCGTTGATCCGTGGCTCCGTTTTCGATCTTTACCGTTGAAGTTATAGTTCGTGATGTGCTCTACAATATTCGTGTTGGAAGTTTCTTGAATTAGTGTGTGGATTTGGAGATAATTGGAGGAGAAGATTGGCACATTTCGGCCATTGATAGATATGAACGGCGGCTAGGGTTCAAAACCCTAATTGCTTTGCAAATGAAAATAAAAAGGTCCTTTTATAGAAAAATACGCGACACTATTCATCCCGGATTTTCCGAACTCCATACGAAGCGTGCCGGCTAGCATTTCTAAGGTTTACCCCACGTTCCAAACACAATGGAACGTGTTTCGGGAGCTAATTCGGTCATCTGTGCGAGTTACGGAATTAAACGATCAAATTTAAATTAAACCGATTCAAACCGATTTCGATGCATTTTGGCTTGCCCCGGACAAACGGTAAATCCGATTGACACGAAATTTGAAACCATACAAAAATTTAACATTACGGATCCGATAAAACTAGTTTCGTCGAAATCCAAGACTGTTTGAAAAATGACTATTTTTAACTCGCCAAATAAATATTAAAACAATTTCGATGCGTTTCGAGCTGCCACGGTCAAACGACAACTCCGATTGCTATGAAAATTGAAATCCGATAATAACAAACTATTACGGATCCAATGGAACTAGTTTCGTCTAAATCTGAGACTGTTCGAAAAATGGCTAATTTCACTAGTCGATTTAATATTAAAATATTCAATTTTCACAATTTAACTTTTAATTCAATTTTAAAAGTTCTATAACATCATTCTAACTCCAATATGATTTAATATAACTTTATAAATCATTTTCATTCACATTTAATTTCAGATTTCAATTATTTCTGGAATTTTAACTATTAAATTATCGATTTAATTATCCAATTAAATCCAATTATTTGAAATTAAAATTATTCGACTAATAAATTTCACTTGTTAATATTTAAAATCAATTAAATATTCGGATTTCAAATGCCAGAAATTCTGGGTCGTTACAATCTTCCCCCCTTAAAAGAATTTCGTCCCCGAAATTACCAAGTAAGAAAAATTCAAAAAATCCATTAACTTTTCAAAACAAACCATTCAAATTAGATTTACAAATATCTTAAGTGTTTAACTTTTCCAAAAATCAACTTAGTTATACTTTTCAAAGTTTTCCAATTTCTCAAAAATATTCTAACGCCTTAAATTTTCGAAAAATTTCGCCACAGCCTCCTTTGCGCGGCTCGATCCGAAAAAAAATGACAGTGTATATATATCACAAATATACATCTCATCAAGTGATGAGGCATCCCGTAGGAAAAAAGTGTAAAAGTACGATATTTAATCCGAGATATGTACCTTATATATTATTAGCGACCGTATACAGCTAATATAGCACGAAAGCGAGCTCCAAATGCGAAGCAAACGCCATCCGCACCTACTAAACACTCAACAACAACATGAGAAACATGTATATATGTAAATAATATCAATATACAGCATATAGCAATATAACAACTACATTCTATTATACATTTTCAATTAGTTCACATTCACTAATTTACATTCACATTAGTTCACTCCCAATTTAAATCAAATTCAATTATATTCAAATTTATTTACTTTCAACTTGAATTCAATTACATAGCTTTCAATTTTATTAATTCAACTTCATTTACACTTAATGAATTTATATACAATCAACTAACATCCATATAACAACTAATGTATATTCAACATAACCAAATTATTCACTTTGCATTCAACTTGGTTCAACACCTTTAATAATCTCTAAAAAATTATTTCTTTATATAAAAAATATAACTGAGGTAAAATTATTTTACTTACCCAAATTTTAAAACAATATCGTGCCGAATTGTTCTGAATAAGTGTTTAGAGATCACTATCGATAAAGTTGTTCCGACGATACCGACCAGAATCCATATACCACTCAACAAACCAATCATCACAATATAAAACAATTTTATATTAACTAACAAATACGTGCTCATATCTATTATTACACTCAAACTCATTCTAGAGTACTACTGACTCTATCTCTAATGAGTAACACCCAACAGAGCCATGGTTGTCGCTTAACCATATGCTCTGATACCACGTTGTAACGAACGTGATTTTTACGGGATCCGAAAATCGACACCAATACGTCTACTATATCAAATGTCGCCCAATCGAATGCCGGAAAACCGAATTGTTAGGGTTAAAAGAAGAGGTAGAAGAAAAAGATAGAAGAAAAAAAAAAGAACAACAGAACAACATCAGAATCTCACAGTCGCAGCGGAACAACATATATTAGATAAATAAATAATCTTTAATCAAAAGAACTATATCAGTTTATACATTACATCACATTATATTATCAAAGTTTACAACAAACAGAGTCAATACATCAATGGACAGTTATATAAACCTATCGTCATATAGAATACACAGCGGAATAAATAGTATCATGTACTAGTAGTACGTCTCGCCATCCAGCTCGCCTCCTGAGCTCCATCGCACTCCAAAATCCAAAATAACCTGATAACCTAACTCTAGACTGCCCGTGTGGAAATTTGTGGGCACCCAGAGTTTAGGAAGGGAACAATAAACTCCAGGTCAGTCATGGCACTGGTGTGAGAACTAAAACAGTTATTTATATTTAAAACAAACAATAGGATAATTTTTAAAGTCAATTCGCAATGCTTTTGGAAAATGGAACTACCATAAGGCCTCCCGCACACACACACAATGCAAACGCAGAATCGGAAGAGATTTCTCCTTATGATAGTCAAAGATGCTTACTACGTAAAAGAAATCATTTTTGATATTATTATTAGTGCATAGTGTAGAAAACATTTCGAAAGTAGAATATAAATCTTAGCCAGCATAGACATTCCGAACTATGCCTACTATAGCTACCATCTAAACAGTGGGGCGCCACCATAAGTAAATGGCAGGTTCTACAACTAAAACCGTACAAGTCTCGTATTGTTTCTTTGGATTTCCAACAGATGGTCAGGCCAAAGAACTTCCCATTGCCACATAGGTACGCCTCTGGAAAGACGACCCGAGAACCTAACCGGATCTCTGCCAACACAAGGTCGGGTTACCCCTAACTGGGTAACTACTAACACGAATATGTCATCCCCCGATCGTAACCGATCTATATCCGAGGATCCTCGATTTCCAACAACCACAAAGTAATAAATTTGCAGCAACAACATAGGTTAAGTATCTGGGCTCCATACCATGATACCACCTCTATCCAGAAGGAATGACTTACACTAAAGGGGCGCTACCCCCTAATAACCTTGCTGCATCCTTCCTGTTTTGACCATTACCGGGGTGTGAGGTCCGACAAAGTCTCGTCCACAAAACCACGCTTTAGTACAAAGCCATGCTTTGGGTCAAACAAATGATCAAAGTAATGATCACAAAGATAAATGATCAAACAAATGATCATATCACAAATGATCAAACAATGATCATTACACAACAACACTCAGCATGCCACGTTACCAAATTGGGAATATATCACTAGTAACCATCAACTACATAACCTCTGAGCTCGTACGTCTTAGAGAAGGGTGTTAAGCTAAAAGAATAAATTCTCCGCCACCAACAGATATGTATTTGAAAGAAACCAGCTTTATATCTCAATTTGTAACGTCAGACACACAACCATACAAGTATGTTCCGGGATCGAACAAAACCGAAGGCACTTCCAAAGAAGTCCTTGCAATCCAGATATTCACTAATCACGTCCGGACTTCCCGTCACTAAGGGTGATAAAATCTCTATATCGGAGATCAGCCGATGCAGAGTAACTCGACGGTAATCCTTCCGTTTTCAAAAATATCCGGTATTCTACACCGGTCATCAAATGCAATCCATTACGACGTATCATATATTCGGAATGGGTTATACGACCCAAAGGTCCTTTCCTGGCTAACTCGAATAGTGAGCGCAATATTTTGAAAATAAGTGTGGCATTCAAATTCAAGCAAATCAAAACAAATACCCATTCAAGGTAATTATTGGTAGTCGGTTATCTAACTATCAATAGGTCTGCACGGCATCATCAGATTTCCAAATAATTTTCCAAATTATTTATTTTCCAAAAAAAATCTTTACAAGATATATAATTTCCACACTTCAACCATTTGAAAACAATTTCAAATATTCACTTTTCAATTTATCTTTTACAAGATAAAATCTCAAACCCTTCATTTCATATTGGAAAATATTCCCATACTTATTTAATAATAGGTAATTCACAAATCCATTTATTTTCAACACTTGGAAAATATTCAATATACTTAAATCATAATTAAGTATATATTTCATTTTTTTTAGGAAAACATCCTCTTCAAACACATTCATTTGAGTCAAAACGAATGTTACGTAAAACATCGTTACGACAACTCAAAATCACTAGCATAGGGATTCGAAATTTAGATAGATATATAAATCCCAATACTATATAAAACATTTCCTTTCGGAAACCATTTACTATAACAACAGTGTTATAGTGCACCATTTCCTTATTCCTCGAAACGTCTATTTCAACAATGAATGTTGAAATCTATGATTTCGATAGTTAATACATTTTAAAACATCTTTAAATCGTTTTCATTCTATTTAAAGTATCACTTCAAAATATTTCTTAAATATATTATTCACTGTCCAAAACCGTGAATAAAATTCCCAACCAAACTCTTATTATTTACAACATTTAACTTAAAGGATAATTCGCTGTCCAAAATCACGAATATATCTCCTTTAATAACTTTTATGTTTAATTTATCAAATTCAATTGATTTCGAATTTACAAACAATGTTTATAAATTCCATTTCTATTTATAACACTTCGATTTATAAATCTCCTTTATTATCCAATTCAATTTATAACTCAATTATATACCAAAAGTCCAATATTATAAGTTAAATACTTATAATCCATTTATTTACAAAATCGTTCTTTTAAAAACTTCACAAATTATAAAACTTTTAACTTTCATTAACTTATGAAATCCAATTATACTCCATTTTAACACTTATAAAAACTCGTTTTATAATTCCAATATTTTTAATTTATAAATATCAATTTTATAAATCTTTTATATAAACCGTTTAAAATAATTCAAAAATCTCAATTTAAACCATTTTATAAATAAATCAACTATTTATTTCAAAAATCACACTTTGGTTATATTTCCACAAAAATCATAATTTTTATAACTTTAAAATTTTAACGTTTATTTATTTAAGATGAATCAATTCAAAATTTTAATAAAACGTATAATCTCAAAAATCACTTTAAAAATCCCTTTAAAATCAAAATCGTTATTTTTAAACATCAAAAATGGATCCGATGATGCAACAGCACCAAATAATCAATCACGGCATCCAAACATCATATATAGATATGATAACAGAATATATATAACAATATCTGTAAATAAATCAATACAGTTGAGGAATCCAGTTGGATCCCTCCAACCTGTTTCCCTGCATCCACAAATGTTAGCACAATACCAATTCCGTTCCAATACGAAATATCGCGGTATATAGGATTTTAAAATATTACCCACTATTATGTGGCGCAATAAGGTCTCATCCACTATATAATGTGGGAAATCAACTCCAAGTACATATATAATACCAATTCCACTAAACATTGGAATATCCGCGGTATATGTTTTTAATAAATAACCTCCGCTTAATATACGGCGTATAATGTCTATTTCAACAATCAGATAACAATTTATCATCCTGTCACACAATCAAGCAATTTTAAATCTAATTATTTAAAATATAAATCGAAACTGATTCGATTGAGTGAGAAGTTCTCACCTTGAGTTGTCGAACGTTTAAATTTTAAATTAAATCGAATCGTTCGATTTAATCAAAAACTTTAGCTTGCTCAAACTGACCCCAGACCTGCACTATAGCGTAGATCGCGTCGCTGCGATTCCAGCGCTTCCAAATTTGTCGAAATCTGATATCGTATGACAAAGATATGGGTTTTTAAAGTTTATACAAATTAAAACAAATTAATTAACATTTTATTTTAAATTTTCAAACCCTACGTTTCCTCGGCCGTTCGTTTTCTCCAGGCGCGTAATCAACCCAGGCTCTTCATGTTCGAAACCCACCAAAGCCGCCATCACTTCGTCAATTATCGCGACCTTCTTCGACCACCTGACGACGATCAGGCACCACCATTTGAACGCCCGCAGTCGACTCCATCACCGCCTGGAACCACGCCGAGCTCGGTCACCATCTTGACGCGGAAAACGTGTGCGAACGGCGGACGTATATCACCAATTTGTCGTTGATCCGTGGCTCCGTTTTTGATCTTTACCGTTGAAGTTATAGTTCGTGATGTGCTCTACAATATTCGTGTTGGAAGTTTCTTGAATTAGTGTGTGGATTTGGAGATAATTGGAGGAGAAGATTGGCAAATTTCGGCCATTGATAGATATGAACGGCGGCTAGGGTTCAAAACCCTAATTGCTTTGCAAATGAAAATAAAAAGGTCCTTTTATAGAAAAATACGCGACACTATTCATCCCGGATTTTCCGAACTCCATACGAAGCGTGCCGGCTGGCATTTCTAAGGTTTACCCCACGTTCCAAACACAATGGAACGTGTTTCGGGAGCTAATTCGGTCATCTGTGCGAGTTACGGAATTAAACGATCAAATTTAAATTAAACCGATTCAAACCGATTTCGATGCATTTTGGCTTGCCCCGGACAAACAGTAAATCCGATTGACACGAAATTTGAAACCATACAAAAATTTAACATTACGGATCCGATAAAACTAGTTTCGTCGAAATCCGAGACTGTTTGAAAAATGACTATTTTTAACTCGCCAAATAAATATTAAAACAATTTCGATGCGTTTCGAGCTGCCACGGTCAAACGACAACTCCGATTTCTATGAAAATTGAAATCCGATAATAACAAACTATTATGGATCCAATGGAACTAGTTTCGTCCAAATCTGAGACTGTTCGAAAAATGGCTAATTTCACTAGTCGATTTAATATTAAAATATTCAATTTTCACAATTTAACTTTTAATTCAATTTTAAAAGTTCTATAACATCATTCTAACTCCAATATGATTTAATATAACTTTATAAATCATTTTCATTCACATTTAATTTCAGATTTCAATTATTTCTGGAATTTCAACTATTAAATTATCGATTTAATTATCCAATTAAATCCAATTATTCGAAATTAAAATTATTCGACTAATAAATTTCACTTGTTAATATTTAAAATCAATTAAATATTTGGATTTCAAATGTCAGAAATTCTGGATCGTTACATCTGCCTTTCCTGCATGCATACCAATAAAAAGCCTCTTTGTATGGAATAAATAAAAGTCTTGATTCTGGCTGTAATATATTTCCAATTCTTTTATGTTCAAAACAAAACAATTCAAATGACCAATTTTGTACGTCGTACAATATTTGCATTTCAAACTCGAGCTTGCCGATGGAACGTGTAAAGTAAATGTATTATTTACAAATACGTGTGCATACTTTTATATTTAATATTTGCTTTTCTTTTTATATGCTTTGGAATCAAATATTTATTTACATCACAATGTTCAGGCACATATAAAATTGGACATAGAAAAATAAATAAATACATAAAATTAGGCTTCAGCATTTAAAATTACATTCTGCAATATTCCCACAGCCAGCAATTCAAATGAAATGTTCATGCTCAACTAGAGTCAAATGACTTTTTTACTGGTCAGAAGTTGCTCATTTCATATACGTGAACCAATGATCATAACAAGATATAGCAGCTTAAAATATGACGGCTTCCTTGGTTATGCCCTCTAACCACACTTATTGTTTTTATGTAGTTTACACTTCAAAGCTCTTACCGTCTCAAAGTTGTATCCAAACCAAATCAAAATTGCACTTCATATGTAGATTAGTCCTGCAAGACCGTGATGAAAAGGCTTAGAAACTACACAAAAAATGTTGTTCTATTGCAAATTTATAATGATCATATTCAATAAAAAAAATCTGATTTTCAACCTAAAGTAAAAAGATTATGGAATAAGTTAAACAATGTAGGATCATGACTATGTTTGTTTCAGTGAAATTTCATTGATATTGCAGCTGCAAACTCTTACGTAAAAGTCACTTATATTTATGTCTAGTTTATAAATGGATTGCCAAAAGAACTTCATAATATCACATAATGAACACTCCAAAAAGATTCATTTGATTTACTGTAGGGGGCTAGAGTGGGATTTGTGAAAGAAGGGTGTAGCAGATCCCTACTTACATGTATATGTATATGTATATGGTATGTGCGTGTATGTATGTGTATGCGAGGAAGGTTCTATACTTCCAGTTAGAAACCATACTCATGCTAACAAAATAAGTGAATGAATCTCTTTCAGAGCATATAATTAAGATTGTAGTTTGAGAATCATAATTTATTCTAATCCAATTGCTTTTCAAAGTTGTTTATAATAAATGAAATGTAAAATAGTAGGTCTGATGAATATCTTAAACACATACGCACTTGTATACTAGTTAGTTTAAAATTCAAGGTTAAAAAATTATGTTCAACCATAGTAATCTAGCACCTGTGATAATTAATTACCCAAAAGAACTAGTCATTACCCTCTTCAATGCCACTGCAAATAGGAGAATCAAGACAAGTTGGCAGCTTGGATACTCGGGTTAAACATTGAATCAAGATCATTTTCTAAAGAAAAAGCACCATATTAAAACATTATATACAATTTTACTAACAAATCTATTTCAATCTTAATAAACATAAATGTGGAACAAATTAATTAAATTTACCAGTAATTTGAGTTCTTCAGCTTGCTTTGGATCAAGTTTTTTTCCATAGAAGGTGGATTTTCAAGGAAGCAGCTTGTTATCCGTCTATCTTTCCTTGTGGTTCTAAACCTTCTGACATTCCTTCATGCTAGTGAAGTAGTTACCAATGAAAGCCTCTTTGTTTGTTAACAATCTCTCTTTGCTCCTTGCCTCTATTGCTTGCTTTTATTTACTGCTTCTTTATTTGTTTAAAAATGTTGGGCATTTTATTAAAGATATTTTATATGGTTGGTTGTTTCAACCACAACAGTGCACTTATCGGCTTCTTATGTGCCAGAAATAACTAGTGAATGGAGTCGGCTATATTGGTATTCGGGTTGAACATTAAATGTAACAACCCGGAGTTTAGAACAATTAATTATCGTCCAACGATGATTAAATTAGTTGTTAATTTCTTTTGGGAATTTTAAACCGGTTGAAATTCTTTCGTAAATTCATCGTTTGTTTTGTGGGCTTTAAAAATTTGTTTTAGCCCACTTCTTTTGTTGCCGTGATAAGTGATAACCCGGTTTCCCTTTATTTTTAATTGCATTCTTTCGACCCGTTCCCCATTTCAATTCATTTGAAAACCCTAGAGAAAGCGTACGAAGGAAAGACTAATGGCGGCTCCGATTCTCGTTCGTTCCTCTCTTCAAATCTGGGGCTTGAGGAAAAGTTGAAGGCGTCGCTCAGATGCTTCGAATTCTTTCATGATCAACTGGATCGTTCGCGACTCCTCCTGTTTGAGCGAGTTCGTCTTTGCTTCGTACGGGTTTGCATAGGGTTTTCTTCGATCGATTCTTGGATTTTCATGGCTTCGTCCCTGCACTGTTCGTTCTACGCGCTTGGATATGAGTTGAGTGATTTTTAATTCACTCACATCTAATTTGACGTAGTACTATGCTTTGCGTTTGATTTGGCTTCATCGATGATGATTTTTTTGATTTGATTTTTGGTGTGGTTCGATTTCTCGTCTCTTGGTTATCTCGGCACTGTTTCGTTTGGATGTTGATGATTTCTTGACTTTGTCTTGCTCGTATATTAGAGAATTACTTGATTACCACGATTTTGATTTATTTCATGGTCATCACGGTGTTGAATTCTTTTTGACTTTGGTCATTTTTGATTTCATGATTTTCTGGCTTTCTATTGCTCGTTCATCCCTACGGCATTGATTTTGACCTGCCATTGTCTTTGACTGCAAACTAGATTTTTGTGATGTTGGTCTTGTTCGAATTTACTTGTTGTTTTCTGACCATGTCAGTTGTTCATATGCCAGTGCCATAGTCTTTGTTGTAACTGGATTTGAACTTGTAGTCTTCATTGTATACTCGAGTCTGCATTTGCATTTGTTTTGTATTCATGTGTGTCCAGACATTGTTGTTCTGATGCATTTGAATATGCTATGTTGTTTGTTGTCTAAGTTGGCTTTGTTATCTAACTGTTTCACTGGTACATGTGCATTTCTCACTTCTCTGTTGTGCTTCGAACTCGATTTTTAAACTTGCCGATGATGTCAAAGATTTTGCATTACTCCATACTTGTAGTTCAATTGTTTCAGTGTCATTTTTGGTTCTTCTTTCTTTGGTTGAGTCTGCACATTCACCTGCTATTTTTGGGTTGCGTTTGATGAGCAGTTCCATTTGCTTCTGCATTGAGTTGCCTGGTCCTTGCATTTCCATTGTGCACTTATATCATTTTGAAGTTCCTGATGCACTTTTTGACCTGATGCTTCACCCCGGTTGTCTGCATTATCTATGGATGTTGACAAGCCTTTCATTTTGTTTGATCACTAGTGTAGCCTGGTGCATTTGGTTTTGATGGCTGCATTTGATACAAGCGAGTCTGGTACCTTTTGTACCATTGAGTTGCACTGCGCTTGTTCGTTTTCATGTGCAGTTTAGTTGATTTTATGAAACCGGTTATTTCGATTACTGTAAAATGTGATTTTATCACTTTGGCATTGATTTCTGATTTGAAACTTGTGAGGTCTATTTAACTGGTTCATTGCAGTTTGATTTAAACTGCATTTTCTGTTGGCATCGGCTTGACTTGGACTTTGCATTTTTGTAATGGGTTCGGCCCTTATGTCTCTGATTTGGATGACCTTGGCACTGTCTGTTGTAGTTGCACTTTGCATTCATGGGCTTGCAATATACAGCAGTTGTTTTGATAAAGCAATATATTTTGTCTGTTGCTTCGGCACTGCATTATATATTTATAATTGCTTCTTGTATCGCTTGATGTCTTGATTTCCATTTTGACTTTACTAGAATTTGTTGCTGTGCCTTGTTGTTTTGACTTATCTGGGTACACATGTTTTTTCACCTGTAGCCTTTGGGATTTGTGGCTGTGTTGCCTTAGCTTTAGTACACATGCTATTATCACTTGTTACCTTTTTGATAAAACACGGCTGTGACTTTGGTCACTCTGATGTCTCTGAACCTGTTTGCAACTGCTGGCACCATTGTTGTCTTCACTTGCATACTTGTTCTTAATGTGTTATGTTTTGGGTTGTAGCCTCAACTCTGTCCACTGCTAGCTTGATTCGTTGTTCTGTAATTATGAGGCTTTACTTTGTGTTGGCATTGCATTTGTGTTGAACCTGACTTCTCCTTTGGGTTCGACCGTGTGTTCGTTTGTGAACTTTCATTGAGCTGTTGTGTAATTTGTGTGTAGTGGCGAGGCAGTACATGCGTGCATGTACTGCAGCCCTAACAGAATTGACAGATTTAATTGATATTTCAGCTGTTTGAATTGTTTCGTTGATTCAATTCAATATTTTGAGTTGTATTCTGATTGGATTTAAGCTGATGATTTTGTTGATATCTAATTATCTTTTAGATAATTAGATATATATGTTTTCTAATTATCGTATCGATAATTAGATTTTTGTTGTTTACGCTGTTTTGTTGGCTTGGGTTTCACTTTGACCTCTGCAGTTTTGTTTACTGTTAGTATTCACTGTTGTGATGATTTCACGTACTGTAGTGGCGAGGCAGTGCACGCGTGCGTGTACTGCAGCCACACAGATTATGGTTTGATTTAACTATTTTGAGATTTTCTAATTATTTATTTAATAATTGGATTTGGTTGTTAATTGCTGTTTAAGCAATTCTGTTGTTTTCTAAAATTATCTTCATCGATAATCTTTTTATCTATCTTTGTTGATGATTTGGATTTGCTGATATGTTGTTTAACACTGTTTAGTGTTATATCTGCCGTTATCCGATTCTCTTATCGAAGAGTCGGATATACGAGATTTCTATGACTGTCGTATATTTGTCATTTGATTATTATTGCTTCTGTGCATTAATAAATGAGTTTGAATTAGACTAACCCGTGTATTATTTTCCTTTGAATTTAATACTCGGGTCAGACCCGAGTTATTTCAGGTTGTAGATATCTTGCTTTGGGTTGCTGTTGAGCTACGAAGACTTTTCATATCTTTTGAAGTGGTCTGCGTCTTTTTGTAGTAGTCGGTGTACTGATTAGGTTGATATGTATTCATGTACATTAGTTGATAATGTATTTGTATATATTACTTCCCGAGTCGACAGTTGTGGTTGTATCATATGTATTGTGTCAAATGTATTGTAATTGACATCAGTTATATATATATATATATGAGACTTTTGTTATCTGTGTTCCGCATTCTTTTTGTATCTGTGTTATTATTATATATATTGTCCTAAACTATTATGAACCATCGTAGTTCGTTTTATACTGGAATTGGGTATGTCGATGGGAGTAAATAAGTAAGAGATGAAAATTGAAAAATATATACCACTCCTATCGAGGTAACCAATACTAGTGTAAGGCCAACTACGGATGGCCGCTCCTATCTAGCCTTATTCTTCGTAATAACAGACAGTATTTCTTTTAATACTCTTTGTTATTGTGAGCATAGAGGTGGGGCGTCACATTAAATCTCATAATCATCAATTCATCATCATCTTCTTCATTATTGTTACTACAATCATACATAAGTAAACTCCATCTTAAACTTTGAAAGGCAATACAACAATGGTGATACATGTCTTCTTTGAAAAATTTAGCTACATAGAACCTAATAGAGTAGGAAAAATTGCTAAACAATACAAATAAAAATGAAAATGAAAATGAAAAAGCCCGTAGTCCACGTACTACAAAAATGCAAAAGAATCATCGTTTGAAAAAACATATATGCTAATGATGTCTACTAAAAACAGAAAGAAATAATTAAAAAGAAAGATGCATTGTACATTGAAAGTGGATCTCATGATAAAATTTGCTTTATATATTAGATTAGATTGGAATAAATCTACTGCACATGGAATAACTGAAATGAACCAAATAAGTTTATTAGCATCTAATTTGTTAGTGTAAACGGGGATTCAGATTTACATCTTGAGATGATAATAAAGGTCAACTAACCATCATACTAATTTACAATTTTATAACAATAATAAAAGAAAATTTACCTATACGTAGACGAAGCAATCTATCTCCCAAAGTGAAAAAACTGCAGAATGGCTTTGTTGATTATTCTGCCTTAGCGTATTACAAGTTAAAAATGAGAAATTAAACGAAAATAGATAAGAAAAAACAAGAGGGCTGATAAAAAAATCGAGAAAGGGGAACGCACGAGAAATGCACTTCGGCTGCTTTGTTGGTAAGGGGTTGTTGGAGGTAGGGCTGTCAATGGATACCCGAAAAATTTGAAATCCGTTCGCATCCATATCCGAAAAGCGGATAATATCCAATATCTGAAAAAACGAATGCAGATGTGGATACGAAGACATCCGCATCCGAAAATTATCCTTCCGGTTTTTGTCAAGATTATGTGTAAATTATATGAATTTTAGTATAATGAAAGATATTTATTAATTATTTTGTTAAGTTAGTAGTTTATATTATATGCACTTAATGCTTATTAACTGTTGAAAATTATTTATTATCGCCATATTTGTTTATATTAAACACTTTTACAATCAATTGGATTGAAAAAAATGTATGTTAAACTTAAAATTTATGTTTATATTTCTTGATTTATCAGTCATTAGCGAATAGGATAATTATTCGATATCCATCCGTATCCGCGGATGCGGATATCCGATATCTGAAAATCATTTTGGATGCTGATGCAGATATGACACTATCCGCATTCGAAAGTATCCATTGACATGCATAGTTGGAGTCTGATATTATGGGCTTTTGGACAATGTTGGGCAATTTGGCTTTTGGACAGTAATGTGATTGGAAATTGGATAGAAGGTAAATTCATTTTTGCAAGGAGTTCAAAATAACGAATATTTAATATTTAACTTTTAATAATTGTGATTTAATATTTAGTATTTAATATTTCCAAGAAAAAATATTTAGTATTTTATACTTAATACAAATTTAAACTCATAAAATTCAAATACAATACGAAAATAAACAAACAATTAAATCTGACTCATAACTGTAAATGTAAACAAACTAACCAATAACGCTTTTGCAATACATTCAGTTTGGCCTCTGTCCATATGCATGCTTCATCAATTTCTAGTCCTTTTAAATCTCTTTGAAAATTCATATTAATAGATAATATCATGTCATAATAACAAGATCATCCCTGTTCATAGAAGTTCACCTAAGGTAAATCACCTTATATATGCTGATGATTTATTAGTAGTTATGAAAGCTAATACATATGCAATTGATGAGCTTAAAGAAATATTCCACAAATTAGAAAAGGTTGCAGTGCTGAAACTTAATGAAGGCAAAACAAAATGTTATTTCAACAAATATTGCAAAAACAAGCAGACTCTATTACATAGAATTGGAGTAGCTGAAGGGACTCTCCCAGTTAAATATTTGGTCATACCATTATCTAATAATTCAATTACAGACAAAGAATGTGCAAAGCTGATAGACAAAATAAGAGAATAATTACAGGGATGGAAATCCAAACTGTTATCATTTGCTGGAAGGGTTGAGTTAGTTCACACAGTGATCACTTCAAAGGTCAGATATTGGCTACAAACTTTTCAGATTCCAGACTATTCTTTAGGTAAAATAAATTCAGTTTGTGCAGACTTCATTTGGAGGGGGAAATTTCACAAAATCAGATACAAAGACTTGTGCAGACCAAAAAAGGAAGGTGGGGTAGGTCTTAAAAACTTATTTGAACTCAAAAAAGTTTATGGCATCAAATTGGCTTGGAATATTATTTCTTCAAACAATTTATGGCCAAAATGGATGAGATCTAGATACATTAAAACAAACTTTTGGACAGACACAATAGATAATAATGCATCTGTAATATGGAAGAATATCATGAAATACAGAGAATTCTTGAAACCTTTGATTGAAAGGAGAATAGCGAATGGTAACACAACTGATCTTTGGAGAGATCCATGGCTCAATGGGAAAAGCCTGATTGATAGGTTGGGAATGGAAAGTTTCTCAGACTATGGTCTACCAAACTGTGATGTATCTAGTATAATGGAAGGAGGTGTTTGGAAATGTGAAAAACAAATTGGTACAAGGAATTATGCACAGGAAATTCAGAACATTCCCATATATACAGGAAAAGGGCGGGATGAATGGAGCATGAAACATTCAAAAACAGGCAAATTTCAATTCAGTAAAATAATGGAGGAGGTCAGATCTAAGCACCAAAAAGTGGAGTGGTATAGTTTTATCTGGAGTAAATCAATTACACCAAAAATGACCCATACAACATACAAAGCCATCCTTGGCAGACTTCCCACAAAAGATCGGTTAAAAAACTGGGGGATTATAGAAGAAAACACATGCGGATTATGTAATGAACAGATGGAAAGTCATGAACACTTATTTTTTGAGTGTGCTTTCACTAAGTTAGTCTGGGGACATCAGAAAGAGAAGTGTACAGGATCGACTGATATTAAAGCAATAAAACAGGAAATTTGCTACCTGAACAATCGGAGAAACTATGCGAACCTTCTGCAAGAAATATTCAAAATTTTCTTCGCAGCAACCATTTGGAACATTTGGCATGAGAGGAATAACAGGGCTTTTAACAAGAAAGAGACAAACTTTCAATCAGTGAATGCACAAATTGATCGTGATGTTAAAATGATGATTCTTAGAATCAACAGGAAATTACTTACCAGCCTAACGGGACAAGAAAGATCACTACTGGAGAACTGGAAGTGGAAGGTAGACGATGAAGGAGTTTTATCAGAGTTTCGGGAGCCGCCATGATTGCCTAAATCACCTGCTGAAAGAGGAGGAGTTTAGAATTGGGAAAGTTTTGAGCTATGTACTTAGCATTAATGATTGTAAACAGTTGGAGTATTAAACATTGTAAACAGTTGGGCTTTGACCTGTATACGCTGAAATAAAGTTTAACCAATTTTCAAAAAAAAAAAAAATCATAACACCCATAAGGTTATAATGATCTAACTTTAAACATCATTCCCCACATGTAAAAGCATCGGCCAATTTGTGATCGTCTTACCAACTAACAGCACTACTCTAGAAGAACTATCCGACCTAAAGTGCAACATTCTTTCAATCATTTCCATCATTCCATAAACATTTAAGTCATCTTAAAACATATGCCGCTAGCATCTTCATGCTGAATGAGCCGTAGAATGACCACCGAAAGAACATCAGACTGGAGAAAGATCGTCTGTATCGTCTACAATTTCAGCATCTTATTCTACTTGAGTATATTCATTCAATTTTTTTTGGTGGCCGTGGGAGGGGCTGTGGGGGTATTCGGTTCTTTTTCTTTTGTACATTTAATATTAGATTTATCTTTCATCATTTCTTATTCTAAATACAAAAATATTACATATAAATTAATTAACATTATATACATAATATTATTATAAAAATTGAAAGATTACCAAAAAGCATGATAACTAATGTTACATAGAAAACTATGTAACTTTTCAAATTTTCTAGCCATGTAGCACATCAAAACAATGTTCATCCCACTAATATTAACTCACCATAATATATAACAAACTTGACTGCTGTTGCATGCCACGAGAAAAAAGCTATTAATCAAAAGTGGATTTGAAATATAGCTGCAATTATAGAGTGGAAAGACTAATACGTATAGCTGAATTATTTGTTGTAGACTAAACATCGGCATCATGAAGGAGGAGAAGAATAACTTGCAGTAAACATGCTTGACTATCACAGCGAGCCATAAAAATATACTGATTGAAAGTGAATGTGAGGTGAAGCATGAACAGAAGTTATACTGAATGATGTTGTTCCCAAGTCAATAAGTTTCCAGCCCAATAGAGGGAAAAAAATTCACAAGTCATAACAATTAAATTACATTATTACTCATGTTTCATCAAAACTGAGGTAGTGTTTAGTTTTTCATTTTCAAACCACTTACAATTTTCAATTTTCAAAAACAACGAAAACTCGTTTCTTTTACCATTTTGCAAAATTCACTTAAAAATTTATCATTTTTGAAAATGGGCTATATACACAAAACTGAAAACAATTTTTTTTTTGTTTTCCCTATTTTAAGTCCAAATAAAAACGCAAAACCCAAAACCAAAAAAGCAAAGGAACGCATTTAAACCTAGCTTTTGTTTTTTCTAGCGGCAAAAATTATCTTCTCCAATCTTTTATCCCTCGTCCAAAAATCAGGTAAAGTCACAAAATCAGTTTATTTCATACTTCGTTTAATTCAACTGATAAAATCATCAAGTTTATAACTCTTTGATGCAGCGGTTCCTTTTCTCCCATATGGATTAGGGTTTTTTTGGATTCAAGCTTCTGGTTAATATTATCCTAGGTAAAAACTCTTGATTTAGTTATGTATGTTTTGATCATGTGTTTCTATTCCTTTCAGTATGGATTAGGGTTCTCGGTTTTGTTTTTCAAGTAGTAGGCTTTAGTTTTGATCTTTTGTTAGACAACAATATTTAAAGACGGAACCAGCAACAATTTGATATTTATTTACCTTAAGCCTCACATCTGTTTGTTTTTTTAAACAAGAAAAGAGTCACAGGTCCATATTTTTGATTTTGTTATACAAAAAGTCCCTGCAGAAATGAATATGTAAATTTAGTCCCTATTTTTCAAAAATTAAAAAACGCAAAGTGTCTTGCACTTTTCTGACAGAAAATGCAAGATAACTTGCACTTTTCTAATTTTGAAATATTTTTCGAAATTTTCAAAATTTTTGAAAATTTTGAAAATTTTGAAAAGCGCAAGTTAACTTGCACTTTTTATCAGAAAAGTGCAAGCTACTTTGCGCTTTCTAATTTTGAATTTTTTTTTAAATTTTTAAATTTTAAAAATTTTTAAAAAGCCAGGAAAGCGCAAGCTAGTTTGCGCTTTCTGATTTTGAAAATTTCGAAATTTTAAAAAGCGCAAGCTAACTTGCATTTTCTTATTTAGAAAAAACAGGGACTTAATTTACATACTTATTTCTACAGGGACTTTTCCTATAACACCATCAGAAATATGGACCTTTCGTGCAAAGTCCCTTTTTTAAAATACTTCGTTTTAGAAGAAAATAATGAACTATTTATGGTATATACTATTTTTCATTGTTTTCATTTTTCCCATCATGAACTATTTATGAAATGTACTAAAATGATGTTTAGATATTTGGCTTAATGCTACCATGAGCGCAAGAATATAATAATAATAATAATATCATCATTGGTTGTTAGATAGTAATTAGCTAGATATTTTTAATCAGCAAATTTAGTAAATTTTGCAGCAGCTGCAACTTGCAATAGAATCAGCATATTTGTATATAATCTTTTAACCAGGGACGGAACTATTCAGCACATGGGGTGGGCGGCTGCCCACCCCAAAAAAAAAAAAAAAAAAAAAGGAAAAAAAAGAAAAAAAGGGATTCATCTTCCGTTCTTCTTCTATTGCTTAGGCTTCTCTAGATTCGACGATCGCTCGCAGCCGCTCCCCCTTCTGGCCTTCTCCAACGACAGCCAGCAGACTACGGCTCCAGTTTCAACATCCGGTCCTCCTTCTCCAATCTCAGTCCTCATTTTTCAGTCTCCAGGAAAATCTAGTAAATTACTAATTTTAGATTCAAATTACATAAACCCTAGTTTGCATTCTGAATTGTGAATGATGTTCCCAATTTTAAATTCAAAAGTCTAGATTCGAATTTTAGAGGTAAACATAAACAACTACCAATGAAATTGCAACTTGCAAACAACTACCAATGAATAGATACTTACAGTGGCAGTAGCATTATATTTGTAGCAATGAAGTGCTTGACCGATAAATTGACAATAAATTGTGCAAATTATGCAGTAAATTGCAGTACAGTAGGCTATTTTGTCGATACTGGCAGCAAGTATTTTTATTATTTAATTTTCTTCTATTTTTCGCCCACCGCAAAATAAATTTCTGGTTACGTCTCTGCTTTTAACTAAAGCTAAAACTTTATGGTATACAATATTTGTATACATTTTACATTAAAGAAAAGAATGCATAACAATATTTGTATATATTTCGAATTCTTTTATGTTCCAAACTAAAGAGTTCAAATGTCTAAATTTGTTTATCATACAGTATTAACATTTCAAACTCGAGCTTGCCGATGCAATGTGTAAAGTAAATGTGATATTTACAAACACGCATGCAACTTTAATATTTGCTTTTCTTTTTATATGTTTTGGAATCAAATATGTTCAAGTGCGTATAAAATTGAATATATAAGAATAAACAAATAAATAGAATTAGGCTTCGATATTTAAGATTGCGTTGTCGCAATATTCCCATAGTCTACAAATCAAATGAAAGTTCAAGTTCAACTACCGAGTCAAATTACTTTTGTAATGGTCAGAAGCAGTTCATTTCATGTATGTGACTTGGCCTTTGAAACAAAATATGGTAGCCTAAACAAAATATGTTCTAGTGCTTCAACATTTGCTTTTCTGTTTGTATATGCTTCGGAATCAAATACTTATTTACAGTGCAATGTTCAACTACCGAGTCAAATGACTTTCATTCTGGTCAGAAGCAGTTCATTTCATGTATGTGAACCAGACATTGAAAAAAATATAGCAACTAAAACTGTGATGGCTTCCTTGGCCATGCCCTATAACAACAATTATTGTTTCTGTGTGGTTTAAACTTCAAAGCTCCTACTTCGAGGAAGTTTTTTAAACTGCAAATAACAGTAGGAAAATAGTAGTTGCAATGCAAGATTGGTCAACCTTAATCATTTCAACTACATAAGCCACTTCTCATTTCAAGAAAAATAGTCAGCAAACATCATAAGACCAACTGTTTTGTTCATCATATATGAACTACTTGTATGTTCACGCTCAAAAGTTAACAAACAAATCATAGTTTATTAAATCCATACAGTGCCCTCCTCGGCCTCTTCAAAGCATAAACCACATCTATTGCAGAAGCTCGATGTAAGTAACAGCATCACGAATCACATTCTGTAGGAAAAGTTTCAAAACCCCTCTAGTTTCTTCAGAAATCAAACTGCTGATTCTCTTCACACCACCCGTTCTGGCAAGGAGACGGATTGCAGGCTTGGTGATACCCCGAATATTGTCACGGAGGACCTTATGTAATTAGCAATTAAGGCCAGCAAAACCATATGTCGATTAGGCCTGCAAAACCATTCTAAAAGTGCTTAGAAACTAAAAAAAATTGTTGTTCTATTACAAATTTATAATGATCATATTAGGTGAAATAAACGTATGTTTTAAGCTAAAGTACAACAATTATGCAACAAATTAAACAATGTAAGATTATTGGCAAATTTGTTTCTGTGAAAGTTTCATATGTATATACGTAAAGGGCGTGCGAATGTATGTATATGTATGTATGTATATATGTGCGCGCACGTGTGTATATATATGAGGAAGGTTCTACACTTTCGATTAGAAACCATGTTTATTCTAACAAAAAAAGTAAATGAATTTAGTTCAAAGCATATAATTAAGATTAACGTCTATGAATCATAATTTATTCTGACCCGATTG
Organism: Allium fistulosum; assembly: GCA_030737815.1. Taxonomy (NCBI): domain Eukaryota; kingdom Viridiplantae; phylum Streptophyta; class Magnoliopsida; order Asparagales; family Amaryllidaceae; genus Allium; species Allium fistulosum. The sequence continues at coordinate 286,503,506 of CM060907.1, read as the reverse complement.
ATTTTCAAAGTTGTTTATAATTAAATGTAAAATAGTAGGTCAAACAAGTATCATGCGTATATATACACACTTCTATACAAGTTAGTTTTATATTTAAGGTTAGAAAACCAGGTGTCTTCCAATCATACTAATCTAGAAAATATCTTCCATAATGAATTACCCAAAAGAACTCGTCATTACCTTCTTTTGTACCACTGCAAACAGGAGCATCAAAACAAGTTGACAGCTTAGATACTCGGGTTGAACATTAAATCAAAATGACTTCTGAAGAGAAAAACCACCATATTCAAACAATAAAAACAATTTCACTAACAAATCTATTTCAATCTTAATAAAAACTAATAATATGGTATATATAAATTAAAGTGGAAATTAGCCACAAGGGCCTCTTTAGCAAGTGCAATTAGTTTCTAGGACACACAACTAAAATAATTACTTTTAAGGACAAAATGCAAAATAATTAGTTTCTAAGGTCTAAAAACCTATGAAATTATGTCCTTGAAAGTAATTACACTGCTAACTTTGTCCTTAAAAATAATTATTCTGCTGACTTTGGCCTTGAAATTAATTTCTGTGGATGTGTGTCCTAGAAACTAATTGGACTGCAAAGTTTGTCCTTCTAGTGAAATGCCCCTAAATTAAATTTACCATTTGAGTTTTTCAGTTTGCTTAGAGTTTTTCCATTTTTGGTGAAATTTTCAATCTGTTTTTCCTTGCAGCTTCTAATTCGTCTGCCTTTACTGCATGCAAGCAGAGTAGTTACCAAGAAAAATCTCTTCCCTTGTTAACAATCTCTCTTTCTTCCTTCTCTCCTTTTATTACCTCTTTTACTTGCTTCTTTCTTTTTTTCAAAATGTTTGTACAACTATAGAGATTCAAAAGTAGCAGGAACATTATAGACAACTTAAGAGCATGGGTATTCGGGTTGAACGTTAAATCTCATAATCATCAATTCTTCATCATCTTCATCCTTGTTGTCCTCGTTATTGTCGTTAACGCAATCATACATAAGTAATCTCCATCTTGATCTTTTGAAAGACAACATAACAATGCCGACACAAGTCTTTTTGAAAATCTAGCTACATAGATCTTAATCGAGCAAGAAATTTACCAAGCAATAGAACATAAAAAAGAAAAAGAAAAAGACCTTAGTCCAAACACTACAAAAATGCGTAAGATTCATCGTTTGAAAAAACATATATGCTTATGATGTCTACTAAAAATAGAAAGAAATAAATAAAAAGGCATGATGCATAATGCAAGGTTTGAAAGTGGATTTCATTACAAAATTTGTTTTATACATTAGATTGAAATAAACCTACTACACATGGAATAACTGACATTTACCAGATAATTAAGAAAGGCTAGTTTGTCACTGTTGGGATATTTAAATCATATCAGTTATTTGTTGTAATCAAAAACCGTCAAAGCCAACATCAAAATTGGACGGCATAAAATAAGTTTATTAGCATTTAATTTCTTAGTGTAAAGGGGAGATTCAGATTTACACCTTGAGATGATTATACAAGTCAAATAAACTCACTCAACCATTATACCAAATTACAATCTTATAACAATTAAAAGGGGAAATTTACCTATATGCCAACGAAGCAAACAATCTTCTGAAGTGGTTGTACTATATAATGGACTTAACATTAACAGATATTCTACCTTGGTGTATTGTAGATTCAAAATTGAGAAATTAAAGGAAAGCTGATTTAAGAATATACAAGGAACTGATGAAAAAATCGAGAAAAGGGAAAACACACGAGAAAAGCACTTATGCTGCATTGTTGGTAAGGGGGTTGTTGGAGGCAAATACGATGGGATTTTGGACAGTAGTGAGCAATTTGGCATTTGGACTTTAATGTGACTAGACAATTTTCATAAAAGGGCTTCTAATCCCCAGTCAATTTGTTTCCAGGCCAATAGGAGAAAAAAATAGTTTACAGGTCATAACAATTAAAATTACATTATTACTCCGTTTCATCAAAACTAATGTTCTTCCACGTCTTATTCTCTCATTCCTACTCAACGAACTAGGGTTTTTTCTCATCTCGAACTCTCGATTCCAAAATAAATTAACCAAATTCAACCGTAAAAATTTTCAAATCTCCATCCATCAACTCAAATCCACATTCGACATCTAGCACTTGACTTCAAGTCCGACACTAGTGGTATTAATTTATAATCTTGAATTTAGATAGGTTTCATGTTAAACCTGATTTAGGTTCGATTCAACTGAAGTGCTTTAGTTTGAAGTAATGATTCGGTAAATAGACTTTTTGAAAAGTTTTAACGTTTATCTTTTGAAGTAATACTGATTCAATACAAATTAAACATGATTCAAGCCAAACTACAATATATTCAACATTGTAAAACTACCACAAATAAAAAATAAATTATTGAGTTATAAGGCTAACCATTTATGGTTTCAAATAAGAAGCACTGATCATTATCCATTCAATTAAATTTTTAACTATTTGTAACATAACTTGTATTTGTAAGTATAAAGATATATCTCTTGATCGTTCTGAAATAAACAATTTATATAAAAAATATTAGCAATTTTTTCTTTTTATCATTTCTACATTTTATTATTCTTTTGTTGTTACTAGGTGATTTGGACTTAATATCTTGAGTAGTGGGTTTTAGTTTATATCCATTAGCTTTACCAACTTTGACAATATTTATTACTTTACATTGTCTTTGTCAAGATTTTGGTTTTTTTCGTTGTAGATATATCATCTTTATAGTTACATACATACATACTCACAAACACACACACACATACACACACACGTATGTATATAATACACACACACACACACATATATGTATACGCACACACATAGCATTAACATGGTCTAGAATTAAAAAATTATTATTATTGGCTATTTGCCAAATTAGGTAATTGATGTTACTTAATGGAAGTTTGACTTAAGATCTCACAACCTTGTGGTGTTAATCATATATTATAATGGTTCATGATAATGCTCCAACCAAAATATGGCAACACGTTTAATGAAATTATTCACTATTTATTATTAATAGCAATTCTTTTTTTACCCCTTATCTTAACTTCATAACATATCCTTTTGATAAGGCATTAAGCAAAGTTTTTAGCATAACTTAACCATTGTGATGATAAACAGTTGTATCTTTTTCACTTCTTTTTAATATTAAATTAATAAACGTTGTTATTTATGTTTAAATATAAGTTAATAATGTTTATATTTTACCTTTTATCTTTTTCCTTTTTTCCATTTATCATTTCTTTATGTTTTGTCTTCATGTATCTTTTATCATTCTATGAAAAACTAATTTCAAATGAAGAACAAAATATGGAGGTATAAGGTTAGCCTTTTATGCTTTCAAATAACAGATAACTAATTTTACCATTTTATTCACTTATTTTTTATGCTTATAGCTTAGTTTTAGGGATAAATATTTTCATCTTTTAATGTTTTTGTAATATTCAACTTCCTTATGTAAATGCAGATGAAAAAATTGTTTCACTTTATTGTTGTTTCTAACATTTTAACCATTCAAATTGTAAAGTAATTTACTTCTATTTTTTTAGTCTTCTGTATGAAACTAAAATGAGTTATCATACTTATCAATTTTCAATCATGTTTTTACTTCTATCTTCAAATCTTAACTTTTATCATTTAACTTTAAATTAACAAAAAAAATTGAAGTCACAAATGTTATCTATTGTGATCTTAAATACAAATGTAGCTATATTTACCATTTTATTTAAGCATGTATTCAACTATCTTGAACATAAAATGTGTGCTCTAAAGATGAACATTTTTATCCTTTTCATTTGTTTAATATTCAATTGCCAAAAACAACTAATTACTTACAAAAGAACTGATCACTTATATCATGTTTTACTAAACAAAAGTAATTAATCTGGTAGCTTTTAAGAAAATATAAATCAAGAAATTAGGTAGAAGGGCTTCTCGGCACAAGACAATAATTTTCTAGGGCAACACTTTAGAATAATAATTAGCCATAAGGACAAAAGATAAAAGAAGTTATTATTTTCTTAAGAAAATGATAATTAGAATAGATAAGAGAATTCGTTAATTTTCTAAAGGAAAATGATAAATGGTAAATGTCCCTGGAACTAATTATTCTGAAGTGTTATTCTAGAAACTTATTACCTTCAATTATTAAGCCCTCTGAGAGAAAATCCCAAATATAAAATGATTTATATTTTTTTTAATCTTTTATCTTTTTTTCTATCTTTAATAGTTTAACTTCTATTGTATTGTACGAAAATAATATCAAACTGGAATAAAATTGAAGTTGTAAGTGTTAGGATTGTCTCGCATGTTGCAAGGAAGACTGCTGGTTTAAAATTGAAATAGTCTCACATCACTAAATAACTAGAAGAAGTTATGTAAAAATATGAGTTGCTAGGTATGTAACTTGGAGATTCTATTATTACAACCAAACGTGTGTCAACTCATATGCATATGCCATGGGCTGGAGATGGGTAGCTTGGTCTAACCACCGTTGAAAAGTTTGTCGTGTCTTATTCAATATCAGTTTTTTGTATTATAATGATAATTCTTGTATCATACATCTAAAATGAGCGATTTTGTTATAGATGTGATGCAATCAAATAAGACTTGTATTTATTAAAATACTTATCTTTTACCACTGTGAAAAAGAATTTATTTCTTACGAAAAAATGATAAAGAAATTTATGTTTGTGGAAAAGCAAAGAATTTGTATAAAGGTAAAAGAATTTACCATTTTGAGAAGGATTAAAATTTTATTTTTATAAAAAAAGATGAAATAATTTATAGACAAAGATAAAAAGATTTATCATTATGGGAAAAGAACTCAAAAGGTATTATTGCAATTTCATTAGGATAAGCATCACATTTTTTTTGTCTTTTCTATCAATTGGAATGGAAAATAAGATCTTTCGACTTTATGTAAAGGTTACAAAATATAATATATTTGGTGATGCAAATAAACAAAATTGTTTTGTGCAATAAAAATAATTATTTTCAAGGATTTCAAAATTTCAAGACTGATATCCTTTGTAGATCTCATTGCATTCATAGTCACTATGCTATGGATAAAAATGTCATTCAAAAGAGAAAAAACTTATATGGACATATTAGAAGATTTTTCTTTATCTGTTTGTTAAGGGGTATATGATAAGAGGGGAGGAAGATGCTTGTATAATATCACTGCCAAAACATGAGAAACCAGAATAATATTGAACCAAAAAAAAATCAAAACTCCACCCATTATTGTCTTTTAAGCTTAAAATATTATTCACTAGTGTAGTGGAGAAATCCTTTACGCCGATGCAATATGTTATATGTATGTTGATGAACTAGTTAAATCAACACCATTGGTGTAGGCACTATTTCTACCCTTCACACAATTAGGAAAAGGCAGTATTTTGAGAAACCGTGGAAACTTTTCTTTAAACTTAGATGGAGGACGTTCATCATGCATATCTAAATTACTAAAGCACTTGGGCCACCATATGCTTAATGGATTCATAAGGGTATGAAAGGTATCATATTATTGGTTCATCAAGCCTGAAAATGTCATAAATAGTTGAAAACGGTGTCTTAAATCCCTATCTTTACGAGGCAAGCAGAAAGATAGCCCCACTTGTGAAACAAGTTCAAATCCATCCCAACAATATTTTCGATTATTATGAATGGTGCGATGGGGGTAATTTGATTTTCGTAGAGCATGGGAAAAGCTTAGATAGTATAATCAAATACAAAATTAGTCTAACATAATAAAAACTGCAAAAATACGTCATTTTGTTCATACAGAGCACATATCAAAAGGTCAGATGCAAAGGACAAGCAACTGAAAATAGGCATTAATGTAGAGCCAATCGATTTTCTATATGAGCAACAAGTAGTAGATATAAAGCACGTTATTTTTAAATGCTCATATAGTAAATATATATAGACTCTTTTTAGAATTAAGCTAATGCTTATACCTAAAAGTTTAAGTAAATTTGAAGATGAGGCAAACGCGCTCCTCCATCGTTTTGAATAAAGGAATCAGATCCAAGGTATAGGTCTCTCCATGGAAACAACTTCAGTATACTGTATCAGGTATGAATGGAATTGTAGGATTTTCAAAGGACGGAAGATGAATAAGATACAGAGATCAAAAGTTATAGTTAAAGAAGTGGCTTACCTCATTGCCAGAAACGACAGTAGAACGAGACACACTGACATATTTGGGGAGATTCCAAGGCATTGGGGCATCGACTTAGTAGAACTGGATGATGGCGGCACCATTAAGCGAGTTAGGGTTTTCTCGATGTTATGAAATAAACCGAGCTGAACGGTGTGTGACATTCTATTATGGCGGAGCGGGTCGGTTTGGTTTGAGGAGTATGACCGCATACTGTACTTTTCGTGCCTACAGTAATTTAGTCGCATTTTTGGTGTATTTTCAATGTATTTGAGTGGTTTTATTTGTATTTTCATATATAGCTAGTGTGTAACATATGCGTTGTACATGGTAATGTTGTTAAAAAATAGTATTTATATTTTAATTATTGCTAAAAATATATTTTTGCAATATATGATAAATTTGTTATCATATATTAATCATAAACTAAAATGATTTGCGACGTTTAGATGTAAGGTTGAATGTTCAATGCTCGCTTACTACACATCTCTTTAGAAACTAATTTTCTAACTCAAAATAATTATTATATATTAAAAAATTTAATACCGTATACGTAAATAATTTATGTTACATGATTTTTTTTTTGTATGTATGAGTGAGTAAGTTCACCATTTTGTTAATGGAGGAACTAATTTAAAGGACATAAATTTGTATATTTTTAGCCTCTTAGACACGACCTCAATATTTTAACCACAAAAAAAACATTCTTTTATAATTAATCATAAGGACAAACGTTCTTTTAAAATTATTCATTAGGACAAACATTCTTCCAAAACTGTTACCGATAACTACAAACTGATACCTAAAAACTGATATCAATAACTAAAACTGATACCTTGTAACGACACGTAAATTTCGACAATTTAAATTGTTAATTAAATAATATTTTTGTAATTAAATTTAGAAAGAAATAAAAATCTTATAATTTATATGGGAGCGAATGTAGAAATTAGATGTAGCAATTGTAATTAAAATTAACAATTTAAAATTTATTTTGCAATTAATTGAAATAATGTAAATTGTCATACTTGGTTATAAGTTTAATATAAGAAACAAATGGGAATGTTGAATTAGTGAATTATCAATAAAAACATTAACTAGAATGGAATTCAAATTAATATAATAATGGAAAGTGTAAATTTGTTGCATTTGGGTATAAAATTTAAAATATAAGTAAATAAAAGGAGGCATTTAATTTACCAATGGAATAATACGTTGATTAATAGTAACTGTATGTAAATTTTAGGTAGCAATGTTAATGGCAGTTTATGAATAAACAATTTAGTGCAATCCTAATTTAATTGCAACAATGGTAAGGTTGTAATTGATTATAGTTAGAAAATTTGCAATGAATTTCAATAAATATAATTAAATAGTAGTTGTGTGAAAGATAGACATACAAGTATTATAAAGAGTATATTGGTGATAAAAGGACATTACAAATAAGGTAATTAAATATTACTTTAATGATTATTAATATAGTAATGGAAGTGTGAAAGAAAATTAGTAGTATGAAAATAAATGGCAACATTGATTTGTAAGTAATAAAAGCTTATTTATGATTAAAGGGTAACGGTAATGCTCATTGTATGTTACCTATTGTTAATTGAATTTTAAATGAATTTTTAATAAATGTAAATTAAATAGAAACATAGATTTATTTATAGGGTAGGAATTGATGTAAAGAAAGTTTGAAACCAAGTAAATAAATTATTGAGAACATTTAATAGTAATTAATGTAATGAAATAAAATTAGCGTTATATATGGAATTATAATCTGGATTGATAAGTAACGAACTTATAAATGCAATTAAAAGCACATAAGTTGCAATTTATATAGGTTGCTTGTTTATTTAATGGGTTAAAAAATTTTTGAAAATCGATTACAATAAATCTTAATTTAACGTTGGTTAATGTAAATTAAAGTAACAATTGGTGTAATAAAGGATGGAACCAAGGTAAATTAGTTAATTGGATTTAAAATATTAATTTATGGGTTAAATTGACAAATTTAAATATGATTGAATTATAGTAGTTATTACACAATAAGTGGAAATAAAATAATTAATACGAATAAAGGTGAAATTGGAAGTATCAGTGTAATGAAACGTAAACAAATGTTAAATATGTTTATAGTATAATGATTGTTGAATAATAAGAATGGAACTCAGGATTTATTTATTTGAATGTAAAATTTAGGTAATTGGGTTTATTGCAATCAATTGAAATTAAATATTTAAATATTACGTAAATATTAATTTAGATGAAATTGAAGATATTTATCTAATAAAGTATGAATCCGATGTTAATTTCATCTAATTGTGACAAATGAACTGAATAATATAATGAAAAGTAAATTAGATAGAAATTTTGGAAATTAAATTTATAATTTCTGAAGTTAAAGAAATTAAGGCTAACACTGAAATTTATAAATTTATCAACTCTAAATTGACATATAAATTTGTTTAAATTAGTGTAAATGATTAACAAAATTTAAAGGGGTAAAAATTGTCAATTATAGAATTGAAATTTAAGATTTGATTTAATTTATTAATTATAAATTTATTTTATTAATGGAAAGATAGCCATTTTGACCACTGACTCGGATTTCGTCAAAACCAGTTTTATCGGATCCGTAACGATGAATTATTGTAGGGTTTTAAGTTTCGTAGCGATCGGACTTGTCGTTTGATCATATGGGCTTGAAATGCCTTGAAATCAATTAAATTGAAATCAATTGAAATCAATTTGAAAATATTGATTTTAACATAACTTCTTCATACAATGGAATTTGAACTTGAAACCTTTTCCATTGCGTTTAAAATATTTTAAAACATCTATTTGGATATGTGGGTTGACCCAATTTCGTTCCGGAGTCGAAACGGGCTTTTCGGGCCATATAGCGTTCGGCACGTTTATAAATCGGGTCCATCTATTCTATTTCAGTTGTCTATAAATACCCTGTCATAAACCCTAGTAGCCTCTATTCCTTATTCATATACATACAGAAACTTCTATGCTCCTCTTCCTCAATGGCTGTAAACCCTAATTTATCCAATTCAAATTTCAATTCAAAAATCAACTTCAAAAATTCAAACTTCTGAGAAAAATTTGAAAAAAAATATATATCGAAGCTCTCGATGAACGCATCATAGATCTGCAGTTTGTTTTTGGTTTTGAATCATCAATTTTCCAGAAATCGCAAATTTTCGGCCGTTCATCGCTCGACGATGAACTTCGTCTGATCGGGAAATCCTTTCTGGGTTTTGAAGAGGGGACGGAGGGGAGTCCATCGGCGGTGTTCGCTTGTCGATCTGACGGTTGGATCTACGAAAAAATTCAATTAGGGTTTTAATTATAAGTGGCGGCTATTCATTTTGGGCGCGATCGAGGCTCGACATGGCGATGGGGGAGGCTGCGCGGTGGGTGGCGACGAACGCGGCAGGGCGCAGCGGCGATCTGGGCAGTCGACGTTGGGTTTGGGTGACTGTAGTTCATTGTTTCTCGTGTTCAAATCATGCATGGGCTGGAGGCTTCAGGAAGTTGCGCACGAGAATAATTGCGTGGATTTGTTGTTGGAGAAAGAAAAGATGACGTGGCAGGTGATGAAGATGAAGGTGTTCTTTTTTTTTAAAATTTTTATAATTGAAATTCAAGCACATTTATCGCTATATCTTTCACATACGAACACCAATTCACGCGTGGTTTTTTTTGTTAGGATCGTATTGAAATTCCGAACATTTTGGTGCTTATTTGGACGAATTCTGAGATGGTCAAATTTTTGGGTTTAAATTGGATTTGAATTCAATTTAAATTCAAAAGGTGAGTGTTTTAACCCACTCACAACTTCTAAAATTTTTTATGTTTGTTAAATTGATTTATGGTGTGTTTAGAAATTTATTTAGGACTGTTTGGTGTATTTTTAATCATCATCCGAGTTAAATTAAATTTATTTAATTAAATTGTTATAATCATTCATTTCATATAAACTGCCAGTTAAATTGTTATTTATTTATTATTGCATATAAACTGCCAGTTAAATTTATTTATTATTGAAAAATAAATTGCTAGTAATTACTTGTTTGTATTATCCATTATATATTGATGCTATTGATTGAATTGGATGATTATTGTGGTTAATGGTTGATGATTAATATTGGATTAATGGATGTTGTATTTATATTGTTATAAACTACAAGTTATTATGCATTTTCATTTCATTCGGGATTGCGGTTTGAAATGATATATAACCGTAATTTTTATTTTTAAATTATGGATTGAAATGATAAATATCCATATCACTTGACCATAGGATAGAAAATTATATACAGACACCGCAGTCTATATATATATAAATATTTTGAAATGATTTTTCTATGGTTTTGTAAAGAAATATACGGGTTATATAAATATTGATTTTTGATGTTATATAAACGTCATATTTATTATTGATTTCTAGTTATATATAAATATGCTTTGAAATATAAAATAAGCCCAATAATAAAGTTTGATTATTTTATATAATATGGTTTAATGAATATCGATTTTTGAGATTATATAATATTATTTTATATATAGTTGAATGCTTGAATCTAAGCTATGTATAAGTGTGTTAAATAAAAATTAAGCTTAATAATAAAGTTTGATTTTATTAAAATAAACGTGAGTAAGTATTTAAACCTTATTTTAGTATAGAGTGCATAATGATTTAAATAAATTAAGGTTGGGAGATAAATTGGAGATTTATTTCAAATTGAATTTATTTAAGAAGTAAACTCAAAAAGGTTGATGTGAAATTTATTAAATTGAAAATTTTAAAGGGTATAATTATTATAACTTAATTTTTGGGTCTAGTTGAATTAAATGATTATTTCAAGTATAAATGAATGGAAAGAAATATTTAGTTATTTGAGTTTTGTTTAAATGAAAATGGATTAAATATGTAAAATATTTCCAAACTAAATAATAGAAGATTTGATTTTTGAATCTAAATTATCAAATTCAGTTTTGAAATGGTGGAATATTTAAAGCTTTGAAATATATGAATTGAAATGGTTTATTTCGAGGTTCAAATCGGTATTTGGAATTTATTTGTGAAATTAAAGAAGCTATTGTATTATATAAAGTAATTTTATATTCAAACCATTTAAGTATTAGAAGTTATGTTTCAAAGCTATGGGTTTCAAGGTATATAGATTTGAAAATGCTATGATTTTTGGGAAAAGGATATATTTGAAATAAAAATGATATCATATTGATTTGGGTTTTAAAATAGAAATGATATCGTATTTATATGGTTTTGAAATGGATATTATATTCTGGTTTTTGAAAGTATAAATTTTTTTTAAATGACCGTGGTGTTATAACAACGTTTGGTTGTTAAAGAGACCGGGATCGGAAGTTGTCATACTCTCTGCCAACCCGGAAAACCACTTCAACAACCGTATACGCGGTGGAGATTCCAGAATGAAGTAGGATGGTGGCGGCGTTTCCTCTAAGGTAAATACGTGGACCCGACTCCCGTGAGTTGGTGTAACGATCCGTATTTTTACGGATCGAAACATCGTAAAACAGTTGTCAATTGGTCGCATTGTTGATAAGTCGTCTAGAGTCTAAGTCTTAGGTCGTAGGAAGGTTTGGAGCGACCTAGGCATTGGGATAAGTCGTGGGGAAGTTAGGTCGTATGGGGTGGCTTAGGTCGAGTGAACGACTTAAGGAAATGACCGACTTAGGAAGTGTACGACTTAAGAGATTTGGCGAGTTAACGACCTAAGGGGTAGGTCGGCGACGACCTAAGGAAGTTGGGGTAGTAGTGAGCGACCTAAAGAGGTTAAGTCGTGGACGACTTAGGAATAGTCGTATGATATGTTAGGTCGAGTGAGCGACCTAGGAGATTGGAGCGACCTAAGGTAGTTAGCGACTTATAGAATGTAGCGACCTATAGGAGTTAGTAACTTACGGTAGTTAGCGACCTAGTGGTTAGCGTGTTAGCGTAGTTAGGTCGTTAGACGACCTAAGAATGTTAGGTCGCGTGAGTAGTTAGGTCGCGTGAGTTGTTAAGTCGTAACTCGTTGAGTCCTGGTTCGCGCGCGCGTGTGTTATGGCTTAAGTCGTAGGTCGAAGGGTTGTTAGGTCGCGCGCATATGCTATGACTTAAGTCGTAGACGACTTAGGAACTTTGTCGCAGGTTTGTTAGGTCGTAGGTCGCGTATGGATGCGCTTATCTGATAAGTCGTAAGTCGTAGGGATGTGTTAGGTCGTTTAGTGATAAGTCGCGCACAGGTGTTAGGTTGTTAAGTCGGAGGTTGTTAGGTCGTGGGTTCTTAGGTCGTGAACGACCTAAAAGTGGACGACCTAAGGGGGTTTTCAGCCTATAAATACTCATCCATTTTCTCACTTTTTGGGATCCGGATTTCGAAGCGACGAAGTGCTGCCATTTTGAGAGCTCGACTTCTACACTTCTTCACTTCTTTTCTCCACTCTAATCTAGTGATTCCTTCCATCCAAGTTGAAGATCAAATTGAAGATTCAAGAGCTTATCTACATCCTTTGAAGAGAGATTTCATCGTTTGAAGCGGATTGGTGATAGATCGAGCTAGATCCTTCGCTGTCCAGATCTGAAGCGTGTTGATTTGGGGTTGTTTAGGTGATTTGGTGAGTGGTGATTATCTCTCACACGGATCCAAAAGAGTATATCGGATCGTTGGCTTGATTTTGTGCTAAAGTAGAGATTTCCATGCATTTTCTTAATCCTAAGTATAGATCACTATAGATCCATTGTTCATGATGATTTGACATCCATTTTACTACATGTTAACCTATGCAAGTTCATTCATCAAGATTATAGAGATATTGCTCATGTTTTCATGCTTGTTAGACTTTTGACTCTTTAATTACGAAATTGCCATTATTGTTATAATTGTCTATTTAGATCATATTTGAATGCTTGTTTACTTGGATTAATGTTTGACTTGATTGATTGCTATGAATTAGATGATTGATGATTTGATTTAGACTGAAGATGATTCAAAAGCTAAGGGAAAGGCTCTTGAATTGGGAAAGCTGCTTGTGGCATATGTGGCGGATGTGGAAGCTCATATGGATAGATTTGATGATGATGTTGAGATGAAGCTTTGCTATGATGATGATGAGGCGAAGCATGATATGAGATAGTCTTGGTCTAATCCAGTCGGGATCATTCCAAGCAGATTTGATAACTCGGTGATATGGTTCGAGTTTGAGGATAATGGTTTGCTCGAGATGCGCTTGAGCTAGTATGGAAATAGTCGTCGAGGAGGATGACTAGAAGGCTGAGATCTCATTGTTGTTGAAGGTTCTAGCATGCTCAAAGCAAGAGTACGTTGGGCAGATTCGATAGTCCCTGGAGGCTACTGATGGTAGTCAAGTACTCTGGGCAGATTCTATAGTCCTAGGCACGGGTCACGATGACGTGCGGAGTTATGTCTAGAACCGGGGTTTCCATTAGCCCTTGATGGACGGATGAAAGAATGAGCCGGTCATTCAATTAACGATGATATCGAAGCAATGATAACAGTGATAGCCAGAGTCATGGATGTTTGGTTGTATCGTCATTCGGTCTCAAGAGCGGTATTTTCTGGGTGCTTATCTGATCTTGGTTTAGGCCTTGGGGGTTTGTACTTGGAAAACATCGCCCTTGACTCGAGTGATAATTACTTTACTTTAAATTGTATGCTCTGCTATGTTTGCTTCTACTTAATGTGTGTCTGGGGGCTATCACTGTAGAAAGAGGTGGAGTGGGAGGGTTGTATTCCTATTCCTTTTTCCTTTATGCTCTTTTGGTATGTTGTTAGTTAATTTACCGCTCACTAAGACAGTTGTCTGACTCAAGGCTTTATGTTTTAACTCTTATTGCCTTGGGCTGTTCGTCCATTTTGGGACGGGCAGACTAGGTAGCAGGTGACAGGTGCTGTTCTTGCTTTCCACGATGCGGATATCGAAGATGAGCTGGAGGGTTGCATATTATCTTCTTACTATATGTACTGGATGTTCTGCTGTTTGTATATTCTCTGAGTGTTATATAGTGAGGCTTGATGTATTGACTATTCAGATGTTTGTATTCAACTATTATGAAGTTTTATTGATGAGATTCTATCCTGTAAAGCTTCACTATATATATGTTCTATTGTATTTTGTCCATGCGCTGTGAGTAATACGATAGATTCTGTTGTTTTTAATTTACCTTGGCAATCGTCCATGGTCGCCTGGAACACTTTACAGCGCACTATCTCTAGGTTCGGTGCAGGGGTCATGGGCGGTCGTCACAGTTGGCATAAGGTGGCTAAAACAGGAGCAATTGACGGGCTAATGAGGTCATTCCTTTGATCGGACACACTCCTTCGCTATTATATTCTGACTTGGAGATTTATTTGGTGGCTACTCTTGATTCTTTTGATATAGGGGTGTTGTTCGAGGTGGGCGGTAGTAGCTGCTACGCGTTTCCACCGGTCCGGAAGTGTAATTGGTATATCTACCCTGGCATTGCCTAGTTGTGCCGTGTCACCTACCATAGCACGCCTTATATGATTTTGTTTTGTACCGTACCTATGGAGTGCCCTCTAACGACGCCTAATACGAGGGAGATTACGGTACTGTATAGACTATGGGAATATATAAATGTGTTAAGGTGGAAAATGTAAAGCCTTAACGCTATTTAAAAGTAAGTTTATTTTACAATTAGACACAATTATAATAGCGAAATATTACTACATAGTAAATAGTTTAACGGATCCTTAGGAGATGTAAATCCCGAGCATCTCTTGAGTTACTGCATTCATATTTATTTCTGTTGATTTAACTCACATAAGATATTTTAGTTCTGACTCGAGTGTTTTGTATTTTCAATTCGCTCGGGTCAGTCCGAGCATTTCAGGATTTGAGGACTTTATTTCTGGAGGACGAAGATGACGATATGATGACTATTATCTATTATATTATTCACTGCATCATGTACTCCGCTGCATTGTTTTTAACATTCTATGGTATGTGTAACTCTGATATGTATTGAATAAGTAAAATCAAATATTTTGTAAGACAGTTTCATGAACTGTATATTTGATTATTATATTTTATCATTCTGCTGCAAGATTCTGTTTAGTTCTTTTTATTCCTTTGCTTTTTACTTATTTACCCCATAACAATCCGCCCTTCTGTATGGTTTAAGTCTGACGTGTGTAGTTTATCGTCGATTTAAAGCATACAAAAAGGAGGGACGTTACATCTGGTATCAAAGCTTTGGTTTAGCGATAATTCTTAGCTTGTGGGGTTTGACTCTTTATTAATAGGGTAGTAATACCCTATGATGAGTCGCTGAGTGTATATATATGAGGGAGCGTATTTGTTAGTGTTATAAAAGTGTTTTTAATATTGTGTTAATTTGTTCCGTTTTGTATTTATAAATTCTGGTTGGTGCATGGGATGCTGTGACATCAATAGGGATTTCTAATCACTTAATAGGACAGACCGACATAATATTTGTTTTTAATATAGGTGAATGAAATAATTTTGCTTATTATATTTTCTATATATATAAAGTAAATTTTTATAAAGGTTATATTTGGTTGTATTATATTGGTTGAAAGTAAATTTGGAAGTAAAATAAATGAGAATAAACTGGAAATTGAGAATTTGAGTCCGGGGCTTTGAAAATTCTTTCAATGACTTTGGAATATAATAATAATATTGTTTATAAGTATTTTCTGATATAAATATTTCAATGTAATTTGGAAGAATTGTTTTAAAAAAGAATTTGGAAAAAATATAAGTTCTGTACTTCCCTCTTTGTCGCTGGAAAATAATTTCGGTGATGGCGGCCGCATCATCGACACTCATTTTCAAGTTTCGAAGTGGGAATGCCACTGTAGTAGTTTGCTGTAGATTTGTTCTGATAAACCAAATATAAAATTTTAAATTGTTTTAAATATAATTGGATATATAAAGGGTAAGTATATACATTTATCTATTATTTTAAAAATGATTTGAAATTTAACCCGGTATTTAGTTCTTTAGTTTCCATTAATTAAAAGTTCAATTATTGTAGCGAAATGGAAAGTAACTAATTTATAATTGGAACCTTTAACAAAATAAGAGATTTAATGCTAATTTGTAAATGGAATTAAAAGAAATTTGAAATTGTAAGTTGTAGAACAAAAAATGTAATTATTGAACACTAAATTAAATTAAAAGATGAGGTAAAAACTTGTATAAGTTTCATTTGCATTCTTTAACATATATAACTTACCAAAAGATTCAAAAGTTGAAATGTTAATAAGAAAATGTAATAGATATTATACAAATAATAAACTTGAGGTAATGAAAGTAAATAAATGAAATTAAGTAGTATAAATGAAGGATAATAAACTTAAGAAAATGGTTGAAGCTATTTATGAATAAAATAATTATAAATATTTTAGTCAATAGAAATTTAATATAAAGGTTTTAATTAGTAAGATAAGTAGTTTATAAACATGGAAGTTTGGATTATAGTAATTAAATTAAAATAATTATAAATTAAATAAGTAGGCTATTAATCTTTATAAAAACCATATTTGATCATATATAGTATAAGTCCTTATTCCTTAGCATTTAATTTTGATATTAAGTTTGATTACTACCTTTCACGATTATGTTACAGTTTTAATACCATTTATTACCTTTAAACTATTGTCTTTACAACTATTTCAGTCACATTCATTAGTTTCCTTAACTTAAGTCTAGTAATTGGTGTGTTTTACCTTTGTTTGGTTGAAGTGATTTATAATAAATAGTTTGATATATGTATACATACATACATATATAGAAACACACATACACACACACATACACAGATATATATATATATATATATGCTTGTCAATTAGATATTACTCATCACTCATGTTTATCTTATAGTCTAAACATTTCTTACCATAGTATATATATCATCATATCATTTTGCAAATTATTTTACTTCATTGTCATTTTATTACATATCATTATGCATTCTATTTCATATCACATTTCATTGCATATTACATCATAAATTACAATGCATATCATAATCATTTGCATCACAAGTCGCACTTCATTTCGCATATTATCTCATGCTACATTGCATATGTTATACACTTCATACTGCTTTACAAACTACATATTGCATACATGTATACATAACGAGTGTATCTTATTTAGGAGGAGTTTGTAGTACTGTCTTATAATATAGGATTATTAGTTTTTGGTTGATTTGATTGATTTGATTGACTTGTTTGAATTGTTTGACTTGATTGACTTGTTTGATTTGATTGACTTGTTTAACTTGTTTGAATTGATTGATTTGTTTGACTTGTCTGACATGATTGGTTTTGATGTAAGTGTTGATTATATTGTCTGAAATATATTTATACATATTTATTGAATAATTATAGTATAATTAAGTTAATATCTTTCACAATTCATTTACTATACTTTGTTCTAGTATTAGTTTAAGGGGGAGTTTTATAGTTAGTGGTTTAGGACTAAGTTTTAGTTTTAGATTTAAGTGTTGATTATTTATGATAACACTATCATTATAATCACATGTCATAGAGTGATAAGTTTTACGGGGAGTTATATAGTTTAGAGATAGTTTTTGTTGATGACAAAGGGGGAGAAATATAAAATAGGTTAGTTAGGCATAGATTAAGGGGGAGTTATTAGATTAAGGGGGAGTTATAAGGTGAATATAAATATTTTATAAACAAAGGTTGTCATCATCAAAAAGGGGGAGAATGTTAGTCCATAGGATAGTGGTTTTGATGACAACAACTATAGAAGTGTTATAAAATATATATGTGCAGGAAATCCATATGCAGGTATCAACAAAAGAAGACTGTACAGTAAAGAAGACAAAGATCAAGAGTTCAAGATTGAAGACTCATGAGATTCAAGATATTCAAGAGTTCAAGACAAATAATATAGTTAGGTTAGATATTTGTTAAAACTCCTTGAAAGCACTATCATTCTTTTTTATCCAATTTATTCGTGGAATGGAATCCACTTCGTTCTTGTTAAAGGGATGGAACCCTAGTGAGATGGAACTCACGAAATATCTAGTGGAACGGATAGTAGCCCTATTTTGTTATCCACTAATTTTGATTCAAAATGATTTTCAAAATTATCTCTTGTTTTATAAAATGATTTTCAAATATTCCTTTTCAAAAGAAAAACCTTTGTTCACATTTCCAAAAATGTTTTAGCCTCAAAATCATATTTATCATTTTGTTATATTTTGATTTCAAAATTGTCCTTGATATTTTAGCCTCAAAATCTATTTTAATATTATATTTACTTTAGTTTATTTACTTTGATTTTAAATATATTTTAGTATATATACATATATACATTCATAAGTATTTCTACTTCTAAATACCTTCTACAAATATATAGAGTCCATTTGAATAAAGTTGCATATGTTTTAAATCATCATTTTCAAAGTAAAGCAAATCATCACTTTTTACTAGACCATGTCGACATCCTATTTACCTGTCATGTCGACATGATTCCCGTTATAGCAAAGGTTGTTTTCAAAAGAAGTGTCTATTCGTTTAAACCTCTTCGAATGGACACATCCATTCGTTCTCTATAAATAGAGACTGTTATGGACGTTTTCCAGTAACTACTTTCTTTATTTTTTCTTCTCTTTACTCTCTTATCTTATTTTATAATCATCCTATCCATATTCTGCCGAAATCTTAAGTGAATCAAATCAGAATATCTCTAGTTTGATTCTCTGCCACTCTCTCTAAAGAATCTCAGTGCTTATCAGAGTTATAGATACATTTGTACTCAAAGAAACTTGTGTGGGGTTATAAAGGTGTGATCGTGTCCTTGGAAATCGATCGGGTGAACTTGTGTCCTGTGAATCAAGTGGTTCTACCCAGAGACCTGAGAATCTGGAGGGTGTACCTCGTTGCCTTGGAATCGAGGGATTGTAATCTAGATTATTGTTGAATAGAAAGCCGTACGAGTTGTGCGGGACTGGATGTAGGGTAACACCGAACCAGTATAAAATTCCTGGTGTGTTCTTTCCTTTACTTGCTTTTTATTTATATTTGCATTTGTTTGTGATTCTGTGATTTGATCTGTGATTGTGTATTTGCATTAAGTTAATTCAATTTAAATCAAAGAAGTTTTAAAGAAATTCTTAAAACACTATTCACCCCCCCTCTAGTGTTAAATAGCCTTAAGATCCTTAATCCGCATTTCTCACAAAAACAACCTTAAATATTTCATTTTATATAATTATTAACCTTTTTGAATTATATAAATGAAATACAGGTTATGGAAGCAATTGCTACTGCTTTTGGTTTCATAAATTAAGCGTAAATTGCCCGATAAATAGGTACGTTCTCGGATTACGGTTTATAGCGCTATTATATTATTTTTCCCGGGTTGGGATATATATTATTTGGAAAATATATGTTATACATTGTTATTTTTGATATTATATTTTCTCCCGAGCCTCCCCGTACAAAGGAGACTCTGCCAAAAAATTTCGTAAATTTTGGACTTAGAAATTTTTTGAAAATGTTTTCCAAACTTTATTAATTTGAATATAAAGAATTTAGTGGTTATAAATGTATATATTTTATTTAATTTATCCTATCCGGTAAATTTATTGTTATGAATATAATGTTTTGAATAATATATATTGATTTATAAGTTCTTCTTCCCTTCTTTTTCCTTTTCGAGGACGAAAAGTTTTGAGTGGGGAAGAGTGTAACGACCCATAAATTTCGACAATTTAAATTGTTAATTAAATAAGATTTTTGTAATTAAATTTAGAAAGAAATAAAAATCTTATAATTTATATGGGAGCGAATGTAGAAATTAGATGTAGCAATTGTAATTAAAATTAACAATTTAAAATTTATTTTGCAATTAATTGAAATAATGTAAATTGTCATACTTGGTTATAAGTTTAATATAAGAAACAAATGGGAATGTTGAATTAGTGAATTATCAATAAAAATATTAACTAAAATGGAATTCAAATTAATATAATAATGGAAAGTGTAAATTTGTTGCATTTGGGTATAAAATTTAAAATATAAGTAAATAAAAGAAGGCATTTAATTTAGCAATGGAATAATACGTTGATTAATAGTAACTGTATGTAAATTTTGGGTAGCAATGTTAATGGCAGTTGAGGAATAACCAATTTAGTGCAATCCCAATTTAATTGCAACAATGGTAAGGTTGTAATTGATTGTAGTTAGAAAATTTACAATAAATTTCAATAAATATAATTAAATAGTAGTTGTGTGAAAGATAAACATACAAGTATTATAAAGAGTATATTGGTGATAAAAGGTTATTACAAATAAGGTAATTAAATATTACTTTAATGATTATTAATATAGTAACGGAAGTGTGAATGAAAATTAGTAGTATGAAAATAAATGGCAACATTGATTTGTAAGTAATAAAAGTTTATTTATGATTAAAGGGTAACGGTAATGCTCATTGTATGTTACCTATTGTTAATTGAATTTGAAATGAATTTTTAATAAATGTAAATTAAATAGAAACATAGATTTATTTATAGGGTAGGAATTGATGTAAAGAAAGTTTGAAACCAAGTAAATAAATTATTGAGAACATTTAATAGTAATTAATGTAATGAAATAAAATTAGCGTTATATATGGAATTATAATCTGGATTGATAAGTAACGAACTTATAAATGCAATTAAAAGCACATAAGTTGCAATTTATATAGGTTGCTTGTTTATTTAATGGGTTAAATAAATTTTGAAAATCGATTACAATAAATCTTAATTTAACGTTGGTTAATGTAAATTAAAGTAACAATTGGTGTGATAAAGGATGGAACCAAGGTAAATTAGTTAATTGGATTTAAAATATTAATTTATGGGTTAAATTGACAAATTTAAATATGATTGAATTATAGTAGTTATTACACAATAAGTGGAAATAAAATAGTTAATACGAATAAAGGTGAAATTGGAAGTATCAGTGTAATGAAACGTAAACAAATGTTAAATATGTTTATAGTATAATGATTGTTGAATAATAAGAATGGAACTCAGGATTTATTTATTTGAATGTAAAATTTAGGTAATTGGGTTTATTGCAATCAATTGAAATTAAATATTTAAATATTACGTAAATATTAATTTAGATGAAATTGAAGATATTTATCTAATAAAGTATGAATCCGATGTTAATTTCATCTAATTGTTACAAATGAACTGAATAATATAATGAAAAGTAAATTAGATAGAAATTTTGGAAATTAAATTTATAATCTCTGAAGTTAAAGAAATTAAGGCTAACACTGAAATTTATAAATTTATCAACTCTAAATTGACATATAAATTTGTTTAAATTAGTGTAAATGATTAAGAAAATTTAAAGGGGTAAAAATTGTCAATTATAGAATTGAAATTTAAGATTTGATTTAATTTATTAATTATAAATTTATTTTATTAATGGAAAGATAGCCATTTTGGCCACTGACTCGGATTTCGACGAAATTAGTTTCATTGGATCCATAATGGTGAATTATTGTAGGGTTTCAAGTTTCGTAGCAATCGGACTTGTCGTTTGATTGTATGAGCCTGAAACGCCGGTAAATCAATTAAATTGAAATCAATTTGAAAATATTGATTTTAGCATAACTTCTTCATACGATGGAATTTGGACTTGAAACCTTTTCCATTGCGTTTAAAATATTTTAAAACATCTGTTTGGATATGTGGGTTGACCCAATTTCGTTCCGGAGGCGAAACGGGCTTTTCGGACCATATATCGTTCAACACGTTTATAAATCGAGTCCATCTATTCTATTTCAGTTGTCTATAAATACCCTGTCATAAAACCTAGCAGCCTCTATTCCTCATTCCTATACGTGCAGAAACTTCTGTGCTCCTCTTCCTCAATGGCTGTAAACCCTAATTTATCCAATTCAAATTTCAATTCAAAAATCAACTTCAAAAATTCAAACTTCTCAGAAAATTTTGAAAAAAATATATATCGAAGCTCTCGATGAATGCATCTCAGATCTGCATTTCGTTTTTGGTTTTGAATCATCGATTTTCTAGAAATTGCAAATCAATTTTCGACTGTTCATCACTCGACGATGAACTTCGTCTGATCGGGAAATCCTTTCTGGGTTTTGAAGAGGGGACAGAGGGGAGTCCATCGGCGGTGTTCTCTTGTCGATCTGACGGTTGGATCTACGGCAAAATTCAATTAGGGTTTTAATTACAAGTGGCGGCTGTTCATTTTGGGCGCGGTCGAGGCTCGACGTTGCGATGGGGGAGGCTGCGCGGCGGGTGGCGACGAACGCGGCAGGGCGCAACGGCGATCTGGGCAGTCGACGTTAGGTTTGGGTTTCTGTTGTTCGTTGTTTCTCATGTTCAAATCATGCGTGGGCTAGGGGCTTCAGAAAGTTGCGCACGTGAATAATTGCATGGATTTGTTGCTGGAGAAAGAAAGGATGACGTGGCAGGTGATGAAGACGAAAGTGTTCTTTTTTTTAATTTTTATAATTGAAATTCAGGCACATTTATCGCTATATCTTTCACATACGAACACCAATTCACGCATGATTATTTTGTTAGGATCGTATTAAAATTCCGAACATTTTGGCACTGGTTTGGACGAATTCTGAGATGGTCAAATTTTTGGGTTTAAATTAGATTTGAATTCAATTTAAATTCAAAAGGTGATTGTTTTAACTCACTCACAACTTCTAAAATTTCTTATGTTTGTTAAATAGATTTATGATGTGTTTAGAAATTTATTTAGGACTGTTTGGCATATTTTTAATCATCATCCGAGTTAAAGTAAATTTATTTAATTAAATTGTTATTTAATCATTCATTTCATATAAACTGCCAGTTAAATTTATTTATTATTGAAAAATAAATTGCCAGTAATTACTTGTATTTATTATCCATTATATATTGATGCTATTGATTGAATTGGATGATGATTGTGGTTAATGGTTGATGATTGTTATTGGATGAATGGATGTTGTATTTATATTGTTATAAACTACTGAATGGATGTTGTATTTATATTGTTATAAACTACAAGTTATTATGCATTTTCATTTCATTCGGGATTGCGGTTTGAAATGATATATAACCGTAATTTTTATTTTTAAATTATGGATTGAAATGATAAATATCCATATCACTTGACCATAGGATAGAAAATTATATACAGACACCGCAGTCTATATATATAAAAATATTTTGAAATGATTTTTCTATGGTTTTGTAAAGAAATATACGGGTTATATAAATATTGATTTTTGATGTTATATAAACGTCATATTTATTATTGATTTCTAGTTATAT
Source organism: Allium fistulosum (assembly GCA_030737815.1). Classification (NCBI taxonomy): domain Eukaryota; kingdom Viridiplantae; phylum Streptophyta; class Magnoliopsida; order Asparagales; family Amaryllidaceae; genus Allium; species Allium fistulosum. Next base: position 286,479,922 of record CM060907.1, on the reverse strand, counting down.
ATAAATATGCTTTGAAATATAAAATAAGCCCAATAATAAAGTTTGATTATTTTATATAATATGATTTAATGAATATCGATTTTTGAGATTATATAATATTATTTTATATATAGTTGAATGCTTGAATCTAAGCTATGTATAAGTGTGTTAAATAAAAATTAAGCTTAATAATAAAGTTTGATTTTATTAAAATAAACGTGAGTAAGTATTTAAACCTTATTTTAGTATAGAGTGCATAATGATTTAAATAAATTAAGGTTGGGAGATAAATTGGAGATTTATTTCAAATTGAATTTATTTAAGAAGTAAACTCAAAAAGGTTGATGTGAAATTTATTAAATTGAAAATTTTAAAGGGTATAATTATTATAACTTGATTTTTGGGTCTAGTTGAATTAAATGATTATTTCAAGTATAAATGAATGGAAAGAAATATTTAGTTATTTGAAATTTGAGTTTTGTTTAAATGAAAATGGATTAAATATGTAAAATATTTCCAAACTAAATAATAGAAGATTTGATTTTTGAATCTAAATTATCAAATTCAGTTTTGAAATGGTGGAATATTTAAAGCTTTGAAATATATGAATTGAAATGGTTTATTTCGAGGTTCAAATCGGTATTTGGAATTTATTTGTGAAATTAAAGAAGCTATTTTATTATATAAAGTAATTTTATATTCAAACCATTTAAGTATTAGAAGTTATGTTTCAAAGCTATGGGTTTCAAGGTATATAGATTTGAAAATGCTATGATTTTTGGGAAAAGGATATATTTGAAATAAAAATGATATCATATTGATTTGGGTTTTAAAATAGAAATGATATCGTATTTATATGGTTTTGAAATGGATATTATATTCTGGTTTTTGAAAGTATAAATTTTTTTTAAATGACCGTGGTGTTATAACAACGTTTGGTTGTTAAAGAGACCGGGATCAGAAGTTGTCATACTCTCTGCCAACCCGGAAAACCACTTCAACAACCGTATACGCGGTGGAGATTCCAGAATGAAGTAGGATGGCGGCGGCGTTTCCTCTGAGGTAAATACGTGGACCCGACTCCCATGAGTTGGCATAAGGTGGCTAAAACAGGAGCAATTGACAGGCTAATGAGGTCATTCCTTTGATCGGACACACTCCTTCGCTATTATATTCTGACTTGGAGATTTATTTTGTGGTCACTCTTGATTCCTTTGATATTGGGGTGTTGTTCGAGGTGGGCGGTTGTAGCTGCTATGCATTTCCACCGGTCCGAAAGTGTAATTGGTATATCTACACTGGCATTGCCTAGTTGTGCCGTGTCACCTACCATAGCGCGCCTTATACGATTTTGTTTTGTACCATACCTATGGAGTGCCCTCTGACGACGCCCAGTACGGGGGAGATTATGGTACTGTATAGACTATGGGAATATATAAATGTGTTAAGGTGGAAAATGTAAAGCCTTAACGCTATTTAAAAGTAAGTTTATTTTACAATTAGACACTATTATAATAGCAAAATATTACTAATAGTAAATAGTTTAACGGATCCTTAGGAGATGTAAATCCCGAGCATCTCTTGAGTTACTGCACTCATATTTATTTCTGTTGATTTAACTCACATAAGATATTTTAGTTCTGACTCGAGTGTTTTGTCTTTTCAATTCGCTCGAGTCAGTCCGAGCATTTCAGGATTTGAGGACTTTATTTCTGGAGGACGAAGACGACGATATGATGACTATTATCTATTATATTATTCACTGCATCATGTACTCTGTTGCATTGTTATTAATATTCTATGGTATGTGTAACTCTGATATGTATTGACTAAGTAAAATAAAATATTTTGTAAGAAAGTTTAATGAACTGTATATTTGATTATTATATTTTATCGTTCCGCTGCAAGATTCTATTTTGTTCTTTTTATTCCTCCGCTTTTTTCTTATTTACCCCATAACATTCCGCCCTTCTGTATGGTTTAAGTCTGACGTGTGTGGTTTATCATCAATTTAAAGCGTACAAAAAGGCGGGACGTTACATGCCTAAAGAAAGTTGTTCTTTATACTAAAATACTAAAGGTCTGTCCTTGAGGCTAAAACGTTGAGAAATTTTGTCCTTGACAATAATTTCCTATTTTGTTAATATGATTGTTGTATATAGACAGTTTTACTATACCCTACTCAGGAGATTACCGGCCCACCGGGTTCTGCTGGGTTTTCAAAAAGAAAAAAAATGATTGTTATGTATATATTGGATTGTCATCTTTTTTAAAGGCCTTATAAATGGATTATTTAACATTAAACAATCTATTTGAACAGTTGAGATTAATGATTAACATAACTAATGAAATATAATGAGCTATATGTAAAAAGGTTAAAATCAAGAAGAGTTTTGCAAAAATTTGGAATTGAGAAGAGCATAGATCTTATGGTTAGCTTATCTGTATGTGAACTTTTTTTGACTCGAACGTGTGAAATTTTATTCATTATTAAGTTTTGATTTTTAAATAATTTTATCATTATTGTTAATCAGGATTTCATGTTCTTATAGGAGGGTTATGCTTTCAACTTTGATAATTACAAAATAATATTATGTGGTATTTAGTTGAATTTCGATATGGTATGATAAGAAGTTGAAAGTCAGAATGTTTTTAATTTTTATCGTTGTAAGCTGTGTTAAAAGTGTTTTTTCTCTTTTGGCCTGAGGTTATCGTGCCTAGATTTGTTCTCCGGTAGCATGCCCAATTGTTACTTAATCAAAGATTCATCTTTAATTTTCACAAGTTCTTGATCTAGCTCTTTGGTTTTTATGCTCTACGTGTCGAAATCAAAGATGATCACTATGAGTTCAAAATGAGAAGATATATTTTAAATAATAAGTCAACAATGAGGAATGCATACAATCTCCTGCGAGCCAATTCATCCTTATAATGAGCCATTTTAAATCCTTTGTTGGTAAACATTTTGAAATAAATCTTCGTAACAATAAGAGGTAAGAAGTTAATTATAAGGTCATGTTTGAAGCTTTAACTCACAAAAGAACTTGGGAGTAACTTAGTAATCTAGTAGCCCCTGGCAAGAAACCAGCATAACATCACACTCTATCTTGTTTACTCGAGAACTTCTTCCCTGTTGCAATAGGTAGAACCAAATATTTTCAATTGGCATTTAGTAATCAAATGTCATTTACCAACATATGCAAATCATTTTCACCCATAATTTCATGTGTTATTAGCTTATCTATACATCACCAAACACGCATTACTCAACAACATAAGCACTTTATGTCCAAATCTTACAGTTTTGCCTCTAATAAAGCAGCGATTATTTTCAGTTGTTAAGTACTTTGTAAGAAGATCGATATCGTCTCTAAAAAATGCAAAATTCACAGTTTCCAAATGTTAAAAATTTATCAAGCCTTAAATAGACTAAAGCATAAGCTCAAGAAATAACAAGCTAAAATATTTACAAGAAGTGAAGTAAAAGTCATATAATCTCCCAAAGACGTGCAAGAAGCCAGAAAAATACATTTCCAAATATGACTAACATGTTTTCATTTATAGATGGTATGTTTCTACAAAGTTTTTGATTTATTTTGCAACTGAAACCATATAACATATGAGTATAAAATTTCTAGTAAAATTATTTTTTAAACACTGCTTTTTACATCATCATGGTGTGTATGCAGGGATAGTGTGATATGATTTTTGTAGATGACTACAAATAAACGTGTATTTATAGCACCAAATATCCTGCATTTTATAGTTCACATAAAGAAAATTAGTTTCCTTTAATTCATCAGACAAAATAGATAAAAAATAATGTTTTATTTCATACATAGTTAAGAGATATGCCATCTAAGTGAAAAAATTAAGATTGTTCTTTCTAAAATAGTTCTAATTGTTTTATCTTTTTCCATAAAGATAAATACAATTATCTTTTCTCATAAATATAACTTTTATCTTATTAGTAAATTAATATATACTTTTATCTTTTTCAAGAAAACGGTACTTGAAACAATATTTTTCGAAAAACAATTTTGCATATATATTTACTTTTCATTTACCTTTTTCCTAAAAATACCCTTACCACTTAAATTCATTTTTTTTCTTTTCTTAAAAAAGAAAAACTCATTTATCTTTTTACATCTTAAAAATAAAAGAGTACATTTATAATTTTTTCTAAAGAAAAAGATAAATTCAGTAGAGTCCTAAAAAAGATAAATTCATTTATCTTTTAATTTTAAATTAAAGATTAGGTTAGAGTTAACAAATGGTAAGATTAGATTTGAATTATTAAGTAGTAGAAGTGTTTTTTTTCTTTTTAAAAATAAGTGAATTATTTTTAGAAGATGAATTGATTTATCTTTCTTTTAAAATATGTATCCTGTTTATAATGGTTTCAAAATTTCTTCTTTGCCTAAGAGTGTTACCCATCATTATTTTCTTCTTTGCCAAAGCACGTGCTACTTTACAAAATGATAAATCATTTTGTACATATTTTTCACAAATAGATATATATAAAAAACCCTTCTATGCATATTTTGTATTGAAGTTCATTCATATAGGAAAAAACTCAACTCATAATTTTAATATTATAAATTCATTTATTTAATGATAATTAATAACATGCAAATTTGGTACTTTATTAAAAAATGTATGAACATTTTGGATCAGTACTAACTTCATAGTTATATTAAGACATTAAGACAACAATTACCAAAATTAAATTTCATGGTAACTAAATAAAAACCTAAGTTAACTAAGTAGTTTACTATGCGTGATCATTACTTTAAACTTATAACTTGATACGATAGTTTAAATATATACTGAACAGTTCACTCAAAGAATAATTTGCCTATTTTTTCCTTATTAAAGTATAAGTTTTCAATAAAGATAAAAGCATTTATATTTCTGATAAAAAATTTAAATGCACTTATTTTTCTGGTAAAAAAAATAAAAGCATTTATCTTTTAGACAAAAATATAAATGCATTTAGCTACTGAAAGTATCTTCTATATGAACAAAAAGTCTCAATTGTTATAATGTAAATCATAGTTTATTATTTAGAAAATGTTCGGCGTACCTTACCATTGTGGTTAAATGTCAAGATTCATGCCACCAGCATAGATTATGCTAACACTATGTAAGGATGCCGAATATTACCTTAAAAATTTAATTCATAGAAATATATCACTTGTGTAAACGGTTACAAGCAATCTTACAGCACGTTTCTTTAAACTTTCTAAATGCTATTTGTCACTTGATATGGGAGGAAGTAGTAAAAAGGGATTTGAAGATTTGGAGTACATCCGAAGAGCTGGTGTCGGACAGGAGCACGTGGAAGTTAGCGATCCATGTATCGAAACCATAAGCAATGAGTTTTTTAAGTTTTAGATTATAGAACTAGAGAACATGAGTCTAAGACGTAGTGATTTGTCTTTGACCAATATTACTATTAGTACCATTATCACTGTTTGTATAATGATAATTATTATCATTTTTTTATACATACATACATACATACATACATACATATATATATATATTTATTTTACTTTGTTATTATTATTATTAACTTACTTATTCGACTTTATTTTATTACTGTTATTGTTATTATTATGACTTTCAAATTGACTGCCATTTAGTTTTGGGTTCCGTCTCTAACCGACACCATCTTGTTTGGGAATAATGGCTTAGTTGTTATTTATCACTTGATAGACATCCGCTATATGTTTTGTGAACCAATACGTATGACGAACAATATCTTGATCATTTCCATTTGCAACCTAGAACCCATAAATGATAGCGTAATTTCAAGTTATAGTTTACTTGCCTAGATAATTTAGTTGAAAATAAGACCACTTACTTAAAACATACACATCTTGCTTAAACTATTTCAAGACTCTTGGATTTATGTTACTCAATGGACTGCTTATAGAGTCTCGATTGTAACCCTAAATTGATTACAACCTTAGCAGTAAACAAAAATTATCATCTTCTAAAAATGATGGTTGCAATCCCAACAATAAACACAAATTATTATCTTCTTAAACTACTGTAACCTGAAATGAATTCCCAACATAAATTACAAAGTGAACAGTCTTAAATTTAAGCACCTATGTTTTGAATCGGGTTGATGATGGAGCTGTCTTCAAGGAGAGAATAACGAGATTGAATTTAAGTACTGGGCGCACTATTGATGGATTGAAAAATTGATCGTAACCTTAAATCGATTCAAACCCCAAAAATAAACCAAAATTATTGTCTTTTAAAGCTGCTGTAATCCTAAATCGATTCCTAGGGTGAAATACAAAATAAACAATCCCAAAATTGCATACCTAGGTTTTGAATCGGACTGATGGTGGAGCTGCCTTTAAGGAAACAACCACGAGCCACAAGATAGGTTAGATTTCAGAGGACAAAAATGGGAAGAGTGTAAATACGAAAAAGCAGAGAGAATATCGCCATTTTTTTTTAACGCAAGCAATTTTTTTTCCAGTGGAGATAGACAATTTGGTCAGGGAGAATTTGATGTTTCGCCCTTGAAACATAGTGGTTAAATGTTAAAAAATCTACTCGAATGTCCAAACAATTGCAATTTTGACATAAGTTAGGTTTTCATTCATATTCAACTGGTAGAATGAACACTTCATTACACTTGTTAATTAGTGCCACATCGATAGGGAAATTAAAACCATTATTAATTTCAATTAGAACTCTCACAAATGAAATTTTAATTATGCCTTTTGTGAAATGGTATGTTCTAACAAGGTTTTCCAAAACAGTTCCAAAACAGAAACAATTCTGTTGTGACTAGAAGTCCAATTTCAAACCTGATAACTCAACCCAGACTGGAATAGTGTGAAGAAATTACCTAGCTAGAATAATATCAAGCACCAACATCTTCATCATCATCCACCGTCTATTTTAGAAATAGGGACATAATTCCAATATTCGACAACAATCTTTTTTGTTTTCAAATTTAATAACGTAAAAACCATTTTTGTGTAAATGAAGAATTCTCCCATGGATTTTCGAACCCTCTCAATGTAAGCTCCAAAATAATGATAATATGGTCGAGTGCGTAGCACTTAAACTAATATCGAAATGTCCTAGTACCATTTTGATGAATCCGCCACCGAGTTTGTCATTCTTGCATAATGCCATTGGCCAAAATTCTTTACAATTTATCGTGATTGCCTAAACTACCTCTGACTAACCATTCGCACAACATTTGTAGAATTCATTATTGATTTCATCATTTTGTCTAGTATATCAACCAATTTTATTGAAAATAGTTATAAGGACCAAAAATAATTTTGGCTTAATTCTTACAACTAATATTTGGCACATGTCAAACATTCTTATATATTTCATAATTTTGATAAAGAAGAAATGATTATGTGATGACTTTTTTAAGTTTATTTTCATAGAAATATTAGACTAAAATATTTCATCTTTTTTAACAAAAATAACTCAAGAACTCTTTTTCGTTGTTTTAGAGCTTTCCACTTGATCGTAAGAATCCATTTTGATGCTCTGTGATGATTTTCTAAAATTGCATTTATCAATTTATTTTTTACCTAAGAGTAGAGAAGATGGTGCTGTCAGGGTGTTAAATGTTGGTATTTCATGAGCTGTAGCTGTAAATTTCAAATGAAATGTTCTTTTTTTTATTTGGAAAAACCATGCAGCAATAAGTGGTTGACAGGTAGAAGGTATGTCATGTTTAGAGACTTTAGACTGTCATTCACATATAAATTGTGGCGGTAACTATTTTAGCCAAATTAGTTTGGTTCATTTTTTTACTTACATCACCTCCAATATTGTATTGTTGTATAACTTAAGTATTCATATTTTCAATTGGTGAACTAAGTTAATGTAGGTTTTCCATTGGTGATTGTGTCTGTTAAACATCAATCCACCAGTCGATGTATTGAAGTTCTATGTTTATTAATAGACATTTTGAAGTAAAAAATTGAGTGGGCAGATATCTATTGGGAAATCTTAGGCTTTCCCGCTTCGTGACGTTAAGATAGGCACTTTAAAATTGAAAGAAGTAATGGGAGCACAAGAGTTTATAATTCTCCAACATGGAGAGTCTTCCACTAATACCAAAGAATAGTAGGATTATAAAAATATGATTACGAAAGCAACTCACACTTGGTGGCTTACTCAAGCTTGAGGTTAGAGACTTCCCATGTTATCTCTCTTTTTCTCTCAAAGAGGCTCTCTTTTATAATTTTTGATTGATTGATTAAGAATGAAGGCTCGTACCCCTATTTATACTACTCAACCTCCACAATGAATGGTGGAGATTACTTGTATCCAAGGGTGGAGATTGATTCTCTAGAATGCTCTACACTCATTAGGAATCTCTACACTCTTTCATTCCCTTCTACAAACTTCCATACTCTTCCGTAAGGTTCTGGAAGGTTCCACACATCTCCAGAATATTCCAGAGGGTTCCACACTCTTCCACAAGCTTCTAGAGAGTTCTTTGGAACGTTCTAGAAAATTCTATACTTCTCTAGAAAGATCTAGAATTTTCTAGAAACTTTCTAATTAAGGAGGGATCCCAACAAATCTCCCCCTCTCGATTTAACTGGAGGGCAGTAGCAAACGGGCACCTTGACAACAATCTTCAAAATTCTTTGTTGGTATTACATTGGTCATCAGACTAGTTCTCATCTTTGTGAACCTTGTCAAGATGTATTTGCTTTTCCTCGAGGACTTCTCAGATCCATTGCCTTGGTGCTTGCTTAAGCCCGTATAGACTCTTCGTGAGGCAGCACACTAAATTTTCTTTTCCTGGAACTTTGAATCCCTCAGGCTGCTCCATGTAGATCTCTTCCTCCAGATCACCATGAAGAAATACCATCTTGACATCGAGCTGTTCAATCTCCAAATCTTGCACGGCTGCTAGGCCAAGGACAACTCGGATGGATGACATCTTTACCACGGCAGAGAATATCTCTTCAAAGTCGATACTTTTTTCTTGTCTGAATCCTTTGATGACTAACCGAGCTTTGTAGCGAGGCTTTGAATAGTTCTCTTCAGTCTTGATTCTATACACCCACTTATTCTTCAAAGCTCTTCTCCCTTTTGGCAGCTCCACTAGTTCATATATGTTATTCTCATGCAAGGATTGCATTTCTTCTTGCATGGCTATTCTCCGTTCTTCTTTATGACAATCACTCATTGCTTCATTATAGCTTTGAGGCTCCCCCTCATCAGTAAGAATAACATACTCCTGAGTTGTATCGGGTGGATGGTCTTATGTCCCTCGAGGATCGTCTCGGCTCTGGTGCGGTTGGAGTGCTAGATTGAGGTTCTTCCTGAGCTGGTTCATCATGAACTTCAGCATCACTACTTTCTTGTGTGCTATTATCTTCATGTCGAACTAGAATGGTTCGGTGTTCTTACTGCTTCTCAATCTCGGCCTCTCAAAATTCTTAATATCTTCAATTGTTTGATCTTTGAAGAATACAACGTCTCTATTGCGAACAATCTTCTTGTTAGTTGGATCCCAGAGCCAGTACCCAAATTCATCCTTGGGTGAATGAAGGTAGATACACTCCTTCGTTTTTGCATCAAGCTTAGCTCTCTCATCTTTGGGGATGTGAAAAATTGCCCTGCACCTGAACACCTTGAGATGATTGTATGAAGCCCTCTTGCCCGTCCAAACTTCCTCTGGGATGGCCCCATCCAAAGGAACTGATGGCGTGAGGTTGGCAATGTCAACCACGGTCATTATAGCTTCTCCCCAAAATGATTTAGGTAACTTAGCATGAGATAGCATACAATGAACTCTTTCTTTAATGGTACGGTTCATTCTCTCAGCTAGCCCATTCAATTGTGGTGTCTTGGGTGGAGTCTACTCTAGCTTAATGCCATATTTCTTGCAATAGGCTTCAAAAGGACCTCTATACTCACCTCCATTATATGATCGTACGCACTTGATCTTTCATCCAGTCTCACGCTCCACTAGAGCATGGATTTTTTTGAAGGAATCAAGCACTTGATCCTTTGATTTTAACAGGTGCAACCACACTTTCCTTGAATGATCATCAATGAAGTTGAAAAAATGTAAAGCACCACTAATGGATCTCTCAAACATCGAACACACGTCAGTGTGCACAAGGTCTAGAATGTTCTTTCTCCTTGTGGGCTGAGAAGATCTTTGGAAAGAAACTTTGTGTTGTTTTCCAGCTAAACAATGAGCACAAGGATCGAGTGGTTTACCTTTCACGTTGGGGAGGAGTTGTTTCCGAGTGAGTATATGAAGACCCTTCTCACTGATGTGCGCAAGTCGTTTATGCCATGTGTCCATATCATCAGTGGTGATGTTTACCTATCCTTTGTAGAGCTTAGCTTGCATTATGTACAATGATCCTACCTTCTTTCCTCGAGCCATTATTAAACTTCTTTTGGTGAGCTTCCACTTTCCTTCACCAAAGTAATTCATCAGATCATCATCATCTAGCTTTCCGGCGGAGATAAGATTGAGGCGCATGGCCGGGACATGCCTCACATCTTTCAGAACAAGCTTGCACCCAGTGCTTGTTGTCAAAATGATGTCTCCTATCCCAATGATCTTGCTCCTATCTTGATTTCCCATTTGCACCGTACCAAAGTCACCACTTCATCAACGAGATATAGCAGATCTTCTTTTAATACTATGGCAGTAGTACTCTTCTCTTCTTGCTTCTTCGTTGGGCGTATTTGGTTTGGCTTAACATTACCGGCCTTTTGGTCTTTCTTGAAGGATCGACATTCCATTTTCTTGTGACATATCCTTCTACAGCAATAGCATGCAATCTTCGAGCGTTGACATTGATCTACCTTGAGATTGATGAGGATCTTGACTCTACTATGTTCACGAGTTTCATTTCTACCCTGATTCTCAACAACATTTTCTTCGCGCTGGATAGACTCACCTCATTCCATTCTCCTTGCTTCTTCACCAAGAAGAATTCTGGTTCAATAGTTCCCACTGAGCATCACTCTTTCCTTCTACCTTGTCTTTATAGATGATGGGCTCATGCAAATCCTTGCAATACAAGTGGTCCTCCATCATCGGCTTCCAATAGGATTAGTTGTTGGCTGTGAGCTTGAACATGTCTCCATCATGAGCGACATTATCCTCCATCTTGAACTTACACGAGTTTGATTAAGGCTACGGATAACCTGGATTTGATACCACTGTTGGGAAATCTCAGGCTTTCCCGCTTCGTGAAGTTAAGATCGTCACTTTAAGATTGAAAGTAGTAATGAAAGCACAAGAGTTTATAATTCTCCAATATGGAGATTCTTCCAATATACCAAAGAATAGTAGGATTACAAGAATATGATTACAAAAGCAACTCATACTTGGTGGCTTACTCAAGCTTGAGGATAGAGACTTCCCAAGCTATCTCTCTTTTTCTCGCAAAGAGGCTCTCTTTATAATTTTTGATTGATTGATTAAGAATGAAGGCTCCTACCCCTATTTATACTACTCAACCTCTATAATGAATGGTGGAGATTACTTGTATCCAAGGGTGGAGATTGATTCTCTAGAATGCTCTACACTCTTTCATTCCGTTCTACATACTTCCATACTCTTCCGGAAAGTTTCACACATCTCCAGAATATTCCAGAGGGTTTCACACTCTTCCACAAGCTTCTAGAGAGTTCTCCGAAACGTTCTAGAAAATTCTATACTACTCTAGAAAGATTTAGAATTTTCTAGAAACTCTCCAATTAAGAAGGGATCCCAACAAATAGATCTCCTAAAGTAACCCATTTGGTTTTTTCTTACTGCTGTAAATTTGCTGCTTGGATGCGTAGCAACTTATGCAATGTCTCCAAACAAGCTTTGTTGCCATTAATTAAACACAAGTAATCTGATTTTCCTAGTAACTGTATATAAATGATATGGTTATTTTCTCTTATTACTTCTACTTGTTGATTTATACTTTTATTGAATCTGTTCCACTGTTTAACGTTTTGTTTAGCAACTCCTATTCAAAAATTAGGGCGAAATTCCAAACCTTATACTACTAGCCTCAACTTGAATGTTTCTAATCTATTCACAACAGTGAGGGTCATTGGGCAACATAACCTTGCCAAGCAACATAAAGGAGGAGATTTTTAGCATTCAAATCCATAAAAATAAAGCTACAGGTTTCTGGCGGTGGATTGCACATCGGTAAGGAAATTTAGCTTAAAATTAGCTAAGGAAATTCTAAGGCCAATAGGTGCAAAGTATGAATGGGCAGAACATATTTGGAACAATGCATGCTGTCCCAAAATGTCATCATGTACATACTTTGCCACGCTCAAGACTAGGATGCTAACCAAGATCCTTGCGTTGGGTAAACAACATAAGCATTTATCGATTACGAACTGTGTTATTATTATTGATGAATGCATTGATATTATAATTGAAATTGGATTTTGTGGCACAGGTCTCTTACCACGTACGTAGAGCTTTCATGTTTAGGGCCAGGATTGGATACTTCAAGGACAGTAAAATGGGTGAAGAAAGAAAACATTTAGCAACTATGTCCTTTTATCAAGCAGTTTCATATCAATGATGGATGGCTCAGTCGACAACCTTGGCGATGAATGATGGTGTTAGAATTTAACCAGACTCAAATGTGATGGCTTCCTTGACTGTTCCCTATAACCACACTTACTATTTCTGTATGGTTTACGCTTCAAAGATCTAAACTGTCTTCATGTTGTATCCAAACCAAACCAAAATTGCACATCGAATGCAAATTAGGCCTACAAAACAATCATGAAAATGCTTATAAACTACACAAAAAATGAAATTCTATTACAAATTTATAATGATCATACTCAATAAAAAAAGACCTGATGTTTTAAGCTAAAGTAAAACAATTATGCAACAAGTTAAACAATGTAGGATTATTACTATATTCGTTTCTGTGAAGTTTCATTGATATTGCAGCTGCATATTCTCACATAAAAGCCGCTTATATTTATGTCTAGTTTATAAATGGATTGTCAAAAGAACTTCGTAATATTGTTGATTGAAAATTCCAAAAGATTCATTTGACTTACCGTAGGGGTAGAGTAGGCATTGCGAAAGAGGGTGTAGCAGATCCTTACATACATATATGTTTATAGTGTGCGTGTATGTATGTGTATGCGAGGAAGGTTTTATACTTCCAGATAGAAACCATATTCATGCTAATAAAATAAGTGAATGAATCTCTTTCAGAGCATAAATTAAGATTACTGTTTGTGGATCATAATTAATTCTGATCTAATTGATTTTCAAAATTGTTTATCATAAATGAAATGTAATATAGTAGGCCTAATTAATATCTTAACCATACACATATATGCACAATTGTATACTAGTTAGTTTTATATTCAAGGTCAAAAAAATTAGGTTCCACCATATTAATCTAGAAAATATCTGTGATGATGAATTACCCAAAAGAACCTGTCATTACTCTCTTCTATGCCACTGCAAATAGGAGCATCAATACAAGTTGACAGCTTGGATAGTCGGGTTGAACATTGAATTAGGATCATTTTCTGAAGAAAAAGCACCATATTTAAGCATTATAAACAATTTTACTAACAAATCTATTCTAATCTTAATAAAGATAAATATAGAACAAATTAATTAAATTTACCATCAGTTTGAGTTCTTCGGCTTTCTTTAGAGTGAGTTTTTTTCATAGAAGGTGGATTTTCAAGGAAGTAGCTCTTTATCCGTCTCTCTTTCCCTGCGGTTCTAAACCTTCTGCCATTCCTTCATGCTAGTGGAGTAGTTACCAATAAAAGCATCTTTGTTTATTAACAATCTCTCTTTGTTCCTTGCCTCCATTGCTTGCTTTTTTTTGTTGCTTCTTTATTTGTTTAAAAATGCTGGACTTTTTATTAAACATATTTTGTATAGTTGATTGTTTCAACCGCAACCGTGCACATATCGGCTTCTTATGTGCCCCTGATAACTTGTGAATGCAGTTGGCTATATTTGTATTCGGTTGAACGTTAAATCTCATAATCATCAATTCATCGTCTTCTTCTTTATATTTGTTATTACAGTCATACATAAGTGAACTCGATCTTAAACTTTTGAAAGGCAACACAACAAAGCTGACACATGACTTCTTTGGAAAATCTAGCTGCATAGAACCTAATAGACCAAGAAAAATTACCGAATAACACAAAATAAAAATGAAAAAGCCCTTGATCCAAGTATTACAAAATGCCTAAGGTTCATAGTTTGAAAAACACATACACTTATGATGTCTACTAAAAATAGAAATAATAAATAAAAAGACATAATGTATAATGCAAGGTTTGGAAGTGGATCTCATTATTAAAGTTGCTTATATATTGGATTGTAATGAATCTACTGCATATGGAATAACCAACATTAACCAAATAATTACGAATTTCTAGTTAACAACAGCGGTGATATTTAAGTTGTTGTTATTTTCATAACCCCATCAAAGCCTGCATCAAAGTTGGACAAAACATAAATCATGAAAGCGAAACGCACGAGAAATGCATTTCGACTGCGTTGTGGGTAAGGGGGTTGTTGGATTGGGATGTGATGGTTTTGGACAGTAGTGCGATTAAACATTGATGGAAAATAAAATTTGTTTCTTCAAATAGTTTGATATTTAGGTACGCTTTTTTCTGCAAAACGGACAGTTAAAGTTCGTGTCCACGTCGTACGCGTCCGAAGCGTCCGACGTGTCGATGTATGCCCCCACTTTCCAACCCAATTCGCACGAACGGTTCAAAATGAACCTTTCATTGTCCGGTTTGTTTCTTCCTCTATTTTACACCCTGTGCCTCTTTTCTATGTCTCTTTTGTGTGCAAAAAAGAATTCATTTTCATTTCGATTCCAAAAAGAATAGTACCTTAATAATTACTTTTTAATACCAAGTACAACCTGGAAGAACCGACTATACCCAAGTACAATGAAAACTTTTGTTTCAATTTATCATTAAATTCGTTTAGACATATAACGGTAATATACATGACCAAAAATTATATGTTGTATTAAATAAAAGAGTTATTGTAAAAAAACATCTAGAAATAAATTGTATTGGAAATATAGAGATAAATTGTATTAAGTGTAGAGATAACTAATTTATGTCATTCTCGCTAATTCATCAAAAGCCTAATAAATGAAAAATAACAAAACATTTACCAAATAGAGAGATAAATTGTATTGAAAGATAGAAATCGATATTTACATATATAATTACATGATCATATCACATACACCTTAGTCCATCAATCTAAATGAGGCAATGAACATACATGCTCCATTAGAACTACGAATATAAGCGATAAAAAAATCTCCTTCCATCTCTTCATTATAAATATTAACTCTTCCCAAATAGACAGTGGAAGAAGACGTCATTGAACATAATCTAGAACATAATTTGAATCATTCTGATACATCACAATGGAGGCTTCAACTGCACTTCTTAATTTGTTCCGTAGTACAAAACTTAGTTCACGCCCAAAAATGACAACAAATCATAGTTTATTAAATCCATACAGTGTGTCCTCCCCAACCTCTTCAAAGCATAAACCACATCCATTGCAGTCATTATCTTCCTCTTTGTGAGTTGAGAGTAAGTAATAGCATCATGAATCACATTCTGTAGGAAAAGTTTCAAAACCACCCTGGTTTCTTCGAAAATCAAACTGTTAATTCTCTTCACACCACCTCTTCTAGCGAGGCGGCGCATTACAGGCTTGGTGATTCCCTGGATATTGTCGCGGAGGACCTTTTGTAGTTAGTAGTTTAGGCCAGCATGATAGAATATATTTTACATATATTCTAGGCGTTAGAATATTTCCTGATATTTCCTGCATTTATTCTTTGATATTTCCTGTATTTATTCTCTGATTTGATGATATCTGTATTTGGGAAATATTTATTTAGTTACCTTTGTTTTAGCAATCAGTTGGCTAATTTGTAGCCTATCTTAACTCTTATAAACCATATATATATGACTCAAAGTGGAATACAATGGCAAGCAAATTGATTTCTAAATAGATTTCTATCATGGTATCGGAGCTATTCTCCTTACCCTAGCCTCACCTATCTTCTTCTACGTTCTTCTTTTTCTATCTTTAATTCTTTTCCATGGCAGACTCATCCAAGTTTCATCCCACACTCACCATCACTAATGTTAAATCTCTTATTCCCATAACATTAGACAATGAGCAAGCCATGTATCATTCTTGGGCTACTCTGTTTACCAATCTTGCTAGGGTTCATGATCTTTACGATCACTTAGTTCCACCAATGGAGGAGAAGGCTATGGCTGCCTATGTCCAGGCTAAGTCCGCTAATCCAGCACTTTGGAGGTGTTTGGATGTCGTTGTCTTGCAATGGATTTACAGCACCATTTCTTTCGATCTTCTCCTCGCTATTCTCAGACGTAATAACATAGCAGAGGGGGCATGGAACCATCTTGAAGCTCTTTTTCAGGACATTAAAGCCTCTCGGGCTACCCATCTCGAGGAGGACTTTACAAATGCTGCTTTTGAGGCTTTCGACTCGATCGACAATTATTGTAATTATCTACAATCTCTAGCGGATAGGTTGGCTGATGTTGATGCTCTGGCGACAAATGGTCGTCTGGTTTTACGTCTCACCGGGTCCTTATCAGAAGCGTATAGTGGTACAGTGGACTATATACAAAATCAAGAGCCTTTGCAATCCTTTGAGAGTTGTCGTTCAAGGTTGAAAATGGCTGAGCGTACTATCAAGGCTCGTCAAGCTCGTGAAACTGGTGGTTCTGGGAGTCGATCCAGTGGTGTTGCCATGGTTGCCATTGATTCATCTGCAAGCAACAAGCGCAACAACAATAATAAAGGGAGGAACAATTTGAAAAACAATGGGAAGAAAAAGGTCCACCAAAGTACTAATGGGTCCAGTCCTAGTCAGCCGCCATATCAGCAGCACCAGTGGCAGCAGCCTGGTTGGGGAGGGTGGACTATTCCTCCTTGCCCATTTCCCGCATACTCTTAGCAGCTAAGGCCCAATCCAGCGGCTCAACGTCCCTCCTCTTCTAGGTCAGGCTTACTTGGGTCCAGACCTCAAGCTTTCAATGCAGTTGCTCCTCATGCTCCTAGCTACATGCCCACCGACATTGAGGCCGCTGTGCATGCTCTTTCGTTCTCTCAACCAGATGGGAACTACTACATGGATACTGGTGCTACATCTCACATGACGGCAGATGCAGGTATTCTCTCTTCTTATTTCAATTCAAGCAATAAGCATCATAACATTGTTGTTGGTAGTGGTCATTTAATTCCAATTATTGGTCACGGTTGCATTACATTGCCTCCACCTTATCCACCATTTACCCTAAACAATGTGTTACATGCTCCCAGGCTCATTAAAAATCTGGTCTCTGTTCGTAAATTTACCACAGATAATATGGTTTCTATCTCATTTGACCCTTTTGGTTTCTCTGTTAATAACTTACAGACGGGGAACAAACTAATGAGATGTGATAGCACTGAGGGCTTATATCCACTTTTCTCCAACTCTCAAGCCATTTCTTCCAAAAATCATTCTGCTTTCACTTCTTTGCCTTCGAATATTTGGCACAATCGTTTAGGTCATCCTGGCGATGCTATTCTTAAGTCTCTTTGTAGTAAAAAGTTTGTTGATTGTAATAAGGCTTGTAAAACTTTTTGTTCTTCTTGTCCTCTTGGGAAACATTCTAAGCTACTTTTTTATGATTCAGTGTCATATACTTTTCTTCCATTTGATATTATTCATAGTGATCTTTGGACTTCTCCTATTGTTAGTACTTCCCGCCATAGTTATTATGTTCTTTTTCTTGATGACTATAGCAAATTTTTATGGACCTTTCCTATTGCAAAAAAATCTCAGGTCAAACAATGTTTCTTAGCGTTTCATGCTTTAGTCAAGACGCAATTTGAACGTAATATTAAGACTTTTCAATGTGACAATGGTACGGAATACATTAATGGCACTTTTAAGGATTTTTTTGAGCAACATGGCATGCTTTTCTGTCTCTCATGTCCTCGTACATCTCCTCAAAATGGGAAGGCCGAAAGACACATAAAATCCATAAATAATATCATCCGGACTATTCTTGCTCATGCATCTATGCCACACTCCTTTTGGCATCATGCTCTCTCCATGGCTACATATCTTCTCAATATCCTTCCTTCCAAGGTATTGAATTACCAATCTCCCGCTCAAATCCTCTATCAAAGTGATCCAGATTATTCGGGTTTGCGTGTTTTTGGTTGCTTATGTTTCCCATTATTCCCCTCTTCTACTATTCATAAATTACAAGAAAGATCGACTCCTTGTGCTTATTTAGGTCTGGCTTCTAATCATCGTGGCTCCAAATGCTATGACATGTCTTGTGGTAAAATCATAATTTGTCGTCATGTTCGTTTTGTTGAAACAGAATTTCCATTCTCCAAACTCCACAAAACAAAACCTTCGAATTATGATTTTTTGAGTGACAATATTAATCCTTAATTAATACATCATTTATCTCAAAATACCACACCACAAAATATGCAGCTTGATCCAACAACACAACCCAACGACTCATCCTCTCTTCCTCAATCTGGGCCACAGTCTCACATAGGCCCAGATTCCACACTTCCCACTGCTGCCCACACTCGGTCCTCTATTTCCTCCTCTGACCCATCCTCTCTTTCCCACAGCCCAACCCCATCTATGACCTCCCCCACTTTGACCATTCCTCACACCACCTCAATATCTTCCAACCCCATTTCAACCTGCATGACCACTCGTACATCAAATGGCATTTTTAAACCCAACCCCAAATACTCTTCTAATTACCACACTACCACCACTACAGATATTTCTCCTATTCTGAAAAATCCTGTTAGTGCACTTAGTGACCATAATTGGAAAAGTGCAATGTTGGATGAATTTAATGCTTTAGTTGATAATAAGACTTGGGAATTAGTGCCTAGGCCGCCTAATGTTAATGTTATTCGGTCTATGTGGATTTTTCGTCATAAATATAAATCAGACGGCTCTTTTGAGCGTTATAAAGCTCGTCTTGTAGGTAATGGAAATACACAACAACAGGACATTGATTGTGATGAAACATTTAGCCCCGTGGTTAAACCGGTCACCATTAGAGCGGTTCTCAGCATTGCTCTGTTTAAATCTTGGCCCATTCATCAAATGGATGTCATGAATGCTTTCTTGCATGGTCATCACAATAAAGCAGTTTATATGCATCAACCCATGGGTTTTCGTAACAAAAATTGTCCGAATCATGTTTGCCTTTTGAAGAAATCTTTGTACGGATTAAAACTGGCTCCTCGAGCTTGGTACCAAAGATTTGCTGATTTTGTTGCTATCATTGGGTTCTCTCATAGTACATCAGATCACTCTTTATTCATCTACAAGAATGGTTCTGATATTGCTTATATTCTGTTATATGTGGATCACATTATACTTACAGCTTCTTCTGATCGTCTTCGTAAGTATATTATGACTCTCTTAGCTTCTGAATTTGCTATGAAGGATCTAGGTCCTTTGAGTTTCATTTTGGGTATTGCTATCACTCGTCATGCCCATGGTCTTTTCTTATCTCAGACACAGTATGCTGCAAAAATTATTGAACGTGCCGAAATGTCTAACTGCAGTTCATGTCCTACTCCTGTTGACACTAAATCCAAACTAAGTGCCACCGCAGACACTCCTTATGATGATCCAACTAAGTATCGTAGTCTTGCAGGTGCTCTTTAGTATCTTACATTCACTCGGCCAAACATTTCCTATGCCGTGCAGCAGATCTGCCTTCATATGCATGCCCCGACTAATGAGCATATGAAAGGTCTTAAGCGTATCATACGCTATCTTCAGGGTACCCTTTCTTTTGGTCTCCACTTGTACAAATCCAATATTAATTGTTTATCTCATATACAGATGCAGATTGGGGTGGTTGTCCTGACACCCGTCGTTCCACCTCTGGCTATTGTGTATTCCTTGGAGATAATTTGATTTCTTGGTCTTTGAAACAGCAACCTACTCTTTCCCGTAGTAGTGCTGAGGTGGAGTACAGGGGTGTTGCTAATGTTGTTTCTGATTCGTGCTGAATCAGAAATTTTCTTCTAGAGTTGCATTGTCCTATTCAAAAGGCTACTCTAGTTTATTGTGATAATGTGAGTGCTATATACTTATCCGGCAATCCTGTTCAGCATCAACTCACTAAACACATTGAGATGGATATTCATTTCGTCCATGAGAAAGTAGCTCGTGGCGAAGTGCGTGTGCTTCATGTACCGTCCCGTTACCAAATTGCTGATATTTTACAAAAGGGCTTCCGCGCGTATTATTTAATGATTTCAGGGACAGTCTAAGCATACGAGAACTTCCCGCTTTGACTGAGGGGGTGTGATAGAATATATTTTACATATATTCTAGGCGTTAGAATATTTCCTACATTTATTCTCTGATTTGATGGTATCTGTATTTGGAAAGTATTTATTTAGTTACCTTTGTTTTAGCAATTAGTTGGCTAATTTGTAGCATATCTTAACTCTTGTAGACCATATATATATAACTCAAAGTGGAATACAACGGCAAGCAAATTGATTTCTAAATAGATTTCTATCACAACAAAACTATATGTCGATTAGGCATGCAAAACCATCAGGTGGTTAGAAACTAAACAAAAATTGTTGTTCTATTTCAAATTTATAATTATCATATTAGGTCAAATAAACATATGTTTTTAAGCTAAAATGCAACAATTATGCAACATGTTAAACAATGTAAGATTATTAGCAGGTTTGTTTAATTGTTTCTATGAAAGTTTCATATGTATATACGTAAAGGGTGTACGTATGTATGTACGTATGTGTGTGTATATGAGGAAAGTTCTACGCTTCCGATTAGAAACCATATTCATGCTAACAAAAAAAGTAACTGAGTTTAGTTCAAAGCATATAATCAAGATTAACGTCTATGAATCACAATTTATTCTGACCTGATTGATTTCAAAGTTGTTTATAATTAAATGTAAAATAGTAGGTCAAAGAAGTATCACGTGCATATATACACACTTCTATACAAGTTAGTTTTATATTTGAGGTCAGAAAATCAGATGTCTTTCAATCATACTGATCTAGAAATTATCTTCCATAATGAATTACCCAAAAGAACTCGTCATTGCCTTCTTCTATGCCACTGCAAGTAGGGGCATCAAAACAAGTTGATGCTTGGATACTCGGGTTGAACATTGAATCAAGAAGAGTTTCTGAAGAAAAAAGCACCATATTCAAGCACTATAAAAAAATTCACTAACAAATCTATTTCGATCCTAATAGAGACTAAATATATGGAATAAATACGTTAAATTTACCATTTGAGTTCTTCAGTTTGCTTAGGAGCGGTTTTTCCATTTCAGTGGAATTTCCGGTCTGTCTTTCCGTGCAGTTTTTAATTCGTTTGATGTTCCTTCATACAAATAAAGTAGTTATCGGTTAAAATCTATGTTTTTTAATAATATCTCTTTGTTCCTTTGCTCCATTGCTTGCCTTTTCTTTTTTCCTCCTCCTTCCTCTGTTTCAAAATGTTTTTACACCAATCGTGATTCAACAGTGACAGGGACGTTATAGAAACTTGAAAGCATGGGTATTCGGGTTGAACATTAAATCTCATAATCACCAATTCATCATCATCTTTATCCTTGTTGTCCTCGTTAATGTTTTTAACCCAATCATACATAAGTAATCACTATCCTGATCTTTTGAAAGGCAACATAACAATGCCGACACTTTTTTTGGAATATCTAGCTACATAGACCTTAGTCGAGTAAAAAAATCTACTAAGCAATACAACATAAAAAGGAACAAGAAAAAGCCCTTGGTCCATGTACTACTAAAATGCAAAAGATTCATCATTTGAAAAAACATATATGCTTATGATGTCTACTAGAAATAGAAATAAATAAAAAGAAATGATGTATAATGCGAAGTTTAAAGTGGATCTCATTGTAAAATTTGCTTTGTCCGTTAGATTGGAATAAACCTACTGCACATGGAATGACTAACATTAACCAAATAATTAAGAATGGTTAGTTTTCCACTGCATGGATATTTAAATTGTTTAGTTTATTTGTTATTATGAAAACCCGTCAAAGCCTACAACGAAATTGGACGGAATAAAATAAGTTTACGAATATCTAATTCTTTATTATAAATAGGGGATTCAGATCTACAATGATAATACAGATCAAATAAACTCACCCAACCATTATACTAATTTATCATCTTATAACAATGATAAAAGGAAATTTATCTATATGTCGACAAAGCGATCAATCTCTCAAAGTGGCAGTACTGCATAATGGATTTAATAGTTATTCCGTCTTGGTGTATTACAAATTTAAAACTATGAAATTAAAAGAAAGCTGATTTGGGAATATATAATGAACCGATGAAAATATTGAGAACGGAGAAACATACGACAAATGAAGCTGCGTTATTGGTAAGGGAGTTGTTGGAGGCGGATATGATGGGCTTTTGGACAGTAGTAGGCCATTTGGCTTTTGGACAGTAGTGTGACAAGACAATTTTCATTAAAAGGGCATCTAATCCAAGTCAATAAGTTTCCAGAACGGCAGAGAAAAAAATAAGTTTGTAGGTCATAACAATTAAAATTACATTATTACCCCAGTTTCATCAAAACAAATGTTCTTCCACTTCTCATTCTATCATTCCTACTTAACAAACTAGTTTTCTTCTCTTCTCTCGGATTCTCGAAACCAATTGAAATTTACCAACTTTAACCGCAAAAAATTTCAGATCTCCACCCATCGACTCAAATCCACAGTCGACATCTAGCACTCGGCCTCAAATCCGACTCTGCATGAATTAATTTATACTCTTGAATTTAGACAAGTTTCATGTCAAACCTAGTTTAGGTTTGATTTAGTTCAAGTTACTTTAGTTTGAAGTTATGATTCAGTAAATAGACTTTGTGGAAAGTTTTAATGTTTATCTTTCGAACGAGTACTAATTAGTACAAATTAAACATGATTCAAGCTCAACTAGTATAGATTCAAATATAGTAAAACTACCGCAAATAAAAAACAAACTAATGAGTTATATGGTTAATCATTTATGGTTTCAAATATGAAATACCCAGTATCCATTCAATCATAATTTTTAGCTATTTGTAACATAACTTGTATCTGTAAGTATAAATATATATATATATATACACATATATATATATATATATACACACACATATATATACACACACACGAGCGTTAGGGCATGCGCTTCGCACGTGATAGTAGCATGTGCGTCGCGCATGAATTATTTTTCTATAGATTATACATGATGGTTAACACGTTCAAAAAAAATGGTTTGCACAAATATGTAACCATGTTTTTACGTTGAAATAATGTGTAGTTTAATTAAACTTTCATTTCTAAATTGCAACATCTATTTTTTTTGTTAATTTGAATTTTATTTGTATTATTAATTAATAAACAACTAATTTGTAGTTATTAAAAAAAATGTTTATTTGTTAGATCCTATTTTTAAGTGTAGATGGACATTTTGAATTTGTAAAGAAGTTTAATTATTAGATCCTATTTTTAGGGAATATTAAGATTTATTAATATCGAGCAAGTTTAACTGTTAGATCCTATTTTTTTAGGAATATTATGATTTGTTAATACTGTAGAGGGACATTTTTGGTAGTTCACGTTGATACCAAAAAGTGTGACACCAAAGGTATTACAATTATTCATAAATAAATAAATAAATATATATATATATATATCTTTTTGATCTTTTTGAAAGAAACAATTTATATAAAAAATATTAGCAATTTCTTCTTTGTATCATTTCTACATTTTATTTTTCTATTTTTACTGATTTGGACTTAATAGCTTGAGAAGTGAGTTTTAATTTAAATCCATTAGCTTTTACCAACTTTGACCATGTTTATTACATTACATTGTCTTTGTCAAGGTTTTGGTTTTTTCCATTGTGGATATATCATCTTTGTAGTTATACATATAACATTAACATTGTCTAGAATTATAAAAATATTATTATTGGCTATTTGACAAATTAGGTAATTGATGTTACTTAATAGAAGTTTGATTTAAGATCTTGCAACCTTGTACCACTAACCGTATAGTATAATTAATAGTTCATGAAAAATCTTCAACCCAAATATGATAACAGGAACACATTTAACAAAGTTACTTGTATTTGTAAGTATAAATATATATCTTTTTGAAAGAAAAAATTTATGCAAAAATTATTAGCAATTTTTTCTTTATATCGTTTCTACATTTTATTTTTATGTTGTTACTAAGTGATTTGGACTTAAATAGCTTGAGAAGTGAGTTTTTGTTTAAATCCATTAGCTTTTACCAAATTTGACAATATTTATTACATTACATTGTTTTTGTCAAGGTTTTGGTTTTTTTCCATTGTAGATATATGATCTTTATAGTTACACATATAGCACTAACATTGTCTAGAATTATAAAAATATTATTATTGGCTATTTGTCAAATTAGGTAATTGATGTTACTTAATGGAAGTTTGATTTAAGATCTTGCAACCTTGTACCACTAACCGTATAGTATAATAGTTCATGAAAAATCTTCAACCCAAATATGATAACAGGAACACATTTAACAAAGTTACTTGTATTTGTAAGTATAAATATATATCTTTTTGAAAGAAAAAATTTATGCAAAAATTATTAGCAATTTTTTCTTTATATCGTTTCTACATTTTATTTTTATGTTGTTACTAAGTGATTTGGACTTAAATAGCTTGAGAAGTGAGTTTTTGTTTAAATCCATTAGCTTTTACCAAATTTGACAATATTTATTACATTACATTGTTTTTGTCAAGGTTTTGGTTTTTTTCCATTGTAGATATATGATCTTTATAGTTACACATATAGCACTAACATTGTCTAGAATTATAAAAATATTATTATTGGCTATTTGTCAAATTAGGTAATTGATGTTACTTAATGGAAGTTTGATTTAAGATCTTACAACTTTGTACCGCTAATCATATTATAGTATAATGATTCATGATAAATCTTCAACCCAAATATGGTAACAGTAACACATTTAACAAAGTTACTTGTATCTGTAAGTATAAATATATATCTTTTTGATCTTTTGAAAGAGACAATTTATATAAAAACATTAGCAATTTCTTCTTTGTTTCGTTTCTTGATTTGATTTTTCTGTTGTTACCAAGTGCTTTGAACTTAATAGATTGAGTAGTGAGTTTTAGTTTAAATCTATTAGCTTTTATCAACTTTGACAATATTTATTACTTTGTCTCTGTCAAGGTTTTGGTTTTTTCCATTGTAGATGTATCATCTTTATAGTTATACATATAGCATTAAATTGTCTAGAATTATAAAAATATTATTATTGGTTACTTGTCAAATTAGGTAATTGATGTTACTTAATGGAAATTTGATTTAAGATCTTACAACCTTGTACTGCTAATCATATAGTATAATGGTTCATGATAAATCTTCAACCAAAATATGGTAACAATAACACGTTTAACAAAGTTATTCACTATTTATACTTCATAATTTTCTTTTTGACCCTTTATCATAACTTTATAAGATAACCCTTTGGTAAGGCATTAAATGAAGTTTTTAGCACAACTTAACCATTGTGATGGTAAACAGTTTCGCTTTTTCTCTTGTTTGTAACATTAAACTAATAGATGTTATTTATGTTTAAATATAAATAAGTCATAATGCCTATATTTTATATTTTAACTTTTATCTTTTACGTTTTTTCCATTTATAATTTATCTTTATGTTTTGTCTTCATATATCTTTTGTCATTTTATGAAAAATGATTTCAATGAACAAAATGTGGAGTTATAAGGTTGGACTTTTATGCTTTTAAATAAAAGATTATAAATTTTACCATTTTATTCACTATTTTTTACTGCTTATAGCGTAACTTGGATAAATATTTTCATCTGTTAATGTTTTTGTACTATTTAACTTCCTTATATAAATGCAAAAATTGTTCCTATCTGTTTTCTAGCATTTTAACTATTCAAACCGATAAACTAATTTATTTATTTTATCTTCTATATGAAATTAGAATGAGTTATGATACTTATCCATTGTCAACCATGTTTTTAACTTCGGTCTTCAAATTTTAACTTATTCATTTTAAATTAAATTAATATGAAAAAAAAATTGTAGTTATAAATGTTATCTAGTGATTTTAAATACATACATAGTTATATTTACCATTTCATTTACACATGAGTTTAAATTTTTTGAACATAAAAAATGTGTTGTAAAGATAAACATTTGTCTTTTCCATTGGTTTAACATTCAATCGATAAAAATAACTAATTACTTGCATAAAATAATTGATCGCTTGTAACTTGTTTTACCAAACAAAAATAATTGATCTTGAAGCTTTTATGAAAATATAAATCAAGAAATTAGATTAAAGGATTTCTTGGCACAATGTATTAAGTTTCTAGGACAACACTTTAGAATAATTGGATATAAGGACAGAGGATAAAAGAAATTTATTTATTGAAGAAAATGATAAACGATAAACGATAAAATATATGAAAATTTGTCATCTAAAGGAAAATGATAAATGTCTTGACACTAATTATTCTGAAGTGTTATTCTAGAAATTTATTATCTTGACTTATGAAGCCCTTTACGTGAAAATCTTAAATATAAAATGATTTTTTGTTTTTTTATCTTGTCTTTTGTCTTCTACCTCTAATAATTTAACTTCTATTGCACCGTATAAAAATAATATCAAATTGGACAAAAATTGAAGTTGTAAGTTTGTTGTGTCTTATTCAATATTAGTTTTTTTGTATCATAATGATAATTCTTGCATCATACATATAAAATGAGTAATTTTGTTATAGATGTAATGCAATCGAATTAGACTTATATTTATTTAAAATAAATATTTTTTGAGAAAATATGCAAGAATTATCTCTCTTATGAAAAATGATAAAGAAATTAATCTTTGTGAAAAATAAAGGATATGTGAAAAAAGGAAAAAGAATTTATCATTTCGAGAAGGATTAAAAATAAATTTTTATGAAAAAATAATTTATAGACAAAGATAAAAAGATTTATCATTATGGGGAAAACTCAAAAAATATTATTGTAGTTTCACTAGGATAACAAATTTTTCAGTTTATGAACTAAACAAAGCATAACATATTTTTGTCTTTTGGATCTATTGGAAGGGAAAATATAATCTTTTGACTTTATGTAAGTTATAAAATATAGGATATTTGGTGATGATGCAGATACATAAACCTGTTTTGGATAATAAAAACAACTATTTTCAAGGATTCCAAAATTTCAGAACTGATATTCTTTGTAGATCTCATTGCATTCCCAGTCACTCTGCCGTGGATAAAAAAATGTCATTCAAAAGGGAACAAGAACTTATATGGATATATTAGAATATATTTTTTATTCGTTGATTAAGAGGTATATGATAAGAGGGAATGAAAATGCTTGTATAATATCATTGTCAAAACTGTATAATATCATTGTCAAAACCTGAGAAACCAGAATAATATTGGAAAAAAAATCAAAACTCCTCTCATTATTGTCTTAAGCTTTGAATATTATTTACTAGTGAAGTGAAGAAATTTTTATGCCGATGCAATCTGATATATGTATATTGATGAAATAGTTAGAACACCAATGGTGTAAGCACCGTTTCTACCCTCCACATAGTTAGAAAAAGTAGCACTTTGAGAAACCATGGAAACTTTTCAATAAACCGCACTATAGATGGACGTTCACCATGCAAATCTAGATTACTAAAGCACTTGAGCAACCACATGCTTGGTGGATTTAAAAGGATATGAAACGTATCATATTATTGGTTCATCAAGCCTGAAAGTGTCATAAATAGTTGAAAATGGTGTCCTAAATCCCTATCGCTAGTCTTTGCTAGGCAAGTAGAAAGATAACCCCAATGGTGCAACAAGTTCAGATTCAACCCAACAATATTTTAGATAATTACAAATGCTGTGATGGGGGAAATTTGATTTTCATAGACCATGGGAAAAGGTAAGATGGCACAATCAAATACAAAATTGGTCTACAAATAGTTCAACATGATAAAAACTACAGGAAAATGTCATTTCGCTCATACAGAGCACTTATCAACAGACTAGATACAAAGGACAAGAAATTGAGAATAGGCATTAATGCGACGCCAATCAATGTTCCATGTGAGCAACAAGCCGTAGATATAAAGCACCTTTTTCAATGCTCATATTATATATATATACTCTATTTAGAATAAAGCTAATGCTTATACCTGAAAGTTCAAGTAGATTTGAAGATGTGGCAAACAAGCTCCTCCATTGTTTTGAACAAAGGAATCAGATCCATGATACAGCTTCTGCCGTGGATACATTCGATATACTTTATCTAGTATGAATGGAGTTGTAGTACTTTCAAAGGACAGAAGATGAATAAGATACGGATATCAAAAGTGATAGTGAAAGAAGTGGTTTACCTCGATGCCAAAAACGACAGTAGAACGAGACGCACTGATGGATTGGGGGAGATTTCAAGGCGTTAGGTATCGACTTAGTAGGCACCGGCTGATGGAGGCACCATTAAGCGAGCTAGGGTTTTCTCGACATGATGAAAGGAGCAACATTTTACTACGGTGGAGCGGGTCAGGATAGTTTCAGGACTGTGACCGCATTCTGTACTTACCGTGCCTGCTATTATTAAGTAGTATTTCTAGTGTATTTGAGTATTTTTCTTTTGTATTTTCATAATTTTTGAGTATGTAAGGTTGCATATGGATGTAATATGTGCTTTTTTTCGTTACAAAACATTCATCTAGGTTGGAAGTTGTAAACTTTCGATTAGCCATACTAAGTATATCATAAACGGAGCTAGAATTTCATATTGATCCAGGCTAATAAAAATTTTAGTATGTCAAAATAAATATTAATACAATAAATAAATATAATAATGAACATGTAAATCATTTTAACTAACATTTATGAAAGTATGGATAAATAGGTTTAACAATTATAAAACCATGGACATGTAAATTAAACTCGACCGTCAAACAATTCCAATTAATATCAAAAGAAAAGTGATTACCAACCAATTGGTTCAGAAGTTTAGTAAATTAGGGTTTTATACCGAGAAATAGAATAAACTAAAGTTTTTTTTATTGAAAAATAACATGTACGTGGTACAATAGCAATTTTAACAATGAAATTTAATTGTGATATTTTTCACAAACACTTTGTTTTCTTTAATGCCCAACTTGTTAAATAGTTTAATTGAATAAATTAGCATTGAGTTTGTTACAAGTCTTTTCTTTTGAAATCTATGTTATAAGTCTTTTCATTTATTTAATAATATGGACCTGGGCTGTAGCCCAGGTATGCACAGACATACATCCATCCCTAGGCTGGATGTAAATGCTATTAACCAAAAAATGGTTCAACACCGTAGATCAAGTGTGAAAGCACCAGTGCAAATAAACAGCAGCAAAAATCCCCGATAAACAATAAATAAATAGCAAAAGTAAGAAAAGAAACACATAATTTCTATAATGGTTCGACTGACTCTGGCCTGCGTCCACTTTAATCAATTTTTATTATCTTTATATTAGTTGAATCTCTCTGGATATCAACTAATCAATCCTTAGATCTAAGTCACAATGATTTAGAATAAGTCGCGAGTACAGGGGTTGACTGAAGAATCACAGTAACTCCTTGATGACTTTTGCAAGGGAGAAGAAAGTTGAAGAAGTGAAGGAATTCCAATAGATTAATGGTAGCTCTCTCTCCGAAAAAGATCCATCTCCGATTATAGGCAGGTGAGTATTTACTGGGGAATTCAGTGAGTGTTGGGCCAAGAGTCCAAGTGCAAAAGAGTCCGTTTATTATGCCAAGTCATCACCGAAAATCTCAAATCAAATTGAGTCATCTATGGATCGCTAGCTATACATAGGGGATGGATTGCTAGCTATCCATCAACTTAGCATATTTCTCCACCAGAAGTCTTTACTTAGTGCTATTAAGAGTTCGGAAAGTTTGAGAGCGATCCGACTTATCTTGATGGATCGCTAGCTATCCATAGGGGATGGATCACTAGCAATCCATTGACTTAGCATATTTTTGAGTGATCTTTATTTGATTATCTTCTAATTAAGTGTCTTTCCCAAATATCAAGTCGTTTTGGAGTTGGTTTGATCATCCGTCTTCATGGGTCATCTGGTCTAGAAGAATCATCCATAACTCACTCAAATCTAAACAGAATCAAACGAAGCTTTGCAGGAACACTCTAAAGGGTGTCAAGGACCCACCATAAAAATTTGAGGTGGTGGAGACCACTCTTGATGGGTCTCTAGCTATCCATCTAGATGGGTCGCTAGCGACCAATCAAATCAACTCCAAATGACCTTAATTTTTATGAGCTTTCTTTTATGTTTTCTAAATGTTCTCCCAAAATTTCAAGTCAATCTGACTTCGTATGAGTTCTGTAGATCCACTTTAAGTTAGCTAATTTTGGCCAAACAACTTAAATCAGATGAGTTTTCACTTCTCGAACTAGATTGTTTTTGCATTCTATGAAACTAGGCAAGCGTGCTTAGAAATGGTAATGAATCATGATGCAAGAGGTTTGGAGGGTCCATGAGCAAGCCTTATGGATCGCTAGCAATCCATAGGCGATAGATCATTAGCGATCCATCACCTTAGCTTATTGTGGCATCTTCCTCTTGAGTCTTTCTCCTCTTCTTTTTATGGTTCTTTTGGTTAATTCTTGAGTTATTCTGGTGTAGTCTGAATGTTCTAATTCTTATTGAATGTTGATGGGTTAAAAACCCAGTTAACACTTGCCCCCAAAGGACGCTTTTTGAATAAAAGGTGTGCTTTGTTTAAGAACAAGTTCATGTCTCTACTCTTTGATAATTGAGCTTTTTAGCTGCTTTAGCCTTGGTGAGTCATCCAGTTCCTTCGAATTCTTTTTCCAATCACAAATAGCTCCAAACCAGTTACATCCTAAGACTCTAGACTCTACCCAGGTGTAATCTATACATCATAATCATTTTGATTTCATTCAGAGTTACTACATCACATATCTCTAATTAAATCACATGCTTCCAATTACATCGCATATTTTCAATTACATCACAGATCTCCATTTACATCACATATCTTTGATTGTCCCATGTTCATTCGGGATTTGCATTATTATCATTTTGCTTCTCCACATCATATATCAAAATCACATTATATATTAAAAATCACATCATATATCAGAATCACATCATATATCGAGATCATCTTATGTTCATCTTGGATTTATCAGTTTTATTCTATTTATAAGGCGGTCAAATCCTTTTATATCAACTTTGTTTTAAGGCCCGACCTCTTATGGTCGTTTAAGTGTAATGTGCGATCTCTTTTGATCGTTTAATGTTTAAGTTAAAGGGATGATCTCTCCAGATCATTTGTTTGTTAAGTTAAAGGGGATTAACTAAGTCCATCAGCTCACTCTCTAGTGGAGGGACTTACTTCTTGCACTCCGATCCCATCTCTCCGGTCGGGACTCTAAGGCGATCAATATCAGCCGTTATAATCAATATGGATTTTTCAAAATTCAAATATTATAATCAAAACAAACAAGCAGAAATCAAATAAGCAAGAATCAAAACAAGCAAAAATCCTAAATCTTCACCTCAAAGATCCGACTCAGAGCGTGCCTAGAGACCAATCTGGGTCTCGTGCACGTATAAGCGGTCCGAGGTTATTATTATCCTAAATAGTCATCTTAGGCATCTGACTCAAAACGTGCCTAAGGACCGTTTAGGATCTCGTACATGTGTAAGCGGTTTGAGGTTATTATTGTCAAAATACCAAAAGAAAATTGTGGAAAAATAAACGAAAAAGCAAAGCATAGGAGCCGAATCCAATTCCCATCTACCCCGATCATGGGATAATTTGTCTTGGCTCAAACCTCTGGGCATTTCTTGATGCATTTGACATGAATGGCGGTTGTTCTTACAATTCTACCGTGCTTTTGTTCCTCACATATTGTGACAGCTGGTTGTTCCAAACCAGTTCTTCTATCAGATCATAAAGGTGTCAGCACTCGTTCGTTTCATGCACATTCAGCTTATGGAAGATGCAAAAATTTTCAAATCTTTTCTCTCGATCAGCGGGCTTCCTTCTAGGTGGCCTCTGGTAGAGGTTTTGTCCCCTAGTATCCAAGTCTATTCTCTTTGATGATTTAATCAAGTCATTGTATGAAGAGAATCTCAGCTCCATCCTTTGTCGTTTCGGATCCTCGAAGTCGTCGTCGATTTTTATTTTCCCTTTGTCTTTTCCAATTTTAGCTCTAGATGGTCCCCTGCCCTGCACGACATTTATTTCACCACCCACATCCTCATCTTCAGCTTCAGCGTCTTTCTAACGCAAATATCTCTCGGCTTCGTAGTAGAATTTTGCAAGATCCATCGGTGAATCCTTTTTTAATGCATCTTTAAAATTAGTCTTACTCGCGACCCTAAATACTGCTTCCATTAGGATAAATGATGGATTTGGCTTGTCAACCATAGCTGTCGCCGTATCGAATCTTATTAAATAACTTCTTAAGGACTCTCCAGACTTTTGTTTTATGTTTGAGAGCATAAATACATTCCTTGATTGTATGACATGAACTCTGAACTATCTCAAGAACTTGCTCACCAAGTCGATCCATGTGCTTATGGATCCATTTTTCAACTTTCTAAACCATATTACAGCCAAATCCATTGAGTATAATGGGAAGCACCACTCCATTACCACCTCAGGAGCACCCAACACCTCCATATATTGAATGTATATCATTATACAAATCGTCGGATCTGTCTTTCCGTCGTAATTTTCAATGTTGGAAGCTTGAAATTTGAATGATTTCTCGCATTTCGGATATTAGCAGTAAACGGATTCCTTTTCACGTCTTCCAAACCCTATTCTGGTTTCCTCCTCTAATGAACCTTCATACCAATTCAGCAATTCGATTCTTACCATCCAATGAAGGTCTCCGTCCTAAAGCAATAATTTACCCCTGTCCCGTGGGGGTATCTCGAGATGCACTCTTCGGACTGCACGCCTGTGTTCAGATTCATAACTCTAGCGTCATTCAGACCTATGTTCCTTCGAGGAAGTTCTAGTACATGTTCTTCTATCGGTTGCATCCTAGTATTTGGATTAGCTCAAGTACCACCAGTTCCTAGTGTTCCAACGGTCACTCTGGCATTGGAATTGATTTTCATGTTGATTCCAATATTGCCCTCTAAAGTTTGATTCTTATTTCCTGCAGATCCAGTCATCCCTTAATGTTACATACTCTGGGAGAGACCATCCATCATCTCCTTTTGTCTAGCTAAGTTTCCATCTTGCATCTCTTTCATCAACTTTTCCATCTCCTCGTTAATCATATAATTAGGTTGATGAGAAATTGGAGGCTCAATAAGTGAACATTTTCAAAATAGTGTACACATCTTTATTGAACTAGCTTTAAGTAATAATGAGAACGACGAAGAAATTCGTTGTCTATGTAGTAGGCGCAAACTATTGAAGCATTTGATCCTGCATATAGTAATAGTTCATTTACGCCAATATGATTTCATGCCGAATTATTTGGTATGAGATTATCATGAAGAGCTTATAGCATCTAATCGCATACATTCGGAAGAGGAGGTGGATACTGAAATTGTTTCGACGAATCTCATAGAAGATATGATTGATGACGCAACACGTTCAATGTTCCCTACTGTTGAAGTTGACGTTAACGATGTTAATGTCGAAGAAGAACCAAGTATTGGACCCAAAAAATTATGATTTAGTGTATGTTGCTAAGAAGCTCCTTTGGGATGGTTGTACATATGGTACTCAACTATAAGTAACTGCAGAATACATCGCGATGAAATCAAAATACAATTTCACAGAAGCTGCGTTTACAGCTATAGTACAAGTTGCAAAACGGCATATACCACTCGATAATTTAATGTGCAAAAATCATTATGAAGTAAAACTTTACAATATAAAATATAAAAAAACTTTAAGATTTTTGACTGTTATCGATGTTTTGACTGTTATCGATGTTTTCTCCATATAAAATATAAAAAAACTTTACAATATGAAATATAAAAAAACTTTACAATATAAAATATAAAAAAACTTTAAAACTTTACAATATAAAATATAAGCTATAGTACAAGTTTACAGCTATAATACAATTTCATGTTTTGACTGTTATCGATGTTTTCTCCATATTAATCATCCTATTATAAAATATAAAAAAACTTTACAAGTAATAGATTTGAAACCTTGCGACCGCCAACGATTTGGCCAAGCAAAGATATTTATTACTTGTAAATGATTAGATACATTAAAATGGCGAAAAAATTGAAATTCAAGGTAAATGGACGATTTATAATTGGTGCAAACAAAGTTATTTTGAGAGTTGTCTTATTGGAAAAATCTCCTAATTCATCACAATATCGATGTGATGCACAATGAGAAAAATGTGTTTGATAATGTATTTAACATAGTTCTGAATGTTAAAGGAAAGACCAATGATGATTTGAAATCAAGACGTGATATAGAGGCAATATGCAATCGTCATGAGCTTCATATGAAGCCAAATGACACAAAAAACCCCAAAGCATACTACGATCTAGACAGTAACCAAGTTAAAGTACTGTTAAAGTGGATGAAAGAATTAAGATTTCCCATTGGGATTTCCTCTAATCTTCGTAGATATGTCAACTATAAGAACGATAAACTGAGTGAGATGAAAAGTCATGATTGTCATGTAATGATGGAATATTTGTTACCCGTCGCTTTCAAAGAACCATTGCCCACAAAAGTTTGGACGGTTGTAACAGAACTTAGTTTGTTTTATAAAGAGCTTTGTTCAACTACGTTAAAAGTTGATCGTCTACGTAAACTTGAGAAGAAATTCCAATATTGCTCTGCAAATTGGAAAAAATGTTTTCTTCTGGTTTCTTTAATGTAATGAAGCATTTATCCGTTCATCTTTCATTTGAAGCACATCTTCGAGGTCCTATGTAAAATGGATGGATGTATCTGTTTGAAAAGTATTAATATCGAGTAAGTTAAATTTTAGTTTAACAACATGTACTAAAATTTAATTATAATTATTTTTAATATGTACTTAAATCATCTAAAGAAAAAAGCTACTTAAATCATCTAAAGAAAATAGCGAGACAAGATGCACGAGTTGAAGGTTTGATATGCAAATCTTATATCGAAGAAGAAGTTTCGTTCTTTTTCTCTCATTATTTCAGTGACCATGAGAACTTATCTTTTGAAAGTGCCATACGAAATGATGAGGGCATTGAACAAAATTCTATTGAATCAGTGTTATTTATTTTTAGACAGCGGGGATGCCATGTTGAAAAATGTGTGAAAATATGGTTAGACGACAGATATTACCATGTAGCCCACAAATATGTTCTTAACTGTGCAGAAGTTGCGTCATTTGTTAGGTATTATTAAATAACACATTTAAAATTATTTACTTGAATAATATATGTGCGTATTAATTATAATGCAATATATTACCTATATATGCAGTATTTACAAATCAAAGCATCTAAGCTGCGATATTAGCAAAAAAATTGTTATTTGATTTTCGAACCATGTATATGATCTGGTAAATTGTGTACTCGACGAAGGGTTGAAACATCTTACGATGGGACAAAAAAGAAAAGTCAAGATATATCCAATATTCTTTGCCAATGGATACAAATTCATCACCAAAGAATATGAGGTTGAAAAATTAACTAACAACACTAGTGTATATGTTAAAAATAGTGATGATCCAAATAATCACATAAATGATTTTGACAACGTGTTAACTCAGGTTTTGCAATTAACATATTTCACCAAGGAAGAAGTTTATTTGTTTAAATGCAACTAGTTCAGTAATGTTCCAGGTTCTGGAATCAACGTGCACCAAAAATATAATATTATTGATATAAAGCGCACATCACGTTATCATTAATACGATCTTTTTATACTAGTAAACAAGCCCTACAAATTTATTATGCTCTTTATCCATCTCTAGAAAGAGATAAAGCAGATTGGTCGACGATCATTAAAATGAAGGTAAGATTTACGTTTGGTGGAAAGAATATTCCAAACGAACAAGCGTACCAAGCAGATATCGAGGAAAATGGCGAAATTACAATAACAGATGATCAAACCGATTTTGGACCTCTAAATGCTGAATCAAATGTATTAGTAGAAGCATTTGAGACCATAGAGGAAAACAATATAGAGTACGAGACAGAGTTTGAATCAGAAAACGACGAGCACTGATTTAATAGTATACATGTTGAAAAAAGGTAATTTATGGAAGTATTAATGTTACATTTTTTTTGTATGTTATATGCGATTATTGATGTTAAATCTCGATAAGTTTACTCATAATTAAATGATATGTTCTGCCATAATAAAATAATATGTATATGACAGAAATTATAGATGTCTTTCTTTAGGCAACGGAGTTCTTCACAGTCTGGTTGCCCCTCTTCGTCTCAAATAGGGACTGGTCGCAGCGGAGGTGATGGCAGTAGCTCTTCGCAGGAGGCACCGGTGGTTAGATTGCTACCGAAAGTAGATGGCTCACAAGTATTAAATTTACTTCAGCATTATAAATATTTTTATGATATATTAGTCATGATTTGTCCATACCATATTTGATATAGAGATTTTGAGCTTGAGCCTTCAAACATATTTCTCAGCATATCTAAGTAGGCATACATGAGCCGTATGACTGCATGCTGGCCGAAATGGAGTAGGATCTGAAACCATGTATTGGACAGCATCTGAGAGGACTTTCTGGTAAGTATAAAATTATATAGCATTATATACAATCACTTTACAATTTGCTGACTAAGTATAAATCTATAACTTATATTTTTCAACATAGATACAGGAGGCGGTAGACCTACAACATGAGGATGTTTCTCTTTGCTAGTGCCACTGGAACTCTAAAGTGGCAAAGAATTACAGAGATACGATTTCCACCATTAGAAAAACTAGAAAGAAGCCAAGCTGGATGAGCGCCAGCTATGGGATGCTTGGGTCGCATGGTGGAATAACGACGAATTCAGGGTATGTCTATCAGATATCACCCTAATTTGTTCAGTAGAGATGATTTATACCTGTAAAATATAATCTTAATTTTTAATTTGTAGGCGGAGTCGAACAGAAACTCGGCGAACAAGCAGAAAAATCCAGTCACATACCGTGGTGGCTCGAAATCATTTCAGCATCATCGCGAGAACCTGGTAAATTGATTAATTGCAATTACGAACATTTATTACATTTTAGTATAAATTTGTATGAACAACAAAAATATACACCAATTATTGCAGGAAAGAGCGCATGGAGTCATGTCTCGTATATGGACGTATTTGCGCATATCCATGCCGTCAGGCAGACCGACGACGAGGGATCAGTGTCATATGCCTGGTATGAGGATGATAAAGCATACGCCTCACATGTGAGTATATTTTAAGTTTTAAGTTATTAATAATGATCATTTTAATTAATTAGTTATGAAATATTATAATAATGTCTTGTAATATTTAATTATATTTAATTTTGCGTTGCAAGAAAAATTTAAGCAAGCACGTGGGCAAATGCTTGAGCGTTCGAGACAGGTGCAGTTGACTACAGACGAGGAGGGTGTTATCTCCGACTCCGTTATGGACCCGACACAGGGAAATAGACACTACGGTTATGGCAATCAATCGGTAATTTATAAAAATTAACTAAGTTGTAAAATTTGCTTAATTTTTATAAAAGTCACGTAATAACTTGAACATATTTCGACCTATTTTGTAGGCTCCAGCATCCCAAAGGGATTACCAAAAGGCTCAAGATAATGCAGAGATTAATGAGCTTCGGCGACAAATTGCATAGCTGAAGGAGCAGGACCGCCTTCGAGCAGTGCAAATGGAGCAACTGAACCAGCGTTTGGCCGAGTATGTCGAGCGTCATGAAGCATTCCCTTCGTATGGTGGTTCCAAAGTCGATGATGAGTTATGATTTACGTTTTGCAGTTTTTATTTGAAATTGGTATATTTAAACAATGAGAGATGATGAAGTTGATTTATGGACATGTGGTGTTTGACATTGATTTGTGTGGTTGAATTGTGGGGTTTGATGTTGGGTGTTGGATGTATCTATTGTACATTGTTGTTGGATGTAGATATTGCAAGCCCTTTTGTGAAAAGAACTATAACTAATTGGTAGAGCTAAACTAAGGAGTGTGAACTATACAAGTTCACAATAACATTTGGTTAAATGAAAGAAAAAACTTCGGTGTCAGACATGTGAGACCGATGATGGAAGGTTTATTTTGTATTGATTGGAAATATTTGCGTTGGAGATGATAATGTTTGGGTTTTATATTATTATTCATATTGATATTGATTCTAGCTTATATATTTGATATATATTGATTTTGATGGGTTATGATATATATTGATATGGAAGT
This sequence comes from Allium fistulosum, assembly GCA_030737815.1. NCBI lineage: Eukaryota > Viridiplantae > Streptophyta > Magnoliopsida > Asparagales > Amaryllidaceae > Allium > Allium fistulosum. The sequence continues at coordinate 286,441,301 of CM060907.1, read as the reverse complement.
GCTGTTTAGCTGTAAAAAATAAAAAAATTACCTAGATTTTCGATGGCTTTCGATGGCCTACGACACCTTTAAAGTCTAAATTTTCCGACGCCGAGCGACGGTTTTTTGGTCGAAATTTCCGACGGCTTTTGATGGTTTTCTTACAAATTTTCATGCCACGTTGACGTTGGCTTCGTCAAAAAAGCCATCGGGCACCGTCGCAAAGTCTTCATCAGAACTGTCGGAAATGGACGAAATCCGTGGTCTGTATTCCGACAATATTTCTAATGGTCGTCGATGGCTGCGAGCCGTCGGAAATCCCTGTTTCCCTTGTAGTGGGATAGCTGAAAATATCCTTTTTAAATAATATAAAATGAATTAAACCTTTTTTTATGGTAAATGAATTTTTCTTTCTAAAATGATAAATGACTTCGCTTTCCAAAAAAAATGATTCTTTTCAAACAGATGATAACATTGGTAACATCTAATAACTCAGACATAAACTTGTATACTTTCACATAAAAAGAAAAATGAATTTATATTTTTTAAGACTGATGTGGATTTATCTTTTTGTTTAAGGAAAAGATAAATGTATTATTTATTTATAAGAAATAAAAGATAAACTTGTTTATACTTTTTGATAGAATAATAAATTAAATTATGTGGATAATGGTATTTTCTTGACAAAAAATAAATGAAATCATCATTTTTTTAGGAAGATAAATTTATTTTTATTTTTATTATTTTAAATTCATCTTTTGTTAAAAGATAAATGAATTTTCTCAAAAAAATGAATTAAATTACGCGGATATATTTTCTTCATTTTTTTTAGTTCTTTTAGATGTTGGTTACTGATCTTCATTTGCAGGCCAATCCCGAAGCTAATGTTCGAAATCCCACTAATAGAGTATTATCTTCTAAGCAGTTGCTTGATAGCTTCAGTCAATTGTTTCAAAGATTGGAAATAGGTTTAGATCATTGTCTCCGGTGTCACAACTAAGTTTACAGTGTCGTTTATATCACTGAAAGAGGTACCATCACTGCTCACAAGCACATTAAGATTTACAAAGTGGTTGATATGGTGGCTGCCGCATTGACTATGGAATTTGGGCATATGACAGGATATGATACCTGAATTTGTAAACTCAATGATTTCTCTCGTAACATCTAATGCATGAGTAAATTAAAATATTCTTCTTCGTGCCTCAACTGTGAGACTGAGAGATTGAAACTAAGATATTATAAGTTCTGAAGAACATGATTGTGGGATCATATATTGAAATACTATTATTTGTTGTATTGTTTAAGCTTGTTTACATCATTTATGTGAAAGAAAAGCGATATCTCAACTGTATTGCTATGACAGTAACATTGAATGTTTGTTTTTATGCTAAATTTTGAAGCATGTTTATTTTAATTTCCGTTATTGCTTTGTTGGTTTTGCATTAGTTTCAATATGTATTATTCTTGACAAAAGATTACTACATGCTCATTGTACCCAATATCAATCATATTTCAAACAGTAAAGATGAAAAGAGCAAACATTACAAAACGGTATGCAACTCACATTGGATTCTCATTTAGTGTCAATCATACATTAAAAACAGAAGCATAATATATAACATGAAACTGAACATTTATTTGAAACAGTATATATTATATCTGACAAATACAGTAATATAGAAAGCTGTTGGATGGCTTGCACTTTTTACAGCAAATAAAATGCGTCCACTCTCCAACCCTAACACATTTATGCAACAATTTACCGCCAGCATGTAGTCTTTAAACTTCAGCTTGCAAATGCCATTATCGAGGTTAATTCAAGTGTTTTTCGCTGCTAGTGCTTATACTCGAATGGTCCCGCGTTTAATTCAAGTGTTTTTCGCTTTTGGCCTGAGATTATCCTGCCTAGATTTGTTCTTCGATTCATTGTTACTTAATCGAAGATTCTTCTTTAATTTCACAAGGTCTTGGTTCTAGCTCTTTGGTTTTTATGCTCTACATGTTGAAATCGAAGATGATCTCAATGAGTTCAAAATGAGAAAAGAAATATCTTAAATAATAAGTCAATAATGAGGAATGCGTGCAATCTCTTGCAAGCCAATTCATCCTTGTAATGAGCCATTTTAAATCCTTTGATGGTAAACTTTTTGAAATAAATCTTCGTAACAATAAGATGTAAGAAGTTAATTATAAGGTCATGTTCGAAGCTTTAACTCACAAGAGAACTTGGGAGTAACTCAATAATGCATTAGCTCCTAGCAAGAAACCAGCATAACATCACACTCCATCTTGTTTACTCCAGAACTTCTTCCTTGTTACAATTGGTTATTAACATAACATTATCCATATATTACCAAACATGCATTACTCAACAATGTAAGCACTTTATGTCCAAATCTTACAGTTTTGCCTCCTATAAAGCAGCGATCATTTTCAGCTGTTAAGTACTTTGTAAGAAGATCGATATCATCTCTTAAAAAATGCAAAATTCACAGTTTCCAAATGTTAAAAATTTATCAAGCCTTAAATAGATTAAAGCATAAGCTCAAGAAATACCAAGCTAAAATAATTACAAGAAGTGAAGTAAATGTCATATAATCTCCCAAAGACGTGCAAGAAGCCACAAAGTACATTTCCAAATATGACTAACATGTTTTCATTTAGAGATGGTATGTTTGTACTAAGTTTTTGATTTATTTCGCAACTGAAACCATATAGCATATGAGTATAAAATTTCTAGTAAAATTATTTTTTAAACACTACTTTTTACATCATCATCGTGTTTAATGCAAAGATAGTGTGATATGATTTTTGTAGATGGCGGCAAATAATCATGTATTCATAGCACCAAATATCCTACATTATATGGTTTCACATAAAGAAAATTAGTTTCCTTTAATTCATTAGACAAAACAGACAAAAAAAATGATGTTTTATTTCATAAATAATTAAGAGATTTGCCATCTAAGTGAAAAAATTAAGATTGTTTTTTCTAAAATAGTTGTAATTGTTTTATCAAATTAAGCTTGGTATTTGAACGGGATAGTTGGTTCAACGAGAAATGCATTTGGTGATGCAAACAGGTATTTGAACGAAGTATTTGAAATGTGATTTTTATTATTTAATTGATTTATGGTTATTTAATTATTTGTTTTTAATTGGTAATTAGCGTTTAATAATTGCAAACAACACAATTGCAGAATTTCATTAAAATAAACATATACATTATTAATTTCAAATAAATAAATTCTAAACTTTAAATTTTTCGGACTCGGTTCAAACCAACTTCATAATGTAACGCACTTCGATACGACCGCAACGCAAAAAATCACTTTTCAAATGGATTACATTTGCAAAAGCTATTAATTTTAGAAAATTATAAAAAATGTAAATTTTATTAGTTTTAACATTATTAAATAATTTATAAAGCGAAAGAGTTGGCATCAGTACATCGGCGATCGAGGCATCTGATGCATCTGACGCCAATGCATCTTTTCCCAGCTTTCCCACAATGTCACTGAAAACATGGTATGTCCAATGCCACGTGTCGGATGCATCACCAATGAAAACGGATCGTTTAATTACTGTGAACGCCACCTATCTGTCATTCTTTGCAGTCTCTAAATTGTCCGCCTTTCCTGCATGCGTACCAATAAAAGCCTCTTTGGACGTGATAAACAAAAGTCATGATTCTGTCTATAATATATTTCCAATTCTTTTAAGTTCCAAACAAAACCATACGAATGTCCACTTTTGTTCATCATACAGCATTGGCATTTCAAACTCGAGCTTGCCGATGCAATGTGTAAACTAAACGTGATATTTACAAATACATGTGCATGCTTTAATACTTTAATAGTTATTTTCTTTGGAATCAAATATTTATTTACATCGCAAAGTTCAGATGCATATAAAATTAAACGTAGAAAAATAAATAAATATAGAAAATTAGGCTTCGGTATTTAAATTTATATTGGTACAATATTCCCATAGCCAACAATTCAAATGAAATGTCCACGCTCAACCAGACTCATATGGCATTTATACCGGTCAGAACAGAAGTAGTTCATTTCATATACGTGAACCAGCCATTGAAACAAGATATACCATCATATTTATTGGATAATGGTAATGTTATCGCTGCTTATATCAACAAGAGAAGGAGCACTCATATTTGTCTTTGATTTTTCCTATTTTTTGCCTTTTGTTTTCAGGCGAGTAATAACATTTTGCTATGCTGGATTGTCAGTAACGTCCGAATTGAGTCGCTTCAAATACATACTGACCGTCATCATGTCTTTTCTTCCTGCTTTGTTTGTTCCTCTTGAAATTTACTCTCGTTTTGGTTCAATAGTATGGGATTCAAACACATCATTGTCTGAGACTAAATGTCCTTATTCATCCTTGATATTGTTTGCATTGGTAGTTGGGGGTTAAGTGAGAGAGGCTGAGTCATTTAGCATGGAAATCTCAGCCTGTAACCATGTTATTATTTGTTTATCTTGGATTTTTCTGTGGTATAAACTGGGATCGTACTCTGATTTTTCATTTTTTGAGATTTGCATGTTGTGTACTTGCTGCGAATTATGACTATTTACTTCACTGCTAACTACATTAATCTCTGTCTCCATTCTATACGAGTTTTCACGTACTGGATTGCAATTTTCACATATATTGCCTTTCTCAGCATTAGTAGTGTGGTTATGATGACTACTGTCTGACGCATTTTCATTTTTATTTATCTTAGAAACAGGGACGTCATTCCAATATTCGACAACAATCTTTTTTGTTTTCAGATTTAATAATGTAAAAACCATTTTTTTGGTGTAGCTAAAGATTTCTCCCATGGATTTTCAAACCCTCTCAATGTAAGCTCTAAAATAATGATAATATGGTCGAGTGCATAACACTTAAACTAATATTGAATTGTCCTAGTACCATTTTAATGAATCCACCACCGAGTTTGTCATTCTTGCGCAATGCCATTGGCTAAAATTCTTTACTATTTATCATGGTTGCCTAAAATACCTCTAACCAACCATTCAACATTTTGTAGAATTCATTACTGATTTCATCATTTTGTTTTGTATATCAATCGATTTTATTTAAAATAGTTCTAAGAAAAGACCTAAAATAATGTTGGCTTAATTCTTACAACTCATATTTGGCACATGTTAAACATTCTTATATATTTCATAATTTTGATAGAGAAGAAATGATTATGTTGTGACTTTTTTAATTTTATTTTCATAGAAATATTTGATTGAAATATTTCATCTTTTTTTAACAAAAATAACTCAAGAACTCTTTTTCATTGCTTTAGAGCTTTCCACTTGTTCATAAGAATCCATTTTGATGCTCTATGATAATTTTCTATAATTACATTTATCGATTTATTTTTTAAATAAGAACTAGAAAAGAAGATGGTGTTGTCAGGATGTTAAATGTTAGTAATTCGTGAGCTGTAGTTGTAAATTTCAAATGAAATGTTTAGAGATTTAGACTGTCATTCATACATATAAATTTTGGCTTTGAAAGCTGTAGTAACTATTTTAGCTAAATTATTTTGGTTCATCTTTTTAACTTATATCATCCTATATTGTACTGTTGTATGACTTAAGTATTGGTATTTTCCATTGGTGAACTAACTGAATGTAGGTTTTCAATTGGTGTTTGTGTTTGTTTAAGATCTGTGTTTATGTATGTATTGAAATTCTGTGTTTGTGTATGTTTGTTTATGTATGTATTGAAATTCTGTGTATGTATTGAAGTTATGTGTTTATTAGTAGACATTTCTAAGTAAAAAATTGAGTGGGCAGATCTCCTAAGTTAACCCATTTGGTTTTTTCTTGTTGTTGTAAATTTGCTGCTTGGATGCGTAGCAACTTGTTCAGTGTCTCCAACTAGCTTTGTTGTCATTAATTAAACAAAAGTAAATTGGTTTTCCTAGTAATTGTATATAAATGTATGGTTATTTTCTCTTATTACTTCTACTTGCTAATTTATACTTTAATTGGATCCGTTCCACCGTTTAATGTTTTGTTTAGCAACTCTTATTAAAAAATTAGGGCGGAATTCCAAACCTTATACTACTAGCCTCAACTTGAATGTTGCTAATCTTATTCACAACAGTGAGTGGTCATTGGGCAACATAAGTTTGCCAAGCAGCATAAAGGAGGAGATTTTTAGCATTCAAATCCATAAAAATAAAGCTATAGATTTCTGGTGGTGGATTGCACATCGGCAAGGAAAATTTACCTTAAAATTAGCTTAGGAAGTTCCAAGGCCAGGAGGTGCAAAGTATGAATGGGCTGAGCATATTTGGAACAATGTGTGCTGTCCCAAAGTGTCATCATGTACATACTTTGCCACGCTCAAGACTGGGATGCTAACCGAGATCCTTACGCTGGGTAAACAACATAAGCATTTATCGATTATGAACTGTATTATTATTATTGAGGAATGCATTGATTGTTATTATAATGGAAATTGGATTTTATGGTATAGGTCTCTTACCACATAAGTAGAGCCTTCATGTTTAGGGCCAGGATTGGATACTCCAAGGAGAGTAAAATGGGAGAGGAAAGAAAACATTTTGGAACTATGTCCTTTTATCAAGCAGTTTCATATCTATAATGGGTGGCTCAACCGACAACCTTGGCGATGAAAATTCCAAAAGATTCATTTGATTTACGGTAGGGAGTAGAGTAGACGTTGCGAAAGAAGGTGTAGCAGATCCTTACATACATATATGTATATGGTGTGTGCGTGTATGTATGTGTATGCAAGGAAGGTTCTATGCTTCCAGATGGAAACCATATTCATGCTAATAAATAAGTGAACGAATCTCTTTCAGAGCATAAATTAAGATTATTGTTTGTGAATCATAATTTATTCTGATCCAATTGATTTTCAAAGTTGTTTATCATAATTGAAATGTAGTATAGTAGGTCTAATGAATATCTTAAACACACACACGCACCAACAATTGTACACTAGTTAGTTTTATATTCAAGGTCAAAAAATTAGGTTCAACCATACTAATCTAGAAAATATCTGTGATAATGAATTGCCCAAAAGAACTTGTCATTACCCACTTCTATGCCACTGCAAATAGGAGCATCAAGACAATTTGGCAGCTTGGATACTCGGGTTGAACATAGAATCAAGATCATTTTCTGAAGAAAAAGCACCATTGAAGCATTATAAACTAACAATTCTATTTCAATTTTAATAAACATAAATGTGGAACAAAGTAATTAAATTTACCATTAATTTGAGTTCTTCAGATTGCTTTGGAGTGGGATTTTTTCCATATAAGGTGGACTTTCAAGGAAGCAGCTCGTTATCCGTCTATCTTTCCTTGTGATTCTAAATCTTCTGCCATTCCTTCATGCTAGTGGAGTAGTTACCAATGAAAGCCTCATTGTTTGCTAACAATCTCTCTTTGCTCCTTGCCTCCATTGCTTGCTTTTTTACTGCTTCTTTATTTGTTTAGAAATGTTGGGCTTTTTATTAAAGATATTTTATATGGTTGTTTGTTTCAACCACAATAGTGCACTTATCGGCTTCTTGTGTGCCTGAAATAACTGGTGAATGGAGTCGGCTATATTAGTATTCGGGTTGAACATTAAATCTCATAATCATCAATTCATCATCATCTTATTCATTTTTATTACTGCAATCACACATAACTAAACTCCATCCTAAACTTTTGAAAGGCAACACAACAATGCTAACACATGTCTTCTTTGGAAAATTTAGCTACATAGAACCAAATAGAGTAGGAAAAATTGCTAAACAATACAAATGAAAACGAAAAAAAGGCCCGTAGTCCCGTACTACAAAAATGCAAAAGAAGCATCGTTTGAAAAAACATATACGCTTATGATGTGTACTAAAAATATAAAGAAACAAATAAAAAGACATAATATATAATACAAGGTTTGAAAGTGGATCTCATGCTAAAGTGTGCTTTATATATTAAATTAGATTGGAATAACTGAAATGAACCAACTAAGTTTATTAACATCTAATTTGTTAGTGTAAACGGGGATTCAGATTTACTTCTTGAGATGATGATAAAGGTCAATACAATTTTATAACAATAATAAAAGAAAATTTACCTATACGTTGACAAAGCAATCGATCTCCCGAAGTGGGAGTACTGCAGAATAACTTTGTTGATTATTCTGCCTTAGACTATTACAGATTGAAAATGAGAAATTAAAGGAAAATAGATTTGGGGATATATAAGAAACAATAAGATGCTTTTGGACAATATTTGGCAATTAAGCTTTTGGATAGTAGTGTGATCAGAAATTGGATAGAAGGTAAATTTATTTTTGCAAAGTAGTTCCAAATGACAAACATTTAATATTTAATATTTAACTTTTAATGATTGTGATTTAATATTTAGTATTTAATAATTCCAAGAAAATATATTTAGTATTTAATACAAAGTCGAACTCATAAAATTCAAGTACAAAATGAAAATAAACAAACAATTAAATCTAACTCATAATTGTAAATGTAAACAAACTAACCAATAATGCTTTTGCAATACACTCAGTTTTGCCTCAGTCCACATGCATGCTTCATCAATTTCTAGTCCTTTTAAATCTCTTTGAGAATTCATATTAAAGATAATATCATAACCTCCATAAGGTTATAATGATCTAACTTTAAGCATTATTCCTCACATGTAAAAGCATCCGCCAATTTATGATCGTCTTATAAGACCTAACAACACTACTCTAGAAGAACTATCCGACCGCAAGTGCAACATTCTTTCAATCATTTCCATCATCCCGTGAACATTTACGTCATCGTAAAACATATGCCGTTAGCGTCTTCAGGCTAAACGAGTCGTAGAATGACCACCGAAAGTACATCAAACTAGAGAAAGATTGTCTGTATCGACTACAATGTCAGCATCGTATTCTACTTGAATATAATCATACGCTTTTAGGAGGGGGTGTGTGTATCGGGTTATTTTTCTTTTATACGTTAAATATTAGTTTTATCTCTTATCATTTCTCATTCTAAATACAAAAATATTACATCTAAATTAATTAACATTGTATATATATATTATTAAAGAAATTGAAAGACTGTCAAAAAGCATGATAGCTAGCATTACACAGAAAAACTATGTTACTTATCAAATTTTCTAGCTACGTAGTGCATAATGGATCATTAAAATGATGTTTATCCCACATATATTAACTCACTGTATTATATAACAAACTTGACTACTGATGCATGCCAATGAAAAAGAAGCTAATAATCAAAAGTGGATCTAAAATATATGCTACAATTATACAGTGGGAAGACTAAATATGAAGCTGAATTATGTGCTGCAGACCAAACATCATCATCCTGAAGGAAGAGATGAATAACTTTCAATAGAACATGCATGACTGTAACAGCAAGCCATGAAAAAATACTGATTGAAATTGAATATAATGTGAAGCATGAATATCATTTTACTGAATGATGTTGTTGCTAGGTGTACTATATACACTAGCCTGAACTTCATGAACAAAATTGGCAGTACCTAAGACTGATAGGACTGATGTCGCTGGATTGTACTATAATATGGTTGAGACGGCCTGGAACCGCTATCCGAGTTATGCTGCAGGAAACCTGACATGACCTAAAGTTGTCCAATCCGAACAGGTGAACCTACGAACTGGTATGCTATATTGATATGAATATGTGGTTTTACATGTCAACTCCTGAAACTTGCTAATCCAGATGTTTCATTATAAAAAATAAATCGATTTTCCTTTTCATATAATTTTAAAAAAATTCCGAGTTTCCACAGTTAGGTAAGATATATGGATATACTTTATTTAGCGGCCGTGATTGGCGACGGTCGTCAACGGTCCGTCGAATTTTTCTGACGGCTAGCCATTTTATTATTTACCAGATTTAATAATTAATTTATTTAATTCCCATTATGTTTTAAAATATGTTTAAAAAACATACTAATTTAATTCCTAAAAAAATAAACAAGAAATTGTAGGACAACCATTTAACGTAACGATTGTTCTAATAGATTAAATTAGTATTTCTATGATCCGTCTTCGCGTAATTCGAATATTTAACATTATCGAAAATTTAACTTCCACGATCAATCTAAGTGACTTTTAGTTGGTCCATTGACCAACTTCAATAAAGTTAATTTTTTGTAACATTTTTATGAATTAAAATATTTTTTAGCCCATTGGATAATTAATAATGAATTTTTAACTGTAATTTCGATGATCTTTTTATATCCCAAATTCAACTATTCACAGCATTAACATTTTAAGTATTTGAGCTTAATGATGCAATATGTAGAGTAAATGTGATATTCCAAACATATGTGATGTCTTGGCACTCTAATATTTGCTTTTCTTTTTATATGCTTTGGAATCAAATATTTATGTAAGTTGCAATGCTCAAGTGCATACAAAATTGGATATACAAGAATAAATATATATAAAGTTAGGCTTCAATATTCAAGATTACATTGGTACAATATCAAGATTACATTGGTACAATATTTCTCTATCTACAGTTCAGATGAAATGTTCAAGTTCAACCACTGAGTCAAATGACTAATGTGCTGGTCTAAAGCAGTTCATTTCATTTACGTTAATCAACCACAAAATTTAGCAGCCAAAATCGTGACAGCTTGGTTACACCCTGTAATCACAATTAATGTTTCTTTGTAGTTAAAACTTAAAAGCTCCTACTGCCTACAAGTTTTTTGAACTGCAGATAGTAGTTGAAAAACAATGGTTACAATGCAAAATTGGGTCAACCTTAATTAGAATGCAAAGCAGCCAAACACTTGACAATTCTATAGACTGGTAACATTGGTTATTATCCACCTGCTAAAATACTAACATCTCTAACCAAACATTCTCGAATGCAGTAGGGACATGCAAACAAAAAATACAAAAAACTACATAAGCCGCTTCTTATTTCAAGAAATATAGTCAGCATTCATCATAAGACCAACTGTTTTGTTCATCATATATGAACAACATACATGTTCATTGAATATTTGTTCACGAGTACAAAACTTAGCACACAATGAAAAATAACAACAAATCATAGTTTATTGAATCCATACAGTGTAAGTAACAACATCACTAATCACATTCTGTAGGAAAAGTTTCAAAACCCCCCTGGTTTCTTTGGAAATCAAACTGCTGATTCTCTTCACACCACCCCTTCTGGCGGGGCGACGGATTGCAAGCTTGGTGATTCCCTGGATATTGTCGCGGAGGACCTTATGCAGGTAGCAGTTTAAGCCAGCAAAACCATATGTCGATTAGGCCTGCAAAACCATCCGCTCAGAAACTAAACAAAAATTGGTGTTCTATTACAAATTTATAATGATCATATTCGGTAAAATAAACATATGTTTAAGCTAAAGTACAATGATTATGCAACAAGTCAAACTATGTAGGATTATTAGCATATTTGTTTCTATGTACGTTTCCTATGTATATATGTAAATGGCGTGCATGTTTATGTAAAGGAAGGTTCTACACTTCCAATTAGAAACAATATTCATGCTAACAAAACAAGTGAGTGAATATATTCCAAAGCATGTAATTAGGATTAAAGTATGTGAACTAAAATTTATTCTGAACAGGTTGATTTTCAAAGTTTATAATAAAAGGTTAAATAGTAGGTCTAATAGATCCCATACATATATACTCACACTTCTATACAAGTTATTTTTATATTTAAGTTTGGGAAAGTCTATTTAGACACAATTGGTGACACAAATAATCTCCACCATTAGATTGCCTCCTGAATTCCACCTTTTCCATAAAGACAAAAAAATCCAATGGTCCAGATCTTTTGTGTCACCATTTTGTATTTAATTTTGTGTTCATATAGCCGGCCCTTTAAGTTTAGAAAACCATGCATCTTTCGACCATACTAATCTGGAAAATATCATTCATACTGAAATATCCAAAATAACTCGTCGTTACCTTCTTCTGTGCTGCTGTAAACAGGAGCGTCAAAACAAGCTGGCAGCTTGGATACTCGGGTTGAAAATTGAATCAATGTGACTTTCTGAAGAAAAAAAGCACCATATTTAAACACTATAAACAATTTCACTAAAGAATCTATTTCAACCTTAATAAAAACAAATAATATGGAAAAAATAAATTAAATTTACCATTTGAGTTCTTCTGTTTGCTTAGGGGCGAGTTTTTCCATTTTCGGTGGAATTTTCAGTCTGTCTTTCCTTGCAGCTTCTAATTCGTCTGGCTTTACTGCATGCAACTAGGGTAATCACCAATAAAAATCTCATTGTTCCTTTGCTCCCTTTTTGACCTCTTTCACCTCCTTCTTTCTTTGTTTCAAAATGTTTGTACAACTACAGAGATTCAAAAGTGACAGGAACACTACAGACAACTTGAGAGCATGGGTATTCGGGTTGAACATTAAATCTCATAATCATCAATTCATCATCATCTTCATCCTTGTTGCCCTCATCATTGTTGTTAACGCAATCATACATAAGTAATCTCCATCTTGATATTTTAAAAGGCAACATAACAATGCCGACACACGTCTTTTTGGAAAAATCTAGCTGCATAGAAGTTGATCAAACAAGAAAAATTACTAAATAATACAAAATAAAAATGAAAAAGAAAAAGCCTTTAGTCCAAGTAATGCAAAAAGGTTAAAGATTCATCAGTTGAAAAAATCATATATGCTTATGGTGTCTACTAAAAATAGAAAGAAATGAATAAAAAGACATGATGCATAATGCAAGTTTTGAAAGGGGATCTCATTATACAATTTGCTTTATATATTAGATTGGAATAAACCTAGTACACCTGTAGGGATATTCAAATCGTATCGATCATTTGTTATTATCAAAACCCATCAGCGCCTACATCAAAATTGAACGAATAAAACAAGTTTATTAACATCTAATTTCTTGGTGTAAACGGGGATTCTGATTTATACCTTGAGATGATAATACAGTTCAAATAAACTCACTCAACCATTATATACAAATTTTCAATCTTATAACAATAATAAAAGGAAATTTACCTTTATGTCGACTAAGCAATCAATCTCTCAAAGTGATAGTACTGCAGAATGGATTTGTCCTAGCATTTTACAGATTCAAAATTGAGAAAGTAAAAGAGAGCTGATTTGGGGATATATAAGAAACTGCTGAAAAAATCGAGAAAGGAGAAACACACGAGAAATACATTTTTGCTGCGTTGTTGGTAAGGGGTTTGTTGGAGGCAGATATATGGGCTCTTGGACTGTAGTGTGACAAGACAATTTTCAATAAAAGGGCCTCTAATCCAAAGTCAATAAATTTCCAGGCTAGCATAGATAAAAATAATAAAAAAAGTTTTACAGGTCATTCCGAATTTTCATCTCGAATTCTCGAAACCAAATTAAATCTACCAATTTCAACAGTAAAAAAATTCAAATCACCATCCATCAACTTAAATCAACATTTGACATCTAGCGCTCGATTTCAAACCCGACACTAAAATTATTAATTTATACTCTTGAATTTCAACAAGTTTCATGTTAAACCTAATTTAGGTCTGATTCAGTTCAAGTTATTTTAGTTTGAAGTAATGATTCGGTAAATAGACTTTGTGAATTTTTTTTAATGTTTATCTTTCAAACCAATACTAATTAAGTACAAATTAAACATGAGTGGAAAATGGGCACAAGGACAAACTTTGAAAAAAATTTAGACTGAAGAACAACAAGTTTCATTTTTAGGTTGAAGGACAAACTTTGAAAATAATTAGGCTGAAGGACAATGCTAGTTAGAACTAGCATTTTGTATAGTGTAAAAATTGAATTAAATGCTATTTAGAACTAGCATTTTGTATAGTGTAAAAACCGAATATAATACTAGTTAGAACTAGCATTGTCCTTCAGCCTAATTTTTCTCAAAATTTGTCCTTCAGCCAAAAAATGAATCTTGATGTCCTTAAGACAATTTTTTTTATCAAAGTTTGTCATTTTCCCTAATTCCCTCTTAAATATGCTTCAAGCTTAACTAGTATAGATTCAATATAGTAAAATAGCCTCAAATAAAAAATTAACTATTGAGTTATAAGGTAAATCATTTTTGGTTTCAAATAAGAAATACCGATTGTTATCAATTAAATTTTTAATTTTTTTTGAAGATTGAGCAGGGTTGACAGATCCCCTACCAGCTTTATTAAAAAGTAGGAAAAACCAAGGTTACAACACACACCAAAAGAAGCTAACAGGAAAAATAAAAAAGACAAGCAAGCGTAAAACAGAAAAACCCAAAAAAAAGAAAAAAAAACACAAAAGAGAAAACACAGGAGGCAAGAGAGAAGACCAAGACAGGTGAACAACACAATATTGTACGCAATCACCAAGGAGGGCAAGGATTGAATAAATTTTGTTCCTCAATATGGTGGCAGTGTTTCAGATAGCACTTTTGATATAATTTTTAACTATTTGTAAAATAACTTGTATCTATAAAAGAGTGTGTGTGATCTTCTTAATCATTATGAAATAAACTATTTATAGTTTTAAACTATTAGCAATTTCTTCTTGTTATCGTTTCTACATTTTATTTTTTCTTCAGTTGTTACTGGGTAATTTGGACTAAATAACTTGAATGGTGAATTTTAGTTTATGTTCATTAGCTTTACCAACATTGACAATATTTATTACTTTTCATTTTTTTGTCAAGGTATTGATTTTTTCCGTTGTAGATATATCATCTTCACACACACATATAGCATTAACATTGTATAGACTTATGAAACTATTATTATTGCTTACTTGTCAAATTGGGTAATTAATGTTACTTAACGAAAGAATGATTTAAGATCTCACAGCCTTGTACCCACAAATCATATAGTATAATGGTTCATGTTAATGCTTTAATCCAAATATGGTAACACATTTAACGAAGTTGTTCACTATTTATTCTTTATAGCAATTCTTTTTTACCCCTTATCATAACTTCATAAAATAAACCTTTTATCTTTCACCTTTTTTCCATTTATCATTTATCTTTATGTTTTATCTTCATGTATTTTTTTCATTTTATGAAAAAATGATTTTAAATGAAGAACAATCAATTATAAGGAAATGATAACGATAAAAGGTAAGAGAATTCATCGTTTTACTAAAGAAATTTAATAAATGATAAATGACCTTGAGACCAACTATTTTGAAGTGTTATTCTCTAAATTTATCACTTTGAATTATAAAGCCCATTAAGTGAAAATCTCAAATATAAAATGAGTTATATATTTTTTTATCTTTTATCTTTTCTCTTCTATCTTTAATAATTTAACTTCTATTGTATTGTATTAAAATTATATCAATTAGGAAAAGAAAATAGAAGTTATATGTCACGAACCATATTTTCGACCTCCGAAAATCTACCTTAATACGTCCACTATATAGAGCGCCGAGCAATCGAATGCCGGAAATACCAAATCATTAGGAAAAAGAAGAAAGAGGTAGAAAAAGAAAACAGAAACACCAACACAGAATCTCATAATCACAGCGAAACAATATATAATAGATAACAACTTATCTTTATACAAAAAGAACTATAACTGTTTTTGTACATTACATCATCAGAGTACAACATAAATCAATAGTACAATACTGGACAGTTATAATAACTTGTCCTCACAAACATGGAATATACAACATACCATACACAACGGAATAAAAGTCAAGTACATGTGATACGTCTCATCATCCAGCTCGTCTTCTGAGCTCCATAGCATCCTATCTTGTATCTGTAATACTCTGTCTGACTCGAGCATTATAATAAAATAACACCTGAGTCAATCTGGAAAACTAGCGTTAGAAAACACACTTGATTTGAATTATTTAAGTTATCAAAAATCCTTTGAAAATCAAAGGTATCTCGTAAGACCACGCCACACATAAACACGACGGGTTTTTACCTTACGATTACCAAAACATTTCATATCAAATCCTCTGATATTATAGTAGTGTCTAAATACAAATACTTATTCAAATAGCTGAAATGCTTGCATCTCACGTTCCAGCATAGTTGGGCACAATCAAAACCGTACATCACTTATTGGAGAATGGATTTCCATATGAATGACTAGGCACTGGGGTACCACCTGTCATAGTATATGTCTAGAATAGGTACCGAGGACCATGCCGAGATCGCCTACAACACAAGATCGCATTATCCCTAACCTGGATTGACCGAGTATGCTATCACTCCGAGTGTTCCCACCCTTTTTCGAGCTCCTTCCATAATCATAGTAATAATATCCGAGGGTATCTAGAAAGGTGATAAACATATCCTAATTGGGTGCTACCCACTTAGCCTTGTTGCATTCCCCCTGCTTTTTAGTCATTCTCAGTTGATGAGGCTAGAGGCTACGATTACCTTTTAACGAATTTTCTCTTAAAATGCTCATTGTCCTCCAATGACAATGTATTGATAGCATTCATCCATACAAGTCTGTTTCGGGTTTGAATGGAACCGAAGGCACTACTCCTACTACATCCATTTTGGAATCACCCTCAGGATTAGTAGCGATTAGCCCTTGCACTTCACTGCTCCATCTTCGACACCATGCCCTTGTCTTCATTTCGAAAATGCACTCGTTGGATCGAAGTGGTTTTCGGATAACTTATCTGATCCTGGTCTCTTCGAAACAACGTTCACTATTTCCTTTAAACTCAACTCCGGTTCTTTAGGAAATAAACAAACGGAAATAAGATCAGAGATCACCTCCTAACCGTTAGTGGACAGATTTCCTTATCAACGTCCTAGAAGAACGAAATGAGTTTACACGTACAATATAGCACCTCGAATGGTAATTGTACCATATAATCCCCGTGCTCCTTCTAGGTATTTCCAAAGTTATATTTTGGGACCAAATTTGATAGCCGGTTATTTAACTATCAAATAAAACAATCATTCAACCAAATATTCCATTTTCATACAGTAAACATTAAATCTCCTTTTAATTTAATTTTAAATACATTAATCTATTTATCCAAATTATCCATACTTATCTCATTGAATTTAGTAAATTTACAGACTATTTCTCAAAATATTTGAAAAACCTCTAAATTATAGTGGAAAGTACCACAGCGGTATCAAACCATGGATTCACTGCTCAATAATTACGTCTCTATCTCAAAGAAATCCAAAACTTAACTGCAGGCACTCACTACCTCCGATTTCGCCATGCGAGTATACCATTACTTCCCGAAAACTTTATTTAAAATTTTCAAAATAATATACTTATGAAATTTCTATAATAATTTTCCAAGTAAATTCTAAGCAGTTACTCTTTTAAAATAAGAGTTATTGTATAAAAATATATATTAATATAGAATAATTTATCTCTTAAATAATAATAATGATAAATTCTTTAAATACTAATTAACTCACTATAACTAACTTAATTAATATTTAGATATACTTTAAACAATCTTTAAATAACTAAATAGTTAATTTTCTGAAATATTCTTTAAACCCCGTATTAAACTGCCCAATCAAAAATCCTTCTTTCTAAAACAACTCAATTCCTCGATAGAATATATTTTTCAATTCCAATATAACCAGTCCAACATTTATATATCCCTTTCGATTTATTTCCAATTTGATTTACATCCGAATTCCATAAATTCCCCTTTTCACATTTCTAAAAATAAATCTACCATTTATTTTTAAAACGATTTACTCATCTCCTTATAAATCCAGACCGTGAATTTATAAATTTCAATTTATCCACTAATAAATACTTCACTTTATTTATAAACCCAGTTTATAAATTCCATAGTCTCGTTTCCCATTTTAAAACGTTTTCATAACACTTAATCGACTTTAATTCGATTTCTAAATTAAATTCAATTTCCAAATAATTTCTTAGTAACTCAACCATATTCCACTTTCCTTTTCATCATTTAAAACCTTATTTAAAATCTGGTATAGCAATTTCATATTCTATTTTCAAATTCCCCTATTTTATCTTTCCAACTATTTATAACTCGAATTTAAAAATAAACCATTTATACATATACCTTTTAAGTTCTATGATTTAAACCCTTTTATTTTCATTATTTAAAATTTTTATTTACAATATTCCAAAATCTCTATTTGCAATATTTCGAAATTATTAAATACAAAATCAAACTATTTATCTTTTTCCAAGTTCATTTCTTTTAATTTAACCAAATTTCACTATAATTATTTTACCTTCCATTTTCCCCTTTGTTTTCATTTAAAAATTCAATATTCATATTTATGGTATTTGAAAATATCAAAATCAATCCAGTAATACCATAGCATCCAATAAATTCAAATTGCACTATAATCCAATACAGATTATTTAAATAGATCATATATCAATATATATGAAATTAAATTCAACATTTTTGAGGAATCCATATGGATCCATTCAATCTGTTTCCCTGCATACACAGATGTTAATACAATATAAAATACCAATCCCACTTCGAGGGGGATATCGCGGTATATAGGGTCATCCGCTATTATGCGGGGCACATAGGGTCTCATTCCTTATATATATGCGGGAATATCAATCACTCCAATATATATACTACTGTATATAATACAACATCCAAACTGATAATAATTATCAAATTCAATCAATCAACCAATAATTAATTTTAACTACTTAAAATTAATTACGGTATTCCAAATTTGAGTGGGATTAACTTACTTTGATTTTTCTATCGCTTTCGCATTTCATTTCCGATTGAATCCGAACGCGTTTTAAAATGGTTTGAAAATTCCGAAGGCTCAAATTTTGTCCTGACCATTTTCTATGCGTAGGTGGTGGCACTACAATCCCATCGCCTCTCAAATCGTCCGAATCGGACCTTTTACGCATGAGATAAAAATTCTATAAGTTGAAGATAACTTAACTTAAACTTAAACATTAATTAAATTTAAATTTTAAATCCCATACCAAAAAAAACCAGCCCGCAACTTCAACTTCTTCCCTTTTCAAAAATCGCCTGCTCCTTCTAATCTTGCACGTGTGCACTGACACGTCCCCCACCGACCATTTATGGCCAATCAATCCCCCTCCGCTCGAGCTTCCTAATGGACCCCACAATATCGAGCTCGGCCCTCACCATCACATCGCGACCCCTAGCCCCTGTGCCATGAACCCATCAGATCGCATTCGTCTTCGAACCATCGCATCCCTCCAAACACACTTCCTCCGAAACCCCATGCCATCGAGAACCCCTGACTAGCTTCCGATCGAGCTAACTCCTCCTCTCTTTGCAAAATCCTCAAGCCCTATTTGAAATCCCCCCGATCCGACTTTACTAATGATCTCCAAAACTGCTGCCGCACCCATCAAAAATAATATCAGATTGAAGCCCACTTGAAAACGAGATTTTTAAAATTAACTCCATGATTTTTAGTTTAGTATTGGAGGAGGAACGAATTTTTGAAGTTGGCTTCTTTTTTTATACTTTTGAACTGTTCGGCTGCATTTTAAAAAGGGAGGAGACGTGACTTTTTGAAACGGAGTTGGCATGTAGAATGTTATCTATAGTGATTTGAAGAGAGGCGAGAAAGTTCTGATGTGAAATATCTTGACCAGTCAACATATACAAATATATATATTATTTAAATTTAAATCATCTCAAATTCACAGCTTAAAATCTTGACCTCCTATCGAGGCGTGCTGCTAGACATCTATAATGTTATACCCCTATTCTGAATGCAATGGAAAAGGTTTCGAGTCCTAATTCGATCGTATGGAGAAGATAGCTACTTGGACCCAATTATTATATTGAATTTTCGATATAGATTTCAGCGCGTTTATATCCCGTATGACCAAACAATAACTCCAAACGCTACGAAATTTAAAATCCGATAATAATACACTATTATGGATCTAATGGAAATTGTTTCGTCAAATTCCGAGACTGTGCCCCGGAAGGCTATTTTTAAATGTAAATTTAAACTACATATTTTTAAAACTGAACAAATCACTTTTAAATCCAATTTAAAAAGTTTTATTATCTTCCTTATTATAAATATAAATTTTATAAACTTTTAAATTATTTTTAACAAGCATAAAACTCAAGATTCAATAATTTAGCCAATTTCCAATTATTAAATCCAATAATTTAATTATCCAATAAATGGTTATATTTGAAATTCAAGTTAAAAATTAACTATTAAATATTTAAAATCAATTAAATATTCCAATTTCAAATATCCAAAACTCCAGGTTATTACATTCCTCCGCCTTATAAGAATTTCGTCCTTGAAATTGCTAGGTAAGAAGAGTGGTCCAAAACCCGATAACTAATTTCCAAAACCACACAGTTTAACAATTTTCCCGAATCAATTTATTGAAACTACGTTACCACTCCTACTAATCTCCGAATTAATCTATAGATTAAAATTAATATTATTCCCTCAGTCATTCAAATTATAATTTTAAACCAAATTTTAAATTATCGCGTTTTCTTCAAAAAATTCTAACTCCTTAAATTTTTGAAAAAATTCAGCAGCGTCTCCTTTGCACGGCTTGATCGAAAAAAATACAAAATTCCTCTACGGCCCCAAATCATCAAAAGAAAATGAGAGCAAGTGGCTTAATCAGAAAATCATCAATTTTATACAACAATTTAAACACATACTATTTGTCGGGCAATTACATTTTACTTCTGAAATCGAAGACATCAGTTTATCTTTTGCTTTTTAATTACCTACACCTTATTTACCAATAATATCCAATCACATAATTCAAAATCATTTTATTTATTTCTTTTCAATTTCCAATATTCATTTCACCAAAACCCGTATGATGTACATATATCATTCGTATGCAAAATCAAATCTGATCGCTTACTCGATCACAAAATTTCACTTTCGAACTAGTATTGTTCACACGACCCTCTAGTGCGGACTCAGATCTGGCTCCTTGATCAGAAACCGTCATCCTCCTTGCATAGGCATATACTATGATAGAGAATTTCAGAATCAATCAAAAATCCACATCCAGGGTTTGCCGTCGAAAATCGAGTGAAAAATCCCAACTCGGATCGATATAACTATCTCGAAATTCTGTGCTCGAACCTGGATCAAATCGTTATGTGAATAAACAATATACGTACAACTTACGTATTAATTTCCAATTAATTTTTAGCTATTTCAATTTTTTTTATTCACATTTATTTCCTTTTTATTCAATTATTCTCCAACCATTATTCACACTTCTTATTCAATCTGTATTCAAATATTTACTTAGTATATATCTCAAGTTCCAATTCCACTTAATATTTTCCTCTTTAAATTTCTTATTTCAATCATAAACTTTATACAAAACTCCTTATACTTATTACCACTTCACAACTTAATTTTATATCCATTTATTCAAATTCAATTCCCAATTTCTATTTGACCCAAATTATCTCCAAATCTTAAATATTGAATTTCATTAACCATATCCCATTCCATGTTTAATTCACTTGTTTATTTTAAATTAGTCTCATGTACTAATTTATTTCCAATCAAATTCAATTTCAAATTCATTTAACTTACCAATTCAATTAATTAGTTCATTTCATAACCTTATTTCAAATCTCAATAAATTTTATTTCCAAACTTTTATCTCCTTTAGTCCACTCGAACTAATTCTTCAGTCCATTTTATTTAACATAATTCAAATTGAATATCATTCCAATATTCAGTTTTAATGCCATTTACTTAAAAATTAAATCAATTTGTTCCTCCACTAATTTATTCCAACTTAATAAATTCTATTTCAATAGCTATTTCCATTTGGCCTACTTAGGCTCAATTTCTCCAATTCACTCTTATTTAACTTAGTTCAAGTTAATTTCCATTTCAATTCAAATTTCAAAATTTTTTAAGTTATCAAACTTACTAATATTCTATTCACCAATTTCTTCCAATTCACTTCATTTAATTGATTTAGTTTACTAATTTATTTCATTATCACACTTGTTTCCATTTAACTCTTTTCAAGTTAAATTCCATTCCAAACAAATTTAAAATTCTTATAAGTTATAAAACTATTTTATCTTATTTTCCAAATAAATTTTTAGATCAAATCCCAGAGTTTTAAACAATTACTTAATATTTCAAAATCATTTTTGAAATCATATATATCCAAAATCCTTTGGTATATCAAATTATTCTTTGAATTTCAAATCAAATCAGTTTTGCAAACAAATTCCAATTCAACCATTCAGGTAGCAATCCCTCCCTTGGAAACTCGAAAATGAACATCGATGATGCTTCAATCATCATCGAAATTATTTTCCAACTACCGAAATATGCTTTTATTCTTTTAAAAAAACATTTTTTTAAAAATATTTGTATACCAAATATTTCCTAAAAAACATCACCATATTTTCCCAAGACTTCGAAAATCATTTTCAAATCCACGGGATTAAAATTTCCAAATTTCCAATTTCCAATTTCCATCCTTTAATTCTTTTATAAATCATTTTTGTAAACCATATCATCTTTAAATATTCCTCTAGAATACCTTTTCATTTCAAATTATAAATCACATTTATAAACTCATATTTAAAAATTCCATTATTATCATATGGATTAATTTCTTAATGTTTGGTTATAACATCAATTTCTTATCCAATTTCCCCATCAACAATGATAGTAATTTAATATTATCATTTTCTAACAACCAAGCACACCATATACACTATAATAATTTACGAAAATTATTCCTTTTATATATAAAATAATTTGGGTAAAATTATTTCATTTACCTCATTTTAAAACAATACCGTGTCGAATTGTTCTATTATAGTGTTTAGAGATCCTTATCAATAACGTTAATTACTCGTATTGACCAGAATCCATAAGCCACTTAACAAACCAATCAACACAATATAATTTTTTTTATATTCACTAACAAATACGCGCTCATATCTATTAATACACTCAGGCTCATTCTAGAGTGCTACTAACGCTATTTCTAAAGAGTAACCCCCACCAGAGCCAATGTTCTCGCTTAACCTTCAGCTCTGATACAGAATGTCATGAACCAGATTCTCGACCTCCGAAAATCAACATCAATACGTCCATTGTATAAAATGCCGAACAATCGAATGCCGAAAATACCAGATCATTAGGGAAAAGAAGAAAGAGGTAGAAGTAGAAAATAGAAACACCAACACATAATCTCACAATCGCAGCGGAACAATATATAATAGATAATAACTGATCTTTATACAAAAAGAACTATAACTATTTTTATACATTACATCATCAGAGTACAACACAAATCAATAGTACAATACTAGACAATTATAATAACTTGTCCTCACAAACGTTGAATATACAACATACCATATACATCGGAATAAAAGTCAAGTACGTGTGATACGTCTCGTCATCCAGCTCATCTCCTGAGCTCCATAGCATCCTATCCTATATCTGTAATACTCGGTCTGACTCGAGCATTACAATAAAATAACACCCGAGTCAGTCTAGAAAACCAGCGTGAGAAAACATACTCAATTTGAATTATTTAAGTTATCCAAAATCCTTTGAAAATCAAAGGTATATCGTAAGACCATGCCACACATAAACATTACGGGTTTTACCTTACGATAACCAAAACATTTCATATCAAATTCTTTAATATTATAGTAGTGTCCAAATAAAATACTTATTCAAATAGCTGAAATGCTTGCATCTCAAGTTCCCGCACAGTTGGGCACGATCTAAACCGTATGACGCTTATTGGAGAATGGATTTTCATACGAATGACTAGGCACTGGGGTACCACCTGTCATAGTACACGTCTAGAATAGCGTACTGAGGACCATACCGGGATCCCTACAACATAAGACCGAACTATCCCCGACCTAGATAGACCGAGTATGCTATCACCTCGGGTGTTCCCACCCTTTTCCGAGCTCCTTCCATAATCGTAGTAATAATATCCGAGGGTATCTAGAAAGGTTATAAACATACCCTAATTGGGTGCTACCCACTTAGCCTCGCTGCATTCCCCCTGCTTTTCAGTCATTCCCGATTGATGAGGCTAGAGGCTACGATTACCTTTTAAGGAATTTTCTCTTAGAATTCTCATTGTCTTCCAATGATAATGTACTGGTAGCATTTATCTATATAAGTCTGTTTCGGGTTTGAACGGAACTGAAGGCACTACTCTTACTACATCCATTTTGGAATCACCCTCTGGATTAGTAGCGATTAGCCCTCGCACTTCACTTCTCCATCTTTGAATCAATGCCCTTTTCTTCATTTCGAAAACGTACTAGTTGGATCGAAGTGGTTTTCGGATAACTTATCTGATCTCAGTCTCTTCGAAACAACGTTTGCTATTTTCGATAAACTCGACCCCGGTTCTTTAGGAAATAAACAGACAAAAATAAGATCGAAGATCACCTCCTAACAGTTAATGGATGGATTTCCTTATCAACGTCCTAGAAGAACGAAACAAGTTTACACGTACAGTATAGCACCTCGAACGGTAACTGTACCATATAATCCTCATGCTCTGTCTAGGTATTTCCAAAGTTATATTTTGGGTCCAAATTTGATAGCCGGTTATTTAACTATCAAATAAAACAATCATTCAACCAAATATTCCATTTTCCACTGAAAACAATAAATCTCCTTTTAATTTAATTTTAAATACATTAATCTCTTTATCTAAATTATACAGACTTATCTCATTGAATTTAGTAAATTTACATACTATTTCTCAAAATATTTGAAAACCCTTTAAATTATGGTGGAAAGTACCACAACGGTGTTAAACCATGGATTCACAGCTCAATGGTTACGTCTCTATCCTAGAGAAATCCAAAACTTAACTGTAGGCACTCACTGCCTTCGATTTCGCCATGCGAGTATACCATTACTTCCCGAAAACTTTATTTAAAAATTTTAAAAATAATATACTTATGAAATTTCTATAATAATTTTCCAAGTAAATTATATGCAGTTACCCTTTTAAAATAAGAGATATTATATAAAGAAATATAGAATAATTTATCTCTTAAATAATAATACTGATAAATTCTTTAAATAATAATTAACTCACTATAACTAACTTAATTAATATTTATACATACTTTAAACAATCTTTAAACAACTAGACAATTAATTTTCTGAAATATTCTTTAAACCCCCTTTTAAACTGCCCATTCAAAAATCCTTCTTTTTAAAACAACTCAATTCCTCGATAAAATATATTTTCCAATTCTAATATAACACATTTATAAATCCCTTTCGATTTATTTTCAATTTGATTTACATCCCAATTTCGTAAATTCCCCTTTTCACATATTTAAAAATAAATCTACCATTTATTTTTAAAACGATTTACCAATCTCCTTATTAATCCCCACTGTGAATTTATAAATTTCAATTTATCCACTAATAAATACTTCACTTTGTTTATAAACCCAGTTTATAAATTCCATAGTCTCATTTCCATTTTAAAACGTTTTCATAACAATTAATCGACTTTAATTCGATTTCTAAATTAAATTCCATTTCCAAATAATTTCTTAGTAACCCAACCATATTCCACTTTCCTTTTCATCATTTAAAACCTTATTTAAAATCAGGAAAAACAATTTCATATTCTATTTTCAAATTCCTCTATTTTATCTTTCCAACTATTTAAAACTCAAATTTAAAAATAAACCCTTTAAACTTAACAAAAACCGTTTAAGTTCTATTATTTAAACCCTTTTATTTTCATTATTAAAAATTCTATTTACAATATTCCAAAATCCCTATTTGCAATATTCCAAAATTATTAAATAAAAATTTAAATCAATCTATTTATCTTTTTCCAAATTCATTTCTTTTAATTTACCAAAATTTCACTATAATTATTTTACCTTCCATTTTCCCCTTTGTTTTCTTTTAAAAATTCAATATTCATATTTATGGTATTTTAAAATACCAAAATATATCCAGTAATACCATAACATCCAATAAATTCAAATTGCATAATAATCCACTACAGATTATTTAAATGGATCATATATTAATACATATGAAATTAAATTTAAATTTTTTGAGGAATCTAGTTGGATCCCTCAACCTGTTTCCCTGCATCCACAAATGTTAATACAATATAAAATACCAATCCCACTTCGAGGGAGATATAGTGGTATATAGGGTCATCCGCTATTATGCGGGGCGCATAGGGTCTCATTCCCTATATATATGTGGGAATATCAATCACTCCAATATATATGTACTACTGTATATAATATAACATCCAGACTAATAATAATTATCAATTTCAATCAATCAACCAATAATTAATTTTAACTTCTTAAAATTAATTGTGGTATTCCAAATTTGAGTGAGATTAACTCACTTTGATTTTTCTTTCGCTTTCACGTTTCATTTCTGATTGAATCCGAACACGTTTTCAAATTGTCTGAAAATTCTGGAGGCTCAAATTTCATCCAACTCATTTTCTATGCGTAGATGGTGGCACTACAATCCCATTGCCTCTCGAATTGTCCGAATTTGACCTCGTACGCATGAGATGAAAATTTTATAAGTTGAAGATAACTTAACTTAAACTTAAACATTAATTAAACTTAAATTTTAAAACCCATACCAAAAAAACAAAACCGGCCCACAAATTCATCTTCTCCCCCTTTTGAAAATTGCCCACTCCTCGTAATCGTGCACGCGTGCACTGACAACCCCCTCATCGACCACCTACGTCCAATCAATCCCCTTTGCTCGAGCTTCCCAATGGACCCCACAATATCGAGCTCGGCCCTCACCATCACATCACGACCCTAGCCCCTGTGCCATGAACCCATCAGGTCGCGCTCGTCTTTGAACCATCGCATCCCCCCAAACACACTGCCTCCGAAGCCCCACCCCAGTGAGAACCCCAGACCAGCGTCCTATCGAGCCAACTCCTCCTCTATTCGTAAAAACCCCAAGCCCTAGTCGAAACCCCCCCATTTGACTTTACTGATGATCTCCAAAACCGCCGCCGCACCCATCAAAAATTATATCAGATTGAAGCCCACTTGAAAATGAGATTTTTAAAATTAACTCCATGATTTTTAGTTTAGTATTGGAGGAGGAACGAATTTTCGAAGTTAGCTTCTTTTTTATACTTTTGAACTGTTCGACTGCTTTTTAAAGAGGGAGGAGACGCGACTTTTTGAAAAGGAGTTGATGTGTAGAATGTTATCTAAAGTGATTTGAAGAGAGGTGAGAAAGTTTTAATGTGAAATATCCTGACCAGTCAACATATACAAATATATATATATATGTATGTATATGTGTATATATATATTATTTAAATTTAAATCGTCTCTGTTGAATATGCTAGTATATGATTTTTGTTTGATGATAATAAATATATATATATATATATTCATTTAAATGTATTTGTTACTGTACTATTTTATTAAATAAACATTTGCTGGATAAAATAAATAACATAGAATTTAAATTCAAACAGATATTTTATTCAAACAAATATTTTATTACAATTTTGAATAGTACAAAATTTGAGCTCTCACTATATATACAACATTCAAATTACAACCCAATTTTTCACTATACAATTATCATTTACATTAGCATCTCACTACATATCACTCATTCACTCGTATTTTATCTTCGACTTTACTCCAGCCTGAATCTAGCATCCGAGTTATCTACAAAATAAACACCGATGTAGTAAAATTGAAAGAGAAATATTTTTGCAGTGTAAAATAAAATGGGTTTTTGAAAATATTATTTGCCTCAGTTATTTGGGTTGTTCGTCATTATATTTATTATGAATTCATCATACACGAATAGCTTGTGACATGCATAGTGCATCACTGTACATGCCACAACGCCATGCACACTGATACACACTTGATAAAACTGCAGGGACATGTGAGCACAAGGTCAAACCAGAGCCGAGCTTAGATTTAACTCAGGTGCAATACAAATACATCACAAAATTATCGAGTACAAGTTCTCATGCAACAAGAATCCAAAACTAATATAAAACAAGCCTTGACCAAAAATTCAACGAGTACACATGAAAATAACTCAACCATTCAAATTCAAGGCAAGTGCAACCCGAAGCAAAAAAGCTATGCTAGAGAATACAAAAGTGTAACCATCAAATAACAACAAAACTGCACAGTCAAGTCCAAATGCAAGCATATGGAATCAAGTGCAGACCACATGAAACAGTAGCAAGTTCACATCAAACCAAGTGGATAGGCGCAATAATTATACACATATATACATACATATCTATGTATATACATGTTTGTATGTGCATAGTTTTTTTAACAGCAGCAACAAGAACAAGGAAGCGGAGAAAAGCACAAACTTAAAATCAAATGTGCAAAACCAAAATGTAGTCAGATATACACACCAAGGAACAACACTATATACATATATGTACTATGCATACATATGGAACCAGACCTGGCAACAATGGAACCAGACCAAGCTAATGAACGAAAATGTCAATTACACCAAGTTAGTGCACATGAGTCAGAGAAGATAATCTCACCATATCTGTACAATGAGGATAGATTCGAGTACACATAAAGACATCAAGAACCAAACATATGCAGCAAATTTAACAGTGCAACCAAGTGCACAAACCAAAGTGACAAATATATGAAAGTGAAGAGGACAAAACCAGATGATGTACATGTGAAGCAACTCAACAGACTTAAGTGAATATGCAACAGAGATGTGTGCATACACATTGAAACCATACTCAATTCAACATACAACAGACATGAACCAAAGACAAGAATTGAAGAGGAATAAAGTCAAATCGATCTAACAGTTAACATAGAGCCTCAACAAAATATACAAGTGAAATCATGTATGCAGTGACAACAAGGGCTGCAACAAGACTCAAGTGAAACCGAGTGCAATATCAAGCAAAACAACACTGCAACCAGACTTAAACTAAATCATACAAATGCTTGTAGTTGAAGTAATAAAAACAGTTTGATAAGTCAAGGCAGAGATTAAAGAACACAAAAAAAGCCGTGAGTCAAACATTTTCAAAAAGAGGTATATACAGTAAATTGAACCAAGTCAATTATCTAAAATTCAAATGACATGCTCAAGAAATCGATAAACAATTCATAAGAGGAACAAATTCAAATCAAAGGAGCATAAAGAACGAAACTAAATCCAAAGACAGATGATAACACGTATGAACGAAAAATCAAAAAACCAAACAAGCCGTGGTAATCAAGCAAGGACATCAGAAAAATATTCGAAATTGAACTGGTCAGGATCAATCAAAAGCAACCAATCAAAATTGAACGGCCAAGCTAAAATTATTAGACGAATTCAAATAATACATTCGATCGAAAATTTAGGGAATTAAACCCTATAAATACCATCAACATCATCGGCATACAGAAAAATCGAGTTCAAGCGTATCAACGAGATTAACAAAGAATATCACGTACCAATTTAGTTCGAACTTGATAAAATTGGAGCGATCGAAATCATATCACAACTAGAGGATCGATTGTCCAAGAAAAACAGAGAAAATAATCACTGCAATTGATAAGATACAGGCGGCGTTTCCAGTTTCACAGAAGCCCTAATTTTCAGAAAGAAAGAGGAACATCGAGGCAGCCATTTTCACGAAGGAGAGGATACGGCCGATAATATAAAAAGAAAAGGGGGAATTTTTTTTACTGTGTTTTGTTTTGAGCTGGCATAAAATTTCCTTTGAGCTTTTAATTTTTAAATTAGGGTTTCTATTTTTTGTTTGGTGTTTAGTTTTTATTTGTAATTTACTTCTAAACTTTTATAGAATTTTAGTCGTGTGACTAGGGGACGAACTACGGTGGTGTAGTTTGAGAATTCGCAACTCAGTGGCTGAGTTGTGGCAGGGTTTTGAGCATAGAGTTAGGTTAGTCGATTGTGGGTGTCGCAAGTTTACGTGTGTAAGCGTTTGGCTACTTAATTTCTAGTAGAAACCTTGGGGCAGCACGTAGGCAGCGTTTTGCCGAAGCTAAGTAAATCTGTGTTATTCTATTTCTGCTTTTATTATTCTGCTATTATCTGTGATGCTATTATTGTTCTATATATTTCCGCATTAATTTTTATAATTATTAGTATCGCCCTATTCACCCTCTTCTAGGGTGAAATCGATCCTACAGTCTCGAATTCGCAGCTTAAAATCTTGACCTCCTATCGAGGCATGTCGCTAGACGTTTAATGTTATACTCCTATTCCGAATGTAATGGAAAAGGTTTCGAGTCCTAATTCGATCATATGGAGAAGATAGCTTTTTGGACCCAATTATTATATTGAATTTTCAATATAGATTTCAGCGCGTTTATATCCCATACGACCAAACGATAACTCCAAACGCTACAAAATTTGAAATCCAATAATAATACACTATTACGGATCCAATGGAATAGGTTTCGTCAAAATCCAAGACTGTGCCCCCAAAAGGCTATTTTTAAATGTAATTTAAACGATATATTTTTAAAACTGAACAAATCACTTTTAAATCCAATTCAAAAAGTTTTATTATCTTTCTTATTATAAATATAAATTTTATAAACCTTTAAATTAATTTTAACAAGCTTAAAACTCAAGAGTCAATAATTTAGCCAATTTCTAATTATTAAATCCAATAATTTAATTATCCAATAAATTGTTATATTTGAAATTCAAGTTAAAAATTAACTATTAAATATTTAAAATCAATTAAATATTCCAATTTCAAATATCCAAAATTCTAGGTCGTTACATTATAAGTTTGTCGTCTCTTATTTAATATCAGTTTTGTGTATCATATTGATAATTCTTGTATCATACATATAAAATGAGTAATTTTGTTATAGATGTAACACAATTGAATTAGACTTATATTTATTAAAAACACTATCTTTTTGAGAAAATATACAAGAATTATATTAATGGAAAAAAATATTTTTTTATCTCTTATGAAAAGCGATAAAGAAATTTATCTTTGAGAAAAATAAAGGGTTTGTGAAAAAAGGTAAATGAATTTATCATTTTTAGAATTACAAATATATTTTTATGAAAAAAGATAAAATAATTTATAGATAAAGGTAAAAATATTTATCCTTATGGGAAAATAACTCAAAGAATATTATTGTAATTTCACTAGGATAACAAATTTATCAGTTTATGAAATAAACAAAGCACGATAATTTTTTTGTCTTTTCTATCTACTAGAATGGAAAATGAAATGTTTTGGCTTTATCTAAAACATTTTCATTAGACCACCCTCCAAAAGTAAGTTGTCCAAGTCAACCCAATCGAAAGGGGGTTTCGAAGGGAGTTATCACTTCTGATAATCTTCTTTTGAAGAGTAAACGATATTTATTGTTAACTACATAGTTTTGGGGATTTTGACAAGTTTTCTTGTTAACATATATATAATCCTATTCAACCACATTTAATTTGATATAAATGTTTTTTAATTTTCTAAATATCGTAATTAACTTTTAGTATTTTTTAAAATTGTTTCTACTATTGTGGGCTTGACTTACTTGCCTGATTGCTTGAAATATGAGATAGTGGATTAGGATGAGGGCTTTGGGCTTAAAATTGGGCCTAGATTAGCAGTTTCTTTTTTGATCCAGTGTTGTTTTATTTTTGGTTGGGTTCTATAATATATTTCCATTTTCTTTTATGTGCCAAATACATCAATTTAAATGTCCAATTTTTTTATCATACAGTATTAGCATTTCAAACTTGAGCTTGCCGGTGCAATGTGTAAAGTAAATGTGATATTTACAAACATGCATGCATGTTTAGCACTTTAATATTTTTCTGTTCTTTTTATACGCTTTGGAATCAGATATTTATGTACATTGCAATGTTCAAGTGCATACAAAATTGGATACACAAGAATAAATATATAAAATTAGGCATCGACACTTAAGATTAGATTGGTACAATATTCCCATAGTCAACAGTTCAAATAAATGTTCAATTTCAACTACCGAGTCAAATGACTTTTGTACTGATCAGAAGCAGTTAAGTTCATGTATGTGAACTAGTCATTGAAACAAAATATAGCAGCTTAAACAGTAACGGCTTCCTTAGTTATGCCCTATAACCACAATTATCGTTTATGTGTAGTTTAAACTTTAAAGCTTCTATCGCCTCAAAGTTTTTTGAATTGCAAATAGTAGTTAGATAACAGGAGTTGCAATGCAAAATAGGGTCAACACCCAAAAATATTAACACTTGATAGTTGAAAAACATTAGTTGGAAAACACTTGATAGTTCTATAGACTACTCATTATGCACCTGCTAAAATATTAACATCTCTAACCAAATATTACAAATGTAGTTGGGATATGCAAACGCAGTACAAACTACTACATAACATAAGTCACTACTCATTTCAAGAAAAATAGTCAGTATACATTAAAAGACGGACTGATTTATTCATCATATATGAAGTACATACATGTTCACTAAAAATTTCATTAGGGGTACATTGCACACCAAAAATTACAATAAATCATAGTTTATTAAATCCATAGTGTCCTCGCCTGCCTCTTCAAAGCATAAACAACATACGTTGTTGTCACTGTCTTCCTCCTTGCGAGCTCAGAGTAAGTAACAACATTTGGAATCACATTTTGTCGGAAAAGTTTCAAAACCTCCCTAGTTTCTTCGAAAATCAAACCACTGATTCTCTTCACACCACCCCTTTTGGCGAGGCGATGGATTGCAGGCTTGGTGATTCCCTAGATGTTGTCGCGGAGGACCTTATGTAGTTAGCAGTTTAAGCCAGCAATACAATATGTCGATCAGGCCTGCAAAATTATCCTAAAAGTGCTTAGAAACTAAACAAAAATTGTTGTTCTATTACAGATTTATAATGATCATATTCGGTAAAATAAACATATGTTTTAAGCTAAAGTACAATGATTATGCAACAAGTTATACAATGTATGATTATTAGCATATTTGTTTCTATGAACGTTTCATATGTATATATGTAAATGGCGTGCATGTCTATATAAAGTAAGGTTCTACAATTCCAATTAGAAACAATATTCATGTTAAAAAAACAAGTGAGTGAATATATTTCAAAGCATATAATTAAGATTGAAGTATGTGAATTAAAATTTATTCTCAACAGGTTGATTTTCAAAGTGTATAATAAAATGTTAAATAGTAGGTCTAATAAATACCATACATATATACATGCACTTCTATATAAGTTAGTTTTATATTTAAGTTTAAAAAATCATGCATCTTTCGAACATACTAATCTAGAAAATATCTTTCATACTAAATTAACTAAAGAACTAGTCATTAACTTCTTCAGTGCCACTGCAAACAGGAGCATCAAAACAAGTTGACAACTTGGATACACGAATTGAACATTGAATAAAAATGACTTTCTGAAGAGAAAAAGCACCATATTCAGACATTATAAACAATTTCACACACAAATCTATTTCAATCTTTAATAAAGACTAAAAATATGGAATAAATAGGTTAAATTTACCGTTTGAGTTCTTCAGTTAATTTGCTTAGGAACGAGTTTTTCCATTTTCAGTGGAATTTTCGGTCTGTCTTTCCGTGCAGTTTTTAATACATCTGCCTTTCATTCATGCAAATAGAGCAGTTATCGGTAAAACTCACTTTATTTGTTAATAATTTATCTTTGTTCCTTTGCTCCATTGCTTGCCTTTTCTTTTTTCCTTCTTCTTTCTCAGTTTCAAAATGTTTGTACAACAATCGTGATTCAACAGTGACAGGAACGTTGCAGACAACTTAAGAGCATGGGTATTCGGGTTGAACATTAAATCTCATAATCAGCAATTCATTATTATCTTTATCCTTATTGTCCTCATCATTGTTGTTAACACAATCATACATAAGTAATCGCTATCTTGATCTTTTGAAAGGCAACATAACAATGCCGACACATGTCTTTTTATAAAATCTAGCTGCATAGAACTTAATCGAGCAAGAAAATTTACTAAACAATATAGATTAAAAAAGAAAAAGCTCTTAGTCCAAGTACTGCAAAAATGTGAAAGGTTCATTAGTTGAAAAAAAACATACATGCTTATGATGTCTACTAAAAATAGAAAGAAATAAATAAAAAGGCATAATATATAACGCAAGGTTTGAAAGTGGATCTCATTATGTAATTTGCTTTATATATTAGATTGGAATAAACCTACTGCACCTGTAGCTGACATTAACCAAATAATTAAGAATATGTTTAGTTTTCCACTACAGGGATATTAAAATCGTATCGTTCATTTGTTATTATCAAAACCCATCAAAGCCTATATCAAAATTGGATGGAATAAAGTAAGTTTATTAACATCTAATTTCTTAGTGTAAACAGGGGATTCAGATTTACACCGTGAGATGATAATATAGGATGATAATATAGGTCAAATAAGCTCATCCACCATTATACTAATTTACAATCTTATAACAATAATAAAAGGAAATTTACCTATATGTCGACAAAGCAAATAATCTCTCGAAGTGGTGTAATGCTCTTGTTTCTTGGCAGCTTGAGATCTGGTAGTGGTCATGTTGTGAAGGTGGAGATGGGAAGAGTGTGGCTATTGTATGATCAGAGAGTAGGTGAAATAGAGGAAGAGAACAGAAAGGTGATGCTGTGGGTTTATGCAAACACAAGAAAGATGTGAAACCATGAGTTGCTGGTGAATGAACAGAAGGAAATTAAGTAGTAACAGAACGAGAATGAACACAGAGACTTAAAAGAAAAAACTGGTAATTTTTATTCAGTTCTCACATATCATCATTTACATGCATACTTATGGCTATATATACAGAACCATTTTCAACTAGCCGTTACATGCCAGCTAATAATATCATATTTGCCAACTCATCATTATTTGACTGATTCTACATGACAGATACAAACATGCACATATGTGCATGTGTGCACGTGCATAGCCCTGTGTTCCTTCCTTGACCAAAACTAAGTATCTTCCAGTGTCTTCTTCTCTCTCTGCAACACTTCT
This sequence comes from Allium fistulosum, assembly GCA_030737815.1. NCBI lineage: Eukaryota > Viridiplantae > Streptophyta > Magnoliopsida > Asparagales > Amaryllidaceae > Allium > Allium fistulosum. Next base: position 286,406,237 of record CM060907.1, on the reverse strand, counting down.
GATTCTCCATAAACTATAGGATTAGTTGCTAACGAATGGGGTAGAGTATCTTTCTTCATTGTTGAAACTGTTTGATGAATTGTCTCTTCATCTGAGCGTCCATCAGGTGTTCGATGAAATGTTTGGTTGTAACAATTCCCTCCCCCATTAAAAAGAGACCTTGTCTCAAGGTCTAGAGTGGGAAACCTCTTTACCAAAGGCCAGTAGTCCTCCCAAGTTGCATCTAGCATAGGTTTGTTTTTCCATTTGATTAGAGCTTTTACCACTGCCTTGTTATTTCTAGGGATAAGTCTTCGACCCAAAATTTTTTCTGGTTCATCAACTAATTGTTCCTTTGCTGATGGTATTTCATGTTGAACAGTGATATGTGAGCTTATTTTCTTTTCTAACCGGCTGACATGAAAAACTGGGTGAATCTGTGATGATTTTGGAAGTTCTAGTTTATAAGCCACCTTGCTAATTTTCTTAATTATTTTGTAGGGCCCGTAGAATTTAGGTGAGAGCTTTGTAGTCTTGGTTGAATTGACTGATATCTATCTATATGGTTGGAGCTTCAAATATACCTAGCAATCTACTGAATATTGCCTCTCTATTCTATTTCTATTTGTGAATTTTTGCATCCTTTCCTGTGCTAGCTGTAATTTATCTTTGATGAATTGAATGGTAATGTCTCTGAAGAATAAATGTTGTTCGACTTCTTGAACTTTGGCTGTGCGTGGAACATAAGATAAGAGTGTGGGTGGAGGCTTGCCATATAAAACTTCATATGGTGTAAGTTTTGTAGATTCCTTCCAAGATGTATTATACTAGAATTTTGCTAGTGTTAACCAGTTAGCCCACTCAGAAGGATGATGGCGCACAAAACACCTTAAATAATTTTCCAAAATTTTGTTAGTGATCTTGGTTTGACCATCTGTTTTTGGATGGTAGGCCGAGCTAAATTTTAATGAACAACCCTGGAGATCAAACAGTTCTTGCTAGAAATTACATAAGAAAATAGAATCTCTGTCTCTTACTATTGATTGTGGCATGCCATAGAGTTTAAAAATTCCATCAAAAAATATTTTTGCAACCTGTTTTGTAGTGTAAGGGTGTTTAAGTGGGAAAAAATGAGAGTATATGGATAATCTATCCACTACAACATAAATAACAGTTGTATTGTTGCTTTTGGGTAGATGAGTAATGAAATCCATTGTGATACCATTCCACACATGATCAAGAATTGGAAGGGGTTGCAGAAGACCAGGGGAAGCAATGCTTTCGGATTTAGCCCTTTGACAATTATCACACTGTTGTATATAGGTTTCAATTGATTTTTTCATGTGTTTCCAAAAGAAAACTCTTTTTAGTTTTTTCATTGTTTTTTTTCACACCAGAATGTCCTCCCAATGGTGAAAAGTGGAACTCAAATAAATTTTCCTGGATGATAGATTGCAGATTTGGGTCTACTAATATTCTGCCTTTATAAAAAATGAGACCATTAATAATTTTGTATTTTTCTGATGGCAGATAACCCTGAAGAACTTGATCTTTTTTGGCTGCATAAATTTGGCTTTGTTGTAGTTGTTTTTTAAGCTCTGATGTCCAGTTTGCTTGTAATACCGAAATTGCATGAATACCAGGTTTCTCATGTGCTCTGGATAGGCTATCAACAATAATATTTTCTCTGCCTTTCTTATATTGTACTTCATAATCATAACCATGCAATTTTGTTAGCCATTTTCCTTGAATGCCTGTGGCTAGCTTTTGAGATAGAAGATGTTGCAAACTTTGATGATTTGTCCTTATGATAAATCTTCTACCCAATAAATATTATGACCATTTTTTTGTTGCATGTATTAAGGCTAATAATTCCTTTTCATATGTTGATAAATGCAGATTTCTGCCTTGTAAAGCTTGGCATATATAGGCTACTGGTTTTATGACGACCCGAAATTTTTAGGCATTTGAAATTGGAATATTTAATTAATTTTAAATATTTGCAAGATAGTTTAACTTGGATTTCAAATATCAGTTTGAATTTGGCGATTGAATTTATTGAATTTAATAATTTGAATTTGGGTAAATTATCGAATCTTCAGTTTTAAGCCTGTTAAAAATAATTTGAAGGCTTATAAAATTTATAATGATGATATTGAAGATAATAGAATGGTTGAAATTTAATTTAAAGGTGATTTGTTCAGTTTCAATAATATATCGTTTAAATTGAATTTAAAAATAGCCTTCCGAGGCACAGTTTCGGAATTCGACGAAACCAGTTCCATTGAATCCGTAATAGTTATTTATTATCGGATTTCAATTTTCATAGCAATCGGAGTTGTCGTTTGACCCTGACAGCTCAAAACGCATAGAAACTATTTTAATCGGTTTTATATAAAATTCGTCGTTTATTTCCGTAACTTGCGCATATGATCGAATTAGCCTCCGAGACACGTTCCATTGTGTTCAGAATGCGGGTAAAACTTTATAAACGTCTGGCGGCATGTCTGATTCGGAGTTCGAGATTTTCCTATATATAATACGAGATATTTTGAATAAAAAAAATAAAAAAAAAAGAAGTCAAACCCTATATCAGCCGACCTACCCTTCTTGAGCCAACCTACATCTGATCGCGCCGCTCCCCTTCGTTAAAAATCACGACATCTCTTTTATTTCTTCCTCCATGTCGTGTAGAATAGATCAAAACAAATCGATAAAAAAAAGGCGGAATAGTTATATCGTTCCTCTTTCCTTTCTTTTTGAAAATCTACAGCCTCGTTAAAAAAATAATTGAAACCCAATCGAGTCACTCAATCGAAAAATGGCAGCTCACGAAGATTCGGGGAAAAGGCAACTCGTCGCGGTCAAGCTTTGGAATTAGGGTTAGGGAATTGATCTGCGGTGCTCGCAAGGCGACGTCGAGATGAAGGAAGCTCGACTCGAGCAACTGAAGAGGTTCGATAGGGGTTAGCATGGTAGTGCCGCGACGTTGCTGACGTCTTAGAGGGGAATGGCGACTTGCTGTTGCGTCTTGAAGGGGGCGGTTAGGCGTTCGTGTTTGGGCTCAAGTTTGTTGGTGGGCAGAGGAGTGTCGTGGAAGAGTCGATGGCTACTCGATAAGAAGGGTTTTCGACTTATGCTCGAACTCGAGCGACAGTGGTGTGGCTGAGAGGGTTCCTGAGGTAATCTTTTACCTAAATTATTATCGCATAATTATAAAAAAAAATATATAGAAATATGAGGTTTATAACAAGAAGTGAATGCAACACTAAGTTTATAGAACAGTTTGTTCTCTTAGGACTTTAGGTTTATGTATATACAGTGAGGTAGATTTTGAAAATATAAGGATTTAAATGATTTATGATGGATGCGGTGGTTAAACTGTTTCAATTAACTTATTTAATTTTTGAACTAAAATAATTGGTTTAAGGAAATTTTTAGTTTAAGAATTTAAGTCAAATTATAAGTTAAATTAAATAAGTGAATGATAATAAATTGTTTGATTTAAAATTCAAGTGTTAATAAATTTATGTAATATTTATACAAGGTTCGAATGGAAACAAGCTGGTTTGTAGTGGATTGCAAATTTAAGAGCAAAGGTGAGTAAATCTCACTCTTTTGGATTTTTATTTGAATTTAAATGGTTAAATTTAAATATTTGATTGCATGATTGAATTGATTTGATGTGCACTGTGAACTGATGATCTGGTGACTTTGTTTTTGGTTGGTTCTCGAGTTAATTGTTGCTTGACTCGAAGTATTCGAATTTTAAATCGTTTTAAACTTAAATCATAAATAAGAAAATGTTTTTATTTTAAAGTTTATAAAGGCTTAATGATTTGTGATTCATCAAATTAGTAGGGTAATTAAAATGGATAATTAATTAATTCAATTAATTAATGATTTTGGTTAATTAATTTAGTAATTAAGGGTTTGAATTAATTAATTAAGGTTTAAGTTAATTAATTAAGTTTAAATTAATTTAGAATAATCATTGGGTGGTTTGATAGGTAATTACTTAATGTAATTAATAAAATATAATTACTTTGTGTAATTAATCAAGAGATTAATTAAGATAATTAATTAAGGAGTAATTAATTTATTTAATGAAGTAAATAAATGGGTAGTTAATTACTGGTTGAGATTAATCAAGAGTGATTAATATTTGTGGTTTAATTAATGATTAATCACTTAATTTAATTAATTTGGATTAAGATAAACTGAAATGTAATTAGAAATCATTAATTTATATAATTAATGATGTAATTAAAGGGATTAATTAAAATTTATAAATCAATAATAAGTGATTTATGAGAAATTAATTAATATAAGTAATTAAGGATTAATGTAATTAATTATAGCTAATTAATTTGTGAAGTAATTAAAGATTAATCACTGTTTTTTTGTTAAGAATAATTATTTTGTGAAATTAATTAAAGTTAATTACTTGAATGTAATCGAAGGATAATTAATCTATGGTGATTAATTAAGATGGATAATTAAGGGATGATTAATTAATTGATTTGAAATTAATTAATGTTAAATGAAGGAATCTAAGTGATTGAGGTTAGTAATTCAATTAGAATTAATTAAATTAATTTGGAAGTGATCAAGATTGCTTATGGATGACTGAATGGTATTGGATGCCTTGAATAAGATTCGAAGAGACCAGGGTCGGGTATTAGAAAATACCTAAAACCAGTTCGAATTTTTATGGATTGATATGTGAAATCAATAGGCTGGAATGTAATGATTTAAGTGAATTGAACTATTTAATCTAAGTTTTTGGTAATTAGATATTGATGTGTCAAATTAGAGAAGTCTATAACAAATTGTAAATTTGTAAACTGATATGAGTTACCCGAGTTTTATATAAATTGGATGCTTTGTATTCCATGTTAGATGGGTTTACTCACGCTGGTTTCCAGCCTGACCCGGGTATTACTTTGATGTAATGCTCGGGTCAGACCAAGTATTACAGATTTTCAGGTAAGGACGTTCTGGAGCCAAGGAGGCGAGATGAATGGTAGGAATGTATGGGGTGTTTCCGCTGTAATAAATTTCTGATTATCTGAGACATGTTGTTTTGTATATGTCCAGTGTTTGAGTATGTGTGTAACTCTGATGTATTAAAATGTAATCGACTGATATAGTATCCTTTTGTAAACTGTTATTATTTGATATTATATTTTGATCCGCTGCGAATATGAGAATTTGTTTTGTGTTTTCTATTTCTTCTTCTATCTCTTTCTTCTTTTTCCTAACTATTTGGAATTTTCGGGATCGAAAATTCCGGGTCGTTACAGGTTTATTGTCTTGGAGTAGGACTGCTACAATTCCTGAGATGCAGGCATCACATTTCACTATGAAGTCTTTGCAAAAGTCTGGCATGGCTAATATAGGAGGACTGATCAAGCAAGATTTTAGTTTATAAAATGTTTCTGTAGCTTTTGGAGTCCAAGAGAAGGAGTCTTTTTCGAGCATTGAGGTGAGAGGTTTTGCTATGATACCATATTCTTTTATAAATTTTCTATAATAACTTGACAAGCCGAGAAACCCTCTAAGTGTTTTGATGTTGTGTGGTTGTGCCATTCAAGCACAGCTTTAGTCTTATCTTTATCAATAGAAATGCCATGCTCTGAGATGATATGACCAAGGTATTTCAGTTTATCTTTGCCAAATGAACAATCAGAAATCTTAATGACCAACTTGTTGTCTTGTAGAATTTGTAGTGTGAGTTTCAAGTGATTCAAGTGATCATCCCATGACCTGCTCTATATTAAAATATCATCAAAAAATACCATAATAAAATGTCTTAAGAAATTTTTAAATATGGAATTCATCAGAGCTTGAAAAGTTGATGGCGCATTAGATAATCCAAATGGCATAACTAAAAATTCATTATGTCCATCATGTGTTCGAAATGCAGTTTTATGGGCATCATCTTCATGCATTCGAATTTGGTAATAACCCGATTTTAAATCAATCTTTGTGAAGTATTTGGAACCATATAACTCATCTAATAAATCGTCAATAAGGGGTATAGGAAATTTATCTTTTATTGTTAGTTTATTTAATCCTCTATAATCAATACATAATCTCCAAGAGCCATTTTTTTACCATGAAAACAAGTGTTGAGAATGCACTATTACTATTTCGAATAATACCAATTTCTAGCATTTCATTGATCAATTTTTTGAGCTCATTTTTATATGATAAGGATGTCTATAGAGTTTTAGACAAACTGGTTTTGAGCCATGCAATAGGGGAATTTTATGATCACATTCTCTTTCGGGTGGAAGGGAATTTTGTGGTTCTGTAACGAGATGAAAATCAGAAAGTATTTCAACAATATCAGTGTGAATGTTATTAATAGGGGTTACTACTGTGGCAGTAGAAATTAACATAAATTTTAGGGAAGAAGAGTTTAATTCCTATGACATGTTTTTATCATTTATGTGTTGAACTTCAGAATTTGTTAATCCCTACCACATAAATTCTTTACCAGTATATTTAAATCTGACTTGTAGTTTCTGGAAATTGAAACAAATCTCATGAAATTCTCTCATCCATTGAATTCCTAAGACAACATCATAGCCTTCCATAGGTAATAATAGCAAATCTATAGGCATTTTGCATCCTTGGCAAGTAAGTAAAATTTGAGAACATATTTCATTACCTTATAGCTTTTGTCCATTGGCAACCTGCACTTCATAATATTTTGTTTGATGTATTGGAAGTTTTATTTTTTTTGCGAAATTTCTGTCACTAAAACTGTGAGTAGAACCTGAATCAATAAGTAAGATAACTGAGTTATTGTTGATTCTACCCTTTATTTTGATAGTATGTAGTGTAGGGATTCCTAGTAAAGCATTTATTGAAATATAAAACAATGCTTTATCTTGTTCTTGATGTATTTCTGAGCAATGAATTTCCAAATTATCCTCAAATGAATCATTTTCATTATCAGTAGCAGTATCTAGATCAATAATTCCCTCCATTATATGAATTTGTTTGACCTTGCATTTATGACCATAGTGGTATTTTTCATTACACCTATAATAAATGTTATTTTTTTTCTTTTCTAAAAATTCTTGTGGTGAAAGTTTTTTAATTTTGGATAAATTTTCTGAGGATTTTGTAACTGATTTTTGTGAAGAAAGCTGGTTACTGTCTTGAAATTTTTTTGAAGGATAAGAAGTAAATTTCTTTTTGGTTTTTTGTTTTAGCAACCAACTTGTTTCAAATGTTTTTGCTAAAGAAACAGCAGAATCAAAATCAGTAGGATTAGCAACTATGACTTTATATTTAATTTCATCTTTTAATCCTCCTAATTTTTTTTGTAAAAGATGGATGGGTGTAATGTGTTCTATTTGACCCTCTAATTGCTCAAATTGATTAACATGATTCATAACAGTGGTTGTTTGTTTAAGAGCTGATAAGGTGTCATATGGTCTATGCAAATCATCAGTATTAAATCGAACTTGAATAGCCTTGTGAAAAACTGACCATTGGTCATAGTCTGGAACATTGTGTGAGTACCTATAGAACCATTGGACTGCTTCTTTCTTGAGGTGATGCAAACATATATGCACCCAATCTTGTATATTGGTGTGGTTGTAAGAAATGAACTACTCAACTTGTCTTAACAAATCAGTGACTCTGTCTTCTCTAGTAAACTGAGGGAATTTCGTCTTAATCATGATCTTCGATATGTCTTTTGAATGTACATTTTGATGATGGTCTGAATTGATTGTATCATGCCTAGGTAATAGGAAGGTCTTTGGTTGGGTGGGACATAAATGTTGGATTTAAAATAATGGGATGATACTTGTGGTAAAGATGCAGATCTAGTAATATCAACCCGAGAATTTTCTTAAGTTTATTTTTGAGTTTTCAAATCTTTGAACTCAGAAATTTTTTTTGCCAATGATTTGTCAAGAGTTTCTTGAATTTCTTGAAGACCTTGAGCATTTCTTGCTATACTGATTGCCATTTCTTGAGTTGTCCTTTCTAGTTTTAAGAGTGATAGAATATTTCTATTGTTTATGATAGCTTGCTTTTGCCTTCTCTCTGTTTGTGACAGTTCTTCAAGGTTGATAACTTCAAGAGGTGGAGAAGCATCTCCAGGATCTTCACTACTGTATGAAAGTGACAAATTTTTTAGGTGAGGGTCGGCATCTGACTCACCGTGTGGCTCTGATACCAAATTGTGATGCTCTTATTTCTTGGCAGCTTGAGATTTGATGGTAGTCATGTTGTGAAGGTGGAGATGGGAAGAGTGTGGATGTTGTATGATCAGAGAGTAGGTGAAATACAGGAAGAGAACAGAAAGGTGATGCTGTGGGTCTATGCAAACACAAGAAAGAGGTGAAACTATGAGTTGCCGGTGAGTGAACAGAAGGAAATTAAGCAGTAACAGAACAAGAATGAAACAAAGACTTAAAAGAAAAAACTGGTAATTTTTATCCAATTCTCATATATCATCATTTACATGCATACTTATACAGAACATTTTCTACTAGCCGTTACATGCCAGCTAATTATATCATATTTTCCAGCACATCATTATTTGACTAATTCTACATGACAGATTCAAACATGCACACATGTGCATGTGTGCACGTGTACAGGTGCACAGCCCTGTGTTCCATCATCGATAAAAACTAAGTATCTTCCAGTGTCTTCTTCTCTCTCTGCAACACTTTTGAGTCTCCATAAACTATAGGATTAGTTTCTAATGAATGGGGTAGAGCATCTTTCTTCATTGTTGTAACTGTTTGATGAATTACCTCTTCATCTGAGCACCCATAAGGTGTTCGATGAAATGTTTGGTTGTAACAAGTGGTCATACTGCACAATGGATTTAATAGATAGTCGCATATTCAAAATTGGGAAATTAAATGAAAGCTTATTTGTGGGTATACAAGGAACTGTTGAAAAAAATGAGAAAGGGGAAAAACACATGAGAAAAGCACTTATGCTGCGTCGTTGGTAAGGGGGTTGTAGGAGGCGGATACGACGAGCTTTTGGACAGTAGTGGGCAATTTGGCTTTTAGACAGTGGTGCTACTAAACGATTTTCATCAAAAGGGTCTGTATTCCCAGTCAATAAGTTTCCAGGCCAATAGAGGAAAAAAAGTATATAGGTCATAACAATCAAATTACATTATTACTCCTGTTTCATCAAAACCGAGGTAGTGTTTAGTTTTTCATTTTCAAACCATTTACAATCTTCAATTTTCAAAAACAACGTAAACTCGTTTCTTTTACCATTTTGCAAAACTCACTTAAAAAATTTATCATTTTTGAAAATGGGCTATATACACAAAGCTGAAAACAATTTTTTTTCGTTTTCCTTGTTTTGAAGCCCAAACGAAAACGCAAAACCCAAAACCGTAAAAGCAAAGGAATGCGCTTAAACCTAGCTTTTGTTTTTCTGGCGGTAAAAATTATCTTCTCCAGTTTTTTATCCCTCGTCCAAAAATTAGGTAAAGTCACAAAATTAGTTTATTTCATACTTCATTTAATTCAACTGATAAAATCATCAAGTTTTTATAACTCTTTGATGCAGCAGTTCCTTTTCTTCCACATGGATTAGGGTTTTTTGGATTCAAGCTTCTGGTTTAATATTATCCAAGGTAAAGACTCTCGATTTATTTACATATGTTTTGATCATGTGTTTCTATTACTTTCAGTATGGATTAGGGTTCCCTTTTCATTTTGTTTTGTTTTGTTTTTCCAGCAGCAGGCTTTAGTTTTGATCTTTTATCAGACAACCATATTTAAAGAGGGAACTAGCATCAATTTGATACTTATTTACCTTAAGCCTCACATCTGTTTATTTTTTTTTAAAATACTTTGTTTTAGAAGAAAATAATGAACTATTTATGGTATATACTATTTTTCATTGTTTTCTTTTTTCCCATCATGAACTGTTTATGCAATGTACTAAAATGATGTTTACATGTTTGGCTTAATGATACCACGAGCGCAAGAAAATAATAATAATAATAATATCATCATTGGTTGTTAGACAATAATTATCTAGATATTTTTAATCGGCAAATTTAGTAACTTTTGCAGCAGCTGCAACTTGCAATAGAATCAACATATTTGTATACAATCTTTTAACTGAAACTAAAACTTTACGATATACAATATTTGTATACATTTTACATTAAAGAAAAGTACGCAGAACAATATTTGTATATATTTCCAATTTTTTTATGTTCCAAACTAAAGAAGTCCAAATTGGTTCATCATACAGTATTAGCATTTCAAACTCGAGCTTGCCGATGCAATGTGTAAAGTAAATGTGATATTTACAAACACACATGCAACTTTAATATTGCTTTTCTTTTTATATGTTTTGGAATCAAATATTTATATTGCAATGTTCAGGTGCATATAAAATTGAATATACAAGAGTAAACAACTAAATAGAATTAGGCTTCAATATTTAAGATTGCATTGTCGCAATATTCCCACAGTCTATAGATCAAATGAAAGTTCAAGTTCAACTACCGAGTCAAATTTCGTTTGTAATGGTCAGAAGTAGTTCATTTCATGTATGTGACTTAGCCTTTGAAACAAAATATGGCAGCCTAAGCGAAATATGTTCTGGTGCTTCAACTTATGCTTTTCTATTTGTATATGCTTCGGAATCAAATACTTATTTACAATGCAATGTTCAACTACTGAGTCAAATGACTTTTGTACTGGTCAGAAGTAGTTCATTTCATGTATGTGAACCAGCCATTGAAACAAAATATAGAAGCTGAAACTGTGATGGCTTCCTTAGCCATGCCCTATAACCACAATTATTGTTTCTCTTTGGTTTAAACTACAAAGCTCCTACTTCCTCAAAGTTTTTTAAACTGCAAATAACAGTAGGAAAATAGTAGTTGCAATGCAAGATTGGTCAACCTTAATTATTTCAACTACGTAAGCCACTTTTCATTTCAAGAAAAATAGTCAGCATATATCACCAGACCAAATGTTTTGTTCATCATATATGAACTACATAGATGTTCATTGAATATTTGTTCACGAGTACAAAACTTAGAGCACACTCATAAATAACAACAAATCATAGTTTATTAAATCCATATAGTTTCCTCCCCGCCTCTTCAAAGCATAAACAACATCCATTGCAGACACTCTTTGTAAGTAACAACATCATGAATCACATTCTGTAGGAAAAGTTTCAAAACCCCCTGGTTTCTTCAGAAATAACACTGCCGATTCTCTTCCCACCACCATTCTGGCAAGGCGATGGATTGCAGGCTTGGTGATTCCCTGGATATTGTCTCGGAGGACCTTATGTAATTAGCACTTAAGGCCAGCAAAACCATATGTCAATTAGGCCTGCAAAACCATCCTAAAAGTGTTTAGAAACTAAACAAAAATTATTGTTCTATTACAAATTTATAATGATCATATTAGGTGAAAAAGTATGTTTTAAGCTTAAGTACAACAATTTATGCAATAAGTTAAACAATGTAAGATTATTAGCAAATTTGTTTCTATGAAAGTTTCATATGTATATACGTAAAGGGCATGCGTAAGTATGTATATGTGTATGTATATGTATGTGTGTGTGTATATATATATGAGCGCGCGTGCGTGCATGCATGTATATATATGAGGAAGGTTATACACTTCTGATTAGAAACCATGTTCAAGCTAACAAAAAAAGTAAATGAATTTAGTTCAAAGCATATAATTAAGATTAACGTCTATGAATCACAATTTATTTTGACCCGATTGATTTTCAAAGTTGTTTATAATTAAATGTAAAATAGTAGGTCAAACAAGTATCATGCGTTTATACACACACTTCTATACAAGTTAGTTTTATATTTAAGGTTAGAAAACTAGGTGTCTTTCAATCATAATAATGTAGAAAATATCTTCCATAATGAATTACTCAAAAGAACTCGTCATTACCTTCTTCTGTGCCACGTCAAACAGGAGCATCAAAACAAGTTGACAGTTTGGATACTCGGGTTGAACATTGAATTAAAATGACTTTCTGAAGAGAAAAGGCACCATATTCAAACACTATAAACAATTTCACTAACAAATCTATTCCAATCTTAATAAAAATCAATAATATGGAATATATAAATTAAATTTACCATTTGAGTTTTAACGACCCGGGTTTTTCTATCGTTAATTGTGAATATTTAAATGATTTTAAATATTAAAATTTAATTATAGATTGATTTTTGAAGGTGAAAGATTGGTAGAAATAAATTCAGAATTTAAAATATAGCAATTTATTTAATAATTTAATTGTTGAATTTTATAACTGAATATTGGTTAAATTATTGTATCTTGAGTTCTAAGCCCGATAAAAATAATTTAAAGGCTTATAAAATTTATTTTAATAATAGGGAAGGTAGTAAAAGTTTTAAAATTGAATTTAAAAGTGATCCGTTCAATTTTAAAAATATATCATTAATATTGACATTTAAAGATGGCCTTCCGAGGCACAGACTCAAAATTCGACGAAACCAGTTTCATTGGATCCGTAATATTGTATTATTATCGGATTTCAAATTTTTGTAGTTGTCGAAGTAATTGTGTGGTCATACGAAATATAAAGGCGCTGAAAATTTATATCGAAAATTTAATATAATAACTTGGTCCAAAAAGCTATCTTCTCCATACGATCGAATTAGGACTCGAAACCTTTTCCATTGCATTCAGAATTGGGGTATAACATTATAAACGCCTAGCAGCACGCCTCGATAGGGGTTCGAAATTTTTAGTTAGATGTTTTTGAATTTAAAATGATATATATATATATGCATTTGACTAGACTAGGCTGTCTCCCTCCTTTCCATCAGCCACCATTCTTTCATCTCAGCCATTCTATATTCCTGACCAAGCCGACATATTCATCTCTGTTTAATTACGTACCTTTTCTCTTCCCTAAGAAGCTAAAATCAAATTAAAGCTGCCTATCTTCTGAAGCAAGCCTCTATCCTTGTTTATAAATCATGAGTTCTTTCCAATTTATATCACAAGCTACCTCCCTTCTTCCCCCATCTGTTCGAAATCGAATTAGCTTATAAAAAAGTCATATGATCTCTTCATTCCTTCAAAATGAGATTCGTTCCCACTCAACTCTTATCACATAACTGATGAAATAAAAATCGCAGCCCTTTTTGTCTTCCTCCTTACCAACCGAAGCTCAAAGAAAATATAGAACCGAATTCCGGAATGGCCGCGCCTCGATTCGACGAAGGAGATCGAGTGACATCGCGAGTGACTTTACGTTGTGCTAGTGTTTTGAGTATCAGAATTGGGGGGAATAGTTTCGAGTGGGCTGGGTCGAGACATTGGAATTTGCGACCGGGTGGTGGCGTGTGCTCGAAGTCGAGGAGGTAGAGTCGTTCGCGAGGTCATGGCATCGCGAGGCTGGTCGATGGTGGTGATGTCAGTGGCTAAGTAAATGAGTTCTTTAAAAAGGTAACGCTTAGCCTCAAGCCCCATCAACCGGGAATGGCTAAAACATGGGAGGTGCAGCAAGGCTAAGTGGGTAGCACCCAATTAGGATAAGATTTCCCCTGTCTAGAGTCCCTTATTTCGGCTGTGTGGGTGGTTTTTAGCTCAAACCGCGAGGTGATCTTATTCACACTATCCAGTAAGGGGTAGCTCCGGTCTTGTGTTGTAGGGGATCGGGAGTGGTCCTCGGTACTCTGATCTAGACCAGGTACTATGACGGGTGGCACCCCAGTAGCCTTGCCATTGTATGGAATCCATTCTCCAATAAGCGCCCGTACCGTTTTGATTGTGCCCAACTATGCTGGAACGTGAGATGTAAGCATTTCAGCTATATTCTATTTTACTTTCTATAGACACTATTATGATATCAGACGGATTTGATAAAATGTTTTGGTTATCGTAAGGTAAAATCCAACATGTTTATTTGTGGCGTGGTCTTACGAGATACATTCGTTTCAAAGGATTTTCAAAAATATATTAATCAAATTGAGCGTGATTTTCTCACGCTGGTTTTCCAGACTGACTCAAGTGTTGTTTTATTATGATGCTCGGGTCAGACCGAGTTGAACAGATCCAGGATAATATGGAGCTCAAGAGGAGAGCTGGAGGACAGATTCATATCTACGTACTTGGTTATTATTTCCGCTGTGTAAGGACAAGTATTAAGCTGTCCAAATAAATAGATGATTGATGTACTCTGATAATGGTATGTACATATAACAGTATAGATTTCTTTGTATTTAAAAGGTTTTGTAATGACCCTGAATTTCCGACCCAATTTAAAATTTAAATCCATCGTTTTAATATAAAGAATTCTGAAATTTATATACGATCTCAATTAACGTCCAAACTTTATTTATAAGATGCGTCTAGTTAGTTATGAATATGGGAAAAGTTTTGTCGCAAAATATTGCAGTAAATTTCGTTCGCGTTTTACTGTATATCAGTTCATTTTAAGTTGCATAAAATTTATCTTTTGAATCCAAGTATTTTTACACAATAATGTTGTAAAAATTCATCTGATCAAGACGTTGTAATTCGTTTCGTCAAATACCGTGTAACAGCCCGATATTTTCAACCATTCACATCCATTATAAGTGTATAGGTAGACACTCATGCCGGAATTGAATTGCTCAAAATACCGCGTTGTAAATAAAATTTGGCAAATCTCAGAATATACAGTAAATAAATATAATCACAGATCATAGACACAGAGTAAAATAATGCAGTGGAAGTAAAAGAAATAGTAGTTCATGAAGCTACTATATAAATATAACAGAGTTACATAAGATACAACAGAAGAAATAGAGTACAACAGAAGTCTAAATACAATAACCAAGTACAAACTGAGTAGAACAACAGAACTGAAATAGATAGGACAAGACAAGCAGATAATCTCCAGCGATTCAAATCTCCAAGAGTGTGGAAATCCAAATCTGTGAATAACTCAGGCTGACCCGAGCGTAAAGCAAAACATAAAACACTCGAGTCAGGACAATACATACTTATATAATGTAAACCAACTCAATTGAACTGTAATAAGGTACAAGTAACTTAAAGGATGCTTGGGACCGCCCATCCTCTAAGGATCCGTTAAACTATTTACTATGTAGTAATATTTCGCTATTAAAATAATGTCTAACAGTAAAATAAACATACTTTTAAATAGCATTAAGGCTTTACATTTTCCACCTTAACACGTAATAGTCCCAGTAGTCCATCCAGTATCAGCGTACCTCCAGATCGGGAGGCTACCCTAAATACTCCATGGGCTACGGGAGAAAACCAAACTCGTAGTAAAAGGCTCAATATGATAGGTGACACGGCACACAAGGCAATGCCAGGGTAGATATACCAATTACGACACTCGGGCTGGTGGTAACGTAGCAGCCACATACGCCCACCTCGGAACACATTCCCAAAATCGGAGGGGCGCACCCAATCAATCACAAAAGTAATAGAATGGTATCGAAGAAATGCGTCTGATCAAAGGTGCGACCTCAATTGGCCCGAGACCGCTCCTGTTTTTGCCACCTTATGACAACTCACGGGAGTTGGGGTCCACGTAACATACCTCAAGAACGTCGCCACCATCCTACTTCATTCTGGAATCTCCACCGCGTACACGGTTGTCAAAGTGGTTTTCGGTATCGATAGAGAGTATTCCAGATATCCGATCCCGGTCTCTTTGCCAACCAATCGTTATTATAACCCGTGGTTATAACTTTAAAATAGTTTATACTACAAAAATCAAATCATTTCATTTCAAAACTATATTCCTTCCAAAATAGTTTATAACTCGAAACCAAAACCTTTTTATTTCAAAAATATATTTCAAATCATTATTACATCATATCATTTCAAAACATTTCCAATTTTATTAAATTAAACCCAAATTTCAAATCTTATCAATTTCAAATATAGATTTAATCCACAAAATACAATATTCAATCCTTAGTATATTTCAAAACTTAAATATCCCACATTTCATAAATACCATATCCTTTAAATAACTTAAATAATATATACTTCAAATATTCATTTATCAAATAAATTAAATAATTCAGAAATCAAATATCATTTCAAAATATCAAAATATTATTCAAAAATCATTCATTTTAATTCATTTAAATACCATTTAAATCCATCCATTTTATTAAATTTAAATACCATTTTAAAACTCACTTAAAAAAAATCAAATTCTTCCATTTAAAACCATTTAAATGTCTCTTCATTATCTTTAGAAATTTAACATTTAATTTCCAAAATTTATCATTTCCAAAGATTATTTTTCATAAATATATATAAAACAACAAAAATATAGTTTCCGTAGCACTTACAAAATGCTACGTAAAATTATATTTTAAAACAGTTCATTTACCAAAATACAACATTTAAATACTGTAATATATTTCCTTTAAATTTCAAATAAACTTTAATGTTAAGTTTAACCACTATAACACTTACAAAGTGCTATAATAGCCTTTATTTCAAATTAACCTTTTAGCTCATTTAAAACAACTACAGCATCTACAAAATGCTGTAATATCTTTTACATTACATTTCAAAATGCAGTCAAATCAAATTCAGAGTTTTAATTTACAAATTCACAAACAATTAACTTCTAATATAAATCATTTTAACTTATAACATCATATGTTTCACATTATAAAGTCATTATTTCAATACTCTTATTTTTATGATTTTTACAAAGTTCAATTTCATCCAAAAACCAAGTTTTAACATAATTTCTTATTTAAATTCAAGCACTAAATTCCATTTCTTTAATTAAATTATTAACTTAACAAATAAGTTTAAATTTCCAAAATATAACTTATTTCCATTTATTTTACTTAATTAAAATTTTACCTTTTAAACAAAATTCAAAATTTCCCATTTAATCTATATTCCAAAATTTACTTAAACATTCATTTGTTAAACATTTTAACTTATTCAAAAATCATTAATCTTATAAAATCATTTAAAATACATTTTTAAACAAAAATATTATATTTTTCTTACTTTACAAAATTTCCTTTTTAAAACAAAACATAAATTCCAAAATTTACTTATAGTTCAAATTCTGCTTTACTATTTATTTAATTCATTATTAATTTATAGAAAATCACTAATATTTCTATAAAAATCATTTTTAATTAAATTTAAATCAAAAATATTTTAAATTTTACATTTTTAAAATATTTTAAAACATTTCAGAAAAAATATTATATAAACCACGGGTCTGTATATAGTTTTCTAGCCTAGGTCAAGTGATACAGATATATATATTATTTCAATCCGTAATTTACAAAGAAAAACCGGGTTCTATCATTTCAAACCCGCATTCCCAAGTAAAATGAATGAATTTGAGAACCGCTCAGGCCTATCATTTCAGCCCATAACGATTTTCCCTTATTCTAAAGTCCGTTCGGGTATGTATCATTTTAACCCATAGTGATTCTAGTCTACAGGGAACTTGCAATGGTGATAACTGATATAAACAACAGAATAGCATAAAATAACAGTGACATATGATATAATAGGTGTAATAATAGGTGTGAACATCATATGATAATAATATAGCAGTTAACAAAATGATATGCATATACAGATTCAAGTGATGTCAGTTTATCACTATATAAGCACATATTAGTCTGGTGAGATTTACTCACTTGTTCAAAGCTGGAGATCGCTACCAAAGCACACACTGATACTACGAAGGCACGATAACACGGATACGACAAGAGAGTGGAGAGCCAAAGCTAAATCCCTTGAATACAAGTCACACAAAACAATAATAATAACATAAGTTTTCAAATGCAAAATACGATAAGACTATGTTAGAGATAAATGCAAAATCATCTCCAAAGTCTTTGCACTTGCCTTCTACCACTAATGCTTCAGATATAGGTCAGAAAGGCACAGATATAGCAAGGAGAAGGATCTGGTTTGGGTTCATAAGAGATCGGCCAACCATGTATGGGATGGAGCAAAAGTGATGATGCATGAGATATGTGCAAGGATTATAGCTACAAGGCAAAATATCATGAATTCAAGGCAACATTGGCTCGGCCCAAGCAAGACCAGGCACGACCATCTCTGTAGTGGGCTGTAGGATGGTGTGGCAGTGGGTTTCAGGTCATCCATGGGTGGTGGAGGTGGAGTTGGTGGCGGCCAAAGGAAGGTTGAAGGTGATGAAGGCATAGGTGTTGGCTATGGTGCATATAGACGAAGTTTGTGTAGATTTAGGTGGAGTTTGATCAACTATTGGGCATGGCCAGTGGTTTGGGGCTGAAGAGGAGGTGGTGGATGGTTCAGGTGGTGGAGGAGGCGACCATGGTGGCTGGAGTGGTGGGGCCGAACCTGAAGTAGAAGAGAAGGCAAGTAAAATCAACATAAACAAGTAGAAAAACAAGAGAAAAACAATGGAAAAAAGAAATAAAATTTACCAAACACTTGAGATGATGGAGGCCGAAATTTTTTTCAGATAGGAAGAAAAATGTTTTACGTGAATGAGAAAAAAAAGGCGGCTGAAGATGTAACGACCCGCCATTCATTCCATAGAATGACGCATCATTAATAAGAAAGAAAGGGATAGAAAAGAGAAAAGAAGAGAAGAGAGAAAGAAACAACAACAGATACTCACAGCGGAACGAATGAAATATAATATATCACATAAGATATTACATAGTATCATATACATCAGAGTTACACAGATTATACATCACATACTAGACAGTTATAAACATCTGTCTAGTTATTACAACTTAATACAATACAGAGATCAATACAAAGATCAACACAGCGGAACTACTATCTATATCTACAACGCTGAAGCCTCCTGCTCCATTGCTCCTCCACAATTCGTCAAAGCTAACCTGAATCCCTTGGCTACTCGTAAAAATTTGAGTACCCAAGAGTTTATAAAACAGAAATAAACACTTGGGTCAGACATGGGTCTGGTGTGAGTAACAGGTTAAAATTGCTTAACTTCGAAAACCATTTGGAAACAAAGGTATCACGTAAGACTTCCCACACATAAACATGGAAAAGTTTTTACCTTACGCTAACCAACACATTGATAGGAAATCCAGTTATATTATAATAGGTCTAGGGTTTTCAAATAAGTATTCACATAGCCGAAATTGTTACATTCATTAAATTCCAGCATACATAGGTATACAATCAAGTCCGTTATCACTTATTGGAAATTGGATTCCATACAATGGCAGGGCTACCGGGGTACCGCCCGTCACAGTACGTGGCCTAGATCACCGTACCGAGGATCATTCCCAATCCCCTGCAACACAAGGCCGGAACATCCCTTACTGGATAATTCCCACACAAGATACCCCGCGGTTGTCATGACCAACCGCACACTAAACCGAAATAATAAGGGACATCTAGACAGAGGTAATCTTGTCCTACTTGGGTGCTACCCACTAACCTTGCTGCACCTCCCCTGTTTTAGCCATTCCCGGTTTGTGAGGCTTGAGGCTACGATTACCTTTAATAAGATCACATCTATCTTAGAATGCTCATCGTCCACCTGACGATGTGCTGAAAGCATTCAATCCATACAAGTTCGTTCCGGGTTCGAACGAAACCGAAGGCATTATCTCGTTACACTCATTTTGGAATCACCCTCAGAGTTAACGACAATAACCCTTGCACTCTGAATCTTCATCTTGACTTGAGATTCACGACCTATCGTTAATTTGGATCGATGTGGTATTCGGATATCCAAATCTGGAAACCCGATCCCGGTCTCATCGAAATCCAAAACGTATCTTTTAAGGCCAAGTTGTTTTAAAGTTAAAATAATTCAATTCATTATCTATATTCACATAGATAGATAATTTACAATATCACAATAGATAATCAACATTATCAATATAAGCAGATAATCCATATTATCATCACAATTCAACTAAAACATCCATATCACAGATCAGCACATATCTCATAAGAGAGATATCAAACAATGCAAAGCATTCCATATTATTTATCCATCCATAAGTAATGATTTATATCATCTCTAATTAATTTAAAGTGAATTTAAATTAATTACTTCATTCTATAAATCCTGCTTACTTAACCATTAATTAATTACAAATTAATTAATTATCCCTTAATTACCCTGTAATTGCATTCAGGTAATTTATCCTTTAATTAATTACTCAAATTAATTATCCTTAACCATTTATAGTAATTAACCTTTAATTACTTCATTAATTAATTATCTATAATTAATTAAATTAATCAACTATAATTAATTACATTAATCCTTAATTAATTACATTAATTAATCACTTCATTTATTAATTATTTCTTAATTAATCAACTCTTAATTACATCATTAATTATATTAATTAATGATCCTTAATTACATTTTATTATTAATTACTCTAATTAAATTAATTACATTAGGTAATTAACCTTTAATTAAACCACATTTATTAATCACTCTTGATTAATCTCATTCAGTAATTAACTACTCTTAATTACTTCTTTAAATAAATTAATTACTCCTTAATTAATTTCTTAATTAATCCCTTGAATAATTTCCAAGTAATTAAACTCAAATTACTTCCATTAATACATCACCATTCAATTAATTACTTCCAGTAATTATCTATTATTTATTTCCCTAAATAATCATACCTTATTAATTACATTAAGTAATTATTTATCAAATCATCCATTGATTATTCTAAATTAATTAAACTTAATAAATTAACTTAAACTAATCAAATTAACTTAATTAATTACAAATGAGTAATTAATTCCTTAATTACTTTCATTTAGTAATTTCACTTAAACAATTCCATAAATGATTATCCTTAATTAATTAATCTAATTAATTATCAAAATTAATCACATTAATTAATTATTAAATAATCTCAAATTAATGATCTTCATTAACAAATATTTAATTACTTTTCTTAAGTAATTAACTTAGATTAACCATTATTAATTTCAAATTAATAAATCTTAATAACCAATAAATTAATCTCTAATTATTTAATTAATTAAGTGTTAACCATAACTTAATTAATCTTTAATTACTTTATTAATTAATTCTTAATCATTAATTAATATTCTAATTTATGATCCTTAATTACAAATTAATATTCTATTTAATTAATCTTAAACCTTAATTAAGTTAATTTAAATCCTTAATTACAAATTAATTAATCCAAATCATTAATTAATTAGATTATTTAAACCATTTTAATTACCCTAAAGTTTTAGTGATTTTAACTTTAAGATAAAACATTTTCTTATCCATGGTTAAATTATCATTCACAAATACATTTGAAACATCCATTTTCAAATTTACTTTTAAATTTCATTTTAAATTCTGGATTTAAAATGAATACCAATTTATCTTTAACAAAGTTAAAACCAATTTTAAAAACCTTTATATGTTAAAGAATTCCTATATCTTATAAAAGAATTTCTAAAAGAGCTTAAATCAAATCCCTTTTTAAATTCAAAACATTTAAATATAACTAACATTTAACTTATTTAAAACATTTAAATTTATAAAACTTATTTATTTCCAATCTAAGATTCAAAACCAAACTTGAATCCATATATTAAAACTTTGATTTAAATTCCTGTTTTAATATTTCTTCACAAATTTAAATTCAGTTTAAATTTAAACAAACAGGTTTTTAAAAACCTGGCAACAATAATGTACTCGAGATTCCACTAAAATACTTCGAGTCGATACCCTAACTACTTCGAGTCTCTCTCGAAACAACTCGAACAAAACGCGAGTAAGCCTGATACCTACCATCACTGACACGAACGTGGGTTCGTGCACGTGCACCGACCACCTACGCTGCTCCGGCCAACGAGGCTGACTCCGACACATCGTCGATCCTTCCTCTTTGACGATTCAGACCCCAAACCATCGATTCTCACTCGAAATCGAGTGGCACCACCAAAACTGGAACATAGCCCAAAACCTGGCAAACCCCTCGTACTCCTGCCTCCGATCACCGGAGTTGCTGAAACTCCAGTCACGACTTCGCCTATGCCCTATCTACCATTCCCCAGAGTTTTGTTGAACTCGATCATTCATAGATTTCGCAGTGATCAAATTCTTATCGACTAAAGAAACTAGGGTTAAAATCTTTGATTCAAAATCACAATCGCCCCAAAGCTTTAATCCACCTACTACCATTTTTCCCTGCAACTTCGATCAACTCTCCATCACCAGAGAAAACCATGGCCACCTCGACCTGCTAGGTTGACAGTTCCAACCCAAAACTCCAATTCTAGACAAACCAGAAATGCTCTTCCAATTCCAAACTAAAAATTCTGATTTTATTTTTAAAATTCAAGTTTTTGTTTAAGTAATCGATTTATACTCCTAATTCACGAATTCAGGATTTTTAAATTTTTACTTATATAAAGTTCCTCTGTTATTTATTCCATTCCAAAGTCATTTACAAGTTTATTAACCTAAATAAAATTTTAGACTTTAATTTATGATACACTAACACGTTTTGTTTGAAATTTGCATCTAAACATGGATTAGATCATGAGTTCATGAATTTTGAATCAGATCTTTAAGTTTGGAATCTAAAACAGGGAAGAATAAATCAACAGCAAGCATGCATTCAAAACCCATACATATATACAAACAATTTCATCATATTCATCCACACACAAATCAAGATTATCTCAGGAAACAATTCAAGCAACCATATTTACTTAAGTTTATTTTAAATAAAGATGTTACTCACCTCCATAAAGATGAACAGGGCCCTTATTTTGAAACTGCTTTTAAACTTTAGAACT
Source organism: Allium fistulosum (assembly GCA_030737815.1). Lineage (NCBI taxonomy): Eukaryota > Viridiplantae > Streptophyta > Magnoliopsida > Asparagales > Amaryllidaceae > Allium > Allium fistulosum. The sequence continues at coordinate 286,383,426 of CM060907.1, read as the reverse complement.
TTGAGTGCCTTTGCTTATTTGATTTAAAAACTTGAATGATTATTACTGAATCTTGCATGCATGCTTCTAAAACTTGATTAACTTGCTTGTTGAGATGATTTCAGATTTTATTTCCAGGTTGAAAAGAAAATGCAGGCAGACTCTTGAATTGATTCCAGATTTGAAAAGAATGTTTGCAAGCTTTTGATTTCAGATTTGCAACTTGGTTACAGGTTGTTCTTTTGATTTGGAAAATGTATAACAGGTTGTTGAATTTGATTTTTGGTTTGAGGCATTTTGATTACTGATTTTCAGATTTTCAGATTTGTACTAGAGAAAGGGTTTGAGCTTATTATCTTATGAATTGAAGATTAGAAAAGAATGAATATAGAGAAACAATGTTTATATAGGCTGAAAATATGATTTTAAAAATAAAAGAAAATTAAATTTAAAAATGCCACTTGTTACTTAAGTTGTTAAAATGATTCCAAGTGTTTTTGCATGTTCTTAATAGCCTTCCACATGTTTATTCCATTATTAAAATTATTTCCTATTTTATAAATGTTTTATTTTAAAAATTCATTTAAATTGTTTTCTTATTTATATTAACTTGTTTTTATGTTAATTTCAATTTAGCTTTAATGTTTTCATATATAAATTACCTTTATACAATTTACATACTTTTAGGTTTTATTTATATTTTTAAAATATATTTTCCAAATGCTAAATTTTAAAGAAGGAAAGATTTAAAAAGAAAAGGATATTGAATTAAATCTTATTTTAGAGTTTTTCAAACTAAATTATTGTACTTAAATATATATAAACTAAATTTATTTCAAAAACCAATAAAGGAAAAACAAATTAAACTTTTATTATAATTTACTAATTCAAAATAAATATTTACTTTAAGTACTTTTGAAAGTATAAGATAGATTTTTAAATAAGCTTTTGAAAAGTTTCTATTAAATTTCCCAAATTACAATATATATATATATATATATATATTATACATTCCAAAATATTTCTTATTAAATTTAAATTAAAACCATACTTCCCATTCACAATGTATACACTCATATATACATTATAAATAGAATATATATTAATTAGCTTAGAAATAAATTTTATCAATTAAATATATTATTAACTTTGAAAAGAATAAAATTTCCAAATTAAATTATTAGTTTATTATTTTTTTTGAAGAGATAATTAGCTTATTAAATCAATATTACATATTTTAAAATAATTATTAATGGAAATTATTAAACAAGTATTGCCCAAATTTCCGGGATATCACAGAAGAAATGAGGAGATGTGGCCAATTGAATGAAAAGTTAGGTTATAAATATGAAAAGGTTAGAAGATAAAAGGCCATAGGAAAACTAAAAGTCATAAACCCTTTCAAATTTCTCATATATATTTATATACATTTAAATAACTGAAAATACTTATAATTTCAGTTAAAATTTCGAAAATATAACAGATAAACAAAATATTAAAAATTAAATATTAATTAGATATGACTAATATAAGAAAATAGCACAAAATGAAAACTAGGCTTTAAAAATTAGAAGTAACTTCTATAAACTTTGGAAAAAAAATCTATTTTGATTTAAATACATGTAAAATGAATATAAATAAAGTAAAACACAGCAAATAAAAGTGCATGTATAAAATAGATAAATAATTTTTAATTATATATAATTAAATTAAGAAAATAGCAAAGAAAATAGAAACTACGCTTTAAAATTAGAAAATAAATTCAACAAGCTTTGGAAAAATTATTTAATCACTTTAAAAATATTAAAAGACAAAAATATACATAAAATAACATATTAAAACAAAATATGACATTAAAAATATAATTTATATGATTTAAAATAGACAATATTGCTAAATAAATCAGTTTACACACAATATTGAAATATACATAACTTTCACAATTTAACTCTGTTTCCAATGAAACGAAAAGCAATATTCAAGTTATTAAATATATTTTCATAATAAAAGATAAAATTTAAGATTTTAAATAATTTAAATTTTGAAGTTTAAAAGTCAAAGTTCGACCAGTTTGAACAGAAATTCACTTTTCAGTAAAATATTCAAATTACACCATTTTGAAATTATAATTCACTTAATAATCAACATTTGTATTTAAAAATGAAATGTTTGAAATAAAAAAAGTTTAAAATAATTTAAAAATAAAAATAAAGTCAAATTTAAAATAATATACAAAATCTAGGGTTGTTACACTCTCCCCCACTCAAAACTTTTCGTCCCCGAAAAGGAATGAGGTACGGGAAATCACATAAAAAGATAGAGTGAAATAAGATTAAGACAAGATGACAAGGAGATTGAAATTACACCTGATAACTATTGTTATAGGTAAGTTTAGCAAGATGGATGGCAAGCAATGCTCAGATTAAAATAAGTACCAAACATTATCAAAGATTATAGAAAGATTTCTAAACAGAAATATTATAGAAAGATGCCTATACCAGTCTGTAGGAAGATGAGGAAAATAAGGACAACTAAAAGACAGTTCGAAAACAAGATAAGATAATAAGTTTGGAAAACAAAGTAAGATCATAGGTTTGAAATTTTCATGGCTTCAGCTTAAATTGATAATTAATTTTACACAAGTTAAATAAATCTTATTATCTCTAATTTTGTTATCTTATCATCCAATTTTCTTAAACTAACAGTTTCAAAAATCATGGGTTTGAAAAATCATTTATTATACTTATAATGTACTTAATAAATTTAATTCCTCTTTATTCCTAATTAAAATTAAATTTATTCCTCTTAATATATTTTATCACCTACGTTAAATATACTTACACTTATTATAACTGCTTTAATTTATTTTTAATTCCCTTAACATCATTTATATTGTAAATTATTCAATTAACCTTTTATTCTATTTACCTTTGTTAATCTTTTTATAACTAAAATTTAAGTGTATAATATTTATTATAACCACTCAAATTTTATTTATAAAAACTTTTTATATTGTATATTATCCAATTACGTTGTTAACTTCTGAAAATTAAGGTAAGTTATATTTGAATGCAATTGTGTTAAAACTTTCCAATTCAATTATCTCAAGCTTAAATAATTTATTCCAAAAAAAAATTGGTTTTCTTTTTATAATTGAAATTATTCTGCAAGATAAAATTTAAGAATTAAATTTCCGATTCCCTTCAAACCCTTTAGAGATAAATAAATATATGTACATAATATGTCAAATCAAATTTAAATCATATATCTATATATATTATAAATCAAATCATATTTTAGAAATTCAAATCAATTAGTTTTCCCAAAACAAAACTGTAGCAAGACTACAGAATGGCCTCTTCACTTCGAAACTCGAAAATGAACGTCGATGATGCCGCGGTCATCATCGAAGTTATGTTCCAGCGACAAAGAGAAGAGCACTAATTGTTTAAACTTTAAAATTTCTTTGGAAACAATTTATATTCGAAAATACTTTAAATAATATATCCTTTTAAAACTTTAAACGCAAAGTTTGAAACCATCGGAAATTAAATTCTCAAATTCTTGATTTAAATTCATTTCAGTTCCCAAATCAATTTATAAACAACTATTTATAAATTCATTTATAGAACTATAAATGATAAATCTAGTATTATCATTTTAAACAATCAATTTAAATCAATTTATTAAGTTCCATAAATTTACTTATATACATCAAAATTTATTTCATTAACCAAATTTTAAAATAATATTGCGTCAGTTTGTTCTGTCAAAGTGTTTTAGAAATCCTATCGATAGCATTGATCAGACGGATCGATCGGAAACCCAAATCAACATCAACAACTCAAACAACACAATATATAAAACAAAACATATATTATAGATTTACAAGTACAATTCAAAATGTTTTGAAGATAGGTTGGAAACAAAAGACAAGATGATTAAATAACAAAAGAGGAAGATGTATAAGCTTAAATAAATCGCGGACAACCTTAACCGGGTCAACCGTGACTTAGAAAATAAGATCGATGTGGATTTTCTAGGGTAAATCTACATTCGATCTCAAGAGATAGAGTTTGGGATAATAAAAGATATTAGCATCTAAACCAAGGATAAATATAAATCTCTGCTGAATCGATGCTAATTTGTAAGGAAGTTTCCCCCTTTACAAGTCATTAGAGTATTGGCGGGACCGCCAATTCACTATAAAGCTCATTTGAAGTGGAGTTATGAGATACTCCAGAATCAAAAGAAGATGAATAGTGAGGGACAAGAATGAATTTGGAACCGCAGGGAACGTTCCAAAATTCAAAGGAAATTCGAATCAAGGAGGAAAGATTCAAGCTCGAATGAAAGTGATTCTGTAACTAAATTTACCATACATTCTAAGTTTTGCCTCAAAGCCAAAGCTTTGATACCAACTGTAACAGCCCGATATTTTCAACCATTCGCATCCATTATAAGTGTATAGGTAGACACTCATGCCGGAATTGAATTTCTCAAAATACCGCATTGTAAATAAAATTGGGCAAATCTCAGAAAATACAGTAAATAAATATAATCACAGATCACAGACACAGAGTAAAATAATGCAGCGGAAGTAAAAGAAATAGTAGTTCATGAAGGTACTATATAAATATAACAGAGTTACATAAGATACAACAGAAGAAATAGAGTACAACAGAAGTCTAAATAAAATAACCAAGTACAAGCTGAGTAGAACAACAGAACTGAAATAGATAGGACAAGACAAGTAGATAATCTCCAGCGATTCAAATCTCCAAGAGTGTGGAAATCCAAATCTGTGAATAACTCAGGCTGACCCGAGCGTAAAGCAAAACACAAAACACTCGAGTCAGGACAATATATACTTATATAATGTAAACCAACTCAAGTGAACTGTAATAAGGTACAAGTAACTTAAAGGATGCTTGGGACCGCCCATCCTCTAAGGATCCGTTAAACTATTTACTATGTAGTAATATTTCGCTATTAAAATAATGTCTAACGGTAAAATAAACATACTTTTAAATAGCATTAAGGCTTTACATTTTCCACCTTAACACGTAATAGTCCCAGTAGTCCATCCAGTATCAGCGTACCTCCAGATCGGGAGGCTACCCTAAATACTCCACGGGCTACGGGAGAAAACCAAACTCGTAGTAAAAGGCTCGATATGATAGGTGACACGGCACACAAGGCAATGCCAGGGTAGATATACCAATTACGACACTCGGGCTGGTGGTAACGAAGCAGCCACATACGCCCACCTCGGAACACATTCCCAAAATCGGAGGGGCGCGCCCAATCAATCACAAAAGTAATAGAATGGTATCGAAGAAATGCGTCCGATCAAAGGTGCGACCTCAATTGGCCCGAGACCGCTCTTGTTTTTGCCACCTTATGCCAACTCACGGGAGTTGGGTCCACGTAACATACCTCAAGAACGTCGCCACCATCCTACTTCATTCTGGAATCTCCATCGCGTACACGGTTGTCAAAGTGGTTTTCGGTATCGACAGAGAGTATGCCAGATATCCGATCCCGGTCTCTTTGCCAACCAATCGTTATTATAACCCGTGGTTATAACTTTAAAATAGTTTATACTACAAAAATCAAATCATTTCATTTCAAAACTATATTCCTTCCAAAATAGTTTATAACTCGAAACCAAAACCTTTTTTTTCAAAACTATATTTCATATCATTATTATATCAAAACATCATATCATTTCAAAACATTTCCAATTTTATTAAATTAAACCCAAATTTCAAATCTTATCAATTTCAAATATAGATTTAATCCACAAAATATAATATTCAATCCTTAGTATATTTCAAAACTTAAATATCCCACATTTCATAAATACCATATCCTTTAAATAACTTAAATAATATATACTTCAAATATTCATTTATCAAATAAATTAAATAATTCAGAAATTAAATATCATTTCAAAATATCAAAAAATTATTCAAAAATCATTCATTTTAATTCATTTAAATACCATTTAAATCCATCCATTTTATTAAATTTAAATACCATTTTAAAACTCACTTAAAAAAAAAATCAAATTCTTCCATTTAAAACCATTTAAATGTCTCTTCATTATCTTTAGAAATTTAACATTTAATTTCCAAAATTTATCATTTCCAAAGATTATTTTTCATAAATATATATAAAACAACAAAAATATAGTTTCCGTAGCACTTACAAAATGCTACGTAAAATTATATTTTAAAACAGTTCATTTACCAAAATACAACATTTAAATACTGTAATATATTTCCTTTAAATTTCAAATAAACTTTAATGTTAAGTTTAACCACTATAACACTTACAAAGTGCTATAATAGCCTTTATTTCAAATTAACCTTTTAGCTCATTTCAAACAACTACAACATCTACAAAATGGTGTAATATCTTTTACATTACATTTCATAATGCAGTCAAATCAAATTCAGAGTTTTAATTTACAAATTCACAAACAATTAACTTTTGATATAAATCATTTTAACTTATAACATCATATGTTTCACATTATAAAGTCATTATTTCAATACTCTTATTTTTATGATTTTTACAAAGTTCAATTTCATCCAAAAACCAAGTTTTAACATAATTTCTTATTTAAATTCAAGCATTAAATTCCATTTCTTTAATTAAATTATTAACTTAACAAATAAGTTTAAATTTCCAAAATATAACTTATTTCCATTTATTTTACTTAATTAAAATTTTACCTTTTAAACAAAATTCAAAATTTCCCATTTAAGCTATATTCCAAAATTTACTTAAACATTCATTTGTTAAACATTTTAACTTATTCAAAAATCATTAAAAATCTTATAAAATCATTTAAAATACATTTTTAAACCAAAATATTATATTTTTCTTACTTTACAAAATTTCCTTTTTAAAACAAAACATAAATTCCAAAATTTACTTATAGTTCAAATTCTGCTTTACTATTTACTTAATTCATTATTAATTTATAGAAAATCACTAATATTTCTATAAAAATCATTTTAATTAAATTTAAATCAAAAATATTTTAAATTTTACATTTTTAAAATATTTTAAAACATTTCAGAAAAAATATTATATAAACCACGGGTCTGTATATAGTTTTCTAGCCTAGGTCAAGTGATACGGATATATATATAATTTCAATCCGTAATTTACAAAGAAAAACCGGGTTCTATCATTTCAAACCCGCAGTCCCAAGTAAAATGAATGAATTTGAGAACCGCTCAGGCCTATCATTTCAGCCCATAACGATTTTCCCTTATTCTAAAGTCCGTTCGGGTATGTATCATTTCAACCCATAGTGATTCTAGTCTACAGAGAACTTGCAATGGTGATAACTGATATAAACAACATAATAGCATAAAATAACAGTGACATATGATATAACAGGTGTAATAATAGGTGTGAACATCATATGATAATAATATAGCAGTTAACAAAATGGTATGCATATATAGATTCAAGTGATGTCAGTTTATCACTATATAAGCACATATTAGTCTGGTGAGATTTACTCACTTGTTCAAAGCTGGAGATCGCTACCAAAGCACACACACTGACACTACGAAGGCACGGCAACACGGACATGACAAGAGAGTGGAGAGCAAAAGCTAAATCCCTTTAATACAAGTCACACAAAACAATAATAATAACATAAGTTTTCAAATGCAAAATACGATAAGACTATGTTAGAGATAAATGCAAAATCATCTCCAAAGTCTTTGCACTTGCTTTCTACCACTAATGCTTCAGATATAGGTCAGAAAGGCACAGCTAAAGCAAGGAGAAGGATCTAGTTTGGGTTCATAAGAGATCGGCCAACCATGTATGGGATGGAGCAAAAGTGATGATGCATGAGATATGTGCAAGGATTATAGCTAAAAGGCAAAATATCATGAATTCAAGGCAACATTGGCTCGGCCCAAGAAAGACCAGGCACGGCCATCTCTGTAGTGGGCTATATAATGGTGTGGCAGTGGGTTTCAGGTCATCCATGGGTGGTGGAGGTGGAGTTGGTGGCGGCCAAAGGAAGGTTGAAGGTGATGAAGGCATATGTGTTGGCTATGGTGCATATAGGTGAAGTTTGTGTAGATTTAGGTGGAGTTTGATCAACTATTGGGCACGGCCAGTGGTTTGGGGCTGAAGAGGAGGTGGTGGATGGTTCAGGTGGTGGAGGAGGCGGCCATGGTGGCTGGAGTGGTGGGGCCGAACCTAAAGTAGAAGAGAAGGCAAGTAAAATCAACATAAACAAGTAGAAAAACAAGAGAAAAACAATGGAAAAAAGAAATAAAATTTACCAAACACTTGGAGATGATGGAGGCCGAAATTTTTTTCAGATAGGAAGAAAAATGTTTTGCGTGAATGAGAAAAAAAAAAGGTGGCTGAAGAAATGAGGAGATGTGGCCAATTGAATGAAAAGTTAGGTTACAAATATGAAAAGGTTAGAAGATAAAAGGCCATAGGAAAACTAAAAGTCATAAACCCTTTCAAATTTCTCATATATATTTATATACATTTAAATAACTGAAAATACTTATAATTTCAGTTAAAATTTCGAAAATATAACAGATAAACAAAATATTAAAAATTAAATATTAATTAGATATGACTAAAATAAGAAAATAGCACAAAATGAAAACTAGGCTTTAAAAATTAGAAGTAACTTCTATAAACTTTAGAAAAAAATCTATTTTGATTTAAATACATGTAAAATGAATATAAATAAAGTAAAACACAGCAACTAAAAGTGCATATATAAAATAAATAAATAATTTTTAATTATATATAATTAAATTAAGAAAATAGCAAAGAAAATAGAAACTACGCTTTAAAATTAGAAAATAAATTCAACAAGCTTTGGAAAAATTATTTAATCACTTTAAAAATATTAAAAGACAAAAAGATACATAAATTAACATATTAAAACAAAATATGACATTAAAAATATAATTTATATGATTTAAAATAGACAATATTGCTAAATAAATCAGTTTACACACAATATTGAAATATACATAACTTTCACAATTTAACTCTGTTTCCAATGAAACGAAAAGCAATATTCAAGTTATTAAATATATTTTCATAATAAAAGATAAAATTTAAGATTTTAAATAATTTAAATTTTGAAGTTTAAAAGTCAAAGTTCGACCAGTTTGAACATAAATTCACTTTTCAGTAAAATATTCAAATTACACCATTTTGAAATTATAATTCACTTAATAATCAACATTTGTATTTAAAAATGAAATGTTTCAAAAAAAACAAGTTTAAAATAATTTTAAAATAAAAATAAAGTCAAATTTAAAATAATATACAAAATCTAGTGTTGTTACATACCGTCATCGCCTGTTCCATTTAAATTGTTTTGTAAATCGAACAATTTAAGCAGCGTAAATTCGAGTTTTTATAAAACCATCGTATCACAATTATCTGTGTACAGTTGGAAGCGCCTCGTTGCACTGATCAAAACGGTATATTCATTCGTGCAAATCGGAGTCTGACAGAAATCGTCGCGTTAATTAAACCGTTTCGGACGGACTGGTTAATCAATTGCAGCCCAAAATCTTTAACTCATATCCACCTAAATTTAAAAACAATATAAATCTCAACTGACGCATTTAAGGTGGTAGTTGGAAGCTAGGAGTTGACTTGGGAATATGCGTGACGTTTCGAAGTTCAACAAAATATTTACTATGCTAAATTTATAAAAGTTTAAGTTAACGAAACATATTCACCTATTTTCAAAAGCCGCTTTAGGTAAAACTCTTCTCAGCCTTCTCTCTTCCTTCATCTTCAACATTGCTTTCTCTAATAATAAAAAAAGCTCCACCTCCATTTCAGAAAAAAAAAGATCGAACTACTCTCTGCCGTTAGCCACCTCCGCCTATCTCTATGATTCGTTCGACTTCCACCAACGCACAACGCCACACTACCGACATCCGCTACCACCATCGCCTAGATCCGGCCTCGATCACCGCAACAATCCATTGCCAGTGCTTCCAATTCACCACCCGTCTATCCTCGAACCCACTTCCAGCCTTCAGCCACATCAATGGCTGCTATCACCTTCGTTGCGCTGCTAGTCACCATCTATTAGTTCACCATCCAACTAGCTCCAGCTTCTTACCTCAGCACCACACCCACGCCCCTCAACAGCCGATCATCATCCCCTCCACCGAAGCTTCCACCTGAACCGCCATCACACCTTGACATCATCCCTACGTCATAGTTTCACTCGGCATCAACACCGCCTCCACCCACACTTCCATGAACTCCTCTTCACCACTCCACTTCACCACTGGATCGCCACCGTGTCTTGCCTGCTCACCGTCGTCCTCCGCGCCCATCACCTACAGCCCTTTGCCTAGCCTGAGAGTGTATGCGTGCGTGTATATGGTGTGTGCTGTGTGTGTATAAAGGTGTGCATGCGTGTGCGTGTATGTTTTGCGTGTGTGTTTATGAAGAGAGTTGCGTTCGTGACTGATTGTTTTAGTATGCAGAAGAAGGTGTAACTCATTGAGGTGGCTATATGCAAGTAGTAATAAAAGAAAGAAAAAATATATGTGTGTATGCAAGTAGTAATAGGTGTGCGTGTGTTGTTGGGTGTTGATGAACCCAATATGATGGAAGAGGAGACTTGTTTATAAAGTTGAATTTGTGACGACCCGGAATTTTTGTATATTTGAAATTGGAATACTTAATTAATTTTAAATATTCAGAGGTTAATTATAAACTTAAATTTCAAATATCGTTGTTTATTGAGTAATTTAGTAATTAAATTAAATTTATTTGAAGTTGGGTAAAATAGTAAATCTGGTATTCTAAGCTAATTAAAAATATTTTGAAGGCTTGAACAATTCATATTAATAATACTAAAGGTAATAGAACTTTTAAAATTGAATTTAAAAGTGTTTTGTTCAGTTTTAAAATATATCGTTTAAATTGAATTCAAAAATAGCCTTCCGAGGCACAGTCTCGGAATTCGACGAAACCAGTTCCATTGGATCCGTAATATTGTATTATTATCGGATTTCAAGTTTCGTATTTTTCGGAGTTGTTATGTGAGCACACGATGAGTAAACGCATTGAAAATTAGATCGAATTCAATTTAAAATTTAATTTTTTTTAAATTTGTCAACAATCAGCACGTTGTCTCCTAGAATCATGCCGAAGATCACGAAACAAATCGTGCAAAGCATACCTCGTTCGATTTTAAATATCCCGTTCTCCTTTTCTTCCTCTTTAAGCCTTCAGTTCAAACGAAGAAAAAGAAAGAAAGAAAATTTGTTCGCTTCAAAGTCACAACTCTGTAGCAATCTCCATGTCGCGATGCTTGAACCCGGGGAAACTAGGGTTTCGCAAATCAATGCCTTCATAGTAATCGTCGCTGCATACTCGGCAGTTCCATCAGCCATTGTCGACTCATACTTACCCCTACGCGATATTTTCTACTACTGATTTGAAGCCGGCTACAGTCTCTGTATACCATCACTGCTAATTAGTCGAAGGCGAGATCTTTGGGCATGGCGGCGAGGTGAGTTAGAGCTCGAGCCATTCATGAATTCGCTGATGGAGGCGCGCATTCGCGCGAAGCCAGGCACATCGAGTCGCGGCGAATGTTGGTGATGGCGACCGCGTTGATGTGAGGCGCGGCGACGTCAATGGGAAACTTGCGATTAGGGCTGGAGACGCGGCACGAAGGGATTCGCGTGGGATTCGTGAGCTCGGGGCAGGGCGGTGGACGAAGTGAAGTCGCGATGGAGGGGTTTCGCATTAAGGCAGCTAGGCGTTCGTTTTGGGGTCTCTGGCCGTTGCTTAGCAGTTGTTGGCGACTTGAGGGTAGCGTGGGAGGAGGGTACTTCGACAGTTCTGGTAGTCGTGGTCGCGGCGTGAGGTATTTAGCCTATTTTAATTTTTATTTATACAGAAAAAAATATACAGACAGTTATGTTATTTTATTTAAGAAAAATAGAAAATTTAGCTATATCGATAAAGTTTGGAAGAAAATATTGAATTTAAAACGTATGTATATATACAGTTAACAGGGAAGTGGTTAGTTAATTTGATTTGTGATGGTAAATGATGTATTCAATTTGTTCAAATATTTTATAAAAGGAAAATTAGTTTGAAAATTAATTTGTTCAATTAAATAGATAAGTAGAAATTATTTGTCCGGTTATTTCAAATGTTAATAAGTGGTATAACGATTATACAAGGTTTAAAATCATGGTAACAAGCCAGTCTGGAGTGGATAGCAAACAATAAATCAAAGGTGAGTTAATCTCACTCAGTTTAATTTTAATTTAAATTAAATTGGTTAAATTTAAATATTTGATTGAATAATTGCATTGATTGGATCGATATTGTTATGGATGATTTGGTATATATATAGTAGTATATACCAATATATATATATTGGCATATGTATATATTGGAATTGATATTCCCGCATTTATATAGCGGATGAGACCCTATGCGCCGCATAATAGCGGATGATATTTATTTAAATCCCATATACCGCGATATTCCACCTCGAAGTGGAATTGGTATTGTGCTAACGTCTGTGGATGCAGGGAAACAGGTTGGAGGGATCCAACTGGATTCCTCAAAAATTTATTTTATTATTCTGTGATCTGAATATTGATATCCTGTGATGATTTGATATTGGATGTTGTGGTTGATTGAATTCCCAGTATAATAAATTTTGAAAATCTATGGAATTGAATTTTTGAAGAAAATAAAGAATAATAATTTAAGTAAATTGGAATAAATTTAAAAGTGAATTATAAATAAGATAAAATAAAGAGAATTGGAATTTTAGTAAATACAGGAAAAAGAAATTTAAATTTACGAAGGAGAAATAAAGATTAGAAAACTCAAGTAATATTGGTTTAGAGAAATAAAGGAATTACTTTTAATTTAATAATTTAATTTAATTAAAACTGTAAATAAGGAATGTTGGGAATTTAAAATAGGTATTTTTCAGTTAAAAGGGGGTTTTAAATTCACAAATGAGAAATAAAATTTAAAGGGTATTGTATTTGAAATAAATAAAGTAAACAAGGAATTTTATTCCAAAGTAAAGCAAATTTGCAATCAATTGTAGAATTGATGTAAATGTTTGGAATTGGAAATTTAAAGAGAATGAGATTTTGGAAATTTATAAACTGGGTTTATAAAGTGAAATAAATGTCGGTGGGCATTTTAAATATAAATTCAGGATGGGAATTTATAAGGGAAGGAGAATTGGTTTAAGAATAAATAATGATTTATTTTTAAAGAAGTGGAAGAGAAGTATTTTCTGGATAGCCAAGTACATTTGGTTTTAAAAGCAATTCTAAATATTTGTTAAAGATTTATTGTTAATTTTAAAATCAGGTTTAGAAAATCTATTATTTCAAATGTAAATTTTCAAAAGTAAGTATTTTTCAAAACTATTATTGTAATAGATATAGAAGTGATTTGGTAATACGTTTTAAAAGGAAATTTGTTTATATTTTTAAAGTGGTTTTATTTTAGATATTTTTAAATATATATTTTAACTTAAGTTTTAAAGTAGTTTTCAAAAAGGTGTTTTATAAAGTATATTTATAATAAAGTGTTTTAAAATTATTTTTAAAATCTAAAATGGGTTGTACTTGGTATTCCAGTGAAAATAAATATTTGGGAAATTATTCCGTGAAAGGAATATAGTTTGAAATTGTTTCCAATGGGGATTGGAAAGGGGAATAATATCTTGTGAAGATATTTTGGAAAAAAAAAAGATAATTGGGAAAAATTATTTATTGTTGATGGTTGTTATGGATGTAAATTGATAGTTAAACAACCGATTATCAGTATTGGCCAAATGCGTTGATCGTTTCGAAGAGACCGGGATCGGGTTTCCGTATACCGGGATTCTAGGTCTGGAGACTCGAAAACCACTTCGATCCGGTTTGTACGTTTCGTGGGAAAACGAGGGTAATATTGATAAGGGGATAGTGTTATCAGTTCTGTTCGGACCCGGAACAGACTTGTATGGATGAATGCTTTCGGACATCGTCAGGGGACGATGGGCATTCTAAGTGAAACGTTCTGAAGGTAACGTTTAGCCTCAAGCCTCATCAACCGGGAATGACTGAAAATCAGGGGTTATGCAGCAAGGCTTTGTGGGTAGCCCCCACTTGAGAGTAAGGTCATCCCTGTCTAGATGTCCCTTTTATTTCGGCTTAGTAGTGCGGTTGCTGATCCCAACCGTGGGGTGATTTTATTTGGAATTATCCAGTAAGGGATGGTTCCGGCCTTGTGTTGCAGGGGAGCGGGCGTACTCCTCGGTACTGTGATCTAGGCCACGTACTGTGACAGGTGGTACCCCAGTGCCTAGTCATTCGTTGGAAATCCATTTTCCCTACGTGCCTTGTACGAGTTTTGTTTGTATTACCCACTTTGTGGCTAGTATGCCGGAATTTAATAGATGTAACAATTTCGGCTATTTTAATAAGTATTTGTGAATAGACACTATTATAATATCAGAGGATTTTTATAAAAAGTGTTTTAGCTATCGTAAGGTAAAAACCCGACATGTTTATTTGTGGCGTGGTCTTACGAGATGCTTTTGTTTTTCAAAGGATTTTGAAACTTTAATAATCAAATTGAGTGTGATTTCCTCACGCTGGTATTCCAGACTGACTCGGGTGTTGTTTTATATAATGCTCGGGTCAGACCGAGATAAACAGGTTCAGATTGTAGCTGTGGAGCTCAGGAGACGAGCTGGATGGCGATACGTACTTCCGTATTTGTTTATTGTTCCGCTGTGTATTTGGATGTATGTCATTGATGTGATGAACTCTGATGATGTATTCTGTAAATATATTGTATAAACAGATATATTTTTCTGTTTGAGTAAAGATCTGTTTTGTATATATTATATTTTATTCCGCTGCTATGTGAGATTCTGTTGTTGATTTTCTGTTTTCTTCTTCTTCTATCTCTTCTTCTTTAACACAAATGGTTCGATTTTCCGGGACTGGAAAGTCGGGTCGTTACAGTGGTATCAGAGCAAAGGTTGGCGATAACCTTGGCTCTGGTGGGAATTTTGAGAGTATTAATAGATATGAGCGCGTATTTGTTAGTGAATATAAAATGGTTTTATATTGTGTTGGTTGATTTATTGAGTGGCATATGAACCTTCGTCGGCACAGTCTGCGCAACTGTATCGAAGGGGTTTCTAAACACTCGAATAGAACAATTCGACATAATATTGTTTTGAAACGGGTAGATGAAATAATTTTACCCGAAAAATGTATTTTGATATAAAAGAAATATTTCTTTAAATTATTATATATTTGGATGTTTGGATGAAAATATTCTAACAAATAAAATTTAAAACAAAAATATGGTAAGATTGTAAAATCAGAATGATTTACATAACCAACGGAAATTTGTATAAATATAAAATTGTACAAATGAATTATAGTTAAAATTTGATTTAATCAAAATGGTAAATTTAAATCCTGGATATTTGGAAGTGTTTTCAAAGTGTTTTGAAGATAAACACTAGCATTATTATTTTGGAAAGTATTTCTGGAAGGGAAATTGTTTCAAATAAATTTTTGAAAGGGATATAGCGATAAATTCATTTCAGTTGCTGGAAATAATTCGGAGGATGACGGCCGCATCTTCAGAATTTATTTTCGAACTTCTGAGTGACGAATTGCTGCCAAATTGATTTATTCAGAAAAGCTAGTTGTTTTTGAAATTTCCAAAGGAAATTTGTTTGAAATAAAGCCAGGATTGGTTTAAGAATCTGAGAAATGTGATTTGGAGATGTTGGAGATTTCAAATAATTTGAAATTTAAAAAGCCGGGTGTTTAAAAAGGGAAATTCTGACGAAATTGGTGGTAAACTTATAATTTGAGATGATTTTTAAATCAGAGAAATATAAGCTTTGAATGTTGATATTTAAAACTTGAATGGAATCTTTGGAAAGAATTAAAAGAATAAAATTCTCGTAAGATTTTGACTGGATGAAAATTAATTAAATAAGTTAAAAATAATATCCAGTCGTATTTGAATAAAATTGAATCAAATTAATCCAGTTGTATTGAATTGGAATAAGTAAGTTTTGACAGTTTATAATAAAATTGAAACAGTATTAGAATAAAATATATACTTAACTAAATAAAAATGTATAAACGGAGTTAAGAGGTAAATTGTGAATAAAATTTATTTTTAATAGAAGGAAGTGTGAATATAAAAGAAGGTGACTTATAAAATTTGAAGTAAAATAAATAACCCAAATAGAATTGTTTGTAATAAAAATAGAATGAGATTTAATTGAGTCAAGTTGAATTGGTAAAATGAAAAGTGAATTGTGTGTTGAATAAGAGATGTGAAGTTTGGAATAGAAATCCGAGTTAAGATAAATTTAGCTTGGATAAGGGTAAATAAATTAAATTTATTGGAAAATTTAATTAATTGAGACTCAAATGGGAAGTTATAGCTAAGTAGATAAATTTGTTTAGAAATTGAAAATTGAATGAAATCCAGGACTTGAGTTATAAACCCGAGGAGATTAACTGAAGTGATTTTGTGGATAAAAATCAAACATTGTACTGATTAAAAGGGGAGAACACTAATTTGGAATAAATTAGTAAATTAAGTATGTTAATGGAATTTGGATTTGATAATAAAAGCTGAAAGTGTGAATGATCATTGGAATTGGAGTATATGAGTGATAACTTGAAGTGTAAATAAAATTCAAGTAAGTAGGAATGATGTGAAATGGATTGATATCTATCAAATTCAAGTTAGAGATAAATTATTGGATATGAGTTGGAATTAATATTGGATTCAGTAAGTATACCAGCTAAATTTTAAAAATGGTATGGTATTAAAAATAAATTGGAAATTTCCTTGTTAAAGATTAAATAAATTCACGGTGAATTGAATACGGAAATTGAAATTTAGAATGGATAAGTGAATGGACAAATTGAATGGATTAGTAAAGGTAATAGATTCGATCAAATGAAAATCAAACCAAAGATTTAAAAAAAAAAAAATATTTGTTTACAAGGAAACCATAACTTCAGTTTGGAAGTGAAATGCAAATTAAATTGAATTGAATCAATTGAAATGGATATGAATTCATTTCGCTTAAAAATGAATGGAATGGAGGGAAATGAATTGCAAACCATTGAATTGAATAGAAACAGTATGTGAATTGGTTGTAAGCGATTGGAAATTGTATTGAGACCATATAAATGGCTAATGGAAATTATTTTAAGTGCATTGCTCATGGAAACTGCTTGTTACTATTGGAATTTAATGGAATGTTAAGGGATTTTCTTATATTTGTCACTGACGTGTTTAAATTGAGTCAGTACAGGTTCAGGGAAGCCGTTTGACTGATTTCGACTGCGTAAAATGCTAAAATGATCGCCGCTTGCTTTAAAAATGCTAAATTAAAGGTACGCCTACGCCAAAAATTCAAAATAGGAAATATGAACTGTTTTGATTCTTTTTCCGGCCTGAGGCCGATGTATATACATTTTTGTGCATCCTGCGATATCGCAGAAGTCCCTCCGTACAAGGGAGACTCTGCCAAAATTTTTCGTAAATTTTGGGAGTTAGAAAATTTTTGAAATTTTTGAAAATTTTCATTAACGATAAATAATCTAAATTTGCTAAGCAAATTGAATTGGAACTGAATAATTGAATCTAGTTTAAATATGAATGTAAAGTAAGTGAAATCGAAAGAACTAAGGAAAGTAAGCTTACAAATAAACTTTTAATTGAGATTTAAATTAATTAGTAAGTGGAACTAATTCAATAGTCAAATGGAAGCCAATTTGAATTCAAATGAAGTTGCTTGGGCAGAATGAATAGTAATGAAAATAAACTTTGATAGTAAAGTGAAAATAAGTATAAGCAGTATGTAAAATATTTATTTTGAACTTAAGGAATATGGTGAGATTCTTGAGTAATTTGGTATTGAGGAAAGTTATTCTAGATGAATAATTGAATAACAATTAAAATTTGAAGTTGTGAAATGAGAAAATTGTGGATAAGTGAATGTAATCAAAATGAATGTGAATAAAAGAGAATTGATATAGTTGAAAATCAATTGGGCTAATTACGTAAGGTGTACGTATATTATTTGTTCGCATAGCTATTTGATCCAGATTCGAACACAGAATTTCGAGATAGTTTTATCGATCCGAATTAGGATTTTTCACTCGACTTTCGACGGCGAACCTGGATATGGATTGTTGGTTGATTCTGGTAATTCTCTATCGTAGTTATGACTATGCAAGGAGAATGACGGTTTCTGATCAAGAAACCAGATCTGAGTCCGCACTAGGAAGTCGGGTGGACGATACTAGTTCGAAAGTGAAATTGTGTGATCGATTGAGCGATCGAATGTGATTTTGCGTACGGATGGTATATGTGCATCGTACGGGCTTAAGTAAAACAAATATTGAAATTTGTAAAGGAAAGTATAAAATGACTTTGGAATTTGTGATTGAATATTTTTGCTTAGTAGAATATACAGGTGTCTAAAAGCAATGGATAAATTGGGATTTTGATTTTAGAAGATAAAATTTAATGGCCCGACAAAAAGGTATGTATTTGAATTTCTGTATGAAATTTGATTGGATTTTGGATCCAGCCACTTGGCTTTTTGTTTTCTTTTTGGATATGGGAGGCCGTAGAGCCATTTTGTAGTTGTACCGAGCTAGCCGCGCAAAGGAGACGCTGGCAAAATTTTTCAGAAATTTAGGGAGTTAGAAAAATTTTGAGAAAATTTTGATAATTCAAATTTGGTTTTGAATTTAAATTTGAATGGTTAAGCAAGTGATATGGGTTGGGATTTATGGGTAAGTTGGAAAGTTAAGATAAGGGTTAGTGTGTCTTTGATAAAAGATTTGTTTGGTAAGATGTTAAAAAAAACTATTTGGAGTTGAGGAGATGGTTAATGGGATATGGATCATTCTTCCTAACTAGTAATTTCGGGGACGAAATTCTTTTAAGGGGGGAGGAATGTGACGACCCGGAATTTTTGTATATTTGAAATTGGAATACTTAATTAATTTTAAATATTCAGAGGTTAATTATAAACTTAAATTTCAAATATCGTTGTTTATTGAGTAATTTAGTAATTAAATTAAATTTATTTGAAGTTGGGTAAAATAGTAAATCTGGTATTCTAAGCTAATTAAAAATATTTTGAAGGCTTGAACAATTCATATTAATAATACTAAAGGTAATAGAACTTTTAAAATTGAATTTAAAAGTGTTTTGTTCAGTTTTAAAATATATCGTTTAAATTGAATTCAAAAATAGCCTTCCGAGGCACAGTCTCAGAATTCGACGAAACCAGTTCCATTGGATCCGTAATATTGTATTATTATCGGATTTCAAGTTTCGTATTTTTCGGAGTTGTTATGTGAGCACACGATGAGTAAACGCGTTGAAAATTAGATCGAATTCAATTTAAAATTTAATTTTTTTTAAATTTGTCAACAATCAGCACGTTGTCTCCTAGAATCATGCCGAAGATCACGAAAC
This sequence comes from Allium fistulosum, assembly GCA_030737815.1. Lineage (NCBI taxonomy): Eukaryota > Viridiplantae > Streptophyta > Magnoliopsida > Asparagales > Amaryllidaceae > Allium > Allium fistulosum. Next base: position 286,363,866 of record CM060907.1, on the reverse strand, counting down.
AAATCGTGCAAAGCATACCTCGTTCGATTTTAAATATCCCGTTCTCCTTTTCTTCCTCTTTAAGCCTTCAGTTCAAACGAAGAAAAAGAAAGAAAGAAAATTTGTTCGCTTCAAAGTCACAACTCTGTAGCAATCTCCATGTCGCGATGCTTGAACCCGGGGAAACTAGGGTTTCGCAAATCAATGCCTTCATAGTAATCGTCGCTGCATACTCGGCAGTTCCATCAGCCATTGTCGACTCATACTTACCCCTACGCGATATTTTCTACTACTGATTTGAAGCCGGCTACAGTCTCTGTATACCATCACTGCTAATTAGTCGAAGGCGAGATCTTTGGGCATGGCGGCGAGGTGAGTTAGAGCTCGAGCCATTCATGAATTCGCTGATGGAGGCGCGCATTCGCGCGAAGCCAGGCACATCGAGTCGCGGCGAATGTTGGTGATGGCGACCGCGTTGATGTGAGGCGCGGCGACGTCAATGGGAAACTTGCGATTAGGGCTGGAGACGCGGCACGAAGGGATTCGCGTGGGATTCATGAGCTCGGGGCAGGGCGGTGGACGAAGTGAAGTCGCGATGGAGGGGTTTCGCATTAAGGCAGCTAGGCGTTCGTTTTGGGGTCTCTGGCCGTTGCTTAGCAGTTGTTGGCGACTTGAGGGTAGCGTGGGAGGAGGGTACTTCGACAGTTCTGGTAGTCGTGGTCGCGGCGTGAGGTATTTAGCCTATTTTAATTTTTATTTATACAGAAAAAAATATACAGACAGTTATGTTATTTTATTTAAGAAAAATAGAAAATTTAGCTATATCGATAAAGTTTGGAAGAAAATATTGAATTTAAAACGTATGTATATATACAGTTAACAGGGAAGTGGTTAGTTAATTTGATTTGTGATGGTAAATGATGTATTCAATTTGTTCAAATATTTTATAAAAGGAAAATTAGTTTGAAAATTAATTTGTTCAATTAAATAGATAAGTAGAAATTATTTGTCCGGTTATTTCAAATGTTAATAAGTGGTATAACGATTATACAAGGTTTAAAATCATGGTAACAAGCCAGTCTGGAGTGGATAGCAAACAATAAATCAAAGGTGAGTTAATCTCACTCAGTTTAATTTTAATTTAAATTAAATTGGTTAAATTTAAATATTTGATTGAATAATTGCATTGATTGGATCGATATTGTTATGGATGATTTGGTATATATATAGTAGTATATACCAATATATATATATTGGCATATGTATATATTGGAATTGATATTCCCGCATTTATATAGCGGATGAGACCCTATGCGCCGCATAATAGCGGATGATATTTATTTAAATCCCATATACCGCGATATTCCACCTCGAAGTGGAATTGGTATTGTGCTAACGTCTGTGGATGCAGGGAAACAGGTTGGAGGGATCCAACTGGATTCCTCAAAAATTTATTTTATTATTCTGTGATCTGAATATTGATATCCTGTGATGATTTGATATTGGATGTTGTGGTTGATTGAATTCCCAGTATAATAAATTTTGAAAATCTATGGAATTGAATTTTTGAAGAAAATAAAGAATAATAATTTAAGTAAATTGGAATAAATTTAAAAGTGAATTATAAATAAGATAAAATAAAGAGAATTGGAATTTTAGTAAATACAGGAAAAAGAAATTTAAATTTACGAAGGAGAAATAAAGATTAGAAAACTCAAGTAATATTGGTTTAGAGAAATAAAGGAATTACTTTTAATTTAATAATTTAATTTAATTAAAACTGTAAATAAGGAATGTTGGGAATTTAAAATAGGTATTTTTCAGTTAAAAGGGGGTTTTAAATTCACAAATGAGAAATAAAATTTAAAGGGTATTGTATTTGAAATAAATAAAGTAAACAAGGAATTTTATTCCAAAGTAAAGCAAATTTGCAATCAATTGTAGAATTGATGTAAATGTTTGGAATTGGAAATTTAAAGAGAATGAGATTTTGGAAATTTATAAACTGGGTTTATAAAGTGAAATAAATGTCGGTGGGCATTTTAAATATAAATTCAGGATGGGAATTTATAAGGGAAGGAGAATTGGTTTAAGAATAAATAATGATTTATTTTTAAAGAAGTGGAAGAGAAGTATTTTCTGGATAGCCAAGTACATTTGGTTTTAAAAGCAATTCTAAATATTTGTTAAAGATTTATTGTTAATTTTAAAATCAGGTTTAGAAAATCTATTATTTCAAATGTAAATTTTCAAAAGTAAGTATTTTTCAAAACTATTATTGTAATAGATATAGAAGTGATTTGGTAATACGTTTTAAAAGGAAATTTGTTTATATTTTTAAAGTGGTTTTATTTTAGATATTTTTAAATATATATTTTAACTTAAGTTTTAAAGTAGTTTTCAAAAAGGTGTTTTATAAAGTATATTTATAATAAAGTGTTTTAAAATTATTTTTAAAATCTAAAATGGGTTGTACTTGGTATTCCAGTGAAAATAAATATTTGGGAAATTATTCCGTGAAAGGAATATAGTTTGAAATTGTTTCCAATGGGGATTGGAAAGGGGAATAATATCTTGTGAAGATATTTTGGAAAAAAAAAAGATAATTGGGAAAAATTATTTATTGTTGATGGTTGTTATGGATGTAAATTGATAGTTAAACAACCGACTATCAGTATTGGCCAAATGCGCTGATCGTTTCGAAGAGACCGGGATCGGGTTTCCGTATACCGGGATTCTAGGTCTGGAGACTCGAAAACCACTTCGATCCGGTTTGTACGTTTCGTGGGAAAACGAGGGTAATATTGATAAGGGGATAGTGTTATCAGTTCTGTTCGGACCCGGAACAGACTTGTATGGATGAATGCTTTCGGACATCGTCAGGGGACGATGGGCATTCTAAGTGAAACGTTCTGAAGGTAACGTTTAGCCTCAAGCCTCATCAACCGGGAATGACTGAAAATCAGGGGTTATGCAGCAAGGCTTTGTGGGTAGCCCCCACTTGAGAGTAAGGTCATCCCTGTCTAGATGTCCCTTTTATTTCGGCTTAGTAGTGCGGTTGCTGATCCCAACCGTGGGGTGATTTTATTTGGAATTATCCAGTAAGGGATGGTTCCGGCCTTGTGTTGCAGGGGAGCGGGCGTACTCCTCGGTACTGTGATCTAGGCCACGTACTGTGACAGGTGGTACCCCAGTGCCTAGTCATTCGTTGGAAATCCATTTTCCCTACGTGCCTTGTACGAGTTTTGTTTGTATTACCCACTTTGTGGCTAGTATGCCGGAATTTAATAGATGTAACAATTTCGGCTATTTTAATAAGTATTTGTGAATAGACACTATTATAATATCAGAGGATTTTTATAAAAAGTGTTTTAGCTATCGTAAGGTAAAAACCCGACATGTTTATTTGTGGCGTGGTCTTACGAGATGCTTTTGTTTTTCAAAGGATTTTGAAACTTTAATAATCAAATTGAGTGTGATTTCCTCACGCTGGTATTCCAGACTGACTCGGGTGTTGTTTTATATAATGCTCGGGTCAGACCGAGATAAACAGGTTCAGATTGTAGCTGTGGAGCTCAGGAGACGAGCTGGATGGCGATACGTACTTCCGTATTTGTTTATTGTTCCGCTGTGTATTTGGATGTATGTCATTGATGTGATGAACTCTGATGATGTATTCTGTAAATATATTGTATAAACAGATATATTTTTCTGTTTGAGTAAAGATCTGTTTTGTATATATTATATTTTATTCCGCTGCTATGTGAGATTCTGTTGTTGATTTTCTGTTTTCTTCTTCTTCTATCTCTTCTTCTTTAACACAAATGGTTCGATTTTCCGGGACTGGAAAGTCGGGTCGTTACAGAATTAGTGTCAGGAAGAAAGAAAAGAAGGAAACAGATTTTTGTTTATAAAAGTACAAAGTGGAGTGAAAAGTATTGCTTGTGAATGGAAAGTGACACTGTGTTCAAAGTGTTGTCAGAGAATATATTCGTAGCATATATTTTGGTTGCTGAAAATAGTAACCACTTTTCTTTTCTTGTTGTGTGCAGAAGCAACCAGTTAAGCCTTTTGCAGCAGCATCGATTTTCAGCTTTGGTTCTTTTCTCCATCATCGGTAAGCGCATCTATATAATTTTATAAATTATATATGAACGTTCATTGAATTAATATCATCTTTCTTTTGTCGATAATTACAGTGTCCGTTTGTTCGTGTTGTACCGACTCCATTCTTGCTTCTTCGTGCTTCGCTGTCAATTTCTTTATCCACGAAAGGTGAATTAATTTTCATGACTTATATTCTTATGCAAGTTTGGTTGATGAATGATTGTTATGTGATGTTGAAATTGGATGTTAATTGTTATTGTTAAAGTGATAAATAATATGCAATTGAATTTGATATAGGATAGTTAACGATTTAAAATGGATTTATATGTTGAATTTTGATTAGTTAGATTTGACCACCTTTAAATGTTAAATAAATCGACATGTAGAAATAGTGTTAACTACACCTTGAACCATTGAATGTATGATTGATGTAGTATAATTTGAATAATAGACATCAAGTGAAAAACCGTAATGTAATAATCTTTAATCTACATGAAATGATAGTGTAGATTCTAGAAATAATTATATTAATTTGCATAAATAACAAATATAAATTAATACGATTATTTTAGGATTATTTAATTAACTATTGGATTGTTATTGATGTTTGCTATTGCTTATTTATTTACTTTGACATCATCCCAACTATCACACTGCAAGTTCCCTTTTGCTATGCTTTGATTTTTGAATTGAAATGGAATCGGGTTGAAATGATAAATACCCAAATAAACTTGACTTAGGATAGAGAATTAAATAAAACCCGATTGGTCAATAATTTGATTTAAAAATAAGATAAATATTTTATTTGAATAAATAATAAGGTTTTGAAATGAAGTTGGAATTTGAATTTTTATGAAAGGAAAATGTTAATATTTAATAATCTAAATCAAACATTAACATAGTAATTGATGAAAGAACGTTGTTTAAAAATTAATTATTTAATAATTAAATAACTAAATTTGGAATTGTTAATAATTAAGTTTTGAAATTACTTGATAATTGAATAAGATTAAATTAATTAATAATTAAATTAAATTGAATTCTTTATTAAGTGAAAATTGAACTTCTTGAATAAGTGAAACTAAGTTTCTTTATTAACCAAGTTTTGGAATTTGTAACTAAGTAAATAAATAAGTGAAATTGAATTTCTTTAACAAGAAATAAAATGCGTTTATTGAAATAAATGTAAGGTTTGTAATTTAAGAATTTGATTTGATGAATTTAACTTAATTCAATTTGTAAGCTTTAATATAATAAAGATGAATGTATGTAATTGATTTAATGAATTGGAGATTAAATGGAAATTGTTTTAAATGATAAATTAACTTAACAAACATTGAACGAAATTGATAAATGAGTTTAAATTGATTTGAACGTCAAAATTAAATTTATTTTAAATGATTACGGAATGAAACTTATATACGATTTTAAACGTATATTTTAATTGTTTTAAATAAAAATTGAAATTGAATTATAAGTCTTGAAATGGAAATTTGGAATTTATGAAACGAAAATTTTGCAAATTGTTTTAGAAAGACAAATGAAATGTTGAAAATGTTGATTTACAAATTCTAATTGAAATTGAATTTGATTTGGTTCTGAAATTTATTAAACGACCAATCGGTGAAATAATTATGATGGTTATTAAAGAGACCAGAATCGGTTAGGGACATACTCACTGTCTAGACCGAAAACCACTTTAATAACTATACGTGGAGAGTGATCCAGAATGAAGTGGTTGGATTGACGTACGTTGATGATTGAAGAAAGTGAACGATAATGGATAGCCTTGACACTTGTGTTAAATTGGAAATGACTAAAACAGGAGCCGTGCCGGGCCAAATGGGGTTAGCTACCTCGAGCGAACACGCTTCTTCATAAACTACTCATTACTTGTTATTGATTGGTGCGCACCCTTGAAATTTGGAGTGTTGTTTCGCGGTGTTGCGATCGTTGCGGCGATGCGTTCTCACCAGTCCGGATCAGGCAAACGGTAGTTTCACTACCTTGGGTATTGCCTCATGTGCCTTGTCATACTTATATTCCCATATACGCGACCACTACGAATTTTTTTTGTATTACACCTATGGAGTACTCCCTGATATCCCACTAGTTTACGGTGGAGTTGACAGTGCTGTATAGTCTGTAATGCTATATAAAATGTGTTAAGGGGAATAATGGTGACGCCTTAACACTATCTTGATATTTTACTTTACTGTTAGACATTATCTATTTATCATATACTACTATGTATAGATAGTTTAACGGATCCTGAAAAATGTTTATTCCATTCATCTTTGAGTTATTGTTATTTGAAATTTTGAACCATATTAACTGTATAAGAATATATGTCCTGATTCGAGTGTTTGTTTATGCTTATGCTCGGATCAGACTAAGGATTGCCGTTGCTGTTCTACTTGGCGCTGAAGACCGAAGACTATCATTATCTTTACCTTATCAATATTTCTCTTTCTATTTGGACTATTGGACATCTATGCTGTTCTATTTCAGTTTATTTGAGACATTGTTGTATTTATGGGTAGCTTCATGAACTACTCTTATGACTATGTTGTAATTCCGCTGCATTATTCTGTTATGATGTATTTTTTGTGATTCTGTGATGATTCTCATATATATACATATACTCTATTAATGATTCGTGTTTTGTACTATTTAAGTTGACATGTGTGGATTATTGTCAATTTAAATGGTCCAAATATACGGGTTGTTACAGTTGGTATCAGAGCTTTGGTTCCCGAAAACCTTAGCCTGTGGAGTTTTAAAGCTCATTAGAGATAGGGTAACCATACCCTAGAATGAGGAGAATCATTTTAGAATCCACATCCTTTGATTTCATCCTTCTTATTGAATTCGTTTGAATAGAGTTTCCTTAAGTTTTATAAATTCCTATCTTTGATTCTAAATCACTTTTGGTATTCTAGGATGGCTACCAAAAGAAATGCTAGAGGAGGGAGTGGTGGAAATGCTCCCGAACCACGTGTACCAGCTCCTGTAGTCAGATTTTCCACTCTTAGCAAAGAATATTCACAGCTTGGTGGCATTAAGTTCTCGGGGTCTGAAAGCATCATCGAAGCTCAACAATGGCTAAAGAGCTTGGAGAGGATTTTCACTGGCTTGGAGATTATGGACGAGCAGAAGCGTCAATTAGCCGTTTGGCAGCTACAAGATGCGGCACAAGATTGGTGGGAATCCATCACTTCTCGTACCGACGAGGAAACCATCACTTAGGCCCAGTTTAGGTAGAAATCTATCTAAATTACATCAAAATAAATTCCTTCTATCTCGTCAAAATTTTGACTCATCTTTATATCACTTGTAAATAGGGATTCTTTTATGGCTCAATGGATGCCAGCTGCTGGGAAGGCTCAACTCTATCGGTCTTTTATGGATCTCAAGCAAGGCAACATGACCTTCACTGAATATGAAAGAAAGTTCAACGAACTATCTAAGTTCGGACCTGGTTTAATCGACACACCTCTGCTTAAGAATGAGAAATTCATACATGGCGCACGCCCTGAGTATTACGAGCTCCTCACAGCTCATGTACATGGCAGCTTCACCGAGTTAATAAATTTTTCTCTTCGATACGAGGGAAAGCCAAAGGGAACATCAGCCGCCAAGTCTCCAGTTACTCAGACATCAACTAGTCAGTCGAGGAAGAGGAAGCCAAACTTTGAGCAACAGAAGAAGAATTGGCAGCAGAAATCCGAGCTTGGATACTCCCAGAAGAAACCCATTGACATATCATCTATTACTTACTTCAATTGCAACTAGAAAGGTCATTACGTCAGTAGTTGCCCATCTCCAAAAGGTGCAGTTGTTCCGCCACCAGCACAGATGACTAGGAGGGATGTATGTCATATCTGCTTACAACCTGGACATTTCAAGAAATACTGCCCAACACAGAAGAGAGGTACCCCATCAGGAGTTTTTGCCATTTCCACACCTGCCCCGGAAGTTCCAGATAATCAAGGTACTTTACAAAGTACATTTATGTTGCATACATTACCTGTTAAAGTTCTATTTGACACCGGAGCAACACATAGTTTAATATCTATTGATTTATGTAATAAACTTGGATTGGAACCCAATCTTGCATCTACTTCCTTATGTGTATCTAACCCTATTTGAGGGCCCGCTAACCTCAAAAGGGTATGCAAATATGTCACGCTTATGTATGGCATTCACCGTTTCACTTAGGATTTCTATGTCCTTGGATTCGAGGCATTCGATATTCTATTAGGTCTTGATTGGCTACGGAAGTTCGAAGCTGTTATCTCATGCAAAGCTCGAACCGTCTCTCTAATTGACGACAAGAGTATGCCTTTAGTTATTAAAGGAAAATCGCCTCAAGAATGTGCTGAGAGTTTTATATTCTCTCTTGACTCTCATGCAAATGAACTAAGCTCTACTCCAGTTGTTCAATTCTTTTCTAATGTGTTTGGAGAAGTCAATTCTCTACCACCTCCGTGGGAAATCGAATTCCGCATTGATCTTATCCCTGGTGCACGACCTGTAGTTCTCCCTCCTAGGAGAATGGCTCCTAAAGAGAAGGCATAATTGAATGTTCAAATTGAAGATTTATTTGCTAAGGGCTTGATTCGACGAAGTCATTCAGAATGGGGTGCTGTAGTTGTATTCGTCACAAAATCTGATGGTTCTCTCAGAATGTGTGTGGACTACAAAGAGCTAAACAAGCTCACGCACAAGAACATATATCCAATGCCCCGCATCAATGGTCTATTCGACCAGCTCCATGGAGCTAAAGTTTTCTCCCAACTTGATTTGGCTACCGGCTTTCACCAACTCAGAATCGCTGAGGATAGTATTCCTAAAACAGCTTTCCGCACTGAAAATGGTTTCTTTGAATGGCTGGTTATGCCGTTCGGTCTTACTAATTCTCTAGCTTATTTCGTCGACTTGATGAATAGAGTTTTCCGGGATGTTCTTAACAAGTTCATTCTTGTTTTCATCAATGATATTCTCGTCTTCTCTAAGGATGAAAAGTGCATAGGTCACATTTGGCTTTTGTTCTTGAAACTCTTCGCAGTCATCAGCTTAAAGCCAGGTTTTCGAAATGCCACTTTTTGAAAGATGAAGTTCGGTTTCTTGGCTATATTGTCTCGGAAAATGGGATTTCGGTCGATCCAGCTAAGATCGCCGTAATCAATGTAAGTTCTATCCTTACTTGTCAATTCTATCTAAACAACTTATCACTATCTAAATTCGAATCCTTGGAATTTGCAGGATTGGGAGACTCCCAAACTCCTACAGATATCCGCAGTTTCTTGGGTTTGGCCGGCTATTATCGCAGATTTATAGAAAACTTCGCTCGTATTGCCGCACCACTTACCGTACTGACCAGAAAGAATGTAAAATTTATTTGGAGTGAAAAGTGCGAAGCAGCTTTCAATGAGATGAAGCGAAAGTTGACCTCTGCCCCAGTTCTTATAGTTATTGACGGTAGCGAAGGATTGACCATCTATACAGATGCCTGCTGGGATGGATTAGGAGCAGTTTTAATATAGAAAGGAAAGGTTATTGCCTATGTGGGTCGTCAGTTAAAGACCCATGAAGCAAATTACGCAACGCACTATTTAGAGCTTCTTGCGGTTGTATTTGCTTTAAAGCTATGGAGGCACTATCTATTGGGAACCAAATTCGAGTTATTCACTGGCCATAAGTCATTGAGATATATTTTCTCACAAAAGGATTTGAACCAGAGACAAGTCCGATGGCTCGAATTCTTAATTGCATATGATCTTGATATTAACTACACCCCAAGGAAAGCCAACACCGTAGCCGATTCTTTGAGAAAAAACCAAGCTATGGTATGTTGTAATCTTGTTGAAGGAATGTTATTCCAGCTTGTCGTCTCCCTAGCTCTTATGGATCACATTATAGCCAAGCAATACGAGGAAACTTTGCTCTATCGCATCAAAGTAATAGTTCTCGGAAGAGTTGGAAATGCTGATAATAAATTGGGTGCACAAGTTGATAGTAATGGAGTCTTGAGAATTGACAATCGTATTTGTGTTCCTAATGTTAATCTTCTAAGATAGGAAGTGCTAAGAGAAAACCATCAATCCTCGCTTTCATTTCATCCAGGAGTCACGAAGACGTATCAAAATATGAAGAAGTTATATTGGTGGAGTGGGATGAAGCGTGATATTTCTACCTATGTTAGTAGATGCACAACTTGCCAATAAGTTAAAGCTGATCACAGAAAAACGGCAGGTTTGCTTCAACCTCTAGAGATTCCAGGTTGGAAGTGGGAGCAGTTTTCTATGGACTTTATTGATGGGCTACCAAGGACCAGAAAGGGTAACGAAAGCATTTGGGTGATTGTCGATAGACTGACGAAGTCCACTCATTTTATTCCAGTGAAGTCCACCCGTACAGCTTCGAGTTTGGCCGAGATATACATGAGAGAAGTTGTTGAACTTCATGGTGTACCATCTAGTATTGTATGCGATAGAGATCCTATTTTCACTAGTAAATTCTAGAAAGCATTTCAGGATACTTTGGGCCCCAAACTGAATCTGAGCACAGCTTCTCATCCTCAGACAGATGGCCAAACTGAGAGGGTGAATCAGATTTTGGAAGACCTTCTCCGGGCTTGTATTATAGACTTTGGTGGATCCTGGGAAGACCATCTTCATTTGGTTGAATTCACCTATAATAATAGTTACCAAGTAAAGAAATTGAATTTCAAATTTGAATAAGTATATTTGAATTTGAAATAATTATCTTCAATAAATCAGGCAAGCATTGGTATGACACCGTTCAAAGCCTTATATGGACGGCCGTGCAAATCGCCAGCTTGTTGGATCGAGTCTGGAGATCGACTAGTGCTTGGTCCAGAAATAATTAAGGAAGCTTATGAAAAGGTTGAAGAATTCAGGAAAAGGATTAAGACGGCACAGGATAGACCGAAGAGCTACACTGACAGAAGGAGAAGAGATCTCGAATTCAGTGTAGGAGATGAAGTATTTTTGAAAGTGTCACCTTTGAAGAATATTATTCGATTTGGAAGGAAAGGGAAGCTTGCTCCCAGATTGGTTGGTCCGTCTGAGATTACGAAAAGAGTTGGAACATTGGCCTATAGAATTGCATTAACAGAAAAGTTCGCCGGTGTGCACAATGTGTTCCACGTCTCACATCTTCGCAAAGTTGTACACGATCCATCTATAACCATTCCCACTTCTCAGTTGGAAGAGATAGTTATTGAGCCTGACTTGACTATTGAGTGGAAGCCACTTCGGATAGTCGATCGTGAGACAAAGCAACTTAGAAGGAAGTCAGTCAATCTCGTCAAAGTACAGTGGAGTGCAGATGAGCGAGACTGCACATGGGAAACTGAGGATGGTATTCGAGATTCAAACCCCAAACTACTAATTTAAGGTATAATTCAAATTTTCTTAAAATCTATCTTGACTTTTCTGCTTACTTCTTTTCTACTACTCCCGTCTCGTTCCTTTTCGAGGACAAAAAGTTTTGAGTGGGGGAGATTGTAACGACCCTGAATTTCCAACCCAATTCAAAATTTAAATCCATCATTTTAATATAAAGAATTCTGAAATTTATATACGATCTCAATTAACGTCCAAACTATATTTATAAGATGCGCCTAGTTAGTTATGAATATGGGAAAAGTTTCGTCGCAAAATATTGCAGTAAATTTCGTTCGCGTTTTACTGTATATCAATTCATTTTAAGTTTCTTAAAATTTATCTTTTGAATCCAAATATTTTTACCCAATAATGTTGTAAAAATTCATCTGATCAAGATGTTGTAATTCGTTTCGTCAAATACTGTCATCGCCTGTTCCATTTAAATTGTTTTGTAAATCGAACAATTTAAGCAGCGTAAATTCGAGTTTTTATAAAACTGTCGTATCACAATTATCTGTGTACCATTGGAAGTACCTCGTCGCACTAATCAAAATGGTACATTCATTCATGCAAATCGGAGTCCGACGGAAATCGTCGCGTTAATTAAACCATTCCGGACGGATCGGTTAATCAATTGCACCCCAAAAATCTTTAACTCGTATCCACCTAAATTTAAAAACAATATAAATCTCAGCTGATGCATTTAAGGTGGTAGTTGGAAGCTAGGAGTTGACTTGGGAATATGCGTGATGTTTCGAAGTTCAACAAAATATTTACTGTGCTAAATTTATAAAAGTTTAAGTTAACAAAACATATTCACCAATTTTCAAAAGCTGCTTCAGGTAAAACTCTTCTCAGCCTTCTCTCTTCCTTCACCTTCAACGTTGCTTTCTCTAATAAAAAAAAGCTCCACCTCCATTTCAGAAAAAAAAAAGATCGAACTACTCTCCGCCGTTAGCCACCTCCGCCTATCTCTACGATTCGTTCGACTTCCTCCAACGCACAACGCCACACTACCGACATCCGCTACCACCATCGCCTAGATCCGGCCTCGATCACCGCGACACTCCATTGCCAGTGCTTTCAATTCACTACCCGTCTATCCTCGAACCCACTTCCAGCCTTCACCCACGTCAACGGCTGCTATCACCTTCGTTGCGCTGCCAGTCACCGTCTATTAGTTCACCATCCAACTAGCTCCAACTTCTTACCTCAGCACCACACCCACGCCCCTCAACAACCGATCATCATCCCCTCCACCGAAGCTTCCACCTGAACCACCATCACACCTCAACATCATCCCCACGTCATAGTTTCACTCGACATCAACACCGCCTCTGCCCACACTTCCATGAACTCCTCTTCACCACCCCACTTCACCACTGGACCGCCACCGTGTCTTGCCTGCTCACCGTCGTCCTCCACGCCCATCACCTACAGCCCCTTGCCTAGCCCGAGAGTGCATGCGTGCGTGTATATGGTTTGTGCTGTGTGTGTATAAAGGTGTGCACGCGTGTGCATGTATGTTTTACGTGTGTGTTTGTGAAGAGAGTTGCATGCGTGAGTGATTGTTTTAGTATGCAGAAGAAGGTGGAACTCATTGAGGTGGCTGTATGCAAGTAGTAATAAAAGAAAGAAAAATATATGTGCGTATGCAAGTAGTAATAGGTGTGCATGTGTTGTTGGGTGTTGCTGAACCCAATATGGTGGAAGAGGAGACTTGTTTATAAAGTTGAATTAGTGTCAGGAAAAAAGAAAAGAAGGAAACAGATTTTTGTTTATAAAAGTACAAAGTGGAGTGAACAGTTGCTTGTTTATGGAAAGTGACACTATGTTCAAAGTGTTGCCAGAGAATATATTTGCAGCATATATTTTGGTTGCTGAAAATAGTAACCAGTTTTCTTTTCTTGTTGTGTGCAGAAGCAACCGGTTAAGCCTTTTGCAGCAGCATCGATTTTCAGCTTTCGTTCTTTTCTTCGTCATCGGTAAGCGCATCTATATAATTTTATAAATTATATATGAACGTTCATTGAATTAATATCGTCTTTCTTTTATCGATAATTACAGTGTCTGTTTGTTCGTGTTGTACCGACTCCATTCTTGCTTCTTCGTGCTTCGCTGTCAATTTCTTTATCCACGAAAGGTGAATTAATTTTCACGACTTATATTCTTATGCAAGTTTGGTTGATGAATGATTGTTATGTGATGTTGAAATTGGATGTTAATTGTTATTGTTAAAGTGATAAATAATATGCAATTGAATTTGATATAGGATAGTTAACGATTTAAAATGGATTTATATGTTGAATTTTGATTAGTTAGATTTGACCCCCTTTAAATGTTAAATAAATCGACACGTAGAAATAGTGTTAACTACACCTTGAACCATTGAATGTATAATTGATGTAGTATAATTTGAATAATAGACACCAAGTGGAAAACCATAATGTAATAATCTTTAATCTACATGAAATGATAGTGTAGATTCTAGAAATAATTATATTAATTTGCATAAATAACAAATGTAAATTAATACGATTATTTCATGATTATTTAAATAACTATTGGATTGTTATTGATGTTTGCTATTGCTTGTTTATTTACTTTGACATCATTCCAGCTTTCACACTGCAAGTTCCCTTTTGTTATGCTTTGATTTTTGAATTGAAATGGAATCGGGTTGAAATGATAAATACCCAAATAAACTTGACTTAGGATAGAGAATTAAATAAAACCCGATTGGTCAATAATTCGATTTAAAAATAAGATAAAGATTTTATTTAAATAAATAATAAGGTTTTGAAATGAAGTTGGAATTTGAATTTTTATGAAAGGAAAATGTTAATATTTAATAATCTGAATCAAACATTAACATAGTAATTGATGAAAGAACGTTGTTTAAAAATTAATTATTTAATAATTAAATAATTAAATTTGGAATTGTTAATAATTAAGTTTTGAAATTATTAATAATTAAGTTTTGAAATTACTTGATAATTGAATAAGATTGAATTAATTAATAATTAAATTAAATTGAATTCTTTATTAAGTGAAAATTGAACTTCTTGAATAAGTGAAACTAAGTTTCTTTATTAACTGAGTTTTGGAATTTGTAACTAAGTAAATAAATAAGTGAAATTGAATTTCTTTAACAAGAAATAAAATGCGTTTATTAAAATAAATGTAAAGTTTGTAATTTAAGAATTTGATTTGACGAATTTAACTTAATTCAATTTGTAAGCTTTGAGATAATAAAGCTGAATGTAAGTAATTGTTTTAATGAATTGGAGATTAAATGGAAATTGTTTTAAATGTTAAATTAACTTAATAAACATTGAACGAAATTGATAAATGAGTTTAAATTGATTTGAACTTCAAAATTAAATTTATTTTAAATGATTACGGAATGAAACTTATATACGATTTTAAACGTATATTTGAATTGTTTTAAATAAAAATTGAAATTGAATTATAAGTCTTGAAATGGAAATTTGGAATTTATGAAATGAAAATTTTGGAAACTGTTTTAGAAAGACAAATGAAATGTTGATTTACAAATTCTAATTGAAATTGAATTTGATTTGGTTTTGAAATTTATTAAACGACCAATCGGGGAAATAATTACGAAGGTTATTAAAGAGACCGGAATCGGTTAGGGACATACTCACTGTCCAAACTGAAAACCACTTTAATAACTATACGCAGAGAGTGATCCAGAATGAAGTGGTTGGATTGACGTACGTTGATGATTGAAGAAAGTGAACAATAATGGATAACCTTGATACTTGTGTCAAATTGGAAATGACTAAAACAGGAGCCATGTCGGGCCAAATGGGGTTTGCTACCTCGAGCGAACACACTTCTTCGTAAACTACTCTTTACTTGTTATTGATTGGTGTGCACCCTTGAAATTTGGAGTGCTGTTTCGCGGTGTTGCGATCGTTGCGGCGATGCGTTCTCACCAGTCCTGATCAGGCAAATGGTAGTTTCACTACCTTGGGTATTGCCTCATGTGCCTTGTCATACTTGTATTCCCATATACCCGACCACTACGAATTTGTTTTGTATTACACCTATGGAGTACTCCCTGATATCCCACTAGTTTACGGTGGAGTTTAGAGTGCTGTATAGTTTGTAATGCTATATAAAATGTGTTAAGGGGAATAATGGTGATGCCTTAACACTATCTTGATATTTTACTTTACTGCTAGACATTATCTATTTATCGTATACTACTATGTATAGATAGTTTAACGGATCCTGAAAGATGTTTATTCCATTCATCTTTGAGTTATTGTTATTTCAAATTTTGAACCATATTAACTGTATAAGAATATATGTCCTGATTCGAGTGTTTGTTTATGCTTATGCTCGGATCGGACTGAGGATTGCTGTTGCTGTTCTACTTGGAGCTGAAGACCGAAGACTATCATTTCTTTACCTTATCAGTATTGCTCTTTCTGTTTGGACTATTGGACATCTATGCTGTTCTATTTCATTTTATTTGAGACATCATTGTATTTATGGGTAGCTTCATGAACTACTCTTATGACTATGTTGTAATTCCACTGCACTATTCTGTTATGATGTATTTTCTGTGATTCGGTGATGATTCTCATATATATACATATACTCCATTAATGATTCGTGTTTTGTACTATTTAAGTTGACATGTGTGGATTATTGTCAATTTAAATGGTCCAAATATATGGGTTGTTACAGTTTTTATTATATATTATACTTTGTTTCGCTGTGACTGTAAGACTCTATTGTTGTTATTTTCTTCTTCTTCTTCTACCTCTTTCTTCCTTAACCCTAATGACCTGGTATTTCCGGCACTTGAATATTCAGCAGTTTATATAGTGAATGTATAAATGTCGATTTTCGAGAGTCGAAAATCCTCGGTTGTTACACTTCATATCGGAGCTGAAGGTTAAGTGAGAACCTTGGCTCTGGTGGGGATTACTCATTAGAGATGGAGTCAGCAGTACTCTAGAATGAGTTTGAGTGTATTAATAGATATGAGCGCGTATTTGTTAGTGAATATAAATGTTTTAATATTGTGTTGACTTATTGGTTGAGCATTATATAAATTCTTGTTGACTAGGGGGACGCCGCTATTTATATAGGAGTTTATAAACACTTGAACATGATAAACCAACACAATATGGTTTTGAAGTGGGCGAATGAAACAATTTTACCCAAAATATATTTTTATATAAAAAGAAATAATTTTCTGAAATTATTATATACGACTGAAGTGTTTGGATGGTAATATTACAGTCAAATAAGATTATAAAATTTTAAATGGCTATATAACTAATATGGGAAATTGTATAAGTATAAATTATACAAAAAAATGGATTTAAATAGGAATTTGGAAATTCAAATCCCGGAAAGTTTGAAAGTAATATTTTTTTAAAAGGTGGTACGAAAATAATAATAAGAGTATTATTTGAGAATATTTTTGAAGGAAAATTGATTTGTTCAGATTTGTTGGGAAGAACGAGTTTGTTTTGGAATTTCCAAAAGGAATTGGTTTGGACAAAAACTAGGATTGGTTTAAGATTTAAAGGTATGGTTTGAGATATTTGTGATTTCAAAAATGATTTGAAATAAAAGCGAGGTGTTTGAATTCTGAAATTATTATTTAAATAAATTTGAGATCATCGGAAAATAAGGAATTTGAGCTTTGGGAATATAAATTAACTCGAGTAAAAATTGAAAGAAATGAATTTTAGCTTAAGTAAAGCAAATTGAGATAAATAAAATAAATTGAATTTGACTCATGAAGTTAAACAGATTGAACTGGTAGAGAAAATTTGAATTCAACTTAAGCTAAATGTAATCAATACATGAAGTAATTATAATAATGGGATCTTAACTTAAGTAAGTTGAATTAAATGGTATGAATAAAAATTTAACTTAGGCTAGTTAAATAAAATTGAGTTGAATTTGGATTGAATTGAAATAAAATTCAGTGAGTTATAGATGATATTGAATGAAATTAAATTCTTACTTAATTAAATTCAAATGAATTATGTGAATTAAAGAGAATGGTATGAAGTTGAATTTAGCATAAGCTAAGTTAAATAAAAATTGAATTGGAATGAATAAACTTCGATAGCTTATAAAAGAATTGAAAATCCATTGAATAAAAATATTCTTGGGCTATAAATGAATGTATAGTCTAGAGTTAATAATGAAATTTGAATGTGCTTGATTTTAAATGGATGGAAATATAAGTTGTCTGACTTATAAAGGTTAAAAATTGAAATAGAAAACCCAAAATAAAATTTTTGATATTTGGTAGGAGAAATAAAAATCCAAACTCGAATTATAAAAAATGAGTTTGAGCTCCAGAAAATTGAATGAATGGATTTTGAGATAAAAATCAGATATTGGGTTATAAAATTAAAATAAACTAATTAGATAATTAATTAGTTAATGAAAAATGGAAAAGGAACCTAATTTGGTAAAATAGAAGTTGAATTGTGAGCTATTAATGGAGTTTGGAAATAAACTCGAGTTATAAATAAAATTCGACTTGAATTGTTAGTAAATTAAATGTAAAATTTGAAATGTTGTAAATAGAAATGGTTTGAGTAGAAAATAAATCAAATTAGAGTGCAAAATAATTAAAAATAGACTCGATATTAATTAAATGAGCTTCGGAATGAATTAAGTTTAGAAGTTAAAAGTGTGAAGTGGAATAAGTGAATAAACTAATTGAATTAATTAGTAAATGGATGAGATTTGATTAAATAAAAATCAAATCGAGGATTTAAATTGGAAGTTGGTTGCAAGAAAAATAAACTTAAGTTATGGAGTGAAATAATTTGAAGAAAATAAATAACTTGAGTTAATATTAAAAGAAGCTTGGCTTAATTTTTTTTGCGGAATGGTTATTTAATATATTAGTATGAAAGGTTGTAGAGCTTAATAAAATGGTTTTTGAAACCTATGTGGATATGAATAAAATGCATGTAAATGGATTGTGAATAAATTAGAATGGAATGCAACTAAATTGATGAAGAATCAATTGGAAATAAAATTAAATTAAAAATAATTTGAGTTGGAAATAATTTAAAATATTTATAAACCGTAATGGTTATTCTATTTAATGAATAGCGCCAAATTTGCATAGAAAAATGGTTGTTCGGCGTAAACGAAAGTAAATGAAATTCTATGAATTGATAGAAACAAACATAATTGATTTTGAAATCAATTGGAATGAATATGAGCTCATTTGGTTTAAGAATGAATTGAATGTAAGCAATTGAGTTGTAAACCATTTAAAATGAATGAAATAGTACATGAATTAGTTGAAAGCATTAAAATTAATGTCGAAATCTTATAATTGCTTATGAGAATTGTTTAGTATGCATTGCTTATAAAGAAAATTCATATGTTCTGCTAGTGAAATATGTAAGATGTTATTAAGTTACACACTTTGGTACTTACATGTTTAAATTAAGGAAGTAAAGGTTCCTGGAGATCGATTGGCTGGATTTTGGTCGCGCTAATTGCTAAATAAATAAGCCGCCTGCTTAAAATGCTAAATAGAGGTACGCATACGCAATAAAAATATGAAATATTGTAATATTTATGTTTTTTAGACCGTGTGGGTCGATGTTTATATATTTATCTCTCTTGTCAAATTGCAAAAGCTCCTCCATACAAGGAAGACTCTGCCAAAATTTTCCGAAAATTTTAGGAGTTGGAAATTTTTTGAATTTTTTTGGAAAATATTTTGTTAACAACGGATTGATTTCAAATTGGAATTGAAATAAAGGATTTTGGAATTGGAATTGAAACTAATGGTTTAGTTGGAACTAAAGGATTAGAAAAGTGAATATGAGATTTTCACTAAATGAGTTTTGTTAAGTTAGTGGGGTTGGGGCATTCTTCTGCCTTAGAAATTTCGGGGACGAAATACTTTTAAGGGGGAGGAATGTAAAGACCTGGGTTTTTCTATCTTTAATTTTGACTATTTAAATGATTTTAAATATTAAAATTTAATTATAGATTGATTTTTGAAGGTGAAAGATTGGTAGAAATAGATTCAGAATTTAAAATATAGCAATTTATTTAATAATTTAATTGTTAAATTTTATAATTGAATATTGATTAAATTATTGTATCTTCAGTTCTAAGCCCGATAAAAATAATTTAAAGGCTTGTAAAATTTAATTTAATAATAGGGAAGGTAATAAAAGTTTTAAAATTGAATTTAAAAGTGATTTGTTCAATTTTAAAAATATATCGTTCAAATTGACGTTTAAAGATAGCCTTTCGAGGCATAGACTCGGAAGGTGACGAAACCAGTTTCATTGGATCCATAATATTGTATTATTATCGGATTTAAAATTTTGTAGCTGTTGAAGTTATCGTGTGGTCATACGGAATATAAAGGCGCTGAAAATTTATATCGAAAATTTAATATAATAACTGGGTCCAAAAAGCTATCTTCTCCATACGATCGAATTAGGACTCGAAACCTTTTCCATTGCGTTCGGAAGAGGGGTATAACATTATAAACGCGTAGCGGCACGCCTCGATAGGGGTTCAAAATTTTTAGTTAGATGTTTTTGAATTTAATATATATATATATGCATTTGACTAGACTAGGCTGTCTCCCTCCTTTCCATCAGCCACCATTCATTTATCTCAGCCATCCTATATTCCTAACCAAGTCGACCTATTCCTCTCTGTTTAATCACGTACCCTTTCTCTTCCCTCAGAAGCTAAAATCAAATCAAAGCCGCCTATCTTCTAAAGCAAGCCTCTATCCTAGTATATAAATCACGAGTTCTTCCCAGTTTATATCACAAGCTACCTCCCTTCTTCCCCTATCTGTTTGAAATCGAATTAGCTTATAAAAAACGTCATGTAATCTCTTCCTTCCTTCAAAACGAGATTCATTCCCACTCAACTCATATCACATAACCGATGAAATCAAAATCATGGCCCTTTTTGTCTTCCTCCTTACCAACCAAAGCTCAAAGCAAATATAGAACCGAATACAGGAATGGCCGAGCCTCGATTCGACAAAGGAGATCGAGTGACGTCGTGAGCGACTTTGCGGTGTGCTAGGGTTTTGAGTATCAGAATTGGTGGGGAGGGAATAGTTTCGAGTGGGCTGGGTCGAGACATTAGAATTCGCGACCTAGTGGTGGCTTGTGCTCGAAGTCGAGGAGGTAGAGTCATTCGCGAGGGTCATGGCATGCGGGAAGGGTAAGGTCACGAGGGCTGGTCGATGGTGGCGACGTTAGTGGCGACAAGAGGTTGGTCGAGCGAACGTTGGTGAGTTATTTACTGTTTTTCTCAATTTAAAATTTATATATATCTGTATATATATAGAAGAAAAAAATATAACAGGAAGGTATATATGCCATTTATTTTTAATTCAAAGATTTATATGTATATTTGTATACATATATAGTAAAGGAAAAAAAAGTATAATAAATATAAATATATCTATATAAACACACACATATTTTATTATATATAGGAATATAGAAAAAAAATTTATACACAGATAAAGTTTGGAAAGAAAAAAATAGGAATTTTAAATGTTTGAGAGTTTATATAAAAATTAGAATTTTTGAAATCTATAATTTATTTTACAAGTATATATGTAGTTTCAAAAGAAAGATAAATATGCATATATACATTTTAAATTTACCAGTTTATTTTAAAATAATGGATTTGGTGATTAATTTGTTCAATTAACTTTTTAAATTTATTTTAGTTACTAAAAGGATTTTTTAAAAGGAAAATTATTAGTTAATTAAATTTATTAAATGGTAAATTATTGTTAGACTATTTCAAATGTTATTAAATCGTAAATTGTTTATACAAGGTCAAAAATCATAAAACCAAGTCGAGATTGAAGTGGATTGCAAATGAAAAATAAAGGTGAGAATTCTCACTCATTCGGATTACCTTATTAAAATTTAAATGTTAAATTTAAATTATTAGATGTTTGAGTTGATTGATAAATTTATAATTTGTCTGTTGGATGTTACATATATAATAGTATATATATACATATATTGGAGTGATTGATATTCCCGCATTATATAGCGGATGAGACCCTATGCGCCTCGCATAATAGTAGATGACCTTATATACCGCGATATCCCCTTTGAAGTGGGATTGGTATTTTATTTGTTGACTAACATCTGTGGATGCAGGGAAAGATAGGTTGGAGGGATCCAACTGGATTCCTTAAAAAATATATTTATTTTTCATATATATATATATTGATATATGATATAATGGATAAATTAATATGGTTTGTGTGTGAATTTAATTATTAAAGGTTAAATAGCATGGGAATTAAAATGGGCATTTCGAATACCAGAAATAGTTAGATTGAAGGAATTTAAAAAGGAATTTGAATAGTAAGTAATTATATTGTAAATTGGATTTATTCTAAAGGGAATTAAGTAGAATAAAAATTTATTAACTAACTTGAGTTATGCTTAACTATTTGAAATTTGTTTAAGTAGAGATTTGAAATTAAATAATATATTAAGGGCTTGACGAGATTTGGAATCGATAAATAGATTTGAAATAAAATGGAATTTTATTAAAGGGTAAAATTTTAAAAATGGAATTATAAATAGATTTTTTTTTTAAATAGATGGAAAACTCAAGGGAGTTTATAAATTTATAAACGGGGTTATAAATTAGATAGATTGATAATAGTGGATGTGTAAAAATACAAGTTATGGTGTGAACTTATATCGAGTTATGAAAATTGTTTTGAAAAGAAATAGTGGAATATATTTCGATTGTGAGAAATAGTGATATGGTTAATGTGATACGAATAAAGAAGAACCTGTGAATTGAATTGGAGAATATTGGATTTTTTAAAAATAGACTTTTGTTGAGCAAATTGAAATTTATTTTAAACGGGATTTTAAATTACCGTACTATATAACTTTTAAAGCTATTATATGGATTTAGAATATTTTGAAATTAGTTACTTTAATACTTAATATTTATTTAAATAAATTCTGATCTTATAATCAGCTTTGTAAATTGAATAGTAACTGGATATGAAATTTTAATGCTTTTAAGATATTGATATTTTAATCTTATCTAAAACCATATTTTGGAAATAAACCATTATTCTTATTATATATATATATATTCAAATGTTTTAAATTCAATTTATAAATCCTCTCGGGATAGGAAGCTAAGTTTATTTGATCGAATAAGATTTTAAAAAGAAGATCTTATAATGGTATTATGGAAACCTAAATAAATTTCTAAAGTATAAGATAAGCGAACTTTGAAAGGTGGAATAAAGTCCACAAGGAGACTAGGTGAAACTGGAAGTTTAAATAAGCATAAATGGCTTTGGAAATATTAAAGGAAATTAACTAAGGAATTCTGGGATTTATAGAATTCGGGCGAAACGAGTTGGGAATTTACAAATAAAGTTGTAAATGGTCTTTGGGAAAAGGAATAGGAAATAAATGAATATTTTCCAAGTATTGAATATCAATTGAAGTGGGAAAAAGTATTCTAAGTGTAGGGCATGGGAATTGATATCTTATGTAAATATTTTGAAATAAACAATTTGGGAAATTATTTAAGAACTGATGGTTGCTTGTGGATGTTATATGATAGTTGAATAACCGACCATCAATATTGGACAATGCGCTGATGGTTTCGAAGAGACCGGGATCAGATTTAATATCGACTATCAATGTTGGCAAATGCGCTGATTGTTTCGAAGAGACCGAGATCGGATTTAATTATCCGAAAACCACTTCGATCCGGTTTGAACATAGCGAATGAATACCATGAAGATGATGAAGACGGTGATTCAGTTTGTCTAGACCCTGGGCAACTTGTATGATGAATGCTATCAGACCATCGTCATTGGAAGACGATGAGCATTCTAAGTAAACGAGTTCTTTAAAAAGGTAACGCTTAGCCTCAAGCCCCATCAACCGGGAATGGCTAAAACAGGGGAGGTGCAACAAGGCTAAGTGGGTAGCACCCAATTAGGATAAGATTTCCCCTGTCTAGAGTCCCTTATTTTGGCCGTGTGGACGGTTGTTAGCTCAAACCGTGGGTTGATCTTATTCGGACTCTCCAGTAAGGGGTAGCTCCGGTCTTGTGTAACGACCCGATATTTTCAACCATTCGCATCCATTATAAGTGTATAGGTAGACACTCATGCCAGAATTGAATTGCTCAAAATACCGCGTTGTAAATAAAATTTGGCAAATCTCAGAATATACAGTAAATACATATAATCACAGATCACAAACACAGAGTAAAATAATGCAGCGGAAGTAAAAGAAATAGTAGTTCATGAAGCTACTATATAAATATATCAGAGTTACATAAGATATAACAGAAGAAATAGAATACAACAAAAGTCTCAATATAATAACCAAGTACAAGCTGAGTAGAACAACAGAATTGAAATAGATAGGACATGACAAGTAGATAATCTCCAGCGATCCAAATCTCCAAGAGAGTGGAAATCCAAATCTGTGAATAACTCAGGCTGACCCGAGCGTAAAGCAAAACACAAAACACTCGAGTCAGGACAATATATACTTATATAATGTAAACCAACTCAAGTGAACTGTAATAAAGGTACAAGTAACTTAAAGAATGCTTGGGATCGCCCATTCTTTAAGGATCCGTTAAACTATTTACTATGTAGTAATATACGCTATATACAGTAGTGTCTAATCAGTAAAGTATAATCATATAGAAAATAGCGTTAAGGGGATGGTGAACCTTAACGCGGTCGGATCTTTAAACCAAAATCGTAGTGGGCTCGATATGGTAGGTGACACGGCACACAAGGCAATGCCAGGGTAGATATACCAATTACGCACACGGACTGATGGAAACGCATAGCAGACACTACCGTTCCACCTCAAACAACAATCCCAAATCAAGGGTGGCCACCAAAAATCACAAAGTAATAGAATGGTATCGAAGAAGTGTGTCCGATAAGAGGTGCTACCTCACTGGTCCGAGATCGCTCCTGTTTTAGCCACCTTATGCCAACTCACGGGAGTTGGGTTCACGTATATACCTTAGGATCGTCGCCACCATCCTACTTCATTCTGGAAACTCCACCGCGTACACAGTTGTCAAAGTGGTTTTCGGTATCGACAGAGAGTATGTCCATATCCGATCCCGGTCTCTTTAACAACCAATCGTTATTATAACCCGTGGTTATAAATTTAAAACAGTTTATATTTCAAATCAAATATCATTTCAAATCCAAATCTTTATCGAAATAAAGATTAAATAGTTCCAAACCATTTCAATATATTTAAAATATCATATCATTTCAAAACTTCATTTCAAATCATTTCAATATATCAAAATATCATATCTTTCCCAAACTTCATTTCAAATCATTTTAATATATCAAAATATCATATCCTTTCAAACTTCATTTCAAATCATTTTAATATACCAAAATATCATTTGAGTTCAAATCTAAATATTCCTTTAAATACCTTTTAAATTTAAAGATATAATTCATTTATTATCATTTCAAGTTACCTTTTAAATAGTTTATATTTCAATCAAAATAATTCATTTAAACCATTTAAAAGTGTAATTATTGTACTATCAAATCAAGTATTAAAATTTCCAAAGTTTCAATTCAATTCAATCATTTATTTCAATTAAATTTCCATAGTCCATTTCAAATTTTATAAATTTCAATTATAGGTTTAATCCACAAAATAACTATTCAAATTATAAAATAAATTCCAAAGCTTTATTATCCTATATTTCATAAGTCCAATATTTTTTAAATAGATTCAAATTACAAGTAAACCAAATATTTTTCATACTAATATAAACTTCAATTATTCATTCCAAGATTTAATATCATTTATTTAATTTAAATTTAAATACCATTTAATCACCTTTCAAAATAGTTGTATTTCCTAAATCAACTATTCCATTTAAATCATTTAAAATCAATTCATTATATTTAATAATTACATATTTAATTTCCAAAATTTAAGGGCCCGTTTGGTTTTATTTTGTATTTTGAGTTTTGTGTTTTCAATTTGCACTAAGAAATAGCAAGAAACAAGAGAAGAAGATTTATAATTCTTAGCCGTTGGAACGACCAACGGACAACGAAAGAATTGATTGTTCTTCGTGCTTTTGTTATCTCTTGAAACACGAAAAATAAAATAAACTTGTTTTCTATTTTATGTGTTAATTTCATTTTTCAAAATTGTTTGTTTTTCAACTATACATACAACGGACGCGTTTTTGTATAGACGAAAACACAAAACTAAAAACGACAAGCCAAACGGGGCCTAATCTTTTTCAAAGATCATTTATTCATTTGAATTTATTAAACAAAGAAAATTCAACTTTCGCAGCACTTAGGAAATGCTACGAAATTTTATGTTTTAAAACAGTTCATTAACAAAAGACAGCATTTAAATGCTGTAATAAGTTTCTTTTAATTTCAAGTAAACTTTGGTTAAATTAAACAACTATAGCACTTACAAAGTGCTATAATAACCTTTAGTTCAAATTAGCCTTTTAGTTCATTTAAAACAACTACAGCATTTTTCAATACTGTAATATTTTTACATTACCTTTCAAAAATGCTGTCAAATCAAATTCAGAGTTTTATTTACAATTTCACACATAATTAACTTTTAATATAAATCATTTTAACTTATAAAATCATATATATTCATCCTTTAAAACAATCATTTACATACTTTTATTTCTATGATTTTATAAAGTCAAACTTCCATACAAAATCAAATTAAATAACAAATAAACTTTCATTTCTTTATTTCAAAATTTAACTTAACACTTAAGTTTAAATTTCCAAAATATAACTTATTTCCATTTATTTTACTTAATTAAAAATTTACTTTTAAACAAATTTCAAAAAATTCAATTTAAGTTATATTTCCAAATTCAGCTTAAATATTCATTTATTTCATATTTTAAGTTATACAAAATCATTAACCCTTTATAAAATCATTATTTCTTAATAAAATCATTAAATTCATTTCAAATCAAAATTTGTCATATATTCTTACTTTACATAAATTCCATTTATAAACAAAATCATAAATTTCAAAATTAACTTATATTTCAAATTCTACTTCACCCTTTACTTAATTCACTTATTTAATTTGTAGAAAATCACAAATATTTTATAGAAATCATTTTAATAAAGTTTAAATCAAAATATCATAATATTTACATTTTAAAAATATTTTAAAATTTTTAGAAAAATATATAAACCACGGGTCTGTATATAATTTTCTAGCCTAGGTCAAGTGATACGGATATGTATCATTTCAATCCGCAGTTTACAAAGAAAAACCGGGTTTTATCATTTCAAACCCGCAATCCCAAGTTAAATAAAATAAATAAAAAGTCGCTCAGGCTTATCATTTCAGCCCATAACGATCTTTCCCTATTCTAAAGTCCGTTCGGGTATGTATCATTTCAACCCATAGTGATTTCTATACTAACAGGGAACTTGCAGTGTGATAAACTGATAAAATGAACAGAATAACATCATATAACAGTAATAGATGATATAACATATGTAATCACAGGGGTAAACATTATATGATCATAATATAACAGTTACAACAGGATGATATAATTTTACAGATTCAAATGGTGTCAGTTTACTAGTTATATAATTACACATTGTCTGGTGAGAATTACTCACCTTTTTGTGCTGGAGTTATCAATTCAAATGATACAAACGGATACCACAAAGCACGCTGACACAATGATGGATTCAAGTGGAAGAGAACCAAGCTAAGGAACATGAGTTACCACCTAAAACAAAACCAAGATAAATCAAAATTCAATACAACATTGAATTTGAAATTTTTTGAATTGAAAAGCAAATCGAACACACAAACTTTTGCCTTGTTTTCTACATATGCTTGTACGGCCTAGGGGATGTTTTGGTTCAGGTTTGGACATGCTTTGGATCAGGTTTGATCATGGTTTGGGTCTGGTTTGGACTAAGGGATGCACGACAATATGGGTATGAAGGTGTAGGAGTTGCAATATGAAGCATATAAAGGGACAAGGCTAAAAGGCAAGCTTGGATGCAACATTTTGGCTCGACCTATGGGTAAATTGGGCTCGGCTCATGCTTGCTCCAGATCTGGACAGAGGTCAAGTGATGGCCAGAGATCAGGTCGTGGTGGTGGTGGAGCAAGGGAAGGTGGCGAAGGTGGTGGTTGAAGGATATGAACAAGTAGTGGTCAAATAGCATTGTTTTTTTGGCAATAGGTTGCATTTTTGAGAGGTTTGGTCACCATGGATGGCTCGGCCTTGGTCATGGTCTGGAGTATAGGTGGTGGTAATAGCTGGAAGGAAGTGTAGAGTGTGGTGGCCGTGGCTATGTAGGGGAGACCTATCAAAAAGCAAGGGAAAGCAAGGCAAAATTCATAGAAAATAAGAAGAAAAAGTAGAAAAAGGAAGTGAAGCCATTACCAAATCTCTCAAGCCATGAAAAATGAGGAGCTGAGGTATTTTTCACGTGAAAGATAATGAAAATACACAGCTAAGAAAAATATTGTACGGCCAAAAATGCACATAAATGAGGAGTTGAGAAAATGAAGAGTTTTGAAGGTGAAAAGCCTTAAGTTTTGTAACTTTTTAAACCTTTGACCTTTCCTTTTCTTTTTAATTTTATATAAACAAAATAAACTCAGAAATATGCTTTACAAACCGAAACTAAGTAAAATATAAGAAAATAAATAAATAAATTTTAAGGAAAATATAAAAAGAATGAAAGAAATTACTTAAAAATACAAAACAGTGTCCGAAAATTACAAATAAATCACTACTAGTCTTGGAAAAATATCCACTTCATTTTAAAAATATTATGAAGTGAAAATTTGAAATAAAATAATTTATTTATCATTTCCAAAATAAAATAAATAATTAAATTGGAGAAAAATAGAAAAAGGAATAAAGAAATTGCTTAAAAATAGCAAACAGGACATAAAAATTACAAGAAAATTACCAATGGCTTTGGAAAATTATTTACTCCATTTTAAAAATATTATAAGACAAAATTTGAAATAAAAATGACTTTTAAAACATTTTCAAAGTGAATAAATAATTAAATTTTAATTATATAACTAAATTAAGAAAATAGCAAAGAAATGGAAACTAGGTTTTAAAATTAGAAAATAAATTCAATAAACTTTAGAAAAATTATACTATCACTTTAAAATTATTAAAAGATAAAAATATACATAAAATAACATATTAACACATATTAAAATAAAATATGACCAAGAAAAATAAAATTTAAAATAGACAATATTGCTAAATACATCAATTTACACACAATATTGAAATACACATAACTTTTACAGTTTAACTCCGTTTTCAACGAAACAAAAAGCAGTATTAAAGTTATTAAATCTATTTTCATAATAAAAGATAAAATTTAAGAATTTGAATATTTAAATTTAAAGTTCAAAAGTCAAAGTTTGACCAGTTTGAATAGAAATTCACTTTTCAGTGAAATATCCAATTTATACTAGTTTGAACTATAAATCACTTAATAATCAACATTTATATTTAAAATGAAATGTTTGAAATAGAACAAGTTTAAAATAATTTAAAATAAAAATAAGTCAAAATTAAAATATATGCAAAATCTAGGGTTGTTACATCTTGTGTTGTAGGGATCGGGAGTGGTCCTCGGTACTCTGATCCAGACCAGGTACTGTGATGGGCGGTACCCCAATAGCCCTGCCATTGTATGGAATCCATTCTCCAATAAGCGCTCGTACGGTTTTGATTGTGCCCAACTATGCCGGAATGTGAGATGCAAACATTTCAGCTATATTCTATTTTACTTTCTATAGACACTATTATAGTATCAGACGGATTTGATAAAATGTTTTGGTTATCGTAAGGTAAAAACCTAACATGTTTGTGGCATGGTCTTACGAGATACCTTTTTCAAAAATATAATAATCCAATTGAGTGTGATTTTCTCACGCTTGTTTTCCAGACCGAGTCGGGTGTTGTTTTATTATGATGCTTGGGTCAAACCAAGTTGAACAGATCCAGGATAATATGGACGTCAAGAGGCGAGCTGGAGGACAGATTCGTATCTACGTACTTGGTTATTATTTCTGCTATGTAAGGACAAGTATTAAGCTGTCCAAATAAATAGATGATTGTTGTACTCTAATAATGGTATGTATATATAAAAGTACATGTTTCTTTGTATTTAAAAGTTGTTATTATATATTATACTTTGTTCTGCTGCGATTATGAGTGTAACATCCCACCTTTTTGTATGCTTAAGCAGACACACGTGCCAACTTAAACCATACAGAAGGGTGGATTGTTATGGGGTAAATAAGAAAAAGTGGGGAAATAAAAGAAACAAAATAAAATCTTGCAGCGGAACGATAAAATATAATAATCAAATAATAGTTCATGAAGCTGTTTTTCAAAACATTTGATTATACTTATACAATACATATCAGAGTTACACATACCAGAGAATGATAATTATGCAGCAGAATACAATGGTGTAGTAGAATATATAACAAATAGTAATAATAAAATCTTCGTCTTCGTCCTTCAGAAATAGAGCCTTCAAATCCTGAAATGCTCAGGCTGACCCGAGCGAATTGAAAAGACAAAACACTCGAGTCAGAACTAAAAGATCTTATGTAAGTTAAATCAATGAAATAAATATGAGTGTAAACGGCGTCAGAGATGTTTACGGAGTTTGACATCTCCTATCCAGTGTCTAACGTGAGTGCAGTAACTTAAGAAATGTTCGGGATTCACATCTCTTAAGGATCCGTTAATGTGACGACCGCCCATGACCCCTGCACCAAACCTAGAGATAGTGCGCTGTAAAGTGTGCCAGGCGACCATGGACGATTGTCAAGGTAAATTAAAACAACAGAATATATCGTATTACTCACAGCGCATGGACAAAATACAATAGAACATATATATAGTGAAGCTTCACAGAATAGAATTTCATCAATAAAACTTCATAATAGTTGAATACAAGCATCCGTATAGTCAAGTCATCAAAATACATCAAGCCTCACTATAACACTCAGAGAAAATACAAACAGCGGAACATCCAGTACATATAGTAAGAAGATAATATGCAACCCTCCAGCTCGTCTTCGATATCAGCATCGTGGAAAGCAAGAACAACACCTGTCACCTGCTACCTAGTCTACCCGTCCCAAAATGGACGAACAGCCCAAGGCAATAAGAGTTAAAAACATAAAGCCTTGAGTCAGACACAGTCTTAGTGAGCGGTAAATTAACTAACAACATACCAAAAGTGCATAAAGGAAAAAGGAATAGGAATACAACCCTCCCACTCCAACCTCTTTCTACAGTGATAGCCCCCAGACACACACTAAGCAGAAGCAAACATAGCAGAGCATACAATTTAAAGTAAAGCAATTATCACTCGAGTCAAGGGCAATGTTTTCCGAGTACAAACCCCCAAGGCCTAAACCAAGATCAGATAAGCACCCAGAAAATACCGCTCTTGAGACCGAATGACGATACAACCAAACATCCATGACTCTGGCTATCACTGTTATCATTGCTTCGATATCACCGTTAATTGAATGACTGGCACATTCTTTCAGCCGTCCGTCAAGGGCTAATGGAAACCCCGGTTCTAGACATAACTCCGCACGTCATCGTGACCCGTGCCTAGGACTATCGAATTTGCCCAGAGTACTTGACTACCCAATCAGTAGCCTTCAGGGACTATCGAATCTGCCCAACGTACTCTTGCTTTGAGCATGCTAGAACCTTCAACAACGATGAGATCTCAGCCTTCTAGTCATCCTCCTCGACGACTACTTCCATACTAGCTCAAGCGCATCTCGAGCAACCATTATCCTCAACTCGAACCATATCACCGAGTTATCAATCTGCTTGGAATGACCCCGTCTGGATTAGACCAAGACTATCTCATATCATACTTCGCCTCATCATCATCATAGCAAAGCTTCATCTCAACATCATTATCAAATCTGTCCATATGAGCTTCCACATCCACCACATATGCCACAAGCAGCTTTCCCAATTCAAGAGCCTTTCCCTTAGCTTTTGAATCATCTTCGGTCTAAATCAAAGCATCAATCATCTAATTCATAGCAATCAATCAAGTCAAACATTAATCGAAGTAAAACAAGCATTCAAATATGATCTAAATAGACAATTATAACAATAATGGCAATTTCGTAATTAAAGAGTCAAAAGTCTAACAAGCATGAAAACATGAGCAATATCTCTATAATCTTGATGAATGAACTTTCATAAGTTAACATGTAGTAAAATGGATGCCAAATCATCATAAACAATGAATCTATATGGATCTATACTTAGGATTAGGAAAATGCATGGAAATCACTATTTTAACATCAAATCGAACCAACGATCCGATATACTCCTTTGGATCCGTGTGAGAGATAATCACCACTCACCAAATCACCTAAACAACCCCAAATCAACACGCTTCAGATCTGGACAGCGAAGGATCTAACTCGATCTATCACCGATTCGCTTCAAACGATGAAATCTCACTTTAATGGATGAAGATCTTCAACTTTAGCTCTTGGATCTTCAATCTTGGATGGAAGGAATCACTAGATTAGAGTGGAGAAAAGAAGTGAAGAAGTGTAGAAGTCGAGCTCTCAAAATGGCAGCACTTCGTCGCTTCGAAATCCGGATCCTAAAATAATGAGAAAAACCTTCCTATTTATAGCTGAAAAACCCCTTAGGTCGCTCGGAGTTAGGTCGTCCACGACCTACGACCTAACAACATCTCCGACCTAACAACCACGCGACTTAACAGGGTTGCGACTTAAGCCTCTCAGTCCTACGACTTAACATACGCAACAACCTACGACTTAACGCAACTCAAGCGCGCGACTTAACTTATTCGCGACCTAACTTATACGCGACTTACCTGGGGACACGACTTACGACTTAAATATGGCCAACATAACACACATGCGACTCAACAACTCCTAGGTCGCTCACGACCTAACACCCAGCGACCTAACACTTTAAGCCATCATGCGACCTAAAACATCACAACCTAAGACTTAACTATAACACGGCCTAATACTAAACCAAAACCCAGCGACTTAACATACGCGTGACCTAACAACTCACGCGACCTACGACTTAGCAAACACACAACCTAACACACACAGAACTCACGACCTAACTCTTAGCTAGGATACGACCTAACATCTTAGGTCGCTAATTCCTATAGGTCGCTCACTGCTACCACCAGCTCCTTAGGTCGTTGTCGACCTAACTTCATTAGATCGCTAACCTGCCTATCCTCTAGGTCGTTAACTCGCTACATCCTATAAGTTGCTAACTCTTAGGTCGGAAACCCTTAAGTCGTCTAATTCTATAGGTCGCTCCAATACTTAGGTCGTCCCTTCGACCTAACCTATCCCACAACCTAGGCTATCCCACGACCTATTTTTCCATACGACCTATCCTAAACTTCTTAGATCGTCTAAGCTCTTAAGTCGCCAACTCCCCTAAGTCGGTCACGACTTAGGACTTAAACAAAAATTCTGCCTAAAATCTAAAACGACTTAACAACGCTAAGAATTCCAGATTTTCACGAACTTTTCGATTCGTAAAAATACGGGTCGTTATAGTTAAACTATCTACTATATAGTAATATTCGCTATATACAGTAGTGTCTAATCAGTAAAGTATAATCATATAGAAAATAGCGTTAAGGGGATGTAGAACCTTAACGCGGTCGGATCCTAAAATCATAATCGTAGTAAAGCTCGATATGGTAGGTGACACGGCACACAAGGCAATGCCAGGGTAGATATACCAATTACGCACACAGACTGATGGAGCGGATAGCAGCCACTACCGTCCACCTCGAACAACACTCCCAAATCGAAGGGTGGCCACCAAAAATCAAAAAGTAATAGAATGGAATCGAAGAAGTGCGTCTGATAAGAGGTGCTACCTCACTGGTCCGAGATCGCTCCTGTTTTAGCCACCTTATGCCAACTCATGGGAGTTGGGTCCACGTATATACCTTAGGATCGTCGCCACCTTCCTACTTCATTCTGGAAACTCCACCGCATACACAGTTGTCAAAGTGGTTTTCGGTATCGACAGAGAGTATGGCCATATCCGATCCCGGTCTCTTTAACAACCAATCGTTATTATAACACCGTGGTCATTTAAAAAATAAAATATATATATACTTTTAAAAACACAATCATTGCCCTTTCAAAACATATTCTTTATTTCAAAATAGTATATACATCAAAAACCAAAATATTATTGCCATTTCAAACCATATCCTTTACTTCAAAATAGTATATACTTTAAAACCAAATTATTATTGCTATTTCAAAACATATCATTTACTTCAAAATAGTATATACTTACAAACCAAATTCAATAATATATCATTTAAATAAAATCCAAATTTTCAATCACTATTCTTACTTTTAATTATAAAACTTGAAATATTCTTTAAAACCATCTTAAACCCAAATCACATAATGCAGTCATATTCTTAATCTCAAAATTTCAATCGGTTTCAAATCAATATATTTAAAGATAATTCTTAAATAAATTCTATTTCAAATAAATTCATTTTCAAACCATATTACTTTCAAAGTTAAAACAATTTCGAAAACCAATACTTTGAAAACAATAATACCTTAATTTCAATAAAACATTTCAATTTTGATATATTTCAAGTCTTTACATATTCCAAAATTCCCAACCAAATATGATAATCTTATATATACCTTAATTCAATTTACTATTATTTAGTTTAGAACTATTTATTTAATAAATTCAAGATCACTTAAATAAAGCTCAAACTTGAAATATTCGTAAATCAAACTTAAAACATCATCAAGTTACACATAGCTTAAATTTTAGAATTTAACTATATATAAAATAATATTTATATAATATCAAAATTTAATATTTATTAAACCGTATATTTCTTTCCAAACCATAGAAAATCACTTTAAAATATTTTATATATAGACCACGGTGCCTGTATATAATTTTCTATCCTATAGTCAAGTGATACGGATATTTATCATTTCAATCCGCAATTTAAAATAAAATTACGGTTATATATCATTTCAAACCGCAATCCCGAATAAAATAAAAATGCATAATAACTTGCAGTTTATACAATATAAAATATAACATCCATTCATCCAAATATCAATAAACAACCATTCATTACAATCATCATCCAATTTAAACAAAACATCAATATAAAGCATATATAAAATATATCAGGCATCAACGAATAGTTTATATTCAAAAAAAATTAATAACTATTCAACTGACAGTTTATATGCAATAATAATAAATTTAACTGGTAAATTATATGCAATAATAAAATTAAATACCAATTTAATTTAACTAAATGATATCTAACCGAGATGATGATTAAATATATGCCCAAACAATCATAGATAAATTTTAAATCACATCAAAATTTAATTTAACAAACATAAGAAATATTAGAAGTTGTGAGTGGGTTAAAACACTCACCTTTTGAATTTAAATCCAATTTAAACCCAAAATTCAAACAGCCTCAGAATCTGCCCAAACTAGCTTCAGAACGTCAGAAATTTCAATACAAACCTAACGCAAAAACCAGCGCGTGAATCGGGTATCGTATGAGAAAGTTACGTGAGTTAGAACGTTCAAAGTTTAATTTAAATTAAATAAAAGAAAAGAAATAGAACAAAATAAACTACCATCCAGAGATCGCCACGTCGCTCACTCATCTTCCAGATACCCGTGCGTTCAAACCCAGGCAGGCCAAACACTCGAGTCAACCGCGCCTTTGACCGCCCTAAGCTTGCCCCCCACGTCGCCGTTGACCACGGAGCTGCCGCCAATAGACTCGCCTAGGCTTCGTCCTCCATCACCCTTCGGTCCGATCGCTTGGAACGCCGAGCGCCGCCACCCTAAAAACTAGGGTTTCGAACCCTAATCGCCTAATTCCGACCACCCTAGACGCTTTCAGATCATCAACGAACCACCAATCAACTCTACAAGCCTCTCTCTCCAAAACCCATATCTTGATTTCGACGATTAGATCCAAAATCAGAAAACCCCAATTAGCCTTAGGGTTTCGAAAATTCAAGGTTTGACCGCGATCTGCCATTGATTCTACCATCAATTCCGAAAACAAACACTTGACGTAGATTCGTATTGTCGAGATATTCGATATATAATTTTTTCTTAATATTTTTGAGGAGGTTGAAATTTTTTTTTTGCTTTGAATTTGATTTGAAATTGCAATTGGAAATTTTGGTTTTTGGGAATTTGTCTGCCATTGAGGAAGAGGAGGTGAGGAAGAAATATACGTACAGACAAATGAGAATAGAAACAACCTAGGGTTTATAACGAGCTATTTATATGTAGGGTTGAAATAGAGTAGATAGACCGAATAGATGAACGTGCGGAACAAACTATGGCCTGAAAAGCCCGTTCTGTCTCCGGAACGAAATTTGGTAAACCCATATATCACAATAGGTATTTTAAAATATTCTGAACGCGATGGAAAAAGTTTCACGTCCAAATTCCATCGTATGAAGAAGTTATGCTGAAATCAATAATTTCAAATTGATTTCAAATTGATTGTTAATTAAATCAATTTCAAGGCGTTTCGCGTTCGTACGATCAAATGACAAGTCCGATCGCTACGAAACTTGAAACCCTATAATAATTCATTGATACAGATCCGATGAAACTGGTTTCGTCGAAATCCGAGTCAGTGGCCAAAATGGCTATTTTTATATTAATTAAATAAATTAAGAATTTGTAAATAAATCCAATTTTATATTTCAGTTTCAGAATTTGAAAATTTTATCACTTATGATTCCTCAATCATTTACAATGATTCTAAACAAATTAAAAACGTAAATTTAGATGATTCATTTATAAATTTCAATATTAATCCTCAATTTCATTAAATTCAAAATTATAAATTAACTTTCTAATAATTCTATTAAATTAAATGAATCGATGATTATTCCATTCATATTTCAAATAGGAGGGCTTGCCATTGGATTTAAAATTATTACATAAATATTTTCCATTATTCAACTTAATTTTTAATTTAACGTAATAATTAAATTTTGATTTCATTTATTTCAATAAGTCCAACTATTATAAATTAACAAATTAACTCATTATTAAAGATTTAACTTCAATAATTCATAAAGTTCATCATCTTGATTTACTTATTAATTCATAATTCTTTAAACCAATTCCCTTCTCAATTTTAAAGTAACTTAATTTACCAATCATAGTATTTATTTCAATTTCTCAAAATAACCCCTTTATTATAAATTGAACCCAATTTATTATAATAAGTTTCAAATTTAATGGATTAGATTCAATTTCAACTTTTAACTTACACTTATGTTTAGGTCATAATCAATTTATAATGTATTTCTTCTTAGTTACTACTTTACATACTTCTCGCATAAATTTCACAATTAAACATAAATTTTAAGGTAACGCTTATAATAATTACGACCCTATAATTACTCAACATTTTAAACGAACGTTATTTCATTTTCAATTAGTGTAACATTCATTTATTTTATTATCACTTATTATAAATTCTAATTCCATTAACAAGTAAGCAGGTAATTGATGATATATGTTACAAATTTTGAATAAATCACTATTCAAACCACTTTTCATCATTATTTACTTAAATTTAGCATTAATTACCTTGCATTACATTGTTGCTTAAATTCCTAATCCGATTGTAATTAATACTCTAGATAAATACGCTTACTCCTTCCGTTATTTATTAATTATCACAAGAAACGTTTAATAATTTCAACAACATTGTAATTACTAATTACCTACATTGATTGTATACGTTTTCCATTATTATCATTTATTAGAATTCTATTCAACTTTCCATCTTGTGCATATAGTTAACCTTTATATTGATTTTACCTTCAAAATTTTCAGTTATTCTCTTAATTTACAAAAAGGCAATGATTAATTTCATTTAATCGCTATTAATTACATGCATTGTTAACGGACAATAGTTGTCACCATTTTTCAAGTTTTAACATTTGAAATTTATTCTCTACAACAATTATTACCTATCAATATTAATTTGCCCATAAATACAAAACTTGCAATTGTTTTTATTATCATATTCCATTTACTGTTAACAATGTTTATTACATTATATCAGTTTAATATTTTCCTTAAATTCCTTATATTCAATTCATATACAGGTAAAATCCTTTTCACTACTTAAAATCATTTGAATTAACTTCGAATTATTATAAGTAGGTTTTTAATTTATTTTTCTTCTAAATTTAATTACAAACTTATTAATTTAACCAAATTAAATCCATGAAATTTACGGGTCGTTACACTCTCCCCCACTCAAAATTTTCGTCCTCGAAAAGGGAAAAGAAGGGAAACGAAGAACTAAGAAATCGATATACCTTATTCAAACTTTAACTTTATAAACAATTAAATTTATAAAATTAATTAATTTAGATAAAATATCTCAATTTATAACCATTAAATCTTTCTATACTTAAATTAATAGATTTTTGTAAAACATTTTTAAATTATTTACTAAGTTCAAAATTTTTGGAAAATTTTGGGCAGAGTCCCCTTTGTTCGGAGAGACTCGGGAAAATATAATATAAATATAATAATATATAACATATAATTTCCAAAATAATATATATATCCCAACACGGGAAAATGATATAATAGCGCTATAAAACGTAATCCGAAAACGTACCTATTTGTCGGGCAATAACGCTTAAATTATGAAACCAAAAGCAGTAGCAATTGCTTCCATGACCTGCATTTCACTTATATAATCTAAAAGAGTTAACAATTTATATAAGATGAAATATTTAAGGTTGTTTCAACCACAACAACAATCAATACAACAACAACACTTGCACAAGGCATACAACCATAAGGTCAATCATTCATTCATATCAAACAAAACAAATAGTTGTTCGGGTTCATAAATTTAAATTGTACAGAATGGAGAATAAAATACTAAGTGTACCCTTCACTCAGCAGTCTTAGGTGAAACTAATTAGATTATTCATACATCCAAACAATATTAAAGTATCCTTACCCAACAACTATAAACCAAAACAAACAACAAATCCAATCAATGATTAAGTTCATTCTTATCAATTTCATTCCATATTTTATTGTTTGATGTCCTATTTATTCATTATTTTTATACATTAAATCAAATTCCTTACTAGGTAAATTTATTAACTTAAGTTTACAGTCATTTCCCAGTATTCATCTCTTATTCTTATTTTATTCTGAGGTAACTTCAACTTATTACTTAAGTTTATTATTATTATTTTTATATAATACTTAAATCCATAACAACTAGAACATCAATACTTATTAATTTCATTTATTTATTTTTAAATTAATTTCCTTTGCATATTCATTCATTTACTAGATTTTATTTATTCATTTATTAATAATATTCATGTTCAATTTTAGTTACTTGGTATAACAGTTATACTTTAATTCTTATTAATAAAAGAAATTTACTGAAATATTTTCATTACATAAGTTTACTTGTACAATTTACTATACATTTTCTTATTAAACATTTTCAACTTTTATAAATTTTTAGTAAGTTATATTTATGCTTTTAAAGACTGAAATTGAAAGTTGTACAAGTTTTCTCATTTCTTTTAATTATTTTAATGTTCAATAATTATTTCCTTTATTTCATAGGTTACAATTTCAACTTTCATTTAATACCATTTATATCCTAGCATTAAATCTATTATTTCCTTTAGAGGTTTCAATTTACTAATTACCTACGTTTCAATTCACTTCAGTAATTAGGACTATTTTTTAATGGAAACTTAAGAATTAAATACCGGGTTTTATTCAAAAATCATTTTAAAATAATAGATAATATATATATCCAATTTTATTTAAAACAATTTAAAATAAAATAATCTTGTAGTAA
This sequence comes from Allium fistulosum, assembly GCA_030737815.1. Taxonomy (NCBI): domain Eukaryota; kingdom Viridiplantae; phylum Streptophyta; class Magnoliopsida; order Asparagales; family Amaryllidaceae; genus Allium; species Allium fistulosum. The sequence continues at coordinate 286,324,272 of CM060907.1, read as the reverse complement.
AACTACTACAGTGGCCTTCCCACTTTGAAACTCGAAAATGAATGTCGATGATGCGGCCGCCATCACCGAAATTATTTTCCAGCGACAAAAAAGGGAGTACAACTTATTTCTTTGCGGAATTTCTTTTAAAACATTTCTTTCAAATTCTATTGAAATATTTATATCAGAAAATACTTCTAACAATATTATTATTATATTCCAAAATCAATTGAAAGAAATCTTCAAAAACCCCCGAAACTTAAGCTTTAAATTTCCAGTTTTCATTTATTTTATTTTCAACTTAGTTTCAACTATTATTTATATTTTCATTACCTAACACCCAATCTATAGCAACCAAATATATATCTTTATAAAATATTTTTTATATATGGAAAATATAATAGGCAAAGTTATTTCATTCACCTATATTAAAACAAATATTATGTCGGTCTGTCCTATTAAGTGTTTAGAAATCCCTATTGATGTCATAGCGTCCCATGCACCAACCAGAATTTATAAATACAAAACAGAACCGATTAACACAATATTAAAACCTTTTTATAACACTAACAAATACGCTCTCTCATATATATACACTCAGCGACTCCCATAGGGTAGTACTACCCTATTAGTAAAGAGTCAGACCCCACAAAGCTAAGGTTTATCGCTAAACCTGGCTCTGATACCAGATGTAACATCCCACCTTTTTGTATGCTTAAGCAGACACACATGCCAACTTAAACCATACAGAAGGGTGGATTGTTATGAGGTAAATAAGAAAAAGTGGGGAAATAAAAGAAACAAAATAGAATCTTGCAGCGGAACGATAAAATATAATAATCAAATAACAGTTCATGAAGCTGTTTTTCAAAACATTTGATTATACTTATACAATACATATCGGAGTTACACATACCAGAGAATGATAATTATGCAGTGGAATACAATGGTGTAGTAGAATATATAACAAATAGTAATAATAAAATCTTCGTCTTCGTCCTTCAGAAATAGGGCCTTCAAATCCTGAAATGCTCAGGCTGACCCGAGCGAATTGAAAAGACAAAATACTCGAGTCAGAACTAAAAGATCTTATGTAAGTTAAATCAATGAAATAAATATGAGTGTAAACGGCGTCAGAGATGTTTACGGGGTTTGACATCTCCTATCCAGTGTCTAACGTGAGTGCAGTAACTTAAGAAATGTTCGGGATTCACATCTCTTAAGGATCCGTTAAACTATCTACTATGTAGTAATATTCGCTATATACAGTAGTGTCTAATCAGTAAAGTATAATCATATAGAAAATAGCGTTAAGGGGATGAAGAACCTTAACGCGGTCGGATCTTAAAATCATAATCGTAGTAAAGCTCGATATGGTAGGTGACATGGCACACAAGGCAATGCCAGGGTAGATATACCAATTACGCACACGGACTGATGGAGCGGATAGCAGCCACTACCGTCCACCTCGAACAACACTCCCAAATCGAAGGGTGGCCACCAAAAATCAAAAAGTAATAGAATGGAATCGAAGAAGTGCGTCCGATAAGAGGTGCTACCTCACTGGTGCGAGATCGCTCCTATTTAGCCACCTTATGCCAACTCACGGGAGTTGGGTCCACGTATATATCTTAGGATCGTCGCCACCATCCTACTTCATTCTGGAAACTCCACCGCGTACACAGTTGTCAAAGTGGTTTTCGGTATCGACAGAGAGTATGTCCATATCCGATCCCGGTCTCTTTAACAACCAATCGTTATTATAACACCGTGGTCATTTAAAAAAAAATATACTTTTAAAAACACAATCATTGCCCTTTCAAAACATATTCTTTATTTCAAAATAGTATATACATCAAAAACCAAAATATTATTGCCATTTCAAACCATATCCTTTACTTCAAAATAGTATATACTTTAAAACCAAATTATTATTGCTATTTCAAAACATATCATTTACTTCAAAATAGTATATACTTAAAAACCAAATTCAATAATATATCATTTAAATAAAATCCAAATTTTCAATCACTATTCTTACTTTTAATTATAAAACTTGAAATATTCTTTAAAACCATCTTAAACCCAAATCACATAATGCAGTCATATTCTTAATCTCAAAATTTCAATCGGTTTCAAATCAATATATTTAAAGATAATTCTTAAATAAATTCTATTTCAAATAAATTCATTTTCAAACCATATTACTTTCAAAGTTAAAACAATTTCGAAAACCAATACTTTGAAAACAATAATACCTTAATTTCAATAAAACATTTCAATTTTGATATATTTCAAGTCTTTAAATATTCCAAAATTCCCAACCAAATATGATAATCTTATATATACCTTAATTCAATTTACTATTATTTAGTTTAGAAATATTTATTTAATAAATTCAAGATCACTTAAATAAAGCTCAAACTTGAAATATTCGTAAATCAAACTTAAAACATCATCAAGTTACACATAGCTTAAATTTTAGAATTTAACTATATATAAAATAATATTTATATAATATCAAAATTTAATATTTATTAAACCGTATATTTCTTTCCAAACCATAGAAAATCACTTTAAAATATTTTATATATAGACCACGGTGCCTGTATATAATTTTCTATCCTATAGTCAAGTGATATAGATATTTATCATTTCAATCCGCAATTTAAAATAAAATTACGGTTATATATCATTTCAAACCACAATCCCGAATAAAATAAAAATGCATAATAACTTGCAGTTTATACAATATAAAATATAGCATCCATTCATCCAAATATCAATAAACAACCATTCATTACAATCATCATCCAATTTAAACAAAACATCAATATAAAGCATATATAAAATATAACAGGCATCAACGAATAGTTTATATTCAAAAAAATTAATAACTATTCAACCGACAGTTTATATGCAATAATAATAAATTTAACTGGCAAATTATATGCAATAATAAAATTAAATAACAATTTAATTTAACTAAATGATATCTAACCGAGATGATGATTAAAAATATGCCCAAACAATCATAGATAAATTTTAAATCACATCAAAATTTAATTTAACAAACATAAGAAATCTTAGAAGTTGTGAGTGGGTTAAAACACTCACCTTTTGAATTTAAATTGAATTTAAATCCAATTTAAACCCAAAATTCAAACAGCCTCAGAATCTGCCCAAACCAGCTTCAGAACCTTAGAAATTTCAATACGAACCTAACGCAAAAACCCGCGCATGAATCGGGTATCGTATGAGAAAGTTACGTGAGTTAGAACGTTCAAAGTTTAATTTAAATTAAATAACAAAAAAGAAATAGAACAAAATAAACTACCATCCAGAGATCGCCGCGTCTCTCACTCATCTTCCAGATACCCGTGCGTTCAAACCCAGGCAGGCCAAACACTCGAGTCAACCGCGCCTTTGACCGCCCCAAGCTTGCCCCCCACGCCGCCGTTGACCACGGAGCTGCCGCCAATAGACTCGCCTAGGCTCCCTCCTCCATCACCCATCCGTCCGATCGCCTGGAACGCTGTGACGACCGCCCATGACCCCTGCACTTAAACCTAGAGATAGTGCGCTGTAAAGTGTGCCAGGCAGCCATGGACGATTGCCAAGGTAATATTAAAACAGCAGAATCTATCGTATTACTCACAATGCATGGATAAAATACAATAGAGAATATATATAGTGTAGCTTCACAAAAATAGAATCTCATCAATTAAGCTTCATAATAGTTGAATACAAGCATCTGAATAGTCAATACATCAAACTTCACTACATATCACTCAGAGAATTATACAAGCAGCGGAACATCCAGTACATATAGTAAGAAAATAATATGCAAGCCTCCAGCTCGTCTTCGTCATCAGCCTCGTCAGAAACTAAGAGCAGCACCTGTCACCTGCTACCTAGTCTGCCCATCCCAAAATGGATGAACAGCCCAAGGCAATAAGAGTTAAAACATAAAGCCTTGAGTCAGACACAGTCTTAGTGAGCGGTAAATTAACTAACAACATACCAAAAGAGCATAAAGGAAAAAGGAATAGGAATCCAACCCTCCCACTCCACCTCTTTCTACAGTGATAGCCCCCAGACACACACTAAGCAGAAGTAAACATAGCAAAGCAGACATTTAAAGTAAAGTAATTATCACTCGAGTCAAGGGCGATGTTTTCCAAGTACAAACCCCCAAGGCCTAAACCAAGATCAGATAAGCACCCAGAAAACACTGCTCTTTAGACCGAATGACGATACAACCAAACATCCATGACTCTGGCTATCACTGTTATCATTGCTTTGATACCACCGTTAATTGAATGACCGGCACATTCTTTCAGCCGTCCGTCAAGGGCTAATGGTAACCCCGGTTCTAGATATAACTCTGCACGTCGTCGCAGCCCGTGCCTAGGACTATCGAATCTGCCCAGAGTACTTGACTACAATCATAGTCTTCAGGGACCATCGAATCTGCCCAACGTACTCTTGCTTTGAGTATGCTAGAACCTTCAACAACGATGAAACCTCAGCCTTCTAGTCATCTCGACTATTTCCATACTAGCTCAAGCGCCTCTCGAGCAAACCATTATCCTCTAACTCGAACCATTTCACCGAGTTATCAACATGCTTGGAATGATCTCGTCTGGATTAGACCAAGGCTATCTCACATCATGCCTCGCTTCATCTTATCATAGCAAAGCCTCATCTCAACATCATCATCATCAAATCTATCCATATGAGCTTCATCATTTGCCACATATGCCACGAGCAGCTTTTCCAATTCAAGAGCCTTTCCCTTAGCTTTTGAATCATCTTCAACCATCTTGTCTAAATCAAATCATCAATCAACTAATTCATAACAATCAATCAAGTCAATCATTAATCCAAGTAATCAAACATTCAAACATGATCTAATAAACAATTATAACAATAATGGCAATTTCGTAAATAAAAGAGCCTAAATCTAACAAGCATGAATTATGAATAATATCTCTACAACTTGATGAATGAACTTGCATAGGTTAACATGTAGTAAAATGGATGTCAAATCATCATGAACAATAGATCTATACTAAAGTCTAAGAAAATGCATGGAAATCACTATTTTAACACCAAATCAAGCCAACAATCCGATATACTCCTTTGGATCCGTGTGAGAGATAACCACCACTCACCGAATCACCTAAACACCTTAAAAGCAACACACTTCAGATCTAGACAGCGAAGGATCTAACTCGATTCTCTAAAATCCCGCTTCAAACGATGAAATCTCTCTTCGATGGATGTAGATCTTCAATCTAAGCTTTTGGATCTTCGATTTGATCTTCGATTAGGATGGAAGGAATCACAAGATTAAAGTGGAGAAAAGAAGTGAAGAAGTGTAGTTCTTGAGCTCTCAAAATAGCAGCACTTCGTCGCTTCAAAATCCGGATCCCAAAAAGTGAAGAAATGGACGTGTATTTATAGGCAGTTTTCCTTAGGTCGTCCACCCCCTTAGGTCGCTCACGACCTAACAACCCCAACCTACGACCTAACAGATCTGCGCATCCATGGTCTAAAAATATCACGACCTAAGACTCAACACTTCTGTGCGACCTACGACCTAACTATCCTCACGTGCGCGACCTAACTTTAGCTCGCTCCTAGGTCGCTCACGACCTAACACTCAGCGACCTAACCCCTTGAGCCTTCACGCGACTTAACCACACACACACACGCGCTCGACCTAGCGACCTAAAAATGCACAACCTAAAATGTCACGACCTAAAATGTCACGACCTAACAACTTAACTAGGATACGACTTAACATCCACGCGACCTAACGACTCATTATCTTTGCGACTTAACGACCCAACCCACTTATCTCCTTAACTCGTCCACGACCTAACCTTCTTAGGTCGTTAACTCGCTTAGTTCCTTAGGTCGCTAACTCCTAGGTCGCCAATTTCCTTAGGTCGCCAAATCCTGTAGGTTGCTAACTCTTAGGTCGTCCACTACCTTAAGTCGCCAACTTCCTTAGGTCGCTCCAATCCCTTAAGTCGCCAACTTCCTTAGGTCGCTCCAATCCCTTAAGTCGCTCACCCGACCTAACTACTACTCGACCTAACCTACCCCACGACCTAAGCCACCACACGACTTATCTTCCAGACGACCTAAGCTACTCACGGCTTATCTTCTATACGACCTAATGACAACTGTTTTACAAACATTCGATCCATAAAAATACGGGTCCTTACATTCTCTCCCCCTTAGGAATTTCGCCCTCGAAATTCCAAACAAACAAGAGCAATCAAAACTATTCCGCATGCCTATCATCCATAGCAATCAACAAACCATGCATCCAATTCTATCCTAGCATGCAGAATTCTAAAACTAGAACAAGTTACAATGTCGTGAGATGACACGACATCCTATGGCCATACCTTGAAGAGTTCAGGATGAGCTGCCTTCATTCTCTCTTCCACCTCCCATGTACAGTCGTTAACATCATCACTCCATTGTACCTTGAGCAACCTAACTACCTTCCTCCTAAGTTGTTTCGTGCCAGTTTCCATAACACGAAGCGGCTTACGAGGTCTCTTATCGACTGGATAAATCTCAAAATCTTCACAGCTATCAGTAGGAACCACTGTATTCGAGTCGTGCACATACTTCCGTAGATACGATATATGAAAAACATTGTGCACACCCGACATCTTTTCTGGTAACTCCAATCTATAGGCGAGCTTTCCAATTCGCTCGATGATCGGGAATGGTCCGACAAATCTCGGAGTCAATTTTCCTTTCTTCCCGAATCGAATAACATTCTTTAGTGGAGAAATCTTCACAAAAACCATATCACCTACGTCGAATTCCAAATCCTTACGACGCTTATCGGCATAACTTTTCTATCGGTCTTGGGCTGCCTTCATTCGTTGCCGAATGATCTCTATACAATCCGAAGTCTGTCGAATCATTTCTGGCCCAAGTATCAACTTTTCTCCTGTTTCCAACCAACATGTCGGAGAGTTACATGGTCTTCCATACAATGCTTCATATGGTTCCATACCAATGCTTGACTGGTAACTGTTATTATACGAAAATTCCACCAAATAAAGATGATCTTCCCATGATCCTCCGAAATCCAAAACACATGCTCTAAGGAGATCTTCCAAAACTCGGTTGACTCTCTCGGTCTGACCATCTGTTTGAGGATGATAAGCTGTACTCAAACACAACTCGGTTCCCAAAACTTCCTGGAAGCTCTTCCAAAATCCACTAGTGAACAATGGGTCTCGATCGCTCACTATACTCTTCGGAATACCATGGAATCGAACTATCCACTTAACATATAGCTCATCCAACTTTGATGCAGTTCTAGTTGATCGAATAAGAATAAATCTTGCACTCTTAGTCAAACGATCTACAATGACCCAAATCCCTTCATTTCCCGTTCTTATTCTAGGTAGCCCATCAATAAAATCCATCGATATCTGTTCTCACTTCCATGTAGGAACTTCTAATGGCTGAAGCAATCCACTGGGCTTCTTCTGCTCGGCTTTTACCAACTGGCAGTTCATGCACTTGGAAATAAAATTTCCAACATCCTTCTTCATACCTTCCCAGTAATAGGTTCTTTTCATATCCCGATACATCTTATTTCCACCTGGATGAATTGTCAGCTTCGAGTGATGACTTTCCTTTAGAACTTCATTTCTCAATTCATCTATATCGGGAACAACTAGTCGTCTTTGCTTCCGAAGCCAACCCTCTCGATCGACCTCGAATCCTTTATCCTTTTCTGGGTCCAATCCAGATTCCAAATCACGGATAATCTTGACAAGCTTATCGTCTCGCTTTTGGCTCTCGCTAATCCTTTCCACAAGAGTCGGTCTTATCAATAAGTTTGCCAATATCTCAGGTTCCAAGTCACATCTGGGCCTGAAGTCAAATCCAGCTAAATACTCGAGACTCTTCCATTCTGAAAACATGGCTCCCAATCCTGCATGTCTTCGACTTAACGCATCTGCCACTATGTTACCCTTTCCCGGAGTATAGGCTATACCAAAATCATATGATGCCAAAAACTCTAGCCATCGTTGCTGCCGAAGATTCAAATCCTTTTGGGAGAAAAGATACTTCAACGACTTATGATCTGTAAACAACTCGAATCGAACTCCCAATAGATAATGTCTCCACATCTTTAGAGCAAATACAATCGCCGCTAACTCCAAATCATGAGTCGGATAATTCCTTTCATGTGGTTTCAGTTGTCAACTTGCATACGCAACAACTTTACCTTTCTGCATCAGCACTGCTCCAAGTCCAGTACCACATGCGTCGGTGTAAACCACCATCTCATCATTCCCACTTGGAATAGTCAAAACAGGAGCACTTGTTAATCGCTCTTTCAGGATTCCGAAAGCTTGTTCACACTTAGCATCCTATCTGAATACTTGGATCTTCTTCGTCAATCATGTTAACGGTGCAGCTATCTTGGAAAAGTCCTTGATAAATCGACGATAGTATCCTGCTAATCCAAGAAAACTTCTCACATCAGTTGCATTCTTAGGTCTACCCCAATCCTGGATTGCTGCCATTTTAGCGGAATCAACCGCTATCCCATTTCCAGAGATAATATGGCCTAAGAACTTCACTTCGCTCTTCCAGAAGTGACACTTTGAAAACTTAGCCTTCAGCTGATGTTTCCGTAAGATTTCCAAAACAATACGCAAGTGCGTCTTGTGCTCTTCTTCAGTTCTGGAATAAATCAAAATATCATCCATGAACACTAGCACGAACTTGTTCAACTGATCTCTGAACACTCTATTCATAAGATCCACAAAATATGTTGGCGCATTAGTCAATCCAAACGGCATTACCAGCCACTCAAAGAAACCGGATGGTGTCCTGAAAGCAGTCTTCGGCACACTATCCTTAGCCACTCTTAACTGGTGAAATCCCATTACCAAATCCATCTGAGAAAACACCTTCGCTTTGTGAAGCTGATCAAACAAGTCATCTATTCTCGGTAATGGATACTTGTTCTTCTTAGTCACTTTATTCAGCTCACGATAATCCACACACAACCTCAACGATCCATCCGCTTTGGTTGCGAACACAACTGGTGCACCCCATTCGGACACACTACGCCGAATGAATCCTTTTTGTAAAAGATCATCAACCTGCACCTTCAACTCCTGCTGTTCCCTAGGCGCCACCCGCCTAAGAGGCATCATAATAGGTCTGGCTCCTTCAACTAGATCGATACGAAACTCGATCTCTCTATGCGGCGGTAACCCTTTGACCTCATCAAAGACATCCTCAAATCCATTAGCGATTGGCATCGATGACAGTCCATCCCGTGGAACAACCAGCGAATACATGAAGCTCATGAAGACGCCTTCCTCATGCTTACATCGTATCACAATCTTTCGCCCCTCCACATTCTCGACTGTCACCTCCAACCTTTCACAATCAACCTTTGCCGCATACTTCCTAAGCCAGTCCATACCCAAAATAATTCCGAACCCCGCAAAGTTCAGAACAAAACAATCACAAACAAAAGAGCAATCATGACTCGATACAATCAGACCACGGCATAGCATACACAAACAAGACGAACCCCCAACTGGATTAGTCACAACCAATGGCCTATCAACAATATCCGGTTCTAAACCCAATCGGCCTACAAGTTCATTACAAACAAAAGAATGCGACGCCCCAGTATCAAATAATACTCTAACTGGAACACCACATATGGAAAGAGTACCTTGAACCACCACACTCTTTCCTCTCTCTTCAACGGTAGGAGCTTTCGAAGATGATGGAACAGCCCCCAAAGCATAAGCTTGCACAATCTGCTTGTTCCTCCTCGGTTCTGGACAATTCTTCTTAATATGCCCCGGCTTGTCACAGTTGTGACACTTCACCGGCACCTTCGGATTCTTGCAATCCCTGGAGAAATGGCCCTTCTGTTGACAATTGTAGCAGGTCACTTCGCCCTTCGGCTTCTTCTGGCCATCCTTACCCTTTTGCTACTGCTGCTTCCTTTTCTTGTTTCCACCCTGCTGTGGTCTAGACTCTTCCTTGGTCACAGCAACAACAGATCCTTCCTTAGGAAACAGATTCTCGTGCCTGAGAGCCTTCTCCACAAGCTTCTCAAATGAATCGTCCAAATGATCCACCAACTGCCTCCCAAGGTAATTGTCCAAGCCTGTCACAAACTTCTCATTCTTCTGATACGAAGATTCAATATACGACCGGGCATACTTGGACAAGGCTTCAAACTCAGAAACATTCTCAAGAACTGGTCTTCCTCCTTGCTTGAGCTCCACAAACTTCTTGAACAGAACAGACTTCTGAGCTGTATAAATGAACTTAGCTTCAAATCTGGTTTGGAATTGCTCCCAAGTAATCTCTTCCTCCGGAGTATCAATGGTGATAGAGTTCCACCAATCAGAAGCTCTTCCTTGAAGCTGTCTAGATGCTAGCTTCCTTTTAGTTGCATCCTCAATTCCCAAATCACCAAAGATCCTTCTACAAGCATCTATCCATCTTTGGACATCAATAGTTGACTCTGTTCCCAAGAAAACCTTTCCTCCAAGAGCAGTATAGTCTTTACACAACTTAGCAAAATCCACTGGTTTTGGAGTTTGAACTTGAACTCCAACATCTACCGATGGCCCCGGAGCTGGCATTCTTCTCATGATCGAAGTCATCATATCTTCGAACATAGCAGCATAATCAGCAGCCCTCTCAACAGCACGGCCTTCCCTATCAGCTGGTCTCCCTCTTCGACTCATTCTCAATATCTATAAAAAGGAATGATTAATACACCTTGAGAAACAACTGCATAAGGAATTCAAATCCTTCTAGGCTACTATATTATATATAGTAATCATCCATCAAAATACAATTACGTCTCTCATACGTAGTTATGTCAGCGAGCGTTGGGTAAAATCGATTTACCAAAGCTCTGATACCAAATGTGACGACCGCCCATGACCCCTGCACTTAAACCTAGAGATAGTGCGCTGTAACGTGTGCCAGGCAGCCATGGACGATTGCCAAGGTAATATTAAAACAACAGAATCTATCGTATTACTCACAGCGCATGGATAAAATACAATAGAGAATATATATAGTGTAGCTTTACAAAAATAGAATCTCATTAATTAAGCTTCATAATAGTTGAATACAAGCATCTGAATAGTCAATACATCAAGCCTCACTACATATCACTCAGAGAATTATACAAGCAGCGGAACATCCAGTACATATAGTAAGAAAATAATATGCAAGCCTCCAGCTCGTCTTCATCATCAGCCTCGTCAGAAACTAAGAACAGCACCTGTCACCTGCTACCTAGTCTGCCCATCCCAAAATGGATGAACAGCCCAAGGCAATAAGAGTTAAAACATAAAGCCTTGAGTCAGACACAGTCTTAGTGAGCGGTAAATTAACTAACAACATACCAAAAGAGCATAAAGGAAAAAGGAATAGGAATCCAACCCTCCCACTCCACCTCTTTCTACAGTGATAGCCCCCAGACACACACTAAGCAGAAGTAAACATAGCAAAGCAGACATTTAAAGTAAAGTAATTATTACTCGAGTCAAGGGCGATGTTTTCCAAGTACAAACCCCCAAGGCCTAAACTAAGATCAGATAAGCACCCAGAAAACACTGCTCTTGAGACTGAATGACGATACAACCAAACATCCATGACTCTGGCTATCACTGTTATCATTGCTTCGATACCACCGTTAATTGAATGACCGGCACATTCTTTCAGCCGTCCGTCAAGGGCTAATGGTAACCCCGGTTCTAGACATAACTTCGCACGTCGTCGCAGCCCGTGCCTAGGACTATCGAATCTGCCCAGAGTACTTGACTACAATCATAGTCTTCAGGGACTATCGAATCTGCCCAACGTACTCTTGCTTTGAGTATGCTAGAACCTTCAACAACGATGAAACGTCAGCCTTCTAGTCATCCTCCTCGACGACTATTTCCATACTAGCTCAAGCGCCTCTCGAGCAAACCATTATCCTCTAACTCGAACCATTTCACCGAGTTATCAACATGCTTGGAATGATCTCGTCTGGATTAGACCAAGGCTATCTCACATCATGCCTCGCTTCATCTTATCATAGCAAAGCCTCATCTCAACATCATCATCATCAAATCTATCCATATGAGCTTCATCATTTGCCACATATGCCACGAGCAGCTTTTCCAATTCAAGAGCCTTTCCCTTAGCTTTTGAATCATCTTCAACCATCTTGTCTAAATCAAATCATCAATCAACTAATTCATAACAATCAATCAAGTCAATCATTAATCCAAGTAATCAAACATTCAAACATGATCTAATAAACAATTATAACAATAATGGCAATTTCGTAAATAAAAGAGCCTAAATCTAACAAGCATGAATTATGAATAATATCTCTACAACTTGATGAATGAACTTGCATAGGTTAACATGTAGTAAAATGGATGTCAAATCATCATGAACAATAGATCTATACTAAAGTCTAAGAAAATGCATGGAAATCACTATTTTAACACCAAATCAAGCCAACAATCCGATATACTCCTTTGGATCCGTGTGAGAGATAACCACCACTCACCGAATCACCTAAACACCTTAAAAGCAACACACTTCAGATCTAGACAGCGAAGGATCTAACTCGATTCTCTAAAATCCCGCTTCAAACGATGAAATCTCTCTTCGATGGATGTAGATCTTCAATCTAAGCTTTTGGATCTTCGATTTGATCTTCGATTAGGATGGAAGGAATCACAAGATTAAAGTGGAGAAAAGAAGTGAAGAAGTGTAGTTCTTGAGCTCTCAAAATAGCAGCACTTCGTCGCTTCAAAATCCGGATCCCAAAAAGTGAAGAAATGGACGTGTATTTATAGGCAGTTTTCCTTAGGTCGTCCACCCCCTTAGGTCGCTCACGACCTAACAACCCCAACCTACGACCTAACAGATCTGCGCATCCACGGTCTAAAAATATCACGACCTAAGACTCAACACTTCTGTGCGACCTACGACCTAACTATCCTCACGTGCGCGACCTAACTTTAGCTCGCTCCTAGATCGCTCACGACCTAACACTCAGCGACCTAACCCCTTGAGCCTTCACGCGACTTAACCACACACACACACGCGCTCGACCTAGCGACCTAAAAATGTCACGACCTAAAATGTCACGACCTAAAATGTCACGACCTAACAACTTAACTAGGATACGACTTAACATCCACGCGACCTAACGACTCATTATCTTTGCGACTTAACGACCCAACCCACTTATCTCCTTAACTCGTCCACGACCTAACCTTCTTAGGTCGTTAACTCGCTTAGTTCCTTAGGTCGCTAACTCCTAGGTCGCCAATTTCCTTAGGTCGCCAAATCCTGTAGGTTGCTAACTCTTAGGTCGTCCACTACCTTAAGTCGCCAACTTCCTTAGGTCGCTCCAATCCCTTAAGTCGCTCACCCGACCTAACTACTACTCGACCTAACCTACCCCACGACCTAAGCCACCACACGACTTATCTTCCAGACGACCTAAGCTACACACGGCTTATCTTCTATACGACCTAATGACAACTGTTTTACAAACATTCGATCCGTAAAAATACGGGTCGTTACAAACGCCGAGCGCTGCCACCCTAAAAACTAGGGTTTCGAACCCTAATCGCCTAATTCCGACCAACCTAGATGTTTTCAGATCATCAACGAACCACCAATCATCTCTACAAGCCTCTCTCTCCAAAAACCATACCTTGATTTCGACGATTAGATCCAAAATCAGAAAACCCCAATTAGCCTTAGGGTTTCAAAAATTCAAGGTTTGACCGCGATCTGCCATTGATTCTAGCATCAATTCCGAAAACAAACACTTGACGCAGATTCGTATTGTCGAGATATTCGATATATAATTTTTTCTTAATATTTTTGAGGAGGTTGAAATTTTTTTTTGCTTTGAATTTGATTTGAAATTGCAATTGGAAATTTTGGTTTTTGGAAATTTGTCTGCCATTGAGGAAGAGGAGGCGAGGAAGAAATATACGTACAGACAAATGAGAATAGAAACAACCTAGGGTTTATAACGAGCTATTTATATGTAGGGTTGAAATAGAGTAGATAGACCGAATAGATGAACGTGCGGAACAAACTATGGCCTAAAAAGCCCGTTCTGTCTCCGGAATGAAATTTGGTAAACCCATATATCACAATAGGTATTTTAAAATATTCTGAACGCGATGGAAAAAGTTTCACGTCCAAATTCCATCGTATGAAGAAGTTATGCTGAAATCAATAATTTCAAATTGATTTCAAATTGATTGTTAATCAAATCAATTTCAAGGCGTTTTGCGTTCGTACGATCAAACGACAAGTCCGATCGCTACGAAACTTGAAACCCTACAATAATTCACTGATACGGATCCGATGAAACTGGTTTTGTCAAAATCCGAGTCAGTGACCAAAATGGTTATTTTTATATTAATTAAATAAATTAAAAATTTGTAAATAAATCCAATTTTATATTTCAGTTTCAGAATTTGAAAATTTTATCACTTATGATTCCTCAATCATTTACAATGATTCTAAACAAATTAAAAACGTAAATTTAGATGATTCATTTATAAATTTCAATATTAATCCTCAATTTCATTAAATTCAAAATTATAAATTAACTTTCTAATAATTCTATTAAATTAAATGAATCGATGATTATTCCATTCATATTTCAAATAGGAGGGCTTGCCATTGGATTTAAAATTATTACATAAATATTTCCCATTATTCAACTTAATTTTTAATTTAACGTAATAATTAAATTTTGAATTCATGTATTTCAATAAGTCCAACTATTATAAATTAACAAATTAACTCATTATTAAAGATTCAACTTCAATAATTCATAAAGTTCATCATCTTGATTTACTTATTAATTCATAATTCTTTAAACCAATTCCCTTCTCAATTTTAAAGTAACTTAATTTACCAATCATAGTATTTATTTCAATTTCTCAAAATAACCCCTTTATTATAAATTGAACCCAATTTATTATAATAAGTTTCAAATTTAATGGATTAGATTCAATTTCAACTTTTAACTTACACTTAAGTTTAGGTCATAATCAATTTATAATGTATTTCTTCTTAGTTACTACTTTACATACTTCTCGCATAAATTTCACAATTAAACATAAATTTTAAGGTAACGCTTATAATAATTACGACCCTATAATTACTCAACATTTTAAACGAACGTTATTTCATTTTCAATTAGTGTAACATTCATTTATTTTATTATCACTTATTATAAACAAGGAACGCCTGCCAAGTCCCTAGAATTGGAAGATGATGTAAGAAAAGTCCCTTCCAAAAAAGTTATGAAAATTTGGTCCCTATTTTTAGTTTTTGACTAATTTATGCCACTTTTGCCCCTGATTTTAATGTTGGGCTGATTTTCTAGAAATGGACAATTTGGTAAAAAATAACAAAACAGGGACCTAATTTACATGGGTTTATTAGCAGGGACTTTTTGTACATGAGCTTTGAGAATAGGGACCTTTGGTCCAAAACCTCTATTATAAATTCTAATTCCATTAACAAGTAAGCAGGTAATTTATGATATATGTTACAAATTTTGAATAAATCACTATTGAAACCACTTTTCATTATTATTTACTTAAATTTAGCATTAATTACCTTGCATTACATTGTTGCTTAAATTCCCAATCAGATTGTAATTAATACTCTAGATAAATACGCTTACTCCTTCCGTTATTTATTAATTGTCACAAGAAACGTTTAATAATTTCAACAACATTGTAATTACTAATTACCTACATTGATTGTATACGTTTTCCATTATTATCATTTATTAGAATTCTATTCAACTTTCCATCTTATACATATAGTTAACCTTTATATTGATTTTACCTTCAAAATTTTCAGTTATTCTCTTAACTTACAAAAAGGCAATGATTAATTTCATTTAATCGCTATTAATTACATGCATTGTTAATGGACAATAGTTGTCACCATTTTTCAAGTTTTAACATTTGAAATTTATTCTCTACAACAATTATTACCTATCAATATTAATTTGCCCATAAATACAAAACTTGCAATTGTTCTTATTATCATATTCCATTTACTGTTAACAATGTTTATTACATTATATCAGTTTAATATTTTCCTTAAATTCCTCATATTCAATTCATATACAGGTAAAATCCTTTTCACTACTTAAAATCATTTGAATTAACTTCGAATTATTATAAGTAGGTTTTTAATTTATTTTTCTTCGAAATTTAATTACAAACTTATTAATTTAACCAAATTAAATCCATGAAATTTACGGGTCGTTACAATGAGACTCCAATTTTGTTATTTTCTTCTTCTTCTTCTACCTCTTTCTCCTTTAACCCTAATGACCTGGTATTTACGGCACATGAATATTCGACAGTTTATATAGTGAACGTATAAATGTCAATTTTCGAGAGTCGAAAATCCCCGGCAGTTACATGAGTTTTTCAATTTGCTTAGGAGCAAGTTTTTCCATTTTCGATGGAATTTTTAGTCTGTCTTTCCTTGTAGCTTCTAATTAATCTGTCTTTACTACATGCAAGTGGAGTAGTTACTAAGAAAATTCTCTTCCTTTGTTAACAATCTTTCTTTGTTCCTTTGCTCCCTTTACTACCTCTTTCACTTGCTTCTTTCTTTTTTCAAAATGTTTGTACAACTACAGATATTCAAAAGTGGCAGGAATATTATAGATAACTTGAGATCATGGGTATTCGGGTTGAACATTAAATCTCATAATCATCAATTCATCATCATCTTCATCCTTATTGTCCTTATTATTGTTGTTAAAGCAACACAAGTAATCTGCATCTTGATCTTTTGAAAGGCAACATAACAAAGCCAACACATTTCTTTTTGGAAAATCTAGTTGTAGGGACCTTAATCGAGCAAGAAAACTTACTAAGTAATACGAAATAATAAAGAAAAAGAAAAAGCCCTTTGTCCAAATACTACAAAAATGCATAAAAGATTCATCGTTTGAAAAAACATATATGCTTATGATGTCTACTAAAAATAGAAAGAAATGAATAAAAAGAAATGATGTATAATGCAAGGTTTGAAAGTGGATTTCATTATAAAATTTGTTTTATATATTAGATTGAAATAAACCTACTACACATGGAATAACTGACATTAACCAAATAGTTAAGAATGGCTAGTTTGTCACTACAGGGACATTTAAATCGTATCGGTCATTTGTTGTAATCAAAAATCGTCAAAGTCAACATCAAAATTAGACGGAATAAAATAAGTTTATCAGCATCTAATTTCTTAGTGTAAATGGGAAATTCAGATTTACACCTACAGATGATAACACAGGTCAAATAAACTCACTCAACCATTATACCAAATTACAATCTTATAACAATGATAAGGGGAAATTTACCTATATGTCGCCGAAGCAATCGATCTCTTGAAGTGGCTGTACTACATAATGGATTTAGCATTAACAAATATTCCACCTTGGTGTATTGCAGATTCAAAATTAATAAATTAAAGCAAAGCTGATTTAAGAATATACAAGGAACCGATGAAAAAATCGAGAAAGGGGAAAAATACACGAGAAAAGCTCTTATGCTGTGTTGTTGGTAAGGGGGTTGTTGGAGGCAAATACGATGGGCTTTTGGACAATAGTGAGCAATTTGGCATTTGGACCGTAGTGTGACTAGACAATTTTCATAAAAGAGCCTCTAATCCCAAGTTAATTTGTTTCCAGGCCAATAGGAGAAAAAAAATAGTTTACAGGTCATAACAATTAAAATTACGTTATTATCCCATTTCATCAAAACTAACGTTCTTCCACGTCTCATTCTATCATTCATACTCAACAAACTAGTGTTTTTTTTGCTCATCTCGAATTCTCGATTCCAAAATAAATTTGCCAAATTCAACCATAAAAATTTTCAAATCTCCATCCATCAACTCAAATCCACATTCGACATCTAGCACTTGACTTCAAATCCGACACTAGTGGTATTAATTTATACTCTTGAATTCAGACAGGTTTCATGTTAAACCTAATTTAGATTTGATTCAATTGAAGTGCTTTAATTTGAAGTAATGATTCAGTAAATAGACTTTTTGAAAAGTTTTAACGTTTATCTTTTGAAGTAATACTAATTCAATACAAAATAAACATGATTCAAGCCGAACTAGTATATATTCAACATTGTAAAACTACCGCAAATAAAAAATAAATTATTGAGTTATAAGGTTAACCATTTATGGTTTCAAATAAGAAGCATTGATCGTTATCCATTCAATTAAATTTTTAACTATTTGTAACATAACTTGTATTTGTAAGTATAAATATATATTTTTTGTTCCTTTTGAAATAAACAATTTATAAAACATATTAGCAATTTCTTCTTTTTATCGTTTCTACACTTTATTACTCTTCTGTTGTTTCTAGGTGATTTGGACTTAATAGCTTGAGTAGTGAGTTTTAATTTATATCTATTAGCTTTCATCAACTTTGACAATATTTCTTACTTTACATTGTCTTGGTCAAGGTTTTGATTGTTTTTTCTTTGTAGATATATCATCTTTGTAGTTACATACATACATATATATACATACATATGTATGTATATAATACACACACACATGTATACGTGCACACATGGCATTAACATAGTCTAGAATTATAAAAATATTATTATTAGCTATTTGCCAAATTAGGTAATTGATGTTACTAAATGGAAGTTTGGTTTAAGATCTCAAAACCTTGTACCATTAATCATATATTATGACGGCTGATGATAATACTTCAGCCAAATTTGGCAACGCGTTTAATGAAGTTATTCACTATTTATTATTTGTAGTAATTCTATTTTTACCCCTTATCTTAACTTCATAACATATCCCTTTGATAAGGCATTAAGTGAAGTTTTTTGCATAACCTAATTATTGTGATGATAACAGCCGTTAAATTTTGGTGATACAAAATCACAAATAGAGGGAAATAAATATACAAAAGAAAGAAAGAGAAGATTTTGTTTCCTCTAATTAATAGGCATATTTAAGTATGTTTATTTCTCTCTCTAATTAGCTAACCAAATTATTTTTTGCCATCTAATGTTAACTTGGGCATTAAGTAATTGATTATATAAATAGAGACTAGAAGAGACGGTAAAAGAGTGGTGGAAAATCTATTTGCTAATTTTCTCATCTTCATCTTTGTTCGTTTTCTCCAACAATTTAGCCATATAGATATTTGCTCCCTTTCTCAATTTGGTTATTGATTCAATGGTATTTTGTTTACTTTAGCATTGTTCTATTAATTGTAAATAAATTTTTTGGTGAATCAATAAAGTGGATGGTTGGGTGGACTATTTTGTGTTATTGCGTTTTGATTTCAAGTCCATCTTGTTTTCAATCCAAGTTATCCTTTTGTGATTTGGGTGACAAAGATCCGTTAATAAAAGCTTCTGTAAAGCGCTACTATTTTCATAACAGTTTGGTATCAGAGCCCAGATCATCGTAAAGCTTAGAGTAATTTTGGTTTGAAAAATTATTGATGTCGGATATGATTTCGTTTTCAAAGATGGCTATCTTGGATAGGAAAAATTAGGGTATTTGGAAGCCTAAGATGGAGGATGTTCTATACCTCAATGATCTTCATGATCCGATTGATGGAGATGGAAAGAAGCCCTCGATGTAGATGAGGGAAAATGGAAGAAGATGGATAAGAAGGCGATTGCTTTAATTCGCCAATATCTTGATGAATCAGTTTTCCATTATGTGGCTAGTTGTGAATCAACGAAGGCTTTGTGGAACAAGTTGGTATCTTTGTATGAGGCAAAGAGTGCTACTAGTAAGGCTTTTCTGGTTCGAAAGTTGGTACAACTAAGATTAGATGAAGAGAAGTATGTTGCAGAGCATTTGAATGAGTTTCAAGGTGTAATAAATCAATTGGCAAATATGAAGGTCAATTTGGATGATGAGTTACAGGCTCTTTTATTAATGAGTTCGCTTTCAGAAAGTTGGGAAACTTTGGTTGTTTCATTGAGTAATTCCAATGCTAATGGAACTATCTCTCTGGAAACTGTTCGAAGCAGTCTTTTGAATGAGGATCTTAGAAGAAAAAGGTCGGGTATGAAATCAATTCAAAGTGAGGTTATGGTGGCAAGGGACTCGAAGAAAGATACAATTTGGAAGAAGAAGGACGCTGATGGTAAAGGTGTTATCACTAGTCATTATTGTAATAAGAAAGGTCACATACCTAGCAAGTGTTATGCTTATAAAAGAGATCAGAAAAAGGCTGCGCATAGTGATACTAGCAGTGATGCACATGCAGGTTTTGCTGAAGGTACCGATAGTGATGCTTCTTGTGACGTCCTCTTTGGTGGAAATAAGCCTTGGAAGATGGATTCGGGAGCCAATTTTCACATTTGTAGAGATGTGAATTGTTTTTCTTCTTATGAGAAGAGTGTCGGCAGGATTAGGACAACCAATGGAGAGGAGCTACCGATTTGTGGTATTGGATCTATCCGATTTCGTATGCATGATGGTGTGGTTAAAGAAGTCACTGGAGTGAGACATGAATCCACTTGTTCGCATAATCTTATTTCTCTCGGTCAATTGGATGTCGTGGTTGCACTTATGAGACTCAAGGTGGAGTTTTGAGAGTGAAGAAAGGTGGTCGTGTAAGGATGAGAGGAGTATTGGAAGAAGGAAACCTTTATAGCTTGGTTGGTTCTGTAGTCGAAAATGGAAAGCGAGTGACGGTTGGAGGACCTAGTCCACACCAAGTTGGAGAGGTTAATGTGGTCATTGCTTATGATTCTAGCATCGAGGATCATATTTTAGATAGGGGTGATGCTCAAGGGATCGATAGTGATAAGGTAATGAGCTCAGATCGAGTGATAGATGGGTGTCGAATTGCAAAATCCACAAAGACAAGACGGAGATCTTTGTGGTATTACAAACGTTTTTGAGACTGGATTTGTGTGGTGTACCTCATGTGGGAGATGCATCACTTGCAGATGGTGGTTGAGGTTTGTAATTTAGTGTGGTTGGGATATGCGGATTTGTGATAGATCTGGATATGGCATGCTTGATATGTTGGAGATATCTGAATTTGCATCAAGGTGGAGTGTTAAATTTTGGTGATACAAAATCACAAATAGAGGGAAATAAATGTCTCTGAAACTAATTATTCTGAAGTGTTATTCTAGAAATTTATTACCTTCAATTATTAAGCTCTATGAAAAAAACTCCAAATATAAAATGAGTTGCATTTTTTTATCTTTCATCTTTTGATTTCTATTTTTAATAATTTGACTTCTATTGTATTGTACAAAAATAATATCAAACTGAGAAAAAATTAAATTTGTAAGTGTTAGGGTTGTCTCGTATATTGCAAGGAAGACCGACAATTTGAAATTGAAATAGTCTCACATCACTAAATAACAAGAAGAAGTTGTGTAAAAATATGAGTTACTAGGCATTTAACACTGGAGATTCTTTAATTACAATATAACATGTGCCAACTCATATGCATACGCCACGGGCTGGAGATGGTTAGCTTGGTTTAACGGTTTGCATAAAAATTTGCCGTGTCTTGTTCAATATCATTTTTTGTATGATAATGATAATTCTTGTATCATACATATAAAATGAGTAATTTTGTTATAGATGTAATGCAATAAAATTAGACTTATATTTATAAAAAAAATTATCTTTTACAATTGTGAAAAAGAATTTATTTCTTATGAAAAAACGATAAAGAAATTTATCTTTGTGGAAAAGTAAAGGATTTGTGAAAAAAGGTAAAAGAATTTGCCATTTTGAGAAGGATTAAAATTTTATTTCAATGAAAAAAGATAAAATAATTTATAGAAAAAGATAAAAATATTTACCAAGAAATTAAAAAGTATTATAAAAAAATTATCTTTTACCATTGTGAAAAAGAATTTATTTCTTATGAAAAAACGATAAAGAAATTTATCTTTTTGGAATAGTAAAGGATTTGTGAAAAAAGGTAAAAGAATTTACCATTTTAAGAAGGATTAAAATTATATTTTTATGAAAAGAGATAAAATAATTCATAGACAAAGATAAAAAGATTTACCATTATGGGAAAAGAACGTAAAAAGTATTATTGCAATTTCACTAGGATAAGCATCACATTTTTTTGTCTTTTCTATCAATTGGAATGGAAAATAAAATCTTTTGGCCTTATGTAAAGCTAATAAAATATAATATATTTTGTGATGCAAATAAATAAACTTGTTTTGTGCAATAAAAATAATTATTTTCAAGGATTTCAAAATTGCAAAACTGATATCCTTGGTAGATTTCATTGCACTCACCGTCACTTCGCTATGGATAAAATTGTCATTCAAAAGACAACAAAAACTTTTATGGAGACATTAAAAGATTTTTCTTTACTTGTTTGTTATGGGGTATATGATAAGTGGGAAGGAAGATGCTTGTATAATATCATTGTCAAAACCTGAGAAACTAGAATAATATTGGACAAAAAAATCAAAATTCCTCCCATTATTGTCTCTTAAGCTTAAAATATTATTTACTAGTGTAGTGGAGAAATCCTTTACGCCGATGCAATATGTTATATGTAAATTGATGAAATAGTTAAATCAACACCATTGGTGTAAGCACCATTTCTACCCTTCACACAATTAGGAAAATGCAGCACTTTGAAAAACCGTGGAAACGTTCCTTTAAACTGCACTATAGATGGATAACGTTCATCATGCAAATCTGAGTTACTGAAGCACTTGGGCTACCATATGCTTAATGGATTCATAAGGGTATGAAAGGTATCATATTATTGGTTCATCAAGCTTGAAAGTGTCATAAATAGTCAAAAATGGTGTCTTAAATCCCTTCTTTACGAGGCAAGTAGAAAGATAACCCCTCTTGTGCAACAAGTTCAAATTCATCGTAACAATATTTTAGATTATTATGAATGATGTGATGAGGGTAAT
The DNA here is from genome assembly GCA_030737815.1 of Allium fistulosum. Lineage (NCBI taxonomy): Eukaryota > Viridiplantae > Streptophyta > Magnoliopsida > Asparagales > Amaryllidaceae > Allium > Allium fistulosum. Next base: position 286,301,239 of record CM060907.1, on the reverse strand, counting down.
TTGATTTTCATAGAGCATGGGAAAAGCTTAGATAGTACAATCAAATACAAAATTGGTCTAACATAATAAAAACTGCAAAAATATATCATTTTGTTCATACAGAGCACATATCAAAGGACTAGATGCAAAAAACAAGCAATTGAAAATGGACATTAATGTGGAACCAATCAATTTTCTATGTGAGTACGTAACAAGTATTAGATATAAAGCACCGTATTTTTGAATGCTCGTATGGTAAATATATATAGACTCTTTTTAGAATAAAGCTAATGCTTATACCTGAAAGTTTAAGTAAATTTGAAAATGAGGCAAACGAGCTCCTCCATCATTTTGAACAAAGGAATCAGTTCCATGATATAGGTCTCTCCATGGAAACAACATCGGTATACTTTATCATGTATGAATGAAATTGTAGGATTTTCAAAGGACAGAAGATGAATAAGATACGGAGATCAAAAGTTATAGATAAAGAAGTGGTTTACCTCATTGCCAGAAACGATAGTAGAATGAGACACACTAACATATTGGGGGAAATTTCAAGGCACTGAAATATCGACTTAGTAGAACCAGATGATGGCGGCACCATTAAGCGAGCTAGGGTGTTCTCGATGTGATGAAATAAACCGAGCTGAAAGGAGTGTGACTTTTTATTATGGTGGAGCAGGTTGGGTTGGTTTAAGGAGTATGACCGCATACTGTACTTATCGTGGCTGCTATTATTTAGTAGTATTCCTAGTGTATTTTCAATGTAATTGATTGTTTTTTATTTGTATTTTCATATATTTTTTGTATGTAAGTTTGTATATGGATTTAATATGTGCTTTTTTCCGTACTAAAGCACTCATTGGAGGTGTAAGATTTTGATGAGGCATACCACTGAAGTATATGATTGGTTTAATAATAAAAGTACAAAAAAAATTTAAATTTTTTTACTTAACTTTTATGTTAAATAAAATATTATTTTCTTTTAAATATTAAAATATATTTTGAATAAGTCAATGAAATTTGAATTCAAATTAATGTCTAACACATCCAATATTTTGACTTAGTAAAATATTTTTAATTGCAAATTTTGATCTATAAAACACAATAAAAAATCCTTTAATTATATTAAAAACATATAAATATTTTATAAATTATTTTTTTAATTACTTAAAATTACATAACAAAATAAAGTATATATTTTTGACAATAAAATATACATATTGTATAATTAATTATTTTGGGTGATAGATTTTTTTAAATTTTAATTAAAGACTATTTCATTTTATTATATATATATATATATATTTAAAGATAATATTTATATATATTCAAATATTTATATATGAATCATATAAGTATTAATTTAAAACATTAAATGTGTGTGTATATATATTAATATGTATTTATATATTAAAATTTAGTGTGCCAATTTTTTTTCAGATTCAAAAACTGTTTTAGATATATAATTTATTTTAAAACAATTTAAAATATATTATAATTAGAAATAACAAACGAAAATTTTACATAATTAAAAATTGATAATAATGTTTAAAAAATATAAAATATACATATTAAAATAAAGTGTGGGTGTGTTTCCTCCACCACCGGTCCAAGAGAAAAGAAGCCAGGCCTCTCCACCTCAAAACCGAACCAAGCTACGCCCTCACACCGGACCAAGCTACGCCCTCACACCGGACCAAGCTACGCCCTCACACCGGACCAAGCCACTCACTCACCACCGAACCAAGCTACGCCCTCACACCGGACCAAGCTACGCCCTCATACCGGACCAAGCTACTCACTACCACTGAACCAAACACCCACTCACTCACCACCGAACCAGCTTACTCTCCTCCACTGCCAAGCGATGCCGGTCCAAACTCCATAACCAAGGGATGCCGAACCAAGATTTTCCAGGCCAGATTGTATCAGCCCGAGCCCATCCGCAGCTGTATACATCCAAGACCCCTACCCCCAGCCTCACTATATAAATAGAGGGGCAGGGGTACAGCAATGGGGGACAAGTTTGAGAGCTCAAGCACGGAGAGAACTTTCAAACAACTTTCTTTTACTTGTATCAGAGCTTTGTACTTGTAATCTAAAGAAGAAAAGGAGAAATAACATATAAAGTGGACGTAGGCACATTCTGGCTGAACCACTATAAATCTGCATGTCTTTTTATAGTTTAGCCCCTGTTTTTCATATATTTGCATAAATCACCCAAATCACTAATAACAACACGAGATCAACTAAATCATACGACTTTGAGGTGTTTGTCCATTTTTTGTGCAAACATTTTTGGTGCTTTCATTGAGAGATAGAAGCTCGAAGCTTCAGCTTCATCCACTTAACAGTTTTCCTAACAGCATCGTTCGCCACTTGGAAAACATGCCTCCCAAACAGAAAAAAGATGTTAACAAAGGAAAAAACATCGCATCCAGCAGTCTTCCAGATCCAGCTGTCACGAATCAAGTAAATCATCCTCCTCCAACAGCAGTGATAAGTGAAGGACAGGCTAACCCAACCACTCCTGCCACAGAACAGCCTGCAGCAATTACTAGGGCAGATTTGGATAGAGTTGTGGTTGAAGTAACTAACCGCTTCACGTCCCAACAAGAAGACTTGGTGGACCATCTCATGTCACGCTTAAGGGACGCTGAAGAGTCCAACCGCAACACTGAATCATGGGGCGAGTCCCAGTCTGGAGGATCTCAGAGACAACAAAGATTTTCCTTCTTCGAAGGGGCTAACGACAGAAGTAGCCATGGTAGGAGCCAAGACCGAGCACAGCCCGAAGTTAGGCCTGAGGAAACGTTTGGTACCGAACCCAACGGGGGAGGTACCAGACGAAGGTCAACTGTAGCTGAGCCTGTCATACTGCCTAACCACGGAAACTCCAGTGAACGGGGCCGAGCTAGAGTCCAGCCCGAAGTTGGACCCGAGGAAGTACGTAGATCAGAACCCAGCAGGGGAAGATCAAGGCAAGGGCCAACTGTAGCTGACCCTAGCATGCTCCCAGAAGATCAAAGGCAGCCGCCAGAAAATATGAGGAATGATAGACGATACCATCCCTACAGGTCATCTGGACGGAATCAATCCCACAGAACAGAACCAAACTCGTTTCTATATGCTCCAAATTCTGATGAAAGGATGGCGCGCTTATTCAGAGAGTGCGTCCAATGGGAGCAAAGAGATCGAGGGATAGGCGCTAAGGTGACCAGCCCTTTCGCCCGCAACATTGAAATTGCTATCACCCCCCGAGAATGGAAGATGCCAACAATGGAACCTTACAAGGGAACCTCCGACCCCATCGTACACTTACAAAGATACACACAGCACATGCTCATGAGTGGAGCAACAGAAGGAGTACTGTGCAAATGCTTTCCACTATTCTTAGCAGATCTCGCTACCTCCTGGTTCTGTCATTTACCCCAGGGATCCATCAGCTCGTGGGAAATGTTGACAGAAAAGTTTATCAGTCAGTTCCGCATTCATGTGGAACAACCTAAGGACGCTTATTCCTTATCCAGCATCAAACAGAAACCCGGAGAGAAACTGCAGCAATACCTGACCCGATTCAATGCTGCAGCGGCCGCAGTCCAAGATGCCGACGAGAAGCTCATCCTAATGGCCCTCTGTAGTGGTGTGCATCCAGACACTAAATTTGCTAGACGGTTGACAAAAGAAAAACCAGCTACTTTACCCGATTTCTTCCATGAAGCCGGGAAATATATGAGGCTCGAGGATGCTGCTGTTGAGGGGCAATCAGGACAGCAAAATAAGGCAACTCACAGCAACGCCCTTACTATGGCAAGGGACGTTCGAAGAAATGATTCCAGAGACAATGTTGGGGGCAAGAAGGGAGAAAAGCGCCTATATCGGCCTGGACCGAGATTCGACACTTACACTCCTTTGAACGAGACCGTCGAAAATATCTTCCTTGCCACCCAAGGCGAAGTTAGATACAAACGCCCACCATACAAGAAGGAATCAGATAACGCGCAGAAGTCTGGAAAGTTCTGCCGCTTCCACGAATCTCACGGGCATGATACCAATGAATGCCATCATCTCCGGGATCTGATTGAGGAACACATCAGAAGGAAGAAACTGGAACGTTATGTAAAAAGTCAGGACAGGACTCCAGCTCCTGCCAATGAAAACCCAAGGCTACCCTCACCGGGGACCGACAGAGGAAACCGCAACGCTAGCAGCTCTAGCCAAGAGAAGATAGTGGTCCATACCATCTCAGGAGGACCGCACATCGCAGACAGAAGCTGGAAAGAGATGGAAAGATATGGAAAGTCGCTTAGAGACAATAAAGACTGTGTCAATTCGGTTATAGAAGAGCGCCACCCGAAGCGGAAAGAAAGTGATGACATCACATTCGGTAAGCGTGACCTAGAAGGAAGGCAGTACCCTCACATGGATCCCATGGTTATCTCTGCCCGACTCGGTCCCGCCGAAGTTTACCGAATCCTGGTAGACACTGGAAGCTCAGTAAACATCCTGTTCAAACACGCATTCGATAAAATGAAGCTATCAATGAAGGATGTATCTCCCTGCGATAAACCACTACACGGTTTCACTGGAGATGAGAAGATGCCTTTCGGGCAACTGGACCTCTTTGTTGAGATTGGAAACCATCCCCGCTCCATTGTACGGAAACAGACGTTTGTGCTGATAGAAAACCATTCGGCCTACACCGCCTTCTTAGGAAGGCCCTCCTTGTCTGACTTCCAAATTGTCCTAGCCCCATGGTGCCTGAAGATGAAATTTCCAACGGACAATGGAGTAGGGGAAGTAGAAGGAGACCAGGACGTTGCTCGAGACTGCTATGTGACTGAACTTCGCAACAACCACATGAAGGATAAAGGGAAGGGTGTAGAGATTGCCCTCTGCACAAAGAATCTAGAAGCATAGCAACTAAAGAAAGCCCCTCCTCTTCGATATACCAGCGACCCTTTCAATGAGTTAGACCCTAGGGACAAAGAGGAGGAGGCCACCGCCGAGCCTGCAGAGGCTATGGAGTTTGTATCTGCAGACAAGCACGACTCAAGTAGACTATTGAAAATTGGGTCCCAACTAAAAGCCGAATTAAAGGAACAACTCATCGATTTTCTCCGCCACAACTTGGATGTATTCGCGTGGTCACACGCTGACATGACCGGAATCTCGCCCGATATAGCATGCCACATATTAAACATTGATCCTACCAAGGCGCCCGTAAAACAAAGAAAGAGAAGTATGGGGGCAGAACGATCAGCAGCCCTCGATGAAGAAGTAAAGAATCTACTCGCCAATGACTTCATACGAGAAGCTATCTACCCGGAATGGATTGCCAACCCGGTACTGGTAAAGAAGGCTAAGGGGAAGTGGCGAACCTGCATTGACTTTTCCAACCTAAACGACGCCTGCCCAAAGGATTGCTTCCCACTTCCCCGAATCGATCAACTTGTAGACAGCACAGCCGGGCACGAGCTCCTATCTTTTATGGACGCATACTCAGGATATAACCAAATTCCTATGCATGCTCCCGACCAAGATCACACTAGTTTCATCACCGACCGGGATTTATACTGCTATAAGGTAATGCCTTTCGGACTTAAAAATGCAGGGGCCACCTACCAGCGCCTCGTCAACAAGATGTTTGCAGGGCTAATAGGACAAACTATGGAAGTATATGTGGATGACATGCTGGTAAAGTCAAGAAAAGCCAAAGATCACGTAAGCCACCTAGGCGAGATGTTCCAGGTACTTCGACAGTATGGAATGAAGTTGAATCCACTAAAATGCTCCTTCGGAGTGTCATCAGGAAAGTTCTTAGGATTCATCGTCCCTGCCAGAGGGATAGAAGCAAACCCTGAACAAGTCCGAGTGCTAAGGGATATCAAGATACCTTCCACTCGGAAGGAAATGCAAAGTTTGAATGGAAAAGTGGCCGCCCTAAGCCGATTCATCTCCAAGGCAACGGACAAGTGCGTCCCCTTTTTCGAAGCTCTAAAGAAAGACAAAGGAAGGTTCGAATGGACTGACGAATGCTTAACCGCTTTCCTTAACTTAATCGAATATCTCCAGAAACCACCGGTACTCTCGACTCCAAGCGAAGGCGAAGAATTATACCTATACCTTGCTGTATCATCTCACGCCCTAAGTGCTGCCTTGGTAAGGGAAGACAACCGCACGCAGCGACCAGTTTACTTTGTCAGCAAGAGGTTTACTGGGGCAGAAGTCAGATATCCCAAACTTGAGAAGCTAGCATACTGTTTACTAATCACATCACGGAAACTACGTCACTACTTCCAGTCCCATTCCATCAAAGTTCTGACCGATCAACCACTGAGGCAGATACTCCATCGTCCCGACACTTCTGGGCGACTACTTAAATGGTGCATTGAACTAAGTCAGTATGATATCACCTATCACCCTCGCACCGCCATCAAGGGGCAAGCCATGGCTGATTTCATTGCAGAATTCACTACCAACGAAGATAAGGAGCAATTGGAAATAGCAGAAGACATCAAATGGAATCTCTTTGTGGATGGCGCATCGAACGAACAAGGCTCGGGGGCAGGTGTGGTAATAATCACTCCCAAGGGAAATAAGCTGCACTATGCTATAAGGTTGGAGTTCGCTGCCACCAACAACGATGCAGAATATGAAGCAGTGATAGCTGGATTAGAACTCGCCATAGAAATCGGAGCCAATTCTTTGTGTCTTCATAGCGATTCTCAACTTATTGTTAACCAAATACTAGGAGAATTCTAAGATCGAGAAGAACGACTCATAGCATATTTAAAGAAGACCAAGTTACTTCTCAGCCGATTGGACCACTACTTAGTCAAACACATCCCTCGGGAAGAGAACCAAGAGGCCGATGAATTGGCGAAGCAAGCAAGTGTGAGAGACATCCCCATCTTCGGGGCAGTAACCATCTCAAAGCAACTGGCCCCAAGTTTTGAGCAAGTGAATCTGATAGCTGCAACCGAAGAAGCAACTTGGATGACTCCCATCCGAGACTACCTACAAAGCGGCACGCTACCCAACGGGCGTAACGAAGTCAAGAAAATCTTGAGGAAGGCATCCCGCTACACAATACAAGAAGACATCCTCTATCGGCGTGGATTCTCTAACCCGTTATTAAGGTGTGTCGCTGGGAGGGAAGCCAAGGAAATCTTATCCAACATCCATCAGGGAAGCTGCGGAGATCACACCGGAGGGCAAACATTAGCAAAAAAGATACTCTGATATGGATATTTCTGGCCCACCTTAAGCAAGGACGCCTTAGATTTCGTCAAAAAGTGTGACAGATGCCAGAAGTTTGCTAAGATTCCGCGGCTACCAACAACTGAGATTACTCAAATGACCAGCCCTTGGCCCTTCGCAATATGGGGAATTGACTTAATCGACGAGCTACCAATGGGCCGAGGCGGGGCCAAATATGCTATAGTGGCAGTCGACTATTTCACCAAATGGGTGGAAGCGGAACCTCTGAATAAAGTATCTTCAGCCAAAGTTATTAACTTCTTGATCAAAAATGTTCTGTGCAGGTACGGAGTCCCACTCAAAATCATATCAAACAATGGACTTCAGTTTGACAGCGAGGAATTCGCCAACTGGTGCCGAGAGCACGGAATTCATAAAAGCTTCTCATCCGTAGCATATCCCCAGGCAAACGGACAAGTCGAAGCAGTCAACAAAATTCTGAAAACTCTGATAAAAAAGAAGCTCGAAAAGTCAAAGGGCGCTTGGGTGGATGAACTCCCTACGGCACTATGGGCCTACCGCACATCTTTCAGAACATCAACATGGCACACTCCTTTCTCTTTGGCATACGGATCGGAGGCTATGCTCCCAGTTGAAACCATTGTGCCTTCCCACCGTAGGATCCACTATAACCCAGAAGAGAATGAAGAACTCCTCCACATGTCTTTGGATCTAGTTGAGGAGAGAAGAAATGATGCAGTCCTTAAAGCAGCAGCCCACAAGTAGAAAGTGGCAGCACAATACAACTCCAAAGTCAAGCATCGTACCTTACAAGAAGGGGATCTTGTCCTCAAGCGAATCTTCCCTCGCCCCGGAGCACTAGACCCAATCTGGGATGGACCATATGTAATTCATAAAGATCTCCACAATGGAGCTTATATTTTGTCAACAGTGGACGGAGAGGTGTTCCAGAGGGCATGGAACATCCAGCACCTCCGTCGATACTTTTCTTAACTTGTACTGCTCATATGAAGTGAATTAACAAAGAGAATCAGTGGACGTAGGCCTTTTCATGCCGAACCACTTTAAAAAACCTTGTCTCTTTTTTAACTAGTTCCTTTATATCTTGGTTGCTTGTTAACATTATCCTTTTCTGTTGAACAAAATCCTATGCATGTCGCATTTTCACTCGATGCACTCCACATCGCAACTTCACCTGGACAAGACCTAACAGATACTACGCGAATCTATGCCCTCGCCAATGAGACACTTTTGCTCCGGCATCCCTCTGCTGCGGGTTAACTCATTACTTGCGACGGCCCTTAAAGCCAACTGTAATGAGCCGATTATAAGCCACCGAGAAGGCCGACTATAGCCGAGGCAGCTCATTACGGCGTTCGGCTCGCCGGCAACTATGAACCGACTATAAGTCCCAACATAAGGTGTGGCCAGCCAGGGGCAGTTCACAGTTGACGATCGGCACCCACGCTAGCCGGCCACAGTAAATCGAATAATACCCACGATTACGGGCCATAATGGCCCGGGTAGTTACTGTGCGCGATCTCGGCTCCGATGTGTCTTAAGTGCGGCTGTGGTAAAAAAGAATTAACTCCCCGCGGAGGCGTAAGATGGGTTACAAATGTCTCCAAGACCCACAGCTAGGGAAAGTGACTACAAAGCCCGTTTGCCACGAACTTAAGCACATCGAAGGCCTTCCGTGATTGGAAGTTTTACTTTTACACATATTTCAATTTTACTTAAGAAACTTCCCTCCTATCCTCTATAACAATCCCTAAAGTACAGGATACAGAGTAGGAGATACTCGCCAATGGGTGTAGGGACTTACAATTGGATGGCAGGGCATTCAACTGCATTCCATGCTCGGTCATACGAGATATTCAAAACTGCCATCTACAATTAGAACATGGAAGGCGGTATTTTTTTCTTTGGTGTACAAATACATGACTATAATTTGTTCACGCCACACGCTAACATTGCAAGTCATGAAATTATGTTTTAAACAAGAACCTGACATCAAACACAATTTAATTACAAGAATATACATAGCTATATTTCTCATACGACATGTCAAAATAGCAACAAACATTCAGAAGACGACAAAATCAGCTTAAGTTAAAGAATTACACGTCAAGAATAGAGCTATTTATTACAAGTAGCAAAATATTACAACTTAAAAGTTACTTTACTGTTTTAAGACTAACATATACAACCCTGTCAAATCCACAAAAAGAGTTTTTCCAGGTATAATCAAGGGGCCGGCTGCATTGGAATTTTATCCTTGTCCTGTTGCCCACCTGTCCAGACAGAGAAAGGATTCATTAGTGAGAAGCAACCAAGTTAATGGGGAAACTAAAAAGGAAGACTTACCAGCACCTGCTTCTTGGCCATCCTGGTCGTCATCCTCTACTTGCACACCTGCCTCCTCAGCAGTAAGCAACCGCATACCCTCCTTCACCGCCACCTTCTCCTCCTTGGCAAACTGGGCAGTGACCACATCCATGCTGAAGGCCACGCCACCATCTTTATCCGCATCAGCCTTAGCCTCCTCCAGAGCCCGAAGATAGATCTTAGCCATGATCCTAGGATAATCATCCATCCAGGATAGGTTGCCCTGGTTCCAGGTTTTGAAGTACATGTCCTGAAGCATTTCATCCATCATCCCCTCATTCTCCTCAAACTCCCTCATCCGGGCCTCGGAAGCTGACAACCTTTCAACGGCGGCATCTCTCTCCGATCGGTATCTCGAGCAGCCAGCCAGAAGGGATTTCCGCATTGCCTCCATCTCCTCCCTCAACTTGGCTTCAACAAGCTCTGCAGCCTCAAGTTTCCCGGATAACTCCTCTATCTGCTCAAGATCCGCTTTTCGAACCTCGTCCACCGTGGCAATAGCCATGTCGATCCGTTCCTTGCAGGTAGCTTCCATTTTCCGCAGTTCGGCCTGGCTGGCCTCTTCCATGGTTTTCTTTAGTCGTCCAGAAGCAGCCTCATGCTGAGAGATCTGAATGGCCTGATCAGCAAGCTGTTTGGCCTGATCCGAAACCACCAATCGTAGTCGGATGTTGGCACTCCCAATCTCCTCTCCAGCCTTAACCAGCCGGGCATGATGCCCCATCAGCTTCCTAGTCTCCTCTGCCACCCGATCAATATTAGCCTTGGCCTCGTCTCCCATGGTAATTATCCGAGTAGTAAGATGATCGAGATCTAAGGACTTAGCCTCATCAAGCACCCGTACCATGGGATTGCGGGGAAGAAGGTGCTCACCGGTAACCTCATCAAAGGTAATATCATGGGAACTTGGATCCAGGTCAGGATGACCCGCAAATGGATTCCGAGCCAAGTCAGGACGATCAATCTGAGTGATGGTAGGATTTTCAGACGGGTGCGGAGAGAGTGCGAACTCAGTATCCTCCTTCGTGATATCATGAAGAGGCTGAACTGGGGGCTGAGGACCAAGTGAAGATTCGGATAAGGGATGACTCCTCATTCTCTTTTGAATGCCCTCGTCAATAACCCCGAGAAGAGGACGGTAGCCGACTACATCCCCGGAACGGTGGGCCGAAGGCTTCGGCTTGGCTGAAGCTTTGGAGAGCTTGTACTGTTCAAGCCTGTGCCGAAGATCTGAGGCCTTGGCCGTTTTACCTGCTCCTGATATGAAGAAAAAGTGTCACAAGCTTACATCGATCCATAATTCGAGAAAACACGGTAAATTAAAAGGTAAAAGAAGAAAGAAAACACATCTGTGGTTGTACCAACCCTGGGGAGGAGTAGGATACTGCAATGAGTCCTGGATTTCATTCCAGGATGGGAGCGGATCATAAAATATTCCTAAGTCCCTATCATAAATGGAGCCCGCAGGAGTCAAAAGTTCACCTTGATTCGTCGGAGCCACCTTGGTTGGAATAGTCTGAGGAGGCTCGCTTGCACCAGTCCCAGCCTTGTCAGCTTTCCCGGATTTCTCTATCAAAGCCGGTTCCCCGTCCAGCCCCTCAAAAGCTTGGTGGAATGCATCATCCGTCCACTCCTGAATCTCGCCTGCTTGCCCAGGAAGCAAGGCCCCGATGCCATCGCCACCGTCGCCACCTTCCCGGTCACCTCCACCCTCACCTCTCTCCTCCTCTACGTCTTCCTCCCCCTGGGTAAGTGGACAATTGCTGGGGGAAGGACCGTCCGACTTCTTAAGTTTCTTACCTCCGATGGCTAGAGGTTTCGTGAAAGGTTTCCTCTTGCCACTCTCTACCGTGACACCTCCCTTAGCCTGAGCAGCCGCCCTCTCCTCCGCCGTTTCCCTCAGCTTGACTACTGACTGCTGTGGAAGGATCAAGTTATACTCCAGAAGGGTCGCGTTTCTGATCAGGTAGGCAGCTGATCTATCTCTCCCGGGGATAGCTTCTATCTCAGCCGCCGTCTGAACCAGGCGATCAGTCTCCACAACCGCAAAGCCACCTGTCGCTAGCAAAAATGAAAACGTATGAGAAGAAGCATCGCAATCGGAATGAAAATTATAAATAAAGCATCGACTTACATCCAGAGGTGAAACGCCGAATAGAAACAGAGTCGTCCCTGACAAAGAACCACTCCTTCTTGAACATGCTGAACTTAGAATACAGGTCCAAGACCGGCTTGAAGGTTACAGCTGACTCCAAGCTGATATATGGGGACCCCTTCTTATAGCCCCTCAGATTATATAAGTACCGGATCTCCCGGTTGGAAGGAGCACGCCCATGCTTCCTCTGGAAGATGACGAAGAGGCTCACCAGTATAGCATAGGAGTTGGGTTGAAGCTGGAATGGGGCCACCTTTAGATATATAAGGAAGCTGGCTACCCAAGCATTAAGAGGCGGAATGGCACCACACATGCAGTGGTATCTGCTGTAAGCAAAGTACCCTTCGGGAGGGTCATATGGCATAACATCTCTCCCTGACAACCGCATGCGCGCCCTATCAATTCCAAAAGAACGAGAGATGACATCGAGCTGCTCCTCCTTGAGGGAGCTGGGAAAGCAATCGGGTGGGGAGTTCAGAAGCTCCTGGGGGCCATACCCGTCCACTAGTGATCTCGGGGTAGATCCATGACGTTCCGGTCCTGGCTGAGCAGGGGGCACTGCGGAAGATTCTCCTTCGCCCTGAGACCTCTTTTTATCTGATCGAGTTTCTGCTTTGCGAGACATTATCTGCAACATCGAAAAACATGTTGTTAAAACAGAGGATATAAACAAGCAAGTCTATATAAAGTCCATCCAACACAAAGGTCCGTCCAATAAAACAGGTTCATTCGATACTCCCAATACCGGAGTTTCGTTCGGTATTCGAACATAAGGTTCATTCGGTGCTCCCAATACCGGAGTTTCGTTCGGTATTCGAACATAAGGTTCATTCGGTACTCCCAATACCGGAGTTTCGTTCGGTATTCGAACATAAGGTTCATTCGGTACTCCCAATACCGGAGTTTCGTTCGGTATTCGAGCATAAGGTTCATTCGGCACTCATTCGAACCAAGCTTCGTTCGTCAATTAAGACCCTCACCTGATTCGGCAAAAGTCTTTGGTTCGGCTAGCACTGTGATTCGGCGAAGGCGAGGGAGTGGTTCGGCTGATAAAAAAAAACGGTGACGTGAGGCCCGTACTTATAGGCGAGCACGAGGCGACCGGACCAAACGGTTGGCACTTTGGACCAAACGGGCTATCCAGATAACAAAGCATGGCATACACTGGCGTATGCCCCGCTTTGGGGGGGGCAAATGTGGGTGTGTTTCCTCCACCACCGGTCCAAGAGAAAAGAAGCCAGGCCTCTCCACCTCAAAACCGAACCAAGCTACGCCCTCACACCGGACCAAGCTGCGCCCTCACACCAGACCAAGCTACGCCCTCACACCGGACCAAGCCACTCACTCACCACCGAACCAAGCTACGCCCTCACACCGGACCAAGCTACGCCCTCACACCGGACCAAGCTACTCACTCACCACCGAACCAAACACCCACTCACTCACCACCGAACCAGCTTACTCTCCTCCACTGCCAAGCGATGCCGGTCCAAACTCCACAACCAAGGGATGCCGAACCAAGATTTGCCAGGCCAGATTGTATCAGCCCGGGCCCATCCGCAGCTGTATACATCCAAGACCCCTACCCCCAGCCTCACTCTATAAATAGAGGGGCAGGGGTATAGCAATGGGGGACAAGTTTGAGAGCTCAAGCACGGAAAGAACTTTCAAACAACTTTCTTTTACTTGTATCAGAGCTTTGTACTTGTAATCTAAAGAAGAAAAAGAGAAATAACATATAAAGTGGAAGTAGGCACATTCTGGCTGAACCACTATAAATCTGCGTGTCTTTTTACAGTTTAGCCCCTGTTTTTCATATATTTGCATAAATCACCCAAATCACTAAGAACAACACGAGATTAACTAAATCATACGACTTTGAGGTGTTTTTCCATTTTTTGTGCAAACATAAAGCATGGTCGAAAGTTTAAATTTAATTTATTTGTAAATTTAAATAATATGATTAACATGACTCAACCAGTGATATTGAATTACAAATTTACATATAGAGCGAGAAATAGCTAATGCATATATATAATTGTTAGGAAGGACAAACTTTGCAGTCCAATTAGTTTCTAGGACACACATCCATAGAAATTAATTTCAAGGCCAAAGTCAGCAGAATAATTACTTTTAAGGATAAAGTCAGCAGTCCAATTACTTTCAAGGACATAATTTCATTGGTTTTTTGGTCTTAGAAACTAATTATTTTGCATTTTGTCCTTAAAAATAATTATTTCAGCTATGTATCCTAGAAACTAATTGCACTTGCTAGAGAGGCCCTTATGGCTAATTTCCACTAATTGTTATATGTACTATATACTACATTACAAGTATAATATAAATGTAAATAAGATATTATACCTTAAGGATGCTGCATTTAATTGCTCTGATAGGCTCTCCTAGATTCACCTTGAGTTGATCTTCGGACATTGTAATGGTCTATAGTACCATGCTTTTATTTTATTTGATATGTGTGGGACAAAATTATTTTCGACCAAAAAAGTGTGGAAGGGAGCTCACGACCATGTGAAAGAAGAGGGCAAGGAATGAGTGGTAGGTTTATTTTAATATAGAAAGGTGGAGAAAAGTTCTCCCGCTTTTACTATTTCTTTGTTTACTAATTCTAAATCAGATCCAGAATTCAAAAACATCATCCCCCTTCTTCTCTCCTAGTCCAGTCATAACATGGTTTATATGGGACACTAAATACTCCAAACCCATATAGTAGCTAACCTTATTTAAATCGTACTTAAATGCATACTAGTGTCGTATATCGATACAAATATACATAACTTTATATATGCACATAGTTAATAATAACGCCATCTAAAAAATTAGTTATAACACCTGATACATCAAATAAATAATCAATTAATATTTCATAAATATTAATTAATTTAATTAGTTTATAGCAACTTATAAATCAATTAAATCGCGTGCTATTTCAAAGAAATCACCAATATAGCTGTGCGACTCGTATGTGTAAATTCAGTCAGCACGTAACGATCGGCCTTTTCAACCCCTAAATGTCGATACTAATACATTCATGGTATTCACGTGTCGAGCATCCAAGTGCCAAAAAGACGGATTGTTTGGGTAAAGATAAAACCCATAAAGAACAAGAATAAGTATGAAGGGACAAAATATTTGAATCTCACAACGGAACGATAATATTAGTATCCAAAATTATAGTACAAAGGGTTACTCCATGGCATAGAGCATTTTTGCAATTACTATCCTAAGTACTATCATTAGTATGGATAGGTATAATTATCCATCCTCACAAATGCTGTTATATAAATATTTGTAGTTCAGCGAAAATAAATATACAATAGCAGGCGAAAGCATTTCAACAGACGATCCATCATCACACGAATATTTCACGAATCTCTTCATGGATTCCAACATACATCACAGACATCATATAATCATATAATATGGGTCATTCGCTACAAGATGGGTATATATAAAAGGTCATCCACTCCAGGGACATGAATAAAACCAAACCAACTGATAAAACAGTAAATCATCCAAATAATCATTCAACGATTTTTATCAACTATATAATATTACTGGTTAATCAAAAAGGTGAGTTTAACTCACTTTGGTTTCAGTTATCATCAAGGCGTTCCGGTTTGATTTCAAAGAATTTCAAAGGTTCGATATTTACTTTTTTTGATTATTTTGCTTTGCCTTGATTTTTAAAGTTTGGTTTTAAATTTTTAAAAAGAAAAAATCTTTCATTGCTCATTGGTTGAATTATATAGGGAGGAGGAGCATGGCAGTGTACAGTTGGGATATGGGTTTAACAGTGGAAATGTGGGTAAGGTAATGGTGATGGGGTATGGGTATGAATTGACGTGGCATTATATTCTATCCTAAATATCCAGTTTTACACACCTAAAATTTCGAACTCCAAACGAGGCATACCGCCTGGTGTTTTATTTTAAATACCCTTATTTTGAACATAATGAAACTAGTTTTGAGATTAAATTCAATTATGTACAGAAGATAGCTTTTCAAACTCAATTATATATTATTAATTTTTATAACTAATTTCTAAGCATTATGAGTTTGCACGACTAAACGATAAGTCCAATCGCCACGACATTCAATGGCGTATAATAACTCACTATTTCGGATCCAATAAAATTGGTTTCATCAAAATCCAAGACGGTGCCCCGGAAGGCTATTTTTACACGTTAACGAATTATTATAAAACAAGTTTAGTCGCTCTTAAATTCAAATTCAAAAACTTCCTTTCATTACTCTTATCCAAATAGAATTTAAGTCAACCCAGGATCATAATCATTCACATGATTTAATTGTTTAAATAATTCCAAATATTCAAAAACCATTATATTTGAAATTCAAGTCTTTTATAACTTATAAAATTACTTTTCAATATTTAAAACCAATTAAATATTCTAAATTCAAATGACTGAAATTTTGGGTCATTACATTCTTTCTCCTTAAAGATTTTTTCCTTGAAATTAGCAAGTAAGAAAAATGCCCCAAACCCATTAACTTTTCAAAACCAATTAGTTGAAATTGATTACCAAATTCTTTTATGCCTTTAACTTCATTCACCGATATCAACTAATATCATTCCATGTTATAAAATAAACATCAAATTTTAAATTATCAAAAATTTGTTCAAAATTTATCAAAAATTTTCTAACGCCTTAAATTTTCAGAAAATTTTGCCAAAGTATTCTTTGCACGGTTCAATCGGAAAATTTACGATATATATTTGATCACAAATACACATCTCGTCTTCAAGAATGAGGTATTTCATAGGGAAAAATATAAAAATACGATATGTAATCGGAGATGTGTATCTTTTATTAGCATTAGCAAGCATATATAATCAATATAATGTGAAAGCGAGCTTCAAATGCGAAGTATATGCCGTATGCACTTACTAATCGCTCAACAACCAATGAGAGCAAGTATATAGAAAGTAATATCAATATATTGCATAGACTATACAATAACCATATGCAAATGTAGCAAATGTAATAAGAGAAATCATCCAACAACTAATATTCATTCAATTAATTCATAACTATATCAGTTTACATTTTCCAATGCCAACTTTTAATTTATTAAGCTCGTACAATGTACATATACCATCCGTATACAGTATCAAATCTGATCGCTTGCTCGATCACACACTTTCACTTCCGAACTTGTATCGCTCACATAACCACTCTAGTGCAGATTCAGATCTGGTTCCTTGATTAGAAACTGTCATCCTCCTTATGTGACGACCCACATTTTCGGAGGTTTAGACCGGCAATAATCAACACATGTCCAACTCAAACAATCCAAAACACAGATAATCAATGAGGTAAATTAAGAAGAATAAGAAAATAAGAAAACAAATACAGAATCTCGTAGTGGAATGACAAAATATAATAATCAAATAAACAGTTCATGAAGTTATTTACACTGTACATTTGATTAAATTTTTACAACATCTATCAGAGTAATGTATATAATAGAACAATACAATAATACAATAAAACAACATGATGTAGGTAAATAATACTAGTAATATAATATACCAAATCTTTGTCTTCGTCCTCTAGAATAATCTTCAATGCACTGAAATACTCAAGGCTCAGGGCTGACCCGAGCATAAAGTAAAATAATACACTCGAGTCACAACTAAAATATTCTAATGTGAGTCAAATCAATATCACATATAGTAAGAATATAAATGTGTAAGAGATGCATAGTGGGTTTTACATCTCCTATCTAGTGTAAAATATGCGTATAATAACTTAAGAGATGTTATGGGATTTTCCATCTCATAAGGATCCATCAATATATATACACACACACACATAGTAGAATACACTATATATGTAATGTCTATTTAATGAAATAAATATGTTTCTTAGCGTTAAGGCTTTACATTAATCACCCTTAACGCGTTTTTAAGCATTATCGTACAATTTGCATATAACACAACCAATAGAACGTTGGTAGCTAGTGATGCGCCGTGATACGACAACAGTAAATCAAAATCATGTCAGCCTCAAATAAGGATAAAAGTATGACAAGGCATGTGAGGCAATGCTTAAGGTAGGATACTACTAGTTTGCGTTCTTGGCTGATTGTAACACATCGCCACAGCGACTACCGACCGCGTCCAACATTCCCTAAATGAAAGGGTGCACACCAATCAATAATAATGTCAAGATAGTCGTATGAAGGAATGTGTCTGCTAGAGGTAGCTAACCTCATTGGCACGGGTGCGACTTCTGTTTTAGTCATTTCAAATCGATAGAAGTGTGGGGTCATCCATCAACGTTCACTTTCTTCAAATCCAACAAACGTACACCAAATACAACCACTTCATTCTGGAGTCATCTCCACGTACACAATTGATATAGTGGTTTCGATATTAACAAAAAGTATGCGAATAAGACGCCCCTATCACTTTAACAACCAAACATCGTTTTACACACCGGTTGGTTCTTTTACATTTCAAAAACAATTCACTTGATATCAAATATCATATTCACTTCAAAGTATCCTTCATCTCAAAATTATCATATTCGCTTCAAAATAAATTCCATTTTAAATCATTTCATTCACTTCAAAATCAATTTCATTTCAAACCATCTCATTCACTTCAAAATCAATTTCATTTCAAATCATTTCATTCACTTCGACATAAATTTCATTTCATAACATCATATTTACTTAAAATATGTCAATTTCACTTCAAAATCATTTCATTCAAATCAATTTCATTTCAAATCATTTCATTTCAATATCTCAATTATGCTTCCCAAAATCGTTTTGTATTTCAACTTCGGTTATAACTTCAATTTATCACAATTCGCATTTAAATCCCCGATTTAAATATAAACAGTTCCTACTTTGACCAGTTTGAATTTTTAGGAAATAGTTTGAAATTTTTTAAATAGTTTAAAAGTGTTAAAATAATTTAAATAGTTTTAAAAAAATTTAACAGTTTGACATAAAATGGCTTGAGTATTGAAAATGGTTTATATAGTAAAATAGTTTGGAAAAATCAAGATAATTTGAATATTTAAAAAGATAAAAATTTAAATAGTTTATGTTAAAAATAATTTATTTTGAAATTAGATTCAAATCAAACTATTCTTTCCATTTCAACAATTCTGGACCCAGGTCCAAATTCTAATCAAACTGATTCAGTTTTAAATCATTCAATTCAATCGACTCAATTTCGATTTAAATTCAAATCAACTTCAATTCCGATTTTAATTCGAATTAACTTCAACTTCAAAACGTTCATTTTAACTTCAAATTTGATTTAACGATTCGTTTAAATGGTTTAAATTTCAATTCAATTCTCATTTTAAACCATTTCAATTTATATAAATTTCAAGTCCAGTTTTAATTTACGATTTAAATCACTTAAATCAAATTAAACTTCACTGTTCAATTTAAGGTTCAAATCTTTAAAACAATTAAATTCCGAGCTCATGTTTGAAATATCTATATAAATTACGTTTACTTGGATTGATTTCAAAGTTTGAATATAAATTCAAATATTTTAAAACAAATCAATTTCCATAATTCAAATCATATTTCGATTATAACTTCAATTCCAAATCAAATTCTTTAACAAATTCCTTTAACCAATTTCACTTTCAACATTTCAAACTCAAATTAAAAATAATTCAATTACCATAAATTCAAATTTTCTTTCAAAGACAATATCACTTAAATAATTTCAAAACCAAAAAACCATTTAATTTAACCAATCCGGTGTCCAAATATAATTTTCTACCCTATGGCCAAGTGATCGGTTATTTCAATTTAATTTCAGGGATGGATATATACCATTTCAATTAAAAATAAATGTCATAGATATGTGTCATTTCAACATATTTCTTAATTTATTCGAATATAATTCAAATAACGGTTCATATGATGTCAATGATATACAGGGTGATAACATGATATATAAATAAATAAACATCCAATCATCCAATATATCAACCAATAATCATCCATCACAATCAATATCCAAATCGGTCAATATAACACAACAATTAACTAGTTATCAGTATTGAGTGTTTAACTAGCAATTCAATTTCAGTTTCAATTTAACTGTTAGTTTCAAATTTCTAAGATATCAATTTCTATGTCGATTTCCATGTCAGATAAATTACCAAACAACAATCAATAAAATTAAATCACCTCATGATTTCAATTTAACTAACATTGGAATATTTTAGTATTTCGTGAGCGGTATAAACACTCACCTTTATTTGAAAAGGAATTTTTTTGGCTACAAATAAATTCCAATCTAATTCCGTGGTTTAGACGATTTCGATACGAATCCAACACGACTTGTTTCGCTCGAATTGGACATCATATGAAAAAGTTATGCAATTTATAGACATTCGATATAATTAAATTATTAATTAAAATAATAATTAAAGTTAAAAACTAATCCTTCCCTCCCTTACCCTCTCTCTACTCACACCCATCCGACTCTCGATGAAACCCAACATATGCCATGAACCTTAAGACACGCGCCACCATAAGCCACCAGGCACTGAACCAAACCCACCACTAGATGCGCCTCGGCCTACTCTACCATCGCCGAAAATATTGTTGACTCCATCGCCTCCATTCTCACACAACTCGAGAAAACCCACACACTCTTCAAGGCCAGATTCTGGTGAATCCACAAGCTTCCATCTCGATCCAACCGTTGGATGCATAGAGCTCGATGAGATCTACATTTTTCCTTTTGGACTCATTTAATTTCGTTGAACGGATGAGAAAAAATTAAGGGATGGAATCAACCAATTTTCGGCCGTTAAATTGAAATGATGGCTGAGGGTTTGGTTAGTTAGCTTTTTGCAAAAATGAACTGAGCAAATCCTTATATAGAAAATTTTAAAGCACTATTCACCCGTGAAATTTCTAAACTCCAAACGAAGTGTGCCGCCTAGCGTTCAATATGTTATACCCTTTTTCCAAACATAGTGGAATATGTATTGGGAGCCAATTCCATCATATTCGGAAGATAGATTTTCAAAATCAAATTATTTTAATTAAATTTCTTTAATTGATTTCAACATATTTCAAGCTCGCATGGTCAAACGATAAGTCTGATCGCTATGAAACATGAAATTCTATAATAATTCACTATTACGGATCCAATGAAACCGGTTTCATCGAAATCTGAGATACTGCCCAAAAAGACTATTTTTACATGTTAATTAAAACAAGAAATTTCGAAAATCAGTTTAATTACTTCAAACTCAATTTTAAAAGTTAACAACTTTCATTCTTATTTAAATAAAATTTAAATCAACTTCCGACATCATTTTTATTCATATTAAATTCAGGATTCAATTATTTAAATAATTTCCAATATTAAATATAAACAATTTAATTATCCAATAAATCACTATACTTGCAATATAAGTTATTTAACTTTTAAAATTTAACTTTTAAAATGGATTCTAATAACAAAACAACTGTTGCACTTAGTTCCACTACTTAAATCAAAGCATCATAACAATTCAATTTGCGATGAATCAATATCAAATTTTAAATGAATTCTAGTTATAAGTCAAATATTTAATTTTCATCTAACTAATTCAATATTTATTATTCAATTCACGCTATTGATTATAATATATTAAATATACTAACTTCGTTCTAATACAAATTATTTCCTTAAATCTTATTGAAATCGTTATTTCAAAATTTTATTCAAGTTCATATTAAATAAATTACTTTAATAAAACATAAATTTTATTTCCAACCATTTTTATTCAATAATCATCTCAAATTTAATCATTTAAAATAGTTAAAAATACGGATCATTACACCTCGCATTGTCATATACTAATACTATGATGAAAACTTCGAAATCAATCAAAAATCCATCTCTAGTGCTTGCCATCGAGAATCGAATGAAAAATTCTAACTCGGACCGATGTAAATCATCTCAAAATTAGGTATTTGAATTTGGATCAAACGGTTATGCGAATAAAATAATATACATACAACTTACATATTTATTTCAATTGGTTTCTCCTTATTCAGATTCTTTTATTTACATTCATTTATTCATAATCATTATTCACATTGTTTTATTCACATTCTTTGGTTACTTGGTGATGTAGCGCGACCTTCTTGTTTCTTAGGTCACCAACGACCTAACGAGCCACGAGATAAAGAGTTGCGAATTAACGAGTTAAAGGTCATTTCCTTAGGTCGCTCACGACCTAACGAGTCACGAGATAAGGAGTTGCGACCTAACTCTATCTGCAAGCTACGACCTAAAGGGCTACGACCTAGCGAGACGTTCCAAAAGCCAGTTCTTAAAGCGCTGAATCTTAGGTCGCGAGAAACTTTAAGTCGCTCAGGAAGTACGAGCGAGCTACGACCTATGCTAGGTCGCTCACATATGCGAGAAACATTAAGTCACTCAGGACGTACGAGCGAGCTACGACCTATGCTAGGTCGCTCACGTATATCACTCCATGTTAGGTCGCTGAAGATGTTATTCCTTAGGTCGCAAGAAGTTATGTCGCTCGTTCTTATGTTGCTATTTTCCTTATGTCGCTGCCATGTTTCTTATGTCGCTCCTGCCTTGAGTCACTCGACCATAGGCCACATCAATCTTAGGTCGCTCAAGCCTAGGTCGCTCAACTACTTATGTCGCTCGTCCTATAGGTCGCATAAGACATTCCTGAAGCTGATTCTCCTCATGTCGCTGAAGCTTATGCCTCGTGGTGTTATAGTTTTAGGTCGTTATGTTTGTATGTTGTATTTGTTAACTCGTGTTGTATATAGGTTGAGTCGCTTTGTTGTAAGGTCGCATGATGTTCTGTTTAGGTCATTAACGACCTATGTTAGGTCGGTCATGTATGTTAGGTCGTGATGGCCTTGTAATGTGTTGTATTGTATTTGTTTGTTGTTAGGTCGTTCACGACCTATGTGTTGTCAGGTGTGAGTCGTGTGAGTTGTAACCCTATAAATAGGGATGTTGTGTCATTTGTAAAGTTAGTTGATTTTGAATAAACTTTTGTTTGAGAGCTTTGTGCCTCTTCTTAAATTGGTAGTTGAGTGTGATCTCCTATCTCCACCTTCGGATATTCGAGTGCGCTCGAATCAACGATTGTTGAAGCCGATTCACGGAATCTAGTGCGCTAGATCAACGTACGAAGAATCGTAGATCTTCTTTCATGGCATCGTGCGCAATCAACGTGACGAAGATAGCTAGAATCCGGCATCTTGAGATCAACGGATTTGGGCATTTGGTATTTTCAATCCACCGTTTGCTACTTTCACCGTTTCATCCATTTTTGTTATCCGCTGCTGCATCATTTGGTATCAGAGCCAGGTTTAGCCAATCATAGCTAAGCCGAGTCTTGGAGCCAATTCATATTAAAGAATTCAAGCCGAGCTAGTTGAAGTTGAGCCGAGTATAAAGTTTGATCTAGGCCGAGTGTTGAAGGTTGCATTAGTTTGGTTTGTTCAGAGCTAGACCAAAACCAAGTTTTTGAAGTTTGTGTTAGAATTTTTTTTGAAGATTTGTTGAAGATCAATCATGCATCCAAGAAGAGGTAATCGTCATCAGAATATTGCCAATGTGTATAGAAGAGAAGATGCTAAGGCAATAGAACAACGAATTAGTGATAACCTCGAAGAGAAGTTCAATAAAGGTTTTGGAAAGTTGGAGAAGTTGATGATGGATTTGAATCAAAGTCAAAGAGGAAGGTCACCAGTCTTGAACCATGGAGGAAACAGAGCTTCGCCATCTGTTACGAAAGCAAGAAGGGTGTCACCACAATCTTATCAAGATAAAAGAGGATCATCAATTTCAATGAGACGAGATCACCATGGGTACAGAGATGAAGAGAGAAGAACTCCACGTGAGTTTGACAATGAACCATGTCGTGATGTCAAAAGACCGAGTAGGAGAGATTTGCACGATCATTGAGACATACATGGTCATAGAGACGAGGGGTGTCATTTGCCAAAGCATGAGAATGATTCTATTTGGCTAAGGAACAATATCTTTCAATCTACCTGTACTATCTTGGGAAAGGTTTGTAAATTCATTATTGATGCGGGAAGTTACGATAACCTTATTTCTGAAGAAGCAGTTATGAAGTTGGGGCTGAAGACTGAAAAACACCCTAGACCGTATAAACTGGCATGGATAAAGGAAGGTGAAGAAGTGACGGTGGGAAAACAAACATTGGTTACATTTTCTATTAGGAAAAAGTACAAAGATGATATATGGTGTGATGTTGTCGATATGAACGTATGTCATCTACTATTAGGAAGTCCATGGTAGTATGATAGAGCTGTACAACATAATAGTCACGCCAACAGGTACAGTTTCATGTTCGAAGGAACCAAAATTACTTTAGTTCTTAAGAAGCGTGAACAAAGTGACTACAAGCCAGAGAAGAAGGTGGAAGCAACTAATTTAATATCTTCGAAAGAATTTGTTGAAGAAGTGAACGGTGGTGTTGAAGTAGAAGATAAAGTAGACTCTTCTCAACCCGCGAAGTTTGATGTCCATAAAGTTGAAAATTCACAACCAGCGAGGTTCGATGAGGATGAAGAAAGTGTGTAACATTTCGACTTTTCGACGCTCGAAAGTCGACATTAATACATCTACTTATCAAATGCCATGCAATTGAATGCCGGAAAATCGAACCATTAGGGTTAAAATAAAGGGTAGAAGAAGACATAAGAAAAAGAAAGAAACAAAAACGCAGAATCAGAGACAATATCAGAATCTCACATTCACAGCGGAACAATATATAATAGATAATCACTAGTCTTTTAAACAAAGAACTATATCAATTTATACATACATCAATCAGAGTCAATATACAACTCAATACAACAATGGACAGTTATATAAACCTGTCCTCATACAGAATACACAGCGGAAATAATAAACAAGTACGAGAGTACGTCTCGCCATCCAGCTTGTTTCCAAAGCTCCAGAATATCTAGAATATCCTGATAACATAACTCTAGGCTGCGCGTGTGTAAAATTATGAGCACCCAGAGTTTAGAAGGGAACAATAAACTCCGAGTCAGTCATGGTGACTGGTGTGAGATCAAAAAACAGTTATTTTCACAAAGAGAATAAAACAGATTCGCAATGCTTTTGGAAAATGAAACTACCATAAGACCTCCCGCCACACACACAATGCAAACGCAGAATTGGAGGAGATTTCTTCTTATGATAGTCAAAGATGCTTACTACGCCAATCATTGGATATTATTATTAATGTCTAGTGTAGAAAACATTTCGAAAATATAATATTAATCATAGCCAGCATAGACATTCCGAACTATGCTTACTATAGCTACCATCTAAACAGTGGGGCGCCACCATAAGTAAATGGCAGGTTCTACAACTAAAACCGTACAATTTCGTATTGGGAATTGGATTTTCCAACAAATGGTCAGGCTAAGGAACTTCCTTTCCTACTGCCGAATGGGATCGCCTCTGGCTGGACGTCCCGAGAGACAAACTGCACTCTGCCAAAGAAGACCGAGTTACCCCTGTAACTAGGTAACTCACGAATATGTCATCCCCCGGTCCTTTGGGACCTTTATCCGAGCGCTCGATAACCACATCACACATAATAAATAAAGTGTGTCCACATGAGTAAGTATCTGGGCTCCATACCATGATACCACCCCTTTCCAGAAGGAAATGACATACCCTAAAAAGCACGACCCTCATAACCTTGCCGCAACATTCCTGTTTCGACCATTTCCGGGTTGTTGAGGCCCTGACGAAGTCTCGTCCACAAAGCTACGCTTTTTCAAAAAGCCACGCTTTGATCACAAATGATCAATAAATGATCATCATCACAGCAACACTCAGCATGCCACATTACCAAATTGGGAATATATCGCTGATAACCTTCAACTACATAACCTCTGAGCTCGTACGTCTCAGAGAAGGGTGTTAAGCTAAGAGAATAAATTCTCCACCACCAACAGAAATGTATTTGAAAGAAATCAGCTTTATATCTCAAAATGTAATGTCAGACACGTAACAATACAAGTCTGTTCCGGGTTTGAACAGAACCGAAGGCACTTCCGAAGAAGCCCTTGCAATCCGGATATTCACAATCCCGATAAAACTTCCCATCACAAAGGAAATCTCAATACCGTAGCTAACGGTGCAGAGACAATCGATAGGTCATCCTATCGTTTTCACAAATACCCGGTCTTCATCAGCGGTCTTCAATACGATCCATATCGTCGAATCATTATTCGGAATGGGTTATCTGACACAAAGGTCCTTTCCCGGCTAAACCGAATAATAAGCGTTTGTTTTAAAAACAAATTCAAATGCCATTTCAAAGGCAATATTGATAGTCGGTGATTTAACTATCAACAATATTCACAACAATCATCAGATTCAAATAATTTTCCCAAATTATTTAATTTCAGAATATCTTCACGGGATATATATTTCCCCACACTTAACATTTGAAAACCAATTTCAAATCACATTTCACCTTTCAACTTTTGAAAATAAATTTCAAATCAATTTCCTTACGCAGAATACATTTCCAAATATTTCTTTTAAAATTCCACTTAGAATTTTTAATTTATATTTTAAAAGTCACTTTGGAAAATATACTCGGCTTTATAGTGAAAATACACTTTCACTTCAAAACGGTCCATTTAAACCAATTAAATAAATCCTTATCGATTTATTTCAAATTTACGTTCAAAATCCGTAAATTTACTTTCACACTTAAAAATAAATCAGCGTTTATTTTTAAAACAAATTTCCCTTTCATTTCATAATTTCCAATTTGAATTTGCATTCCCAAATATTCACTTTTAACCCCAAATTCAAATTCCAATTTGATTTCTAATTTTATTTCAATATCAAATCGATTACAATTTGATTTCTAAGTTTTATTTCAATAGAACAAAACATTGCAATTTATTTCTAAGTTTATTTCCAAATAACAAACCATTTGCAAATCGACTTCCAAATTCATTTTTCAAACACTAAATCAATTTCAAATAAAATTTTCCAATGATTTATTTTCCATTACCAAATTAATTACAAACTTGATTTCTAAATTTATTTTCAACTCCAAATAAATTTCCAAATCGATTTCTCAAAGGTTCATTTTCCAATACCAAATCAATTTCAAATTGATTTCTAAAAGTTTATCACTTTTAAATAAATTCCTTTGTTCTTTCCAAATTATTCAAAATTCCATTTTTAAATGAATTCTTCAACTTTTAAACTATATTATTCAAAACTCATTTTTTCCATATTTTGGAATTTATTCGGTAAGATTTCGAAAATCAAATTTTAATACTTTAAAATTCCTTCTTTCAATAAATTCAATTCTTAACAATAAATTCACTTAAAGTTTTCCACTTTAATTCCAAAATCCAATTTATATTCATTTATGGTATCCAACGATACCAAAAATACATTAGGCTAGATTTTAGCCTTCAACAATTTCAATTATCAATAAATCATCCACAAATTATCAATAATCACATCATTCAAATATGAAATAATATTCGAACAATTTGAAGAATCCAGTTGGATCACTCCAACCTGTTTCCCTGCATCCACAGATGTTAGCACAATACCAATTCCACTTCGAGGTGGAATATCGCGGTATATGGGATTTTATAAATATCATCCGCTATTATGCGGCGCAATAGGGTCTCATCCGCTATATAATGCGGGAAATCACAACTGCAATATATACATATGCCAATATATATATATTGCTATATATAGATATATCCTACTATATCTAATATCACATCCAAATAGCAATCAATTAATAATTGAAAATTCCACTTTCAATTTTTGAGTGAGAAGATCTCACCTTTGCTTTACTTTGCAATCCATTTCCGTTTTGACCATTTCTTCACGGTTTTAGACCTTGTATAAATAATTATACAATTTATCAATATTCGAAATAATCGAATAATCCAATTATCGTTTTAATAAATTTTAATTTTAAATTAACAATTGGGTTTTAACCGAATAAATTTTAATTTCAACCAATTCCCTCTAATAAATTATTTTTAGGAACTAATTAAATAATTTATTTAAACAAGTTAATCACTAGAATCCTTCAATATCAAAACTCCTATATATATATATAAGTTAAATTTAAATTGAAAATAGAAATGGTTTATACCTTACTGCCATCAACTAGCTCCCTCACATACAAACACTCGACCACGTCGATACGGCCACCATTGAAGGTTCGATAACAGCTCAGCTTGATTCCCTTGACATCGAATTCGCGACCACCTTCACTGCACCTCGCGAACTCCACACTCGCGCGCACTACTCTAGAAATCACGACTTCGAGTTTACCCTTCCTCCGACCTTAGTTGAACTCGCAGTCGAAGCTAGCCTCACAAAGCCTTGCGGCCAACCCTACGAAGATCGCTCGCGTTGCCGCTCCCTTCCAGTCATCTCGCGACTCGCTCGCGAGATTCCCCTCATGTCGATCGAAACTGGACCCGAACCCTAGAATGCCTCCAGTCGAACACGAGCTCTGATGCCACAACCCCATCGCCTATTCGAACGCGACTTCGCTTTTGGATCGAACGAGGATTTCGATTTGAATGGAATTGAAACGGAGTGGAAAAAACTGCTTGAATTTTTAACTTGAAAATGAAGAGAACGGGCGGCCATTATTTGTTTTGATTTTATAAACGAATGAATTTGAAAGAGGGGGAAACGAACGAGATTTGTTAAATTAGTTGCTCGGCCATTTTTTTCTCTGAACGAAATAATTTCGTATCAGATTTGTAAAGAAATGGGGAGACAAAAGAACGTGATTAAGCAGAGAAAAAGTAAGTCGGTATTGAAAAGTTGATTAAAAATTTATATTTTTATATTCAAAAATATCTCGTTATATTATATCAGCGCGTTTGCTTATCGTACGATCACACGACAGCTCCAATCACCACGAAAATTGAAATTCGATAATAATACAATATTACGGATCCAATGGAACTAGTTTCGTTGAATTCCGAGACTGTGCTCCGGAACGCTATTTTCAAATATCGAATTAAACGATAAAATTCAAAACTGAACAAAACAGTTTCAAATTCAATTCTGAAGCTCCCATTATCTTCAGTATTATTAATATGAATTTTTCAAGACTTCATATTATTTTTAACAGGCTTAAAATTGAAGATCTAAATTTTTTTTCCAATTTCAATAAATTAAATTCAATAATTTAATCGCCAAATCCATTCTGATATTTGAATTTCAAATTAAACTATCATTCGAATATTTAAACTCAATTAAATATTCACATTTCAAATGTCAAAAATTCAGGGTCGTTACAATCTTCCCCCCTTAAAAGAATTTCGTCTCGAAATTACAAGTAAAGAAGAATGCTCTAATACCCGTTTAACATTTTACCAATTTTATCAACCCAAATCTTTTTATTAAAGATTCGTTATCACTTTAACTAACTTTCCAAAATCAACCATAAGTTCCAAATAATATGGTTTTCTTAACAATTCCAATTTAAATTCAAATTCAAATTTTGAATTCAAAATTTTCTCAATTTTTTCTAACTCTCGAAATTTTCGAAATTTTTTGCCAGCGTCTCCTTTGCGCGGCTAGCTCGGTACAACTACAAAATGTCCTTACGGACCCTCAGATTTCAAAAAGAGAAAGGAAAGCCAAACGGCTAGACAAGAAAGATCAAATTTCATACTGAAATTTAAATACATACCTTTGCCGAGCAAATTAATTTTATCTTCAAAATTAAAAATCCAATTCCATTTTCCTTTATACCTCCTGTATATTTTACTTAACAACAATGTCCAAATTACTTATTGGATTCCCAATACCCATTTTACTTAAGAATTTCACCTTTCATTTCTTAAGTTCAGTACAATTATTTCTTATATTCAAATTGAATTTCACTTCCATGTAAAATCAACTTGCTTCAATAACAAAGTTATATATTCATTTCTCTTCAACTTTGTATTTTCAATTTCATTTGAATTAAATTTACAATTTCAACTCTATTTGAATTCATTTCAAATCTCAATACTTTTATTTCCAAAAATTTCATTCAGATTTTCATTTCGAATTTTACTTGAATTCGATTCATTTTCTAATTCTGAATATAGTTTTATTTACCTTTATTCCAAATTCTAATTTTAAATCTTTTGTCATTAGTGAAAATTTTTAAAAAAATCCAAAATTTTCTAACTCCCAAAATATTCGGAAAATTTTGGCGAAGTCTCCTTTGTACGGAGGAGCTTTTGCAATTTGACAAAAGATATAAATATATATACATCGACCCACTCGGTCGGAAAAGCATAAAAACAGTTCATATTTCCTATTTTTATTGCGTAGGCGTACCTTTTTAGCATTTTTAAAGCAAAGCAGTTATTTTTAAGCATTTACGCAACCAAAAATGCAGCCAAACGGCTTCGAAAACCTGCACTTACTCAATTTAAACAGGTAAGTGACAAATATAGGAAATTCATTAACATTTCATTTATTTCAATAACAAATACATAGATTTCATTAACAATGCATTCAAAATAAATTTCATTAGCTATTTATAAAATTTTAATACAATCTTTAGTTGCTTACGACCAATTCACTTTATTACTGAACTTCATTTTCTTGTAAACAATTTCCAATTTCAATTCTTGATTTGATTTTCATTTATACTTTCTTTAATTTAACTTCATCCTTTAAGTTAAATTTATTCTATCAAAATTCAAATTGTATAAGTTATCAACTCGTTTATTATTCCATTAATGAATTTATTTTCAAATATTCTCTTTGGAATTCTATTTCCAATTATAAATTACCTTTGCAATTTACCTTTTACAACTTCATTCGTATATGAATTCATTTCCTCATCTTTCAATTCATATTTATAAATTTCATTTGTTAATTGAATTTATCTTCAAATCTTTGGTTATATCATTTTATTTCTTATTTGTTTTTCATATAACAGTGATAATAATTCAATATTATCTTTTCCTAACAACCAAGCATCCATATACTATGATAATTCATAGAAAATCATTTCTTTTCCATACAAAAATAGTTTTGGGTAAAATTATTTCATTTACCCTATTTTAAAACAATATTGTGTCAGTTTATCTTGTTTAAGAGTTTAGAAACCCCTATCGATTACAGTTGGCCAGACTGCACCGACCAGAATCTATAAACAATCAACCAATAAGTCAACACAATATAAAACAAATTTGTATTCACTAACAAATACGCGCTCATATCTATTATTACACTCACACTCATTCTAGAGTACTACTGACTCTATCTCTAATGAGTAACACCCAACAGAGCAGGGTTGTCGCTTAACCGGATGCTCTGATACCAAATGTAACGTTTCGACTTTTCGACGCTCGAAAGTCGACATTAATACATCTACTGTATCAAATGCCTCGCAATCGAATGCCAGAAAACCAAACCATTATGGTTAAAAGAAAGGGTAGAAGAAGACATAAGAAAAAGAAAGAAACAGAAACGCAGAATCAGAGACAATATCAAAATCTCACATTCGCAGCGGAACAATATATAATAGATAATCACTAGTCTTTTAAACAAAGAACTATATCAATTTATACATACATCAAGCAGAGTCAATATACAACTCAATACAACAATGGACAGTTATATAAACCTGTCCTCATACAGAATACACAGCGGAAATAATAAACAAGTACGAGAGTACGTCTCGCCATCCAGCTTGTTTCCAAAGCTCCAGAATATCCAGAATATCCTGATAACATAAGTCTAGGCTGCCCGTGTGTAAAATTATGGGCACCCAGAGTTTAGAAGGGAACAATAAACTCCGAGTCAGTCATTGTGACTGGTGTGAGATCAAAAAACAGTTATTATCACAAAGAGAATAAAACAGATTCGCAATGCTTTTGGAAAATGAAACTACCATAAGACCTCCCGCCACACACACAATGCAAACGCAGAATTGGAGGAGATTTCTTCTTATGATAGTCAAAGATGCTTACTACGCCAATCATTGGATATTATTATTAATGTCTAGTGTAGAAAACATTTCTAAAATATAATATTAATCTTAGCCAGCATAGACATTCCAAACTATGCCTACTATGGCTACCATCTAAACAATGGGGCGCCACCATAAGTAAATGGCAGGTTCTACAACTAAAACCGTACAATTTCGTATTGGGAATTGGATTTTCCAACAAATGGTCAGGCTAAGGAACATCCTTTCCTACTGTCGAATGGGATTGCCTCTGGCTGGACGTCCCGAGAGACAAACTGCTCTCTGCCAAACAAGGCCGGGTTACCCCTGTAACTAGGTAACTCACGAATATGTCATCCCCCGGTCCTTTGGGACCTTTATTCGAGCGCTCGATAACCACATCACACATAATAAATAAAGTGTGTCCACATGAGTAAGTATCTGGGCTCCATACCATGATACCACCCCTTTCCAGAAGGAAATGACATACCCTAAAGGGCGCGACCCTCATAACCTTGCCGCAACATTCCTGTTTCGACCATTTCCGGGTTGTTGAGGCCCTGACGAAGTCTCGTCCACAAAACTACGCTTTTTCACAAAGCCACGCTTTGATCGCAAATGATCAATAAATGATCATCATCACAGCAACACTCAGCATGCCACATTACCAAATTGGGAATATATCGCTGATAACCTTCAACTACATAACCTCTGAGCTCGTACGTCTCAGAGAAGGGTGTTAAGCTAAGAGAATAAATTCTCCGCCACCAACAGAAATGTATTTGAAAGAAATCAGCTTTATATCTCAAAATGTAATGTCAGACACGTAATAATACAAGTCTGTTCCGGGTTCAAACAGAACCGAAGGCACTTCCGAAGAAGCCCTTGCAATCCGGATATTCACAATCCCGATAAAACTTCCCATCACAAAGGAAATCTCAATACCGTTGTGACGACCGCCCATGACCCCTGCACCGAATCTAGAGATAGAGCGCTGTAAAGTGTGCCAGGCGACCATGGACGATTGTCAAGGTAAGATTTAAAACAAAAGAATCTATCGTATTACTCACAGCGCATGGACAAAATACAATAGAACATATGTATAGTGAAGCTTTACAGAACAAAATGACATCATATAAAACTCCATAATAGTTGAATACAAGCATCCACATAGTCAATACATCCAGCCTCACTACAAATCTCTCAGAGAATACAAAAACAGCGGAATATCCAGTACATATAATAAGAAGATAATATGCAACCCTCCAGCTCGTCTTCGATATCAGCATCGTGAGAAGAGAACAGCACCTGTCACCTGCTACCTAGTCTGCCCGTCCCAAAATGGACGAACAGCCCAAGGCAATAAGAATTAAAACATAAAGCCTTGAGTCAGACAACAGTCTTAGTGAGCAGTAAATTAACTAATAACATACCAAAAGAGCATAAAGGAAAAGGAATAGGAATACAACCCTCCCACTCCAACCTCATTCTACAGTGATAGCCCCCAGACACACACTAAGCAGAAGCAAACATAGCAGGGCACACAATTTAAAGTAAAGCTACTATCACTCGAGTCAAGGGCGATGTTTTCCAAGTACCAAGGCCTAAATCAGATAAGCACCCAGAAAATACCGCTCTTGAGTCCGAATGACGATACAACCAAACATCCATGACTCTGGCTATCACTGTTATCATTGCTTCGATATCACCGTTAATTGAATGACCGGCACATTCTTTCAGCCGTCCGTCAAGGGCTAATGGAAACCCCGGTTCTAGACATAACTCCCGCACGTCGTCGCAGCCCGTGCCTAGGACTATCGAATCTGCCCAGAGTACTCGACCATCAACAGTTGGCCGTTGGGACTATCGAATCTGCCCAAACGTACTCTTGCTTAGAGCATGCTAGAACCTTCAACAACGATGCTATCCAAGCCTCCTAGTCATCCTCCTCGACGACTATTCTCATATCCATTCATTATCCTCAACTCGAATCATATCACCGAGTTATCAACATGCTTGGAATGATCCCGTCTGGATTAGACCAAGTCTTCATCACGTGATTGCCTCACTTCATTACATCCTCGCAAAGCCTCATCTCATCATCACATCATCAAATCTATGCATAAGAGCTTCATCGTCCCGCTCCATATGCCACGAGCAGCTTTTCCAATTCAAGAGCCTTTCCCTTAGCTTTTGAATCACCTTCGATCTAAATCTAGTCATCAATCATCTAGTTCATAACAATCAATCAAATAAAACATCAATCCAAGCAATCAAGCATTCAAAAATGATCTAAGTAGACAATTATAACAATAATGGCATTTTCATAATTAAAGAGTTGAAAGTCCAATAAGCATGAAAACATGGATTATATCACTACAAACTTGATGAATGAACTTGCATAGGTTAACATATGGTAAAATGGATGTAACATCATCATGAACAATGGATCTATATGGATCTACACTTAGGATGAAGAAAATGCATGGAAATCTCTATTTTAACACCAAATCGAGCCAACAATCCGATATACTCCTTTGGATCCGCGTGAGAGATAATCACCACTCACCAAATCACCTAAACAAACCCAAATCAACACGCTTCAGATCTGGACAGCAAAGGATCAAGCTTGATCTATCACAAATCCGCTTCAAATGAAGAAATCTCTCTTGAAAAGATGAAGATCTTCAATCTAAGCTCTTGAATCTTCAATCTTGATCTTCGATTTGGATGGATGGAAGCACTAGATTAGAGTGGAGAAAAGAAGTGAAGAAGTGTAGAAGTCGAGCTCTCAAAATGGCAGCACTTCGTCGCTTCAAAATCCGGATCCCAAAAAGTGAGAACAACCCCTCCTATTTATAGTTGAAAACTGCCTAAGTCGTAACTCGGCTATCTCCTTAAGTCGCTGCCGACTTAACACTATGCCGACCTACGACCTAAGGCTTAAGAGAATGCGACTTAGCAAAACTGCGCACCCAGGCGACCTACCAAAGCCCTACGACTTAGCAAACTTGCGACCTAACTATTTTAGGTCGCCTACGACCTAACATAAGAGTATACGACTTACTGTTATGCCGACTTATGACTTAACAAGTGCTCGACTTAACTAGCCTATACGACCTAACGACTTATGCCAACACGCGACCTAGCACTTAGGCAAAACCCAGCTCCTCTAGGTCGTTGCCGACCTAACTATCCAATACCACACTTAGGTCGCTCACAACAGTTTCCTTAGGTCGTTGCCGACCTAACTCTACCCCACGACCTACCCCAGAATACTTAGGTCGCCTACTACTTCCTAAGTTGGTCACGACTCATCACTTAGGTCGGTCACTGCCTTAAGTCGGTCAACCACACTTCCTTAACTCGGTTAATCCCTTAAGTCGGCAACTCGACCCAGACTTCTATTAACTCGTCCAAACCGACTTAGGACTTAGAAAAATCCTGAACGACTTATCAAAAATGCAACCAAAATCTGAAACAACTAGAAAATACTGAAAATCCCAGATTTGAACGAACTTTTCGATCCGTAAAAATACGGGTCGTTACATTCTCTCCCCCTTAGGAATTTCGCCCCCGAAATTCCAAACAAACAAAGCAATCAAAAACTATTCTGCACGCCTACCATCCATAGCAATCAACAAACCATGCATCCAATTCTAGCTTAGCATGCAGAATTCTAAAACTAGAACAAGTTACAATTTCGTTAGATGACACGACACCTTAGGGCCATACCTCGAAGAGTTCAGGATGAGCTGCTTTCATCCTCTCTTCCACTTCCCACGTACAGTCGTTATCATCATCACTCCATTGTATCTTGAGCAACTTAACTACCTTCCTCCTAAGCTGTTTCGTGTCGGTTTCAACAACACGAAGCGGTTTACGAGGTCTTCTATCAACTGGATCAACTTCAAAATCTTCACAGCTATCAGCAGAAACTACTGCAATTGAGTCGTGCACATACTTCCGTAGATATGATACATGAAAAACATTGTGCACACTCGACATCTTCTCTGGTAACTCCAATCTGTAAGCGAGCTTTCCAATTCGCTCGATGATCGGGAATGGTCCAACAAATCTCGGAGTCAATTTTCCTTTCTTCCCGAATCGAATAACATTCTTCAGTGGAGAAATCTTCACAAAAACCATATCTCCTACGTCGAATTCCAAATCCTTTCGACGCTTATCAGCATAACTCTTTTGACGGTCTTGGGCTGCCTTCATTCGTTGCCGAATGATCTCTATGCAATCCGAAGTCCGTCGAATCATCTCTGGCCCAAGCATCAGCTTTTCTCCAGTTTCCAACCAACACGTCGGAGAGTTACACGGTCTTCCATACAATGCCTCATACGGTGCCATACCAATGCTTGACTGGTAACTGTTGTTGTACACAAACTCCACCAAATGAAGGTGATCTTCCCATGATCCTCCGAAATCCAAAACACAAGCTCTGAGGAGATCTTCCAAAACTCAGTTGACTCTCTCGGTCTGACCATCTGTTTGAGGGTGATAAGCTGTACTCAAACACAACTCGGTTCCCAAAACTTCCTGGAAGCTCTTCCAAAATCCACTAGTGAACAATGGGTCTCGATCGCTCACTATGCTCTTCGGAATACCATGGAATCAAACTATCCACTTAACATACAACTCAGCCAACTTTGATGCAGTCCTAGTCGATCGAACAGGAATGAATCGTGCACTCTTAGTCAGACGATCCACAATGACCCAAATCCCTTCATTTCCCGTTCTGGTTCTAGGCAATCCATCGATAAAATCCATCGACACTTGTTCCCACTTCCATGTAGGAACTTCTAATGGCTGAAGCAACCCACTTGGCTTCTTCTGTTCAGCCTTTACCAACTGGCAGTTCATACACTTGGAAATAAAATTTCCAACATCCTTCTTCATACCTTCCCAGTAGTAGGTTCTCTTCATGTCCCGATACATCTTATTTCCACCTGGATGAATTGTCAACTTCGAGTGATGACTTTCCTTCAAAACTTCACTCCTCAATTCATCTATATCGGGAACAACTAGTCGTCCTTGCTTTCGAAGCCAACCCTCTCGATCGACCTCGAATCCTTTATCCTTTTCTGGATCCAATCCAGATTCCAATTCACGGATAATCTTGACAATCTTATCATCTCGCTTTTGGCCCTCGCCAATCCTTTCCACAAGAGTGGGTCTTATTGATAAGTTTGCCAACATCTCAGGTTCCATTTCGCATCTAGGCCTGAAGTCAAATCCAGCTAAATACTCGAGGCTCTTCCATTCTGAAAACATGGCTCCCAATCCCGCATGTCTTCGACTTAACGCATCTGCCACTGCGTTACCTTTTCCCGGAGTATAAGCTATACCAAAATCATATGATGCTAAAAACTCTAGCCAACGTTGCTGCCGAAGATTCAAATCCTTTTGGGAGAAAAGATACTTCAACGACTTGTGATCCGTAAACAACTCGAATCGAACTCCCAACAAATAATGCCTCCACATCTTCAGAGCAAATACAATCGCCGCTAACTCCAAATCATGAGTCGGGTAATTCCTTTCATGCGGCTTTAGTTGTCGACTGGCATACGCAACAACTTTATCCTTCTGCATCAGCACTGCTCCAAGTCCGGTACCACATGCGTCGGTGTAAACCACCATCTCATCATTCCCACTTGGAATAGTCAAAACAGGAGCACTCGTCAATCTCTCTTTCAGGATTCCGAAAGCTTGCTCACACTTAGCATCCCAACTGAACACTTGGTTCTTCTTCGTCAATCCTGTTAACGGTGCAGCTACCTTGGAGAAGTCTTTGATAAACCGTCGATAATATCCTGCTAATCCAAGAAAACTTCTCACATCAGATGCATTCTTAGGTCTAACCAATCCTGGATCGCTGCCACCTTAGCGGGATCAACCGCTATTCCACTTCCAGAAATCGCATGGCCTAAGAACCTCACTTCACTCTTCCAGAAGTGACACTTCGAAAACTTAGCCCTCAGCTGATGTTTCCGTAAGATCTCCAAAACAATACGCAAGTGCGTCTTGTGCTCTTCCTCCGTTCTGGAATAAATCAGGATGTCATCCACGAACACAAGTACAAACTTGTTCAACTGATCTCTGAACACTCTATTCATAAGATCCACAAAATATGCTGGCGCGTTAGTCAATCCAAACGGCATTACCAGCCACTCAAAGAAACCGGATGGTGTCCTAAAAGCAGTCTTCGGCACACTATCCTTAGCCACTCTTAACTGGTGAAATCCCGTTGCCAAATCCATCTGAGAAAACACCTTAGCTTCGTGAAGCTGATCAAACAAGTCATCTATTCTCGGCAATGGATACTTGTTCTTCTTAGTCACCTTATTCAGCTCACGATAATCCACACACAATCTCAACGATCCATCTGCCTTGGTTGCAAACACAACTGGTGCACCCCACTCGGACACACTACGCCGAATGAATCCTTTCTGCAAAAGATCATCAACTTGCACCCTCAACTCCTGCTGTTCCCTAGGCGCCATCCGCCTAAGAGGCATCACAACAGGTCTGGCTCCTTCAACTAGATCTATACGAAACTCGATCTCTCTATGCGGCGGCAACCCTTTGACTTCGTCAAAGACATCCTCGAATCCATTAACGATCGGCACTGATGACAGTCCATCCCGTGGAACAACTAGCGAATACATGAAGCTCATGAAGACGCCTTCTTCATGCTTACATCGTATCACAATCTTTCGCCCCTCCACATTCTCGACTGTCACTTCCAACCTTTCGCAATCAACCTTAGCCGCATACTTCCTAAGCCAGTCCATACCCAAGATAATTCCGAACCCCGCAAAGTTCAGAACAAAGCAATCACAAACAAAAGAGCAACCATGACTCGACACAACTAGACCACGGCATAACATACACAAACAAGACGAACCCCCAACTGGATTAGTCACAACCAATGGCCTATCAACAATATCCGGTGCCAAACTTAACCGGCCTACGAGTTCACTACAAACAAAAGAATGCGACGCTCCAGTATCAAACAGAACTCTAACTGGAACACCACATAGGGAAAGAGTACCTTGAACCACCACACTCTTTCCCTTCTCTTCAGTGGTAGGAGCTTTCGAAGACGACGGAACAGCTCCCAAAGCATAGGCTTGCACAATCTGCCTGTCCTTCCTCGGTTCTGGACAATTCTTCCTGAAATGCCCCGGCTTGTCACAGTTGTGACACTTCATCGGCACCTTAGGATTCTTACAATCCTTAGAGAAATGGCCCTTCTGCTGACAATTGTAGCAAGTCACCTCGCCTTTCGGCTTCTTCTGGCCATCCTTACCTTTCTGCTGCTGCTGCTTCCTCTTCTGGTTTCCACCCTGCTGTGGTTTAGATTCTCCCTTGGTAACAGCAACAACAGGTCCTTCCTTAGGAAACAGACTCTCATGCCTGAGAGCTTTCTCCACCAGCTTCTCAAATGAATCGTCCAAATGATCCACCAACTGTCTCCCAAGATAACTATCCAAGCCGGTCACAAACTTCTCATTCTTCTGATAAGCA
This sequence comes from Allium fistulosum, assembly GCA_030737815.1. NCBI lineage: Eukaryota > Viridiplantae > Streptophyta > Magnoliopsida > Asparagales > Amaryllidaceae > Allium > Allium fistulosum. Next base: position 286,261,906 of record CM060907.1, on the reverse strand, counting down.
GATTCAATATATGACCGGGCATACTTGGACAAAGCTTCAAACTCAGAAACATACTCAAGAACAGATCTTCCACCCTACTTGAGCTCTACAAACTTCTTGAACAGAACAGACTTCTGAGCTATAGAAATGAACTTAGCTTCAAATCTGACTTGGAATTGCTCCCAAGTAATCTCTTCTTCCGGAGTAGTGATGGTAATAGAGTTCCACCAATCAGAAGCTCTCCCTTGAAGCTGCCTCGATGCCAACTTCCTCTTAGTTGCATCATCAATTCCCAAATCACCAAAGATCCTTCTACAAGCATCTATCCACCTCTGGACCTCAATAGTTGATTCTGTTCCCAAGAAAACCTTCCCTCCAAGAGCAGTATAATCCTTGCACAACTTAGCAAAATCCACCGGTTTCGGAGTTTGGACTTGAACTCCAACATCAACCGCTGCCCCCGGAACTGGTATCCTTCTCATGATCGAAGTCATCATAGCTTCGAACATGGCTGCATAATCAGCAGTCTCTTCAGTAGCACGACCTTCCCTAGCAGCTGGTCTCCCTCTTCGACTCATTCTCAATATCTATAAAAAGGAATGATTAGAACATCTAGAGAAACAACTGCATAAAGGACTCAACTCTACTAAGCTACTATATTATATATAGTAATCATCCATCAAAATACAATTACGTCTCTCATACGTAGTTACTTCCGCGAGCGTTGGGTAAAATCGATTAACCAATGCTCTGATACCAAATGTGACGACCGCCCATGACCCCTGCACCGAATCTAGAGATAGAGCGCTGTAAAGTGTGCCAGGCGACCATGGACGATTGTCAAGGTAAGATTTAAAACAAAAGAATCTATCGTATTACTCACAGCGCATGGACAAAATACAATAGAACATATGTATAGTGAAGCTTTACAGAACAAAATGACATCATATAAAACTCCATAATAGTTGAATACAAGCATCCACATAGTCAATACATCCAGCCTCACTACAAATCTCTCAGAGAATACAAAAACAGCGGAATATCCAGTACATATAATAAGAAGATAATATGCAACCCTCCAGCTCGTCTTCGATATCAGCATCGTGAGAAGAGAACAGCACCTGTCACCTGCTACCTAGTCTGCCCGTCCCAAAATGGACGAACAGCCCAAGGCAATAAGAATTAAAACATAAAGCCTTGAGTCAGACAACAGTCTTAGTGAGCAGTAAATTAACTAATAACATACCAAAAGAGCATAAAGGAAAAGGAATAGGAATACAACCCTCCCACTCCAACCTCATTCTACAGTGATAGCCCCCAGACACACACTAAGCAGAAGCAAACATAGCAGGGCACACAATTTAAAGTAAAGCTACTATCACTCGAGTCAAGGGCGATGTTTTCCAAGTACCAAGGCCTAAATCAGATAAGCACCCAGAAAATACCGCTCTTGAGTCCGAATGACGATACAACCAAACATCCATGACTCTGGCTATCACTGTTATCATTGCTTCGATATCACCGTTAATTGAATGACCGACACATTCTTTCAGCCGTCCGTCAAGGGCTAATGGAAACCCCGGTTCTAGACATAACTCCCGCACGTCGTCGCAGCCCGTGCCTAGGACTATCGAATCTGCCCAGAGTACTCGACCATCAATAGTTGGCCGTTGGGACTATCGAATCTGCCCAAACGTACTCTTGCTTAGAGCATGCTAGAACCTTCAACAACGATGCTATCCAAGCCTCCTAGTCATCCTCCTCGACGACTATTCTCATATCCATTCATTATCCTCAACTCGAATCATATCACCGAGTTATCAACATGCTTGGAATGATCCCGTCTGGATTAGACCAAGTCTTCATCACGTGATTGCCTCGCTTCATTACATCCTCGCAAAGCCTCATCTCATCATCACATCATCAAATCTATGCATAAGAGCTTCATCGTCCCGCTCCATATGCCACGAGCAGCTTTTCCAATTCAAGAGCCTTTCCCTTAGCTTTTGAATCACCTTCGATCTAAATCTAGTCATCAATCATCTAGTTCATAACAATCAATCAAATCAAACATCAATCCAAGCAATCAAGCATTCAAAAATGATCTAAGTAGACAATTATAACAATAATGGCATTTTCGTAATTAAAGAGTTGAAAGTCCAATAAGCATGAAAACATGGATTATATCACTACAAACTTGATGAATGAACTTGCATAGGTTAACATATGGTAAAATGGATGTAACATCATCATGAACAATGGATCTATATGGATCTACACTTAGGATGAAGAAAATGCATGGAAATCTCTATTTTAACACCAAATCGAGCCAACAATCCGATATACTCCTTTGGATCCGCGTGAGAGATAATCACCACTCACCAAATCACCTAAACAAACCCAAATCAACACGCTTCAGATCTGGACAGTAAAGGATCAAGCTTGATCTATCACAAATCCGCTTCAAATGAAGAAATCTCTCTTGAAAAGATGAAGATCTTCAATCTAAGCTCTTGAATCTTCAATCTTGATCTTCGATTTGGATGGATGGAAGCACTAGATTAGAGTGGAGAAAAGAAGTGAAGAAGTGTAGAAGTCGAGCTCTCAAAATGGCAGCACTTCGTCGCTTCAAAATCCGGATCCCAAAAAGTGAGAACAACCCCTCCTATTTATAGCTGAAAACTGCCTAAGTCGTAACTCGGCTATCTCCTTAAGTCGCTGCCGACTTAACACTATGCCGACCTATGACCTAAGGCTTAAGAGAATGCGACTTAGCAAAACTACGCACCCAGGCGACCTACCAAAGCCCTACGACTTAGCAAACTTGCGACCTAACTATTTTAGGTCGCCTACGACCTAACATAAGAGTATACGACTTACTGCTATGCCGACTTATGACTTAACAAGTGCTCGACTTAACCAGCCTATACGACCTAACGACTTATGCCAACACGCGACCTAGCACTTAGGCAAAACCCAGCTCCTCTAGGTCGTTGCCGACCTAACTATCCAATACCACACTTAGGTTGCTCACAACAGTTTCCTTAGGTCGTTGCCGACCTAACTCTACCCCACGACCTACCCCAGAATACTTAGGTCGCCTACTACTTCCTAAGTTGGTCACGACTCATCACTTAGGTCGGTCACTGCCTTAAGTCGGTCAACCACACTTCCTTAACTCGGTTAATCCCTTAAGTCGGCAACTCGACCCAGAATTCTATTAACTCGTCCAAACCGACTTAGGACTTAGAAAAATCCTGAACGACTTATCAAAAATGCAACCAAAATCTGAAACAACTAGAAAATACTGAAAATCCCAGATTTGAACGAACTTTTCGATCCGTAAAAATACGGGTCGTTACAACCGTAGCTAACGGTGCAGAGACAATCGATAGGTCATCCTATCGTTTTCACAAATACCCGGTCTTTATCAGCGGTCTTCAATACGATCCATATCGTCAAATCATTATTCGGAATGGGTTATCTGACACAAAGGTCCTTTCCCGGCTAAACCAAATAATAAGCATTTGTTTTAAAAACAAATTCAAATGCCATTTCAAAGGCAATATTGATAGTTGGTGATTTAACTATCAACAATATTCACAACAATCATCAGATTCAAATAATTTTCCCAAATTATTTAATTTCAGAATACCTTCACGAGATATATATTTTCCCACACTTAACATTTGAAAACCAATTTCAAATCACATTTCACCTTTCAACTTGGGAAAGGTTTGTAAATTCATTATTGATGCGGGAAGTTGCGATAACCTTATTTCTGAAGAAGCAGTTATGAAGTTGGGGCTGAAGACTGAAAAACACCCTAGACCGTATAAACTGGCATGGATAAAGGAAGGTGAAGAAGTGACGGTGGGAAAACAAACATTGGTTTCATTTTCTATTGGGAAAAAGTACAAAGATGATATATGGTGTGATGTTGTCGATATGAACGTATGTCATCTACTATTGGGAAGTCCATGGTAGTATGATAGAGCTGTACAACATAATAGTCACGCCAACAGCTACAGTTTCATGTTCGAAGGAACCAAAAGTACTTTAGTTCTTAAGAAGCGTGAACAAAGTGACTACAAGCCAGAGAAGAAGGTGGAAGCAACTAATTTAATATCTTCGAAAGAATTTGTTGAAGAAGTGAAAGGTGGTGTTGAAGTAGAAAGATAAAGTAGACTCTTCTCAACCCGCGAAGTTTGATGACCATAAAGTTGAAAATTCACAACCAGCGAGGTTCGATGAGGATGAAGAAAGTGTGTAACACTTCGAATTTTCGACGCTTGAAAGTCGACATTAATACATCTACTTATCAAATGCCATGCAATCAAATGCCGGAAAACCAAACCATTAGGGTTAAAAGAAAGGGTAGAAGAAGACATAAGAAAAAGAAAGAAACAGAAACGCAGAATCAGAGACAATATCAGAATCTCACATTCGCAGCGGAACAATATATAATAGATAATCACTAGTCTTTTAAACAAAGAACTATATCAATTTATACATACATCAATCAGAGTTAATATACAACTCAATACAACAATGGACAGTTATATAAACCTATCCTCATACAGAATACACAGCGGAAATAATAAACAAGTACGAGAGTACGTCTCGCCATCCAGCTTATTTCCAAAGCTCCAGAATATCCTGATAACATAACTCTAGGCTGCCCGTGTGTAAAATTATGGGCACCCAGAGTTTAGAAGGGAACAATAAACTCCAAGTCAGTCATGGTGACTGGTGTGAGATCGTAAAACAGTTATTTTCACAAAGAGAATAAAACAGATTCGCAATGCTTTTGGAAAATGAAACTACCATAAGACCTCCCGCCACACACACAATGCAAACGTAGAATTGGAGGAGATTTCTTCTTATGATAGTCAAAGATGCTTACTACGCCAATCATTGGATATTATTATTAATGTCTAGTGTAGAAAACATTTCGAAAATATAATATTAATCTTAGCCAGCATAGACATTCCGAACTATGCCTACTATAGCTACCATCTAAACAGTGGGGCGCCACCATAAGTAAATGGCAGGTTCTACAACTAAAACCGTACAATTTCGTATTGGGAATTGGATTTTCCAACAAATGGTCAGGCTAAGAAACTTCCTTTCCTACTGCCGAATGGGATCGCCTCTGGCTGGACGTCCCAAGAGACAAACCGCTCTCTGCCAAACAAGGCCGGGTTACCCCTGTAACTAGGTAACTCACGAATATGTCATCCCCCGGTCCTTTGGGACCTTTATCCGAGCGCTCGATAACCACATCACACATAATAAATAAAGTGTGTCCACATGAGTAAGTATCTGGGCTCCATCCCATGATACCACCCCTTTCCAGAAGGAAATGACATACCCTAAAGGGCGCGACCCTCATAACCTTGCCGCAACATTCCTGTTTCGACCATTTCCGGGTTGTTGAGGCCCTGACGAAGTCTCGTCCACAAAGCTACGCTTTTTCACAAAGCCACGCTTTGATCACAAATGATCAATAAATGATCATCATCACAGCAACACTCAGCATGCCACATTACCAAATTGGGAATATATCGCTGATAACCTTCAACTACATAACCTCTGAGCTCGTACGTCTCAGAGAAGGGTGTTAAGCTAAGAGAATAAATTCTCCACCACCAACAGAAATGTATTTGAAAGAAATCAGCTTTATATCTCAAAATGTAATGTTAGACATGTAACAATACAAGTCTGTTCCGGGTTCGAACAGAACCGAAGGCACTTCCGAAGAAGCCCTTGCAATTCGGATATTCACAATCCCGATAAAACTTCCCATCACAAAGGAAATCTCAATACCGTAGCTAACGGTGCAGAGACAATCGATAGGTCATCCTATCGTTTTCACAAATACCCGATCTTCATCAGCGGTCTTCAATACGATCCATATCGTCGAATCATTATTCGGAATGGGTTATCTGACACAAAGGTCCTTTCCCGGCTAAACCGAATAATAAGCGTTTGTTTTAAAAACAAATTCAAATGCCATTTCAAAGGCAATATTGATAGTCGGTGATTTAACTATCAACAATATTCACAACAATCATCAGATTCAAATAATTTTCCCAAATTATTTAATTTTAGAATATCTTCACGGGATATATATTTCCCCACACTTAACATTTGAAAACCAATTTCAAATCACATTTCACCTTTCAACTTTTGAAAATAAATTTCAAATCAATTTCCTTACGCGGAATACATTTCCAAATATTTCTTTTAAAATTCCACTTAGAATTTTTAATTTATATTTTAAAAGTCACTTTGGAAAATATACTCGGCTTTATAGTGAAAATACACTTTCACTTCAAAACGGTCCATTTAAACCAATTAAATAAATCCTTATCGATTTATTTCAAATTTACGTTCAAAATCCGTAAATTTACTTTCACACTTAAAAATAAATCAGCGTTTATTTTTAAAACAAATTTCCCTTTCATTTCATAATTTCCAATTTGAATTTGCATTCCCAAATATTCACTTTTAACCCCAAATTCAAATTCCAATTTGATTTCTAATTTTATTTCAATATCAAATCGATTACAATTTGATTTCTAAGTTTTATTACAGTAGAACAAAACATTGCAATTTATTTCTAAGTTTATTTCCAAATAACAAACCATTTGCAAATCGACTTCCAAATTCATTTTTCAAACACTAAATCAATTTCAAATAAAATTTTCCAATGATTTATTTTCCATTACCAAATTAATTACAAACTTGATTTCTAAATTTATTTTCAACTCCAAATAAATTTCCAAATCGATTTCTCAAAGGTTCATTTTCCAATACCAAATCAATTTCAAATTGATTTCTAAAAGTTTATCACTTTTAAATAAATTCCTTTGTTCTTTCCAAATTATTCAAAATTCCATTTTTAAATGAATTCTTCAACTTTTAAACTATATTATTCAAAACTCATTTTTTCCATATTTTGGAATTTATTCGGTAAGATTTCGAAAATCAAATTTTAATACTTTAAAATTCCTTCTTTCAATAAATTCAATTCTTAACAATAAATTCACTTAAAGTTTTCCACTTTAATTCCAAAATCCAATTTATATTCATTTCTGGTATCCAACGATACCAAAAATACATTAGGCTAGATTTTAGCCTTCAACAATTTCAATTATCAATAAATCATCCACAGATTATCAATAATCACATCATTCACATATGAAATAATATTCAAACAATTTGAGAAATCCAGTTGGATCCCTCCAACCTATTTCCCTGCATCCACAGATGTTAGCACAATACCAATTCCACTTCGAGGTGGAATATCGCAGTATATGGGATTTTATAAATATCATCCGCTATTATGCGGTGCAATAGGGTCTCATCCGCTATATAATGCGGGAAATCACAACTGCAATATATACATATGCCAATATATATATATTGCTATATATAGATATATCCTACTATATCTAATATCACATCCAAATAGCAATCAATTAATAACTGAAAATTCCACTTTCAATTTTTGAGTGAGAAGATCTCACCTTTGCTTTACTTTGCAATCCATTTCGTTTTGACCATTTCTTCACTGTTTTAGACCTTGTATAAATAATTATACAATTTATCAATATTCGAAATAATCGAATAATCCAATTATCGTTTTAATAAATTTTAATTTTAAATTAACAATTGGGTTTTAACCGAATAAATTTTAATTTCAACCAATTCCCTCTAATAAATTATTTTTAGGAACTAATTAAATAATTTATTTAAACAAGTTAATCACTAGAATCCTTCAATATCAAAACTCCTATATATATATAAGTTAAATTTAAATTGAAAATAGAAATGGTTTATACCTTACTGCCATCAACTAGCTCCCTCACATACAAACACTCGACCACGTCGATACGGCCACCATTGAAGGTTCGATAACAGCTCAGCTTGATTCCCTTGACATCGAATTCGCGACCACCTTCGCTGCACCACGCGAACTCCACACTCGCGCGCACTACTTTGGAAATCACGACTTCGAGTTTAAGCTTCCTCCGGCCTTAGTTGAACTCACAATCGAAGCTAGCCTCACAAAGCATTGCGGCCAACCCTACGAAGATCGCTCACGTTGCCGCTCCCTTCCAGTCATCTTGCGACTCACTCGCAAGATTCCCCTCATGTCGATCGAAACTGGACTCGAACCCTAGAATGCCTCCAGTCGAACGCGAGCTCTGATGCCACAACCCCATCGCCTATTCGAACGCGACTTCGCTGTTGGATCGAACGAGGATTTCGATTTGAATGGAATTGAAAAGGAGTGGAAAAAACTGCTCGAATTTTTAACTTGAAAATGAAGAGAACGGGCGGCCATTATTTGTTTTGATTTTATAAACGAATGAATTTGAAAGAGGGGGAAACGAACGAGATTTGTTAAACTAGTTGCTCGGCCAATTTTTTCTCTAAACGAAATAATTTCGTATCAGATTTGTAAAGAAATGAGGAGACAAAAGAACGTGATTAACCAGAGAAAAAGTAAGTCGGTATTGAAAAGTTGATTAAAAATTTATATTTTTATATTCAAAAATATCCCGTTATATTATATCAGCGCGTTTGCTTATCGTACGATCACACGACAGCTCCAATCACCACGAAAATTGAAATTCGATAATAATACAATATTACGGATCCAATGGAACTGGTTTCGTCGAATTCCGAGACTGTGCTCTGGAACGCTATTTTCAAATATCGAATTAAATGATAAAATTCAAAACTGAACAAAACAGTTTCAAATTCAATTTTGAAGCTCCCATTATCTTAAGTATTATTAATATGAATTTTTCAAGACTTCATATTATTTTTAATAGGCTTAAAATTGAAGATCTAATTTTTTTTCCAATTTCAATAAATTAAATTCAATAATTTAATCGCCAAATCCATTTTGATATTTGAATTTCAAATTAAACTATCATTCGAATATTTATCAGTGTGTCAAGAGATGAAGGGGGTAATTTATCAGTGAAGAAGATGGATTCGATTAGTCTATTATCTACAGAAGAGTTTGATAAAGAAGTGGAGGATAGAGCGGAAGTGTTTATGTTGAATGGGAATGAAACTAGTAAAGATCTCGAGACTCCTGAGGTGGATGAGCCAGTGGTTAATGAATTTGAAGATGTACTCCCTGCAGAGTTGCCCAAGGAGGTACCGCCACTGAGGGACATACAATATCATGTTGATCAAATGCCAGATGCTATTGTACCACTTAGACCACGTTATCATATGTGTCCAATAAAGCAGGAAGAGTTGAGAAGACTGGTTATTGGGTTTCTGTTTGAAGGAAAGCAGTTGTATACTTCTAAGTGCAGTCAGCAAATGAAAACCATCAAAGACTTGCATAGAGATAAAATCGTGAGCCGTGATCGTGCCATGCAACTAATCTCAAAGTCTTATTTTGGGTCGTCACTGAGGAAGGAAGTTGAAAGATCTGTTCATCAAAACCATATTCGACAAGTTTCAAAGAAGACCACGACAAATGCAAGTTTATGTTTACCGTTGCATATACATGCTAAATTACGGGAGGATGTTAGTGTGGACTTTGTTTTGGAACTGCCGCGAATGCAACATGGCAATGATTCTATTTATGTGGAGGTTAATCGGTTTTCAAAATTGGTACATTTCATTACCTATAAGAAGTCTGCAGGGGTCGTTAATGTCGTTCAGTTATATTCCAGAAAGATCTATCGATTTCATGGATTACCTGAATCTATTGTTTCAAATAGAAATACTCGTTTTCTGAACCATAGCTGGGTGAGTCCATGGAAAATGGCTGGGACTAAGCTGAAATCTAGTAGCGCTAATCATACACAGACAGATAGACAAGCTGAAGTTGTGAACAAATCTCTAGGTAAGCTATTGCGATGCCTCGTGGATGACAAGTCGAAAAGTTGGGATTCGAAGTTATGTCAAGCGGAGTTTGCACACGACCATGAAGTTAATCGTAACATTTGGACATTTGCGTTTGCACACAACCGCACAGTTAATCGTAGCACTGGGTTCAATCCAGACCAGGCTGTTTATTCAACAATCCCTAAAGGACCGTTAGATCTATCAACAGTGCCACCGTAGAGAGGGGTGATTAAACGGGCTAATGTTTTTGTGAATGAGTTGCAAGGATGCTACAAAGTTGTACAGGAACGATTTCTTAAGGCAACTGAGAAATATAAGCAATCAGCAGAGATTAAGCGACGAAGCATTGAATGCAAGGAAGGAGATTTTATGTATGCAGTGTTTACCAATGATCGATTTCTTTTTGGAACTTACAACAAGTTGGAAGCTAGAAGGAATGGTCATTTAGAAGTCGTGGTGGGAATTAATGAGAATGTTTATAACTTGAGTTTGCCGGAACATTGTCCTATTGCTAACATTGTCAATATCAAACACTTGGTGCCGATTCACGACGATAAGGGTGTCGAAGATGAAGAAACTGTCAATTCGAGGACGAATTTCTTTCAACAGGGGGAGGATGATGCAGCGCGACCTTCTTGTTTCTTAGGTCGCCAACGACCTAACGAGCCACGAGATAAAGAGTTGCGAATTAACGAGTTAAAGGTCATTTCCTTAGGTCGCTCACGACCTAACGAGTCACGAGATAAGGAGTTGCGACCTAACTCTATCTGCAAGCTACGACCTAAAGGGCTATGACCTAAAGGGCTACGACCTAGCGAGACGTTCCAGAAGCCAGTTCTTAAAGCGCTGAATCTTAGGTCGCGAGAAACTTTAAGTCGCTCAGGAAGTACGAGCGAGCTACGACCTATGCTAGGTCGCTCATATATGCGAGAAACATTAAGTCGCTCAGGACGTACGAGCGAGCTACGACCTATGCTAGGTCGCTCACGTATATCACTCCATGTTAGATTGTTGAAGATGTTATTCCTTAGGTCGCAAGAAGTTATGTCGCTCGTTCTTATGTTGCTATTTTCCTTATGTCGCTGCCATGTTTCTTATGTCGCTCCTGCCTTGAGTCGCTCGACCATAGGCCGCATCAATCTTAGGTCGCTCAAACCTAGGTCGCTCAACTACTTATGTCGCTCGTCCTATAGGTCGCATAAGACATTCCTGAAGCTGATTCTCCTCATGTCGCTGAAGCTTATGCCGCGTGGTGTTATAGTTTTAGGTCTTTATGTTTGTATGTTGTATTTGTTAACTCGTGTTGTATATAGGTTGAGTTGCTTTGTTGTAAGGTCGCGTGATGTTCTGTTTAGGTCTTTAACGACCTATGTTAGGTCGTTCATGTATGTTAGGTCGTGATGGCCTTGTAATGTGTTGTGATGTAATGTGTTGTATTTTATTTGTTTGTTGTTAGGTCGCAGGTGTTAGGTCGTTCACGACCTATGTGTTGTCAGGTGTTGAGTCATGTGAGTTGTAACCCTATAAATAGGGATGTTGTGTCATTTGTAAAGTTAGTTGATTTTGAATAAACTTTTGTTTGAGAGCTTTGTGCCTCTTCTTAAATTGGTAGTTGAGTGTGATCTCTTATCTCCACCTTCGGATATTCGAGTGCGCTCGAATGAACGATTGTTGAAGCCGATTCACGGAATCTAGTGCGCTAGATCAACGTATGAAGAATCGTAGATCTTCTTTCACGGCATCGTGCGCGATCAACGTTACGAAGATAGCTAGAATCCGGCATCTTGAGATCAACAGATTTGGGCATTTAGTATTTTCAATCCACCGATTGCTACTTTCACCGTTTCATCCATTTTTGTTATCCGCTGCTGCATCACTTGGTATATTTCTTTCAATACTAACGTCACTTAAGAACCATTCCATCAAATTTTACTTAAGTTTATTATAAACATTTTATACAACCTTTCTCATGTTTATTATCACTTCATAACTTAAGTTCATATTTGTTTTAAATCAAAGTCAAATTCATTTAACTTATTTCATTGAAATCAAAGTCAATTTCATTTTACTTATTTCATTGTTCAATTTCAATATTCAACTTTATCAAACAATATTCTAAACAATATTCAATTCAATAATTATATTATTTAATTAGTTTATTTCATTAATTCATTTCAAATGATAGGCAATTTTGTTTCAAAAATCATTCTATTTAACTTAATTTAAAATAAATTCCATCTCAAATTTTCTTTTCTTAACATTTATATTTAACAAATTTAATTTTTTTAATTCACTAATTCTCAAAATTTATAAGATATAAAACTTATTTTCTCATATATTCATAAAACTCTTAAATGGAAATTTTCAGAGCTTAAACACCAAGTTGTTATTTCAAATTATTTTGGAACAATACCATGAATAATACCTTGTTTTACCAAACAACCATAAAAGAAAAAAGGATGGAGCAATTCCTCTCTTGGAAACCCGAAAATGGACGTCGATGATGCTGTAGTCATCATCGAAATTATTTTTCTAACGATCGAAGTGAGTTCAATGCTTCTATTACTTTTAAAATCCTTTAAAAATATTTCTAGACAAAATACTTTCTAAATAATATCATTATTTTTTCATCAAAACTTTGAAAAATGATTTCCAAATCAACACGATTTAAATTCTCAAATTCTCAGCTTTAATCCTTTTTATTTATAAACCGCTTTTATGAACCATATTTACAAAATTTCAGTTTGGTTATGTAAAACTATTCCTTAATTGTTTATCTTATTTACATTATAATAATAACAGCTTTTGTTAGAACACATATAACAAACAACAAATGATAATAATCATATATTATCATTCACTAACAATCAAACACACAACATATACCATAATAATTTCTAAAAAAATTAATCCGTTATAAATAAAATATAATCTAGGTAAAGTTATTTCATTTACCCAATTCCAAAACAATACCTTGTCAAATAGCTATTTTAAAATGTTTGGAGACCTATATCAGTAACTTTAATTACTCGTATTTAGAAGAATCCATAAGCCACTCAACAGATCAGTCTACACAATATAAAACATTTTTATATCACTAACAAATACACACTCATATAATACACACTCATATAATACACACACTCAAACTCATTCTTAGGTGCTACTGACCCGACCTATAATGAGTACCCCACCAAACCCAAGGTTCTCGCTTAACCTTGCACTTTGATACCACGATGTAACTACTCACTTTTCCATATAGTTTAAGCAGACAATCAACTACTCATAACTCACTCAAATTGAACGGAAAAGCGGATAGTTAGAAAAAAGAAAAAGGAAGAAGCTAAGAAGGAAAAAAATGAACAATAATGAATCTCATGGTGGACCAATAATATATAATATACAACAAATCTTTCCACAAACAAATATAATATATGTATATACAAACATCAATCAGAGTGTACTAACCTATTTTAGCCCGGACAGTTGTAATGTCATGTCCTCGCAATTGTTGATAAATACAAGAATGAATGCAACAACAATATAACCATATACGTGAATACGTCTTTAGGCTTCCAGCTCATCTCCTGAAGCTCCAAAACATCCAAACTAATTCTATAATATGCTCGATCATTCCCGAGCATTATAAATAAAATAACATCCAAGTCGGTTTAGGAAAACAGCATGAGAAAACTCACCTCAATTGAATTTTTATATTTGTTAAAATCTTTTAAAAATAAGGTATCTCGTAAGGCCATATCGCACATAAACACGGATAGGTTTTTACAACCAAGACATTTTCTACAGCAAATCCATTGACATTATAATAATGTCTAGGGGTCAAAGTAAAATATGAATATAGCTGAAATGCTTGCATCTCACATTTCAGCATAGTTGGGCACAACTAAGTTTATATGGCACTTATTGAAGAATGGATTCATACAATGACTGGGCTACTGGGGTACCGCCCTTCACGGTGCATCTCTAGATAAAATAACATCGAGGTTGAACCTATCGACCCTTGCCAACACATAACCGATCTTCCTTTATTGAATAGTACTTAATATGATCACCCCTTGTTTAATGGGTCCCAAAGCATACAAATGAGAGATAATATCGACTCTATATAGGGATGATCATACCCTACTTTGGTGCGACCCACTTAGCCCTGCTGCATCTCCTTTGTTTTAGTCATTCCCAGTTAATGAGGCTTTAGGCTACGTTTTACCTTTTATACAACACTTTCCACTTGGAATGCTAACACTGCCCTTAAGGCAACAATGCAATACCGGCATTCATTCATACAAGTTTGTTTTGGGACTGAACAAAATGCTTGAGAGCTACATCTTTAATTCCATCAACTTTAAGATATCTTCACATCGAAATGATTGAGTTGGATCAAAGTGGTTTTCAGACAACATATCCGATCCCGGTCTCTTTGAAAGATGTTTCAATAGTTTTCAGTAAACTTAACCCCAGTTCTTTAGGAAATAAACAGTCAAAGTGTAATGATCCAGAAATTTAGCCATTTAAATTTGGAATGTGTAATTAATTTTAAATATTGAAAAGTCAATTTTATAAGTTGAATAACTTGAGTTTCAAATATAATGGTTGTTTGAATATTTGAAATTATTTAAATAATAAAATCTTGAATTTTATACGAATGAAAATGATTTTGGAGGTTGGTTTAAATTCCATTAAGATAAGAATAAAGACAACAAACTTTTGAATTTGAATTAAAAAGCGATTAAACTTGTTTCGTGATAATCGTTTTAAAAAACATGTGAAAAGAGCCTTTCGGGACACTGTCTCAGATTTTGGCGAAACTAGTGCCAGTGAATCCATAATACTGTATTATTGTATGTTAATGAATTTCATGGTGATCAGACATATTGTTTGATAGTGCGAGCTGGAAACGCATACGAAGTAATTATAGGAAATTGAATTAAGATAATATAACTGGGTTTGAAAAGCTAGCTTCTGCATACGATCAAATTAGGCCTTGATACTAGTTCTATTGTGTTCAAAATAGTGGTATTACATATAAAATGCTAGGCGGTACATCTTATTTAGGGTTCGAGATTTTTAGCGCTTAGAACGAGATATTATAATACACACACACCCCTCATACCACCATACTTCTCCCATACCCTAGCCCATACCAAACCATACTTCCACGTCTCAGCCTCATGCCTTCCTTCCTATATATATTATCACATTATCATTTAAGGATTTCAAATTCAAATAATCCTCATCGAACGACCCATCTTGATTTGAACCACTTGAGGCGTTTTCAGGCTATGCCTCCAATTAACGGAATGTCTATGAGGAT
Organism: Allium fistulosum; assembly: GCA_030737815.1. Taxonomy (NCBI): domain Eukaryota; kingdom Viridiplantae; phylum Streptophyta; class Magnoliopsida; order Asparagales; family Amaryllidaceae; genus Allium; species Allium fistulosum. The sequence continues at coordinate 286,246,707 of CM060907.1, read as the reverse complement.
GTGTTGAGTGCATTCAATGGTTGGATTTAGCTAATTTGACTCGAAGGTGCAGCACTTTTACCATGAACGGTGCACAACATTAGGGGGTTTTCAGGCGATTGGTGACACTATGGGTGGCCGGACTATCGGTGATAGGTAGAGCATGGTCAGGAGGTCTCGAGGCAATGGCGCAATGGTCGACGATGAGGCGTAGGGCAGTGATGATAAACACGGTCGAGGATAGGTTCCTACTTAGCCTGGAGCAAACGAAATGGAAAGCTAATAAAATGTGATTAAGGAAGGGTAATTAACCCTCTAATGGTGTAAATAAGGAAGAAAATCAATTTGTTTAATTTGTGAAATCTTATAAATGGTATAACTTTTTCATACAAGGTTAGATTTGATTGCGACGAATTGTGTTAAGATCGTATCAATGAATACTACATAATGGGGTGGGTTTGGCGACGCATGGAGCTTGTTGAATTTTACACTGAATTAGAACATCTTTCAAATTCAAACGGAGCCAGAATGCGCAAGCAACAACTGGAATTTTGGTGAGTTAAGCTCACCTTTTTGGTTAACTAATATGTTATATAGTTGATAAAAGTTATTGATTGGACGTTTGGATGATTTAGCATTTTATCAGTTAGATTGGTTTTATTCCCGCCCCTCGTGCGGATGACCTTTTACATATACCTACCTAGTAGCGGATTACCCATATTGTATAATTATATATTGTTTGCAATGTAGAGGGAACATGTTGGAGGAATTCAACAGGATTCCTCACCAATGTTGATTTTTATTAATATATATGTGTTGGTATATATATAAGCTTTAATGTAAGGGAACAGGTTGGAGTGATCTAATAGGATTCCTCGTCGTTGTTAAAATGTTTTCAATAATATTCCTGTTTTATGAATTTTTGAAAATCAAAGTTGTTTGTTGATACAGTGAGTTACGACAATAATATATGCTCAAACTTAAACCCTGCAGTAATAAGAATTCAATATCAGTATTGGTTAAGCGTTTGGTGGCTATTGGTCTCAAATTAGCCTTTTCGAATATTATAAATTGCCGTTTGGGTTGGTTTAGTTTTTGAAACGGAGTGATATATTGGGGTAATATTTATTTTAAATAATATTTATTTATAGTTAATATTTTGTTTTAAAAAATATTTATTTATATTTAATATTGTTTTAGAGATTATTCATATTATATTTAATATTCATTTTAAAAGTTATTTAGTTATATTTCATACCATTTTATAAGTTATTTATTTATATTTAATACTGATTTAAGGTTATTAATCAATATTTTGATATTTTAAAAAGTTAATTATTTAAGTTATTAATATGGTTTGAGAATAATATTAATGATTTATTATTAATGTTTTTGAAATTAATCATTACTATTTATAATAATGGTTAAGGTTAATAATAATTATTTATTTAATAATGTTTTGAAATTATTAAATATTACTTTTATGACGTTTTAAAGTTAAATAATTATTTAATTAAAATGTTATTGTTAATAATTATTATTGTATAATAGTGTTAAGAAGGAAGTGATTTTTATTTATTTAAATGTCTCCGAGACGTATAAATAGAGTTTATAAACAGACTTGGGTTTACAAATTTTATAAGAGGGGTTTTATAAAATGGTTTGAAGGTTTAAATGAAAATTATCTATGAGGTAAAGGAGTTTTATAAATGGTTAGATATTTATAAATGAATTTTAGAAATGGGTTTATAAATTTATAAGAGGATTTTATAACTCTTTTTTGGATTTATAGAGAGTTGTAAATGATTTGAGAAATGATTTAAAGACTTTTCTAAATGGTTTTAGGGATTTATAAATAAATAGGTTTTAGATATTTATAAAAGAACTTATAAATGGTTCTATAATTTTGTAAAAAGGAAATCTTCCTCCATTTTATGAATATACTTATACTATTGAGATAAGTTAATGGATACTTTTCCAAGTATTGAAAATATAGGGATGTGTGGGTATAACTTGTTAAGGTATTTTTATACAAGTAATTTAAAAAGTGATTTTAATTAATGAATGTATTAATTAATGGGGCAAGTGGTTGCTTATGTGCTTAACCAATGTAGGTTTTCTCAATCGGAATAAACCCCTGATTTGAATGTGCGTTTGCTGATAGTTAAATAACCGGCTGTCAAATATTGACCCAAAAACGTAATTTTGGAAATAAATCTCGTTTCATTCTCCTAGGACAAATGATAAGGAAATTCGTCTACTAACGGTAGCGAGGTAATCTCCGCTCTTATCTTTGACTATTTATTTCTTTAAAGAACTGGGGTTGAGTTTACCGAAAACTATCGAATGTTGTTTCAAAGAGATCGGGATCGGATATGTTATTTGAAAACCACTTCGATCCAACTCAAGCGTTTGGAAGTAAATATATTTTGAAGATAATGGAATTGAAGAGGTAGCTCTCAAGCATTTCGTTTATTCCCAGAACGAACTTGTATGGATGAATGCTGGCATTGCCTTATTGGTTGGAGGGCATTGTTTGCATTCCAAGTGAGAAGTGATATGTAAAGGTAAAACATAGCCTCAAGCCTCATCAATAGAGAAATGACAAAAATAGGGCATGCGGGAGGGCCAAGTGGGTCGCCCCTTTCAGGGTATGGTCATTCCAATCTAGATCAATTACTATCTATTCACGTATGCCTTGGGGCCCATTAATAAAAGGGGTGATCATATTCGGTACTACTAGTCAAGTGGTAGACTAGTCCTGTGTGGTAGAGGTACAAGATGTTCTTGTCAGACCCGGTGCATTTTATCTAGAGACTACCATCGGAAGGTAGTTCCTTACCTTATCATAGTATGGAATCATTTTCCAATACATGCCTTTACGGTTCTGATTGTAGAACCTAATATGCTAGAATTTAATTAATGTAACAATTTCGGCTGTGATTAATAAGTATTTGTACTCAAGGCAGTATTATAATATCAATGGATTTTCCATAGAAAATGGTTTGGTTCTCGTATGGTAAAAACCCATTTGTGTTTATGTGCGGCGTGGTTTAACAAGATACTTTTGATTTCAAAGATTTTTCTATAACTTTAAAATCTATTTTAGTATATTTTCTCACGCTGGTTTTCCAAACTGACTCAGGTGTTATTTTATTGTAATGCTTGGGTCAGACCGAACATATTTACAGATTGCATTGGAGCTCAGGTGACGAACTGGAGGTCCAACTCGTATCTACGTATTTCTTCATGTTCCGTTGTGTTGTTTGTTCGTTGTATTTATCAGAAATTATAGGGATAGGCTATTATAACTGTCCAAGCTAAATAGGTTAGTGTACTCTGGTTGATATATGAATATTAAAATTTATTTATGTGCAAAGATTTTCTGTATATCATAGCTTATTCGTTCCGTTGTGAGATTATGTGTTGTTTAGTTTCTTCTTGCCATCATTCTTCTTTCTTTTCCCTCACTATCCGCCTTTCCGTTCAATTTGAGTGGATCATGTATCGTTGATTTTCCGCTTAAACTGTTCGGAAAAGTGGGTTGTTACATTTTGGTATAAGAGAATCTTGGCTTTGGTGGAATACTAATTATATATAGGGTCAATAGCATCCTAGAATGAGTTTGAGTGTATGTGTTTGTTTGTGTGTGTATGTGTATGAGCGCGTATTTGTTAGTGATATAAAAACGTTTTATATTATGTTGGTTCACCGTTGAGTGGCTTATGGATTTTGGTCAATATTAGTAATTAACGTTTATGATAGAGATCTCTAACACTTGAATAGAACAATTCGACATGGTATTGTTTTGAAATTGGGTAAGTGAAATAATTTTTCCTTAAGTATATTTTATATATAAAAGAATGATTTTTTGAAATTATTATAGTATATATGGTATGTTTAGGTGTTAGTGAATGATAATATTTGATTATTATCATTTTCTTGTTGTTGTTCTAATAAAAGTTGTCATTATTATAATGTAAACAAGATAAACAATTAAGAAATGGTTTTATATAGCCATCGGAAAATTATATATAAAGGAAATGTATAAATATGACTTGTAAATAAAAAAAGATTTGCAGGCTGAGAATTTGAGAATTTAAAACTCGGTGATTTTGAAAATTTATTTTTCAAAGGTTTTGGAAGAATAATGATAGTATTATTTTGAAAATATTCTGATTAGGAATATTTTAAATGGGTTTAAAAGAGATAGAGAGCACTGAAACTCACTTCGGTCGTTGGAAAATAATTTCGGTGATGACTAAAGCAACATCGACGTTCTTTTTCGAGTTTCTTAGCGATGGATTACTACAATTGGAGTTTTGTTTTGGTAGTTTTGATTTTAAAATTAAAAAGCATTATTTGAAAAAAATTATTTATAGTATTGTCTCAGATTTAATTTGAATTAAGAACAAGATGTTTAAACTCTGAAAATTTTCATTTAAGTGTTCTACGAAATATGAGAAAATAAGTTTTATAACTTATAAATTTTGAGAATTAGCAAGTTAAAATAAATTTTGAATTTGTTGAATATAAATGTTAAGAAAAGTAAATTACAAATTTGAACTATGAAATGGAATTTAACCTAAGTTAAGTTAAATGACATGATTTTTGAAATGAAATTGATTGTGGTTGGAAACGAATTGATGAAATGAACTAAATAAATAAATCTATGAATTGAGTATGGTTTAGAATATCATTTAATAGAATTGAATAATGGAATCAAATAATGAAATAACTTATTGAAAGAAATATACTAAGTAGTAAATGAATGTAAACAAAGCGATGTGAATAATGATTATGAATAAATGAATGTAAATAAAAGAATTTGAATAAAGAGAAACCAATTGAAATAAATACATAAGTTTTACGTATATTATTTTATTCGCATAGCTGTTTGATCCAGATTCAAGTACATGGTTTCGAGATGATTTACATCAGTCCGAGTTAGAATTTTTCGCTCGATTCTCGACGCAAATACTGGATATGGGTTTTTGATTGATTTTGATATCCTCTATCATAGTATGTGGCTATGCAAGAAGAATGGCGATTTCTAATCAAGGAACTGGATCTAAGTCCACACTTGAGTGGTCTTGTGAATGACACTAGTTTGGAAGTGAAATTGCACGATCGAGCGAGCGACCATATTTGATATTGCATATGGATGATGTATGTATATCATATGGGCTTTAATAAATTAAATGTTGACATTGAAAAATGCAAATTAATACGGTTATGAATTAGATGTATATTTATTTGTTTGACGGTTTCTCTGTTTACATTCATTACATTTGCATATAGTTATTATATTAATACGTGTTATATATTGATACTGCTTTCCATATACATGTTCTTATTGGTTGTTGAGTAATTAGTAGGTGCGGATGGCATATCTTCACATTTGGAGCTCGCTTTCGCATTATATTGATTGTATATGCTGGCTAATATTAATAAAAGATAATATCTTGAATTACATACCCTACATTTTAGGCTTATTTTATTTTATATTTTATTTCTGTTAAATTGAATTTCCTGATTGAAAAACTTTATTTTAATTTGAAATTATTTTAAACTTGTTTTATTTCAAATATTTCATTTTAAATATAAATTTTGATTGTTATGTAAATTATAGTTTCAAACTGGTAAAAATTGGATATTTTAATGTAAAGTGAATTTATGTTCAAACTGGTCAAACTTTGACTTTTAAACTTTAAATTTAAATATTTCAAATTCTTAAATTTTATCTTTTATTATGAAAATAGATTTAATTCCATGAATACTGCTTTTTGTTTCGTTGAAAACGGACTTATATTGTAGAAGTTATGTAAGTTTCAATTTTGTGTATAAACTGTTTATTTTGCAATATTATTTATTTTAAATTGTATAAATTGTATTTCTTTGTCATATTTTATTTCAATATGTGTTAATATGTTATTTTATGTATATTTTTATCTTTTAATAATTTTAAAGTGATGGTATAATTTTTCTAAAGTTTACTTGAATTTATTTCAATTTATAAAGCCTAGTTTCCATTTTTCTGCTATTTTCTTCATTAAAATTATATTTAATTTAAAATTTACTTATTTATTTCATGCAGTCACTTTTATTTTCTGTGTTTTAATTTATTTATATTCATTTTTATATGTATTTAAATTAAAATAGTTTTTTTTCAAAGTGTACTGAAGTTATTTCTAACTTTTAAAGCCTAGTTTGCATTTTTAAAGCCATTTTCTTAATTTAAATTCTATTTATTCAAAATTTAATTATTATTTTATATATTTATTTTTATTTCTGAGTTGTTATCTTTATTTCTCAGTTTTTTTTATGTATTTATAAATTACAAATATATATAAAAGAAATTAAAAAGGTTTGTGTCTCTTTAGTTGCTCTTGTCTCTTTGTTTTCCCGTCTCTTCATTTTCTCAACCTCCACCTTAAATTTTTTTGGCCGTACCTTTACTCCTTTCTTTCAGCTGCACTTCACATTATTTTCACGTGAATTATCTTTCTCATCATCAAAAATTTCGGCCATCTTCATTGTGGAAAAGTTTGGGTAAAATTCTTCTTCTTCCACTTGCTTTTTCTATTGTTTTCTACTTGAATTTGCACTTGTTCTCATCTAGATTTGATTGGCTCCTCCTCCTCCAGCCCTTGGCCAACCTCCACCACCTGATGCTCCGACCAACTACCACCCTAGATCATCACCAACTCCAGGCCGAGTGTAACATCCCGAAAATTTTCGACTTTCGAAAATTCAACATCGATACTCACTTTATCGACTGCTGAGCCATCGAATGCCGGAAACCCGAAAAGTTATGGTTTTGAGAAAGAAGAAAAAAAAGTATAAGAAGAAGATAGAAGAAAAAGAAAGAAGAACAACAACAGAACAACAGAACAGCAACAGAAATCAATATCAGAATCTCGCATATCGCAGCGGAACAATATATAATAGATAAATGAATATCATTTAAAAACAAAGCACTATATCATTTTATACATACATCAATCATCAGAGTCAATATACAACAATGGACAGTTATATAAACTTGTCCTCATACAGAATACACAGCGGAATAAATAATATCAGATACAAATACTACGTCTCGTCCTCCAACTTATCTCCAAAGCTCCAGAATATCCTGATAACATAACTCTAGGCTGCCCGTGTGGAAATTGGTGGGCACCCAGAGTTTAGAAGGGAACAATAAACTCCGAGTCAGTCATGGTGACTGGTGTGAGATCGTAAAACAGTTATTCTTTATAACAACAAAATAATTTTTAAAAGTCAATTCGCAATGCTTTTTGGAAAATGGAACTACCATAAGACCTCCCACCACACACACAATGCAAACGCAGAATTGGAGGAGATTTCTTCTTATGATAGTCAAAGATGCTTACTACGCAAAATCAAATCATTCTTGATATTATTATTAGTGCATAGTGTAGAAATCATTTCGAAAGTATAATATTAATCTTAGCCAGCATAGGCATTCCGCACTTATGCCTACTATAGCTACTATGTTCAATAGCAGGTTACCGCCACATTCCATAGCAGGTAATACAACTAAAACGGTACAAGTCGCGTATTGTTTCTTTGGATTTCCAACAAATGGTCAGGCTAAGGAACTTCCTATCCACGATGGGTACGTCCCTGGAATAGACGACCCGAGAACCTAACCGGATCTCTGCCAACACAAGGCCGGGTTACCTCTGCAAAAATAGGTAACTACTGACACGCGTATGCCATCCCCCGATCGTCACCGATCTTCCCGAGGATCCCCGATTCCAACAAACCACATAGAAAAAATAATGCAGTAACCACAGAGGTTAAGTATCTGGGCTCCATACCATGATACCACCTTTATCCAGAAGGAATGACATACACTAAGGGGCGCTACTCCCTAGAACCTTGCTGCATCCTTCCTGTTTCGACCATTTCCGGGGTGTGAGGCTCGACGAAGTCTCGTCCACAAAGCTACGCTTTCTACAAAGCCCTGCTTCGGGTCAAACAAAATGATCAACCTATGATCACAAAGATATAAGATCAAACAAATGATCATATCACAAATGATCAAACACTGATCATTTCACAGCAACACTCAGTATGCCACGTTACCAAATTGGGATATATCGCTGATAAATTTCAACTACATAACCTCTGAGCTCGTACGTCTCAGAGAAGGGTGTTAAGCTAAGAGAATAAATTCTCCGCCACCAACAGAAATGTATTTGAAAGAAATCAGCTTTATATCTCAAATTGTAACGTCAGACACACAATCCATACAAGTCTGTTCCGGGATCGAACAGAACCGAAGGCACTTCTCACGAAGCCCTTGCACATCCGGATAATTTTCAATCACGTCAGGACTTCCCGTCACTAAGGGTGATAAAACCTCTAAATCGGAGATCAGCCGATGTAGAGTAACTCGACGGTAATCCTTCCGTTTTCAAAAATATCCGGTCTTCAACACCGGTCTTCAAATGCGATTCATAACGACGTATCACATATTCGGAATGGGTTATACGACCCCATGGTCCTTTCCCGGCTAACCCGAATAGTGAGCGCTTATTCAAAAATAAGTGTGGCATTCAAATTCATCCAATTCACAACAAATACCTATCTAAGGTAATTATTGATAGTCGGTTATTTAACTATCAATAAAGATGCGCAACATCATCAGATTCCAAATAATTTTCCAAATTATTTTATCTTCCAAAATATCTTTACTAGATATATAATTTCCACACTTAACCGTTTGAAAACAAATTTTCAAATATTCACCTTTCAATTTATCTTTAAAAGATAAAATCCCTAAACAGTTCATTTCATATTGGAAAAGCATTTCCATACTTATTTAAAGATAAGTAATTCACAAATCATTTATTTTCAACACTTGAAAATATTCGATATACTTAAATCAATATTAAGTATATATCTCATTCTTTAAGGAAATCATTCTCTTTAAACACATTTATTTGAGTCAAAACGAATGTTACGTAAAACATCGTTACGACGACTCAAAATCACTAGTATAGGGATTTGAAATTTGATAGATATATAAATCCCAATACTACATAAAAACATTTCCTTTCGGAAATCATTTACTATAACAACAGTGTTATAGTCCATCATTTCCTTATTTTTCGAAACCGTCTATTTCAACAATAAATGTTGAAATCTATGATTTCGGTAATTCACACGTTTTAAAACATCTTTTAAAACAATCACTTCATTTCAAATACCGCTTTCCCAAAACAAGTTCATTTTTCTTAACAATATATTCACTGTCCAAAATCGTGAATATACTTCAATAACCAAATTTCAATCTTTTCTACACATTTATTTCAAGAATCACCCACTGTCCAAAATCGTGGATAAATTCCCTTAATAATCTCTATATTTAAAATCAATCAAATTTGATTTATTTTCGAATTTATAAAACAACGTTTATAAATTCGATTTCCATTTTCTAACAACTTTGATTTATACATCTTCTTTATTAACAAATTCGAATTATACTTGATATAAATATCACAAGTTCATATTATAAGTTAATAACTTATCATTCATTTTCAACTTCACAATTTATAAATCTATAAATTTCATTCACTTACGGATTCCATAATATTTCATTTTTATCACTTATAAAAACTCATTTTATAATTTCAACATTCTTAATTTTGTAGATATCAATTTAATAAATCTTTTATATGAACCGTTACAGAAATTCAAAAATCTCAATTTAAACCATTTCATAATTCAGTCAACTATTTATCCCAAAAATCACTTTTCGGTTATATTTCACAAATCTATAAATTTTTGTAACTTTAAAATCTGAACGTTTATTTATTTAAAATAAATCACTTCAGAAATTTAATAAAACGTATAATTTCAAAGATCACTTTAAAAACCCTTTTAAAGTAAAAGTCGTTATTTTTTTTAAAACTTCAAAACTGAATCCGATGATGCAACAACATCAATTAGTCAATCACAACGGTCAATATCATATATCAATATGATAACAGAATATATCACAATATCTGTAAATAATCAATACGGTGAGGAATCCAGTTGGATCCCTCCAACCTGTTTTCCTGCATCCAAAGATGTTAGCACAATACCAATTCCGCTCCAGTACGGAATTATCGCGGTATATAGGTTTTTATAAATCCGCTTACTAACGGCGCAATAGGGTCTCATCCGCTATACGAGGCGGGAAATCATCAATCCAATATATACATATACCAATATGTATATACTGCTATATATAGATATATCCTATCATATCTAATACAAACAGCAATCAATCAATAACTGAAAATTCCACTTTTCAATTGAGTGAGAAAATCTCACCGTGATTTCAATTCTGATTTCAGCGTTTATTTCGAATAAAATTAAACGCACGTTTAATTTTACCCGAAATTCAAACTAGCTCCAAACGACTCCAATCCAGTTGCATCGCGTAGTGTTCGTCAATACGATCCCATCGCAAAAAATCTCGTCGAATTCCGACCTCGTATCAAAGAGTTACGACGTTTTAAAGTTTATACAATTTAATATAATTAATAATTACAATTTCTTTTTTTAATTTTTAAACCTTATGCAATCAGAGCCGTAGACTTCAATCAAAGAAAATCATGGCCGCATCCCTTTTCTTCCTCACGTATGCTGCTCCCAGGTTCGAACGAACGAACATAAACCCACGCCGCCCTCTAACCCTAGTGCACGTGATCCCTCCGACCTGCTCCACGTCGATCAAGCTACGCCGTTCCACGCGCCCCGCTCCCCCTCACCAACGCCCCAGACCCGGTGGTACTCGGTCGAGCCAAGGCTGTGGAATTGGCCTTCGAACGTGCGTGCTTTGAATGAAGATTGCCATCGATCCGTGCCATTAAAAACGATCACACCCGTATGGATTGAAAGGTCTCACGAAGCTCTACGATCTTCTAGTTGGTAATTTCTTGAATTGGTTAGTGGATTTGGAGATTTTGAGAGGAGAAGACAAACGATTTCTGGCCTTTGAAATTTAGGAGGCGGCCGGCTTCAAAATTAGGGTTAGGGTTTTAATTTTTTGCAAAAGGGAATATAGAGGTCCTTATATAGAAAAACAACCAAAACACTATTCACCGAAAAATTTCCGAACTCCAAATCGAGCGTGCCGGCTGACATTTCTAAGGTTTACCCCGTGTTCCGAACGCAATGGAACAGGTTTCGGAAGCTAATTCGATCGTATGTGTGAGATATGACAATAAACGATCAATTTAAATTAAACCGATTTAAATCGATTTCGAGGCGTTTTAATTTGTACCGGACAAACGGTAACTCCAAAAATTACGAAATTTGAAATCTTACAATAATATCACATTACGGATCCGATGAAACTGGTTTCGTCGAAATCCGACACTGTTTGAAAAATGACTATTTTTAACTCGACGATTTAAAATTAAAACGATATCGATGCGTTTCGAGTTGCCACGGTCAATCGACAATCCCGATTGCTACGAAAATTGAAATCCGATAATAACTAACTATTACGGATCCAATGGAACTGGTCTCGTTCAATTCTGAGACTGTTCGAAAATTGGCTATTTTTATAGTCGATAATTAAATATTAAAATATTCGATTTTCACAGATTTTCACAGATTTACTTTAAATTCAGGTTTAAAAGTCCTGTAACATCTCTATAACTCCAGTATGATTAAATAAAATTTTACAAATCATTTTCAATCATATTCAATCCAGATTTCAATTATCTCTGGAATTTAACTATTAAATTATCGATTTAATTGTCAAATTAAATCCAATATTCGAAAAATAAATCATTCGACTTCCAAATTCCATTTATTAATATTTAAAATCAATTAAATATTCGAATTTTACTTATCAAAAATTCTGGGTCGTTACAGACTTCCCCCCTTAAAAGAATTTCGTCCTCGAAATTACAAGTCAGGAAGAAAGGTCCTTAACTCGTCTACTATTTTTCACAATTCAATAGTTTTCTCAAATTTTCAAAACAAATCTTTCTATTAAAGATTCGTTATTAATTCAACTAACTTTCCAACTTCAGTTATAAGTTTCAAAACAACATTGTTTTCTTAACAATTCAATTTCAAGTTTAAATTCAAATTTTAACTTTCAAATTTCTCAAAATTTTTCTAACACTCGAAATTTCGAAAAATTTCGCCAGCGTCTCCTTTGCGCGGCTAATACGGTACGACTACAAAACGTCCCTACGGACTCTCTGATTTCAAAAAGAAAAAGAAAAAGCCAAGCGGCTAGACAAGAAATCATCAAAAACTCATATTAAAACTCAAATACATACCTTTTTCGAGCAATTCAAATTCATCTTTGAAATAAATTTTCCAATCCCTTATAACACCTGTGTATCCTACTAGCCATAATATCTAGTTATAACATTCAAACTATTTTGCACATTTTATTACAAAATCCCGATACTTCTTATATCATCTTTACTTCCCTATTGAAGTTTCATATTCATTTTCATTCAATTTCACATTTCAAATTTCATTTGAATTTAATTCACAATTCCAATCTAATTTGGATTCGGTTCAACTTCTGAATATTGAATTTTTATCAATTAACTTTAGTTCACTTCAAACTAATCTCAAAACTTCATTTAATTTCACACAATTCAACTTCATTTTCAATATTCAGTTTTGATTCCAGTTTTATTTTTTTGCTCATTTCCAAAATTTATTTTCAGTTTGCTATTTTGGTTTATAACTACTCACATTTAACTGGATTCAAATTCCATATGAATTTTTAACTTTTCTTTCAATTCACATTTGTAATTATTCAATTCAATTCAATGCTTACAACTTCAAAATGAATCTCAACTTTCAATTTCATTTTCATTTAATTGATTCACTTATACTTGCTTTGATTTACTTCATTCTTTTAAGTTAAATTTATTCTACCAAAACTCAATGGGTATAAGTTATCAACTTAATAATATTTCATAATTATTTTTATATAGCATTCCAGAGTTTACCAACATTTCAAAATCATTTTGAAAACAATTCAAATTTATCTTTTGAATTTTCTAAAACAAAATCCAAATTTTTCAAACAACTTCCATTTAAAACAATTTGGCAGCAATTCCCCTTTTGGAAACTCGAAAATGAATTCTAATGATGTGGCCAATCATCATCAGGATTATTTTCCAGCGACCTAAAAGAGTTTAGAGCTTTCATCTCTCTAAAATACTTTTCAAAACCTTCGAAATCCATTTTCAAATCAAAAAGATTTAAACTTCCAAATCTCCAAAATTTTCAGATTCTTTTCAAAACATTCCCAAAAACTTCTCTGGAATTCCGTTTCAAATTACAAGTCACATTTATAATTTACATTCTTAAATTCCATTTGTGTATGGATTTATTTCTTAACTTTGGAGTTTCGATTTTAATTTCTTATCCAATTTCATATAATAATGATAACATTATTACTTCCTAACAACCATGCAACCATATACTGTAGTACTTTACAGAAAAACATTTATTTTCTATACAAAAATAGTTTTAGGCAAAATTATCTCATTTACCCTATTTAAAACAATACTGTGCCGAATTGTTCTATATAAGTGTTTAGAGATCCCTATCGATAGAGTTGTACGGACAATACCGACCAGAATCCATATACCACTCAACAAACCAATCATCACAATATAAAACAATTTTATATTCACTAACAAATACGCACTCGTATCTATTATTACACTCAACTCATTCTAGAGTACTACTGACTCTATCTCTAATGAGTAACACCCAACAGAGCAGGGTTGTCGCTTAACCATATGCTCTGATACCAAATGTAACATCCCGAAAATTTTCGACTTTCGAAAATTCAACATCGATACTCACTTTATCGACTGCTGAGCCATCGAATGCCGGAAACCCGAAAAGTTATGGTTTTGAGAAAGAAGAAAAAAAAGTAGAAGAAGAAGATAGAAGAAAAAGAAAGAAGAACAACAACAGAACAACAGAACAGCAACAGAAATCAATATCAGAATCTCGCATATCGCAGCGGAACAATATATAATAGATAAATGAATATCATTTAAAAACAAAGCACTATATCATTTTATACATACATCAATCATCAGAGTCAATATACAACAATGGACAGTTATATAAACTTGTCCTCATACAGAATACACAGCGGAATAAATAATATCAGATACAAATACTACGTCTCGTCCTCCAGCTTATCTCCAAAGCTCCAGAATATCCTGATAACATAACTCTAGGCTGCCCGTGTGGAAATTGGTGGGCACCCAGAGTTTAGAAGGGAACAATAAACTCCGAGTCAGTCATGGTGACTGGTGTGAGATCGTAAAACAGTTATTCTTTATAACAACAAAATAATTTTTAAAAGTCAATTCGCAATGCTTTTTTGAAAATGGAACTACCATAAGACCTCCCACCACACACACAATGCAAACACAGAATTGGAGGAGATTTCTTCTTATGATAGTCAAAGATGCTTACTACGCAAAATCAAATCATTCTTGATATTATTATTAGTGCATAGTGTAGAAATCATTTCGAAAGTATAATATTAATCTTAGCCAGCATAGGCATTCCGCACTTATGCCTACTATAGCTACTATGTTCAATAGCAGGTTACCGCCACATTCCATAGCAGGTAATATAACTAAAACCGTACAAGTCGCGTATTGTTTCTTTGGATTTCCAACAAATGGTCAGGCTAAGGAACTTCCTATCCACGATGGGTACGTCCCTGGAATAGACGACCCGAGAACCTAACCGGATCTCTGCCAACACAAGGCCGGGTTACCTCTGCAAAAATAGGTAACTACTGACACGCGTATGCCATCCCCCGATCGTCACCGATCTTCCCGAGGATCCCCGATTCCAACAAACCACATAGAAAAAATAATGCAGTAACCACAGAGGTTAAGTATCTGGGATCCATACCATGATACCACCTTTATCCAGAAGGAATGACATACACTAAGGGGCGCTACTCCCTAGAACCTTGCTGCATCCTTCCTGTTTCGACCATTTCCGGGGTGTGAGGCTCGACGAAGTCTCGTCCACAAAGCTACGCCTTCTACAAAGCCCTGCTTCGGGTCAAACAAAATGATCAACCTATGATCACAAAGATATAAGATCAAACAAATGATCATATCACAAATGATCAAACACTGATCATTTCACAGCAACACTCAGTATGCCACGTTACCAAATTGGGATATATCGCTGATAAATTTCAACTACATAACCTCTGAGCTCGTACGTCTCAGAGAAGGGTGTTAAGCTAAGAGAATAAATTCTCCGCCACCAACAGAAATGTATTTGAAAGAAATCAGCTTTATATCTCAAATTGTAACGTCAGACACACAATCCATACAAGTCTGTTCCGGGATCGAACAGAACCGAAGGCACTTCTCACGAAGCCCTTGCACATCCGGATAATTTTCAATCACGTCAGGACTTCCCGTCACTAAGGGTGATAAAACCTCTAAATCGGAGATCAGCCGATGTAGAGTAACTCGACGGTAATCCTTCCGTTTTCAAAAATATCCGGTCTTCAACACCGGTCTTCAAATGCGATTCATAACGACGTATCACATATTCGGAATGGGTTATACGACCCCATGGTCCTTTCCCGGCTAACCCGAATAGTGAGCGCTTATTCAAAAATAAGTGTGGCATTCAAATTCATCCAATTCACAACAAATACCTATCTAAGGTAATTATTGATAGTCGGTTATTTAACTATCAATAAAGATGCGCAACATCATCAGATTCCAAATAATTTTCCAAATTATTTTATCTTCCAAAATATCTTTACTAGATATATAATTTCCACACTTAACCGTTTGAAAACAAATTTTCAAATATTCACCTTTCAATTTATCTTTAAAAGATAAAATCCCTAAACAGTTCATTTCATATTGGAAAAGCATTTCCATACTTATTTAAAGATAAGTAATTCACAAATCATTTATTTTCAACACTTGAAAATATTCGATATACTTAAATCAATATTAAGTATATATCTCATTCTTTAAGGAAATCATTCTCTTTAAACACATTTATTTGAGTCAAAACGAATGTTACGTAAAACATCGTTACGACGACTCAAAATCACTAGTATAGGGATTCGAAATTTGATAGATATATAAATCCCAATACTACATAAAAACATTTCCTTTCGGAAATCATTTACTATAACAACAGTGTTATAGTCCATCATTTCCTTATTTTTCGAAACCGTCTATTTCAACAATAAATGTTGAAATCTATGATTTCGGTAATTCACACGTTTTAAAACATCTTTTAAAACAATCACTTCATTTCAAATACCGCTTTCCCAAAACAAGTTCATTTTTCTTAACAATATATTCACTGTCCAAAATCGTGAATATACTTCAATAACCAAATTTCAATCTTTTCTACACATTTATTTCAAGAATCACCCACTGTCCAAAATCGTGGATAAATTCCCTTAATAATCTCTATATTTAAAATCAATCAAATTTGATTTATTTTCGAATTTATAAAACAACGTTTATAAATTCGATTTCCATTTTCTAACAACTTTGATTTATACATCTTCTTTATTAACAAATTCGAATTATACTTGATATAAATATCACAAGTTCATATTATAAGTTAATAACTTATCATTCATTTTCAACTTCACAATTTATAAATCTATAAATTTCATTCACTTACGGATTCCATAATATTTCATTTTTATCACTTATAAAAACTCATTTTATAATTTCAACATTCTTAATTTTGTAGATATCAATTTAATAAATCTTTTATATGAACCGTTACAGAAATTCAAAAATCTCAATTTAAACCATTTCATAATTCAGTCAACTATTTATCCCAAAAATCACTTTTCGGTTATATTTCACAAATCTATAAATTTTTGTAACTTTAAAATCTGAACGTTTATTTATTTAAAATAAATCACTTCAGAAATTTAATAAAACGTATAATTTCAAAGATCACTTTAAAAACCCTTTTAAAGTAAAAGTCGTTATTTTTTTTAAAACTTCAAAACTGAATCCGATGATGCAACAACATCAATTAGTCAATCACAACGGTCAATATCATATATCAATATGATAACAGAATATATCACAATATCTGTAAATAATCAATACGGTGAGGAATCCAGTTGGATCCCTCCAACCTGTTTTCCTGCATCCAAAGATGTTAGCACAATACCAATTCCGCTCCAGTACGGAATTATCGCGGTATATAGGTTTTTATAAATCCGCTTACTAACGGCGCAATAGGGTCTCATCCGCTATACGAGGCGGGAAATCATCAATCCAATATATACATATACCAATATGTATATACTGCTATATATATAGATATATCCTATCATATCTAATACAAACAGCAATCAATCAATAACTGAAAATTCCACTTTTCAATTGAGTGAGAAAATCTCACCGTGATTTCAATTCTGATTTCAGCGTTTATTTCGAATAAAATTAAACGCACGTTTAATTTTACCCGTAATTCAAACTAGCTCCAAACGACTCCAATCCAGTTGCATCGCGTAGTGTTCGTCAATACGATCCCATCGCAAAAAATCTCGTCGAATTCTGACCTCGTATCAAAGAGTTACGACGTTTTAAAGTTTATACAATTTAATATAATTAATAATTACAATTTCTTTTTTTAATTTTTAAACCTTATGCAATCAGAGCCGTAGATTTCAATCAAAGAAAATCATGGCCGCATCCCTTTTCTTCCTCACGTATGCTGCTCCCAGGTTCGAACGAACGAACATAAACCCACGCCGCCCTCTAACCCTAGTGCACGTGATCCCTCTGACCTGCTCCACGTCGATCAAGCTACGCCGTTCCACGCGCCCCGCTCCCCCTCACCAACGCCCCAGACCCGGTGGTACTCGGTCGAGCCAAGGCTGTGGAATTGGCCTTCGAACGTGCGTGCTTTGAATGAAGATTGCCATCGATCCGTGCCATTAAAAACGATCACACCCGTATGGATTGAAAGGTCTCACGAAGCTCTACGATCTTCTAGTTGGTAATTTCTTGAATTGGTTAGTGGATTTGGAGATTTTGAGAGGAGAAGACAAACGATTTCTGGCCTTTGAAATTTAGGAGGCGGCCGGCTTCAAAATTAGGGTTAGGGTTTTAATTTTTTGCAAAAGGGAATATAGAGGTCCTTATATAGAAAAACAACCAAAACACTATTCACCGAAAAATTTCCGAACTCCAAATCGAGCGTGCCGGCTGACGTTTCTAAGGTTTACCCCGCGTTCCGAACGCAATGGAACAGGTTTCGGAAGCTAATTCGATCGTATGTGTGAGATATGACAATAAACGATCAATTTAAATTAAACCGATTTAAATCGATTTCGAGGCGTTTTAATTTGTACCGGACAAACGGTAACTCCAAAAATTACGAAATTTGAAATCTTACAATAATATCACATTACGGATCCGATGAAACTGGTTTCGTCGAAATCCGACACTGTTTGAAAAATGACTATTTTTAACTCGACGATTTAAAATTAAAACGATATCGATGCGTTTCGAGTTGCCACGGTCAATCGACAATCCCGATTGCTACGAAAATTGAAATCCGATAATAACTAACTATTACGGATCCAATGGAACTGGTCTCGTTCAATTCTGAGACTGTTCGAAAATTGGCTATTTTTACAGTCGATAATTAAATATTAAAATATTCGATTTTCACAGATTTACTTTAAATTCAGTTTTAAAAGTCCTGTAACATCTCTATAACTCCAGTATGATTAAATAAAATTTTACAAATCATTTTCAATCATATTCAATCCAGATTTCAATTATCTCTGGAATTTAACTATTAAATTATCGATTTAATTGTCAAATTAAATCCAATATTCGAAAAATAAATCATTCGACTTCCAAATTCCATTTATTAATATTTAAAATCAATTAAATATTCGAATTTTACTTATCAAAAATTCTGGGTCGTTACACCGAGCACCCCTATGGCATGCATCACCACAAAAACCCAAAAAATCCATCACTTACATGAAAGCCTAGAACTAGTTTTGCATCATCACCTTTACCCACCACTTGCCGCCACTTCCTCCACCACCACCACCACCTCTGACCTGACCTCCAACCTCTGCCACATCATCCACCACCATCTGGACATCAGGCCTTACCCACATAGCCTCTGGTCGAGCCCATTCATAGCCTTGAAATGTTGATATTTGCCTTGTATTTGCCTTGTAGTGTAGATTTGTTGCTCCTATACCTCTCTTCACCATCAAACCCATGCTAGGCCAACCCTATAGGGACCCAAACCAGACCTTAATTCATGCCTTTGCTGTGCTATTTCAGTCCATAACTGAAGTATGTGAAGTTGAGAACAAGTGCAAAACATTTGTCTTTGTTTTGGGCATTGATTTCTAACATTGTCTAGTGTTGAATTGTTTTGAAACTTATATAAATTGTATTGTTTTGTATAAATGTATTCAAGGCTATTAGCTTTGGCTCTCCACTTTCAAGTTGTATTCGAGTTGTCGTGCCTTCATTGTGTTTGTGTTATGTGCCTTGGTTGTAATCTCCAGCTCAATACAGGTGAGTTATTCTCACCAGACAATATGTACCTATATAACTAGTAAATTGACACCCTGTGAATCTGTAGAAATATATTATCATGTTATATATGCTTATATTATTATCATATGATGTTCACACCTGTTATTACACCTGTTATATCATATGTTACTGTTATTTAATGTTATTATGTTATTTATATCTGTTATCACCATTGCAAGTTCCCTGTAGACTAGAATCACTATGGGTTGAAATGATACATACCCGAACGAACTTTAGAATAGGAAAAAATCGTTATGGGCTGAAATGATAGGCCTGAACGATTTTTATTTAATTTATTTTAACTTGGGATTGCGGGTTTGAAATGATAGAACCCGGATTTTTCTTTTTAACTGCGGATTGAAATGATACATATCCGTATCACTTGACCTAGGCTAGAAAATTTTATACAGGCCCGTGGTTATTTTATAAAGTGTTTTGAATATTTTTAAGTATTTTAAAAATATAAATTTATGAAATTTGATTTAAATAGATTTTGAAATATTTTGAATTAAAGAAATTATGATTTTTTTTATGTGTTAAAAATGTAATTAATGAATGGTTTAACTGGATTTTTGAAATATAACTAAAGTTGGAAATTTGGAATTTTGGTTTAAAATGATATTTAAGTTATATAAATAAAATGGATATTAAATTTTATTTGGAAATGGTAAATATAATAATTTGATTAATTTGAATTTAAGTGATTTATTAAAGTATTATTGATTTTTCTATGAATTTAGGTGGTTAAATAAATGAATGTTTAAAAGTGATCTTTTAAAATATAATTTGACTTGGAAATGTGAAATTTGGTTTTAATTAAAGGTTTAAGTTAATTAAATGGAATTGGAAATTTAGTTAAATTTGTGAAATGGTAATTAAGCTCTAAATTTGATTTGACAGCATTTTGAAACGTATGTAAAAGATATTACAGCATATTGTAATTGCTGTAGTTGTTTAAATGAACTAAAGAGTTAATTTGGAATAAAGGCTATTATAGCACTTTGTAAGTGCTATAGTGGTTAAACTTAACATTTAAGTTTATTTTAATTTTAATGGAAATATATTACAGCATTTAAGTGCTGTCGTTTTGTTAAATGAACTATTTTAAACTATAACTTTACGTAGCATTTTGTAAGTGCTACGGAAACTATATTTTGTTGTTTTAATAAATTTTAATGAAAAATAATCTTTGGAAAATGATATAATTTTTGAAATAAAATGTTAAAAATGCTAAAGATAATGAAGAGACATTTAAATGGAAGAATTTGATTTTTATGTGAGTTTTAAAATGGTATTTAAATGAATTAAAATGAATGGTGTTTTGAATAATATTTTGATACTTTGAAATGGATTTGAAATGATATTTGATTTCTGATTTATCTAATTTATTTGATAAATGAAAATTTGAAGTATATGTTATTTAGTTTATTTAAATGATATTGGATTTATGACATGTGGGATATTTAAGCTTTGAAATTTTCTAAAGATTGAATATTGTATTTTGTGAATTAAACCTATATTTGAAATTTATAAGATTTGAAATGGTTTGTTAGTAACTGAATTTGAGTTGAAAATGATGGTTTGAAATAAAAATTAAAATTTGGAATTTGGGTTTAATTTAATAAATTTGTAAATTTGTAGAATTAAAAGATGATTTCAAGTATATGTTTTCGAAATGTTGTGATTTTCAAAGTATAATGATTTCAAATGTTTTAGTTTCAAAAGAATTATAACTTTGAAAGTATAGACTATTTGAAAGGTGAATATATGTTTGAAATGGAAATGATATTGTTTTGGAATGGGTATAGTTTTGAAATAAAAATGATTTTTGGTTTCGAAGTATAACTATCAAAGATATGATATTTTGATATTAAGGTGATTTGAAATTGAAGTTTTGGAAGATATGATATTTGATATATTGAAATGATTTGAAAGGAAGTTTGAAAGGATATGATATTTTGGAATATTGAAATGATTTGGAAATGATAAATCTTTATTTTGATAAAGATATGGTTTGAAATGATATTTTATTTTGAAGTAAAGTATTGTTTTAAAAGTTATAACCACGGGTTATAATAACGATTGGTTGGCAAAGAGACCGGGATCGGATATGGACATACTCTCTGTCGATACCGAAAACCACTTTGACAACCGTGTACGCGGTGGAGATTCCAGAATGAAGTAGGATGGTGGCGACGTTCTTAAGGTATGTTACGTGGACCCAACTCCCGTGAGTTGGCATAAGGTGGCTAAAACAGGAGCGATCTCGGACCAGTGAGGTAGCACATCTTCTCGGACACATTTCTTCGATATTATACTCTTACTTGTGATTGATTAGATGGCCATCCTCCGATTTGGGAGTGTTGTTCGAGGTGGACGATAGTGGCTGCTATGCGCTCCATCAGTCCGTGTACGTAATTGGTATATCTACCCTGGCATTGCCTAGTTGTGCCGTGTCACCTACCATATCGAGCTTTACTACGATTATGATTTTAAGATCCGACCGCGTTAAGGTTCTCCATCCCCTTAACGCTATTTTCTATATGATTATACTTTACTTATTTAGACACTATTATAATATCGAATATTACTACATAGTAGATAGTTTAACGGATCCTTAGAGGATGGGCGGTCCCAAGCGTCTTCTAAGTTACTTGTACCTTTATTACAGTTCACTTGAGTTGGTTTACATTATATAAGTAAATATTGTCCTGACTCGAGTGTTTTGTGTTTTGCTTTACGCTCGGGTCAGCCTGAGTTATTCACAGATTTGGATTTCCACTCTCTTGGAGATTTGAATCGCTGGAGATTATCTGCTTGTCATGTCCTACCTATCTCAATTCCGTTGTTCTACTCAGCTTGTACTTGGTCATTATATTGAGACTTTTGTTGTATTCTATTTCTTCTGTTATATCTCATGTAACTCTGATATATTTATATAGTAGCTTCATGAACTACTATTTCTTTTACTTCCGCTGCATTATTTTACTCTGTGTCTGTGATCTGTGATTATATTTATTTACTGTATATTCTGAGATTTGCCAAATTTTAATTACAACGCGGTATTTTGAGCAATTCAACTCCGGCATGAGTGTCTACCTATACACTTATAATGGATGCGAATGGTTGAAAATATCGGGTCGTTACAGTTGGTATCAGAGCTTTGGCTTTGAGGCAAAACTCAGCATATGGAGTAGATTTATTTACAGAATCATTTTCGTTCGAGTTTGAATCTTTTCCTCTTGATTCGAATTTCCTTTGAATTTTGGAACGTTCCCTGCGGTTCCAGAAATTCATTCTTGTCCCTCACTATTCATCTTCTTTTGATTTTGGAGTGTCACATAACTCCACCTCGAATGATCTTTATAGTGAATTGGCTGTCTCGCCAATATTCTAATTTTCTGGTAAAGGGGCAAACTCCTTTACAAATTAGCATTGATTCAACAGAGATTTATATCTATCCTTGGTTTAGATGCTAATATCTTTTGTTATTCCAAACTCTATCTTTTGAGATAGGATGTAGATTTACCCAGAAAAAAAATACACATTTGATCTTATTCATTAAGTCACGGTTGACCCTGTTAAGGTTGCCCGCGATTTATTTAAGCTTACCCATCTCCCTATTTTGTTACTTAATTATCTTGTTTTGTTTCCAAAATATCCCCAAACATTTTGAATTGTACTTGTAAATCTATGTTTGTTTTATATATTGTGTTGTTTGAGTTGTTGATGTTGATTTGGGTTTCCGATCGATTCGTCTGATCAACGCTATCGATAGGATTTCTAAAACACTTTGACAGAACAAACTGACACAATATTATTAAAAAAAAAAATTGGTTAATAAAATAAATTTTGATATAAGTAAATATTATGGAACTTAATAAATTGATTTAATTTGAGAATTTAATTTCTGATGGTTTCAAACCTTGTGTTTAAAGTTGTAAAAGGATATATTATTTAAAGTATTTCTAAGTAGAAATATGTTTCTAAAGGATTTTGAAGTTTAATAATTTAGTGCTCTTCTCTTTGTCGCTGGAAAATAATTTCAGTGATGACTGCAGCATCATCGACATTCATTTTCGAGTTTTGAACTGAAGAGACCGTTCTGTAGTCTTACTACAGCTTTGTTTTCAAAGATTTAATTTATTTGAATTTATAAATATGATTTGATTTATAATATATATAGATATATGATTTAAATTGATTTGACATATTATGTACATATATTTATTTATCTCTAACTGGTTTGAAGGAAATCTGAAATTTAATTCTTACATTTTTTTTCTTAAAGAATAATTTCAATTATAAAAAGAAAAATAAAAAATTTGGATAAATGATTCAAACTTGAGATAATTGAATTGGAAAGTTTTACTTGTATAACACACAATTTCATTCCAATATAACTTACCTAAATTACACAGAAGTTGAATATGGAATTGGGTAGTATACAATATAAAAAGGATTTTATAAATAAAATTTGAGTGGTTATAATAAATGTTATACACTTAAATTTTAGTTATAAAAGATTAACAGAGGTAAATAGTGAAAAAGGAATATAAAGAGATTTTATTTAAATAACTTAATAATCAAATTTGATTTACTATGGAACCTTAAGTCTAACCTAGGAATTTTAATAAAGGTTATTTCCTAAAATGAATATGTTGTATAATAAATGATGTATCTTTGAATAGATAAAAAAAAATATACATTTGAATTGGACATTTTGTAATAAAGTTTATTTAACTTGAATTCATAGTTAATTGATGTCTAAATGAGTAAATATGTAAAGAAAATTTGATTGTTATATTTGCTATGATAAATATTTTATTTATGAAATAGATATGTCTTGAAAAATGAATGATTATAATTTAAATAGTTAAAATGTATTTTTAACATCACTAAAAATTGATAATTGAGAATTTGGTTTTCAAATGGAATTTTAAGTGTAACTTATTAAAGGAATATCTATTTGTGAAATGGGTATTTTAAATAAAGTGTTAGGTTATGTGTTAAATTAAGAGCTAACTAAAATAGTGAACTTTTAACTTAATAAATGAGGTATAGTTTGATTTGAATATTCCATTCATAAAAGTTTGTTTTAATAAGTTATAAGTTAAATGATATCCAAATGAATATTTCTGATATTAAACTGATTTGAAATATTAATATATCTACTGTAGCATTTTATAAGTGCCGCTGTTTTGAAAATACAGTGTTTTGGAAATTTTTATAATTGAATGAACTTAGAAATGTTACAACTTTAAAATGAATATTATTTGATCTTGGATTAAAATGGTTTAAATGAAGATTATTTTTAAAAAGGTGTTATGATTTTCTAAGTGTTGTGTTTTTTTAAGAATAACATTTCCAAAGTGTTATGATTTTTAGTAGTATGATTTCCAAATGATAACATCTCTAAATTGTTATGATTTCAAAACATTATGGTTACAAATCTATTATCTTATTTTGTTTTTCAAACTACCTTTTGGTTGTCCTTATTTCTCTTATCTTGTTACAGAATGGGAAGGCTATTGCTTATACCAGTCTGTTTAGAAATCTTTTTGTAATCTTTGATAACCTTTGTTACTCATCTGGATCTGAACACTGTTTTTCCATTCATAGACCGTCAGTCAAGTGAAAAGGGAGATTCAGCTCTAGAGGATCTTTTTCGTGCTTATATTCTTGATTTGATCACCTCCATCTTGTCAAACTTACCTATAACAATAGTTATCAGGTGTAATTCCAATCTTCTTATCATCTTGTCTTAATTCTATTTCATTTTTTCTTTTTCTGTGCTTTCCCGTACCTCATTCCTTTTCGGGGACGAAAAGTTTTGAGTGGGGGAGAGTGTAACAACCCTACATTTTAGGCTTATTTTATTTTATATTTTATTTCTGTTAAATTGAATTTCCTGATTGAAAAACTTTATTTTAATTTGAAATTATTTTAAACTTGTTTTATTTAAAATATTTCATTTCTAAATATAAATTTTGATTGTTATGTAAATTATAGTTTCAAACTGGTAAAAATTGGATATTTTAATGTAAAGTGAAATTCTATTCAAACTTGTCAAACTTTGACTTTTAAACTTTAAATTTAAATATTTCAAATTCTTAAATTTTATCTTTTATTCTGAAAATAGATTTAATTCCATGAATACTGCTTTTCGTTTCGTTGAAAACGGACTTATATTGTAGAAGTTATGTAAGTTTCAATTTTGTGTATAAACTGTTTATTTTGCAATATTATTTATTTTAAATTGTATAAATTATATTTCTTTGTCATATTTTATTTCAATATGTGTTAATATGTTATTTTATGTATATTTTTATCTTTTAATAATTTTAAAGTGATGGTATAATTTTTCTAAAGTTTACTTGAATTTATTTCAATTTATAAAGCCTAGTTTCCATTTTTCTGCTATTTTCTTCATTAAAATTATATTTAATTTAAAATTTATTTATTTATTTCATGCATTCACTTTTATTTGCTGTGTTTTAATTTATTTATATTCATTTTTATATGTATTTAAATTAAAATAGATTTTTTTCAAAGTGTACTGAAGTTATTTCTAACTTTTAAAGCCTAGTTTGCATTTTTAAAGCCATTTTCTTAATTTAAATTCTATTTATTCAAAATTTAATTATTATTTTATATATTTATTTTTATTTCTGAGTTGTTATCTTTATTTCTCATTTTTTTTATGTATTTATAAATTACAAATATATATAAAAGAAATTAAAAAGGTTTGTGTCTCTTTAGTTGCTCTTGTCTCTTTGTTTTCCCGTCTCTTCATTTTCTCAACCTCCACCTTAAATTTTTTTGGCCGTACCTTTACTCCTTTCTTTCAGCTGCACTTCACATTATTTTTCACGTGAATTATCTTTCTCATCATCAAAAATTTCCGCCATCTTCATTGTGGAAAAGTTTGGGTAAAATTCTTCTTCTTCCACTTGCTTTTTCTATTGTTTTCTACTTGAATTTGCACTTGTTCTCATCTAGATTTGATTGGCTCCTCCTCCTCCAGCCCTTGGCCAACCTCCACCACCTGATGCTCCGACCAACTACCACCCTAGATCATCACCAACTCCAGGCCGAGCACCCCTATGGCATGCATCACCACAAAAACCCAAAAAATCCATCACTTACATGAAAGCCTAGACCTAGTTTTGCATCATCACCTTTACCCACCACTTGCCGCCACTTCCTCCACCACCACCACCTCTGACCTGACCTCCACCCTCTGCCACATCATCCACCACCATCTGGACATCATGCCTTACCCACATAGCCTCTGGTCGAGCCCATTCATAGCCTTGAAATGTTGATATTTGCCTTGTATTTGCCTTGTAGTGTAGATTTGTTGCACCTATACCTCTCTTCACCATCAAACCCATGCTAGGCCAACCCTATAGGGACCCAAACCAGACCTTAATTCATGCCTTTGCTGTGCTATTTCAGTCCATAACTGAAGTATGTGAAGTTGAGAATAAGTGCAAAACATTTGTCTTTGTTTTGGGCATTGATTTCTAACATTGTCTAGTGTTGAATTGTTTTGAAACTTATATAAATTGTATTATTTTGTATAAATGTATTCAAGGCTATTAGCTTTGGCTCTCCACTTTCAAGTTGTATTCGAGTTGTCGTGCCTTCATTGTGTTTGTGTTATGTGCCTTGGTTGTAATCTCCAGCTCAATACAGGTGAGTTATTCTCACCAGACAATATGTACCTATATAACTAGTAAATTGACACCCTGTGAATCTGTAGAAATATATTATCATGTTATATATGCTTATATTATTATCATATGATGTTCACACCTGTTATTACACCTGTTATATCATATGTTACTGTTATTTAATGTTATTATGTTATTTATATCTGTTATCACCATTGCAAGTTCCCTGTAGACTAGAATCACTATGGGTTGAAATGATACATACCCGAACGGACTTTAGAATAGGGAAAAATCGTTATGGGCTGAAATGATAGGCCTGAACGATTTTTATTTAATTTATTTTAACTTGGGATTGCGGGTTTGAAATGATAGAACCCGGATTTTTCTTTTTAACTGCGGATTGAAATGATACATATCCGTATCACTTGACCTAGGCTAGAAAATTTTATACAGGCCCGTGGTTATTTTATAAAGTGTTTTGAATATTTTTAAGTATTTTAAAAATATAAATTTATGAAATTTGATTTAAATAGATTTTGAAATATTTTGAAATATTTTGAACTAAAGAAATTATGATTTTTTTATGTGTTAAAAATGTAATTAATGAATGGTTTAACTGGATTTTTGAAATATAACTTAAGTTGGAAATTTGGAATTTTGGTTAAAAATGATATTTAAGTTATATAAATAAAATGGATATTAAATTTTATTTGGAAATGGTAAATATAATAATTTGATTAATTTGAATTTAAGTGATTTATTAAAGTATTATTGATTTTTCTATGAATTTAGGTGGTTAAATAAATGAATGTTTAAAAGTGATCTTTTAAAATATAATTTGACTTGGAAATGTGAAATTTGGTTTTAATTAAAGGTTTAAGTTAATTAAATGGAATTGGAAATTTAGTTAAATTTGTGAAATGGTAATTAAGCTCTAAATTTGATTTGACAGCATTTTGAAACGTATGTAAAAGATATTACAGCATATTGTAATTGCTGTAGTTGTTTAAATGAACTAAAGAGTTAATTTGGAATAAAGGCTATTATAGCACTTTGTAAGTGCTATAGTGGTTAAACTTAACATTTAAGTTTATTTTAATTTTAATGGAAATATATTACAGCATTTAAGTGCTGTCGTTTTGTTAAATGAACTATTTTAAACTATAACTTTACGTAGCATTTTGTAAGTGCTACGGAAACTATATTTTGTTGTTTTAATAAATTTTAATGAAAAATAATCTTTGGAAAATGATATAATTTTTGAAATAAAATGTTAAAAATGCTAAAGATAATGAAGAGACATTTAAATGGAAGAATTTGATTTTTATGTGAGTTTTAAAATGGTATTTAAATGAATTAAAATGAATGGTGTTTTGAATAATATTTTGATACTTTGAAATGGATTTGAAATGATATTTGATTTCTGATTTATCTAATTTATTTGATAAATGAAAATTTGAAGTATATGTTATTTAGTTTATTTAAATGATATTGGATTTATGACATGTGGGATATTTAAGCTTTGAAATTTTCTAAAGATTGAATATTGTATTTTGTGAATTAAACCTATATTTGAAATTTATAAGATTTGAAATGGTTTGTTAGTAAACTGAATTTGAGTTGAAAATGATGGTTTGAAATAAAAATTAAAATTTGGAATTTGGGTTTAATTTAATAAATTTGTAAATTTGTAGAATTAAAAGATGATTTCAAGTATATGTTTTCGAAATGTTGTGATTTTCAAAGTATAATGATTTCAAATGTTTTAGTTTCAAAAGAATTATAACTTTGAAAGTATAGACTATTTGAAAGGTGAATATATGTTTGAAATGGAAATGATATTGTTTTGGAATGGGTATAGTTTTGAAATAAAAATGATTTTTGGTTTCGAAGTATAACTATCAAAGATATGATATTTTGATATTAAGGTGATTTGAAATTGAAGTTTTGGAAGATATGATATTTGATATATTGAAATGATTTGAAAGGAAGTTTGAAAGGATATGATATTTTGGAATATTGAAATGATTTGGAAATGATAAATCTTTATTTTGATAAAGATATGGTTTGAAATGATATTTTATTTTGAAGTAAAGTATTGTTTTAAAAGTTATAACCACGGGTTATAATAACGATTGGTTGGCAAAGAGACCGGGATCGGATATGGACATACTCTCTGTCGATACCGAAAACCACTTTGACAACCGTGTACGCGGTGGAGATTCCAGAATGAAGTAGGATGGTGGCGACGTTCTTAAGGTATGTTACGTGGACCCAACTCCCGTGAGTTGGCATAAGGTGGCTAAAACAGGAGCGATCTCGGACCAGTGAGGTAGCACATCTTCTCGGACACATTTCTTCGATATTATACTCTTACTTGTGATTGATTAGATGGCCATCCTCCGATTTGGGAGTGTTGTTCGAGGTGGACGATAGTGGCTGCTATGCGCTCCATCAGTCCGTGTACGTAATTGGTATATCTACCCTGGCATTGCCTAGTTGTGCCGTGTCACCTACCATATCGAGCTTTACTACGATTATGATTTTAAGATCCGACCGCGTTAAGGTTCTCCATCCCCTTAACGCTATTTTCTATATGATTATACTTTACTTATTTAGACACTATTATAATATCGAATATTACTACATAGTAGATAGTTTAACGGATCCTTAGAGGATGGGCGGTCCCAAGCGTCTTCTAAGTTACTTGTACCTTTATTACAGTTCACTTGAGTTGGTTTACATTATATAAGTAAATATTGTCCTGACTCGAGTGTTTTGTGTTTTGCTTTACGCTCGGGTCAGCTTGAGTTATTCACAGATTTGGATTTCCACTCTCTTGGAGATTTGAATCGCTGGAGATTATCTGCTTGTCATGTCCTACCTATCTCAATTCCGTTGTTCTACTCAGCTTGTACTTGGTCATTATATTGAGACTTTTGTTGTATTCTATTTCTTCTGTTATATCTCATGTAACTCTGATATATTTATATAGTAGCTTCATGAACTACTATTTCTTTTACTTCCGCTGCATTATTTTACTCTGTGTCTGTGATCTGTGATTATATTTATTTACTGTATATTCTGAGATTTGCCAAATTTTAATTACAACGCGGTATTTTGAGCAATTCAACTCCGGCATGAGTGTCTACCTATACACTTATAATGGATGCGAATGGTTGAAAATATCGGGTCGTTACAGTTGGTATCAGAGCTTTGGCTTTGAGGCAAAACTCAGCATATGGAGTAGATTTATTTACAGAATCATTTTCGTTCGAGTTTGAATCTTTTCCTCTTGATTCGAATTTCCTTTGAATTTTGGAACGTTCCCTGCGGTTCCAGAAATTCATTCTTGTCCCTCACTATTCATCTTCTTTTGATTTTGGAGTGTCACATAACTCCACCTCGAATGATCTTTATAGTGAATTGGCTGTCTCGCCAATATTCTAATTTTCTGGTAAAGGGGCAAACTCCTTTACAAATTAGCATTGATTCAACAGAGATTTATATCTATCCTTGGTTTAGATGCTAATATCTTTTGTTATTCCAAACTCTATCTTTTGAGATAGGATGTAGATTTACCCAGAAAAAAAATACACATTTGATCTTATTCATTAAGTCACGGTTGACCCTGTTAAGGTTGCCCGCGATTTATTTAAGCTTACCCATCTCCCTATTTTGTTACTTAATTATCTTGTTTTGTTTCCAAAATATCCCCAAACATTTTGAATTGTACTTGTAAATCTATGTTTGTTTTATATATTGTGTTGTTTGAGTTGTTGATGTTGATTTGGGTTTCCGATCGATTCGTCTGATCAACGCTATCGATAGGATTTCTAAAACACTTTGACAGAACAAACTGACACAATATTATTAAAAAAAAAAATTGGTTAATAAAATAAATTTTGATATAAGTAAATATTATGGAACTTAATAAATTGATTTAATTTGAGAATTTAATTTCTGATGGTTTCAAACCTTGTGTTTAAAGTTGTAAAAGGATATATTATTTAAAGTATTTCTAAGTAGAAATATGTTTCTAAAGGATTTTGAAGTTTAATAATTTAGTGCTCTTCTCTTTGTCGCTGGAAAATAATTTCAGTGATGACTGCAGCATCATCGACATTCATTTTCGAGTTTTGAACTGAAGAGACCGTTCTGTAGTCTTACTACAGCTTTGTTTTCAAAGATTTAATTTATTTGAATTTATAAATATGATTTGATTTATAATATATATAGATATATGATTTAAATTGATTTGACATATTATGTACATATATTTATTTATCTCTAACTGGTTTGAAGGAAATCTGAAATTTAATTCTTACATTTTTTTTCTTAAAGAATAATTTCAATTATAAAAAGAAAAATAAAAAATTTGGATAAATGATTCAAACTTGAGATAATTGAATTGGAAAGTTTTACTTGTATAACACACAATTTCATTCCAATATAACTTACCTAAATTACACAGAAGTTGAATATGGAATTGGGTAGTATACAATATAAAAAGGATTTTATAAATAAAATTTGAGTGGTTATAATAAATGTTATACACTTAAATTTTAGTTATAAAAGATTAACAGAGGTAAATAGTGAAAAAGGAATATAAAGAGATTTTATTTAAATAACTTAATAATCAAATTTGATTTACTATGGAACCTTAAGTCTAACCTAGGAATTTTAATAAAGGTTATTTCCTAAAATGAATATGTTGTATAATAAATGATGTATCTTTGAATAGATAAAAAAAAATATACATTTGAATTGGACATTTTGTAATAAAGTTTATTTAACTTGAATTCATAGTTAATTGATGTCTAAATGAGTAAATATGTAAAGAAAATTTGATTGTTATATTTGCTATGATAAATATTTTATTTATGAAATAGATATGTCTTGAAAAATGAATGATTATAATTTAAATAGTTAAAATGTATTTTTAACATCACTAAAAATTGATAATTGAGAATTTGGTTTTCAAATGGAATTTTAAGTGTAACTTATTAAAGGAATATCTATTTGTGAAATGGGTATTTTAAATAAAGTGTTAGGTTATGTGTTAAATTAAGAGCTAACTAAAATAGTGAACTTTTAACTTAATAAATGAGGTATAGTTTGATTTGAATATTCCATTCATAAAAGTTTGTTTTAATAAGTTATAAGTTAAATGATATCCAAATGAATATTTCTGATATTAAACTGATTTGAAATATTAATATATCTACTGTAGCATTTTATAAGTGCCGCTGTTTTGAAAATACAGTGTTTTGGAAATTTTTATAATTGAATGAACTTAGAAATGTTACAACTTTAAAATGAATATTATTTGATCTTGGATTAAAATGGTTTAAATGAAGATTATTTTTAAAAAGGTGTTATGATTTTCTAAGTGTTGTGTTTTTTTAAGAATAACATTTCCAAAGTGTTATGATTTTTAGTAGTATGATTTCCAAATGATAACATCTCTAAATTGTTATGATTTCAAAACATTATGGTTACAAATCTATTATCTTATTTTGTTTTTCAAACTACCTTTTGGTTGTCCTTATTTCTCTTATCTTGTTACAGAATGGGAAGGCTATTGCTTATACCAGTCTGTTTAGAAATCTTTTTGTAATCTTTGATAACCTTTGTTACTCATCTGGATCTGAACACTGTTTTTCCATTCATAGACCGTCAGTCAAGTGAAAAGGGAGATTCAGCTCTAGAGGATCTTTTTCGTGCTTATATTCTTGATTTGATCACCTCCATCTTGTCAAACTTACCTATAACAATAGTTATCAGGTGTAATTCCAATCTTCTTATCATCTTGTCTTAATTCTATTTCATTTTTTCTTTTTCTGTGCTTTCCCGTACCTCATTCCTTTTCGGGGACGAAAAGTTTTGAGTGGGGGAGAGTGTAACAACCCTACATTTTAGGCTTATTTTATTTTATATTTTATTTCTGTTAAATTGAATTTCCTGATTGAAAAACTTTATTTTAATTTGAAATTATTTTAAACTTGTTTTATTTAAAATATTTCATTTCTAAATATAAATTTTGATTGTTATGTAAATTATAGTTTCAAACTGGTAAAAATTGGATATTTTAATGTAAAGTGAAATTCTATTCAAACTTGTCAAACTTTGACTTTTAAACTTTAAATTTAAATATTTCAAATTCTTAAATTTTATCTTTTATTCTGAAAATAGATTTAATTCCATGAATACTGCTTTTCGTTTCGTTGAAAACGGACTTATATTGTAGAAGTTATGTAAGTTTCAATTTTGTGTATAAACTGTTTATTTTGCAATATTATTTATTTTAAATTGTATAAATTATATTTCTTTGTCATATTTTATTTCAATATGTGTTAATATGTTATTTTATGTATATTTTTATCTTTTAATAATTTTAAAGTGATGGTATAATTTTTCTAAAGTTTACTTGAATTTATTTCAATTTATAAAGCCTAGTTTCCATTTTTCTGCTATTTTCTTCATTAAAATTATATTTAATTTAAAATTTATTTATTTATTTCATGCATTCACTTTTATTTGCTGTGTTTTAATTTATTTATATTCATTTTTATATGTATTTAAATTAAAATAGATTTTTTTCAAAGTGTACTGAAGTTATTTCTAACTTTTAAAGCCTAGTTTGCATTTTTAAAGCCATTTTCTTAATTTAAATTCTATTTATTCAAAATTTAATTATTATTTTATATATTTATTTTTATTTCTGAGTTGTTATCTTTATTTCTCATTTTTTTTATGTATTTATAAATTACAAATATATATAAAAGAAATTAAAAAGGTTTGTGTCTCTTTAGTTGCTCTTGTCTCTTTGTTTTCCCGTCTCTTCATTTTCTCAACCTCCACCTTAAATTTTTTTGGCCGTACCTTTACTCCTTTCTTTCAGCTGCACTTCACATTATTTTTCACGTGAATTATCTTTCTCATCATCAAAAATTTCCGCCATCTTCATTGTGGAAAAGTTTGGGTAAAATTCTTCTTCTTCCACTTGCTTTTTCTATTGTTTTCTACTTGAATTTGCACTTGTTCTCATCTAGATTTGATTGGCTCCTCCTCCTCCAGCCCTTGGCCAACCTCCACCACCTGATGCTCCGACCAACTACCACCCTAGATCATCACCAACTCCAGGCCGAGCACCCCTATGGCATGCATCACCACAAAAACCCAAAAAATCCATCACTTACATGAAAGCCTAGACCTAGTTTTGCATCATCACCTTTACCCACCACTTGCCGCCACTTCCTCCACCACCACCACCTCTGACCTGACCTCCACCCTCTGCCACATCATCCACCACCATCTGGACATCATGCCTTACCCACATAGCCTCTGGTCGAGCCCATTCATAGCCTTGAAATGTTGATATTTGCCTTGTATTTGCCTTGTAGTGTAGATTTGTTGCACCTATACCTCTCTTCACCATCAAACCCATGCTAGGCCAACCCTATAGGGACCCAAACCAGACCTTAATTCATGCCTTTGCTGTGCTATTTCAGTCCATAACTGAAGTATGTGAAGTTGAGAATAAGTGCAAAACATTTGTCTTTGTTTTGGGCATTGATTTCTAACATTGTCTAGTGTTGAATTGTTTTGAAACTTATATAAATTGTATTATTTTGTATAAATGTATTCAAGGCTATTAGCTTTGGCTCTCCACTTTCAAGTTGTATTCGAGTTGTCGTGCCTTCATTGTGTTTGTGTTATGTGCCTTGGTTGTAATCTCCAGCTCAATACAGGTGAGTTATTCTCACCAGACAATATGTACCTATATAACTAGTAAATTGACACCCTGTGAATCTGTAGAAATATATTATCATGTTATATATGCTTATATTATTATCATATGATGTTCACACCTGTTATTACACCTGTTATATCATATGTTACTGTTATTTAATGTTATTATGTTATTTATATCTGTTATCACCATTGCAAGTTCCCTGTAGACTAGAATCACTATGGGTTGAAATGATACATACCCGAACGGACTTTAGAATAGGGAAAAATCGTTATGGGCTGAAATGATAGGCCTGAACGATTTTTATTTAATTTATTTTAACTTGGGATTGCGGGTTTGAAATGATAGAACCCGGATTTTTCTTTTTAACTGCGGATTGAAATGATACATATCCGTATCACTTGACCTAGGCTAGAAAATTTTATACAGGCCCGTGGTTATTTTATAAAGTGTTTTGAATATTTTTAAGTATTTTAAAAATATAAATTTATGAAATTTGATTTAAATAGATTTTGAAATATTTTGAAATATTTTGAACTAAAGAAATTATGATTTTTTTATGTGTTAAAAATGTAATTAATGAATGGTTTAACTGGATTTTTGAAATATAACTTAAGTTGGAAATTTGGAATTTTGGTTAAAAATGATATTTAAGTTATATAAATAAAATGGATATTAAATTTTATTTGGAAATGGTAAATATAATAATTTGATTAATTTGAATTTAAGTGATTTATTAAAGTATTATTGATTTTTCTATGAATTTAGGTGGTTAAATAAATGAATGTTTAAAAGTGATCTTTTAAAATATAATTTGACTTGGAAATGTGAAATTTGGTTTTAATTAAAGGTTTAAGTTAATTAAATGGAATTGGAAATTTAGTTAAATTTGTGAAATGGTAATTAAGCTCTAAATTTGATTTGACAGCATTTTGAAACGTATGTAAAAGATATTACAGCATATTGTAATTGCTGTAGTTGTTTAAATGAACTAAAGAGTTAATTTGGAATAAAGGCTATTATAGCACTTTGTAAGTGCTATAGTGGTTAAACTTAACATTTAAGTTTATTTTAATTTTAATGGAAATATATTACAGCATTTAAGTGCTGTCGTTTTGTTAAATGAACTATTTTAAACTATAACTTTACGTAGCATTTTGTAAGTGCTACGGAAACTATATTTTGTTGTTTTAATAAATTTTAATGAAAAATAATCTTTGGAAAATGATATAATTTTTGAAATAAAATGTTAAAAATGCTAAAGATAATGAAGAGACATTTAAATGGAAGAATTTGATTTTTATGTGAGTTTTAAAATGGTATTTAAATGAATTAAAATGAATGGTGTTTTGAATAATATTTTGATACTTTGAAATGGATTTGAAATGATATTTGATTTCTGATTTATCTAATTTATTTGATAAATGAAAATTTGAAGTATATGTTATTTAGTTTATTTAAATGATATTGGATTTATGACATGTGGGATATTTAAGCTTTGAAATTTTCTAAAGATTGAATATTGTATTTTGTGAATTAAACCTATATTTGAAATTTATAAGATTTGAAATGGTTTGTTAGTAAACTGAATTTGAGTTGAAAATGATGGTTTGAAATAAAAATTAAAATTTGGAATTTGGGTTTAATTTAATAAATTTGTAAATTTGTAGAATTAAAAGATGATTTCAAGTATATGTTTTCGAAATGTTGTGATTTTCAAAGTATAATGATTTCAAATGTTTTAGTTTCAAAAGAATTATAACTTTGAAAGTATAGACTATTTGAAAGGTGAATATATGTTTGAAATGGAAATGATATTGTTTTGGAATGGGTATAGTTTTGAAATAAAAATGATTTTTGGTTTCGAAGTATAACTATCAAAGATATGATATTTTGATATTAAGGTGATTTGAAATTGAAGTTTTGGAAGATATGATATTTGATATATTGAAATGATTTGAAAGGAAGTTTAAAGGATATGATATTTTGGAATATTGAAATGATTTGGAAATGATAAATCTTTTTTTTGATAAAGATATGGTTTGAAATGATATTTTATTTTGAAGTAAAGTATTGTTTTTAAAAGTTATAACCACGGGTTATAATAACGATTGGTTGGCAAAGAGACCGGGATCGGATATGGACATACTCTCTGTCTATACCGAAAACCACTTTGACAACCGTGTACGCGGTGGAGATTCCAGAATGAAGTAGGATGGTGGCGACGTTCTTAAGGTATGTTACGTGGACCCAACTCCCGTGAGTTGGCATAAGGTGGCTAAAACAGGAGCGATCTCGGACCAGTGAGGTAGCACCTCTTCTCGGACACATTTCTTCGATATTATACTCTTACTTGTGATTGATTAGATGGCCATCCTCCGATTTGGGAGTGTTGTTCGAGGTGGACGATAGTGGCTGCTATGCGCTCCATCAGTCCGTGTGCGTAATTGGTATATCTACCCTGACATTGCCTAGTTGTGCCGTGTCACCTACCATATCGAGCTTTACTACGATTATGATTTTAAGATCCGACCGCGTTAAGGTTCTCCATCCCCTTAACGCTATTTTCTATATGATTATACTTTACTTATTTAGACACTATTATAATATCGAATATTACTACATAGTAGATAGTTTAACGGATCCTTAGAGGATGGGCGGTCCCAAGCGTCTTCTAAGTTACTTGTACCTTTATTACAGTTCACTTGAGTTGGTTTACATTATATAAGTAAATATTGTCCTGACTCGAGTGTTTTGTGTTTTGCTTTACGCTCGGGTCAGCCTGAGTTATTCACAGATTTGGATTTCCACTCTCTTGGAGATTTGAATCGCTGGAGATTATCTGCTTGTCATGTCCTACCTATCTCAATTCCGTTGTTCTACTCAGCTTGTACTTGGTCATTATATTGAGACTTTTGTTGTATTCTATTTCTTCTGTTATATCTCATGTAACTCTGATATATTTATATAGTAGCTTCATGAACTACTATTTCTTTTACTTCCGCTGCATTATTTTACTCTGTGTCTGTGATCTGTGATTATATTTATTTACTGTATATTCTGAGATTTGCCAAATTTTAATTACAACGCGGTATTTTGAGCAATTCAACTCCGGCATGAGTGTCTACCTATACACTTATAATGGATGCGAATGGTTGAAAATATCGGGTCGTTACATCTTCACATTTGGAGCTCGCTTTCGCATTATATTGATTGTATATGCTGGCTAATATTAATAAAAGATAATATCTTGAATTACATACCGTATTTTTAAAATTTTCCTTACGGAATGCCTCATCCTTGAAGATGAGGTGTATATTTGTGATTATGTATATATATTGTAAAATTTTTCGATCAAGCCATGCAAACTAGACGTTGAAGAAATTTTCCGAAAATTTAAGGCATTGGAAAATTATTAAGAAATTTTAAAGAAACTTTTTGATAAATAAATTTGAAGTTTATATTATAACTTGGAATGATA
Source organism: Allium fistulosum (assembly GCA_030737815.1). Taxonomy (NCBI): domain Eukaryota; kingdom Viridiplantae; phylum Streptophyta; class Magnoliopsida; order Asparagales; family Amaryllidaceae; genus Allium; species Allium fistulosum. Next base: position 286,208,172 of record CM060907.1, on the reverse strand, counting down.
TTAGTTAGTAACTACGAATGAATTGAAGATTTAGAAAATATGATAACAAAAGTGTTAATAAATTAAATTTGGAAAGTTAAAGGCTTAAAAGAATTTGGTAATCTATTTCAACTAATTTGTTTTGAAAAGTTAATGGGTTTGGAGCATTTTTCTTACTTGTTAATTTTGAAGACAAAATTCTATTAATGGAAAAATAATGTAACGACCCATAATTTTTGTTATTTGAATTTAGAATATTTAATTGATTTTAAATGTTGAAAAGTTAATTTTATAAGTTGAATAAATTGAGTTTCAAACATAATGGTTGTTTGAATATTTGAAATTATTTAAATAATTAAATCTTGAATTTTATGTGAGTGAAAATGATCTCGGAAGTTGGTTTAAATACCATTTGGATAACAATGAAGATAGTAAACTTTTGAATTTAAATTTAAAAGTGATTAAACTTGTTTTATGATAATCGTTTTAAATAAAATGTGAAAATATCCTTTCGGGGCACTGTCTCGGATTTCGACGAACTAGTGTCATTGAATCTGTAATAGCGTATTATTGTATTTTAACGAATTGCGATCAGACGTATCGTTTGGGCATGCGAGCTCAAAACGCGTAGAAATTAATTCTAGGAAATTGAATTAATATAATATAATTGGGTTTGAAATGCTAGCTTCTGCATATGATCAAATTAGGCCTCGAGACTAGTTCCATTGTGTTTAAAATAGGGTTATTACATATAGAACGCTAGGCAGCACACCTTGTTTAGAGTTCGAGATTTTTGAGCGCTTCGAACAAGATATTATAATATGTATACATGCACACACACATACATATATACATACATATATATACATCAGCACATCTTATTTAGAGTTCGAGATTTTTGAGCTCTTAGAATAGGATATTATAATACACACACAGACACACATATGCATACACACACACACATACATACATACATACATACATACATACATACATATATATATATATTAACTATACTTTTCCCATACCGTATACACATACACGTATATGTGTGTGTGTGTGTGTGTAAATATGTGTGTGTGTGTGTATACACCGTACTTTTCCTATACCATATATACACACACACGTATATATGTGTGTGTGTGCATATGTAAATATGTGTGTGTACCATACTTTTCCCATACCCTAGCCCATACTAGACTATACTTCCATTGTAACAACCCGCATATTTGTTGATTTTATATTTAAATAATTTATTTAAATATTTTATCGTCAGTCGGATTATAGTCCGAAAAGCTACTTTTTGCAAACAGTCGAATTAGGACTCAAGACCACTTCCATTGAGTTCAAAATGCCGTTTGCGACCTTTTTGAGTATAAGCTTCGATATGTTTGGAGTAAGTTGATTTTTGCTACTTTTCCACTTAGAACTTTGGTTTGTGTTTCAGCCCATCAACCTTCTAATACCCAAACTGAACCCCTCTCCCTTCATTCACTTTCTTTGCCTAATACTTCCAGCTCTAAAGAGAATAATGGGGGAAAAGATTGGAAATTAGAATTCCCAAGCCCTAGTTTCTATTGCAAATCCAAGCTTTAGCTCCAAATTCCAAGAGAAGCTTAGGTAAGCATCCTCTTCTTCTTCTCCAACTCGTTCTCCTTTCAATTTTAGAAATTTCCTAAACCTAATTTAGGAAATGTTTCTCTTTTGAGCTTAGATTCAAGCTTGTTGAGTTGGAATTGAAGAGTGTTTGTCCTTGCCTTGCTCTATAGCTTCCTCTTCATTGTTTTTGTGTAAAAGGTGAGATTTTTATCTCACATCTTAATCTATATTTATCTTCGATTGTTAGGTATGAATTCCTAACACTATTTCTTGTGCAATTGCTTTTGGTTTGGATTTATTTGGTGAATATTCCAATTTTTAGTGTTTTGAGTTCAATTCTTTGAAAATCCTAACTTTGATGTTTTGATCATGTTTTTGGTGATGAATCGAAGAGCGTATATGGCCGAGTAGTCGATTGGCGTAAACCCTTAGTGCCGTTGCTCGACCGATTGAAATTTGGAAGGGATTGGCATTCATAAAATAGGCATGGGAGTGCTGGCAATAGGCTCCGGTCGACCGAACTCAGGGTCCGGTCGACCGACCTGCTTCCCAGGCACTTCCCTGCCTCTGTTTGGAATGCAGGTTACAGGCTCCGGTCGACCGACCTCAGGGTCCGGTCGACCGACCTGCTACCCGAGCACTTCTATCTCTGGTCCGGTCAACCGACTCAGGGAGTCCGGTTGACCGACCTGCTCCTATTTGCCAATTATGCCTATATTGCCTATTTTGTTTGAATTTCCAACTTTAATCGATTCGTGTTGTTTCCTATTTGTTGTTATCATTTCTTAAGACTTTGATGACTTCTCTTTCGGGATGGTACCTCGTTAGGTCGCTCGACCCTATCCCCCTTAGGTCGTTAGACCTCATTTTGTCTTCACTAGATCGAACCCCGTACTCCCCTTCGTAGGGGATCTTATCCGAAAAACAATCAACATAATTTCTACTATGATGGTTTTGGGATTGATTTCTTTGGACTTTTCTCACATCTTCGAACGTGAATTTATGCGATTCGATTTGCTTCAACAACCGTTTTGTGACTTGTCACTTTAAAAATATAAAGGTTTCAATACTAGTAGTAAATATCAAAACTCTTTTATCAAAACATTTTCAACTCTATCTTTAATACCAAACTCGTTATAAAACCGTTTTTCCAATCTATTAGTATATACAAACCTTTACCTCATTCGTATGAGAAAATATAATTAAACGACTTAGCAAAACAAGTGGTATGAAACGCTTGCGTTTACTTCGTCGGTTAATTTTTGGACTTGTTCGATTGAACCTCTTGTGACAATTTTCTAGTGAAGATCTACAGTTTGTTCGTAAATATTTAAGTTAAGCTAGTGGTTATGGGACATGAAGCTAAACTCATATATTTACTGGCTTAGTGTAATTGACACTTCCTAATGATCATGACGATCATTTTTATGATTTAGACTAGCAATTGTGCGATGTCTCTTTGTTTGCACGGTTAGACTAGACCTCATTGGTGTGATTTCGGTTCACACATATCTCTTTGGATATGAGGTTAGTCTAGACACCATTTGTGTGATTTCGGTTCACACATATCTCTTTGTTGCGAGGTTAGACTAGACACCATTTGTGTGATTTCGTTTCACACATATCTCTTTATTTTCAAGGTTAGTCTATACCTCACTGGTGTGATTTCGGTTCACACATATGGGGTAGCTCCCCATGGTCTTCGGACCGTCATGTGATAGGCCTCTTTCCCTTTTTATGTGTTTTTTTTCTGGATTTCTGGTGATGATTTCTGGAATTTGTGCTTCACCTATTTTCGTGATTTCTATTGATATGCTTTATCAGTTTTCACATTGGTGATTTAGTGTGTCATTGACTTGTTATGAATACGAGTTTTGGGTATGATGCCCTCTTTGGATCTTTGAGAAGATTCTTGTGATATTGGTTAATCTCTTGTTGATTTTCAATTTCATACTTATACTTATAGTAGTATACCATTATGGTTATTACATGTTCATGCCATGTCTTTTACTTTATACCATATCATCTGATATTTATAGCTAGACTGATCCGTTTATTATTTTCTTATAAATAATACTCGGGTCAGACCGAGATGTTTCAGGTGCTTTTGCTTGACTTCTCTCCAGGGATCTATTACTCTGACTTTTGGCTAACTACTTAGATTAGTAGATTTTGGTTGTATACATTTGAGATATAGACTCTATAATGTATACTTATTCTTTTGTGTAGCACATGTTGCTATTCTTTTGTATTATCGTGGATCTTTCTGACCACTACTCTGATGTACACTTTCATGTGTTATACTTATATTCATATCTTTTTCCGCCTTTGTGATATGGATGTTTGTGACTGATTTATGTTATGTTTATTTCTATGTATGTTTCCAAAGATTATATATAGCCACCGTGTGATAGCTTTGAGTTTGTATCGGTATGTTGGATTTCCTCCTTAAATGATATGCATTCTATTCTATCTGACATATCGGTGCTCGCACAAAGAAGTTACATGGATGGTCGCTCCTCAACAGCCTTATTCTCCGTGCTAATTGACAGCACTACATCATAGTGTTCTTGGTTAGCGTGGGTATAGAGGTGGGGCGTCACATCCATGTCTCAACCCCATACCTTCCCTTCTAATATATATTATCACGTTATATCAGAGAATCATTCAAAGATTTCAAATGATAAAGTTAGGGGTATGCCCTAGGGACATTTATGCAATTTGTTACATATATCTAACTCGTTGAACATTCTTGTTGTAAACATGAGTAATTTACCACAATAAAACAAATATATCATTTTAAATATTCCTAGTCAAGATGCATCGAGACTGGATATCGGTGTATCTGTTGAGACTAGAGTATGTAACTCTCTTCAAATGTTGGGCAATGTATTACTCATGACTGCTAGGGGCACCTAGAGGTTACATGCTGATAATTATTGGATAACTATGGAACGACTCACTCGATAGTTTTCTGTTAGTTAATATAACTAAGGTCAAATAGAATATATCAATGTGATTAATTTGCACAATTCTTTAAACTTGAGAATACAGTAGATCTTCAATGTAGAAGCTCCGCTTTAATTATAGTCAAATTATGGCATGACGTCCATCAAGTGACTATAGTCAGGTCGAGTGGAAGTAATGGAAGTGAAACACTATTCAAGAGAGGATTCGTCTACTCAGTTATATAGGGTTAGTATCATGGTTAGCTTAAGTCAATACAAAGTCAAAATCTCTAGCCAGAGTACTTCGGTCAATAATAATTGTTATTATTGAACCAAGGTCATTATGTTTCGATTTTAGAGTTGAATATGGATGATATTGGAATTTTGACCATAACCAAATTCAATAAGTCCAAAGTGATATAGTTTTGATGAAGAGAATTGGTGTAAATAATTGTCATAAAAGGGTAACGCCTAATAATGTGAAACTGGATTTTACCAAAGTTTAATAACCAAAAAATTTAGTCATAATGTCACATCACCTGCTAAGTGATGTGTAAACATTGACATTCGAATAATTCAATGTTGATCGCTGACTGAATATACACCTAAGTGTCACACAACCAAAATAATCAATTCTCTTTGGACCAAATGATTTAATTGATTTATCATAATTAATTAAATTAATTAATAATTATGAAATATTAATTATGAAATTTGAATATGATATGAGAAATAAATTTATTGCATATATTTATAATAGTTATAAATATATTGGTCGATATAAGATATCGATAAGAAATTGAGTTAAATATGACCGTATATATTTAATTTGGTTAATTGGGCTAACAACCCATGAAATTATGGAGTTGTAGGCGTTGGTTATGGCTAGGGATAGAGGTGGCTTGAAGAAATGGTCAGAGTTTGGGGATGTGTGGTTAAGATTTAATGGTTTGCTCTCTTATCTTACCATATAAATAAATAGTCTCAAAACCCTAATTTGTCAGAAATCTTTCTGTTCATTTTTGAGTCGCCATCCTCTTTCTTCTTTTGTGGCTGAAACCCTCCTCTAATTTAATCCTAAAATTCTCATATCAAATTAAAATCAAAACTAAAAGCTATTTGATAGTAATTGGTCGTAGATTCCAGATCAGCAATCCGAATAATCAAAACATTTAAAAAGAAGGAAATTGATTATTCAAGGTGGACTTTAGGGCATCTAAATTAGGTAACTTTCATTTTAATTTTTATTATATTATTGTGCTTTCATAATTTGTTAATCATATGAACATATGTGTATAATTAGATAACTGTTTGTTAGTTAGGTCAGATTTTTTTGCGTATTTATGTTGTCACAATGGAGATTGGATATATGTATAATAATTAAAGATTTGTTCCATGATTATGTTTCAGATCTGAAATTAAATATTAAAATTAACTTTAGTTTGAAATTTTTTATGTTTATACATATTGATCATATGTGTAAATCTTATATGTTATTCTTTTGTGTTAAATCTGCACATATAATTTGAATTAAGAGATATGTTTTATTATCTGTTGTATATATAGACCTGAATATTTGCAAGTATTTGTTTGTGTTTATTCTTAATTATAAGTGCTGGATTTATTTTTATATTTATATATTTTATAAATTTTAATATTTAATGATTATCTGAACCAATAAATTCATATATAATAATAAACGTTTCTTAACTTCAGTTTAATATTTTCTAAAATTCATCCTTCATGTCAAAAGCCTTCAGGAAAAATTTCATATTTTTTAAACTTAAAATGATAATTTTAAAACTAATTTTATTTCGGATCTAAAAATAATTAATAGAATAAAAATATCATTTCAATTTACAAAATTCTGGAAATTTTTCTTAAGACTCAAAATTTGTTATAGAAACCTTAGAAAAAACTTTAGATTTTTATAACTTAATTTTATAATTTTAGTACTTAATTTGATTTCGGATCTACAATAAATTATATATTTAAAATATTATTTTAATTGAAAATTTTCAGAAATTTTTCTTGACGCCAAACTGTGTTTCTAGATTTTCTAAAATTATAAAATTTATAACTTTATCATATGGTTATTTTATGATAATTTATTGTGGCTAAATCTGTTTTATTCAATATATTAAATATATATGTATATTAAATAATAAAATCTTTGGAATTCCCGATCTGGTATATTTTCTAATCGGTAATTGTAAATGAAAGGAATTTTTAATTTATATATATATATATATATATATATTGTTATTTATGGTTCAATATATTGTCATATAAATAAATAAATATTTTCTACAATATATTAATGGTAAAAGTAAATTTTATGCATGCATAATATATATATATATATATATATATATATAATTTTTCAAAATAATCACATGAAATTCATAGTTATATATTTACGCAAATATTTGACAACATACAATACATACCAAATGAGCTAATGTGTCTGTTGCGATGCAAATCCCAACATCTACATACGGGCATGTTATATCCTATACAGGTTGCTATGTTATACATGCACACACGTATATCTATGTATATCATACACACACACACAAATATATAAGCAAAACCAAAATTAAACATATCTCAAACTACTATTTGTAAATTTAAATAAAATACATGATTTTATTTAAATCAAATTTAGAAAAGTTTTAAATAAATTTAGACTTCATAGGCCCGTTAAAGATCCAAAATGGTAAAAAAATTGAAATTCATCCATTTCTTCTATTGCGGGCTGGTCCAATTCTTTCAATCGTATCAGAGCCCAATAGCCTATGCGGTCTAAATTAGTAATGTTAGGGCTAACTAATTAAGCTTGTGCACTTAGTATGGTGGCTAGAAAGGCGATGTCTAGGACTGGAATTGGGTAATCAAATACCTTGTCCTACCTGGTTACCTGCCTAGCCTGAAAGGTGATGTGAGCCCAAAGGTTGCCAAATAAAAAATGCCCAATTTGAATTGGGCCTTGGGCTAATTTTCAAAATAGTTATGAAAATTAAGACATGATTTTAAATTTTCAAGTTAAATTTAAAATAAAAACATGTTTATTATAAAAGGTTATAATATAACATAAATTTACAAAATGTTTGAAATTGTAATAAAAATTACAAAATGTTTGAAATTGTTAATTTCAAAATTTAAAATTTGTCAATAAGATTAATAAAATAAATTAATTAAACGAGTTAATTAATTAATACTTATATACGTGTATTATATATGTTGATATATGTTATGTTATTTTAAAATTTTAAGATTACATAAGTATACATGTATGTAAGATAAATTTTGAAACCGGTATAATTTAATTAAATTTGTTTAAATAAATAAATTAATTAAATAAAAAATATGCATATATAAGATATATGTGTTATACTATAAAGGTTGTAGTATACACTATAAAGGTTATAATAGATATGTCCAATATAAAAGTTGTATTGAAATACTAATTTATAATTAATTAAAAAGTTAATTAATTAAAATTAATTAAATAAGGTTTAATTAATAAAATATCATATATAAGACTATCATATAAGTAATATGAAGTATAAATGTTATATAACAATAAAACTTATGATATGAATGTATAAACTAAAGATGGAACATTAAAGAAACCTAAATACACTTAAGGAATAAATACATACGTAAATGTACGTATACTGTGATTTCTGTTGGGTCTGACACTTGAATAACGAGGATATTTCATAAGAAATACATTATTCCATAAGTCGATATCACTTAATATAATATACTAAAGATTATGAATCTTCAATATAATGTTATCCTCTACCGTATATATATATATATATATTAATAAATTACTTGCATACTCCTTAGTTGTTAAGCAAACTCAAGCTAGGGATGTTATGTGTAGTCTTATATATGATAACATTTATACTTATATATGCATATATAAATGCTCTCCTCAATTCTCCCCCGTCTCCTCCTTGTCCCCTCTCCCCTTCTCCAACAACTACGCCATCTGATCCTCCATCGTCCACCAACCCTCCCCCGATCTCATTCGTACCCAAGAAATACGCCTCCTTCCTTAGTGCTAAGCCCACCTCGTCTCATCCAACCTCTGGCACTTTTGTCAATGGCACTGATAAATCCAAGTCAGCTAGCCCAAAATTTCCTCACCCCTTTACCACCAAAACTAACCCAGAAAAAACATATGCACAAGTGGCTGCCCTCCCACCACTTATTCCCATCCCTCCGTGGCAGAAACATCGGCGTTCCTTGCCGTCCTTCGCTAACGTACGCTCCACAATTGACTTTTTGAAATCCAAAGGCCGATGTCTAAAATGCGCGGGAATTGGGCATCTGGCAAGAAACTGCAGAGACACAAAGATTTGTTATTATTGCAATCTTTTCGGCCACTCTCAATCTACTTGCCCCGAGAAAAACAAAGCCAGGTCATCCGCTTCGTTTCCTGTGCGAGCCTCTGCCACTTCAGCAAAAAACAAAACGTCACTTCACACATATCAGGACCCAACACCACATCATTATACTGCCAAGCCGAAAAGTACCCTCGCACCAATTAACATCCCAGAGTCTCCTCGTTCCCCACCCCATTCCCATACCAAAAATCCTTCTCATTCTTCTCACTCTGCTCCCACTCCAAAACAATTCTCAATGGACAACTCCTCTCTCTACCTCACAGCAACAGTTATTAACGGAATCTGGACGATAGAATCTCTACACCAAACCCTCTCAACCGCTCTTCAACACCATGATCTGCCCATATGGATCATAAGCAACAATAGCTTCGCCTTCTGCTGCCCTACCTATGCATCACTTGTCCTCGCTCTCCAGCTTCGAACCATTTCCAAACCAGGCGGTTCCGTCCTCATCCAACCCTGGTCAGACCCGGAGCCCTCCTCTGTAAGCCTTGAACCGGCCACTTGGGCAAGAATTCGTGGCTTCCCGGAACTCCTCCGGGACCGCCCAGACGCGGTGCGTTCCGCCCTGAACCCCTTAGGCCGCTTCATCGAATTTGATTGCTGTAACTGGGCAATGCTAGACCACCGGTATCTGTACGTCAAAATCCAATTTTTCGCTAGCATCGCAACCCCCTCAACCATTGTCGCTAACCTGAACAACCATGATTACCCTCTCTCAGTAGAAAGATGGGAACACGCGCATCCGAACCAAAACCCCGAATCGCTCCCAATAGGTATTGATCTAGAGGAGGCGTTCAGATGTTTCGACGAACATATCCCCATAGAGGATCTGAATACGGAAGATAGACTCGACGCCATGAACCTAGACCCAGATATCTTTGCACCCTTAGCTCCTCTTGACCCAACCCTATCCCGGCCGACTGACCCAGATGCCCCTATCCCGGCCGAACCCGTTGCCCCAAATCCACAAGAGAACTCCTTTGAAGTCATGGGACCCCTTGGTTGGGACAGCTGGCCGATTGTGGACCAGAATTGGAATCCCTATGCTGACCTAGACCTCTCCAATCCATGGCTCCTCCAATTTCCCCTTCACAACCACTCACCAGCTCCTCAAAACTCCGTTAGTCAGCTCGCCTTAATCCCCTCACCCCCTCTGCTGCCTCCAGTCAACCTTCATCCCACATGCAGCCAACCCTTGAATAACCAACTAGCCCTCATTCCCTCGGACGTTCGAGCAGCAACATCACCACCTCGGGTTGGACGAGACTCTCCATTGGTTACTCCTACGGCAGTCAGACGGAGCGCCAGACTACATAAAGCAGCGTCTCATCCGGGTAGTTTTTTCAAACCTGTAGTTTTTTCCTCTGCTAACAAAATTCTTAATAAAAAAATTGCACATTGCATGGGGGTGTACTTATGAGAAGAACACCTCTCAGCCATGCAAACACTCGAACAAGAGCGATTGTCCCCTTCCCAATGAAGATTATCACCTGGAATGTCAGGGGTTTAGGGGACCCCAGCAAAAGAATTTCCCTATATCTCACTCTGTCCCCACACAAATGCGATATTCTCTTCATCCAAGAATCAAAACTCATGGACCCCTCTCCTACCCAAATAAGGCAGCTAGGTGGGCCATATCTTACTGGGTGGGCCCACTCGAATGCTGTAGGCTCCAGTGGTAGTCTAATCACCCTCTGGAATGAATCAATTTGGTCTCACTGTCAAACCATCCTTCATCCCTCGGTCCTTCATGTTTCACTTTGCCACATCCCAACCAACACCATATACTTCTTCTCCAATATTTACGGCCCACAAAATTCGACCGACAGAAACACCCTGTGGAACAACTGTCTCACCTTTGCCACCCACCTCAATGGCCCCTGGTTATTAGGGGGAGATTTCAACACCACCAGAAATATCCAAGAAAGAAACTCCGGAAATATCTCTCAAGACTCTGATTCATTTAACTCCTTCATCAGCTCCGGTTCCGTAATTGACCCACCCATCAACAACAGACTTTATACCTGGTCAAATGGTAGATCCGACCCGTCACTTGCTAAACTTGACAGATTCCTTTTCAATGTCAATTGGGACGATCTGCACCCCCTTTCCATCATCTCTGGCCTTGCCTCGACTATTTCAGACCACTGCCCTCTAATCTTAGACTCGGACTCATCCTCCAACCTAAATCGTCCCTTCCGTTTTGAACGCCTATGGACTCTGGAACCATCTTTCGACAACTTCATTCAGCAAGCATGGTCTCAACCGATCGTGTTGAATTCTGCAACCGCCAGGGTTGTTTCCAAACTCCGCTCACTCAGAAAGATCATCAAACTTTGGGCCAAAAATATTTGGGGTTCCCTTCGTTCGCGCATTTCTTCCACCCAAGATGCTATCTTAGAACTCAACATCCTCGAAGAATCTCGACTCTTAACTTCAACCGAATACTCTCAACTGAAGGCACTTGAATCTGAGCTTGATAGACTCATCAAACAAGAGGAAATTGGTTGGAAACAAAGATCTAAAGCCAAATGGTTAGAGGAGGGAGACAGAAATACCTCCTTTTTCCATCGATTAGCCAATGGCAGACGTAGATTTATCAATATCACGGAGCTAGTTCACAACAATTCCAGCTACACCGAATTGCCTAACCACCTACGCCTCTTCACCGAATACTACCGAAATATCCTCGGCAAGCCATCCCCGGTGCTACCCCCTATTGATTGGAACCTCCTATACCCATCCTGTCCCCCAATTCCTATTGACCACCCATTTTCCGAAGAAGAAGTTTGGGCCGCGCTTAAGGACTTGTCGGACGATAAGGCCCCTGGCCCAGATGGTTTCGACCCACACTTTTTTAAACGGTATTGGGAAACCATCAAATTCGACTTGCTAGATATGTGCGAAGAATTCCAAGCAAATCCCTCCTCTGTTGCCCGCCTTAACTATGCCAACATCATCCTCCTCCCTAAATCCCCCGGCGCTAACACTTTGCCCGCCTTCAAACCAATCAGCCTCCTCAACACCACATTCAAAATCATCACAAAGGTTCTTGCCAATAGACTTCAGTCAGTCATCGACCCTCTGGTGGGGATGGAACAGTCCACATTCATACTAGGAAGAAACATTTTGGACTGTGCCGCCGCCACTCAGGAAGTTGTCTCCTACTGTCACAGAACTTCGACCACTGGTACTCTCCTAAAATTAGACTTCTCCAAAGCCTTCGACACGGTACACTGGGACTTCATCCTGGATCTAATGAAGCACAGGGGCTTTCTGCCAAAGTGGTGCGGTTGGATCGAAGGGATACTCAACACAAGCATTTCATCCATATCAATCAATGGCTCTTCGGGTGGTCACATCAAATCAACCAGGGGACTGAGGCAAGGGGACCCGCTCTCTCCCCTAATCTTTGTCTTGGTAGCGGATGTGTTCAATCAGATGATCAAACTAGCCTTGTCCAATGATTTATTTAAAGGTATCAAGCTTCAAAACTCAGACTTGTCTGTATCTAACCTTCAATTTGCAGATGATACGATCCTATTCGCTTCCACCGAGGCCAACCACATACATTGCCTCAAGGTTGCGCTGTATGTCTTTGAAACAATTTCTGGCCTATCCGTCAATTTTAACAAAAGTTCCGTCATCATGCTCGGCAACTCTGCACATCTTGGCCCACATATATCATCCCTGCTCAATTATAGTATAGCCCAATTCCCCATTTCATACCTTTCCATCCCCATCCGCCCCACCAATCTCCACCGTGCTGACTGGATCCCCCTCATTTCCAAAATTGAATCCCGACTCTCAACTTGGAAGGCAAACTCGTTATCTTCTGCAGGTCGCCTAGTCCTAGTCAAATCAGTCCTATCAGCTATCCCCTCATACTGGATGTCCTTCCTCACACTTCCTTCCTGGGTTATCAAGAAAATCGACTCAATCAGGCGCTCGTTTCTTTAGAACGGCGGCAATGCAAAAAGGCTAGTCAACTGGAAGATGGTATGTTTGCATCACAATCATGGGGGGTTAGGGATTACAGACCTTCGCACTTTCAATCAAGCGTTGTTGTCCAAATGGCTTTGGAGATTACTCACACCTGGAAACTTCATCTGGAAATCGTGGATTCTATGTCAGCATTACCATTCAAACCCTCATTTGGCGCTGCACCTTACCACCCGGTTCAGGCCATCCCCCTTCTGGTCCGGGGTCCTTCTAACCCTCCCTAGAGTCAAAGCACTTTTCTAGGTAAAAATCGAAAGAGGGAACAGATGCCTCTTCTGGCATGACACTTGGTATGGCCAACTGCCCCTTTCTAAGCTCCTACCCAATCTCTTCTCGCACACCACCCTCCCTTACGCATCAGTCGAAGAATTCCTCACACTTGGCCCCGAGCACCTTTGCCCCCCTTCCATCTTCGATGCATACTTGGTTCCCGAACTCCTCTTCACCACAAATATCCTCCTATCAATCCATCCCACCAACAATCAAGACCTCTTCTTCTGGGCCCTTGCACCTTCCAAGGGCTTCTCAGTCGCCTCATGTTATCAACACCTAATTCACCCCGGACGTCTCTTCTCCTTTCCCAGGATTTGGCATTGCAACCTTCCACCCCGCATAGCTTTTTTCCAATGGTGCCTAATTTATGGAAGAATTAATACCAAGGATAGACTCAACAGACTCAACATCCCCATTGACCCGTGTTGTGTCCTATGTTCAACACACGATGAATCAGTAACCCACCTTTTCTTCGAATGCGACTTCTCCTACTCAATTTGGGCTGCAACTAGTGCACATCTTTTGGGATTTATCCCCAGCGTGACCTCCTTTTTTGAATATTGGCAGTATAATCAACAGAATGCGCTGATAGATACTTTTATATCAATCTTTAGTTGGTGCATTTGGAAAGAAAGGAATGCACATGTGTTTGGGAAACCAGCACGACATTTTGGTGGAACCTGTAGAAGCATCACTCACTTTTTCTCCTCTCTAACAGGTCAAACATCCTCCGCGCCGTTCCGTCTGAGTCTCCCGCCTTGCAGCGTCCAACCAGCTGAATCTCAAGGTAGTACTAATGCTTCTCCAGAAAGGTAGTTATAATCTAGCGTGGGGCAGCACCAGTTAGCATGTAATGGACTATGATACTCTAGCACGATAATTGTATTTTGTTGCTTCGTACCTATTTTTTTGGCCATCGATCGGGCTTGTCGATCGACCTCTTACCTACTTTATAATATACCTATTTAATCGGCTGTGTAGTTTCACGCTACACACCCGTCTCTCTCAAAAAAAACTATATGTATTTGTTAAGCAAACTCAAGGTACATATACTATACTTAGGCTGTCGTGAAGTGGTAGGTATGAGTGAATAATCTCTTTCGATTTTATGTTAGGAGTTGTATGTGATACAATTGATAAGGAGTTATCCGTCGTTTGTGGGGCTATGATTTGTTGAGAAAACTTAACGTCAGAATACCAAGACAGACGAGTCCTATCACCCACTACTGAAGTCGAAAGACTTCTATGTTTTATATTATGGTTTGGAGAAACATAAAAGATTATGAGAGCCTTATTAGAAAAATGAAATGGTAACATTTAACCTTTCTAATATTATAAGAACATATGCTAAATAATGTTATAATTATCTACAATGATAAATTTGTGTATTTAATGTGATTGATAAATGTTTATCAATTAATATATACAAACGAACTGAATTGAAAGTCAACAAATGGAAATATAATACCCACCATCAAATCCTGTTGCATGTTAAAGTTTCAACAGCCATGCAAGTGCCTAATTTTACAACTACGGGATACATTTGTGGGTTGGTCATTTATGCATTTATTTGGTCAGGACCATGTATTGCATTCTAGTTTCAAACTCTAAAAGAAATACAAGGCTATGGATATTTGATCCATGTACAATTGCATATAAATGTTATATGGTGAATGGTCAAAGTTTGTAATGTATAATATTTCGATGAAATTAGTTCATCCGAAAAACCGAATAAACCTTCGCGCGAGATTGAGTATTCAATCTAATTGATTATAAAGAGATCATATTGTGTTAGTGTAACACAAGACCAAAAACTACAAGATAGATATAAGAACTCGATCGATGAAATGTCATTTT
Organism: Allium fistulosum; assembly: GCA_030737815.1. Classification (NCBI taxonomy): domain Eukaryota; kingdom Viridiplantae; phylum Streptophyta; class Magnoliopsida; order Asparagales; family Amaryllidaceae; genus Allium; species Allium fistulosum. The sequence continues at coordinate 286,193,090 of CM060907.1, read as the reverse complement.
GTTCGGTTTACGTAAAGTGCAACATATTTAATGTCCTTAAATGCTAAGGATAGTCGAATGCGCTTTTGTAAAGAGTTTGTTATGATATTGTAGTAAGGTTTTCTTTTGAATAGTTTGACCATTTTAAAGGAAAATTAATGTATAGCAATAGATGTAATTTAAGGTACGGTTGGAATGAAGAGAATGAATACTCACTTCTGCTTCATAGAGAAACATTGGAAATATGAACTGTAATAAATAATTGACACTTAATATTGGAATAAGAAATATGATTTCTATTCCAAAATATATTTTTATATAGAAAATAGTATTCTATGAGATTTATTTCTTTGAGCTTAAGATATTTGATCAACGAACTTTCCACTGTAAATATTTGTAGTATATGAAATAAACAAATTGTATTAAGTGAATGACAGACCACCAAATTTAGTACGTTGTTATAGTAATGGTGGAAATAGTGGGAGCTCCCATATAGCACTTATTAATTGCATTGTAGTACGAAAATTGTTTTCGTAAAACTTACCATACATTATTTATAAAATAATGATTATTTTTCAATATTGACTGAAAAAATAGACATAACTATATTTCAACATGAATATTATGAATATTCTTTGTGAAACAAAACTATAATGTGGTAATTTTTTTAACAAAAGTAATGCGTTGGAAAATACAAAAGTATCTAATATTATTTATAGTTGTTTTGGAATTATAGACTAAGCTGTAGTTTTGAGAAATAGTTTTATTGTATGATTTTGAATCATATGATACTTGTTAATTATATCTCAAACAATAAAGGGTTATGCACCCATTTAGTGGGAGTATCATAAGAATGATGAACTCTTCGGATTGATACATATAGATGCATGCAGTCGTAAATCTATAAATACCAATAAAGGTTCCATGTACTTCGTCATATTCACCGATAAGTTATTGTCGACATGGAAAAGTGTATTTGATACACATGTAGTATGTCTATGGTAAATTTATAGAATATGAAATAGAAGTAAATAAAATAACATGCAATAGAAATGATTTGATTTGATTGAATGAGTGAGCATATTCGAAAATGTTCCGAACGTACCTAAATGAATAAAGATTCAATCTCAAAATTACTCCTCCATGTGATACATAATGATGCATCGCTATGGAATAATCGAACTTTGTTGGACAATGTATGATTAATTATGAGTGGAGTTGAGTTAGTTTCTTTCTATAAGGTAATGTACTTAAGAGTAGTACACAAGGTTAATATTATTTCATCTGAATAATAGTTTATAAAATTTTACAAGATAAGGGTTTATAAGAAACTCCAACATATCCTAGGTCAAGGAATTTTGTGCAAGTTGAAAGATTGCATGTAATAATTGTTCATGGGGGATCTTTTATGAATCTCCCCAAAAGGATTTTGAAAAGACTATCATTGGATGACATATTCATGTTTCGAACATAATTTTTGTTAACTAAAACTAAATTAGTTTTATAAATAAATAAATTCATAAAACGTTTATGAATACCTATTCTATTGCACCGAGAAACAATTGTTGTTTCAAGATATACCAACTTCATTGTGAAGAAATTTCATTGAAGAATTATTGGTAGTAAAATAGAATTTGATATGATCCATGGATATAACTAATTATATGAGATGAGATGAAATTAACTAACCTAAATGAACACATAGCATTAGAATGTCCAATAAGTATTCTCGCACATAGAAAAAAAACTATGAGTTTCTTATTAATATCAAAAATATATAATCCTAGATTGTTTAATTAAACCATTGAGAGTGTTGACTCTATATGGTATGCTGTGAAAATCCAAAAGAATTCCAGGTATGCTATCAAAATATCGATTTTTATGGTCGTAACTATAGGGATATGATCTGTCGACCTCGGCTGTGTCTTTTTGAGTAAAAATAATGCAGTTGGAATTAAATGAGCAACGTTGATAAGAATAATATCGCAAATTTCAATTGTTGAAATCAGCATAATAGATTTGGTATTCAACATGCTCAAGTTAATTTGGATTTACTCGCAAAATTATCACTTGATAAGACTTAGTGTTTTGGTACATATGTATTGAAATAGAAAATTCTAAACAACAATTTTTTTTTGAAAAGCAATGGGCTAAGGGAGCCCTGCCCAATTTATTCATATACATCAAAATTGTATAAAATGAATTACATGAAGATACTAACATTCATCAAGAAAAAAACAGAAAAATGGACCAGATTTCATACCAAAACAAAAAAAACATAACTCAGCAATTATCAACTCCTAAATCACTTCAGCCTTCCAACTCTTCTGCCAATCTTCTTATGCATTAGACTGAATAAAACATTAGCATTCTCCATTTTCTGATCAAAAATCCTTCTATTTCGTTCATTCCAAATTTCATAAACAAAAGTTTTTAAAATGATCAACAGAATCTCAGTCTTTGAACACTTCCATCTTGTAGCCTTGAAGATATTATACCATTCTATTCTAGAGTTTTTCACTGGTCTATAAAAATTTCCATTAGCAAGTAATCTACTCCATAATTCAAAAGTAAATTTGCATTCGAAAAATAGATGAGTATTTGATTCAGGATAGGTATGACAGAAAACACAGTCCTCATTATTTAGTATGCCAAGCTTAGTCAATTTCTGCTTAGAGTTAATAGCATTTGCCATGATTTTCCAAAGAAGAAGATTTTCTTTAGCAGGAGAATTGCTCGTCCAAATTCTTGATGCCCATGGGAAAGTTTCCGTGTTTACATTATATAACAAAGCTTTGTATACAGTAGATATAGCATGCTTCTTCCCCTTTATAGTCCAAAGAACTTTTAAATTTGAAGAATTCAGTGGTAAAGATGATAAATTTTTCCATAAATCTCTGACTGGTTTAGAACTACAATAAGGTAGGTCAATTGAGCCATCACTGATATAAGAATTGACCTTAGCATTTAATGGAATTCCAGACTGAAGTTGCAAAGGATAAGGAAGAATTTCCTGAATTCTCAAACCAGCCTTGGCCTAAGGAGATGTCCAGAAGTTTAAATCATTATTAACAAGTGGGTTGCATTGTATAATAGGCAGAAATGTAGATCTTAACTTCAGAATATTTCGCCAACTCCAGCTGCATAAGTTTGGAATACTGATAGTCCAGAAATCTTTGCCTTTTAATAAGTTTTTTAAAATCCATTATGTCTAGAGATCCTGATTTTTAGATAAAATTTTGTCATAGTATAAAGACATAGCAGCAATATTCCATAATCTAATATTTGTTATACCCAGACCACCCTTGTTATTAGGCAGTTGAATCATCTTAAAAGAGATAGGAATTAACTTTTTTGAGAATGGGTCACCATGCCATAAAAATCTGCTCAGAGCACTGTTTATCATTGATACAAGTTTACATGGGAGAATGTAGTGTCTCATCCAATAATTGACCATAGCAGTAGCAATACTTTGCACAATAACTAGTCTCCCTGCTTGTGAAAGCTTTGTATTAGGCCAAATTAATAACTTCTCAGTAATTTTTTCATAAAGTGGCAAACAATCTGAAGTTGTGATTCTTGCAGTGATGATAGGTAGACCAAGATATCTTTCAATATGTTGCATTTCACCAAGACCAGAAAATGATATAATTTCATTCTTTAAATCATCACCAAACCAGTGATTGTGTAGAATTTATCCAGAACCTTAATTATAGTGGAGATATTTGATATAGTTGGCTTTGTAAAAATGACAAGATCATCAGCAAATAAAAGATGAGTAATTTGTGGATCTTTACATTTTGGATGCAACTCAATCTTCCTGTTATTTACTTGCTCATTTATCAAAGAATTAAGTACCTCCATTACAGTAATGAACAAATATGCAGAGATCGGGTCACCTTGCCTAACACCTTGAGTTCCTTTGAAAAATCCTCTGGTACATCCATTCCTAATTATTGAATAATGAGTTGAAGAAATACAAGTGAATATCCATGCAAGCATTGGCTTTGGAAAGTTCATCCGAGAGAGAATTGCTATAATAGAGCACCAAGATACTGAATCAAAAGCTTTTTGAATATCAAGTTTGATCATACATCTAGGAGAAATACACCCAATACCGTAACCTCTTGTAAGCTCTTGTGTAAGTAAGATATTATCACCAATATTTCTAGAAGGAAGGTAAGCAACTTGGTTGTTGGATATAACTGAAGGCAGAACATCTTGTATCCTATTTGCTATAATCTTGGAAATAATTTTATACAGTACATTGCAACGGGAGATAGGTCTAAAATAAGTAACACTTCTTGCATTTGGGCATTTTGGAACAAGGGCTACATTAGTTGCATTTATTCCAATAGGCAATTAATTGTGAGAAAAGAAGTAGAGAATTGCTCTGTTGACATCGTCCTTAATTATTTTCCAAGTATGTTGAAAGAAAAAAGCACTGAAACCATCTGGACCACCACTACTATCAGGCTTTAAGGAAAAGACTGCCATCTTAACCTCCTCAGGTAAAACTTCTCGAATTATTTCACTTGCCTGTTCAGTACTCAAATAAGAAAGCTTCATAGAAAACAGAGGTGAAAGGTTTGGGATCATTGGATATGGGTTGGCAAGTATAGCAGAGAAGTAGTCAATAAAAGCTTCAGTGATAGAATCATCATTCTCGTGTAATACTCCATTCCTATCATAAATACTCATAATTCTTCCTTTGCATTGTTTAATCTTGATAGAGTTATGGTAAAATTTTGTATTCCTATCACCTTGCTTATCAATAGTCTCATGAAGTATTTCTTTTTTCATCAATGCTTCAAACTCTAAAGCTTCAAGTAGTTCTTTTGACAAAACCGCTTCTTGACTAGCCAAAGATGTATTCAAATTATCATTCTGTAATTGCTGTTGAATAACAAATAATTTCTCCCTAATACCATCAGAGATTTTAGAACCCTTCCCAAAATTTTCTTTAGCCCAGATTTTAAGGTTTCCTTTTAACTTCTGCAGCTTTGTATTAAGAATATAAAGAGGATTGCCAAATGTATTTTCCTGCCAAACCTGCATCACAATGCTTAGAAAATCATTATGATTAGTCCAAATTTTATAAAATTTAAAAGATGGATTCCTGCATATTGCCTTCTCCCCCAAGATAAAATAATAGGAGAATGATCAGAAATTGAGGGATTTAGGAATTTGCAATAGAGATTTGGCCATAGATTAATTGAGTGGATATTATAAAATGCATGATCAAGTTTGCAATAAGTTCTAGGACCAAGTTTACTTTTATTATTCCAAGTAATCACTGCTCCAGTAGATGGTATATGAGTAAGAGATGATTTTATCAAAGTTTGATTTAGAGGAGAAATATCTTTTAAAGAGAGAGGGATTCCTCCCATTGTTTGATCAGATGAGTACATACAATTAAAATCACCAAGAACAATCCAAGGTAAATTAGAGTGAGAAAGAGAAATGAGATTAGAAAGAAAGGATAGTCTTTTATCAAGATTGTTTTGTGCATAAACAAAAGTAATCAGAAAAGGACAATTTGAAGAAAATGGAATAGCACTGAAATGAATAAATTGATCATCCTCCTGCAACTTTGTCAATTTCAAAACATTTGAATTCCATAAAACCAATAATCTACCATATGGAGCACTTTGTAAATTATCTTCATGAGCCCAAACAGGAGCAATATTCTTACAATCTAAATCAATTTGCAGTTTATTTAACTTTGTTTCACTGATAACAATGAGTTGTAGTTTCTGATCTTTAATTAATTGCTTTACTTCAGCTTGTTTTGATGCTAGATGCCCTTCTCTTATGTTCCAATATGCTATGTTATTGCTTAACATCATAAATGATTGGGTGAAATGATATTAGAAGGGTGCTTCCTTGTATGCCTTAAGCCACTTGTCTGAGAGGAAGAGACCTTAAATGATACTGATTCATTATTCTTTCTTTGCTGAATTTCTCCTATTTATAGTTTTTGCCATTGTTTAGATCTTCTGATATTTCATGGAATGAGACTTTCTTCTTACCTTTTTTACCTTTTTTTACCTTTTTTATTAGATATAATTTGTTCCTCAATAGAATCATTTGAACAACATGGAGGAGGTAAAATCAAATGATTGGGAGGAGAAATATTGATATAAGGGGAGGTTTGTGCAGAGGAGACATCATTGTTCATAGGTTCCTTGTTGATATCCTTAATGAGATTTGAACTAGTATCTAAGCTTTCAGAATGTTCCAGTGATTCAGAAGGTAAAGAAGGATTCTTTAGTACAGAATTATTATCAGCTATGAAATCTTTAACAAAGGAACAATCTTCAGATATTGCTTTATCAATTTTTGCATCAGTGAAACTATTTATTTGCTTGTTTCCAGATTGTGAGGAAGAGATTCCTTTTTCAATTATTAATTCATTATTAAAAGCTCCTTCATCAAAATTAGATAAAATCTGAAAAGAGTTAGTAGTAACAATATTTTCCTTAATACCCAATTCCACATTGCTATCAGCTTCTTTTTGTATATTCCGATTTTGATCCAAATTCCTCACTACATCATCTGATATTTGATTACCAGGACCTTTATTCAAATTATTATTATCTTTAAGAGTACCTTGAACTAAATCCTTTCTTCTCTGCACATTATCTTTCAAATTACCTTGTTCCATACATTCCTTATATTCATTTTTCCCATTGTCACCAAAAACACCACTGGTTTGCATATCCAAACTTTTCACCTTATTGTTACCTGAACAGTATAGAGTTTCATGACCAAATACTTTGCATTTACTACAGATTTTAGGCTTCCCGTCATATTCAACTTTAACATATGGACAACAATCACCTAAACCATCAATTGCAATAAATTCATGGAGCTCTTGATCAGGTGACACCTCAATCAATGCTTTAGCATACTTAAATCTAGACAATCTTTCAGTACTTTCATTAAGACAAATCAGCTTTCCCACATGACATGCTAACCAATTGATACCAATTAATGTCCAAGCAATCAAAGGAACTCTATAGAAATGAACCCACACTGGCACCTTTTTAACTTGCTCTTGAAAATATCCATATGAAGGGTCCCATGTTGTAATAATGAACATCTTACCTTTAATAAAGATAGGTTCAGATTGCAATATTTTCATCCTGTCAAGATCATTCGAGAAATTAAAGAAGAAATTCTCATTATCAGATTTGATATAAACTTCACCTTTTAAACACCAAATACTTCTCAAATGCTTTGAAACAGTTAAGTAAGAGAGTGGACCATCCAAGAAAAAACCAACTAAATGATCAGCCCAGTATTTAATTCCTTTATTTCTAACTTCATCAGGTAGGGCATTCGGAAACCCATCCTTCTTAATGTCAAAATGCCTAGGAACAAAAACTCCAGCATTTCTAGGATTTTTCTTGAACAAGGAAGTCCACTTTAAATCCGAATCAGATAACCTTGAATGATGATCCTGCTTCAAATCTGGATTCACATTAACAGCCAAAGGTGGAAATTGCCTATCAAGATTCAGAGATGATTGGTTTATAGAATTCAAACAAGAATCAAAATCAGACAAAGAAGAAGGAGGGATAAAAGAAGAAGAATCAGAAGGTGGAGGAGGGACTAGAGAGGAGGAAAGATTAAAAGCAGAAGGAGGGAGAGGATTCAATGAAGAGGAATGAGGAGGAGAATGGATCGAGGAAGAGTGAGAAGGAATCGAAAAAGTGAAAGAAGGGATCGGTGAAGTGAGAGAAGGGTTCGGGGAAGTGAGAGAAGGGATCGAAGAAGTGTGAGAAGGGATCGAGGAAGAAAGAGAGGTAGGGGGAGAGGGAAACGGGGAAGGAGAAGGAGGAGAAGAGGATGCCGCCATTATTTCTAAACAACAATTTAGAATAAGCTGTTTACACATACTAACCAAAAATGTCTCAAAGGCAATGGGAGCGATATCAAGTTTGTGAGTCTTTAGATATGATCCAAGGAATGATACGAAAGTATCATTTTATGAGCATCATGATTGTAGAAGTATTTTGATAGAAATATCAAATAGTTTGATTTTAATCAAAATGCAGAGAAAGCGTGTATTTATAAGAAAGAACATTAAGAGGCACGTTGATATTTCTAAACTATAAGAAAACAATAAGTTGTTGACTTTAATGATGTACTTATGTTAAGATCAACCTTAGTTGCTTTAATATTCAACATTGGATTAATAAATGATGACTTTTATAGTAAGTTAAAAGATGTCAGGAATGTCCCAAATGATATGCAAGGACACCTTATTAAAATATTTAGTACGGAACATATAGATTGATTCCTTTGCATTGGAAATAGAAATTATCATACATGTTATGTTATCTGTGATATCATGATTTGTTTATGTATTTGATACATTAAGCAAATATCAACTCCAAATTGATATCACTTAATGGTAATTTGAAGTGTTCTCATGTATTATGAAATACTAGAGGATTATTTGCAGAAACAAAAACACCTTACGAAGGACTGCTCGGATTCAAACTTCATAACTGATGCTGGCTATAATATGTCAATAATAAATTTAAGCTAAGAATTTTTAAATTGGAAATGTTCCAAATGAAAGATCACGGCTGATTCAATGAAAAGGCTAAGTACATCTCCTTGAATATTGCCAAAATAAAAATAATGTATACAAAATATGGGTGCACAAATTTATAAACGAGCTGATTCCAAATGTTAAGAATCTCATAACGTTGTTATATGATAACAATGTCATGATATAGTTCATAGTAGAACTTAGAGCTCACTAGAGGTCGAGAGACATACTCTTAATTGTTCCACATGACAAAGCAGTTTATCACGTCGAAGAGAGTTAATTGGCAAAGTAGATAATTAAAACATAATAGTATATCCGTTCATAAAGGGACTGACCTAATTAGTTTTGTGAAAACTGATTGGAGAAGTTGGAATAAAGTTCCATAATTGACCCCTAGTGCAAGTGGGAGATTGATAGAGTTAGGGGTATGCCCTAGGGGCAATTATGTAATTTGTTACATATATCTAACTCATTGAACAATCTTGTTCATAATAAAGGTGTTTCTTTCTATTATATACTTGATATAATGTGGTTATATTAATTAATTAATTTAATTAAAAGTATATTTTATAGAAAAACCATAAATGGCATATTTTGCGATAGTAGTTACAAAGTGTTGCAACTGTGAATAATTTATCACAATAAAACAAATATACCATTTTAATGTTCCTAGTCAAGATGCATCGAAACTGGATATCTGAGTATTTGTTGAGACTAAAGTGTGTAACGCTCTCCAAATATTGGGCAGTGTATTACTCATGACTGTTGGGGCACCTAGAGGTTACGTACTGATAATTATTGAATAACTATGGAATGACTCACTCGATAGGTTTTTGTTGGTTAATATAACTACGGCTAAATAGAAAATATTGATGTGATTAATTTACAGTTATTTTAACTTGAGAATACAGTAGATCTTCAATGTGGAAGCTCCACTTTAATTATAGTCAAATTATGGCACGACGTCCATGAAGTGACTATAGTCGGGTCGAGTGGAAGTATTGGAAGTGAAACACTATTCAAGAGAGGATTTGTTTCCTCAATTAAATGGGGTTAGTATCACGGTCAACTTAAGTCAACACAAAGTTAAAATCTCTGGCCAGAGTAGTTCGGTTAATACTAGTTGTTATTATTGAACCAAGGTCTTTGTGTTTGGATTACAGAGTTGAATATGGATGATATTGGAATTTTGACCATAACCAAATTCAATAAGTCCAAAGTGATAAAGTTTTGACGAAGAGAATTGGCGTAAATAATCGTCACAAAAGGGTAACACTCAATAAAGTGAAACTGGATTTTACCAAAGTTCAATAAGCGATAAATTTGTCCATAATGTCACACCACTTGCTAAGTGACGTGTGAACGTTGACATTCGAATAGTTCAATGTTGATCGCGGACCATATTAACACCCAACAGTTAGACAACCAAAATAATTAATTCTCTTTAGACTAAATGATTTAATTGATTTATAGTGGTTATAAATTAATTAATATTTATGAAATATTTATTATGAAATTTGAATATGATGTGAGAAATAAATTTATTGCATATATTTATAATAGTTGTAAATATATTGGTCGATATAAGATACCGATAAGAAATTGAGGTAAATATGATTGCACTTATTTAATTTAGGTTAAATGGGCTAACAACCCATGAATTATGGAGTTGTAGGCATTGTTTATGGCTAGGGTTAGAGGTGGCTTGAACAAATGGTTAGGGTTTGGAAATGTGCGGTTAAGATCTAATGGTTTGCTCTCTTATCTTACAATATAAATAAACGGTCTCAAAACCCTAATTTATCAGAAATCTTTATGTTCATTTTTGAGTCATCGCCACCCTCTTTCTTCTTTCATGGCTGAAACCCTCCTCTAATTCCATCCTAAAATTCTCATATCAAATTCAAATCAAAACTTGTAATTTTAAATGAAAAGAAATTTTAATTTATATATATATATATATATTTGTTGTTATTTATGGTTCAATATGTTGTCATATAAATAAGTAAATATTTTCTACAATATTTTCATGATAAAAGTAAATTTTATGCATACATAAAATAGTACACACACACACACACACACACACACACATATATATATATATATATAATTTTTCAAAATAATCACATGAAATTCATAGTTATAGATTTATGCACATATTTGACAGCATAAAATACATACAAAATGAGCTAATGTGTCTGTTGCAATGCAAATCCCAACATCTATATACGGGCATGTTATTCCCTACATAGATTGCTATGTTACAGATGCACACACGTATATATATGTATATGATACATACACAAACACACACACACACACAAATATATAAGCAAAACCAAAATTAATCAAATCTCAAACTACTATTTGTAAATTTAAATAAAATATATGATTTTCTTTAAATCAAATTTATAAAGTTCTAAATAAATTTAGACTTCATAGGCCCGTTAAAGATCCCAAATGGTAAAAAAATTGAAATTCATCCATTTCTTCCGTTGCGGGCTGGACCAGTTCTTTCAATGGTATCAGAGCCCAATAGCCTATGCGGTCTAAATTAGTAATGTTAGGGCTAACTAATTAAGATTGTGTACTTAGTATGGTGTCTAGAAAGGCGATGTCTAGGATTGGAATTGGGTAATCAAGTACCTTGTCCTACCTGGTTACCTGCCTAGCTTGAAAGGTGATGTAAGCCCAAAGGTTGCCAAATAGAAAATGCCCAATTTGAATTAGGCCTTGGGCTAATTTTCAAAATGGTTCTGAAAATTAAGACATGATTTTAAATTTACAAGTTAAATTTAAAATAAAAACATGTTTATTATAAAGGTTATAATATAACATAAATTTTCAAAATGTTTGAAAATGTAATGAAATTTTCAAAATGTTTGAAATTGTTAATTTCAAAATTTAAAATTTGTAATAAAGTAAATTAATTAAATGAGCTAATTAATTAATACTTATATACGTGTATTATATATGTTGATATATGTTATGTTATTTTAAAGCGTTAAGATTACTTAAGTATACATGTGTCCAACTAGGAAAATGCCATGCGTTTTCATCCTCATTGAATGCCCATCTTGATTTGGACCACTCAAGGAGTTTTCAGGCCACACGTCCAACTAAGAAAATGTCGGTGAGGATGTGTCGAGTACATTCAACGGTTGGATTTGGCTAATTCAACTCGAGTTGGTGGCATATGGCGGCATTTTTTCCATGATTGTAATTTGTAATTAACCCTCCAATGATTGTAATTAACCCTCCAATGATTGTAATTTAGGAAGAGAATTAATTTATTTAGTTTGTGAAATCTTATAAATGGTATAAATTTTTCATACGAGGTCGAATTTGAATGCGACAAGTTGCATTGCGATCGTATTAGCGAATACTATGTAATGGAGTTGGTTTGGCAACAAATAGAGCTTGTAGAATTTTATGCTGAACTAGAACGTCATTTGAATTCAGACAGAACCAGAATGTGCTAGCAACAACTAGAATTTCTGTGAGTTAAATTCACCTTTTTGGTTAACCAGTATATTATATGGTTGATAAAAATTATTGATTGGATGTTTGGAAGATTTACCGTTTATTAGTTGGTTTGGTTTTATTCCCGCCCCTAGAGCGGATGACCTTTTATATATACATACCTAGTAGTAGATGATCCATATTATATAGTTATATATTGTTTGCAATGCTGGGAGAACAGGTTGGAGGGATCCAACATAATTCCACCATTATTGATTTTTATTTATATATATATATGTGTTGGTGTGTGTGTATAAAAGCTGTGATGCAGGGGAATAGGTTGGAGGTATTCAATAGGATTCCGCCCCATCGTTAAAATGTTTTCAATAATATTCCTGTCTTATGAATTTTTGAAAATCAAACTTGTTTGTTGACACTATGGATTATGGCATTGTTATATACTCAAACATAAACCCTGTAGTAATAGGAATTCAATATCATCATTGGTTAAGCGTTTTGTGGCTATTGGCCTCAAAGGAATATTATTATATTTAATATTATTTTAAAGATTATTTATATTATATTTAATATTTTTTTAAAAGTTACTTTGTTATACTTTATATCGTTTTAAAAGTTATCTATTTATATTTAATATTGCTTTAAGGTTATTTATCAATATTTTAATATATTAAAAAAGTTGATTATTTGAATTATTGAAACGGTTTGAAATTAATATTAGTGATTTATTGTTAATGTTTTGGAAATTAATTATTACTATTTATAATAATGGTAAAGGTTAATTATTATTGTTTATTTAATAGTGTTTTGAAATTATTAAATATTTCTTTTAAGATGTTTTAAAGTTAAATATCATTTCTTTAAAATGTTTATTGCTAATAATTATTATTATATAATAGTGTTATGAAGGAAATGATTTTTATTTATTTATAAAGGTGTTTATTTAAAAATACAAATTTAAGACTAATAGCTACCAAATGCTCAACCAATATTGATATTGATATTTTATCACTACAGGGTTTAAGTTGAACATATAATAATGTCATAATCAATAGAGCCAACAATCAGGTTTATTATCCAATAATTCATACGATAGGAATATTATTGGAGTTAAAATCAACAGTGGCAAGGAATCCTGTTCGATCCCTCCAACTTGTCCTTCTCCATCATAGCTTATATATTTCAGCACATATATGTAAATAAAATCAACATTGATGAGCAATCCTGTTGGATCCCTCCAACCTGTCCCTTTATCACAAACAGTATATAATCATATAATATGGGTCATCCACTACTAGGCAGGTGTATATAAAAGGTCATGTGCTCCAGGGGTGGGAATAAAACCAAACCTACTGATAAAACGGTATATTATCCAAACATTCATTCAACGATTTTTATTAACTATATAATATCACTGATTAACCAAAATGATGAATAGTTGGGTTATAAGTTAGACAGTGGAAACATGGGTAGGGTAATGGCTGAGTAGATGGGGTAGGAGTATAAAGTGATGTGGCATTATATTTTATCCAAAATATCTAGTTTTACACACTCGAAAATTTTGAACTACCAACGTGGCGTGCCGCCTGACGTTCTATACTAAATACCTTTATTCTAAACACAATAGAAGTAGTCTCGAGACTTAATTTGATTATTACATAAAAGAGCTTTTCAAACCAGTTATATTATATTAATTTCTATAATTAGTTTCAAAGCATTTTGAGTTCGCACGACTAAACGATACATCCAGTAGCCCCAAAATTCGACGACATAAAATAACTCACTATTTCAGATCCAACGAAACTGGTTTCATCAAAATTCGAGATAGTGCCCCGAAAGGCTATTTTTACAAGTTAATGAATTATTATAAAACATGTTTGATTGCTTTCAAATTCATATTCAAAAGTTCCCTATCTTCACTCTTATCAAAACACAATTCAACTCAACCGAAATCATAATCATTCATATAAAATTCAAGATTTAATTTTTAAACAATTCCAAATTTTTAAATAGCCATTATATTTAAAATTCAAATCTATTATAACTTATAATAATTTTCAATATTTAAATCCAATTAAGTTTTCCAAATTCGAATGACTGAAATTCTGGTTCATTACATTTTTGCCTCCAATAACCGATGAATGGAGTCGGCTATATTTGTATTCAGGTTGAACATTGAATCTCATAATCCTCAGTTTATCATTAAATCTATTATTGCTATTATTGCAATCATATATAAGTAAGCTTCATCTTATATTTTTGAAGGTAACACACAATGCTAACACATGTCTTCTTTGGAAAATCTAGCTACATATAACCTAATAAAGCAAGAAGTATTACCAAACATAAAAACAAAAAAAATAAAAAGATAAGGCCCTTAATCCAAGTACTACAAAAATGCGAAAGGGTCGTCATTTAAAAAACATATATGCTTATGATTCTATTAAAACTACAAAGAAATAAATAAAAATACATAATGTATAATATACGGTAACAGAGTTAGGGGTATGTTGTAAGTGTAGTTATATAGTTTGTTACATATATCTAACTTGATAATTAATATTGTTTGAAATAAGAGGTATTCTCTTCCTAGTATATATGTAACGATCCGTAAATTTTAACTGTTTTAATAACGTAATTAGTTGAAATTTTGTGAAATTTTAAACGATAAATATTTGAAATAAAAATTTGATATTTGGAATGCGTCTAATTAATCATAGCAACTGGTAAATTTTCATCTGATAATTTGGAAGTTATTTTCTAGTATAATTTTATTCCAATTTATATCAGTTAAAATTGATGATACTAAAATGTTTTCCAAACCTGAATATTTTTACATAGAAAAATTCTAATTCATCTGCTGACTAAGACATCATTTTTCGTTTTTCCAAATTCGGACTTCTCTAGCTCCGTCGATCTTATTTTTCTGCGTTTTTGCTGCATTTTCCGCTAGTAGAAAATTCGAATTTTTATAATTCAATCATACCACTGATATCTGTATACCGTTTTGATCGTCTCGTCGTGCTGATCTCAACAGTGTATTCATTTGTGTACTTCGGAAATCCGGTACGCAATGAAAATGGCGAAACGATTTATCATACCGGTATCCTTTTTAACTCTTTGATTGCTGTCCGATTCAAATTTTGAAACGGCCACCTGCTTTTAATAATTTCCTCGATTTTACGCGTGACCTTTCATTTATTGTGCGTTTCTCCCGTTGCATTACTTCATAAGTTTGTCTCTTGGGCTGCTCAATTTTCGCTCAAACGTTTGCTTGACTTTCGGTCCTCTTCCACCTTTCACGTTCACTTTTATTTACTGCTCTTCGCCTCTTCCCTTCTTTATTTCTTCCTTCCCCCTAAGATTTTTTTCTTCCTCCAATACTGCTCTGCACCTCT
This sequence comes from Allium fistulosum, assembly GCA_030737815.1. Classification (NCBI taxonomy): domain Eukaryota; kingdom Viridiplantae; phylum Streptophyta; class Magnoliopsida; order Asparagales; family Amaryllidaceae; genus Allium; species Allium fistulosum. The sequence goes on along the minus strand of CM060907.1, from coordinate 286,177,664 downwards.
TCTCTTCTTTATTTCTTCCTTCCTCCTAAATTTCTTTCTTCCTCCAATACCACTTACCTAGTCAAGCCTCGCTCCTCCATACTGCAACCATAGCCGTGAGCAGTGCCTTGCTATGACCCACCATTACCTTGCCGTGATCAAACATCATGGTCGAGCTTCCTTTGAACATCACCTTGCTTCCATTGACAGGCCGTGACCGTTGCATCCCACTACCGAGCCCTGTCTTGACGAAATACATCACCAACATGCCTCCGCCTGACCACTTCCGCCTCTTTCCTTGTAACAACCCGCATATTTGTCGATTTTATATTTAATTATTTTATTTAAATATTTTATCGTTAATCGGATTTTTGTCCGAAAAGCTACTTTTTGCATACGGTTAAATTAGGACTCGAGACCACTCCTATTGAGTTCAAAATGACGTTTGCGATCTTTTTGAGTGTAAACTTCGATATGTTTGGAGATAGTGAAATTTTCGTCACTTTTTGCTTTGAGCTTTGGTATGGGGCTAAACCCTTCATTAACTCAGCCCAACCCCCTTCCTCTCTTCACAACTTCATTCTTCATTTCTAAAACATCAAAGCTTCTTCAAAAATGGTGGAGGGAATGGGAAATTAAAACTCCAAAGCTTTAATCTTCATTGCTAATCCAACATCTTCTCCGAATTCAAGTGAAGACATTGATTCAAGCTTGTTGTTGCCCTTGTTTTGCTTCAAGCTTCTTCTTCATTGGTTTTTGGTGCAAAGGTGAGATTTTTATCTCACATCCTTGCCTATAACTATCTTGGACTGTTGGGGATGAATTCCTATCACTTTAGCATGTATATTTGCTTTTGGTTTGGATTGGATTGGCGAAAAACTCCAAATTTTAGTGTTTTGGTGAATTTCCTGGAGTTAGGTCATTCTGCCTCGGAACTGGCCTGTTCACATCTAGGTCGCTGGCTGTTAGGTCGTAGGTCGCTGGACCTTAAGTCGCTCTAGCGTGGATCTGGACTTAGGTCGCTTGCTCCTTAATTCACTGGGTCGTTCGAGTATGAAGAGACTCACCTGCATTTAGCTCGCTAACCCTTAGGTCGTTCGGCAACTTTAGGTCGTTCGGCAATAACTGGGTTGCTAGGTCACACGTGTTAGTTCGTTAACCACTTTAGGTCGCTCGACCTTACCAACTTGTTAGGTCGCGTACCATGTTAAGTCGCGTACCACCTTAGGTCGCGTACCACTTAGGTCGCACCATTAGGTCGCCTGACCTTAATTCCTTTTAGGTCGTAAGACCTTGTTTCCCTTAGGTCGTAAGGCCTTAAGTCGCGCCACATTAGGTTGCGTGCCACATAGGTCGTAGACCCTTAGGTCGCTCGGCCACACTGAGTCGCTTGGGTTGATAGGCCGCTCAGCCTCCACCCCTTAGGTCGCGAGCTTAGGTCGTTCACCCCCCTAAGTCGCAACCCATTAGGTCGTTTGACCTGCTCTCCCTTAGGTCGCTTGTCCTTGATTTCTTTAGGTCGTTAGACCTTAATTTCTTTAGGTCGCATGACCCCTTAAATTGCTCGACCACTGGGTCATAGTACGTTAGGTCGCATGGCTTTGTTAAGGCGTTAGGTCGCTCGCATTTTTTGCACTTAGGTCGTTTGACCTATATTTCACTAGGTCGCTCGACCTGTTCTTCTGCTAGGTCGTACGACATTCTACCCTTAGGTCGTTTGACCTATTTGACTTAAAGTCGTTGCACTTTAATTCGACCACCTTAGGTCGCAAGTATATTTCTACTATGATGGTTTTGGAACTGATTTCCTTGGACTTTACTCACGTCTTCGAATGTGAAATTTTGTGATTCGATTTGTTTCAACAATCGTTTTGTGACTTGTCACTTTAAAAATGTGAAGGCTTCAATACTAGTAGTGAATATTAAAACTCTTTCATCAAAGTGATTTCAACACTATTTTACTACAAAGCTCTTTTTCTCAAACTGTTTTCCAATCTACTAGTATATACAAGCCTTTACCTCACTCGGATGAGAAATCTAATTAAACGGCTTAGTAAAACGAGTGGTATGAAACGCTTGCATTCACTTCGTCGGTTAATTCTTGGACTTGTTCGATTGAACCTTTTTGTGACAATTTTCTAGTGAAGATTCACAACTTGTTCGTAAATATTTAAGTTAAGCAAGTGGTTATGGGACATGAAGCTAAACTCATATATTTACTAGCTTGGTGTGATTGACACTTCTTGATGATCATGACGATCATTTTTGTGATTTGATTTAGACTAGCAATTGTGCGATGTCTCTTTGTCTACGAGGGAGACTAAACCCCGTTTGTGTGATGTTTCACCATCACATATGTGGGGTAGCGCCCCACGGTCTTCGGACCATTCTTGTGGAGTTTCGGCTCAAAATTAATGGTTAGCTACCATGAGATAGCGTCTCGTCTTGTGTTACACGTGTTGGTGAGTTTTCATACTCCCGTTTTGTGATAGGCCTCCCCCTTCTTGTGATTTCTGGATTTCTTGTGATGATTTCTAGAATTTTGTGCTTCACCAATTTTCGTGATTTCCATTGATAAGTTTTATCAATTTTTGTGCATTGGTGAATTTGTGTGTCATTGACTTGTTATGAATACAAGTTTAGGGTATGATGCCCTATTTTATCTTTGAGAAGATTCTTGTGATATTGATTAATCTCTTGTTGATTATCATTTACATACTTATAGTAGTATGTCGTTATGGTTGTTATCTGTTCATGCCATATCATTTATTCTATACCATATCATCTGATATTTATAGCTAGACTGATCCATTTATTATTTTCTTATAAATAATAATCGGGTCAGACCGAGATGTTACAGGTGCTTCTGCTGTATTTCTCTTCTGGATTATTCTGACTTTTGGCTAACTACTTAGATTAGTAGTTTTTGGATGTACACATTTGAGATATAGACTCTATGTAGTGTACTTATTCTTTTGTATAGCACGTGTTGCTATTCTTTTGTATTATCGTGGATCTTTCTGACCACTACTCTGATGTATACTTTCATGTGTTATATATATATTCATATCTTTTTCCGCCTTTGTGATATGGATGTCTGTGACTGATTTATGTTATGTTTATTTCTATGTTTGTTTCCAAAGATTATTTATTGCCACTGTGTGATAGTTTTGGGTTTGTATCGGTATGTCGGACTTCCTCCTTAAATGAAGTTCATTCTATACTTTCTGACATATCGGTGCTCGCTCAAAGAAGTTACATGGATGGTTGCTCCTCATCAGCCTTATTCTCCGGGCTAGTTGACAACATTACACCGTAGTGTTCTTGGCTAGCGTGGGTATAGAGGTGGGGCATCACATTCCTCCTCCACAACTTCGGCCAATCAAACGCAGCAGTCGTCTCTACCACGGCCATGGCAGTAACCGCGCCACGTCTCTACAACCCTCCACCGAGCCTCTGCCTCATCTTCCAGAACCCGACCCAAACGCACGTCGGCCTTACTCCACCTTCCAGCCGCTGTTAGTACTTTCTCCCCCTTGTGTGTTCGGCTTCACTGATCTCGCTTCGGCCATGAGTATTGATGTGTGAGTATATATATATATACATATATATTAAGTTATTTTGTAGGTGTCAGATATATATTTGCGCATGCAAGTTTTGTCAATGTTTTAATTTTATGTTCTGTTGACCATTATTTTATATATATATATATATTATTTGTATAAGCGGTTTGTCTAGTCATTTAACATTGTTGAGAAAAGATGTGTATATATATATATACTGAATAGCAGTATTCATGGTTATATAGATATCTCTATACAGATCTTGTTTTATTTTAGTTAAAAAGGGTATGCTATTATCTGAAACAGTTACAATATCTAAAATAGGTAATGTTGTATACATAAGCACTAATATTACAGAGTCTATGTTTTGGTCATGTTCTATTAAGATTTTATATGTTTACGTATGCATACTTATTTCTAATATATATATATATATATGTTAGTATATCATATAAAATATACAAATGTTAGTTTATATACTTATACTAGTATTGATTGGCTTTAGACTATATATATTATTTTTATACTAGACAAGTTTAGACATCGGGTTAGTTAATATAATTTACATATTAAATGGTTACAGTATTTATTATATATATATTTCAAGTATATAACCAACAATTGAGTTTATGTAAGTTATATAGTTTATGAAGGGTGTAATTGTATAAATATAATATGTGTAGTAAAGGAAGTGAGTTATTCGAGTATCTTATTATTTCAACAGAAAAAAATTTGCAAAGTTATTGCTGTTTTATTATTTAGCTAAGCAAGCTTTTATATCTTTGTAATACTGTCTTATTCGCATGTTAAAAAAAATTAGCTTTCCAGTTGCAGGATGGAACGGCTTTACATTCAGTGTTATATATATATATTCAATTTTGAAATGTTTTGATATAATATATTATACATATACGTTAATTCATGTAAACTATGCAAGTTAGAGGTATATATATATATATCAAATATACATAGATTATGCATCTGTTGGTTTTCTTATACATATATATTTACATCTTTGCGGGTGAGTACTGTATGCGTATGTTTTGTTTTTACGGTACTGTTATATTTGTATTATACCAAAAGCATGCTATATTAAATTTCATTGATTATTTTAAATCTTATATGTATGTGGGTTATAAATATATATCTGTTAATATAATAGTATATATTATTAAAGGCTGTTGTATATAGGAATTTGGTTTGCATATATATATATATATATATATGTTATTTTATCTTAAAGTTAAATTATTGATTTGAAAATAAATATGTATGTTTTAATTTGATATGTGTAAAAAAATTATAAATATAGTTATATGCAAGTTTTAAAATATTGATTTTTAACAAACTAATAATAATATAATATTTTATATATTTTGTTTCAGTCTATCAAACAGATTCTGATTTGATTTCGTCTATTCCTATTGATCAGCTTGTCCGTCGAACTCGAGTCCATCATGCTTTGCTTTGAAATTCGTGCTTGGAATCGTAACTCACTCTATCGTCAAATATCTCTAGCCTCGAAAGGTGAGCAATCACCCACGATTAATTTTCTTTTATTTATTAAATTTGATTTCAACTGAAACGACAATTGAAATATGCTGATGTTAGTTATTTACACTGTTATATATATGCTATTACCTGTATCAGTTCACCTGTGACATCTGACACCATTATCTGCCAATTGAAATATGCTGATGTTAGTTATTTACACTGTTATATATATGCTATTACCTGTATCGGTTCAACTGTAACATCTGACACCATTATCTGTTATTTATATTGATGATATATACCTGTTATATTATTATCATATCTGTTATCACTCTGCAAGTTCCCTGTTAGTATAGAATCACTATGGGTTGAAATGATACATACCCGAATAGACTTTAGAATAGGAGAAAATCGTTATGGGTTAAAATGATAAACCCAAGCGATTTTCAATTGAATTGAATTTGGGATTACGGGTTGAAATGATATATATATACCCGTATATACTTAAATTGCGGATTGAAATTATAAATATCCGTATCACTTGACCATAGGATAGAAAATTATATACAAACACCGTTGATCTAAATATAAATAATTTGAAATGATTTTTATGGTTTTGGAAAGATATATATATGGTTTTAATTGATATTGAAATTATTCTTATCAATAAGTTTAAATTAAAGTGGATTTAAAATTTATTCGGAATTGATTAATTAAGTATTGTCTTTAAATATATCGATTTGAAATTTATTGAATTTGAAGATTTAAGAATAAGTTTTATAACGTGGTTTTGATTTAAGATGATTTAAAGGAATAATTCAAGTTTAAATAAATTGAAGGAATATTAAATGATTTGAAATTGGATTGTATTTAAATGATATTGTATTTATTAAGTGAACATTTCAAAGCTAAATAATATCTAAGTGAATTCGATATATATATATAAGATTTTCAAATTTAGTTTTGAAATGTTGAATATTTAAAGCTTTGATATATATTGAAATTGAAATGGATTATTTTGTGGTTCAAATATATATTTGAAATTGATAATTTGAAATGGTCTATTTAGAAACTGAATCGAATTGAAATTGATGATTTGAGATTTGATTAAATTTGAATTTTGGAATCCGAGTTGAGTTGAATCGATTTGTGGAATTTGAGGAAACTATTTTATTATATAAAGTATTTTAAATTATATTTAAACTATTTTATATTATTTTATAAACTATTTTTAATATAAAATATTTTAAATATACTAATTATTTTAATATAAATTGTTTTAACTTGTAACTATTTTATATAAATTATTTTATTTTGTAAACTATTTTATTTTATATACTATTATTAATATCTAAACTGTTTGAAGGAAAGTGTTTTGATTCCAAAGCATTATGATTTCTAAATTTTGATTTCCAAAGAATTATGATTTCCAAAGCAATTGATTTAAAAAGTGTTATAACTTTGAAGTACTAAGATTTGAAATGGAAATGATATCGTATTTGGTTTTTGAAATGGAAGTGATATCGTATTTGGTTTTGAAATGTCAATGATATTTTGGTTTTGAAATATAAACTATTTTGAAAGTTTATTAAATGACCAATCGGTGTAATAATTACGTAGTCATTGAAGAGTCCGGGATCGGTTAGGGACATACTCTCTGTCCAAACCGAAAACCACTTTAATAACTATTATACGCGGAGTGTGATCCAGAATGAAGTGGTTGGAATGATGACGCTGCTGGATTTGAAGAAAGAGAACGATAATGGATAGCCTTGACACTTGTGTCAAATTGGAAATGACTTAAACAGGAGCCGTGCCGGGCCAGTGAGGTTAGCTACCTCTAGCGGACACAGTTATTCGTAAACTACTCATTACTTGTTTTTGATTGGTGCGCACCCTTGATTTGGGAGTGTTGTTTCGCGGTGTTGCGATCGTTGCGGCGATGCGTTCTCACCAGTCCGGATCAGGCAAACGGTAGTTTCACTACCTTGGGTATTGCCTCATGTGCCTTGTCATACTTGTATCCCTATACGCGACCACTACGATTTGTTTTGTGTTATACCTATGGAGTACTCCCTGATAGCCCACTAGTTTACGGTGGAGTTTACAGTGCTGTATAGACTATGATGCTTATATAAAATGTGTTAAGGGGGATAATGGTAACGCCTTAACGCTATTTTGATATTTTATATTACTGATAGGCATTATCTACTTAGCGTACACTACTACATAGTAGATAGTTTAACGGATCCTTAGAGGATGGTTATCCCAAACATCCTTTGAGTTACTTGTATTTCATTTGTTATTTCCCTTGAATTGGATTTATTGATATAAGAATGTTAATCCTGACTCGAGTGTTTTGTGTTTTGCTTTATGCTCGGGTCAGACTGAGTGTACCAGTATTCGAGGCTCACCTTTGGATTTGGAGCTTCGCTTGGAGATCCAGCTATCTATCCAGCTTTCAGATATTCAGTTGATTCCAGTGATGTATTCTGATCTTGTATTTGACTATTGTATTCGAGACTTCTGTTGTATCTTGTTTAACTCTGTTATATATATACATAGTAGCTTCATGAACTACTATTCTTTTGTTTCCGTTGCATTATTGTTATATTACTCTGTGTCAGTGATCTGTGATTTTTTTATTTACTGTATATGCTGAGTTTTTCCAAATTTAAATTAACAATCTGAAATTTTGAGCAATTCAAATCCGACATGTATGGATGCGAATGGTTGAAAATTTCAGGTCGTTACAGTTGGTATCAGAGCTCTGGTTTTAGGCAAAACTCAGCATATAGAGTAAATTCAATTACAGAATCACGTTCGTTCGAGCTTGAATTCCTTCTTCTTCGATTCGGTTTCCTTTGAATTTTGGAACGTTCCTCTCAGTTCCAAAATTCATCCTTGTCTCCTTATTCGTATTCTTCTGATTCTGGAGCATCCCATAGCTCCACTTAATGATTTGTAAAGGGGTGAAACTCCTTTACAACAGCATTGATTCACCGACGATTTCCATATCCTCGGTTTAGATGCTGACGTCTCTTGCTATACCCGAACCGTTCTCTGGTAGACGATCAGGGTAATTTCTCTTGAGATCGAATGTCGATTTGCCTTAGAATTCTACATCGATCCTATTCTTGAAGTCACGGTTGACCCGGTTAAGGTCGCCCGCGATTAATATCAGTATATCCGTCTTTATCTTTTGTTACTTAACCATCTCATCTTCGTTTCGAACCTATCTTCGAATTAGAATTCTCTTTGGTTAGTGTCCACTTGAATTTGAATCTCTATCTTTGTTTTGAAGTCCATATTTTGAATCATCGAGCGAGGAAGTGTATTTGTGAATTAATATAAAAATGTTTTATATTGTGTTGTTTGAGTTGTTGATGTTGACTTGGGTTTCCGATCGATTAGTCTGATCAACGCTATCGATAGGATTTCCAAAACACTTGAACATAGCAAACTGACACAATATTGTTTTCAAATTGGTAAATTTAATTAAGTTTGTATGATTATATTATATATGTAAGTATGAATTTTCTGTAACTAAACTGTTAATAAATTGATTGTTGAAATGATAATATTTGATTTTCATTTATTATTTTGTAAACTATTGACTATTTCAACATCCAGATTTGAAAGTTTAAATGAATTCAAATTAAAATTTGAGAATTTAATTTCCGATGACTTTAAACTTTGGTTTTACAATGTATATTATTTAAAATATTTTCAAATAGAAATCATTTCAAAGAATTTAAAATGTTTAAATCAGTGCTCTCCTATTTTGTCGCTGGAAAATAATCTCGATGATGACGGTCGCATCATCGACATTCATTTTCGAGTTTCGAAGTGGAGAGACCATTCTGTAGCTTTGCTACACTTTTGTTTTGAAAATTAAATTGATTTAAATTTCTAAAGTATGTCTTGATTTATAATATATATTGGCATATGATTATTTTGATATATGTAAAATATATAAACATATTTATCTCTAAATTGTTTGAAGATAATCGGAAATTTAATTCTTAAATCTTCTTAAAGAATGATTTCAATTATAAATGAAACCAAAATTTTGAATTAATATTTAAACTTGAGAGAATTGAATTAGAAATTTACCTGTATAATACTCAATCGCATTCAAACTAACTTACCTAAATTGCTCAAAAAGTTAACTATGTAATTGGATAGTATACAATATAAATTGTCTTTATAAATAAAATTTGAGTGCATATAAAAATATTATACACTTAATTTTAATTATAAAATGTTAATAGAGATAAATAGAATAATAAGTTAATAGAATAATAAATGAGATAATTAAAATAAATTCTGTTTTGAGGGAATTAATAAATTTGAAACTAAATCAATTGAATGAAATATCTTTAATTTAAAATTTTAATATTGAATATTAATTAATTTAAATTGAAATTTATATGGTTGTTTCTATTCTCCTACCTCCTTCCTTTTCGGGGACGAAAAGTTTTGAGTGGGGGAGAGTGTAACGACCCGTAAATTTTAACTGTTTTAATAACGTAATTTGTTGAAATTTTGTGAAATTTTAAACGATAAAATTTTGAAATAAAAATTTGATATTTGGAATGCGTCTAATTAATCATAGCAACTGGTAAATTTTCATCAGATAATTTGGAAGTTATTTTCTAGTGTAATTTTATTCCAATTTATATCAGTTAAAATTGATGATACTAAAATGTTTTCCAAACCTGAATATTTTTACATAGAAAAATTCTAATTCATCTGCTGACTAAGACGTCATTTTTCATTTTTCCAAATTCGGACTTCTTTAGCTCCGTCGATCTTATTTTTCTGCGTTTTTGTTGCATTTTCCGCTAGTAGAAAATTCGAATTTTTATAATTCAATCATACCACTGATATTTGTATACCATTTTGATCGTCTCGTCGTGCTGATCTCAACAGTGTATTCATATGTGTACTTCGAAAATCCGGTACGCAATGAAAATGGCGAAACGATTTATCATATCGGTATCCTTTTTAACTCTTTGATTGTTGTCCGATTCAAATTTTGAAACGGCCACCTGCTTTTAATAATTTCCTCGATTTTACGCGTGACCTTTCAATTATTGTGCGTTTCCCCCGTTGCATTACTTCATAAGTTTGTCTCTTGGGCTGCTTAATTTTCGCTCAAACGTTTGCTTGACTTTCGGTCCCCTTCCACCTTTCACGTTCACTTTTATTTACTGCTCTTCGCCTCTTCCCTTCTTTATTTCTTCCTTCTCCCTAAGATTTTTTTTCTTCCTCCAATACCGATCCGCACCTCTTCTCTTCTTTATTTCTTCCTTCCTCCTAAATTTCTTTCTTCCTCCAATACCACTTACCTAGTCAAGCCTCGCTCCTCCATACTGCAACCATAACCGTGAGCAGTGCCTTGCTATGACCCACGATTACCTTGTCGTGATCAAACATCATGGCCGAGCTTCCTTTGAACATCACCTTGCTTCCATTGACAGGCCGTGACCGTTGCATCCCGCTGCCGAGCCCTATCTTGACGAAATACATCACCAACATGCCTCCGCCTGGCCACTTCCGCCTCTTTCCTCCTCCACAACTTCTGCCAATCAAACGCAGCAGTCGTCTCTACCACGACCATGGTAGTAACCGCGCCACATCACTACAACCCTCCACCGAGCCTCTGCCTCATCGTCCAGAAGCCAACCCAAACGCACGTCGGCCTTACTCCACCTTCCAGCCGCTGTTAGTACTTTCTCCCCCTTGTGTGTTCGGCTTCACTGATCTCGCTTCGGCCATGAGTATTGATGTGTGAGTTTATATATACATATATATTAAGTTATTTTGTAGGTGTCAGATATATATTTGCGCATGCAAGTTTTGTCAATGTTTTAATTTTATGTTCCATTGACCATTATTTTATATATGTATATACACACACTATTTGTATACCTTCCAGCCGTTGTTAGTACTTTCTCCCCCTTGTGTGTTCGGCTTCACTGATTTCGCTTCGGCCATGAGTATTGATGTGTGAGTTTATATATACATATATAAAAACTAACATTTGTATAAGCGGTTTGTCTGGTCATTTAACATTGCTGAGAAAAGATGTATATATATATATATATATATACTGAATAGCATTATTCATGGTTATATAGATATCTCTATACAGATCTTGTTTTATTTTAGTTAAAAAGGGTATGTTATTATCTGAAACAGTAACAATATATAAAATAGGTAATGTTGTATACATAAGCACTGATATTACAGAGTCTATGTTTTGGTCATGTTCTATTAAGCTTTTATATGTTTACGTATGCATACTTATTTCTAATATATATATATATAAATATATGTTAGTATATCATATAAAATATACAAATGTTAGTTTATATACTTATACTAGTATTGACTGGCTTTAGATTATATATATTATTTTTTATACTAGACAAGTTTAGACATCGGGTTAGTTAATATAATATATATATTAAATGGGTATAGTATTTATTATATATATATTTCAAGTATATAACCAACAATTGAGTTTATGTAAGTTATATAGTTTATGAAGGGTGTAATTGTATAAATATAATATGTGTAGTAAAGGAAGTGAGTTATTCGAGTATCTTATTATTTCAACAGAAAAAAATTTGCAAAGTTATTGCTGTTTTATTATTTAGCTAAGCAAGCTTATATATCTTTGTAATACTGTCTTATTCGCATGTTAAAAAAAATTAGCTTTCCAGTTGCAGGATTGAACGGCTTTACATTAAGTGTTATATATATATATATTCGATTTTGAAATGTTTTGATATAATATATTATACATATACGTTAATTCATGTAAACTATGCAAGTTAGAGGTATATATATCAGATATACATAGATTATGCATCTGTTGGTTTTCTTATACATATATATTTACATCTTTGCGGGTGAGTACTGTATGCGTATGTTTTGTTTTTACGGTACTGTTATATTTGTATTATACCAAAAGCATGCTATATTAAATTTCATTGATTATTTTAAATCTTATATGTATGTGTGTTATAAACATATATCTGGACTTAGGTCGCTTGCTCCTTAATTCACTGGGTCATTCGAGTATGAAGAGACTTACCTGCATTTAGCTCGCTAACCCTTAGGTCGTTCGGCAACTTTAGGTCGTTCGGGAATAACTGGGTTGCTAGGTCGCACGTGTTAGTTCGTTAACCACTTTAGGTCGCTCGACCTTACCAACTTGTTAGGTCGCGTACCATGTTAGGTCGCGTACCACCTTAGGTCGCGTACCACTTAGGTCGCACCATTAGGTCGCCTGACCTTAATTCCTTTTAGGTCGTAAGACCTTGTTTCCCTTAGGTCGTAAGGCCTTAGGTCGTGCCACATTAGGTTGCGCGCCACATAGGTCGTAGACCCTTAGGTCGCTCGGCCACACTGAGTCGCTTGGGTTGATAGGCCGCTCAGCCTCCACCCCTTAGGTCGCGAGCTTAGGTCGTTCACCCCCCTAAGTCGCAACCCATTAGGTCGTTTGACCTGCTCTCCCTTAGGTCGCTTGTCCTTGATTTCTTTAGGTCATTAGACCTTAATTTCTTTAGGTCACATGACCCCTTAAATTGCTCGACCACTGGGTCATAGTACGTTAGGTCGCATGGCTTTGTTAAGGCGTTAGGTCGCTCGCCTTTTTTGCACTTAGGTCGTTTGACCTGTATTTCACTAGGTCGCTCGACCTGTTCTTCTGCTAGGTCGCACGGCATTCTACCCTTAGGTCGTTCGACCTATTTGACTTAAAGTCGTTGCACTTTAATTCGACCACGTTAGGTCGCAAGTATATTTCTACTATGATGGTTTTGGAACTGATTTCCTTGGACTTTACTCACGTCTTCGAATGTGAAATTTTGTGATTCGATTTGTTTCAACAATCGTTTTGTGACTTGTCACTTTAAAAATGTGAAGGCTTCAATACTAGTAGTGAATATTAAAACTCTTTCATCAAAGCGATTTCAACACTATTTTACTACAAAGCTCTTTTTCTCAAACTGTTTTCCAATCTACTAGTATATACAAGCCTTTACCTCACTCGAATGAGAAATCTAATTAAACGGCTTAGTAAAACGAGTGGTATGAAACGCTTGTGTTCACTTCGTCGGTTAATTCATGGACTTGTTCGATTGAACCTTTTTGTGACAATTTTCTAGTGAAGATTCACAACTTGTTCGTAAATATTTAAGTTAAGCAAGTGGTTATGGGACATGAAGCTAAACTCATATATTTACTAGCTTGGTGTGATTGACACTTCTTGATGATCATGACGATCATTTTTGTGATTTGATTTAGACTAGCAATTGTGCGATGTCTCTTTGTCTACGAGGGAGACTAAACCCCGTTTGTGTGATGTTTCACCATCACATATGTGGGGTAGCGCCCCACGGTCTTCGGACCATTCTTGTGGAGTTTCGGCTCAAAATTAATGGTTAACTACCATGAGATAGCGTCTCGTCTTGTGTTACACGTGTTGGTGAGTTTTCATACTCCCGTTTTGTGATAGGCCTCCCCCTTCTTGTGATTTCTGGATTTCTTGTGATGATTTCTGGAATTTTGTGCTTCACCAATTTTCGTGATTTCCATTGATAAGTTTTATCAATTTTTGTGCATTGGTGAATTTGTGTGTCATTGACTTGTTATGAATACAAGTTTAGTGTATGATGCCCTATTTTATCTTTGAGAAGATTCTTGTGATATTGATTAATCTCTTGTTGATTATCATTTACATACTTATAGTAGTATGCCGTTATGGTTGTTATCTGTTCATGCCATATCATTTATTCTATACCATATCATCTGATATTTATAGCTAGACTGATCCATTTATTATTTTCTTATAAATAATAATCGGGTCAGACCGAGATGTTACAGGTGCTTCTGCTTGATTTCTCTTCTGGATTATTCTGACTTTTGGCTAACTACTTAGATTAGTAGTTTTTGGATGTACACATTTGAGATATAGACTCTATGTAGTGTACTTATTCTTTTGTATAGCACGTGTTGCTATTCTTTTGTATTATCGTGGATCTTTCTGACCACTACTCTGATGTATACTTTCATGTGTTATATATATATTCATATCTTTTTCCGCCTTTGTGATATGGATGTCTGTGACTGATTTATGTTATGTTTATTTCTATGTTTGTTTCCGAAGATTATTTATAGCCACTGTGTGATAGTTTTGGGTTTGTATCGGTATGTCGGACTTCCTCCTTAAATGAAGTTCATTCTATACTTTCTGACATATCGGTGCTCGCTCAAAGAAGTTACATGGATGGTTGCTCCTCATCAGCCTTATTCTCCGGGCTAGTTGACAACATTACGCCGTAGTGTTCTTGGCTAGCGTGGGTATAGAGGTGGGGCATCACATTCCTCCTCCACAACTTCGGCCAATCAAACACAGCAGTCGTCTCTACCACGGCCATGGTAGTAACCGCGCTACGTCTCTACAACCCTCCACCGAGCCTCTGCCTCATCTTCCTGAACCCGACCCAAACGCACGTCGGCCTTACTCCACCTTCCAGCCGCTGTTAGTACTTTCTCCCCCTTGTGTGTTCGGCTTCACTGATCTCGCTTCGGCCATGAGTATTGATGTGTGAGTGTATATATATATATACATATATATTAAGTTATTTTGTAGGTGTCAAATATATATTTGCGCATGCAAGTTTTGTCAATGTTTTAATTTTATGTTCTGTTAACCATTATTATATATATATATACTATTTGTATAAGCGGTTTGTCTAGTCATTTAACATTGTTGAGAAAAGATGTATATATATATATATACTGAATAGCAGTATTCATGGTTATATAGATATCTCTATACAGATCTTGTTTTATTTTAGTTAAAAAGGGTATGCTATTATCTGAAACAGTTACAATATATAAAATAGGTAATGTTGTATACATAAGCACTGATATTATAGAGTCTATGTTTTGGTCATGTTCTATTAAGATTTTA
Organism: Allium fistulosum; assembly: GCA_030737815.1. Classification (NCBI taxonomy): domain Eukaryota; kingdom Viridiplantae; phylum Streptophyta; class Magnoliopsida; order Asparagales; family Amaryllidaceae; genus Allium; species Allium fistulosum. The sequence goes on along the minus strand of CM060907.1, from coordinate 286,162,634 downwards.
TATGTTTACGTATGCATACTTATTTCTAATATATATATATATATGTTAGTATATCATATAAAATATACAAATGTTAGTTTATATACTTATACTAGTATTGACTGGCTTTAGACTATATATATTATTTTTATACTAGACAAGTTTAGACATCGGGTTAGTTAATATAATTTACATATTAAATGGGTACAGTATTTATTATATATATATTTCAAGTATATAACCAACAATTGAGTTTATGTAAGTTATATAGTTTATGAAGGGTGTAATTGTATAAATATAATATGTGTAGTAAAGTAAGTGAGTTATTCGAGTATCTTATTATTTCAACAGAAAAAAATTTGCAAAGTTATTGCTGTTTTATTATTTAGCTAAGCAAGCTTATATATCTTTGTAATACTGTCTTATTCGCATGTTAAAAAAAATTAGCTTTCCAGTTGTAGGATGGAACGACTTTACATTCAGTGTTATATATATATATATATATTCGATTTTGAAATGTTTTGATATAATATATTATACATATACGTTAATTCATGTAAACTATGCAAGTTAGAGGTATATATATATCAGATATACATAGATTATGCATCTGTTGGTTTTCTTATACATATATATTTACATCTTTGCAGGTGAGTACTGTATGCGTATGTTTTGTTTTTACGGTACTGTTATATTTGTATTATACCAAAAGCATGCTATATTAAATTTCATTGATTATTTTAAATCTTATATGTATGTGGGTTATAAATATATATCTGTTAATATAATAGTATATATTATTAAAGGCTGTTGTATATAGGAATTTGGTTTGCATATATATATATATATGTTATTTTATATTAAAGTTAAATTATTGATTTGAAAATAAATATGTATGTTTTAATTTGATATGTGTAAAAAAAAATTATAAATATAGTTATATGCAAGTTTTAAAATATTGATTTTTAACAAACTAATAATAATATAATATTTTATATATTTTGTTTCAGTCTATCAAACAAATTCTGATTTGATTTCGTCTATTCCTATTGATCAGCTTGTCCGTCGAACTCGAGTCCATCATGCTTTGCTTTGAAATTCGTGCTTGGAATCGTAACTCACTCTATCGTCAAATATCTCTAGCCTCGAAAGGTGAGCAATCACTCACGATTAATTTTCTTTTATTTATTAAATTTGATTTCAACTGAAACGACAATTGAAATATGCTGATGTTAGTTATTTACACTGTTATATATATGCTATTACCTGTATCAGTTCACCTGTGACATCTGACACCATTATCTGCCAATTGAAATATGTTGATGTTAGTTATTTACACTGTTATATATATGCTATTACCTGTATCGGTTCACCTGTAACATCCGGCACCATTATCTGTTATTTATATTGATAATATATACCTGTTATATTATTATCATATCTGTTATCACTCTGCAAGTTCCCTGTTAGTATAGAATCACTATGGGTTGAAATGATACATACCCGAATAGACTTTAGAATAGGAGAAAATTGTTATGGGTTAAAATGATAAACCCAAGCGATTTTCAATTGAATTGAATTTGGGATTACGGGTTGAAATGATATATATATACCAGTATATATTTAAATTGCGGATTGAAATGATAAATATCCGTATCACTTGACCATAGGATAGAAAATTATATACAAACACCGTTGATCTAAATATAAATAATTTGAAATGATTTCTATGGTTTTGGAAAGATATATATGGTTTTAATTGATATTGAAATTATTCTTATCAATAAGTTTAAATTAAAGTGGATTTAAAATTTATGCGGAATTGATTAATTAAGTATTGTCTTTAAATATATCGATTTGAAATTTATTGAATTTGAAGATTTAAGAATAAGTTTTATAACGTGGTTTTTATTTAAGATGATTTAAAGGAATAATTCAAGTTTAAATAAATTGAAGGAATATTAAATGATTTGAAATTGGATTGTATTTAAATGATATTGTATTTTATTAAGTGAACATTTCAAAGCTAAATAATATCTATGTGAATTCGATATATATATGAGATTTTCAAATTTAGTTTTGAAATGTTGAATATTTAAAGCTTTGATATATATTGAAATTGAAATTGCTTATTTTGTGGTTAAAATATATATTTGAAATTGATAATTTGAAATGGTTTATTTAGAAACTGAATCGAATTGAAATTGATGATTTGAGATTTGATTAAATTTGAATTTTGGAATCCGAGTTAAGTTGAATCGATTTGTGGAATTTGAGGAAACTATTTTATTATATAAAGTATTTTAAATTATATTTAAACTATTTTATATTATTTTATAAACTATTTTTGACATAAACTATTTTAAATATACTAATTATTTTAATATAAATTGTTTTAACTTGTAACTATTTTGTATAAATTATTTTATTTTGTAAACTATTTTATTTTATATACTATTATTAATATCTAAACTGTTTGAAGGAAAGTGTTATGATTCCAAAGCATTATGATTTCTAAATTTTGATTTCCAAAGAATTATGATTTCCAAAGCGATTGATTTAGAAAGTGTTATAACTTTGAAGTACTAAGATTTGAAATGGAAATGATATCATATTTGGTTTTTGAAATGGAAGTGATATCGTATTTGGTTTTGAAATGTCAATGATATTTTGGTTTTGAAATATAAACTATTTTGAAAGTTTATTAAATGACCAATCGGTGTAATAATTACGTAGTTATTGAAGAGTCCGGGATCGGTTAGGGACATACTCTCTGTCCAAACCGAAAACCACTTTAATAACTATTATACGCGGAGTGTGATCTAGAATGAAGTGGTTGGAGTGATGACGTTGCCGGATTTGAAGAAAGAGAACGATAATGGATAGCCTTGACACTTGTGTCAAATTGGAAATGACTTAAACCGGAGCCGTGCCGGGCCAGTGAGGTTAGCTACCTCTAGCGGACACACTTCTTTGTAAACTACTCATTACTTCTTTTTGATTGGTGCGCACCCTTGATTTGGGAGTGTTGTTTCACGGTGTTGCGATCGTTGCGGCGATGCGTTCTCACCAGTCCGGATCAGGCAAATGGTAGTTTCACTACCTTGGGTATTGCCTCATGTGCCTTGTCATACTTGTATCCCTATACGCGACCACTACGATTTGTTTTGTGTTATACCTATGGAGTACTCCCTGATAGCCTACTAGTTTACGGTGGAGTTTACAGTGCTGTATAGACTATGATGCTTATATAAAATGTGTTAAGGGGGATAATGATAATGCCTTAATGCTATTTTGATATTTTATGTTACTGATAGGCATTATCTACTTAGCGTACACTACTACATAGTAGATAGTTTAACGGATCCTTAGAGGATGGTTATCCCAAACATCCTTTGAGTTACTTGTATTTCAGTTGTTATTTCACTTGAATTGGATTTATTGATATAAGAATGTTAATCCTGACTCGAGTGTTTTGTGTTTTTCTTTACGCTCGGGTCAGACTGAGTGTACCAGTATTCGAGGCTCACCTTTGTAGTTGGGAGCTTCGCTTAGAGATCCAGCTATCTATCTAGCTTTCAGATATTCAGTTGATTCCAGTGATGTATTCTGATCTTGTATTTGACTATTGTATTCGAGACTTCTGTTGTATCTTGTTTAACTCTGTTATATATATACATAGTAGCTTCATGAACTACTATTCTTTTGTTTCCACTGCATTATTTTTATATTACTCTATGTCAATGATCTGTGATTTTTTTATTTACTGTATATGCTGAGTTTTGCCAAATTTAAATTAACAATCTGATATTTTGAGCAATTCAAATCCGACATGTATGGATGCGGATGGTTGAAAATTTTAGGTCGTTACAATATACTTGATATAATGTATTATATTAATTAATTTTTAATTATAAGTGTAATAAAAAATCCATAAATGGTATGTATGTGATAGTAGTTACAAAGTGTTGTAACCATGAGCAATTTTTCACAATGAAAATAAATATAGCATTTTAAATATTTTTAGTCAAGATGTATCAAGACTTGACATCGATACATTCACTAAGACTAGCGTATGTAATGCTCTTCAAATGTTAGGCAGCGTATTCCCCATGGCCGTTGGGAGCACCATGGGGTTATGTACTGATTATTATCGGATAACTATGGAATGACTCACTCGATAGTTTTCGGTTGGTTAATGTAACACTGGTTAAACAGAGAATATCGATGTGATTGATTTACATAGTTTTCTCGACCCGAGATATTGTCGATCTTCAATATGAAAGCTGTAACAACTCTGGTTTTGGTGATTTCTTGTAATGTTAAATTATAACGGTGGTTATAATTTAATAATGGAGAAATGAAATAAATTGGAGATGAATTTGTTAAAATTGTTTATTTTAAATAAGCAATGAGTTTTGGATTTAAATAATGTTGAAAATAAGGTTTTAAAAACTTTATTTGGTTGTTTGTGATAAAATGAGCCTTATATGGTTTTAATTTGAGAAAATGCAATAATTTTAGAAATTATTGGTAAATGCTGGTTTTTATTAGTTTCAAATGAAGTATTTGACTTTGATATGTTATATTGCAAATAAAAATGTGGATTTTTGTTATTAATTCAATATTTGGATATAAAAATATTTTTACATGGTTTGTTGGGATAAAATAAACAAGGGAAATAATTTTATGGAATTTTGTTGATTAAAATGTTGGTTTATTTAAATTAAAGATGTAAATTGTCTTAATGGGTGAGGTTTGGGTCTAAACCCAAACACATAGGCCTAACCTGAAGTGGCAGATATAGGAGAAAGGATCAGTACGTTGATTCATCCCCCATATCTTCTTCTTCTTTGCAGAAAAGAAAAAAAATGGTCTCTTCCTAACTTTTTAAAATCTATCATCTAAAATAATCAAAATCAAAAGGAAATTCAAGGGAAAATCAGTAAATTTCATTCCTAATAGGTAATCCATACCAAAATCACCAATTACCACTTCATTTTTCCTGATATAAAGTGGGTTGTCTATAAATTTTATTTTTTTGTGCTACATGTCTATTCTTTTCAAGCCACATGTCTCTATAACTAATTCATGGAAAAATATCCTAGCTTGCAAGTGTTAATTGCTCAAAATCATGCTGAGGTGAGTTTGCAACTCAAAATTCTAGCTTAAAACCATGTTTGCAAGCTGAAAACTGTCAAATATTGCTTACTGTAAACGATATTCGGTAGCTTGAAATTTAAAGTGAAAACTATTCTGGGTTGCTTCTTTTTATGTTCATATCTCCTTGTTCTTGTCTTGAATCCATGCCGGAATTTTTTCAGACTATTGGTTGAGTGTTGTGTAAGTGCATGCCAAATTTCATAGTTTAATTCAATCTGGAACTGCTTTAAAACTTTGCTAAAAAACTAGATCGAACAAGGCAGAAATTGCCTGAAGAATTCGCTACTCAGAGGTCGACCAGGAAGCAATAGGGGTCGACCTACAGGTCGACTTAGGGAATAGACAGGTCGACCCTAGGGTCAACCTATGCTTCAGAAGGGTCAACCTGGGCTTTGGTATTTCTGCAGTTTGTTTACTTTTCTTCCTTTTTCTTCTTCTACTTATTCCAACAACTATTGTGATCTGTTTTATGGTATTTTGGAGTGTTTCCGAAGGGCTTAAATCCTATCAATAGGCAAGCCAATATTTTGGTTGATCCGTACTCCAGATTGATGAGTTTTTGAGACGATTTCATATGCTAAATTTTTAGTGTTTTTCGACGATTTCTGTTATTTTCGAGCACGGGTTTTCTAAAACAATTCTGAAATGACTTTATCATAAAATAGCTTTCAAATTAAATATTTTATAGTATTTTTAATTATTTTTAACAGCTATTAAAAATTTATATTCTCTATAATAAAGAGAATTTCAAAGCCAAAAATTTTGCAAAATGTTTTCAAAAATTGTTTTAAAAATAGTTTTCTCAAAAAAAATTATTTTCTATATAAAATACACTATTTTGGCACTCTTCAAACATATGAGAAAGGGAATTAAACGATTTAGTAAAATATGTGGTATTTGACACATGCGTTAATTTTTTGGTTAATTCTGGACTTGTTCGTTTGAAGCTATGGACCTTCGAGTTATTATTGCCAACATTTGGACTGTTGGGTCCTATTATATACATTGTTGCTTTTCTAGATTTCTTTACATTGATTTCTAGAATTTAGATGATTTGCGAATGTTTTCACCATGGTTGGCCCTATTTTTTTTTTAAAAAAAAGGGTTCAAACTTTTCTATTAAATAAAGGGAAATATCCAAGAACAACAAATACAAGGCTAAAAATAGCCAAAACAAAAGGCTACAGCCCAAAGCCCACCAAAACAGAACCCTATCTCGAAACATCTAGACAAAACGAAAAAGGTAAAAAAGGAAACCGGTTACAACACACTTCTACATTCGTTCATTAACTCTGCACTTAGAAAAGAAACCTAAAAGGTTAGAAATGGCGGTGAGTCAAGGAAGAGCGAAAGTCACCATCATTCGTCAACTAAAACCAGATGATCTGCTAATTCCAAATCAAAGCAAACCGCAAGCTAGATCCAGCACTTCACAAGATCTTCTAAAGATAAGTCTCGCTTACTAAGAAAAGGTTAGTCTGATTCTTTACAACGAAGATCTAACAAGTGACGATTGAACTGTAGGAACCAAGGTCAGCAGCAAGGAGAGCAGATCGACTAAAGCTGGGAAGCTAGCAGTCGGAACGATCGTAGACTGATGTTATGGCGGTATCCAAACTTTCTGGACAACGAAGATAAGATAAGTCACTTGAGTTCTAACAAAGGAACCTCCTTTTGATTCTGCTCAGATCTCCAAATTTATTTTTCTCAACTAATTGCCCAGGTACAAGCACTCGGAACCTGCAGATCTACAACTCGATAAAGCTACTACAATATGTATTGAATTGTAAAGTAATATGTATTTTATAAGAGAGGAAGAAAAATGTAAATAAAACAGGAACAGAGAAACCTGGCACCAGGAGACAAGAAGCAAGAAGAGAGGAGGGGAACAGATCTTATGAAAAGTAGAAAGGAAACCCCAATTCAGCATTGGGAGGTATATCCCCATCTCGAAGCTATTTCTGCATTCATACCAGTAATGTTCTTGATGTTTTTTGATTTTGCCATTCTGATATTCATTACCTGGAAAATGTTTTTACAAATCTTCGACCTATCTGTAAAACGATTCTGGAATATCCTTTCGTTTCTTTCTTTCCAAATATGCCAGACACAAACTGATAGAGACAATTGAAACAAGTCTGAATTGAGACTCTTGGAGCTGGCAAATGTAACGATTTTCTGTAGGTCCTCTTTTAAGGAAAAGGAAAATACATTTTTCGGAGATTGAAGAAATTTACTACAACTCCAAAGCCAAATGCTTTCTATAAAATTACATTGAAAAAATAGGTGATCTATATTTTCAATGTAATTGTTACAGAAGACACAATTAGGGTCCACGACTATCTGCTTTTGTAGGAGTCTTTCTTTTGTCAAAAGATAGTCATTAACAACTTTAAACAGGCATACCGCCATTTTGGGAACATGAATTTTATTCCAAATCAAAGGAGCCCAATACTTAGTCTCAAAACTGGATCTAACCGTGTCCCATACTTTTTTGAAGTGGAATAATCCATCTTTGAGCATTTCCAAGACCAAAAATCACTGTCTCTATTATTATGAATCTTAACTCCTTCAATATCTGCATGAATAAGACAAAGAAAGCTATACGAATCCCACTTCCACACACCATCTTTTATGATCTTACTAAGGGATAGATTTTCCGAACCAGTTCGAAAAGCAGTGTCTCTACCAATGTGTTCCATAATAGAGCTACCGTTGAGCCAAGGATCATACCATAAAGAAGTAGTTTTACCATCTACAATATTAAGAGAGAGGCATTTCAAAGCTACCTGTCTGTTTTTCAAAATGAATTTCCAAACTCCCGAATCATCCAATCGCTGATTAATTTCCCAAAAACTTTTTTGACCAATATATTTGCTATGCATTAACTTTGCCCAAATTCCTTCAGAGTTGATCACTTTCCATATCAGTTTGATATATAACGCTCGGTTCATCTCTTCTAAATTTCTCAATCCCATTCCTCCTTCTGCTTTTTGCCTGCACAAAATCTCCCAAGGGATCTTACTGCTACGACTTTTCCATAAAAAAATTAAAATCAAATGTTTAATTTTATTTAACGTTGAGACTGGAAGACAAAAACACTGCATCCAAAATTGAATTATAGGATAAATAGTAGATTTTATAAGTTCAAGTCTCCCAGCTAGACTGAGCATTCTATTTTCCCAACTATCAAACCTTAACTTAATTTTCTCTAATAGTGACGAACAATCCTTATCCTTCAGATTAGCACTGGACAAAGGAATACCCAAATACCTTATAGGAAGATCCAATTGTTGTATATTAAGGATCACACTGATATCTGAGTAACAATCCACCCCTTTTCCAAAAAATACATTCGATTTCTCAAAACTAAGCTCCAAACCAGTAACCTCCTTCATGGTCTTAAAGACATCACTTATAGCAGTTGCTGTCTGAGCATTAGCTTTAGTAAATACAATAATGTCATCAGCATAGATTAAGTGAGTCAGCTTATTATCAAAATCTGTGACTGGGGAAATGAGACCATCCCTGACTTTACCGTCCATCAAAAGGGTAAAGTATTCCATAACCAAAGTGAAAAGAATAGGGGAAAGCGGGTCACCTTGACGAAGCCCGTTAGAACTCTTGAAATAACCGTGCGCTTCTCCATTAGCAATGATAGAAAAAATAGGAGTCTTAATAATATCTTCAATAATTTTCACCCATTTACTTGGGAAACCCATGTTTATAAGCATATGTATAACAAAAGATCGGTTGATTGAATCGTAGGCTTTCTTCAAATCAATTTTGATACACATATATTTATTATCCTTTCTTCCGAGACCCCTTATAATTTCATGAGCAAACAAAATTCCATCCCCTATAGATCTTCCTTTGATAAAAGCTGTCTGATTAGGGGACACCAACTTATCCATAAACAGACCCAGTCTATTACACAGAATTTTAGAGAAAATCTTAAATAGTGTATTGCAACAAGCTATGGGTCTAAATTCAAGAATGCTAGAGGAATGGGCTTTTTTTAGAATCAAATGAATAAACGTATGATTCCACTCCTTGATTAAAACACCCTTTAAAAAGATATCATTCAAAGCTTTGAAAATTAAATCTTTCGAAAGATTCCAATGAGTCTTAAAAAACAAAGAGTTAAAACCATCCGGTCCAGGAGAGACAGTATCTTTGATATCCCACAATGCAAGTCTAATTTCTTCTAAGGATATACCTTCATTCAGAAAATTAGCACCATAATCTGAAATTACCGTTTTACAAATTACTTCAGGAAATTGATCACTTAGAGGAAGATTAAAAATGCGTTTAAAATAATCAATAGCCGAATCCACAAATTTCTCTTCCGAAACCGACGTACCATTAACTACAATATTGGTCAAACGCTTACTATTTCTTCTGCTAGACATCTTAGCGTAGAAAAACGAAGAAGCTTCATTGCCCATCATAAGCCAATCACATTTAGCCTTTTGTTTAGCAGCCAGAAATTCTTTCTTAAGAGCTAGATCCAAGTTTATCTTAGCTCTTTGAAATTCCACTGCTAAGTTTTGATCATATACTTTTTCCAAGAGTTTCTGAAGTCTAGAACAATTCTCTCTCTGGTCTTGAACCTCTTGTTTCATATTACGTGATTTAGCACTCCAACTCTTTAACTCTCTCTTGATATTTTTAAGGATACTAATGATCTGAAACAAAGGTCTATCTTTATGGTTAGACTTCCAGAACTTCTCAATCAAAGGAAAATATTGGTCACATAAGGACCAATGATTCATATATCTGAAAGGACTGTTTTTAACCCTAGACTTGGGATAAAGCGAGACAAGAACAGCATTATGGTCACTCACAGAGGGGGGCAAATATTCAGCCGATAAGTCTGGAAATAAATTAAACCAATCTAGGTTAGCAAAAGCTCTGTCTATTTTTGAAAAAATGTTACGACTCGGACCAGACCACCAAGAAAATTCATAACCTTTAATATTAATCTCATTAAGACCAGTATGATTAGTCAGATCATCTAACTCAAACAAGTTACCAAAAGAAGCAGGCTTACCTCCCTTTTTTTCCGAGGGACTCCGAATACAGTTAAAGTCCCCGAGGACCATCCAAGGTCTAAATATGTTAATAGCATCCTCCTGAAGGTTTTTCCATAATCTTTTCCTAAATTCAACAAAATTATGAGCGTAAACAAAAGTTAAATTACATTTGAACTTCGAAGAGTTGATAAGTTCGATCGTAATATGTTGATCACTCATACTAATGTAGTTATAATCCCAATAATTTCCATCAATAAGGACCAAGATCCTACATTTATAATAACAAGAGACGTTACTAATAATTTTCCAACGGTTTTCCAACGATTTTTCCAGCTTCAAAATATCCGAAAGCAACAATTTATTTTCTAGAATATCGAAGCAACTTATATTATACTTAGCAATAAGTTTCCTCACTTCTCCCATTCTATTGAGGTTATGGAACCCTCTAACATTCCAGCTAGCTACTGACATTATAAGACTTTGTTATTACGGGTCCTCAACGACCTACTATTGGGAGACTCCCCTTTATCTTCCAAAGAAATGCCTAACATCTGAACCCATTTAGGATTCTTACGAACAAGCTTATCCTTCTGAATATGCTCAAACTCTATGTCCTGAGGCTTGGGCAAAATTTGTTCTTCCAATATCTCCTGAACTCCAACTGCCTTTTCATAAGAATTCTGTTCCTCAACCACTTCTTTGGTTCCTGTTTCCTGGTCCAGAATATCTTGAGCCTGTAAGTTAAAACAAGATTCAGTACCTCTCCTAAAATTAACATTATTACGAATACAATCATCAATATATAAATCATTAGACAGTAAAGAGTTGGAAAAATTATGGGTGTCCGATGATGATGACGGGCGATGAAGTAAAGAAAGGTGAGGCGAAGGTGACTTCTGAGGAGAAGAACCCGGGACTCTGGCTCCCGGTGTAGTTGGAGATGCAGGGATAAAAGGCCCGTTGATTCCTTGATCAGGAGGATGATCCGACCTGGCCAAGGGGGCAATGGAGCATTCTTCTCTGACTCCTATTTCGGTATGAGAAACAGGGTCTGATTCTAAAACTTCTGAAATTGCCCCCTCACCACGCTCTTCTGAGGAAACACCTCTTTCTAAACTCTGGTTCAATGGGATAACTTCCTTTTGTTTTTGTTCTAAAATATTATTATCCCTAACTCCTGGCTCCATCTCAATAGGAATAGACTAGCACCTATTCCGATGACCTTCAATTGTAGAACTAGCAACAGTTGTATTTTGAATTCCTAGATGCACTTCTGACTGTAAGGCTACAGCCGGTTCTTCACCACAAAGAGACTCCGTCCCAACATTCGTTCTATCTCCATTGTCTTCTTGTAAAGTTTCCGAAACAGTGAGACTTCCATCTAGTATCTGATTCTCCATCTCCTTTGAAATCTCAAGTCCACCTTCCTCTCTGTTAATAACCACACTTCCTGCCAGACCAACATCAGAAGGACTTTCCTTGTCAGAGTTACCAGTTTGCGTCACTTTAGGAACCCATGTCTTAGTCATAGGACATTCATCTGAGACGTGACCAAAACATACACACTTACCACAAATGGGCGAGGGATTCTCATATTCCACTGCCTGAGTAAAACTTCTACCGTTATCGTCCATACCTTCTATGATATTAGGCATACCAAAAGAGGCACTTACCTCAACCAAAACTCTAGCAAAAGCTAGTCTAGATTTATTTTTAGTGGCCTCATCCATCTTAATGGGAACACCTATAGTACTAGTTAAAGCACTAATAGCTTTATTGCCCCATAGTTTAAAGCTTAAACCAGGAAGTCTTACCCACATAGGAAGCGATGTGAGAAGATCTCTATCAGTTCTCATATCTGGGGACAATCGCTTCATTATAATCAAATTACGATCCATAATCCAAGGACCTGATTTCAGAATTTTATCACAATCATCCTCAGACCCAAATCTCACTACAAAGAATCCGTTATTCCGTGTATGGACAGAAAACGGCTTCTTAGTAACCCAGACTCTGTTCGCATAACCCTCAAAAGATCATAACCACGGCTTGTACCCAACCACATATAATAAAATACAAAGATCCCAACCTCCCTCCGCTTCTTTGATAGCTTCAGAAGAAAGAGAACCAATCCTCTTACCGTTTCCAATTTTAGGCTCAATAAATTCCAGATCTAAATTACCTAGATCTCCTACAGCTCCTACTTGCACTGCTTCTCTGTATGAAAACTTTTTTGCATGCTCAGAAACAGTGAATATAATTTTAGAATTACTACCAGGCGACAATCCTTTCTGCTTTACAGTTTTCGGATGATTTGTAGATGTACGCATAGAAAGGTCCGAATGCACCCTACTCCCTGCGTTCCGATCTGGAATAACTCCAGATCTATTCGGTCTTTTCCCTCCCAAGTTAAGTCTAAGATCAGGACCCGAAGACACGGTGCCCTTACCTCTTTTCCTTCTCACCTCCTCCCAGCCTTCATCATCCCGCAGAGATCCCATGACAAGTTTGAGGAGAAAGAAGTGAAGATGGAAATAAGAAAGATTAAACAGAGACAGAAATCGCAAGAAAAAAGCAGAAGAAAAGGCAAAACCCTAATCTCTCGCTCCAGATCTGGAAGCCATGGCCGAAAAAATTAATTTTTGAGCGCTGTCATGTTGTTTATTACATGGAGATTACATTTTGGAGTTTTGAACTCTTAATTGAGTTCCATGAGTCATGAGATTTTTGAGTTTTGAACTCTTAATTGAGTTCCATGAGTTATGAGATTTCTGAGATTTATGATTTAAATGATTTGGTTTTCTAGTGTGGCATTGACTTATAGTTAGTAAACCATTAAGTGAGAACGTGCGGTATGGAACACACAGTTACCATTTTTTGGGTTCCTTTCTGGGAGTTTGTGACATTCACGAGTTATTGCCAGTACTAGACCTTCGGGTCATCACGAGACATTTGTGGCCTTTGGTCACCATGAGACATTTATGACTTCGTTCATCACGAGATATTGCGGCCTTCGACCACCACGAGACATTTATGACCTTCGGGTCATCATGAGGTAGGTACCTTATATTAGTACTGGACGCGAGATTTTCACGTGCAGCATTGCTACGGCTTGAAATCAGGGATTTGGATCCAATCGGGGAAATTTTCTGAATTATGAGTTTTATTTATGATTTCACCATTTCTAGATGATTATTTATATATTTATAGCTTAGAGCTATATGAGAATCTATACGTATATGGTGATTTCATTTTTCTGAGTTGTGAACTCTTAACTGAGTTCCATGAGTTACTTGTAATTACCATCTTTTTGCGTATTTTTGAGTTTTGTAATTTCCTACTTTAGGAATTAGTTGAGATTGCTATCCTTTGGTGGATTTTGAGACTTGTGATCTCCTATTTAGGAGTTATGGTTAATGAAAACCGTTATATTGGATTTTTTACATGCCGATGATATGAGATAAATATTGTGATTATTTGATATTGTTGTTGAATTTGCCTCTTTCGAGAAACTTCTATAAGAAGTCTTTTAGTGATATTATCTCATACATGATAGTTGACATATATTTGTGTTACTTCTTCTCTTTTGAGAAGAAATATTACCCCTTATCCTTACATTTCGTCTATCATATGCTAATCAGTTTACTCAAGCTAGACTGACCCGTGTCTTTTTATATATTCGGGTCAGACCAAGTTATTTCATGTTAGTTACCTGCTATTGATTTTCTTATGCTACTTCCGCTATGGATTTTCTGCTAGCTACCTTCTGCCTAGTTTTGTAGTAGATTTGTTAACTCTAATATGTATCTATTCATTTTGACTTGATGTATATATTGAGGTTTATGTACCACCAATGTTGTATCACTATGTAGTGTATTGTGATGTATCTGTGTATATGTATATATGTTTGACTTCTGTTCTGTGATCTTTTGTATTCGTTGTTATATTTTGTTCTGATAGATCCGTTAGTCATCGTAGTTTTGTATTAAGTATATACTGAGTATGTCGACCCACTTGTGAAAGATAAAAGAGAAAAAAATTAGAGCACCTAATCGACATGTTCAATACATGTTTAAGACAAAGCCATGGATGGTCGCTCCTAACCAGCTCTATTCTCCGCACTAACAAACAATATTACTCTGTAATGCTCTTTGTCAATGTGGGTCTCAAGGAGGGGTGTCACAACTTGGTATCAGAGCTGAGTTCAGAAAAAATATATGATAAACACAGAACTGAACATATATTATTATACATCAAAGTACAATATAAGTGTTGTATATTCCTTTAACATCGTGTCTTTAACCTTTTCGAGTCCTTTGGGGTAGAATAAGTTGGGAATACATCTAGGAATGTATTGTAATTCCGTAGTATTCCATAATTGAATTAGTGATGTCTAACCCTATAAATAATCCTTATCGTGATCATTCTATTTTATTTCTCTTCGATACAAGTACTTGACACTCATTCGTATCGAATGAGCTTGTTGAAGTTATATCTTTGGGTGTTTCTTGTCTTGTTGCTTCTTTGAGGACTATGAAACCTATTGAGGGATCTGCTACACTTAGCATGTTGTTGAGAATGATGAGATTCCTTTCATGAAAATCTGCACGTTATTCACCATCTTGGATTTGATATGATTTTGGGGATGGATTGGCTTGCATGTTATTAAGCCTGAATCCTATGTTGTAAAAGGATCCTATATCTTAGGCATCCAAATTTAGCTAATTTGTTATTTCTTGTTCTTCGGAATGTTGATGGTGATTCTGAAGTATCTCTATTTGCTCTTGAGTCTCGAGATGATGATATAGTATCTCGAATACCAGTTGTTTGTGATTTTGCTGATGTATTTGAGTCCATTTTGGGTATGCCACCCCAAGTGGGCAATTGAGTTCTGTATTAACCTCATTTCTAATGTTCAGCCTGTTAGTCTCCTCTCACAAGGATGTCCACTAAGGAAATGAGGATCTCAGAAAGCAATTGTTGGAACTAGAAGCCAAGCAAGTCATTCAGTCCAGTTCTTTACTGTGTGGTTCTGCGGTCGTCTTTGTTAAGAAATCTGATGGTACTCTTAGGCTTTGCATCGATTTCCGCAAGCTTAACGAGTTAACCATTTAGAACGAGTATCCATTGCCTAAGATCGATTACATGTTCGATTTATTGAGTCGTGCTAGCGTCTTTCCTCAGCTTGACCTTGCATAGGTTTTTATCAACTACAAGTTGCGGAGGATAGCGCTCCTCTTACTGCATTCCACACTCATTTCAGGTTCTTAGGAGTGGCTCGTTACGTCATTCGATTTAACGAATGCTCTAGCTTATTTCATTGATCTTATGAATCGAGTATTCTAGGAATATCTTAATGAGTCTGTCCTTGTATTTATTGCTAATGAATGAAAACAACAATTTAAATTGAAATCTTTCTAATAGAAGTTATACTTATAGGTATAACTGGATTCTATTTATTAAGACAAGCAAAGAATATTTTGTAAAATTATATAAGAGGCATTTTTATCATATAGAAAATGATTTCGTGTTGGATTGTCCATTGAGTGCTTTAAGAATTCTGGTCGATGCGTCTGATCAACGTTATATATAGGAATTTCCTAAACACTATAATGAGACAGTTAGACACAGTAAATTGAGTTGTATTAAGTAAAAGTTTGAAAATAAATTATTACGGGATTGAATATTAATTTTTATTTTAGATGACAAATGCAGCCATTGAACCATAGTGATTGTGGGATCAATGGCGAGGCAATGCCATTGTATTATTTGAAATTTTTGAAATTGATTATGGCTATGTTTTTAAATAGTTATAACCTATAAGAATCTAAATAATGATATTATATAGTAATTTGAGTAAGTAAAGTAAATAATTCTAATTAAGAAGATGTCTTAATTGGAAGAAAATATCATGTGATGCTTTGATTAATAAATGATGTATTCAAGACAAGGAAATGCATTGGTTAGAAAATTAAAATATCAATTAAATGTTTAAGTTCAAAGTTATAAATTATGATTGAAAAAAAGATTGTTTTGACACTTGGTTATTTGAGTAATAATAGAGGATAAGATATACAACTCTATCTTAAAGGAAAATAAAGAAATGCGAATTTTAGACATTTAGCATAAATTTGTGAGCAAGCTTTTGCTTTAAACATTGATAGTATTAAAACTTGTTGGTATGAATATGTAAAATTCTTTGGAAAACAAGTTTGAGTTAATTATCAACCTAAGTTAATTTCATGTTGGAAATAAGATGGAAATTATTTTGTGATAAGAAGAAATATGAATTTTGAATGGTTCCCTTATTATAAAATGCTATATTAAGTAATGCAAGGTATTATATATGAATAAGTTAAGAGATTCAATCATTTTAAATTGTGAGAACAATTTTAAAATTAATATGTAAATTCAAAATTTATTTTGGATAGATAATTATCTCTTGATAATGAAAGATATTGGTGATCTGTTTCAAAATGAGTCTTCAAAATTAATTATTTAAAAAGCTTGATTGTGTAAGTGATGAAAATATTTCCAATTAATGAATTGTTTCTTTTAAGTGATAATTACATGAAGTTGGTTATAATTTTGAATGCCTTAGCTTTCCAGAAAGAGGATCTTGAGTAAATGATTTAGCATATTTGAAAATGAAGTTTAAAATTGGAATTGCTTGGGAATTTCAATTTTTTATATTGATTTTAAAAGCTAAAATTTCACTTGGATAAGTGTTGTACTAAAACAGCGATTACTTGAGATCTATAACTCCAAATGAGCTCAACATTTTTGTAAATGAAAGTACTTTTAGTAAGCTATAAATCTTCTGTTTACCATTTTGGAAGATTTTTCTCTTATTCTATCTAAAATGGGTTTGAAAATGGATGGACATCTTTGTCCTATTTTAAATTTTCTAAGATTTAAGCTAAAAATAAATTTAGCTTAACTTTCAAACCATGAGTTCGATTTTGATGCTCTTTGTATAGCTAGAAATCTTAGACTTTGTAGGACAACTTTATTTTATAAAAGTTCTTAGACTTTGTTTTTTTCTATGTCCAAGCTTGAGTTATTTACAATAGGTCTAAAATTGAAAATGATTTGTTTCCCTTATTGGTCAAACATAATTCTACCTATTTTGGGAATGTAACCTAATTAGTTATTAGTGTGGAAAAATAGGTTACAAATTGAAATATATTTATGGAAGAATTAGAAGATCAAACAACTCAAATTTTATTTACTCTAAATAAAGAGTAATGAGCTTAAATTAAAATTTAAATAAGAAGCTTTGAAAATTTTCAAGTGTTGAAAATTGAGAATTTGATTATGAAGATAATGGGTTTGAAAACTCTAAGAATATTTGATTAGTAAAAGAAAGTATAAAATCTATTCCTTGTGTTTTACTTGCCCTAGTGCAATTATTTAGTGACTTGCATTTATGCAGTCGTTTGGGTTTGGTGGTATTTGGAGAGACCACCTACCTCTTATTGAGTTTTCTTACCATAATGGTACCCAATCTAATATCAATATGACTCCTTTCGTAGTGTTATACGGAAAGTCATGTCAATCAACATCTTGTTGGCTGGAGTCCAGGATAAAGTTGTGCTAAGTCCCGACTCTATTCATGAAGCTTCTAGTGAATCGATCTCACCTGATTTATCTATTGTGTAACATCCTATCGTGTTCTTGCTTCGAAGGTGAAACGCCTTCGAAATTGGTATTTACCGCTCGTAAAGATTCAATGGTCCACTAATCCCAAAGACTACACTTGGGAAACCATATAATTTATCGAGCGATCTTATTCTAGTTTTCAATCTTCTTGTGTTGAGGGTGAGAATTTTAAAACTCAAGCTTACATATTTTTCCTTTGCTTCATGAAATAAATCGTGTTGAATACAACTCTTCTCTAGAAATTGCGAGGACGCAAATTTTATAAGGGGAAGTATGTAACAACTCTGGTTTTGGTGATTACCTGTAATATTAAATTATAACGGTGGTTATAATTTATTAATGGAGAAATCAAATAAATTAGAGATGAGTTTGTTAAAATTATTTATTTTAAATATACAATGAGTTTTGGATTTAATGTTGAAAATAAGGTCTTAAAAACTTTATTTTGGTTGTTTGTGATAAAATGAGCCTTATATGGTTTTAATTTGAGAAAATGCAATAATTTTGGAAATTATTGTCAAATGTTGGTTTTTTTTAATTTCAAATGAAGTATTTGACTTTAATATGTTATATGGTAAATAAAAAGGTGGATTTTTGTTTTAAAATCAATATTTGGATGTAAAAATGTTTTTACATGGTTTGTTAGGATAAAATAAACAAGGGAAATAATTTTATAGAATTTTGTTTATTAAAATATTGGTTTATTTAAATTAAAGATGTAAACTGTAGCATTTAATTAAAAATGGAGTTTTAATGATGGAAAAAAATTTATGGCTAAAATATTTCTTTTTAGTGTTGTAAAGCATTTTTGTAAACATGATATATGTTTGTGTGATTTTTATAAAGTAAGATTTTTTAAATATAAGTGTTTTGGTGTAAATATGTTAATTTTCATAATTGAAACATGTTGCATCGCCATAATATGTTAACATGATCTTAATGGGTGAGGTTTGGGTCCAAACCCAAACACATAGGCCTAACCTGAAGTGGCAGATAGAGGAGAAAGGATCGGTATGTACATTCATCTCCCTTATCTTCTTCTTCTTCTTTCCAGAAAAGAAAAAAATGGCATCTTCCTAAATATTTAAAATCTAGCATCTAAAATAATCAAAATTAAAAGGAAATTCAAGGGAAAATCAGCAAATTTCATTCTAACAGGTAATCTATACCAAAATCACCAATTACCTCTTTCCTTTTCCTTATTTTGAAGTGGGTTGTCTGTAACTTTTATTTTATTTTTGCTGCATGTCTATTCTTTTCAAGTTACAGGGCTCTACAACTAATTTAAGGAAAAATATCCTAGCTTGCAAGTGTTAACCGCTCAAAATCATGCTGATGTGAGTTTGCGACTCACAATTCTAGCTAAAAACCATGTTTGCAAGCTGAAAATTGTCAAATATTGCATACTGTAAACGATATTCTGTAGCTTGAAAATTTATAGTGAAAACTATTCAGGGTTGCTTCTTTTTATGTTCATATCTCCTTGTTCTTGTCTTGAATCCATGCCGGAATTTTTCCGATCTGTTGTCTGAGTGTTGATGTAAGTGCATGTCAAATTTCATGGTTTAATTCAATTTGGAACTGCTTCAAAACTTTGCTCAAAAACTAGATCAAACAAGGCAGAAATTGACTGAAGAATTCGCGACCCAGAGGTCAACCAGGAAGAAATAGGGGCCGACCTACAGGTAGACCCAAGCAATATGTTGGTCGACCCTAGGGTCGACTTGGGCTTTGGTATTTCTGCAATTTGTTTTCTTTTGTTCCTTTTTCTTCTTCTACTTATTCCAGCAACTATTTTAATCTATTTTGTGGTATTTTCGAGCATTTTCGAATGGCTTAAAACCTATCAACACGTAAGCCAATATTTTGGTTGATCCGTAGTCCGGATTGACGAGTTTTTGAGACGATTTCATATGCTGAATTTTCAGTGTTTTTTGATGATTTCTGTTGTTTTCGAGCACGGATTTTCTAAAACAATTTCGAAATGATTTTTATCATAGAATGGCTTTCAAATTAAATATTTTATAGTATTTATAATTATTTTTAAAGCTATTAAAATTTATATTCTCTATAATAAAGAAAATCTCAAAGCCAAAAATGTTGCAAAATGTTTTCAAAAATTGTTTTAAAACTAGTTTTCTAAAAACAAATTATTTTCTGTATAAAATACACTATTTTTGCACTCTTCGAACATATGAGAAAGAGAATTAAACAATTTAGTAAAACATGTGGTAAGGGACACATGCGTTACATTTTCGTGTGATTCTGGACTTGTTCGTTTGAAGCTATGGACCTTTGGGTTATTATTGCTAGTATTTGGACTTTTGGGTCCTATTATGTATATTGTTGCTTTTCTAGATTTCTTTACATTGATTTCTAGAATTTAGATGATTTGCGAATGTTTTCACCATGGTTTCCCCTATTGGTTTAATTATATAGCTTGAGTGTTATCATGTTGTTTACTACATGGTGATTACATTTTGAAGTTTTGAACTCTTAGTCGAGTTCCATGAGTCATGAGATTTCTAAGTTTTGAACTCTTAATTGAGCTCCACAAGTTATGAGGTTTCTGAGATTTGTGATTTAAATGATTTGGTTTTCTAGTGTGGCATTGAATTACAATTAATAAACCGTTAAGTGAGAATGTGCGGTATGGGACACATAGTTACCACTTTTCGAAATCCTATCTGAGAGGTTGTGACACATTTATGAATTATTGCCAGTACTAGACCTTTGGGTCATCATGAGACATTTGTGGCCTTTGATCACCACGAGACATTTATGACTTTGGTCATCAGAGATATTGTGGCCTTCAGCCACCACGAGACATTTATGACCTTCGGGTCATCATGAGGTAGGTACCTTATATTAGTACTGGAAACGAGATTTGCACGTGTGGCATAGCTTCGGCTTGCAATTGGGGATTTGGATCCAATCAGGGCAATTTTCCGAGTTATGAGTTTAATTTATGATTTCACCATTTTTAGACGACTGTTTATATATTTATAGCTTAGATCTATATGAGAATTTATACATATATGGTGATTTCATTTCTGAGTTTTGAATTCTTAACTGAGTTCCATGAGTTATTTGTGATTGCCATCTTTTGGCATATTTCTGAGATTTGTAATTTCCTATCTTAGGAATTAGTTGAGATTGCCATCCTTTAGCAGATTTTGAGACTTGTGATCTCCTATTTAGGCGTTTTGTTTACCGAAAACCATTATATTGGATTTTGTACATGCCGATGATATGAGGCAAATATTGTGATTATTTGATATTGTTGTTGAATTTGCCTCTTTCGAGAAACTTCTACAAGAAGTCTTTTAATGATATTATCTCATATGTGATAGTTGACATATATTTGTGTTACTTCTTCTCTTTCGAGAAGAATATTACCCTTTATCCTTACATTTCCTCTATCATATGTTAACCAGTTTATTTAAGCTAGACTGACCCATGTATTTTTATATACTCGGGTCAGACCGAGTTATTTCAGGTTAGTTACCTGCCGGTTATTTCTCTTATGCTACTTCCACTATGGATTATCTGCTAGCTACCTTTTGCCTAGTTTTGTAGTATATTTGTAAACTCTAATATGTATCTATTCATTTTGACTTGATGTATACATTAAGGTTTATGTACCACCAATGTTGTACCACTATGTAGTGTATTGTGATGTATCTGTGTATATGTATATATATGTTTGACTGTTGTTTTGTGATCTTTTCTATTCGTTGTTATATTTTGTTTTGATAGATCCGTTAGCCACCATAGTTTTGTATTAAGTATATATTGAGTATGTCGATCCACTTGAGAAAGATAAAAGAGAAAAAATATTTAGAGCACCCAATCGACGTATTCAATACATGTTTAAGATAAAGCTATGGATGGTCACTCCTAACTAGCTATATTCTCCGCATTACTAGACAGTATTACTCTTTAATGCTCTTTGTTAATGTGGGTCTTAGGGTGGGGCATCACAAAAGCTCTGCTTTGATTATAGTCAGATCACGGTACAATGTCCATCGAGTGATTATTGTTGGATCAAATGGAAATATTGGAAGTGAAGCACTATTCAAGAGAGGATTTGTCTCCAAAGTTATATGGGGTTAGAATCATGGTCAACTCAAGTCAAATCAAAGTCAAAGTCTCTAACTGAAGCATTTCGATTAATAATAATTGTTATTATTAAAACAAAGACTTTAGATTTAGACTATTGAATTGAATATGAATGATATTGGAATTTTGACCACTACCAAATTCTGTAAGTTCGAAGTTATAAAGTTTTGATGTATATAATTGGTGTAAATAAAACTCAAAACTGAGTAATGCTTAACAAAGTAAAATTGGATTTTATCGAAACCAAGTAGGAGATGAATTTGATCAAAATGTCACGTCACCTACTAAGTGATATGTGAATGTTAATATTTGAATAGTTTGATATTATTCGCTGATCATAATTGCATCCAACAAGTCATATAACTGACAGATGAATTCTCCTTTAACCAAATGATTTAACCAATTTATAATTGTTATAAATTAATGAATATTTATGAAATATTGTTTATAAATTTGATTTTATTTTGACAAACAAATATTAAATATATGTTTTAAAGCTATAAATATATTAATCGATGTACGATATCGATAAGCATTTTAAATTAGATTTAAAATGCAAAATATTTATTTAGACCTAATGGGTTCATGATGGATTAGATGGGCTGGTGTGTGGGCCATAATAAGGGATGAAGGTGGCTTTAATATGGAAGGAGATGGCATGATTTTGGATGACTTGAATTAAAGGAGACTGAATAAAAGATGAGATCCCAAATTCACTCTTTTTCTGCCTCTATTTAAGCATCTCTTCATCCATTTGATATTGATCTTTTTGAGCCTCCATCCCCATACATTTGTTGGTTTATAATCCCACTAATGATATCTCCAATTTCTCTAGTGGAACTCAAGTCAATTCAACTACTATTCAATAGCTAGTGGTCAATGGTTCGAGGACTATCACTCTTCTGAATCGAAAACTGTTCTAAGGAGCATATATCATCATACCAAGTTATACTTCAAAGCAATGCAAGTACGATATATTTTTGATCAAAATATATTCATCCATGCTTAAATTTAATTTATTACTATATATCTATGTATATTATATTTTTAGTTAGGTGAGGTTCTAATATGTATATTATATTGTCACAAATTATTTCGATTGTATTTATGTATGTACTTATAAAAAATTGTTATGTTTATAACTATAATGGCATAGCTCAAAAAGTAAAAGAAACACTTTTTTGTTTATTTTAATAGCATATAAATATATATTGTAAATATATTCATATAAATGTGGTTTATAATTTAATTATTACAGTATACTTTATATAAATATGTTATATAAATTTACATATAAAGTATTATACATATAACATATTCGGTAGTAATAAAAACAATTATATATATATATATATATATATTATTTAAATATCATTAGATATTCAATTACATAAATTAAATATTATATATGTATATATGTATCATATAAAATTACGTTACAAATTTTATAAAATTATACTATCTCAAAATACATGTTTGACAGGAAAAAAACCAATTTTATTATTTAAAAATATTTTAAATATAAGGGAAAAATCAATAATTATTTTTAAGCAATATAATTATGAAATAAATTTGCAAAGTACAAAATATTATTCGAAAATTTATTGAAAATTTAATTTTAAAATTATGTTTCGATATTATTTTATATTCATATTTTACTTATAACCATATGGATATTAATTAAATAATATTTAAAATAAATAATATATATATATATATTTCTAAGTCATGCGCAAGACCAGGTAAATATTTATTAAATTTTTTATACGTATTTATTTATATTAATCTATATTTAATATATACGTGTGCATGTGTATATATATATATATTTAAATAAGTAATTAATATATATGTTTCCTACCTAGGCCTGCCTCTTACAACTTCCACTGTTTATCTCGTAACCTATCCACTGTTTCCTACCTAGGTCTGCCTCTTACAACTTCCAGAATCACAACAAACCAATGTCTACCGATGTACGAGAAGATCACTTCTAGGCTTAATTGTTGGACAGCTAGGAAACTGAGTCAAGCTGGTAGATTAACTTTATGTAAGTCAGTAACCTTTGCAATGCAAGTGTATTGGGCCAGAACTTTCGTTCTCCCATCCAAGCTAATAAACATGATTAGGAGTGCTATTATGCGTTTTCTATGGTCTGGCAAAACTTTGGGCAGATTTATTGCTCCAACGAAGTATAGTACTGTTGAGAAGCCATTAAACAAGGGAGGTCTTGGGATAATAAATTTAAAACAGTGGAACAAGGCTGCTTTTGCAAGACATGTTGACTCTTTGTTCAACTGCCCACATAGTCTTTGGGCTGAGTGGTCCAAAAGAAATGTAATAAAAACCAGGAGATTGTGGAACATGATTAAACAGCAAAACTTGAGCTGGACCTGGCAGAGTATGCACAAGATAAAAGAACTCTTTCTTCCACTCATTCAAATGAACACCAACCCAGTTTATGATGTCAGCTTCTGGAATGATCCATGGCTGGACAAAGGATTCATTCTTCGAAGGCAACTTACCTATAGTGAAATTCAACAAACTGGAGTCCACTCTGATACGAAAGTCAGAGATGTTCTCGAATACTTTCAGGGGCATCATGCGTTTTCTTCTAATCAGAGAGTTCAAAAACTATGGGATATGATCAGAAAGTTTGCCCCTCTGCCTACTACTTCTGATAAAATTGTCTGGGGAGAAAAAAAGGGGAAATTTAAAATTGGTGAGGCGTATGAATTCTTGATGCAGAACAATGTTAATCGAAATTGGAAGTGGTGGAAGAGAACTTGGAACAAAGATAGTAGCATGAGAGAAAATTTCTCTTTGTGGAAGATTTTGAATCGTTCCATACTCACCAAGGCTAAGCTTGTCAGTATAGGTATGAATGTTAACATATACTGTGCTTTCTGTTATGCTGAATCTGAAACTATTGAGCATTTATTCTTCGAATGTTCAAAAATTAAGCTTCTGTGGTCTGAAGTGATGACTAAACTGCAAAGTAGTTACCCCTTGCATGATAATCAAGCTGAATGGGAGCAAATATATGCAAAGACAGGTAACAAGCAAAAAAGAAAGAGAATTTTTGTGTCTCGTTGAAGACTTTTATATATGCAGTTTGGAGAGAGCGTAATTCTAGAGTTTTTGATAACAATACAAAAACAGCGGCTAACTTCAGACTTTGGATAATGCATGAGATTGAGACTTCCCTGAAGATGATATACACCTTTGACCCTAGAATAAGACTGTCCTCTAGTACGTAATTGTTTGATTGTTTTTTTAAGTTTCTTTTTTCGTCTGTTTTTCTTTGTGCTTGTAGCACCATGTTGTCTCTGTTTTCTTTGAGCTTTTGCTCTTCGTTCTTGTTTGTGTCCTGTTTCCTCTGGTGCTGCAATAAAATGGTCGGGGACCATCCAACCCCGTCGGCCTTGCCAAAAAATATATATATATATATATGTATATATATATATATTAAATAAAAAATATTTTATTTACATATGTATGTGTTATTCTCAGTTTTACAAAAAAATTATTTTTTATTTTATTTAATATATTTATAATTGGTTTAAACATATTCACATAATTATATATATATAATGAAA
This sequence comes from Allium fistulosum, assembly GCA_030737815.1. NCBI lineage: Eukaryota > Viridiplantae > Streptophyta > Magnoliopsida > Asparagales > Amaryllidaceae > Allium > Allium fistulosum. Next base: position 286,137,076 of record CM060907.1, on the reverse strand, counting down.
ATATTTCATAATTATATTTACAAATATTTATATTTATACTTTTATCTACATTTATACCTGTGTATAAAAAAAGGGAAATATTTTAATTAAAATTTATATATATTTGATATACTTGTATATATGTAAATAACATTATATATACGTTAATTTGGATAATATATTTACATATTAGATCAGTTAACGTATCCATTGCGATGCAAATCCCAACATCTATACATGGGTATGTTATACCTTGCATGAATTTATATGTTACATATGTGCACATGCGCACGCGTGCACATATATGTTAATGTGATACATATTTGTGTGTGTATACATATATCATAGCATAAATTAAATAATAATACACCAATTTATAAATTTAAATAAATAAAAACATTTATATAAATAAAATTCAAAAATATTCTAAATAAATTATACTTCATAGGCGCAATAAATATCCGTTATGACAAAAAAAATTGAAATTCACCCATAACTTCTTCTACATGCTGACCCAGTTACAACAGTAGTATCAGAGCCAAATAGCTTATGTGGTATAATTGGCCATGCTAGGGTTAACTATTAAGTTCACAACCCAAAGGTTATCCCTAGTATAAAAGGCTCAAATTTGGATTAGGCATTGGGCTGATTTTCAAAATTGTTTAAAAATTAAAGTATAAGGTTTTAATTTAAAAGTTAAATTTAAAATAAGATATACGTATATTATCAGGGTTATAATATAATAAACTTTTCAAAATGTTTGAAAATATTAAATATTAATTTCCAAATTTTAAATTTATTAATAAGATTGACAAAATAAATTAATTAATTAAATATGTTAATTAATGAAAAATATATTTTCATGTATTATATATGTTTGATGTATCTTATGATATTATAAAATGTTTAAGATATCATAAGTATTTATGTGAATATATAATATGATTTTCGAAATTAATATAATTTAGTTAAAATTGATTAGTTAAATAAATAAATTAAAGGTTGGTTAATTAACTAAAAACACACATATATGAGATATAGGTGTTATGCTATAAAGGTTATAGTATATAATAAATATTTAATATAAAAGTTATACTGAGATAATATAACATTAATAAAAATATAATTGATTAAAATTAATTAAATGATATTTAATCAATATAATAGTATAAATAAGACTATTTATAAGTAATATGAAATATAAATGTTATATAACAATTAAACGTATATAATACAAATGTATAAATTAAAGGTGGGACGTTAAGAAACCCTAAGTAGACTTAAGAAATAAATGCATACGTAAATGTACGTTTACCGTGATTTTCGATGTGTTAGACACTTGAATCACGAGGGTATTTCATAAGAAATGCATTATTCCATAAATTGATTTCCCTTAATGCAATATAATAAAGATTATAAATCTTCAATATAATGTTGTCCTCTTCTATATATATTAATAAATTACTTGCATACTCCTTTGTTGTTGAGCAAACTCAAGCTTGGGATGTTATGTGTAGTATTATTAATATATTGAATAGATAAGTTAAGATAACTATATGTATTTTTTGAGCAAACTCAAGTTATATAAACTACACTTAGGCCGTTTTGATATGGTAGGTGCGAGTGAATAATTTCATTTAGATTTGTGAGCAAACTCAGGGTCAAAGTGAAACTAGGAAAAGGTACCAAAGGTTAGGAGAGTTATCCATCATTTGTGGAGCCATAACTTATTGAGCGGACTCAACATTAGAATTCCAAGACGGACGAGTCCTAACACCCACTAGTGAAGTCAAAAGACTTCTATCTTTTGACTTAGGGTTTGACAAGACATAAAAGATGTGATATCCCGGAATTTTGGCAATATCAATTTAATAATCTTTATAAATAATTAAATTGATTTGTTGATTCATTTTATAAATTGACAAGTTTATTCATTTTAAAAGGTTAATAACATTTTAATTGGCAAGTTTATTTCTTTTGAAAAACTAATATCATTTTAATTTGGGAATATCTTTTCTAACAATTTTAAATTGGGAAGATTTATCTTTCTAAAACCTATATAAATGTTTTATATTTATAATGTATATATATATATTGATATATATAGGGAGTCTTTAATTTAATAAAACTATGTTTTCAAATTATAATATATATATATATGTATATATATATTGTTATTTGAAGTTATGTATTAAAATGCAATATGATGATTATCAAAACTAATGTTAAAATTGTTTTCCACTTAGGATAATATTTATATATATTGAAATGAAAAAGTATTGATTTGAATTTAATAAGTATTTTCAAACTTTAATATATATAATTTGTGATTTGAAAGGTAAATTTGATTTAATACTTTTGGAAATGATATTTAAAGATTTAAATCTAAGGTTCATTTGTTTTAATATTCTTTCATTTTATAAATTGTTCTAAATTTTTATATAAAGAGTTAAAATAAATTTCTCAAATTTATAAACATATGATTTGATCAAAAATATAAGTTAGTGTTCATATGAATTTGCTTTTGTATTTATTAAAATCTAAAACTTGTTTACTAAAAGATAAGTATACACATTTTATATTTATATGAATATTTCGTAAATATATGTATATAACTTAAATAAGTTTTAAATAGGAAAATAACATTTGTAAATATTAATAAAACATTAGAGAATAAATTTTGTAGATATGAACTAAACATAAAAACACTTGTAAACATTATATTGTGTGTTAAAGACAAATGTAAATTAAATAGCATATGTGTAAGCAAATTAGAGCATTAAAGTGACAAGTGTTATTCCCTTGATAATTAAATTTAAAATTTAATTGAAAAATTAGAACGTGAGTTTTAATCTTCAGCTAAATATTTTCTTCATTTTCAACCCAAACACAAAATGAATACAAATGCAAAACAAAGAATAAAAGAAGTGAAAAATGGAACCTGGAATTCAATCTGAAAACAAGATGATAAGCTGGAAATTCAAATGCAATCAACAAAAGAAGTAAATCAACATGCAAACTGAAAACCAACAGCAACAAGATTCGAAATTTCTTCAAGTATAATCTATCAACAAACAACCTGTGATCATGCAAACTTAAAGGAGATCAAAGGCAAATAGAAGTTCAAAACCAAACATGCAAGCCTGGAAATAGTTTCTGTTCTCTGTCTCTGTTCTACATATATAGGTGAGTAAACTTATTTTTTTAAAACAGTTTTAAGACCTGAATTTCATCTTGTTATTTTGAATGAATATCATGCTATTATCTGAAATACTTGAATTGAATCATATGCATGTTTGTATAGGGATGTTTGTATGCCTGTATAGTTGTAATATAGTCTCTGTAAAGTGATGACAGTTTTTGTTTTCCTTTTAAAATCTATATCTCATCACTTAATCTCTAATTGCTTAGGATTTGTAAATGAAAAATGTTTGGAATTATGTAACATAACTACTAAAAATAATTACAGGAATTTAAAAGTAATATTGGTCTCGAAATTTTATAAAGAACAGTGAAATGGAAATTTGGTCAAAATTTTATTAATTCAATTTTAAGAATTGACTATAGGATTGGATTCATTATAAGAAATCATGAATTTTAGTATGTATATCAAGATTTTTAGATTAGAATTTGAAGAGAATTTTGAAATTTATGTTTTTGGGCATTTTGGTAAATCGGCGGCGAACGAAGATGATCTGGGTGCCGTGGTTGAACTCGAAGGTGGAGGGGAAGGTGGAGATCATAGGAAAAATGCATAAGAAATTTTCTGATGAATAAATTCTTCGAATTGGATCGAAGTAGGGTTTTAGGCTGCTTTCAAATGGGTTGAACTGTTGAGGTAGTCGCGACGTCCAGGCGCAACCGGAAGTGATCGCTCTTGTTTTCGTAGATTTTGGAGGTCGAGAGGGAGCTACGGCTAAGGTGTCGGGGTTTCTCGAGGTTGGGGTCGCCGTGGAGGGTGGTTTTTGGTGATGGCGTTTTCGAGCTGATGGGTTCAATGTTCAGATTCGATTCTCGTTCGTATCGAGAATGTTGGGGTGGTCGTACGTGAAGGCGTGATGGAATCTGACTTGTCGGAGGTCGGAGTAGGGATCGCCGTCGATCAGAAAAGGCGTGCACGTGCACGAGCACATTTGCGTGCATCTGAGAATTGGGTTTGGGGAAGAAGGTTTCGCTTGGGTTTTTGTTCGGGAATCTTCGAGTTTTACTCGAAGCAGGGGAGTAGTAGAGTGACTCGAGAGTTACTTCGGGTTTTCTTACGCTTTTACTCGGGTTTGATTAAGAGCAGGTATTAAGATTTTAAAAGAAGTGTTTTAAGATTTTAAAACAAAAGGAATTTGATATTTGTAATGTTCTGAGTTTTAAAACAAAGGTAAAACAAGATTTTACCTATTAAACTAAATTATTTTCTAGAATAATTGTTTTAACAAGTTTTAATAATTTAAATAAATAAGTTTTAAAGAAAAGGAAGTGGATTTCAAAATGATCTTTGTATAAAACTTTATTGAATAACTTTGAAAAGTTTCAAAGAATTTGAAGGTTAAAACTAGATGTTGTAATTGTTTAATTATAATAAGGATTTATTTTAAGTAATTAAGAGATTTTGATTAATTAAAGATATTTAAAATATGAAAATAATAAGGGTAATTCAATTATTATTAATAATTAAAGAATAGTTGGACATTGTGAATAATTTAATTAAGATAAATGATTTTTCTTAATTAAGATTTTTAAGTATAAATAGTTAAGAAATTATTTAATTAAATTTAAATGATTGACTTAAATAATTAACTAAGAAATTAATTTGTGATTACTTAAGATAATCACTTATAAATTAATTAAGTATAATTACTTGATGAAGTAATTAAGGAATAATTACTGGATGTAATTAAATAAAAGGGAAATTATTTAATAAAGTAATTAGAGGATAATTATTTTATGAAAGTAATTAATGGAAGTGTTTAAGAGTTAATTACCTAGTGTTATTAATTAAATAATTTATTTAATAAAGTTAATTAAAGGATTAAGGTTAATTAATAAGGTAATAAATTTTTAGTTAAGATAATTAATTAAAAGGTAATTGATTAATGAAAGTAATTAAGGGAAGTTAATTACTGGATTAGATTAATCAAAGGTGATTAATAATTATGATTAATTAAGAATAATTACTTAATGTAATTAATAAAATAATTAAAGGTGTAATTAAAGATCATTAGTTTATAATTAATGATTTAATTAAGAATTGATTAATTAAGATTAATAAATCAAATGATAAGTGATTAATTATAATTAATTAAGGCTTAAAGTAATTGATTATAATTAATTAATTAATGAAGTAATTAAAGGTTAATTACTGTATTTGATTAAGAATAATTAATTTGTGAAATTAATTAAAGATAATTACTTAAAGGTAATTAAAGTATAATTAATCAAGGTGATTAATTAAAGTGGATAATTAGAGAAAGATTAATTAATTTATTGGTAATTAATTAATGATTATATAAGTAAGATTTATGATGAAGTAATTAATTTAATTTATTTTAAATTAATTAGAAATGAAGTAATTAATTTAATTCACTTTAAATTAATTAAAGATATAGATAGTTAATTTAATTCATTTTAAATTAATTATCTTATGATTAAGTAAATCATTGCTTATATAAGAATGAATGACATTGATTGTCTTGAATGGATGTAATCTCAGAAATGAGATAAGATATTGTGTGATATGAATACTTGGTTGCATTATGATGATAATATAGATTAACTATTGTGATGTTGATATGGATTACCTATTTGGTTATGAATCATCTGTTTAATTGATAATGTGATTATCAGTTGTGAATTGTGAATTATCTATCTGTATGAATATAGATAAGTTAAATTGTTTAAACCTTTAAACAACTTGGCCTTAAAAGATACGTTTTGGATTTCGATGAGACCGGGATCGGGTTTCCGTATACCGGAATTCCAGGTCTGGAGACCCGAATACCACATCGATCCAAATTAACGATAGGTCGTGAATCTCAAGTGAAGATGAAGATTTAGAGTGCAAGGGTTATTGTCGTTAACTCTGAGGGTGATTCCAAAACGAGTGTAACGAGATAATGCCTTCGGTTTCGTTCGAACCCGGAACGAACTTATATGGATTGAATGCTTTCAGCACATCGTCAGGCGGACGATGAGCATTCTAAGTGATATGTTCTGATTAAAGGTAATCGTAACCTCAAGCCTCATCAACCGGGAATGGCTAAAACAGGGGAGGTGCAGCAAGGCTTCGTGGGTAGCACCCACTGAGAGCAAGATAGATCCCTGTCTAGAGGTCCCTTTTCTTTTATTCGGCTTAGTGTGTGGTTGGTCGCGCCAACCACGGGATTGTCTTGTTCGGGATTATCCAGTAAGGGATGGTTCCGGCTTTGTGTTGCAGGGGAGCGGGCGTACTCCTCGGTACGGTGATCTAGGCCACGTACTGTGACGGGCGGTACCCCAGTAGCCCTGCCATTGTATGGAATCCAAACTCCAATAAGTGCCGTACGTATTAGTTGTGCCCAACTATGTTGGAATGTGAGATGTAAGCATTTCAGCTATTTCTGTATTTTACTTGAAAACCCTAGACCCTATTATAATATAACTGGATTTCCTATCAAATGTTTTGGTTAGCGTAAGGTAAAAACTTTTCCATGTTTATGTGTGGGAAGTCTTACGTGATACCTTTGTTTTCAAAAGGTTTTGAAGTTAAACAATTTTAACCCGTTTACTCACACCAGACCCATGTCTGACCCAAGTGTTTATTTCTGTTTTATAAACTCTTGGGTACTCAAATTTTTACGAGTAGCCAAGGGATTCAGGTTTAGCTTTGACGAATATTCTGGAGGAGCAATGGAGCAGGAGGCTTCGGCGTTCGTAGATATAGTATTCCGCTGTGTTGATATCTGTGATAGTGTCTTGTCTTGTATTTGAGTTGTAATGTCTAGACAGATGTTTATAACTGTCTAGTAAGTGATGTATATGCTGTGTAACTCTGTAAATTGTTGTATACTATGTAATAGTTTATGTTATTAATATAATTTATTCGTTCCGCTGTGAGATCGTTGTTGTTGTTTCTTTCTTTCTTCTTTTCTTTTCTATTTTCTACCCCTTTCTTTCTTCATAACGATGCGACTTTCTGGGCATAGAAAGTCGGGTCGTTACGTTTGGTATCAGAGCAGTAGGTTGAGTGAATACCTAGGCTCTGAAGTGGTGTCTATCTTGAGAGCGCGTAATTGTTAATTATATAAAAATGGTTTTATATTGTGTTAATTGATCGGTTGAGTGGTATATGGATTCTGGTCAATACGAGTAGCTAACGTTATTGATAGGGATCTCTAAACACTTGAACCAGGTCAACGGACACAATATTGTTTTAAAGAGGTAAATGAAATAATTTTACCCAGAAATAATTTCTATATAAAAAGATCATTTTAAATAAATATATATATATATATATATGTATTTCTACCTATTTGTTGGGTTACCTGTTCGGGTTTTCCAATATGAGTTATAAAGGTAGATAGGGTGGTAGTGTGTGTAACACAATTACCAATGGTTAGAGTTTGAGTGTTGAGGTTGGAAGTGTAATTGTCGAGACTGTAGACCTAATACTGTCTCGAGTAAACTTTGTTGTGATGTAAAGATTTCATCAATCTCCGAAGGAAACTGTTTAAGTTCGGAGTTTATCTTTGAAGTTGGATGAATAGAGTAGATCTATTGGATGAGCAGAAGCGAGTGATGGTATCTCAGGTAATAGTAGCTGTGTGATGAGACGCAGTGACTATGGATGTTCCCGAAGATGTTTTCTTTGGAACAAGTTGTGGAAGTAGATCTGTTTCGGTGTTGTGGCTGGGTCCAGCGGGGTGTTTCTTTTTGCTTTGAAGTCCGAGTTTCTCAAAGAGTTTCGGATAAGAAGTCTTTGGTATCTGTGACAGCAGTGCAGCTCGGAGTGTTCTGTGTGTTAGCAGGAAGTTTCTGGCTGAGTAGTTTTTCTGAAGTTGGAGTCCAGAAGCAGCTGAGTGAATCCATTTCTTCGATGAATTGGATAGTTAAGTATGAGCTGTTCTAATTTGTGAAGAGAGAACAGTATCTGTGGAAGTTAGGTCGAGTTGATCGCAAAAGAGACTTGCGATTGATTGAGTGTTCTTTTGGGTTATTGGAGATTGAGATTCCGTATCGACTTGATTCATGGAGTTACCGGAAGTTCAGCTTAGTAGAAGGATGTCTTCTAGAGAAGAATTTGGTGAAGCAGCTCAGGATTCTGTGGAGAAGGATTGATCAGCCCTAATTTTCTGGAGGGGATTCTACTGGGATGTTTTTGACCAAGTGGAATGGTTCACTAAGATTTTATGGTATGGTGAACTTTGGATGATCAAGTTTGTGCTCGAGTTTCTCCGATGGCATTCTCATCTATTCCAGATAAGAGTTGTGCAGCGGAAGCAAGGTAGTAGCTATTCTAGAGTGGAAGCAACCGAGAGTTGTAATTTTCTTGGAGTAGAGGATTTCTATAGGAAATTCAAGTGTATCTCTAAGTTGAAGGAATTTTCAGGATTTGGAGATAAGGTTGTCAAGTGCAACTGTTTGGCTATTCCAGAAAGGAGAAGTAGTTAGAAGTACTCTAATGTTTGTGGAGTAGAGTTGTGTTCTGGATTTTGGTGTATTTTTGGGAAACCATTTTGTTGAGTAGGATCCGGAAATTGGTTTGATATTAGTCTAGTCTATTTCAGGAAGCATCAGCAAGGGTTAAGCTGATCAGGAAGAATGAAGTGACTCAGGATCGTCAAAGGAGTTATGCAGTTAAGAATTGATGGAATTTGGAATTTGAAGTTGAAATTTGGATATTGTTTAAGTTTTCTCCAATTAAAGGAGATATAAGATTTGGAAAAATTGGAGAGTGAGCTCCAGAAGTATTATGAGATTTTTCCTATGTTCCCAAGAGGATTAGTTCTTTGATCTATAGGATTAAATGGCCAGTTCAGATAACTGGAATTCATTTTATTTCACGTATCTCTGAAGGAATACGTGTTTGATCTGTCATTGGTTGTGGGATCAGCAGTTCAGAAGGATTTGGTAGTTGAGATGGTTTTGAGTTTAGTCTGATATTTTGTTCAGATTTGTAATCTAGATGGGAAGGAGTTCTAGATTATTGTAGATAGTTAGTTAAGATCCTGTAGAACGAGTATCCCGGTATATATATATACTTGGGGAAACTCGAGGAAATTCTATCCAGAATTTGTCTGGATAATTAAATTTGTTTGATTTATATGGTTGCTATGATTGATAATAATGATTGATTTGTGTGATTGCTGTTTAAAATTAAAAATTTTACTCGGTTATTAAATTATCTTTGCTTTTAAATTTCGGGGACGAAATTATTTTAAGGGGGGAGGAATGTGATATCCCGGAATTTTGGCAATATCAATTTAATAATCTTTATAAATAATTAAATTGATTTGTTGATTCATTTTATAAATTGACAAGTTTATTCATTTTAAAAGGTTAATAACATTTTAATTGGCAAGTTTATTTCTTTTGAAAAACTAATATCATTTTAATTTGGGAATATCTTTTCTAACAATTTTAAATTGGGAAGATTTATCTTTCTAAAACCTATATAAATGTTTTATATTTATAATGTATATATATATATTGATATATATAGGGAGTCTTTAATTTAATAAAACTATGTTTTCAAATTATAATATATATATATGTATATATATATTGTTATTTGAAGTTATGTATTAAAATGCAATATGATGATTATCAAAACTAATGTTAAAATTGTTTTCCACTTAGGATAATATTTATATATATTGAAATGAAAAAGTATTGATTTGAATTTAATAAGTATTTTCAAACTTTAATATATATAATTTGTGATTTGAAAGGTAAATTTGATTTAATACTTTTGGAAATGATATTTAAAGATTTAAATCTAAGGTTCATTTGTTTTAATATTCTTTCATTTTATAAATTGTTCTAAATTTTTATATAAAGAGTTAAAATAAATTTCTCAAATTTATAAACATATGATTTGATCAAAAATATAAGTTAGTGTTCATATGAATTTGCTTTTGTATTTATTAAAATCTAAAACTTGTTTACTAAAAGATAAGTATACACATTTTATATTTATATGAATATTTCGTAAATATATGTATATAACTTAAATAAGTTTTAAATAGGAAAATAACATTTGTAAATATTAATAAAACATTAGAGAATAAATTTTGTAGATATGAACTAAACATAAAAACACTTGTAAACATTATATTGTGTGTTAAAGACAAATGTAAATTAAATAGCATATGTGTAAGCAAATTAGAGCATTAAAGTGACAAGTGTTATTCCCTTGATAATTAAATTTAAAATTTAATTGAAAAATTAGAACGTGAGTTTTAATCTTCAGCTAAATATTTTCTTCATTTTCAACCCAAACACAAAATGAATACAAATGCAAAACAAAGAATAAAAGAAGTGAAAAATGGAACCTGGAATTCAATCTGAAAACAAGATGATAAGCTGGAAATTCAAATGCAATCAACAAAAGAAGTAAATCAACATGCAAACTGAAAACCAACAGCAACAAGATTCGAAATTTCTTCAAGTATAATCTATCAACAAACAACCTGTGATCATGCAAACTTAAAGGAGATCAAAGGCAAATAGAAGTTCAAAACCAAACATGCAAGCCTGGAAATAGTTTCTGTTCTCTGTCTCTGTTCTACATATATAGGTGAGTAAACTTATTTTTTTAAAACAGTTTTAAGACCTGAATTTCATCTTGTTATTTTGAATGAATATCATGCTATTATCTGAAATACTTGAATTGAATCATATGCATGTTTGTATAGGGATGTTTGTATGCCTGTATAGTTGTAATATAGTCTCTGTAAAGTGATGACAGTTTTTGTTTTCCTTTTAAAATCTATATCTCATCACTTAATCTCTAATTGCTTAGGATTTGTAAATGAAAAATGTTTGGAATTATGTAACATAACTACTAAAAATAATTACAGGAATTTAAAAGTAATATTGGTCTCGAAATTTTATAAAGAACAGTGAAATGGAAATTTGGTCAAAATTTTATTAATTCAATTTTAAGAATTGACTATAGGATTGGATTCATTATAAGAAATCATGAATTTTAGTATGTATATCAAGATTTTTAGATTAGAATTTGAAGAGAATTTTGAAATTTATGTTTTTGGGCATTTTGGTAAATCGGCGGCGAACGAAGATGATCTGGGTGCCGTGGTTGAACTCGAAGGTGGAGGGGAAGGTGGAGATCATAGGAAAAATGCATAAGAAATTTTCTGATGAATAAATTCTTCGAATTGGATCGAAGTAGGGTTTTAGGCTGCTTTCAAATGGGTTGAACTGTTGAGGTAGTCGCGACGTCCAGGCGCAACCGGAAGTGATCGCTCTTGTTTTCGTAGATTTTGGAGGTCGAGAGGGAGCTACGGCTAAGGTGTCGGGGTTTCTCGAGGTTGGGGTCGCCGTGGAGGGTGGTTTTTGGTGATGGCGTTTTCGAGCTGATGGGTTCAATGTTCAGATTCGATTCTCGTTCGTATCGAGAATGTTGGGGTGGTCGTACGTGAAGGCGTGATGGAATCTGACTTGTCGGAGGTCGGAGTAGGGATCGCCGTCGATCAGAAAAGGCGTGCACGTGCACGAGCACATTTGCGTGCATCTGAGAATTGGGTTTGGGGAAGAAGGTTTCGCTTGGGTTTTTGTTCGGGAATCTTCGAGTTTTACTCGAAGCAGGGGAGTAGTAGAGTGACTCGAGAGTTACTTCGGGTTTTCTTACGCTTTTACTCGGGTTTGATTAAGAGCAGGTATTAAGATTTTAAAAGAAGTGTTTTAAGATTTTAAAACAAAAGGAATTTGATATTTGTAATGTTCTGAGTTTTAAAACAAAGGTAAAACAAGATTTTACCTATTAAACTAAATTATTTTCTAGAATAATTGTTTTAACAAGTTTTAATAATTTAAATAAATAAGTTTTAAAGAAAAGGAAGTGGATTTCAAAATGATCTTTGTATAAAACTTTATTGAATAACTTTGAAAAGTTTCAAAGAATTTGAAGGTTAAAACTAGATGTTGTAATTGTTTAATTATAATAAGGATTTATTTTAAGTAATTAAGAGATTTTGATTAATTAAAGATATTTAAAATATGAAAATAATAAGGGTAATTCAATTATTATTAATAATTAAAGAATAGTTGGACATTGTGAATAATTTAATTAAGATAAATGATTTTTCTTAATTAAGATTTTTAAGTATAAATAGTTAAGAAATTATTTAATTAAATTTAAATGATTGACTTAAATAATTAACTAAGAAATTAATTTGTGATTACTTAAGATAATCACTTATAAATTAATTAAGTATAATTACTTGATGAAGTAATTAAGGAATAATTACTGGATGTAATTAAATAAAAGGGAAATTATTTAATAAAGTAATTAGAGGATAATTATTTTATGAAAGTAATTAATGGAAGTGTTTAAGAGTTAATTACCTAGTGTTATTAATTAAATAATTTATTTAATAAAGTTAATTAAAGGATTAAGGTTAATTAATAAGGTAATAAATTTTTAGTTAAGATAATTAATTAAAAGGTAATTGATTAATAAAAGTAATTAAGGGAAGTTAATTACTGGATTAGATTAATCAAAGGTGATTAATAATTATGATTAATTAAGAATAATTACTTAATGTAATTAATAAAATAATTAAAGGTGTAATTAAAGATCATTAGTTTATAATTAATGATTTAATTAAGAATTGATTAATTAAGATTAATAAATCAAATGATAAGTGATTAATTATAATTAATTAAGGCTTAAAGTAATTGATTATAATTAATTAATTAATGAAGTAATTAAAGGTTAATTACTGTATTTGATTAAGAATAATTAATTTGTGAAATTAATTAAAGATAATTACTTAAAGGTAATTAAAGTATAATTAATCAAGGTGATTAATTAAAGTGGATAATTAGAGAAAGATTAATTAATTTATTGGTAATTAATTAATGATTATATAAGTAAGATTTATGATGAAGTAATTAATTTAATTTATTTTAAATTAATTAGAAATGAAGTAATTAATTTAATTCACTTTAAATTAATTAAAGATATAGATAGTTAATTTAATTCATTTTAAATTAATTATCTTATGATTAAGTAAATCATTGCTTATATAAGAATGAATGACATTGATTGTCTTGAATGGATGTAATCTCAGAAATGAGATAAGATATTGTGTGATATGAATACTTGTTTGCATTATGATGATAATATAGATTAACTATTGTGATGTTGATATGGATTACCTATTTGGTTATGAATCATCTGTTTAATTGATAATGTGATTATCAGTTGTGAATTGTGAATTATCTATCTGTATGAATATAGATAAGTTAAATTGTTTAAACCTTTAAACAACTTGGCCTTAAAAGATACGTTTTGGATTTCGATGAGACCGGGATCGGGTTTCCGTATACCGGAATTCCAGGTCTGGAGACCCGAATACCACATCGATCCAAATTAACGATAGGTCGTGAATCTCAAGTGAAGATGAAGATTTAGAGTGCAAGGGTTATTGTCGTTAACTCTGAGGGTGATTCCAAAACGAGTGTAACGAGATAATGCCTTCGGTTTCGTTCGAACCCGGAACGAACTTATATGGATTGAATGCTTTCAGCACATCGTCAGGCGGACGATGAGCATTCTAAGTGATATGTTCTGATTAAAGGTAATCGTAACCTCAAGCCTCATCAACCGGGAATGGCTAAAACAGGGGAGGTGCAGCAAGGCTTCGTGGGTAGCACCCACTGAGAGCAAGATAGATCCCTGTCTAGAGGTCCCTTTTCTTTTATTCGGCTTAGTGTGTGGTTGGTCGCGCCAACCACGGGATTGTCTTGTTCGGGATTATCCAGTAAGGGATGGTTCCGGCTTTGTGTTGCAGGGGAGCGGGCGTACTCCTCGGTACGGTGATCTAGGCCACGTACTGTGACGGGCGGTACCCCAGTAGCCCTGCCATTGTATGGAATCCAAACTCCAATAAGTGCCGTACGTATTAGTTGTGCCCAACTATGTTGGAATGTGAGATGTAAGCATTTCAGCTATTTCTGTATTTTACTTGAAAACCCTAGACCCTATTATAATATAACTGGATTTCCTATCAAATGTTTTGGTTAGCGTAAGGTAAAAACTTTTCCATGTTTATGTGTGGGAAGTCTTACGTGATACCTTTGTTTTCAAAAGGTTTTGAAGTTAAACAATTTTAACCCGTTTACTCACACCAGACCCATGTCTGACCCAAGTGTTTATTTCTGTTTTATAAACTCTTGGGTACTCAAATTTTTACGAGTAGCCAAGGGATTCAGGTTTAGCTTTGACGAATATTCTGGAGGAGCAATGGAGCAGGAGGCTTCGGCGTTCGTAGATATAGTATTCCGCTGTGTTGATATCTGTGATAGTGTCTTGTCTTGTATTTGAGTTGTAATGTCTAGACAGATGTTTATAACTGTCTAGTAAGTGATGTATATGCTGTGTAACTCTGTAAATTGTTGTATACTATGTAATAGTTTATGTTATTAATATAATTTATTCGTTCCGCTGTGAGATCGTTGTTGTTGTTTCTTTCTTTCTTCTTTTCTTTTCTATTTTCTACCCCTTTCTTTCTTCATAACGATGCGACTTTCTGGGCATAGAAAGTCGGGTCGTTACAAAAGACTAGTGGGAGCTTATTAGAAAAATGAAATGATAACATTATAACTTTCTAATATTGTAAAAACATATGCTATATATTGTTAAATAATTTACATTGATAAATCTATGCATTTAATAAGATTGATAAAATGTTTATCAAATAAGATACAAATCAACTGAATTGAAGATTGAAAAATAGAAATGTAACATATACTTACTAATAAACGCTTCTAGCATGTTACTGTTTCAATACCCCCACAAGCGCCTGTTGCAACTACTAAATACATTCGTGATTTGGTTGCTTATGCAATTATTTGGTTAAGACCATGTATTGCATTCTATGAGTTTTGAACTCTAAAAGCAATACAAGACTATGGATATTTGATCCATAAACTATCACATATAAATGTTATATGGGGAATAGTCATAGTTCATAATGTACAATACTTTGATGGAGTTAGTACATTCGAATAAGCCAATAAACCATACCGTGAGATCGAGTATTCAATTTGATTGATCACAATAAAGATTGTATTGTGTTAAATGTAACATTAGACTAAAATTACCAGATAAATCTAAGAACTCAATTGCTAAAATATCAGTTTCTTCAGTTTATGCAAAGTGCGACATATTTGATGTCCTTAAATGTCAAGGATGATCGAGTGCTCTTTTGTAAAGATTTCATTCTAAAGTAAGGATATTCTTTTGAACGGTTTGACTATTTAGAAAGAAAAAAGAGTTTCTAAGAGTAGATGCGATTTAAGTTATAGTTAGGATGAAGGAGAGTAAATAGTCACTTTTGCTTCATAAAGAAACATTGGGACGAGTATTGTAATAATAATAATAATAATTGATACTTAGCACTGAAATGAGAAATATGATTTCTATTACGAAATGTATTTTCATATAGAATTATATTTACTATAAGATTTATTTATTTGAATTCAAGGTATTTGATCAAAGAACTCTCTACTGTAAACTAGTTGTAGCATATGAAATAAATTACCTATATTAAGTGAACGATGGACCTCTGAATTAAGTACACTGTTGTATTAATAGCAGAAATAGTGGGAGCATGTCATATGACACTTATTGATAGCATCCATTATGAAAATTATTTTCATAAACACACTGAACATTGTATATGAAATAATGACTATTTTCAACGTTGACTGAAAAAGAGACATGGTTATATTTCAATGTGAATATTAAGAATATTCATTACGAAGTAAAACTATAACATGGTATTTTTTTCACAATAAAGGTGATGCATTGGAAATAATGAAGTATCTAAAATTATTTACAATTATTTTGGAGTTATGAACTAAGCCATAGTTTTCGAAAAATAAATTTTATTATATGATAATTATGAATTATATGATACTGGTTAATTATATCCAAAATACTTAAAGGAAATGCACCAATATCATGGAAGCATCATGGGGGTTAATAAACTCTTTCGATTGATACATATAGATGTATGCAATCGTAAGTCTATTAAAACATTTTAACACTTTAACATATTGACCGATGAATCATTACAGAAATTGACATATGTATTTGATATGCATTTATAATTGTAAGATAAACTCATAAAATATAAAAATGGAAGTAAATAATATAACATACGATAGAAATGATTTGATTCAATCATAAGGGTGAGTATATTGGCAAGATTTCTGTATGTAACTAGTATGAATAAAGATTCAATCTCAATGGTCACTTTTTCCAATAATACATAATGATGTATTGGTAAGAAGTAATCAAACTTTATTGTATAAAACATAATTAATGATGAGTGAAGTTGAGTTAAAATTCTTTCAATAAGGTGTGTGCATAAGAGTAGTACACAAAAATATCATCCGAAGAATAGTTTACAAAACCATATAAGATAGGAGTTTATAAGAAACCCCTACATATCTGTAACGACCCGTAGATTTTCGATAATTAAAATAGTTAATTTAATAAGATTTCATGGTTTAATGTTGGAAGAATTAAAAATTTTGTAATTTATTTATGATAATAATTAGAATGAATTGCAACAATAGTTATCTGAGTTAATTATTAATGAATTGAATGAAATTCCAATAAATTGAAATGTCTCAAATGTTATAACTTGGTTATAAAAGAAATGTAAGAAAAACAAATGTAAATATTGGATTTACTAATGAAATAATATACAGTCAGTGGAAATGGAATCTAATTGGTATTGTATAGGAAATTGTGACACTTGTTGTAAATAATAAACTTATAAGTGTGATTAAATGTAAATGGTGATAATTATTATAAGTTACCTGTTTATTTAGTCAGTCGAATTGAATTTGGAAACCAATTGCAATTGAAATGAAATTTTATATAGTAACTAGGTTTATAATCAATAACTGAAGTCGAATAATAAATGTTGAATTCATTAGATGTAAATAAAGTAATTGATTTGTAATGAGAATTCATTTAAAATCTAATATTGAAATTTGTTGAATATGGATCAATTAAATTGTTTAAATTTAATATTGGAAATAAATTGAATAATTGAATAGATTGAATAACGGGAATTGAATAACTGTATAACGGAAATAATTGTTCCATAATTTGAATTCGTTTTAAAGTAAAATTTTATAAGTTCATTTTCAAATATTTCAAGATAATGAATTTCGGATAATCAAAATTGTATAAAATTTAAATTTGCAAATATTTGGATAATTGAATTTTGAATATAATATGATTGAAAATGATATCGAAGATTGATATAAAATTTTATTTAAACAACAATGAATTTGTTAACATTTAAAATTGGATTTGTAAGAAATTCTGTAAATTTTGAAAAGTCGTCGATTTAATCGACGAGTAAAAATAGCCTTCCGAGGCACAGTCTCGGAATTCGACGAAACTAGTTCCATTGGATCCCTAATAGTGTGTTATTATCGGATTTCAAATTTCGTAATATTTGGAGTTATCGTTTGGTCGTACGGGTTAGAAACGCGCTGAAATAAATATCGAAAATTTAATATTTTAATTCGATTCAAAAAGCTATCTTCCACATACAATCAAATTGGCTTCTGAAACACGTTCCATTGTGTTCGGAATGCGGGCAAAACCTTAGGAAAGCCTGTCGGCATGCGTCGTTTGGGAATCGTTTGAAAATGTTGTTTAAAAATGAATTTAATATTAAAATATTATTATATATGCTTGTATATACGTGAACAAAGTCGAAACCCTATCCATTTTCTTCGTAGCCGCCACGTTTTAAACCAATGGCCGGAAGTGTTCGAATCTTCTTCCTTCCTTTCCTCCCAATCCATCAGCCAATTCGAAAATCTCCCAACTACAATCTTGAAGAGCATGTCGAGATCTCCCTATCTAATGGTGGCGATCGATTTTCATGTTGTCGTTTGGTCGCTGTTTGCTCGAGAGGGGTTCGTGTTCATTCGCGTTTTAATTGCAATGGGGCAGCCGAGTTCAACCACGTTCCAGGCGGTGGTGCCACGCGCGAAGGGCTTCGACTTGAAGCCGGCTGATCGACGTCACGGCGAAGATGGTGGTCGCGGCTTGGAGGGATTCTTTGCGTGATTGGGTTCGTTCGTTCCTGTAATCGCGATGTGGAAGAAGGAAGTATGCGTGCGGCCTTGATCTAGAGAAAAAAATTTGAACGGTCCAGATCTGATGGTTGGGATATTAAAATGAAATTTGTTTTAAATTATATTAATATATATTCAATCTTTGAAAAATTGTATCTTCTTCGTACTTTATCAGAATTGGATGAAACAAGATGCGTTGGAATCGTGGTGACGACCACTATATTCTAGAATTGATTTGGGGATGTTTGGAGCTAACAAAAATTTCAGGTTAAATCGAACGTCATTCGATTTGATTTGAAATTGAAACTCAAGGTGAGTGTTTTATAATGCTCACAACGTACTAGAATATTCTGATGCTAGTTAAATTTAATATTGTGAAGTGATATGATTTTTATTTGTCGTTGTTGATAAAATTTAACTGTCATCTAAATTGTCATCGAATTTAATGTTAGAAATTGAAATTGACAGTCAAATTAGAATTGAAATTTAATCGCAATTAAATTACCGAACATTTATAACTATGAAATTTCCATGATTTATATTGTCTGTTTGGATGATTGGTTGCGATGGATGCTATTGATTGATGTTTGAATGTTTGGATGTTTATTTGTTGTATATATCCTGTCATCACCCTGTGCATTATTTATAGTTGTAAATTTAATCATTGTAAATAAATTGAGAAATAGGTTGAAATGATATATACCTATGACACTATGATTTGAATTGAAGTGATATATCTATTCCTGAAATTTAATTGAAATAACTGATCACTTGGCCATAGGATAAAAAATTATATATGGGCACCGGATTGGTTAAATTAAATAATTTGTAAAATCTTTGATTTGGAATTATTTTAAATGGTCTGATTTAAAGGAATTTAAAAAATCAAATTTTTTTTTTGAAATTGAATTTATCGCGAATTTGAGGTTGAGATGTGGAAATAAATTTTTGTTAAACAAATTGGTTAATAATTGAAGTTAAGACTTTGGAATTAAAATTGTGATATGATTGAATTTTGTAAATTGATTTGATTTTAAAGGATCCAACCTTTATTCGGATTTTGAATATTATTAAGTAAAAGTGTGAGAAAGACAACATTTTGAAATTTGAGGAAATTGGATTTGGGATAGAATTGAATTAATTTGAAATCGAAATTGATTTGAACTGAAATTGAGATTTGAATCGACTAAATGGAATTTGAATTTGATTCAGATTGGTAAGTTGGAAATTAAAATGGTTGACTTTGAAGCTATTTCAAATTTGGTTTTCTTAAGTTATTCTGCTATATAAACTATTTTAAATACTTAAACTATTTTATACTAAACTATTTTAACCTATATTAATTATATTAAGTTATTTTAACTTATTTAAACATATTAACTTATTTTAATCTATTTTAAATCTACTTAACCCAATTTAATTTATTTAAAGTAATTTACCTATTTTAATTTATTTTAATCATATTTAATCTATTTTAAAGCTATTTAACCTATTTAACTATATTAAATCTATTTTAAATCTATTTAACTATACTAAATCAATTCAAAACTATTTTGAAATCTATCTTTAATATTTAGAGTATTTTAACTATTTTCAATTATTTAAGCTACTTTAAACTATTCAAAACTATTTTCCAAAATTTCCAGCTGGTCAATAAAGTGAAATGTTTATATTTAAATATTGGATTTAAATACGAAGTGGGTTAAATAAAGTTACAACCTAAATTGAAATGTGACGATTTTTGAAATTGAAATGAGATATTGGGGCGAAATGATTTTTGAAATGAAATCGTATATTTTGCGTAGATACGATGATTTTGAAATGGATTTGATTTTGAAGCGAACTTGATATTTTGATATCAATTATGAATTGATTTTTGAAAATGTAAAAGAACCATCCGGTGTGTAATAAGCGTTTGGTTGTTAAAGAGACCGGGATCGGATATGGGCATACTCTCTGTCGATACCGAAAACCACTTTAACAACTATGTACGCGGTGGAGATTCCAGAAATGAAGTAGGATGGTTTGGCGACGATTCTATATGGTATGACGTGACCCTGACTCCCGCGAGTCAGCTTAGATGTGACTAAAATCAGGAGCTATACCGGGCCAATGTGAGGTCATTCCTCTTATCGGGCATATTTCTTCGATACCATTCTATTGCTTTTGTGATTGTTTTGGTGGCCACCCCTCGATTGTTTGGGAGTGTGTCCGAGGTGGGCGGTAGTAGCTGCTATGCGTCACCACCAGTCCGGGAGTGCAATTGGTATATCTACCCTAGCATCTCCTCGTGTGCCGTATTCACATGCCCTAGAGCGCCTTCTACGAGTTTGTTTTGTACCATACCTATGGAGTGCCCTCTGATAGCCCTCCAGTTTACGGAGGAATTACGGTACTGTATAGACTATGGGAATATATAAAAATGTGTTAAGGGGGATATGGGTAACGCCTTAACGCTATTTTAATACCTTTACTTTACTGTAGACATATTATAATAGCGTATTGTACTACATAGATAGTTTAACGGATCCTTAAGAGATGAAAATCCTGTAACATCTCTTGAGTTACTGCACGCACGTCTACACTGGATAAGAGATGTCAAACCCCGTAAACATCTCTGACGCCGTTACACTCATATTTATTTACGACTGATTTAACTTACATAAGGATGTTTTAGTCCTGACTCGAGTGTTTTGTCTTTTCATTACGCTCGGGTCAGTCCTGAGTTTTTCAGCTTATTGAAGATTTATTCTAGAGGACGAAGACGAAGATTTGGTATACTATACTATTATTATCCTTGCATCATGCTGTCTGCTGCATTGTTTTATTTGTTCTGTTGTATATGTATAACTCTGATAAATGATGTATAAATGATAATCAAAAGTATATTAAACAGCTTCATGAACTGTTTATTTGATTATTATATTTTATCTTTCCGCTGCGAGATTCTGTGGTTGTTTCTTGTTCCTTTTCTCTTCTTTTCTTATTTACCCCATTAACAATCCTCCCTTTTGAATGGTTTGGAATCGGCATGCGTGTTTACTTATCGATTTAAATTGTCCAAAAAGGTGGGTCGTTACAGTTGGTATCAGAGCTTTGGTTTAGCGATAACCTTAGCTTTGTGGGGTCAGACTCTTTATAAATAGGGTAGTAATACCCTATGATGAGTCATTGAGTGTATATATATGAGAGAGCGTATTTGTTAGTGATATAAAAAAATTGTTTTATATTGTGTTGGTTGATTTGTTGAGTGGCATATGGATTCTGGTCAATACGAGTAATTAACGTTATTGATAGGGATCTCTAAACACTTGAACAGAACAATTCGACATAGTATTGTTTTGAAATTTGGGGAAATGAAATTATTTTTCCCTAATTATATTTTATATATAAAGAAATAATTTTTCAGAAATTATTATGATTCATCCAGTTTGTTTGGTTGTTAGAAAATGATAATATTGATTGTTATCATTAATTGAATGTTGTATTATAATAAATAAGGTTTATTACAAAATAAATAATGATAAAACAACTTGTGGAATGTTTTAAGAAGGTAAAAATTTTGTAAGAATAATTTATAAATGTGACTTATAAATCAAGATAGATTTAAATTGTGAAATATTGAATTTAAGACCCGGGGATTTT
This sequence comes from Allium fistulosum, assembly GCA_030737815.1. NCBI lineage: Eukaryota > Viridiplantae > Streptophyta > Magnoliopsida > Asparagales > Amaryllidaceae > Allium > Allium fistulosum. The sequence continues at coordinate 286,115,122 of CM060907.1, read as the reverse complement.
GAAAATGGTTTTCAAAACTTTGAAGAAAATATGTAGTGATGTTAGCTGAAAATATTTATGGGAAATATTTTGAAGGAGTTTTTTTTTAAAAATTCAGTACTCCTCTCTTATGTCGCTGGAAAATAATTTCGGTAATGACTGCGCAGCATCATCGACGTTCATTTTCGAGTCTCAAAGTGGGGGAGAATTCTGTGAAGCTTTGCTTTGCTTCGAAACTGTTTTGAAAAATGCATTTTTGGTTTAAACTCCAAAAGTATGATTTGATATATATAAGATATAAATGATTTTATTTTTATTTCAAATGATTTGAAATGAACCGGGCATTTAAATTTCTAAGTTATGTTAATTATTATTTTTCAAATTATCTGAGTGAAATGTGAATAATCAGAACTTATATAATAAGAGGAAAAAAAAACTCTAAGCAAAATGTTTTGAGAAACTTTAGAGTTGAAGTTGTAACTCTTAAAACTGAAAGTAAAGAAAACTTAAACAAGTTAAAAATTGTGAACATTCTAATTAAGTAAAATAAATCCTATAAATTTGTATAATACCAATTGCATTCTAATAACATAAAATATGACTTACCAAATGTTAAAAAAGTTAAATGATGATTTGGATATGTAATGGGATATTATACAAGTAAGCAAAACTTAAAAGTAATTAAAATGTGTACAAATGGAAAATTTGGTTGTGATAAAGAAAGAAAAAAAATGTTATATACTTAAGTATAATATGAAATGATGAATGGCTAAATGGAATAAGTAAGTAGAACTTAAGAAAACCGACAAATGAACCAAATAATATCTTTGTGAATTTGTTATAGAATTTAATATAAATTTGCAAAGAAATTGTGAAATTGAAATTTGTAGCTTTTGAGATAATTATAAACTTAGATAAAGTCCAACTTCTTATATATGACTTTTATAGGATGATTAATAAACTAAAGTGATGATTAATAAAATGTTCCACCAATAAATCTGTTATTAACTGAAATTATGAAAATGAAGTAAATGAAAAAAAAATATAGAATTTTGTATAGCTAAGAATCAATTGAGGAATGAAATTGAATTTAATTAAATTACATGGAATGGTTAAAATGAACTTAACTAAGAAAATTGTATAAGATGATGTTTAAGAAATGATAGTATTGAAGAATATGCTATGTGAAGAAGTGGATATACTAAGTAAATAAGGGATGTGAATAATGCATTGTGAATAATTAATTGTAAATGAAATGAAGATAAGTAAATTAATTGAATATAGATGAATGGTATAGGAATATATTGGAAGGTAATATGTAAGTTGTACGTATATTATTTTATTCGCATAACAATTTGATCTGAATTCGAGCACAGAATTTCGAGATAATTTATATCGATCCAAGTTAGGATTTTTCACTCGATTCTTAACGGCGAACCTTGGATATGGATTTTTGATTTGATTCTGGAATTCTCTATCATAGTATATGGCTATGCAAGGAGAATAACAGTTTCCGATCAAGGAACCAAATCTGAGTCCGCACTAGAGAGTCGTGTGAACGATACTAGTTTGGAAGTGAAATTGTGTGATCGAATGAGTCATCAGATTTGATATTGCGTACGGATGGTATATGTACTTCGTACAGGTTTAAGTAAAACTAATATTGAAAATTGAAAATGCAAATTATAAAATGATTTTAAATTATATGATTTGATATCATTGATAAATGAGATGCAGGTATTTAAATCAAAGAAATTTGGATTGCCCGACAAAAGGTACGTGTTTATTTTGTCATTGGATTTGGTGATTTTTGGATGGAGCCACTTGGCTTTTGTTTTCTTTTATTGGTTTGGGGCTTGTAGAGGCGTTTTGTAGTTGTACCGATCGAGCCGCGCAAAGGAGACGCTGCCGAAATTTTTCGTAAATCCGGGTGTTAGAAAATTTTTGAGTTTTAAAATTTTATAACTCATTTGGATAACCAACTTGTAAATTTTGTAAGCTTATCGGAGTAGCTTAGTGGAAGTGTAGTAACGACGTTATAAATGAAATTTCATTGTTTTATAAGTTGATAACTTTGAATAAAATATTTCGAATGTTGAATTCTTTACTTAGTTTCTTTTCCCTTCTTTTTCCTTTTCGAGGACGAAAAGTTTTGAGTGGGGGAGAGTGTAACGACCCGTAGATTTTTGATAATTAAAATAGTTAATTTAATAAGATTTCATGGTTTAATGTTGGAAGAATTAAAAATTTTGTAATTTATTTATGATAATAATTAGAATGAATTGCAACAATAGTTATCTGAGTTAATTATTAATGAATTGAATGAAATTCCAATAAATTGAAATGTCTCAAATGTTATAACTTGGTTATAAAAGAAATGTAAGAAAAACAAATGTAAATATTGGATTTACTAATGAAATAATATATAGTCAGTGGAAATGGAATCTAATTGGTATTGTATAGGAAATTGTGACACTTGTTGTAAATAATAAACTTATAAGTGTGATTAAATGTAAATGGTGATAATTATTATAAGTTACCTGTTTATTTAGTCAGTCGAATTGAATTTGGAAACTAATTGCAATTGAAATGAAATTTTATATAGTAACTAGGTTTATAATCAATAACTGAAGTCGAATAATAAATGTTGAATTCATTAGATGTAAATAAAGCAATTGATTTGTAATGAGAATTCATTTAAAATCTAATATTGAAATTTGTTGAATATGGATCAATTAAATTGTTTAAATTTAATATTGGAAATAAATTGAATAATTGAATAGATTGAATAATGGGAATTGAATAACTGTATAACGGAAATAATTGTTCCATAATTTGAATTCGTTTTAAAGTAAAATTTTATAAGTTCATTTTCAAATATTTCAAGATAATGAATTTCGGATAATCAAAATTGTTTAAAATTTAAATTTGCAAATATTTGGATAATTGAATTTTGAATATAATATGATTGAAAATGATATCGAAGATTGATATAAAATTTTATTTAAACAACAATGAATTTGTTAACATTTAAAATTGGATTTGTAAGAAATTCTGTAAATTTTGAAAAGTCGTCGATTTAATCGACGAGTAAAAATAGCCTTCCGAGGCACAGTCTCGGAATTCGACGAAACTAGTTCCATTGGATCCGTAATAGTGTGTTATTATCGGATTTCAAATTTCGTAACATTTGGAGTTATCGTTTGGTCGTACGGGTTAGAAACGCGCTGAAATAAATATCGAAAATTTAATATTTTAATTCGATTCAAAAAGCTATCTTCCACATACAATCAAATTGGCTTCCGAAACACGTTCCATTGTGTTCGGAATGCGGGCAAAACCTTAGGAACGCCTGTCGGCATGCGTCGTTTGGGAATCGTTTGAAAATGTTGTTTAAAAATGAATTTAATATTAAAATATTATTATATATGCTTGTATATACGTGAACAAAGTCGAAACCCTATCCATTTTCTTCGTAGCCGCCACGTTTTAAACCAATGGCTGGAAGTGTTCGAATCTTCTTCCTTCCTTTCCTCCCAATCCATCAGCCAATTCGAAAATCTCCCAACTACAATCTCGAAGAGCATGTCGAGATCTCCCTATCTAATGGTGGCGATCGATTTTCATGTTGTCGTTTGGTCGCTGTTTGCTCGAGAGGGGTTCGTGTTCATTCGCGTTTTAATTGCAATGGGGCAGCCGAGTTCAACCACGTTCCAGGCGGTGGTGCCACGCGTGAAGGGCTTCGACTTGAAGCCGGCTGATCGACGTCACGGCGAAGATGGTGGTCGCGGCTTGGAGGGATTCTTTGCGTGATTGGGTTCGTTCGTTCCAGTAATCGCGATGTGGAAGAAGGAAGTATGCGTGCGGCCTTGATCTAGAGAAAAAATTTTGAACGGTCCAGATCTGATGGTTGGGATATTAAAATGAAATTTGTTTTAAATTATATTAATATATATTCAATCTTTGAAAAATTGTATCTTCTTCGTACTTTATCAGAATTGGATGAAACAAGATGCGTTGGAATCGTGGTGATGACCACTATATTCTAGAATTGATTTGGGGACGTTTGGAGCTAACAAAAATTTCAGGTTAAATCGAACGTCGTTCGATTTGATTTGAAATTGAAACTCAAGGTGAGTGTTTTATAACGCTCACAACGTACTAGAATATTCTGATGCTAGTTAAATTTAATATTGTGAAGTGATATGATTTTTATTTGTCGTTGTTGATAAAATTTAACTGTCATCTAAATTGTCATCGAATTTAATGTTAGAAATTGAAATTGACAGTCAAATTAGAATTGAAATTTAATCGCAATTAAATTACCGAACATTTATAACTATGAAATTTCCGTGATTTATATTGTCTGTTTGGATGATTGGTTGCGATGGATGCTATTGATTGATGTTTGAATGTTTGGATGTTTATTTGTTGTATATATCCTGTCATCACCCTATGCATTATTTATAGTTGTAAATTTAATCATTGTAAATAAATTGAGAAATAGGTTGAAATGATATATACCTATGACACTATGATTTGAATTGAAGTGATATATCTATTCCTGAAATTTAATTGAAATAACTGATCACTTGGCCATAGGATAGAAAATTATATATGGGCACCGGATTGGTTAAATTAAATAATTTGTAAAATCTTTGATTTGGAATTATTTTAAATGGTCTGATTTAAAGGAATTTAAAAAATCAAATTTTTTTTTTGAAATTGAATTTATCGCGAATTTGAGGTTGAGATGTGGAAATAAATTTTTGTTAAACAAATTGGTTAATAATTGAAGTTAAGACTTTGGAATTAAAATTGTGATATGATTGAATTTCGTAAATTGATTTGATTTTAAAGGATCCAACCTTTATTCGGATTTTGAATATTATTAAGTAAAAGTGTGATAAAGACAACATTTTGAAATTTGAGGAAATTGGATTTGGGATAGAATTGAATTAATTTGAAATCGAAATTGATTTGAACTGAAATTGAGATTTGAATCGACTAAATGGAATTTGAATTTGATTCAGATTGGTAAGTTGGAAATTAAAATGGTTGACTTTGAAGCTATTTCAAATTTGGTTTTCTTAAGTTATTCTGCTATATAAACTATTTTAAATACTTAAACTATTTTATACTAAACTATTTTAACCTATATTAATTATATTAAGTTATTTTAACTTATTTAAACATATTAACTTATTTTAATCTATTTTAAATCTACTTAACCCAATTTAATTTATTTAAAGTAATTTACCTATTTTAATTTATTTTAATCGTATTTAATCTATTTTAAAGCTATTTAACCTATTTAACTATATTAAATCTATTTTAAATCTATTTAACTATATTAAATCAATTCAAAACTATTTTGAAATCTATCTTTAATATTTAGAGTATTTTAACTATTTTCAATTATTTAAGCTACTTTAAACTATTCAAAACTATTTTCCAAAATTTCCAGCTGGTCAATAAAGTGAAATGTTTATATTTAAATATTGGATTTAAATACGAAGTGGGTTAAATAAAGTTACAACCTAAATTGAAATGTGACGATTTTTGAAATTGAAATGAGATATTGGGGCGAAATGATTTTTGAAATGAAATCGTATATTTTGCGTAGATACGATGATTTTGAAATGGATTTGATTTTGAAGCGAACTTGATATTTTGATATCAATTATGAATTGATTTTTGAAAATGTAAAAGAACCATCCGGTGTGTAATAAGCGTTTGGTTGTTAAAGAGACCGGGATCGGATATGGGCATACTCTCTGTCGATACCGAAAACCACTTTAACAACTATGTACGCGGTGGAGATTCCAGAAATGAAGTAGGATGGTTTGGCGACGATTCTATATGGTATGACGTGACCCTGACTCCCGCGAGTCAGCTTAGATGTGACTAAAATCAGGAGCTATACCGGGCCAATGTGAGGTCATTCCTCTTATCGGGCATATTTCTTCGATACCATTCTATTGCTTTTGTGATTGTTTTGGTGGCCACCCCTCGATTGTTTGGGAGTGTGTCCGAGGTGGGCGGTAGTAGCTGCTATGCGTCACCACCAGTCCGGGAGTGCAATTGGTATATCTACCCTGGCATCTCCTCGTGTGCCGTGTTCACATGCCCTAGAGCGCCTTCTACGAGTTTGTTTTGTACCATACCTATGGAGTGCCCTCTGATAGCCCTCCAGTTTACGGAGGAATTACGGTACTGTATAGACTATGGGAATATATAAAAATGTGTTAAGGGGGATATGGGTAACGCCTTAACGCTATTTTAATACCTTTACTTTACTGTAGACATATTATAATAGCGTATTGTACTACATAGTAGATAGTTTAACGGATCCTCAAGAGATGAAAATCCTGTAACATCTCTTGAGTTACTGCACGCACGTCTACACTGGATAAGAGATGTCAAACCCCGTAAACATCTCTGACGCCGTTACACTCATATTTATTTACGACTGATTTAACTTACATAAGGATGTTTTAGTCCTGACTCGAGTGTTTTGTCTTTTCATTACGCTCGGGTCAGTCCTGAGTTTTTCAGCTTATTGAAGATTTATTCTGGAGGACGAAGACGAAGATTTGGTATACTATTACTATTATTATCCTTGCATCATGCTGTCTGCTGCATTGTTTTATTTGTTCTGTTGTATATGTATAACTCTGATAAATGATGTATAAATGATAATCAAAAGTATATTAAACAGCTTCATGAACTGTTTATTTGATTATTATATTTTATCTTTCCGCTGCGAGATTCTGTGGTTGTTTCTTGTTCCTTTTCTCTTCTTTTCTTATTTACCCCATTAACAATCCTCCCTTTTGAATGGTTTGGAATCGGCATGCGTGTTTACTTGTCGATTTAAATTGTCCAAAAAGGTGGGTCGTTACAATATCCTAAGCCAAGGAGTTGGCAGGTTATGCGAGTCGAAAGACTACACATAATAGTTATATGTAATGGATCTTGTATGAATTGTCCCAAGAGAATTTTGGAAACGATAGTCATTAGATGACTAATTTATATTGTGAACATAAATTTATCGTGAACTAGTGCAAAATCAGTTTTATATAAGGAAATTCATAAACTGTTTATGAATGCTCATTTCATTGCACTGAGAAACAACTGTTATTTCAAGAAATATCAACTTCGTAGCGAAAGAATTTCTCTAAGAAATTATTGGTATAAAATAGATCTGTATATGATCTAAAGATAAAACCGATTGCGTGGGATGAAAAAAAATTAACTAAATCTAAATGAACACAACACATTAGAATGTCTAATAAGTATTCTTGTACATTAAAGAGAAACTGTGAGTTTCTTATCAATGTCAAGAATAAATAAACCTTGGTTATTTAATTAAACCATTAGGAGTATAGAATCTATAATAAGGTATGATGCACAAATTGGAAATTCCATGTAATTTATTAAGATATGATTTTAATTGTTGTATCCAAAGGGATGTTATCTATTGGTCGCAAATGTGTCTTTCAGAGAAAGACAAAAGCAGTTGGAATATAATAAGCCAAATTGATAAGAATAATAATCTGAATTTTAATTGTTAAAACTAACATAAAAAATTCACCATTCGATGTGCTCAAGTTGGTTCAGATACTCACATAATTATTGTATGGTACGACTTTATGTTTTGGTATGTATACGTTGAACCAAAAAAGTCTAAATAATGATTTGGAGTAAATTGTTTACTCATATAAACCAATGTGTCTCAATGTTGATGGGAACGATGTTGAGTTTTTGAGATTTTGGATAAGATTCAAGAACAGATGTGAAAATGTCATTCGACTAGCACAAAATTAAACAAATGTGTCGATAAGAATATCAAATAGTTTATTTGTCAATCAAAATGCAAAGAAAGTGTGTGCTTATAAGAAAGAAAGCTAAAAGGGTACATAAATATTTCTAAAGAATATGTAAAAACACATTACCGATTGTTAACAACGTACTCGTGTTAGAATCAGATTTAGTTGCTTTAATACTCGACATTGGATTTGTAAATGTTATCTTTTATAGTAAGCATAAACGATATTAGGAATGTCCCAAAACAAAATGCAGGGGCACCTTATTAAAATATTTAGTACGAAAAAGTAAGATGGATTTCTTATACATTGGCAATAGGAATTATCATACATGTTATGTTGTCTACATATCATGATTTCTTTATGTTTTTGATATATGAAGCAGATATAAAATCCAAATTGATACCGCTAAATGGTAGTTTGGAGTATTCTCGTGTATGCACAGAACACTAGAGAATTGTTTATACTTAGGAATGAGTGTTCGGACTCAAATTTCATAAGTGATATTGATTATAATATGTCAATAATAAATTCAAGTTAAGTTGGAAATGTTCCAAATGAATGACAGCAGCAGATTCAGTGGAATATGCTAAGTATATTGTCTTCAATAACGCCATAATAAAAGCAATGTATATAAATGTAAATGCACTAATTTATAACTGAGATGAGTGTGATTCCAAATGTTGTGAACCCCATAACATCTTTATATGATAAAATATCGCGATATAGTTCATAACAGAACTTAGAGCTCACTGGAATTTGAGATACATACTCTGAATTATTCTACATAATTAAGGTAGTTTATCGGCATTAGAAAGAGTTGATTGACAGAGAAGATAATTGACATATAATAGCACACCTGTTCAATGAGGGACTGACCCAATTGGTTTCAATGAAACTGATTATAGAAATTGGAATAAGGTTCCATAATTGATCCTAAGTGCAAGTGGGAGATTGATAGAGTTAGGAGAATGCCCTAAGGACAATTATGTAACTTGTTGCATATATCTAACACGATTACCAATCCTAATTGAAATAAAAGGTATTTTTTATTATTTACGTGATATAATGTGCTATATTCATTAATTAATTTAATTAAAAGCATATTTAATAGAACATCAATAAATGGTGTATTTTCTGTTAGTAGTTACGTAGTGTTGTAACTGCGAGTAATTTATCATAATGAAAATAAATATACCATTTTAAATATTCCTATTTAAGATATATCGAGACTGGATGTCGATACATCCGTCAAGAATAGAGTATGTACCACTCTCCAAATGTTAGGTAGAGAATTACTCTCCGATTTTGGATGCACCAAGGAGTTATATACTGATAGTTATTGGATAACCATGGATAACCATGGAATGACCCATTCGACAGTTTTATGTTGGTTAATCTAACTAAGATTAAATAGAAGATACCCATGCAACTGATTTACATAGTTATATCGACTTAAGAATACCCTCGATCTACAATATGAAAGCTTCGCTTTGATTATAGTCAAATTATGGCACATCATACATTGAGTGGCAGTAGTTGGGTCGAGTGGAAGTATTAGAAGTAAATTACTATCCAAGAGAGGATTCGTCTCCTAAGTTATAGAGGTTGGTATCACGGTTAACTCAAGTCAACTCAAAGTCAAAATCTCTAGCTATAGCATTTTAGTTAATAATAGTTGTTATTATTGAATCAAGGACTTTGCGTTGGACTATAGATTGAATATGAATGATATTGGAATTTTGACCATTACCAGATTCCATAAGTTAAAAGTGATATAGTTTTGACAAATAAAATGGGTGTAAACAAAAGTCAAAATCGAGTAATGCTTAATAAAGTAAAATTGGATTTTAATAAAATCAAGTGATCAATTTAGCCAGTGTGTCACACCACTTGCTAAGTGACATGTGAACTTTAATGTATGGATAGTTTGATATTACCTACTGACCAAATTTACACTCGACGAGTCACATAACCGTAACGATGAATTCCCCTTTGACCAAAAATCTAATTAATTAATAGTTATTATAAATTAATTAATTACTATGAAAAATTATTTATAAATTTGATTATCATTCGATAAACAAATAGTAAATATATTTATAAAAGTTATAAATATATTCATCGATATATGGTATCGATAAGTGTTTTAAATTAGATTTAAAATGAATAGTATTATTTCGGACCATAAATAGGTTCATGGTCCGTTAGAGGGGCTGGTATGTGTGGCCATAATAAGGGGTATAGGGAGCGCTAATATGGAAAGAGATGGCTTGATTTTGGATAACTCATATTAAAGGAGTTTGAGTAAAAGATGGGATCCCAAATTATCTCCTTTCCTTCCTCAATTTTGAGCATTCTTCCTCCCTTTGATATTGATTTTTTTGAGACTCCATCCCCATACATTTGCTAGTTAAATCCCCCTTACGATCTCTCAAATTTATCAAGTTCAAATCAAGTCAATTAAACTGATACTCGATAGCTGATGGTTAATGGTTCAAGGAGCACATATCATCATTTCAAGGTATACTTCAAGGCATTAGAATTAAGGTATGTTTCTGATCAAAATATAATTATCCTTGCTAAGATACAATGTTTTAATATATATATATATATATATATATACATGTATGTGTGTGTATGTCTATATATATATATAATTGTCAAGTGATGACTCTAATATGTAAATTGTAATGTCACAAATTGTTTTGGTTGTTTTTATGCATATACTTATTAAAAAAAATTGCTATGCTAATGACATGGCTCAGAAATTAAACAAACATTTTTTAGCTTATTTTACTCACATATAAGTATATATTGTAAATAAATTCATATAAATATGGTTTATAATTTTATTACCACAATATATATATATATATATATATATAAATGTTATATAAATTTGTATATAAAATATTATACAAATTATATATTCGACAGTAATAAAAATAATGATATATACATTTATTACTATTTAATATGATTTAAACCATATAATTAAATAAATTAAATATATTATTATATATTATATAGAATTATGTTTCACATTTTATAAAGTTATATTATCTCAAAATACATGTTCGATAGAAAAAAAACTATTTGGAAGTAAAAAATTTATGAAATAAATTTTCAAAGTACAAAATATTGTTCGAAATTTGCTGAAAATTTAAATTTTAAAATTATGTTTCAAAATTATTTTATACTAATAGTTTAATCAAAACCGTATAGATATTAATTAAATAATATTTAAAAAATTAATATATATATATATATATTAAAACGGGCAAGTAATAATATAATTATATATTTATATTAAATTAAAAAAATATATTTATATATGTATGTGTTTCTCGGTTTTACAAAAAAATTAGTATTTATTTTATTTAGTATATTTATAATTAATATAAACATATTCACATAATTATATGCATAATGCTAATATTTCATAATTATATTTACAAATACATATATATAAAGGAATATTTTTTAATATTTATAAGTTTGAACCAAAAATGGCACAAACACCCAAAATATTTAGTAGAGAATAAAAGTAAAGAAATATTTTGAAAATGAGCACGAAAAGAACACACAACAACCTATAGTTGTTTAGCAAATTAGGGCCTACATCCACTTTACAATTTTATTGCTTATATTCTGACTTGGAGGCGGAAGCTGTTATGGATCGGTACAAATCCGACACTTGATTACAATAAAATAGAATAAAGAGGGCATGGGCTAAAAGATCCTTAAAAATGATCCATACCCTCCTACTTATGGAGGTATGAGCCTAAAATATTGCCCAAAAGATCTCCACCTTGTTTTCCACACCGTAAACTAATTCTCCAAAGAATACTATGCCATCTCATCAATTTGCACTGGTTGGTACGACTCCAAGTGCATGGGTCGATACGAATCTCGGGGCATGGGTCGGCATGCCTCTATCAGATTGCAAATATGTTTATCTTGAACTCTTTGGTTTGGCTCCTCTTATGGTTAACTTCGCGATTCTATAGTTGTTTGCACCAATATTAGCTTGCTTTAGACTCCAAATGATGGAGTCGTGGAAGAACAGAGTTGTTCATCCAAGAGTTCATGAAGATTGATAGAGAATTGCATTAGATCAACAAAAAAACAATTGGAATAGGTTTCTACCATCGAGTAGGTTATGTAGGTTGAAGACGAGATGCATCGGTGGAGATTTCTTAAATCGATACCGACCCGTAGAGTTGGGTCGGTATCGATCTAACCCTTGTGCCTTTTGAGATCTTGGATTTTTGGAGTGGACACTACTTGCCTCTATCTTCATTGACTTAGAATCTGACCTGAGAAGTTTAAGTGTTTGCTTGGGGCTTGACCTGAAAATTTTCTGAGATTTTTATGTTTTAAGTTTTCCTTCATTTTCTAGGAGTTAGACCTGAGATTTTGTGTCCGAACCGAGACTTTTGTGTGTCCGACCTGAGTTTGTTTTCTTGGAGTTAAATCTGAGATTTCTATCTGACCCGAGTTTTCATGGGTAGGTACCGATCCAGCCTCATAGATCGGTATTTAACCAACTTCGGGTCATGCTTGGGGTTTCTACATGGATTGCTTTAGGTCACGCTTGGATTTTTTCCAAAGCTCTCCTTCGTGTCAGACCTGATTGAACTTCCAAATTTTTAGCATTTTGTGCTTATTTTTTGATATCTGTTCTTTCTTTTCTTTTTATGATATTTCGAAAGTCCTTGGATCATTTCTTCAACATTTTCTTGTCTGATTTCATCGTTTAAGTCTGTTTGAAGACTACCGAAAATTTGGCCGTAACACCAGCCTTCCAAAGTACGTCTTGTGAATTCTTGGCTGACTTGATTTCTTGGCTTTGAGGCTATCTCTCTGGACTGCCTACCTTGATAACTTCCAACTTCAGTTTGTCCATTTTATCCAAATATTGCCTGGTCAAAAGGCTGGATAATATTTCCCCCCAATTACATCTTGTTTCAAGCATGATATGCTTTGAATAGAATTTAGTCGGGATTGCTATAAAGGATTCTACTATGTGCTTTGAATGGTCCTAATTCTTTTCGTGGATTGCTTATGTGAAGAGTTATGTCTATAACCATTCGTCATGACACTTGATCAACGTTCAGTGTTATAAATTTGTAGTGTGCTCTCTCGATTTATTGTTCTGAGCTTTGTATTTCTGAACTAGTTCCTCTTATGGATTTTCTAGGTATGAGTCAGCTTTTCTTTTACTCTAGTAGTTGGGTGTCGAATATGATTGCATACATGTATAAACATGCACTCCCTTGTAGAATCTCTCAATCATATGCACGTACTCATGTAGGCATATGTAGGTCATCATCTTCATTGTTGTTGTTGTTATTTGTTTTGTGTAACTAGACTTGCTTTCGGTTTGTAGTTGTAGGAGTCCGTTTCTTTTAGGTTGGCATTGTGTGGGTTCATCCCCCGCTTTTGTTTTCAGCTTAGGTATAAATAAAACCTGTATTTTTCTTTCTAAGTTCTATTTCGAATGTGAATAACAAAGATCTTTGTTTCGTCCAAATTTTGTTTGAATTTGTCTAAGTATTTAACAAATGCTCTTTCCATTCAATGTATATGTGATTCGTTTCTTATCAGGATGATTGTCATACTAAGTTATTAGCCCATTCCGTGATTTGCTGGCCTTTGGTTATAAAGCAATCATTGAAGTACCAATATCTAGGGATTTACATGTACACGTATATAAATCCAAAACTCGGTCAAACTTCGATCGCCTAAAAAGGTGATTCGAGCATTCCTTTTGAAGGATCTTTAAATGCGATCGTGCCTTCCTCAGGGCATCGATTGGAGTAAATTGCATTGAAAAGAAAGTCAAACATCCTTCTTTGGGATGTGTGTTTTGACCACGATGAATTTCGGGCATTCAAGGCTAACCACTTAAGATCATTTAGGTATTCTTTTCTAGGGTAGTAACATTTGATCTTGCCAGACTTGGGGCATATTTAAAGTTTATAAGTAAGATCCAGCCTTTAACCGGGCACAAATATTTTGCCTCGCCTACTCCAAGCAAGAATCTTCAGACTTGCTATCCTTTGGGAAAGACATTAATGCTATGCCAAACTCTAGGCACGAGTAAATAAGCGAACGATCATGTCACATCCACTTTGATGCACCCATGTCGATGGTTGTAAGAGTTGACTAGAATCTACCTCCAAACGCCAAGGAAGGTTAAGCTTCAAGGGTTCGATCGTGGACCGTAAAAGTTTGATCAACATCTAACTCCGGATACCTGCACACCTATAATGTCTTTAATTAATTATGCATAAATTTATTTCTAAGTGAAACAGCATCGCAAGTGTTCACTATTCCACGCCTTCGGTAGTGAAATCCCATCAATCGTCGCAAGCCTGAAAGTCCCATCTCTAAGCTTTTTCTTTATTTTGTACGGACCTTCCTAACTCGGGCCAAAGTTCCAAGGGACTGGAAAGATTCATTTGAGGACCAGGTCATCAATTTCAAAGGTCTGATTCCTAAACTTGGTGTTGTAATATCGAGCATCCTGGCTTTGGTGTGCAGTTGCTCTCAAGTCAACTTCATCCTCATCAATCATATCAAGATACTCTAGCAGGAGTTACTCATTTGTCCAGAGATTGTAGTAAATTTCTCGATGAGAAGTGTAATGGCCCAAAAAAATTTCATTTGATTTTTTTAAATATTCAATTGATTTAAACATTAAAATATTGATTTAAAAGGATAAATAAGTCAAAATCAAAATATAAGGATTTATTAAAATTGAATAATTGGAATTCAAATATAAAGAAAAATTGAAACATTTGAATTGGAGAAATTTTATTTGAATGGTGTTTCAAATCGCTGAATTTATAATTGAATAGAAATTAAATTAGTTTAATAGCTTATTTAACTTATTTAACTTAACAAACAATATCGATGAATTCAATTGTAAATTTAGTTTCAGTAATCAACGGTTAAAATAAATAATTTGGAAATGAATATTTATTTTTACAACTTGATTTTTAATGGCATGTTTTTAATTTATTTTATATGATTTTTTCATAATTTTTAATTTGGAAAATACTTAAAGTTCTTTTTGATGTTTTACCATCAAATAGCCGTGTTTCTATGATTTTTCAGATTTCAACATCCTATGTATATGTTTATTGTTTTAGTGTCGTGCCATCGTCCTAAGCATGACCATACTTTTGTTTTGTCAATCGGAGTCCAAAAGTGAGACGGGAATTTGTACAACAAGGTGCTGATAAGTATAATATATATATATATATATATATATATATCACACCTAATCATAATCAAAACGAAATCACTTTTTCTCATTTCCTTTTTCTCATTCGTGCACTATTTCATTCAGAGAACAAGAAAAAAATTGGTAAGCTATTTTAAATTCAAAAAAATATTCATAACTCCATATATACTCAATGAAATTTGATAAAACAAGGAGCTTTGGAATCACGGTAAGGAGATCCACATTTCGATATGCATACTGATGGATTCATTTATTTTCTAGGCATTTGACAATGAGGTATTTTAGCGAAGCTATAACTAAGGTTGTAGATTTTTTTGATGCTATGGTCTTCGATTTGAAATATAGATGTTGTATTTGGGTTTGGTAGGAGGGGTAACACCCATGGTCAGAGTTTGGCTCCAGTTTTTGTCGTGCATCGTCAGGAAGCTCATTTGGGGAGCCGAAGTCGTGATCAAAGGCAAAGGTGCGGGCGGGTTGTAATTGTGATGGAAAGGTTGGGCTCGGGAAGAGAAAGAGAGAATGGTGGTGGTCTTGGGCACGACGTAGATGGATTGGGGAGAAACAGAGTGTTGAAAGGTCAGCGATGGTGTGTAGTGAATACTAGAAATGGGCGGCAAGAGTTTTAGGAAGAAGGAGTTTAAGGCTTAAGAGCAATTAGTTTAAATAAAAAAATTAATGAATTAAAATTTTATTTTAAAATTAAAGAATTGTATGTTTAATAACTTTTGCATATGAGGTCCAATAGGGACGTGGATTTTTGCATTGCACTCGTAATGACAAAAACTCCATGATGGAACTGGTCCATAAGAATTTGGAGATAGTTTAAATTTTAGGCTAAAATCGGAGGTTGTTTGATTTTACTTCCAAACTGGAACACCTCGGCGATAATAGAAATCTCGGTGAGTTAAACTCATATTTTGGTTAACCAATATGATATATAGTTGATAAAAGTTATTGAATGATTGTTTGGATGATTTACTATATTTATTAATTATTTTGAGTATATTCCTGTCCCCAGAATGGATGAGACCCTATTACGTTCCCGTGTTAAAGCGGATGATCCATTGTATACGATCCCACCTCGAAGCGGTTGATTTATATTATTTGATTATATATTTTACGTAATGTTGGGGGACAGGATGGAGGGATCCAATAAGATTTCTCACCAATGTTGATTTTATTTACATATATATGTGCTGATATATATGAGCTGTGATGTAGGGTGACAGGTTGGAAGGATCCAATGGGATTCCTCGCTATTGTTGAATTATTTCAATAATATTCTTTTATATGAATTATTGAATAATGAATCTGAGTGTGGACACTATGGTTATGGCATTGTTATATGTTTGAAAACTAAAACCCAGTAGTGATAGAAAATCAATACCGATATTGGTTAAGCGTTTGATGGCTATTGGCCTTAAATTATTATTTTGAAATACTATAAATCACCAATTGAATTGGAGTTAGTTTTTGAGACAAGAAATGATTTAAAATCCAAAACTGGGTTAAATATTTTGTTTTAAAAGGAATTAACTCCTATTTTACTCCAACCTTTTTTTCCTATATTTCCTAAATTATTTATTTATATTTAATATTGTTTAAAAAAATATTTATTTATATTTAATATCGTTTAAAACTATTTTTATATTAAATGTTGTTTAAAATTTATTTATCAAAATTTTTGTATTTATAAAAAGTTATTTATTTGAAATAAATATGGCTTGGAATTTATAATAAGGATTTATTAATAACGTTTTGAAAATAAATAATTATTATTTATAATAATGGTAAAGATGGTTTTTATTATTTATTTCATAATGTTTTGGCATCATTAATTATTAATTTAAAGATGTTTTAAAATTAATAATTTTGTTTATTTATAATGTTTATTGTTAATAATTATTATATAATGGTGTTAAAAGTAAAAGATTTTTAATTATTTATAAATGTTTTCAAGATCCATAAATAGAGTTTCATAAACGGGCTTGGACTTTGTAAAGGGAGTTTATAAAAAGGTTCGAAGATTTAAAGGAAGATTATTTACAAAGTGGAAGAGTATTATAAATGGTTATATATTTATGAACGAGTTTAAGGACAAGGTTTACAGATTTATAAAACGAACTTTATAAATGGCTTTTCGGATTTATAAAGGTTTATAAATGATTTTAAAAATGTATAAAAGAATTTATAAGTGAGTGAATTTTATAAAGAGATTATAAATGATTTTCAAAGATTTATAAAATGGTTTACAAATGGTTTTAGAGAATTATAAGAAGTTTATAAATGATTTTAGAATCAAATAAAAAGAAAATCCTTCTCAAATTTTGTAAATATACTTATACCATTGAGATAAGTATATGAATGCATTTTCAAAGTTACGAGGTGTATGTGTGTGAATATAGTTATACCGTTAAGATAAGTATATTGATATTTTCTAAGTATTGAAAATATAAAGGCTGATGGATATATCTTTAAAAATCATTTTATACAAGTGATTTACAAAGTGATTTTAAGGGATGATAGATTTATTAAAGGAGTCTAGTGATTACTTATGTGCTTAACCAATGTTTGTTTTTCCTTTTGAAATAAATCCCTGACTTGGATGTGTATTTGTTGATAGTTAAGTAACCGACTATCAAATCTTAACCTAAATATGTAATCCTTCTTAATCTTGGTGGTATAGAAATATTCCCTACGTAACACCCAAGGATTTTAACTCTGGAAACATCTAGGAGAAACACGGGACTTATATGGTATAATTACAATCGATAGTGCTATACCGTATGTATAAACTCATTTTATTATACTAGGACAAATGATTAGGAGATCCGTCCACTGAAACAGTTAGGAGGTGATCCCCACTCTTGTGTATTGTTTGATTATTTCCTAAAGAACCGGTATTGAGCATTTTAGAAAATCGATAATTAGATTTTGAAGCGCCAGTGAAGCAAAATAATGTACTCGTAAGAGATTGCTCAAAAACCATAACCACTCGGAAATCATATACGGTTCTATGGAGGAGTTTTGTGATATATTGAGATGTTGGAATCCATGTATGGTTCCGAGACTCGTTGGGGTATGAGAATCTATGTGTGATTCCAAGATCTATTTGAGTTATGGGAATCCATGTGTGATTTTGAGACCCATTGCGGTATGGGAATAGGATTTCAGAATGCATGTGGGGTTCCATGATCTATTTTTGGTGGCAGTTTGTGAGCTAGAGCATCGAATGTAGCCTCATTAGTGGTAATAACTAAAAACAGAGATAAGAGGCATGGCTAGTAGGGTTGGAAAACCAATAGGGTGTATTCTTCTCCATCTGGACATTACTCACAGTTGTTACGCATGCATAAGGTGATGCACTTGGTTTTAGCGAAACAAGTTATGTTTTTCCTATGGTACATCACTAGGGATGGACGCTGCTTTGGAAGGATATCTCTGATCCTTGTACAAGAGGACCGTTCTCGAAGTACTGAGAATCTCCAAGGAATCCTATACAACTAGTGAACGTGCCTTATCAGTTTTTGATTTATATACCTAGTATTGTTGTGATGTACACTCACGAGTATCACAACTACATGATTATTATTATTATTTTCACCCTTAGACATTGTTATAATATTGATGGATGTTCTATAGAAAAGTTTTGGTTATCGCAAGGTAAAAAGTTGTCCGTGTTTATATGCAGCGTGGTCTTACAAGATACTTTTAATTTCAAAGGTTTTTGTAACTTTAATATCCTGTTAGGTGTGTTTTCTCATGCTGGTTCTCTAGACTAACTTCAGTGTTATTTTATTATAATGCTCGAGTCAGACCAAGTATATTTATGGATTTCTTTGGATGTATTCAGGCTCAGGTTGGAGGTTATAAGATGTATATATGTATATCATTGTGTTCCGTTGTGTTGTGTATTGGTTGTTTTATCAGTAAATTATAAGGACAGGTCGTTATAACTTTTCGAGCTGGAATAGCTTAGTATATCACGATTGATGTTAGTATATACATACATTACAATTTTGTTTTGTGTAAAGATTTATTTTTTTGACCATAAAAATTTACCTAAGAATAAAGGTATGAAAGAAGGGTTATAAAGGTATGAAAGAAGACATGGGTTTCGCCAAATTTCAAAAGCATCATTTCGAAGGTGTTGAGATAGCTTTTGAATGAGCCGCAAGCGCCAGGTGCCCTTACGAATGACAAGAGAAACAAAAGCTTCCGCAAGGGAAGAAAGAAAGCAAAGTTACCTTTCCGCATCATCTACACCTTTCAATGCAGTTGGATTTACATATAGAAGAGAGAGAAGTAGGGGTTCGAAACTCCTTTCAAAGGTACTGAGCGATGGACCCGCACACAAGAACCAATTCCTTCAAAATAGTGGGTTTCATCATTGTCAATCTACTACTTGAAGAAATGATTCCAATACACACCATTCACAAGTAAGAACAAGCCTTTTGAAATGGTTGCAACCCTTCGAAGGCATGATGAAAACTCCACATGAAAGCCCAATGTCCTTTCACTAAGACACCATTCCTTCCGAAGCTAAGTGAAAGCTCAACTGATCTCTCACTTGCAATAGCATAGCAATACAAAATGAAGAGCGCTCCTACCTCCTTTTCGATGAAGTCGAAAGCAGTCCAGTAAAAAACAAAGTAAAAGAGGCACTCAAACTTTAATGGCAGTGGAAGGTTGTCAAGGTAGTCCTTTCGACTGTATCAAAAGGTCTGATATGAAAAGGTGGAGACATAAGAATGAATGAGAAAGGTTAAAAGAATATCCTTTCGACCATATCGAAAGGAGGCTCATAGATGGATAAAGGAAGGTCTTTCGACCATGTCAAAAGGATGCATGCAAAAGGTTGAAGGAAGGCCTTTCGACTGAAGCGAAAGAATAAGCACGAAATAAGGTCAAGCTACATCTATAAATATAACCTTAGGGGTCCGACTTGGGGAACCAAATTTTACAATCCTAAATTCTTTCTCTCATTTCGTAGCAAATCATAACCCTAAATCAATTTAGGGAAAACTCTTTTACTTGTAACTCGATTTGAATTAATGCAAAAGAGGAAGTGCATGGATCCAATATAGATTTCGATCATGAGAAAGATCATTTTGGCCATTAGCTTGACTAATGATCAAGTGCACATGATGCTTACTTATTTTCTTAACTCCAATTTGTATTATGTGATGCAATGGGATCAACTTGAACAATGTGTGTTCGAATCATATTTTCATCATGCTTAATGATATCAAATGTTAAACAAAGAAGATGATAGTGTTTCGATGTTAATAAGTCCATGGAACTTATATTGTCTGATATGTTGTTCCATTGCATATATAACATAGAACTTGTATATTGTACATTTAAACTACTTTGAAAGAGTAAACTCCATTCCTAATCGAAAGGGAGTTTCGAATGGGATTCGATGTATGGATACTAAGCTATGCAAGTTGAATGAATATCTTCGAAAGGTGTACTCATATTACAATATATAACCCTTTCAAAGGAGTTCCTTCCAAAAGAGCAGAAGCAATACTAGTGAAGGTAAATTCTTCTTTTAGGGGTAGAATGGTCCTTTCGATACAATCGAAAGGAATAAACGATCGATGTTTTTCCGCCCACTTAAAAGGAGACGCAAACGACCCTTTCAACTCACTCGAAAGGAGTCATTAAAGAGATGATCTCGTCTTAACCTTCGTTTTAAGTGGTTGATCGGGCTTCTTAACTATAATTAACATTTTCATAAGGCCATCCTCCACATGCAATCCATCCTAGTCAACTTATTTGAAAGGGGTTTCGAAGAGATTGGTCATTTCTAAAAACTTTCTTTTGAGGTGTTAATAACATTAGTTGTTAACAATTTAGCTTTGGGATGTTGGCATGATTTTTGTTAACAATTTTGGCGCTAGAAGGAGGGCTTTGAACCTTCTGCCTTGTGGTTATCTTATAAAATAATTATAAGTTGGTTAATATGGTGTAGGAAAATGAAATCTAAAAGATTTAACCGAATGGACGAAGAAGCCGTACACACTACTACTTTAGAAGAAAACATAATGCCAACTTTCAACTTGGGGGGAGTTATGCAAGGGCAACTGTCAACCCTAGCTCAAAAAGACAACAATACAACCAAAATAAAACACTTGGAACAACAATTGCAGGAAATTCAAGAGCTTCTCAAAGCATCACTGTCTCAAAAGTCTTCTAAAACTGCCACACCAACGACCGGGGATGAGGTGATCTCTCCTAGAAGAAACTTAAAGGCTTATACAGAAGAAGACAATAGAAAAATAGCCCTGACATCTTCAAAGAAAAAAGAGCATCATCCAATTAAACTCCATCATCAAGGAAGTTGGACAAATCTCTCAAACAATCTGGAAGCTTAGCATCAACAGAATACAATCCAAACCGAAAAAGCTATCACGACACCAAAGCTTATTTAAAAGACGTAGTAGAAAAGGCAATCAAAGACATACTAAATGCTAAAGGGAAGAGGACTTTGGATGAAAGAGCAAATAATAATGAAAGAGTGGCACCGTTTACAGATGAAATTATGTCAACGGTTATCCCATCTTATGTCCAGATCCCAGCCCTGAAGTATCATGGTACTACTGACCCTGATGATCGCTTGATGGCTTTTGATAGTCAAATGGATTTGTATATTGCTTCTGGAGCTATTCGATGCAGGCTGTTTCCAGTAACGCTTCGAGGGGCCGCCGTTAAATGGTATCGACAATATCATGAAAAGGCGATCTATTCATGGAAAAAGTTTTCTTATAAGTTCTCTGCCCAATTCTATATATGAAAGGATCCAACAATCGACTACACTGTTCTAGCCAACATTAAGCATAGCCATGGAGAGTCACTGGGTGTTTACCTCAAGAGGTTCAACATAGAAGCATTAAAAGCTAGAGATATGAATGACAAGGATAAGCTCCTTGTAGTACATACTAGGATGATGGAGAATACACCATTCTTAAAGCAACTCTTTATTCATAGGTGTAAGGATCTGCAGGACTTCCATTTCAGGCTGATAAATTCATTCAAATGGATGAATTATATCACACTAAATAGAAAGCTAGTCCTAAAATGGAAAGTGGAAGGTTTGGTTTAGATCGAAGATATAAGAGAACAAGGTGAGAGGAGCCTAATACTAATTCAATCGCTTTAAACAAGCCACTGACTTATATCTATGCTGTGAGAAGGAGAATATTAACTTCCTGACTTCATTTAAGGCCAAAAATTACCTTGAAAAGAGGAAAGGGGATGAATATTGTGCTTATCACAAAGCGAACGGCCACAAAACTGATGAATGTAGGGTGTTGGTTGGAATCATTCAGAAACTAATTTATGAAGGGCATTTGAAGGAATTCATCCAAGACAAACAAAAGGTACCACAAATTAATGATGGTCCGTAGACGTTTCCTAATAATGTTGTCAACATCTTGGAAGAAGAAGATCAATTGAGCTTGAGTCCACCATTGAATAGAATTGGTATAATCCACTAGGGGCCAAAACCAGTAGGGACTAGCAAGGGGGCCAAAAACGGATACATTAAAGACGCTAAAGAGGGTGTTCTCTATTCAAGAGGAGCCCTTGCTTAAAAGTCCATGGCTCAATGTACCGATGCCCAATCTTATTGTACTCCCCAGGAGCTGAAGAAAGGTATCCATCATAACGACCTCCTCATGATCACGGCTCAAATTGGAATGTCTATAGTGTCCAAGATTCTTGTGACACTAGTAGTGCAGTCAATGTTATTTTCATACATGCCTTTGATCAAATGGGCATCCCAAAAGACAAGCTAGAACCCAGTCTTGAACCAATCTTTGGGTTCAACAACCGGGGATCGACTCTAGTAGGACAAGTGAAGTTGCAGTGCAGATGGGAGTACCGCTATGCTGCCAAACTTTCGAAACCCTCTACATATTCATCAACCGACCATCATACTACAATGCTTTCTTTGGCAGACCCACACTTGATGAGGCGAATGCCTTTGTCTCGCCAAAATATCTAATGGTAAAATTCTTAACTAAGAGGGGTTGGTGCACTATATGCGAAGAACAATCATTTTGCAACACTTGATCAATATAAGAGGGAATATTCTACTTACTTTGATTCTTCTTCTGTTTTTCAGCCTTGTGTAACGACCACGACTTTCTCTCCATAGAAAGTCGTATCGCTAATAAGAAATAAAGGGATAGAAAAGAGAAAAGAAGAGAAAGAGAGAACAACAACACATCAGAAATCTCACAGCGGAACGAGAAATATATTATCACATAAGATATTACATAGTATCATATACATCAGAGTACACAATTTATACATCACAGAATAGACAGTTATAAACTTCTGTCTATTATACAACACAAGTACACCAGTACAATACAGACTAATACAAACACAGCGGAAACTCTATATATCTACTCGCTGAAGCCTCCTGCTTCACAGCTCCTCCAGAATTCGTCAAGATTATCCTGAATCCCTTGACTACTCAATACAATATTGAGTACCCAAGAGTTTAATAAAACAGAAAATAAACACTTGGGTCAGACATGGGTCTGGTGTGAGTAAACGGTTAGATTGCTTAACTTTGAAAACCTTTGAAAACAAATGTATCACGTAAGACTTCCCACAAATAAACATGGGTAAGTTTTTACCTTACGCTAACTAAAACATTTGATAGGAAATCCGATTGTATTATAATAGGGTCTAGGGTTTTCAAGTAAAATACAGAAATAGCTGAAATGCTTACATCTCACATTCCAACATAGTTGGGCACAACTAATACGTACGGCACTTATTGGAGTTTTGATTCCATACAATGGTAGGGCTACTGGGGTACCGCCCGTCACAGTACGTGGCCTAGATCACCGTACCGAGGATCACTCCCAATCCCCTGCAACACAAGGTCGGAACATCCCTTACTGGATAATTCCCGCACAAGATACCTCACGGTTGGGATCAGCAACCGCACCACTAAGTCGAAAATAGAAAGGGACATCTAGACAGAGGTAACCTTGTCCTACTTGGGTGCTACCCACTAACCTTGCTGCACCTCCCCTGTTTTAGCCATTCCCGGTTTGTGAGGCTTGAGGTTACGATTACCTTTAATCAGAACATATCACTTAGAATGCTCATCGTTCGCCTGACGATGTGCTGAAAGCATTCAATCCATACAAGTTCGTTCCGGGTTCGAACGAAACCGAAGGCATTATCTCGTTACACTCGTTTTGGAATCACCCTCAGAGTTAACGACAATAACCCTTGCACTCTGAATCTTCATCTTCACTTGATTCACGACCTATCGTTAATTTGGATCGATGTGGTATTCGGGTCTCCAGACCTGGAAATCCGGTATACGGAAACCCGATCCCGGTCTCATCGAAATCCAAAACGTATCTTTTAAGGCCAAGTTGTTTTAAAGGTTAAAACAATTTCAATTCATTATCTTTATACACAAAGAAAGATAATTCACAACAGATAATTAACATTATCAGATAATCCATACAATTCAACTAACATCCATATCATACAGCATATATCTCATCAGAGATATCAATCAAAGTCAAGTATCCAATACTAACACCAATTCATAAGCAATGATTTATATCATCTTAATTTAAATTGAATTAAATTAATTACTTCATTTTATAAATCCTTCTTACTTAACCATTAATTAATTACAATTTAATTAATTAATTATCTTCTAATATTTCATTTCAATTAATCATCTTTGATTAATTATCTTTTAATTACATCCAAGTAATTTATCCTCAATTAATTTCTCAAATTAATTATCCTTAACCACTTATAGTAATTAACCTTTAATTACATCATTAATTAATTAACTAAAATTATTTAACTTAATCAACTATAATTAATTACATTAATCCTTAATTAATTACATTAAATAATTACTTATTTATTAATTATTACTTAATTAATCAATCTTAATTACATCATTAATTATATTAATTAATGATCCTTAATTACAACTTAATTATTAATTACTTAATTAAATTAATTACATTAAGTAATTAACCTTTAATTAAACAACATTTATTAATCACTTTTGATTAATCTTCAATCAGTAATTAACTACCCTTAATTACTTTCACTAACTAAATTAATTACTTCCTTAATTAATTTCTTTAATTAATCCCTTGATTAATTATTCAAAGTAATTAACTCAAATTACTTCTATTAATAAAATCATTATTCAACTAATTACTTCCAGTAATTATCTTATTATTTACTTCTCTAAATAAACTCACCTTAATAATTACATTAAGTAATTATTATCAAATCATCTCTTGATTATTCTAAATTAATTAAACTTAATTAATTAACTTAACTAAATCAAATTAACTTCAATTAATTACAATAAGTAATTAATTCTTAATTACTTCCAATAAGTAATTACATTTAAACAAATTCTATAATTGATTATCTTTAAATTTATTAATCTAATTAACTATTAAATTAATCTTATTAATTTATTATTTAATAATCCATAGTTAATGACCTCATTAACTACTATTTAATTACTTTCCTTAAGTAATTAACTTATACTAATTTTTATTAATTCTAAATTAATAAATCTTAATAATCAATTAATTAATCTCTAATTACTTAATTAATTAAGTGTTAACCATAACTTAATTAATATTTAATTACACTATTAATTAATTCTTAATCATTAATTAATACTCTAATTTAATCCCTAACTACAAATTAATCATCCCTAATTAATTAATCTTAATCATAAATAAATTAGTTTAAACCTTTAATTACCTATTTAATTAATCCAAATGATTAATTAATCAAATTAAATTAATTATCTATTAAATCTCCTAATAAATTAAATAAACACAAGTCTTTAATTAATTTAAGATAAACTTTATTTTTATTGATAAACAAGTTATCATTTACAATTTATATTTGAAACATCCATTTCAAATCTACTTTTAAATTTCATTTTAAATTCTGTATTTAAAATGAATTCCAATTTATTTTTAACTAAGTTTTTAAAACCAATTTAAAAACTTTTACTTATTAAAATTCTTATCTCTTATAAAAGAAATTTAAGAAGAGTTTAAACCAATTTCCTTTTTTATTTTTAAACATTTAATTAAATCTAACTATCATTTAAAACCTATTTAAAACATATAAATTTTTAACTTATTTATTTCAAATCTTTAATTTTATAACTTTGAATTTTCTTTAAATTTTGAAATCTGTTTCTTATCAAAAACAAACCCGAGCTAGCTACACTATTTCTCGAGCAAATCACGAGATTTCCAGCCTCACTATTTCTTCGAGTCGCACTAAAATACGCACGAGCTCAACACCGAGAAGAACATCATCTCCTCGAACTCACATCGCCAGAAACACGCAAGTGTACCGTGCACGTGCACGGCAACTCCAGTCCCCTCCGATCATCTTGCTGACCTTCAACAAGTCGACATTAACTTCGACATCTTCCTTGACCACCCAGATTTCCATATTGATCACGAAATCAATTTCGAACCCAATCGAACCAAAACTGGAACCAACCCAATCCACTAAAAACGCCTCGCTCCGACCATCTCAACCACCTGACGCCACGCTACCACAATTGAAGATTCGTCAACCTCCCCTACTTCAATCCCCCTAGGTCCCGTTCAACTCGATGCATTGATGACCACGAATTAGCCTCACATCTCTCGACGTTCAAATCCTGACATTAAACCCTAGTTCATCGTCGCTGAGTCGCCACGTCCATCGATAAATCAAATCCTTATTTTTCCCATGATCATCATTCCTAAAGCCATCATCGACAACAACCCTGAGCTTTACATCGTCCACGATCATTGGCAATTGCTGATAAACCCAAAATCGATCAACTCATAATCTCTTGACGAATATAAACTTAAAAATCCAGATTTTAATATCTAAATTCATCATTTCTTATTACTAACTGGTTTCTGAAATCAAACCACAAAATTATGAATATTGATTTTCGACCTATAACTGATGTTTACTGGAAAATCCTATTTTTTTGAAATATTAACTAAATAGTTCTACCTTAAACTATTTTTGAAAATGAATTTACATTGTTATAATTATTTTCTTTTTAATGATCATAACCAAACAATGATTCTTTGAGAAGATAGGGATTTTTTAAAAGTTGTTCTTGAGCCAGAGGGATTCAACAGAGATCAGTATATATATATACAGAGACATGCACACAATATACAGAGTATTTTCAATTATATTCCAGTTTAAAAACATCCATGCAGAACATACTTACAATATCACTTCATAGATTTAGCAAAAACATCAAAGTAATAACACATATTTTAGTTTTTGAAAGGTGTTTACTCTCTGGTTATAAAACAGAGAACAGAGGCAATACATGCATCTACACATATGAACACATGCAACCATATCTACAGAGATTCATCACAATATTTTAGCCAAATCACAGATTTTAAAAACTGTTTTTAAAAGAATGTTTACTCACCAGGAATTAAACAGAGAGCAGTTCTTTTAAGTTGAAATCTGGAACTTGAATTGCTCAGGTTTGAAATAGTTGCTTGTTGATTTATTGTACTTGAAGAATTTGAAATTGAAACTTGCATCTTCGTTTGAAGTTGAGTTGATCTTCATTATGGTTTGCAGATTCCAGATTGAAGATGAAATCAGGTTGTTGAATTTTTTGATTTTACTTTCTTTTGATTTTTGGTTTTCAGCTTTTAGTTTTTAAGAAGAAAAGAATTTGAGACAGTAAGTTCAACGATTTTGAACTGAAATCAAATGGCCAGGTTTCTTCTACATTTAATTAAATTTTAGAGAAAATAAAATTTTGCCACTTGTTTTATTACAAATTAGACAAATGTACATTCATGGTTTACATTTCTTACAAATGTTAAAACAAGTATAATTATGTCTAAACCCTTATTACAAAAGTATTTATGTTATATTAATTATGTAAATATAGATTTATATAAATTCATGTTTTATTTATTTATTTACAAACTATTTAGTTTAAGTACCTACATTTTATTATTTATGAAATGAATTTAATTAACTTATGTTATATTTATTTATTTTTACAAACCTTCTAAATTCAAAAGATATTTAAAAAGAAAGTTTATTTTAAACCTTAACATATAAATTTATAAACCATTTTTAGTTTAATACTTTTTAAAAGAAAACAAGATAAAATAAATCTTTTATTAAATCTTATTTAAACTATCATACTTTAGAAATAATAATTATCTTATATTTTGAAAATAATGGAATTAATCTAAACTAAACTTTGAAAAATATTAATTTTAAAACAAAGCTTTAAATCATACTTCATACATATATAAATTACCAAATTAAATTAAAATTATAAAGAAAATTTATCAATCCAATTAAATTATCAATACTGATTATTAAATTTATATTGCTCAAAATCCCGGGATATCACATTCCTCCCCCCTTAAAATAATTTCGTCCCCGAAATTAAAAACAAAGTTAATTTAATAATCTTATTAAAGATTTTAAATTCAAAACACAGGCATCTACTATCATCCATATGCTAACAACCATAGCAACCAAATCATCCAATCAAAAAAAATTTTAATTATCTAGACTAAATTCTAGATAAAATACCTCGAGTTTCCCCAAGTGTATATATATATATATACCGGGATACTCGCTCTACAAACAATCTAAACTACTAAGCTATAGATCTCCTACTCATCTAGATCTACAGAACTAAACAGAATATCAGACTACAGACGAGTCTGACTCAACTACCAAACTTCCCAAAACTGCAGATTCTAAAACCAGAGATAGATCAAATACGTATTCCCTCAGAGATACGTAAAACTCAATGAATTCAAGTCATCCAAATTGACAATTTAACCAAGTAGACCAATTACTTATCCAAATCAAAACACAGACGAGATCCAAACATAACTCTACTTCACAACATCAGTAGATTCCAAACTTACTTCTTCCATCCAGAGATACACTCCAAACTGCTTTCGCTGCTCAACTCTGATCTGAGGTAGAACACAAGCACAGACTGGACAACTCATTCCAGATATAAGGTTCACTGATCCATAAAGAAAACTCAGATACTCCAGCAAAACTTGAGCTGCTTCACCAACTCCATCTCTAGGAAACATCCTTCCACTAGACTGAACCACCGGTATCACTCCTGGAATCCAGTCGATAAGAAAACTCAACCTTCAGATGCGGACAAACTTCTGACTTCTCTGAAGACATCCAGAAAATCTCTGACAACCCAAGAGAACACTCAGACAATCGCAAGTCACTTTTGCGATCAACCCATCCTAATTCCAAACAGACTGTTCTCTCTTTACCAATCAGAACAGCTTACACTTATTTATCCAATTTATCGAAGAAATGGATCCACTCTGCTGCTTCTGAACTTCACTTCCAGAAAAACTGCTCATCCAGAAAACTTCCTGCCATCACAGAATACTCCGAGCTGCATTGCTGACACTGATGCCAAGGACTTCCTACTCCAAAGATCTTCGAGAAACTCGAACTCCAAACCAAACAGAAACACCATGCTGAAATCAGCCACAATACCAAAGCATACACACTTCCTTAATCTTGTTCCAAAGAAAACATCTTCGGAAACATCCATCGTCACTGTATCTCATCATACAGCTACTATTACCTGAGGTATCAAGGTACCATCACTCGCTTCTGCCTCATCGACAGATCCAACTCTACTCATCCAAACTTCAGAGATAAACTCCGAACCATTACAGTTTCCTTCGGAGATCGATGAAATCCTTCACCACAGCAAAGCTTACTCGAGACGGTATTGGGTCTACAGTCTCGACAAATACACTTCCAACCTCAACATTTAAACTCCAACCATTGGTAGTCGTGTTTCACACACCACTACCCCATCTACCTTTATAACTTATATTGGAAAACCTGTACGGGTAACCCAACAAATAGGTAGAATAGATATATATATTAAAAATGATACTTTTTATATAGAAATTATTTCTAGGTAAAATTATTTCATTTACCTCTTTAAAACAATATTGTGTTCGTTGGCCTGGTTCAAGTGTTTAGAGATCCCTATCAATAACGTTAGCTACTCGTATTGACCAGAATCCATATACCACTCAACCGATCAATTAACACAATATAAAACCATTTTATATAACTAACAAATACGCGCTCTCGTATATATATATACTCAGACTCAAATAGGTTGCTACAGATCCTATCTCTAATGAACAATCCTTCTGAACCTAGGTATTCACTCAACCTAGTGTTCTGATATTCACTTAACCAAAAGCTTAGGCATTCGCTCAACCTATGCTCCGATACCACTGTAACGACCACGACTTTCTCTCCATAGAAAGTCGTATCGCTAATAAGAAATAAAGGGATAGAAAAGAGAAAAGAAGAGAAAGAGAGAACAACAACACATCAGAAATCTCACAGCGGAACGAGAAATATATTATCACATAAGATATTACATAGTATCATATACATCAGAGTACACAATTTATACATCACAGAATAGACAGTTATAAACTTCTGTCTATTATACAACACAAGTACACCAGTACAATACAGACTAATACAAACACAGCGGAAACTCTATATATCTACTCGCTGAAGCCTCCTGCTTCACAGCTCCTCCAGAATTCGTCAAGATTATCCTGAATCCCTTGACTACTCAATACAATATTGAGTACCCAAGAGTTTAATAAAACAGAAAATAAACACTTGGGTCAGACATGGGTCTGGTGTGAGTAAACGGTTAGATTGCTTAACTTTGAAAACCTTTGAAAACAAAAGTATCACGTAAGACTTCCCACAAATAAACATGGGTAAGTTTTTACCTTACGCTAACTAAAACATTTGATAGGAAATCCGATTGTATTATAATAGGGTCTAGGGTTTTCAAGTAAAATACAGAAATAGCTGAAATGCTTACATCTCACATTCCAACATAGTTGGGCACAACTAATACGTACGGCACTTATTGGAGTTTGGATTCCATACAATGGCAGGGCTACTGGGGTACCGCCCGTCACAGTACGTGGCCTAGATCACCGTACCGAGGATCACTCCCAATCCCCTGCAACACAAGGTCGGAACATCCCTTACTGGATAATTCCCGCACAAGATACCTCACGGTTGGGATCAGCAACCGCACCACTAAGTCGAAAATAGAAAGGGACATCTAGACAGAGGTAACCTTGTCCTACTTGGGTGCTACCCACTAACCTTGCTGCACCTCCCCTGTTTTAGCCATTCCCGGTTTGTGAGGCTTGAGGTTACGATTACCTTTAATCAGAACATATCACTTAGAATGCTCATCGTCCGCCTGACGATGTGCTGAAAGCATTCAATCCATACAAGTTCGTTCCGGGTTCGAACGAAACCGAAGGCATTATCTCGTTACACTCGTTTTGGAATCACCCTCAGAGTTAACGACAATAACCCTTGCACTCTGAATCTTCATCTTCACTTGATTCACGACCTATCGTTAATTTGGATCGATGTGGTATTCGGGTCTCCAGACCTGGAAATCCGGTATACGGAAACCCGATCCCGGTCTCATCGAAATCCAAAACGTATCTTTTAAGGCCAAGTTGTTTTAAAGGTTAAAACAATTTCAATTCATTATCTTTATACACAAAGAAAGATAATTCACAACAGATAATTAACATTATCAGATAATCCATACAATTCAACTAACATCCATATCATACAGCATATATCTCATCAGAGATATCAATCAAAGTCAAGTATCCAATACTAACACCAATTCATAAGCAATGATTTATATCATCTTAATTTAAATTGAATTAAATTAATTACTTCATTTTATAAATCCTTCTTACTTAACCATTAATTAATTACAATTTAATTAATTAATTATCTTCTAATATTTCATTTCAATTAATCATCTTTGATTAATTATCTTTTAATTACATCCAAGTAATTTATCCTCAATTAATTTCTCAAATTAATTATCCTTAACCACTTATAGTAATTAACCTTTAATTACATCATTAATTAATTAACTAAAATTATTTAACTTAATCAACTATAATTAATTACATTAATCCTTAATTAATTACATTAATTAATTACTTATTTATTAATTATTACTTAATTAATCAATCTTAATTACATCATTAATTATATTAATTAATGATCCTTAATTACAACTTAATTATTAATTACTTAATTAAATTAATTACATTAAGTAATTAACCTTTAATTAAACAACATTTATTAATCACTTTTGATTAATCTTCAATCAGTAATTAACTACCCTTAATTACTTTCACTAACTAAATTAATTACTTCCTTAATTAATTTCTTTAATTAATCCCTTGATTAATTATTCAAAGTAATTAACTCAAATTACTTCTATTAATAAAATCATTATTCAACTAATTACTTCCAGTAATTATCTTATTATTTACTTCTCTAAATAAACTCACCTTAATAATTACATTAAGTAATTATTATCAAATCATCTCTTGATTATTCTAAATTAATTAAACTTAATTAATTAACTTAACTAAATCAAATTAACTTCAATTAATTACAATAAGTAATTAATTCTTAATTACTTCCAATAAGTAATTACATTTAAACAAATTCTATAATTGATTATCTTTAAATTTATTAATCTAATTAACTATTAAATTAATCTTATTAATTTATTATTTAATAATCCATAGTTAATGACCTCATTAACTACTATTTAATTACTTTCCTTAAGTAATTAACTTATACTAATTTTTATTAATTCTAAATTAATAAATCTTAATAATCAATTAATTAATCTCTAATTACTTAATTAATTAAGTGTTAACCATAACTTAATTAATATTTAATTACACTATTAATTAATTCTTAATCATTAATTAATACTCTAATTTAATCCCTAACTACAAATTAATCATCCCTAATTAATTAATCTTAATCATAAATAAATTAGTTTAAACCTTTAATTACCTATTTAATTAATCCAAATGATTAATTAATCAAATTAAATTAATTATCTATTAAATCTCCTAATAAATTAAATAAACACAAGTCTTTAATTAATTTAAGATAAACTTTATTTTTATTGATAAACAAGTTATCATTTACAATTTATATTTGAAACATCCATTTCAAATCTACTTTTAAATTTCATTTTAAATTCTGTATTTAAAATGAATTCCAATTTATTTTTAACTAAGTTTTTAAAACCAATTTAAAAACTTTTACTTATTAAAATTCTTATCTCTTATAAAAGAAATTTAAGAAGAGTTTAAACCAATTTCCTTTTTTATTTTTAAACATTTAATTAAATCTAACTATCATTTAAAACCTATTTAAAACATATAAATTTTTAACTTATTTATTTCAAATCTTTAATTTTATAACTTTGAATTTTCTTTAAATTTTGAAATCTGTTTCTTATCAAAAACAAACCCGAGCTAGCTACACTATTTCTCGAGCAAATCACGAGATTTCCAGCCTCACTATTTCTTCGAGTCGCACTAAAATACGCACGAGCTCAACACCGAGAAGAACATCATCTCCTCGAACTCACATCGCCAGAAACACGCAAGTGTACCGTGCACGTGCACGGCAACTCCAGTCCCCTCCGATCATCTTGCTTACCTTCAACAAGTCGACATTAACTTCGACATCTTCCTTGACCACCCAGATTTCCATATTGATCACGAAATCAATTTCGAACCCAATCGAACCAAAACTGGAACCAACCCAATCCACTAAAAACGCCTCGCTCCGACCATCTCAACCACCTGACGCCACGCTACCACAATTGAAGATTCGTCAACCTCCCCTACTTCAATCCCCCTAGGTCCCGTTCAACTCGATGCATTGATGACCACGAATTAGCCTCACATCTCTCGACGTTCAAATCCTGACATTAAACCCTAGTTCATCGTCGCTGAGTCGCCACGTCCATCGATAAATCAAATCCTTATTTTTCCCGTGATCATCATTCCTAAAGCCATCATCGACAACAACCCTGAGCTTTACATCGTCCACGATCATTGGCAATTGCTGATAAACCCAAAATCGATCAACTCATAATCTCTTGACGAATATAAACTTAAAAATCCAGATTTTAATATCTAAATTCATCATTTCTTATTACTAACTGGTTTCTGAAATCAAACCACAAAATTATGAATATTGATTTTCGACCTATAACTGATGTTTACTGGAAAATCCTATTTTTTTGAAATATTAACTAAATAGTTCTACCTTAAACTATTTTTGAAAATGAATTTACATTGTTATAATTATTTTCTTTTTAATGATCATAACCAAACAATGATTCTTTGAGAAGATAGGGATTTTTTAAAAGTTGTTCTTGAGCCAGAGGGATTCAACAGAGATCAGTATATATATATACAGAGACATGCACACAATATACAGAGTATTTTCAATTATATTCCAGTTTAAAAACATCCATGCAGAACATACTTACAATATCACTTCATAGATTTAGCAAAAACATCAAAGTAATAACACATATTTTAGTTTTTGAAAGGTGTTTACTCTCTGGTTATATAACAGAGAACAGAGGCAATACATGCATCTACACATATGAACACATGCAACCATATCTACAGAGATTCATCACAATATTTTAGCCAAATCACAGATTTTAAAAACTGTTTTTAAAAGAATGTTTACTCACCAGGAATTAAACAGAGAGCAGTTCTTTTAAGTTGAAATCTGGAACTTGAATTGCTCAGGTTTGAAATAGTTGCTTGTTGATTTATTGTACTTGAAGAATTTGAAATTGAAACTTGCATCTTCGTTTGAAGTTGAGTTGATCTTCATTATGGTTTGCAGATTCCAGATTGAAGATGAAATCAGGTTGTTGAATTTTTTGATTTTACTTTCTTTTGATTTTTGGTTTTCAGCTTTTAGTTTTTAAGAAGAAAAGAATTTGAGACAGTAAGTTCAACGATTTTGAACTGAAATCAAATGGCCAGGTTTCTTCTACATTTAATTAAATTTTAGAGAAAATAAAATTTTGCCACTTGTTTTATTACAAATTAGACAAATGTACATTCATGGTTTACATTTCTTACAAATGTTAAAACAAGTATAATTATGTCTAAACCCTTATTACAAAAGTATTTATGTTATATTAATTATGTAAATATAGATTTATATAAATTCATGTTTTATTTATTTATTTACAAACTATTTAGTTTAAGTACCTACATTTTATTATTTATGAAATGAATTTAATTAACTTATGTTATATTTATTTATTTTTACAAACCTTCTAAATTCAAAAGATATTTAAAAAGAAAGTTTATTTTAAACCTTAACATATAAATTTATAAACCATTTTTAGTTTAATACTTTTTAAAAGAAAACAAGATAAAATAAATCTTTTATTAAATCTTATTTAAACTATCATACTTTAGAAATAATAATTATCTTATATTTTGAAAATAATGGAATTAATCTAAACTAAACTTTGAAAAATATTAATTTTAAAACAAAGCTTTAAATCATACTTCATACATATATAAATTACCAAATTAAATTAAAATTATAAAGAAAATTTATCAATCCAATTAAATTATCAATACTGATTATTAAATTTATATTGCTCAAAATCCCGGGATATCACACCTTGGGATGATCGATTTTAACATTTAACATTCGAAGCAAAAATATGATCTAATAAAGCTAATAAACGTATGTTTGAAAGGAAAATTCTCCCTGGAAGTAAGAGAAATAAGACCGATGCTAATTCCGTGGGAAGAATGAGAAATCATCATAGAATTTGATTTTCATGGGGAAATGGAAAGGATAAAACCTATAGAAGACCTTGAGGAGACATGTACAAACTCAAATGATTCAACCAAAGTAGTCAAAGTGGGAAAGGAGTTGGAAAATAGCTTGAAGAAAGACTTGATTCAGTTTCTTAAATCTAATAAAGATATGTTTTCATGGTCTCATTCAGATATGGTTGGGATTGATCCATCGGTTATGTGCCATGCACTAAACATTAATCTAGAAGCGACCCCCATCAGACTGAAGAAGAGATAATTAAATACAGTGCGGTCTGATGCCCTAAAAGATGAAGTTAAAAGGCTCCTTGAAAATGGTTTCATTCGGGAGATCTTCTACCAAAAGTGGCTAGCGAACCTAGTATTGGTAAAGAAGTCGAATGGCAAGTGGAGGACTTGCGTCAATTATAATGACTTAGACAAGGCCTATCCAAAAGACTGTTACCCATTGCCTCGAATAGATCAATTGTTTGATGCAACTAGTGGACATAGATTGTTATCCCTCATGGGAACCAATGTTTAAACCAGATGAAGGACGTACACGTTTCATTACTGATTAGGGAATTTTCTATTATAAAGCAATGCCTTTATAATTAAAGAATGCAAGGGATATCTATCAGAGATTAGTCAACATAATGTTCAAAGATCAGTCGATATATGGAAGTCTATGTTGAGATATGCTCGTAAAATCTTATGAAGCTAAGTGTCACCTTAAAGACCTACGAGAAATGTTCGAAATATTACAGAATCATCAGTTGAAATTGAATCCCCAGAAATGCTCTTTCAGGGTTTATTCTAGGAAGTTTTTAAGCTATATTGTGAGCGCTCAAGGGATTGATGGCACTCTAGACCAGATTCAAGCTATCAAGGACATGGCTGAGCCCAAAACAAGCAAAGATGTAATGAGTTTAAATGGTAGGGTCGCCACCCTAAGCAGGTTCATTTCCAAGGCGACTGATAAGTGCATTCCCTTTTTCAATGTGATCAAGAAGAAGACAAACTTTGAATTGGGAGAAGACTATAAAAAAGCCTTTCAAGAGTTGAAAAATCATTTGGAAAAACCACCAATACTATCCAGCCCCGAGAAAGGTGAAGTCTTATACTTATACATGGCAGTTTTGGAACATGCGCTTAGTTCAGTTTTGATCAGAGAGGAAAGTGGGGCTCAACTTCCTGTTTATTATGTGAGCAGATGGTTAAAAGATGCAGAGGATCGGTACCCATAATAGAAAAACTAGCTTACTGCTTGATACTTATAGCATGAAAATATAGAGCATACTTTCAAGCACATCCAAATAGAGTATTGACTAACTTTCCACTCAAACAAATCTTCAGTAAGACTGAAACTTCAGGTAGGCTAGTAAAGTGGAGAATTGAACTTAGTCGGTATGACATTAAATTTCAACCACAGGCAACTATCAATGGACAAGAATTGGTGAACTTTATTAACGAGTGTACAAACTTCGTAGAACAAACGGAGAAAGAAAAGGATTAAAAACCCATATGGTAGTTACTTATAGATGGCGCATCAAATGAGCAAGGACCTAGAGCAGGGTATGTCATAATACACCAAACGGGCACCACCTACACTATACAATGAAGTTAGGGTTTCCCACAACAAATAATGTAGCCGAATATGAATCGCTGGTAGCAGGATTGACTCTAGCCTTAAAGCTCAAAATCCCACGAATTCAAATCTTTAGTGATTCTCAGCCAATGGTAAACCAGATAAAGCATGTATATCAGACTAAGGATGCCAAACTATCTTTATATATAAAGAAAGTATTGAATATGCTCGTCTTGTTTGAAGATTTTTCTATACATCAAGTTCCAACGAGAGAAAAATCTTAGTTTGATTCGTTAACAAAGTTGGATAGTTTATGAGGAACCCTAGAAACCCAAATCGTATCGGTAAGGTACTAAGCAAGTCCAGGCATTGAAGTGGGAATACCCGAACAAGGGAAGGAATTATTAGTTCTAACTAGATCCAAACCATGGCACAAGAAAGAGAAGAAAAGGAGATTAGTGAAGAAGTCCCAAATGAGAGGATTGACCATCCAAGGACAGATGATTGTTATAATGATACTTGGATGTCACCTATAGTCAAATATCTTTCCAAAGGGATATTACCATTTGACAAATTGGAAGCTAGGAAAATCAAGCGGTAGTCCTCGACTTTCACAACAATGAATGGAGTTCTTTAAAAGAAAGGATATGCCTTGCCTTACTTAAGATGTGTGAGACTAAAAGATAGGATGACATTGTTGGTCAAAACGCATGAAGGGTTTTTCGTAGATCACTCCAACGAGGAAAAGTTAGCAAAGAAAATAATAAAACAAGGTTTTTATTAGCCTCGAAGGGCAAGTCAAGCTACTGTTATGTAAGGAGACGTGAAAGATGCCAGAAATACTCAAAGATCCCTTAATTGCCACCAAGTCGATTAACTCCGATTTCAAGTTCATGGCTGCCGATATATAGGAAATCGACTTAATCGGGCCATTGCCAATTTCCAAAGGGGGAGCAAAATATGATGTAGTCACCATAGACTACATTACTAAGTGGGTAGAGTAGAACCACTTCCCAAAATCACTTCTGGAAAAGGGCTTAGATTTCTCGTTAAAAACATTATTACTGATTTGGAATCCCCTATAATATTATATAAGATAACGGGACACAATTTGAAAGTAAAGAGTTTTCTCAGTTTTTCCATAAGAATGGGATTATTAAAAGCTTTTCTTTCATGGTACATCCAAAAGATAATGGGGCCG
The DNA here is from genome assembly GCA_030737815.1 of Allium fistulosum. NCBI lineage: Eukaryota > Viridiplantae > Streptophyta > Magnoliopsida > Asparagales > Amaryllidaceae > Allium > Allium fistulosum. The sequence continues at coordinate 286,076,445 of CM060907.1, read as the reverse complement.
TTGAAGCTGAAAATAAGATTATTAATAATATCTTGAAAAAGCAATTGAATAAGCCAAAGAAAATTAGGTAGAAGAATTGCCACTTCTATTCTGGACCTATCGAACATCCACTATAACTACAATGGGACATACCCCCTCTTTTTTTGACATATGGGTGTGAAGCGATGTTGCCAATTGAAATTGAGATACCCTCACATCGAAAAATCGCATGTACATTTAATCCAAACCAAGAATTGAAGAAAGAATTATTAGATTTAATACATGAATTAAGGGATGAAGCAACTTTCCGAATAGCAGAACATCAGAGAAGGATGTTAGAATACTACAACTCAAAAGTGAAGACAAGACAATTTCAAATAGAAGACTTAGTACTCCGAAAGGTGATGGAAAACTCAAGAAATCCTTCGAATGGACCACTAGGACCAAATTGGGAAGGTCCCCTAACTGTATGCAAAGTAATCCACCTTAAAGATTACAAGTTATGTCGACCAGACGGCAATATGGTTCCTAGAACATGGAATGTGGAACAATTGTGACCATATTTTCTTTTAATGAATGAATAAAGCACCTCTTCCTTATAAGAAAAATCTACATGGTTGGGAGTGAAATTCTCCTTGCACTTGGACATTACCTTAAACGGTTAAGGCCTTTGTCTGTTCCGAATTGGTCAGGTCAATGCGCCTTCTGGAGGGAGGTTAGAGTAAGCCTTTTATCCACGTCATGCTATGCCCAGGTTAAAGCATCAACAAGCCTTTGACCGCGTCATGCTATGGCCAGTCAAGGAACTTCCTAGAGGGAGTACGAAGTAAGCCCTTGGTCCCACCACACCATGGCCTGGCCAAGGTACTGAATAAGACCTTGGTCGTGCCATGCTATGGCAAGGTCAAGGCATCTCTTGGAGGGAGGATGGAGTAACCCCTTGTCCCACCACGCTATAGTCTGGCCAAGGCAACGAATAAACCCTTAACCATGCCATGCTATATCCAGGTCAAGGTGCCTCGTAGAGGGAGGTTGGGTAAGTCCTTGGGCCATGCTTGTGGATAAGCTAACCAAGTGTACCAGACAATAATAGACTAAGACGTCCAAACCCGAGAAGCAGCATATCAAATAACAGACTAAGATGTCCGAACCCGAGAAGCGGCATATCAATTAACAAACTAAGATGTCCAAGCCCAAGAAGTGGCACATCAAACAATGGACTAAGAAACTTGTGCCCAAGAAGCGGCATGTCAAGCAATGATAACATACAAGCCCAAACGAGTGTCACATATCAAAGGAATCAAAACCTAAAGAGAAGTGCAGAATGGAAGTAATAGATAAGAGTTCACAGCCTCCGACTGGAACCCAAAAGAGAATTTCAAAACTTCATTTATTAAAACCTGAATCTAGGTTTCAGGTCTTTTACTATTAATCTTTGGATTTCAAAATACCCAATTCTGAGTTTTGGGGTTATACCTGCTGATATTTGGACTTTACTAACTAATGCTCAAATATAGGCTTTGAACTTCAATCATGGATATGGAGATCTTTATCATGGATTTCTGGCTATCATTAAATAATACCTGAATCTAGGTATCATATCATGTAATTTTGAATTTCATTCGATAAAGCCTAAATCTGGGCTCTAGACTTTTATTATGGAGACTATTATTATCGATTTCTAGTTTCATATACTAAAATCCGAATCTAGGTTCGGATCTCTTACCCTTGACTTATGAACTTCACTTATTAATGCCGGAATCTGGCTTTCAGATTTCTTTTCTTCCTAATGCCAGAATTTGGATTTCAGGTCTTTTACCATCAATTTTTAGATTTCATTTGTTAGTTCTCGAATCTAGGTTCCAATGTAGTTGTTATTAAGATCTTAATGGAATTCTCGTCTTCAATTAAAACTTTGAGTTTGTCTTATTAATATCCGAATTAGGGTCATGGGTTTACTACTACTAAATTTTGAGCAACATTTATCAACATCTGAATCTCGGTCCCTAGATCATTATTATTTCCAATAGAGGTTTTGAAATACCTATTATTTATCCCCAAATAAGGATTCATGGTTTTCAATGATTTATTTCCAAATGATTGCTTATGGCCTTTTATTATCAAACATTTTTTTCACTAGCGGAAAGTCCCTAGACTTCTATTATTATACACCTGGTTTCCTATTAATATAATGGGAGTTCAATATATGAAATTCATTTGCAACTACGAAAGTTGGATGGTGGGACTTATATTATTGCCAGATAAGAATTCTTGGTTGCCAATCATTTACATTTGTGAATTTTTTATCACTTGTTAACTCCAAATGATGGTCAACTAATTTTATTACTTCCAGATTTAGAGTTTAGGAGCTTTATTATATTAACATCATCTTTAAATCACCAAGCATATTTTTATATAAGTCTAATCTAACAATAGAGAAAGTTATTTACTTTGAAATTTCGTAGGGAAATGAGGTCACTGAGAATGGAGTGGTTGTTAAATTTTTGTCTTAAAGAAAAAAAGCTTTTTTCATACAAGGGCGGGGAGGGGGAGGCAAAATGTTAACCATAAAAATTTACTTAAGAATAAAGATACAAAAGAAGGGCTTATAAAAGTGCTGAGCGTAACAAGAATTGAAGACATGGGTTTCGCCAAAGTTCAAAAGCAACATTTTGAAGGTGTTGAGATAGCTTTCGAAGGAGTCGCAAGTGCCAGGTGCCCTTATGAATAACAAGTGAAACAAAAGTTTTTGAAAGGGAAGAAAGAAAGCAACGTTACCCTTCCACGTCATCTAGACCTTTCAACGCAGATTGATCTATATATATAAAAGAAGCTAGTAGGGGTTCAAAACTCCTTTTGAAGGTACTGAACGATGGACCCGCACATAAGAATGAATTCCCTTGAAATAGTAGGTTTTCATCATTTTTAATCTACTACTTGAAGAAATGATTCCAGTACACGCCTTTTGAAAGCAAGAACAAGCCTTTCGAAATGGTTGGAACCCTTCAAAGACATGATGAAAACTCATTATGAAAGCCCAGTGTCCTTTCACTATAATCTGGTCGTCACTCACAATCCCTTTCGAAGCTATGTGAAAGTTCAACTCATCGCTCACTTGCAACAACATAGCAACACAAAGTGGAGAGTGATTCTACCACCCTTTTGATAAAGTCGAAAGCATTCCAGTAAAAGCAAAGTAAAAGAGGCACTGAAACTTCAACGACAGCGGAAGGTTGTCAAGATAATCCTTTCGACTGGGTCGAAAGCTCTGATATGAAAAGGTGGAGGCGTAAGAATGAATGAGAAAGGTTAAAACAAAAGCCTTTCGAACATATCGAAAGGAGGCCCGTAGAAGGATGAAGGAAGGCCTTTTGACCACGTCCAAAGGATGCATGCAGAAAGTTAAAGGAAGGCCTTTCGATTGTAGTGAAAGAATAGGCGTGAAAGGAGGTCAACCGCTGAAAGTTTATATGGATCGTATACTATGTATATGACAAGTAATTATTATATATGCGATAGATTAAGATAATGAGATAACAGTAAAATGAAAAAGATCACACTAAAATTTTTATACTGGTTCAAACCACCCGTCCTACGTCCAGTCCCGAAGCTCCTCTTCGGAATTCCACTAATCAATAGCCCTCGCTTCGCCCGTAGAAATAGGCTTGTTTCAATAGAAATATTTAGTCAAGAATGTGCTCTGATTAACACTGATATTGATACTACGTAGTCTTCCTATAATCTCCACTGGATATGTATAGATATGAATATGTGTGTGCTTTGGAAATATGGAAGAAAACTGAACCAAAGTTAATGATCTTTGGTTGAAATATTGATAGCAAATATGAGTAACTTGAATTTGAATGCAAAGTAGATATAGAGAATAGAAATCAGAAATTCATTACTTTAATCGTAGAATCATTGATGTATTTATAGTTGTGAAAAGATTGGTTTGAAGTGTTGCTACCATTTCTTTTTATTTATAGAGTTGCTTCTGTTTGGGGTAGAACTGATTTGAAGAAGAGATGCAGAAGCAACCTTTCAGATTTGACAGTTGTATTTTTTTAAAATTCCCGAAGCCAAATCCAGACGTCAGAATTGTGATGACCAGACGTCTGGTCGTGTATTATCTGGAAAATTTCCAGAGGCTGGGACTAGACGTCTGGGGCACAGTACCAGACGTCTGGATTTTGTGAAATCTGTCTTCTATGTAAATGTGTGTATTTTATATCATATACAAAACCCAGGGAGATTTTACATATTATTTCTAGGATTTGTATATAATATTTATCTCTCTTTGTGATCCATGCTCCATGGTTCAATTTGTATCCTTGAGTATCTTCAAGAATAAGATACGAGATATATATGTACAATTATAATTATATGGTTTTTCATCATCAAAACTTGTAGATATGAGTTCCTTACATTCTCCCCCTTTTTGATGATGACAAACTATGTAACATAAAATATATTTTACTCCTCCTGTATATATGTATACCATATGTTATCCTCCCCATATGTGTATGCATATTTCTCCCCCTTTTGGAATTATCAAAAAAGGGAGTAGAGAAAATAGAAAATGTTATCTAAAACATAGAGCTTGTAGTACATGATAACTGAAACATTAGTATATAGAATGAGAAATGCATAAAAGAAAAATACAGCGAAAGAAAACTAGAAACTACTGGTAATAGTGAGACAAGTCAGAAAAACTTCCATAGTATCATTATAATAACCCTAAAAATCTGAAGGATCAGAGGTGTACTCTGGCCAATGACGTTGATCATTATATTCTTTATCCTCTTGAATATACAGCCCTTGAAAAGCTAAGTACCCTTGCTGATGGGGTGAAGGATCTTGCATATTAAAGTCCTCATTTTCCTCTTCATCTGTTTCCTTTAATGGTTCTTCTTCCATGGCTTCTTTTCCTTGTAGTTTTGTTGAAGACCCTAGAACAGAAGAGATATATGGAGCAGGTGAAGGAGGTGATGGTAATGAGGATGAGGACCGGGATGATGATCGACCATGAACTTTCCTCATTACTTTCCCAAGAGTAGATATAACCTTATCTAGTGTTTTCTCGATTTTTCCTATTCGAGAAGATATGCTTGAGATAGATTTGTCAAGACAACCAACTTTCTTGCCTAAGATTTGTTGATTGCGAGATAAAATTTGTTGATTTCGAACTGATAAATCATGATATAATTCTGTTGAAGTAGGTTCTCCTCGGGCTTCTAAAATCTCTGAGTCTGAGTGATATTCGGAGGGATGTTGCTGGAAAACATAAGGACCTGGTTGTTTTTGTTGTTGTGGAGGGGGTTGTTGCTGCTCTTGTCGAGGCTGTTGCTGATATAGTTGTTGTTGTTGCATAGTCCATTGAGGAGATGATATTATCGGTGGAGGTTCGTCCGGTAGATGCATAAGCTTGAAATATTTGGACCCACTTTCTTTAATTTGTAGTTCTTCAAAATATGATAAGTAAGAAGGGACACCTTGGAATTGAAGAATTCGCATTATACAGAGTGCATAAACAATTGTCTACCGCTTGTGAATCCAGAAATTTTTAATTTCATCGAATAGAAATTAAGCCCAATTTACTTTAATACCACCAAGTATAGCATACACAGCTTTGTGTTATATTTCATATATTTGCTCGTGACTACCTTTTCTTAGTATTATGGTGTTGATAATCATGTGATTTAGCAATCTTGCCCTAGGTCGGAGGTTCTTCATATTCCACTGTTCCATATGATCTTCCCAAAGTAGGTGGTGACCTCAACACGGGGTAAAAATCTTTTATCGGGTATGTCTTTTAATTCGATACTCGTTTAAGAGCAATGGAGGATTCGTCCCAACATTCCAGGAGTGAGCTTAATGACTTTACCATAGACACTAGTCCAAAGCCAATTTTCATCGTCTTAGGGATTCCAAATGGAAGAGCTACATAGATTTGAATAAAAGAGAAAGATAACAAGCTGATCTATAGTTACCTCATTGGGACCTTGTTCGATTAGATAGTTAACCTCGGCATCTTCATATAATGAATGCATTTCATAGAGAGTAAATCGTAGTAGTTGGTAGAAAGGACCTAGGTGAAACTTCATAGTCTTCAAATCATCAAATCTTTTGATTGAGCTAGATCTTTGATCGAGCCATGATTTTATGTGAGAATCGGTGACAACATTTGTTTGAGATGAAGATCCCTGTTCTTTATTTTGCTTCTTTGTAGTTGTTTATGTTGGAGGCATTTTATTTGAAGATTGAAGGTGAATTTTTAAGATATGGGCTTTAATGGGGTTTTATAGAGGATGAAAAGGTAAGTGAAATAAGTGAAGAGGTGGTTCAATATAGTAAATAGACACTAGTTCGTACATAGGCATAAACAAATTCCAGACATCTGGAATTGTGAGGTAAATGTCTGGTCTTTGTAATTTTTCTGTATTATTTTAGACAGAAAGCTATCCCAGACATCTGGTCACCTATAGGCAGACATCTGGGCACCTATAGGCAGACGTCTGGTACTCTATATTTCATTTTTTAGTTGAAAAGACTAGGTGTGTTAACATCTAGTTTAAAACAGTGAGACGTATGAAATATTATTATTATTAAGAATGTAAACATATTGAATAAAAAGATAAAGAAACAATTATTTTTATTAAATACAAAGGGGAAAGATTTGACTTCTGATTGTTATTTTTATTATTATAATTTTTCATTTTTATTAAGAAAAAGATATAAATTACAAACTTGAATAGTTTTAAAGTTATTATAACAAGAATATATATATACAAAATATAGTAATTGAGAGAAGAACAATTTTACCTTTTCTCCCACAAATTTTGTTCCGCCTTCGTATCTTCTTTTAATGGTTGTAGCGGAGACCAAGAAGGAGGTACTAGACTTAATTGGGCTTCATATGTTCCTTCCCCCATAGTTTCCATGGAGTTATTCAATGAGCATGTGGAGGAGTTTCTATCGCATGAGGAGTTCGTACATGAACACAATCCTTTATAGGAGAATGTCCACATATCGCAAGGATGCACTTTTCTATGAAGTTTAGATGAGCTCCTTGATTTCATTGTGTATAGTACATTTCTTTTTGAACGTCCATCATTTCTCTTTGATAATGATGGACTTCATCAATTTTGTCATAAAGAGAAGCATTTTCAAGAATATTACCATATTTGGCCTTTTTTCCTTTCGGAGAGTAGCCGGTATGGTACATAGGAGTAGGAGTAGGAACAATGTTTATGGAAGGAGACACTTTTGGTGTTGTTTTGGCAGAAGATGTATACGTACTGCCAGAAGAAGGTGAGGAGAAATCAATGGCTGAGTAAGTCGAATCGTGGTCAGACAACATTATATAAAAAAAATTGGATGTTTAGAGAGAGAAAGATTATATGCTTATAAAAAATTTATCTGTAGGATATATATATATATATAATTTGTATATATATATCATTTATATATATAATTTATATATATATATATATATATATATATATATGTTTTTCAGTTTCTAATAAAGGAAAAATGTTATTTTGTTAGTTAACAAAATTTATGGTTAAAACTTCTGTTTTTATTAAAACAATTTTTGGTGTTTTTGTGGTGATTAAAAGGTGTTCAAAACAAAAGGGAAAGAAAGTTTTTGTTTGTTAGCTATTCTGAGCAACCATTTAGAGGGATAGTAAAGAATATATAGTTTAGTTTATTAATTCATTATATGAACAAATACCTAAGTTTCGTCTAAGTTTTACAAAAGATTGTTCATTTAATGGTTTGGTGAATATAACGGTAATTTGATTGTCGGTGTTAATAAATTTAAGAGAGATAATTCCTTTTTCTACATTATCTCTAAGAAAATGGTGTCGTAGTCTATATGTTTAGTTCGAGAATGGTTAACTAGATTTTTAGATAAATTGATAGCACTAGTATTGTCGTAGTATATCGAAAAATTTTCAATTATTTTACCAAAATCTCTAAGTGTTTGTTGCATATAGATTACTTGGTCACAAGCTAAGGCGGTAGAGATATTTTCTATTTCATACGTCAAGTGAAACACAATTTTTCTCTTTGCTAAACCACGAAACCAGAGATTGACCGATAAAATGGCAGGTTCCACTTATGCTTTTTCTGTCTGTTTTACAACCTCTGAAGTCTGCATCGCTATATGATACGAGTTCGAAAGCCGTACCTTAACGATAGAATAAGCCGTAATCTTTAGTGTTGGTTAAGTAACGAAAATTCGTTTGACTGCTCGATGATGTGATTCCTTAGGTTGGTCTTGAATACAAGCGCACAAATAGACACTCATCATTATATCGGGTCGACTAGCTGTTAACTATAATAAGGAGCTGATCATACTACGATATGATTTTTGATCATAGTCTTTTCCATTTTCGTCTTTGACTAAAGATAAAGTTGTGCTCATAGGAGTTGGTTTACTAGAAGTGTTCTCCATTCCAAAACATTTAAGTAAATCTTTACAATATTTTTCTTGATTTATAAAAATGCTATTATCCAATTGTTTTATTTGTAATCCAAGGAAAATTTTAATTCACCTATGTGTGACATTTCAAACTCATTTTTCATTATTTCAGAAAATTCATTACATAAACTTTCATTAGTTGATCCAAATATGATGTCATCAACATATATTTGTACAAAAAATATATCATTATTTTTTTATTATAAATAGTGTAGTGTCTATTTGGCATATTTAAAATCTAGAATTTTGAAGATGAGTTTTTAATCGATCGTACCAAGCATGTGGTGCTTGTTTTAAACCATATAAAGCCTTTTTGAGTTTAAAAACATGATCTGGCTATTTTTCGTGAATAAATAACGGTGGTTGTTCTACAAAACTTTTTCTTTGATAAAACCATTTAAGAAGGCACTTTTAACATCCATTTGAAATAATTTAAAGTTGTGATGACATGCAAAGGAAAGTAGAGTACAAATTGCTTCGAGACGAGCTACAGGAACAAACGTCTCTTCGTAATCAATTCCCTCTTCTTAGTTATAACCTTGAACCACTAATCTTGCTTTGTTACGGATAATATTTCCATTTTCATTTGTTTTGTTTTTGAAAACCCATTTTGTTCCAATTATAGATTGATTTGATGGTCTAGGAATGAGGTCTAGGAACGAGTTCCCATATATTATTACGTTCAAATTGATTTAATTATTCTTACATCGCTAAGATCCAAGAATCATCTTTAGAAGCTTCTTTATAATTTTTAGGTTATGTATTTGAGATAAAAGCAACGTGACTTATTTGATTTAATTTATTTCTAGTGGCTCGAGAATTTAAATCTCTAATTATACTATCTAAAGGATGATTTTTTAATATTCGTGTGGGTGACCTTAAAACATTTTCATTATTATCAAAGGATGAATTATTCACATTATTTGTATTTTCAATTTGATTTTTAGTTAAAATTTCATCTTCATCTTCTTTAATAGTTTGTTGGAAATTTTCATCAAAAGACACACGTAAGCTTTCTTTTATAATATTTGTTCGTTTATTATAAATTCTATAAGCTTTACTATGTTTTGAATAGCCAATGAAAATTCCTTCGTCGGCTTTAGGGCCAAATTTTCTAAGATTATCTTTAGTATTTAAAATAAAACATTTTGACCTAAAAGTTCTGAAATACGAAACTTTTGGTTTCTTTCCGTACAACATTTCACAACATGTATTCCTAGTCATAGATCGAAGTGTGACACGATTCAATACATAACAAGCAGTGGCAATAACTTCAGCCCAAAAATGTTTAGGTAGGTTACTACTATTTAGTAATGTTCGTGCACATTCCTGTAAAGTTCTATTTTTCCGTTCAACTACACCATTTTGTTGTAGTGTTTGTGGAAATGAAAAATTATGACTAAATTTTTTTTGTTACAAAAATCAGTGAAAAGTTCATTTTCGGATTCTCCTCCATGATCACTACATATGTTTTTAATTTTTAAATCCATTAAGTTAGTAATTCGTTTTGCAAAGATTTTAAACATTCCAAAAGTGTCACTTTTATTTTTTTAAAATAATGTCCAAGTATATCTTGAAAAATCTTCTACAATTACAAACACATATTTCTTATGATTTATTGACCGTGCTTGGGTTAGTCCAAATAAATCTAAATGAAGAAATTCTAATGGTTGCTTAGTGGATATATTATTTTAGATTTGAAAGAACTTTTCTTTAACTTGCCCATTGTCATGCGTCACATAAATTTTTAATTTTAAAGTTAATTTTGGGAAGACCTTTAACTAGATCATGTTTTGCTAGTATGTTAATATATTTAAAATTTATATGGCAAAAACATTTATGCCAAATCCAAGGATCATCGTGATTTATGGCTAGACATAAATATGAATTGTTTTTAATGTTTGTATTTAGGATATATATATATATTATGATTTCTAAATCCTTCAAAGAGTAAATTCTTGCTTTGATCGAGAATTTTACATTTATCTTTTTCAAATTTTATTTCGAACCCTTTATCACACAACTGACTTATACTGAGAAGATTATGTTTTAGGTTTTCTACTAATAAAACATTAGAAATAATAGGAGAGTTAGAGATACCGATATTGATGACTTCTCCAATGCCAATGACAAACCCTTCTAAATTATCGCCAAAAGTTACAGTGCCACCATCAATGTACTTTATATTTGACAACATGTGAGCATTTCCAGTCATGTGCTTGGAGCATCCACTATCTAATATCCATGTCTCTTTATTTTCGTATTTGGATACCTGCAAAAAATAAAAAAGTTTAAATTGGTACCCATTTTATTTTTGGGACCAAAGTGTTAGCAGATGAGGGTAACCATACCCATGATGGTCTGGTTCCTTTTGAAATATAATTATTATTGTGAATCACTTCTTTCATATAATTACCTATATATTTCTGTTTAATTAGGTTGTTATTTGTTTTAGGAACCCATATTTTAATCATTTTTGAATTCGAGATCTATTTCTTAATTTTGGAAGAAGGTTTTTTATTTTAGTATAAATCTTACTATACTTTGTAATTTTTTTCTTATTCTCAAATCCTAGTCCATTTCGATTTTTGAATGGCTTGGAAATTTTAATTAAATTCTCCAAGTCTTGTTTTCCTTTGTTAAATTTTGTAACATTATTAGTAATTTTATCCAACATGTTTTTAAGATCAGTAATTTCAGATTTTGAAGTTTCTAGATTATCTTTTAAGATAATGTGTTTGTTGATAATTTTATTATTTTCTAGTTTAACTTTTCCTAATTCACAAGATAACGCATCATTTTCAATAGAAAGATTCTTGCACTTTTCTTGAGCATTTTCTAATTCTTCTTCTAAAATAGATTTTTCATCTTTTAGTAACCTTATTTCAAGTTCTAATCGATTTATCTTAGCAACATATTCCTTATTTAATTTCTTAGTTTCTCTATATTTGTCATCAAGTTCCATGCTTACTTCTAAAATTAATCATAAGTAATATCGAGACATACCTCATTAGTGTGTGCTATGAAACATACATTTGCTTGCTCCGTATCACTTTCACTGTCACTATCGGGTGAAGAGGAAGAATCAGAGTCATCCCTTGTGACTTGGAATGCCTTTCCTTTTTCTTAAATTTCTCAAACTTATTTTTCTTTTTCTCGTTGTTGAGTTTTGGGCAATCCTTCTTCGTGTGTCTAAACCGATCACATTCAATGCACTTGATCAAAGTTTGATTTGATGAGTTTGATTTTGCGCCATTTTAGAATTTCATAATTTTCTTGAATTTCTTAAATTTGTTGTGGTTCTTGGCAACGAATACAATTTCATCTTCATCCAATTCAGAATCTTCATTGCTTTCTTGAAATGCTATGTTCTTCTTTTCATGGTTTTGTTCCTTTCTGGCCTACAAATTAGCTTTATACGACATTAAATTTCCAATCAACTCTTCAACTTTGAGTTCATAAAGATTATTAGCTTCTTCGATGTCTAATACTTTTCTTTCCCACTAAATTGTTAAAGAGTTGAGAATTCAAGATACAAAATCAAAATCAGTAAATTTGACTCCTAGTGCCATAAGTTCGTATTGTATAGTTTGAAATTAGGAGTACATGTCAACAATTGACTCATTTTGTTTCATTTTGAAAGATGAGAATTGATTTTGTAAAATTGATATTTTTGTTTGTTTGACCTTTGTTGTACCTTCATGTGTAACTTGTAAAGTACATGTTAACCAATATGCATAATTAGATCCGGTGAATAGAGGAAGACGTGCAGTTGACTGACCTTCTTGAAAGATACTTGCCATATTAACAGGTTTCAAATACGTGTTACTGTGGTTTGAACTAACCTTGCTTTGATACCAACTGAAAGCCTATATGGATCGTATACTATGTATATGACAAGTAATTATTATATACGCGATAGATTAAGATAACGAGATAACAATAAAATGAAAAAGATCACACCTGAAATGTTATACTGGTTCGGACCTCCCGTCCTACGTCCAGTCCCGAAGCTCCTCTTTGGAATTTCACTAATCAATAACCTTCGCTTTGCCTGGAGGAATAGGCTTGATACAATAGAAATATTTCATCAAGAATGTGCTCTGATTAACACTGATATTGACAATACATACAAGTCTTCCTATAATCTCCAGTAGATATGTATAGATATGAATATTTATGTGCTTTGGAAATATGGAAGAAAACTGAACCAAAGTTAATGATCTTTGGTTGAAATATTGATAGCAAATATGAGTAACTTAAATTTGAATGCAAAGTAGATATAGAGAATAGAAATCAGAAATTTGTTACTTTAATCATAGAATCACTGATGTATTTATAATTTTGAAAAGATTGATTTGAAGTGGTTCAACCATTTCTTTTAATTTTTAGAGTTGCTTCTGTTTGGGGTAGAACCGATTTGAAGAAGAGATGCAGAAGCAATCTTTCAAATTTGACACTTGTATATTTTAAAAAATTCTCATAGCCCAATCCAAACATCTGGATTGTGATGACCAGACGTCTGGCATATATTATTTGGAAAATTTCTAGAGGCTGGGACCAGACGTCTGAGGGCACAGTACTAGATGTCTGGATTTTGTAAAATCTGTATTCTGTGCAAATGTGTGTGCATTTTATATCATATACAAAACCCAGGGAGATTTTACATATTATTTCTAAGATTTATATGCAATATTTATCTCTCTACTGCTGTGATCCATGCTCCATGCTTTGATTTGAATCCTTGAGTATTTGCAGGAATAAGAAACGAGATATATATGTACAATTATAATTATATGGTTTGTCATCATCAAACTTGTAGATAGGACTTCCTAACGCCTGCATTTATAAATACGACCTAGGGGTCTGTGTTTGGGGACCAAATTTTGGAATCCTAAATTCTTTCTCTCATTTAATAGAAAATCAAATCTTTGTAAACCTAAATCAATTTGGGAAAAACTCTCTCACTTGTAACTCAATTTGGATTAATGCAAAAGAGGAAGCACATGGATTCCATATAGAGTTCGATCACGAGAAAGATCCTTTCAGCCATTAGCTTGACTAATGACCAATTGCTCATGGTGCTTACTTATTTTCTTTACTCCTATTTGTCTTATGCGATGCAATGGGATCGACTTGGACAATGTGTGTTCGAAACATATTTTCATCATGTTTAATGGTATTAAATGTTAAATAAAGATGATGATAGTGTTTCGATGTTAATAAGTCCATGGAGCTTATATTGTCCGAGATGTTTTTCTATTGCATATATAACATATAACTTCTATATTGTACATTGAAACTACTTTGAAAGAGTAAACACCTTTTGACCTGATCGAAAGGGGAATTTCGAATGGGATTCAATGTGTGGATACTAAGTTATGCTAGCCGGATAAATATCTTCGAAAGGTGTACTCATATTACAGTATATAACCCTTTTGAAGGAGTTCTTTCCAAAAGAGCAAAAGAAATACCGTCGAAAGTAAATATTTCTTTTAGGGATAGAATGGTACTTTCAATATAATCAAAAGGAATAAATGACCACTGTTTTTCCTCTCACTGAAAAGGAGATGCAAATGACCCTTTCGACTCACTCGAAAGGAATCATTAAGGAGACGATCTCGTCCTAACCTTCATTTTAAGTAGTTGATTGGGATTCTTAACTACAATTAACATTTTCATACGGCTATCCTCCATCAGCAATCCGTCCTAATCAACTCATTCAAAAGGGGTTTAGAGGAGATTGGTCATTTCTAAAAACTTTCTTTTGAGATATTAATAACATGTGTTGTTAACAACTTAGCTTTGGGGTGTTGGCAAGTTTTCTTGTTAACAATTATATATTATAGATTATCCATACCGCTGTGAGATTCAGTGTTATTTAGTTTCCTTCTTATCTTCCCTCTTTTCTTTCTTCTTCTTTTTTCCTTCTTTCTTTCTCCTAACTATCTGTCTTCCCGTTCAATTTGAGTGGATCATGTGTTGTTAATTATTCGCTTAAACTGTTTGGAAAAGTTTGTCGTTACAAGAAGGTATTCCCAGTTCACTAGGATCATAGCCTTTGATCCGTAGGCTAAGGCGAATGGAGAACGGCCAGTCACTGACTTTTGGGTCATCCGGTAACCCCATAGTACTAATGCAAGTTCATCGACCGACTTGCCCTTGGACTTTTTCAATCGCTTCTTAAGAATGGACTTGATAATCTTATTTACTACTTTAACATATCTATTCACCTTGGGGTGTGCCACCACCGCATATTTCTTCTTTATGCAATGTCGGTGGTAGTATGTACTATCGAATCGGGACCCATTATCGGTAATGATTGCCTATGGAACTTCAAAACAACAGATGGTATTCCGGACAATAAATTTGATTACTTTCTTTGTGGTGATCATGGCTAACGATTCTTCCTCTGCATATTTGGTGAATTAATCGATTGTAACGATGACGTACTTCGCACCACCTTTAGATATAGGCAGTATGCCGATAATACCAATTCTCTTCATGAGGATTCCACCCTAGTGTGGTCTCCACAGGCCTTTTCATGAACTTCATGGGATTCTAAGTGCGATCATGCCTGCCTTCGAGCGTCGATTGAGATTAACCACTTAGAATAGTAGATTAGGTACCCCTTTCCGAGATAGAGATTTTC
Organism: Allium fistulosum; assembly: GCA_030737815.1. NCBI lineage: Eukaryota > Viridiplantae > Streptophyta > Magnoliopsida > Asparagales > Amaryllidaceae > Allium > Allium fistulosum. The sequence continues at coordinate 286,061,326 of CM060907.1, read as the reverse complement.
GATTGAGCCAAGCTCCAAGTGATAGCTTAAGCTAACTACTTAAGAATGTAGTTCGTACACCCTCGGCTAGAATGTTAATTTCCAATCGCGCCTAACTCTTGGCATCATTCAAAGTTCATAGGTAAGGTTCCACCTTACGTCGGGTGTGGGTCTTTTGTTTTGCTGACTCCAGGAAAAATGTCAAGGATTGTACTGTCTTATCACATCCGTTTTGATTTATACTCTGGCCCCCAATTCAAGGACAAGAGTTGAGAGAGTGAATGGTCGTATCATGTTTGTATTGGTTTATACTCTTGCCCCCACATCAAGGACGAAAGTTATCATATGGACAGCCAGCCCACATCCGCTTTAAAGTTTTATACTCATGCCCCCACATCAATAGCAAGAGTTGGCTGATGGGTGGTTGTATCACGTCTATCTTTTGTTATACTCCTGCACCCAATTCGAGGATAAGAGTTGGCTGATGGACGGTCGTGTCACGTCCATCTTTAGTTTATATTCCTGCCCAAGTAGAAGAGTTGGCTCGTATCATTCTTCGGATACCGAGAAGAACTTCAGGTGTCTAATCATGGACTGTAGAAGTTTGGTTGGCACTATCTTTGGATGACTGCACTATACACGTGCAGATTCATCTGAGTGGTCAAATCACAACTCTTAAGTAATGGAAAAACAAACTCACTGACTTGGAAAGTCGTTTTTTCCATAAAAGACGAAAAATGATGTGTTTTGTCTTGAACCTTCCCAGCGTTCCCGAAGCAATGCTAGTTCACAAAAGGTTGGGAATCGAATGTGACTGTCGACCTGGCGGTTCAAGCCTTCCTAATGCTATTGGAGCAACACTAGTTCTTAGAAGGTTACGGATAGAATGTGACCAACGACCCAGCGGTTCAGACCTTCCCTATGCTATTGGAGCAACACCGATTCTCAGAAGGTTAAAGATTGAATGTAACATTGACCCAGCGATTCAACCTTCTTGATGTTGCTGGAGTGACACAGGTTCTCAAAAAGTTAGGGATCGAATGCGGCCATCGACCTGACAATTTGGAACTTCTTGATGTTGCCAGAGCAACGTCGGTTCTTTGAAGCTTAGAGATCGAATATGACCATCGATCTAATGGTTCTATCGGTTCATGTGGTTCTATCGGTTCAAGAAGTATCATGTGGCTTACTGTGTGATTTAAAGTTACTTGCAGGAGTATAGTTCTATCGGCTCAAGAAGCAATTTTTATTAATAAGTAAAAGGAATGACGAGTCATGACTATTTACAATGCCCCCGATGTTAGCTTATTTGCAAAATAAATTAGATAATGTAGAATGGGGTAGCATTGTCATAGGTTGCTGCTTCATTCATGGGTCACCAGTTAGTTGATGACTAATCTTTCATTAGCTCATCTTGGCCCTCGATTGCTGGATTTGGGCAGTTCTCTTAAAGTAGGTAGGACCTAGAGTCATGTAGTTCGCTCATCGTTTGGAAGTTCCATAACATATTGCTGGAGATTGTTATTCCTTATCAGCTCCTTGTCAGAATTTTCAGATGTCAATATTCATTAGTGTCATGTCTATAAGTTTCAAGGAAAGGATAGTGTTTTCCTAGGCGCTTAGATTCATCAGTCGCCTCTCTATAGGGTGGGTTATTGTATTGTTCCAACCCTTTCACGGCAAGGTAGATGTTTTCCAACATATTTTATAGAGGTTTATATTCTTCTGGTCTCAAGTCCCTTGGGCACTTGTATTTCTCACTACGTTGGCTGCCAAGAGCTTTATTCCTTTTCCTCTAATTATCAGAATCCCCGACGTTAACTACTACGTTCGTAGAGTTTCCTCCGGCCTGATTCATAGTGACATTGCTTAGTATCACTTCAGCCGAAATCCTAGCACCATTCTTCCGAGGACGATTAAGTGCTTCTTCCAAGCGTATGTACTCGTTGACCTTACTATTAAAATCATCCATCATTGATAGGGTTTTCTTTCTAGCCACTCCTCGAAATCCGTTTCGGGATGGACCCCCCTAATCAACGCCATCAGCACTATATCATCAACGAGATTTGTGACTTTTGTCATGGCCGCATGGAACTGATTCAAAAAATCCTTTAGTGACTCTCCATCATAGTGGAAGTGGTTTTATAAAGACATCAAATGTTTCAGATGTGAAATATGTAAGTGAAATTACTCAACAAACTTTCATGATAACTCAGAAAAAGACGATATGGACCTCAGAAGAAGTCAAGTGAACCACATCGTAGTGACTCCTTCTAGGAAAACTGGAAAATGGCTGTATTTCACGACATCAAAAGCTCTAGCGAGGTCCATATGCAACTCATATCTCATTAATGCTGCCTAGGATCTATTGTTCTTCCAAACAATGGCATAGTTGGCATTGCAAACCTTCGAGGATATCTCCCGCATTGGATGTTTTTAGTAAATGGATTCCGACTAGGAGAGGTACCTCACTCATCATTGCTTCGAAAGCGATTTTCACTTACAAGTCTCTTGACATAATCTTTTATATACTTTGGGTCCACAGGTTCGACTAAAGGGTGGTAATCTTGTTCTACCCCAACTGTTCAGCCTAGCCAATGCTCTTAGGGAGGTTCTCGATACCTAGGCTCTCCAGAATCTAGGAGATCTGTTCATCCACCAGTCTCCCCTATTTGATTCTCGTGGGTTGTATCATCAACAATAGCACAATTCTCCAGATTTTGATCATCAACAACACCTCTAGAAGTCAAATTCACACTGCCTTCCAAATGGCGAGATCTAGGCTCACCATTGGATGTATTGATACCAACCCGTGCTCTTGGGTCAGTACCGACCCAAAAAAAAGTGGTTGGAGTTCGTTCTCGTCCTTAGTAAGATATTTCAGCGGCATTCTGAGTTATTTTCTGCTTCCTATCCCTCTGTCTCTGCTCAAATGATGAGGAACTTTCTGACTCTGAACTGGAATTCCTCCTGCTCTTATAGCTATTCTGAGTTAATTCATTCACCAGTCTCAAGCTCTACTGTATCATTTGATTCATCTCATTCTAGCTAGCCTGGAATCTATCTTCCATCTGCTTCATCATCCTATCCATCTCCATTCTTATCATGACTTCATTTGTGGTCTGGATCTTGGTCTATCCGGGTTGTTGTGCAACTTCATCCATATGCTGAGCACCCTAATTCTCAGCATCACTGGTGCTCTCGTAGTTATAGTATGTTGTTCTTTCCTTAATAGGGCCATGGCAATAACTTTTATTAGATTTTTGGAAATTCTAATAGTAGAAAATAAGTAGGAGAAGTTGGATCTATCCCTTGGATGTCGAAAATCCAATAAAAGATGATGGATCCAAACAGCCTGAATCTATCTCTCAATGAAAGCACCAAAATGTTTGAACCAAAAATGGCACAAACACCCAAAAGATTTTGTAAAAATAAAAAGTGAAGAAATGAATTGAAAATGAGCTTGAAAGGAACACAAAATAATTAAAAATGTTTAAAAAATCAAGGCCTACGTCTATTTTATAATTTTATTTCTTATATTCTCACTTGGAGGCAAAAGTTCTTATAGATTGGTACAACTCCGACATTTGATTACAAGAAAATAGCATAAAAACAGCAAGAGCCAAAAGATCCTGAAAAATGAGCCCTACCCTCATATTTATAGAGGTATGAGCCTAAAATCTCATTCAAAAGATCTCCACCTCGTTTTCCACACCATAGGCCAATTCTCAAAAAAAGTAGAATGCCACCTCATCAATTTGTATGGGTTGGTACGACTCAGGATAATGGGTCGGTATGACTCCAGGGGCATGGGTCGATGCGACTTCATAAGATTGCCAACTGGTCATGTTGAACTTTTCGCTTTGGCTTGTCTTGTCATTAGCTTTGTGATTCCATAGTTGTTTGCACCAATATTAGCTTGTTTTGAAGTCCAAATGATGGAGTCATGGAAGAATAGAGTTGCTGATTCAAGAGTTGGTGGAGACCGATAGGGAATTGCATTAGATCAACAAAACAACACTTGGAATATGCATTGAACATCGAGTAGCTTGTGTAGGCAGAAGATAGGACCACTGGTGGAGATTTTCTAGATCGATACTGACCCATGGAGTTGGGTCGGTACTTATCCAACACTTGTCCATTTTGATCTTGGATTTTTAGAGTGGACACATACTTGCTTCTATCTTCGTTGACTTGAGTTCGACCTAAGGAATTTGAGTGTTTTCTTAAGGATCGACTTGAAGATTTTTCAAGTATTTTATGCTCTAATTTTTCCTTCGCTTGCTTGGAGTCAGAGTCGAAACTTTTGTGTGTCCGACTCGAGTTCACTTGCTTAGAGTCAGTACCGAGATTTTTGTGTGTCTGAACTGAGTTTTCATGGGTCGGTACCGGTCGAACCACTTGGGTCAGTATCAAACCAACTTCGGGTCGTTCTTGGGATTTATGCATGGACTTCTTTAGGTTACGATTGGATTTTTTCCAATGCTATCCTGCTTTGAGTCAGACTTAAGGATTTTGCGGGTCTGTTGTGAGTCAGATCTTCCAAAAACTTTCAGATTTTCAACTATTTTCGCTCATTTTTTATATTACTTTTTTCTTGCTTTTTTGTGATATTTCCAAAGTCATTGGGTCATTTCTCCATCGTGTGCTCGTCCGGTTCTATCATTTAAGTTTGTTCGAAGATTACAACAAATTCACCAGTAACACCTACCCTCCAAAATACACCTTACAGATTCTTGGCTATACTTGATTTTTGTGCTCTGGGTCTCTCTCTTTGGGATGCCTGTCTTGATAACTCCCAAGTTTAATTTGTCCATTCTATCCAAATATTGCCTTGTTAAAAGGCCGGGTAATAATATATAAAGTATTTTTATATATGCAAACTAAAGTATATATATACATACATACATTTGGATAATATATTTACATATTGGATGAGCTAACATATCTGTTGCAATGTAAATCCTAAATCTATACACGGATATTGCACGGACTCATATGTTACATATGCATACACATATGTATGTGCACATGATACATGCATATATATATATATATCATGATTACATAAATTAAACAAACTATATAAATTTATAGATTTAACTAAAATAAAATATTTTATTTAAATAAAATTTGAAAATGTTCTAAGTAAATTAGAATTCGTAGGCCTAATAAAGATCCATTATGTCATTTTTCTTAAATTCACTCATAACTTCCATCGTGGGCTAGCCTGGTTACAATATTAGGTTCGAAAGTGGACCACATTATATAATTTTCTTTATGTATTAGATTGGAATAAACCTACTACACATGCAATAAATGACATTAACCAAATAATTAAGAATGCTTACTTTATGACTGTAGCGATACTTAAATCGTATCGGTCATTTGTTAGTTTCAAAACCTATCAAAGCCTACATCAAAATTGGACTGAATAAAATACATTTATTAACATCTAATTTTTAGTATAAACGGGGGATTTAGATCTACACCTTGAGATAACAATACAAGTCAAATAAACTCACTGAACCATTATACTAATTTACAATCTTATAACTATTATAAAAGGAAATTTACCTATTCGTCGACGAAGCAATCAATCTCTCAATGTGGCAGTACCGTAGAATGGATTTAATAGTTGTTCTTCCTTGGGGTATTGTAGATCTAATATGAGAAATTAAAAGAAATTTTTTTTGGGGATTTATATAGAAGAACAAGAGGGCTGATGAAATAACCGAGAAAGGGATCACGTGAAAAATACACTTCTGCCGCAGTGTTAGTAAGGAAGCTGTTGAAGGTGGATATTATGGGTTTTGGGATAGTGGTGTGGTTAGACGTTGAATAGAAAATAAAACTGGTTTTTTCTTGTACTTTGGTATTTAAGCCATTACCAAATTATAACATCTCCCATTTTGAGGCCCATAAATAAGCGCTATCGTTGCTGCAGCTATCCTAGTATTATTTTTCGATGACAAAATGAGATCAGTTAATTGTATCTATAACATCAAAAGCACAGGACTATGAAATTTTTTAAAATACATTTCATTAATTAATTTTCATATTCATTACATTATCCCAACGATTCCATGTTTAGAGAAAATATAATAATAATTACAATTATGTTCCAAGAGTGACATAAAAAGATGTCCCTTCAGTGATCAATCTAACTACTTGACAGTTATAAATCCTATCAGTACAGTCATACCTAAAAACATAAGCTTTAAACAACACAGCGGAAATAAACTCCTAAAATTTTCTAGCTTGCCTCTTGCATGTCTCCGGATGCTTATTCGTGTAACTTGAAAATCCCTGCTCCTAACCTACTCAAATGAGTACCCGAGAGTTTAGAGGGAAATCAAAAACTTTACATCAGACAAAAAGTCTAGTGTGAATAATAATATACCATTTCAAACCAAAATAGATATCTAGTAAGACCACATTGCTTAGCAGAATGAGTTCTCCCCTCACTAGTATCATATAAAAATATGTCAACTATAAATCTTGCACTTGCAACCATAATGGTTAGAACAAAGATAACATGATTATAGGCATGCGTGCAACATGGGTAAGTCTGACTAGTCTATCATCCAAGTTTATGCACACCCAATTTTTACCCTTCCTGAAATAGACCATCTAACTCAAATCATAGTTTTCCTAGGGTCGCTATGAACCTAATGGTTTTCCAAGCCAACCCATCGAGTTGATTCGGGTCAAAAACTTAAACAGATATTCCAAAATCTCCATATACAATTAGGAGGAAACTGGACTGTCTATTCCAGGGTCACTATGAACCTAATGGTTTTGTGGGCCAACTAATAATCTTTTTCTATGAGCATATAGAGCTATGAGTTTGTTTATATGCGTAAACATCCTTTAGTCTCACTAGTGACAAGGCATACGCACTGGAATTGAAGATTGTTACCAACTGAGGGCTAATGGCTGAAGCATATGGCGTGACTTTACACCAGTCCCACATTTACACTTATTATATAGTTTTAGATCAATGAGTCATATTTTTTGGGCAATTCAAGGCATCCTAACACGGTTGATCTATCTTATCTCCTTGATGCAATTCTACTCGCTGAGGAGTTTAGTCTATCAATAGTCACTACTGGGACAACCTACTCGGTATTTCTACTCCCAAATCCTAAGAAGCAATGGCGGGTCATAATGATGTGAGTATGACGATTAATAAATATGAAAATTTAACCGATCAAATGATAACAAGAACATATAACATTATTCATCAACATATGTTCAATCAATAGTCATTGTCATCACAAAATTACCTAGTTTAAGTAATAATTTCCTTTGGAAAAATTCACATAAAACTTAATCGAATAGTCCATTTTATTTCCTTCAACACGTTTATCTTTAGAAGTGATTACACACTGGAAACCATTCTTCCGAATATGAAAAATATAGCCCAAACAGATTGCGAATATCATTATAGCTTTTGAAACATTCATTATCAAAATAGGTTATCGAGCCTTCAGAAACCATGGGATATCGAGCCTCTGAATAATGCCTTTTTAAAAAAAAGATGACTATCGTGCCACCAAAATATAGATATCGATTCTCTATGTCAAGCCTCTAAAATATATCTACTTGGTTTATAAAGCATAAGGTTATAATACCGCCAAAATAAGGTTATTAAGTTTCTAGGATATATAGGCTATCAGGCTACTAAAACAAAACTTTCTAGGTTGCAAAACGTAAGGCTATCGAGCCCATAAAACATAAATATAAAGTTAGAAAACATAAAGCCAATATGCAGCACAACAAAGATGTCGAATGGCTACATGGTAGCTATCAAGTAATAATAGACCAAAAGGTACCAAGTTAAGAATATTTAAGGATGCCGAGCTCTTACACTTAAGGGTGCCGAACTCCTGAAAACATAAAGGTTTCGAACTTTAAATGTACGGGGTTGAGTCTCAAAACCATAAGGTCACCAAGCCTCTACAACCTTGAGATACTGAACCCTTAAAACAAAGAAGGTGCCGAGTTTCTAATAAGCAGATACATCATATAGCTACTAGGTAGATATCGCATGCATCAATCTATGTAGTTATCGAATCTATAAAGTAGATGCATCATATAAATACCGAGTAGTTATTCTAGGTACAAACTATTATAATTATCACAAGTATCGAAATTGTAGGGGTTCGAGTATCAATAATGGCATTTCTATAATTTTAAAAAATGGTTTTGTTTCCTTTTAAAGCTAATAATTTCCACCAACTCTTGCCTTTTGTCAAATTATTATCGATTAACAAAATACTTTTCAGTTTCTTTTTAAAAACTACCGACAGATCTCATTCTACCTTTCCAAAATAATTTGCAAACCTTTATAATTAATATCATTAATTGATAATAATTAAAAGCTTTTCTTGCATAATAAATTCATAGAAAATCATAACATTTAGGGAAGATTTAGCTAAAATAACCAAGAATCAGAATTTCCTACTTCTTTTATATATAAAATTTTTGGGACCAAAATATTAATTTAAATATCTTAATAATTAAAGGACGAAATAAACACCTTTTTCATGTTAGAAAATTCATAAAATATTCTTACGTACTTGGAAAACTAGGAAATTAAAACCCATCTCCAAAATAATGTTTTACAAAATATACTCAAATTTTGAGTCAAACGGAGATCGAAATTAGTTTTTTACTTTAAAACCCATAAGAATAATTCCACAATAATTGCAATAAATCATCATTCAATTAAACAATGATATAAAAGATCCAAGTATGACATATTATCGTAACAATTTTGAAATCAAACATAGATATGAAAGCAAGCATAAATAAATGAGGTTAGATTAGATAGGAGAGATTGAGATTTGATGTTGATTAGTTTCCTAAGCTCTTCCTTTAATTTCCCTTGGATTTCTTCTTTCTATTCCTTAGGTAATGGCCAGCCTTCCTCCAGCTTTTTTTTGAGTTTTGAAAACGAAAATGATAATGAGAATGAATAAGAGAGGAAGGGTATAAGGAAATAAATAAAGAAGATATTTAAATTATGCCCTTCTCATTACTTTCTTTATATTTTATGTTCAAATTAATTTTATTAATTGATTACTTAAGGCATGACCATATTAGTTAACAAATCTCATTCTCCTTATCACGCCATACATTATTCTATTTAATTTATCTAATTATATCTCCTGAATAATTTTACACAAAAAATAGCGATGTTACATGCTCCCTCCTTAAAGAATTTCATCCTCGAAATTACAATAAGGATATTAACAAGCATATCAATCATGAAAACATGTGTGATAAACATATAACAATAGCACTAGCATATCTTGCTATATAAAAGTCTATATGACATACAGAGTATACTATCAAAACAGCTCAGGATAAGTATTTCTAATCCCATCTTCAGTCGCCCAAGTTATAAGTTAGAAATTTATATACCCTATTATCAATTGGATTGAGAATGGTACATCTTGTTAAAGTTGAAAAACTTATCAAGCCTTTCGACTTAATCGGAACCTCCCAAATTGAATCAAGTTTAGTTGTTTATATGCTTCAAAACCTTGCCACCATTTCGACCCACTCGAAACCCACTGTTGTTAATAAGAGTATAACTATCATTTTTTCAATATAAACACTATCTAAACGTTCCATTTGTATTATAATCACCTGCATTCTTCGAGTAAAATAAAACTCTTGGGTTTTTGACATTGGCGAAAGGTACATTTGGCTTGATTGTAAAATGTTGTTAATATATGTGTTAAAACTAGTACTATAGGGTTAGTTATTCCTGTTAATAGTAAAATTTTATTGAGCTTCTGACTTTGTCGAAGGGTGTGTTTAAGTGTTTCTATTCCATCTACCCTTTCGATATCATCGAAAGCTCAATGAATTTCATTACCAAAATTAACTTTAACACTCTTTTGAAGGTATGGAATTATATACTTTAGTGGATATTTGAATTATTGCAATAGGTTTTCGACAACTTCGAAAGGTGTTAATAATAAAACAAATCATAACTTTTAATAAAATGGTTTCACCTGACAAGATCATGAGTTTGAAAAAGATTTCTAAAAACCTAAAAAGAATATAGCTCTAGAAGTAGAATCTTCATCAAAAAATGTTAAAGCCATCTCAAAACAATCTTTGATATCTTTTCAAGATGAAGTCAGTGGCATTCTTAACGACTTCAAAATCATAGGAATATAAGCTATTCCTCCCAGCGATAGCCATACTATCCAGAATTCCCACCCCTTGAAGAATGCCTCATACTGCCATTGACATCTAGCATGGTGGCTTTATTCCAATCCTAGATTTCTTATCTAAATTATTGAATTATCTTAGCATTGCACCTATCCAATTATCGCCAAATGTCTACACATATCTTATCCTTTTGGAACTTATGGCTTTGGAATCAGGCATTCCTTCTCTAAATGCTGAAGTTCTCAATTATTTAGTACGCTAGGTCAAAATAGAAACCTGAGTAGCCATATTTTTGGAGCTAGTCCCTATAAGAAACTGATTTCATAGGGAGTAAATAAATTCGGAGACTGGGAGACGCGGATCTTTTTCGTTAAGTATTTTCTAAAAATTAGTGGAGTCTTCTCTTCTCCCTATAAGTTGCTCATAATCTTTATCTTTATCTAATTACTTTCTTTTGCTGATCAAGGTTTCTTTATCAAGTCCCACTCCTAATGATCTCAACGATGAAGATAAGAGAATCGTAAAGCTATTGACGACTTCTTTAAGTAACATCAGGAATAGACTTACACTATTGACGCCAACCAATTTTCAAAAACATTCCCTTATCCCTATCGGTCAGAGAGTTCTTCGACCACCCCCTCTTGTCCAACACACTTCTAGGAGCAAACGTTTCTTATCTATGGGTGATCCCAAGAATTTTTCTCCTATGTCCCTAGTTTTTTTGGATCATCCTAGTAAACTTAAGCATAGTACTTACATGTTGTGTCACTCCCTAGATTGTTTTACTCACTTATACTTTTTGAACTTTTAGCAACTGCTCCTTCGGCCGAATTGATTATAAATGATCCGGTCCTCCCAACTTATGCATCTAGTGTACCATCTTTGACCTAAGTCATCGCTAGGTTGAGGATGATTAACAAAAGAAAATTGAGCGAAATGGCTATAGTGGGCCCTTCTCTCAGGAAAGCTAGAATTACCGATGCCCAGTCTTTTGTTCCCTCAAAAGAGAGTGGTTCTACAGATGTAGGCAAGGCTATGGAAGGTTCTATTATTGATGCTGCTACTGATCCACCCAGAGCGATTCCTTCCAATGATGATTTTATGTCCTATATCGTCGTGTTTGACTCTTCTAGCATCATTGAACAAATGCAAAAGGATTTAGGCACTTTAACTCCTCCTCGATAGTTGAATCCTTCTAAACCTACTTCACCGGTGCATTCCAGTTATTTCAAGGAAATGGTATGGTCCATCATGAATTCTTCGTCCTTTACTTCCATTCAACCACCTTCCTCAGTATCGGACCCAAGACATTGTTGATCATTAACAGAGCAACAACTTCTAGTATGTTTTGTATTATTTACCCTTCTCATTACTATTTCTTACTGAATTTGAACCCATCGTACTTTTCTCCTCATATTTCTAAAATCTAGTACTCCCTTCAGGAAAGCTATGCAGTCAATTCCCCGATATTGCCTCGATATATCCTTGCTATATCCCGTAGCGAACTTTTGGGGCAACGATATTCCTATAAAGTGGCCTAATATAGCGGATCCGCTATTATCCCCGATATTACGGTAATAATCTGCTATATTCGTGATTTTGTTGCCCCGCTATATCCCATTTTCCTATAAATAAGCATTTTGCTTGATGTCTTGCTTTTATGTTTTATGGTAACTTCAAAGTTGATGTAACAATGATATACGATGTTGGTTTTTATAACTAGTTCTAACTTTTTAACTATCAACTTTGTTTGTTTATCTTTACTTTATTATAACTTGTCTTGCTTGGTGGGAAATATTAAGTAATACTTGTCCTCTTTTGAATGTAGAATGTTCATCATTCCAATTTTTAAAATTTTCCGCTATATCCTGCTATATCCTGCTATATCCCTAGTATATCTCCACTACAACTTTTCGCACCTCAAACGCTATGGAGCGGCAGGGTGCTTTAACTACATAGCAGGAAAGCTTCAAAATCTTCTATTGAAACGTCCAAGCTTGAAGAAAATCTCTCAACTTTGAACAGCCAGATTACCTCCCTTTCTGCTCCTAAAAATAATGCAATGAAGGAACAAGAAAAGTTGGGAACTTCTCTTGCTCAAGTGGAATCCACTATCCCCGAGGAGAGGAAAGCCAGGCAACTCTTAGCTGATAACAGTTTGGCTTTAAAAATGGCTTTAAAAGAATCCAAGGATGAGAAGGTTCAGATGGTTGCTACATAATACTCTCTCAAGAAGAATTTAGGGAAGGAGAAAATTTCTTTAACGATGGCTAGTAATACCATTTCGGAAGCCAAGCAAAAAGTGATGCAATTTTTGAGTACTTCCCTCAGTGACATCATTGTAAATTCTTACGAGGATGCTGTTATGCTTGCTTGTTCTAACAACATCAAAAAGTGTCCTGACTTGAGATTTCCCTCACTCGATCCTACCCTGGTCAAAAGATTTATGGACAAAATCAAAGAGATAAAGCAAGAGATCGAGGTTCCAGAGAAAAAAAATTGATGCCGCTAAACTCTTATCTTTTGATGCTCCTCTTATTGAAGATGATTCCGACTCCGACGAGGAAGAAAGCGATGATGATGATGAAATCATCATAGAGGAATGCAGCAATGATGATGATAACTATCATGATAATCATGACAATGGGGATAAAGATCAGAGTTCAGGCTATAGCGGTGGTGATCATGCTGGTTCCCATGGAAGGGATGGCGAGGACATTCCCAGGACTTTAGATAAAGTTAACCCCGTTCCTAGTGGCCATAAAGGAGACCAAAATGAACTTCCTGAGCCTTCTGATCTCCACGAAGAGCCTGCCAATATTGATGCTAGAGAACGAAGGGAGAAAAAGAAGACTCCAAAGACATCAATTTCTATTTCTCGGGTATGGGATTCTTTGTCCAAATGGTTTTCACTTCCAAGATAACAATAGTTGACAACTTTTTATTTTGGATAAAGAAGAAATCTATTCAAAATTATTATACAAAGTTTGAATGAAAACAAGCAGAAATAAATAGCTTGTATAGGGAATTAGATAAGCAATTAAAAGAACATAAGCACTCTCTGACAAGTATCATAGGCTTAATAAGAGTGTCGCAGTGTTAGCGTCCTTTAAAGACCAGGAAGCTACCCCTCGACTAAAGAGGGCATGCCTTAGATATGACAAGCTTTTGGAAGAGGATCGGGAATTAATAACACTTTTTTAGATGTTGATTAAAGAAAGGGACATCCTAATAGACTTCGTATACAAATCTTATTCCAGACACCTTGTCATAGATTTTTCAAATTTGGGTGATTTTAGTGGGGTTCTACTCAAGCGTCTTCATAGGAGATACTCAGATGAATTTGGATCTGATCCACATCGATGGACTTGCTGGAATTCACCGCGAATCAAATCAATCCCCTAAGAGTTGCCCTTAGAAAAACTCAAATACAAAAAGGATAAATTCATTTCCTAGTTATTCAAAAAATCAGCTTTGAATGAGCCGGATGAACATTTGTAATCATGTAATTTGAATCTCCTATATTAGTTTCTTTTATACTAAAATGTATTTTGTTATGTTATTATAGAATACATATCTCTCGAGCAGTCCTATTAATAGAGATTATTTAAGAACTTATGTCAAATTAAGAAGAGACTATTTAGAAAAGGCCTTGCTCTTGAAATCCTCAAAATTGGCTATATATTGCTTTCTTAGAGATCTTCAGATGCTTTGTATGCAACATCCCCACTTTTGTTTCGATTTTCTTAGCGAAGAAAAGGAAAGCCTTCTTAAGAAAATTTGAATATATCATACCAAACTAATATGTGGTCGTGATAGTCCTTTTGCCGAGGAATGGGACTATAGCAAATATCCTCCAGTTGCTACCCCGAAAGGGTTTAATACCCCTTTCGATTCGACGGTTACTCTTTGAGCTAATTCTTTAAACAAAGTTAAAAATGATGTTTCTCAAATTTAATTGTAATAAAACAAGTATTTGATTATAACAATGAGATTTTACATTTTGTTTATTTCTTTTTGATTTGTAATCTCTATTATTGTAATAAAAAAATTAGTTATTTGATTCTAGACTTTGTTTTTTGTTTAAATAGGACTTACAATTAGCGATCACACCACTCTCATTGGATTCCTTTTCTCGCTTCACTAGCTTTAAAGATAGAGTGATCGTGGATGTTAAAAAGAGGTGTTTACTTAAGGATCCTCGATCTACTTGTTTTCAAGGCAATGTGGAAGCATTGGAATGGCATAGCAAATTTTTGCTTCAAAATACAATTATTAGAAGCCTTAATGATCAAATTGCTAGTCTTGAAGCAAACATCAGGAATAGGAATGAAATAATTTCCATATTGAAATGCCAAATTAAATCAAATCCTTCGATTGATTTTAATCATAAGATGTCTGAGCTTCGTCAACAGATAAGTGATTTGGTAATTAAGTTAAAGGCCAGTCAAGCCCAATGAAAATCATTGGAATTCATCATGAGGGACAACATTCCAATATCGATTCACTAACTTCTCCAATCACCTCATCTGTTGTAAGATTAATAGGATATTCCACCTTTTGCAGTTCAAAAATTTCCTGCTATAACTAACCCTTCTCCCAGTTTAGATGAGTAGGTAGTAGGAGAATGGTGCAAGAAGATCAAATTTGAAATGATGAGATATTTTGATGAACAGCAGAGGGTGAGGTATTCGTAATGTTTCAATGCATATGCTCCCAAGATTCAAAGACTTGAACATGAAAAGTATCTTCTTCGAAAGCACATTGCTGATTTAGAGAGTCAAAACAAAACCCTTAAAGGTGCTAATAAAGCTTTCGACCATGCTTTAAAGGCTCATATTGAATCCATTGATGATGTTGATGATATAAAGAAAAAGGAAAAGAAGCTTAAAGAGATTCTTTGTATAGTAATTCGGCACATCGTTGATCCTTTAATTGCTAAAATTCTAGATAAGGTTGTTCAGGATTTGTGAAACATATACTTGTGTTGTATATTTTTGAATAATTTTATAAATTATGTAAATTATGTAAATTTCACCTCGTTTGTGGTCTTTTCTTACAATATTGTTTTTGAATCTGCTTTCTGATAAGTTGGACTATGGTTTTTGTATTTACTGGCCCATTCAGTCTTCCTTGCTGATCTCATTTTCCTAAAAAAGTAAAAAGTAGAGAATATTCCTTATCATTAACTTGAAATCCATATGAGAATATATTCGGTAGCTTGTCCATATTATTAGTAATAATATTAATAAGTCAAAGATAATCCCAGTAATGGAAGTTAGCAGATCATCATACGAAAATAACGACGACAAGTGAGAAGTAATTCCATAATTGGATATGGTTGAATATCTTGAGACCCACTTTGGTAATGACAGGAGAGAGCCAGGAATCCTACTTCAACTACATTAACAAAAGACCAAAAATCTAATTATAGAGAACCTGAAATCCAATCCTAGTATTAAGTATAGAAGTTTAGAAATTCCTCTTCTAGAGATAACTAATAGAAAACCAATAATAATTGTTTAATGATAAGAGTCTAGAGATTATTGGAATTATGCCATGGAAGATCTGACATCCTTTTTCAGGAACAAATAATATGAGTCCAGAAATCACTATTTGGAAATAATAGAAGATCGAAAACCCATATTTGGTATTAGTAAGATAGATCCAGAAATTAGTAGAAGACCAGAAGTCCATAATAAAGATCTCGATATAGAGGTCCCCAAGCCTAAATTCAGGCATTAATGAGTGAAGTCCAGAAATCAATAGTAAGAGCTCCGAAAATCAGACTCGGATATAATGAAGACCAGAAATCAATGGTAAAAGACCTGAAATACAGATTCAGGTATTACTAAGTAAAGTTCTGAAATTCTCTTTTAAAAACTAGTTGGAGGCTGTAGATTCTTATCCAAGCCTTCTCTTCTGCATCGCTCTTTAGGTTTTGATTCTTTTGACATATGCCACCCGTTAAGCCTAATGTGTTGTCATTGTTTAATATGCCGCTTCTCAGACTCGGACGTTTTAGTCCGTTGTTGTCATTATTTAATAGATAACTTCTCGGGCTCGGACATCTTAGTAGATTATTGAATAGTGTACTTGGTTAGCTTATCCGCAAGCAGGACCCAATGACTTAACCAACCATCCTTCAGGAAGCGCTCCAGTCAGGTCTTATACGCAGGACTGAAGGCTTATTCGATGCCTTGGCCAGGCCATAGCATGATAGGACCTAAGGTTTACTCCGTCCTCTCTTCAGGAGGTGTGTTGACCTGGCCATAGCGTGTGCAATCAAAGTCTTGTTGATGCTTTAACCTAGCCATAGCGTGGCAGGGATAAAGGTTTACTCTAACCTCCCTCTAGGAGGCACCTTAATCTGGCTATACGTGGCATGATCAAGGGCTCATCGCAGCTTTAACCTAGCCATAGCGTGGTGCGGATAAAGGCTTACTATAACCTACCTCTAAGAGATGCTTTGACCTGGCCAACTCGGCGTGGACAAAGGCTTTGACCATTTAAGTTAATTTCCAAATTGAAGGAGAATTCAACTCTCGACCATGTAGATTTTTCTTAAAAAAGTGGTGCTTTATTAAATTTGACTAGGATCTCTTTACAAATCTATTGATTTTGCCTTGTTTGAAAAAGTTGATTATCATTCCTTCAAGTGCTCTACATTGATCTGTATCATGCCCATTCATCATATGATAGTGGTAGTAGGATCCTCCTCGATTCCTTTCATATTTAGGCTTTTTCTTCTAGGATAGTCAATAGTTGAGTTCCTCCTTGGTTAGCAAATAAACGTTTCAATCAATGTAGTCAGATTGCATTCCTTAGGGAGTCTCAACTTGAAGCTTGTATTTTATGGATGATTTCTATATTTTTTTTATTGTCTAATTCTGAAGCTTCACCCTCAATGACCAATTTTCTTTCTAGAACCTTTTGAAGCTCATATGTAGGTAATGTTCCACTTGTTACTTGATGCCATTTTTGTGCAAAGGCATTATAATCAGCCATCATCTCCTCTTTAAAGATAGTGCCTTTGATATAGAGTTGAGTTGTCTTCTTCATTTGGTCAAACAAGTCATCACTTTTATCTTTTGTTCCCCTTAAAGTAAAGATAGGTGTGGGGCCAATGTGAAAAGGGTTCAAACTCCATTTGTTTGGGTCATAAGATTCAACTCTCTTTTTCTTTATGATCCTTAAAGCTTCCAATCTCAACATTTGCTCTTTGTATCGTTTAGAATCTTTAACCATTCTATGGGAATTTCCAATTAAATGTGGCTTTGAGAATCCTTGTTCGGACTTTTTAATTTTGCTAAACATGATGATGTAAAGTATAAAATAGGTAAGCTTGGAATAGAATTGGGTTAGAGGAACATAAAGTAGGAAACTCAACATGGTCGGAGGTTCGACCCCTCCTTACATCAAAATGTTAACAAGAAAACCTATCAAAACCCCAAAACAAATTAGTTTAAAGTATAAGCGAACCCTAAACCACCTTTCAAAGAGATAGGGATATAAACCTTTCGAATCCCATTATCTCACAATCTAGATGATTTAGATTTCCCTTTACGTCCACCTTTCGAAAATGTTACAGCAATTGAATCTCCATTTAACAGCCTTTTGACATGATCGAGACACTTGAACTCCTTTTAACAATCTTTCGTCACGGTCAAGACAATTGAATTCCTTTAAAAAACCTCTCAACATGGTCGAGACACTTGAATTTCTTTGAGGATACCTTTCGAACTAGTTGAATTAGCTTAGGATTCTATCGAAACCTCCTTTCAAAGTGGTCCAGGTGACCATGGCTAGGACCTAATAATCTAAAGGTATTAGTTGAATTTTAGAGGTTTCGACTTCCTCGAAAGGTATCCTTTCAATCATGTTGATAAAAGCAAATCAGAATAACATAGAAACAATAAATCATGTACTATATCATCATGAACTTGCTTTGATTATATTTTTCTTTATTACTAGAAGCTTAAGTAATACGAAGAAGTCAAATCCCCAATCTTATTTTAGAATTATGGTTTATAAATTCAAGAAAGAACAAGTGTGGAGTGAATGAAATTGGATCCCCAAAACAGTACCCTTAGGGTCTTAATTATGGGTGTAGGTTAGACCCTTTCGAATCCGTTCTTTTGACCTAGTCGAAAGGAGCGCCTTGATGACCTTTTATTGCTGCTAATGTTAGGCTGCCCTTTTACCTTGCTTTTAAATTGAACTTGAGTGCTTTCGATTTGGTTGAAAGGTGTAGATGCGTTATCCACCTTGTTGTTGATGCACTGTTGCAAGTAGGAAAAGATAGGGGCTTTTGATTCTATAGGTGAATTTTTGGGGCTTCAGAGGAGTTAGAACATAGTAGAAGGTCAGAATGTGGAAAGCAGCTTTCGAAGACATACTTGTTGGCTGATGTAGAACCCCATCCTTTGGTGTATGAGAATGCCATATTGAACTTAAGTAAGCTTTCTTTTAAAATTGTGAGTGGTCTTAACCGGTTCAAAAGGCCAAATGTTCTTCTGTGAAATGTGAATGAACTAGAAACCCATTGTTTTGAAAGGTTTGGCATGCGTGTGAAAGCATGTAATTTGTTACCTTTGAAAGGTGTTCCTCAACTCAATCGAAACTTCTTTATGGATGCGTAAGCTACTATTTTAGAAGAGCTGATTGAATCAAAATGGTGGCTATGTCACCTTTCAACCTCTTCAAAAGTGCTTGGCTCATCTAACTTTTTGCTGAAGCATCCCTTCGACTCTTTCGAAAGGTTTTGTTAATGTTACCATTCCTTACAAATCCCTCTTTTATATTATTTATGGTTTTGATAAGGTTAAAGTGAAGACTGGTGGTAACATGGGCACTTGAAAATGCCTTATTTTTGGTGACTTTTAATATGGTTTAGAAACATATCCTTGGGTGTTTCTTTACATGATTATTATTTACTCTAAGTGTACTACTTACTACCAAAAATTCAGACCTTAAATCATTTGTTAGCGCAAAGAAAAGAGGCCAAACTTTTAAATATTTCTAACTGTTCTAGGCCAGTACTCATTTATGGCACTTAGCAGTAGTAATTTTTTGACCTACGGTAGCATTTTTGACTTTTTATAACATCGGTTATGTTGTGTCTATTTAGTAATTTTGGTGTTTACTTGCTTTTGGTGATGGTAGGAAGGGTTTATGTGTTTTCTATGTCTTATACTTGGAGCGGTAAGGATATGGGTAAGTTAACTTACTATTGAAAAGTATATGTTGTGTATATATAGTTGTGTGTAAATATAAAGTAAAGATATAGAATAATTAAAGTTATGTTCAGACCCATCCTACTTTGAAAAGCAAATGATAACCTAATATGTAGTATAATCACTTATATTACCCTATACAACATGTAACATGGCCTAGACTTGATGATTACATGATTGATTTGGTTGTATGTGAAAGTGAAGTGTGTGTAATTATTTAAAGCGAGAATGGTCGATGTAAGCGCACTTTAAAATCTCTTGTGTTTAACATCATTATAATAATGGTTTGTAAGTATATATTGTTAGAATATATTTTGCTTGTGCTTTACACTGATAGCATTGTGTGTGACAACAATGGAAAGGTTTATAAAAGTACAAAACTCATACAATGAAAGTTAAAAAGTCAAAAGGTGAAAAGGCTGATTTATGAGCTCTTTGAAATGCCTTGTTTTTTATGATCTTTAATATGGTTTAGAAACATATCCTTTGGTGTTTCTTTACATGGTTATTATGTAATCTAAGCGTATAAAAAAATCATACCTTAAATCATTTGTTAGCATGGAAATAAGAGGCCAAACTTTCAACCCTTTCTAACTGTTCTCGGCCAGAGTCTTTTACAACACTTAAAAGCATCACTTCTTAGACCTACGGCAGCAGCATTGACTATTTAGAGCACTTGCTGTGTTATGTTGGTTTAGTAATTTTGGTGATTTGAAATGGGTTTAAAAGTAATGGATAAATTGATTATTTTTGTGAGATCTTTTTAGGGATGACTAATAACATGTTTAAGAGTATTTTTAAAAATAATTTCAAGTTTAAATATATTTTTAATAAATATATATAAATTTGTAAAGTAAATGGTTTTATTTATAACACTTTTTTAAAAATGGCTTCTAGTAAATTCTAAATTAGTTGTCTTTATATAATATTTTATATGGATATTTATAACATATTTATAAGTATATTAAATGTACTTTTATATATAAAATTTTGGAAAAGTGAATTAGATAGTTTATAAAAGTATAAAGAAGGTTTTGGTATAATATTTAGTTATAATAAATTGTTTTGAGAGGTTATTTTAAAGTATATTATCTTCTTAAATAAGGGTAGCCATATTTTTATCTTTAAAAAGCGTATTTTAAAGATAATGATAAGTATAAAATGTTTTGGGTTTATAGTATCAATATTTTAGATACATTTATTTTTAATTCTTTTGACTATAGAATTGAATATACCTTTTTCTTCAAAAAAGATTATTTTAAAGATAATGACAAGTATGAAATGCCTTGAAATGTGTTGGAAAAGTAACAGTAATTTATAAACAGGAGAAGGGGTTTATAGTAACAATGTTCGAGTAACATTTGTTTTAACCGTTTTAATTGTATTTCAGTGGAAAATCTTGCAAAATGATGTGTAGATATTCTTATACCTTTGAGATATGTATATGAATATATTTTGAAGAATGAAAAGAGTAGAATAAATAGTGAAGTAGTAATGTGCATGTCTATATCTTTTGTAATGGTATTTTAAATATGTATAATGGTATTGACAAAGAATTATAATTTGATAAAAGGGGATTATAAGTCGCTTATGACATAATCGTGTATATGTGTTTATTCATCTATGAAAAGTATTTAGTCCTATACTTAGTACTGAAAATCAAGAGGTCGAAAGAGGTGTGTATGAGATCTAATTTCCATGAGCGATTGTTTCCATTTCGGACTAGATAGTTGACATTTCAACTATCATACTCGACCAATATTGACTTAAGAAGTATATAAAAGCTTAATAGATTTATACAGTTTGAGAACCCCGACCAAGACTCATTCATATGAAATGTCTCTTGCTTTAGGAATGTATATTCGAGATCCCAAGGGGAGTACTTCTATATATTGTCCTCTTACTTCTTAAGAATAGGGACTGAGGAAATTCACCGATTTAGTTTTGAAGAGTCGGGGTTCAGATAAGTATATTTACGTATTACTTACTAAAAACGACTTTAAAACTAATATACGAGTTATTTTTCTGGAAGCAGTTGTGAAGCGAAATGTTATAGAGTTGCACTGCCTATCCTGGGGGCAATTCTGAGGGAGAAATCAGTGTTAACATTTTGAATGATGTTATTGTGTTGTACTGTTTACCTCGAAAGTGATTCTAAGAGTGAGGATGGCATTAGCATTCATCGAATGACTTATGCTAGAATTCATGGAGAGATTTGTGAATTGTTCGAGTGGTGATGGATCAAGTGTTGAGATGTTGGAATCCATGGAGAGCTTCATGAACTATTCAAGTAATGAAGACTTGTGTAATGAGATGTTGAATGTGACTTCGTCATCAGAAATGATATAAAACAAAATAGGGGCATAGCCAGTGGACTTTGGCAAACCCAAGGGTATATAAATTCCATATTTAGAGATGCTTGCGATAGAGGGATCCGAGAATTGATGATATTCTATATCATGTGTTAGGCAATGGACCGATTATGTTTACCTTTGTGGTATATTTATCTAGAAATATACGCCACTTCGAAAGGTAGTTTTCGACCCTTGTCAAGAGGTCCGCCTCAATATATTGAGGGTGCCTCCAATGGAAATCCATAGGCAAACCTAAAACTTAGCAGTTTGATTGTATACCTAAAATTGTTATGATGAGAGATGCAAGCAGTACAATTATTTTATGATTCATGTTTTATACCATGGATACTATCTATTATATTGCCTTATGTACTTACAAGATGAGTTGGTTCTTTTGAGCAGAAGACTGTTTTGGTGATTCAATTGCTCTCGAAAGATATCGTTATATGTGATCATATATTGCTTGATTTTCTCACACCAGCCTCATGTCTAACTCATTGTATTATTTTCCCCTTAAATCCTCGAGTGTTTTTCGAGTATTTTGAGAAAGGCGGATTTACGTTGGATATTTTTTGGAGCTTTAGGAGAGGAGCTGGATTTATTTGCTTGCCATTGTATTTTTATTTCTATTGCATTATTAGTATGTATATATCAGCATTTGTGAGGACTGAGAGTTATAATTGTCCATGCCAATGATAGTACTTAGGATTGTAACTCTAAAAACACTTTGTATCTTAGAGTAATCCTTCGTACTGTCTTTTTCGATATTATATATTATCGTTCCGTTGTGAGAGTCATATGTTGTCCCTTCTTACTTGTTGTTTCTCTTTCTGCGTTTTCTTCTTACCCTAACAATCTCTCTTTTTGACACTTGGGTGTTCGGAACGTGAATATAATGGATGTATTAGTGTCGTCATTCAAGTGTCCAAAAGGTCGGTCATTACATTTAGTATCTTAACTGAAGGTTAAACGAGACACTTTGGCTTTGGTTGGGTAAACTCATTAGAGGTAGGGTAAGCAATGCCCTAGGATGAGTTGAGTGTAGTATGTGTATATATATATATATATATATATGAGAGTGTATTTGTATTTGTTATAAACGTATGCCTTTAAAGGTATTGCAACAACGAATATTCAAAGATCTTATATATACGTATTTTATATCAGTATGATTTGTAAATAGTAGTTTAATTAAATTTAAGGAATAATGATGGTTATTTATTATCCTTTATTTATTGATTAGTCAAGCTTGGCCAGTTTATGAGCATTCATTATCTTTATATTTTGTTTAATTGGTGCTCAACTAGTTTATGAGCATTTATTATTGTTTATTGAATGTTAATATGTTAACCAGTTTATGAGGAGTTTATCTTTTTACTTCATGGGAGGTAGATTGTAACGACCCATAATTTCGCTACTTTAAAAATGAGATATTTTGTTTATTTTAAATTTAAAAAGGGTTTAGAACTTAAATAAATAAGTTATATATAATAAATAATAATAGAGAAATTATTTATTCTTATAATTACTAATTTAAAAGTATAAATTTGAATTTTAGAACAAATCAACAAAAGTTAAGTTTTGTTAAAATAAATAAAGGCTTAAAATAAATAGGTTTAAATATTTATTTGAAAAGTTAAATCTTATTAAAAACACTTAATAAAGATTATAAAAGTATATTAAAAGGTTTAAAAACATGTTAATAATCGTTTTACAAAAATAACCAAAATTTGTCGCATTTTGTCAGTTTTACATACACTGTAAAAATAGAGATTTTGATAATATTTAAATATGATTTTAAAATATGAATAGACATGTTTCAATTTATTTAAAAGAAGGAAAAAGTTCATTTTGGTTTACATAAATGAATAGTTAACTAAAACATCAAAATATAACCATAAAACATTTTGTCGAAAATCAACGTTTTGTCGATTAAAAATTGTTGCAACGTTGTTGCACCTTTATTTTCTTATATATGAACATATATTCAAATAGTATAAGTATTATTTAATTCGCTAATCAAGTTTACTTTTACTAAACAAGTTTAGAAACAATTAACAAAAGTAAGCACAAAAGGACAAAACATGTCACCTCAAATCCAACCAAATCTTTACTTTTCTTTACTTAAATATTAAGTGATTAAGACATAAAGTGATGATGTAATAAGGTGGTGGTAAATGTTGAAAAAGTAAGATAAAGTAAGGATATTTTAGTAATTTTGTAAAGGGTTAGTTTTGTAATTTACCACTCCTTACTTTTCCTATAAATACCCATCCATTCTTCTCATTTTCTTCACATTTATCATTCTTCTTCTTCTTCATTTTTGAGCTTTCTTTTGCTCATTAATGGCTTCATGAAGTGCTTAAGCACTAATTCAATTGTTACTCTTTAACCTCTTCTTAATTCACTTCTTCTTCTTCTTTTATTCTTAAAAATGTCCTTAGGTCGTGAGTTTGGGAGTTAATAAGGGGAAGGACATGAGCGGTGTGGAAGGAGAAGGCTATGGCCAAGAGCAAGAAGGGATGTGGGGTAGCGGCCGAGTACTTGGAAAAGGTGGAAGAATGTTTTGGTGGTGGTTTAGTGAAGCGTTGAATTAAATAAATTTTGGTAGGAAGTAAAACATTTTGGTTAGAGGTGAGAAAATTCACATCGCTTTTAAAAGATCGTATTTTGATTTTGCTATAATATTCATTTTATTACATATGCAAGTATATACCCCTTTAAAATGTTGATATGGATGTTTGGTTATGTTTATGTTATGTTTGAATAAGTAGCAAGTATTTATGGTTGTGATTATTTATCATGTTAGCTTATGTATGGACCCTAATTATGTCAGTGACAAATGTTAACTTGATTATGCTCATTTTGATTAGGTAATCATTTTTGTTAAATAAGACCCAATTTTGGTGATATGATATACTTTGGAAAAATAAGTCTCTTTTCCATTAGAAGTGAAATTAAAGTAAAAATAAAAGAGAATTTGAAATTTTAAGTAAAACGGATTTAAAAAGGATAGTTAAATTGAAATTGAAATTGAGATGAATAGTGAAATTGAAATTGAAATCGATTTTGAAAATTGAAGTTGAAATTAAGGTTGAATTAAAGTTTAAATTGAAATTAGATTTGAAATCTAAGTTTTAAATAAGTTTAATTTGAAGTTAGAATTGAAATTGGAATTTAAAATTTAATATTAAAATAATAGGAATAAAATAATATTATAACATGGTAATAGTGAAAATACATTTTAAAAAGAGATTTTAAATATGAATGTTTAAATGAATGTTTTTAATTATGAAAAATCGTGTTTAAATGAATGTTTGAATAATATTATAATATGGTAATAGTGAGAAAAATCGCGCTAGTGCAATCAAGTGACCATAACAGGAAATCTGTTTAAATGAATGTTTTTAATTATGAAAAAATATGGAATAAATTTGATAAATCTATTTAAATAGTTTAAAAGAGATTTGGATTGGAAAATATAAATTATCGAATGTTTAAAAGTTGCTTTAAATCAAATAAGCTTATATTGCACTTTCCGCAGCACTTCTATGCAGCGAATTGTATTACTTTTGAATATGAGTTTAAAGGTAACGATTTTTTCCCAGAATCAATTGTGAATGTTTTTAAAAAGAAAAATTAAGAATTTTGAAAGATAATTTGAAATCTTATAATCAATTCCAAAATAAAGTTGATAACTGAGTATGCGGAAACGACTAGTACATTTGTCCCGTCTTTGAGATCTCGAAAGATAATACAAGGTGCTTAACTAAGGTTAGGGATGGAGCAACTAGTGCCCTGAACTTACCTGGCCTATGTTTTCTTCTCTTAGGCGAAGAGTGGAACAGATCGAAAGGAAAGCCCGGATGCTCTTAAATAAAAAGATTCTATTAAGTTTCCAAAATAAAAGAAGATTGGTATAATCCAAAATTTAAGCAATCTCCAAAATGAATGATTTCTGTGATCCTATTTACTCAAAAATGTTTGCTAAGATTTATTTTAGGGTTTATCGTGAATGATGTCTTAAATAACATTGTTTTTGACCCGCTTAAAAGTTAAGGAATTTGGATTGAGAGTTAAGTAAGGAAATTTGAGATATTATCCAAAGCGAAAGAATAAATTACTTAGAATTATTATAAGTCAAAAAGAAAGACATTTCGAAATCA
This sequence comes from Allium fistulosum, assembly GCA_030737815.1. Taxonomy (NCBI): domain Eukaryota; kingdom Viridiplantae; phylum Streptophyta; class Magnoliopsida; order Asparagales; family Amaryllidaceae; genus Allium; species Allium fistulosum. The sequence goes on along the minus strand of CM060907.1, from coordinate 286,035,397 downwards.
TCCGAAAAGAATTAAAGTGAAAAGAGACTTAATGAATCATATATACTCATATTCACTTTTTATTGATAATTGGATTTCGAAGGAACCGGGCTCGGATTTGAGTGATTCCTATCTGAAAATCACTTCGAACAAATTTATACATTCGAATGTGAAACATGTTGAAGATGATGATTATTGAAGATCGTGGATCTTCATAGCGTGAGGACTGTTTGTTGACTTGCTTTGGGTAGCTTCCATTATAGAGTAATATATAACAGTGGTCTCCTCGTTGTGGAGATTTTTCGGATCGCAAGGACTGCTCGCTACTAGTGGTAGTAGGAGAGTGCCTTCGGCTTGTCTTATTCCTGGACAACTTGTATGGACGTTTGTCTGACATTGCATTTCTAAAGATTACGTACATTGGTTTTTATAAATGTACATCAGTGGTGGCGGAGAAGGCAACTTCTCTTAGCTTAACACCCTTTTTGATACGTACGAGCTCAAGGGTTGTATTTTTTTGGAAGATAATTAGTAGTTAACGGAAACGGTAATGTGGCATTCAAAGATGTGATATGTGCTATGTGAAAAGGTAATCTTGCCTCAAGCCTCATCAAACCGGAAATGACCGAAACAAGATTAGATGCAGCAAGGCTAAGTGGGTCATTCTCAAATAGGGTATGATCATCCCCTTCTAGATATATTTCTTCCCACTATGACGTTCAGGATGTAAATTAATGTGGTGTATGGAAACAAGCGCTCTGTTAAAGGTCGGTAAAGAGTAATGACCGGGGAATGACATATTCGGTATTATCTAGTTATAGAGGTAGGCCGGTCTTGTGTTGGTAGAGGGCAGATGTTCTGTGTTTTGGGACATCCATCTAGAGGTGTACCCATTCAGAAGGTAGATCCTTCACCTGGTCATTTGTATGGAAATCCATTGTCCAATACGAACCTACGGTTTTGTTTGTATTGGCATAATGAATAACCTCGAAATGCTATATGGGTAACCATTTCAGATAAGATTAATAAGTTTATTTGAAAATGTTTTCAAAGAATGTCATTAGAAATAATATCAAACGTTTTGATATAAAGGTGTTTTAGTTATCATAAGGTAAAAATCCGTCTGTTTTTATGTGTAGGCGTGGTCTTATGAGATACTCTTTATTTTCAAAGGATTTTATTCAAAGGCTGATACATGTCACCTTCATTTATTATTGAGTTTTTCTCACGCTAGTTTATCAAGCTTGATCTGGGTATTTTCAATACTTGGGTCAGATTCGAGTGGTTTCAGGTTAGTTGAAGACGATTGGAGTTTCCAGAGGGGAGCTAGAGATATTCATCTACGTATGGACATATTCTATTATCTACTGTACTTAGTTTGTTTTAGTTGATGTTTTTCAGCAATTGTAAGGACATATGTTTATAAATGTCCAAGCTGAATTTAGGTTAGACTCTAATATATGTATTTAAAAGTTTTCCGCTGTAAAGATATTTGTTCAATATTATATGTTATTTCATTCGTGTGAAATTCTGTTCTGTCTTATTTTCTTTATTACCCTTTATGTTCTATATTTTCATGCAAATTGAGTTGGACATGTGTGGTTTATTGTCGACTCAAAGAGTACCGAAAAACGGGTCATGACATAGATGATAATTATAGATGCATTGAAATGAACACCATGTGGTTAGAATTTCACAGTTTAACTATAAGGTGTTCGACGATAATGTAGGTTAAGGAATTTATTATAACAAGAGATATTTATATAGTGTAAATGAAAGATATAATATTTTGGGTAAATATTTGTGAAATGATTGTATATAAAAGTGATTTTATATAGATATGTTTCATAACAAAGAAGATTTAAATTGATATTTTAAGGGATTTTTTGTCCCTGTGTCTTCGAAAATGGTTTCCAAGATTTTTGACAAAATAATAACAGATTATTTGAAAATATTTGTGAATATTAAAATTTTGAAAATAGTTTTAAGATTTGTTGAGTTTGAGGTTGCTCTCGGAATCAACGAGTTAATTCGAGAACAAAGTGTTTTATGTTATCAAGTTTGAGTGGCTCAAAAATGAATAAATATGGGCGAGAGATGTGTTCAATTCATAAACACTTCTCATGAGTACTACTCTTCATAGTAAGGGGATATATTATACAACTTGGTAGAACCTATTTCCTTGGTATCATTATGATGTTACCCAGTCTATTTGCATATTTTATATGGATTTTAAAGTAAATATTTAGGAAATTGGTTTATAAATTAAGATCATGACACTTAGTATGATTTTACGAAGTATTTGATGCTGATTTGAAAATAAATTTGACTTAATTTCGAGAAGTATGATTTGATATACAAAAGATATACGTACAGATTATTATTTCAAAGGATTTGAAATAAAACCCAGGTATTTAATTCAAAAGTTTTATTTAAGAAATTGATATAAAATACAGAGTAGTTTAATATAAAGTAGTTTTGGTAATACAGATTTTTATATAAACTTTCTACAAAAAAAGATTTGCTTGTATGATATGTAGGGAACCCAAGTGGTGGTGGATAGCCTGAATAATTAATAAACATTTTTCTGATTTCTCTTTATAGTATAGTGTGTCTAATAAATAGGTGAAACTCTGGTAAGTTATTATTGATGCATGTTCCTATATGTTTAGGACAGTGTGATATATTCATCGTATTATGATGTGTTTGTTTGATTGTTTTCATTTGTTAGAATGAAACAGGTTTATTTGGTGGCTTTTAACAGTCTGAAACTTTCGTATCATTATGGACCATGATGAAAAATGTTTAATAAATATAAAATTAGTTTATATAACTATAGAATTGAGAATATTAAAGTCAAGGCAACTTTTAAATTTATTGAACACCTTGTTATGTAAACCATTCGATGTTATTGTGCCGACTAATAAACACTTTTACCTTAGGGATGTCTAAGGAAAGTAGACTCTAAAGTTTGGATATCAGTGTCTTGCTCTTTCTAGCTACATGCCTAACCCGAAGGGTAAAGAAATCAAATAGATTGACTCGGTTATAAGACCTAGATTTATTTTTGAGCCTTCGTCCGAATTATTAGAAAAAGTAGAGTAAATCTGATGTTTTGTATATACTATTAGGATGTAGTAGAGTATTATATGAGTATAGACTTAAGGTATGTTTTTTATGAAATGTTTTATAAATAACGTTATATCTTTATGAAATGTTTTATAAATAAAGTAATGTTTTATGAAAAGTTTCATAAATGGTTTTAGTATTAAATGAGATACTATTAGTGCAAATGAATGTGATATAAAAAGCATTATTTATAATTGAAGAAACCAATATGATAAAATATGTAAGTTGTACATAGATCCTTTTATTCATATAACAGTTCTTGATCAAGGATTCGAGTACATGGTTTCTAGTGATTTACACTAGTCCAAACAAGGATTTTGCACTCCATTCTCGATGGCGAATAGTGACCCGGCTATTTTGGATTGATCGCATAGGCCAGACTCAACTATTGATGAGAAGGATGATCATAAGGCAACGACTGCGTGGCCAAGATACAAATTCCAGTTATACGGAGCCCGGATTGAACAAATTTTGTAGATGGACAGCGCAGGATGTCAGAAAGATAGGAATTAGACCTTTTAAGAGAGGGATCGGCATAGTAGATGATGGAGATGACTGAGATGGAACAGGGTTCGGTATAGCATGAAGTGGTCATGGGGATTGGTGTAGTATGAAGGATAAACATGGATCGGCATAATAATGCTCGTAGGATAGGGATCAGCATGGTGTATTCATAAGGAATGGATCGGCACGATATGCTCGTAAGAAAGGGATAGGTATACATTTGAGGAGTTAGGGATCGACATTGAGTTCTATATATGAAAGGGTCTGTACACACAACTCTGGTACAATAGGGATCGACATAACATCCTAGGTGCTAAGTGTTGGCATATATTTAAGAGACATTATGGATCAGTATGGCTCGCTCGTAGGGGATGGTTCGGCATATTTTTCCCAGGAAATAATGATCGGCATGAGCCTAGGAAATCAGGGGGATTGACGCGACAAGTTTTGATGGAGTAAAATAAAGGCATGCACAAGGGTTTGGTATGTCACCCTAAAAAGGGATCGGCACTCCTCAAGCTAGTATGGGTCTAAACCAAGAATTGATCAAAAGCAAGAGCTCAATGTATCTAAATGCCATGATATTTGAAGCATCATTATGTTAGACCATAAGGGGGCTACCATAGGGATTGCTAGCCGAACCTCGACACATGGAGAGATCAGTACCGATCCCTATCCATTGAGAGTTGGGCATATCCCTCTCTATGGTTGGCCCATATGATGAAGGAGGTCATGTTGTCGAAGTTTCAGTCAGGTTGGGGGCCACCTTCATCTATAAATACAAGCACAGAAGGTCATTCTAGGGACTCTTACGCTGTTAGTTAAACTTCACCATTATTGTAGCTAACTTCTTCCATTCCTTTCTAATCTCTTGCTGTTTCTTGCCATTTGTAATTGTAATTAAGTGAATTGAGAAGCAATAAAGAAAATATTCAAAGTGGACACAGGCAATCAACGGCGAACCACTATAAATCTTGTTGTTTCCGTTTTCTGGGGGATTTTTCTTGATATTTTGCGTTCTTCCTCTGTTTTCATTTAATTTCTTTATTTTATTCCACTACTTAAACCTATTCTTAGGTCTTTGTGGCCAACTTGTATGCAAACATTTTGGTGCTTTCACTAAGAAATGGATTATTGATATGGTCATGAGGTTTTCTATCATAAATATGGCTACGTAAGGGAAACAAAGATTTCTAATCAATGAACATGATTGGAGTTTGCACTAGAGAGGTCAAGTGATCTACACTAGTTTGGAAGTGAGATTTATGTAACTGAGCTAGTGATCAGATCGGATATCGCATGCAGATGATCCATGAATATGGTACAAACTTAAATATATACTAAGTTCTGTTGGTTAATGAAAGTTCAGTGAATGACTTTTCGATTTGTTTTGGGGTAGCTTGAATAATATTCTAAGTAATAACCTATGGTTGATGAGCGTAAGTTACGCTTAGTAAATTTTTATTGCCATTGTGCGAAATAGAGGGTTTTTGAACTAGACAACCTTGGGTTTTGTTTTCTAATAATTTTGAATACTATTATGCTTTGATATGTGCTTGTTTCTTTTGTTAGTTGATCTTGTTGGAATTTCGTGGATGAAATGCTTTAAGTGAGGGAAAACATAGTGAGCCATAATTTTGAAGATTTCCTATTTAAATATCCAAATTATTTAAATATTCGAATCTAGGATAAGTGTGCTAAAATTGATTTTAAAAACCTTGATTAACTCCTTTTAAACATATGATGATAAACTGTTTTTGAAATGTGTTTAGAAAAATAAATATTTTGAAGAAAAATCGAAAATGTGACCGAAAATTTTATTGATATCCGACTTTTTACTTGATACAACTTGTTTGAACTTCTTAGGCTTGGATAATATACTAATATTTCATTAATTTGCAACTAAAATTATTTTTAGATTTATGGCTACCAAATTGAATATAGTGATGTAATGCATGATGTCATGGGAGGGGAGATATTTATATGTAGGAGATATTTTAATGGAAGGAGAATATGGAGGGACATGCTTTATAGCCGGCCATAGGGGGTTTAGGGGATAGGGTAACCTCCTGAATAACTCTACGTAAACACATTAATAGCTCAAAAAATCATTTCATTAAGTAATGGAAAAAAAGTCATTTCACTAAGTAATGAACAAAAAGTATCTTCTTCACGCTCTTATCTTTTTTCTTTAGCATTTTAAAACCACAGCAAATCAACTATAAATTTTGTCCAAGGATCTAAGGAAACATAGGTGCAAGGAATATCAACTCAAATGCTGTAAGAAGGAACAAAAGGGGGAAACCAAATCTGGTCGTGAGCAAGAAAGGGAGAGGGAAGATGGCTGAGAGCTTAGTGGTGCCTTGGATGGTGTTTGCTTGCTTTCGGAGATGGTAGGAAGAGTTTATGTATTCTTTAGGGCTTGTACTTGGTGTGGCAAGGATTTAGGTGGGTTAACTCACCATTGAAAAGTATATATTATGTGTATATATTTGTTTGTAAATATAAAGTAAAGACATTAACTAATCAATTTTTTAGACCCCTCTTGCTTTGGAAAGAAAATTATAACTTTATATGCGGTATGTAACGACCCACCTTTTTGACCCTTAAAATTCGACACTAATACATCCACGATATTCATGTTTCGAACTTCCAAGTGCCAAAAGGACAGACTATTGGGGGAAATGAAAAAAAATACAGAACATAATCTCACATCGTGATTAGTAATATATAATATATAACAGATCTTTACAATAGAAAACTATAATATACATACATTAATCAGAGTATACTAATATTTCATCATCCTGAACAGTTATAACAACCTGTCCTTACAATTGCTGATAAATAAAAATAACAAATGAAATGGAAATAAAATATACGTGAATACATCTTGAAGGCATCTAGCTTGACTCCTAAAGCTCCAAAGCATCCATAACTGAATCCAAAGCTCCAAAGCAAATCCCACTTGGAATGCTAACACTACTTTTATGAAAATACCAGCTTCCATCCATACAAGTTGTTTTGGGTCCAAAAAAACCAAAAGCACTACTTCTACTACATCCCCAGGATTAGTAGCAAGTACCCCTTGCACTTTAAAGAACTCCATCTTCGATCATTTTCAAGATGTCTTTGATTCGAATGCATATGTCAGTTCGAAGTGTTTTACGGATGATATATCCAATCTCGATCTCTCCAAACCGACAATGATGGATTAAAATTGGGTAAGATTTGATAGTTGGTTATTTAAGTATCAAATAACAAATAACGCAACCAGATATTTAATTCCATAAAGAAAACAACACTGGTTAGCACATAACCACCACTAAGCCTCTTTAATTAATGCTTTCATTAATTAAAACAACTTTATAAATACTTGTATCAAGATAATTATATAAAGATATATACACAAATTTTTTTCCACTCTTTCAATACTTGAAAAATATTGGTATACTTTTGTAAAGAACCATATTTCTTACTCCGAAAGACGAGCCATTAAGGGCAAAAGAAAATGAAAGATAAGAACAGAAGAAGCTAAACAACACAGAATCTAACAACGCAATTGAACAATATATATTGCTTGACATGATATATTATAAAGTCATTTCAAAATGTTGCATCAGAGTCATACTAGTACAAATTCTACCCTAAGATAGTTATAACAGCTTTTTCGTACCTAACAGATATCATATACATATAATACAGCTGAAAACAAGAAAAAATACTAATCATCGATAAAGCCACTTGCTCCAAGCTCCTCCAAGATGAATCTGTGGAAAAACTAAACAACTAGGGTATTCATTCAAATTTGAGCACCCAAGAGTTTAGGAAAAGAAAAAATAAACTCTGGGCCGGACATGGGTCTGGTGTGAGTAAAGCGTAAGTCTTTAACTCTATTAAAAACCTTTAAATCAATGGCCTTTCGTAAGACCATGCCGCACATAAATATGGACAGGTTTTTACCAACCAAAACATTTATGTATAAAATCCAGTGACATTATAATAATGTCTAAGGTTTTCAAGTAAATATTTAACAAAGCCGAAATTGTTACATTAATTAAATTCCAACATAATAAGTATACAACTAAGACTGAAGGCACTTATTGGAAAATGGATTCCATACAATGACTAGGCTACAGGTATACTGTCCGTCACAGTGCATCTTTAGATAAAATAACACTGAGGACCTCACTAGGATCCGTTGCCAACATAGAACCAGCCTACCACTTGACTAGTAGTACCAAATATGATCACCCCTTAGTTAATGGACCCTAAGCATATAAATGAAAGATACTATCGACTCTAGATGGGGATGGTCATATCCTAACTGGGAGCGACCCACTTAGCCCTGTTGCATCTCCCTTGTTTTTGTCATTCCCAGTTGATGAGGCTTGAGGCTGCATTTTACCTTTTATATAGCACTTTCCACTTGGAATGCTAAACTTCCCTCTAGGCAACAATGTAGTGTCAATATTCTTCCATACAAGTTGTCCCGGACAAGAACAAACCGAAGGCACTACCTCTACTACAACCATTTTTGGAATCACCTTTAGGATTAGTAGCAAGCAACCATTGCACTTCAAAGAGCTCCGTCTTCAATTCCATCATCTTTTAGATGTCTTCAGTTCGAAACGCTTGAGTTGGATCAAAGTGGTTTTTGGATAACATATCCGATCTCGGTCTCTTAGAAACAACATTCGGTATTTTTTGGTAAACTCAACCCAGTTTTTTAGGAAATAAGCAGTCAAAGATAAGAGCAGAGATCACCACCAAAGCATCAGTGGATAGTTTTCCTTATCATTTGGCCTAAGAGAATGAAACGAGATTTATACGCATAATATAATATCATTCGAGATGACTGTGCCATATAACTCACGTATTTATCCTATATACTTCCAAAGTTACGTTTGGGTCTATACTTGATATCAGTTATTTAGCTATCAAATAAACAAAAAACAACTAATTCGATTTGAAATTTATTTACCCATAGCAACCACTAAGCCTCAAAACAAATCTTTATTTAATAAATCTACTCAAAATGTTTGTCTAAAACTTTCATATACTTATCTCTCTGACATAAGTATATACATAAAATATTTGTGAATAACTTCTTATTTCCAAATCATGTTAAAAGGATTAAAAAATGTTGTTTAAATTGGAGGTAAGGACAACCCTCAACATGATACCCATAGTCTTAAATATGGAACAAATGTTCCATACCACCATTTTAAATGATCAGTTTAGAAAAACCCGGATCTCAAATTCTTTTTATACTTCTTTCGATTAATCCTTTTTAATCAATTCTATTACATTCATGAAATCTCTTTTGCCTGAAATCAAAATTCATTTCAAAATGCTTCCTAAGCTTCCAAATTCATTTGAAAACCCTTTATAAATATTTAAAATCATTTATAAAATTGCTTTTGTAAATATCCAAACTTTTCACATAAGTTTCTTATAAATATCAAAACTTTTTATAAACTCCCTTTATGAATATCCAAATCATTTTCTAAAAATTATTTTACAAATACTCCAAAATCATTTGTAAAACTTCTTTATAAACCTTTCATGTTTAAGAAGTTCTTAAACAACCTTAAATCAATTTAGCTTCCTTTAATAAGCAAATCCATTTTATAAATTTTCCTTATTTATTAAATCTTCTTTTCTTAAAACTCAATTACCATTTACTCAATAATAGCTTAATTTCCAAATTCCTTTATGAAACTCTTTATAAGTTTTTCATGACATGGAAAACCATTCCTATTAGTTCAAACATCTTTAGTAAAACCATTTGTCATATCATTTTTTAAATATCTTGTTCAAAATGCAATAACTTTGAAACAATTTTAAAAAGAAAATGAAATATTCATCCTTCCAAAATTAAATGAAGGCTTAATGACCATGATGGTGCTTTTAATTTGGTTTTATTTATTCAGTCCAACATGGCATCACATAATAATAGGTATGTAAGGGATTAACACATAACAATCAATTAACTTAAGTAAATGTCTAAATTAATTATAATAGCAGAATGGTGTTTTGTTTTACTAATAGATGTCATTTAGTTTTCCTCATCGTATGAGGTTACTAAAGGATAAGCGACACGGAAATCCCTTGGTTTAGAAACAAACTTGAAAGGAAAACAGTTTAAAGCAAAGCCGATAACTTAAACTCAAAGCGGTTTTAAAACAATAAACCCTTGTAAATGAGAGTCAAATCTTTGTTAAATAGTAATTAAATGCTAATTAAAAATAATTAAATCTTACTAATTTTAATCATAGATTAATTAAATAAAAACCCATTTTAAAATATTGATTAATTAATCCTTAATTGATTCATAAATAATAATTAACTTTAATTAAGTAAAAATCATGATTAACTTAATTGACGAACATTTAAGTTTAAAAACCATTATTAAAAAATTATTAAGTATTAATTACCCTTTTTAATTAATTAATCAATTAAATAATCATTAAATAATTAAATAATTAAATAATTTTTCCCCAATTACTAAATTAAAGTTAGAAAACATTTACAAAAAGATTTCTAAGTAAAAAAAGTTTGAATTAGAAAACTAGTTAAAGTTTTCGAACTTCGCATGTGTCGACTATCGCTATATGAACAGTAATTTCACTTTTTGAAATTTGGATTCCTAAGCTTTAAAAACTTCAACTTTGAACTCGTCTTCTTTAAAATATGAAAATAAACTTTTGAAAAACAAAATCAAAGTTTTAAACTTGAAAACTTTTCACTTTGAAACAAAAATCAAACTTTCGACAAAAAAGCGGAACGTCGCTTTTGGTTAGCGAATCGCTACCTGTATGTCATGAACCTACATATAACACATACAACATTCAATCACAATACAACATCATAACATTATAACACAATCATAAGCAAGAATATTATTGTACAAATACTAACCAGCTTTTCCAATTTTCAAGGAATAATCTTTACCGCCTACTCAAACTTCGACATAAGCAATCAATACCAAAGCAACATATACGCATGCATACACAACATGTAATATCAGCACATATATAAGTGGCATTTTAGCTTATAAATTTTACAACTTTAAAAGGTTAGCAACTTGTGTTTTAAAAACACGAACTTTACTCACCGTAACAGTAACGACACATAATTTCTTTTATTTGAAATTCATATATTTAATTGATTTTAAATATTCACAAGTTAATTTTCTAAGTTGAATAACTTATATTTCGAATATCTGGATTTAATGGGATAATTAAATTGTTAATTTAATATTTGGAATTGAAGAAATAATTGAAATTTGGATTTTATGTGAATAAAAGTGATTTATAAAGTTGAATTAAATTATATTTGAATTAGAATGATTTTAGAGAACTTTTGAAATTGAATTAAAAGTTAATTTGTAAAAACTGAATATTTTAATATTTAATTAACATGTAAAAATAGTCATTTTTCATACAGTCTTGGATTTCGATAAAACTAGTTTCATTGCATCCGTAATGTTATATTATTATAGGATTTCAAATTATGTATCAATCGGATTTAAGGTTTAGTCGTGGCAAGCTAAAACGTGTAGGAATTTGTTTAAGTGAATTTAAATTTAAATAAGTCGATTCAAAAACCTATCTTTCAAATACGATCGAATTGGCTCCCGATATATATTCCATTGTGTTCGAAATAGGGGTAAAATAATATAAACGCTAGGCGGCATGCTTCATTTGGAGTTCGGAAAAAATTCGGATGAGTAGTGTCGCGAAATTTTCTATAAAAGGACATCAATTTTTCTATTTTGCAAAAGCCCTAGCTAGGGTTACTGATGTGCACGTAAATGTGCATATTTTTACCACTATATTTAATCTATTTAAATTGAATAAATGATCATATTGGGTATTTTAACTTGTTTTAACCAAAATCCATATTAATTCCAAATTGTCACATATTCATCTTCATATAGGGGCAAAACGGTCATTTGTGTGCATATATTTCTTTGAGAAAAATTAATTTGAAATTTATATACATTTGTGTAGGAATTTGATCTCAAATAGGAGGGGTTTCATGAAGACACATGCATGCACAAAATGAATACAAAGGAATGAAGATGGAAATAATTCAAAGTGAAGAACATGGAGGACCCCACCTACCCACTGTCTTAATGTAAAATTTAGAGGCTAATGCACATGCTTGTGAAATTAATGGCTTCATGTACACTTAAATGATGATTAGTAGAAGCTAATGATTACTTGGCCTCCACACTTTCTCAAGGGTATTTTGGACATTCCCCAAAAATATGAATTAGGGTTTAACACATGTATATATACCCTTATGTTTCATCTAACCCTATTCTCTTCCTTAGTCTCTTCATTAGGCTCTCTTGCTTACTCTCTCTTTTAGGCCTTCTTCATTGGTCTCTCTTAGTTTTAGTTTAGGCTCAAAAATAAATCAGGCTCTCTTCTTTCTTTTTCCATGGCTACTTAGCCATTTTGTTTCATGTAATTTTTGTATGCAACTTTAATATATTTCTCTTTTCTTCTCTTGTTTATTTTCCTTTCATGTTGTAGTATAGATTTATTTTACTTTATGCAAGTAGAATAATTTTTCCTTTCATTTTGCTCTCTTTTTTACTTCTTGTTTCATGTTGCTTTCTACATTTGTTCATATGATAACAAATTTGAGAGCTTAATCCCTTCAATTTAGGGCTAATGAAGCTCTCCAGTATGTAGATCCAACATTTTGTTATTTATGCCCTCTTTTGTGCTTAAATGAAATGTTTTGAAGTAGTTTAACTTGTTGTTTTTTATTTGAATTTGATAGCTTATATTGTTGACATCAAATAGGCTATACTTAAACAATCACAAACAATAATTATCTCTTTATCTACATATGATGATGGTAATGAAGTGATTGTTGAAATTAAAATTTGATGGCCTATATTTCTAAACAATAGTTAATAGGTCATGCTTAAAATAGATCTTGCTTTCAACTTTGTTGTCATATTTCATGAGAGTTAAATGTGATTAGTGGTTGTGTTATAATTTGATGGTTTATATTGGGCTAATTAATGATACAAATATACTATACTTATGATAAGCACGTCAACTAATTACACTAATGACAGGAAAAGTGAGATCATAAGTTCAAATTGTTGATTAATGTGATCTAGAGAGTGGAAATTGCCTCTAAATTGTCTTAACACTCTCATATCTTTTATCAATCTTCTTTTGTTCATTTTTCTCCTTTTCTAGCTTAAACAATTCTCAACTTTGGTTTAATTTGATTAAATAGAAAATTTAAAATCAACAATTCCCTGCGGATCGACCCGTATTCGCCACGTACTACAACAGTACGCCGTGCACTTGCGGTTATTTTAATTTTGAGATTTTTCAACTGTTTTCTAATTCGATAGAAATTCCGTCGATTAACAAGTTTTTGGCGCCACTGCTGGGGAATAGTTTTGATTTAGATTTTCTATTCTTCGAATTATTTTTGTTTGATTTTTGTATGTTTATTTTATTTTTGTTTGCATTTTAAAAAAAAAAATTGTTGTGTGTTTTTGTGTGAATTTTGCTTTCATTTGTTTGTGTTCATTGTGTGTTTGTTTTCTATTTGCAATTCATATACTAAAAAAAAGTACAAAACTTCAAAAAATATATATATATTTTATTTTCATTTCATTTACACTTTGCAATTCATTTTACAATCTCTGTTTTCATTTTACAATTTCTGTTCATTGCCAATCTCTTTTCATTTTTTGCTGTTTCAATTTCTGCTGTTGTGTGCCTCTCTGTTCATTACTGCTGCCTCACTTCCCCTTCATCAACCGAATACAAATTGCATCAACTGTTGTCGCAACCCCTCAACCAAACAATCCACCGTACAAACACCTCTGCTAGACAATAGCCAAACAGAGTCACCACTGGTCAGACTTCCTCACCTCTGTTAAAACACTGCAACTCCACTTCCAACTACGACCACACAGAAACCACCATCTTCTCTTCCGATACCACTGCTGCCACCAATTCGAACACAAGCAACTGACCAGCAATTCATTCACCTCCAAGACCAGACAACCACAACACTGTAACTCAACTGTCACTGCCCTCTGTTTACTTCTACCACACTCACATCTGCCATTCTCTTTCAAACTACTGCATATAAGTTCAACTTCACTGCAAACAACTACAGCCTGAACTTCCTCACACTCATACTCAATTTTGTCGTACTTCAACCATACTCACCATTCTCACCATACTAACATTGTCAATAGTACAATCCCCGACAGCCAACATTACAACCTCCTTCAAATCCTCTGTCACGAACTGTCAAACTCCTTTGACCAAAGAACAACACTTGCCTACAAACACTGCCTTAACCCCTTCCACCAACACTCCATTACCATTCAATAACCACAAACTACTTCTACCGCTTCTAAACAACCTTCTATACAACAATACCCTTCTCCTTGAACAGACATACCATCACTCATTACACATTCGACAAACTGCTCCACTCCTTTCACAACTCCACAGTACCACTTTCTAGCCTCACTCATCACTGACTTCTACTTCCTGCTACCATTCCCACTGTCACCATATATCACAATATCCAGTGCAACCCAGTTGCTTCACCACCCATACAAACCACCAGCCATTAACAGAGAAACTTACTCCTTGCCTGCATTCTCATCAACAAACAGTGCCCAATTACCTACTGCACTTCTCTGTGCACTTCCATCAACATCACAAGCCCACCTGATCATCATTCTACCCCTATGCCTTCTGTCAACCACTTCTACAACTACCAGTCTACCACATCACAAACAACACTTGCCACCTGAAAACAACTGCTCTACCAAACTGCTGCAGTCATCACCCACCATAGCAACAATTCAATCAACCATGAGAAGCTTCATAACAATCTGTCCACCTTTCTGCATAATACAACAACTTGCTCTTCTCTACTACACTGCTACTTTTCACCATTCCAGTTTTGCCTATCCCATCCACCACCCTCAATTCTTTCCCTAACCATTTGCCATCATAACTTCCTACATTCAAACTACCTCAATTCAAACTCCTGTCATAGCAGAACATATCTCCCCTTCAGACTAACATAACTTCTGCTTCAACCAAGACCAAAACCAAATCAACAAACTTCATTGCACTGCATCCTCCCACTTCATCATCCCATTAAACTGCCTCCGGTAACTGACATTCGCCAGCAACCACATACATTCAACATCTCCCTACAAAATTCTTCAACCCTTATTGCCTTTCTCCCTCAACTGCAAAATCAAACTGCCTTCAGGCTTTCGCCCAACACCAGGAACCAATTCACGCGATCAACCCAAATCCCTAGTCGAACGCGGACCCAAACAATCGACTCACCTCCGAACTTCCCAAATCTCTGCCACCTCCCCAAGGTCTTGCGGCTTCCACGAACCTTCTCCAGAAACTCTCACACGAGAATCGCTTCAACCACTTGCCAAACCGACCACTGTCAAGTTCCTCCCATCTCTGACCATCACCATCCATACAAGCTTCGACCACCCTCAACAGCCGCGAACTCCAGACCGCAACTGGTACCACCACCGCCACCCAAACATCACCGCAACCACCACAGTACAACCCACAATCGAAACTTCAGTAACCCGAACTCGCCAGCCCTACTCTATCTTGATTAAGGAATTTAAGTGGGATTCAGCAAAACCTTGAACGCAAACTTGCGAGCAATTTTTGATCTGATTAAGGAATTTAAGTGGGATTGTGGATTATTGGGAATGAATGTTTGTTTACTTGCTTATAGTCCCATTTTAATTGAGATTGTGGATTATTGGATTAAGGGGGCTTATGGGATTGTCATTAAAAAAACAGCAAATTATTTAGTGTTGTGTTTAGTTTAGTTTTTCTATTCTTATTTTTTAGCTTGCTTTAGTGTCTTATTTAAATCATTTTTTTAAGTAGAATCTTTTGTTTTTTTAGTGTTAAGGGTTTTATTCTATCTAAAAAGAAACAAGTTGTTTTTAATTGTTTTCGTTTAAGTTGTTTTCTTTTATTTATTTATTTTTTCTTTGTTATAAATAAAAGCTTGTACATATATCTTGTTTTTATTTTCAGGTTGCCCAAGTAGAAGAAAAGTTGCTTGCTTCGCTCAGCAGAAAAAAGGAAAAAGAAAACAAAAGAAAAAGGGGGGCTGCTTGCTTGCTTATCTATTGTTTTTATCTGCCTTGCATTGTTCTTTGCTTGCATTTTAAAAAATTCAAAAATCACAAAAAAAACAAAAACAGAAATCCATTCATAGTTGCATTGTTCTTTGCTTGCATTTTAAAAAATTCAAAAATCACAAAAAAAAACAAAAACAGAAATCCATTCGTAGTTGCATTGTTAATACACGTTTAATTTCTGCTTTGCATTTCATCTTAGATTTTGATTAATAATAACAGTTAGAAATTAATAACACTTAATTGTATATTGGCAAATTGTCTTCTTTGAACAATTTTATTTCTTGGTGTCTAGGCTATGGTAGAGTAATAACCATTTATAAATATTACGGTGATTCGTAAATATTATAGTGGTTGTTCCTCTGAAGGTACTTAAACCTTCGGCTGCATTGCTACGATGATTCGTGATGCACCGATAACTCCTGTCTGTTACCTAGCTGGGAACTATCTAGTTTATCTAAGACAATGTGTGATTATACAATTTTAGGTTAACTTAGGATAAATCATTTGTAAGTAAACCCTTTCATTCATTTAGTTCATGCATATTTAAAAAAAGAAAAAAATTCAAAATCCAAAACTAAAAAAATTGTAAATTTTCCTCCTTGATATTTTTAAATCCTTTTTCTTTGAAATTTCAAAAATCTAAAAAAGTTTAGAAAAACCAAAATATAAAAAAATATAAAATCTTTTCAAACACAAAGAAAAAATTTGAAAAACCAAAAAACAAAACAAAAATCAATTTCCATTTTGAAAAATAAATTTTATTTGTAAATATTTTTCCTTTATAAAAAAACCAAAAAATTTCTTGAAAGTTTCCTCACTTACGTGAATTTTACAACAGTTGTGAAAATTAATATAATCCATACGATTTCACTCCAAATTCGTATGGATATTTTAATGACAATTATTCTTGAAATAATTCAAATTTTGAACAACAAAGTTTTCAAAACAATGACCCACCCTCGAATTTCAAAAATATCATTTCATCTCAACTTGAAATCTCTACACACAAAAATCAAATGATAAATGATTTGTGTAATTCTTATTTGCGTGATAACTCAAGTCAAAATTTGAATTCACTTTAAAATTCAAATGACTTCGAGTATAGCCCATGCCAATTCATTTTTGAACTCCAAAATGAATTTCAAAATCAAAATGAAAATGTGATCCATTTTTCAAATAATTTTGGCAATGGGAATAATATCAATTACGATACGAGTAAAAAAAATTGTTCTCAAATCCAAGTCGAAAATTCTCAAATCAATAATTTTAAATTGGATTTTGTTGAACAAATGAACGAAATTTACGATGATCACACGAATTTGTTGATTAAAACATTGGAAAATTTTCGTGAGAAACAAAATGAAATTTCAATGTGTGACGAGCCAAACGATAATCCATCTTTTACCCAAATCGATGATTTTCAAATAACAACTTTTGAAATTGATAATGAAGATCTTAATCAATTTGTTGAAAATACGATAATTAATTTGGATTTCAATTCTTTTGAGGGTGCGAAACTCGATTTAAACTTCGATCCCCCTTTTTATGAAAATTTGAATATGACTACTTTGAATTTTAAACTCAATTTACACGATGAAGTTGTTGATAATCCAACAAAGGAAGTCGAATTTAACGAACATGAGTTTTATGGACTTTTTGAAAATGAGTTGCTAAATTCTGAAGGGGACGATTTGAATCACCATTTAGATTTTGAAATCGACGATAAACTTGAATTTGGTGAAAATAAATTTCAAGGAATTGTTTTATCAACCCCGAAAATCATTGAAAATAAAACAACTCATTTAATTTTTAATAAAACGAAATTCATTTTTCCAAATCAACATTCAACTTCGAAATCTTTTGCGGTTTGGTTTTCTGTGATTGAGCTGTATCTCGCATACTTGACGAAACAAATGAATCGGTCTTTGGAAGACCGTTTCATTTAGTTTTTGATGATGTACTTTCTGATCTCGTGTAAATACCATTGATTTTCATTTAAATAAAGGTCATGTTTTTAATTTTATTTTTCTCCTTCCACTTGGGTTGACTGTGGGGACATAGTCAAAATCAAGTGTGGGGGGAGATCATCTTCATTTTTGTTTTTTCATGATTTATTTTTACTTTTTCTTTGCAAAATTAAAAATAAAAATCTCAAAAAAATACAATTTTTTTTATTTAAGCGTTTTTTATTTATTTTAAAGAAACACTATAAGATAAATATATGGTTTTGGTTTATTAAATTGAAATTATTGAAAATTTATTTGTCTTAACAAAAATAAAAATAAAGTTTGATTACAAATAACAATGGTTTAACTAGTATATAGGAAGATTCATACGTGTTAATTATGAAATACATCCTAATTGAAAATCTTTGTTTTAAAAAGTGGTTGATTGAAAGTAAAGGATATAACATTTTTTTGTCTTCTAAGTTAAGTGGTGCTAAGATTATTTTGCAAAACTCTCTCTTTTTTAAAAAAATATATTAGAAAATAAACATATAAAAAAATTCGTATATATGTAAATATTTTCTATTAACACATACGGTCGATATGTGTACACACTTGTGTGTACACTCGCCATGCTTTGTACCTTTCTCACGTAAGCCCGAAAGGCAGTGCATGATCGGTATATCTGGCCTCAGTTTATCTGAGCTAGGTGTATTTATAAAAATTCTTTTTAATAACGCCTATAGTCAATAGGTGTTCACACTCGTGTGTTCACTCGCCACGCTCTGTATTCCCCTCACATAAGTCTGCAAGGCAGTGCATGGGTGATATATCTGGCCTCAGTTTACCTGAGTTAGGCATATAAATATTGTAAATATCAATAAAATTTTCAAAAATACAAGAGGGAGTAAGCAATTGAAATCCTAGCACTATTTTTTAACTTATTTGATTTGACTTGTTACTGAAAAGAAATGAATATACCACTTTGATAAACTTTGATAATCAACTAAGGATCCATTTTATAATTACACTTTGTTATCAACCGAAACAACAAGTTAAACTATAGTTTATTTGTTATGATAACTTAATTTTTATTGGATATTTTGACGAGTATATGACTTAAATTTTCAAGATAATAATCGAAACCTATATTTAACTTATTTGTGTCGATTTAAAAGTGAGTTTCTCATTGTAAATATTTTCAAAAATTCGCATTCATCTCTTTGTAAATAATTTTTGCATTTTGTAAATATTTTCATCCTGTATTTGGATTTTATGGGTAGTATCCGCTGAAAACCCTCATGAGACAACACTCATCCTACTGGGGACACCCAAAGGTTTAACGGCTTGTTGCATACACTCAATGCAATCGTGGTCCTTACGAAAACGGATTTATCTTAGTTTTTCTTTATTCGAGGACGAATAAAAAGATAAGTGTGGAAGTATTTGATGTGCACGTAAATGTGCATATTTTTACCACCATATTTAATCTATTTAAATTGAATAAATGATCATATTAGGTATTTTAACTTGTTTTAACCGAAATCCATATTAATTCCAAATTGTCACATATCCATCTTCATATAGGGGCAAAACGATCATTTGTGTACATATATTTCTTTAAGAAAAATTAATTGGAAATTTATATACATTTGTGTAGGAATTTGATCTCAAATAAGAGTGGTTTCATGAAGACATGTGCATGCACAAAATGAATACAAAGGAATGAAGATGGAAATAATTCAAAGTAAAGAACATGGAGGACCTCACCTACCCACTACCTTAATGTACAAATTAGAGGCTAATGCACATGCATATAGAATTAATGGCTTCATGTACACTTAAATGATGATTAGTAGAAGCTAATGATTACTTGGCCTCCACACTTTCTCAAGGGTATTTTGGGCATTCCCCAAAAATATGAATTAGGGTTTAACACATGTATATATACCCCTTATGTTTCATGTAACCCTCTTCTCTTTCTTAGTCTCTTCTTTAGGCTCTCTTGCTTAGTCTCTCTTTTTGTCCCTCTTAGTTTTAATTTAGGCTCAAAAATAAATCAAGCTCTCTTCTTTCTTTTTCCATGGCTACTTAGTCATTTTGTTTCATGTAATTTTTTTATGCAACTTTAATATATTTCTCTTTTCTTCTCTTGTTTATTTTCCTTTCATGTTGTAGTGTAGATCTATTTTACTTTATGCAAGTAGAATAATTTTTCCTTTCATTTTGCTCTCCTTTTTACTTCTTATTTCATGTTGCTTTCTACATTTGTTCATATGATAACAAATATGAGAGCTTAATCCATTCAATTTAGGGGTAATGAAGCTCTCTAGTATGTTGATCCAATATTTTGTTGTTTATGCTCTCTTTTGTGCTTAAATGAAATGTTTTGAAGTGGTTTAACTTGTTTTTTTATTTGAATTTGATAGCTTATATTGTTGACATCAAATAGGCTATGCTTAAACAATCACAAACAATAATTACCTCTTTATCTACATATGATGATGGTAATGAAGTGATTGTTGAAATTAAAATTTGATGGCCTATATTTCTAAACAATAGTTAATAGGCCATGCTTAAAATAGATTTTTCTTTCAACTTTATTGTCATATTTCATGAGAGTTAAATGTGTATTAGTGCTTGTGTTATAGTTTGATGGTTTATATTGGGCTAATTAATGGCACAAATAAACCATACTTATGATAAGCACATCAACTAATTACACTAATGACAAGAAAAGAGAGATCATAACTTCAAATTGTTGATTTATGTGATCTAGATAGTGGAAATTGCCTCTAAATTGTCTTAACACACTCATATTTTTATCAATCTTCTTTTGTTTTTTTCTCCTTTTCTAGCTTAAACAATTCTCAACTTTGGTTTAATTTGATTGAATAGAAAATTTAAAATCAACAATTCCCTATGGATCGATCCGTATTCGCCATGTACTACGATAGTACGTCGTGCGCTTGCTGTTATTTTAATTTTGAAATTTTTCGACGGTTTTCTAGTTCGATAGAAATTCCGTCGATTAACAGTTACAGCCACCGTTCTTTGTTTTCAACGACTGACGTTTTCCAAAATTCTTTTCTTAATCACTCTTGATCCAAATACTTTTAGCCTTCGATTCCTAAATTAAATTTGTAGAGAGTGATGAGATCTTTCGATCCATATGGCTATGATCGAAAACGAGGTGATGGATCAATGGAAATTCGTGCTCTGTAACGACCCAGTGTTTTGGACCATTCAAATCGACAATAAATCCACACATGTCGGACTTGAATAATTCAAAACAATGGATTGTAAATAAAATTTGGCAAACTCAGCATATACAGTAAATAAAATAATTACAGATCACAGACACAGAGTAATATAACAATAATGTAGCGGAAACAAAGGATAGTAGTTCATGAAGCTACTATATATATAACAGAGTTAAACAAGATTCACCAGAAGTCTCGAATACAATAGATGTCTCAATACAATAATCAAATACAAGCTCTGAATACTTCACTGGAATCAACTGAATAACTGAAAGCAGGATCGATAGATAGCTGGATCTCCAAGCGAAGCTCCAACTCCAAAGGTGAGTCTCAAATGCTGTATCACTCAGTCTGACCCGAGCGTAAAGCAAAACACAAAACACTCGAGTCAGGATTAACATTCTTATATTCAATAAATCCAACTCAAGTGAAATATCAACTGAAATACAAGTAACTTAAAGGATGTTTGGGATAACCATCCTCTAAGGGTCCGTTAAACTATTTACTATGTATTAATATTCGCTATTATAATAGTGTCTAAATAAGTAAAGTATAATCATATAGAAAATAGCGTTAAGGGGATGGAAAACCTTAACGCGGTCGGATCTTAAAATCATAATCGTAGTAAAGCTCGATATGGTAGGTGACACGGCACAACTAGGCAATGCCAGGGTAGATATACCAATTACGCACACGGACTGATGGATACGCATAGCAGCCACTACCGTTCCACCTCGAAAAACACTCCCAAATCGAAGGATGGCCATCTAGTCAAATCACAAGTAAGAGTATAATATCGAAGAAATGCGTCCGAGAAGAGGTGCTACCTCACTGGTCCGAGATCGCTCATGTTTTAGCCACCTTATGCCAACTCATGGGAGTTGGGTCCACGTAACATACCTTAAGAACGCCGCCACCATCCTACTTCATTCTGGAATCTCCACCGCGTACACGGTTGTCAAAGTGGTTTTCGGTATCGATAGAGAGTATGTCCATATCCGATCCCGGTCTCTTTGCCAACCAATCGTTATTATAACACTGTGGTCATTTCAAAATAGTTTATACTTCAAAACCAAAATGTCATTATCATTTCAAAACCCAATTTAATACGATATCATTTCACTTCAAATATATCCATTTTCAAAATCATATTACTTTCTAAAGTTATAATGCTTTCGAAATCATAGTCTGGAAATCACAGTATTTTGGAAATCATAACACTTTCCTTTTTAAATAGTTTAGATATTAAAATTTCGTTATAAAATAAATTAGTTTCCTCAAATTTCACAAATTGATTCAATTTAACTCGAATTCCAAAAATTTAATTTAATCAAATCTCAAATCATCTGTTTCAACTCGATTTAGCTTCTAAATAAACCATTTCAATTTATCGATTTCAAATACATATCTGAACCATAAAATAAGCCATTTCAATTTTAATATATTTCAAAGCTTTAAATATTCAACATTTCAAACTAAATTCGATAAATTTATATACATATCAGATTCACTTTACAATTATTTAGTTTTGAAATATTAACTTAATTATTTCCACAACATTTAAATACAATTTCAATTTACAAATTTAAATAAACGAAATATCCCATTTAAATATATATAAGTTTGAAATATCCATTTAAGTCACCTTTTCAAATTTCAAGTTGTAAAACACTTCTTTAAATTTCAAATTCAATATATTTCAAATCAAACTTATTTAAGTATAATTCTTAAATAAATATAATTTCAATCAATTTCAAATCATTATAAATTCTATATTTGAAGGTATAGATATTAAATAAATACTTAAACATATTATTTATCAACTTTATTAAATCAACTTTAAATGAATCTTTAAAATCAATATTTATCAAAACCATATATTTCTTTTCAAAACCAAAGAAATTATTTTCAAAACATTTATATGTAGACCAACGGTGCCTGTATATAATTTTCTATCCTATGGTCAAGTGATACAGATATTTATCATTTCAATCTGCAATTTAAATTATATATACGGGTATATATCTTTTCAACCCGCAATCCCAAATTCAATTCAATGAAAATCGCTTGGGTTTATCATTTCAACCCATAACGATTTTCTCCTATTCTACAGATCGTTCGGGTA
This sequence comes from Allium fistulosum, assembly GCA_030737815.1. Classification (NCBI taxonomy): domain Eukaryota; kingdom Viridiplantae; phylum Streptophyta; class Magnoliopsida; order Asparagales; family Amaryllidaceae; genus Allium; species Allium fistulosum. The sequence continues at coordinate 286,012,240 of CM060907.1, read as the reverse complement.
TGTATCATTTCAACCCATAGTGATTCTATACTAATAGGGAACTTGCAGAGTGATTACATATATGATAATAAAATAACAACAGCAACAGGCATATATCAACAATATAAATAATAGATAATGGTGTCAGATGTCACAGGTGAACAGATACAGTCAATAGCATTTATAAAAAATGTGAATAACTAGCAGCAGTATATTTCAATTGATGTTTCAATTGAAATCAAATTTAATAAATATAAGAACGTTAATCAGAGTGATTGCTCACCTTTCGAGGTTAGAGAATTTTGAAACACAACTAGCTACGAATTGGATCACGATCTAGAAAATCGAATAATCCAAACAACAGTCTCAAAGTGAAGTAAGCTGAAAGCGGATTTTAACGGACATAGCTGATAGATAGGAATTTGACGAAATCAATCAGGACCATCTTAGTATAACTGAGCAAAATATATATATAAAGATTTTTTACTTTAAAAACAAATTATTAACCTATATTTAAAATAATATATATATAATTTTTTTCCAAATCAGTATTTTAAATCCTAACACCCATAAACAAAAATCTGTATGTATATATATATTTTTAGAATCCAAACTCATGTGCTCTAATATAACTAGTATATATCTATATATGGACAACAGAACTTACATAGTTATAGACCGAACCAAGAACCAAACTTAAACAATTGTATATATTTTTAAACTTATCAGTCAAAACCTATATATGAATATTAGGCAAATATATTTGCAAGATATTTATATGTATATACCAAATTAAATGCGCACATATAATATACTACATATATATATAAATAAACTGTACGAACAGAACCCATAAGACTAAGTACAACTCAATATGTATAAAACTTTGCAAGCAACCTAGATCTATCAATGCTGTTTACATGCGTACCATATATAATATACATAAAATTCAGTATTTTGGTTTAAGACAAATAGTAAAATATAAAGATTTCGAAATCATTATCCTTAAGCTCAAATATTGAAAATCAGAGATATGTACATATATCAAAATTGTTTCAAAATATAGCTTAACTTCTACTAAAATATGTTAGGATCGGTATAGACTAACATATATATATTTCTAACATCTATACAACCAAACAATTGTTTTAAAACTATATAACTTTTCATATCCAAGTCTATATAAACTATATGTATATCCTTTTAAATATCCAACAGGGTATAACTTTATATTACTAACATAGTTTATATAACTTAAGTAACTTCCACAACTTATTATGCTTTATAAACTTAAAATTTTCATATGGAAACAACTCGTGCAGATTAATATAAACAAATAGATATACAGTACACTCACATAATATATATATCCAAACTATTAGTAGAAACTATATATATATACTATACGTATAACTAAGTATGTTGCTATTTACCATTTCTATACTTGAAACTATTTACAGCAAAATATAAAACGTAAATAATAAATAAGCATTGAAAACTGATAATATATAGCATATTCACGCTTAAACACCTAATATGTGACATAAATGAACATTTTAAACTCATATACAGGTACTTACATAGCATAGAACATATTATACTATAAATAACACGCATACTAATATATAACCACGTACATAAAAAAAATAAAAATGAAAACATCAAATATAATATGTAGATTAATATATATTCACCTAGATCAATGCACAGAGGAAGAGAAAGGTAGACTCGGCCGAGAGAGGTGCTGCTACAAGCGGTCAGACTGAAGTAGGCTACGGCCAGGTTGGCGGCGGAGGTTGACGTTTGGAAGAGAGAGAGCGGTAGGCAAGGAGGAGGGACCGGGTTGCGAGTTGTTGTTGAGATGGTGGATGTGGTCAGGCGTGGGAGGTGGCTCGCGTGAAACTGGATAAGAGCGAAGGGGAAGGGAGTTCGATAGGCTAACACTGGTGCCGGGTTAGGCGGTGATGGCTGACGAGGAGATGGTGGAGGAGTGACAGGAGGATGGGCGAAGTGGGGCTCGAGGGTGGTTGTAGACGTGGCAGGTTGGGTGGAGGCCGAAAGGGATGTGCGCTGGCTAAGGGGCTTTGGCAGATGGTTGATGGGCGCAGCAGCTCCTGATGTGGAGGGGAGGAATGTCGGATGTGGGTTGCTCGGCGGAGGCAGGCGTTGTTCATTGGTAAATGGGGAAACGGTTGCTGTGGTGGGGCAGAGCATGTGCTCGGATAAGGATGTATAAATTGAGGAGGAGGCAAACCTGATGGGTGACTTTGCAAATAGGTAGATCTGGTTGAAGAGAAGAACAAGTGAGGAGATGTAAAGGCTTGCAAAAGAAATAGACAGTAGAGGAAATGGATAGCCAAGCACGTTTTCTTTTATACGTATACTTCAAACTGAACATAAGGGAGTGAATGAACATGCAAAGTGGAAACGCTAATTGCTGGTGGCTATTCGTTATCTCATGGAGCAACGAAAAATCAAAGGTCCAAAAAAAAGAACAGATACGACTGATCGATTCACTGATTCCATCGTGTCCTGGATTTCGAAACGTACGGATGACCATACCGTAGAGATCAGATCGACGAGACGATCAAAATGGTATACAGATACCAGTGGCACGATCGTCTGATTAAAAGTCGGTATCAGAACGAAATGCTGCTAAAATGTCGAAAATAAGATCGACGGAGCAATAGATGTTCAAATTTGACGAAACGAAAGATGACGTCTCACTCAGAAGATGATTTACAAATTTTCTATGTAAAAATATTCGGGTTTGGAAAACATTTTACTATCATCAATTTTAACTGATATAAATTGGAATAAAATTTCACTAGAAAATAAACTTCCAAATTATCTGATGAAAATTTACCAGTTGCTATGTTAAAACAGACGCATTTCGAATATCAAATTTAAATTTCAAAATTTTATTGTTTAAAATTTCACAAAATTCCATTAATTAAATAAATAAAACCACTAAAATTTTATGGGTCGTCACACTCTCCCCCACTCAAAACTTTTCGTCCCCGAAAAGGAAGGATGTAGGAGAATGAAACTACCAGAAAGAAAGAATAGATTTGAAATTCAAAATAACAATGAATTTGAAACCATATAAATTTCAAATTAAACTAGTTAATATCCAATATTTTGGTTTAATCCGTTTGAGTTCACTTAAGTTAAATCAATCTATCTATTTCTAAATTCATTATCCTTTTTATCTAGTCATCCTAAATTAACAATTTCTAAATCATAAATGTATATAATCGTTTAATATACTCATTTTTTTCAACCAGTTTAATTCTTTTATTCCAAATTATTATTAAATTTGTTCCACTTAATATATCTTATCACACATATTTAAACCATATAAATTAATTTAAACCATAAAAATTTCGATTTAAATTAATTTATATTCAAAATTGATTTTAAATTCAAGGTATTTCCATAGGTTAATCTAATTTCAATTTTTATTAATTCTTTCAAAACAGATTTATTTGTCTCATCTAATATTCAATTAACTTATTATTCTATTTCTCTCTATTAACATCTTTATAATAAAATTTAAGTGTATAACATTTACTATAACATTCAAATCTTTCCTTATAAAGTCATTTTATATTGTATATTATCCAATTACATTTTTAACTTCTGAAAATTTTAGGTAAGTTATGTTGAGATGTAATTAAGTATTATACAAATAAAATTTTACAATTCAGTTATTCCCAGTTAAATATTTATCTAAGGATTTTGACTTCAGTTTATAAGTGAAATCATCTTTAACCTAAAATTTAAGAAATTGAATCTCCGATTTACTTCAAACAATTTAGAGATGTATATAATATATTTATCAAATTAAATTAAATTTTAAAATAAGATACCTATATATATATAAATCAAATTATACTGGAGAAATTCAAATCAAAATATATTTTTTTTCAAAACAAAACCATAGCAAAGCTACAGAATAGTATCTCCACTTCGAAACTCGAAAATGAATGTCGATGATGCGGCCGTCATCACCGAAATTATTTTCCAGCGACAAAGAGAAGAGCACTGATTTAAACAGTTAAAATTCTTTGAAAACCATTTTATTCGAAAATACTTTAAATAATATGCATTTTAAGACTTTAAAACAAAGTTTGAAATCACCAGAAATTTAATTCTTAAATTCTCAATTTAAATTCATTTCAATTCCAAATAAATTTATAAACAATAGTCATTTTGCAATAGTCAATGACTTACAAAACAATAAAATGATAATCAAATATTATCATTTTCAACAACCAAATTATTTAACTTTTAATTCCAGAAATTTTTTCTTATATACTTATAATATAATCATATAAATTTATTTCATTTATCAAATTTGAAAATTATATTGTGTCAGTTTGCTCTGTTCAAGTGTTTTGGAAATCCTATCGATAGCGTTGATCAGACGAATCGATCGAAAATCCAAACCAACATCAACAACTCAAACAACACACTATAAACATAAACTATTTTATATTAATTACAAATACACTCCCTCACACGATGATTCCAGAATTGGATTCCAACACAAGGATAGAGATCCAAATATAGAGGGACTCTAATCAAAGAGAATTCTAATCTAAAATATATAGGCTCGAAACGAAGGTTAGATGATTGCATTTCAAACAGGAAGATGGATAAAGTTGTATAAATCGCGGGCAACCTTAACCGGGTCAACCGTGACTTCAAGAATATAATCGATGTAGAATTCTGAAGCAAATCGACATTCGATTACCAGAGGTAGAATTCGGGTATAGCATAAGATAGCAGCATCGTAAACCGAGGATACAGAAATCTCCGGTGAATAAATATCGATTGTAAAGGAGTTTCACCCCAGTACAAATTATTCGAAGATTGGTGAGACCGCTGATTTATTATAAAGATCCTTCGAAGTGGAGTTATGGGATACTCCAGAATTAAGAAGACACGAATAGGGGAGATAAGAATGAACTTTGGAACCGAAGGGAACGTTCCAGAATTCAAAGAAACCGAGTCAAAGAAGAAGGAATTCAAGCCCGAACGAAAGTGATTCTGTAATTGAATTTTACTCTATATGCTGCGTTTGCCTAAAACCAAAGCTCTGATACCACATGTAACAACCCAGTGTTTTGGACCATTCAAATCGACAATAAATCCACACATGTCGGACTTGAATAATTCAAAACAATGGATTGTAAATAAAATTTGGCAAACTCAGCATATACAGTAAATAAAATAATTACAGATCACAGACACAGAGTAATATAACAATAATGTAGCGGAAACAAAGGATAGTAGTTCATGAAGCTACTATATATATAACAGAGTTAAACAAGATACAACAGAAGTCTCGAATACAATAGATGTCTCAATACAATAATCAAATACAAGCTCTGAATACTTCACTGGAATCAACTGAATAACTGAAAGCAGGATCGATAGATAGCTGGATCTCCAAGCGAAGCTCCAACTCCAAAGGTGAGTCTCAAATGCTGTATCACTCAGTCTGACCCGAGCGTAAAGCAAAACACAAAACACTCGAGTCATGATTAACTTTCTTATATTCAATAAATCCAACTCAAGTGAAATATCAACTGAAATACAAGTAACTTAAAGGATGTTTGGGATAACCATCCTCTAAGGGTCCGTTAAACTATTTACTATGTAGTAATATTCGCTATTATAATAGTGTCTAAATAAGTAAAGTATAATCATATAGAAAATAGCGTTAAGGGGATGGAAAACCTTAACGCGGTCGGATCTTAAAATCATAATCGTAGTAAAGCTCGATATGGTAGGTGACACGGCACAACTAGGCAATGCCAGGGTAGATATACCAATTACGCACATGGACTGATGGATACGCATAGCAGCCACTACCATTCCACCTCGAACAACACTCCCAAATCGGAGGATGGCCATCTAGTCAAATCACAAGTAAGAGTATAATATCGAAGAAATGCGTCCGAGAAGAGGTGCTACCTCACTGGTCCAAGATCGCTCCTGTTTCAGCCACCTTATGCCAACTCACGGGAGTTGGGTCCACGTAACATACCTTAAGAACGCCGCCACCATCCTACTTCATTCTGGAATCTCCACCGCGTACACGGTTGTCAAAGTGGTTTTCGGTATCGACAGAGAGTATGTCCATATCTGATCCCGGTCTCTTTGCCAACCAATCGTTATTATAACACCGTGGTCATTTCAAAATAGTTTATACTTCAAAACCAAAATGTCATTATCATTTCAAAACCCAATTTAATACGATATCATTTCACTTCAAATATATCCATTTTCAAAATCATATTACTTTCCAAAGTTATAATGCTTTCGAAATCATAGTCTGGAAATCACAGTATTTTGGAAATCATAACACTTTCCTTTTTAAACAGTTTAGATATTAAAATTTCGTTATAAAATAAATTAGTTTCCTCAAATTTCACAAATTGATTCAATTTAACTCGAATTCCAAAAATTTAATTTAATCAAATCTCAAATCATCTGTTTGAACTCGATTTAGCTTCTAAATAAACCATTTCAATTTATCGATTTCAAATACATATCTGAACCATAAAATAAGCCATTTCAATTTTAATATATTTCAAAGCTTTAAATATTCAACATTTCAAACTAAATTCGATAAATTTATATACATATCAGATTCACTTTACAATTATTTAGTTTTGAAATATTAACTTAATCATTTCCACAACATTTAAATACAATTTCAATTTACAAATTTAAATAAACGAAATATCCCATTTAAATATATATATAAGTTTGAAATATCCATTTAAGTCACCTTTTCAAATTTCAAGTTGTAAAACACTTCTTTAAATTTCAAATTCAATATATTTCAAATCAAACTTATTTAAGTATAATTCTTAAATAAATATAATTTCAATCAATTTCAAATCATTATAAATTCTATATTTGAAGGTATAGATATTAAATAAATACTTAAACATATTATTTATCAACTTTATTAAATCAACTTTAAATGAATCTTTAAAATCAATATTTATCAAAACCATATATTTCTTTTCAAAACCAAAGAAATTATTTTCAAAACATTTATATGTAGACCAACGGTGCCTGCATATAATTTTCTATCATATGGTCAAGTGATACTGATATTTATCATTTCAATCCGCAATTTAAATTATATATACGGGTATATATCTTTTCAACCCGCAATCCCAAATTCAATTCAATGAAAATCGCTTGGGTTTATCATTTCAACCCATAACGATTTTCTCCTATTCTACAGATCGTTCGGGTATGTATCATTTCAACCCATAGTGATTCTATACTAATAGGGAACTTGCAGAGTGATTACATATATGATAATAAAATAACAACAGCAACAGGCATATATCAACAATATAAATAACAGATAATGGTGTCAGATGTCATAGGTGAACAGATACAGTCAATAGCATTTATAAAAAATGTGAATAACTAGCAGCAGTATATTTCAATTGATGTTTCAATTGAAATCAAATTTAATAAATATAAGAACGTTAATCAGAGTGATTGCTCACCTTTCGAGGTTAGAGAAGTTTAAAACACAACCAGCTACGAATTGGATCACGATCTAGAAAATCGAACAATCCAAACAACAGTCTCAAAGTGAAGTAAGCTGAAAGCGGATTTTAACGGACATAGCTGATAGATAGGAATTTGACGAAATCAATCAGGACCATCTTAGTATAACTGAGCAAAATATATATATAAAGATTTTTTACTTTAAAACAAATTATTAACCTATATTTAAAATAATATACATATAATTTTTTTCCAAATCAGTAATTTAAATCCTAACACCCATAAACAAAAATCTGTATATATATATATATATTTTTAGAATCCAAACTCATGTGCTCTAATATAACTAGTATATATCTATATATGGACAACAGAACTTACATAGTTATAGACCGAACCAAGAACCAAACTTAAACAATTGTATATATTTTTAAACTTATCAGTCAAAACCTATATATGAATATTAGGCAAATATATTTGCAAGATATTTATATGTATATACCAAATTAAATGCGCACATATAATATACTATATATATATATATAAATAAACTGTACGAACAGAACCCATAAGACTAAGTACAACTCAATATGTATAAAACTTTACAAGCAACCTAGATCTATCAATGCTGTTTACATGCGTACCATATATAATATACATAAAATTCAGTATTTTGGTTTAAGACAAATAGTAAAATATAAAGATTTCGAAATCATTATCCTTAAGCTCAAATATTGAAAATCAGGGATATGTACATATATCAAAATTGTTTCAAAATATAGCTTAACTTCTACTAAAATATGTTAGGATCGGTATAGACTAACATATATATATTTCTAACATCTATACAACCAAACAATTGTTTTAAAACTATATAACTTTTCATATCCAAGTCTATATAAACTATATGTATATCCTTTTAAATATCCAACAGAGTATAACTTTATATTACTAACATAGTTTATATAACTTAAGTAACTTCCACAACTTATTATGCTTTATAAACTTAAAATTTTCATATGGAAACAACTCGTGCAGATTAATATAAACAAATACATATACAGTACACTCACATAATATATATATCCAAACTATTAGTAGAAACTATATATATATACTATACGTATAACTAAGTATGTTGCTATTTACCATTTCTATACTTGAAACTATTTACAGCAAAATATAAAACGTAAATAATAAATAAGCATTGAAAACTGATAATATATAGCATATTCACGCTTAAACACCTAATATGTGACATAAATAACATTTTAAACTCATATACAGGTACTTACATAGCATAGAACATATTATACTATAAATAACACGCATACTAATATATAACCACGTACATAAAAAAAATAAAAATGAAAACATCAAATATAATATGTAGATTAATATATATTCACCTAGATCAATGCACAGAGGAAGAGAAAGGTAGACTCGGCCAAAAGAGGTGCTGCTACAAGCGGTCAAAGTGAAGCAGGCTACGGCCAGGTTGGCGGTGGAGGTTGACGTTTGGAAGAGAGAGAGCGGTAGTGTGACGACCGCCCATGACCCCTGCACCGAACCTAGAGAAAGTGCGTTGTAAAGTGTGCCAGGCGACCATGGACGATTGCCAAGGTAAATTAAAAACAGTAGAATCTATCGTATTACTCACAGCGCATGGACAAAATACAATAGAACATATATATAGTGAAGCTTCACAGAATAGAATCTCATCAATAAAACTTCATAATAGTTGAATACAAACATCTGAATAGTCAATACATCAAGCCTCACTACATAACACTCAGAGAATATACAAACAGCGGAACATCCAGTACATATAGCAAGAAGATAATATGCAACCCTCCAGCTCGTCTTCGATATCAGCATCGTGGAAAGCAAGAACAGCACCTGTCACCTGCTACCTAGTCTGCCCGTCCCAAAATGGACGAACATCCCAAGGCAATAAGAGTTAAAACATAAAGCCTTGAGTCAGACACAGTCTTAGTGAGCGATAAATTAACTAACAACATACCAAAAGAGCATAAAGGAAAATGAATAGGAATACAACCCTCCCACTCCACCTCTTTCTACAGTGATAGCCCCCAGACACACACTAAGCAGAAGCAAACATAGCAGAGCATACAATTTAAAGTAAAGTAATAATTACTCGAGTCAAGGGCGATGCTTTCCAAGTACAAACCCCCAAGGCCTAAACCAAGATCAGATAAGCACCCAGAAAATACCGCTCTTGAGACCGAATGATGATACAACCAAACATCCATGACTCTGGCTATCACTGTTATCATTGCTTCGATATCATCGTTAATTGAATGACCGACTCATTCTTTCATCCGTCCGTCAAGGGCTAATGGAAACCCCGGTTCTAGACATAACTCCGCATGTCATCGTGACCCGTGCCTAGGACTATCGAATCTGCCCAGAGTACTTGACTACCAATCAGTAGCCTTCAGGGACTATCGAATCTGCCCAACGTACTCTTGCTTTGAGCATGCTAGAACCTTCAACAACGATGAGATCTCAGCCTTCTAGTCATCCTCCTCGACGACTATTTCCATACTAGCTCAAGTGCATCTCGAGCAAACCATTATCCTCAACTCGAACCATATCACCGAGTTATCAATCTGCTTGGAATGATCCCGTCTGGATTAGACCAAGACTATCTCATATCATACTTCGCCTCATCATCGTCATAGCAAAGCTTCATCTCAACATCATCATCAAATATATCCATATGAGCTTCCACATCCACCACATATGCCACAAGCAGCTTTCCCAATTCAAGAGCCTTTCCCTTAGCTTTTGAATCATCTTCGACCATCTTGTCTAAATTAAATCATCAATCATCTAATTCATAGCAATTAATCAAGTCAAACATTAATCCAAGTAATCAAGCATTCAAATATGATCTAAATAGACAATTATAACAATAATGGCAATTTCGTAATTAAAGAGTCAAAAGTCTAACAAGCATGAAAACATGAGCAATATCTCTATAACCTTGATGAATGAACTTGCATAGGTTAACATGTAGTAAAATAGATGCCAAATCATTATGAACAATGAATCTATATGGATCTATACTTAGGATTAAGAAAACGCATGGAAATCTCTATTTTTAACACCAAATCAAACCAACGATCCGATATACTCCTTTGGATCCGTGTGAGAGATAATCACCACTCACCAAATCACCTAAACACCTCAAAAGAAACCCACTTCAGATCTGGACAGCGAAGGATCTAACTCGATCTATCACAAATCCGCTTCAAACGATGAAATCTCTCTACGATGGATGTAGATAAGCTCTAGAATCTTCAATTTGATCTTCGATTTGGATGGAAGGAATCACTAGATTAGAGTGGAGAAAAGAAGTGAAGAAGTGTAGAAGTCGAGCTCTCAAAATGGCAGCACTTCGTCGCTTCGAAATCCGGATCCCAAAAAGTGATAAAATGGACGAGTATTTATAAGCTGAAAACCCCCTTAGGTCGTCCACTTTTAGGTCGTCCACGACCTATAGAGCCCTGCGACCTACGACCTATCAAAACTCCACATCCTACGACCTAACGACCAAAGCCTCTACGACCTAAGAAAAATGCGCGACTTAACTATGCGCGACTTACGACCTAACACATGCGCGCCTTAACGACCCAGCGACTTAACAACATGTGCGCTTCCACGACCTAAAAACACTACGACCTACACTGCGCGCGACCTAACAACTCACGCGACTTAGCAAAGTTACGACCTAACCAAGATGCGACCTAGCGACCTAACAAAGTCGCGACCTAACTATACTCAATAACTATGTGACTTAACTAGGTTACGACTCAACTCCTAAGTCGTCTACGACTTAACTTCCTTAGGTCGCTCACTGATACCACCAGCTTCCTTAGGTCGTTGCCGACCTAACTTCCTTAAGTCGCTAACCTGCTTATCTCCTAGGTCGCTACAAACCCTTAAGTCGCTAACTCCTATAGGTCGCTCCTATCTCTTAGGTCGTCTACGACCCAAACCTTAACGACTTATCCCATTAGCCTTAAGTCGCTCGAACGACCTAAACTATAACACGACCTATCTCCTATACAACCTAAGTCCCCAGGTTGCACCACTCTCTTAAGTCACTCACGACCTAACTTCTACGCGACCTAGGCTTTGAACGACTTAAACCCTAGACGACTTAACCATCATACGACCTAACTGCTTAGGTCGTTCCACTTCTTAGGTCGCCAACTTCCTATAGGTCGCTCCACTTCCTTAGGTCGTCTATTACGACCTAACCACTATACGACCTAAGACTTAGACCCAGAACGACTTATCAACAATGCGACAAAATGTCAACTGTTTTGCGATGCTTTGATCCGAAAAATACGGGTCATTACATTCTCTCCCCCTTAGGAATTACGCCCCCGAAATTCCAAATAAACAGAGCAATCAAAGACTATTCTGCATGCCTACCATCCATAGTAATCAACAAACCATGCATCCAATTCTAGCTTAGCATGTAGAATTCTAAAACTAGAACAAGTTACAATTTCGTTAGATGACACGACACCTTAGGGCCATACCTTGAAGAGTTCGGGATGAGCTGCTTTCATCCTCTCTTCCACCTCCCATGTACAGTCGTTATCATCATCACTCCATTGTATCTTGAGCAACTTAACTATCTTCCTCCTAAGTTGTTTCGTGTCGGTTTCCATAACACGAAGCGGCTTACGAGGTCTTCTATCAACTGGGTCAACTTCGAAATCTTCATAGCTATCAGTAGAAACCACTGTATTCGAGTCGTGCACATACTTCCGTAGATACGATACATGAAAAACATTGTGCACACTCGACATCTTCTCTGGTAATTCCAATCTATAGGCGAGCTTTCCAATTCGCTCGATGATCGGGAATGGTCCAACAAATCTCGGAGTCAATTTCCCTTTCTTCCCGAATCGAATAACATTCTTCAGAGGAGAAATCTTCACAAAAACCATATCACCTACGTCGAATTCCAAATCCTTGCGACGCTTATCGACATAACTTTTCTGACGGTCTTGGGCTGCCTTCATTCATTGCCGAATAATCTCTATGCAATCCGAAGTCTGTCGAATCATCTCTGGCCCAAGCATCAGTTTTTCTCCTGTCTCTAACCAACATGTCGGAGAGTTACACGGTCTTCCATACAATGCCTCATACGGTGCCATACCAATACTTGACTGGTAACTGTTGTTATATGAAAATTCCACCAAATGAAGGTGATCTTCCCATGATCCTCCGAAATCCAAAACACAAGCTCTGAGTAGATCTTCCAAAACTCGGTTGACTCTCTCGGTCTGACCATCTGTTTGAGGGTGATAAGCTGTACTCAAACACAACTCGGTTCCCAAAACTTCCTGGAAACTCTTCCAAAATCCACTAATGAACAATGGGTCTCGATCGCTCACTATACTCTTCGGAATACCATGGAATCGAACTATCCACTTAACATACAACTCAGCCAACTTTGATGTAGTCCTAGTCGATCGAACAGGAATGAATCTTGCACTCTTAGTCAGACGATCTACGATGACCCAAATCCCTTCATTTCCCGTCCTTGTTCTAGGTAGCCCATCAATAAAATCCATCGATATTTGTTCCCACTTCCATGTAAGAACTTCTAATGGCTGAAGTAATCCACTGGGCTTCTTCTGCTCGGCTTTTACCAACTGGCAGTTCATGCATTTGGAAATAAAACTTCCAACATCCTTCTTCATACCTTCCCAGTGATAGATTCTCTTCATATCCCGATACATCTTATTTCCACCTGGATGAATTGTCAACTTCGAGTGATGACTTTCCTTTAGAACCTCATTTCTCAATTCATCTATATCGGGAACAACTAGTCGTCCTTGCTTCCGAAGCCAACCTTCTCTATCGACCTCGAATCCTTTATCCTTTTCTGGATCCACTCCAGAGTCCAAATCACGGATAATCTTGACAATCTTATCATCTCGCTTTTGACTCTCGCCAATTCTTTCCACAAGAGTCGGTCTTATCGATAAGTTTGCCAACATCTTAGGTTCCAATTCACATCTGGGCCTGAAGTCAAATCCAGCTAGATACTCGAGATTCTTCCATTCTGAAAACATGGCTCCCAATCCTGCATGTCTTCGACTTAACGCATCTGCCACTGCGTTACCTTTTCCCGGAGTATAGGCTATACCAAAATCATATGATGCCAAAAACTCTAGCCATCGTTGCTGTCGAAGATTCAAATCCTTTTGGGAGAAAAGATACTTCAATGACTTATGATCTGTAAACAACTCGAATCGAACTCCCAATAGATAATGTCTCCACATCTTCAGAGCAAATACAATCGCCGCTAACTCCAAATCATGAGTCGGGTAATTCCTTTCATGCGGCTTCAGTTGTCGACTTGCATACGCAACAACTTTATCCTTCTGCATCAGCACTGCTCCAAGTCCAGTACCACATGCGTCGGTGTAAACCACCATCTCATCATTCCCACTTGGAATAGTCAAAACAGGAGCACTTGTCAATCTTTCTTTCAGGATTCTGAAAGCTTGCTCACACTTATCTTCCCATCTGAACACTTGGTTCTTCTTCGTCAATCCTGTTAACGGTGCAGCTACCTTGGAGAAGTCTTTGATAAACCGTCGATAATATCCTGCTAATCCAAGATAACTTCTCACATCAGATGCATTCTTAGGTCTAACCCAATCCTGGATTGCTGCCACCTTGGCGGGGTCAACCGCTATTCCATTTCCAGAGATCACATGGCCTAAGAACCTCACTTCACTCTTCCAGAAGTGACACTTCGAAAACTTTGCCTTCAGCTGATGTTTCCGCAAGATTTCCAAAGCAATACGCAAGTGCGTCTTGTGCTCTTCCTCAGTTCTGGAATAAATCAGAATATCATCCACGAACACTAGCACGAACTTACTCAACTGATCTCTGAACACTCTATTCATAAGATCCACAAAATATGCTGGTGCATTAGTCAATCCAAACGGCATTACCAGCCACTCAAAGAAACCGGATGGTGTCTTAAAAGCGGTCTTCGGCACACTATCCTTAGCCACTCTCAACTGGTGAAATCCCGTTGCCAAATCCATCTGAGAAAACACCTTCGCTTCGTGAAGCTGATCAAACAAGTCATATATTCTCGGCAACGGATACTTGTTCTTCTTAGTCACCTTATTCAGCTCACGATAATCCACACACAACCTTAACGATCCATCCGCTTTGGTTGCGAACACGACTGGTGCACCCCATTCGGACACACTACGCCGAATGAATCCTTTCTGCAAAAGATCATCAACCTGCACCTTCAACTCCTGCTGTTCCCTAGGCGCCATCCGCCTAAGAGGCATCACAACAGGTCTGGCTCCTTCTACTAGATCTATATGAAACTCGATCTCTCTATGCGGCGGTAACCCTTTGACCTCGTCAAAGACATCCTCAAATCCATTCGCGATTGGCAACGATGACAGTCCATCCCGTGGAACATCTAGCGAATACATGAAGCTCATGAAGATGCCTTCTTCATGCTTACATCATATCACAATCTTTCGCCCCTCCACATTCTCGACTGTCACCTCCAACCTCTCACAATCAACCTTTGCCGCATACTTCCTAAGCCAGTCCATACCCAAAATAATTCCGAACCCGCAAAGTTCAGAAAAAAACAATCACAAACAAAAGAGCAATCATGACTCGATACAATCAGACCATGGCATAACATACACAAACAAGACGAACCCCCGACTGGATTAGTCACAACCAATGGCCTATCAACAATATCCGGTTCCAAACCTAACCGGCCTACAAGTACATTACAAACAAACGAATGCGACGCCCCAGTATCAAATAACACTCTAACTAGAACACCACATATGGAAAGAGTACCTTGAACCACCACACTCTTTCCTTTCTCTTCAACGGTAGGAGCTTTCGAAGACGATGGAACAGCTCCCAAAGCATAAGCTTGCACAATCTGCTTGTCCCTTCGCGGCTCTGGACAATTCTTCTTAAAATGCCCCAGCTTATCGCAGTTGTGGCACTTAATTAGCACCTTCGGATTCTTGCAATCTCTAGAGAAATGGCCCTTCTGTTGACAATTGTAGCAGGTCACTTCGCCCTTCGGCTTCTTCTAGCCATCTCTACCCTTTTGCTGCTGCTGCTTCCTCTTCTTGTTTCCACTCTACTATGGTTTAGACTCTCCCCTAGTCACAACAACAACAGATCCCTCTTTAGGAAACAGACTCTCATGCCTGAGAGCCTTCTCCACAAGCTTCTCAAATGAATCATCCAAATGATCCACCAACTGTCTCCCAAGATAACTGTCCAAGCCTATCACAAACTTATCGTTCTTCTGATATGAAGATTCAATATACGACCGGGCATACTTGGACAAGGCTTCGAACTCAGAAACATACTCAAGAACTGGTCTTCCGTTTTGCTTGAGCTCCACAAACTTCTTGAACAGAATAGACTTCTGAGCTGTAGAAATGAACTTAGCTTCAAATCTGGTTTGGAATTGCTCCCAAGTAATCTCTTCCTCCGGAGTATCGATGGTAATAGAGTTCCACCAATCAGAGGCTCTCCCTTGAAGCTGTCTTGATGCTAACTTCTTCTTAGTTGCATCTCCAATTCCCAAGTCACCAAAGATCCTTCTACAAGCATCTATCCACCTCTGGACTTCAATGGTTGGTTCTGTCCCCAAGAAAACCTTTCCTCCAAGAGCAGTATAGTCCTTACACAACTTAGCAAAATCCACCGGCTTTGGAGTTTGAACTTGAACTCCAACATCAACTGCTGTCCCCGGAACTGGTATCCTTCTCATGATCGAAGTCATCATAGCTTCGAACATAGCTGCATAATCAGCAGTCCCCTCAGCAGCACGGCCTTCCCTAGCAGCTGGTCTCCCTCTTCGACTCATCCTTAATATCTATAAAAAGGAATGGTCAGCACATCATGAGAAACAACTGCATAAAGGACTCAAACTCTACTAAGCTACTATATTATATATGGTAATCATCCATCAAAATACAATTACGTCTCTCATACGTAGTTACGTCAGCGAGCGTTGGGTAAAATCGATTAACCAAAGCTCTAATACCAAATGTGACGACCGCCCATGACCCCTGCACCGAACCTAGAGAAAGTGCGCTGTAAAGTATGCCAGGCGACCATGGACGATTGCCAAGGTAAATTAAAAACAGTAGAATCTATCGTATTACTCACAGCGCATGGACAAAATACAATAGAACATATATATAGTGAAGCTTCACAGAATAGAATCTCATCAATAAAACTTCATAATAGTTGAATACAAACATCTGAATAGTCAATACATCAAGCCTCACTACATAACACTCAGAGAATATACAAACAGCGGAACATCCAGTACATATAGCAAGAAGATAATATGCAACCCTCCAGCTCGTCTTCGATATCAGCATCGTGGAAAGCAAGAACAACACCTATCACCTGCTACCTAGTCTGCCCTTCCCAAAATGGACGAACAGCCCAAGGCAATAAGAGTTAAAACATAAAGCCTTGAGTCAGACACAGTCTTAGTGAGTGGTAAATTAACTAACAACATACCAAAAGAGCATAAAGGAAAAGGAATAGGAATACAACCTTCCCACTCCACCTCTTTCTACAGTGATAGCCCCCGGACACACACTAAGCAGAAGCAAACATAGCAGAGCATACAATTTAAAGTAAAGCAATAATCACTCGAGTCAAGGGCAATGCTTTCCAAGTACAAACCCCCAAGGCCTAAACCAAGATCAGATAAGCACCCAGAAAATACCGCTCTTGAGACCGAATGACGATACAACCAAACATCCATGACTATGGCTATCACTGTTATCATTGCTTCGATATCATCGTTAATTGAATGACCGGCTCATTCTTTCATCCGTCCATCAAGGGCTAATGGAAACCCCGGTTCTAGACATAACTCTGCACGTCATCGTGACCCGTGCCTAGGACTATCGAATCTGCCCAGAGTACTTGACTACCAATCAGTAGCCTTCAGGGACTATCGAATCTGCCCAACATACTCTTGCTTTGAGCATGCTAGAACCTTCAACAACGATGAGATCTCAGCCTTCTAGTCATCCTCCTCGACGACTATTTCCATACTAGCTCAAGTGCATCTCGAGCAAACCATTATCCTCAACTCGAACCATATCACCGAGTTATCAATCTGCTTGGAATGATCCCATCCGGATTAGACCAAGACTATCTCATATCATACTTCGCCTCATCATCGTCATAGCAAAGCTTCATCTCAACATCATCATCAAATCTATCCATATGAGCTTCCACATCCGCCACATATGCCACAAGCAGCTTTCCCAATTCAAGAGCCTTTCCCTTAGCTTTTGAATCATCTTCGACCATCTTGTCTAAATCAAATCATCAATCATCTAATTCATAGCAATCAATCAAGTCAAACATTAATCCAAGTAATCAAGCATTCAAATATGATCTAAATAGACAATTATAACAATAATGGCAATTTCATAATTAAAGAGTCAAAAGTCTAACAAGCATGAAAACATGAGCAATATCTCTATAACCTTGATGAATGAACTTGCATAGGTTAACATGTAGTAAAATAGATGCCAAATCATTATGAACAATGAATCTATATAGATCTATACTTAGGATTAAGAAAATGCATGGAAATCACTATTTTTAACACCAAATCAAACCAACGATCTGATATACTCCTTTGGATCCGTGTGAGAGATAATCACCACTCACCAAATCACCTAAACACCTCAAAAGAAACCCACTTCAGATCTGGACAGCGAAGGATCTAACTCGATCTATCACAAATCCGCTTCAAACGATGAAATCTCTCTACGATGGATGTAGATAAGCTCTAGAATCTTCAATTTGATCTTCGATTTGGATGGAAGGAATCACTAGATTAGAGTGGAGAAAAGAAGTGAAGAAGTGTAGAAGTCGAGCTCTCAAAATGGCAGCACTTCGTCGCTTCGAAATCCGGATCCCAAAAAGTGATAAAATGGATGAGTATTTATAAGCTGAAAACCCCCTTAGGTCATCCACTTTTAGGTCGTCCACGACCTATAGAGCCCTGCGACCTACGACCTATCAAAACTCCACATCCTACGACCTAACGACCAAAGCCTCTACAACCTAAGAAAAATGCGCGACTTAACTATGCGTGACTTACGACCTAACACATGTGCGCCTTAACGACCCAGCGACTTAACAACATGTGCGCTTCCACGACCTAAAAACACTACGACCTACACTGCGCGCGACCTAACAACTCACGCGACTTAGCAAAGTTACGACCTAACCAAGATGCGACCTAGCGACCTAACAAAGTCACGACCTAACTATACTCAATAACTATGCGACTTAACTAGGTTATGACTCAACTCCTAAGTCGTCTACGACTTAACTTCCTTAGGTCACTCACTGCTACCACCATCTTCCTTAGGTCGTTGCCGACCTAACTTCCTTAAGTCGCTAACCTGCTTATCTCCTAGGTCGCTACAAACCCTTAAGTCGCTAACTCCTATAGGTCGCTCCTATCTCTTAGGTCGTCTACGACCCAAACCTTAACGACTTATCCCATTAGCCTTAAGTCGCTCGAACGACCTAAACTATAACACGACCTATCTCCTATACAACCTAAGTCCCCAGGTTGCACCACTCTCTTAAGTCGCTCACGACCTAACTTCTACGCGACCTAGGCTTTGAACGACTTAAACCCTAGACGACTTAACCATCATACGACCTAACTGCTTAGGTCATTCCACTTCTTAGGTCGCCAACTTCCTATAGGTCGCTCCACTTCCTTAGGTCGTCTATTACGACCTAACCACTATACGACCTAAGACTTAGACCCAGAACGACTTATCAACAATGCGACAAAATGTCAACTGTTTTGCGATGCTTCGATCCGAAAAATACGGGTTGTTACAGGTAGGCAAGGAGGAGGGACCGGGTTGCGAGTTGTTGTTGAGATGGTGGATGTGGTCAGGCGTGGGAGGTGGCTCGCGTGAAACTGGATAAGAGCGAAGGGGAAGGGAGTTCGATAGGCTAACACTGGTGCCGGGTTAGGCGGTGATGGCTGACGAGGAGATGGCGGAGGAGTGACAGGAGGATGGGCGAAGTGGGGCTCGAGGGTGGTTGTAGACGTGGCAGGTTGGGTGGAGGCCGAAAGGGATGTGCGCTGGCTAAGGGGCTTTGGCAGATGGTTGATGGGCGCAGCAGCTCCTGATGTGGAGGGGAGGAATGTCGGATGTGGGTTGCTCGGCGGAGGCAGGCGTTGTTCATTGGTAAGTGGGGAAATGGTTGCTGTGGTGGGGCAGAGCATGTGCTCGGATGAGGATGTATAAATTGAGGAGGAGGCAAACCTGATGGGTGACTTTGCAAATAGGTAGATCTGGTTGAAGAGAAGAACAAGTGAGGAGATGTAAAGGCTTGCAAAAGAAATAGACAGTAGAGGAAATGGACAGCCAAGCACGTTTTCTTTTATACGTATACTTCGAACTGAACATAAGGGAGTGAATGAACATGCAAAGTGGAAACGCTAATTGCTGGTGGCTATTCGTTATCTCATGGAGCAACGAAAAATCAAAGGTCCAAAAAAAAAGAACAGATACGACCGATCGATTCACTGATTCCATCGTGTCCTGGATTTCGAAACGTACGGATGACCATACCGCAGAGATCAGATCGACGAGACGATCAAAATGGTATACAGATACCAGTGGCACGATCGTCTGATTAAAAGTCGGTATCAGAACGAAATGCTGCTAAAATGTCGAAAATAAGATTGACGGAGCAATAGATGTCCAAATTTGACGAAACGAAAGATAACGTCTCACTCAGAAGATGATTTACAAATTTTCTATGTAAAAATATTCAGGTTTGGAAAACATTTTACTATCATCAATTTTAACTGATATAAATTGGAATAAAATTTCACTAGAAAATAAACTTCCAAATTATCTGATGAAAATTTACCAGTTGCTATGTTAAAACAGACGCATTTTAAATATCAAATTTAAATTTCAAAATTTTATTGTTTAAAATTTCACAAAATTCCATTAATTAAATAAATAAAACCACTAAAATTTTACGGGTCCTCACATGCTCAAAGCCGTGTGTTCAAGCACGTTTTTCCACACGACAGGGGAGACTGAGATTCTCATGCTCAAGACCGAGGGTAGAGTGGAGCAAGGCCTGTCGATTGGTAGTACTTAATCGTTGTATAAGGGAACGAGGTGGTCGCGTTAATTAGAATGTCATCAGCGGCTATGGGCTTAAATGCACGGGTTTGAACATTGAGGAAGAAGCAAAGATTTGCAGCCACGATTTTCTTTGGGGAATGAACGACAAAGATTGAGTAGGTTTTAAAATAAATAAAAAAATTTGTAATTTATATATATTAATTCGTATAAACTTTGAAAATGCATAACTTCTTCATACGAGGTCCGTTTTTGACAAAACAAGTTGTGTTGGGTCCATATAACGAGCACTACATTTAAGAGGTAGTTTGGAGTTGATTGGAGCTAGTGTAAATTTTGGGTAAAATTAAATGGTTATTTAATTTAAATTTTGGGTAAAATTAAATGGTTATTTAATTTTATTCGGAATAAAACGCTACAACTGCTATTGGAACCAAAGTGAGTACAACTCACTCTTTTTGACTCATTGATATTTTGATATAAGTGAGAATAAATTTTATTTATGATGATTGATGATTGTTCAGATGATATATGATATATTATCAATATATTGATTGGTGTTTGGATATATTCCTATCTATTGGAGCAGACGAGACCCTATACGTTCCCGTGTATGAGCGGATGACCCTTTGTACACGCATCTGCCTCGAAGCGGACACTGTACATATTTTCTCATATGTCTATTTGTTGCAGGTGACAGGTTGGAGGGATCCAACTGGATTCCTTACCCGTATTGGTTTTATTTACAGATATTGTGATATATGTTGTTATCATATGATATATGATGTTTTGGATGTCAGGATCGATGTGATTGATGTATTTATTGTTGTTGCAGCATTGGGCCTATTTTTGAAATTTTAAAAATGTTAAAGTGATGATTTTAATTTAAAAAGGATTTCTAAGTGATTTTGAAAATAGATGTTTTGTTAATTTTTGAATTGTTAAGCAAATGAATTTATTTTGAATAAATAAAAGTTATAATTTTTAAGTTATAAAAATTATGATTTTTGTGAAATATAATCAGAATGCGATTTTTGAAATATGAAGTTAACTATTTGGTAAAATAGTTTAAATTGGGATTTTTGTATTTATTATAAACGGTTTATATATAAGATTTATAAATTGATATTTTAGAAATAAAAAATGGTGGAATTATAAAGGAGTTTTATAAGTGTTAAAATGAAGTATAAATGAATCTTATAAGTAAATAAGATTTATAGATTTATTAATTGACGAAGTTATAAAAAAATGAATTTGTAAATAAAAGATTTATAAGTAATTAACTTATAATTAGATTTTGGCATATAAACGAGGTAAATGAGTTTGGTTAATAAACGAATTTTATGAATGGAAGTTTTTATAAAATATTAATGTGAATTCATAAACATTGTTTTATAAATCCAAAATCAATTGAGTTTGATAAGTTAAATATAGAAGTGTATCAGAGAGATATTATTCATGATTTTGGACAGTGGATAATCCTTTAATAAATATGTAGAAGTAATGAATGTGGTAAAGGAGATATATTCACGATTTTGGATAGTGAATTATCCTTTAAATTAAATGTGCATTAATAATTTGGTTAGAGAATTATATTCACGATTTTGGACAGTGGATAGTATTTTAAATTAAATAAACATTTTGGGAAGTGGTATTTAAATTGAATTTAAATGATTTGAAGATATTTTAAAATGAGTTAAGTATCGAACACATAGATTTCAACATTCATTGTTGAAATAGACATTTTTGAGAAGCAAGGTAATGATAGACTATAACACTATTGTTATAGTAAATGATTTCCAAAAGGAAATGTTTTTGTATAGTATATGTATGGGATTTATATATCTATCTTATTATCGAATCCCTATAGTAGTGATTCTGGGTTGTCGTAACAATGTTTTACGCAACATTCATTTTGACCCAAATAAAATGTGTTTAAAGAGAATGTTTTCCTTAAAGAATAAAATATATACTTAATCCTTATTTAAGTACATGTAATATTTTATAAGTGTTGAAAATAAATAGATTTGTAAATTAGTTATTATTAAATAAGTATATGGAAATGTTTTCCCACATAGAATATTGAAATTTTTTGAGAAATATATCTTTTTAAAGATAATTTGGAATGAATATTTGGCAAGTGATTTAATTAATAAAAGATTAATTAAAAGGGTGTAGTGATTGCATATGATGCTAAGTATTTGTTTGTTTGCTTTGATAGTTAAATAACCGACTATCGAATTTGGCCATTTTAGTTCCTCGACTTGATGTGGGAACTATTTAGTCGTACACTTAGTACGTAGCCTTCTGTGTAGGCTTAATTATCGTTTGTGTTGAGGATGTTGATTCGTGTAGTGCGGAGTATAAATCCAATCTATCGAGCTTCCTTCTTGGCCGAAGGATAGCAAGTTGAAAGTTGGAGATGTGATAAGTCTATGAGACTTAGTTTCTGTGTGAGGTTGAGAAACGCATTTGCGTTGTTGGTTCGAAGAGACCGAGATCGGATTTATCTAAAAACCACTTCGGACCAAAATTAATGCGACGATTGTGTAGGTTGGTTATGATGATATTGATATTCGAGATTTTCATAGTGGAGGACTGCTTGTTGATCGTTTGGGGTTAAAATCCCAATATATATCCAGTAGCAGTAGTCTCTTCATTATGAAATATCCAATGCAAGGACTATTCGCTACTAATCCTAGGGATTTCCTGGCAGGATGTGGTAGGAAAGTACCTTCGGTTTGTCCTGTTCCTGTACAACTTGTATGGATGTTTGTCTGACATTGCATTTCTATAGATTACCTACATTGGTTTTTATAAACATACATCAGTGGTGGCGGAGAAGGAAACTTCTCTTAGCTTAACACCCTCCTTGAGACGTATGAGCTTAAGGGTTGTATTTTTATGGAAGGCAATTAGTAGTCAACGAAAATGGCCATGTGGCATTCTAAGTGATGTGACATGTGATATGTGAATGGTAATCGTTGCCTCAGGCCTCATCAACCGGAAATGACCAAAACAGGGTTAGATGCGACAAGGCTAAGTGGATCGCTCCCAAGTAGGATATGATCATCCTCTTCTAGATATATCTTTACATGCTATGACGTCGTGTATCTGATTATTGTGGTTTGTATGCTTAGAGGGCCCTCGAAAAAGGTCGGTAACAACCGGAGGATGACATATTTGGTACCATCTAGTTATAGAGGTGGGTCGGTCTTGTGTTGGTAGAGGAACTTTATGATGGTTTCTTTGGACATCCATCTAGATGTGTACCTATCAGAAGGTAGTCCCTTCACCTGGTCATTTGTATGGAAATCCAAACTCTACTACGTGCCTGCCATTTTGATTATATTACCCATTTTGGGCTATATGCTGGAATTTATTCAATGTAACAATTTCGGCTATGATTAACATTATTCGTGCAATAGACACTATTATAATATAAGAGGATTTGATATGAGATGTTTTATTTATTGTAAGGTAAAAACATGTCTGTGTTTATGTGGAGCATGTCTTACGAGATACTTTTGTTTTGATAAAGGAAAAGTTTGGTAATTTAATAAATTCAGTTGAGTGTGTTTCTCACGTTGGTTTACCTGACTGATCTGGGCATTCTTCCCTTTCAATGCTCGGGTTAGATCGAGTGTATTTACAGGTTTAGATTTGGTGCTTTGGAGTTTCAGCAGGAGAGCTGGAGATCTTCATTTTTGTATACACGTATCTGTTTTGATTATCCGCTGCTTAGTTGTTTATATTATCAGCAATTGTGAGGACAAGTTATTATAACTGTCCAGGCTAATAACTATTGATTGATTGTTGAACTCTGATTGATGTCTATATATATAGTTTCTGCTTTGTAAAGATCATTGATACGATATTATATGTTTTTCGTTGCGATGTGAGATTCTATATTGTTCTGTTTTATTTTCTCTTCTCTCTTTCTTCTCTCTTCTTTTCTTTCTCCTGATTTCCGTTGGTCTGTGCTTTTTGGGTCGGACATGTGTGGTTTATTGTCGATTCAAAGGGTACAGATTTGCAGGTCGTCACACGTGGTATCAGAGCTTAGATTTTGTATATTCCTAAGCTTTGATGTGTACTCAATATAGATAGGGACAGTAGCACCCTAGACTAAGTTTGAGTGTATTATATATATGAGCACGTATTTGTTAGTGATATAAAATGTTTTATATTGTGTTTACTTATCCGATGAGTTGTTTGTGAATTCTGGTCGATATGTGGGACGCCATATTATTGATAGGGATTTCTGAACACTTAAACGAGGCAAGTGGACATAGTATCATTTTAAAATGGGTAAATGAAATAATTTTACCTTGATTATATTTTATATATAAAGGAAACAATTTTTCAAAAATTATTAAAGTGTATATAAATTGATTGTTTGGTTGTTGAAAATGTAAATATATATAAGTTAATAAAAGTTGTTTGAATAATCTTAATGGAAACAACAATTGTAAAAGAATGAAATTATATAAGCAAATGAATTATAAAGTATGGAATTATAATTAATATGATTTACAATTGTGAAATAATCTTATCTATAAGAAGTGAAACTATATGAATATATTTATAAAAATGTGTTGTAAAGGAAAATGGATTTAAACTAAGAATTTGAAATTTTAATTCCGTTTATTTTGACAGTTCTTTTTCAAAGTAAAAGAGGTTATATTATTATAAATCTAAATAAGATAAAAGAATTTGTAATGATCTTATTTAAGTAAAGCAAAATAGTGAAATTATATAAGTATAAGTTTGTAAATGTGATTTGTAAATAATGAAAGAAAATTTGAAAGAATAAAAAGTACTGAATTCACTACTGTTGCTGGAAAATAATAAGGGTGATGACTGAAGCATCATCAGTATCATTTTCGAGTTTCTGTGTGATGGATTTGCTACCATAGTAAATTGGAAAATGAAAATTGAAGTTTTGTTTTGATAAACAAATTTGAATTTAAAATCCAAGTTGAAATTGATGAATATAAGTAAAATGAGTTTTTGACTTATAATATGAAATAAAAATGTAACTTGGTAAAGTTGAAATAAATTTGAGTTAGCATAACAAAATATATGATTTGAAATTTAACTAAAGGAAAGTTAAATAAACTGAATCGAATTTGAACTGGATTAGATAAACTATTGAAATGGAAATTAAACGTAAGGGGTAAGTGATTATATAATATAAATTTAAAAGTTTGAATAAATAAGTTGTATAACTTATAAAATGAGAAAATGTAAGCAAAACCAAATATAAAAATGGTTAAACAATTTTGTTAAGCAAAACAAAAATCTGAATTTGAATAGTGATATGACTTTGACTTAAATAAAAGCTAAATAAAATAGAATTTGAATTAAATTGGAAGTGAATTTAAGTTGTATAGTGAATGTAAATGCAAGTGAGAATGAAATGAAACACAACTTAAGTAATGTTGAATGAAGTTGAATTTGATATCAAAATGAATTAATAAAATGGAGTGATGATATGAATATAAATTTGAGTTATATAATGAAATTCAACTTTAATTGTAAAAGTGAATTAGTGAATAAACATGGATAGGAAATGTTGATGTTAAGAACTTGAATAAAACTTAAGTTAAGAAGTTGTGAATATAGTGAATACTAGAATTCAATCTAAATTGAATGTTAAACCAAGTGAAATTAGAAGTGTTAAACCAAATTGAATGTAAGTAAATAAAATTAAGTTGGTTATGTTGGATATACATTGTTTGTTAAATGGATGTTAGTTGATTGTATAGAAATTCATGTGAAATTGAATTAATGAAATTGAAAGCTATATAATTGAATCCAAATTTGGAAGTAAGTAAATCTAAATAGAATATAATTTGATTTGATTTGGAAGTGAACAAAATTGAATATAAATTAGTGAATGTAAACTAATTGAAAATGAATAAATGTTAGTAAAATCCAATGTTAATGAGTCAAATGTGATTAAATCGAAAAAACCAATTCAATGAATATTAATAAGAAATGAGTGCATATTGGTTTGGTTATGGATTGATTGCATAGATATGGTTTGTTGGATGTTAGTTGGATGATAGTTGTTTGATGGTTGGATTTGTTGTTTTTGATTGCATTTTCTATATTGGCATATATAGTTGTTGTATTGGTATATGTTGTATATTGATATTACTTTCTATATACATGTTTCTCATTTGTTTGCTGAGTATTTAGTAGGTGCGGATGGCGTATGCTTTGCATTTGGAGCTCGCTTTCGCGCTATATTAGCCGTACATGCTCGCTAATAATATATATGGTACATATCTCGGATTACATATCATACTTTTACACTTTTTTCCCTACAGAATGCCTCTTCCTTGAAGATGAGATGTATATTTGTGATATATATATATATATATATATATATATATATATATATATATATGTTGTGATCCTACTACGATCGAACCGCGCAAAGGAGGCTATGGCGAAATATTTTGAAAATTTAAGGAGTTAGAAAATTTTGGGGGAAAATGGGAAAAATATTTTGATAACTAAAATTTTGATTTTTCAGTTATAGTTTGAAAAGATAACTATGAATGGATTTGAAAATTTAGAATTTTTTTATAAGAAGTTTAACTAAATGATTTTGGAAAAGTAAAAATGTTCAAATGAATTTGATATCTAATTTGAACGAATTGTTTTGAAAAGTTAGTGGATTTTATGGTTTTTCTTACTTAGTAATTTCGAGGACGAAATTCTTTGAAGTATGGGAGAATGTAACGACCCAGAATTTTTGTCATTCGAAATTAGTATATTTAATTGATTTTAAATATTCACAAGTTAATTTTATAAGCTGATTAACTTATATTTCAAATATCTTGATTTAATGGGATAATTAAATTGTTAATTTAATATTTGGAACTATAGAAATAATTGAAATTTGGATTTTATATGAATAAAAATGATTTATAAAGTTGAATTAAATTATATTTGAATTAGAATGATGTTTGAGAACTTTTGAAATTGAATTAAAAGTTAATTTGTAAAAAATGAATATTTTAATATTTAATTAAAGTGTAAAAATAGTCATTTTTCATACAGTCTCGTAATTCGACGAAACTGGTTTCATTGGATCCGTAATGTTATATTATTGTAGGATTTGAAATTCTATGTCAATCAGATTTACGGTTTAGTCGTGGCAAGCTAAAACGTGTAGGAATTTGTTTAAGTGAATTTTAAATTTAAATAAGTCGATTCGAAAACCTATCTTCCAAATACGATAGAATTGGCTCCCGAAATATATTCCATTGTGTTCGGAATAGGGGTAAAAATGCTAGGTGGCATGCTTCGTTTGGAGTTTGAAAAAAATTCGGGTGAACAGTGTCACGAAATATTCTATAAAAGGACGTCAATTTTTCTATTTTGCAAAAACCCTAGCTAGGGTTACAGCCGCCGTTCTTTGTTTTCAATGGCCGACATTTTCTGAAATTCTTCTCTTAGTCTCTCTTGATCCAAACACTTTTAGCCTTCAATTCCTAAATGAAATTTATAGAGAGTGATGAGATCTTTCGATCCATACGGCTATGATCGAATGAGGTAATGGATCAACGGTAATTCATGCTCAAAGCTGTGTGTAACGATCTCGGATTTTGATTAATTTTAAATTGATAATTAATTTAAATTTTTAATAAAAAATTGTGAAACAATTGGTAATTGATATAACATATTAGTTAAATTATGAATTGCTTCTAACTAATGTATTTGAATTCAATCGAATTGGGATTTATAAATAATGCAAAGTTCAAAATATACTTACAAAATAATAAAAATAAATATTCAAGTGAGAATAGAAAATAGATATATATAAGATAAATTAAAATATAAAGTGAATACATTAGAAAAATTATAACAACATAATAAATATAGAATTTCATTTATATTACAAGGCTTAAGATAAAAGGAAACAAGTATAAATATCTATGAACAAAGAAAAAAAATACAAGTATGTAGACTTGAAAAATATATATAAATGGATTAACTTGCAAAAGAAGACAATGCAATTAATGCAAGCCTCCACAAAATCATCTCAGCCACCAAGCAATGAAAAGAAAAAAATCTACCTGTACAAAATAAAAATCTCTGCCTATTGTACAAAAATATCACCTGTTGTACACAAACAATATAATCACCATGTATACTTCAGCCTGGACACACTATCTTTTATATATATCATCATCTCCATTTCGATGCATAAAAAAACTGAGTAACCTCTAAAATAAATATCATCTTAAACTTAAACAACATCTCAACTTTAAACATCAATACAAACCAGAGATCAAAGAGGCAAGATTTCAGCTAGCAAATTTCAAAGCCTGATTCATAAAAAAGCTCTGTTTTTCTTCTGAAGCAAGGTGAGTAAACGAATTTTTTTTAAGATCTAAGTATAATTTAAAGCTGTGAATAGCTCTGTGCTCTGTTTGTGTAGTTTCTTTTAAGTTTAACTCTGTATATATCTATATGATGCTATGTATAGTTTTTCTTCTCTGTTTTTAGTTTACAGGGTGGAAAATCACCAAGAAAATTTAATATATCCTCATTAAAATATTATTAGGTTTGGAGTTTAAAACAAAACAGGTTTGTTTATAATAAGTTAGGATCTAAAAATAGTTTTAAGTTGGAAGGTGATATATTGTTTCCAAAAATTGATTTTTACTGAGAAAACTTAAATAATATGTAAAATTCGAATGATATAATTTGTAAATTCGATTGTATAACTTGAGTCAACATTCGAAAATATGATTTTTAAAACAAGAATGGTGATTTTTAGTTGTGTAAGTTAAGAGAATTTTGAAGTTGATCAAAATGGGAGTTTCGATCAATTTCTGGCGATCGGAAGCATACTGGGTGTGGAGTTTTTGATCGAAGCTAGTGTGTATGATAGTGAAGTCAGGAAAAATGTTCGATAATTTTTTCTATTGCAAACAATGATTGAATGAGGCAAAACTAGGGTTTAATGTTCAGGTTTGTAGTGGTCTGGAAATGAGGTGATTTCGTCACCTCTGATTGACCTAGTTGCACGAGTATCTAGGGAAGTGTAGTGTAGGGGATTGACGTGGTGAGGCCAGAGTTGTATCGCCTCTGGTGGTCGGCGTGAGTGAGGCGATGCATTTTTGGTTGGTGAGTTTGAGTTACAGGTTCGAACGAAGGGGCAAATCTTGATTTGGATGTTGTGGCATCGAGTTGGTCTGGGATTTCGATTGTGGAGATCGTACGTGACTTGTTGGTGGTGGCGAAGTTCGCCAGAGCGGCGGAAAAGCATCGTGCACGTGCACGGTGCCATTAGTGTCTGATGATCTGATGTTGTGAAGTTTTGGGTATCAGGGTGAACTCAAGTTTTTCTTCGAGTAACTTGAGTTTCTACGCGAAGGTTTGAGGTGTTTAGCTCGAAGCAAGTAACTGGAGGACTCGGGTAGATGATTTTTGTTTACAAGTTTTAACCTATCCGGGTTCCAAATTTAAGGTTTGATTTTTTATTTATAAATTAAGGTTTTAACTAAGTTTTAAATCAACGTAATAATAATAAATTCAAGTTTTGTCTGAAAACTTAGTTTGTGAATAAATCAAGTTTCTACATTTAAATTGTTTAGTAACTTAAAAGTGATTAAGTGGATTTGAATTTAAAATGAAATTTGATTTTTAAAGAAAGAATTTAAATAAAGTTAAAATCAAAATCTAAAACCTGGACATGAATCTAAATATGGAAATCAAGATTTTGAAATAAAATAAGTTTCTAAATTTAAATGTTTAAATGAGTTTAAATTGTTAAAGTGTACTTTAATAGGTGAACTTAAAGAAAATTTAACTCTAATTCTTTAAGGTTCTTTTATAACAAAATATTTCTTTAACATGTAATTTAAAAGTTTTAAATCAAAGTTAAATTAATGGGTTCAAGTTTTCTTTGAATTCAAATCTGTGATTTTAAATCATTTTTTTTTAAATGTGAATTGTTTTAAACCAAGTTTAAATTAAAATAGGTTTTTAAAAGTAAATTTGTTTTATAACAAATATTTAAACTTGATTTTTTATAAAGTTCTTTTATAAAAGATTTTTAAATGGAAGTTAAATGATTTGATAACTTGAATTTGCAAGTTAAATAGTAATGTAATTTAAAAGCTTAATTTTTAAATAAGTAATTGAGTTTAAAGGCTTTCTTTATATAAGTTTCCTATGTAAATAATAAATGTTCTTTACATTTATTTTAAGGCTTATAAATTGATATTTAAATTGGTTAATGTTTAAATATATAATCATTTTGAATCTTAAATTAAAAATGAAATTTTAATCTAAATATAGAAGTGTAATGTTTTAAATACACTTTAATATTAATGAAGTCATTAATAAAGAAATGGATTACCTTAGAGATAATTAAGGTAATTAAGTGATTTAACTAATAAGATAATTAAGGGATAATTTATTCAATTTATAAATTAATGATTTAGATTAATTTATAATTAGAGATTAATTAAAAGTAATTAAGAAATGTTATTAGTTAATGAAGATAATTAACTAAGGATTATTAAGTATTAGCTAAGGTGATTAATTTTAATAATTAATTAGATTAATTAATTTAGATAATCAATTATAAATTGCTTAAATGTAATTACTTAATGAAAGTAATTAAGGATTAATCACTTATTGTAATTAATTTTGGATGTTTTGATTAATTAAAGTTAATTAATTTAGTTTAATTAATTTAAGAAAATCATTAGATAAATTGGTAATTAATGATTAATTTTTATGTGATGATTGCTTAATGGTAAGTAATTAAAGGTTTGATTTCTTAAAATAATTAATTAAGGGGTTAATTAATTATGTAATTGGTTTAAAGTTTAATTTAATTAATGTGATTAATTAAGAATAATAATTAATTAAGGTGGTTGATTAATTAATTCATATCAAATGATTTGTAATTAATTAATCAGAACTGGATAATTAATTCATAAGTAATTAATTTAATTGGAAATATATTGAATTAATTAGGATTAAACAATTAATTAATCCTACTTATAAATGATTATTGAATGCTTGACCTTGCTTATGAATGATTGTATTGTATGAGATGCCTTGAATTGATTGTCCTATCTGATCTGTGATATTTTGTTCTGTGGATTGAGTTATGTATAATTTATTCATTTATTTGTGATACATTTGTATATATCTGTGACCTGTACATGAAAGATAAGCGTTATAGTTTATACCGCTTATCAAATATATTGTTGTATTTTAATCTGTGATGATTGAATGTTGTTGCACTATTGTGTTAAACCCCTAGACTACACTATACACACACAAATATGGATTTCACGAGGAAATCGGTTAAGTCACAAGTTTTTATCAATTTTAAAGATTGAATTCTTGAATCCAAAATAGTTTTGGAATTGGAATTGAGAGCTTTTGAAAATGGGTTTTCAAAGATAAAAGTTATTTCAAATAACTTAATAAAACTTGAAATTTAAATAATCTGATTTAAATTTGAATTCAATATTTGAAATTGAATTCAATGACTTAGGAATTTTGGTCTAAAAGATTATACAAGTTATAATAAGTGTTTATATGGGTTCTTAATCATCTAAAAGTATGATTTTGGAAATTTAAATTCAAATCCAAGTTTTATACTTGAATGGCCTTAACTCATGTAAATTGTAATCAGTGTTTTCCAAAACGAAAACTATGTGTTTCAAATAATAGTAGCTTTCATAAACAGAAAGGATTTCCAATTTGTATCATAACATTTCAAGTTTGAAATGAAACTGTACATAGTTTGGGAAAAAACTATGAATTAATCTTGTGAAAGGTTGTTGAACTTTGTTTGAAATAGAAGAAGATTTTAAATGGTGTATCTTTTATATGTAAAGGATTTGAAATGAAAATGGTTTTCAGGTTATGAATGAATCTTCGAAAATGATTTTGAAAGCTATGATCTTTGATTTAAAGATCGAATGAGTTAATCTAATTGAAATGGAAATTGTTTTGAAATCTATGAATGGATCTTTGTGAAACTGGGTGAACTTTGTGAAATGAACCCTTTTGTTTAAAATATTTGAAATGGTAATTTGTTTAAACCATTTGAAAGAAAAGTATTGGGAAATAAGTTGTGACTTTATTGAAATCCCAATATCCATATGTTTTAAATATTGCGCTCGTTATTCGGTTTAGCCGGGAAAGAACCTTTGTGTCATATAACCCATTCTGAATAATGGTACGACGATATGGTTCGCATTTGAAGACCGGTGGTGAAGACCGGGTATTTTCGAAAACGAAAGGATTACCGTCGAATGTCTCTGCATCGGCTGATCCCCAATATAGAGATTTTAGCACCCTGTGTGATGGGAAGTCCGGACATAATTAGAAATTACCCGGATTTGCAAGGGCTTCTTTTGTAGTGCCTTCGGTTCTGTTCGAACCCGGAACAGACTTGTATGGTTACATGTCTGACATTACACTTTGAGATATAAAGCAGATTTCTTTCAAATACATATCTGTTGGTGGCGGAGAATTTATTCTCTTAGCTTAACACCCTTCTCTGAGATGTACGAGCTCAGAGGTTATGTAATTGAAGGTTATCAGCGATATATTCCCAATGTGGTAATGTGGCATGTTGAGTGCTGCTGTGTGATGATCATTTGTTGATCATTTGTTGATCAAAGCATGGCTTTGTGAAAAGGCGTAGCTTTGTGGACGAGACCTCATCGAGCCTCACAAACCGGTAATGGTCGAAACAGGAAGTTGCAGCAAGGTTTCAGGGGTATCTCCCTAGGGTATGTCCATTCCTTCTGGAAAAGGGTGGTATTATGGTATGGAGCCCTGACACTTACTCATGTGCACTATAGTATATTTACTACTGTGTAATGTTGTTGGTGTAGAGAGCTCTCGGATAAAGGTCGCAAACGACCGGGGGTGGCATATCTTAGGTTTACTACCCGGGAAGGGGGTAACCGGCCTTGTGTTGGCAGAGAACCAGGGTGGTTCTCGGGGCATCCCTCCAGAAATGTTCCCATGTGGCAATAGGAAGTTCCTTAACTTGACCATTTGTTGGAAAATCCAAAGAAACAATATGAACCTTGTACGGTTTTAGTTGTAGAACCTGCCATTTACTTATGGTGGTCACCACTGTTTAGATGGTAGCTATAGTAGGCATAAATAATGGTTGTATGTTGGCTAAGATTAATATTATACTTTTGAAAAGTTTTCTGCACTATGCACTAATAATAATATTGAATGATTTTGCGTAGTAAGCATGTTTGACTATCATAAGGAGAAATCTCCTCCAATTCTGCGTTTGCATTGTGTGTGTGGCGGGAGGCCATATGATAGTTTCATTTTCCAAAAAAGCATTGTGAATTTCATTTTACTCTGTTTTTCAAACACCAAATGTTTTTGTTGCTCACACCAGTCCCATGACTGACTCGGAGTTTATTGTTCCCTTCCTAAACTCTGGGTGCCCACTATTTTCCACACGGGTAGTCTAGAGTTGGGTTTTTCAGATAGTCAGGTTTAGTAGATTATCTGGAGCTATGTCAGTTGATGGAGTTCAGGACTTGCACTTGCTTAGCTTGGTGCATCATGATGGTGTTCCAAGCCTGATATTGGAGTTGTTGGATTCATTCTCTTTTTCAGATAATTTGAAGTTACCACTTCTGTTATATTCCGCTGTAACATTGTATCATATCTCTGATATTCGTGTATTATTGATATCATTGTTGTATATCATATTCTGGATATTGTACCATTTGTGTTGTATATGAATTTAAATGATTTGAAGATATTTTAAAATGTGTTAAGTACCGAACACTTAGATTTCAACATTCATTGTTGAAATAGACGTTTTCGAGAAGTAAGGAAATGATGGACTATAACAGTGTTGTTATAGTAAATGATTTTCGAAAGGAAATGTTTTTGTATAGTATATGGGATTTGTATATCTATCTTATTTTTGAATCGCTATACTAGTGATTTTGGGTTGTCATATCGATGTTTTACGCAACATTCATTTTGATCTAAATAAAATGTGTTTAAGGAGAATGTTTTCCTTAAAGAATAAAATATATACTTAATTCTAGTTTAAGTATATGTAATATTTTCTAAGTGTTGATAATAAATAGATTTGTGAATTTCTTATTATTAAATAAGTATATGGAAATGTTTTCCTACATAGAATATTAAAATGTTTTGAGAAATATATCTTTTTAAGATAATTTGGAATGAATATTTGGCAAGTGATTTAATTAATAAAAGATTAATTAAAAGGGCCTAGTGATTGCATATGATGCTAAGTATTTGTTTGTTTGCTTTGATAGTTGAATAACCGACTATCAAATTTGGCCATTTTAGTTCCTCGACTTGATGTGGAAACTATTTAGTCGTACACTTAGTACGTAGCCTTCTGTGTAGGCTTGATTATCGTTTGTGTTGAGGATGTTGATTCGTGTAGTGCAGAGTATTACCCCAATCTATCGAGCTTCCTTCTTTGCCGAAGGGTAGAGAGTTGAAAGTTGGAGACGTGATACGTCTATGAGACTTAGTTTCTGTGTGAGGTTGAGAAATGATTTTGCGTTGTTGGTGTGAAGAGACCGGGATCAGATTTATCTAAAAACCACTTCAGGCCAACATTTATGCGACGATTATGTAGGTTGGTTATGATGATATTGATATTCGGGATTTTCATAGTGGAGGACTGCTTGTTGATCGTTTGTGGTTAAAATCCCAATACACATCCAGTAGCAGTAGTCTCTTCATTATGAAATATCCAATGCAAGGACTATTCGCTACTAATCCTAGGGATTTCCCGACAGGATGTTTTAGGAAAGTACCTTCGGTTTGTCATGTTCCTGGACAACTTGTATGGATGTTTGTCTAACATTGCATTTCTAAAGATTACGTACATTGGTTTTTACAAATGTACATCAGTGGTGGCAGAGAAGGCAACTTCTCTTAGCTTAACACCCTCCTTGAGACGTGTGAGCTTAAGGGTTGTATTTTTGTGGAAGGAAATTAGTAGTCAACGGAAATAGCCATTTGGCATTCTAAGTGATGTGATATATGATATATGAAAGGTAATCGTTACCTCAGGCCTCATCAATCGAAAATGACCAAAACAGGGTTAGATGCGGCAAGGCTAAGTGGGTCGCTTCCAAGTAGGATATGATCATCCTCTTCTAGATATATCTTTACACGCTATGATGTCGTGTATCTGATTATTGTGGTTTGTATGCTTAGAGGGTCCTTGGAAAAGGTCGGTAACGACCGAAGGGTGACATATTTGGTACCATCTAGTTATAGAGGTGGACCGGTCTTGTGTTGGTAGAGGAACTTTGTGATGGTTTCTCTGGACATCCATCTAGAGGTGTACCCATCGGAAGGTAGTCCCTTCACCTGGTCATTTGTACAAAAATCTAAACTCCACTACGTGCCTGCCATTTTGATTGTAGTACCCATTTTGGGCTATATGTTGGAATTTAATCAATGTAACAATTTCGGCTATGATTGATATTATTTGTGCAATAGATACTATTATAATATAAGAGGATTTGATATGTGATGTTTTAGTTATCGTAAGGTAAAAACATGTCTGTGGTTATTTGTTGGCGTGTCTTACGAGATACTTTTGTTTTGATAAAGAAAAAGTTTGGTAATTTAATAAATTCAGTTGAGTGTGTTTCTCACGCTGGTTTACCAGACTGATCCGGGCGTTCTTCCGTTTCAATGCTCTGGTCAGACCGAGTATATTTACAGGTTCAGATTTGGTGCTCTGGAGTTTCAGTAGGAGAGCTGAAGATCTTCATTTTCGTATACATGTATCTATTTTGATTATCCACTGCTTAGTTGTTTATATTATCAGCAATTGTAAGGATTGGTTATTATAACTGTCCAGGCTGATAACTATTGATTGATTGTTGAACTCTGATTAATGTATGTATATACAGTTTCTGTTTTGTAAGGATCATTGATATGATATTATATGTTTTCCGCTGCGATGTGAGATTCTATGTTGTTCTATTTTATTTTCTCTTCTCTCTTTCTTCTCCTCTCTTCTTCTCTCTTCTTTTTTTCTCCTAACTTTCCTTCAGTCTGTGCCTTTTGGGTCGGACATATGTGGTTTATTGTCGATGCAAAGGGTACGGATTTGCGAGTCGTCATAGTAACTTATATAAATCAAACTAAACTTCCACCAAACTTGGCTACAACACTACCGAACCGGCTTAGCATGATAATATGATTTATGTGACCTTCTGTGGTGCAAATGGGCTTAGCTAAGGGCATACTTAGGCTCGGGCCAAGGTGTTTTTGAGATGTAGGGGTTTACTTTGTGAAGAGAAGTGGATTGGAAGGTGTTTTGTAACAACCCTGTATTTTACAAATATTTTTAAATTGATTTTTCTAGATTCAAAATCTTTATTTATGAAAAAGAATAAATTTTGTTATTTTAAATATAAACTTTGATTTTGATGTGGATTAGAATTCCAAATATGACTAGATTTAATATTTCCAGAAATTGTGAATTTTGGTCAATAGTCAAACTTTGACTTTTAAATTTAAATTTTAAATATTTGAAATTATAAATTTTATCTTTTATTATGAAAATAGATGTAGTAACTTGAATACTGCTTTTCGTTTCACTGAAAATGGAGTTAAACTGTAAAAGTTATGTACATTTCAACTTTGAGTATAATTTGTTTATTTAACAATTTTGTCTATTTTAAATGATATAAATTTTATTTTTCTTTGTTATGTTTTATTTTAATTGGGTTAATACTTTATTTTGAGTATATTTTTATCTTTTAATATGTTTAAAAATGATCATATAATTTTTCTAAAGTACACTTGAATTTATTCAAATTTATAAAGCCTGATTATGTATTTATTGCCATTTTCTTTATTTAAATTCTATTTAATTTAAAATTTAATTATTTATTTACTTGAAAATGTTTTAAAATTCATTTTTATTTCAAATTTTGGTTTAGAATATTTTTAAAGTAAATCAAATAATTTTTCAAAGCCATTGGTTATTTTTCTGTAATTTCTAAACACTGTTTGCAATTTTTGAGCAATTTTTGTAATTCTTTTTCCATTTCTTTTGAATTTAAATATTTATTTTTATTTCCTACTACTTTGTTCAGTTGTAAATAACATTTCTGAGTTTATTTTGTTTATTTAAAATAAAAGAGAAAAAGAAAAGGAAATGCCAAAGGTTTTAAAATTTGCAAAAACTTAAGGCTTTTCATCTCCTGGTCTCTTCATTTTCTTTTGGCTTTTCCTCTCCTTTCTTTTGGCCGTACACTTCTTACCTCTAGCCATGTATTCTCTCCAGCAATTCACGTGAAAAATCTATCTCTCCACTCCAAAACTCACGGCTATATCAAATTTGAGAAAAAAAATGCAATTCTAATGGCTTCTCTTTTCTATTTTTTTCCTCTTCTTTTATTGATTTTGTCTTTGCTCCTCTTATGCTTTGCTCAGCTATAACCCACCTTCATCTCCACCATCCTCTCCACCATCACCAGCCACAACAATCATCCCCCTCCTCTGACCTGAAGTGGCCATGACCTCCTCATGAACACAACACCATAAAAAGTTGCAAAATTTCCATGAAAACCATGCTAGCCGACCAATACTTCAACACCACTTCCATATTTTGCCTTGGCCACCTCCTTAGCCTCTACCACCATCATGACCTGACCCCAAACCATCAGCCTCTCCTCTGACCTGACCTGAACCATGCATGACCGAGCCCATAGGATGACCAAGCCGAGCCAAAAATTGAACCAAACCTCACCTATTTGCCTTGATCTTTTGTATACTTCACTTGCAACTCACCTACCTCTTCACACTTATGTAGCCGTGAGTTTTGATGCCATACCTGACCCAAACCTGAGCTATATCACATCATGGCCGAGCTAAAGAGTCCCTAGACCAAGCATTTGAGTGGCTAAGGCAAGGTCCAATCATATCTTCTCTTTGTTGCTTTTATTTTTTCAATTTGTTTCAATGTTAGTTTGGGTTGAATGTTATGTTTATATTGTCTTGTTATTTGTTGTTACAAGATAAATATCAAGGCTCACTATTCATTCAAATCAAAAGTCGTGATGTATCGTGCTTGTCGTGCTTTCTGGAATCTATTCTGTGTGTTTTGATCGCTAACTCCAGCGTAAAAGGTGAGTTATTCTCACCAGACAATATGTGCCTATATAACTAGTAAATTGACACCCTGTGAATCTGTAGAAATATGTTATCATGTTATATATGCCTATATTATTATCATATGATGTTCACACCTGTTATTACACCTGTTATATCATATGTTACTGTTATTTAATGTTATTCTGTTATTTATATCTGTTATCACCATTGCAAGTTCCCTGTAGACTAGAATCACTATGGGTTGAAATGATACATACCCGAACGGACTTTAGAATAGGGAAAAATCGTTATGGGCTGAAATGATAGGCCTGAATGGTTTTTATTTAATTTATTTTAACTTGGGATTGCGGGTTTGAAATGATAGAACCCGGATTTTTCTTTTTTAACTGCGGATTGAAATGATACATATCCGTATCACTTGACCTAGGTTAGAAAATTATATACAGGCCCGTGGTTATTTTATAAAGTGTTTTGAATATTTTTAAGTATTTTAAAAATATAAATTTATGAAATTTGATTTAAATAGATTTTGAAATGTTTAAAATAAAGAAATTATGATTTTTCTATGTGTTAAAAATGCAATTAATGAATGGTTTAACTGGATTTTTGAAATATAACTTAAGTTGGAAATTTGGAATTTGGTTAAAAATGATATTTAAGTTATATAAATAAAATGGATATTAAATTTTATTTGGAAATGGTAAATATGATAATTTGATTAAATGTGAATTTAAGTGATTTATTAAAGTATTATTGATTTTTTCTATGAATTTAAGTGGTTAAATAAATGAATGTTTAAAAGTGATCTTTTAAAATATAACTTGACTTGGAAATGTGAAATTTGGTTTTAATTAAAGGTTTTAGTTAATTAAATAAAATTGGAAATTTAGTTAAATTTGTGAAATGGTAATTTAAATTTGAAGTGTTAAGTTATTGTTGAAATGTGAAGAATTGGAAACTTTTACACTTAAATTTATTAAGTAAATTGTTGAAAATTGGATTTAATTATAAGAAATTTATTGTGAAAAAGATACATGTTAAATGATATGTAAATAAACATTTTAAATGTTAAATTATGATTTTTAAAATGTTTAAAGAGTTTAAAACGAAGTTATTTAATTGCTGGAAATACACTAAAAAGCTGGAAATCACTTTTAATAGCATTCAGAAATGCTATGGTTCTGAATTACACTAAAATTTGAATAAAAGGGCTACTACAGCATTTCTGAAATGCTGCAGTTGCTGCAGTTGAACTTATAGGCTAATATTGAACCCAGGTCTATTATAGCATTCTCTGGAAATGCTATAATGGTCTGCAGTCTTTGCTGAAACCAAATTTAACCCTTGTTTTGAAATCTGAACTACCGCAGCACTTCTGAATTGCTGTCTTTTCTGTTTTGAACTATAATTCAACTAAAACTGAGTTTTAACAGCAGTTTTAAGTGCTGTCTTTGCTGAATTAAAAATGTTTTCAAATATAACTTATAGCAGTTGTTTTTAAATGCTGTGAAATGCTGAAATTTTAATAATTAGGGTTTTTGACTTAGTAAACGAACTCAGAATGGTTTGAAACTTTGGAAATTGAATACTTGATTTGAAAATATAATAATTACACTTTTAAAAGGTTTAAATGAATTATTTTGATTGGAATATAAACTATTTAAAGGTGATTTGAAATGATAGTAAATGAACGATATCTTTGAATTTAAAAGGTATTTAAAGTTGAATATTGGATTTGAACTGATAGGATATTTTATTTTATTAAAATGATTTGAAATGAAGTTTTGTAAGGATATGATATTTTATTATATTAAAATGATTTGAAACGAAGTTTTGAAATTATATGAAAATTTAAATATATGGAAATGGTTTGGAATTGATTTAATCTTTATTTTGATAAAGATATGGTTTGAAATGATATTTTATTTTGAAGTAAAGTATTGTTTTTAAAAGTTATAACCACGGGTTATAATAACGTTGGGTTGTTAAAGAGACCGGGATCGGATATGGACATACTCTCTGTCTTACCGAAAACCACTTTGGCAACCGTGTACGCGGTGGAGATTCCAGAATGAAGTAGGATGGTGGCGACGATCCTAAGGTATATACGTGGACCCAACTCCCGTGAGTTGGCATAAGGTGGCTAAAACAGGAGCGATTGACGGACCAATGAGGTAGCACCTCTGATCGGACACACTTCTTCGATACCATTCTATTACTTGTGATTGATTTGGTGCGCACCCTTGATTTGGGAGTGTTGTTCGAGGTGGGCGGTAGTGGCTGCTATGCGTCACCACCAGTCCGGATGCGTAATTGGTATATCTACCCTGGCATTGCCTAGTTGTGCCGTGTCACCTACCATATCGAGCTTTACTACGATTATGATTTTAAGATCCGACCGCGTTAAGGTTCTCCATCCCCTTAACGCTATTTTCTATATGATTATACTTTACTGATTAGACACTACTGTATATAGCGTATATTACTACATAGTAGATAGTTTAACGGATCCTTAGAGGATGGGCGGTCCCAAGCATCTTCTAAGTTACTTGTACCCTTATTACAGTTCGCTTGAGTTGGTTTACATTATATAAGTATATATTGTCCTGACTCGAGTGTTTTGTGTTTTGCTTTACGCTCGGGTCAGCCTGAGTTATTCACAGATTTGGATTTCCACTCTCTTGGAGATTTGAATCGCTGGAGATTATCTGCTTGTCATGTCCTATCTATTCCAGTTCCGTTGTTCTACTCAGCTTGTACTTGGTTATTTTATTGAGACTTTTGTTGTACTCTATTTCTTCTGTTGTATCTTATGTAACTCTGATATATTTATATAGTAGCTTCATGAACTACTATTTCTTTTACTTCCGCTGCATTATTTTACTCTGTGTCTGTGATCTGTGATTATATTTATTTACTGTATATTCTGAGATTTGCCAAATTTTATTTACAACGCGGTATTTTGAGCAATTCAACTCTGGCATGAGTGTCTACCTATACACTTATAATGGATGCGAATGGTTGAAAATATCGGGTCGTTACAGTTGGTATCAGAGCTTTGGCTTTGAGGCAAAACTTAGAATGTATGGTAAATTTATTTACAGAATCACTTTCGTTCGAGTTTGAATCTCTTCCTTTGATTCGTTTTCCTTTGAATTTTGGAACGTTCCCTACGGTTCCGAAATTCATTCGTGTCCCTCACTATTCATCATCTTTTGATTCTGGAGTATCCCATGACTCCACTTCCAATGATCTTTATAGTGAATTGGCGGTCTCGCCAATATTCTAATTTTCTTGTAAAAGGGTGAAAATTCTTTTTAATCAGCATCGATTCACCAGAGATTTATATTTATCCTTGGTTTAGATGCTAATATCTTTTATTATTCCAAACTCTATCTCTTGAGATTTAAGGTAGATTTACCCCGGAAAATCCACATTTGATCTTATCCATTGAGTCACGGTTGACCCGGTTAAGGTTGTCCGCGATTTATCTAAGCTTACCCATCTCTCTACTCTGTTTAATCATCTTGTCTTTTGTTCCAATCTATCTTCCAAACATTTTGAACTGTACTTGTAAATTAATGTTTTGTTTTATATTGTGTTGTTTGAGTTGTTAATGTTGATTTGGGTTTCCGATCGATTCGTCTGATCAACGCTATCGATAGGATTTCTAAAACACTTTGACAGAACAAACTGACACAATATTATTTTAAAATTTGGTTTATGAAATAAATTTGGATATATAATTTTATGGAACTTAATAAATTGATTTAAATTGATAATTTGAAATGATAATACTTGATTTATCAATTATTGTTCTACAAATGAATTTATAAATAGTTGTTTATAAATTTATTTGGGAACTGAAATGAATTTAAATCAAGAATTTGAGAATTTAATTTCCGATGGTTTCAAACCTTGTGTTTAAAATTTTTAAAAGGATATTATTTAAAGTATTTTGAATAAAATTTGTCTCTAAAGGATTTTAAAGTTTAAAAATTAAGTGCTCTTCTCTTTGTCGCTGGAAAATAATTTCGGTGATGACTGCAGCATCATCGACGTTCATTTTCGAGTTTCGAAGTGAAGAGACCGTTCTATAGTCTTGCTACAGCTTTGTTTTGGAAAATCTAATTGATTTGAATTTCTAAAAAATATGACTGGATTATAATATATATAGATATATGATTTAAATTTGATTTGACATATTATGTATATATAATTACTTATCTCTAAATGGTTTGAAGGGAATCGGAAGTTTAATTCTTAAATTTTATTTTAAAGAATAATTTCAGTTATAAGAAGAAAATCAAAAATTTGAATAAATGATTCAAACTTGAGATAATTGAATTGGAAGGTTTTACTTGTATAACACACAATTTCATTCCAATATAACTTACCTAAATTACACAGAAGTTGAATATGGAATTGGATAATATACAATATAAAAAGGATTTTTATAAATAAAATTTGAGTGGTTATAATACATGTTATACACTTAAATTTTAGTTATAAAAGATTAACAGAGGCAAATAGTGAAAAAGGAATTTAAAGAGATTTATTTAAATAACTTAATAATCAAATTTGATTTACTTTGGAACCTTAAGTCTAACCTAGGAATTTTAATAAAGGTTATTTCCTAAAATGAATATGTTGTATAATAAATAATGTATCTTTGAATAGATAAAATAAAATACATTTGAATTGGACTTTTGGTAATAAAGTTTATTTAACTTGAATTCATAGTTTAATTGATGTCTAAATGAATAAATGTGTAAAGAAATTTGATTGTTATATTTGCTATGATAAATATTTTATTTATGAAATTGATATGTCTTGAAAAATGAATAATTATGATTTAAATAGTTAAAATGTATTTTAACATCACTAAAACTTGATAATTGAGAATTTGGTTTTCAAATGGAAATTTTAAGTGTAACTTATTAAAGGAATATCTATTTATGAAATGGGTATTTTAAATAAAGTGTTAGGTTATGTGTTAAATTAAGAGCTAACTAAAATAGTGAACTTTTAACTTAATAAATGAAGTATAGTTTGATTTGAATATTCCATTCATAAAAGTTTGTTTTAATAAGTCATAAGTTAAATGATATCCAAATGAATATTTCTGATATTAAACTGATTTGAAATATTAATATATCTACTGTAGCATTTTATAAGTGTTGCTGTTTTGAAAATACAATGTTTTGGAAATTTTTATAATTGAATGAACTTAGAAATGTTA
This sequence comes from Allium fistulosum, assembly GCA_030737815.1. Lineage (NCBI taxonomy): Eukaryota > Viridiplantae > Streptophyta > Magnoliopsida > Asparagales > Amaryllidaceae > Allium > Allium fistulosum. The sequence goes on along the minus strand of CM060907.1, from coordinate 285,968,047 downwards.
CAACTTTAAAATGAATATTGTTTGATCTTGGATTAAAATGGTTTAAATGAAGATTATTTTTAAAAAGGTGTTATGATTTTCTAAGTGTTATGGTTTTTTAGGATAACATTTCCAAAGTGTTATGATTTTAGTAGTATGATTTCCAAATGATAAACATCCCTAAATTGTTATGATTTCAAAGCATTATGGTTTCAAATTTATTATCTTATTTTGTTTTTTTTTCAAACTATCTTTTCGTTGTCCTTATTTCTCTTATCTTGTTACAGAATGGGAAGGCTATTGCTTATACCAGTCTGTTTAGAAATCTTTCTATAATCTTTGTTACTCATCTGGATCTGAACACTGTTTTTCCATTCATAGACCATCGGTCAAGTGAAAAGGGAGATTCAGACTCTAGGGGATCTTTTTTGTGCTTATATTCTTTATTTGATCACCTCCATCTTGTTAAACTTACCTATAACAATAGTTATCAAGTGTAATTCCAATCTTCTTATCATCTTGTCTTAATTCTATTTCATTCTATCTTTTTCTGTGCTTTCCCGTACCTCGTTCCTTTTCGGGGACGAAAAGTTTTGAGTGGGGGAGAGTGTAACAACCCTGTATTTTACAAATATTTTTAAATTGATTTTTCTAGATTCAAAATCTTTATTTATGAAAAAGAATAAATTTTGTTATTTTAAATATAAACTTTGATTTTGATGTGGATTAGAATTCCAAATATGACTAGATTTAATATTTCCAGAAATTGTGAATTTTGGTCAATAGTCAAACTTTGACTTTTAAATTTAAATTTTAAATATTTGAAATTATAAATTTTATCTTTTATTATGAAAATAGATGTAGTAACTTGAATACTGCTTTTCGTTTCACTGAAAATGGAGTTAAACTGTAAAAGTTATGTACATTTCAACTTTGAGTATAATTTGTTTATTTAACAATTTTGTCTATTTTAAATGATATAAATTTTATTTTTCTTTGTTATGTTTTATTTTAATTGGGTTAATACTTTATTTTGAGTATATTTTTATCTTTTAATATGTTTAAAAATGATCATATAATTTTTCTAAAGTACACTTGAATTTATTCAAATTTATAAAGCCTGATTATGTATTTATTGCCATTTTCTTTATTTAAATTCTATTTAATTTAAAATTTAATTATTTATTTACTTGAAAATGTTTTAAAATTCATTTTTATTTCAAATTTTGGTTTAGAATATTTTTAAAGTAAATCAAATAATTTTTCAAAGCCATTGGTTATTTTTCTGTAATTTCTAAACACTGTTTGCAATTTTTGAGCAATTTTTGTAATTCTTTTTCCATTTCTTTTGAATTTAAATATTTATTTTTATTTCCTACTACTTTGTTCAGTTGTAAATAACATTTCTGAGTTTATTTTGTTTATTTAAAATAAAAGAGAAAAAGAAAAGGAAATGCCAAAGGTTTTAAAATTTGCAAAAACTTAAGGCTTTTCATCTCCTGGTCTCTTCATTTTCTTTTGGCTTTTCCTCTCCTTTCTTTTGGCCGTACACTTCTTACCTCTAGCCATGTATTCTCTCCAGCAATTCACGTGAAAAATCTATCTCTCCACTCCAAAACTCACGGCTATATCAAATTTGAGAAAAAAAATGCAATTCTAATGGCTTCTCTTTTCTATTTTTTTCCTCTTCTTTTATTGATTTTGTCTTTGCTCCTCTTATGCTTTGCTCAGCTATAACCCACCTTCATCTCCACCATCCTCTCCACCATCACCAGCCACAACAATCATCCCCCTCCTCTGACCTGAAGTGGCCATGACCTCCTCATGAACACAACACCATAAAAAGTTGCAAAATTTCCATGAAAACCATGCTAGCCGACCAATACTTCAACACCACTTCCATATTTTGCCTTGGCCACCTCCTTAGCCTCTACCACCATCATGACCTGACCCCAAACCATCAGCCTCTCCTCTGACCTGACCTGAACCATGCATGACCGAGCCCATAGGATGACCAAGCCGAGCCAAAAATTGAACCAAACCTCACCTATTTGCCTTGATCTTTTGTATACTTCACTTGCAACTCACCTACCTCTTCACACTTATGTAGCCGTGAGTTTTGATGCCATACCTGACCCAAACCTGAGCTATATCACATCATGGCCGAGCTAAAGAGTCCCTAGACCAAGCATTTGAGTGGCTAAGGCAAGGTCCAATCATATCTTCTCTTTGTTGCTTTTATTTTTTCAATTTGTTTCAATGTTAGTTTGGGTTGAATGTTATGTTTATATTGTCTTGTTATTTGTTGTTACAAGATAAATATCAAGGCTCACTATTCATTCAAATCAAAAGTCGTGATGTATCGTGCTTGTCGTGCTTTCTGGAATCTATTCTGTGTGTTTTGATCGCTAACTCCAGCGTAAAAGGTGAGTTATTCTCACCAGACAATATGTGCCTATATAACTAGTAAATTGACACCCTGTGAATCTGTAGAAATATGTTATCATGTTATATATGCCTATATTATTATCATATGATGTTCACACCTGTTATTACACCTGTTATATCATATGTTACTGTTATTTAATGTTATTCTGTTATTTATATCTGTTATCACCATTGCAAGTTCCCTGTAGACTAGAATCACTATGGGTTGAAATGATACATACCCGAACGGACTTTAGAATAGGGAAAAATCGTTATGGGCTGAAATGATAGGCCTGAATGGTTTTTATTTAATTTATTTTAACTTGGGATTGCGGGTTTGAAATGATAGAACCCGGATTTTTCTTTTTTAACTGCGGATTGAAATGATACATATCCGTATCACTTGACCTAGGTTAGAAAATTATATACAGGCCCGTGGTTATTTTATAAAGTGTTTTGAATATTTTTAAGTATTTTAAAAATATAAATTTATGAAATTTGATTTAAATAGATTTTGAAATGTTTAAAATAAAGAAATTATGATTTTTCTATGTGTTAAAAATGCAATTAATGAATGGTTTAACTGGATTTTTGAAATATAACTTAAGTTGGAAATTTGGAATTTGGTTAAAAATGATATTTAAGTTATATAAATAAAATGGATATTAAATTTTATTTGGAAATGGTAAATATGATAATTTGATTAAATGTGAATTTAAGTGATTTATTAAAGTATTATTGATTTTTTCTATGAATTTAAGTGGTTAAATAAATGAATGTTTAAAAGTGATCTTTTAAAATATAACTTGACTTGGAAATGTGAAATTTGGTTTTAATTAAAGGTTTTAGTTAATTAAATAAAATTGGAAATTTAGTTAAATTTGTGAAATGGTAATTTAAATTTGAAGTGTTAAGTTATTGTTGAAATGTGAAGAATTGGAAACTTTTACACTTAAATTTATTAAGTAAATTGTTGAAAATTGGATTTAATTATAAGAAATTTATTGTGAAAAAGATACATGTTAAATGATATGTAAATAAACATTTTAAATGTTAAATTATGATTTTTAAAATGTTTAAAGAGTTTAAAACGAAGTTATTTAATTGCTGGAAATACACTAAAAAGCTGGAAATCACTTTTAATAGCATTCAGAAATGCTATGGTTCTGAATTACACTAAAATTTGAATAAAAGGGCTACTACAGCATTTCTGAAATGCTGCAGTTGCTGCAGTTGAACTTATAGGCTAATATTGAACCCAGGTCTATTATAGCATTCTCTGGAAATGCTATAATGGTCTGCAGTCTTTGCTGAAACCAAATTTAACCCTTGTTTTGAAATCTGAACTACCGCAGCACTTCTGAATTGCTGTCTTTTCTGTTTTGAACTATAATTCAACTAAAACTGAGTTTTAACAGCAGTTTTAAGTGCTGTCTTTGCTGAATTAAAAATGTTTTCAAATATAACTTATAGCAGTTGTTTTTAAATGCTGTGAAATGCTGAAATTTTAATAATTAGGGTTTTTGACTTAGTAAACGAACTCAGAATGGTTTGAAACTTTGGAAATTGAATACTTGATTTGAAAATATAATAATTACACTTTTAAAAGGTTTAAATGAATTATTTTGATTGGAATATAAACTATTTAAAGGTGATTTGAAATGATAGTAAATGAACGATATCTTTGAATTTAAAAGGTATTTAAAGTTGAATATTGGATTTGAACTGATAGGATATTTTATTTTATTAAAATGATTTGAAATGAAGTTTTGTAAGGATATGATATTTTATTATATTAAAATGATTTGAAACGAAGTTTTGAAATTATATGAAAATTTAAATATATGGAAATGGTTTGGAATTGATTTAATCTTTATTTTGATAAAGATATGGTTTGAAATGATATTTTATTTTGAAGTAAAGTATTGTTTTTAAAAGTTATAACCACGGGTTATAATAACGTTGGGTTGTTAAAGAGACCGGGATCGGATATGGACATACTCTCTGTCTTACCGAAAACCACTTTGGCAACCGTGTACGCGGTGGAGATTCCAGAATGAAGTAGGATGGTGGCGACGATCCTAAGGTATATACGTGGACCCAACTCCCGTGAGTTGGCATAAGGTGGCTAAAACAGGAGCGATTGACGGACCAATGAGGTAGCACCTCTGATCGGACACACTTCTTCGATACCATTCTATTACTTGTGATTGATTTGGTGCGCACCCTTGATTTGGGAGTGTTGTTCGAGGTGGGCGGTAGTGGCTGCTATGCGTCACCACCAGTCCGGATGCGTAATTGGTATATCTACCCTGGCATTGCCTAGTTGTGCCGTGTCACCTACCATATCGAGCTTTACTACGATTATGATTTTAAGATCCGACCGCGTTAAGGTTCTCCATCCCCTTAACGCTATTTTCTATATGATTATACTTTACTGATTAGACACTACTGTATATAGCGTATATTACTACATAGTAGATAGTTTAACGGATCCTTAGAGGATGGGCGGTCCCAAGCATCTTCTAAGTTACTTGTACCCTTATTACAGTTCGCTTGAGTTGGTTTACATTATATAAGTATATATTGTCCTGACTCGAGTGTTTTGTGTTTTGCTTTACGCTCGGGTCAGCCTGAGTTATTCACAGATTTGGATTTCCACTCTCTTGGAGATTTGAATCGCTGGAGATTATCTGCTTGTCATGTCCTATCTATTCCAGTTCCGTTGTTCTACTCAGCTTGTACTTGGTTATTTTATTGAGACTTTTGTTGTACTCTATTTCTTCTGTTGTATCTTATGTAACTCTGATATATTTATATAGTAGCTTCATGAACTACTATTTCTTTTACTTCCGCTGCATTATTTTACTCTGTGTCTGTGATCTGTGATTATATTTATTTACTGTATATTCTGAGATTTGCCAAATTTTATTTACAACGCGGTATTTTGAGCAATTCAACTCTGGCATGAGTGTCTACCTATACACTTATAATGGATGCGAATGGTTGAAAATATCGGGTCGTTACATGTTTAGTTATATTTTTTACATTATTTTCTCTATCATTTCTCTTAGGAATTTGAAAATGGAAGCCATTCAAATACATGAAGATATAAAAAGGGTTTCGACATGAGAATGTAAATGAAAACAAAGTAGAGGATGTAGGAATGAGAGGGTTATTTATAGGCTTAGGAATTTATTAAAATACATGAAGTGACTTAATAAAATTATACATGCATGCATGCGTGCACCATATCTCCCCTCTCCCACACATATACACATTAGCGTCCCCCTCCTAGGACATGTTGTAGGGTACTTAAGGTATAACAAAGGATTTGTGTGTGTGTGTGTGTGTGTGTATAGGTGTGTTTGTGTGTATATATATGTCCTTTATAACATAATTTGTCACATCCATTTTTATGTTTAATTAGATATGTGTTAGTATGTAAATAAGAGTATTTTATTATGATTAATCCTATCATATATATATGTGCATGATGCACCAACTGTGCACAACGTTTCCAACTACTTTCGAGTGTCGAAAAGTCGAAATTTCGAAAAACATTCTTCGGCCACATTTTCTATTTTTCTACGAACTGTCTATATTGGTAAACAAAATTTGATAACTATTTTATCATCATTATTAAATAATTAAAGTAGATTTATTTGCTAATAAAAATCCATTTATTAGTTGTATAAAATATATTTACATAGCGTATGTCAAAGTGGAAAAATTCCGGGTCGTTACAAATCTATTTTACCATCATTTATTATTATTTAAAAGAGTTATATTTTAACTATAAAACCTATTATTTGAATATTTAAAATTTATTAAATATTCACAAATCAAGGTGGTAAAATTCCTAATCGTTACACTCTTCCCCCATTAAAAGAATTTTGTCCCCGAAATTGTACCCCAACCCTAATTCCTAGAATCATTTAAACTATTCATCAGTCTGTGTGATGTTCATAAATCATTTCTACGTAAAATCAGATTTAATCACCCACTTGAACACATAACTTCACATCCGAACTAGTATCGCCTACCCGACTTCTTAGTGCAGACTTTGATCAAGCCTCTTAGTTACAACCCTCTGTTCTCCTTGCATAACCATAAACTATGATAGACAACTTTCGGTTCCACGTAATAACCCTCACCAATGCTTGCCATCGAAAAATCGAGTGATAAATCCTTGTTCGAAATGGTGTAAAACACCTCCACTCATATATTCGAATCAAGGATTGAGAACTATGTAAAAAGGAGAAACGGTCTTCGTACAACCTGTGCATTGATCTAACAATTCTTACTATCTAACTACTTTCTACCCTCCCACCAAGTTTTATGAGAATCATTTTTTAAATTTATTAACTTATATAATACTCTTCTACCTCCTAGGAGTATATACAAACATCCAGTTTTTCATTCTATTTAATTTTAACTATTAGATGTAGGCCAAAAATAATATGGGTCTTGAAACTAAGTCGACCAAATCAACCTCTTTACCCTAATTAGTCTGGTAAGTTGCTAAAAATAGTAAGATACTGGCATCCAAAATTTCCATCCTAGATTCTACTTTTTCCTAGACACTAATAAGGTAAAAATTGTCTATTAGCCGGCCTAATGACATCCAATAATTCTTCACATCCTAGATATTAAAATCAAAAGATACAGTTTAAATAAAAAAAGTCTATCAAACTTCCTTATTGAATTTAACCTAATCAAAACTTCATTTAGTAATCCACCTTCAAAACATCCTTTTATTTTGAAAACTATTCCTTTTAAGGGATCCAAAAACACAATATCCAGGTTTATTTCAAAAACCTTTTGAAAACATACATATAGCCCCAGTAACTCCAAAAAAATGTCAAGGAACTGGGTGCTAATAGTATCATGTACCTCTTTACTAAGAAGTGGAATATTCAAGAGGGGTGTTTGCCATCAGAAGACATCTCTTACCCATTTTTAGTTATTTCCGAGACACCCAGACTAGTTAATAAAAATATTCCTTCTTTTCCAAATTTCTTCTTGAAATGGTACTATTTATAGATAAATAGCATTTAACAAAATCATCCACTTGCTTTGGATATAGTCAGATTTGAACCCATCCTAATTGTACAATGACAAAGAGAATAATTTACCAAGTGCATCATCATATATGCCTAAGCAAACATTCGATTTGTCGCTTAGAAGATTATCCTAATCATCATAAAACAGATCAAAACTTATTCCCAAACTATCTAAAGGAAACCTTACTCTCAAACTTTATTTTAAAATGTCTATATCTTAATATATTTTTAAGAAAGAGTACTACTATTTTCCAACATCATTTGACACTTTATCAAAGCCACCGGGATTTAATACTCTAAAAAAATTCATTTTTAAAACGTATTTAATAGTCCTAATTTGTAAAATTATCTCTCTTAATTTACCTTATAAAATCATCTAGGAACTTTTCTTATTAATAAACACCTTTATTCAATTTTATCCCTACATATAGTCGAATGCCTTATAGTCAAATTGTGAAACTTAATTTACAAGGTGTTCGATTCAATGGTCCTACAAATTCTATCTACCCAACCCTGATGGAAAAAAGGAAATCTATTATTAAATCTGACAATAGTTAATGCTCAAAACTGGAGGAGTACGACTAGTTAAACCCTAAATGCTAATAATTTAATATTATTAACTCCTAACCCACTCACCTTATATATACTATATAGATTTTGAAAATCATCCTTTTTTGTACATAGAAAATATATTTCTAGGTAAAATTATTTCGTTTAGCAAATTCAAAACAATATTATGTCGATTGGACTTATTCAAGTGTTTAGTAAATCCCTATCGATAACGCTGGTCGAGCACATCGACCAGAATTTTTAAGCCACTCAACAGGTCCAACAACATAATATAAGATATTTTTATTCACTAACAAATACGCACTCATATATATCTATATATATAACATTCAGAGTCATTCTAGGGAACTACTGACCGTATCTATAATGAGTTTACCCCATCAAAGCCGAGGTGTTGCTCTGATACCAAAATGTAACGAACCATCTTTCTTACTCTGAAAGATGGGTCATTAAGGGTAAAAGAAAATGAAAGAGAAGAACAGAAGAAACTAAACAAGATATAATCTCACAATGCAATGGAACAATATACATTACTCAACATAATATATTATAAAGCCATTTCAAAATGTTGCCTCAGAGTCATACTAATACAGATTCTACCCTAGGACAGTTGTAACAGCCTGTCCCTATCTAACAGATATCATATACCTATAATACAACGGAAAATAAGAAAAATAACTAATCATCAATGAAGCCACCTGCAAGATGAATCTACGGAAACACCTGAACAACTTAGCTGAACATTTGAATTTGTGCACCCAAGAGTTTAGGAAAAGGCAAAATAAACTCTGGATCAAGCATGGGTCTGGTGTGAGCAAAGCATAAGTATTTAACTTTATTAAAAACCTTTAAGTCAAAGGTCTCTCATAAGACCACGCCACATGCAAATACGGACGGGTTTTTACTTTATGATAATCAAAATATTTGTATATAAAATCCAATAATATTATAATAATATCTAGGGTTTTCAAGTAAATAATTAACATAGCCAAAATTGTTACATTAATTAAATTCCAGCATAATAGGTATACAACTAAGACCAAAGGCACTTATTGGAAAATGAATTCCATACAAAGACTAGACTACAAGGGTACCACCCGTCACGGTGCATCTCTAGATAAAATAACACCGAGGACCTCACCAAGATCCCCTGCCAACATGGAACCGACCTATCAGCTAACTAGTAGTACCAAATATAATCACCCATTAGTTAATGGGCCCCGAAGCATACAAATGGGAGATAGTATCGACTTCGGATAGGGATGATCCTACCCTAATGAGGAGCGACTCACTTAGCCCTACTGCATCTCCCTTATTTTATTCATTCTCGGTTGATAAGGCTTGAGACTCCGTTTTACCTTTTATATAGCACTTTCCACTTGGAATGATAACACTACCCTCCAAGCAACAATGCAATGCCAACATTCTTCCATACATGTTGTTCAAGATATGGACAAACCGAAGGTACTACTATGACGCCCCACCCCGAGACCCACACTAACAAAGAGTATTACTAGGTAATATTGTCTGCTAGTGTAGAGAATATGGCTGTTTAGGAGCGACCATCCTTAGCTTTGTCTTAAACATGTATTGAATATGTCAATTGGGTGCTCAATTTTTTTTTCCATTTATCTTTCTCAAGTGGATCGACATACTCAATATGTGCTTAATACAAAACTACGATGGCTGACGGATCTATCAGAACAAAACATAACAACAAATATAATAGATCACTATTCAGTAGTCAAACATACATATACATATACATGGATACATCATAATACAATACAATGTGATACAACACTAGTGGTACATAAACCACAATATATACATCGAGTAAAATGAATAAGTACAAATCAGGGTTTAATAAACTACTACAAAACTATGCAAAAGGTGACAAGCAGACAATCCAAAGTGGAAGCAACATAGAAGGGATCAACAGCAGGTAACTAACCTGAAATAACTCGGTCTGACCCGAGTATATAAAAATACATGGGTCAGTCTAGCTTTAAACAAACTGATTACCAAATGATAGATGAAATGTAAGGATAAAGGGAATATTTCTTCACGAAACAGAAGAAGTAACATAAATATATGTCAACTATCACATAAGAGATAATATCACTCAAATGATTCTTATCGAAGTCTCTCAAAAGAGGCAAACTCAACAACAATATCAATCAATCACAAATATTTGCCTCCTATCATCGGCATGTCCAAAATCCAATATAATGGTTTTCATTAACAATGACTCCTAAATAGGAGATCATAAACCTCAAAATCCGCCAAAGGATGGCAATCACAAATAACTTAAGGAACTCAGTTAAGAGTTCAAAACTCGGAAATAAAATCACCATATACGTATAAATTCTCATGTAGCTCGAAGATATAAAATATATAAAATAGTCATTTAAAAATGGTGAAATCATAAATATATAACTCAGAAAATTCCCGGATTGGATCCAAATCCCCAATTACAAGATGAAGCTATGTTGCACGAGCAAACCTCGTGTCCAGCACTAATTTATGTATAGGTAAACCATCTCATGGTGACCGAAGTCACAAATGCCTCGTGGTGACCGAAGTCACAATGCCTCATGGTGACCGAAGTCACAAATACCTGGTGGTGGTCGAATTCACAAATTCCTCATGATGACCCAAAGGTCTAGTACTGGCAATAACTCATGAATGTGTCACAAACTCTCAGATAGAAACCCGAAAGTGTTAATAGTGCGTCCTATACGATACGTTCTCACTTAAAGGTTTATGAACCGTTAGTCAATGCTAGACTAGAAAACAAACCATTTAAATCACAAATCTCAGAAATCTCATAACTCATGGAACTTAATTAAGAGTTCAAAACTCAAAAATCTCATAACTCGTGAAACTCAATTAAGAGTTCAAAACTCAGGCATGTAATCACCATATAGTAAACAACATGATAGCGCTTAGGCTATATAAATAAACCAACAGGGGTATCCCTGGTGAAAACATTCACAAATCATCTAAATTCTAGAAATCAATGTAACAAATTCTAGAAAACAACAATGTACAGAATAGGACCCAACTGTCCAAATACTGGCAATAACAACCCGAAGGTCCATAGCTTCAAACGAACAAGTCCGAAATTAACCGAAAAAGTAACACATATATCTCATACCATATGTTTTACTAAATTATTTAATTCTCTTTCTCATACGTTTGAAGAGTGCAAAATTAGTGTAATGTATATAGAAAATATTTTGTTTTGAGAAAACTAGTTTTAAAATAATTTTGAAATCATTTGGAAAATATTCCTTTGAAATTTCTCTTTATTATATAGAATAAATATATTTTTAACAGCTTAAAAATAATTTATATATATTGAAAAATATTTATTTCGGAAACTATTTTAATTATAAAAATTACTTAAAAAATTGTTTAGAAAACCCGTGCTCGAAAAAAACAGAAATCATCGAAAACACTGAAAATCAGCATATGAAACCAACTCAAATACTCGTCAATCCGTAGTACGGATCAACCAAAAATATTGGCCTACCTATTGATAGGTTAGTTCCCTTCAAAACATCTTAAAATATCACCAAAAAGTGGTTCCAAAAGTCATTAGAGAAAGCAGATAGATCAAAAACAGTGCACAAGACAAAAGGAAGGAGGCTGGAAAAATGCAACAGCCTAGGTCGACCTCTAAGCTGCCTAGGTCAACCCTAGGGTCGAACCCTGTTGTATTTTGGTTGACATTTGTGTCGTGATTCCTGTAGGCAATTATGCCTTGCTCGATTCAATCTTTGAGCAATTGTTTGAAGCAATTTCAGGTAGAATTAAAACACGAAATTTGACATGCATAAACAACAAAACACAGACAATGATCCGGAAAAGGATTCACTCAGCTTTAGTGTAAAATCAAAGAGTCATGGGTTCTCAAATTGAACCTAGACACAAATTTCAATGTAAACTTCAGATTGAAATATATAGTTTACATTAAATCAAATAAGAACGTAATTTGCATCCAGATTTTTGGAAATCGCTTATTCTTGCTAGAGATATGAGTTTCTACTCACCTTTTATGTTTTTCAGTGAATTAGACTTGCAAGCTTGAATCTTTTTGGCTTGGAGAAGCTTCAGTAACCTGTAGAAGCTTGAGAAAGAGCATGCAGGAAAAGGAAAAGAAAGTTACAGACTCAAATTTCTTTCAGGTAAAACGAACAGAGAATGAAATTATGATTTTGGTGAAATTACTTATTATTCACTTTTGATTTGCCAATACTTCTCTTTGATTTCACTTTAATTTTGCTTAATTTAGATGCTAGATTGAGAATTAAAATAAGCTGCCATTGTTTTCTTTTCTCAGTTTAGTTTTTGGAGGAAGAAGTAAAATGAGAAAAGAAAGAACATACAGTTTCATTCTCAAATGATTCTAGAATTGGACTTTGGGTTTGAACCCAACATCCATTAGCCTATTTGTTAATTACTTAGTAAAAAAACAGGCTAAGTTAGTTAATGTTACACTTTAATTCATCCTATTTACACTTTTTAACCAAATAAGTTTATTACAACAAATGTTTATGTTAACTAAGAAAAATGTTTTAATGACATATAAAATATTATTTTAGCTATTTAAAACTATTTTCCATCATTAAAACTCCATTTTAAATAAATACATCAATTTACACCTTTTATCACATAAAACACTATTTTTAACATCAAAATTTATACAAAAATGATTTTCTTGCCAATTTAAATAAAAAAATCTTATTAACATCATTTTTACATCCAAAATTTATTTTAAAACAAAATTCCATCTTTTTATTTATAAAAAAAATGATAATCAATACAAATACTTCATTTAAAATTAATAAAAATTCACATTTGGCAAAAATTTGGAAAATTATTGCATTTTCTCAAATTAAAACCATAAAGTACTCATTTTTCCTCCAAACTAGCATAAGAAGTCTCTAGAAATTTATTTTCAACATTATATAATTATTTCCCATATTATTTATTTATTTCCAACAATTAATATTGAATTAAACCCTTATCTCACTTAATTAATTCAATTAATCCCCAAATCAACATATTACCATATATCACAATTTATTACCAACCAAACCATTATATTTACCAAATTCCATCATTTATTTAAAATAAACAATTTTAACAAATTACATCTCCAAATTATTTTATTTCTCCATTATTAAATTATAACCACCATTATAATTTAATATTACAATTAATCACCAAAACCAAGGTTGTTATAGACTCCTCTCTTATAAAAATTACATCCTCGAAATTTCTAGAGAAGAGCTGTATTCAACACAATTTATTTCATTAAGCAAAAGAAAATAGATGAACTTGAGTTTAAATTTTCTCATCCTCAATATAAGAAGATAGATAACCAGAATAAAATCGCTTGATAAATTCTATGGTTTCGTAGAGTGTAGTCATTGGGATTAGCAGACCATTGAATCTTTATGAGCGATACATCCCTATTACGAAGGCGTTTTACCTTCGAAATAAGGACACGGATAGGATGTTGCACAAAAGATAACTCGGGTGAGATCGATTCTTCAGAAACTTCTCGAGTAGAGTCGAGACTTAGCACAACTTTATCCCGGACTCCAACCAACAAGATGGTGATCGTCATGACTTTCTATATAACACTACGAAAGGAGTCATATCGATATTAGATTGGCTACCATTAAGGTAAGAAAACTCAACAAGAGGTAGGGGTCTCTCCCACTACTACCAAACTCCTATGACTGCATAAATACAAGTCGCAAGATAATTGCACAAAGGTAAGTTAAACACAGAAATGGATTTATACTCTCTTTTACTAATTAAATATTCTTAGAGTTTTCATACCCATTATCTTCAAAATCAAATTCTCAATTTTCAACACGTGAAAATTTTCAAAGCTTTTTATTTAAATTTTTAATTTAAGCTCATTACTCTTTATTTATAGTAAAATAAAATTTGAGTTGTCAATTCTCTTATTCTTCCATAAATATACTACAGTTATTAATATATAAACACACCAATAACCAATTAGGTTACACTCACAAAATAGGAAGAATTATATTTAACCATTAAGGGAAACAAATCATTTTCAATTTCAGACCTATTGTAAATAACTCAAGTTTTGACATAGAAAACAATAAAATCTAAGAACTTTTATAAAATGAAAGTTATTCTACTAAGTCTGAGCTTTCCAGAATATAAAGATCATCAAAATCGGACTCACGGTTTTAAAGTTATGCTAAATTTACTTTCAGCTTAAATCTTCAGAAAATTTAAAATAAGATAGAGATATCCATCCACTTTAAAACCCATTTTAAATAGAATAAAAGCAAAGTCTTCCAAAGTAGTAAAAGGAAAATTTATAGCTTACTGGAAGCTCATTCATTTACAAAAAGATTGAGCTTATTTGGAGTTATAAATCTTAACTTATCATTGTTCTAGTACAGCAATTTCAAATAAAATTTCAGCTTTTAAAATCAATTTGAAATTTACAAACCATTCTAATTTCAAACTACATTTTCTAACCAAACTTTTTATGCTAAATTGTTTATTTCAAGATTCTCTTTCCCGAAAAGCTAAGACATTCGAAAATTATAATTAACTCATGTAATTATCTTTAAAAGAAATAATTTATTATTTGGAATTATTTTCATCACTTCACAAAATCAAGCTTTTCAAACAATTAATTTTGAAGACTCATTTTGAAAGAGATAACTAATCTCTTATATTATCAAGAGATGATTATTGATTATCCATCTAAAATAAATTTTGGGTTACATATAAATTTTAAAATTATTCTCATAATTTAAAATGATTGTAACTCATGAATTATTCATTTATTATACCATGCACTTCATAATATAGCATTTTATAATAAATAAACAATTCAAATTCATATTTCCACTTATCAAAAAATTAAATTTCCATCTTATTATCTACATAAAACTAGTTAAGGTTGAAAATTAACTTAAACTAGTTTCCAAAAGAATTTTACAAATTCATATCAACCAATCTTTAATACCACCAAAATTTAAAACAAAGACTTGTTCACAAATTCATGCTAAATGTTTAAATTAGCATGACTTTATTTTCTTTAAGATAGAGTTTTATACCTTATCCTCTATTATTGCTCAAACGACGAAGTGTCAAAACAAATTTTTAAAGTCATCATTATTTAGATTCCAATAGGTTATACTTACATAACCAATTAAAATATAAACATACTTAATTTCATAAATTTTAAATAATATAATGGCATTGCCTTGCCACTTCCAACAAGCACTATGGTTCAATGGCTGCATTTATCATCTAAAAAAAATTAATACTCAAACCCATATTAATTTATTTTCAAACTCTTACTTATTACAACTCAATTTACTGTGTCTGACTGTCTCATCATAGTGTTTAGGAAATTCCTATCGATAACGTTGATCAGATGCATCGACCAGAATTCTTAAAGCACTCGATGGATAACCCAACACAAAATTCATTTTCTATATGATAAACATGCCTCTTATATAATTTTGCAAAATATTCTTTGCTTGTCTAAATAAATAGAATCCAATTATACTTATAAGTATTTATTTTACTAGAAAAATTTCAATTTAAATTATTACTTTCATTCATCATCAATTCATGAATACAAGGACGAACTCATCGAGATATTCCTAGAATATTCGATTCATAATATCGATGAAATAAGCTAGAATGTTCGTTAAACCGAACGACATAACAAGTTACTCATAAGAACCATAACGAGTGTGGAATGCAGTAAAAGAAATGCTATCCTACGTAACTCGTAGTTGATGAAAACCGGTGCAAGGTTAAGCTAAGGGAAGACCCTAGCACTACGCAATTGATCGAACATGTCATCGATCTTAGGCAATAGATACTTAATCTAATGGTTAACTCGTTAAGCTTGTGGTAATCGACGCGAAGCCTATGAGTAACATCAGATTTCCTACAAAGATGACCATGGCACCCTACGATAAAGAACTGGACTGAATGAATTACTTAGCCCCAAGCTCTAGCAATTACTTTTGAGTTCCTCATTTTCCTTAGTAGACGTCCTCGTGGGAAGATGATTAACAGGCTGAGAACCAGAAATGAGGCCAATACAAAACTCAATTGTCCGATTGGGTGACAAACCTGATGCGGACTCACATACATCAACAAATCACAAATGACTGGGACTCGAGATACATCATCATCATCTCGAGCTCAAGAGAAAATAAAGATGCTTCGGAATCACCATCAACATTCTGAAGAACAAGAGATAACAAATTAGCCAAATCCGAATACCTAAGATATAGGATCCTTTCAGAACATAGAATTTGGATTTGATAATATACAAGTTAATCCATTCCCAAAATCATATCAAATCCAAAAATAGTGAATATCATGCAGATTTGCACGAAAAGAAAAACTACAAAGAATAATCTCAACACTCTCTCAGAACATGCTAAGTGCTACGGATCCCCCCAATAGGATATGCAACCCTCAAAGAAGTAACAAGACAAGAAACATCCAATGATGTAACTTCAACAAGCTCCTCCGATACGAATGAGTGTCAAACACTCGTATCGAAGAGAACTATAATAAAACATTCATGATAAGGATTATTCATAAGGTAAGATATCATTAATTTAATTGCGGAATACTATGGAATTTAAAATGCATTCCTATACATATTTCCAACTTATATCTACCCCAAAGGACTCGAAAAGGTTAAAGACACAGTGATTAAGGAATATGTAGCACTAATATTGTTCTTAGATTACCGTAATATATGTTTAGTTCTGTGTTTATCTTACTTTGTTCCGAACTCGGCTCTAATACAATAGATCATAGAACGGTAGTCAAACATATATATACATATACACAGATACATCATAATAAAATAAAATGTGATACAACACTAGTGGTACATAAACGACAATATATACATCGAGTCAAATGAATAGTACAAATCAAGGTTTACTAAATGACTACAAAACTATGCAAAAGGTGACAAGCCGACAATCCAAAGCAAAAGTAGCATAGAAGGGATCAACAGTAGGTAACTAACATGAAGTAAATCAGTTTGACCCGGGTATATAAAAATACATCGGTCGGTCTAGCTTAAACAAACTGATTGCAATATGATAGATGAAATGTATGGATAAGGGGAATATTTCTTCTCAAAAGAGAATAAGTAACATAAATATATGTCAACTATCACATAAGAAATAATATCACTCAAATACTTCTTATCGAAGTCTCAGAAAGAGGCAAACTCAACAACAATATCAAAAAATCACAAATATTTGCCTCCTATCATCGGCATGTCCAAAATCCAATATAATGGTTTTTATTAACCATAACTCCTAAATAGGAGATCACAAATCTCAAAATCTGCCAAAGGATAGCAATCACAAATAACTCAAGGAACTCAGTTAAGAGTTTAAAACTCAAAAATGAAATCACCATATACATATGAATTCTCATATAGGTCGAAGCTATAAAATATATAAAACTGTCATTTAAAAATGGTGACATCATAAATAAAACTCATTACTTAGAGAATTCCCGGATTGGATCCAAATCCTCGATTGCAAGCCGAAGCTATGCTGCACGTGCAAACCTCATGTCCAGTACTAATATATGTATAGGTACCCATCTCGTGGTGACCGAAGTCACAAATGCCTCGTGGAGACCGAAGCCACAATGCCCCGTGGTGACCGTAGTCATAATGCCTCGTGGTGATCGAAGTCACAAATACCTCATGGTGACCGAAGTCACAAATTCCACGTGATGACCCGAAGGTCCAGTACTAGCAATAACTCGTGAATGTGTCACAAACTCTCTGATAGGAACCCGAAAAGTGATAACAGTGCATCCCATACCACACGTTCTCACTTAACGGTTTACCAACTGTTAGTCAATGACATACTAGAAAACAAAATCATTTAAATCACAAATCTTAGAAATCTCATAACTCGTGGAACTCAATTAAGAGTTCAAAACTCATAAATCTCATAACTTGTGGAACTCAATTAAGAGTTCAAAACTTAGGAATGTAATCACCATATAGTAAACAACATGATAGCACTCGGGCTATATAAATAAACCAACAGGGGTGTCCATGGTGAAAACATTCACAAATCATCTAAATTCTAGAGATCAATGTAAAAAAAATCTAGAAAACAACAATGTACAAAATAGGACCCAACAGTCCAAATACTCGCAATAACAACCCGAAGGTCCATAGCTTCAAACGAACAAGTACGGAATTAACCGAAAAAGTAACACATGTGTCCCATACCACATGTTTTACTAAATCGTTTAATTCTCTTTCTCAAACGTTCGAAGAGTGAAAAAATAGTGTAATTTGTACAGAAAATAATTTGTTTTGAGAAAATTAGTTTTAAAACAATTTTTGAAATCATTCGGAAAACATTCCTTTGAAATTTCTCTTTGTTATAGAGAATAAATATATTTTTAATAGCTTAAAAATAATTTATAAATATTGCAAAATATTTATTTCGAAAACTATTTTAATTATAAAAATTACTTCAAAAATCGTTTAGAAAATTCGTGCTCGAACACAATAGAACTCATCGAAAACGTTGAAAATCGGCATATGAAACCAACTCAAATATTTGTCAATCTGAAGTACGGATCAACCAAAAATATTGGCCTACCTATTGATAACTTAGAGCCCTTCAAAACATCTCAAAATATCACCAAAAAGTGGTTACAAAAGTCATTAGAGCAAGCAGATAGATCAAAAACAGTGCACAAAACAAAAGGAAGCAGGCTCCAAAAATGCACCAACCTAGGTTGACCTCTAAGCTGCTTAGGTCGGCCTTAGGGTCGACCCCTATAGTACGTTGGTCAACCTTTGTGTCGTGATTCCTACAGGCAGGTATGCCTTGCTCGATTCAATCTTTGAGCAATTGTTTGAAGCGGTTTCAGGTAGAATTAAACTTGAAATTTGACATGCATAAACAACAAAACACATACAATGATCTGGAAAAGGTTTCACTCAATTCCGATATAAAATCAAAGAGTTATGAGTTCTCAAAGTTGAACCCAGACACAAATTTCACTGTAAACTTCAGACTGAAATATATGGTTTATAGTAAATCAAATACTTCAGACTTAAGTTGATCCCTCCTCCAATTTTTATGCAAGCCGGCGTGGACTATTGGTCAGATTATTTAGTTGGTTTCTTTTTGGAACCAAATCACCGCCTTCATGATGCATCTTCAGTTTGTCGAAGGGCTTGGAAGCTTCGTGGTAATTTGCATATTAAGCTGATTGACTCCATGTATTACCTTAAGTTTTCCTCTTCCGAGGAACGTCGGCTTGTTCTTGAGGCTGAGCCTTCCTTTTTTGATGGGAGACCTTTTATTATTACTCCTTGGTCTCCAACAGTGGCGAGTGCTCGTGAACAAGTTCTTTCTATCCCCGTTTGGGTTTTCTTTTCGCAAATTCCCTCTACACTACAGCCTCTACTTGGTTTGAATTGGCTAGCTTGTAACGTAGGAAAATTGAAATGTTTTGACTCTAATACAGTAGCGCGAGAAAAAATGGTGTATGCTAAGGCTCTTATAGAGATATCCCCCTTTAAGTCTCTCCCTTCTTCTATTCCTGTTCAGCTTACTGTCGGGCATGTAGCGGAAGTCCGCGTTCGCTATGGTTGGGTTCCAGATATTTGTACCTCCTGTCACTCTTTTGGCCACCTGACTATCGCCTGCTTGCATTCTGTAGCCTCTGCGGCTACTCCAAAGATCCCTCTGCCTCGCCCCCCCCGCTCAGGAATTTGGTTCCTAAGGTTTCTTCCTCTGACTCGCAGATTGCCCCTCCTCCAGCAGTTCCATTATCTGACCAGGGTCCGCCTTCATTTTCTATTGCTAGGCTTGCCTCTCCTTCTGATACTGTGGTCCCTTGTGATGCCTCAACAATACCTTTAGCTGCTCTAGATCCAGGTCCACCGCGTTTGCTTGTTGTTTGGGTTGAGTCCGAGAGGTGTTGGGTTGATCTCAAATCTGGTGTGAGATTTAACCTCGTGGATGATTCCTTTTTTAGATTTGTTTCCGATAATCATCTGGACCTTAGATGCCTTCATTACAGACTGTCTGGTGATTCCTTAGTTCTCTATATGGACGGTCTGTATGCGAGGTCGAATTCTGTCATGCTAGCTGATACTACCTAGGATCGTTATTTTATATACTCTTCTGATGCCATGAGTTATGATCCTTGTCTTGCTATCCTTTTCTGCCCCTTTGCTGGTCTTATTGGGAATGTCCCTTTGGTATCTTCCCAGGTGTCTGCGGAAGATGGTGATTCTTCCTCTTCGGAGGAGTCCTAGTCTAGGTGATATTTATAGTAACTGTGGCATGTCAGTCACATTCATGTGCTGTATTTTCCTTTTTCTTAGTAGTTAAAGTGCTTTTACCTTACTCCTGTACTTCAAGTTTTATTACGTTCATAATAAAAAGTGGACGGTCCACCATAAAACCGGCTGGCCTTGCCAAAAAAAATAAGAATGTAAACTGCATCTAGATTTTTGCAAACAGCTTATTCTTGCTAGAGATGTGAGTTTTTACTCTCCTTATAAGTTTTTCAGCAAATTAGACTTGCAAGCTTGAATCTTTTTGGCTAGGAGAAGCTTCACTAACCTTTAGAAGCTTAAGAAGAGCATGCAAGCAAAGGAAAAGAGTTATAGACTTAAATTGCTTTCATATAAAACAAACAGAGAATGAAATTATGATTTTGGTGAAATTACATGTTATTCACTTTTTATTTTCCAATACTTCTCTTTGATTTCACTTTAATTTTTCTTAGTTTAGATGCTATATTGAGAATTAAAATAAGATGCCATTGTTTTATTTTCTCAGTTTAGTTTTTGGAGGAAGAAGTAAAATGAGAAAAGAAAGAACGTACAGTTTCTTTCTCAGATGATTCCAGAAATGGACTTTGGGTTTGAACCTAATATCCATTAGTCTATTTGTTAATTACCTAGTAAACAAAATAGGCTAAGTTAATCAATGTTACACTTTAATTCATCATATTTACACATATTGAACCAAATAAGTTTTTTACAACAACTGTTTATGTTAACTGAGAAAAATGTTTTCACGACATATAAAAGATTATTTTAGCCATTTAAAACTATTTTCCATCATTAAAACCCCATTATTAAATACATCAATCTACACCTTTTATCACATAAAACACTAGTTTAACATCAAAATTTATGCAAAAATTATTTTCTTGCCAATTTAATTACAACAAATCTTATTAACATCATTTTTACATCCAAAATTTATTTTAGGATAAAATTCCATCTTTTTATTTATAAAATATATCATAATAAATACAAATACTTCATTTAAAATTAATAGAAATTCACATTGGCAAAAATTTGCAAAATTATTGCTTTTTCTCAAATTAAAACCATAAAATACTCATTTTTCCTCCAAACTAACATAAAAAAATCTCCAAAACTTTATTTTCAACATTATATAATTATTTCCCACATTATTTGTTTATTTCAACAATTAATATTGAATTAAACCCTACATCTCACTTAATTAATTCAATTAATATCCAAATCAACATATTACCATACATCACAACTTTTTACCAACCAAACAATTATATTTTACCAAAATCCATCGTTTAATTAAAATAAACAATTTTAACAAATTACATCTCCAGATTAATTTATTTCTCCATTATTAAATTATAACCACCATTATAATTTAACATTACAGGTAATCACCAAAAACAGGGTTGTTACAACTACCTCTACTACATCCATTTAGGAAATCACTTTTAGGATTAATAGCAAGCAACCCTTGCACTTCAAAGAGCTCCATTTTCAATTCCACCATCTTCTAGATGTCTTCACGTCGAAAAGCTAGAGTTGGATCGAAGTGGTTTTCGGTTAACATACCCGATCCCGATCCTATCGACACAACATTCGATAGTTTTCGGTAAACTCAACCCTGGTTCTTTTGAAAATAAGTAAATAATAATGAGATCGGAGATCACCTCCTAAACATTAGTGGACGGATTTCCTTATCATTTGTCCTAGGAGAACAAAATGTGATTTATACGCACAGTACAACATCACTGGAGATGACTGTACCATATAACTTACGTGTTTCTCCCAAATACTTCAACAGTTACGTTTGGGTTCATATTTGATAGTCTGTTATTTGGCTATCAAATAAACAAACAACAACCAATTCAACTTGTAATTTATTTATCCATGGCAACCACTAAGCCACAAAACAAATATTTATTTAATAAATCTCCTTTCAAAATATTTGTCTAAGAGATTCATATATTTATCTCTCCAACATAAGTATATACACAAAACATTTGTGAATAACTTCTTACTTCCAAATTATCTTAAAAGGATTAAAAAATTGTTGTTTAAATTGGAGGTAAGGACAACCCTCAACACTATCCCCTTGATGTTAAATATGGAACACATGTTTCGTACCACCGTTTTCAAAAGTTCAGTTAAGAGAAACCCGGATCTCAAATTCTTTTTATACTTCTTTCGATAAATCATTTTTAATCAAATCTATTTCATTCAAGAAATCTTTTTGCCTGTAATCCAAATCCATTTCAAAATGATTTCCAAACTTCCAAATTCATTTATAAACCCTTCTATAAATATTCAAAATCATTTATATAAATTGCTTTTGTAAATACCCAAACATTTTATAATAATTTCTTATAAAAATCCAAACTTTTTATAAACTCCCTTTATGAATATCCAAATCATTTTCTAAAAAAAATTATAAATACCTCAAAATCATTTATAAACCTTTCCTGATTAAAACTTCTTAAATAACTTTAAATCAATTTAGCTTCCTTTAATTAGAAAATCCAGTTTATAAATCTTCCTTATTTATGAAATCTTCTTTGCTTAAAAACTCGATTCCATCTACCCAAAAATAGATTATAAATTTCTAAATTCCTTTATAATAGGGATGGGCATTTAACCTAATTAACCGACCTTAACCGAACTGCATTAAACGACAAATTCGATTAACCGAACATTCAGTTAACCGATAGATGTTAACCGACAAAAATCGGTTCGGTTAACGGTTAACCGTATAACACATATCGATTAACTGCTACTCGAAAATCATTTTACACAATTACCCAGCTACAAATTACTCGCTCTGCTACCCGACGAATCCCAATATCACGTAACAAAACAATGAAAATTTAAACATGACCCTAAAATCTTCATCGTCCCTGCTCGTCGCTTTCAATTCAACACCTCGATTCCAAAAATTCTCCTATGCTAATTTCCTCATCCCTAATCGTTCCTGAAAAAACTTAGGTTGATCTATTGCTAATCCCTTTACTAATCGATCTACAAATTCAGATAAGATGAATGTTAGCAGGAAAGGAAAAAACATGAGTTTGTGTTAATTATGTGTATTTTTAGTCTTTATTTGTTCTAATTTAGTTTTATTGACTGTCTGTATAATTTGTTATATGTTATATTTTTTACTGTATGTATAATTTCTTTTCTTAGTTTATATTGATTGTCTGATTGAAATTAGGATAACAATGCTTAATTTTTTCCTTCGTCTGTATAATTTGTTTTTTTACTATTTGTATAATTCATTATACACGATAAAAAAATAAATAAAAAAACAACTCGAACGAAGAATGCTTGAAGTCTGTAATATTGGGATCAATTTTGAACTTGTACACTGTCTATGTAATTTGTTTTATTTAGTTTTTTTTGACTTTCTTATCAAAATTATATACCATTAATTATAAACTGTTATTTAGTTCTTTGGTTTCTTCTTGAATAAACAAGTTTCATATAAAAATAAACTTGAGCCTATTATATAAAAAATATTTTCTAGTGATTCATCTTTTGGTCTTTTGTTTGTTAATTATTATGTTCCTCTTAGCAACAACTACATATTGGGACTATACATTTGCAGATAAATTTAAATGATAAAAGCACTTTGAATTTGTAAATTAGTTTACAAGTAACATATATTGTGTATAATGTAATATAGTATTATATATGCAAATGATATGTATCATATATGTCGGTTGCATATGCCCAGTTCATTTTACCGTCATGGGTATAATGTTCCTGCAAAATGTGTTTCATCCTACATGTTGGAAATTTCTTTCCAAAAGTATATTTTGGGTATCATAGGCCATGGTACGTGTTTTTATACATGATATGAATTCATCATAATCTTCTCATAATCTTGGACCTTGTTCAGAGTCAGTGAAACTTTTTAGTTTAAATTTGAGTTGGTGGCATGACTGAAAAAGCTAGGCATAGGGAGCATCATATTTTCTACTTACATCCTATGATTTCCCCTATAAGTATTGGAGATGTACATACATCCCTTGCTATTTCTTTTTCTTGCTTCTTTTTTGGAAAGGGAAGGAAAAGGATAAAGCAATCTTTTGAAATTTTTAACTTTGCAATAACCCTGCAAAATGTGTTTCATCCTACATGTTGGAAATTTCTTTCCAAAAGTATATTTTGGGTATCATAAGTCAAAGCCATGATATATATTTTCAGAAATGATATGAATTTTCCATTATCTTGGTCAAATCCAATGAAACTTTTCAGTTCAAATTGTTTGTTCATTGGCAGTATTGAAAATATTAGGCATAGGAAGCACCAAAATTTTCACTCATATCCAAGTTTTCTTGCTACTTTCTATGATAATTCTAGCAGAAATTGTTTCACATGTCCACTTTACAACGTAAATATATAATGATTAAGCTCGAGACCATGGTTGACACTGTCATAAGAGAGCTTAGGTAAATTTGCATTGTCATAAGTGTTGGAGACTTGTAGTTGCATATGCATATGAACTAAGTTAATACTCACTGCTCAATTCATTTTACTTTCGTGAACTAAATTAATGATCAGTTAAACAAGTCGGTTCAATTTTTATGCCAATGTTTTCAGCTGCAGTAATAGTGTAAAACACCATATATCTTTCATTTCAGTTCAAATAACTTATATCTCTGTTTACCTTTGGGCAGAGACTTGGAGATTGGAGATTGGATATCGAAGTTGTAATATCTTTGGCTGTCTATTCTGGCTATTTTATGTTATTTGATTTGATTGGACCCTTTGTTGTGGTAATTATATTAATATATTTCTATTATTGGATTTTATGGTTTAAAACTTTGAATAATGATCAATTTGATGTATTATATTATGATGTTGCTATAACGCTAAATGCCAGTAACGAGTATGCACCTGCACATATGCATGCAAAATGCCAGTAATGGTTGTATAACATGTTTAAAACTTTGGGATTTTGGAGGATATTTCAATTTATAGTTTATAATTTTATACAAAGTAATGAGTATATGGATTCAACATATGTATAATGATATAAGTTATAATTGGTGGTTTGTAGGCTTGAAGCGCTTCATACTTCAATTGGTTAACGGGTGAAATTAATCAGTTAACCTGTGAATTTAAACGGTTAACTAATCAACGATTAACCATTTAAATCAATCGGTTAATGGTTAATTTCACCGCTTAACCATAGTTTAAATTAATAAGGTTCGATCAGTAGGCTACAAACTACCTTAACCGATCACCGGTTAATCGAACCACATAATAATTTCAGTTAACCGAAAATATTTACCGATTTAGTTGGTTAATCGACAATGCCCACCCCTGGTTTATAAAACTTCTTATAAAAACTTCTTTTTATAACATTGGAAACCATTCCCATTAGCTAAAACATCTTTAGTAAAACCATTTGTCAAATCATTCTTTAAGTATCTTGTTCAAAATGCAATAACTTTGAAACTATTTCAAAAAGAAAATGAAATATGTATCCTTACAAAATTAAACAGAGGCTTAATGACCATAATAGCGCTTTCAATTTCGTTTTACGTATTCAGTCTAACATGGTATCACATAACAATAGGTATATAAGAATCAACACATAACAATCAATCAACTTAAGCAAATGTCTATGTTAATTGCAATAGTAGAATGGTATTTTGTTCTGCTAATAGATTTCATTTGGTTTTCCTCATCGTATTAGGTTACCTACGGGTAAGCGACACAAAAATCCCTTAGTTTAGAAACAAACTTGAAAAGAAAACACTTTAAAACAAAACTGATTACTTAAATTCATAACAGTTTTAAAATAATAAATCATTGTAAATGAGAGTCAAATCTTTGTTAAATAGTAAATAAACTCTAATTAAAAGTAATTAAAACTTTATTAAATCTTATTAAATAGTTAACTTTAATCAAAGATTAATTAAATAAACCCTTTTTTAAAATAATAATTAATTAATTATTATCTTAAATAAATAATTAATTAATAATTAATCCTTAATTAATAATTAACTTTAATTAAGTAACCATTATTAACAAATGATTAAATACTAATTACCTTTATTAATTAATTAATCGATTACATAATCATTAAATAATTAATTAATTAAATTGTTAAATAATTGTTCTCTAACTACTAAATTAAAGTTAGAAAACATTTCTAAAAGGGTTTATAAGTGAAAACAAGTTTGGATTAGAAAACTAGTTAAATTTTCCGAACATCGACAATAGTGACTACCGCTATACGGACCCGTAATTTCACTTTTTGAAATCTGGATCCCTAAGCTTTAAAAAATTCAACTTTGAACTCTTGTCTTCTTTAACACATGAAAATAAACTTTTGAGAAACAAAGTCAAAGTTTGAAACTTGAAAACTTTTCACTTTGAAACAAAAATCAAACTTTCGGCAAAAAAAAAAATAGATTTCTACGTCGATTTTGGTTAGCGAATTGCTACCTTTGTGTCATGAACCCACATACAACACATATAACATTCAATCACAATACCACATCATAACATTATATCACAATCATAAGCAAGAATATTGCTTTATGCATACTAACAAACTTTTCCAATATTCAAGGTATAATCTTTGTCGCCTACTCAAACTTCGACATAAGTAATCAATACAAACAAACACATATGTATGCATACACAACATATAACATCATCACATACTTAAGCAACATTTTAACTCATAAAATTTATAACTTTGAAAAGTTAGTAACTTGAGTTTTAAAAACATGAACTTTACTATTCATAACTTATATAAATCAAACTAAACTTTCACCGAACTTGGCTACAGTGCTAGCAAACCGCCTTAGCTTGAAAATATGACTTAGTGTGACCTTCTTTGGTGAAAATGGGCTCGGCCAAGGGCATACTTAGGCTTGGCCCAAGGTGGTTTTGAGGTGTAGGGGTTTGCTTTGTGAAGTGGCGAGGTTTGGAAGTGAATGGAAGGTGTTTAGTTATATATTTTACACTATTTTCTCTCTGTTTTCTCTTAGGAATTTGGAAATGGAAGCCATTAAAATACATAAGGATAGGATGAGGGTTTTGAAATGAGAATGTAAATGAAAAAGAAGAAGAGGATGTAGGAATGAGAGGGGTATTTATAGGTTTATGAATTTATTAAAATATGTAAATTGAATTGACAAAATAATACACACATCATGCATGCACCCATACCTCCCCTCTCTCTCACATAAACACATTACCCCACCCCCTCCTAGGCTATGTCATTGGGTGCTTAAGGTTTGGCATAGAATTTGTATATATATAAGTGTGTTTATGTGTGTGTATATCTTTTATAATATAATTTATCACATCTGTTTTTATGCTTAATTAAATATGTGTTAGTATGTAAATAATAGTGTTTTATTATTATTAACTCTATCATATATATGTGTGCATGATGCACCAAGTGTGCACA
Organism: Allium fistulosum; assembly: GCA_030737815.1. Classification (NCBI taxonomy): domain Eukaryota; kingdom Viridiplantae; phylum Streptophyta; class Magnoliopsida; order Asparagales; family Amaryllidaceae; genus Allium; species Allium fistulosum. Next base: position 285,940,185 of record CM060907.1, on the reverse strand, counting down.
ACATTCTCGACGAGTTTTGAGTGTCGAAAAATCGAAATTTCAGAAAACGGTTCTTCGGCTGCATTTTATATTTTTCTATAAACTATCTATATTGGTAAACAAATTTTAAAAATTATTTTATCATCACTATTAAATAATTACAATAGGTTTATTTTCTAATACATATCCATTTATTGATTATATAAAATATAATTATATGGCCTATTTTAAAGTGGAAGAATCCTAAATCGTTACGAATCTATTTTACCATCATTTATTATTTAAAAGAGTAATATTGTAATTATAAAAACCTATTATTCGAATATTTAAAATTAATTAAATATCCGCAAATCAAATTCTGTAAAATTAACGGTTATTACAACTTGTGTCAACTATGTAAGTATACTCATAAAATATTTAACTTTCAAAGATTAAAAACTTTTCCATATACTTATATCAACAGTTTAAGTATATTCGCAAAACACTACATTTCCAATACTTAAAAAATATACTCATATATTATCTCAATTATATAAGTATATTAACAAATTTTAAGAAGGATTTCATTTTCCAAACAATACTTAATCGGGTTAAAACAAATGTCATTTACAAACCCCTAAAGTCTTTTCTTTTGGTGTAAGTCGATAGATCGTATAGAAATTAGACCAAATAAATTTACCACCATTTCTCGATTTTAAACAGTACTATCACTTGATTAATAATGAAACCAGATAAGTTAGAAAACTACCCTTTCCATACTATACATTATTAATTTTAAAGAAAATGATAAGTTTTCATACCTCGGAATTCGGTGTTAAATATGAAAAGAATACTTTCCATAACACCGAAATTTAAATTGATCATTTATGGAAATCAGGTCTCATTCTATTTATAGAAATTCTCTTTATAAATGCCTTCATAAAATTCCTTATAAAACTCCTTTCTATTTATAAAACTCTTTACATTTACAAACTTCTTTAATAAAATATCATTTATAAAACTCCTTTTATAAATCTCCAAATATATTTATAATACCCTTTTTATAAAACTCCTTTTATAAAAAAAAATTATTTATATAACTTCTTTTATAAATCTCAAAACATAATTATAAACATCTTTTATAAATCTCCAAATATATTTATAAAACTCCATTTAAACTTAACATAAACCTTCAATTTCAAAATAGGACCAATTACTTCTATAAAATGATCATTTCATATATTACTATAAATGCACAAATATGATTTATTATCCAATTCCTTAAAATGGTATCATTCCCCTTTTAAAAATATTATTTGTAAATTTATTCTTTTTTTTTGAAATGGTACTTTATATACAACATGTCACTGGGACAACATATCACATGTCAATAAACGTTCGAATCATGCTACGCAAGTTTCGAACTTGTAACCTCTCGCACCAAAGTCGAATTACTTAACCACTTGGACAATGGTGCTAGTCTATAAATCTATTCTTTTATTTTAAAATAACATTTATAAAACTATTTTTTATTTTAAAATAATAGCTATAAAACTATCCTTTTATTTTAAAATAACATTTAAAATTCTATTCTTTTATTTAACATCATATAAAACGTTTCACAAATATTTATTTCAAAATATTTCCATCTTCTTTTAACAAAAATCACTTAAAAATAAAAGATAAACCCCTTTTATTTCCTTTAAAATAAACATTCATTAATATAATAACTTTTCTATAAAGATAAATACTATCCAAAAAAATTTAAAACATTTACATATATATACATATATCAAAACAGAATAATAAAAAAAGTTGAAATAAAATAGAGAAGTTCAAAAACCCATTTAAAAAAATATCATAGAAATTCCAAAAAGAGTAGGATTCAAAAATATTTTTTCGAATCGAAACCATTTCCAAATCAAAACAACAATTAATAATATTTCAAAATACTTTAACGAGGCCAATAGCTGCTATTGAACTTAACCAATGCTATTACTATCTTTATCATTAAAAAGTTTCAACTTTCAACATATATTAATGTCACATCCACTATAGCCAACTAACAATTTTGGACATTTAATCATCTATATAACATGTATATAAATGGAATTAAATAAACATGTATATAACTGGAATTAAAATCACAACGGCGAGAAATTCGGATCTCACTACAAAATTCCCTATATCTCGTTTTATATGTCATTTGCTTTTCAAAAGCGGATATTAAACGAAACCAAGCTAATAAATTATTTTTCAATACAAAACAATAATGTTTATCTACTATATGTCATAATAGTATTCATTTATATGTGAGATAACTCACCAAAATTCTAGTTGAAGCTTAAGCATTCTAGTTTGAATTAAATCAAACGACGTTCGATTTTGGCACAAAATTCCACTTGCTCCAAATTCAACGAAACTAGTTCCAACTTGTAGATATCACTCATATGAGTGCAACATAAAGATCGCGTCTCGATTGGATCACGTCACAATCGCATCTCAATTAAACTAATTACTTTCAAATTTTAATTACCCCAAACCAAAACATCTTCTTTCCCCTAAAATGAATTCATGCACACTATGCATCTCCACCACCATTGTCGAACCTTCCTTCCCCTCTCTCATACTCAATCTTCAATGAATCAGTACGTCGTTCTTCCAATGTGGTTCTCTTCACGAGCTGGACTCGACTATGCCTTTATTTCCACCTCCAACTTCCCCATGTGAAAAGAGACCTGGCGCTTCTCGTTACGCACATGCAAATGTCGCACATCTCCCTTAGAGTTGTAACATCCCAAAATTCTTTCACACGTGCTCCTTCACACCACAAACCCGAATCTATCAATGATAAGCCTAACTCTGCCTAAATCTCAAAAAATAAAACCCTGGCTCACTATATTCACATCAATTATCACCAAACACTACCGCAACTAGCCATAAACATATAGATTTGCAGATCTCTTCTTACAAATCGAAAGATTCTTGTTTTGCAATTTTTAGTTAAGTATATGAATTTATATTGATTTTAGAGAACATTTTCTTTGATTTGGTTTAGTGGAAAGTAAAAGAAGAGGCAAATAGAGAAATGCATAAAAGTGTTGAATTGCCTTAGGGTTTGTTGTTGGATTTATTATTCAATTTCCGATATTTTGCTACATAATAATCTGCTCGTGTACGGACTGTGAACGACAAAACAAAAATATGATCGCGCACAAAAATACGACATGATTTCAAAAAAATATAATATACATTGGTATCTTATTCTGTAAAATCACTAAAATACGGTCATCTGCCAAAAATCATCAAACGATAATTTAATTATTTTCCAAATTAAAAATTATGGAAAAATCAATTAAATTAAAATACCACAATAGAAATCGAGTTGCTTTATTAAAAATTGATTTTCTTATTATTTATTAAATATGAGTGAAATTTGAATATTTAAATAAATTAAATATTTCATCTTCGAAATGTTAAAATTCTAGGTCGTTACATTCTTCCCCTCTTAAAAGAATTTCGTCCCCGAAATTCCTCAAGGAAGGAAAACGTCCTCTCACCCTTAAGCTTTAAATACTTATCATTCTTAAACTTACAATAATAATTAAAAAAATTAAATTATTAAACTCTAAAGAATCGAAAGTTATGGAAAATTTTGATAGCACCTCCTTTGCGTGGCTTGATTTGGAAAAACTAATTAAAACTCGCCATAACTGGCCCAAATCAATGAAAATACAAAAGCCAATAATGGCCTCCTATATCTAGGGCATAGAATCATTGACAACGACATAAACATGTACCTTTTAGTCGACCAATCAAACTCTATTAATGAAACTAAAAGCAGCAAGCTAGGATTTTCATCCATGTACCCGTGTCTCACTTGCAAATAATATATAACCATATAATCTGCATTTTCTAACGTCAAAAGCATATAATTAAGTTAAAGCTCATACAATGTACATGTGTCATTTATACGCAATATTAATTCCGATCACTCGCTCGATTGCATAAATTTTACTTTCGAACTAGTATCTCTCACTCGACGCCCCTAGTGTTGACCCCGTTCAGGTTACTTGATTAGAAACCTCTATTCCTCTTACATAGTTATATACTATGATGGAAAACTTCATATTCAAATCAAAAATCCTTAATAAGTGTTCTCCATTAAGAATCGAGTAAAAAAATGCTTGTTCAAACCGTTGTAAATCACCTCAAAACCATGTACACGAATCTGGATCAAAAATAATTATGCGAATAAAATGATTTACATACAACTTACGTATTTATTCCATTGATTTCTTAACTATACCAATTATTTTAAATACAATTCATTTTACTTATAGTAAATTTTCTTTAATACTAAAATCGTTTGTGAAACATTTCATAAAGCTTCTCTTAAGTTTATTTACGTTTTATAACTCAAGTTCATATTCATATAACACTCTTCTACAACCTAAGAGTGTATATACAATATCAATTTTTTTCCTTAACCAAGATATTCAATAAATTTAAAATTTGCTTGACTTATTATCTTATCAAATTTATAAGTTACAAAAACTTATTTTATTAAAATTTCACCAAACACTTAGCTTCAAGTTCTCAATTAACTCAGAAGTTTTCGACTGTGACGCCCCACCTCTATACTCATACTAGCCATGGACACTACTGGGTAATACCGTCAACTAGTGTGAAGAATAAGGCTGTTGAGGAGCGACCATTTACGTAATTGCTTTGTGCGAGTACCGATATGTCAGATAGTATAACATGCATTTCATTTCAGGAGGAAATCCGACATATCAAATACAAACTCAAAGCTACTACACAGTGGCTATGTGGCCTTCGGAAACAAATATAAAAGAAGCATAACGTAAATTAGTCACAGATATTCATATCACTAAGGCGGAAACAAATATGAATATTTCACATAAAAGTATACATCACAGTAGTGGTCGTATAAGATCCACTACATCACAAAAGAATAGGTACAAGTGCAAGGAAAAAGAATATGTATATATCAAGGAGTCTCTATCTCGAATGTATAATAACAAAAACTATTAAGCTAAAGTAGTTAGCCCAAAGAGTCAGATGAAGGACCATGATAAGAAGTCGAGTGGAAGCACCTGAAATACCTCGATCTGACCATAGTATTATTTAAGAAGAAAAATAATAAACGGATCAGTCTAGCTATAAATATCACATAAAATGAGATAGGATAAGAGATATAACAAAAATATATAATAACAATAACGCCATACTGTGACAAGTATACATTGGATAACAACAAAAATCATACAATATCTCAAGAATCTCAAAACACCAAAAAGAATGTCATATTCTTTATTTTATTCACCAAACCACAAATATTGACAAAACATGTCAATGCCAATCACAAAAATTGGTGAAACAAAAATTCTAGAAATCATCAATTAGAAATCCAGAAATCACAAAGCGGGAGGCCTACCACAAACGGGGGCATGAAAACTCACCAACACGTGTATCACAAATGAGATGCTATCCCATAAACCGAACATCGATGCACCTAAAAAAATACGCCCCATGTACAGTCGAACATCGACGCACCCCGAACATCGACGCACCTAAAAAAATATGCCCCATGTACAGTCGAACATCGACGCACCTAAAATGATACTCCCCATGCATAATCGAACACCGATGCACCTAAAAAGATACGCGCCATGCATAATCGAACATCAACGCAGCTAAAAGGATACGCCCCATGCATAATCGAACATCGAAGCACCTAAAAAGATACACCCCATGCACCGCCTTCTCGAGCCGATTGCTCCACGAACGGTCCAAAGACCATGGGTCGCTAGCACATAAAAGAAATGAGACGAGGCTCAATAAAACGAGGTACAGTGCCCGACATGGACAAAGAGACATCGCATATCGCTAGTCTAAACGATAAAATGATCACCATTGATCAATAAGAAGTGTGAATTACACTAAGCTAGTAAATAAATGAGTTTAGCTTCATGTCCCATAACCACTGGCTTAGCTTAAATATTTACGAAAAAATTATAGATCTCCACTCGAAAATTGTCACAAGAGTTCAATCGAACAAGTCCAAGAATTAACCGGTAAAGTAAACACAAGCGTTTCATACCACTTGTTTTGCTAAGTCGTTTAATTAGATTTCTCATACGAATGAGGTAAAGGTTTGTGTATACTAATAGATTGGAAAACGGTATTAGAAGCGAGCTTTATATTGAAAATAAATGTTGAAATTGTTTTGATAAAAGAGTTTTAGTATTTACTACTAGTATAGAAACCTTTGTATTTTAAAGTGACAAATCACAGAAATGGTTTTAAAGACAATCAATCAACCAAAAATTCACATACGAAGATGTGAACCAAATACATAGAAATTGATACCAAATCCATCAAAATGGATATTCCTAAAAATCCAAAAAAAGAAGTCATCAAAGTCGATAAAAGTGATAACAACTAATCGGATCAACAAAAATCGATAAACATTGGAAATTCACTCAAAAAATAGGCAAATAGGCATAACTGAACAGTTCCAGATGTCTGGAGGTTCAACCAGACATCTGGATTTGGGTTCTGTAAATAATTCAGAAAACTCCAAACCAGACGTCTGAACCCTAACCAGACGTCTGAACTAATAAATTAGACATCTAAAATTTGTCTCTGCCATTTTATTTTCTGCGTTCATTAAATAATTTCTCCAGGGACCATAACCAGACATCTGAAATTACCAACCAGACGTCTGGTTTGTTCAGCTGGGCAGAAATTTGCTTAGGGCAATGATGGCCAAATCGATTCGAAATCGATCGGACGAGCGATAGAGGTTAGGGATTTATGCTAAGCGAGAATCCAGCCTTATAGGCACTTCGATACACCTCAAATATCATGTTCAAACATCCAAGATAGGATCTTTAAAGATTTTGATTTCAAAACACCAAAATTTGGAAAATTCACCAAATCAATTCAAATCAAAAGCAATTAAACATGAAATAGATGTTCGGAATTCATACCTAACAACAATGAAAGCTATAGACATAGATGCGAGTTCACAAACTCACCTTTAACCTAAAAACAATGAATGAGAAGCTCAAAAACAAAGGAAAGATCAACCACTCCTAAATTTCAATTCTAGAAGCTCCAATCTATGATCAAATGCAAATATTTCCTAAGTTAGGTTATAGAAATTTCTGAAAATTGAAGAGAGATTGAGATGGAGAAGATGAATAGGATGATTACCTAAGCTTCTCTTTGATTTTAGAGCAAGAACTTGAATTTCCTAAGAGAACTAGGGCTTAGCAATTTCTAATTTCCTTTCTTCTTTCCCCCATTTTCCTTTAGCTTGCGAGTGTTAGGAAAATAGAATGAATGAATGAAGAGGGGGTGGAGTTAGGGTATTTTATTGGGTTAGTGGGCTGAAACCTAAACCCAAAGCCCAATAGAAAAATAACAAAATTCTACTCACTCCAAACATATCGGTGTTTATACTCAAAAAGGTCGCAAACGCCGTTTTAGACTCAATGGAAGTGGTCCCGAGTCCAAATTCGACTGTTTATAGAAAGTAGCATTTCGGACTTTAATCCGACTAACGATGCTATATTTAAATAAATCATTTAAATATACAATCGTAAAATATGCAGGTTGTTACAGACTCTCCTCCTTAAAGAAATTGCATCCTCGTAATACTTAAGAAGAAAATAATGGGTAACAACCATAAAAGCATATCAACACAAAAGAAGAAATTTTGAAATGTGAAGTTCACCTTAAGGAGCACAAGAGAGTAAGTCCGGATGTGTTTGCTCGATGGATTTTCTGGATTCCCATGAGCAATCCTTAGGATTTGAGGACCATTGAACCTTCACAAGTAGAACATCTTTATTACGAAGGCGTTTAACCTTCGTAGCAATGATACGAATAGGATGCTGCTCATAAGTCAAATTTGGTGAAACTTCAATTTCTTTAATAACACCGGGCTCAAGAATAGAATCAGAATCCCTAAGGCATTTCCGTAATTGAAAGACGTGGAAAACGTCATGAATATCAGAAAATTGAGCCGGTAATAAAAGGCGATAAGCCACGGAACCAATACGTTCGGTAATGGAAAATGGACCAACATATCGAGGTGCTAATTTTCCCGATCAACTGAAACGCACAACACCCTTCATAGGTGAAACACTAATGAACACCAAATTTCTAAGGGTGGAAACAATGGTCGTGAGCACTAGATCATGAGTGGCATATCCAGTCTCGGTAGGCTTTAATTATATAGAAGTATAAGCGATAACGCGTTCCCTTTTTTGCATGAGAACGACAACCAAACCAATACGACTAGCATCGGTACAAACAACGAAGTCTTGGTTCCCTTCGGGAATCACAAGATATAGGAGAATCGGAAAAGAGTTCTTTTAAATGATCCTCTTTCCCGAAAAGCTTAAGACTTTCAAAATTATAATTAACTTTATGTAATCATATTTTTAGAAAAATTTACTTATTCCAAGTCAATTTACTGTGTCTGACTATCTCATCATAGCGTTTAGGATATTCCTATCGATAACGTTGATCAGGCGCATCGACCAGAATTCTTAAAGCACTCAATGGGCAATACAACACAAAATCATCTTCTATATGATAAATATATCTCTTAAAAACTTTATGAATATTCTTTGCTCGTTTTAAGAATAAAATCCAATTATACTTATAAATATCTTATTAAAAAGATCTGCAAATTTTAAATTGTTGTTTTCACCCATAATCAATGAATACAAGGGTAGACTCATCGAGATATTCGTAGAATACTCGATTGATAAGATGGATGAAATAAGCTGGACAAACCGAATAACATCACGAGTCACTCATAAGAATCATAACGAGTGCAGAATGCGGTAAGTGGAATGCTACCCTCCGCAACTCGTAGCTGATGAAAATAGATGGCAATGTCGAGCTGAAAAGACCTTAGCACCACTCAATATATCGCTTAGGTGGTAATCCCAAGACAAGCTCAAAAATACCGAAAAATTCACAAACTACTTGAATGAGAGAAATATCATTTTCCTCATCATGTGGGTTTAAAGAATAAAATGATGCCACCGAATTGGAATCGAAATCTTTACAAGATCTAGAAGCTGTTGGGAAGACATAAATACTCCATCTTGAGGAGTAGCACTGGATTGACCGGTGCTGGGATGGCCAGGTCTAACCATTTCTCTTCTTTAGGAAAGGAAGAAAGAAGAGGAAAAGGGTTATTCTCAAAATGAATATCAAACAAACTTGATTGATAAAACAAGGCATCATAAAAGAAAATAGAATAGAACGGGTCCTAAGACTCGAATTAAATCCTAAGGCACGATTCCTAAGAGAGACTTAGGACAATGATCCTTGCTAGATTATTCTACATTATTCCGAAGTTTGGCTTCGATACCAAGCTGTGATGCCCCATCTCTAGATTCACACTAGCCAAGGACTCTATAGAGTAATGCCGTCAACTAGCACGAAGAATAAGGCTGTTGAGGAGCGACCATCTGTGCAATTGCTTTGTGCGAGTACCGATATGTCACATAGTATAACATGCATTTCATTTTAGGAGGAAATCCGACATATCAAATACAAACTCAAAGCTACTACACAGTGGCTATGTGGCCTTTGGAAACAAATATAAAATAAGCATAACGTAAATCAATCAAAGATCTTCATATCACTAAGGCGGAAACAGATATGAATATATCACATAAAAGTGTACATCATAGTAGTGGTCATATATGATCTACTACATCACAAAAGAATAGGTACAAGTGCAAGACAAAAGAATATGTATACATTAAGGAGTCTCTATCTCGAATGTATAATAACAAAAACTACTAAGCTAAAGTAGTTAGCCCAAAGAGTCAGATGAAGGACCATGATAAGAAGTCAAGTAGAAGCACCTGAAATACCTCGGTTTGACCCGAGTATTATTTAAGAAGAAAAATAATAAACGAATACGTCTAGCTATAAATATCATATAAAATGAGATAGGATAAGAGATATAACAAAAATATATGATAACAATAATGCCATACTGTGACAAGCATACATTAGATAACAACAAAAATCATACAATATCTCAAGAATCTCAAAACACCAAAAAGAATGTCATATTCTTTATTTTATTCACCAAACCACAAATATTGACAAAACATATCAATGCCAATCGCAAAAATTGGTGAAACACAAATTCTAGAAATCATCAATTAGAAATCCAGAAATCACAAAGGGGGAGGCCTATCACAAACGGGAGTATGAAAAGTCACCAACACGTGTATCATAAATGAGATGCTATCCCATAAACCGAACATCGACGCACCTAAAAAAATACGCCCCATGCACAGTCGAACATCGAAGCACTTAAAAAGATACGCCCCATGCATAATAGAACACCGACGCACCTAAAACTATACGCCCCATGCATAATCGAACATCGACGGACCTAAAAGGATACGCCCCATGAATAATCGAACATCGACGCACCTAAAAAGATACGCCCCATGCACCGACTTCTCGAGCCGATTGCTCCACAAATGGACCAAAGACCATGGGTCGCTAGCCCATAAAAGAAATGAGACGAAACTTAATAAAACGAGGTACAGTCCCCCACGTGGACAAAGAGACATCGCATATCGCTAGTCTAAACCATAAAATGATCACCATTGATCAATATGAAGTGTGAATTACACTAAGCTAGTAAATAAATGTGTTTAGCTTCATGTCCCACAACCACTGGCTTGACTTAAATATTTACGAAAAAATTATAGATCTCCACTCGAAAATTGTCACAAGAGTTCAATCAAACAAGTCCAAGAATTAACCGACAAAGTAAACGCAAGCGTTTCATACCACTTTTGCTAAATCATTTAATTAGATTTCTCATACGAATGAATTAAAGGTTTGTATATACTAATATATTGGAAAATGTTTTAAAATTCAAGCTTTATATTGAAGTTAATTGTTCAAATCGTTTTGATGAAAGAGTTTTAGTATTTACTACTAGTATAGAAACCTTTGTATTTTAAAGTGAAAAATCATAGAAATGGTTGTAAAAACAATCAATCAACCAAAAATTCACATACGAAGTCAATAATCAAATCCATGGAAATCGATACCAAATCCATCAAAATGGATATTCCCAAAAATCCAGAAAAAGAAGTCATCAAAGTCGATAAAAGTGATAACAACTAATCGGATCAACAAAAATCGATAAACATTGGAAATTCACTCAAAAAATAGGCAAATTTGCATAACTGAACAGTTCCAAATGTTTGGAGGTTCAACCAAACGTCTGGATTTGGGTTCTGGAAATAATTCAGAAAACCTCCCAAACGTCTGAAATTGCAAACTAGACGTCTGAACCCTAACGAGACGTCTGAACCAATAAATCAGACGTTTGGAATTTGTCTCTGCTATTTTATTTTCTACTTTCATTATATAATTTCTCCAGGGACCATAACCAGACGTCTGAAATTACCAATAAGACGTCTGGTTGGTTCAGCTTGGCAGAAATTTGCCTAGGCCAATGATGGCCAAATCGATTCGGAAGCGATCGGACGAGGGACGGAGACTAGGGATTTATGTCAAGCGACAACCCAGCCTTATAGGCTCTTTGATACACCTTGAATATCATGTTCAAACATCCAAGATAAGATCATTAAAGATTTTGACTTCAAAACACCAAAATTTGGAAATTTCACCAAATCAATTCAAATCAAAAGCAATTGAACATGAAATAGATGTTAGGAATTCATACCTAACAACAATGAAAGCTATAGACGTAGATGCGAGTTCAAAAACTCACCTTTAAACGTAAAAACAATGAATGAGAAGCTCAAAAACAAAAAAAGATCAACCACTCTTAAATTTCAACTCTAGAAGCTCCAATCTATGATAAAAATGCAAATATTTCCTAAGTTAGTTTATAGAAATTTCTGAAAATTGAAGCAAGATTGAGATGTAGAAGATGAAGAGGATGATTACCTAAGCTTCTCTTTGATTTTAGAGCAAGAACTTGAATTTCCTAAGAGAACTAGGGCTTAGGAATTTCTAATTTCCTTTCTTCTTTCCCCCATTTTCCTTTAGCTTATGAGTGTTAGGAAAATAGAATGAATGAATGAAGATGGGGTGGAGTTAGGGTATTTTATTGGGTTAGTGGGCTGAAACCTAAACCCAAAGCCCAATAGAAAAATAGCAAAATTCTACTCACTCCAAACATATCGGTGTTTATACTAAAAAAGTTCGCAAACGCCGTTTTGGACTCAATGGAAGTGGTCCCGAGTCCTAATTCGACTGTTTACAGAAAGTAGCATTTCGGACTTTAATCCGACTAACGATGCTATATTTAAATAAATCATTTAAATATACAATCGTAAAATATGCGGGTTGTTACATCGACTGTCCAAAATCGTTGAAAATTTCATTTTCTCAACAAATGAAAATTACCAAAACAACGCATCATAATGAGATACACAAACCAACCTATCCTAATACATAGGATACATGACTACATATAATATCTTAACTGAAACTTAAGAATTAAACACCCAGTTTTTATTTCAACTCTTTTTTGAAATAACAATAAAAATGATAGTAATATACACATTTCCTTTTGTATATCAAATCATACTTTTTGTATTTTAAACAAAATTTGTTTTACCAAAACACTATGAAACAAAACTATTATGGTAGTAAGCCGTCACTTTGAAACTTGAAAATGAACACCGATGATGCTGCGGTCATCACTGAAATGATCGACCCAATATAAAATATTTTTAGCACTAACAAAAATTTACTCACACCCTCACACACACACTCATATTCATTCTAACGTGTTACTAACCCTATCTCTAATGAGTCTACCTCATCAAAGCCTAGGTGTACGGTCAACCTAAGCTCCAATACCATGTGTAACGATCTACCTTTCCAACCCTCAAAAGTCGATACTAATACATCCATGGTATTCTTGTGCCCAACTTTCAAGTGTCGGAAAGACAGATTGTTAGAGGAAAAGAAAGAAAAGACATAATATAATATAACATTACGAAGAGTAGTATATAATATACAACAGATCTTTACAGCATAAAACTGTAATAATACAGAAATCAAAGTACACAAATATATTATCAACCTGGACAGTTATAACAACATATCCTCATAATTGCTGATAAATACAAACAACAAATGTAGCAGAGATAAAATATACATGAATACATCTTGGAGGCATCCAATTCAGCTCTTAAAGCTACAAAGCTTCCATAACCGAATCTAAAAATATGCTCGGTCACCAAGCACTATTAAAAAAATAACATCTGGATTAGTTTGGTAAATTAGCGTGAGAAACACACATCATATGGATTTTAATATTATAAAACCTTTCAGAATAAAAGTATTTCATAAAACCACACTACATATAAACATGGACAGGTTTTTACATTATCATAAGCAAACCATTTAATAAGAAATCTTCTGGTATTATCATAAGTCCGTAAAGGCATGTATTGGAGAATGGATTCTATACAATGACAAAGCATATGGGTACTGCTTGCCACAGTACACCCGTAGAAAATGTACCGAGGGCCTCACATGGACCACTACTAACACAGGACCAGCCTATCCCTTAATAGATAGTACCGAATATGCTAACCTCTTAGTTGCTTTGCAGCTTTTTTGAGAGAGCTCTCACGTACATACCAAATCCATAAATAGTGATCTAGAAGGATAATGCCCATGCCCTATTAGATGCGACCCATAAATCCATGCTGCATATCCTCTATTTTAGTCATTCCCAATTGTAAGGTTTGAGGCTAAACTTTACCTTTATAGCAAATCCCACTTGGAATGCTAACACTACTCTTTAGGTAATAATGCAGCGCCATCATTCATCCATACAAGTTGTTATGTTCCTAAAAAAACCAAAGGCACTACTTCTACTACATCTTGGGATTAGTAGAAAGTAGCCCGTGCACTTTAAAGAACTCCGTCTTTGATCATCTTCAATATGTCTCTTATTCGAACGCATATGGCGGTTCGAAATGGTTTTCAAATAATACATCTGATCCTAGTCTCCCCGAACTGACAACAATAGTTCAAAACTGGCCAAGATTTGATAATTGGTTATTTAACTATCAAATAACAAACAATTCGACCAGAGATTTAATTCCAGAAGGAAGATACCATAGGTTAAGCACATAAGCCACCATTAATCCTCTTTAATTAATTCTTTCATTAATTAAAACCACTTTGTAAATAATTGTATCAAAATACATTTATGAAGATATATTCACAAATCTTTTTTACCTTTTTAATACTTAAAAAATATTGATATACTTATCTCAACTGCATAAGTATACTTACAAAACAATTAACTTTCAAAGCTTAGAAACATTTTCATATACTTATATCAATAGTATAAGTATATTTATGAAACACTACATTTCCAATACTTAAAAAAATATACTCATATACTTATCTCAACGGTACAAGTATATTTAAAAATCTTAAGAAAGATTTCATTATACAAAACCTTACTTAATCGGGTAAAAATAAATGTCATTTAAAACATTGATAATAATAAACCCTAAAACTCTTTTCTTTTAGTGTAAGTCAATAGATCATATAGAAATTAGACCAAATATACTTACCACCACTTCCCGATTTCAAACTATATTATTTCACAATTAACAATGAAATGGGATAAGTTAGAAACCCATCCTTACCTCGATACACATTCTTAATTCTCAAGATAGTGACAAGTTTCCATACCTCGGAAATTTAAATTGATCATTTATGGAAATTAGGTCTTGTTCTATCTATGGAAATTCTCTTTATAAATCCTTCCATGAAATTCCTTATAAATCTCCTTTATATTCATAAAACTCTTTTATATTTACAAACTCATTAATAAAATATCATTTATAAAACTCCTTTTATAAATCTCCTAATATATTTATAAACCTCTTTTTATAAAACTCCTTTTCTTTTTATTTATAAATTTTTTTTCTATAAATCTCAAAACATAATTATAAAATTCTTTATAAATCTCCAACTATATTTATAAAACTCCTTTTATATTAACACAAATCTTCGTTTTCTAAATAAGACCAATTATTTTCATAAAATTGATCATTTCATATATTACTATAAATGCATAAATGTGATTTATTATCCAAATCCTCAAAATGGTATCATTTTCATTTTAAAATATTATTTATAAATCTATACTTTTATTTTAAAATAAAATTTATAATGCTATTTTTTTATTTGAAAATAAAATTTATAAAACTATTCTTTTATTTTAAAATAACAATTGTAATTCTATCCTTTTATACAACATCTTATATAAAATGTTTCATAAATATTTATTCCAAAATTTTCTATCTTCTTCTAAAAAAACAAAATCACTTTAAAATAAAAGATAAACCCTTTTATTTCCTTTAAAATAAACATTCATTAATATAATAACTTTTCTATAAAGTTAAATACTTTCCAGAATAATTGTAAAACATTTACATAAATACACATACACACATTAGAAGAGAATAATAAAAGAAATTGAAGCAAATAGAGAAGTTCAAAAACCCATTTTAAACAAAATATCACAGAAATTCCAAAAAGAGTCAGATTTAAAAATCATTTTCCAAATCAAAACCTTTTCTATATCAAAACAACAATTAATAGTATTTCAAAATATTAACGAGGCCAACAGCTGCTTTAGCACTTAACCAATACTATTACTACCTTTATCATTAAAAAGGTTCAACTTTCACTATATCAATATCACAACTAATATGGACAGCTACCAAATTTTGACATTTAACAATCTATATCATAGGTATATAAATGGAATCAAGTCAACACATATATAACTGGAATTAAAAATCACAACGGTGAGAAACCCGAATTTCTCTACAAAATTCCATGTATCTCATTTTATATGTCATCGCTTTTTAAAAGCGGATATTTAACCAAACCAAGCCAATAAATTATTTCAACACAAAACCATAATTTTTTCTACTATATATCATAATAGTATTCATTTGGATATGAGACAACTCATTGAAATTCTAGTTGACGCTTAAGCATTCCAGTTTGAACTAAATCGAATGACGTTCGATTTTAGTCCTAAATTCTACCTGCTTCAAATTCAACGAAACTAGTTCTAGTGCGTTGATATCGATCCTACGAGCGCAATGCAAAAGACCGCTTCTCGATTGGACCTCGTACGGAGAAGGTACAATTTTTAAAAGATTTTGAGATTTAAAATATAATTAACCAAACTAATTACTTTCAAATTTTAATTACCCCAAACCAAAGCATGTTCTTCTTCCCAAAATGAATTCGTGCACATTATGCACCTCCACTACCATTGCCGAACTTTCTTTCTCTTCTCTCTTACTCAATCCTCAAAGAATCAATGTGTCAATTCTTCCAACGCGCTTCTCTTCATGAGTCGGAGCCGACCATGCCTTTGTTTCCACCTCCAACTTCCCCCGTGTGAAAAGCAACCTAGCGCTTCTCTTGATGCATGTGCTAATGTCGCACGTCTTCCCCTAGAGCCCCACCATCCCAAAATTCTTCCACACGTTCTCCTCTATGCCACAAACCCAAATCTATCAATGCCAAGCCTTAACTCCACCTAAATCTCAAAAAGAGCGAAACTCTAGCTCACTATATTCACGTCAACAATCACCAAACACTGCCGCAACCAGCCATAAGCACATAGATTTCTAGTCTCTCCTATACAGATCCAAAGATTCTTGTTTTGCAATTTTTAGTTAAGTTAAGTATATGAATTTATATTGATTTTGAAGAAATTGGATTTACTTTTGATTTGATTTGGTTTGCCAGAAAGTAAAAGAAGAGGGAAAGAGAGAAAAGTCTAAAAGTGTTGAATTGTCTTAAAGTATGATGTTTGGTTTATTATACAATTTTTGTTATCTCGCTACATAGCAATTTGTTCGTGTATGAGTTACGAATGGCAAAACAAGAATATATGATCATGCACAAAAATGCGACATGATATCAAAACAATAATAATGCATACTAGTTATCTAATTTTTTAAAATTAAAAATACCATTGGTTGCCCAAAAATCATCAAATGACAATTTAGCTATTTTCCAATTTTTTTTTTGGAGAAATCAAATAAATTAAATTAAAAATACTATAATAGACACAGAGTCATTTCTATTAAAAAAAATTTCTTAATATTTACTAAATATGAATTAGATTTGAATATTTAAATAAGTTAAATATTCCCTATTCGAAACATTAAAAATTCTAGGTTGTTAACGTGGCCGATACACAAAAACTCACTAACTGAGAAGTCTATATCCCTGAGCCTCTCATCTGCATAAATCTTTTTCCAATTTTGTGCTTCCTTTATACGTTTCTGAATCCCTATTTCCTTGTCAGATGCCTTTCGAATCATATCTAGCCCAAGAATTAAATGATCTCCAAGTTCCACCCAATATAATGGAGATTTGGAAGGCCCATACAATGCTTAAAAGTTTGACATTCCGATGATGGCTTAGTAAATGTTATTATACGGAAACTCAACAAGAGGTAAGTGCTCTACCCAATAACCACCAAAGTCTAAGGTAAAAGCCTGAACTAATTCCTTTAAGATACGGTTAACCCTTTCCATCTGCCCATCAGTCTATAGATGGTAAGCTGTACTCAACCACAGCTCCATCCACAAGGCATCATGTAACCCACTCTAGAACTAGCTAGTGAATATCGGATCTTTATCGCTCATAATATCACAAAGAACTCCATGAAGTCTGATAATCTCCTTAAGATACAACTTGGCTAAACTCGAAGTTGTCCCTGTTGTCTTCACTGATAAGAAGTGTGCACTCTTGGTAGGTTGATCCACTATAGCCCAAATGCCTTCATCACTTTTCTTCGACCTAGGTAGCCCGTCTATAAAGTCCATAGATATCTATTCCTACTTTCACTTTGGAATCTTAAGTGGATGAAGCATATCAGCTATCTTCCGATGGCTGCCTTTGACTTGTTGATAGTTAGAACACCTACTCATAAATATGGAAACATCCCATTTCATGACTTCCAACCAAAAAGTCTGCTTCATATCATGATACGTGTTAGTAACCGCAAGATGTATCATAAGTCTTAAATGATGACTTCTACTAGCACTTTTTGCTTAATCTCGTCAATATCAGGAACATGTAATATCCTGTTCGTCCGTAATATACCGCGGTTATCGACCTCATATCCCAGCCACCTTTCCGGTGCCTAAAAATAGCAATTTGATGCTTGCATATGACACTGAATCTTGAATAATGTATAACTGATGCCTAAATATATGTTTATATTATTGCATGAGGCAAAAGCCATCTTTAGGCGAGCCTATGCAAATCGCTTAGCGATAAGCCTTGCCTAGCTTATAGGTGAGGCCTAGTTAGAGGCCTAGAAGGATTTATACAATGGTGATCATAAGACATATGTACATATACCACTTACATGCTTTAGCATGTCTTCATATTACATGATTTATAAATAAAATAAATATTGAAAGTATTTCAGTTTATTAATATTTCTAAGGTCACTTTTAAACCATTTATTTTCTTTTCAAAGGCAATTCCTCTTTAATACACACACGCACACACATTGAAATCTTTATTTATAACTTAGATAAATATGAAAATAATTATAAATATATAAAACACAAGTATATTACTTTAGAAAGCACCTTACATTTTCAATATTAATTTAATATAAAAAATTTCAAAATTAACAATGAAAATGACTCCTGCTTGGAGCTTACTGGCCCAGTTCAGCCATGACTAGTTAGCCAATCGAGATACCACCAACTGACTGGTGGTGCAAAATCCTCAAGCATTTGCTCCAGTCAAAATCCCAATCGATACGCTAGACAAAATTCCGACACGAATAAACCTACTTTAGGGAGTACTTCAACATATGTACGACATCCATCATGATCATGTCATTTGGTTTATGAATTTAGGGATTTTTAAGAAAGATTTTGCATATTTTTTATCAAAATAAAGAAACGAAGTTACAATAATCTATATCATAACTCGACATTCAATCATACACATGTATCAATTCATCGTATACAACACATAAAATCATCACAAGAAACATTGTGACGCCCCACCTCTATACCCACGCTAGTCAAGAACACTACAGAGTAATGCTGTCAACTAGCACGGAGAATATGGTTGTTGAGGAGCGACCATCCGTGTAATTTCTTTGTGCGAGCACCGATATGTCAGATACTATAGCATGGAAATCCGACATACCGATACAAACTCAAAGCTATCACACAGTGGCTATATATAATCTTCGGAAACAAACATAGAAATGAACATAACACAAATCAGTCACAGACATCCATATCACAAAGGCGGAAAAAGATACGAATATATATATAACACATGAAAGTGTACATCAGAGTAGTGGTCTGAAAGATCCACGATAATACAAAAGAATAGAAACATGTGCTACACAAAAGAATACATCTATGAGTCGGTATCTCAAATGTATACAGCAAAAACTACTAATCTAAGTAGTTAGCCAAAAGTCAGAATAATCCCAGTAGAGAGGTCAAGCAGAAGCACTTGAAACATCTCGGTCTGACCCGAGTATTATTTATAAGAAAATAATAAACGGATCAGTCTAGCTATAAATATCAGATGATATGGCATAAAATAAAAGACATGGCATAAACATGTAATAACCATAATGGCATACTACTATAAGTATGTAATTGAAAATCAACAAGAGATTAATCAATATCACAAGAATCTTCTCAAAGATAAAATAGGGCATCATACCCTAAACTTGTATTCATAACAAGTCAATGACACACAAATTCACCAATGCACAAAATTGATAAAACTTATCAATGGAAATAACGAAAATTGGTGAAGCACAAAATTCCAAAAATCATCACAAGAAATCCAGAAATCACAAGAAGGGGGAGGCCTATCACAAAACGGGAGTATGAAAACTCACCAACACGTGTAACACAAGACGAGACGCTATCTCATGGTAGCTAACCATTAATTTTGAGCCAAAGCTCCATAAGAATGGCCCGAAGACCGTGGGGCTCTACCCCACATATGTGATGTAGAAACATCACACAAACGGGGTTTAGTCTCCCTCGTAGACAAAGAGACATCGCACAATTGCTAGTCTAAATCAAATCACAAAAATGATCGTCATGATCATCAAGAAGTGTCAACCACACCAAGCTAGTAAATAGATGAGTTTAGCTTCATGTCCCATAACCACTTGCTTAACTTAAATATTTACGAACAAACTGTAGATCTTCACTAGAAAATTGTCACAAGAGGTTCAATCGAACAAGTCCAAGAATTAACCGACGAAGTGAACGCAAGCGTTTCATACCACTCGTTTTACTAAGTCATTTAATTAGATTTCTCGTACGAGTGAGGTAAAGGTTTGTATATACTAGTAGATTAGAAAACGGTTTGAGACAAAGAGTTTTGTAATAAAATAGTGTTGAAATCGCTTTGATGAAAGAGTTTTGATATTTACTACTAGTATTGAACCCTTCATATTTTTAAAGTGACAAGTCACAAAACTGGTCGTAGAAACAAATCAATTCACTAAAATTCACATTCGAAGACGTGAGTAAAGTCCAAAGACATCAATTCCAAAACCATCAAAGTAGGAATGCCCGTGAGATCAAACATGGCCGAGCTAAAGTAATGCGCGACCTAACATAGCCGAGCTAAAGAATGCAAGCAGGTCGAGCGACTTATGGTGGTGGCTGAGCATGCGACCTAACGAGGTCGACCTAAGTTGCAAGCGACCTAAGGTGATGAGCGATCTAGTGGTTAATGAGCTAGGTGGAAAATAGGTCGAGCGACCTAAAGGAAACAGTGCGACCTAATGACGCGACCTAGTGAGGTGAGCGACCTAGTGAACGCGACCTAACGAACAACATAGGCCGAGGTGGTGTGACCCAAGGGGTTCGCGACCTAACAAATCGCGACCTAAATGTGAAAATGGGGTCATGCGACCTAAAGGAAGCAAGGCCTGATGACCTAAAATAATAAGGTCTAACGACTTAAGGAAAAGAGACTCGCGACCTAAAGACTTGCGACCTAAAGAAGGCAAGGAGGAGCGACTTAACTCGTGGCGAGCTAAACGTAGGCAGAACGACCTAACGGCTAGCGACCTAAGCATGGCCGAACTAGCGACCTAATATCGAGATGACTTTCCCACCAGAATGACCTATGGCTGGACGACCTATAGCCGAACGAGCTAAGGCATAAACGAGCTAGGGACGAACGACCTAAGTCTAGAACGAGCTAAATGCAGGCAGAGACTTTTCCACGCGCGCGAGCTAGCAAGGCAGAACGACCTAGGCCCAGATTTTCACCGCAAACACTAAAAATTGGGATTTTCACCATTTCAATCCAAACCAAATGCAAATGCACATGCACAAGTGATAGGGAATCATTCCCAACAACCCAATGACAGTTATAGGCAAGAATGTGAGATAAAAATCTCTCCTTTTCCACGAAATTGATGATGGAGCAGCATAAAAGTGATGGAAGAATCAACCAAAAGCTTGAATCCAATGTCTTCACTTTGAATTTGGAGTTAGTTGTTGGATTTGCAAATGAACAAGAGCTTTGGAGTTTTAATTTCCCATTCCCTCCACCATTTTTGAAGAAGCTTTAAGTGTTAGGAAAATGAAGAAGGAATTAATGAAGAGGAGAAGGGGTTGGGACTGACTTAGAAGTGGTTCAGTCCAAACCAAAAGCCATAAGTGGAAAAAGTGGTGAAAATTCCACTAACTCCAAACATATCAAAGTTTATACTTAAAAAGATCGCAAACGTCATTTTGAACTCAACGGAGGTGGTCTCGAGTCCTAATTTGACCGTTTGCAAAAAGTAGCTTTTCGGACCAAAGTCTGGTTAACGATAAAATATTTAAATAAAATATTTAAATATCAAATCGATAAATATGCGGGTTGTTGCAGACTCCCCTCCTTAAAGAAATTGCGTCCTCGCAATATATAAGATGGAAATAAAAAGTAACAACCATAAAAGCATATTAACACAAAAAAAGAAATTTGAAATAAGAAGTTTACCTAAAAGAGCATGAGAAAGTAAGTCCGGATGTGTTCGCTCGATGAATTCTCTAGATTCCCAAGAGCAATCCTTAGGATTTGAGGACCATTGAACTTTAACAAGCGAAACGGCTTTATTTCGAAGTCGTTTGACCTCTGAAGCAATAATGCGAATAGGATGCTGCTCATAGGTTAAATTAGGCGAAACTTCAATCTCTTCCACAATACCAGGCTCAAGAATAGAATCGGAATCCCGAAGGCACTTCCGTAATTGAGAAACGTGAAACACGTCATGCATGGCAGAAAACTGAGCTGGTAATGAAAGGCGATAAGCCATGGAACCAATTCGTTCAGTGATAGGAAATGGCCCAATGTATCGAGGCGCTAACTTTCCCGATCGACTGAAACGTACAACACCCTTCATAGGTGAAACACGAATAAATACAAGATCTCCCACAGAAAATTCTAATTTTCTTCTTCGGTTGTCGGCATAGGATTTTTGTCTACTCTGGGCTTCTTTCATCCTATGACGAATAAGTTCAATCTTTTCTGTGGAATCACGAATGAAATCTGGACCTAAAACCAGCTTCTCACCAGCCTCAAGCCAACAAGAAGGAGATCGGCATGGCCTTCCATAGAGTGCCTCGAAAGGAGCCATACCAATACTAGATTGGAAGCTATTATTATAGGAAAACTCAACAAGTGAAATATGATATTCTCAACTTCCACCGAAATCAAGCACATAAGCACGCAGAAGATCTTCAAGTGTTTGATTCACACGCTCAGTTTGTCCATCGGACTGGGGGTGATAGCCGGTGCTAAAATTAAGCTTCGTTCCCAAAGCCTTTTGAAGACTCTTCCAGAATCCACTAGTAAACAATGGATCACGATCACTAACAATGGAAGTAGGAACACCATGCAATTAAACAATCTCTTTGATAAAGAGTTTGGCCAGAAGAGGAACGGTTCGGTTCGACCAAATAGGAATAAAATGGGCGGATTTAGTAAGTCTATCAACGATCACCCATAAACTATTATGACCCGAACGAGAATGGGGAAGGCCATCAATAAAATCCATGGAAATTTGATCCCACTTCCAAACTGGAATTTCCAAAGGTTGCAATAACCTACCGGGCCTTTGATGTTCAGCCTTGACAAGTTGGCAAGTCATGCAACACTTAACAAAGTTAGCAATATCAGATTTCATTCCCTCCCAATAGTAAAGTCGCTTCATATCCGCGTACATTTTACTACTACCGGGATGAATGGAAAATTTGGAACGATGAGAATCTTCCAGAACATCTTTACGAAGATCACTAATATTTGGTACGATAAGTCTACCAAATTTTCGAATGCCGCCACGAAAATCAATATCAAAGTCTTTCAAACCTTCAATATCGGTTTTATCCTTAACATTTTGGCCAAGCAAAGCCAATTTAGGATCTAGCATTTGAGCTTCAAAAATGCGGTCTAAAAGAGAAGGACGAGCCTCAAGGCTACATAAAACAAAAGATGAACATAAATCGGATACACGATCTCCAATCTCACAAGTGGATAAAACCTCGAGATCATGCCATTCGGATATCATCATAGAAACAACCGCTTGTTGCTTACGACTAAGAGCATCAGCAACCCGATTTCCCTTTCCGGGAGTATAAAGAATATCAAGATCATAAGAAGCAAAGAATTCGAGCCAACGCTGTTGACGCAAATTAAGTTCCTTTTGAGAAAATAAATATTTCAAAGACTTATGATCAGTATAAAGTATAAACTTTTCCCCCAAAAGATAATGTTGCCAAATTCGAAGGGCGAACACGATAGCCGCAAGTTCTAAATCATGTGTGGCATATTTAGTCTCAGCCGGCTTCAATTGCCTAGAAGCATAAGCAATAACATGTTTGTTTTGCATAAGAACGACACCCAAACCAACGCGACTAGCATCGGTATAAACAACAAAATCTTGATTCCCCATGGGAATAACAAGAATAGGAGCATCAAAAAGGAGTTCTTTTAATTTCTGAAAAGAAGTTTCACATTTGTCCGACCAAATGTGTTTAACACCTTTCTTTGTTAAGCCAGTAAGAGGAACGGCAATTTTAGAAAAGTCCTTAATGAAACGACGGTAATAACCCGCCAATCCAAGGAAGCTACGGATTTCAGTCACGCTCTCCGGTCTCTTCCAATTTTGAATCGCTTCAATCTTTGAAGGATCCACTGATATTTCGGATTCGGAAATAATATGACCGAGAAACTTCACATTAGATTGCCAAAAGTGGCATTTAGAAAATTTTGCTTTTAATTGATTGCTCCTAAGAGTTTCCAATACAATCCGAAGATGCTTTTCATGTTCCTCCTCGGTTTTAGAATACACAAGAATATCATCAATAAAGATGAGAACAAACCGATCGAGGAAATCTTTGAAAACTCGATTCATAAGGTCAACGAAATAAGCCGGAGCATTCGTTAAACCAAATGGCATAACTAGCCATTCATAAGATCCATAACGAGTACGGAACTAAGTCAAAGGGATACTATCCTCTGAAATGCGAAGCTGATGAAAACCGGTAGCCAAGTCCAATTGTGAAAAGACTCTAGCACCACTAAGCTGATCGAATAGATCATCAATCCGAGGTAAAGGATATTTATTCTTAATAGTAAGATCATTAAGCTTGCGGTAGTCGATGCAAAGCCTAAGTGTACCATCAGATTTCTTCACGAAAATTGTTGAAGCTCCCCAAGGCGAGGAACTATAGCGAATAAATTGCCTCATCTCCAATTCGGATAATTGTTTGCGCATCTCTTCATTCTCCTTATTGGACATGCGATAAGGAGGACGAATAATAGGTTGAGCTCCAGGTATAAGATTAATTCGGAACTCAATTGCTCGCTTAGGTGGTAATCCTAAAACGGGCTCAAATATGTCGGAAAATTCATGAATGACGTGAATACGAGAAATGACATCTTCCTCATCATCATTATCATCATCACGAGGATTTAAAGAATATAAAGATGCAGCCAAAGTGGAATCCGAATCTTTAAGAATAATAGAAATCTGCTTAACAAATAGTGGATGTCGAAGACAAATAGTCCGCTCGGGACATAGGATATGAGCTTCATAACGATTAAGCCAATCCATACCCAAAATCATTCCAAAGCCTAAGTAACGCATGACATGCAAATCGGCTAGGAAAGAAAAATCACACAAAATAATCTCGACATCTTTACAAAGCAAACTAAGAGTTGCGGATCCACCAACCGGATTCGCAATTCTTAAAGAAGTCATTAAAGCAACAACACTTAAGGAAAAAGTGTCTACAAGTTCCTTTGATATAAAAGAATGGGATGCACCCGTGTCAAAAAGAACTTAAATAGGTTGATCATAAAACATAACAATGCCATCAAGGACGGAATGAGACATACCTTGACCGCGAGATGTGTTGCCAGGGGCTTGAGCCACATTAAGTTTTCCCTCCTTCTTGCCTTGAAGTCTGGGGCATAAATGTATATAATGATCCGGGCTCTTACAATAGCGACAAGAACGCGGCTTCGAACACTTGTTCGCAAAATGGTCCTTAGAACCACAGTTATAGCACTGCCCGCTACTTGGGGTAGAAGTCTTTGCTGCCGGAGGTGCAGGTTTCCCCTTTTTATTGGGATAAGGACCTTTGAATTTGTTTGGCCTCTTCTTGTTGTTGAAGTTTGGTTTGGATCCCACCACTTCAACATCACTTTCCCTATCAGCCTCTTCAAGACGAAGAGCGATATCAATGAGTTGATCGAAAGAAACTTCTAATTTTAGAAGTAATGGCTTCTCGAGATTCTTGTTTAAGCCATAGAAAAATCTTTGATTCTTCTTCAATGGAGTGTTGATGTATTCAACCCCATATTTAGACAGTGACTCGAAGGATGCGACATAATCTGTCACAGAGGATTCACCTTGAACAAGGTCTATAAAACGACGAGCCAATGTCACCTTTTCAGCTTCTGGTACGAATTTTGATTCGAAGCGTTCCCGGAATTGGTCCCAAAAGAGATTCGCTTCATTAATCTCAGAAATAAGAAGTTCGTACCAATCCAATGCTCTTTCTTGGAGCATACTGGAGGCCACCTGAACACGGTGAAGATCGATAAGATTCATGCGAGAAAAGATTTGATCGCATGTTCTTAACCAAGCCTGGACCTCCATAATAGTTTCAGAACCTTTGAATGGCTTCCCACCTAAGTTGGTATAATCGTTGCACAAACGTGCAAATTCAGACTTAGGATGAGTAGGTTCCTGATTAGGACTGGCTGCTTGAGCATTCTTTACTAAGTCAAGAAGCTGTTGAGCAGTCATAAAAACTCCATCCTGGGGAGTAACAGTAGATGGCCCGGCTCTGGGACGGCCTGGTCTAGACATTCTCTTCTTTAAGGAAGAGAAAAGAAGAAAAGTTATTCTCCAAATAAATATCAAGCAAATCTTGATAGGTAAAACAAGGATACATAAAAGGAAATAGGATGAATCGGTACGAAGGCCCGAATTAAATCCTAAGGCACGACTCCTAAGTTGGACTTAGGACGATGATCCTTGTTAAGTTATTCTACATTGTTCCGAAGTTTGTCTCTAATACCAAGCTGTGACGCCCCACCTCTATACCCACGCTAGTCAAGAACACTACAGAGTAATGCTGTCAACTAGCACGGAGAATAAGGCTGTTGAGGAGCGACCATCCGTGTAATTTCTTTGTGCAAGCACCGATATGTCAGATAGTATAGCATGGAAATCCGACATACCGATACAAACTCAAAGCTATCACACAGTGGCTATATATAATCTTCGGAAACAAACATAGAAATGAACATAACACAAATCAGTCATAGACATCCATATCACAAAGGCGGAAAAAGATACGAATATATATATAACACATGAAAGTGTACATCAGAGTAGTGGTCTGAAAGATCCACGATAATACAAAAGAATAGCAACATGTGCTACACAAAAGAATACATCTATGAGTCGGTATCTCAAATGTATACAACAAAAACTACTAATCTAAGTAGTTAGCCAAAAGTCAGAATAATCCCAGTAGAGAGGTCAAGCAGAAGCACCTGAAACATCTCGGTCTGACCCGAGTATTATTCATAAGAAAATAATAAACGGATCAGTCTAGCTATAAATATCAGATGATATGGCATAAAATAAAAGACATGGCATGACCATGTAATAACCATAATGGCATACTACTATAAGTATGTAATTGAAAATCAACAAGAGATTAATCAATATCACAAGAATCTTCTCAAAGATAAAATAGGGCATCATACCCTAAACTTGTATTCATAACAAGTCAATGACACACAAATTCACCAATGCACAAAATTGATAAAACTTATCAATGGAAATAACGAAAATTGGTGAAGCACAAAATTCCAGAAATCATCACAAGAAATCCAGAAATCACAAAAAAGGGGAGGCCTATCACAAAACGGGAGTATGAAAACTCACCAACACGTGTAACACAAGACGAGACGCTATCTCATGGTAGCTAACCATTAATTTTGAGCCGAAGCTCCACAAGAATGGCCCGAAGACCGTGGGGCGCTACCCCACATATGTGATGTAAAAACATCACACAAATGAGGTTTAGTCTCTCTCGTAGACAAAGAGACATCGCACAATTGCTAATCTAAATCAAATCACAAAAATGATCGTCAAGATCATCAAGAAGTGTCAACCACACCAAGCTAGTAAATAGATGAGTTTAGCTTCATGTCCCATAACCACTTGCTTAACTTAAATATTTACGAACAAACTGTAGATCTTCACTAGAAAATTGTCACAAGAGGTTCAATCGAACAAGTCCAAGAATTAACCGACGAAGTGAACGCAAGCGTTTCATACCACTCGTTTTACTAAGTCGTTTAATCAGATTTCTCGTACGAGTGAGGTAAATGTTTGTATATACTAGTAGATTAGAAAACGGTTTGAGACAAAGAGTTTTGTAATAAAATAGTGTTGAAATTGCTTTGATGAAAGAGTTTTGATATTTACTACTAGTATTGAACCCTTCATATTTTTAAAGTGACAAGTCACAAAACTGGTCGTAGAAACAAATCAATTCACTAAAATTCACATTCGAAGATGTGAGTAAAGTCCAAAGACATCAATTCCAAAACCATCAAAGTAGGAATGCCCGTGAGATCAAACATGGCCGAGCTAAAGTGATGCACAACCTAACATAGTCGAGCTAAAGAATGCAAGCAGGTCGAGCGACTTATGGTGGTGGCTGAGCATGCGACCTAACGAAGTCGACCTAAGTTGCAAGCGACCTAAGGTGATGAGCGACCTAGTGGTTAACGAGCTAGGTGGAAAATAGGTCGAGCGACCTAAAGGAAATAGTGCGACCTAATGACGCGACCTAGTGAGGTGAGCGACCTAGTGGACGCGACCTAACGAACAGCATAGGCCGAGGTGGTGCGACCCAAAGGGTTCGCGACCTAACGAATCGCGACCTAAATGTGAAAATGGGGTCATGCGACCTAAAGGAAGCAAGGCCTAACGACCTAAGGAAAATAAGGTCTAACGACTTAAGGAAAAGAGACTCGCGACCTAAAGACTCGCGACCTAAAGACTCGTGACCTAAAGAAGGCAAGGATGAGCGACTTAACTCGTGGCGAGCTAAACGTAGGCAGAATGACCTAACGGCTAGCGACCTAAGCATGGCCGAACTAGCGACCTAATAGCGAGATGACTTTCCCACCAGAACGACCTATGGCTGGACGACCTATAGCCGAACGAGCTAAGGCATAAACGAGCTAGGGACGAACAACCTAAGTCCAGAACGAGCTAAATGCAGGCAAAGACTTTTCCACGCGCGCGAGCTAGCAAGGCAGAACGACCTAGGCCCAGATTTTCGCCGCAAACACTAAAAATTGGGATTTTCACCATTTCAATCCAAACCAAATGCAAATGCACATGCACAAGTGATAGGGAATCATTCCCAACAACCCAATGACAGTTATAGGCAAGAATGTGAGATAAAAATCTCACCTTTTCCACGAAATTGATGATGGAGCAGCTTAAAAGTGATGGAAGAATCAACCAAAAGCTTGAATCCAATGTCTTCACTTTGAATTTGGAGTTAGTTGTTGGATTTGCAAATGAACAAGAGCTTTGGAGTTTTAATTTCCCATTCCCTCCACCATTTCTGAAGAAGCTTTAAGTGTTAGGAAAATGAAGAAGGAATTAATGAAGAGGAGAAGGGGTTGGGACTGACTTAGAAGTGGTTCAGTCCAAACCAAAAGCCATAAGTGGAAAACGTGGCGAAATTTTCACTAACTCCAAACATATCAAAGTTTATACTTAAGAAGATCGCAAACGTCATTTTGAACTCAATGGAGGTGGTCTCGAGTCCTAATTTGACCGTTTGCAAAAAGTAGCTTTTCGGACCAAAGTCCGGTTAACGATAAAATATTTAAATAAAATATTTAAATATCAAATCGATAAATATGCGGGTTGTTACAAACATGCAAGAACATAAATCAAAGTTCCAACTCACAAATTCCCTTTAGAAGGTTGGGTCCCTTCTTCATTTACTTCTAATGGCTCAATTCTACACCTTATCCTTACTTTTATTAAGCAAATAAAAGTGTATAATCCAAATTTAGTAGCAACCAACTGATATTAGGTTGTTAGGACTAGTTAGAAGCACTTGCACTGTTGTTTTTCTCTTAAAAAAGTGTGGGAAAACTTTATTTCCTTAGCTTAGGTCTGAGAGCAGCTGTTAAAGTTTATTTAGATAGTTCAGAAATGAGTTATAGAATGAAAGGAGAGGTTAGAAAATTCTCTTGACTGGTTGGTTAAGTGAACGTGAGTTTTAGACTTGCATTTCTACCCAACAGCCCATTTCATTAAAGAAAATGCATTTTAACCTTATATATGTATTATTAAGCCTTTTTAGTTATGCCTTATCATCTTATTATGAGAGAGGGATATGAACGAGAGTAATTACGTAAATTGTTACATATAAAAAACTCTACAAGCATTCTTTTTGGTAATAAAGGTATTTAATTTTTTGTTATACCATGTAATTAATTAAATGAACAAATTTAAAGTACAATAAAATAGAAAATCCTTAAATGATACATTATGTGATAATCATTACAAGCTTTGTAACCATGCAAAAGAAAATTATCATAATATAAGATAACATATTATTTTAAATATCCTCGATCAAGATATTTTGAGAGAGGAACCGATACATCTGTTGAGACCAGTGTACGTAGCGCTCTCTAAATACTTGGCAGTGTATTACTCATGACTGTTAGGAGCATCAAGATGTTACGTACCGATAATTATCCAATAACTATAGAATGACTCATCTAAGAGTTTCTTTGTTGGTTAGTAATGACTAGGTCAAATCGAAAATCTCGAAGTGACGATGTTACATCGTTCTCTCAACTTGAGTATTGAACTTCAATGCAAACACTCCACTTTGGCTATTGTTAAATAATGTTATAGTGAATATCAAGCAACTATAGTTGGGTCTGAATTAAAAGCATTAGGATTGAAACACTGTTTAATACATAATTCATCTTATTAGTTGTATGAGGTTAGCATCATAATCAACTATAGTCAACTCAAATTAAATATCTGGTCAGAGTAGTACTATTAATAATAAATGTTAACCAAAGACTTTGTTAATTGGCTAATCGAGTTGAATGTGGATGATAATGGAATCTTGACCAAAATCAAATTCCATAAATCTCAAAGTGATATAGTGTCGACGATGGGAAATGATGTAGATAATCATTACTAAAACGTACTGTTTAAATTATAAAATTGATTTTATCGATAAAGATGTATAAGCCATAATTTCAGCCAAACCGTCAGTCCATTAAATAAGGTGACTAGTAAATGTTAATAACCGAAAAGATCGATGTTGTCGCCGATTGAATTTACACATGCAAGTCGCATAACCGTACTGGTAATTTCTCCAAAGCAACACACGATTTAATTGATTTACAAATTGTTATAAACTATTTAGATTAATCGATGATTTTGAAACGTTAATTATTTATTTATTAGAGGCATTTGGTGCTATAAGTAATTTTTAGGTGCCATCGATAATTAACTAGGCACGTATATGAAGTTATGTATGTACATATCGATATACGATAATGATACGCATTTAAATATGATAAGCGATGTTAATTACCAAACGGGCTTCGAGTATTTGATGATCCATATAGACTATGTTATGATTGGTCTAAGGAAGAAGAAGGGAGATGATATTTTTGAATTTTGGATATGATCTGGAATTGGTAAACAAAGATATGGTAAAAGCATGAGAACTTGTCTCCACCCTTTCTCTATTAAAATAAACCTACCGCTCGTTGCTCTCTCCTTTCCCATGGCCATGAGTTCCCTTCCACGTTTTTTGGTCGAAAATTTTCAAACATGTCAAATTAAAAAAAAGTATCGTACTCTAGGCCATTACAACTTAGAAGATCGATTCAAGGTGAATCTAGGAGACCCATCAATACGTTTAAACCCAACATACTTAAGGATAATATCTTATTTACATTTATATTATACTTGTCATGTAGTAGATAGTATATATAAAAATTTTATACACGCATTAGTTGTCTCTTATTTCATATGTATTTAATCTTACTAATCGAGTCATGATAATCATATTGCTATTTAAATTTATGAAAAAAAATTATATTTTAATTTTTGTCCATGCTTTATTTTAATATTTATATTTCATAAATTTTAAACATTATTACCAATTTTTAACTATGTAAAATTTGTGTTTGTTATTTTTATTTCATTTATGCAAATTTAATATATTTTAAATTGTATTAAAATAAATTATATATTTAAATTAGTTTTCTGATTTAAAAGAAATTTGACGCATAAACTTTTTTTTTTTTGCAAGGCGCATAAACTTTTAATATATGTATATATTAATATATTACATTTAATGTTTTAAATTAATACTTATATGATTCATATATAAATACTCGAATATATATTTGTGTGTGTGTATTTATGTATGTCTATATTGTAAAATGAAATGGTTAATTTCCGATTTAATTAAAAAGATAATTTTATCGGCCGAAAAGAATTAATTAGACAATATGTATATTTATTACCATAATGTATACTTTATTTTATTATGAAATTTTAAGTAATTAAAAAATGTTTCAGCAAAAAAATATTTTATAAAATATGTATATATTTTAAAAATAATTAAATGATATTTTATTTTGTATTCTATAGATCCAAATTTGAAATTCAAATTATTTTACCGAGTCAAGATATCAGATATTTTAGATATTAATTTGAATTCAAATTTTTTTGACTTATTTAAAATATATTTTAATATTTAAAGGAGAATGTTATTTTATTTAACACAAATATTAATTTATTTGTTTTTTGAAAATTGGCACTCTCATAACTAAGCCAGTTATGTATTCCAATAAAATGTCTCATTAAAACCTTACAAATCCCAATATCTTCTAAGCGAAAAGAGAACATATTATATCCTTTCCCAAACTAACATACTAAAAAAAATATGAATATACAAATAAGAAACACTCAAATACATTGAAAATACACCAGAAATACTACTGAATGATAGCAGCCTAGCAGGTACGGTACGTATAGTATGAGGTCAAAATCCTCAGAACAACCCGACCTGCTCGACCATAATAAAATCGAAGTCACACTCCTTTCGGTTCTCTTTATTTCATCACACTGAGAAAACCCTAGCTCGCTTAATGGGGCCGCCATCATCTAGTGTCTACTAAGCTGATACCCCAACGCCTTGAAATCTCCACCAATCTGTTAGTACCTCTCATTCTACTATCGTTTCTGGCAACGAGGTAAACCAGTTCTTTGACTATAACGTTTGATCTCTGTATCTTATTCATCTTCCGTCCTTTGAAAATCCTACAATTCCATTCATACCAGATACAGTATACTGAAGTTGTGTTCACGGCGAAAGCTATATCTTGGATTCTATTCCTTTGTTCAAAACAGTGGAGGAGGTCGTTTGCCTCATCTTCAAATTTACTTGAACTTTCAGGGAATAAGGTATAAGCATAAGCTTTATTCTAAAGAGAGTCCATATATATTTATTATATGAGCATTCCAAATAAGGTGCTTTATATCTACTACATGTTGCTCACATGGAAACTGATTGGCTCCACATTAATGCCCACTTTCAGTTGTTGTCCTTTGTATCTAGTCTGTTGGTATGCTCACTGTATGAACAAAATGACATTTTCCTGCAGTTTTTATCATGTTGAACTATATGTAGACCAATTTTGTGTTTGATTGTACTATCTAAGCTATTTCTATGCTCTATGAATATCAAATTAACCATATCACACCATTTGTAATAATCTTAAATGTTGTTGGCCGGAATCTGAACTTGTTGCACAAGAAGGGCTATCTTTATAATGCCTCGTTAAGGTAGGGATTTAAGACACCATTTTCAACTATTTATGACACTTTCAGCTTGATGAACCAATAATATGATATCTTTCATATCCTAGTAAATCCAATAAGCATTTGATATTTAACCGTGGCTCATTCCAGAGTTGATGTTTCATCACCACTTACAATAATTTTAGTGAAAAATTGCCTTCCATTTGCCTTAATCTTAAAGTATTCTTCCAAACACACGATGCATTATTGTAAATTACCATAGAGCAATTTTTTTTACCTCTGTAGTACTTAGACTTAACTCATTCTATCCATAGATTCGCTTTAGACAAGCTGCCTTTTTAAGACTATTAGAATTCTTCAGCCCAGGACCTCCTCATATTTTGGCTTGCATGTTAAAGACCATGCAACTTTGTGTCTCTTACCTTCCCAAAAAAAAATCTAAACACATGCTATTTATTTTAGCAATAGTTTATATAGGTAATTGGTAAAGAAAGAGCCAATATAAAACTAAAGGGGTTACAATAGTGTATAATGTTTCTTCCTTCCCAGCCACAGTTATAAAATTTGAAATCCAATACTATAACTTTCTTTTTATTCTCTGTATCAGGTGCTTGCATTGAGAGTAATGAATATATGTTGAAGAAAGTGGAACTCCATGATAGGTAATAGGTAGGAAGCTCTCTTCCAAATTTGAAATATGCTTCAGTTGATATCTTCTAGTAGAATGTTTACCATAATAAAGCTTTGTTCTTTTGTTCGCACATAATCCAGAAATTTGCTCTAACTTTTCAAAAACAATCTTGATTACGAGTGCGTTTAATTCATTAGTTTTCCCAAATAGCATAAGATCGTCAACATATAATAGATAAGTCACTACTGGCAGAGTTGTATTTACTGGTTAAAATTGCTTCAAACATATGTGTTATTCATCAGGAATGTAAAATACTCCATAGCTATTGAAAATAAATAGGGTGATAGTTGCCTAAGACCCCTTTTACTGCTAATATTCTCCTTTGGAATGTCTTGAAGCAATATAGAAAAAGTTGGGGTATTTATACATTTATAAACCATGTTCATAAAATGTATAGGAAATCTCATCCTTTGCATTACATAGTAGATAAACTGTATTTATTTTATCATACGCCTTTTGCTAATCTACCTTTATGCAAAATTTATCAATGCCCTTTTTATTAAAATTCATGTGCTAAAAGTATGTTCTCACCTGTATAACTTCCACTAATAAAGGTTTGGTTTTGGGAAACGAGATGAGGCAAAAACAACTTTAATCTGTTCCATAAAACTTTACTTAAAACCTTGTATTATATGTTACAAAATGAAATAGGTCTATATTATGTAATGTTTGATGGTCTATTATTTTTTTGAATGAGGGATATAAAAGTATTGTTTATACCTTTTGGTAGCCTTGTAGAAGAAAACATATCAGTAATTGCCTTTAGAAGATTGGTTATAATAACATCCCAATGTAGCTTCATGAATTTTAAATTTATACCATCTGGGCCAGGACTCTAATCGTCATGTACTGAAAAACCTGCAGCTTTAATTTCATCCATAGTAATCGATCTGAGTGTAGATAATCTTGTTCTTTAGAGTTTATAGTAGCTTTGCATTGGAAATATGGAAAATTTGAAGTTACACTACCATTATATAAATCAGAATAGTATAACATAGCTTCCTTTTCAATTTCTCTATTTTATATACACACACTACATTTTGGTCAATCAAGGCTTGTATATTATTAGTATATCTTCTGTGTGACATTTTGGAATGAAAGAACTTATAATTGGTATCTCCTTTTTGTAACCCCACTGTACATTATACTTCTGTTTGAAACCCTAAAAATTAATTCTTTGTTGAGTTTGGTAAATATGTCTTGCTTGTAACATCATGTCGTATAGCTGCAGATTAGTTGGGTCATCATCAACTTCCTCTATTAGAAGTTCATGTTTTTTTGTCTCTTTAAGATGAGTGTTCATTTCACATCTGTCTTATTCCACTTTTTAACAATCTTTTACATCGCTGCAACTTATGTTGAAAGTCATACCTAGAAAACCCATATGGCAGAATAATTATGAAATTCTGCAGTACTGCCACTTTGGGTGATTGATTGCTTCGTTGACATATAAGAGAATTTCTTGTTATTATTGTCATAAGATTATAATTAGTATGATGCTTGGGTGAGTTTATTTGACCTGTATTATCATTTGAAGGTGTAGATTTGAAACTCACATTTATTACTGGGAATTTAGATGTTAACAATTTTGTTTTGTTCGCTCAAATTTTGATGTAGGCTCTGATGAAGTTTCAAAAATAACAGATGAATTATACGATTTGAATAGCACCACAGTTGTAAACTGAACATTCACAATTATTTGGTTAATTCAGTTATTCCATGTCCAGTAGGTTCACTCCAATATATAAAGCAACTTTTATAATGAGACTCACTTTCAAACCCCACATTGTACGTTATGTCCTTTTATTTGTTTCTTCCTATTTTTAGCAGGCGTCATGATCAAATATGTTTTTCAAATGATGGATCTTTCACATTTTTTGTAATACGACTATAACTACTTTTGTGTCATTTTTATTCTGTAGTGTATAGTGAATTTTCTTGCTCTGTTAAGTTATGCAGCTAGATTTTCCAAAAAAGAGCATTGTTATGTTGCCTGTCAGATGTTTAAAATGGAGATTACATTTGTATAATTGCGATAACAACAATGATAAGGATAACAACGACAACGAGGGTGAATCGAAGATTATGAGATTTATTGTTCAACCCGAATACAAATATAGCCGACTCCATTCACCAGTTATTAGAGGCACATAAGAAGCTGATAAGTGCATTGTTGTGGTTGGAACAATCAACCGAATCAAACATCTTTAACAAGAGCCGAAAATAAAAAAGCAAATAATTGGGCCAAGGAAAAAAAGGGACGATTAGCAACTAAAGAGGCTTTTGTTGGTGACTACTCCACTTGCATGCAGGAAAGGCAGGAGATTTAGAAACTGCAAGGGAAGGCAGATGATTTAGATAACGAGCTGAGGAAAATCTATCGAAAATGAAAAAATTCGCTCCTAAGCAAACCGAAGAACACAAAAGGTAAATTTAATTTATTTATTTCATATATTTAGTGTTTATTATGACAAATAGATTTGTTTATGAACTGTTTATAGCGCTTTAATACAATGCTTTTTCTTCTTTAGAAAGTCATCATGTTTATGTGGAAAAAAATAGCCTAGCTTGGTTCAGTATTCAACCCGAGTGTCCAAGCTGTCAACTTGCGTTGATCATCCTATTTGTAGTGGCATATAAAAAGGTAATGACAAGTTCTTTTGGGTAATTCATTAGCAAAGATATTTTTTGGATTAGTACCTATAATTTTACATTTTGTTTATGATGAACAAAGTTAATTTCAACTGGATCAGAATAAACTGGGATTCACAAACTTCAATCTTAATTATACACGTAGGATGAAATTTGTTCACTTATTTTGTTAGCATGAATATGGTTGCTTATTTGAAGTGTAGAACCTTCCGCGCATGTGTATACATATACATTATTGAGCCTTTCTCATATACAGACGCACACGCACACGCCATAAATGTATATACATATAGGTAAGTATCTGCTATATCTTTCTTTTAGAACATCCATTTACACAATTCCAAGTTAATGAAACTTAGGGAATGTTTCGGTTTCAGTATTATGAAATTCTTTTTACAATCCGTTTATAAACTAGACATAAATAATAGCTTGCTTTTACTTGGGAATTTGCTGCTACATTATATATGAAACTTCACAGAAACAAATATGGTAGTCCATAATTCTTTTAGTTTAAAACATATTTGTAATAGAATTTTTTTTGTTTTGTTTCTAATCACTTTCAGGATGGTTTTACTGGCCTAATCGACATATGAAGTGCATTTTTGATTTGATTTGGATACAACTTTGGGGCGGTAGGAGATTTGAAGTTTAAACTACATAGAAACAATAATTGTGGCTGGTTCACATACATGAAATAAACTACTTCGGACCAGTACAAAAGTCATTTGACTCGGTAGTTGAACTTGAACAATAATTGTGGCTGGTTCACGTACATCAAATGAACTACTTCGGACCAGTACAAAAGTCATTTGACTCGGTAGTTGAACTTTGAACATTTCATTTGAACTATAGAATGTGGGAATATTGTACCAATGTAATCTTAGACGTTGATGCCTAATTTTATATATTTATTCTTGTATATCCAATTTTGTATGCACTTGAACATTGCATTGTTCATAAATATTTGATTCCAACGCACATGAAAAGAAAGTCGAATATTAAAGTTGCTCGCCTGTTTGTTATTGTCACATCTATCTATTACGTATATTGAAAAGGAAGAACCAAACGTCTATTTGGCGTCGGTGTCGTTTGCTGTGTGTATGCTTTTAGAATTGGACATGACACGACCTTATTGTTATCCATTTTTATTTGGATTTCTATCCACTAATGTGTGATTATCAAAAACCTTGGGTTTTCGTTCTTAGATCAGAAGTAATTAGAAATGCAAAGAGTCGATCTTCCAAAGAAGATAGGTTGAAATTCCTTCCTCTTTTAGCTTTACATGCTTTTATTTTGTTCAAGAATTAATGGTCCGGTTGGATTCATTTTGAGTATCATTTTGGGTTTTTAAAATTCATTATAAAATAGGTGAGAGTGGACTATGATGAAGGGACCACGGGGAGGAGGACGTGATGGCGAAAGGGATGGAGGGATTATATGAATGGATGGATCGTTTTTTGTGCTATTTTTCAAAACAGGAAAAATAAAATTTGTTTGTATTTGTATGTTAACTTCATGTTCAAATTGGTTGATTTATAAAAGATTCATGTATCAGACGTTTTTTTGTTTGGACGAAAATCCAAAACATAAAATGAAAAACCAAACAGGACATAAGTGATCAAGTTTTTTGTTTTTATCAATAAACAATTTAGGATGCTATTAACCGGTACCTTGACCCGGCTATATAGGACTGATTATGAAGGCCAGACTCCACTGTTGATAGGAAGAATGGTCATGAGACAACATCCACATGCCCAAAATATAATGTCCAAACAGTTGTGTCCAGTCCAGGGTAAATAGGGTCGACAAATGGACAATGCAGAGTGTCGGCATTATGGAATTTAATTTGGTTGGAATGAGGGTCGGCATTAATGTTTGGCGAATTAGAGGAAATATGGATGGGTTGGCATAGGATGTAACACCAGTGGGGTCGGCATATTGATGGTCAACAGAAGGGGTCAGCATGGTGTGTTCATAAGTTATGAGTCGGTATGATAGAATTAGAGGGGTCAACATATTGATGGTCAGGGAATAAAGATCGGTGTGATGGAGCAGGAACGATATGGGTCGGCATGATATGTTTTGAGCAAAAGGGATTAGCATGTTTCATTTGTGGAATATGGGTCGGCACGAAATGGACTATGGGGAACAGGTCGGCAAACATTTGAGGACCAGAAGGGTTCGGCATGACCTAAACAACGTTGAGATTAAAACTAGTATTACAAGGACTAGAACTCCATGCATCCAATCATCTTGATATTTGAGACATCATCAATATAGACTATAAGAGAGCCACCATAGGGATTGCTAGCCCAAACTCAACCCATGGAGGGGTCGGGTATCGACCCCTACCTATTGAGAGTTAGGCCTACTCTCCCTATGGTGGGCCCATATGGTTGAGGGGGTCCGGATGCCGAAGTTTCAATCAGACTGGAGGCTGTCTTCATCAAATACAGGCACATGGGACCATTTTTGGGGGCTCTTATGTTATAAGTTCAGCTCGGCCATTATTGTAACTAACTCCTTCTATTCTTCTCTGATATCTTGTCATTTCTTATGGATTGTAACTGTAATCAAGTGAATTGTGAAGCAATAAAGAAAGTATTAGAAGTGGACATAGGCAATCAACGCCGAGCCAGTATAAATCTTGTTGTTCTTGCTTTCTACTACCTTTTTCTTGATATCTAGTGTTATTCCTCTGTTTACATTTAGTTTCTTCATTTATTTCACTACTTAAACCTATTCTTGGGTGTTTGTGACCAATTTGGTTGCAAACATTCAGGTGCTTTCACTGAGAGCGTCGATTCTTAAGCTATTGTGATCACCTTTGTTGCTACAGGATTGAAGAAATCCTTCGACGGAGATCCAGGTTCATCTTTGGAAGCTTGAAGATACTGTACAGATTTTTCAAGATCTTAGCGAAAGAATCTAAGATGGTAAGGCGCACCAGATCTACTTCCTACAATGTTAATGCTAATGAAACTGCCAATGTTCAATAAGGGGGCCCAAGCAATTGGCCTGCTAATGCGAATATGGAGCCTGCTGCAGACCTCAATAATTCCATAACAAGTGCTAAATTTAATGACTTAATGAGAGAGCTAATGGAGTGCTATAGTCAGTTAAATGAACAAATCCAGACTAATGCCAGCTTGATGAACCAGATTGCTCGACAAAAAAACCAAGGCGCCAGAAGGGATCCCGCTTCTTACTCGACGTCAGATAGCTCGACTTCATCGGACAAGCACCATAGGAGAAGGCATTGCAGAGTTGAAGTAGCATGAGCTGGAGCATGGAATAATGCTTGGCAGACCAACGCGGTCTACCATGACGGTTCGGTATCGATCCCTCCATTGGGATCGGTACCGACCCCTCAACTAGGGGGATGACTCACCAAATCCAAGTGGGGAATCGTGCACATGCCGGATCCAGGAACTTAGATGCTAGAGTACATTTGGATACCGATCGGCTACCTCCTCGGGATGATAACGAAGTGAATGCTTGGGATACAGATCAGGAGGATGATAGGCCAAGGAGGTGTGAAATTCCCCAGAGACTCCAACCAGAACATTCACACGAGATGGAGCATGAACACCACTTGGCACCACCTATCCAGACACCAGATTTATCCGTAATGGTTTGACAGCTGACGAGGAAAAACCAGGGCTTGAAAAATGATGACTAGGGAGTCTCTAGGAGCCACACCCATATACCAACAGTATTTTACAAGCGGAGTATCCTAGAAGGTTAGCATGCCTTCAATGTTTGCTTGTGAAGGGAAGACTGGCCCTAGGTGGCAGGTATGAATGGTTGATGGACTCGACAAGAGTGGATGATGCTACCAAATGCTGATGCTTCCCTGTAACTCTATCTCAGATCGCTAGCTATGATGTGGTTCACGAGATTACCCTAACGATCGATCTCAAGATTTGAAGAGCTAGCAGCAAGACTTATGGAGCAGTTCCGGATTCACGCTACTCGCCCCAGAGATGTGATATCACTATCTAGTGTAATCAAGACTCCGACGGAATCACTGAAGGACTACTTGAAAAGATTTCATGTTGCTGCCCCTGAAGTTAGTAACCCTAATGACCATGCCATACTTATGGCTGTGACAAGGGGGTTGATCTAGAATCCAAGTTTGGTGATTGTTTAGCTGGAAAACCGCCAGCCACACTGGACCTTTTCTACACAAAGGTGACCTAGTTCATGAAAAAGGAAGAGGCCAGGTTACTTAGAAGAAGCAATGCTACAGGGCCAAGCGGAGAAGCGATACAGAGCAACATCGTAGTAAAGCAGTCTAGCGAGAGTTCTAGTAAGGTTCAGGTCAATGTTCAAAACGAGCCGGGTCAATAGAAAAGGAGTGGAGAAGGGAATCCCAGCCGGAAGAGGGAGCTCAGAAAGTCAAGATCAAAGTTTCCTATGTATAACAAATATACACCTCTGAATGCATCTCTAGAGAACATCTATGTATTTACCTTTAATACTTTCCAATATAGGAAAGCATGCCCAAAAGGATCGACCGAGGAACAAAAGAAAACTAAGAAGTGCTTTCGGTTTCATAAATGTTATGGGCACGATACTGACGAGTGTAGGCATCCCCATGATTCCATTGAGAAATTTATCTGGCAAAAAAAGTTGCAACACTTTATGAAAAATCCACAGGATGGCGGACAAGAGTTGGCAGGAAATGGAGTGCTATGCTAGTTCAATGAGACATGTGGACTTTGAATGTTGTTCGAATACGAAGGATGGAATTTCGGCCAAGCAACATCATACAATGACGGACGATATAGTATTTAGAAGTAGAGTTGCCGATAGAATAGAGGCCCCCAATATTGATCCGATGGTTGTCTCTGCCATGATTGGCCCCACTCTAGTGAGAAGAATTTTTATTGATTGCGGAAGCTCTATAAACATTATCTTTAAGAAGAAGACATACGATCAAATAAGGATGGGGGCTAAAGATTTGAAACCATCTAAAGCTCGTATACACGGTTTCAATGGTGCGGAAACCGAATTAGTTGGTTATGTTGAATTGCCAGTAGAATTAGAAGAAGTTGTGCATAGGAGGGTGCGGATCCTACCGTTCATTGTTTTGGATGTAGATTCACCATACAATGTTTTCCTGTGTTTTTCTGGCCCTAACCGAATTTCAGGCAGCATTGGCCCCATGGTGTTTGACATTGAAATTTCTGGCAGATAATGGAGTAGGTGTTGTGCATGGCGATCAGGCAACTGGCCTTGCCTGTTATGTGGTTGAGTTAAGAGAGGCCCTGCGGAAAGAGAAGGGAAAGGGTATGGAAAAGTCCGTCCACATCTAAGTTACTGAAGATTGACAAATAGCGCCTAAGCCTTGGCCACCACAATCGATTCTATAGAGATCTAAATCTGAGGGATGATGAGAAGGAACCCAAGGAGGCCAAAGCAGCGTGGGCTGAACTGACTATTGATATCGCAGTCAGCCATGACGACCCATCGCGGGTGTTGAAGATTGGATCACAGCTCATCCCTTCGACGATGAGAGAACTTACTAATTTCTCCTTCGAATCTATATGTATTCGCTTGGACTCATTCTGGCATGTATGGGATCTCGCCTACCATCGCGAGCCATGCATTGAATATTAACCCAAAGTATGTCTCTGTGAAATAGAAAAGTTGAGACATGCATCTTGAGAGATCCGTTGCTGTTAAGAGGAGGAGGATAAATTTAAAACCAACGATTTTATTCACGACGCCCTCTATGCTGAATGGATATCTAACCCTGTGCTGGTGAAGAAGGCAAATGGGAAATGGAGAACGAGTATTGACTATTCAGACCTGAACAAGGCGTGCCCTAAGGATAGTTTTACCCGCATAGAATTGATCAGCTAGTTGATTCAACCGCAGGGCACGAATTGTTATCATTTATGGATGCGTACTCGGGGTACAACCAAATCCTAATGCACGTCCCAGATTGGGAGCACACCAGTTTTTTCACGGATGTTGGGTTATATAGTTATGTAGTAATGCCGTTCGGATTAAAGAAAGCAAAAGCGATCTATCAACATTTGGTTAACCGAATGTCTAAGGATCAGATCGGAAGGATGATGGAAGTCTATGTGGATGATATGATCGTGAGGCCATGGCGATTAAAAGACCACATTCGAGACTTAAAGGAGATGTTCGATATCATTCAATTTTATAGCATGAAAATCAACCCTTTGAAGTGCTCATTCGGTGTTGCGTCATGGAAGTTTCTGAGCTTTATTGTCAATGCATGAGGAATTGAAGTGAATCCAAAGAAGATTCAAGCCATTCGGGATATTCAAGCATCTAGAACTATTAAGCAAGTGCAGAGCTTGAAAAAGAAGGTCGTTGCTTTGAGTCGGTTCATCTCCAGGACAACCAATAAATGCATTTCTTTCTTCGGTTTGATAAGGAAAGGGAAGAGAAATTTCGAGTGAACATAAGATTTTGAAGGCGCATTTCGAGCTTTGGTGAGTCATTTGGAGAGACCCTCTATTTTGTCAAAACCGGTAGATCATGAGGAGTTGTACATTTACTTAGTTGTATCACCACATGCCATAAGTGCCGCTTTGATTCGTGAGGAGAACCGGATCAAAGACCGGTGTACTACATCAATAAATGATTAATGGGGGCAGAAAGAAACTACCAGAAGATAATGAAATTGGTGTACTGATTGATAACCGCGTCGCATAAATATCACCCATACTTCCAGGCACATCCAATCAACGTCTACACTGATCAGCCTTTATGATAGGTCCTACAACGACTCGAGATATCTGGAAGGCTGCTTAAGTGGAACATCGAGCTCAGTCAGTTCGACATTACATATCTACCTCGAAG
This sequence comes from Allium fistulosum, assembly GCA_030737815.1. Lineage (NCBI taxonomy): Eukaryota > Viridiplantae > Streptophyta > Magnoliopsida > Asparagales > Amaryllidaceae > Allium > Allium fistulosum. The sequence goes on along the minus strand of CM060907.1, from coordinate 285,896,473 downwards.
ATCTATCCAGGGGCAAGCATTAGCAAACATCATAGCAGAGTTTACCATGCAGGGCGAGCCCCCAAAGAGTGATGTAATCCCTACTGTACGATGGAAGCTATATACCAATGGAGCATCCAATGGTCATTGTTCTAAAGCGGGAATAGTCCTTGTAACCCTTGAGAACCGGTCGATTTTCTACGCTTTCAAGCATTATTTTCTTGCTATGAATAATGAACCCGAGTATGAGGCATTAATTGCTGGACTTAAACTCGCTAGAGAGCTCGGGGTGAAATCTATCGAAATCATTTGTGACTCACAACTAGTGGTGTATCGGATTAAAAGAGACTACCAGGCAAAGGGACAACGACTTGCCCCATATCTTACCCAAGTTCAGGAGTTGTTGGTGGATATCGAATACTATGACATTTTGTATATTCTCCGTGAGCAGAACGGAGAAGCGGACTCGTTGGCAAAGTTTGCAAGTACTGGTGATGCACAACATATGGGCTTGGTTCCATTCGAGATACTACATACCCTAAGTATAAATGTGATGGAAGTTGATCGAGTACTGAAAACGGAACCTGAAAGGGAATCATGGTTGACTCCATTTAAAGAATACTTATTGCATGGAATCTTGCTTGAGAAGAGGAACGAAAAGCGACAAGTCCTTTGTAAAGCTTCACGGTATATTATGCAAGAAGGAACTATGTATAGAAAGGGGTTCTCTGTTCCCTTACTTCGATATATCGCCCACTGTTGAATCTCAAGTTTTGATTCATGCTAAGGCGATCTAGACAACAGAAGAATGCTAGAATATTCGACAAAATCTATTACTACAAACTACGAAGGCAACTAGACTCGTAGAGGCAACAAGACTCGAAGATCATATAACAAGTATGCATATTTTGTTTTTAGAGTCTAAGTTAGTTCATATATTAAAATCTATCCTAAAGTAGTCCACACTTCCTCACTTATAAACAATGTTTATTTAAATTAAATTAAATTTCTTTTCATATTTCTTTTATAGACATACAAAAGTCAGTCGACCGACTGCTTATAAACAATCGACTGAATCTGTGCAAATATTTTTATATAAAATGCACAGCTCAGTCGACTCAAAGCACTCAGTCAGTCGATTAAATCTATGCAAATATGAATGCACGTATATAAATTCAAATTCAGTCGACTGAATTTCATAACCAATCAACCGACCTTCTTCTCAGCTGCTATTTTTATGAACATGCACTTCTTTTCATGAATGGTTATCTTCTCTATAGAGGGTTGCACCTATTACTGTTTCGATAAAAACTTTCACCAAAAGTTGTAATTCTCTGACAACTATAAATGAGCATGAATTTCAAGATAAAATCACTTAACTTTCTTGCTTTTACTTGGATCATCTTTTCTTAATGTACTACTCTCTTGAATTCAAAAATCTATTTCTTACGAACATAATTCTATATTTCTTAAGCAATCTGAAACTTCCTAATCTTCATATACACACAACTGCACACATTATACTTGAGTAATAGATTATAGGAAGGGTGACTGCAATTGACAAATCTGTGTTGTCAAAAGAACACAAAAGGTTAAGACAATCAATCTACTTTGTATTCAAGTACTGTTCGGTTGCTCAGGCGTTCAGGTCCTGTTCAGTTGCTCAGGTGGTAGAAGTCATGTTCGGTTGCTCAGGCGGTGTAAACCTATTCCTCCGGGTTAAGTGAGGGTTGCTAGTTTAAATTCCAGAAGGGATATGGAACTGGACGTAGAATGGGAAGTTCTAACCAGTATAAAAATCTCTGATGTAATTTTTACTTTACTACTATTTTATTTTATAGTTACTTTCCGCGCTAATAAGCTTAGTATATATATTCTATATTGCACGATCCTATAGCATAGCCACTTTCACTTAGTATCAGAGCTAGTCGTCTTATAACCGTAACTAGTTATCAGTTATTTTAGTAATATGGAAAACTACACTAGCACAAGTTTCTTTGAAGTTCAATCTACTGCACGATCACAACTATTTAGCGGATTGAACTATAACTTTTGATCTACTGGCACATATATCATTCTCTCTTAGCATTAGGAGAAAAATTATACAGACTTTGATATTGTTTCGAAAATCCTCATCTCTTTAACGGATGAGTAGGAACGAAAGGTCATAGCTATTGAAGAAGTTAATGACATTTCAACCATCAAACCAGGGGAGTTGATAGGAAATCTAATGTATTATGAAGTTAATTCCCAGGCAAAATTAGTACAGGTGCAAGATAAGAAAGAATATAGCACTCCAAGAAGAAAAAGATGAATCAGATTCAGATGAGGAAGATATGGCGTTCATTGATAAAATTTCAATTTTTTTTTTAAAATTCAGAAAGAGCAACAAATTCAGAAACAACAAAAACAGCTTCAGCAATAACAATAACAACAACAAGCCATTGTCTTTTGCTCTAGAATGTTATGAATGTCACAAGAAAGGGCGCATCAAGAAAGACTGTCCTGATCGAAAGAGAGACAAATTTAAGAACAAGAAAGACAGATTCAAAAAAAAGCCTTTTCTGTTACATGGGATGATTCTGAATCACCTTCATTATCAAACAGTGACTCAGACATCGATTCTTAACAAGCCAACGTCTGTTTTATGACCACAAATGACGAGGTGAGTGACCTAACTTTTGATGATTAAATGGAAATAAACTCTGAATTACTTGAGAAACTAAGAAACGTCAAAAGAAAATATAAAGAAACTATTGAAAATTTAAATAATACTGAAACTGAGGTAGATATGTTAAGAATGGGGAAACAAATTTTAGAAGAAAACTTGAAACTACTCAAGAATCTTATTTTAATAAAACATCTCAACTCTCTATGTTAAGTCAAGAAATAGAAATTCAGAAGGAAAAAATGATGCTCTTTTAGTTGAAAATCATGATCTTAAAGCTAATATTAAAATATTGAAATTAGTTATTTCTAGTCTTAAAGCAAAATTAGATGATATTACTAAGAACGTCTCTAATTTTAATAAAGGAAGAGAGAATCTTTCTAAAATTATAGAAAATTCTCAAACAGTTTCAAATAAAAGAGGACTATGATATAAGTAAGGATTACAAAGTATTCCTAAGAAAAAGAATTCTTTATATAATAATTTTAGAAAGAAAAATGATAATATTGCAGAAGCGGTTTCAATAACCTCAAAATATTCTAAGACAATTAAGATATGGGTTCCTAAAACCAATAATCTTTAATTAAAAACAAATACATAAAATCTTTTTGAGAAACCGTTCACAAAATAAAGATTTTGTTTTCTGAAGGAATTCTGAACCCTCTTGGGTTTAGTTTCCAAACACCTGACTTTTTAAGACCCTAACAAAAAGGTGGGTATCAAAGTTAATTCTATATTTTGTAGGCATCCCTTAAAAAGAAAGGAAAATAGATTTGGATAGTGGTTACATAGAACACATGACAAGAAATAAACAAATGTTAACAAACTTTACCTACTCAGATGGAGGTTCTGTCACTTTTGAAGACATGCAATAACGGTATATCAAATTTACCTCTTATTACAATTTCTTGCTTGTTAAAAATTTAAAACACAATTTACTTAGCATTAGCTAACTATGTGACAAAGGATTCGATATATCTTTTTCTGATGATAAATCTAGCATCAAAATATAAATCTTATTTTTGAAGGTTTTAGAGATAAAAAAATATATATGTGTTAAATATGAATATAAATCATAACACTAATATGTGTCTAATAGCCAAATAAAATGATCCTTGGCTATGACACAAAAGATTCTATCATATTAATTTCAAACCTATAAACAAATTATCTAAAAATGAATTAGTAAAAGTTTTACCAAAAATGAATTTTAAAGCAAACAATATTTGTGATGCTTGTCGATTAGGAAAGCTATCAAAATAATCTTTTAAATTAAAGAAAAATATTTCTACTTTACAACCACTTTAACTATTGCATTTGAATCTACTTGTCCTAGCCCAAATTCAATCCATAAACCATAGCAAATATGTGTTTGTTATAATAGATGATTTTTCAAGATATACTTGGACTATTTTTATGAAAAATAAAAGTGACACTTTTGAAATTTTCAAAATCTTTGCTAAAAGAGTTCAAAATCTTAAAAATTAAAAAATTAAAAACATTAGAAGTGACCATGGAAGTGAATTCGAAATGAAGCTTTTGAACATTTTTGTAATAAAAAGGGAACTTACCATAAAATTTCTTTTCTTAGAACACCATGACAAAGTAGGGTTGTAGAAAGGAAAAATAGAACCTTACAAGAATGTGCAAGAACTTTATCAAATGGAAGCACTCTACAAAAACATTTTTGGACAGAAGCTATAACAACTGCTTGTTATGTTCTAAATCGTGTTTCCATCCGACCACTAATAAAACACACTCCATATGTACTTTTTCATGGAAGAAAACCAAATATTTCTTATTTAAAGTTTTTGGTTCAAAATGTTTTATTTTAAACATAAAAGATCAGCTTGGAAAATTTGATCCAAAGTCCGATGAAGGAAGTTTCATAGGATATTCGGAACAAAGTAAGGCTTATCTAGTTTTTTAATAAAAGAACTAAAACAATCGAAGAAACACTTCATGTTTCTTTTGATGAAAATTTTATCTTTCATAAAATTCTTAAAGATGATGAGATAATAACTAAGACAATTACAAACACGGTCAATCGAAATAATTCTGAAGAAGATGAAAACATTATTCATAATGAAAATGAATTAAGATCTCGTAGGATTTTATGAGATCACCCAGTAGAAAATGTCATAGGAGAAATTAGTTCACATGTCAGAACTAGAAATCAACTTAATCAAATGGGTCATGTAGCATTCCTTTCAAACATTGAACCTAAAAATGCTTAACAAGCCTCTACCGATGACTACTAGATTATAGTTATGCAAGAAGAGCTATACCAATTCGAACAAAACGAAGTTTGGGATTTAGTTCCTAGACGAGTGATCAAACAATCATTGGTACTAAGTGGGTCTTCAAAAATAAAGCTGATGAACAAGGAAATATAACCAGGAATAAAGCTAGATTAGTTGCATAAGGAGATAATCAAGAAGAAGGAATTGCTTATGAATAAACATTTACTTCAGTCGCACGACTAGAAGCAATTCAAATCTTACTGGCATTTGCATGTTTTCATAACTTTAAACTCTATCAAATGGATGTTGAAAGTGCTTTTCTAAATGGATATATAAAAGAAAATGTTTATGTTGAACAACCTCCATTATTTTCACATGAAAAGTTTCCAGACCATGTCTATAAACTCAAGAAAGCTTTATACGGTCTAAACCAAGCACCTCGTGCTTGGTACGAACGTCTTAAAAGCTATCTTATAGACTTCGATTTTGAAATTGGAAACGCTGATCAAACTCTTTTTATTTAACGTAAAAAAAGGATATTTTAATTATTTAAATTTATGTTGATGATATTATTTTTGGGTCTTAATGATAAGCTATGTCAGGAATTTTCTAACATAACGACAAAAGAATTTGAAATGTCGCATATGGGAGAGTTATCATATTTTCTTGGTTTACAAATTAAACAATTAGATAATGGAATTTTTATTAATCAGGAAAAATATTGTAATAATCTAATTAAACGCTTTTGTATGGAACACACTTTTGCCAAACCAACTCCAATGAGTACAACAATACATATCGATCGAGATGAAGATGGCAAAAATGTTGACCAAAATTTATATCGAAGTATAATTGGATCGTTACTTTATTAACTGCTAGTAGACTTGACATAATGATGAACGATCGTTTATGTGCTCGATTTCAAGCAAATCCTAAAGAATCACAGATGCAAGCGGTGAAACGAATATTATGTTATCTAAACAAAACCAAAGATTTCAGACATTTCTATCCGAAAGAATGTCTTTTCGAGTTAGTATCATACAGTGATGCTGATTTTGGAGGATTTCGAACAGATAGAAAAAGTACGAGTGAAACTAGTCATTTTATTGGACAATATTTAGTATCTTGGTTTAGCAAGAAATAAAATTATGTTTTCCTCTCGACTTGTGAAGCTGAATATATATCAGTTGCTTTAGCATGTGATCAAGCCATTTATATGCAACAAACACTTTAAGATTTTGAAATAAATTTATCTAAATCAACTATTTTTTGTGATAACACAAGTGCTATAAACTTATCTTAGGAACAAAACATATTAACATCCGTTACCATTTTCTTCATGAAAATATTGAAAAAGATATAGTCAGATTAGAGTTTGTGTCTTTCGAAAACCAGCCGGCTGATATATTTACAAAACCATTAAATGAAAATATTTTCATAAAATTAAGAAGAGAAATAGAAATTTTATCATTAAAAGATTTATAAATAATTTTTTTAAAAGATTTTTTTTCAAAAATAATTTTATTTTTTAAAATTGGAGCTAGCAAGGCTCGATCTCTAGTCTCTCAGCTACAAGTCTCATGCATTTCCATTCTGCTACATATTGTTTCACATCTGAACCTACATTTCAATTCTCTGTATACTTTTTTTAATCTATTTTTATCTCAAACTTCAACCTTACATTAGTTTTTTACTTTTGACCAACCATTTCTTTCTGGTTAAAATTAATTTTACCACTAAATTAGTTTCTATTTTTAAAAACTTAGGCCTTAATAAAATCCACATTTGCTACGTTTTCATATCATCCTTTAAGTAATTTATCAATTTATCAAAATCATGTCTTCATAAGAAACATCTGAATATTCTTCCATTGATTATCTGTCTCCTAGTTCTGACTCAATTAATTTACCCACCACTACACCAATTTACGAACCGGTTCCAATAGTTCCTCCTAGTCATCATACTGGGTATACACCTGAATCGAGGCGAGTTTGTAGGAATCTTGGCTTGGGATCTCCATCTATTGCTCAACAAATAGATGATTTACATCATTTTCAATGAGAATCTTTAAGTATACAAAGAGAAATGTACTATGAACAGAAAAATCATAGTAGGAGACTAAGCTTACTCGAGAAATTTGCTCTTAAATTTTGCGGTTCCTTCCGTCAAATAACTATGTGCATCATCCATCTTCCCAGCGGCCACCTTATTGTCCGAATTCATGGGGCCGCTCTACTATTCAACCGACACAAGAAAATACAAAAATCGAGCTAGAGGAATGTACGACTCCCAAGTCTTCTGACTTCTCCAAATGATTCTTCTTCTTTTTACTTGTTTCTATTGTTCTTTTTTTTATTTTTTTATTATATGACTGTATATTTTTTCTTGCATAATAAAATTTGTTTCTGCATTTATCATGAAAATCAATCGACTGGTTTACTATATACAGTCGACTGGTTGCTGTTCAAAATATATAATTTTTCCTGTAATTAAGTCGACTAACTGCAAAATTCAGTCGATTGAATTTCCAAAAATACACAATGGGACAATGTTCCATAAATTGGGCTATGTTAATTCTCAATGAATTTCAAACTTTTGACCATGTGTGAAGACCGTTCACTATGGCGCTTATATTATGAGAATTATCCGTCATTTTGAGATTTCTCTCCCCGACTTGGACTATTCCACAATTGGTTCCCTAAACACCAAAACTCTTAGCCTCATGGGACTTTCGAAGCAATATCAAAGTCATACTATCTCACTTTTGACCATTGGTTAGAAAACCAAGTGGCTGGTCAACCTCAACCGTGTTCAAGAAAATATGCTCCACAAGTCGAAGCAACAACCTCTTCTCAACCACAACCTCCATGGAAATTCAATGAAATTAAAGAAATTAGACCACAAGCTCAACCATGAGAGACTTTAACAATTGTCTCTAGAAATCAAAAACTTTTAGATAAATGCCTATCTCATGTCGAGATAAACATTTCCCGTGTTGAGAAAACCATCACCAAGGTAAATAAAAAGCTAAATCACATTAAAGGGTTCATGAATAATATCTGGGAAGTGATATCGTGTGGACAATCTTCCTCCATGTCCATCCATGTACCTACGGCTCAAGGGAAGCGTCCTCAACCATAGTTCACTCGGTCAACTTCCAACGAAGGACAAGAAGGAGAGGAAGAGGGAGAAGAAGTGGGTGGTCAAGGAGGTGACTCTAGTGGAGACGATGAAGAAACTGAAGGGGATGATGAAGAGGAGGAAAGCTCAGATGATGACGGTGTTGGTAATGAGTAAATTGTTTGTTTACTTTTTAAATATTCGAAACATATAATTTTTTCTTGGAATAATGGTATGTCCTTTTTGTAATTTATTCTATGTCATGTAAGTGAATTTCTGTTGTTATGTATATGCTCGTATAATGATCTATGTTCTTATGTTATTGTGTATATGATCTTATGTTGTTATATATTTGTTATGCCTATATTATATATGCTCTTAGATTACATCTCTCCTTTTTATCGATGACAAAAGTGGAGAAGAAGTGTCGCACTAACAAAATTGGCAGGTTTACCAATAATTTCGTCTCGAATTTAGGGGGAGTAACATAAGATTTTTTTCGACATTTTGCTCATATTTTCATTGTATCATATAGAGTTGTCATCAATCAAAAAGGGGGAGAATGTCGAGTCTCAGGTTTTGATTCATGCCAAGACGATCTAGACGACAGAAGAATACCAGAATATTCGACAAATTCTACGACTACAAACTATGAGGCAACTAAACTCGAAGAGGCAACAAGACCCGAAGACCATATATCAAGTATGAATATATTTTTTAGAGTCCAAGTTAGTTCATATGTTAAAATCTACCCTCAAGTAGTCCACATTTCCTCACTTATAAATAATGTTTATTTAAATTAAATTTAATTTTCTTTTTATATTTCTTTTATAAACATACAAAAGTCAGTCGACTGACTGCATATAAACAGTCGACTGAACCTGTGCAAATATTTTTTTTATAAAATGCACAGCTCAGTCCAGTGAATGCACTCAGTTAGTCGACTGAATCTATGCACATATGAATGCATGAATATAAATTCAAATTCAATCGACTGAATTTCATTACCAATCGACTGACCTTCTTCTCAACTGCTATTTTTATGAACATGCACTTCTTTTCACGAATGGTTTTCTTCTCTATAGAGGGTTGCATCCATTGCAGTTTTGATAAAATCTTTCACTAGAAGTTGTGATTCTCTGACTATAAAAACGCATGAATTTCAAGATCAAATCACTTAACTTTCTTGCTTTTACTTGAATCATCTTTTCTGAATTTACCGCTCTCTTGAATTCAAATATGTATTGCTTACGAACATAATTCTATATTTCTTAAGCAATTTGAAACTTCCTAATCTTCATATACACACAACTACACACATTATACTTGAGGAACAGATTATAGGAAGGGTGTACTGCAATTGAAAAATCCATGTTGTCAAAAGAACATAGAAGGTCAAGATAATCAATCTACTTTGTATTCATGTACTGTTCGGTTGCTCAAGCAGTCAAGTCATATTCGGTTGCTTAGGTGGTAGAAGTCCTGTTCGGTTGCTCAGGCGGTAGAAGTCCTGTTCGGTTGCTCGGGCGGTGCAAACCTATTCCTTTGGGTTAAGTGAGGGTTGCTATTTTTAATTCCAGAAAGAATTTAGGACTGGACGTGGAACGGAAAGTTCGAACCAGTATAAAATCTCTGCTATCATTTTTACTTTACTACTGTTTTATTTTATAGTTACTTTCTGCACTAATATGCTTAGTATATATATATTCCATATTGCACGATCCTATAGCATAGTCACTTTAACCTACGATGAGATAAAGCGTGTCTTGAAAGAAGTCTATGAGGGAGGATGTGGCGATCAAACTAGGGGGCAAATGATAGCAAAAAATACTCCTTTATGGGTACTACTGGCCGACTATGAACCGGGACGCCGCTGATTATGTGAGATGATGTGACAAATACTAGATATATGCGAAGGTCCCAAGAGCTACGCTAACAAAGATCACGCAAATGATTAGTCCATGGCCATTCGCTATGTGGGGAATCGATATCATCGAGTCTTTGCCAATTTCCCAAGGTGACATGAAATATGCAATTGTTGCAGTTGACTACTTCACCAAATGGGCCGAAGCGGAACCGTTAGCCACGATCACAACCAAGAAAGTTATCAACTTCGTTGTTTGGAACATTGTGTGTCGTTTCGATCTTTCGCGAACTATCGTGACTGATAATAGGACTCAATTTGATAGTGCTGAGTTTAAGGAGTTTTTCCCGAGATATCACTTTGAAAAAAGATTTGAAATGGTTGCTCACCCTCAGGCGAATGGATAACTTGAAGTTGTAAACAAGATTTTAAAGTCTACTCTGAAAATGCGTTCGGAAAAGGCTAAAGGCAAGTGGGTGGATGAACTTCCTATGACTCTCTGGGTCCATAGGACCACTCATAAGTCTGTGATCAGCCACACTTCATTCTCTCTCGCTTACGGAGCCAAAGTGGCTACTTCTATAGAACTTGAAGTCCCTTCCCATTGGGTGACTTACAACGATCCCAGAACAAACCAAAATCTCTTATTGGAACCATTGGACTTTATCGATGAGAAGCATGAGGATGCCGATTTGAGAGTAGCAACACATCGGCATGGGCTCTCATATCAGCACAAAATCGCCCAGTACTATAATACAAAAGTCCGATCGAGAACCTTTGAAGTTGGCGACCTTGTTTAGAAATGAATTTTTCTGGTCCCATCGCACATGAACCCGACATGGGAAGGGCCATACGTTATTGAACAAAGGCTTGGAGAAGGAACTTTGAAGCTAGCGACTGTTGGTGGTGTGACACTTCCAAGAGCATGGAATAGCGAGCATTTACGACGCTATTTCACCTAGACTATTTCTTTCATATTTTAGTAGTAGTTGTATTCAATATTTGCTTTGGTGTTTGACTTTTTTAGTATGTAATAAGACAAGTTATTCTGTTCCTAGTCTTATAATGAATAAAATCTTGAAGCTTCCTTTGCATGAAATAGCGTTATTACATGTTATGCTAAGTATGTGTTGGAACTAATTGATATCGACATCTGCAATGTATGAGCAGATTCGTAGAGTTAGAAGTTGACTAGTCATACCAATCCCCGATGAGATCGAACGAAGGGGCCTTGGTAAGTTTGCTCAGTTGGCAATTTCCATAGATGAATCAAAAGGCGAAGCTCGCAATAAGGAACCATGGTCGTCGATTGTTGGAGAATGACAAAAAATCTCTAAGTCCTTGACCGTAGGCTAGAGTACTCTAAATCCTTGACTGTGGATTAGAGTATAAGCAATTTGACTAAAATCTCTAAGTCCCTGATGTAGGCTAGAGTACTCTAAATCGCTGACTGGAATTAGAATATAAATGATTTGACAAAAAATCTCTAAGTCCTTGACTGAAGGACTAAAGAACTCTAAATCCCTAACTGCGGATTAGAGTATAAACAGTTTGATAAAAGTCTCTAAGTCCCTGACTGTGGACTAGAGTACTCTAAATCCCTGACTGTGGATTAGAGTATAAAAGATTTGAAAAAAATCTCTAGGTCTCTGCCTGCGGACTAGAGTACTCTAAATCCTTGAATTGTGGATTAGAGTATAATGATTTGAAAAAAATCTCTAGGTCCCGACTATGGACTAGAGTACCCTAAATCCCTAACTACGGATTAGAGTATAAACAATTTGACAAAAATCTCTAAGTCGCTGACTGTGGACTAGCGTACTATAAATCTCTGACTGCGGATTAGAGTATGAATGATTTGACAAAAAATCTCAAAGTCCCTGACTGCAGACTAGAGTACTCTTGATCCCTGACTAAGGATTAGAGTATAAATTATTTGACAAAAATCTCTAATACCCCGACTACGGATTTTCGTATAAACGATTCAATGAAAATTCTAAGTCCTTGACCGTGGACAAGAAAATCTAAGTCCCCAGATCACAGGTCAACTCTAAAACCCAATGGGTGGACGGGTGAGTTTTCAATCGTTCTATATCCCACGAATTTTGATCTCAAATCAACTGGAGAGAGTCAAACTATTAGCCGCAAGATGCAACCATTAGTTATAGTTCTAGCTCGGCATTACTTACGACTGAAGATTGTGCCTACGAAGAGACTTCGAGATCAAGATTGTGAATTGTTAACGAGACTTGTGAACATTATTACAAGAACGTAAAATGAGAAGGAACTACTTTACCGATGGAGTAATTATACACACGATGATAAATCAATTTTTTTTATTCATAGTCTGGAAAATTCCTTACAAATTATTCAAAAGTTCGAGGTCCATGCCCGTACATTTGCTACTGGGAAAAGAAGCACACATCTAACTTATCTAGACTATGTACAGTAACACAAAACACCAACTATTTCTCGGATTCTTCTCCTTTTTTAGCTTTTCTGGAGTTGAATCAGTCGAGAGTCTCTTCCAAGACCCTTTGCTGCCCTTAGTGGAGGCACTTAAGGAAGGAGGAGGAACCTCAATAGGAATTGTCCTACCATGTGGGATGAATTACAGAGGCCTAAGAATAGGATCGTTAATTACCACCATGTCGAGTTCACCCTTGACTTCACGTTTTGACTTTTCCTCCTCTTCAATCTATTCTCTTATGCTGAAATTAATAGTATGCTCAGAAGCACCAGTGACCACAACATCATCAAGCTCTTTAGCAAAATATGGGTCTTCAGGCTTGTCCTCTTAAAGTACCTCAATCACTTGAGCATCGGGAATCAGAGTATCTGTAGTAGCCGGAGCATCGGCCATTTTTCCTTGGTGCTCCATAGCAACGTCGTTCCTAAGAGTTAGTTCAGAACCAGGATGACCTACAAAGATTCATCAAAACGTAAGCATCAGTCTATAACCGTTATGTATCGAAAACATCAACTTTTTTAATTTGAGGGAGTTCAATACGGTATCGACATCCGGTTGGTTCTCAATAGTCATCAGGGTACTCCCTTTAATTATCGAAGACATCATGTGTGGGCCAAGTCCAAGCTTGTCTGGATCATAATCGATGTGTTGTTCTGTGGGTTAAGAAGATGACATTCCAGCCAATTGAGTAGGAGAAGAGCCCTTGGGTTCAGTTCCAAAAAACCCTACGATATCTTCTTTTTCTTTGACCGGTGCAAGAGCTTTGCAAAATTGAAGTTTCGCGGGAACCAAGTTAGACGGCTCATTCCCTCGAAGCACTTCTTACACAAGTGCTTCTTCGTCAAGCTCTAGCACTCCTAACTCTTCTTTCTTGATTTTTGTAATGATCTCCCCAGCCTCGACGAGCGATTCAAGATAGCGTTCGCCTAGAAAAGGCAAGTCACGGTGATGGGGAACTGTTGCATTATATTCGGCAATGAGCGGATCGAACAAATTCTTGATCTCTTCCCTACCCGACCCAATGGCAGCCTCAACTCAGGAGTTGGCTTCTGTGAGCACCTATTTCCTACCCTCTTTGCAGGCGGCTTCTTTTGGGACTTAGATTCGGGCGAGCTGCTCATCAAGTTTCGTTTTTAAGTTCCTTGTTTTGATAATTCCTTCGCAATATTTCTGTGACTCTTCTTGTGCCTCGATTTTTCTTCCTTCTCTTTAAACAATAATTTTTCTAGCTCCTTAACACGGTGGGCTAAGACATCTTTCTCCATTTGTAAGGAGTCCTTCTCTAAAACCAAGGTGTCACTACGTTGAAGTGCAGCATCCATTTCCCATGCTGTGGCATCCCAGCCCAAGACCCACATTAACAAAGAGCTTTACTGGGTAATACCGTCTGCTAATGCAGAGAATAGGGCTAGTTAGGAGCGACCATCTATAGCTTTGTCTTAAACATCTATTGAATACATCCATTAGTGCTCTACTTTTTCCTATCGCAAGTTGATTGACATATTCAATAAATGCTTAATACAAAACTATAGGTGGTAACGAATCTATCAGAACAAAATACAACAACTAAATGTACATCACATCACATAACAACAAACAGATATATATATATACACATATATATTGATACATATTTCAATAAAATTTTAGTTCTCAACCCCATAAATATTAATTTGCAAACTTAATCTCAATAAAACTCAATTTACCATGTATGATTGTCTCATCACAGCGTTTATGAAATTCCTATCGATAATGTTGATCAGGCGAGTTGACCAGAATTCTTAAAGCACTCGTTGGACAACCCAATAAAAAAATCATTTCATTTTTATTATATTATACGAAGTCTTCAGGCGTCTTACTACCTTAGCCGTTTCCTTTGCATTTTTCTTTGCCTCATCAAGTTGGGCTTTACATTCGAGCAGCTTAGCATCTTGATGTTTGATGATATCTTTGTCGTGAACATCCACTAACTTAAGGTGATCAATTTCATGCTGGCGCTCGATGGAAACTTCAGAAACTTTCTCGGCTAAGTGAATGAACAATTCATGTAGAATGTACACGTCATTCATGCATGCTAATGAGCCCTCTTTGGCGCTCCCAGGAATGACGTGTATGGAGGGTAGGAACTTGAGTCCATCAAAGAAGATTTTCGGGAAAGTAGCTTTGAGTTCAGCTAATTTCTTCACTGTGGTAGGGTCATGGGTAGGAACTGGTGGTATTTCTTTAGACATAACTAGTGGATGTTTACGGCACTTGCGAGATTGCCTTGTATTTGACAATCCAGAGTGTTGATCATGGGGAACAGCAGCTTGGGAACCCCGATATGCGGATTTATCTCCACTATGAACAAGTGGGTTTAATGGGTCGCCTTGGCATAGAGCGTTTTTATGAGATTTCCATCTGGATGAAGAAGAAGACTCTCAAGAATAATAGTCTCTATCCCGTCCTTCATCCTTGTCTCAATGTCTTCCGAATTCGAATCCTGAGCTGAGAGGTTGTAAGTGGAAGAGCCTTGGAGACGACTGAAAGCATGCGAGTGTTGACATTGCACCTGTAAATGAGCCAAATAGAAGCACATTAGGAGTTGTTATGTGAAGAGTTGATCAAAAGTGGATGGTGGGGTGCAAGTGCTTGTGTGTGTCCTAGTGTTTCCCCCTAATAGACCGGTAACATTAGCTATACTCATTGGAGTCTCCTCTCCTCTATTTGAAGGTTGCACACCAATGTCGCTTCTCTTGGGATAGTTAAGCCCTTAAACGTTAAGATTAGAGAAGTTAGAATTTAATAAATCATCCACAATCGGAATGTCGGAGAGTCCCTTCAATGAGCTTTCCATCTGTTGAGAAGATGACTCTTTTTCAACCAGAGTTATGAAGAATTTCGGCGTTGCCTCGGCTTTCCTTTTTCGTATCTTATATGCCAAACTTTTTCCCTTCTTCGGAAGAGGTTGTAATTGGCTAGTATATGGCGCTTCAACTAATGGCGTTTTTCCAAGGCTATATCTTCGTTTCTCGGCCCTACCTCTTGTGATTCCTTTATCTCTCCCTCTTCGGTGTCTTCTTGGGTCCCACAACAGGGGGCATTGTAGGGTCATTTATTTCCCTTCCCTCGACGGAAGTCTTCGTAATCACTTTGCTACTAGGAAGACCAATTTTGTGGTTGTCTTCTAATAGCCCAAATAACGAGAGCAATTCATCAGTGACGAGGAGTTTGATGTCCCGATCCACCATAGGAGTAGCGCGAATTGCAGCGACAACCTTGGAGTACCCGACGCCTTCAAGTCGAGGGAGGACACCTGAAAGAATCGAAGATATTAGTACGATTAAGGAAGAAGCTGCGACTTGAATCTTTGAGCTAAAGACAAAGGTAGAAATGGCACTTACGTTCTTTAACCATCTCCTTGCGAAACGAGAAGGACATCGTACATAGAACCATTCGTTTTTGAATAGGAAGAGCTTTTTCCATGCGCCCATTAAGACCTAGCACTTGAGCCAGGGTTCAAGAGAGACGTATGAAGGACCATCAACCCATCTTTTGAAATTGTAAATGTATCGGATGTCTTCAGGAGTTGGTGGACGAAATAGGACATTCATGAAGAGAAGAAAAGTCCCATAGATAAAAGCATAACTGTTAAGGTGTAGCTAAGTAGAAGCGATCCCCAAATATCTTAATATTTCCCAAACGAAAGAATTGAAGAGAGGCACGCATCCGGCCCAACATATGAATTTGTTACATGTAGTATATCCGGCTGGGGGCAAGTGAGGTCGATCTTGCCTTGATGGAACTAGAACGTCTTCGAGAGGAATCCCATGGATAGAACATAATCGATGAAGAGTGGCTTCGCCGATTCTAGATGCTTTTGAGTCAGCCGAATTATTCAAAATGATGGCATTCTCCGCAGCTCGGGAGCTGGGTCAATAACTTCTATAGGAAGAATTGGGATGTTGGAAAAAATATTTGTTTGTGGGTCATATGCCCCTACATGTTCTATTTGTTGACTTAGTGCAAATTTATCAGATAAGGTGGCAGAGCTTGATCTCACGGCCGATTCAGAAGACATTATGGTTGAGCGCTTTGTGTAAATTGGGATCTATGTCAACCATACTCAAACAATCAATATTATAAACAATAATCTATCCCCCATGTCATGTGTGAACTAGTGTAGTGCAATATGAAATAAACATAAGCAGTTTGTCGAAAAAGAAAAAGTAAATTGTCAAAGCTTGGAGGTTTCGTCTAGAGAGACCGTCACCGCTGACCGTCTCAAATAACATGAAGAGTGATTGACAACCAAAGCTTTAGGATCGAGTGTTGATGTTCTAAATTATGAAGTCCATTGTTCAAGTTTGTTTAACCGATTTTATACTTAGTTCGTGTTAAAAAGGCCAAGAATTTGTTCGTTCAAACTTAATTCCATTGGTCCAAGTATGCAATTCGTGTTGTTATAAGTTGTTTTATGCTCAAACAAGGCAATGTGCAGTTAAATGTTTGAACGACTTGAGTTAAGTTGGTTTTTATGGTCAAAACCGATCCCCACCATGTATGCCGACCCCTATGCCATAGTTTCGTAGCTGACCCCTACGCTTCAATTTATGTGAGAGCATCGGTCCCTTCCTTCAAACCTATATGTCGACCCATATAATTAAGCTTCTAGGATGAACCCTCCTCTTAAATTCCTATACCGATCCCTTTAGGTAAGCCTCTATACCGATCCCTATAGATAAGCCTCTATACTGATCCCTCTTAAGACATTTATCTACGTTGATCCCTACATCTGGGTTACTAACACCGAATCCTTGCCTAACAAGCACGTATCGATCCCTTAAACAATCACAATTCCTATCAAACCCTCTCATCAAAAACCATCTCTTATGCCGACCTCTCTCTAGCTACTTCTCACCGAACCATCATCAAAAAACATCAAGGTATCACGCTGATCCCTATCTAAACTCCTCCCATCCAATCCTAAATTTAGACTTTCTATCATCCCTTCGAAAAGCTTCTACCGAACCCTCTTTTTCGTCCCCTTCTCCCTTTCCTTTTTATCCTCCTCACTCCTTCTCCTTCTTCTACTCCTTCATCTTCCTCACCCATGTAACTTAACATAACCCGCTAAACAACACACTTAAATGACACTTGAAATCCTCCAAGCTCGGGATCCATGCATCAAATAATGTGATTGTAAGAAGAGATTATACCTATTTGATTTGGATTGCAAGTCCGAAGCTTGGAGTAGGAACAAACTGATGGTAATGGAGGTTGGAGGTGTGGTCTCGCACTTGAGTCTGAGTTTAAAAGGGAAGCCTTTCCAAAGCGTTCGGTTAGCTGACGAACAAGAAAAAAGAGCTCAAGTACTGGAAATGTAAAGTTAAGAGGGAAGAGAAGAAGATGCAAATTTTTATATGGGAGAGAGGGAAGGGGAAGAGGAATCGGTCATACCCAAGTGACTCGGTCATAATATTGAAAAGGGATCAGCCTTAACGTATACCGATCCCTATCCATGCAAATTCACCGAGGGATCGACATACCAAATGCCGACCCCTCCTACATATTTATAAATAAATAAATACATACATACATGCATGCATACATATATAAGGGGGAAGGAGGTAGAAGAAAATGATAGATAACTTGAAACCAAATGACAGCCGATATCGTGAAGGTTAGACTGCGAATGTAAAAGTCCAAAGTAAAATGGCTTTACAGAAGCTAGTGAACGTCTGAACACGTCTGGAAGCCAGCAATAGAAATGTGCATATGAAATTGCACAGAAAAGGTTTAAGGATTCAACCTTTTGAAAGTAACTGAAATGGCGGTTTACCTTGAAACAATCGAGTTTGTTGTCGAATCAGAAGAAAACCTGAAGATTTCGTATAACCAAATCTGTGCATTCTAATCGAATGAGGCACCGGACCTGTATCATCAAAGAATAATAAAGGAACAATGATCAACTAAGGACTTGGATAGGCTTGTTCCTTGGAGCTTGGGTTTCTCCAATTCAAAGCATGTCATGTTATTTACAAGTGTACTTTGGGGGGTAAGTATTACCCGGTACCTTGACCCGGCTACACAGGGTTGATTATGAAGGCCAGACTCAACTGTTAATGGGAAGGATGACCATGAGACAACATCCACATGATCAAAATATAATATCCAAACAGTTGCGTCCAACCTAAGGTAAATAGGGTTGACACATGGACAATGCAGGGTGTCATAATTATGGAATTCAGTTCGGTTGGAATAGGGGTTGGCATGGATGTTTAGCGAATTGGAGGAAATATGGATGGGTCGGCATAGGATGTAACACTAACAGGGTCGACATATTGATGGTCAGCAGAAGTGGTCGGCATGGTGTGTTCATAAGTTATGGGTCGGTGTAACGATACGGATTTTCGCGTTCGAAAATCGACATCCATACTTTACATCGTACTCGAATGTCGTAGATTCGATTGTTCAAATCCGAGTCGCCGGAGCTTATAACAACATTAAGTAAACAACACAGCAGAAAAGAAAAAGAATATAGATATACAACATCTGATACAATATCCAGATACAATGATGATACAATGAATATCTATATACATCAGAGATACGATACAAGAAATAGCAGCGGAAAAGAAAACGATAACATCAGCAGCGGATAATCTCCATCTTCAAAGCGCCAATCCAGAAATAGCTCGAACTCCCAATAACAAGGCACACAGATAAGCAAGTGCAGTCCATATCCAAAGACTGAACTAGCTCCAGAAAATCTACTAATTCTGACTATCTGAAAAACCCAACTCTAGACTGCTCGTGTAGAAAAAGTTTGAGCATCCAGAGTTTAGGAAAGAAACAATAAACGCCGGATCAGTCATGGGACTGGTGTGAGCAACAAAAACAGTTTATCTTTAAAAACAAATAGCAGAGAATTTTAAAGTCAATTCGCAATGCATTTGGAAAATGAGACTACCATAAGGCCTCCCGCCACACACACAATGCAAACGCAGAATTGGAGAAGATTTCTCCTTATGATAGTCAAAGATGCTTACTACGCAAAATCAAATCCTTTGATATTATTACTAGTGCATAGTGCAGAAAACATTTCAAAAGTATAATATCAATCTTAGCCAGCATAGACATTTCGAACTATGCCTACTATAGCTACCATCTAAACAGTGGGGCGCCACCATAAGTAGATGGCAGGTTCTACAACTAAAACCGTACAGGGCTCGTATTGTTTTGTTTGGATTTCCAACAAATAGTCAGGCTAAGGAACTTCCTATTCCACGGAAGAAACGCCTCTGGCGGGACGCTCCGAGAGTCAACTACTCTCTGCCAAACAAGGCCGGCTACCCCCCTTCTCGGGGAATATACAAAACCTCAGATATGCCACCCCCGGTCCTTTGGGACCTTTAACCGAGCGCTCGGTATCCAACATCACACATAATAAATAAAGTGTGTCCACATGAGTATGTATCTGGGCTCCATACCATGATACTACCCTTTTCCAGAAGGAATGGTCATACCCTAGGGAAGCTACCCCTGAAACCTTGCCTCACAATTCCTGTTTCGACCATTTCCGGGTTGTGAGGCTCTGACGAAGTCTCGTCCACAAAGCTACGCTTTGTCACAAAGCCATGCTTTGGGTCAACAGATGATCAAAGAAATGATCACCTAGATAAATGATCAAACAAATGATCAAACAATGATCATCACACAGCAACACTCAGCATGTCACATTACCAAATTGGGAGTATATCGCTGATAAATTTCAACTACATAACCTCTGAGCTCGTACGTCTCAAAGAAGGGTGTTAAGCTAAGAGAATAAATTCTCCGCCACCAAACAGAAATGTATTTGAAAGAAATCGACTTTATATCTCAAAGTGTAATGTCAGACATACAATCCATACAAGTCTGTTCTGGGTTCAAATAGAACCGAAGGCACTTCTTACGAAGCTCTTGCAATTCCGGGTATTCACAATCCCGATCGGATTTCCCATCACAAATGGAGATCTCTATACCGGAGATCAGCCAGTGCAGAGACAATCGACAAGAAACCCTTTCGTTTTCGAAAATATCCGGTCTTCAACACCGGTCATCAAATGCCATCCATTACGATGTATCACATATTCGGAATGGGTTATACGACCCAAAGGTCTTTTCCCGGCTAACCCGAATAGTGAGCGAAATATTTAAAACATATGGATATGGGATTTCAATTAAGTCACAGCTTAAAACCCAAAACTTTTATTTTAAATGGTTAAACAAATTACCATTTCAAATATTTAAACAAAAAAGATTCATTTCACAAAGTTAACCCCATTCACAAAGATCCATTCATGGATTTCAAAACCATTTTATTTCAAGTTGGATTAACTCATTCGGTCTTTGAATCAAAGACTCATTTCACAGTTTTCAAAACATTTCAATTTTTATTTTAAACTTGAAACCTTTTAACACAATCTGGAAATCCATTTCTTATATGAAAGCTTTTATAATTTGAAAACAAGTAGTTTTCGTTTTGGAAAAAATCCAGTTATATTTACACGAGTTAAAACCCTTGAATTAAATTCAAATACCCAAATTAAAACCTTTAAAATGGTTTAACCCATATATAACTTGTACAGCATCTTTAATCCCTAGTTTCAAATCATAGAATTCAATTTCAAACTTGAATTCAAATTTAAATCCAATTATTTAAATTTTCAAAACTCGATTAAGTTATTCAAAATAACTTTTATCTTTGAAATTCCATTTCAAAAGCTTTTCACTTTAAATCCAAATTTCTAATTTCAAAATCAATTGAAATTAAAATTTCAATTTCAAAAATATCAAATTTAAATTATTTGTGACTTAACCGATTTCCACGTGAAATCCATATTTGTGTGTGTATGGTGTAGTCCAGGCGTTTTACACACAATAGTGCAACATCATTCAATCATCACAGATCAGAATACAGAAATATAGTTGATAAGCGGTATTAATTATCACGCCTATCGTTCATATCACAGATCACAAATACATATCACAGATAAGTAAATTACAGATCACAACATAAATCAGGATGTATCACAAAGCATCATATATCAGGGATATCAACAATTCAATCATTCAGTCAAATCCAATCATCCATAAGTAAGATCAATTAAATTGTCTGATTTATTTAAATCAGATTAATTTCTTATGAATTTATAATCCTGGTTAATTACAAATCATTTGATTAATTATTCTTTAATCATTTATTAATTAACCATTAATAATAAATCAATTAACCTTTAATTATTATTATCAACCTTTAATTATTAAATAATTAACCTTTAATTATTTAATTCACCATTTAATTATTTATCTTTAATTAATAAATTACCCTTTAATTAATAAAATTTCAATAAGTGATCATTCCTAACCACTTACATTGATTAATAAATCTTTAATTAATTATCATTAATTATTTCTTAACAAATCACATTAATTTAGTTAACCTTTAATAAATTGATTATCCTTAATTAATCATTCCTTAATTACTTGGTTAATCAAACTTAAATCATTAATTAATTTATCATTAATTATGTCTTAATCACATTAATTATTTTAAAAGGTTAAGATTTAGTTTAAATGACATTTTATCTTAATTCTATTTTAAATTTCTATTTTACAATTTAAAACTTACAGTTTAAATTCTAAAACAATATACTTCCATACTTAAAAGTTTTAAAACCAAATTAATATTCAAAATTTAAATCATTTCAAAAAACAAAATTTAAACTATTAGAATTCAGATTCAATTCAGGTTTTAAATCTTAGTTTTAAATCCCAGTTTATATTTAAACTTGCTTTAAAACTTAAAACAGAACAGGTTTCTGTTTTTTTTTAAAAAAAAACTGAATCAATATAATATGCTCGAGCCTACCCCATAATGACTTCGAGTTAGATCCTGCTTTGCTTCGAGTTGAAACTCAAATTTCCCGAGACCAACGCGAGGCAACCAAAATCCTGTAACCACCCCAAACCCAACAGCACAGCCCATCAGAAAATAGTGCACCGTGCACATGCACATCGTCGATCATCACCTCCGGTCGTCATCGCTATATCGAGCAAGTCAAAATCCATCCCTGTACCAAACTCCGATCGTCGAAACTCCATCACGTCGTTGAGATCGAATTTCGAATAAAAATTCGAAACTTGGAAAACTCGAAAGCACCTCACCTCAAAACCTGACAACACGCTGTTCTCACCGCCTCGACCACCAGAAATGCTCCAACTCCGGCTACGAACGCGTCACTCTTCCAGCCACCATTCCCCCAAAGCACACGCGACTCGTTCGATCATCGGTGATGAACTCACCTCGTTTCCAGACCTCGTCCAAACCATGTACTAAACCCTAGTCTATCGATGATCGGCCACCATAGTGTTTTAGAACATCACCTAGTATTTTTCCTAGGTTTGTAAACCCCCAAGCCTCCTTCGACCCCGAGCTCAGTGATTAGTTCGTCGCCGTTCATCGGCATTCGATAATAATGCCAAATCTAAACAACTCGAGGAACCCCATTAATCACTACGCTAAAAATTATGACATTGCTTTTAAAAATCATTGGTTGTTAGCATGAATCTAAATATGGGATCAAAATGCAAAGTTGAATTCATTGAATTTTCTATTTAGAAAGGAATTTCACTGTAGTTTTACCTCCTCTAATCATCTACCAAACATTTCACCTTGATATCATTTTTAAAAGTTTTATTGCCTTGTTTTAAACAATTTCTCTTCAGGGATCATAGTTTAATTATTGATTGTAGGAAAAGAAATCAGATTTAGAACTTGTTTTAAGATTGGATATTTCAAAACAGGGATGTCTGGATAAATACACAGATATGCATATTCAAATATATATTCACATCCAAGCATCAGGCACATAATCAAGATGTAAATAGAGTTGAGATCAAAAGGGAATAGTTTGCTCACTTGTTAAACCTGATTAGCAGAGCACCTGATATTTGAAAAGTCTTTTGAATCTTTTGAAAACTTGCTTGAATGCTGATGCTTTTGATTTCCAGGAAAAAGAATAGAGAAGAACAGAGACAGTGCTTTTACTTTGAAACAAGCTTGTAAAACAAAATAAGCTGAAACCCCTTCTTTGATTCTTCTAGTTTTAGTTGATTGTTTGTAATCTTTGTTTAAGTTTACGTTGACATTATTTTCCTGAGGTATCCAGTTCAAATGAACGAACTGATGAAGATTGCTATATGTAGAGTGAGTTTATAGGGATATCACTTAGTTTGTACATGGGTGAAATGGTCCTAAGCAAGCTTGAATTGACTTTGTCCCCTGCCTTGTTTACAGCCTACATACTTGAATATATTATATTTTGTTTTGTTTAAGTGTACTTAGGATCTTGCTTTTATTTTTTTTGTACTTTGTTTATTTATATACTTTTTACTTACCTGCATCTTTCTTTTTTTTATACTGACTTTGCCTTTGTTTGCTTAACAAATTATACCAGTTATATATATATATATATCTTACTTTTACATACTTGTATTTAATGCTTTGTACAACAAGCACGGCTGAACATGTATTGCATTATGGATGTTTTACAGAGAAGTTACTCTTTGCTTGTACTTGTTTATGCATATTTATATTTTAGTTTGTTTGTTCACACTTTATCTTTGACAAAGCTTCTTTGTGGTGGCTGCATATCTCATATTTTGGTGGCTGATGATATGTCCTTGTGTGCTAACATTTATTTCTTTGCTTTGTTTATTTTTGCCTTGCATATTTATTTTACAAACATATTTTACTGTCTTGCTTACTAGTTTTTTTTATGTTGGTGGCTGCAACTTTATTTTGTTTGAAAATTTATTATCTTGCAATATAAATGAATGTCTATATTAATATATTGTTTCATTTAACAAATTTTGTTTATATATATATTTTCCAAAATTTTATCTTATGTATTTTTATTTTTAAACCATTTATTTACGATTTAAATTCAACTTCAATATATATATATATATATATGGATAAATTCATATTTACTCACATATGCACATATACATATATATTCATACATATATACAATATTTAACTTTAAATGATTTAACACATTTATATTTGATTTCGGGGAAACTCGAATCAATTTATCAATAAATTTTACAATTTTTATTTAAAAATTTATTTAATTATCAATTTAAATAAATAAAAATCTAGGGTCGTTACAGTCGGTATGATAGAGTTAGAGGGATCGGCATATTGATGGTCAGGGAATAAAAATCGGTGCGATGGGGCAGGAACGATATGGGTCGACATGGTATGGTTTGAGCAAAAGGGATCAGCATGTTTCATTTGTGGAATACGGGTTTGCACGAAATGGGCTGTGGGGAACAGGTCGGCACACATTTGAGGACTAGGAGGGTTCGACATAACCTAGATGGTGTTGAGATTAAAACCGAAGCATTACAAGGACTAGAATTCCATGCATCCAATCACTTGATATTTGAGACATCATCAATATAGACTATAAGAGAGCCAACATAGGGATCACTAGCTCAAACTCAACTCATGGAGGGGTTGATACCGACCCCTACCCATTGAGAGTTGGGCCTATCACTCCCTATGGTGGGCCCATATGGTTGAGGGGGTTCAGATACCAAAGTTTTAGTCAGATTGGAGGCTGCCTTCATCTATAAATACAGGCACATGAGGCCATTTTAGAGGACGCGTACGCTGTTAGTTCAATTCGGCCATTATTATAACTAACTCCTTCTACCATTTTCCGATCTCTTGCTATTTCTTATTGATTATAACTGTAATCAAGTGAATTGTGAAGAAATAAATAAAGTACTCAAAGTGGACGTACGCAATCAACGCCGAACCACTATAAATCTTGTTGTTTTTGCGTTCTGCAGCATTTTTCTTGATATCTAGTGTTATTCCTCTGTTTTCATTTAGTTTCTTCATTTATTTCACTATATAAACCCATCCTTGGGTGTTTATGACCAATTTGGTTGCAAATAGGTGCATTCTCAATAGACGGTCACATGGCATTTGAGTGGAGAATATGAAAAAAGTTGGTTGAATGAGGAATATGAATGTTGGTTGAACAGGGAATGTCTTTGGCTACGAACGAGGTATTAGAGCGGAGAATCTGAGCGGACTATTTGAAATATATGTTTTAAATAAAATTGATTTATAATTAGTTAGTTAATTTTTTAATGAATAATGTGCCAATAGTTTGCAAAAGAGATAAATAAATAAATTGTAAATTTACAAATTGATTGGATTCAGTTCAAACTAACTCCATAATATGGAGCACTTTGATACGATTGAACGTAGAAAACCGCGTCTCAAATGGATCTCATTTGCAAAAGTTATTAATTTTAGAAATTTATAAAATTATAAGTTTACTAGTTAATCTTATTAAAAATATCAACTGGGCAAAAAATTTACATTCATCAAAATGGGACATTTGTTTCGTTTCCATTCTTTGTAAGTTTGGATGTGTCGGGAACGGTAATTGGGTAAAATAATATTGTGAATGGGTCCTTTCGTGAAACTTTCATTTACCTTCATGAGTACATATGCACGTTCAGGTGGGCATGCATTTAATCGCAACATACATGCATTTTTAGTTGTACACGTGGAAGTAGATTTGATAGTAGAATCCCCATATTTGAACTCTTCCTAGGTAGAAGCTGCTATTTTTTTCTTCAGACTGCAATGACTTCTTTTTACTAACTCGGAATCAGGTGAGACTTCAACCAATAAACTCCTATCTAAATTGCAGATAATAAGGAACACCCGAATACTTCATCTACTGAACATATATTGTACTCTATGGTGACTAACAGTTGTACTTAGAAAATAACATGCTACATCTCCATATTTGAACTCTACCTAGGTAGAAGCTGCTATTTTTTTGTTCATACTACAATAACTTCCTCATACTCACTTGGAATTGGACAAATATAATACTGATGAACTCCTACCTAAATTATGGATAATATATAACGCTTGGATACTTCAGCTTATGAACATATCCCGTAGTTCTATATGGTGATTAACATTTGTACTTAGAAAATAACAGGCTATATCCTCATTTCAACGCTCGCTGTAGTTCTCCATTGTGACCAATAGTTGTACTAAGGAAATAAATGGCTACATCCTATATTTGAACTCCGCCTAGGCAGAAGCCGATATTTTTTTCTTCAAACTGCAATAAATTCTTCATACTAACTCAGAATCAGGAAAAAGTTCGACCGGTGAACTCCTACCTAAATTACGGACAATATGGTACACTCAGATACTTCATCTTATGAAGGCACACTGTAGTTCTCCATGGGGACTGATAGTTAGAATATAACATTCTACCACATCCTCATATTTGAACTCCGCATAGTGCTAAAGCCGCTATTTTTTTAATTCGGACTACAATAACTTCTTCATACTAACTCGGAATAAAGCGATACTTCGATTGATGAATTCCCACCAAAATTACGGACAATATGGTACACTCAGATACTTCATCTTGTGAACGCACATTGTAGTTCTTTATGGGGACTGACAGTTGTACTTAGAAAATAACATGCTGCCATATCTTCATATTTGAACTCCACATAGTGCATAAGCTGCTATTTTTTTCCAGACTGCTATAAGTTCTCCATACTAAGTCATAATTAAGCGATACTTTGACCAACGACTCCCACCTAAATTACAAACAATATGGTACACTCGGATACTTCATCTTGTGAACCCACACTATATTTCTCCATAGTGACTAGGAGTTGTACATAGAAAATAATAGGCTATACTCCCACTTCAACGCCCACTGTATTTCTCCATGGTGACTAATATTTGTACTTAGAAAATAACAGGCTACATTCTCATATTTGAACACCACTTAGGCAGAAGCTGATATTTTTTTTCTTCAGACTGTAATAACTTCTTCATACTAACTCCTAATCATGCAAAACTTCGACCGATGAACTCCCACCTTTATTATGGACAATATGGTACACTAGAATACTTCTTCTTGTGAACGCACAAAGTAGTTCTCCATGGGGACTGACGGTTTACTCAGAAAATAATATGCTACCACATCCCAATATTTGAACTCTGCTTAGTGCAGATGCCACTATCTTTTTTGTTCAGACTGCAATAGCTTCTTCGTACTAGTTCGGAATCCGGCGAGACTTCGACTGATTAACTCCCACCTAAATTTCGAACAATATAGGACACTCAAATACTTCATCTCGTGAACATATACTGTAGTTCTCCATGGGGGTTGATAGTTTTACTTAGAAAATAACATGCTACCACATCCCCATACTTGAACTCCGCCTAGTGCTGAAGCCGCTGTTTTGTTGTCTAGACTACAATAACTTCTTCATACTAACTCGGAATCAAGAAAAACTTCAACCGATGAACTCCCACCTAAATTACGGACAATATGCTACATTTAGTTACTTCATCTTATGAATGCACACTATAGTTCTCCATGGTGACTAATAGTTGTATTTAAAAAGTAACAGGTTATATCCCCATATTTGAATACTATTTCTCTATGAGATGTAAAAGGGTATATTTGGAATTTCTAAAAGATACTGAGTAAATCTATTCAATGAATTTTCTTTATTAGTAGTAAAGATAATGATATGTACTTCACTTTTAATCGAGTTAATTGTAAAGTAGAGTTAGAATAGAACGTTGCAAACAAATCATTGTATATTAATGCATACTAAACAGTTATACAGTCATTACTTAATATCAACAATGTATTATGAAAAATAGTAATTATATCATTGTAAGAAATTTAACATGCTTTCCTTCTAATATATTAAGTTATAGTTAGAGAGAATAATTAATATATTAATTTGCACCATAAGTTATCAGTAAGTTATGTCTTACATCACTCCCAATTTATGTTCTTCCTCAACTCTCAGGTATCAAAATTTTATGTTTTGTAAATGAATTGATCCATTATAAACAAATTTAATAACTTTAGCATCAACCTTTTGAAACTCGGTTGTTTGTGGAGTAGGTCTAGCAGTAAAAATTAGTATGAACAAGATGTCATTTTCCTACTAATAATTAAACGTATGGCGTGTGTAGTTATCTCTGTACATTATTCCTACGAGGAAATAGGGAGAAGGACAAAATTTGAAAAAAATTAGGCTGAAGGACAAAAAGTTATATTTTTGGACTGAAGGACAACTTTGAAAACAAATTAGGCTGAAGGACAATGCTAGTTATAACTGTACAAAATGCAAACTATAACTAGCATTGTCCTTCAGCGTAATTTTTTTTGAAGTTTGTCCTTCAGTCCAAAAATGAAACTTGTTATCCTTCAGCCTAATTTTTTTTAAAGTTGGTCATTGTGCCTATTTTCCACTTTTATAAATCTTATTAAATATTCTTCTTGCCGGTTTCATCTGCTTTTGCTAACGCTTTAACACCCATGAATATGATTTAACTTAGTAACACATTTATGTTTTCAGCATATGCATATTTTTCATCCCTATTATCCCATATCATATAAGTTATAATGAATATGACCATCTACGTTGTACATTACTAGTATAATCGCAAAACAGTGGAAAATCGACTGTTTGATTTTGAAATATACAAGAAATTACTGTAATTTTTTCACCTCAGTAGAACCTATAACAATAATATGTTTAACACAAAATAAACAAAAACAGAAATATTAAGAAAAATGTACAGTATAGAACAATTTAGTTTCAAAAGATGAAAATGATACCTACATTCACACACATGTGTGTGTATAAACACACGTATCTTCTTTTTTAATAATTGGAATACAAACATGATTTTTTTGTTTGACAACCAAATTGAAAAAATACACTAATATGTAAAAATACACTTAGCCTCATAATAACACTGTATTGCTAAAATTTTATAAACCTAACTTTATGCCAATTTCAAAAGTCAAATCAATGGTCAATCAGAGTTACCATAAACCTAAGGCAACATAAAAATTACAATAATTAAATGTTGGAAATAGACACCAGAGCCAAACAGACGTGTAAAAAATTAATATATATATTGAATAAATCAAAACTGTAGATTTAAGCGTTTAATACGAAAAATGCCAACTTCCACTCTCTTTCTCTAAAAGTCAGTTTAACACACATAAAGTGCTTTAAGATTTTGTTTCCAATTCAGACAATGTAATCCAATCCAATCGTGCTTTAAATAGTTGATACATTTTTTTGACATTAGAAATAGGAGAAAAAAATATTAAAAGAAAATTATAGAGAAAAAAAATTCAATTAATAAGGAAATGCTAGCACAACAATTGATGCAAGATTAAAATGAAAACTATTTGCAAAAGAAAAGCAAGAAAATGGTTGGAAAAATATGGATTTTATTTTTATTTTTGTCATACATGCAAAGAAAACCAAGCAATGTATCCTAGTATAAACATAACTTAAATTCAAAGGATTATTTATCCGATTATCTATGCTAACAAACAATCTAATAAATGATCTTTCCTCTTTTTGTTCTTTCTATAATTCGGTCACGACCCGAAATACAATGTTCGAAAATTGACATCAATTACCTCACTTGTATTCGACTGCCAAAGATCAAACATCAAACTCTAGTCGGATGGAGCTTATAACAACATTAGATGAATATAAAACAGCGGAAACAAAATGAATATCATGCATTACATCACAGATACGACATCATCATAATATTCGTTACAACATCAGAGTATCATAATACATATATCATAACTCCAAATAGAACATCATAATAGAGCAACAAGTGATCATATGCGAAAAGTCTTCAAGGAAATAGAGGGATAGCAAACTTCCAACTAAGCACCTTGAGATCCAAAAGCTTCCAAAATATCTCCAAGGTAAAAGCCTCCAAAATACAGCTAATGCCAAAATATGAAAAACCTGCTACTAGGCTGCCCGTGTGGAAATGATGGGCACCCAGAGTTTAGAAAAGAAATAATAAACTCCGGGTCAGTCATGAGACTGGTATGAGTAAACAAAAACAGTTGCTTTCAAATAGAACAAATTATAAAAGAAAAATCGTTCATGCTTTTGGAAAATGAAACTACCATAAGACCTCCCGCCACACACACAATGCAATCGCAGAATTGGAGAAGATTTCTTCTTATGATAGTCAAATATGCTTAATACGAGAAAGATTCTTTGATATTATTACTAGTGCATAGTGTAGAAAGTCATTTTGAAAGTATAATATTAATCTTAGCCAGCATACAACCATTATTGTGTGCCTACTATAGCTACCATCTAAATAGTGGGGAGCCCCTATAAGTAAATGGCAGGTTATACAACTAAAACCGTACTGGGTCCGTATTGGGAATTGGATTTCCAACAAATGGTCAGGCTAAGGAACTTCCAATGCCACATGGGTACGCCTGTGGCGGGACTTCCCGAGAACTTAACCAGTTCTCTGCCAAAACAAGGCTGGGTTACCTCTGTAACTAGGTAACTACTACACGACTATGCCATTCCTCGGTCATTTGCGACCTTTATCCGAAGGCCCTCCATCACAAAGCAACAACCACACAGTAAATGAGATTGAAGCAACCACATAGGTGAAATATCTGGGCTCCATATCATGATACCACCTTTTTCCAGAAGGAAATGACATACCCTAAAGGGTGCGACACTCT
This sequence comes from Allium fistulosum, assembly GCA_030737815.1. NCBI lineage: Eukaryota > Viridiplantae > Streptophyta > Magnoliopsida > Asparagales > Amaryllidaceae > Allium > Allium fistulosum. The sequence goes on along the minus strand of CM060907.1, from coordinate 285,865,473 downwards.
GGGGCCCATGATGAACTATTTTGAGGATGCCCTCATGCTTGCTTATACTGATAATCGTGATAAATGTCCCGACTTTGGTTTTCCTTCACTTCATCCGACTATAGCCAAAAGAGTCATGGCCAAAATCGAGCGAATCAAGCAGGGTTCTGATTCCAAGAGTGTGGAGGGGACAATTGACTTTAAGAAAGCTCTCTCTTTCGAAATCCCATCGTTTGACATTGAGTCTGACTCTAAAGAGGAGGATGACCAAAGTAAAGATCCCAATGTGAAGGAGGATGATGATCATACGAACTGGGCTACTGACGACGATGATGATCACAATGACAACCCTCCTAGAGGTCAGGGCCATGATAGAGACAAGGGAGGTCACTCTGGTGCTCAAGAGAATGATGGTGGTGGTTCTACCAAATCCCCTAAAAAAGAGCCATTACCTCATAAAGATATGTCTCCAACATCCACTGGTCCTCCTATATTTCTAGAGGATGAAGCTGCTCCCACGCATACCAAGGGTTCACAAGAGAGAAAAAGCTCTCTAGGCCTCTATTCCAGTTTCACAAGTATGGGCTTCTCTATTTAATTGTTTTACACTTGAGAGATAACAGTTAGTGATAAATCATTTGTTTTAGATAAAGAAGAAGTCGAAATTCCCCTATAGCACAAAACTTGAGGGAAAACAAGCAGAAATTAACAAGCTATATAGGGAATTAGACAAATTAATAATAAACACAACATGAATCAGAAGAAAAATGCCATACTCATGTAGACAGCAAAGAAAGCCCATGCTGCAAGATGACAATATTCAGTGCTATCTGATCATACAGTGAAATATGGTTCTGTATAATTGCTGGTAATTGACTGTAATGTGTTGATTTTGTTTGTCATGTATTGGTGCTGTGTGAGTTGTAATACTTTGTAATGGAACATTAGTGAATAAAATGAGCTGTTGCTCTTGCTTTTTCAAAATAATAATAATAATAATAATGGAGCACAATGCTTTATTTGAGAAATATCATAGTCTCGACAAGAGTACCTCTGCACTTGCGTCTTTTAAATTTCAGAGAGCGGCTCCTTTAGTAGAGAAAGCGCATCTCTAATACGACGCCCTATTGAAGGAAAATAAAGAGTTAATAACCTTATCCTGGATGGCGATTAAAGAAAGAGACATGAGATGCGTCCTTCCCAGTCCTCTCACACTAGGGAAAGGTCCTCTCAATGCTCTAACGCCCGCAACGGATATGGACCAAACTGTCTCACGATGTTCTGAACCCAGCTCACGTACCGCTTTAATGGGCGAACAGCCGAACCCTTGGAACATACTATAGCCTTAGGCGGTGAAGAGCCGACATCGAGGTGCCAAACCCTCCCGTCGATGTGAACTCTTGGGGAACATCAGCACGGTTATCCCTAGACTAACTTTTATCTGTTGAGCGATGACCTTTCCACTCAGCACCGTCAGATCACTAAGGCCAACTTTCGTCCCTACTCCATGGGTGGGTCTTGTAGAGACATTTTAATTAACTTCTTATATAAAGTATATTGCAGTCATTCAATCATAGATTTCTCATACTTAGCTGAATTTAGTGGGGGTCTACTTAGACATTTTCACAAAAGATATTTAGATAAATTTGGATCTGACATGCATCCTGGGGCATGCTGGAATTTACCTCAGGTCAAATTGATTCCCCAAGATCATCCTGTCGAGAAGCATAAGTATTACAAGGATAAATTTATTTCTGAGTTTTCCTCTAAGTATGTTTTGTATGAACCTGATGAATAATTGTAAATGTGTAACAAGTAATTGTTTTATAACACATGTCTTTTGTAATGCTTTCTATGCTCAGCCTCTTTTCTTTATTGTGCCATTTCTGAATATCATTTCTTTAGGTCACGTTGTCTCAAGAGACACCCTAAGTCAACATGTTAACCTGAGAAGGTTTTATTCTGAAAAATCACCACTCCTATAGACTTCGAAGTTAGCGATACATTACTTTCTTCGAGACCTAAAAAAAGTATAGTTGGAATTCACTCGTTTTCACTTTGACTTCCTTAGCGAAGAGAAAGAAACTTTCTTAAAAGAAATTAGAACATTTCAATCAAAATTGATTTGCAGTCGTGATAGTCCTCTGGCTGTGAAGTAGGATTATAACAAATGCCCTCCTGTTATCTTCCCTAAAGGAGTCACTATTCCATTTGACTCGATAGTTATGCTTTCGGTTAACACTCTAGGCATAGTTAGGAATGTAGTCTCTCAACATTAGATGTGAATAAACTGGTTGTTGTATCCTTTAACTTTTCCCCTATATAAGTTGTAATCCATTACTATAGTAATAAAGTTACCTCTTATCTCAACTTTGATTTTATTTTATTTCGTTTTTTAGATAGGAGCCTCAGTCATCTTCAACTTCAACCACTCGAAACTTAATATCTCATGTTGATACCATAAGGGGAAGGTTATTTACAAAGAGTGGAGCAATTGTGGTTCAAGATGAAGTATTACTGAAACATTTTGATGGCAATGCCGGATCAGTGCAATGGTATAAAAGATATCTTACCCAGAAAACCATTGCCAGAAATTGCAAAGATTATACCGACCATCTCGAGGTTAAAATTAAAAAGAAAGATGAGGCGATTACTTTGCTCAAACGACAAATAAAGTCGAATCCTTCAATTGTGATGAGAAGATGTCTAGGCTCATCCAGCGAATAAGTGACTTGGAGTCAAAATTGAAAGATAGTTAAGCATAATGTGCCTCGCTAGAATTCATTTTAGGTGATAAAATTTCAAAGATTAAGCTTCTAGTCACACAAGCAGCCTCTTCATCTGCAAAGACTACTAGATCTAAGCTGCTCGCAGCTTAAAATTTCCCACCATGCGCAATCCTCCCCCAGGTTTGGACGACAATGTGGTGGGGAACTAGTGTCGGAGAGTGATATTTGAAACCTCTTAGTACTTTAACGAGCAATAGAAAGTAAAGTATTCCCAGAATATTAACAATTACACTGCCAAGAATAAAAAATTGGAATACGACATCTATTTGTTTGACAAGCATGCCGTAGAGTTGGAAAGGGAAAATAATACCCTTAAAGCAACGAATAGGGCCTTTAAGAGGTCCTAAAAACTAACCTTGAAGCAATTGATGATCAAAATATGATCCAGGAAAAGAAGAAGAAACTTAAGAAAGTTCTTTGTGCCGCAATTAATCATGTTGCTAATTCTTTGGTGGTGGAGACCCTTAATAAAATATCTCAAGATTTATAGTCAGTGTATTTAGGTCATGTAAGTTTATCTCATATACGATTATATTGTTCATAAATGACTTCGTAAATAATGATAATCTTTTAAATTTCACCTGACGTGTGATCGTTTGTAATGTAATCTTTAATATGCCTCTGAGTTGTTCATTTGACGACTCTTATTCTTGTTGAGTCTTTTAACATCCTTTGCCATTCCATTTTTCCTGGTTTAGGAGTCAATGTTTGAGATTTTGAAGTAGTAATTTCCTCGTCTGTCATTTTAAAATTTCCCGGCCCAGATTCGGGGATTTGAGTAAATAGTAGTCTAAAGTCCTTGTACCCAGACTATGGTTTAAATAAGTAACAGTCTTTGATACCTAGATCTAGGTATAATAAATTAGCGTTTGCTTATAATTCGAAACCCATATTTGGGCCCTTGATGGCTGGTGTTTAAAAGTAAGAATCTTGAAACCCAGATTCGGGTATTAGACTTTGAAATCTAAATATGAGAATTTGAAGTCTGGAATACTCTTTTCAGTAATGTACAATCTGCTGATCTGGTATTAATAATAGGAGATCAAAATACCACTTTTAGGCCATCAGAAAACCAAAATGGAAAAAGAAGACTAGAGGACCAATCTAGCAATAAGTAGTAGAAGATTAGAATATCATTTTCTGTAATAGAAGACCAACATACCTATCTGGCAAATGTTCACGAGAAGAAGTCAATGACTTCTTTCTAATTCTCTTATTGAATGTGCCATCTTTATCCCTTGACGATATTCCGTATGCTTTTTCTTTCTTGGGCCCGAGTTTTCTTTGTCCATTTTTTTTGGCCTATTTCAGGCGAGAACTGTTTAGCCCAATTTTGTGCCTATTTAAGTAGAGCCCATTTCAGGTTGTTTTTCATTTTAGACATTGTCAATCTTTTAGCGGTTGCCATTTTAGGCGATGCTGATTTCTGGCGGTGTTCATTTCAGGCATGGACTTTTCTTAGTTCGTCGGACATTTCATCAGGTTTTTCGATGCACTCGGTTAGCTTATTCTCAAGCACGGGCCGAGCACTTATCCGACTTCCCTCCAGGAGGCACCTTAACTTGGCTATATCATGACGCGGCTAAGGGCTGTTCGGTACCTTGGCCAGGCCATAGCGTGGTAGGACCAAGGGATTACCCGTCCTTCCTCCAAGAGGTGCCTTTTCCTAGCCATAGCATGATGTGGATTAGGGCTTGTGCTATTTTAACTTGCCATTTCTGATTTTGGCGCGAATAAAGACTTACGCCTTCCCTCTAGGAGCTGCCTTGACCTGGCCGTCTTGGCGTGAGCAAGGGCTTTCTACCATTATTGGTGGCCTACAATTTTAGGTAGTTCAAGTTTAAGGAGAATTTCTCTCCCGATCATGTAGGCTTATCTTATTTTGAGAATAGAGTATTTATTCCATAGTTTGTTCAATCCTTTACAAACTGCTTAAGTTTTCCTTGTTCTAGGAAGTGCAGGACCATCCTCTTTAAGTATCTTACATTGATTTGTTTCATGTCCATTTATCAAGTAAAAGTTGCAATGTGATCCTTTAAGTTTCTTTTCACATCTTGACTTCTTTTCTTGAGAAGGCCATTAATTCAGTTCCTCTTTGGTTTTTATGTAGATATCTTCGATCGTGGTAGTAAGATTATATTCTTTAGGAAATCTTGATTTCTAAGCTGTTTTTGACTAGCGTCTAATCCTCTTTTGGCTCGGTTCAAGTACTTCTTAAGGGGTAGGTTTCCTTCTCATTATTCGTCAATCCTCTTCAAAGGATTTTTCTTTCACTCTTAATATTTCGATTGGAAATTTCTTGGTAATCTTTGTACTCCCACTTGGCAATTCATATATTATCTATAGTCCTTTGGTTGTGAACTTTTCTATGCGTCCATAGCTTATCCTTGAATGGTGAACTTCATTTATAATCTTATTCCATTTATGTGCAAAATTGTCATAATCCTTTATCTTTTTCTATTCAATGATTGTTCCATAGGAATATGAATGAATGATCCCTCTAATTTTTCGAAATAGATCCTCTTTCTTTGAATTCTCCTTTTCAAGAGAAAAGGTTGGAGTTGGTTTTGAATGGATCGGGTTGATACTCCATTTCAATGAGTCATAGGGTATAACCCGTCTTTTCCTCTCAATGACTTGTAGAGCTTAGAGCCGTAGGGTTTGCTCTTTAAGTAAGGGTTGGCTATAAATCATTCGATGATTAGGACTTACATCCAGAGGTTCCATGGACCCTTTAAATGATCTTTCTCTGTAAATGTTTTCTCTTTCTATAGAATTAAATCTATACCTTATCTTTTAATTGTATTCAAAAGGATTGTAAGTCTTGTATCCAAAATAAGCCCTTTCTTGTTCAAAAAGAGGAGTTGATGAGTCCTAAGAGAGTGCCCAAGCAGGAAATTTGGTGAGTAATCCAATAATTCGGAGGTTTGAGCCCTCCTTCTAGCACCAAAAATGTTAACCAAATTTATGGTCAACACCCCAAAAGCTACTTCAACGGGAATAAGAAGGGTAGCTTAGATAAAGGGTAAAATATCCCTATGAATTGCCTTTGCGCTTAGCGTTGCTAGTTGTTTATTTTCGGTTTGGACCTATCGGCGTAGTCGAAAGGTTTGCTCCTCTAAGTAGATAACTTTTTACCTCAATGGAACTTGTAGGAGATCTCTTTCAGAGTTTTCCCTTATGGTATGATTGATGCTCCCTGAATTTGTCCTTTTAAAGCTATCTTTAATATCGTCGAAAGGTTTGGATGACTACACTCTTTATTAGTAACTAGGATATTAAATTCCTGGGTGGTGTATAGAAGCTATTGACCTTGTCAAAAGGTTTGATCGCTTATATGAAGTTGGTTTCAACTTTTTCGAAAGGTATGTGAATGCCCACCTTTGGATTGAGCCTTATGTTCCTTGATTTAGACCTTGACGAAAGGTTAGATTGCTTGGCTAGTAATTGCCGAAGGTTCTGGTGTTGTTAAAGTATAAAGAACTACCAACTTAGTCGAAAGATTTAGACCATAAAGCCAATGACTTTGGAAGGTTACTGCTAATGTTAATCCAGGCCAACTGTTGCCTTATCAAAAGGTTATGGTTGAAGAGTTGACGATGTTTGAAGGTCGAAGTTATTGCTTGAACAAGTGAGTTTCCGACCTTGTTGGCAAGAACCTTCCAATGGAGTTATTCTTGAAAATGTTAGTTAATCTAACAATTATTTAAGCAAAACAATATGTACTCTTTTATAAATCCCCAAATTGATTTCCAATTAGGGTTATAATACATTTATTATGAAATTACGAGAATAGAATGGGAAAGATCTCCTCCAAAACTACACCCCTCGGGTCCTATTTATAGATGCAGGCGGCCCTCCTTTTGGTCTCATGCCTACGACTGAGCCGGAAGGTCACCATTTATATACAGCTGTAAAAATTCAGACCTTGTCGAAAGGTTTATGGATCATCAAACATTGTTGAGGGGTATGTTCTTCTCTATGCCTTCATAATCCTTTCGCCATGGTCGAAGGGTTTCTTCTTTACTCTTTGTTGACTCATGGATGTTACCTTCTTCATAAACCTTTCGACATTATCGAAAGGTATTTTGTATGCTTTCCAACTGGTTTGAAAGGCTTGATATGCTTTCGAAAGGTCATTAAATAGTTGTCTACACTTGCTTTGTCTCCTTTTTCTCCTCTAAAAGCCTTAGATTCTAGAGATAGAACCTTTCGTCTCCATCGAGAGGTTTTATGTTAGTAAATTTCAACGGCTGCATTCCTTCGACTGCTTTGGAAGGTTTGAGATGCGCTTTCTTTCCTTTGCTTGTTGAAAGACCCTTCGTCTTTGCTGAAAGCTTAATTTTTAGTGTAACACAACAAAAAGGGAGAAATCCAATTATTATAATTGTTGAAGAAGATAGAGATGGCTTAGAAGAAATTTGCTCCAGTTTGCATCTGCGAATAACCAAAACAAAAATTTAGAAAATCGAGGAAGAACGAAGCAAACAGATAGATAAATTTAGGGAAAATAAAAAATGTTGAGAAACAAACCAACACGAAGCAAGTATTGTTGTTTGCAAAAAAATTAGACAAACACCTCTAAGTTCAAATTTGGCTAAGTCACGTTTAAGTTGTTTGATATGAAGTTTTTAATGTTTCAATACGTTAACGGATAATTTTTACGGTCATAGAACAGTTCACAGACTCAAAGTTAGAAAGCAGTTAAAGGAAGTAAATCACACAAAATTTTATAATGGTTCGGCCAGAACATGCCTACATATACTGTCTATCTTATTATGCTTCTTTGATTTGATCACAGATAAAAGTTTGATCAAAAAGACTAAAAACTTAGAGCGACTGGGATGGTAAGTCTCAGTAGAGTTTTCCCTCTTTTCTCCAAAATTCAGTCCCCATTATTGTTGAGGAGCTTTGGTATTTATAGAGTGGAGCTGTGAAGTGTGGAGGTTGGGTTATATTTCCTTGAGTCTGGTTTGGGATTTGGGTAGGAAGGTTTGTCCGGCATGTCACCCCTTGGTTTGCTCGGTCGGCACTTCATTCGGTATCTTGCTTGGAGATGCCTATTTGCCGAACCAAACATTTGGTCCGGCAAACTTGGGTACTGGACCAAATGTTTAGTCCGGTGCTTTGACGCTATGCCGGATCAAATATAATATTTGCACAAAACTTGGGCAAATACCTCTAAGTTCGAATTTGGCTAAGTCACATTTAAGTTGTTTAATATGAAGTTTCTAATGTTCCAATACGTTAATAGATAATTTTTGCAGTCACAGAACAATTCACAGTCTCAGATTTGGAAAGCAGTTAAAGGAAGTAAATCACACAAAATTTTATAGTGGTTCGGCCAGAACATGCCTACATCCACTGTCCATCTTATTATGCTTCTTTGATTTGATTATAGATACAAGTTTAATCAGAAAGAGTAAAAACTTAGAGCGGCTAGGATGGTTAAGTCTCGACAAAGTTTTCCCTTTTTTCTCCAAAATTCAGTTTCTCTACGTGTTAGGTTTGGGCATGGCTAGCCTGTTAGGAAAAAGGCATTGGATCGAAGTGGTTTTTTATGCAAGGCTTGGTGGGATTGGTCCGGCATCATGACATTGTATGGCTTTGGACCAGTGTTTTGAGTGATGCCGGACCAGACCAGCCTATGCGGAACCAAGAGCGGAGCCCATAGAGTAGTAGCTCGAGTTTTGAAGGGTTTGGTTCGGTGCGCGACACTAACCGAACCAAATGATATGGGTTTCTCCATGAGCGTCTAATTTCTGGTTATGTTTGCACGATTTCCCATGTGTCAAATCCATCGTTACTACTTTACTTTTGTTAGCTATTGGTGTTTTGAACTTATGCCTGGTTTTTATTTCCTTACACAGGAAAATGTTGTCTAGTCGCGAGCTTCGATCTAAGCATGCATCATCACAGCCTGTCGAGGCTAGCGCTTCTTCTTCTAATGTTCCTGCCAATCCTCCAAAACAAGCTAGCTCCACATATTCTTTGGTGGAGGGCTACTCTCCCAACCAGACATTGGTGAATCCTTCTGAGTGTTACCCTTGCATGTACGATGAAACCTAAGAATTTACCCGAAGACACCCAAAAAGAGCATTTCAGTGGGTTTAGCTTCATTTTGTATTTGCGTAACACTTGGAACATCTCATCTAGATGGCTCAGATGATCTGTTGTTCTTCTTAATTTGACAAGAATATCGTCAACATAGACTTCCATGGAGTGGCCAATTTGTTGCTCAAACATCTTATTAACCTGGCATTGATAGGTAGCGTCGACATTCTTAAACCCGAAGGGCGTGACCTTGTAACAATACAGGACTAGATCCATAATGAAGCTAGTGTATTCTTGATCTGGCACATGCATGGGAATCTGGTTGTATCTTGAATATGCGTCCATGAATGACAATAACTCATGCCCTGCGGTGTCGTCCACCAGTCGGTCAGTTCGGGGTAAAGGGAAACAGTCTTTGGGGCAAGCATCATTGAGGTTGGAGAAGTCAATGAAGGTTCACCACTTTCCATTAGGCTTCTTCACCTTGACTGGGTTAGAGATCCATTTGGGTAAGGCTTCACGGATAAAACCATTGGCTAGTAGGTTCTTCACTTCCTCGTTGAGAGCGGATCGTTCTATCCCCATGCTTCTTTTCTTTTGTTTGATCGAAAGTTTGGTTGGGTCAATATTGAGGTAATATCAAGCAATCTCTAGGGATATCTCCACCATGTCCTCGTGGGTCCGTGAGAATACATCCAATTTCTTTCATAGAAATCCTATCAGTTGGATTTTGAGGCGTAAGTTTAACCGAGAACCTATCTTTAAAAGCCTTGTTTTGTCGTGCTCGTCAACCATTACATGTTCCATAGCCTCCATAGGCTCAGCATTGACCTTCTCCTCTCTATCTCTGGGGTCCAATTCATTGAATGGGTCGCTAGTACACTCGAGAGGAGGGGCCTTCTTTGATTGCTATGCTTCCACATTTTTGGCACAAAGGACGACCCCCACACCTTTCCCTTTTTCCTTCTTCTTGTTTTGGCAAAGTTCAGTCACATTGCAATCACGAGCTGCGTCTTGGTCCCCTTCCACTTCTTCTATTTTGTTATCGGTCGGGAATTTCATCATCAAGCACCATGGTGCTAATACTATCTGGAAGTTTGACAACACAGGCCTTCCTAAGAAGGCATTGTAGGCAGAGTGCCCGTCCACCAGCATGAATATTTGCTTTTGCACAACTGATCGGGGGTGAATTCCAATCTCAACAAACAAGTCTTGCTGCCTGAGTGTCATTGTGGCCTCCCCAGTGAACTTGTGTAAAGGCTTATGACACAGAGATACATCTTTCGTTGATAATTTCATTTTATTGAATGCATGTTTGATAAATATCCACCGAGCTTCCTGTATTGACCAAAATGTGAAACACCTCTACCGGGCCGATCCAGGTAGAGATAACCAAGGGGTCAGTGTGCATATACTGTTTTCCAACCAAATCTTCGTTGTTGAAGGTTATGTCGACTCTTTCTCTCCATTTTGCAATGCGACTTTCAGTTATGGAATGAACGCACCCTTCCCTATCCTTTAATGATTTTCCATACCTCTCCATTTCTGCCCAACTTCCATTAGCTACATACAGGCCTCTAGATATGGTGTGGGCAATTATATTTTCTTGGTTGGAGCGGCTCGTACCTGTTCCATCTTTATTATTCTCTTATGGGGGTTGCCCAGATTCTTTGTAGGCCGGAGCGGAAGAGTTGTGTCCTTTTTGTACGTATCACTCTAGTTTCTTTTTTCTGATATATTCCTCAGTGAGATCCCATAAATGCTGGCATTCTTTGGTGTTATGTCCATGAGACTCATGGAAGCGACAATATTTCCCTATTCTAATTGCGGTTGCTGACCTTTTTTTTTATACGGAGGGCATTTGTATTTCAACTCATGTTGAGTAGCTATGTAAATGTTCTCCACAGTGTCGTTCAGAGACATGTATGAATCGAATCTTGGCCTTGGTCAATATCATCGCTTATTGCCTTTTTCATTTCTAGAATTACCTTGGTGGATACTTTTTCCTTTCTTGTTCTGCTTATTCCTCTCCCCTTGGGGTAGGGCACCCATGTTTCCTTGGACACTAGAAGCCTTTGCGGGTTCCTCGTTATGTCGGTGGCCACCGTGTCCTCCAGTCTAATGTATTTTCCAGCTTCATGAAAGAAATTATGAAGAGTTAGAGGCTTTTCCTTTGTCAATTTTCTCACGAGCTTTGAATCCGGGTGGACGCCTCTACACAACGCCATCAGTGTAAGCCTCTCATCGGCGTCTTACACTGCTGCCGCGACAACGTTAAAGTGGGTAAGATATTGCTACAACAGTTCTCCTACTTTTTGTTTTACATCTGATAGGGAATAGACGTCCTTGGGCTATTCCACGTGGATTCGGAATTAACTTATGAATCTTTCCTTCAACATTTCCGAAGAGCTAATAGAGCCACGAGGCAGGCGATAGAACCATATGGTTGCCAAGTTTGACAGGAATAGCGGGAATCATTTACATAGCACACCCTCTGTTGCTCCATTCATGAGCATGTGTTAGATGTAGCACTGTATGGATGATTGGGTCGGATGTGCCTTTCTAAGGATCCATGGTGGGCATCTTCCATTCCCGAGGAGTGGTTGTCGCTTCTATGTCCCTGGTGAATGGGCTGGACACCCTTGCTCCTACCCTTCTTTCGAGTTATTCACACCTGAGATATTCCCTGAAGAGGCATGTCATCCTTTCCTTGGATTCTGGAGCAACCCTAGGAGAAGTGAGGGCTTACCTTTGATGCCAATGGTGTTTGAAACCTTGGTTGAGATTGGATTGGCGATGGCTGGCTCGAAGCATGACAGGGTTAGTCACAGCCGGTTCTTGCCTAGTGCCCCTTGACTGGGCCCAACTCGCGGTGATCTTTTAGGATCTGCTTCGGGCTGAGTCCTAGCTCGGTTTTGAGTTCTTTTATTTTCTTAATTGAATTATTCATTTGCAGGGGATCTGTTCTGTCTAAGAGACTCTCTAGATTGAGATTCACCTCGAGATTCTGAGTTATGAGCAGGTTCCTTCATGCCTCTCAAGCGTGTCATGAGTTGGACCACTAAAGCTTTTTGCTGGGCAGTGAAGCGGTCAGTCATCTCATTCACAACCCGGTCTAAGTCTTCTCGAGTGACAACTGAACCTTGAAGTTGAGAGTAGGTGGCTTGGTTTTCTTGATCCTCTTGGATGGGTTTGAGCATACTAGAAGTGGCCGCGTTTTTACCCTTACTGACGTTCCGCCTAGAGGGAGCCATGTTCTAATGATGTGTTAAGACCTAGAAGGAGAGTGGGCAGAAGAGTTCTGCTCTATATGACGTTCTCAGTGTAAGCACCAAAAATGTTTGCACAAAAATTAGACAAACACCTCTAAGTTTGAATTTGGCAAAGTCACATTTAAGTTGTTTGATATGAAGTTTTAATGTTCCAATACGTTAACAGATAATTTTTGCAGTCATAGAACAGTTCACAGATTCAGAGTGCGAAAGCAGTCAAAGAAAGTAAATCACACAAAATTTTATAGTGGTTCGACCACAACATGCATACATCTACTTTCCATCTTATTATGCTTCTTTGATTTGATTACAGATACAAGTTTGATCAGAAAGAGTAAAAACTTAGAGCGGTTGGGATGGTTAAGTCTCAGTAGAGTTTTCCCTCTTTTCTTCTAAATTCGGTTTCTCTACGTGTTTGGTTTGGGGCGTGGCTAGCCTGTTAGGAAAAAAGTGTTGGACCGAAGTTGTTTTTTTGTGCAGGGCTTAGTGGGATTAGTCCAGCATCATGAAATTGTGTGGCTTTGGACCCTTGTTTTGAGTGATGCTGGACCAGACCAGCCTATACCGAACCAAAAGGGAGCCCGGGGAGTAGTAGCTTGAGTTTTGAAGGGTTTGGTTCGGTGTGTGACACTAACGAAACCAAATGATAGAGGTTTCTCCATGAGCGTCTAATTTCTGGTTATGTTTGCACGATTTCCCATGTGTCAAATCCATCGCTACTACTTTACTTTTGTTACGATTGCATAGCTATTGGTGTTTTGAACTTATGCCTGCTTTTTATTTCCTTGCGCAGGAAAATGTCGTTTGGTCGCGAGCTTCGATCTAAGCATGTGTCATCACAGCCTACCGGGGCGGTCGTTTCTTCTTTTGATGTTCTCGCCAATCCTCCAAAACAACCTAGCTTCGCATATTATTTGGTGGAGGGCTACGCTCCTAACCAGTCGCTGGCGAAGCCTTCTGAGTGTTATCCTAGCGCGTTGACAATAGAGAAGCTTAATTCCATAACTACGACATTCAGGATTGTTCGTAGGGACATGCTACTATATGGACCAAATGACAGGGCATGCTCTCCCCCAAAGGGATACAATTGTCTTGCATGAGTTCAGTAGATCCGTTGCTGAAAAATATTGGCTTCAATGAAATTGATTTTGATTAGTAATTTTAATTAACTAGAATAACCGTACAACGGTGGAAAAAACCGACCGTTCAATTTTATAATTTTAGAGGTCGTTCCATGTAAATTTTCGCTAAATGCAAACGATAATATTTCAAACTATTAAAACTATATTAAGAAATTGCATGATATTCAACAACTAAACGCTCGTGTACATACACACATGTACACCCGCCATGTGTATATGATTGCTATCAGGACTCCACTTTGAAATAACGGCGAACAAGTGAAAAAAAGATGGACATTTCCTCACCAAATATAAAAGTTTGTGTTATAAAAGTTCACACATTGTTAGACATACCATCTTCAAATTCAACACACCTTCACCGAAATTGATCCTTAAATTCGGTAGTCCTCCTATGAATCCATCGTTATTATCCGAATTGGGTAGTCCTATTATATTAAAATTCTGTGTTTGTTAATATTTACATGTAGCTTCTTATCCATCATGTAAACGTTGGCTTGAAACTGAATTATGTCATATATCTTAGATTAAATAAATCACAAAACATTTCTAGTATGACCGAGAATATAACTATTACACAAGGTAGGTTGAGCTTAATGCACCTATTATACAACAAAATGCCCCTTTTAATGAGCAAACGTTATGCACACTCTTTCATAAATTATCTATACAGTTACAAATTGTAACTTGTATTCTGAAACATGAAGAAGCTTTCTATCTCTGAATATGCAACAGATCTTAACCTACAGGCTGCAATCTTCCTCCTTTTTTACAGAACCTGTAACTATCAAAACAAACACAGGTCCGCGCTTTCTTTCTTATCAATAGTGCATCTTCTCCACTATTAATGAATGATTCATCAACCTGCCAAATATATGAAAGGATAAAGAAAGAAACAACAAGATTACATTAGTGTAAAATGATGTAACAGAAAGAAGGCTTTGAGTAGAAGCACCTCAGCCAATATATATTAAATACCAATTATAGCCACCATTAAGACCAATGCTTTTCTGACACTACTTGTCACAAACATTTGGGAATACAAAAGGTTTCATCTCTATCAAATAGAATTCCCTTCAAAAAAATGGAACAGTTGTAAACATATAAGTATAAATATTACATATTACTACATAGAAACTGAATTGTACACGAGATAACTTTAGCACTGAAAAATAAAACTATTTGTATGTCTATATATACACATACATTGATTTGGTCGATAATTTGGCCAATAAAACATTAATAGAAAGTAAAGTAAAATGCCTTTACAACTTTCAATATCCTTTTTTTCCATACCGTAAGATTCATGGTGGTTTTGAACAGGTTGTACAACAGCAGAGAAGTAAGTTTCAACAACCATAATGCATAAGAGAATAAGTAGGTTTACAATATGTGCATATAATTGCCATGCATTATTTTACATTTAACTTATGCAGCATAGTGAGGAAATTACCCTTTTATGTATTCAAAAACTCATTACATATCCTTAAATAATATAAAAACAATTATTTCGAGTATGTATTTAATCTATGAAACGACACTTCAAATAATTCTAGAAAACCCACAATATTGTATATTTTATTCCACCTCTAAAACAGCATACTATTTATAATACTATGACAGATGTTTATAAAAGTTTCAATTGTAACTTCGGATTTTTTTAAAATCTAATTAAACATGAAGATAACTCATTTTGTTTATAATAGTACACTGAAAGGTGGGACTTAAATTCACCTGGCAAATAATAAATTAACTCGCATATTGAAGTTTCTCAAGTACTTAGCATTTTGCCGAATAAAATTTACGCTTAAAGTACTATGCTACTGGAATGGATGAAAAAGGGTATGGTCATGAATGGGGCCACTTATGATATTAATAATTTATATTTTTATAAATTTCTAAAATTAATAACTCATGAAAACGAGGTCCGTTTGAGAGACGACCTTTTGTATTGTGATCATACATTTGGAGTTGGTTTGAACTTAATCCAAGCAATTTAAATTTTTATAATTTAATTTATTAATTGATTGATTAATTTTTGCAAATTATTGATATATATTTTTCATTAAAAAAAATTATTAATTAAATATAAGTCATTTGAAAATATATACATTTCAAATACTTCACTCAGATTCTTTACTCGCAGTATACAAACGCATTTTCCATTCTGTAGTGAATTTTGATTTAATTTGAGCGGAAGTGGTTTATTTGTTCAGGATCTAGTATTGCCTATTTAGATACCAATGACAGTTAAAAAGAATTATGCAGTCTCACAGAAAAATAACAGAAATAAGAGACAGAAGATTTAACGTGGTTCAGATATGAATATCCTACGTCCACGGAGACCCAACAACTTTTTATTTCACTAAAGAAAAAGAGTACAAGAGAGGATAGAATAATGGTGGATACTACACTTGCTTGTACATATGAAGATGTAATTCCTTCATTTAAATAGACTCAATGAAGGAGTTACTTAGGGATTAAGAAAAATAATTTATAGATTATGTTTTGAAACCTTTCCAAATATCCATGATTTAATTTCTACGTAAATGGATAATGGTGATTGGTTTCCATAATTTTCCTTGATTGAATCTCCATCAGCAATTTCTTTCATCATATAACAAATTGACTAATTAATTGATTGACTAATTAATTAGTTTCCTTCAAAATATCCTTCCATATACCAACTAAATTAATTGATTTGATTGAATCAATTAATCAATTTCTTTCCTCTTTAACAAATATTTGAATCATCCAAATTCAACACTCCACCTTGGTTCAAATATAACAATCTCTCTTCATCATCTTATCATCAAGCAATCGACATATAATTTGTTGGGTCTAGCGCCCCATGGCGCTCAAGTAACAGGTATCAAACTGATCAAGTTTGAGCAATTCTCAAACTTTTCCTTAGGAAGTGACTTTGTCATCATATCTGAAGGATTATCCAAAGTACTCACTTTCAACAATTTGATCTTGCTTCGTTCTTCCTCAAGCATAAGAAAGAAACCTCTAACATCAATGTGCTTCGTCCGTGAACTATAAGCTTGATTTTCTACAAGATGAATCGCACTCTGACTGTCTGAAAATAGCTCTACTGTCCGCTGCACCATTGAAAGATCATCCAACAACTGAAGTAAGTATAATCCTTCTTTTGTTGCTTCCACAATCGATATCGACTCTGCTTCGGTAGTCGATACAGCTACAATAGACTACAACTTTGATCTCCATGAAATCGAGCCTATGCCAAGTGTAAAAACATAGCCCGACACTGACTTCCTAGCATCTCTATCCCCAGCATAATCAGAATCACAGTATCCTCTAAGAAAGATGTCACCATCCACTCCACCATATAACAAGCCCACCGAAGAAGTGCCTCGAAGATATCTAAGAATCCACTTCACAGCTTGCCAATGCTCTTTGCCTGGGTTAGACATATATCGACTCACAACACCCACTGCATGAGCCAAATCTGGTCTTGTGCACACCATCGCATACATAAGACTACCAACAGCACTAGAATAAGGCATATCAGCCATATACCTCTTGTCTTCTTTCGATGAGGGAGATAAGTCTTTTGACAACTGAAAATGAGAGCCTAATGGAGTGCCAACCGGTTTGGCTTTCTCCATTCCAAATCGAGCGAGGACTTTCTCGATGTACTGCGCTTGAGTGAGCCTTAACTCTCTCCGCTTTCTATCCCTGCTTATCTCCATACCCAATATTCTTTGTGCCTTTCCCAAATCCTTCATGTCAAACTCTCTACTGAGCTCCGCTTTCAACTCCTTAATTTTGACCATACTCCGAGATGCAATCAGCATATCGTCAACATATAACAACAAATAAATCATATCACCATCACATCTCCTGAAATAAATACACTGGTCTTTAAAACTTCTGGTTCTGGAGTATCCCTGTGAAAGCATAAACTTATCAAACCTCTTATACCATAGTCTAGGAGACTGCTTCAGTCCATATAGAGATTTGTTGAGTTTGCAAACATAGTCTGGTCTGCTACTATCAATGAACCCTTTCGATTGCTTTAAATAAATCTCCTTATCCAGATCACCATGCAAGAATGCAGTTTTGACATCTAGTTGCTCTAATTCCATATCATAATGAGCAACTAATGCCAAAAGAATACGAATAGAAGTATGCCTAACCACTGGAGCAAAGATATCATGATACTCTATCCCTTTCTTCTGAACATACCTCTTTGCAACTAATCTTGCCTTGTATCTGAGATTACCATTTTCACCGTCTTTCACTCTATAGATCCACTTGCATCCAATAGCTCTTTTATCGGTGGGAAGAGGCACCAAATTCCAAGTATGATTTCTCTATAATGATTCAATCTCCTCCTCCATAGCAACTAACCAACTGGAACTGTTAACTGATGCGATAGCTTCTCTATAATCACAGGGCTCATCATGGACAACATTCAAAGCATATGTTGCTATATCATCGAAGTTAATATCTTCGATGCTCAATCCAACAAACTCATCAAGCCACTTCGGCTTTCTTCTTTGTCTAACAGGCCTAGGTTCTGAATGAGCTCCACCTTGAGTTTGATCCTCTGTACCAACATCGGTATTATCCTCATCAACCACGGTGTCATCGGAAACATCATTTGAACGTCTATGGAAAGAATCAACAGATGACTTGCTTTGTGTCTGGTATTCTTCACATGTCCTCACATTGTCATCCGATGAGGAAGGCTCCACCTTCAACATAGCCTTCTCGTCAAAAGTCACATGCCTGCTCATAACGATCCTCTTGCTAATAGGACACCACAACCTATATCCCTTCACTCCTCTTCTATAACCTAGAAAAATACACTTGCGAGCTCTAGGTTCCAGCTTCCCTTTGCTCTCATGCACATAAGATGGGCAACCAAACACTCTGAGAAATGAATAGCTAACAGGCTCTCCTTTCCATACTTCTTCAGGGATCTTCATATCTATAGTGGTAGAAGGTGTGCGGTTAATGAGGAAAGCCGCCATAGATAAAGCTTCAGCCCAAAATCCCTTCTTCAATTTAGCAGTCAGTCTGAGGCATCTTGTTCTCTCCAATAATGTCCGATTCATCCTTTCTACAACTCCATTAGACTGGGGGTCGCCTGGTGTAGTGTAATGCCTCTTAATGTCTTCAAACTCACAATAATCGATGAATTCCTATGATACAAATTCACCGCCATTATCTGAACGGAGAGCTTTCAATTTCTTCCCTGACTGCTTCTCAACCATAGATTTCCACTTCCGAAACTTGGCAAAGGTTTCACTCTTTTACTGAAGAAAGTATACCCATACTTTACGAGAGAAATCATCTATAAATGAAACAAAATATCTGGCTCCACCTAAAGTTGGACAAGGGGAGGGACCCCAGACATATGTATGAACATACTCCAAGACAGCTTTTGCTTTATGCTCTCCTATACCAAAAGAAATCTTTGTCTGCTTTCCAAGAACACACTCTTCACAAAAACCAAGTTTTGAATGATGAACTCCATCGATCAATCCTCGTTTTCTCAACTCATCCATGCTGCACTCACCGATGTGACCCATCAGTAAGTGCCATAATCTGGAAGAATCTGAATCAACAGATGTAACAGAAGCTGATTCACCAATAACAGTAGTGCCCTTTAATAGATAAAGATTTCCAGCCCTCACACCTCTCATAAAAATCATGGAACCTTTTGATATCTTCATTTTCTCTCCTTCCACAACAATCTTCAAGCCAAGTCTACTCAATGCCCCAACAGAGATCAAGCTCCTCCTCAAATCAGGTACATGTCTAACATCGGTGATCGTACGAATAACACCATCAAACATCCTAATCATCACGCTACCAACACCCACCATACGGCAAGAAGCATCATTACCCATTAGAACTTCTCCTCCATCAATTTCACGGTAAGTGGAAAAGCAGTTCCTATCAGATGTCATATGATAGGATGCGCCAGAATCAATCAGCCATAAGTTGCTCTTCCCAGAAGAGCCAGAAGCTGTAAATACATCGGTGTCACTTTTTGTATCTGATTTTTCTACTGTAGAAGCTGAGGCTTGCTTTAGATCTTTTCTTCTACCTTCAAGCTTGGGACATTGTGCTATAAAGTGTCTTGGTTTCTTACAATAATGACAAGTCAAATTCTTAGGGCCCCTAGACTGAGACCGTGAAGAATTCCATCCTCCATCTTTCTTCGACCTGCTTTGGCCTCTACCTCTCTGAACAGATAAGCCTTCTGTATCACTATCCAAGCTAGTGCTCGCCAATCTACCTCTTAATACTTCATTATGAAGACCAGCCTTTACATCAGACAGGATAATTTTACTGCGGCCATAAATCATGGAATTAACAAAAGTAGTATACTCCTTAGGCAAGGAACATAAGAGGATCATAGCTTGAGCCTCATTGGTAATATCAACTTCCGCTGCCTTCAGGTTCATAATTAAAGTCGTCAAAGCATCTACATGCTCCATGAGATCAGCTCTAGGCTTCATCTTGAACGAATAAAGTTGTTGCTGAAGAATAATCCGATTAGTGAGAGACTTGTCTTGATATGCATCCCATAGTTCCTTCGCCGTCTTCTTTTGAGAGAATTCTCTAAGAACTTCATCTGAAAGGCTCAACTGAATTGTTGTGAGAGCTTCATCTTCCATCTCTTCCAAATCAGCTGCATCAATGCCTTTCAATTTCTCAGGCGCAGAAACAACCTTGTAAGTCTTCTCCTTATTCAATACAGCCTCCATCTTTATCTTCCAAGTACCAAAATCTCCTTTTCCGTCAAAACGTGTTACTCCATAATTGACACCAGATCTACCAACAGACTTACTAGAAGTAGCCATTAATATCCAAACAGGAACAATAACACTAGCTCTGATACCAAACTGTAGTGAATTTTGATTTAATTTGAGCGGAAGCGGTTTATTTGTTCAGGATCTAGTATTGCCTATTTAGATACCAATGACAGTTAAAAAGAATTATGCAGTCTCACAGAAAAATAACAGAAATAAGAGACAGTAGATTTAACGTGGTTCGGATATGAATATCCTACGTCCACGGAGACCCAACAACTTTTTATTTCACTAAAGAAAAAGAGTACAAGAGAGGAAAGAATAATGGTGGATACTACACTTGCTTGTACATATGAAGATGTAATTCCTTCATTTAAATAGACTCAATGAAGGAGTTACTTAGGGATTAAGAAAAATAATTTACAGATTATGTTTTGAAACCTTTCCAAATATCCATGATTTAATTTCTACGTAAATGGATAATGGTGATTGGTTTCCATAATTTTCCTTGATTGAATCTCCATCAGCAATTTCTTTCTTCATATAACAAATTGACTAATTAATTGATTGACTAATTAATTAGTTTCCTTCAAAATATCCTTCTATAAACCAACTAAATTAATTGATTTGATTGAATCAATTAATCAATTTCTTTCCTCTTTAACAAATATTTGAATCATCCAAATTCAACACATTCATCCAACATTTTCCGTTAAAATGCTCCGCTTAGATTCTCCAAATTGCTCCATGAAGAACGAACCCTCTATCTCAGTGCTGAATTGCCATGTTAGCACAAAAAAAACTCGAATTGGCAGTTATAATATAATTGAAAACTAGTAAATTGATGGAAAATAGGAGGAAAAACCACAAATCTCGTTAATTTATTAAGTAGCAAATAAGAAAAAGGTACGCATCGAATCAAGGTAAGACCAACAAAAAACATATTTATAGCTACTAATTCAACCCATGATAAAATGTACAATAACCACCCACACAATGTGAGTCACGTCTTTAATTAACGAAGTACATAAATCAAAGTTTATATGGAATCATTAGCCGCCAAAATTCTTACCAACAAAGGCAAAGCACACTATAGTACGATAATAATAGAATCATAAAGGATCAATTCAACAAAGCCATCTGCAAAGCCTAAAATTATAATATGTTGGCTGTATAAAAAATCGATAACCGTAACCATAAGTACCAGAATTGTGGCGAACGATAGTAATTATATCTAGGTGTGTGTGTCCACACTTCTACTGGAATATATAAGGTGGGTAGTGAAATATAAGTAGCTACCTAAAACAATGTCGCCATGTTGTAGATTATTATTCAAATTGAAAATAAAAAGGTGAAACATGAAGTTCAGAACAAATCTTGTTTTTTTATTATAACATCCTGTATCTGGAGGCCAAAAGCTAAGCGCTATAGATGCTGCAATCATCTATAATATTAACTTTTGGTGATAAAATATGTAATGCTAATGGTATTCATAATATCAGAAGCACTTGAATTTGAACAAAATTTCCAGATTTCAAAAAACAACATTTTACCTATTACATTTTAAAACAATAATTCATATCCAAGTTACTTAATCCCATTACGTTTCCTAAGTAAAGATCAATTATAATCATTACCACAATACACCATATGACGATGCTCCCGTGGTTGACCAGAGTCAATATTGTCATAACTGAACTAATATACACATAGAAGAAGTAAATTGAATAAACTACAACTCCTAAATAGCTATTCATCAACCACCTGCTTATCTCAAGAAGCTTTGTTCTCCAAAATTACTAAAACATGTAAACCTCAACCCTCAGCCTGCTCAAATCAATTTTGAGCATCCGAGAGTTTAAGGGGAAACAAAAAATTTGAGTCAGAAGTAAAGCCTGGTGTGAATAATACTATTAATCTCGGTTTATCGATATTGAGTGAGACCATGGCGCTTAGCGGATTGAGTTTTCCCTCACAATGTCCTTTTCAAAACATATATTTTGCAAATCTTTTCCTGCAAATAGACTGGTTAATCAAATTGATTATTATAATAATAGTAGTAGCAATCTCCGTTATGCTAAAAACATGCAATAAATAGCTCTTCAAAAACTGGGCTACCACAAACTTGATTAACTTTCCTTTTGGCTAGCCCGAGCCTACCAGTTAAAATATCAAACGACCTAAACATCTGTTTGACAAAACTTCTGAATGGTCTGTCCTTAACTTACTTCTCCAAGGGTCAACTGATCCTAATGGTTTTGCGAGCTAACCAATAACCTATCTCTATACAAAATATTCCTTTCTGTGTGCAACTATCATTTTAGTCTTATCTGTGACTAAGCCCTACAACCGACCAAACCGACTTAACCGACCAAACCGATCTTAATCGAATCGCTTTAACCGAAAAAATTAGTTAATCGAACTTTAGGTTAACCGACCGATGTTAACCGACCAAAATCGGTTCGGTTAAAGGTTAACCGCGGCTATATATCGGTTAGCCATTAACCGAAACTATTTTTCAAATTATCGGGCCTAACCAATCTAATTGTCTTGTTACCCAACCCATTGCTCTTTTCTCCTAACCGTTCGTGCATGCTTGCCCTAGTTTCCTCAGTCGCTATTCATTGTTGCGTATTCACTCACAACAATTCGCTCCAAATTAGCTTAACGATTTAATTTTCATTCTTATCAGAATCTCAATCGTGACAATCTAGTCTACCGAGTGCTGCCTTGCACTTCTATCTTTGCTCACTAGATCACCGATTTCAGCAATGGTTAATACTAGTAGGAAGTGAAAATATGTGAGTTTGATTTTCATTTTGCATCGTTTCAATTGTAATTTGGTTGCTTCTTTTACATAGAATGATGGGTTAACAATATGTTGTTTTTATAATTTGTTGTTTTATAATTTGCTACTCTGATTTTAATCTTCGCAGTAGCAGAATGCCAAAAATGCTTTGTAGTCATATGTAGTTCTAGTTTGCTTAAATATATCTAGATCATCTTCAATGAAGAAGTGGATGCACACATGCACATGTACAAGTTATTAGTAAAACACAATGAGAAATGGGTAGGTTTTGTCTTTCAAATAGGTTTTCTGCAACTAACTTTATTTCACTGTTTATAAGGTTTGCTAAATAAATATTAACTACTACAATGGTCGGAGACAATAGAACAATATAACTAAGTGTTTTGAATAAAGAAAATGAGGTTATTTGTATAGGAATTTGACATTAGATCATTACCTAAATATTGATTAGAAATTTAGAACGAAAGATCTATGATATTTTATTTTTCCTACTAATCATTTCATCAGGATTGGTCTTAAAGTCATTTTAATGCATTTTCAAAGAATTTTCAAGTTTATGATTGTTACAGTAGTGATAGGCTTATAATTTAGCAGTTATGTTTAACAAATAATCATTCTTTATAATCAATTACATACACGATAAACCAATTTATTATAATATGCAGATAATAAGTCCAGTATGGGTTGTGCTGAAATGTTATAGCAACATTATTTATATGGTTCCTAATTTACGCAAATGTCAATATAATGCGGCTTGCAAGTTCCATTTTTTCGACAATTTATTATTATATATTTAATATATGCTGTGTATTTTACATAAACTTAAAGTCATCAGCATCATATTGTTTGCTTCGTACAATAGGGCTTGAATTCTTAAGCATTTTGCCTTCACCACTTTTTACTTAAATTTAACATCAGTTAAGTTTAAAATTGAAAACAGTAAAATTTGCTCTAGGTGTAGCGTGAACCTATATTTAATTTCCAACAATGCAAGCATAGTCTAAAGCAACGAATAATTTAACACCCCTTTTGAGAGTGTAGAATATGGTAGTATTTTTGACTACTGCTTCAATATCATTTTTAACAACAATAACCAAAGTTGACAAAATGCAAACCGGAGACGAGAGAATTGCTGTTTAGTTTAGTTTGATAAATGCTTCCACGGTGCTTCAATAATTAAAATACTAGAAATAGCTCTTAACTAAGATAGAATAAAAAAATTAATTGATACAAGAAAATGTTTGGTTTCATATTATCATGTAATAACTAATGCTTACAGAATGCAACTTTGTTAATGATACAGGAAAAGGCCACTTTCAATACATTAAAAAATTGATCATGGTTCACAGTACAAGAGTTAATAAGTAGACGTCTTGAAGTGTAATCTTGTATATAAAATGTTCTGCAGCATCAAATATTCTCATCCCTTTCAAGTCTCATAAATTGCAATAAGTAGCGATTGTAATGTTGTGTTTAAAAGCCTTCATAAATTTCATCAAATCATGAATACAATTAATTCAATAAAAAACATAGGAATGTTAAATGTTAAATGTTAAAAGAAAATGAAATAAATAAAAACACAAGACAAATTCATGTCTATGTGCATGCAATTTTTGGGGTGTGCATGTACTTTAATAATTTGCCAACTCAATTTTTCTTTCATAATTCTCAAATCGATATAAAAAGTGTCCTTGATATTATCCAAATCTAAGAATCATGATTCTACAAGAAAAGTAATTTGTTTAATGGTAGTAATTTGTAAAAGGAGATGATGATGGAGCTAGTTACAAGATGCTCATTGTCAATAAAGCACCATGTCTATAGAAATTTTTGCTAAAGCATACTTGCATACACAGTTTATTATTATTCGTTCCATCAGGAAAATCTAAGGTTTAAGATTTCAAATAAGCATTAACTAAAGGTTATTTGTTGCTTAGCATCTTATTCAGATGACAATATATTGTCACTTAGCATCTTATTCAAGAATATTTTCTATTTATGATAGATTCTTTATGTCAATCAACTGGATCATTCGTTTATTGGCGAGTTTTGGTTCCTATTTTGAACCAACATGTAACCATATATAGATATTGAAATTTTTTTGAAGTAGATTATTTCATTCATTTGAAATTATGATGATCAATTAATAGATGTATATTCCTATTTTCTTTTGTACTTCAATCATTCATCCCGGTGCCTGTTCCAGTCCTAGATAGCCTTTGTGGCAGTACAAAATCTGATTATTTATCAGTTTTCATTCCAAATGATTTTTAGGTATAAGTAACCATTTTGTGGTAAAAAACTCATAACCGGTCCATTTCAGTGTTATCTACAAACTGATGATTTCTTATTATTTTATTTCCAGAAAATGTCAAATAATACGAGGATGGAGTAGAAGGTTCCATTTTAGTTGTAATGCTTGCTATTGCTGCATAACCTGTAATGTCAAAGAATTCTTATTATATTACTAGGTTAATCAATTATTGAGTGTGCTTACATGTTCTTGTGATGTAAGTTGAACTCAATCTTGTAATTTTCTAATGACATGAACCATCAAATTAACTAGTCTTGTATTTATTATCAGCATTGATATTGTATTTGCACGTCTCTACTGTATAACTTTCAGCTGCATTATTGTAACATTGTTCTTATGCTACATTATTGTTCTTGTGCTGTTGCAATGTTTTTTTGGATTTGTTTTGACTTAACTAGTCTTGTTAAATTAACTAGATTTGTTTTTAAGTATATTTGCATTATATATTGTAGTCTGATCTTTATACCTTGGTTGATGGTTTTGTGGTCCGAACTAAATCTTTCAACTGTAGATATTAATTCAAGAAATAAACAAAATCATGTATTTTTCTTTCAAATTAAAGGCAACAGCGCTAATTTTTGTTTAGTTTCATTTACCTGATATACTATTAATTCAGTACATGGTGCACATATTTGAATAATTTATTTTCTATGCAAGCATTTCAAAGTTGCAAACAATTAATCGGTTAACCGTTCTAATTTTACCGGTTAACCGATTAACCGTTTAACCACGAAAAATAGTTGGTTAATCACTCTACATGACCGGTTAACCGTGGTTTAAATATTGTGGTTCAGTCGATACTACCAACAATGGTTAACTGAATATTGGTTAACCGAACCGCATATTAGTTTAGGTTAACCACAATAATTAACCGATTTATGCGGTTAATCGACCGCGCCCACCCCTAGTTTAAAATCCAATTTAAGCCTAAAATTCAAACAGTCTCAAAATTCGTCGAAACCAATTTCATAATGTCCAGAATTTCAATACGATCACAGAGGATCAAACCATGCATGAATCTGAGACCGCATGCAAAAGTTATGTCGATTAGAAGATATAGTTTTCAAATTTAAATTAAATAAAATAAATAAAAACAAATACACGTCACCTCTCAATAGCCCTCGATCACATGCATGAGCAGCTTTGTTCGAAACCCTATTTCGCCTGAACAGTAGTAGCCACCGCCGTTCATTAATAATTCGTCGCCACCACGCAAGTCGAGCACCAGATCAGGGGACGGCGTCGCGCTCCTCAGGCTGAGGCACACCCGACCAAAATGGTGCGACCACCTCTGGTTGCCTCCGGTAACCATGCTGCCGCCGATCAATACATATATTTTCAAGTGAACTGTGATGACCTGGAGAGGAATAAACGCATGATCCATGACCTGCTCGACACCATCTCCCCAACGCAACTTCTCGATCATCGATTGGGCGACGATCCACCGTTGGATCGTCAGAAGTTCAAATCAACGGTCGAGGTTCAACCTCGATTTCTGGTGAATCCTATTGAAAAATGAATCACACCAACGAATTACCCTCATCGAGAGCTTCGAATCGATACATAATTTGATAGGGTTTGGAGGGATTTAATTTTTTTGAAGTTGGATTTTGATTTGAAATTGAACCGAGGAGTTTAAGGTTTTCAGTCATTGAAAGGAAGAAGTATACGGCCGAATTGTATGTATAGAAATGAGAAGTAATAAGGCTGCTAGGGTTTAGAAAAAGACTATATAAACTAGCGAAGCCTGATAAGAAATGAATAAACATCCGAATAGTTTGAAACAACAAATACGACCCGAAAAGCCCGTTTTGTCTCCGGAACGAAAATGAGTCATCCCATATATCAAAATAGATGTTTTCGATAATTTTAAACTCAATGGAATAAGTTTCAAGTCCAAATTCCATCGTATGAAGAAGTTAGCTTGAAAATCAGTTTATTTCAAATTGATTTTAATAAAATTGATTTCTATGCGTTTCGAGTCCGTACGATCAAACGACAAGTCCGATCGCTACGAAACTTGAAACCTTGCAATAATTCACCATTACAGATCCGATGACACTGGTTTTGTTAAAATCTAAGTCAGTGGACAAAATGGCTTTTTCCAAGTTAATTAAATAAATTAATAATTAATTAATTAAATCACTTTTTCATTCCAATTTGAAAACTTACAATTTCTATCATTTTAGATTACTTAGTACTTTATAATCTTTTAAAACAAATTTCTATATCAATTCAATATTCAATACTACCCAAATTACAGTACTTAATTTCAATTTCAAATAATTCAGTAATTATAAATATAAATTTCAATAAATCCATTTATTTGATTGTCGATCTTGTTATTCAATCAATTATCATCTTATGGGTATAATTAACATTGGTTTGTATCTTAGTACATTAATATTTCTCAATTTCATCTTAATTCCTATTAATGTAATATTTAATTTCCTCTAATTGCAATTGGTTTCCAATTTGATTTAATAAACTAAATAAATAGGTAACATATAATAATTGTTACCATTAACTTTTAATCACACTTATAAATTCATTATTTACAAACAAATGTTACATTTTCTTACATAACACAATTTCCATTATTTATATACTAGTTCCTTAATTTATATAACATTCCCATTTATTTACTTATATCCAAATTATAACCAAGTATAACATTTAAATTTTTTCAATTGATTAGACTATCGTCAAAATATTTAATAATTAACTAAAATTTACATTATTACATTTCACTCTAGTTATTATCTTAACTCACATTAATGCACTACGCCATAAATGACCTTCTGCAACATTTTTGCAAGGTGTTGCCAGCTAAAATGTTGCGATAGCTATAGAATTTTGGTCCTACTGCAACGTTGTATTTTTGGTGTTACCTTAGCCATAGAAATGTGTTGCTCTAGCTAAACAAGTGTAACACGATGCAACATTTTTATATAGTGTTGCCATAGATGTTATCAGATTAAAAAATTAAAAAAAAAATTACACCTCAGCGATCCACACCACCATTTAAAACAAAATCTCAACCGTTGATTCACACCATCGATCCACACCTTACCAATTTCCATTTCCCGCTTTACTTTTCACTCATCCGCTTTCGTTTCTCACCCCCAATTTTCCAATCCCTAATTTTTATTCCTCCGACTTTAAAAAAATGACGCCGCTCCTCCTTATTTCTTCGATCTGGAGAATAACTGGCTTTGATTTTATCCCTTGTCGGCCATATCAATTTCCGTTATTTTCTTTCGCCTCGCGTCAGTTTTCCTCACTACTTCCGGATTTGCGATTTTGTTCAGGTTTTTGGCGATTCTGGTGATTCGAGGTAAGGCTGTGGGATTGCGATGGTTCAAGGAGTTGCTGATTTGGTTGCAATTTCGTGGTTGGGGCCTGATGTCAGAGTGGCAGGGGGTAGTCGAATTGGTTTCGGTGAAAACTAGGGCACGCGATTCCAGTTGCTTTGATGCTCTGATTGATCAAATCTAGTGTGAGAAACGTTCCTGGTAGCTTGCTCCTTCGTTCTCCTTGATTGATTGCTCGAATTGCTTTGACTTCGTCGTCGGGTGCGATGTGATATTATTTGGTATGTTTTCTGCCTTCTGGTTTACTTGAATATTCTTGATTTTGGTTACACTCGCACGCTTTTGCCGATGATGAATTGGGATTTATTTATAGGCTTTATTTCCTATAATCTCGTGTTTAATCTTTCTGTTGGACTTTGAGAAATCTGGTATGTTGGATTGCAATGATGAATACAAACATATGTGTGTTGAGCTTTGTTGGTTTTGCTTGGTCTGGACTGAACTGGTACCATGCTAACCTTGTTCTTTAACATGAACTGATGCTCCAAGTCCTCTGTATATCATGTTACTGCCTAGGTTTCTCTTGTACATGCCTGATGCATTCACTGTTTTTGCTTGATGGGCTGCCTATGTGTACTGCTGTGTTTCTTGCACTGGCTTGTCTATATTTTGCTGAACCTGGTTCTTGTTTGTTTTGTTGGTTGCTTGGCCCTGAGTTGAATCCAGTCGATGACTCGGGTTTGACCTTGTGCCGTGTCCGTTTTTTTGGCTTGTCTACATATCTGGCTGCACTTGAGTATGAACTTGCACTTGAGTAGTTGCACTTGAGTAGTTTCTTGTACCAAGCCTTATGATGCATGTATGTTCATCCATGTACATGCATTTCTTGGTCATGTTATGTTGCTTGCTGTGTTGAGTACTACTTTGTGCACTTGGCTTCTCCTTTGTGCATTTTTGCTTGAACTGTTGCTTGCTGTCTTCCATACTGCCTTGTATCCATGTGTTGCATTCATGTTTGGCTTATGCACTTATGAAAAGAAACAACCCAAATACCTGAGGCAAATAATATAACAAAAATATTTTCATTTTCTGTTCGAGTTAAATATTATTTTCCAGATTACTGCTTTTGAATTATATGTGACAGGTATTAAAGACTGGACAGCTGGATATAAGCTTGAAGACAGAGTCAAATCAAATGTGCATGAGCTTGAAGACAGGTTTCAAAGAAGGCTCGATCTTTCGAAATCGGATGAATCGGGCGGTGCCCACTTGTTCGACCTAACCGGGTAGGTCGATCCCCGCCGGGACTGCAGTGCCCCGGACCCCCACCGGCGCTGCGCCCGGACCCGCTTCTCGGCTCGCCTTCGGCTCGGCACTCGGCTCGCCTTCGGCTCGGCATATATTTGTCAGTGTCGGTGTTTGTATAAATTGAAACTGCATATGTAATGAGTGAACTGAGTGATGTAGTGAGGAATATCTGTATATGTGAATATCAGTGTTATATATCATTGAATTGTAAAATAGTGGAGTCAGGAATTTGTACTATTTCAAATGTTGAAATAAAATATTTATTTAAATAAATTACTGTTTAAATATCAAATTCTGTGCAATAGCATTTTATTAAATAAATATTTATTTTTATTAAAAAATCAAATATGCTCTATATTGTGGGCCCCACAAATTCAAAAAGTTCATATCTATAGCAACATTTTGGAATGTTGCTACAGATACCTATGGGTGTTGCCATAGACCCAAATAGGGTTCTATTGCAACAATATTACTTATGTTGCCTTAGATAGTCAAAATGTTGCCTTTGAGGTCTAAGGCAACGGCAAAAATTGCATCACCCTAAAAGTGTTGCCATAGACCTATGGCAACATTTTTCGGGCCTGAGCCAACATTTTTTTTGTGTTGCAGTAGGCCATTTATGGCGTAGTGATGTAACATTTATTTACATTTATTCGTAATTGATTAATTAAATTGGTAACAAATAACGATTGTCACCATTTTTACCTTTAATAACATTTGTAAGTTCATTATTTCCATCAACTATTATAACAACTTTTATTATACAAATTCTATCCAATCCATTTATTACACATTATGTTATTAATTAATCGACATTTAATTATCAATTGCTCTTTAAATCCAATTATAAATTATAAACACATCATTAATACAATCAATTTACTATCTATATCTAATTATAACTTTTTAATCATTACAATTAATTAGAGTTACATTCAAAAGAATTGTAAATTACCATAAATTAATACTATTACCATTTAATCCAATTACATTTTTATTATTAAATCACAAATTTTCGTTTCTTCCAACATTAAATCAAAACCTTGTTAAATTTACAATTCTTAATGATCGAAAATTACGGGTCGTTACACTCTCTCCCACCCAAAACTTTTCGTCCCCGAAAGGGAAAAGAAGGAAAAGAAGGAAAAGAAGGAATTAAGAAATCAATATATCTTATTCAAAATATTAAATTTATAAACAGTTAATTTACAAAATTAAATAATTTAAATAAAATATATCAATTTATAAACAATTAAATCCTTTTATACTCAAAGTAATAAAGTTTGGAAACATTTCACAAAAAATTTCTAAGTCTAAAATTTACGAAAAATTTCGGCAGAGTCTCCTTTGTACGGAGAAGTCTGGGGAAAATAATAATATAAATATACAATATATATGTCATATTTTCAAAATAATATATCCCGAACCACGGGAAAACAATATAATTTCCCTAGAAAACCGAAATCCAAAAACGTACCTATTTGTCGGGCAAACAACGCTTATTTATGAAACCCAAAGCAGTAGCAACTGCGTCCATAAACCTGTATTTCACTTATATAATCCAAAGAGGTTAATAATTACATAAAAGAGAAATATTTATGTTGTTTCCAACTAATAACAAAACAAATCAATACATCTTAACAATAGTCACTTGCAAACAACAGTACAACATCATTGCAACAAAGAAAACAGTAATCCATCCATTGCAGCCAAAGCAAGTGGTTTGTTCGAGTTCGGAGACTTTTAAATCATATAAATTGATAAATAGACTATGAAGTAAACCATACACTCAACAATAGATAAAGCTTTATAGGTTATTTATACAGCTTTATACAAAATAGATGTATCCTTTCCCAACTAATCCATATACTCTAGTTATTATCTTAACTCACAATAATGTAACATTTATTTACATTTATTTGTAATTGATTAATTAAGCTGGTAACAAATAATGATTGTCATAATTTTTATATTTAATAACATTTGTAAGTTCATTATTTACCACCACCTGCTATAACAATTTATACTATACAAATTCTATCCTATCCATTTATTACACATTATGTTATTAATTAATCAACATTTAAATTATCAATTGCTCTTTAAATCAAATTATAAATTATACACATGTCATTAGTACAATCAATTTACTATCTATAACTAATTATAACTTTTTAATCATTTCAATTAATTAGAGTTACATTCAAAGCAATTGTAAATTACCATAAACTAATACTATTACCATTTAATCCAATTACATTCTTATTATTAAACCACAAATTTTCATTTCTTCCAACATTAAATCAAAACCTTATTAAATTTACAATTTTTAATGGTCGAAAATTATGGATCGTTGCACTGTAATACTCGGTTTGACTCGAGCATTATAATAGAATAACACCCGAGTCAGTCTGGAAAACCAATGTGAGAAAACACACTCAATTTGAATTATTAACTTTTCTAAAAATCCTTTAGAAACAAAGGTATCTCGTAAGACCACATCACACATAAACATGACGGATTTTCACCTTACGATAACCAAAACAGTTTTTAACAATATCGTCTGATATTATAATAGTATCTATAAAAAGTAAATAGAAAATAGCTAAAATGCTTGCTTATCACGTTTCAGCATATTTGGGCACAACCAAAACTGTACAGCGCTTACTGGAGAATGGAATCCATACGAATGACTAGGCCACTGAGGTACCGCCATCACGGTACACTTGTAGAACAATGTACCGAGGACCTCGCGGGGATCCCCTGCTACATAAGACTGGCCTACCCCTAACCGGGATAGACCGAATATGTTATCATCCCGGGTGTTCCCACCCTTACCATCCAGCACTCCTTCTTTTATACACAACCATATCCATAATATATAGGTTTCCGAGGATATCTAGAAAAGTGATAACATACCCTAATTAGGTGCGACCCACTTAGCCTTGTTGTATCTCCCTGTTTTAGTCATCCCCGGTTGATGAGGTTTGAGGCTAAGCATTACCTTTCAAGAAACAATTCCACATAGAATGCTTGTCATCCTCCAATGGAGATGTTTTGATAGCATTCGTCCATATAAGTTGTCCTGGGTCTGGACAAACCGAATCACCGTATGTATCGAAATGATTAACGAAATTGGCCAATATTAATAGTCGATTATTAAACTATCAATAAAACATCCAGAAGCAGACACTAGGCCTTTTTCTATAATTGTTTAACCATTTATTTCAAAATATCTTTACTAAAATATATATCAAATCTCTTTCCATATTCCAATATTTGAAAACCTTTTCAAATGCTTAAATCCATAACGGAATATTTTCAAACACCTTAACACTCATAAATATTCCCAAATTTCCATTTTTATACTTAGGAAAATATTATACGTCTATTTTCCAAAATCTTTTCAAATATAAATACTTAAGAGAATATTCCGTAGCCTATTTCATAAGTCGTCGGAATCGCTAAAAAATTCCCTTTTCAATTTCCAAAACCCAGTGTACTTGTTTATAACTCCATTCAACAATTTATAACTTCTTTTATAAATTCGGATTTCATTTTCAAAATTTCTATATTCAATCATTTCCTCCAAATCTCTTATAAAATTCCTCCCCTCAAAATCATATCCTTTTATAAATTTCTTTTTACAAATCTCGAGAGAAGTTATAAATAAAAAATTTCACTCACTTCAAAACACTATATATATATAATAAATATTTAAAAAGGAAAATAAATTTATTTTTAAAAACATGTTCAAGTAATTATTTAAAATATCGAAACACTTTTATAAACATTAATAACTCATTTTTAGACAAGAAAATAAATTTTCAAAGCTGATTTTAAAAGTTAGAATTTACTAAAATAAATACTTAATATTTGAAAACCTACTTACCAAAGTATTTCAATCCTAACTAGTTTAAAATTCCATAATTTTAAATAAAAAAAATTTCCTTTTTAAAAACAAACTTAACTTCTTGGAATTCTTTTAATTTTTTTTAAAAAACCTTAATAACCAATTCAATTTATAATTTTCCCCTCGAATCACAACACATTAATTACATTCTGATCTTCTTAACCAGTTCACTTTTCAAAAATAGTATCCACTATTTTTCTCACCCTATTTTCATATTCAAATATAAATTCATCTATTAATTTTATATTCCCAATTTAGCAACTAATATCGCTTATCTTATTTATAAAAATTATTTATAAATTCTTATTGTTTGCACCAAAAATGGGCACAACACTCATCGAAAGTTTCTGAAGAGATAAAATCAAAGAAATATAAATTGAAAATGAAGATTATCTAACAAAAACCCCAACAAACAGAATTATAAATACGCAGACAAATAGTTTAGAGTGGTTCGGCGTGTTGCCTACGTCCACTATGAAGCTTTTGTGATTTTATTGATTCTCTTTCAACAATTACAAGTGATTATAGCGAACAACAACAAAGTACAGCTAGAAATTCGAATTCAATAGCAAAGGTTGGATGCAAGTCTCGATCCGACGGAGTCTAGACGCTTGAGAATCAAAAGGTCCTTTTTTGTAGGCTCTGGGGCTCTATTTATAGGCGTAGGAGGCTGATATTTCGCTCAAACTTCGGGAGACTTGTTCTGGCACGTGAGGGGGCCCACACGACCAATCCTAGAGAGATTCGACTCGATTTGTGATCGAAACGAAATCAATTCGTATCGATCAAGATCATGCCCGATGGAGCTAAAATTTGGTGGGAACATTCCTTGGCTCATCGTAATCTTATGTGAAAATTTCATGGCATTTGGATCGGTGGATTTTGAGTTATGGTCGATACGAATTTGGACTGCTCGGTGGCTGTTTGGTTCGAATCCATTGATTCGAATTGATCACTTCGACTCGATGATGATGCGTGTGAGCAAGTTGACGTGGCATGCGCTCTTCGTGTTGATCCGCTTTTCACTCCGGTTTGATCGAGTCATCCCAAGTATTTCACCGCGTTCGTATCCATAACTAACGTGTCATCCCAGACCTGTTTGACCTGATGGATACGAAGAGCTATCATTCATGGATTTGAATGGAGGTCTCCAAGTATATGTTGTAACCATCCGATGGGTACGAACATTGGCTATCTGGTGGATACGAAGAGCTATTGCTTTGATGGATTCGAACTCAACGGTGGCGAACTCTGAGTATCTAATGGATACGAAATGGTGACTTGTCGCAATTGAAGAATGCTAGGTAGTAACTAGCCCATCGATATGAAGGTGAGGGACTTGAACACTAACATCTTGATCGATACTAAATGCGCGCCATGTTTATGGATACGAACTTGATCGGTGCAAATCGAGGCTTCTTGGTGGACTCGAGACCGATCATTGCGAAGTGAATGGATACGAAATAGGACTCACTGATGGATACGAAAACATGGCCTTTTCCTTCAACTTGCACCGATAATAACTTGAGCATATGAATCCGGATCGACTTGAAATTTGGAATGCTGGCTTTTAAGGCTTTGCTTGTCCTGTCTTGCTAATTATAACCCGATCCGGACTCAGAAAAAATTCATCGATATCCATAGCGAATCTGTGCATACTTGATATCCAGGATGATTAATCTTGAGCTTGTAATCAGCTCATTGATACCTCGGCCTTGCCAAAAGGCGGGATAACATTTGCCCCCTAAAGTACGTCTCGTGGAAACATGATGTGCTTTGAAAAGCTACAGCCTTCATTCTGATCAATTATTGCTTCTTCGTATCGATCCTCTCTTGGATCTACATAGAAGTTTGAAAGGTTGCCCTCGCATCGATATGTTTGGCATTGATGGATACGAATCATCATTTCGTATCAATGAACTCTGTTGTTTGTCATGGATAGGCGATTCACAATTCGTATCGATGCTAATGTATAAGTCATGATGGATAGGAAATCGTTGTTCGTATCGATGTGCAGTGGATGGAGTTTTGAATTCGTTGATACGTACAAGGGCTTCGAATCGATGGGATTCATCGTCTTCAGCCGTCTTCGTTGTGTGCTTCGTATCGATGGATTTGCTGACCATTTCGCCTCGATGAAAATCCTGGTTAGATGGATATGAACGGAGCGTTCGACTCGATTCGTGGGTTGATCGGTTGCGACCGGTCACGTGGATTGGGAGGCAAATCGACCCAGTTTCTCCATAGGCTCCATATAAATACTCGGGACTTAGCCATTTTTACTTTTTACTTTTTACTGCCGCCTTTAACTTTCGCATCGATCCAGAAACTTGAGAGAGGAGAACTGTGTCATGCCTTCGACTCGCCAAATTCAACCCTTTAAATCTTTGAACTCCAATTTTAAATTAGGTACTTAATTAGTTACAGCCACATTCTGATGACGAAGGTCAAATCCTAGATCCATCTCCTCTTCACCGATTATCAATTCTGGCAATATTTAAGGTTAGATCTGGGTTGGAGCTTGGTCGAAGATGGCCATGGCGACTCCCTAGATAATTTGAGAAGAAGGAGCACAAAGGAAAAATGAAATGAATATGGCTCGATCCTTGCTTCGTGTCGATCTGAGGAGGACTGTGTTCGAATCAATAAAATGCAATAACGCTTTTTCTTGGAGTTCACATCGATCCCAGGAGTTTTTAGATAAATGACATAGTTCGTATCGATCGAGGTGGTAGCAAATCATGTCGATCTACAACGATCGATGCAAAAAATAAGCGAGCGATCGATGCGAAACTCTTGGCTTCATATCGATGCAAAATACACTCTCGCGATCGATACAAAAAATATCGATTCGAACAATATCGATGCAAAGCCGAGACTTTCTTGACCGATGCGAACTTGAACACCAAGGATCGATGCGAAGCTATTGACGTTGATCGATACGAACACAAGTGTTGACGACCGTTTCGAAGTATGCCCCCGGTGATCGATACGAACTTGGATCCTGATGGATTCGAATAAGCTCCCCATGATCGATTCGAATTCTTCCCTTGATGGATACGAAATTTTGAGCACTTGATAGCACGATTCCGACGATCTTCATCCTTGCATATCTGGACTTGATTGCTAAACTGCATACTTGACTGCCTTTCGAAGCTCGTCGATGGAACTATAACTTAATACCATGATAACGAACTTTAACTCGAATCGATCGCCAACATCGGGATGGTTTGGTGATGACGGCAGCGATGACGGTCATTTCGACTGGATTTCGATTATCTTCGCCGTTTGCAAATTTTCTTTAACTTTGCAGAATATGTTTAAGTAATGCACAGCACTGCACTGCACAACACACACTTCACACGAGGGGAACACACAGGCTCTTTATCGTCTAACGATGATTTCTTGTGAGTTAGCTAGTTATGGAAACTTCAAGCTCGCAGCCTCAAGAAACTCAGAGTTTGACTCCTCCCAGACTTGAAATACTAGACATCGAGGCCGAAGTCATCGGTCCAGCCCCGGATGTATTACCTAACGCATCTCTCATTAATATTCCGCCAGACTCTGTCCCATCCAATATTTCTGAAGATATGTTAGGGAGAATATGCTTAAGGCACGGTTTGTCGATGGACGACCTGCTATTGCCGGGAACAAATGACAGACCGCATAATCCACCGGAGGGATACACCGCATTCAATCGCCATGCGTGCGCAGCTGGAATGCTCCCTCCATTCAATCAATACATAAGAGAAGTGTTGTTGTTTTTGGGGATCGCCCCCATCTCAGCTACACCCGAATGGATATGCCTCGCTCAATAGCTTGTTCATTGCATTTATGGAGCATCTCTATCGACCGCCGCTCCCGATTGAGATCAGATACTTATTCAACTTCAAAAGTCGAACAGATAGCCTATCCTTTGCATTCCTGGAGGCAGTAAGAAACTGTCAAGTGGTCACCGGGTCTTGGACTAGACTGAGCTACTTCAAGACGGAGTGGTTTTACGTATGATGCCCTCCAGGATTTGCCAGGCGATGGCTATTTAGACGTGAGTATTGCCACCTTCTCGAGTAGTTGATAAGACAGCTATAGACGGAGTCGAACTCACATCTCTTTTTTCTTTACAGCAATAATTCAGCGTCCCGAAGGTGGATATTACAAGGAGATAGTTTGGGTCCTCCAAGAGATCCCAAGCGAAGAGAGGAATATCGATCTACTCTTGACGGATAGGAATCTTAGGATTCTTGGGCTGATTGAACGTAAGTAGAGTATAAGACTTGATGGCGTACTATGAACTATCTTGAAAGAACGAATCAAGCACAAGAAGCCTGAAGTTGTCATAGTTGATGAAGCTGATTCTAAAAGAACAC
Organism: Allium fistulosum; assembly: GCA_030737815.1. NCBI lineage: Eukaryota > Viridiplantae > Streptophyta > Magnoliopsida > Asparagales > Amaryllidaceae > Allium > Allium fistulosum. The sequence goes on along the minus strand of CM060907.1, from coordinate 285,827,421 downwards.
ATACTGATGACGAACCTTTGGCCGGGTCTGCGGATGCGACCCAGGACTCTGAAGAGAAGAGAAAAGGCAAGGCGGCCATTTTTAAGCAATCCAAAGCGAGGAGATGGAATTCTGTAGTCACGTCCCGATCAGCCTCTAGGAGTTAGAATCTCGGAGGCGTCTCCCCTACGAATGGAAAATCTCTACGAATGACTCGCCGACCTCCCAATTCCGAATGACGTGTCCATGCAACATGATTCTGGATTGGATAAACTCTGGCATGCCTTAGTTTTAAGCGAGTCTTTTCCCTCTGATGTGGTCAACACGGGGTTGCACATACATCCACACTTCACGACACTACATGATTTCTAACCATAAACTGCTTACCGTGGAAGATTACTAACTTCATTTTATGTTTTCGCTTTGCAGATACCATGTATGGTCGGAGCTCAATGGTTGGTAGTCTGCGTAGCAAACGCAAGTCTTCGTCATACTATGAATCACATAAGAGAGAAGGAGATAGAGACTATGATCAGGGATACTCTAGTCAGGAGCGATCCAACATAGATAAAGTGTATAGGCATCGGTCACGATCTCGTACGCCACCTCCCAGAGTTTCTGTACAACCTCCAGCCCACGTCTCACAACCTTCAGAGGCTCCACGGCATAAACCTTCCTCCTAATCATCAAGGCCTGAAACTCACCGTATGACTGGGATAACGGTCCCCACAGCAACAGAGCAGGCTCTTGTCAAGCCTTTGGGAGAAGGAGCAGCTAGGCTTGCTCAGCTGAAAAAAGATTTTCCGGACATTTGTTTCGACGGGTTTCCCTTCCCTCCACGCTTGAAAAGGATCCCGGCGTCGGCCGAAACTACAGTGCACGACTATGTTGCTGATATATTCTTTCAGTATCAAGAATGGTCGAAAACTGCTAAAAAGGTGTCGAAGGTGGCCTTCAACCGGGAAGTCATGATCGAAAGGCTGGAGAAAGAACTTGGCCAGAAAGATTGGATTATTCAAGCGCTTAATAGTGAGGCCAAGTCTTCTCGCATGTCTAAGATTGAGGCTCTTAAGAAATCCGATGAGGCCCAGGCGGCGATGGATAGGGTGAAGCATGAACACTATGCTACGGTGGAGGAGATGGGCCACCGGAACACCATCGTAGCTGCTGAGAAAGATGCAGCCCTGAAGGAGCTAAATGATCTTAAGGCCAAAGTCTTGGAGATCATGAAAGAGAGAGACGTGGCTAATATTTCTGCACAGGAAGCGTGCAATAAGGCGGTGGAGTTTCGGAGGGAGAGAGATGCAGCCATGGAGAAGGTCCGAGAGTTTGAGGCTAAAGTTGATGGAAAGGTCCGATTGGCGGAGACCAGGGTCGAGTCGGAGATAGAGGAGCTTCTCGTCACTTATAACGCCAATGTGCTGAAACGTAGAAATCTAGCTTAGCTTGATGATTACTCGGCACATCTATACAACGCCTAGAACTTGGTGGTTGAAGAAGAAAAAGCGATGCTGTCGGGTGGTGCCCTCGATGAATTTGAGCTGGAGAACCGCATTTTGAGCGAAGATGAAAAGAAGGTTCTTCACGACTCTATGATCTCTCATGCGAGAGAGAGATTGGGCACCCAGCACCTAGAGGTTGGCGAGGGTTCCTTCGTTGCACACCAAGCCACAAGCTCCGAGATGATTACTTCGTCTGGACCTGAGCCCATGCCAGCAATTGAGCCGCAGCCGGTCCCAGCCTATGACCCAGAACAGCTACACTTATCTCCTATAAGGGAGCATTCTTCGGATGCTGTTCAGCCAGCCACGAGTTAAGTTGAGGATGGTACTCTACACAAATCTCGTGTGTGTTTGAAATGAAGTACTTGTATCGAAGCATGTACTAACAACTTATTACTTTTCCTTGTCCAGTGATTGAAGCTACATCAGCAGCGCCTCCTGCGATACAAGGATCACAGCAAATGCAGGAGGCCATTATCACCGAGGCGATTACCACAACCGTGGCCGTGCCTATCGAGGTAACCCAAGGGAGCTCCCTTTCTTTTGATGAGCAAATGATGAATGAGCCCTTGGGCCGACAGAGCGACCCCTTCACGGACCTATCATTCATCCTCGGTGGATTTCTGCCTACTTCTAGCGCTTCGACGCAGGCCGCTGCTGCCCATAGGCAAGCCCGAGCTATTCGAGAGGCGGAAATATTGGCTGAAATTAACGCCGAGATGGAGGCAGCGGGGCACGGCGATAGTTCAGAGGGCGGAACGGTAGTGTCTGACTCTACTCCTCTTAGGATGATATCTCCCGGGGGCACGCTTGTTGATACTAGCGTGTCTATTCCGCCCCCAGTTGGGGATCCAGTTCTTCTGACTCCTCCTGCAGGGAGCATCTCCTTAGACTCAAGTACGGAGGAAGACGTCAATATTATGCCTCCATCTGGAGACGATCCGCCAAAGAGTAAAGGCTCAAAGCGAAAGATCATTGGCGGCTCTAGCGGATCCACACATAAGAAGAAGCCGAAGAAGGCCAAAGAGTAGATAGATCCGTTCGGTGTGAATTTTTGTTAGTTAGTAGCTTGTTTTTCTTTCATAGGCCGTGTTTAGTTGCGGGTTCGGCCCCTGCTAGTAGAATTTACTTTCGTTTTTTAGTAGAACTCGTATGTGAGTTTTCACTTTTGATTAGTTGAAATAATTTTTTTTTCTGTTGCTTCAACTCTTATTTTTGTCTTTACATTTAAGTGTTGCAGTGTTTGAATCTCGATTCCATGTACTTGTGGAGTTTCAACTTTTGAGTTGAGCTCCTTTTATTCACCAAGTATGAAAATCACGAGTACTGGTTGTAATGGGAGATCGAATTGGCCTTCTGACGTTGCACAACCTCGATCAACGATCAACACTTAAGCCTTTGCTTCCAGCCCAGGGGATAAGTTACAACGGTCGGCTGGTGATCGCCAGTTGTCCTTATGAATAGTTGCATCCTCGCTTTGGGGATCAACATTTGCATTTCGGCGGTTTATCATGCCTATTGAAGTCTTTAAGTGTATGTCTGTGCTCTGGGGACATATGCTGGTTTGTGAGTGGTCGTTTTCCACTTGAATCATTTTTGCATTCTGTCCGCGCTCTGGGGATTTAGGATAATTTGCGATCGATAATCCGGTTCGCTCTCTGGGAATCCAAAGACTATCGATGTTTGTAATCCAGCTCGCACTCCAGGGATCTGGACTTAGCACGTTATACTCCGATTCACACTCTGGGAATTTGCAGATAATATTTATATTCTAGTTCGCTCTCTGGGAACCTAGAGCTGATGTTTATACTCCAACTCGCACTTCGGAAACTTGGAGTTAGTGTTTATACTCCGGTTCACACTCTGGGAACCTAGAATTGATGTTTATACTCCAATTCGCACTCTGGGAATTTGGAGTTGGTGTTTATACTCCGGTTCGCACTCCGGGAACCTAGAGTTGATGTTTATACTCCAATTCGCACTCTGGGAACTTGGAGTTGGTGTTTATACTCCGGTTCGTACTCCGGGAACCTAGAGTTGATGTTTATACTCCAATTCGCACTTTGGGAACTTGGAGTTGCCCGATAGATGGTCAGTCACATCTGTTTAGGCTTTCTAGAAGTTCGTTCACACTCTGGGAATGATGGATTCATCGGGATCGTGGATGGTCGATGAACATCCACCTTGAGTTAACAAGTGAGGTCGTTAGATGGACAGATCCATCCTCCTCGAACTTGGTCAGAATACGGTCGAAGTCGGGTGGACTGGTCTGCCCTCTTAGAAACCGTATTTGAGAAGTTTATGCTTGAACTCGCACTATGGGATTTTGGAGTTGGTAGAAGGATTGTCGTGTACTAATCCTTTTTGATTTTAGTGTAGTGACATGCCCCCGAGCTCGGGTTTCACCTAGTGAGTGACCGGTCGTATCACAGTCACTCCCTATTTGAATAAATTCCACCGTATGATGGAACTTAGCTCTCCGTGCATCGTGATGTTGTGCTTCATATTCAATAAATCACAGCTCTGGCTCGAAGAGATGGCATTTTATTGCTGAAATGAGAAAATACGGCAAAGTCAGTTGCCTTATTACAAATTCAAATTTCGAAATACAGAAACAAATTGTAAATGGAAAAAATAGACTAATGTAAATAAAGCCTGTCATATGTAGTAGCGATGGAGACTCTCGCTATTCTAGGCTCTTGGCAAAGTAAGACCGTCAACGATCGATAACTTGAACGTGCCATCTCCGAGCTGTTATGCAATCACATACGGTCCTTCCCAATTTGGTTTCATGTGCGAAGGAACCAGATAGATTCTCTTAAGAACGGGATCGCCAAGTTCGAAAGATCGTGGTCGAACCTTGGCATTGTATAATCGGGCGACTCGACTTCGATATGCGGCTGCCCTCAAATCAGCCTCTTCTCGTTTCTCATCTAGTAGATCCAAAGATTCAGCAAGTAATATGGCGTTTGTTTTTGGATCATAGTATGTCACGTGATGAGAAGATACTTCCATCTTGACTGGAATAACGGCTTCTGAACCATAAGATAGAGAAAAAGGGGTGTGCCCGATCGCGGACTTGTGGGTCGTTCGGTAAGCCCATAGGGCCATAGGAATGGTTAATTTTACATGTAAGCGCGAGTCATAAATTGATTATTTTTTTGGTTTTTTTCCTTTAATATACAACTCACGCTTACATGTAAAATAAAAATAATTGAATCTCTTAAATGATTGCATACCTTGTTGATAAGATGTACATTAATTAAATAAATGCCTATATGGACATAATTATATAATTTTTTCCACACCAGGAAAAGTACAGAAAGAAGAAGTTCAAATTTTAAGTGCACTGCCAAGATAGATTAATTTTATAATGACAATATTAATATATATTGGAAACTTAGGAGTGATAAGAAAAAATGAAATTACTATGTCCATGTAGGCATTTATTTAATTAATGTACATCTTATCAATAAGGTAGGAGTGATTAGAAAAATCAAACTATATTTGTAAGAAATATTAGTTGTACATTAAAGATTAATTTTTAGAATCAACGCCTATAATGTTGAATATATTAATATTGTCATTAAATTATTAGGCTATCTTAGCGGTGCACTTAAAATTTGCCCTTCTTCTTTCTGTATATTTTCTTGTGTGGAAAAATTAAATTATTATGTCCATTAAAGCATTTATTTAATTAATGTACATCATATAAACAAGGTATGCAATCGTTTAAAGGATTGAATTATTTTTATTTTACATGTATGCACGAGCTGTAAATTAAAGGAAAAAATGAAAAAATTAATCAATTTACAACTCGCGCTTACATGTAAAATAATAATAAACATATTAATGTACATCTTATCAACAAGGTAAGTTTATTGTTATTTTACATGTATGCGTGAGTTGTAAATTGATTAATATTTTTATTTTTTTTGGCTAAAATAGATATGAAAATTTAGGTTTTACGGTAGTACGAAAGTGAATTTAGCAAAAAAAATTAGTTACTACAATACTTAGAATTAATTTTTGGAATCAATGCATATAATGCTAATATATATTAATATTATCATTAAATAATTAATCTATCTTGGCGGTGCACTTAAATTTTGTACTTCTTTTTTCTGTACTTTTCCTGGTGTGGAAAAAATGAAATTATTGTGTCCATGTAGGCATTTATGTAATTAATGTACATCATATAACCAAGGTATGTTTATTGTTATTTTACATGTAAGCATGAGTTGTAAATTAATTAATTTTTTTATTTTTTCAGCTAAAATAGATATGAAAATTTAGGATCCGTGGTAATACGAAAGTGAATTTAACGAAAAAATTTAGTTCCTACAATACTAAGAATTAATTTTCGTAATCAATGCCTATAATGCTAATAAATATTACTATTGTCATTAAAAGCTAATAATTCTAACTAATATAGTTTGATTTTTCTAATTACATCTAAGTCTCCAATAATGTTTGAAATATTTTTCTTTCAATCCTTTTACTTTCAATATGCAATAATTTTCACCGTAGTGAAATTGACTTTGAATTAATTCGAACGTTTTTGAAAAGATATAAAAATTTCCTTATGTACACTAATATTCCTTTTCTATTACTTGTTTTACATGCAAAATTATTTTTGTTTATTATATGTATTTTCCTTCAATTAATAACCCAAATAAAATCCATCTAAGTATTGCAGGAACTAATTTTTTATTGTTGAATTCACTTTCATACTATCATAAATCCTAAATTTTCATATCTATTTTAGCCGAAAAAATCAAAACTAAAATCAATTTACAACTTGTGCTTAAATTTAAAATAACAATAAACATAACTTGTTGATAAGATGTACATTAATTAAATAAAAAACTTTTTTGAAAAGATATAAAATTTTCCTAATAAACACTAATATTTCTTACCTATTACTTGTTTTATATGCCAAATCATTTTTGTCCATTATATGGTTTTTTTCAACAATTACTAACCCAAATAAATCTAGCTAAGTATTGTAGGAACTAATTTTTTTTTGTTGAATTCACTTTTGTACTACCACAAATCCTAAATTTTCATATCTATTTTAGCTGAAAAAATCAAACAATTAATCAATTTACAACTCGTTCTTACATGTAAAATAATAGTAAACAATCTCTTAAACGATTGTGTACGTTGTTGATAAGATGTACATTAATTAAATAAATGCCTACATTGACAGAATAATTTAATTTTTTTCGCACCAGGAAAAGTACAGAAAGAAGAAGTGCAAATTTTAAGTTGTAACACCCCGCATTTTTAGATAATTAATTAATCAAATAATTATAACCAGTGAAAATTAGCATTTTTGGAATTGTCATAATATGGCCTCGAAACTTATACCATTGTGTTCATGGCGATTTTCTAATTAATTCACATATATAATTTGACTCGAACGGACTTCGTATGAAAAAGTTATTGACGTTCGAAATTCCATAACGAGAAATAATTATATGTGTAAATGTACGTAAATATATTTGTTTATAGATATATGCATGTATAAATTCTAGAAACAATGCACATTTGAAATTCAAAATAAATTCGCGTCATAAAGGAAATAAATGGATGTAACGATCCAGATTTTTTACGCCTGTTATTTGAAGAAATTTACTGGTTTTAAGTATTGGAATATTAATTAGTCGAATAGATAAATTTTCTGATATTCAAAATATCTGAATGTATAAAATTTGATAAAAACTATATTTAATTATAAAATTCTGGATATGATAAATTTTATAGAAATATATGTATATAACTCCACCATTTAGAATTTAAGATAGAATATCCATATATTTAAAACTTTGTGATGTTTAAATATATATAAGTATATAATTATATATATATATATATATGTATATATGCCCATATGAAGTAGTGTATATGGAAATTTGTATAAATGTAAATATATATATATATGTTTGTGATGACAATATATGTGTAAGTGTATGTGTATATATATATGTTCAAAGAATAGTGTGTATGAAATTATATGTACATATATACATGCAAAACTTATGATATTAAATAAAATAATATATATATACATATATATATATATATATGTTAGCAAACAAAAACATATGCATATGGTCAAAGTAATGGGAAAATCTATGTATATATTTACATGGAATATGTATATGTGCAAGGGAGCATAATGATGAATGCATATCAATCAAGCCATAAAAGATCTAATCAACACAATATATCAAATCCATTTATAAAATCAAATCAAATACGAAAGACCAAATTAGCAAAAAAAGAAGCAAAAGGAAGATTGGAAAGAGTTTGAGAAAAATCAAATGAAAACTGTGAAAAAACTGTACATGTGTAGACCTCTACCTTGCTTTGTACACTTTCTTTTCTTTATATATATGTATAGCCGGTTTAATCACCTTGATTCATTTGTTTCACTTAAAAAAATGAGAGGTTGCCATTAAAGCTTGTAGAACACAGAAAAAGGCTTGAGGCAAGAGGAAAGTAAAAACAGCAGTTCATCCATAATTAACAGTGAGTAAAACACTATTTTGTATTACTGGTTATTAAACAACAGTTGATCTCATATGAACCTTAGATCTATGCCAAGTATATTTATGCTGTTAAGTAAGTATGTGTATGTATGATTGATTTCGACAATGGTTAGTTCCACCAGCACAATAAAAGTACTGTTCTTCTTCCATTTAGGCTCTGTTCAGTGTTTTTTTAGAACAACCTTTAACTTCAAAATTTAACATCTTGTCATCCAATAAGTTTTAGATCATGATTCAAAAAGGGAAGTTGTTAATTTTTGTGTATAGATCATTTTAAAATTTATCTCATCTGATTCCATGAAGCATAGGTAGAGGAAAACAATTATGACAGTAAGTGACTCCACATTGGTGGAGTTTTGACTTAAATAATTTATTGATTGGGTTGTATGACCTGGTTTATTGTTGCGAAACTTGATTTTTGAGAGTGTTTTGGTGATTTTTAGTTAAGTGTAGTGGAAGGTACATGGAGAAGAATGGTTTTGGGTGTGAGGTCAAATTCTGGCGACGCCATTAATTTCAGGGCATGATGTTCGACGTAGAGGAGGTCCATGGAATGGCGCACCTAGGAAAAATGTTGAAATATTTTTATGATGGTCGTGGAAGTTGGTCGAGGTGGTTGTAGGATTTCTGGTGAGTTTACTTTGGGTCGCGGTTTTATGGTAATGGCGACGTGACGGTGAAGGTAGAGGCGTGCGGTTTAGGGAGAACAGGTAGAGGGGAATGTGGTGGTCGTTCAACATGATTTGATGGTGATCGGTGGTGGTTGGTAGCGAATCAAGGTAGATAGGTGGTGGTGGTTTTCTTTGTAGCTATGGTCAGAGGGTCGATTTGTCGAACAGAATTTGTTCATTAGTTCTGTATGCGTGTTGGTGATGAGGGGAATGTGCATGATGTGAGGTGATGATCGGTGGTAGTATTTCAGTGGTTGGTTGCTCGTGCAGGTGCACGGTGATGTGCACGAACTGGATGGAAAGGAAAGAAGTGAGGAGAGAAGAGCAGGAATAGAAGGAGAGGAAGGAGAAAATGTTTTGGGCCAGTTTAATCTTGTTTGGGCCGAAGGAAAAGGAAAAAGAAAGGAAAAGAAAGGAAAAGAAAAAGAAAAAAAGAAAGGAAAAGGAAAGAAAGAAAAGGAAAGGAAAAGAAAAAAATAAAGAAAAAGGGATAAGGGAAATTAAAGAAAAAAAGAAAAGGAAAAGGAAGAAAAAGAAAAAGGAAAAGAGGAAAGAAAATGGAACGTATATTTTATCTTATATAATAACTTAAATTATTAAAACTCTAATTCTATCATCAGTTTAAATCCAAATCAACATGAACATTTTTGCATCTTAATCCTACTACCTAGCATTATAATTAGTATTATGGATTTTTCCTTAATTTAAATTTTAATGATATTTTATAATTAAAGTGGGCAATTAATTATATTATTTTTTGACTTAAATCTTATGATAATTAATAAATTAGTTATTTAATACCGTGTTTAATTTTTAATTAACTAATAATAAATTGTTTATAATTTCTTAATTTATAATCAATTTGGATTAAAAATATAAATGAATTCGGTCTGATTTAAGTTGATTAAATTCAGATTATGAGTTGTTTAATATTAATTATTAAATGTTAAATTAGTAACGATCTATGCTTTGGTTTACTGGTTTTGGTTATTTATTTCCATTATTCTTGTCTGTCCCATTAAGTAGCCAAATTGAATTAAAATGGTTAGAATAAAACACTGACAAGTTTTATTAGAAGTAAACATATGTAATAAAATTTCCATAAGTGGTTATTGACACCCTGAATATGAATTGTTTTTTTAAACGACTTGGACATTTAAAATCTATCATTTTATGTTCAAGGAGACCGGGATCGGATATCAATGTTATCCGGAACCACTTGGATTTGATAATCACTACAGACCTCTACGGTTTTGGTTATAAAGCCTGTATGCTGGAATTAGATAAATTTAATAAATTCAGCCATTTTAAATGAGTAATTGTACTTAGACATTGTTAAAAATATCGATGGATTTCTAGAAAAGTGTTTGGGTTATAATCAGTTAAAAACTCGTCGTGTTTGTACGAGTTACCTTAGTTTCAAAAGATTTTTCATAACTTAAGTTTTTCAGATTAAATGGGTTTTACTCACACTAGTTTCCAGCCTAACTCAGCTGTTACTTATTGTAATGCTCAGGACAGACCGATTATAGAATTTTTGTTTAGGATGCTTTTGGAGTTCAGAAGACGATTTGGATGGCAAAAACGTATTGCACGTATTTGATGATATTCCACTGTGTAGTGTAGGCTGTATATTCAGCATTTGGGACAAGTAGTTATAACTGTCCAGATTATATATGTGATGATTATACTCTAATAACTTTTATGTATATTAACAGTTACAATTTTCCTTTGTATAAAATGATGTTATTGTATATTCTATTTTGTTGCGCTGCGATTGTGAGATTTTCTGTTGTCGTTATTTCTATTTCTTCTTCTATCTCTTTTCTTCTTAAACCCTAACAACGTGGTATTTTCGGCACTTAATTACTCGGCACTCTATACAGTGAACATATTAGTGTCGATTTTTTAGGGTCAAAAACGCTTGGTCATTACACGTGGTATCAGAGCTGAAGGTTGAGCGAGAACCTTGGCTTTGGTGGGGATTACTCATTAAAGAAAGGGTCAGTAGTACCCTAGAAAGAGTTGAGTGTATTATATTTGAGGGCGTACTTGTTATTTTCTTATATAATTATTTTAGAAATGATTTCTAAATAATTTTATAGGAATATATTTTGATATAAAAATAAATAATATTTCTAAATTATTACAGTACATTAAGGTGATTGGTTGATATTATTATAATCAAATAGGATTATAAAATTTAAGTAGTTATATATACATATATATAACCAAATAGAAATTGATAAGAATGAACCATACAAATAAGTTAAGCTAAAGTAGACTCAAATCAGAATTTAAATTCCAAAAATTTTAGAAGAGTTTTTGTAAGTGTTTTAAAATGAAATAAGTTCACCCTGGTTGTATTTTTCAGAAAATTATGATGGAAAATATGGTATGTTTGGTTTCTAGATATGATAATATTAATTATTATCATAAATTGGTTGTTGTGTTTTAATAAAGGATGTTTATTATAGAATAAACAATGATAGAACTGTATGAAATGTTTTAAGGAAAGGAATTATATAAGCATAATTTATAAACATGACTTATAAGTTAAAAGTGGATCTAAATTGTGAGTTTTTGAATCTAAGTCCCGAAAAAAATAAAAATTAGAATGTGTTTCAAAGTGTTTAAGGAAATGATAGGTAAGATTATTTAGAATATATTTTTATGAAATCTTTTGTTTTGAAAACAAGGGTTGATTTGAAATATTCCAAAGGAATTTGTTTTGGATGAAAACCAAGGTTGGTTTAAAAATTTAAAGGGTGATTTGGTATGTAAATAGGATATATATATATATATATGTGTGTGTGTGTGTGCGTGTGTATATATATGTATGTATATGATTTCAAAGTTGATTTGAAATAAATATCGGTGTTTGAATTTTGGGATCTGCCTTGAAATGAGAAATATAACCCAAAGGAAGGTAAGTTTTGAACGTATAAATGGGAGTCATATTAATAAGAAATTTAAATTTAGAAGGTAAAATTTAAATTAAGCAGGTTAAATGGATTGAACGAATTCGAAATTTACTCAGGCTAAGTTAAATAAGTTTTGAACTCATAACCTGAAATTTGAAATTTCAAGGTGAAATTAAGATTTAACTTATGGAAGTTAAATGAATAAATTGTAAAAGAAATGGTATAGACTTGATGAGAGTTGCAAAGGAGTTATGTATGTATAAATGATTTCAATACAATTTTTGAAATAAAAACGAGTTTCGAATTCTGGAAATTTGTGATGGATGCTATTGATTGATAGATAATTTGGATGTTTATTTACTTTGATATATCTTGCGATCATCATGTATGTTATTTACAAAGTACAAAACTATAAATCGAATTATTTCGAATAGATTAAGAAATGGATTGAAATGATATATATCCATCCCTGAAAATTAAATTGAAATAATACTTTAAATTGAAATTATTTAAATCATTTTAAGAAATAAAATCAAATTTATGGAAATGTAATCATTTTGAACTTGAGTTTGAAATATTAAAACTGAACATGCCAACCGGAAATGTTTAAAGAATTGGGTTTAAAGTTTTGAATTTATAATTGGGAAATCACTTGAATTTCGAAAATTGATTTGTTTTAAAAAGATTTGAACTCTTACTCGAATCTTGGAATAAATCCATGTAAAAAGTAATTTAAGTGGATATTTCGACAATTGGGCTCAGAATTGATTTATTTTTAAAAAGATTTGGATTTCAAAATTGAATATTTAAGGTTAATATGATTTAAGTGATTAAATCGATATTTTAACCAAACTCGAATTTATATAAATCGAGATGGTTTAAAATTGAGAATTGAATTGAAATTAATTCAAATTGAAATTGAATTAGCTGGAATTGTAATAAAAAATTGAATTAATTTGAAATTGAAATGGGAATTGATTTGAATTAGAACGAGAATCGAAGTTAATTCAAATTGAAATCGGGATTGAATCAATTTAAAATGGAAATTGAAATCAATTTGAATTGGGAGATTGGGAATTGAATTAGTTTTACTTTGGAACTATTTTCAAACAAATTATTTCAATATAAACTATTAAAATCTATGTTTTTAAATATTCAAATTATTTTGATTTTCCAAGCTATTTACTATACAAACCATTCTCTTTAAAACTCAAACTATCCTATATTGACTATTTAACTATTTTAAAACTATTCAAGCTATTTTCTAAATTGAAACTGGTTGGAGTGAAGATTGTTTATATATAAATCATGGATTTAAATACGAATTAGGATAAACTGAAGTTATAACCTAGATGGAAACTCGAAATAATTTTGAATTGGAACCGAAATTGAGAAATCAAGGCAAAAGTGATTTTGAAGTGAAATTGTACATTTTGAGTAAATATGATGACTTAAAAATGAAGATTTAATAGTTACTATAATTGAAACTTACTTTATAAGAAGTAAGAAATGTTACAAATAACTTTGTAAAGAAATCGAACTAGGAAATATTTGATTTGGCATAAATGTGATTATATATGTTAGTTATATATTTAAAACTCCCCTTATTGAATTTTTAACCAGAAAGAAATGATCTTTGAAAGATATTTGAAATACTAAATGGAGTTTATATAAGCATGAAGCGGACTCAAAAATTATTGATTCGAAAATTATTTGAGTGGGAAATAATAATTTTATATGTATATAAGAATGAAACTGAAAACGTTTTTGAACCCATTGATTTTTCTTAAAAAAGACTTTTGGTTTTGGCAAATAGTCAATTTTGGAAATTTGGTAAACCAAATTTGGAAACTAGCGATTTTGAGGATATCGATTTTGTATAGGTAAAATTTATATGTGATACATATAAAGAGTATGATTTGAAAGGTACTATATATATATATATAGTATGATATGTTTTGAGACTTAAAGTATGGAAATGCACCCCCATGAAAGTCGAAACTTAGAGAAGGAGATCCACTGGGTGGTTCTGCCTAGAGATCCACAGGGTGAGTTCAATGAGAATTAGGATCCTAAAGGACGTCCGAAGAAAACTCTTGAGTTCCTGGTGATCATTTGTTGGGTAGCGTTAGTCGAGTGGTGTTGATGGCTACAGTTACATTGGATTTTGCTATGATGACGACGTAACCTTTGTGTAACTGCGATCTATCGCAGTTCCATTGAGTAAGTCGGGTAGCAGTGATTGCATACAATCTACGTTTGATTTCGCTAGGATAGCAACGTAACATCGATAGATTGTGATCTATATGGTTTGGTTCCATAGCGTAAGTCGGGGGTAGCGATTGCCTACAGTCTACATTGGGTTTCACCGGGATAGTGATGCAACCTTTGTGTAGCCTGCAATATATGTGATTTAGTTTCATTTGGTAGCATAGTTCGAGGATAGAGATTGCCTACAGACTACTTACAGTTTTGCTATGATAGCAACGCAACCTTTGTGTAGCTACGGACTATGGTGTTCCCATGGCATAAGTCGAGGGGTATTGATGCCTATAGTTATCTTATGGATTTCGCTAGGATGACGACGCAAACATCGGTTTAACTATGATCCATAGCGGGGAAGTGGGGTGATACTTTCCACAGCATTTTTAAAAAAGGATTTTTCAAGTATTTTCACTGGGTGTTGAAATGGGTCTACTAAGTACTTATAGATTTTCAATCCTACGCCTGATCAACGTACGACTAAATTTCTATAAGAACAAGGATGGACGTGTTAAGACATCGAGTTATGAAAAATATTTTAAATATAAAATTAGCTTAGTAACACTATGTGATTTAAAGTATACGTATTTTTAAATGTATAATAAACGAGCGAGGAGCTAAATGTTAAAAGACGATTACTTAATAATATACATCAAAATTCTAATTCTCGTTTCATACCTTTTCGAGGACGAAAAGTTCTAAAGGGGGAGGAATGTAATGACCCAAATTTTTGACACCTGTTACTTGAAGAAATTTACTGGTTTTATGTATTAGAATATTAATTAGTCGAATAGATATATTTTCTGATACTTAAAATATCTGAATGTAAAAAATTTGATAAAAACTATATTTAATTATAAAATTCTGGATATGATAAATTTTATAGAAATATATGTATATAAGCCCACCATCTAGAATTTAAGATAGAATATCCATATATTTAAAACTTTATGATGTTTAAATATATATTATATAATTATATATATATATATATGTATATATGCCTATATGAAGTAATGTATATGGAAATTTGTATAAATGTAAATATATATATATATATATATGATGATAATATATATGTAAGTATATGTGTATGTATATATGCTTAAAGAATAGTGTGTCCGAAATTATATGTACATATATACATGCAAAACTTCTGATATTAAATAAAATAATATATATATATATCTGTGTTCATAAACAAAAACATATGCATATGGTCAAAGTCATGGGAAAATCTATGTATATATTTACATGGTATAAGTATATGTGCAAGGGAGCATAATGATGAATGCATATCAACTTAAGCCATAAAAGATCTAATCAACATAATATATCAAATCCATTTATAAATTCTAATCAAATACAAAAGATCAAATCGACAAAAAAAACAAAAGGGAGATTGGAAAGAAATTGAGAAAAATCAAATGAAAACTGTGAAAAAACTGTACATGTGTAGACCTCTACCTTGCTCTGTACACTTTCTTTTCTCTATATATATGTATAGCCGGCTTTACCACCTTGATTCATTTGTGTAACGATCCCCATTTTTGTGTTAAATTTAAAATTGATAATTTATATAAATTTTTGGATTAAATTGTGGATTAATTTGAATTTTTCAAATTTAATAAGTTATATACTTATTTATTTTAAAATTTGAATTTGAAACTCAAAATAAATATTTTTAAATAGAATTGGATTGTAAACAAAATTTTGATTTGGAAATTCAAAATGTATTGAAAATGAATTGAATTTAAAATTATATTTTAAAGTTAATGAGAATTTGTTTTCTAAGTATATTAAATATGCAGTTTGATTTGAAAATGATATTTTGAATTTGATATGATAAATTTCTCAAAGGCAAATTAAGAATTAAATTCTAATATATTTATTCATGTATAATTTAACTTTAAAACCATTTTCTTTAAAAGACTATATAAATGATTAATAAAGAAAATTTATTTATTTAAATAGAAAATATAATATAAAGTTATGTTTAAATATTATTTAAAGTGTTTAAAATATAAACATAAGTACTTAATTCAAACAAAGGTTTAAAGAACATAAAACATGTTTATAAATTAAAATAAAGTGAGGGTTTAAATTATAAAACATAAATAAAGGTTTAACAAGGGTTTAAAACTAATTTTTTAAACTAATTAAACTAAATGGCTTAAACATAATTTGAGTTATTTTTAACAAGTGTGAATAAATTATATGTTACCTGGAGGTTTGACTAGGCAGCTAGGCACTCAGCATTTGTGCACCGTTCGACATCCAGATCATTCGGCACAACATTCTCGTTCGACACAATTGGGTCGATCGGCATTCAAGCTCGTTCGGCGTCCAGGGACGTTCTGCACAACATTCTCGTTCGGCACAATTGGGTCGATCAGCATTCAATCTCGTTCGGCGTCCAGGCACGTTGGGCACGATAGTATTGTTCGGCATCCAGGGATGTTCGGCACAACGGCCACGTTCGGCATTCCAGCCACGTTCGGCATTCATGCCTCGTTCGGCATTCCAGCCACGTTCGGCATTCATGCCTCGTTCGGCATTCATGGATCGTTTGGCATTCCAGCCTCGTTCGGCATCTCCCCCTTGACCGGCATCGGTTCTCGATCGGCCTGCACTCTTACTCAACACACTACCTCATTCGGCATAAAGATATTGTTCGGCATTTTGCCGTTCGGCATTTGTGGTTCGACATTGGTGGTTCGGCACACAGAGTAAGCTCATTTTTGGGCCGAGATATCTAGCTACTAGGCCCACCAGGGAAGTCCAACCCATCTTCGTCTATAAATAGAGAGGAATGGGCATAGTGAAATGGACCTTTTTTCGAGAACACCGGGGAGACTCTACTGCATTCAAGACTCAACCTTTTTGCTTAGCAATTGTATTCAAGTAATTGGTGTACAAATTGTACCTGCAATCGACTGTTGAGTAAAGCAATAAAGATTAACTTCAAAGTGGACGTAGGCAATTACGCCGAACAACTATAAATATGGTGTTCTTATTTTCTGCATTTAATTTAGCATACTGTTCTCTGTTTAAATTTACTTTCTTCATTAATCTCTCTACACAATCTTTCCTAAGGGTGTTAGTGACCAATTCTGGTGCTAATATTTTGGTGCTTCCACTGAGAATCGAATTCTCAGACCGTTGGGATCTGCTTTGTAGCTACTGGATTGCATAAATCCCCCGAAGTAGATCCAAAGTATTCGAAGAACGTCCGTTGATTCTACTCAGAGTTCCTATCAATAACTCTACTATGGCGAGACCACGTACCAGATCGGCCTCTCACAGCGCGGACGTCAATGAGACTGTTAGCATACAGCAATTAGGACCTAGCAATCAGCAAATGAATCAAGGTACAGGGACCTCCACCCAAAATCAAACAGAAGTCATCACCAGGATAGAGTTCAACGACTTGATGAGAGAACTCACAGAAAGTAGGAAGCAACTCGCTGAGCAGATTCAAGCCAATGCTGACCTCATGATTCAGCTTACTCAACAGCAGCATCAGAACGCTGGAGGTAGCCTTGCTCCTTATTCTTCGTCCGATAGCTCGACTTCATCTGATGAACCTCCTAGGCGTAAACGCCGAAAGACTGAAACTGCATAGGCAAGTACCAATGATCGATCAATTAGGAATCAAGCACGTGAGGAGACCGAACGCCCAGCTCACCAAGATCCTAATGAAGCTAGCCTTCAAGATGCACGTTTGGCCGATCGCCAACAGAGGGGACATCAGATCGAGCGGCCCCATAGAATGGAGTCTACCCTTCCATCTTCCATACCTACCCCAAACTTGTCAGCAATGGTAAGACAGTTAATGAAGGAGAACCAAGGTTTGACTAATGAAGATTGGGGAGTCTCCAGAAGTCATACTCCCTTCACGGATACTATCCTGCAGGCCGAGTATCCCAGGAAGTTTAGTATGCCAACTATACCGGCCTACGAAGGGAAGACCGACCCCCGATAGCACATAATGAGGTATGAATGGATGATGGATTCTGCCCGAGCAAATGACACGACCAAGTGTAGGTGCTTCCCCATCACTTTATCCGGAATCATCACTATGTGGTTTACTCGACTTCCACCACGATCTATATCCAGCTTTGAAGAGTTGGCAATGAAATTTGTAGAACAATTCAGGATACACGCTACTCGCCCAAAGGATGTGATGTCCTTGTCGAGCGTAATCCAGGCTCTGGGAGAGTCGTTGAAGGCATACTTGCAGAGGTTTTATGTGGCTGCGACTGAAGTGAGCAACCCTAACGACCACTCGATTTTGATGGCTGTAATGCGTGTACTAGATCCAGATTCAGAATTTGGAGATTGGTTGGCAGGAAAGCCTCCAATTACGTTGGAGCGCTTTTATTCGAAGGCTCATCAATTCATAAGGAGGGAGGAAGCTCGATGGACGAGACGAGATAAGACACTAGGGCCCGTTCAGGAGACTATGAAAAGTAACATCGCCATGAAGCAATCTGGCGACAACTCGGGAAAAGCTCAAGTCAACATCCAGAACAAGCCTAGGCAGTCTAAAGGATCCGAAAATGGAAATCCGGGAAAGAAAAGAGAAGCGGGGAAATGGAAGCCGAGGATTCCAACCTACAACGAATACACCCCCCTTAATACATCTCTTGAAAATATTTATCTATCAACCTGTAACAACTTTCAATATAGAAAACCACGCCCAAAGGAGTCCACAGAAGAGCAAAAGCGAACAGGGAAGTATTTTCGCTTCCATGAGACTCATGGGCACAATACAAAGGAGTGTAGACACCTCCACGACGCTATAGAAAAGTTGATCAGACAGAAAAAGCTGCAGGAATTTGTTAAGAACCCACAAGAGGGCAGGCAAGGAACGTTAGACCCCGGACGCGGGCCGGCTCCATGCCATCCAGAGGAACCTCCCCGAACCATGGGTAGACTGATTATAAACACTATAGTCAGAGGACTCCATCCTATATACAAGAATTGGCAGAAGATGGAACGATATGCTACCTCCTTGAGGCATGCAGATTATGAATGTTGCTCGAATGTGGAAGATGGGGCACCTGCAAAACAATAACGCATGATGACAGACGATATAGTGTTTAGGAGTCGAGATGCAGACAAGGTGGAGGCTCCTACTATCGACCAGATGGTCATATCTGTGACGATCGGGCCAGCTTACGTCAAAAGGATTTTGATTGATTGTGGAAGCTCTGTCAACATCATCTTCAAGAAGGCTTATGATCAAATGAAGATGGAGACAAAAGATTTAAAACCATCTAAAGCCCGTATCCATGGCTTTAATGGTGCAACAACTGACGCAATGGGGTATATCGAGTTACCAGTTGAACTGGGAGAAGGTGAGTGTAGGAGAGTGCGAATCCTACCGTTCATAGTGATGGATGTTGATTCTCCATATAATGTATTTCTGGGTCATCCGGCCCTGACGGAGTTTAGGGCAGCTTTGGCCCATGGTGTTTGACGTTAAAATTTTCGATAGACAAGGGAGTTGGCGTGGTGCATGGCGATCAGGCAACTAGTCGTGCATGTTATGTGGCTGAGCTGAGAGAGGCTCAGCGGAGAGAGAAAGGAAAGGTTGCGGACAACTGTGTCCACATCCAAAATACTGATGATTGATAAGTAGTGCCCGAGCCCTGGCTTGGGCGATATTCTTGGATCATTAGAGACATAGATCCGAGAGATGATGATGGGGAACCCAAGGAAACGAACGCAGCACCGGCTGAACTGACGATTGACATTCCAATCAGCCGGGATGACCCATCACGAGTTCTTAAGATTGGATCGCAACCCGACCCCTTAGTGGCCGAGAACCTCACTGATTTCCTCCAAGCGAATATGGATGTTTTCGCTTGGACACATTCTGATATGTGCGGGATTTCTCCTGCAATTGCGAGTCATATGTTGAACATAGACCCGAAACATGTTCCTGTGAAATAGAAAAGGAGAGGCATGGACCCGGAGAGGTCCCCGGCTCTTAAAGAGGAGGTGGACAAACTCAAAGCTAGTGAGTTCATCCGCGACGCCCTCTAACCTGAATGGGTATCTAACCCGGTGCTGGTGAAGAAAGCAAATGGGAAGTGGAGAACTTATGTTGATTATTCTGACTTAAATAAAGCATGCTCGAAGGATAGTTTTCCTTTACCTAGAATTGACCATCTGGCCGATTCAACGACCTGACATGAGTTACTGTCATTTATGGATGCGTACTTCGAATATAATCAGATCCCGATGCACATTCTAAACCAAGAGCACACCAGTTTTGTCATAGATATGGGGCTATATTGCTATGTAGTAATGCATTTTGGATTGAAAAATGCAGGAGCAACTTATCAGCGTCTGGTGAATCGAATGTTTAAGGACCAGATTGGTAGAACGATGGAAGTCTATGTGGATGACATGCTCGTGAAGTCATGGCAGTCAAACGACCATATTCGAGACCTAGCGGAGATGTTCGATCTACTCAGGCACTTTGGAATGAAAATCAATCTTTGAAGTGTTCATTTGGCATAGCGTCGGGAAAGTTTTTGGGTTTCATTGTGAACGCGTGGGGAATCGAAGCTAACCGGAGAAGATTCAAGCTATTTGAGACATACAAATACCCAAAACTATAAAGAAGGTACAAAGTTTAAA
The DNA here is from genome assembly GCA_030737815.1 of Allium fistulosum. Lineage (NCBI taxonomy): Eukaryota > Viridiplantae > Streptophyta > Magnoliopsida > Asparagales > Amaryllidaceae > Allium > Allium fistulosum. Next base: position 285,806,872 of record CM060907.1, on the reverse strand, counting down.
TGGAAAAGTGTCTGCGTTGAGTCGATTCACATCCAGAGCTACAGACAAGTGTATTCCTTTCTTCGATGTGATAAAGAAAGGAAAGAGAAATTTTGAGTGGTCATCCGATTGTGAGGAAGCATTCCAAGCTCTGGTGAGGCATTTAGAAAGTCCCCGGTGCTATCGAAACCGATAGACCACGAAATGTTGTATGTGTACTTGGCTGTATCCTAGCATGCTCTTAGTAAGGCTTTAGTTCGTGAGGAAGACCGAGTTCAAAAGCCAGTTTACTATGTTAGTAAATGTTTGACGGGGGCGAAAAGAAATTATCCCAAAATCGAGAAACTAGCTTATTGCTTGGTGATTGCATCACACAAGCTTCGTCCATATTTTCAGGCACACTCAATCAGTGTTTATACCGATCAACCCTTGCGACAGGTACTCCAATGATCGGAAACTTCTGGAAGGATGTTAAAATGGAATATCGAGTTAAGTTAGTTCGATATTACCTATCTACCATGAAGGGCCATACAAGGGCAAGCATTAGCAAACTTCATTGCTGAATTTACCGTGTTAGACGAATCAAGCGGCCACAATGTCATACCTTCCGTTTGATGGAAAATGTACACCAATGGGGCATCTAACAACCGTTGTTCGGGGGCTGGCATAGTTCTTGTGACTTCTAAAAACCGATCAGTTTGCTACGCTTTGAAGCTCGAATTTACGGCAATGAATAACGAAGCCAAGTATGAAGCATTGATTGCTGGTTTGAGACTTATTAACGAACAAGAAGTAAAATCGGTTGAAATCTTTTGTGACACGCAACTGGTGGTGTACCAAGTGCAGGGAGATTATTAAGCGAAGGGACAGAGACTTGCCCCATATCTTGCTTGGGTTCAGGAGCTACTAGCAAACCTAGAATATTATGACATTTCGCATATCCCGCGTGAAAAGAACAGAGCAGCCGATTCATTGGCAAAATTTGCAAGCACTGGCGATGCACAACAAATGGGATTGTTTTTCGTTGAAACCTTACGTGCTCCGAGTATAGATATGATGGAGGTAGATTTCGTGTTAGAAACCGAAATTGAGAAGGAGTCATGGATGATCCCAATCAAGCAGCACTTGCTACATGGGGTCTTACCCAAAAGAAGGAGCAAAAGACGACAAGTACTTTGTAAGGCCTCATGATATGTAATGCATGATGGAATAATGTATCGGAGGGGATTCTCGACCCCATTACTCTGGTGCGTGTCCCACGATGAGATAAAACGAGTATTAAGGGAAGTTCATGAAGGAGAATGCAGTGACCATACTGGGGGGCAGACATTAGCAAAGAAAATTCTCCGTTACAGATACTATTGGCCGACCATAAATCGGGATGCTGTGGACTATGTGAGAAGATGTGACAAATGCCAGATATATGCAAAAATCCCGAGAGCTTCACCGACGGAACTCACACAAATGGTTAGTCCCTGGCCATTTGCAATGTGAGGGATCGACATAGTCGGTTCTTTACCCATATCCAAAGGTGGTGCGAAATATGCGATAGTTGCGGTCGATTACTTTACCAAATGGGCTGAAGCAGAGCCTCTGGCCACAATTACCACCAAAAAGGTCATTAATTTCGTTGTACGAAATATCATATGCCGTTTTGGCCTTCCACGGACCATCATTACAGATAATGGAACTCAATTCGAAAGCAAGGAGTTCAAAGAATTTTGCCAGAAATATGGCATTGAGAAAAAGTTTGCAACGGTTGCTCACCCAAAAGCCAATGGACAAGTGGAAGCCGTGAACAAAATAATCAAGTCCATATTGAAAAAGCATTTGGAAAAGGCTAGAGGCAAGTGGGTGGATGAACTCCCAACAGCGCTTTGGGCTTATCGAACCACTCACAAGTCCGTAACTGGCCACACTCCATTCGCATTGGCATATGGCATGGAAGCTGTTATACCCGTGGAATTTGAAGTTCCATCACATCAGGTAACTTATTACGACCCTTCATCGAATCGAGATCTTTTACTGGAATCATTGGACTTCATTGATGAAAAGCGTGAAGAAGCTAATTTTAGAGCGGCTGCATATAGACACCGAGTTGCTAAATATTATAATGAAAAGGTCCGTCCAAGAATTTTTGATGTGGGAGACCTCATTTTGAAACGAGTCTTTCCAGTCCCATCGCATATGAATCCTGCATGGGAAGGTCCATACATCATTGAACGGAGGCTTGGAGAGGGAACTTTCAAGCTAGCGACCGTTGATGGTGCGACGCTCCCCCGAGCATGGGATAGCGAGCACTTGTTACAATATTATACTTAGTTTATTTCTTTCATGTATTAGTTGCATTTATTTCCAATACACTTTTATTTCTAGTTCTTGGCATGTAATAAGACAATTTAACTTGTTTTCATTAATAAAGGCTTGAAGCCATCTTTTCCATGAATTGTTAACGTTTCTGTGTATGAAAATCCTGTGGCAAGCAACTAGAATTATTTTATTCTGTTTGACATACGAACGCACACAAACAACTCAAACCTTCAAGTCCCCTTAGTGCGGACTGGAGTACTCTAAGTCTCCAGAGTGTGGACTCGAGTATAAACGACTCAAATCTCCAAGTTCCCTGAGTGCGGACTAGTGTACTCTAAGTCCCCAGAGTGCGAACTCGAGTATAAACGACTCAAATCTCCAAGTCCCCTGAGTGCGGATTGGAGTACTCTAAGTCCCCAGAGTGCGAAATCGAGTATAAATGACTCAGATCTCCAAGTCCTCTGAGTGCGGACTGGAGTACTCTAAGTCCTCAGAGTGCGGACTCGAGTATAAACGACTCAAATCTCCAAGTCCCCTGAGTGCGGACTGGAGTACTCTAAGTCCCCCGAGTGCGGACTCGAGTATAAATGACTCAAATCTCCAAGTCCCCTAAGTGTGGACTGGAGTACTCTAAGTCCATAGAGTGCGGACTTGAGTATAAACGACTCAAATCTCCAAGTCCCCTGAGTGCGGACTGGAGTACTCTAAGTCCCTAGAGTGCAGACTTGAGTATGAACGACTCAAATCTCCAAGTCCCTAGAGAGCGGACTGGAGTACCCTATGTCCACAGAGTGCAGACTCGAGTATAAACGACTCAAATCTCCAAGTCCTCTGTGCATGGACTGGAGTACTCTGAGTTCTCAGAGTGCGGACTAGAGTATAAACGTCTTAAGTTTCCAAGTCCCCGGAGTGCGAACTTGAGTACTCTGAGTCCCCAGGGCGCGGACCAGAGTATAAATGGCTAAGAAATTTCCAAGTCCCCTGAGTGCGGACTGAATACAAATGACTTGAAGTCATTGAGTCCTTGACATACGAACTAAAAAATATTCTAAGTGTTAGAAGCATGGAGTAAAAGATGAATAATAACAAAGAATTTCAAAGCTATATAAAGATGAATTGAGAAGTTCATATAACCCACAGTAGCTTGGGGTTTCGACCACAATCACGCAGAAAGCTGAATGATAAAAGTCTTTTGAATGAAGAAAGAACTAAGCTTTATTTATCCAAAAATAAGTATCTATTACAACTTCTCCAAAACTTGGAGTCAAAAGTTTATTTACATGAACTATGAAAATAAATAAAATAATTACATAATCTAAACTGACTCCCGTTGAACGAGAGTAACTATCACTTCTTAGATTTCTTCGACTTCTTCCCCTCCTTTGTCTTCCCAGACGACTGCTCTCCCGTGCATTTACCCTTGGTAATTTTCTTTGATGGGGAGGTAATGATTGAAGAAGTGCGGGGAACCTCCAGTGGCCTAGACCCGCCAAGGAGGATGACTTTCAACGGTTTGTTCAAGGGATCATCTAAGTCTATGGCTTGAGGCTCAACTTTGATCTCGACCGTCTTTTTCTTCTCCTTCTCAAGCTGCTCCTTCATGCTCAGTTTAGATGTATGTTCAGAAGCGTCGGTAATCTTGATTTTATAACTCCTATCGATGGGAGAGGAAGTCTCGGACTTATCCTCATCAAGCGCTCCGATCACCTGAGCATCTGGACCGGGAGCCTCCCCTACGTGAGTAACCTCGCTTGTTTTTTCCTCCACCTCCTTGGCGACGTCGCTCCTCGGAGTGAGCTCAGGATCGGAACGGCCTGCACGAAATCATGAAAAACAAGCATTAGAATACAATATCCCTTCATGAAGAACGATGACTTTTGGAATCTTAAAGTGAAGGGTTATCTACCAGGTTCTGGCAGACTCTCAGCCGTCCGAGGGGTCTGACCCTCTGGAATGGGAGACAGAATGTGGATGCCAAGGCCAGGGTCCTCCGGGTTGTAACCAATATGCTGCTCAAATGGATCAAGTATCAGCCGATTAGCCGACTAAGTAGATGCATGAGCTGGAGACTTGATCCCGGATGGACCGGCAATAACATCTTTCACTTTTGATGAAGGGGAGCCTTTGCAGTAAAGAGCTTTCGCTGCAAACAAGTCTGAAGGCTCGTTCCCCTTAAGATATTCTTTAATTAAAGCACTTTCATCAACCTCCTCGGTACCAAGTTCGACCTTCCTGATTTCTATTAAGGTCTCCCATGCCTCAGCTAAAGATTCAAGGTAGCCCTCACCCAGAAAAGTTAAGTCTCGGTGCATGAGGACGCGGGCATTGAATTCTGCAATTAGTGGGTCGAACATGCTTTTGACCTCCTCCCTACCTGCTTCTTTAGCTGCCTCAAGGCGGGAATCGACCTCCGCAGATGCTATTTTCTTTCCCTCTTCATGGGCTTCATTCTTTAGCATCTCAACCCTAGAAAGCTCATCATCGAGCTTCGCCTTAAGAAGTCATGTGGCAACGATCTCGTCGCAATATCATTGCGACTCTTCTTGGGCAGCGGTCTTCTCCTCCTTTTCTTTGCAGAATTGCTCCTCTGGCTCCTTAACTCGGAGGGCAAAGGCTTCCTTCTCCTTCTACACTGAGTCCTTCTCCAAAGCTAGGGCCCCACAGCATTGGACCGCCTCGTCGATTTCTTTTTTATGGGTTGATTCCAGACGAGTAACGGCCTTGGCAATGTCATTAGCGCTCTGCTGGGTGGCTTCGAGGTGAGACTTAAAAGAAGCAAGCTCTTCGTCCTGAGCTTTAATAATATCTTTGTCATGAATCGCCTCAAGCTTCAGGCGATCAATCTCATGCTGGCACTCTATGGAGACATCAGAAACTTTTTTAGCCAAGTGTACGAACACATCATGCTGAACATAAACATCATTAGGTCAGGCGATGGCACTTTGCTTAACATTTTCCGAAATCTGGTGAATTGCCGAAAGGAATTTTAGACCATCGAAGCATATCTTGGGAAATGAAGCTATGAGCTCAGCGAGACGCTCGGTAACCGATGGATTAGATATAGGAGCAAGAGGAGTCTGCTTGGAAACTGTACGAGTTCTGTGGGGATCTCGGGACTGCCTGGTACTTGATGAACCGGAGTGTTGATCCCGATTGGCCTCAGGCTGGGACCCCTTATGTCCAGATTTATCTTTACTATGATCCGATTGGGAAGGAGGATCGCGAGGGTAAGAGGACTGACTGTAAGGTTTTTTCCGATGGGACGATTCTCGGTGGTGGTAATCTTGATCGCTAGATTCGTCTCTATCTCTGCGCCTGTCGGAGCCCGAATCCCGGCCAGAAAGATCGATGAACCGCGAAGGTGGTCAAGTCCATGTCTGCGCCCTATGTCACCTACATAGGATTTAAAGAACGACAAGTTAGTGAGAAGTAGGGTGACAACAAAAAATTTAAGTGCAAGGTGAAGTGCATGTGTTTGTGTGTGTCCTAGTGTTTCCCCCCAACGGACCAGTTTCTTTGCTAATAGGAGTTTTTCTCCCTGGTTTTGGGCCTGAACGCTTGTATTGCCTCTCGTGGGTGAATGAAGCTTAAGGGCCTCTGGATCGTCAAAATCATAGTTGAGTAGATCATCAGGTATGGAGAGGTTCGACAGGCCTTTTAGAGAACTTTCTAAATGTCGTGAGGAAGATTCTTTCTCCGTTGGAATAAGGGTAACTTTAGAAGTTCCGCCCACCTTCTTCTTCCTTATCTTGCACGTCAGTTTCTTTTTCCTCTTAGAAGGGGAAGATGACATTTCGATGTTGTGAACTTCCACTATCGGATCCCGAGTGGGACTAACGTTCTCATCTTGTACTTCGGGCATTTCAGTTTCCTTAATTTCCCCCTCTTCTAGTGCATCAAGGGCGTTAAGTGCTGAAGACTTAGCTTGTTTTTTTTCCTTTTCCAGAAGCAGGCCTGGGTATGGTAACGCCCTGAGGGAGGCTTATCCGGCGACCTTCTGTCAACAGTCCAAACTTTGTAAGCGACTCATTTGTAATGAGAGTTTTGATGTCTCGGCCTTCGGCGGGAATGGCTCGAATGGCTTCAACGGCTTCAGAATATCCACAGCAATCGGGATGTGGATTAATACCTGAAAAGATGGAAGAGAGTTAGAGAAGGTACAGCCTTGACCAAACATGAGTATCGGTCCAGAGAAAAGACTTACTTCCTTCCACCCATCTCCTCGCAAAACCAGGAGGACAGCGCACATAAAACCATTCCTGCTTATACAAGGAAAACTTGCTCCATGCCCCAGTTAAGATTTGACATTTTTTATGCGGCTCGAGAAACATGAAAGACGGGCTATCCCTCCGCCTCTTGATGCAATATATATATATATATATCTGATATCGCCCAGAGTTGGAAGCCTGGGGAGGACACTCATGAAGAGGATGCAAGTGCCGTAGATGAATGCGTGGCCATTCGGGTGCAGTTGCGATGGGGCAATGTCGATATACTACAGCACATCTTGAAGAAATGAGTTGAACGGTGGCACGCTGCCAACCCCGCACATGAATTTATTGCAAGCTGTGTATCCGACTAGGGGCAAGTGCGGACGATCATGCCCCGATGGAACTAACACGTCGTCGAAGGGGATTCCGTGGACAGAGCATATCTGACGGAGTGTACTTTCGTTAATCTTCGAAGCCTGTGAATCGACTGGGTTGTCCAAGAAAATTGCTGCCTCAAGAGCATTGGGAGCTAAATTTTGAGCAGGGGAAGTTGACGGATTTGAAGTATCTACAACTTCTTGTCGAGAGGATGCCTACGTCTGTCTGAGATCGTAGCAGAGCTAGATTTCCTAGACATCTCTAATAAAGATTGAATCTAACAGAGCACCTGTTTGAGATATACTTGAAAAATAATCGATGTTAGACTTAACAACATAAATATTACCCCCGTGTGGTGTGTGAACTAGTGCGATCAATCAAATATGAGTGCCGAGAAATTAAAAGTCATAGAGTTGATGATATAAAGTTGAGCTTTGAACTGCCGTCTTCGAAGACCGTCATCGCTGACCGTCTCTGAAAGCCTGCCCTATGATGTTTTCAATTTTGGGCTCGGACATTGGCACTATATGTTAAAGGCTATTATCTGTTTTTATTGATTTAAGTTCAGGCTTGTGATTATTAAAACTAGGGAGTTATCACTCCGGATTAGTTCGATATGCTAGTTTGCTTAAGTCCTTGTCCTTGTTTTCTGTCATATGATTAGGCATGGGGAATAAGTTAATTCGACGAGGGTTATGTTCAAGTTGGAATGGTTTTGGCTGTTGTTATCTATTCATCAAAGGTCAAGGCCAAGCGACACTTGAAACGCACGGCCTAAAGGCCGCTCGGCATAAATGTCGTTCGGCCTAAATGCCGTTCGGCTTAAATGTCGTTCAGCCTCCATTCTGTTCGGCCTAAATATCACTCTTCCAACACTTCCTCTTCGTCGTTCGGCACGCGGCAAATCATGCCGAACCGTGCTTGTGCCGAGCCGCATCGCTCGGCATTCTGCCCTTGATATTACTTTTCCTCTTTCCCTCCATCTCTCCTGACCGGCATGGCCAAGTCCTTCAGCAAGTCATGCCGAGCCATGTCGATCGGCATCCTACCCAATTCCTGCTTCCTTTCTGTTTTTTTCACTCCAACCTCGTTCGGCATGAGGGGATCATGCCGAACAATGGCCGTGCCAAGCCACACCACTCGTCACACTAGGCTTTAACTCCAATTCCACTCCCGTGCTCCCTTTTAATCACTCGGCATTAAGAGATCATGTCGACCCACAACAATGCATCTTCCACTAACTCCCACCTTCGAGCGCCTCTGTCATCCACTTCTTTCCTCTCCATTCCACCCACCTCGAAATCGACTAAAATCATACTAATTAAGTTCCAGCCTTAAGACATGTCTGAACCTCAATTCATCTCCCTTATCCACACGCCTCCTACTTTCTATAGTCTATGGAGGATTCACGAATTCGAGCTTTGTGCTATACTTCCTAATTTGAAACAAAGTTCGAAAGATTCTTACCAAAGAGAATGGTGGGAGCTTGGGGGTCTGGGGGCTTGAGATTGAAAGTTGTTCAGACTTAATTTGGGAAGGAACTGTAGGAAGGGCTTGATGGATTCATGGTAGGAAGGGAAGATCAGAGAGGTGAACAAAATTTGAGGGAGGTAAGTTACGAGTTCTTGGAGGATAACGGAGGTAAAAACTAAAAAGAGAAGAAGAAGTGAAGTGCCGAATTTTATAAGGGGAAGAAGGGAAGTCGAAGGGACAATGACAGGTAGAACCAGTCAAAGTGCATCCCTCGTTTGGCATCAGCTATCTCATTCGGCATCCAGAGCGCTCGGCCTCGGCTATGCTATTCGGCATTTGTATGTTGTTCAGCGTGCATTGCCTCACTTGGTATTCAAGAAAAAATACTATAAAGAAGACTAAGCCAAGGCTCGAAGCAAAGCATGGAGGACTCGTGATTCAAAGCGCATCACGTTCGACCACATGACGCACTTTGGGGGGGGGCAAGTGTTACCTAGAGGTGTGACCAGGCAGCTAGGCACTCGGCATTTGTGCATCGTTCGACATCCAAATCGTTCGGCACAACATTCTCGTTCGGCACAATTGGGTCGATAGGCATTCAAGCTCGTTCGGCGTCTAGGGACGTTCGGCACAACATTCTCGTTCGGAACAATTGGGTCGATCAGCATTCAATCTCGTTCGGCTTCCAGGGACGTTCAGCACGATAGTCTCGTTCGGCATCCAGGGACGTTCGGCACAGCGGCCACATTCGGCATTCCAACCACGGTCGACATTCCAGCCACGTTCGGCATTCATGCCTCGTTCGGCATTCCAGCCATGTTCGGCATTCATCCCTCGTTCGACATTCATGGATCGTTCGACATTCTAGCCACGTTCGGCATTCATGCCTCGTTCGACATTCATGCCTCGTTCGACATTCATGGATCGTTCGGCATTCCAGCCTCGTTCGGCATCTCCCCCCCGACCGGCATCGGTTCTCGATCGGCCTGCACTCTTCACTCAACACACCACCTCGTTCGGCATAAAGATATTGTTCGGCATTTTTCCGTTCGGCATTTGTGGTTCGGCACACAGAGTTCGCTCATTTTTTGGCCGAGATATTTAGCTACTAGGCCCACTAGGGAAGTCCAACCCATCTTTGTCTATAAATAGAGAGGCAGCGGCACAGTGAAATGGACTTTTTTTCAAGAACACCGAGGAGACTCTGCTGCATTCAAGACTCATTCAAGACTCAACCTTTTTACTTAGCAATTGTATTCAAGTAATTGGTGTACGGATTGTATCTGTAATCGACTGTTGAGTAAAGCAATAAAGATTAACTTCAAAGTGGACGTAGGCAATTACGCCGAACCACTATAAATCTGGTGTTCTTATTTTATGCATTTAATTTAGCATACTGCTTTCTGTTTAAATTTACTTTCTTCATTAATCTCTCTACACAATTTTCCTAAGGGTGTTAGTGACCAATTCTGGTGCTAAAATTATACTATTTTTAACAAGTGTTAATACAATAGACAAGCGGCAAAACAAATTATTCTTAAGATTTGAAAAACATGAATATTATGAGTTAAAGAAATAACCAGGCTATTTTTCAATTGTCACAAACCTGAAACAAATCTGGAAACACAAAGAAAAAAATCTGAAACAATTTTTCAAGCCTGTAAACAATTCAAAGATCAAGCCTAGAAATCAAACAATCTTCAAACTGAAACCATTTCAAATCTGAAACTACAAAACTGAAAAACCAGATCAAAGTAAAGATAATCTCAACATTAAAACCCGAAACAAGTTAGCCTGTAAACAAGAAAGCAAAACAATTCAAAATCTTCAACCTGTTTTTAGCCTGAGATCAAGTGAAATCAAATCAAACAAGTTCTTAGCTTCAATCTAAGAAAGGAAACCAAACCAGAAAACCAAATTAAAGTTCTCAATCTTGAATCAAATAACAACAGACCTGAGAAATTCAAAGCTTCAAACAGATTCAACAAGTTTTCAATTTAAAGCTTTAAGCAAATCCAAGTACAAAGAACAAAGTTTCAGATCAATATTTGTCTCAGAGTAACAATCAGCTTCCAGTTTTCAAAATTTAAAAGCTTCTCTGTTCCAACAACCAGTCTCAGGTGAGCAAACCTTTTGAAACCTCTAGTATTTGATCTGTGGTTTGAATTTGTGCTTAAGATTTGTTTGAATGAGTACAGATTTGCGTATGAATGTATATATATCCTCTGTGCTTGTTGATGTACAAGGATATTCATCCCAGTTTCAAGTTCCAGGTTTCCAGAAACCTGTCCAAAATCCCAAAACTCTACTTCTAATCATTGTTAGAGTGGGATGTTAAAATACAAAGTGTTTAAATTCATTAAAACTTAATTTTAAAAATACTTTTAAAAGTAAACATCAAGTATATGTTGTCTGGAGCAAGGAAATGCTGTAAAATCAACCTATGTTAAAAGTTTGATTTCTTTAATTAATTGATTTTATTTTATAACCTAAAACATCTTAGAAAATGTTGATTTTTAAAATTAAAATTAACATTTTAAATGGCGTACAGAGTAAGAAAGTTGGGAATGAACAGAAAATACATTTTGGGGAAACTCTGGTCAACGGTGAAGCTATGGAAGTCGCGGTCGGTCCTGGAGAAGGCTGGGGCATCGGGGAATCTAGGAAAAATGTTCAATAATTTTTTCTGATGATCACGGTGGTGGCGCGAGAGAGTTTTAGGGTTTAAAAGCGGTTTTGCTTGTCGAAGTTTGAGATAGAAATTTGGCGTTGTGGGTTGACCGGTCGAAGCCGGACCAAGGGGGTTAGGAAGGGGATGGATAGGCGAGTCTTCAGGCATGGAGGTGTGAAATCTGATGATCAGGATCGTGGGCACGAAGTGGTTGTTGTTATTGATTGAGTTGTTCCAAGTGGGGTGTTCATGTGCTCGAATTCGATTTCGAGATCATACTTAAACTCTGGATGATTGGAAATTTAGGGGAGGTCACTAGTGACCTGCGGGTGATCTTGACGACGGTCAGAGACGATCGAGTCGATTATGCATGTGCACAAGTTTGCAAGTGTGTCTGATGGTGTTTGGGAAATTGGGGAGGAAAGGTGTGGCTTGGGAAGAACGCGAGAAGAAGAAGATTTTGCTCGAAGCAGATGAAGTCTGGGTGAAGCCCGAGGTTTCGCACGAGAAAATGTCGTTTTGGCTCGGGAATTTAATAGCAGGGCTCAGGTCTTATTTAAAACTTGAAGATTTAATCAGTTTAAAATGAATGTTAGTTAATTTTTAAAGTTTATTAAGTAATAAGTTTTTAAGGGAATATAGATTAAGTCTTCAAAGTAAAACTATTTACAAGATTTTTTAAATAAATTTCCAAGATTGATTTCCATAAGATTATGTGTTTTTAAAACTTATTAATATGTTTTTGTAATAATTTTATCGAGAGGATTAGATAAATTCCAAGTATTACAAAGTGTAATTTATTGGTGAAGTCAAGAAATGATTGCCTAGGATTTCTCAAATAAATACTAAGCATTGAATTTAGTTAAATTGAGTGATGTAATTAAAATAAAGATAAAATTGTTTACTTTTAATCAATTAAGTTATTTATGATATAAGTAATTAAGGTTAATTAATTAAAATAATAATTAATTATTAATTTAAATGGTTAAAGGTTAATTACTTAATGAATAATTTCTTAATTAAAGATAAATTAAGTAATTAAAGGTTAATTATTTAATAATTAAAGGTTAATTAAGTAAAGTAATTAATAAATAAAAAAAGTAATTAAGGGTAACTAATTACTTAATAAAAGTAATTGAGGATAATAAATTGATGATTTATGATTGATTAATCAAGTGATTAAGAATAATCACTTATTAATTAAGATTAATTAATTAAATGATAATTAATTAAGGGTTAATTAATTCATTTATAAATTAATTAATTAAGGGTAATTAATTAAGGGCAATTAAATAATTTAGAATAATTCTTTAATGATTAAAGATTGATTAATTTATTAATTAAGGTTAATTAATGAATAATTAAAGGATAATTAATTTACATGAATTGTAATTAACTAATATTAATCAACCAGGATTATTGATTAATCTGGTTTCAATTAATTAGATTATCAATTAATCTTACTTATGGATGACTGTATTCTATTGAATGTTGGAATTGTTTGATATCTCTGCTGTGTGATGCTTTGTGATATGAATTGTTTTAATTCAAGCTGTGATGAATGTAATTTATTTATCTGTGATAAATTTCTTTATCTGTGGATCTGTGAATGGAAGATAAGCGTTATAAGATTATACCGCTTATCGATATTGATGTGTTTGGATTGTAATGATTGATGATGTTGCACTATTGTGTAATGCCCTTGGACTACACTATACACACACAAATATGGATTGCACGAGGAAATTGGTTAAGTCACAGATTTTTGAAATGGTTTTAAAGTTGAATTTTTTTATTCAAATAGTTTTGGAAATGGAATTGGGTTAAATATGTAAAGCTTTTGAAAAGGAGTTTTTTGAATAACTTGATAAACTTTTGAAATTTAAATAATTAGATTTGAATTCAAGATTTGAAATTGAATTTTATGTTTGGAAATTATGATTTAAAAGGGATATACAAGTTATAAATGTGTTTATATGGATTTTAAACCATTTTAAAAGTATTGTTTTGGGAATTTGAATTTAACCCAAGTTTTATACTTGAAAGGCTTTAACTCGTGCAAATGTAATTGGATTTTTTCGAAACGAAAACTATTTGTTTTCAAATAATAATAGCTTTCATATAAAGGAAGGATTTCCAATTTATGTTGAAAATATTTCAAATTTGAAATAGAATTGTTTTGGAAGTTATGAAAAAATATATTTGTGAAAGATTGTTGAACTTTGTTTTGAAATTGGAAAGGTGTACCTTTTGTATAAAAGATTTGAAATGAAAATGGTTTTGAAAGCTATGAATTGAATCTTTGATTTAAAAATTGGATGAGTTAATCCAATTTGAAATGGAATTGTTTTGAAAGCTATGAATTAATCTTTGTGAAAGATTAGTGGACTTTTTGAAGTAAATCTTTTTGGTTTAAAGATTTGAAAAGGGTAATTTGATTAAACCATTTGAAGAAAAGGTTTGGGAATTTAAAAGTGTGACTTAACTAAGATCCTAATATCCATATCTTTTTAAATATTGCGCTCATTATTCGGTTTAGTCGGGAGAGGACCTTGGGTCATATAACCCATTCCAAATAATGATACGACGATATGGATAGCATTTGAAGACCGGTGATGAAGACCGGGTATTTTCGAGAACGAAAGGATAACTCGTCGAATGTTTCTGCACCGAGTCATGCCGGTATAGTGATCTCCATATGTTATGGGGAGTCCGATCGGATTGTAAATACCTAGATTGCAAGGGTTTCTTTGGAAGTGCCTTCGGTTCTGTTCGAACCCGGAACAGACTTGTATGGATGTGTGTCTGACATTACACTTTGAGATGTAAAGCTGGTTTCTATCAAATACCTTTCTGTTTGGTGGTGGAGAATTTATTCTCTTAGCTTAACACCCTTCTCTGAGACATACGAGCTCAGAGTTATGTAGTTGATGGTTACTAGTGATACATTCCCAATTTGGTAATGTGGCATACGAATGCTGCTGATAATTTGTTGATCGAAGCATGGCTTTTGTGAAAAGCGTAGCTTTGTGGACGTGACTTCGTCCAGCCTCACAACATGGAAATGGTCGAAACAGGAATGTTGCAGCAAGGTTTTTAGGGGTCGCGCCCCTAGGGTATGTCCATTTCCTTTTGGATAACAAGTAGTATCATGGTATGGAGCTCAGATATTTTACTTATGTTGATTTTGAAAGTGGTATCATGGTATGGAGCCCAGATACTTTGTTGTGTGGTTGGTGTCGAGGCCTCGGATAAAGGTCGGTAACGACCGGGAATGGCTTACTTGAGGGTTACTTCCGGGCAGGGGTAACTTGGCCATGTGTTGGTAGGGAACCATTTTGGTTCTTGTGGGCGTCCATCCAGAGGCGTTCCATTTATTAAGGAAGTTCCTTAGCCTGACCATTTTTTGGAAATCCAATCAAACAATACGAGCCCTTTACGATTGCAGTTGTATAATCTACCACCTCAGGTGGTAGCTATAGCAGGCATAATATAATGGCTAAGATTAATATTATACTTTTGAAATGTTTTCCACTATGCACTAATAATAATATCAAAAGAATTTTGCGTATCAAGCATTTTTTACTGTCATAAGGAGAAATCTCCTCCAAGTGTGTGCTTGAATTGTGTGTGTGGCAGAAGGCCATATGGCAGTTTCATTTTCCAAAAAGCATTGCGGATTTCAATTCTAAATTCTTTTGTTGTTGTTTTTAAAGATAAACTATTTTTATTTGCTCATACCAGTCCCATGACTGACCTGGAGTTTATTGTTCCCTTCCTAAACTCTGGGTGCCCACAATTTTCCACACGGGCTGTCTAGAGTTGGGTTTTTCAGATAATCAAATAGTTGGTGTAGATTCAATAGCCATCAGCCTTTGGTTTGGTAGCTTTTTGAAATCATTGGAGTCTTTGGATTTTCGGGATCGAGTTTGCCAAGTTCAGCTTGATGGGTGTTTGAGCTATCTTTGGATTAGAGATTTGAGATGGAGTTGCAGATATTGGAGTTCCATTTGGAGTTCAAGTTATTTCCGCTGCTGGTGCCTTTGTGTTTCCACTATGTTGTTATAGATCTCTGATATGTATTTGTGATCACTGTTGTATATCATTGGATATTGTATCATTGGAGTTATATGATGTATATTGATTTTTATTCTACTGTGTTGTTATACTTAATGTGTTATAAGCTTCGACGAACCAGATTCGACGTTTAGATCTGCGACATTCGAACACGAATGTATTCGATGCCGATTTTCGAAGGTCAAGTCAGGGTCACTACAATTTGGTTCACTTTAAAAAAAGGAGAGGCTGCCATTAAAGCTTGTAGAAGACAAAAATAGGCTTGAGGCAAGAGGAAAGCAAAAACAGCAGTTCATCCATTATTAACAGTGAGTAAAACACTATTTTGTCTTACTGGTTATTAAACAACAGTTGATCTCATATGAACCTTAGATCTATGCCAAATACATTTGTGCTGTTAAGTAAGTATGTGTATGTATGATTGGGTTTGACAATGGTTAGTTCCATCAGCACAATCAAAGCACTATTCTTCTACCATATAGGCTCTGTTCAGTGTTTTTTTTAGAACAACCTTTAACTTCAAAATTTAACATCTTGCCATCCAATAAGTTTTATACCATAATTCAAAAAGGGAAGTTGTTTATTTTTGTGTATAGATCATTTTAAAATTTATCTCGTCCGATTTCATGAAGCATAGGTAGAGGAAAATGGTTACAACAGTAAGTGACTCCATATTGGTCGAGTTTCGACTTAAATAATTTATTGATTGGGTTGTATGACTGGGTTCGTTGTTGTAAAACTTATTTTTTGGGAGTGTTTTGGTGATTTTTAGTTAAGTGTAGTGGATGGTACATGGAGATGAACAGTTTTGGGTGTGAGGTCAAATTCCGGCGACACCATCAATTTCAGCGCGTGGTGTTCGGCGTGGAGAAGGTCCAAGGAATGGCGCACCTGGGAAAAATGCCGGAATATTTTTATGATGGTCGTGGAAGTTGGTCGAGGTGGTTGTTGGGTTTTTGGCGAGTATGTATTGGGTCACGGTTTTATGGGAATGGTGACGTAACGATGAAGGTAGAGGCATGCGGTATAGGGGGAAATGGTAGAGGGGAATGTGGAAGTCGTTTTGTCATGATTTGATGGTGATCAGTTGTGGGTGGTGGCAAGTCGAGGTAGATAGGTGGTGGTGGTTTTCTTTGTAGCTATGGTCAGAGGGTCAATTTGTCGAACATGATTTGTTCGTTAGTTCTGTATGCGTGGTGGTGATGAGGGTAATGTGTGTGATGTGAGGTGATGATCGAGGGCAGGATTTCAGTGGTTGGTTGCTTGTGCAAGTGTATGGTGATGTGCACGAATTGGATGGAAGGGAAAGAAGTGAGGAGGGTAGAGCAGGAATAGAAGGAGAAAATGTTTTGGGTCGGTTTAATCTCATTTGGGCCAATGGAAAAGAAAAAGGAAAGAAAAAGAAAGGAAAAGGAAAAGAAAAAAAGAAAGGAAAAGGAAAGGGAAAAAAAGAAAGGAAGAGAAAGGAAAAGGAAAGGGAAAATAAAAAAAGAAAGAGAAAGGGAAAGGAAAAAGAAAGAAAAAGATAAGGAAAAGGAAGAAAAAGGAAAAGAGGAAAGTAAATGGAACTTATATTTTCTCTTATATAATAACTTAAATTATTAAAACTCTAATTCTATCATCAGTTTTAATCCAAACCAACATGGAGTTTTTTGCATCTTAATCCTACTACAGTATTATAAATTAGTATTATGGATTTTTCCATTATTTAAAGTTTAATGATATTTTATAATTAAAGTGGGTAATTAATTATATTATTATTTGACTTAAATATTATGATAATTAATAAATTAATTATTAAGTAGAGTGTTTAATTTTTAATTAACAAATAATAAATTGTTTACTATTTCTTAATTTATAATCAATTTGGATTAAAAATATAAATGAATTCGGTCAAATTTAAGTTGATTAAATTCGGATTGTGGGTTGTTTAATATTAATTATTAATCGTTAAATTAGTAACGATCTATGCTTTGGTTTATGTTTTTGGATATTTATTTCCATTATTCTTGTCTGTCCCACTAAGTCGAAAGATTGAATTAAAATGGTTAAAATAAAACATTGACACGTTTTATTAGAAGTAAACATATGTAATAAAATTTCCGTAAGTGGTTGTTGACACCTTGAATATGGATTGTTTATTTTAAACGACTTGGACATTTAAAATCTATCATTTTGAGTTCGAGGAGACCAAGATCGAATATCAGTGTTATCCGAAACCATTTCAATTTGATAATCACTACGGACCTCTACGGTTTTGGTTATAAAGCCTGTATGTTGGAATTGGATAAATTTAATAAATTCGACCATTTTAAATGAGTAATTGTACTTAGATATTGTTAAAAATATCGATGGATTTCTAGAAAAGTGTTTGGGTTGCAATCAGATAAAAAACTCGTCGTGTTTGTACGAGTTACCTTGGTTTCAAAAGATTTTTCATAACTTAAGTTTTTCAGATTAACTGGGTTTTACTCACATTGTTTTCCAGCCTGACTGGGGTGTTACTTTATTGTAATACTCGGGTCAAACCGAGTAATACACAATTTCAGGTTAGGATGCTTTTGGAGTTTAGGAGACTAGCTGGATGGCATAGACGTATTGCATGTATTTAAAGATATTCCGCTGTGTAGTGCAGGCTGTATATTCAGCATTTGGGACAAGTTATTATAACTGTCCAGATTATATATGTGATGATTGTACTCTGATAACTTGTATGTATATTAACTGTTACAGTTTTCCTTTTTTATAAAATGTTGTTATTGTATATTCTATTTTGTCCCACTACGATTGTGAGATTCTATGTTGTTCCACTACGATTGTGAGATTCTATGTTGTTATTTCTGTTTCTTCTTCTACCTCTTTTCTTCTTAAACCCTAACAACCTGGTATTTCCGTCACTCGATTGCTCGGCACTCTATACAGTGAATGTATTAGTGTCGATTTTCGAGGGTCGAAAACTCCGGTCATTACAATTGACATCAACAATTAAAGGTAATTAATTAACATTAGTAGGCAATGTTGATCAAATCTAAAATTAAAGGAAATTAATTTACATTAATTAGACACGTTTGAGTTTCAAAATAAACATGTGTTATAAAGGGAATTAAATTTGCAATTGATGAAAATTAATTAGGATGAATAGGCAATGGTTAAAAGTTAATGTTTAATAATTTATAACGTTTAGAAATAGAGGAAATAAATTAATATATATAAAACAAAAAGGATAGACACATCAAAACTGATATTTTTTGCTTGTTTTTAACGGTTAGATTTTAATCGCTTTAAATGAATGAATGACGTTACTTTGGTTCTTTATAAATAAACGTGCAGCACTAGCCTTCAAACGCATATTTTTCTAAATGGGCGCGGAAGCCCTGACACTTTTCTTCCTCCTCCAATTCTTCATAAATACAATATATTAGATTTAGGTTTTCTGATTTCCAATTTGGAGGTAGAAACTTAGATCTAGAGAAGAGATGCCCAAATTAAGCCATCCGTATGAGGTGAGTTTTTAGATCTGGTTTTCCAGTTTATCTATTTATTTTTCTTTAATAGGATCCAGATTTATAAATTCATACAATTCCAGTTTGTGGATCCAAATAGGGTTGTGAATGGGATGACTATAGATAATAGAACTGGACTAAAAAACAGATCTGGAATTTGGAGTGTTTTCTTTTCAGGTGGGTGAATTTAAATTATATCTCTTTTATGTTTATGATATATAAAATCGTTAGATTCCAGTTAAATATTGCAATTTGGCATTTCTTATAGTTGAACTAATTTAAGTAATTAGTTATGTAAGTTAGTTGTATTGAAATTGTAAATTTATAAGAAAAGTGTACTTATATGCAAATGTTATTTTTATGGAAAAAGAAAGAAATTCAAATGAATATAAATAATATTAGGCTTAGAAGTTGTAGAGAAAGTGTAACGACCCAGGTTTTTGTAGTTTGATTTGAAATATTTAAATGATTTGAAATATTGAATTTGAATTATAGACCGATTTTTAATATGAAGATTTGGTTTCATTTATAAAATAAATTCAGAATTTAAAAATAACAATTTATTGAATAACTTAATTTTTGAAATAAATAAGTTAAATATTGGTTAAATTATTTTATCTTGAGTTTTGAGCTCGATAAATATAATTTAAAGGCTTGTAAAATTTATATTAATAATAATGAAGATTATAAAAGTTTTAAAATTGAATTTAAAAGTGATCTGTTCAATTTTAAAAAAAGTTTGTTCAAACTGACATTTAAAAATAGGGATCCGAGATACAGTCTCAGATTTCGACGAAACCCGTTCCATTGGATCCGTAATATTGTATTATTATTGAATTTCAAATTTCGTACCTTTTGGAGTTATCGTTTAGCCGTACGATGTATAAACGCGTCAAAATTAATATCGAAATTCAAAATAATAGTTTGGTGCAAAAGCTATCTTCTTCACACGATCAGAGTAGGACTTGATACCTTTTCCTTTGCATTCGGAATAGGGGTATAACATTATAAACGCCAAGCGACACTTCTCGATCGGGGTTTGAGATTTTAAATAATGTAAAATGGAACATTTTGAAAATTGAAATTGAAATATATATATATATATATATATATATATAGTCATATCAACTCTTCACTTCTGCTGTACATCCTATCCTTTCACTGTACCATTCCTTTCCCAACACGCAAAACATTTTAAATATGCTACCCCAAGGTTTCACGCAATCTTTTTTTAAAAAAGGCCCAGCCTCATTCGAAAATGAAAATGAAAATCGGAAAACCAAAATCACGAAATCCCATTCCTCTTCCAGTCGATCGAATCGATTCGCGCTTCAGAAAAAAATAAATAAGGGAAGCCCAAAATCGATAATATAATATATCGATGGCCACGTTCTCCTTAATTTCAAATTGCGTATTCCTCCTCATATGGATCGATTCAAGAAATCGATCGAAAAAAAGAAGAACTGCGACATTGTCATGATCTAGAATCGAGCATGAATCGATCGTGATGGAGGCGAGTGGCACAGCAATTCGTAGAGGGGCCGCGAACTCGAACTTGCGCGTACGTTGGGAAGGACAAGCAAGTGAGGTGGATGGTTTGCGATGGGACCTGGCGACGTCTAAGTCAGTAAGGATGTGAGGCGATCAGATGAGTGGAAAGGGCGAACTCCGATGAGGTTGCAACGCGAGATGGAAAGGCTGCGATGGCCAAAAAGCAGGGCGAGTGGTAGTGGAGTCGAGGCGACATGGCATTTTGGGTCGCGATGAAGGCAGCGGCCAGAGGTGTTCATGTTTTTATTTTTGTTCGAGATGTTTGCAGGCCGGGGCAGGTATATTAAAGTTAAATTAATTTAAATTAATGGTTTATTTAAGTTAATGATAGATATTTTTAGTTTTAATTTCAAAAAAATCTAGAAACTAAAAAAAATATTTATATTGCTTACGAGGTACCAGATTGGCGAATTGTAATCTGGATTTGAATTGGAGACGTTGGGGTCAACAGTGAAATTGGGTTAAGTCGAACATCTGTTCGATTTAATATAAAATTGGAATGATCGGTAGATATAAAATCAAGGTGAGAATTTTCTCACTCACTTTTGGATTGCTGTATTAAAATTTTAAATATTAAATTAAATTTGTTAGATGCTGATTGGATTGATAATTTTTAAATATTGGTTGGATAATTATATTATATATAGTAATATATATATATATATATATTTGTATTGGAGTGATATTCCCGCACATTATAGCGGATGAGACCCTATGCGCTCCGCATAATAACGGATGACCCTATATACCGCCATATCGCCCTCAAAGTGCGATTGGTATTTATTTTATGTTGTATTAACATCTGTGGATGCAAGAAAACAGGTTAGAGGGATCTAACTGGACTCTTCAAATATATCGTCTATTTTTCATATATGGTGACATATGAATTGTGCAGAATAATCTAGTATAGATTATTGCAGTGACTGAGATTATTGGATGCTATTGTAGCACTGGCCTAAATTTTGATAAAATTTTAAAATTATAAATATATTTTAAAAATTTTGGAATTGAAGAGAATTTGATAATAAAATATATATATAGGAATTGGAGTTATTTTAAAGAAAATGAATTAGGAAAAATATATAATTGATTTGGCTATACATAACTATTTCGGATAAATAAATGGAGATTTTTAAAAGGAATTATAATAGAGAATTTACAAATGATATTCTGGAAATATATAAAAGGAGTCAAAATCAATATTGAAAATAGATTGGAAATATAAAAGAAATTTATAAGAAATGAATGTATATAACGGATTTTTATAAAATGTAAAAGGGGTTATAAAATTTACAAGCAATGTTTATAATAAAGGAAATCGACAGCAGATGTGATTGGAAACATAAATTCATAGGCTGAGTTTATATTAAAATATGGGAAAAACAGGGTTGAGAGAAAATGGAAAATTCTATTTTTGAAAAGTGAATGGTTGAGAAATCGAAAATGAATCGGAATGTTGTGAAATCGAGAGAAAGTTAATAAATTAAAATTGGTTCTTGAGATTCTAAAAAAAAATATTTTTTAAAAAAATTAAAAAAAAGTGAGCTTGTTTTAAAAGAAAATTTTATTATTTTAAAATTATGGAACTTTAAACTAGTTGAAAATTAAAATGCTTGGTAAGCAAATTTTTAAATATGAAGTATTTATTTTAGTAAATTCGAACGTTTAAAATCAGTTTTGAAAATTTATATGTTTATGTAAAAATGAGTTATTAATGTTATAGAAAGGGTTTTCGATATTTTAAATAATTATTCGAACATGTTTTTAGAAATAAATCATTTTTCTTCAAAAATACTTATTTTATATATATATATATATATAGAGAGAGTTGAAGTGATTGAAATTTTTATTTTTATTAATTCTCTCGAGATTCAAAAAGGGGCTTATAGAAGGATATGATTTGAGGAGAGGAAATGTATTTGTGATTCCGGAGATTTTGGGAAAATGTTACGGAATAATTTTCCGAAACGTTAACTTTGAAAGGATTTTTGGAAAATAAAACTTGTAATTTTCCTAAGAATAGAAAATAGAAATTTGGAGATATTTCTAACTATTGAGATGTTGGAAGTATCCTTTTATGGATTAAGTATTTAAAAAATTGTTCTCAAATGTTGGGAGGAATTTATAAATCTTGTAAAGAAATTTTGGAAGTAAATATCTTGGAAAAATTTATATAAGGCCAGATGATTGCTTATGGATGTTTAATTTGATAATTAAATAACCGACTATCAATATTGGTCAATTTCGTTAATCATTTCGAAGAGACCGAGATCGGATTTAATTATCTGAAACCACTTCGATCCGGTTTGAACGTAACGAATGAATACCGTGAAGATGATGAAGACGGTGATTCGGTTTGTCCAGACCTAGGAGAACTTGTATGAACGAATGCTTCCAGAACATCGTCATTGGAGGACGATGAGCATTCTAAGTAAAATTGTTCTTGAGAAGGTAATGCTTAGCCTTGAGCCTCATCAACTGGGAATGATTGAAAATCAGAGGAGATGCAGCAGGGCTAAGTGGGTCGCACCCAAGTAGGGTAAGGTACCCCTATCCAAAGTCCCTTTTTATTCAGCTGTGTGGCGGCTGCTGATCCCAACTGCGGGGTAATCTTATTCGGGCTATCCATTTTAAGGGGTAGTTCGGTCTTGTGTAGCAGGGGATCCCAGAGTGGTCCTCGATGTGCTGTTCTAGAGGTGTACTATGACAGGTGGTACCCTAATGCCTAGTCATTCGGTTGGAATCCATTCTCCAATATGAACTTACGATTTTGTTTATAGAGCCCAGTATGCTGGAATTTAATTAATGTAACAATTTCGGCTATTTGAATAAATATTGGTATTTAGACACTATTATAATATCACTAGATTTTCTAAAAAATGTTTTGTTTATTGTAAGGTAAAAACCCGTCGTGTTTATTTGTGATGTGGTCTTACGAGATACCTTTGTTTTCAAAGGACTTTGAAAAGTTAATAATTCAAATTGAGTGTGTTTACTCACGCTGGTTTTCCAGACTGACTCGGGTGTTATTTTATTATGATGTTCAGGTCAGACCGAGTATTACAGATTCAGGTTAAATGCTATGGAGCTTAAAAGACTAATTGGAGGAATTTTTTAGACGTATTTCTGTACTTGTGTTATATTCTGCTGTGTAAGGACAAGTTATATAACTATTCAGTTTGACGTATTGATTGTGATACTCCAATGATTGTAAGTATATAAACTGTTATATATTCTTTTGTATAAAATATGTTATTACATATTATATTTTGTTCTGCTACGATTGCGATGTTCTATGTTGTTTTATTTTCTTCTATCTCTTCTTCTTATTTTCCCTAGTTATTCGCTCTTGCATACAATTTGGGTTGAACAGAAGTGGTTTATTGTCAAGTCAAAGGGTACAGAACTACGGGTCGCTATAGAAAGGCATAAGCCTAAAAAGTGAGAAATTTACATTAAATAATGTTAAAGCATGAGAAATAAATTAAAAAGGGGAAAATATAATAAATTGATTTGGAAGTTAGTGATAGATTAGTTGGTTGGTTTAGAAAAAGGATACGTTTCCATAATTTAACATTGTAAGAATAACGATAAACGTAATTACAAGAATAAAAGC
Source organism: Allium fistulosum (assembly GCA_030737815.1). Classification (NCBI taxonomy): domain Eukaryota; kingdom Viridiplantae; phylum Streptophyta; class Magnoliopsida; order Asparagales; family Amaryllidaceae; genus Allium; species Allium fistulosum. The sequence goes on along the minus strand of CM060907.1, from coordinate 285,783,103 downwards.
AAGAAAAATGGAATTGGTGCAAAATAGAGATATTATTGTATTTTGTGTTACCTAACAATTAAAGAAACAATAAAAGAAATATCTTGTACTTATGAGTTATTGTTTATTGCATTATTTAACATTAAAATACGAAAATGGATTTTAGCACAGTTTTTGTAACTAACCATATAGAATAGAACTACTTCCTAGAATAAAAGAGAATAACGTTAAGCGTTAAAGAAATTAAAGAAGAAGAAATAATCAAGTTAAATATTTGACAAGACTAGAAATAATAAACAAAAAATATGACTAGGTCTGCATTTACTGCGCAAATAGTGGAATAAAAAGTAAAGCAGTTATTATGCTAAGTAATTTGTGACAGTTGGACATAGTCCCAAGCTAAGACTGTCATATAATATAAGAGAACTAAAGAAATTTAGTATCATAGTAAAAGAAGACATACTAGAATAGAAAAGTGACACTTGCAATTACATTTATAACATATAGGTTATAAAAGAAAGAAAAGATTATAAAAGTGACAATTAAAAGTATAATTGTAACACGTAGGTTATAATTAAAAAGAAAAAAATAGAGGTGGCTTATTTTATCAAACTTAGATCTTGGATTAAGTTAATAAGCAAAAAGAATAGAAGTGGCCTGTACCGGCAGCATTCTCTTTCAGGTCTAGGATTGATGGTCTCACACATGGGCGGGGCTGGGCATGTTGATTAGGGTAAATAAGTAGTCAACGGAATAACAAAATTAAAATAAATGCATAATAAAAGATTAGACGTATGGTCTAATTAAATGGTAAGTTGCGTTTGGAGCATCCCGAAGGGAATCTAGATAAAAAGCATAACGAAGCCGTTTGTCGCAGATTTTTAGTATTGAAAGAGAACGACCAACTTAGTTATTTTGGGCTAGAAGGAAGTACGAGACTTCAATGGGACATGAGAATACTCTAGGATGGCCCTTTAAGGTAGGCCTAACGAAGCTGCACCCTCGGAGGCATGTCTGTAGATGTTCCATAAAGAGAGTATGCCTTGACTGCTTTTGCATTGCAGGGCTAATGAAGCGGATCGTTGTAGGTAGTCAAAAGGTTTATGATGGCATAGGATATTTGTATGATAGCGTTCTCTAGTTTTCAAGTAGGTTATAGTGGGCATGACTCATAAGGATAGTCGCATGCGGATATTAGCCATCATTAGACAGAGTGAGATCAGGAAAGACTAGAGTTAAACCAACATGCCAATAATTCTTTCACTATCGAGACATTAGATGAGGAATACAACCAATTGGAAGTTTAGATTGTTTGTAGTAGGGCACAAACACTTATCTCTTGAAAGGTCTTTCAATTAGTTGAGGGGGCTGCGTGGAGCCATAGCCACGATGAGAAAAAGAGATAGACCAAGTAGAATATCTATGTTGTAGGCCTAACGAAGTGGACCTTCACAGATATAGAAAATCCTCGACCGTGTTCCATACAAGGTAGACCTTGTTGGCGGAATTCAAGGAGTAGGCAGAACGATTACATGTAGTCCTCAAGGTACGCACTGTGTGGTACATTGTGGATTTCCGAGCTTTAGTATAAGCTACCACAGATGCAGTTTCATGTTTTCATAGTAGACAAAGAAACATCTATATTGTAGGCCTCACGAAGTTTTTCCTTTACAGATGTAGTTATAGTATGCTCTAGTAGCAAGACGATGAAGTCCTTTTCGAGGAGGATACAGAAGGTACTATGTGTTGTACCTAGGAACGATGCGGTCTTTGGGCATGTAGCTACATAGATATATTAGTTATTAGGGCTTAATCTACTAGGGAGTAGATGGGTACGATTCACGCATAGAGGTGAGAGTATTATAAACCCAATAAACCTAATATAATAGAAAATGGAAATAGAACGGTATATGTAGAATTATGCTTATAAGTGTATAATTTGTCCATTCACCCGAACTTTAGTTCTGACCCCCTCCTCGTATCATCCCATAGGTTATATAGATGTCAGAGATTTTCCACCTTTGTGATACTTGTTTAGAAAGTGTAATTATCTTGGTGAGTATTTATTTACTATTATATTTTAGTCAGCTCCGCTGTGAGATATTTATTTGAGCTCTGTATATTTATCTTTACCTATTTGCAGGATACTAGATACCCAACTTGGGTTTCAGTGGGCTTGGATTTTATCATTTTTTAGAAAATTCCGGACCCACTGGAACTCGGGTTGTTGCATTTGGAATAAGAGCTTATGTTAGTAGATTCTAAGTAAGTTAGGAAATATGAGTAAACGTATTTGTATCTTTGAATAAGATATAAATATATTATGTACTAAAATCCATATAGTCTCCAATTATAGATTTTAACATATGGAAAGTCTTTAGAAGTATATTTGTGCATAGTTTGCTAGTTGAGTTTGGGATGACCCAAGGATGTTGAGCCCTATGTTATTGCCGATTTATAGTGTACGATAAGCTATGTATTGAGAGAATAATGGTATCCATACGTTAGAGGAAGTGGGAAAGTTCCCTAGGGATAGTAGGGAGACTATTTTTATTTTAAAAGGAATAAGAGATTTTAGTAAGAAAATGAGATTTCCAAGGTTTAGGAAGGGTATTCCTAGGGTAGTAAGAAGAAAATCCACTTTATGTCCAGCCTAATAAAATGAAACTTTTGGAATTGAAAAGTTGAAAAATATAATTGTTAATATGTTTGAGGAAGTAAATATTGGGTTTTTGAAAAAAAGTGGTATAAATTTAAATTGTTTTTATATGATGTAAATTTGATTAAAAGTGAAATTCTTTTTGAAGGATTATAGAACACATATAGCTCGCTAGTTTCTTTGTAGGTAAACAAAGATATTAAATATGAAAACCTAGAAAGTGTAAAGTATCGAAAACGTAGGTTACAACATTTATTGTTGTAATGGACATTTTCGTGAAAAATAAAGGAAGCATAGACCATGACATTATTATTATAGTAGGTGACTCCTAAATTGAATCCATATACTAGTATTTTTGGGTTATAGTAATGGTGTTTTATGCAACATCTGTTTTGACCTAAATAAAAATGTGTTTTGAAGATAATTTCTAAGTATGGAAATAAAGTGTTTTGTAGGTACACTTATTATTTAAATAAGTTTGTGGAAATGTTTTCTAGTTATGACAATATTAAAACAGTAATAAAAATGAGTTCTTTTGAAAAGAAGAAAAGATGTAAGCTAAATATTAGGAAATTAATAAATTTCATAGGGGTCTATTATAAGTAAATAAAGATTAAGCATACTTCAATCTATTGGAATGAAATGAATAATGATATAATTTTCTATGAAACCAAATCACAAATAAAGCTGTTTTTTGCATGTTATAAGGAATATGTGAAAGTGATGTACATGGTATGGAAAGCACCATATTTTTTATAGCCTATTTCAATAAAATATAAAATAAGTTCCTTGTAGTTTAACATAAACATTAAATCCTCTTATAAAGGATTCATAGAAGGTTTTAACATTAATGGTTTCTCATAAGAGAAAGTAGTTCCAATAAATTAAGGTATAAAACCATTAGGGGTAATAAGAAGTGTAATAATTAGAGATAGTGTTAGTTAGGATAGATATTATAGAGAGCCTTAGTAGGAAAGCTAAGCAATGGAAATTTCATATTTTTCCATTGATTATGCACATTGGTTGCTTGCCTTTGTAAATAGTCCCCATTTTTAGTAAGTTAGAAACTCCTTCAAGGTTAGGTAATTGGAAGAGTATGAAAGTTAAGGGATTTTTGATAAAATAATTGTTCTTATCTACTCCAATTTTTGTAAATTTGAAAATCTATGAAAAGAAGATGTTCTGAAAACATATGAGGACAATTTTGGAAGTCAAGGAAAAAATGTTTTAAGGACAATCAAGCCATGCTTTAAAGAAAAATGGTTTGGTAAAAAGGTAAATAAGTTTTTGGAAGAGAAAAACATAGTAAATTGTTAAATTTAAAAATCCAATTTTTTTTATGGAAAGCTGTAAATGTCTTTAAAAGGAAAAGAGGAATAAGTTTTGAACTTAGAATTTGTATGTTTTCCCCTCTAGGTTTGGGGAATAATTTAAATTCATAGAACTGTAAAGATACAAGTCTAGAAACATAAAATGTTAAGTAACAAATTATCTTTGAATTTAGTAGAAACTTCAAAGTAACACTTTTAAAGGCAAATATTTAGAAGCTTTAATTTTTTTGAAACGAAATGATAAATACTAAACCAAACTTTTAAATATGGAGTAGATAGGAATCGTTTTCTTGGTGCGATAGGAAAAGTGTAAGGCCATGTAAAAGATAGCATTGATTACTTTTAGTAGTAATAATTAAAGTTCTCGTAAAAGGTATAGGACACTAGTGAGAACCTTGGAATATTGCTTAATGTGTGTAGACTATAGACGAATAGTGAAGTGATATTAGTAAGATAGTAAGACACACGTGGTTGGGATAGGTAAACCATAGTTGGGGGAAAATGAAGGGTAAAGGTAAAGAGAAAATTTCCCCAAGCTTAGTTTCCTTTTTAGTTAGAGACTGCATAGATTGAAATCCTTATTCATTGTAGTAAATGAGACTTGGTTATTCCATTTTGAGTATGGAATGGAAGAGATGGATAGATCTTGTTCATGGTGAGTAATACATCGTAAGTTAGTAACAAGTAATTGGTGGCAGGAGGCACATATGAGTTACTTGGATTCCTAGAGTAGGACCTTTCCGTGTCATGGTCGACATGGTCCTAGGCCTCCTAGCCCTAGATGATAGCTGTGGTTAGCTGCTATCTAGTATCGCTTTGTAGTAGGACTTGTTTTCTCTTTTAGTTATGAGATTGTACTCCTGTGTAAGCATTTAGTTCCTATTATAGTAAGTCGGTACTGATTAGTATGATGTTATTTTTCAGCGATGTTCACAAGAAGATAATAAAAATAGAGGATGCAAGCAATATAAGAAAAGTAAAAGCCAAAAAGATTAACTAAAAGGAAAATAACAAATTTAAAGAAAGTGACAAAAACGTCAACAGAAAAAATTTGAAAAGAAAAATTTTCTTATGTGAACCTATAAGTTGAGAGTGGTTTTAAGAAGAAAGAAAGGTGTGGAATTTGAATTTTGGAATCAAATTTTAACTTGAGTAAGTAAATTGAATGAAATTTAACTTAAGCTTAGTTGAATAAAATTAGAATGGATTAGAAATGATGTCGATTGGGATTGAGATATAAAATTAAATGGAATTCAACTGAAGTTAAGTGAATGAATTAAATTTTAGAAATTTAATTGATTGTGATTTGAATGGAATTAATGAAGTAAATTAACAAAATGGTGAGTTAACTTAAGCAAAGTTAAATGGAATAAACAAATGAAGTAATTGTGATAATGAAAAATATTAATGAATTAATTAAATGGATTGAAGGTTAATTAGTTGAATGAAACTAATTGAATATAGAGAATATAAATGAGATTAATAAAGGAATGTGTAAATAGATATAAATGCAAAACAATGAATGTGAATTAATTAAATGAAAATTAATTTGGCGTGAATTCTGGAAAATTCATTTGAACGATTGCGAAGCTAGAAGGAATAAGTTTTTGAACTTATAATTAAAATAGTATGGAACGAGGTTAACTTGAGATAAAAAAAGTGAATTCTATGAATTTAAATTTAACTTAATAAAAGTTAAATAAAAATTTCATTGAAATTGAGACAATAACAAATTGAATTGAATATAAAATTTGAGTTGTGAAATAGTTATATAACTATAAGTTATCATTATTGAAATGAAACTTGAATTAAATAGAGTTGGATGTACAATTGAGATGACTAAATGAAATGCATATAGACTTGAATTATTGAAGTAAAATGAATGGTGAATCAATTTGAATTTGATTAAAAATAGGGTATAAACTTGAGTATAGAGAGTATGGAAATGTGAAATATAAGTTGTATAACTTGTAAATTAGAAAAGTAAAATAGAAAAATCAAAATAAAAATAGTTTGACGTAACGATCTAGAATTATAGTCATTTAAAATTCGTATATTTAATTGATTTTAAATATTCACAAGTAAATTTTATAAGTTGAATAACTTATATTTCAAATATCTTGATTTAATAGGATAATTTAAATTGTTTAATTTAATATTTGAAACTGTGGAAATATTTGAAATTTGAATTTAATGTGAATGAAAACGATTTATAAAGTTGAATTAAATTCTATTTGAATTAGAATGATGTTAAAGAACTTTTAAAATTGAATTAAAAATTAATTTATAGAAACTGAATATTAAAATATATGATTAACGTGTAAAAATAGTCATTTTTGACACAGCATTGGATTTCGACGAAACAAGTTCCATTAGATCCATAATGTTGTATTATTGTAGGATTTCAAATTTCGTGTCAATCAGATTTACGGTTTGGTCGAGGAAAGCGGAAACGCGTAGAAATTTATTTAAGTAAATTTTAATATAAAATAAGTTAATTCGAAAACCTATCTTCCAAATACGATGGAATTAGCTTCCGATATATATTCCATTGTGTTTGGAATAGGGATAAAACATTATAAACGCCATGTGGCACACTTTGATTAGAGTTCGAAAAGTTTTCGGGTGAATAGTGCACGAAAATTTTATATAAAAGGACCTCAACATTTACTTTTTTCAACCAAAACCTAACCCTAGAAGCCCTAGCCAACACTTTGGGTTTAATAGCCAAAATCGTTCCATACTTCATCCCCTCCGATCTCCTTATCCATTCACTTTGATTGTAAACTTCCAACTAACAAATTACAGAGCGCGACGAGAGCTTCAAGATTAACGGTTGTGATTTGAAATGAAGCAGCGTGGAGGCCCAAAATTGATCGCGTTCTTATGGCATTTGGGTTCATTTTTTTTTCCATGGAGGCACCGAGTTTGTCGAGGCTTTGGCCGTGGTTGGAGCTAGGGTTGACGCACATGGTGGAGGCGGCCGATCATTGTCTCGATATACGTGGAGGGAGCGACATGTGGGAAATCAAACGTGGCTGTGGGTTGAGCGTTGTTAATTCCTCTTTTCCGCGACCCAGCGATCTAGAATGATAAGCGACCTAACGACCTAAAGAAACAGCGACCTAACGACCTAAAGAAACAGCGACCTAACGACCTACAGGAACAGCGACCTAACGACCTAAAAGTATAAGCGACCTAACGAACCAAACAGATGACGACTTAGCAACTAGCACAAGCCAGAACGAGCTAGCGACCTAAAAGATGGAACGACCTAGCGACCTAACTATCAACATGGGGCAACAGAATACCACAGCAGATAGATGCAGCGACCTAGCGACCTAACATCACAAGCGACCCAGCGACTTAACAACTAAACGACCTAAGGTACCTAGCGAGTTAGCGAGTTAATGACCTAGCAAGCTACTAGCTTCGTTTTGTTATGTCGCATAGTTATAGGTCGAACCAACTTAGGTCGCTCCACCAGATATCTCAACATGGTTAAGTCGCCAACTACTCCCCTAGGTTGCTCGCGACCTACAACTTACTACCCCGTTCAGACAGATCAAGTGTGACCCTATCAAGCCATAAAGCCATGCCTTCTAGGTCGCTGACGACCCACAACCTAACTTAGGTCGCTCGCGACTTACGACCTACCTTAGGTCGTTCACGACCTATGGCTTACCCCAGTTTTCTCCTATAAATACTACACCTGCTCCAACTGAGAGGGGACCTTTCGAATCATTTCTGGAACGCCGATACTCTGCTGTTTTCTCGACTCATCCAACACTTCAAGCACTCCACACACCAAAGACGCTTCAACGAACTTTTGGAAGAGATCAAACACATTCAACATGGATTTGAAGCACTCTTCTCCATTCAAGTTCTAGCTACTCGTCTCAAGTGTGTTGTAATCGAAGTTCATTGTAAAGAATTGTAATCGAATCATCAATAAAGGAGATTAAAGTGGATGTAGGCTAGATCTTAAGCCGAACCACTATAAAACTGTTGTCTTTTTACTGCTTTTCTGTGATTTCTCTGCTTATATTTTGTTCCTGTACCAACGGGTGGTGCTTTCACTTTTCCATTACATACACCGGGGTGTTAGCGTTCAACTTTTAGCGTTAACATTTTTGGTGCTTTCACTGAGAACCCAACTCAGGATTACTTCCATCATTGCTTCGCAAAAATTTGTTGAAAGAAATTCTCTAAAGGCCAGAAGTCTAGCTGAAATCATGGCTCCTGGAAGAAAGACTAGATCCGGAGAAGCTCATGATAATACCGCCACTTCTCTCTCGCCAAGTCAAACGGCCCCTAGTGCCGGGATCACAAGAGCCGAGTTAAATGCTGCAGTGTCTAGGTTACAACAACAAATTGAAGCTCAAAATGCTTTGATGATGGACAGATTAAACGCTCTGCTTGGGGCAAATCGACAACCAGAAGACAATGAAACAACCTTTGCCGAAGAAGCCCATGATTCCCAAGAGAAAGGTATTCCTCAAAGAGCAACCGACGCCGCCAAAGGGGCACCTTTCCAAGCTGAAGGTACAAGGCCGTAGCCAACTTTTCGTGAACATTTGCCTAAGAAAACTTCCGAAAAAATAGCTGACGTCTTCCCGGCAAGGGCTCTGGACAATGAGGAGTACCTATCAGGGATGGTTCGCCGAATCATGAAAGAGAGCATGCAGAGGGAAGAAATTGAGAGCGACTGGGGATTTTCTCCAAGCAAAACTCTGTTTACTGAAAGGATCCTGAAAGCAGAATTTCCAAGGAAATTTGTACCTCCTACTATCCCGGCCTATAGGGGGACAAGTGACCCTAGTCATTTCCTATATAAGTATGACTGGCATATGACCGGTGCAAGAGCATCAGATGAGATTAAATGCCGATACTTTCCAGTGTACTTGGAAGGAGTGGCTCTACTTTGGTTCACAAAGCTACCAGTTTGGTCCGTAGATCAATTCTCCGACTTAACTCGAAAATTCAAAGATCAGTTCAGGTTGTATGCTTCAAAGGCCAAGGACATAATGTCACTGTCCAGCCTCGAACAAGCTCTCGGAGAATCTATCAAATCTTTTTTGAACCGTTTCAATATAGCCTTGGCCAAAGTGGATAATGCAGAGCCTCGTATGATCCTGACTTACTTGATGCGAGCCATCGTCAAATCAAGTGAATTCGGAAGATGGTTAAAAATGAAGGAACCCAATTCACTTGAGAAGTTTTATAAAAAAGCCGACGAATTCATGCGTCTAGAAAGCCTTTCTGCGCTAGCAAAAGTAGTTATGGTTGAAGTGGAGAATAACGAGGTTGCTTCTAACAAAAGAGAATCTGGAAACCAGAAAAGGGAAAATGACGAAGGAAAGAAGCAGAGGAATGAGAAGAAACCTCACCGCTTTAATCCTTCAGATTTTACTCCCTTAACTGATACACCGGAAAATATCTTCTTCGCAACGAAGGATGTGGTCGAGTATCCCAAACCACCTGAGATGGGGAGAGGTGCAGTGCATAATGGGAAATTCTATCGATTTCACAATCAACCTGGCCATGACACTAACCAATGTCGCCAGTTAAAGAATGTGATTGAAGAGTTGCTGAAACAGAATAAACTGCAACAATATGTGAAGAAAAACAGAGTCTACCCAACCTCATCCACTCAGGGGCAATAACTTCCTGCTCATCAATCCGACTCAGGCGACAAAATGCAGTGCATGAATCCGAGAGGCTTTTCATTGATGTTGTCACAGGTGGTCCTCACCCAGCAGGCAGAAGTTGGGACGAGTTGGAGAGATATGCTTACACTTTGAGATGAAGTTAATCAAAGTGCTGCTAACTACCAACAAAACTGCAACTGGGCACCTTTCATTCTGTCTGGCATATGGATCCAAAACTATGAAACCACTGGAAATAGGAGTCTAATCCCGAGACCTGGGAATAGCAATGACTGCGTCCATATTTTACTTAAAAAGCATTGCTTAAATTTGTAAAATGATGATAGATGTATAACTCTATTATTGTAAACCACTGAGAAATCAGTGCGAATCAATAATAAAGAACTATAAATCTTGTGTTCTTTAATACTATAAGATGCCTGTCTCATTTCGATATGCAAATATATTAAAAATATAGCTAAAATGTCGATTTAATATTGCATGCTATCAAAGCAAAGCTTATCTATTCAACACATCACGAAGGCAAGCGATTCCTACAAATCACTCGATAAATAAACGACAAGCCACAAAAGTTCCAAATTTCAACTCCTACAAAAGAAGTGCTATTCACAAACAGTTGATGGTTCCACCAAAGCGGGCACCTTCCTGACGAGAAGGTTTCAGACCCTTGCTAATCAATCGCGATCGTTTGTGCAAACGAACATCCGGTAAAGTAGCTTGCATCTGCCCCGTGGATTCACTCAATGATAAAGTACACTTCTCTGGCAAAAAGCAAACAACTTGCAAAAGAATGGGACATGTACTTGGAGTGATAACGAGGAATCGCTAAGAAGCAGATGGTGGGAGGACACAAGCAGCAAAGCCCACTTCGGAGGCACAAGACCTCTTCGGAGGCACAAGACCTCTCCCGAGGCACCACAAGACCTCTACGGAGGCACAAGCCCTCTTCGGAGGCACAAGACCTCTCCGGAGGCACAAGACCTCTCCGTAGGCACAAGACCTCTCCGGAGGCACAAGACCTCTTCGGAGGCCAAATGCACCTCTTCGGAGGCCAAATGCTCCTCTTCGGAGGCCAAATGCTCCTCCTCGGAGGCCAAATGCTCCTCTTCGAAGGCCAAAGCTCTCTTTGGAGGCACATAAACAAAAGCTTTCTAGCAAGGCACGCCCAAATCGAAATGCTTCTCTCACCCAAGAATGTTGATGGGACTACACAAGGGGTCACCTTCCCAAGATAGAAGGCTCCGGGCCCTTGTTACTTGAATGCGATCGTTTGTGCAAACGAACATCCATTTGGGTAGCTTGCGTCTGCTTCGTGGGACCATTTAACTGTGAGAAAGTAACTTTCAGGCAAAACAAACAAAGCCCTCTTCGGAGGCACACTTCACCAAGTTGAAGTGCTAAACAAAGACCTCTAATGAGGAAAAAGCCCTCTAACGAGGCACAAGCCCTCTTCGGAGGCACAACTCTTTGGAGGAGCCCTCTTCGGAGGCACAAGCCCTCTCTCGAGGCACAACAAAAAAGCCCTTCCCAAAGGCATATCAAACAAGCCCTCTTCAGAGGCACACTTCTACCCTTAATAGTGAAGTGCTAAATAAAGCCCTCTAACGAGGCACGTCCAAGAAATCAAAGCCTTCTTCGGAAGCCCGCTTCACCGCGTAGGGGAATCCACTTTTCCAAAAGAAAAGTATTCATCTCCGAAGGTTGAAGCGTGAAAAATTTCTTCAAAACGAGACATAACTCTACTAAAGCAGAATATAACTTCCTCAAAATGGAAGAATTATTCTCTAGAGTAAGAGTACAAATCTCCTCAAAATAGAGAAGATCGCTGTGAGCCGTGGTATGGGGACAATATAGCTACATTAATAAAAGCAACGCTTAAACAACATACCACTAGCTCACTGCAATATCATACAAAGAAACTTGTGCAGAAACAAGGAATAAATGCATTCTCAAATACAGATAGAAGTTTGTACAAGCAAAAAGAATCATTTTATTCCATACTACAAAAAATTTATACTACTACAAAATTTTTATACATGTGCAGGTTTCAAGCGGGGGTCGGTACCTGCACAATCTCCGGTCAATACGTGCAAAAAGAAAAAAAGCAAAAAAGGAGAGTAAAGCGAGACTCATCATTTCTTCTTCTTCTCGCCACCTTTAGAGCCTTTGCCTAGCTTAATAGGTAGTTTTTCGAGCCGACCTGAACAAGGCTGGGAAGAAGGAGAGAGTGGTGCAGTTGGGTCAACTTCCGCTTCCTCTTCAGTAGCAGAAGTGCTTTTCCTTCTCTTCTTCGAAGTTGTGCGCTTCCCTTTCTTCCTTGAAGAAGATTCGCTGCTCGGAGTGATGAGTCCGGACAACTTTGTGTCATCGGTAATAATTTTCTCCGGAGTCTTTTCACCTCCTTCAAGTTCCTCAGCCTTCTGCTCTTGCAAAGTGGGTGGATCGTCCAAGCCTTGAAGGGCTTCTATTTGTTCTTCCTGCGATCCCGGTTGAGAAGCAGAAGGAGGAGTAACTTGAGAAGATGGAGGAACAATAGCTGGAGGAGGAGAAGTATGTACAACACTTGGTGATCTCACTATAGAAGAAGAAAGGTTAAAATCGGTATTCCTCGTAAAGAGAGGAGACAGTGGCTCATCGAGACTTAAGTAATAAGCGAGAAATTCATCAAGCTCAGTTGAAGCAAACAAGTAATCCGCTTGACTTGGTTCAACGTTGAGGTTACCTGGAGAAGTTGGTTTTATAATGTCAACCTCATAGGCTTGTGCTTCGGCGCTTTTTTCGCCTTCGTCTCCACCCTGTGCAGTTGTAATCTCGGTTTCGACTTTAGCAGGAGGCGGAGAATGGGGACTGGAGCTTATGATATCAACGTCAGCCGAAATCGAAGTACGGACAGGGGTAGTTAAAGGTGCTTCCTTCCCTGGATGCTCCTCTTCCATCGATTCGGCTCGCACTTTAGCGAGTTGCTCCTTTCCTCTGGCAAAAGCGGCACGAGTTTCATCATCAAAATAATGCGCCTCAAGGTCTGCTTCATCATAGCCAGCACCTCCAAGCATATCAATTGCGGCCTCCCACACTTCAGCCAAGGTGATCTCATACTTCGGGCCCAAGAATGAGAGGCTTCCGCGCCCCAAAACACTATGGAGGTAAAAATCAAATAAAGTAGAGCTAATATTGGCCTTCGTCGCCTCATGCGATTTCTCAGCTGCTTCCTTTCCAGCGGTAGCCTCATCGCGCTCTTTTTCAGTCTTTAATAATTGAGCCTGCAACCTTATAATTTCCAAATCTTGGGAGCTGACTCTTTACCGCAGCTGGACGGTGTCATTGCGGTATTTTTCAACAACACGCTGCTCCGCTTCAAGTTTGGCTTCAGCATCTCGCTGAGCAGCATGAGCATCTCGAACTTGCTTCTGGAGCATCTCTTCCTTTTGTGTATAGGAAGTGGAAGAGGTGGCGAGCTCATTCTGTAGTTTCTCAACTTCGGCCTCAAGTCTCTCGTTGTCATCGGCGATGCTCTTCATTTCAACATCGTGTTGGTCGAGAACTTTCTGCCACTCGGATTTATCATTTTCCATAGTTAGCATGGCCTCAAGATTGGCACGGTTTACTCTCTGAAGCTCGTCAACAAGTTTCTGCCATCCAGACATTCTCTCAATGTCAAGCTTGACGGCATCAAGATTCCTCAACATGGCTTGTTTGTCGATAGGGACCAAATCGAGATCAAAACGCACTCCCTTTAAGCACCAATGCGGAAACTGACTTTGGAGAGTTGCTGGGCCCTTTTCAACTGGATATCGAGGCCTGCTAATGATCGTCTGAATATTAGCTTTTTCGAGGGCGGGAGAACCAGAAGGGATGTCTATAGAAATAGAAGCAGCATGCTTTTCAGAAATTGCAGACGCGTTGCTAAGCTTGGCCCGCTTGCTTGAATCTTCAACGACATGACTCTTCTTTTTATCATCATGGGATTTTCTTTTATGGGAATCATCACCTCTTTGAGAAGAATCATGACGTTCATCTCTTCTTTTATATCGCTCCTCGTAGGCCCTCCTTTCTTGAGCCTTCCTAGCAGCTCTCTCTTCGTCAGTTTCCCTAAAGGCAGGGAGATAGCGCCTGTGATCATAAGTGCCATGTCTTCCATAGCACTGGAAATCGTCATAGTACGAGCTACTGCGCCCCATCGGAGAATCTGAAAATGAAAAAGATACGAAACTTCAAAATCTTCGAAGTAAAGAACCTAAGTGCGTATAAGTGCCAAAAATCCTAAGTGTGTGTGATGTGCAAACTACGCGCGTCAAGCTATAAACCACTCTTTGGTTTAGGAGCGGTGATGACTTTTGCAACCGGTGTCAACTCTTGAGCTGACGGAGCTTGTTGTAGGGCGGATGTCGCCTCAACTACTGGAGAAATAACTTTAGTAGTAACAGGGTCATCCTTAAAAAGCTCCTGTGAAGTTATCATCAGGCCACTCAGTCCACCATAAATATCGTCACCGTCATGCACAGCGGAGCTTTCTTTTTCAACTCCTTCTTCAATCACCGAGGAAAGTGTAAGCTTGCCGGATGACCCTGCAACATCGGCAGGGGTGGAACATTTCACTAACAAAGCTTCTGCAGCAGTTTCCTTCGATGCAACTTCTTCAGTAGAAACCGGAGCAGCTGATGTTTCAGTCTCAGAACTAGAAGCTTCGTGAAACTGAGTAGATCGAGAGGGATGTAAAAGCCCAAATTGGTGTAGAAACTCGTCGTTCAGCAAGAACTTGATGCTTCTCTCCTCAGCCGCCACGGCACTTAATGTTTCGAAAGTTGGCTTGTGGCTGGGATCTCTAAGCGGAGGAGGAAGTGCTACCAAAAGTAAAGATTGAAGTTAAGTACTTGGCAATTCGAGTTTCAAGAAATTCAGAAAAAGTGAAGTGAACAGAGATAAGCAATCTTACTTCCGATTCTCCAGATGGCATAGAACCCCGGGGGGCAGCGAACGAAGAAAAATTGGCTTAAAAACCCGTGTGCACTCTCGGGCAAGTCTAAAATCAGTTTACAGTTTCTCGTGCCTCTCACAAGAATAATTGAAGGATGATCTTTGTTCTTTGCGAAAGTGCACAAATAGCAGACTTCTTCGAAGTTCGGAAGACGGTCAAGTGTCCTCCTGAATAGCACACACAACCCCATCAAGATGGCGTAGCCATTGGGGTGTAGTTGGAAAGGAGAGATGGTTAATCAGAGGAGGAGCATTCGAAGAAAGTCATTGAAAGGAGGAATAGCTCCATTCAAGCACATCTGTCGGTTAACTGCAATGAAGCCATGAGGTGGCCTATCAGCAGTATCATTTATCCTGGGAAGCCGAGCGTCTGCTTCAGCAATGCCAAACTGAATGCACAACTGACTGAAAACTCTGTGGTTCAAAGTGGTCGAAGCTCTTTCCGAAGGATCATTCAACGGGTTAGCAATTGGAAAAACCTCTCTAGCTTGCCCTATTTCTTCTTGTTGAGAAGTCATTCTACACAAGGAACTGGATATTCAAATATGAAAGGTGCACGTTTCCTAAAAGTGTGAAGTGTTGTGCAAAACTAGTAAAATGACAAGCAAATATAACTGGAATCAAATTAGTTGACATTTGTCAATTACGGAGTTTCAGGGCTTGTTATTTTAAGTCCAAGTACAGTGTTGATGCAAACAAATCAGCTTTAGTTGATTATTTTAGCTTTGCTTTAATACTTCACTTGAACTTGTTGACTCACAGCATTTCATTCACACAGTTCACTTAAGTTGATTATTCTTTATCGACTAATATGTCATTCGATGTGGGCAATCAATGGCAGTATATTCGCCCTAGTTTTCTGCAAATGTTGTATTTAACAGGTTGTTAGCTTAGAAGTTAATATAATCTATGAAAAATTGCAACAAGTTCAAGCAGTTCATTCAAGCTGTTCAAGTTGGAAACTCAATCAAGTTCTGTCGAATTTTGCAAGTATTTAAGTTTTGTTCATCTCTTAGGTCGTCCAGATTATGCTCAAACGACCTAGCATAGGTCAGGTTTTCCTTAAGTCGTCCTGCTTGGAATTCATGTGCAAATCTAGCTAAGTCCTAGGTCATTTGAATCCCAGCGCGACCTAAAAATTAAGTCGCAAAAGGTGATACTACAGGAAGTTAAGTCGCAGATTCGAAGGTCGTTCAGCTTTCTTTAGGTCGCAAGGATCCTTAGGTCGCGAGAATTCTTAGGTCGGTTGGTTCGTTAGGTTGGCCAAATCTAGTTAGGTCGTAAAGGTTTGTATGTCGCTCAGATTCCCTAAGTCGCTTCTGGTGTAACTCAGCAATCTCAAGCTATCTCCTGTCTAAACCGCTATGCCCTACTCTCCTTAGCCCACTAACTCCTCTCCACTTAATAACCTGCTATCTCGCTAATTCACGATCCGATAACCCATTATCGCCTACACAATGAAATACATTATTCTCTCAGTGAAATCTGTTATCTCTCCATACCACCAAGTCACCCAAAACTAACTCAAATCATCTCAGATCTGTAATTTGTCCAACGCCTTGCTGTGTTCTCGTGAATCACAATGACAACGTAACCAATGACAATTGAAAGTTGATCGCAACATTACTCAAAGTGTAACGTGACACACGGAATTGGACTAGGGTCAGAAGATGGGGATTCACAATTTGGCGGAGATCATGGTTGGATAGAAATCGAGTTCACTTACGTAATATGATAGTAAAAATGAATCGACGATCGGTTAGCTTGGATTCCCGTTTGAGAGCTCGAAGGTTTGATTAATGGCAGATCAGGTTGTCAAAGCTGTGAAGTAAAGAGGGCGAAGCGAGTTAATGGACTATAAAGGAGGAAAAGAGGAAGGCGAATGGGCATGGGAGTTAATAAATCTCTTGGGTCGCTCACGACCTCGCGGAATTATGTCGAAGCACACGACCTATGACATAGGCATGCACTTCGAGGGGCAAGTGTTAATTCCTCTTTTCCACGACCCAGCGATCTAGAATGATAAACGACCTAAAGAAACATCGACCTAACGACCTAAAGAAATAGTGACCTAACGACCTACAGGAACAATGACCTAACGACCTAAAAGTATAAGAGACCTAACGAACTAAACAGATGACGACTTAGCAACTAGCACAAGCCAGAATGAGCTAGCGACCTAAAAGATGGAACGACCTAGCGACCTAACTATCAACACGGGGCAACAGAATACCACAGCAGATAGATGCAGCGACCTAACATCACAAGCGACCCAGCGACTTAACAACTAAACGACCTAAGGTACCTAGCGAGTTAGCGAGTTAATGACCTAGCAAGCTACCAGCTTCGTTTTGTTATGTCGCATAGTTATAGGTCGAACCAACTTAGGTCGCTACACCAGATAACTCAACATGGTTAAGTCGCCAACTACTCCCCTAGGTCGCTCGCGACCTACAACTTACTACCCCGTTCAGACAGATCAAGTGTGACCCTATCAAGCCATAAAGCCATGCCTTCTAGGTCGCTGACGACCCACGACCTAACTTAGGTCGCTCATGACTTACGACCTACCTTAGGTCGTTCACGACCTATGGCTTACCCCAGTTTTCCCCTATAAATACTACACCTGCTCCAACTGAGAGGGGACCTTTCGAATCATTTCTGGAACGCCGATACTCTGCTGTTTTCTCGACTCATCCAACACTTCAAGCACTCCACACACCAAAGACGCTTCAACAAACTTTTGGAAGAGATCAAACACATTCAACATGGATTTGAAGCACTCTTCTCCATTCAAGTTCTAGCTACTCGTCTCAAGTGTGTTGTAATCGAAGTTCATTGTAAAGAATTGTAATCGAATCATCAATAAAGGAGATTAAAGTGGACATAGGCTAGATCTTAAGCCAAACCACTATAAAACTGTTGTCTTTTTACTGCTTTTCTATGATTTCTCTGCTTATATTTTATTCCCGTACCAATGGGTGGTGCTTTCACTTTTCCATTACATACACCGGGGTGTTAGCGTTCAACTTTTAGCGTTAACAAGCGTGCGCGTTTTTCATAAAGGAAAGAAGATGAATTCGCGGCCACGATCTGATGTATACAAACATGCAACCCACATGTTTGCAAAAGTAAATAAATAAAATAAAGAAAAGAAATTTTAAATTTTATTATATATAAATTCGTGTAATCTTTAAAATTGTGTAACTTGTTCATACGAGGTCCGTTTTGCACGAAACAAGTTGCACTAGATTCGTATGTGCGAACACTACGCTATGGAGTTAGTTTGGAGTTGATTGGAGATAATGAAAATTTTAGGTAAAATTAAACGTTCGTTTAATGTTATTTGAAAAAAAAAGCTGCAACGTCTATTGGAATCAAAGTGAGTATAACTCACTCTTTTTAATTCACTTATATTTTTATATAAGGGAGGATAAATTTATTTCGTGTTGATTGATGACTTTTTGGATGATATATGATATATTATATATATTGATTGGTATTTGGATATATTCCTACTTATTGGAGCAGATGAGACCTTATACATTCCCGTGTATGAGCGATGGCCTTTTGTACGCACGTGTGCCTCCAAGCGAACATTGTACATATTTTCTCATATGTATATTTGTTGTAGGTGATAGGTTGGAGTGATCCAACTGGATTCCTCACTAATGTTGATTTTATTTATAGATATTGATATATGTGTTGTTGTCATATGATATTTGGTGTTTTGGATGCCGTGATTGATGTGAATCACCTTATTTAGTGCTATTGCGGCATTGGGTCATATTTTGGAATTTTAAAAATATTAAAGTGATGATTTCAAATTAAAAGGTTATTTAAGTGATTTTTGAAGTTATATAAGGTTTAATATTGATTTGTAAATTATTATAAGAAGAAGTTTATTTAAATGTAATCAAAATGTGATTTTTGAAATATGGAGTTAACTATTTTGTAAAATAGTTTGAATTGAGATTTTTGACTTATTATAAATGGTGTTTCATAAATATTAGAAATGGATCTATAATCAAATTTGTATATAGATTTGGAATTGAAATTTAGAAATGGATGTATAATGGATTTTATAAATAATAAAAATTGAAAAGAATGAATTTGTAAATAAGAGATTTATAAGTGAATTAACTTATAATCGGATTTTGGTTTATAAATGACATAGAAATGGAATTGGTTAATAAAGGAATTTTTATATATATGGAAGTTTTTTATAAAATAGAAATGTGATTTATAAACACTGTTTTATAAATGTGAAATCAATTTAATTTGATAAGTTAAATATGAAAGCTTATTAAAGGGATTTTATTCACGATTTCGAAGAGTGGATAATCCTTTAATAAATGTGTACAAGTAATGAATTTGGTAAATAAATTATATTCACGATTTTGGATAGTGAATAATCCTTTGAATTGAAAAAATGTGTTGGGAAGTGATATTTTAAATGGAGTTAAATGGTTTGAAGATGATTTTAAAGGTGTGAGCATCAAATACATAGATTTTAACCTTCATTGTCATAATAGATGTTTTCAAGATGCAAGGAAAGCATGGTCTATAACATTGTTGCTATAGTAAATGATTTTTGAAAGGAGATGTTTTGTATAGTATATGGGATTTATATATCTATCTAATTTTTGAATTCCTATACTAGTCATTTTTGGTTGTAGTAACGGTGTTTTACGCAACATTCGTTTGACCCAATTAAGCGTGTGTTGAAAGATATTCAACTTTCCTAAAGAGAACTGTGAATATGCTTATACTATTGAAATAAGTATATGGAAATGTTTTCCAATATAGAAATGTTGAAATGGTTTTGAGAACATATCTTGTTTAAAGATAATTTGAAGTGAATGTTTGGAAAGTCATTTAATTAATAAAAGAATAATAAAAAGGGCCTAGTGATTGCTTATGGTACTAAATATTTGTTGTTTTCTTTGATAGTTAAATAACCGACTATTGAATCTGTCCATTTTAGTTCCTCGACTTGATGTGGGAACTATTTAGTTGTACACTTAGTATGTAGCCATTTGTGTAGGCTTGATTATCATTTGTGTTGAGGATGTTGATTCGTGTAGTGCAGAGTGATTACTCTAATCTATCGAGCTTCCTTCTTAGCCAAAGGATAGCAAGTTGAAAGTTGGAGACGTGATAAGTCTATGAGACTTAGTTTCTGTATGAGGTTGAGAAATGCTTTTGCATGGTTGGTGTAAAGAGACCGGGATCAGTATATCAAAAACAACTTTGGACCAACGTATATGCGTTTGATTGTGCAGGTTGTGATGATATTGATATTTAGGATTTTCATAGTGAAGGATTGCTTGTTGATCGTTTGGGGTTAAAATCCAAATATACAGCCAGTAGCAGTAGTCTCTTCGTTATGAAATATTCAATGCAAGGACTATTCGTTACTAATCCTAGGGATTTCCGAACAGGATGTGGTAGGAAAGTACCTTCGGTTTGTCCTATTCCTGGACAACTTGTGTGGATGAGTGTCCGACATTGCATTTCTAAGATTATGTATATTAGTTTTTACAAACATACATCAGTGGTGGCGGAGAAGGCAACTTCTCTTAGCTTAACACCCTCCTTGAGACGTATGAGCTCAAGGGTTGTATTTTTGTAGAATGCAATTAGTAGTCAACGGAAATGGCAATGTGGCATTCAAGGTGATGTGATATGTGATATGTGAAAGGCAATCGTTACCTCAGGCCTCATTAACCGAAAATGACCGAAACAGGTTTAAATGCGGCAAGGCTAAGTTGGTCATTCCCAAGTAAGATATGATCATCCCCTTCTAGATATATTTCTTCCCGCTATGACATTCGAGATGTAAATTAATATGATTTGTATGCTACGAGGGTCCTCGGAAAGGTCGGTAACAACCGAGGGATGATATATTCGGTACTACCTAGTTATATAGGTAGGCTGGTCTTGTGTTGATAGAGGGCATATGTTCTGTGCCTCGGGACATCCATCTAGAGGTGTACCCATCGAAAGGTAGTCCCTTCATCTGGTCATTTGTATGGAAATCTAAACTCCACTACGTGCCTGCCATTTTGTTTATAGAGCCAAGTTTGTTGGAATTTAACAACGGTGATAATTTCGGCTATTTTAATATTATTTATGCAAAAGACACTATATAATATAAGATGATTTGATATGAAATGTATTGGTTATCGTAAGGTAAAAACATGTCAGTGTTTATGTGTGGGCGTGACTTACGAGATACTTTTGTTTTGAAAGGAATAGTGCAACGACCCAATTTTTCGACTTTCGAAAGTCGACATCAATACGTCCACTGTATCAAATGCTAGAAAACCGAACCGTTAGGGTTAAAGAAGAAGAAGATAGAAGAAGAAACAGAAACAATAACAGAATCTCATATTTCACAGCGGAACAATATATAATAAATGAATGAATAATCTTTAAAACAAAGAACTATATCAGTTATACATTACAACATCAGAGTTTACAACAACAAAATACAACACTGGCAGTTATTATAACTTGACTATATGGAAACTGAACTGTACCAACCCATACGCAGCGAAATAATACATAGTATAAGTGATACGTCTTGCTATCCAGCTTGCTCCTGATCTCCACAGCATACTTTCTGACTTCGCTCCAGAATAATGATAACCTGACTCTAGGCTGCCCATGTGGAAAATTATGGGCACCCAGAGTTTAGAAAGGGAACTATAAACTCCAGGTCAATCATGAGACTGGTGTGAGATCTTAAAAACATTTATTTTCACAAAGAAAATGAAAAGAAATCCACTATGCTTTTGGAAAATGAAACTACCATAAGGCCTCCAGCCACATACACAATGCAAACGCAGAATTGGAGGAAATTTCTCCTTATGATAGTCAAACATGCTTGATACGCAAAATCCTTTTTAATATTATCATTAGCGCATAGTGCAGAAAACATTTCGAAAGTATAATATTAATCTTAGCCAGCATACAACCATTATTGTATGCCTACTATAGCTACCATGTTCAATAGCAGGTTACTGCCACATTCCATGGCAGGTTATACAACTAAAACCATACTGGGAGCGTATTGTTTCTTTGGATTTCCAACAACGGTCAATCAAAGGAACTTCCTACACCGAATGGAACGCCTTTGGAGGGACACCCCCAAGAACTTAACCAGCTCTTTGCCAACATAAGGCCGAGTTACCTCATGCTGTAATTACAGCTGGAACAAGGTTACTACCACAAATATGCCATCCTCGGTTGTTACCGACCTTTATCCGAGGATCCTCAACCACAAAGCAACAACCACAAAGTAATAAATTTGTAGTAACCATATAAGTTAAGTATCTGGGCTCCATGCCATGATACCACCTTTTTTCCAAAAGGAAATGGACATACCCAGAGGGCGCTGCCCCCAAATTGTCTTGCTGCATCCTTCCTGTTTCGACCATTTCCAGGTTGTGAGGTCCGACGAGGTCTCATCCACAAAGCTATGCTTTACACAAAAGCCATGCCTCGATCAACTCATGATCAGCAGCACTTCGTATGCCACATTACCAAATTGGGAATATATCACTGGTAACCATCAACTACATAACCTCTGAACTCGTACGTCTCAGAGAAGGGTGTTAAGCTAAGAGAATAAATTCTCCACCACCAACAGAAATGTATTTGATAGAAATCAGCTTTATATCTCAAAGTGTAATGTCCGACACACATCCATACAAGTCCATTCCGGGTTCGAACGAAACCGAAGGCACTTCAAAGAAGCCCTTGCAATCCGGATATTCACTAATCACGTCCGGACTCCCCATCACAAAGGGTGATAAAATCTCTATACCGGAGCAACTCCGTGTAGAGACATTCGACAGGTAATCCTTTCGCTTTCGAAAATACCTAGTCTTCAACACCATCTTCAAATGCAATCCCATTTCATCGTATCATTATTCAGAATGGGTTTTATGGCACAAAGTTCAATCCCGGCTAATCCGAATAATGAGCGCTTATTTTAAAAATAAGCATTACATTCAGATTTCAAGTAAATCACAACAAATTTTCCACTTTGATCTTTTAAACAAAAGATCTATCACAAAGATTCGATGTGATTTTTGAATATCCATTTGGAATCCGACCCCCGGTCGCATCGAAATTCAAACGCCGTTTAAAGGCCAATATTGATAATCGGTTATTTAACTATCAAACAATATCCACAACAATCACCAAGATTTAAATAATTTCCCCTAATTATTTACTTTCAAAATATCTTCGCAAGATATATTTTCAAACTTCAATCCTTTGAAACAAATTTCAAATCACTTTCCTCACGCGGAATATGTTTCCAAATCTTTATTCATTTCCACTGAAAATTTTCCGAGTTCAAATATTTTAAAATAATTTAAATTACTTATCCAAATATATATACTTGGAAATATTTAAAATAAAACTATTTTAAAACACTTTATTTTAAAATATTAGTTATGAAATTTTATACCCATACCTCATATAAATCTTAAGCCCAAAATAATTTTAAAATAAAATTATTAGATAGAGTATAACTATTTAAATAACCATTTTCTAAATCAAATATCAATTTAAATCTTTAAATAATCACTTCTATAATTAATTAAATAAATCTTTACTTTAAAGATTTTAGAACAACTTAAGAAAATAATTCCTCCACAAACATCCTTTTTTAAACCAACTTTAAAACTTTTAATTTATATTTGAAAGCTACTTTAAAAACATACTCGGCTTTCCGGGGAAAATACACCTTCCATTTCAAAATGGTCATTTTAAATCAATTAATGAATCCTTTCAGATTTATTTTAAACTTACATTCCAAATTTGTAAATTTCTTTCCACACTTTTAAAAATAACCCAATGTTTATTTTTAAAACAAATTTCCCTTTACTTATAAATTCCTATTGTGAATTTAAATTTCCAAATATCCATTGATATACAATTTTCAAATCGATTTCCAAATATTCGCTTTCAAACACCAAATCAATTTCCAAAGATTTATTTTCAAACACGAATCAAATTCCAAATTGATTTTCAAACTTATTTTCAAACACCAAATCAAATTCCAAATTTATTTCCTTTTCAAAATAAATTCCTTTATTTCTTCCAAACTATTTAAAATCCGAATTTTAAATAATTTCTTCAACTTTTAAACAATATTACTCGAAATCAACTTATTAAAATCTTTTTTCCATATTTTTGGATTTTATTTGATAAGATTACAAAAATCTACTTTTATACTTTTAAATTCCTTCTTTTAAATTTATCCAATTCTTCAAAATGAATTTACTATAGATTTTCTACTCGAATTTCAAAAATCCAATTTTATTTATTTTTGGTATCTTACGATACCAAAAATATATTCGGCTAAACTATAGCCATCAACGATTTCAATCATAAATATAGTCATACACAGATTATAAGTAAATCAACACACGCCATTGAAACGAATTCAAATATTTGAGGAATCTAGTTGGATCCCTCCAACCTGTTTCCCTGCATCCATAGATGTTAGCACAACAATTAAATACCAATTCCACTTCGAGGTGGAATATTGCGGTACATGGGATTATATAAAATCATCCGCTATTATGCGGCGCATAGGGCCTCATCCACTATATAATGCGGGAAATCAATCACTCTAAATATATATATATATATATACTATCACAATCCAACAATCAATCAATAACTGAAATTTTCAATTATTATTATTTGAGTGAGAAGATCTCACCTTTTAATATGCTATCCATTCCAACTCATTTCCATTTCGGCTTGTTTCTCCATTTTAGACCTTGTATAAATATTTATACAGTTGATTAATATTCGAAATAATCGAATAACCAATTTCCTTAATAATTAATTAACTAGTGACTTAATTCTAAACTGATTTTCTTTAACAAATTATTTTTAGTAACAAAAACAATTGATTAAATTAATTAAACATGTTAATTATCACTATATATATTATTTTAAAAATTAAATTAAATTAAAAATAGAAATGGCTTTTTTTAAATTCTACTATAATATTTTTTTTAATATATTTTCCTCTCTATTTTCTAGCCTATATATATAGAATTTTAAATAAAAATAACATATATTTATACCTTCACTGTCTCCCTCAAGCGAAACCCTAGCTCGAATACAGACACCCATCACGACCGATACACATGACCACCTTGCTGCCCAAAACAATGACCACCTTGCTGTGTGCATGGGCGCGCCTCGCCTCAAAACTACCTCGAGCTCCTTGGCCCGATCCTGACACTGCAACGCAGCTACCCTCTCCTGTGAGGCATGCGCCATCGCCCTACTTGCGATCGAAACCCTAGATCCCTCAAACGCGCCGACGCCACTACACACCATCGCTCGATATCTCAACCCCTTGTGCGCATGCAAGCACGGCCACTTCGACAAGATGGAAACGAGCGACTACTTGCCATGAATCCCTGGATGCAGTCCAAAAATTGATGCGCTAGATGATTCGATTAAATTACAGTTGATTCGCGAATGAACGGAAACACAATTAGATTTGATGAGGAGGGAACTAGGTTCGAAGATGAACTGTAGACGGCCAAGATTTCTGATTTTATATTCGATTTAAATTTTTTTCTCTGAACGGTAAGAAAATAGTTCGTTCCCTTTTGATTTTTTTTGAATGAGATATTTATGTTTTAAAATTCTCAGTTGTTTTTGAAACTAACGCGTGTTAAAAATTGAGTGCCAAGTGTTTTAAAAGAGATGCCAGGTGTTAGAAAAGAAGGGATATTAAATAAAATTTGTCTTGTGATACATCATTATTTATTTAAATTTAAATTTAAATTTAAATTTAAATTCAAATCGTTTTGATTTCTGCGACTCAAAATTTCAAACTCCTATCAAAGCATGCCTAACCCTTTTTCGAATGCAATGGAAAATGTTCCGAGTCCAAATTCGATCGTATGGAGAAGATAGCTTTTTGGACCCAGTTGTTGAATTAAATTTTGATAAAATTTCCAACGCGTTTATCAACCGTATGGTCAAACGATCACTCCAAATGCTACGAAAATTGAAATCCGATAATAATACAATATTATGGATCCAATGGAACTGGTTTCGTCAAATTCCGAGACCGTCCCTCGAAAGGCTATTTTTAAATATCGATTTAAACTATATAATTTCAAAACTGAACAAATCACTATCAAATTCAATTCTGAAGCTTCCATTATCCTCAGTATTATCAATATAAATTTCCTAAGCCTTTGAAATATTTTAAATCAGCTTAAAAATCAAGATTCAACATTTTACCCAAATTCCAATAATTAAATTTAATAATTAATTACCAAATTCATAGTTATATTTGAAATTCAAGTTAAAATAACTTTCAAATATTTAAAATCAATTAAATATTTCCAATTTAAATGTTCAAAATTTCCGGGTCGTCACATTTTCACCCCTTAAAAGAATTTTGTCCCGAAATTACTAGTTAAGAAGAATGATCCTTAACCCATTCATTATTTTTCCCAATCCAAACAGTTTTATCAACTTGTCAAAACAAATGTTTTTATTAGAGACCCATTACTACTTCAACTAACTTTCCAAAACTTTCAACAGTTCAAAATAATATTATTTTCTCAACAATTCAAATTTAAATTTTAAATTCAAATTTCAAATTATCCAAAATTTCTCAAAATTTTTCTAACTCCCTAAATTTTTGAAAAATTTCGCCAACGTCTCCTTTGCGCGGCTAGCTCGGTACGACTACAAAATGGCACCATGGGCCCCCAGATTCAAAAAGGAAACAAAAAGCCAAGTGACTGGACAAGAAAATCATCAAATTTCATACTGAAATTCAAATGCATACCTTTTTCGAGAAATTCAAATGCATACCTTTTTCGAGAAATTCAAATGCATACCTTTTTCGAGAAATTCAAATTAATCTTCGAAATCAAAATCCAATTTCCTTTTGCTTTATAAACACCTATATGCTACTAAGCAATAATATCCAATTACCATATCCAAAATCGTTTAATTCATTTCTTTACAGAATTTTTTTAATATATACTTCCTATACCATTTTTACTTCACTATTGAAGTTATATATCCATTTTCATTCAATCTTGCATTTTCAGTTTCAGTTGAATTCAATTTACAATTTCAATTCTATTTGGATTCAATATACCTTCTGAATATTGAATTTTATCAACTATCTTTCATTCACAACTGATTCATATCACTATTTTAAATTAGTTTCATTTACTAATTCATTAAAAATTCCAATTCATTTTATCTCAAACCATTTTTTTATTTCCACCTTTATTATCTTTAGTTCACTTTGAACTAATTTCACAACTTCATTTTATTTCACACAATTCAAATTGGTTTTCAATATTCAGTTTCAATTCCAGTTTTATTCTTTTGTTCATTCCCAAATTTGTTTTCTCCTTCACCTTATTTAACACAGTTCAAATTCAATTTTAAACTTCTATAACTTTTCTCACTTATTTTCATTTTATTTAATAAATTTACTTTCCCGACTTATTTTGTTTTCATACTCACTTTAATTTAAGTCAATTCTTTAAGTTAAATTCATTCTATCAAAATTCAAATTATATAAGTTATCAACTCATAAACACTTTTAATAAATCTTCCAGAGTTTTAAAAAATTTCTCAACATTTCAAAATCACCTTTGAAATCAATTATTTCCAAAATCAAACTATTTCAAAATCAAGCTCAATTTCGTAAATATTCCCAATTCAAAATATTTGGGTAGCGATTCCTCCCTAGGAAACTCAAAAATGAACATTGATGATGCTGCAGTCATCACCAAAGTTATTTTCCAACGACCGAAAAGAGTTTAGTGCTTTTATCCCTTTAAAACATTTTCAAATGTTTTTAATTCCAAACTCCACCATATTTCAAATCCAATTCAAAGTATTTTTCACCATTATTTTTTTCCAAACCCTTGAAAACCAGTTTAAACTCAAAGAAATTTAAACTTTTCACCAAAATTTCAAATTTCAAACCTTTCAATCTACTTTCAAATAATTCTCTGCAATTCTATTTTAAGTTATAAACACATTTACAATTTATATTTACAAATTCCATTTGTATATGGATTTTATTCTTAGCTGTTTAGTTATGATTTCAATTTCCTATTCAATAATGATAATAGTTTAATATTACCATTCCTTTAACAACCAAGCAACCATATACTATAATAATTTATAGAAAATTATTTCTTTCATATACAAAAATAATTTTGGGTAAAATTATTTCATTTGCCCTATTTTAAAACAATATCGTGTCGAATTGTTCTATTCAAGTATTTAGAGATCCCTATCAATAACGTTAATTACTCATATTGACCAGAATCCATATCCCACTCAACAAACCAATCATCACAATATAAAACAATTTTATATTCACAAACAAATACACGCTCATATCTATTATTACATTCAACTCATTCTAGAGTACCATTGACTCTATGTCTAATGAGTAACACCCACCAGAGCCAAGGTTGTCGCTTAACCAATTGCTCTGATACCACAATGTAACAACCTAATTTTTCGACTTTTGAAAGTCAACATCAATACGTCCACTGCATCAAATGCCGCACAATCGAATGCCGGAAAACCGAACTATTAGGGTTAAAGAAGAAGAAGATAGAAGAAGAAATAGAAACAATAACATAATCTCACATTTCACAGCGGAACAATATATAATAAATGAATGAATAATCTTTAAAACAAAGAACTATATCAGTTTTACATTACAACATCAGAGTTTACAACAACACAATACAACACTGGCGGTTATTATAACTTGACTATATGGAAACTAAACTGCACCAACCCATACGCAACGGAATAATACATAGTATAAGTGATACGTCTCACCATCCAGCTTGCTCCTGATCTCCACTGCATACTTTCTAACTTCGCTTCAGAATGATGATAACCTGACGCTAGGCTGTCCGTGTGGAAAATTATGGGCACCCAGAGTTTAGAAAGGGAACAATAAACTCCAGGTTAGTCACGGAACTGGTGTAAGATCTTAAAAACAGTTATTTTCACAAAGAAAAGGAAAAGAAATTCGCAATGCTTTTGGAAAATGAAACTACCATAAGGCCTCTAGCCGCACACAGAATGCAAACGCAGAATTGGAGGAGATTTCTCCTTATGATAGTCAAACATGCTTGATACGCAAAATCCTTTTTAATATTATCATTAGTGCATAGTGCAGAAAACATTTCGAATGTATAATATTAATCTTAGCTAGCATACAACCATTATTGTATGCCTACTATAGCTACCATGTTCAATAGCAGGTTACCGCCACATTTCATGGCAGGTTATACAACTAAAACCGTATATAGCGCGTATTGTTTCTTTGGATATCCAACAATGGTCAGGCAAAGGAACTTCCTACACCGAATGGAACGCCTCTGGAGGGACGCCTCCAAGAACTTAACCAGCTCTCTGCCAACACAACACCGAGTTACCTCACGCTGTAATTACAGCTGCAACAAGGTAACTACCACAAGTATGCCATCCCCGATCATTATCGACCTTTATTCGAGGATCCTCAACCACAAAGCAACGACCATAATGTAATAAATTTGCAGTAACCACATAAGTTATGTATCTAGGCTCCATACCATGATACCACCTTTTGTCCAGAAGG
This sequence comes from Allium fistulosum, assembly GCA_030737815.1. Classification (NCBI taxonomy): domain Eukaryota; kingdom Viridiplantae; phylum Streptophyta; class Magnoliopsida; order Asparagales; family Amaryllidaceae; genus Allium; species Allium fistulosum. Next base: position 285,753,808 of record CM060907.1, on the reverse strand, counting down.
AAATGGACATACCCTGAGGGCGCTACCCCCAAATTGTCTTGCTGTATCCTTCCTGTTTCGACCATTTCCGGGTTGTGAGGTCCGACGAGGTCTCGTCCACAAAGCTACGCTTTACAGAAAAACCATTCTTAGATCAACACATGATCAGCAGCACTTCGTATGCCACATTACCAAATTGGGAATATATCACTAGTAACCATCAACTATATAACCTCTGAGCTCGTACGTCTCAGAGAAGGGTGTTAAGCTAAGAGAATAAATTCTCCCCCAACAACATAAATGTATTTGATAGAAACCAGCTTTATATCTCAAAGTGTAATGTCAGACACACATCCATACAAGTACATTCTGGGTTCGAACGAAACCGAAGGCACATCAAAGAAGCCCTTGCAATCCGGATATTCACTAATCACGTCCGGACTCCCCATCACAAAGGGTAATAAAATCTCTATACCGGAGCAACTTAGTGTAGAGACATTCGACAGGTAATCCTTTCGCTTTTGAAAATACCGGTCTTCAACACCACCTTCAAATGCAATCCCATTTCTTCGTATCATTATTCGGAATGGGTTTTATGACACAAAGTCCTCTCCCGACTAATTCGAATAATGAGCGCTTATTTTAAAAATAAGTGTTACATTCGGATTTCAAGTAAATCACAACAAATTTTCTGCTTTGATCTTTTAAACAAAAGATCCATCACAAAGATTCAATGTGGTTTTCGAATATCCATTTGGAATCCGACCTCCAGTCACATCGAAATTCAAATGCCGTTTAAAGGTTAATATTGATAGTCGGTTATTTAACTATCAAACAATATTCACAACAATCACCAAGATTTATATAATTTTCCCCCAATTATTTACTTTCAAAATATCTTCGCAAGATATATTTTCACACTTCAACCCTTTGAAAACAAATTTCAAATCACTTTCCTCACTCGGAATATATTTCCAAATCACTATTCATTTCCACTGAAAATTTTCCGAGTTTAGATATTTTAAAATAATTTAAATTACTTATCCAAATATATATACTTGGAAATATTTAAAATAAACTATTTTAAAACACTTTATTTTAAAATATTAGTTATGAAATTTTATACTCAAACCTCATATGAGTCTTAAGCCCAAAATAATTTTGAAATAAAATTAGTAGATAGAGTATAACTATTTAAATAACCATTTTCTAAATCAAATATCAATTTAAGTCTTTAAATAATCACTTCTATAATTAACTAAATAAATCTTTACTTTAAAGATTTTAAAACAACTAAAGAAAATAATTCCTCCACAAACACCCTTTTTAAAACCAACTTTAAAACTTTTAATTTATATTTGAAAGCTACTTAAAAACATACTCGGCTTTCCAGAAAATACACCTTCCATTTCAAAATGGTCATTTTAAATCAATTAATAAATCCTTTCCGATTTATTTTAAATTTACATTCCAAATTTGTAAATTTCTTTCCACACTTATAAAAATAACCCAATGTTTATTTTTAAAACAAATTTCCCTTTACTTATAAATTCCCATTGTGAATTTAAATTTCCAAATATCCATTGATATATGATTTTCAAATCGATTTCCAAATATTCACTTTCAAACACCAAATAAATTTCCAAATCGATTTCCAAAGATTTATTTTCAAACACCAGTCAAATTCCAAATTGATTTTCAAACTTTTTTTCAAACACCAAATCAAATTCCAAATTTATTTCCTTTTTAAAATAAATTCCTTTACTTCTTCGAAACTTATTTTCAACTTTTAAACAATATTACTCGAAATTAATTTATTAAAATCTTTTTTCCATATTTTTGGACTTTATTCGATAAGATTACAAAAATATACTTTTATACTTTTAAATTCCTTCTTTTAAATTTATCCAATTCTTTAAAATGAATTTACAATAGATTTTTTGCTTGAATTTCAAAAATCCAATTTTATTTACTTCTGGTATCCTATGATACCAGAAATATATTTGGCTAAACTATAGCCATCAACGATTTCAATCACAAATATAGTCATACACAGATTATAAATAAATCAACACACAACATTGAAACGAATTCAAATATTTGAGGAATACAGTTGGATCCCTGCAACCTGTTTCCCTCCATCCACAGATGTTAACACAACAATTAAATACCAATTCCACTTCGAGGTGGATTATCGCGGTATATGGAATTATATAAAATCATCTGCTATTGTGACAACCCGATTTTTCTTACACGAAAAATCGAACCATCGGGATTAAAGAAGAAAGAGGTAGGAGAAGAAAATAGAAACAACATCAGAATCTAACCATCGTAGCTGAATAAAATATAATATATAATAACTGATCTTTACACAAATCAAAACTATAACTGTTTATAGTTTACATCATCAGAGTATACATCGGAGTACAATACAATCAACATCTCAACTCAGGACAATTATAATAACTAGACCCACATACAGAATACACAACACAACGGAATATACATAAACAAGTACGGGAGATACGTCTCGCCATCCAACTCGTCTCCTGAGCTCACAGTATCCTTCTCTGTAGTCTATAATACTCGATCTGACCCGAGCATTATAATAAAACAATACCCGAGTTAGTCTGGAAAACCAGCGTGAGAAAATCACACCCAAATTGCTTATTAAAGTTTCAAAAATCCTTTTGAAAACAAAAGCATCTCGTAAGACCACGCCACAAATAAACATGTCGGGTTTTTCCCTTACGATAGCTAAAACACCTTTTTTATTGAAATCCTCTGATATTATAATAGTGTCTATATATAAATACTTATTAAAATAGCTGAAATTGTTACATAATTAAATTCCAGCTATAGCCACAATCGTGGGTAATACAAACAAAACTCGTAAAGGGCACGTAGGGAGAATGGATTTCCAACGAATAACTAGGCACTGGGGTACCACCTGTCATAGTACGTGGCCTAGATCACAGTACCGAGGAGTACGCCCGCTCCCCTGCAACACAAGGCCGAAACCATCCCTTACTGGATAATTCCGAATAAGATCACCCTACGGTTGTGATCAGCAACTACACCACTAAGCCGAAATAAAAAGGGACATCTAGACAGGGATGACCTTACTCTCAAGTGGGGGCTACCCACGAAGCCTTGCTGCATAACCCCTGATTTTCAGTCATTCCCGGTTGATGAGGCTTGAGGCTAAGTGTTACCTTTTAGAACATATCCTTTAGAATGCCCATCGTCCACCTGACGATTTTCCGAAAGCATTCATCCATACAAGTTCGTCCCGGGTCCGAACGGAACCAAAGGCACTATTCCTACTACATCTATTTTGGAATCACCCTCAGGATTAGTAGCGACTAGCCCTTGCACTTCACTGTACCATCTTCGATTTCAAATCGTTTCCACACGAAACATACAAACCGGATCGAAGTGGTTTTCGAGAAATTAATCTCGATCCTGGTCTCTCCGAAACGATCAGCGTATTTGGCCACTATTGATAGTTGGTGATTTAACTATCAATTAATATCCACAAAAACAACCATAAATCAATAAGTAATTTCCCAAATTATTTATTTACCTCAAAATATCTTCACAAGATATTATTTCCATTTTCAAACCCCTTTTGAAAACAGTTCAACATCTTCCCTTTTTCGGTAATAAATTTCCCAAATTATTTATTTCCACTGAAACACCAAGTACAAAATATTTTTAGATTTAAAAATAATTTAAAAGCACTTTATTATAACTATACTTTATAATATTGAAATCAGAACTACTTTAATACTTATTTAAAATATATACTTTAAGAATATTTAAAATAAAACCACTTATAAATATAAACTAAAATTTTCTCTTTTTAAACAAAAAACAAAGTCACTTTTATAGAATTACTACAATAATAGATTTAAAAATACTTACTTTGGAATTTAACATTTAGAAATAGTAAATTTCTAAAATATGCTTTTCAAACAACATTTAAAACTTTTAACTTATATTTTGAAATTTCTTTGAAACCGTACTTGGCTATCCAGGAACATACACTTCTCTTCCACATCTTTAAAATAAATCACCATTTATTTTAAACAAATTTACATTTCTTTATAAATTCCCAGCTTGAATTTATATTTTCAAATATCCACCGATATTTTATTCCACCTTATAAACCTAGTTTATAAATTCCAAAATCTCACTTTTCTTTAAAATTCCAATTCAAACACTTAAATCAATTTACAATTGATTTCAAATTTGCTTCACTTTGAAATAAATTTCCTTAATTACTTCATTTTTTTCAAAATACATTAACTTTCAGATTTTATTTCTTAATTATGAGTTAAAAACTTTTTAACTAAAATACCAATTTCAGATTTCCAAAATTCCTCAATTTATCCTTTAATTTAATTTAATCCTTGAATTTTTAAAAATAAATTCTTTTAAATAATATCATTTTAGTTTAAAATTTATTCCTCCCTTGTTAATTCAAAATCCCCTTTCCCATATGTGTTAGAAATTTGAAATCGCTTTTATTTTTATTTTATTTTTCAATTCATTATTAAATTTTTTCAAATTCACTAGAATTATTTTTCTTAAAATTTTACTCTTTTATTTCTTTTCAAAAATCCAATTCTATAGATTTTGATAACTCATTATACTGAGAAATTCAATCCAACCATATTATCCAATATAATTCATCACAGGATATCAAATATTCATAATCACAGAATATTAAATAAGCTAAATAAATTTTGAGGAATCCAGTTGGATCCCTCCAACCTGTGTCCCTGCATCCACAGATGTTAACACAATACCAATTCCACTTCGAGGTGGAATATCGCGGTATATGGGATATATAAAATATCATCCGCTATTATGCAGCACATAGGGTCTCATCCGCTATATAATGCGGGAAATCAATCACTCCAATATATATATATATACTATATATATAATATATATCACATTCAAGCAATTCAATCATTCAACGATTTATTTAAATTTAACCGTTTAAATTTAAATAAAACCAGATGAGTGAGATTAACTCACCTTTGCCCCTTTATTTTCATAATCTGATCCAATCTCGACTTGCTCCCTTCCGGATTTTGACCTTGAATAAATATTAGATGATTTTATTAATATTCGAACAAATTTTGAAAAGTCAAATTTCCATTTGATAAATTAAATCTAATTAACTACTAATGATTTAATTTGAACAAGTAATTAAGTTTTTAACTGATTTCCCTTTTAAAAGATACGTATATATTTTGTTATTGTAAAACCGTATGTGTGTGTGTGTGTGTATATATATATAATTTCTTCTAAAATTTTCTATATGTATATTAATTAAAACAGAAGGCTTTTATACCCTAACATTCAAAATCTCATGTGTAAATATATATTATCTATTTTAAACCTTGTATATATATTTATAAAGTTAAATAAAAATGCAATTTCCTTTACTGCATATATACATTTTCTGCAACCTATATATATTTATTAAATTAACTTTAAATTTGAAAATAAGTTATTAACATATATACTTTACTACCTAAGAAATTAAATTAAATTAGTTACAAAATTATACCTCACTGACCCAATTCGAACAAACCCTAGCCGTCGACTTCCAGCGCTGCCCCACGACTTCGTCGACCCAAAACGTCGTCCTTCGTGAGCACGCAACCTCGACGACGACTATAATATCCAGATTTTTCTTACACGAAAAATCGAAACATTTGGGTTAAAGAAGAAAGAGGTAGAAGAAGAAAATAGGAAAACAACAACATAATCTCACAAACACAGCGGAATAAAATATAATATATACTAACAGATCTTTACACAAATTAAACTGTATCTGTTTATACAATACATCATCAGAGTATACAGAACATACAGCTGGACAGTAATCATATCATTTCCTCAATACGACAGAGTACAGCAATAAACAAAGTGGAATATATATATACAAGTACGGGAATACATATCTCCATCCAGTTCGTCTCCTGAGCTCCACAACATCATATCCTGTATCCTACATACTCGGTCTGACCCGAGCATCATATAAAACAATACCCAAGTCAGTCTGGAATACCAGCGTGAGAAAATCACACTCAAATTGATTATTTAAGGTTTCAAAATCCTTTGAAATCAAAAGCATCTTGTAAGACCACGCCACAAATAAACATGTCGGGTTTTTACCTTACGATAGCTAAAACACTTTTTATCAAAATCCTCTGATATTATAATAGTGTCTATATACAAATACTTATTCAAATAGCTGAAATTGTTACATTATTAAATTCCAGCATACTAGCTACAACGTGGGTAATACAAACAAAACTCATACAAGGCACGTAGGGAGAATGGATTTCCAACGAATGACTAGGCACTGGGGTACCACCTGTCACAGTACGTGGCTTAGATCACAGTACCGAGGAGTACGCCCGCTCCCCTGCAACACAAGGCCGAAATCACCTATGGGCAATTCCGAATAAGATCACCCCACGGTTGGGATCAGCAACCGCACCACTAAGCCGAAATAAAAGGGACCTCTAGGCAGGGACGACCATACTCTCCAGTGGGCGCTACCCACGAAGCCTTGCTGCATATCCCCTGATTTTCAGTCATTCTTAGTTGATGAGGTTTGAGGCTAAACGTTACCTTTATAGAACGTTTCACTTAGAATGCCCATCGTCCCCTGACAATGTCCCGAAAGCATTCGTCCATACAAGTCCGTTCCGGGTCCGAACGGAACTGAAGACACTATCCCATCTTCAATATCACCCTCGTTTCCCCACGAAACGTACAAACCGGATCGAAGTGGTTTTCGAGAAATAAATCTCGATCCCGGTCTCTTCGAAACGATCAGCGCATTTGGCCAATATTGATAGTCGGTTATTTAACTATCAATTAACAATAAATAATTTTTTCCCAATTATTTATTTATCTCAAAAATATCTCCACAAGATATATTTCTATTTTCAAATCCCTTTTGAAAATAGTTTCCAAAACATTTTTCTTCTCACGGAAAACATTCCCCAAATATTTACCTCCACTGAAAAGCCAAGTAAAAAATACTTTAGATTTAAAATAATTCAAAAGCACTTTATTAAAAATATATTTTATAACATTGAAATTAAAACTACTAAAATACTTTATTATATATATATATTTTAAAAATATTTAAAATAAAACCACTTTGTAAATATAAACTAATTTCCCTTTTTAATACGTAATACCAAGTTACTTTTATATATTTCTACAATAATATAGTTGAAAATAAACATTTACTTTAGAATTTTAAACATTCAGAAAAATAGTAAATTTTCTAAAATATGCTTTTTAAACCAACATTAAACTTTTATCTTATATTTTAAAATTTACTTTGAAAACTTACTTGGCTATCCAGGGAAATGTACTTCTCTTCACCTTCTTTTTAAAATAAATCACTATTTATTTTTAAACAAATTTTCCCATTTCTTAATAAATTCCCACTTTGAATTTATTATTCCAAATATCCAATTTCAAACACTTAAATCAATTTCCAAATTGATTTCCATTTTTCTTCCATTATTCCAAAATCCTTTAATTTCAGATTATGATTTAAAAATACTTTTAATTAAAAATTCAAATTTTAGATTCCTCAAATTACTTCTTAATCCTTTTATATAAATTTAAAATTTGAAATTTAAAATAATTCTTTATTCCTTTAATTGATATCACTTAAGTTTACTATTTATTAATTTCTGCTTATTCAAATCCATTATCTTCCATACTCGAAATTATTTATTAGTATTTTAATTTCATTTCCATTTCTTTTAATCCATTCTTAATTTATTCAAATTCACTATAATCATTTTACTTAAAATTCATTTTATTATTTTCTTTTCAAAATCCAATTCTATATTTTGCGATAACTCAGTGCTTCGAAATATATTCAAGCAAATCATAGCAATCAATATTTCCAATTAACAATAATATTCATCACCGAATATCAAATATCCATAACACAGAATATCAAACAATTCTAAATAATTTTGAGGAATCCTGTTGGATCCCTCCAAACTGTTTTCCCTGCATCCATAGACGTTAGCACAATACTAATTCCACTTCGAGGTGGAATATCGCGGTATATGGGATTTTATAAAAATCATCCGCTATTTATGCGGCGCATAGGGTCTCATCCGCTATATAATGCGGGAATATCAATTCCAATATATACATATGCCAATATATATATATTGGTATATACTACTGTATATAATATAGCATATTCAATCAATGCAAACATTCACCCAAATATTTAAATTTAACTGTTTAAATATAAATAAAACCAGATGAGTGAGATTAACTCACCTTTGATTTTTATTTTGCCTTCCACTTCCATCTCGGCTTGTTCATGATTTTTAACCTTGTATAAAAAATTTACGATTTATTAACATTTGACTAAATCAAATAATTAATCACTATTTATTTATTTAATTTAACTACTAACTTAGGTTTAAGCTAATTCCTTTTAATAAAATATCTTTAGTGAGCAAAGTAATTAAATAAGTTAATCACCATAATTCATCATTTTAAAATAAACTAGCCTTGTGAAAATATGTATGCATATTTATTCTATATTTTCTTCTATGTGTATTAAAATAGGTATGTGTATCTTTTTATATAGATATATTTATATATATATTTTTGTAAATACCACTGTAAACCTCTTTACTATAATAATAATAATAATAATTTTTTTATTTTTTATAGTAAATTGCTGAATCCCCCTTTTTTTTCTCAAAGCATTCTCAACTTCGTAAAAAAACCCTCTAATAATTGAGATTATAATGTTTTAAAATTTAAGTTACCTGAATGCGAACAGGGAACAAGACGACGAACTTCGGCTCGACTGCTCTAAACGAGGTGATTGTCCTCGTCGCAACTGTCGACCACCCAACGCTACTGCGTCTAGCTGGCCACGCCACCATCAGCTAAATCGACAAACCCACCATCCCCAACATCGTGTCGCCTACCCTCTCGTTCAAGATGACCAGATGATCCAGCATCCCTCCACGCACAGTCAACGCTGTCGCGCTCCTCCTCCTACTCACGTTCGACAGCGAGGCAGCGAAATTGCGATGAAACGAAGCCCATCGATCGCGGTGCTTCCCCAAATCGCAAGCCTTCACAAGCTCGTACTCGCGTGCCCTAAGTCCCAAGCTTGCTTCGATTTCTTTAAACTCGACCGCCATTATTTTCCCTCAAGAAACGATTTCAAGGAACGTGATTTGAATCTTCTTCTTTTTTCCTCTTTGATTTCGCGAATGGATAAAAATGAAAAACGAAGGGAACGCTGTTTGATTTGGAGAGGAGGAACAGAGTTTTGCAACTTACTGTTGTTCGGTCATTTTCGAACGATTTTATTTTGCAATTTTTTTTTCTCGTTTTGATTTTTAACTGAAGGGAGGAGAAGAAGTTTGCGTGGTATAAAGGAGGAAGGCTCGGGATATTTTTGTTTTAAAAGGTAAGTGTGTTCGAGAAGGCTCTATCAGCTACAGCGATGAGAAAAGAAGGTAAAAGATCTGATGTTGATATAATTTTGACTGGGAACCAATGTATATTATTAATTTAAATCCAAATTCAAACCGTTCCGATAAAGTCAACCAAAAATTTTGACTTCCTATCGGGGCGTGCCGCTAGGCGTTTATAATATTATACCCCTATTCAGAACGCAATGGAAAAGGTTTCGAGTCAAAATTCGATCGTATGGAGAAGATAGCTTTTTGGACCTGTTATAATATTAAATTTTCGATTTAATTTCAACGCGTTTGTATGTCGTACGCTCACACAACAATTCCAATTACTTCGAAACTTGAAATCCGGTAATAATACAATATTACGGATCCAATGGAACTGGGTTCGTCGAATTCCGAGACTGTGCCTCGGAAGGTTATTTTTAAATTCAATTTAAACGTTATATTTTCAAAACTGATCAAAACACTTTTAAATTCAAATTTTAGAATTTTTGTTGTCTTCAATATCATCAATATAAATTTTACAAGCCACCAAATTATTTTTAACAAGCTTACAACTGAAGATTTGATATTTTACCCAATTTTAAATTGTTTGATTCGACAATTTAATTGCCAAATAAATAGTGGTATTTGAAATTCAAGTCAAAAATTAACTTTTAAATATTTAAAATCAATTGAATATTTCAATTCCAAATGCCCAAAATTCCGGGTCGTCACATTCCTCCCCCCTTAAAAGAATTTCGTCCCCGAAATTACTAGTTAGCAAGAATGATCCATAACCCATTAATTGTTTCCTTAGCCCAAATAGTTTTTAACAACTTACCCAAATAAATCTTTTCATCTCAGACACACTAACCCTTACTAACCTTTCAGACTTATCTATAAGCCCCAAACAATATTACTTACTTAACAATTCAAATTTAAATTTGAATTCAAATTTTAAATTATCAAAATTATCAAAATTTCTCAAAATTTTCTAACTCTTTAAATTTCCGAAAAATTTCACCAGCGTCTCCTTTGCGCGGCTAGCTCGGTACAACTACAAAATGGCTCTACGGTCTCTCAAATCCAAAAAGAAAATAAAGCCAAATGGCTAGATCAAAACCCAATCAAATTTCATATAGAAATTTAAATACATACCTTTTGTTGAGAAATTTTATTTATCTTTGAAATCAAAATCCCAACTTCTTTTGCCTTTAAATTACCTATATACAATTCTGCAATAATATCCACCCACAGCATTCCAATTCATTTTATACACTTCCTTTACAAATTTTCAATATTTTCTTTTCTTAGGTCCGTACGATGTACCTATATCATTCGTACGCAATACCAAATCGATCGCTCACTCGATCACACAATTTCACTTCCGAACTAGTATCGTCCACCCGACTTCCTAGTGCGGACTCAGATTTGGTTTCTTGATCAGAAACCGTTATTCTCCTTGCATAGCCACCAACTATGATAGAGAATTTCCAGAACCAATCAACAATCCATATCCAGGTTCGCCGTCGAAAATCGAGTGAAAAATCCTAACTCGGATCGATATAACTATCTCGAAATTTTGTGCTTGGATCTGGATCAAATAACTATGCGAAAAAATAATATACGTACACCTTACGTATTTATATTCATCGATATTTAGTTATCAATTTCGTTTTGCTTCACATTCATTTATTCACTTAGAATAATTTCCTCAATACCACATTTACTTAAGAATTTCATTCTTCATTTCTTAAGTTAAATATAAATATGTTATACACATCTTACATTAATTTTCACTTTACTATCGAAGTTTATTTTCATTACTATTCATTTTGCCCAAACAATTCCATTTGAATTCAAATTGGCTTCCATTTTGACTATTGAATTAGTTCCACTTACTAATTAATTTAAATCTCAATTAAAAGTTTATTTGCAAGCTTTACTTTCCTTAGTTCCTTCGATTTCACTTACTTTACATTCACATTTAAAATAGATTTCAATACTCAGTTTCAACCTTATTTGCTTAACAAATTTTAAATCATTTGTCGTTAATGAAAAATTTCAAAAATTTCAAAAAATTTCTAACTCCCAAAATTTCCAGAAAATTTTGGCAGGGTCCCCTTTGTACGGAGGGACTTCTGCGATATCGCAGGATGCACAAATATATATATACATCGGTCTCAGGCCGGAAATCACAATATATATCAATATAAGCAGTTCATATTTCCTATTTTGAATTTTTGCGTAAGCGTACCTTATTTTAGCATTCTTAAACAAGCGGCTATTTATTTTAGCAAATGGCGCAATCAAATCCAGTCAAACGGCTTCCAAAAACCTGTACTTACTCAATATAACATGTGAGTGATAAATATAGGAGGTTTATAGCATTTCACATATATATAAATAGCTAAAACATGGATTCTATAAACAATGCGCTTTATACACTTCCAATAGCACATGTGAAATATTTCAACGCTTATTTTGAATGTTTTCAATCAATTTTTGATGCCATTTCATTTAATTTCAATGGTCTACAACTAAATTTCTTACATTCAGTTTATTTTAATTCAAACAAACTTATATTTATTACAATTGATTCCAAAATCAATTTATATTGCTTATATTTACTTATATAATTCTACAAAATCTCATTTGCGTCAACGACGACCCCTTTCGATGTAAATCCAATGAAATCCACCTAATAGAACATCCATTCTATTTTATAACTACTTAAAATTGATACCGATTCAATTTATACTTTACTAAGTTCCATTTAATTGATTCTGTTCAATTATTCCAATCAACCCGTATTCTGTTTCATTTAATTTACATAGTTTATAATTCAATTCATTTTAATCCCAATGAATACATATTTATTACGATTAATTCAAAAATCAATCTTATTGCTTAAATTAACTTATAAATTTTTATACAATCTCATTTGCGTCCACGACGACCATTTCAATGCAAGTTCAATAGGATATCCATTCAATTTATCCCATTCAATTTATTCTACATTCCATGTTCACATTTATTTCATTTGAATCCATTTATTAATCTTGGAACATTTCATATCCCATCAACTAATTAATTACCAATTAGTTTATTCAAATTTTACTTTGTTCGACCACACTTCCAATTTTATATCCAATATTTGATTTTTATTTCAATAATCACCTTAACCATTTTACTGGAGTTCAATCTATTTTATACTTTAAGTTTTGGATTTTATTCATTACCATTACACACAATTTTATTTGGCTTATTTATTTTACTTCCAAATTTTATAAGTCACAAACTTATTTATATTCATATTCCATCTATTTACAATCAATCCCATTCACATTTTGCTTTTTAGCTCGGGATTATACATTTTATTTAGCCAATATATATTTTATTATTCCATAAACATCTTTAAATAAGATTCCAAAGTTTAAACAATTTAAAAAATTTCAAAATCACCTTTGGAATCTACTATATCCAATTATTCCCCTAAATTTCAAACCCAACCCAATTCGAAAACGATTCCAATTTTAAACAATTTGGTAGCAATTTCTCTTCTAGAGACTTGAAAATGAACATCGATGATGCTGTAGTCATCACCGAAGTTATTTTTCAGCGACCGAAAGAGAATTAAATGCTTTTATCTCTTTAAAACATTTCAAATATTTTAACTTTCAAATCTTCCTAGATTTCAAACCCAACTCAAAATATTTTTGAAATAATACTATTATTTCCCCAAAACTTTTGAAAACCATTTTCAAATCTCAAGGAATTTCAAACCTTTCCCAAAATTCCAAATTCAATATCCATCCAATTTTATACTCAAACATTACTCTGGAATTTCAGTTCAAAATTACAATCTCAATTGTATATATAAAGTTTATTTGGATTCATAAATTACATTTATAACCTACATTCTCAACTTCCATTTGTTATATAAATTTGTCCTACAACCTTGGTTATAAGTTTTCAATTTCTTATTCAATTTCTACACAATAGTGATAATAATTTAATATCATCGTTTTCTAACAACCAAGCAACCAAATATATAATTTCTAAAAATTATTTCTTTCATATACGAAAATAAGTTGGGTAAAATTATTTCATTTACCCTATTTTAAAACAATATTGTGTCGAATTATTCTATTCAAGTGTTTAGAGATCCCTATTAATAACGTTAATTACTCGCATTGACCAGAATCCATAAACTACTCAATAAACCAACCAACACAATATAAAACCATTTTATATTCACTAACAAATACGCACTCATATCTATTAATACTCTCAAAATTCCCACCAGAGCCAAGTTTATCGCCAACCTTTGCTCTGATACCAACTGTAATATCCAGATTTTTCTTACACGAAAAATCAAAACATTTGGGTTAAAGAAGAAAGAGGTAGAAGAAGAAAATAGGAAAACAACAACAGAATCTCACAAACGCAGCGGAATAAAATATAATATATACTAACAGATCTTTACACAAATTAAACTGTATCTGTTTATACAATACATCATCAGAGTATACAGAACATACAGCTGGACAGTAATCATATCATGTCCTTAATACAACAGAGTACATCAATAAACACAGTGGAATATATATATACAAGTACAGGAATACGTATATCCATCCAGTTCGTCTCCTGAGCTCCACAACATCATATCCTGTATCCTACATACTGGGTCTGACCCGAGCATCATATAAAACAATACCCGAGTCAGTCTGGAATACCAGCGTGAGAAAATTACACTCAAATTGATTATTTAAGGTTTCAAAATCCTTTGAAATCAAAAGCATCTCGTAAGACCACGCCACAAATAAACATGTCGGGTTTTTACCTTACGATAGCTAAAACACTTTTTATCAAAATCCTCTGATATTATAATAGTGTCTATATACAAATACTTATTCAAATAGCTGAAATTGTTACATTATTAAATTCCAGCATACTAGCCACAACGTGGGTAATACAAACAAAACTCGTACAAGGCACGTAGGGAGAATGGATTTCCAACGAATGACTAGGCACTGGGGTACCACCTGTCACAGTACATGGCCTAGATCACAGTACCGAGGAGTACGCTCGCTCCCCTGCAACACAAGGCCGGAATCACCTATGGGAAATTCCGAATAAGATCACCCCACGGTTGGGATCAGCAACTGCACCACTAAGCCGAAATAAAAGGGACCTCTAGGCAGGGATGACCATACTCTCCAGTGGGCGCTACCCACGAAGCCTTGCTGCATATCCCCTGATTTTCAGTCATTCCCGGTTGATGAGGTTTGAGGCTAAACGTTACCTTTATAGAACGTTTCACTTAGAATGCCCATCGTCCCCTGACGATGTCTCGAAAGCATTCGTCCATACAAGTCCGTTTCGGGTCCGAACGGAACCGAAGACACTATCCCATCTTCAATATCACCCTCGTTTCCTATGACGACCTCCCATGACCCCTGCACCGAATCTAGAGATAGTGCGCTGTAAAGTGTGCCAGGCGACCATGGACGATTGTCAGGGTAAAATAAAACATCAGAATCTATCGTATTACTCACAGCGCATGGACAAAATACAATAGAACATATATATATATAGTGAAGCTTTACAGAATGCCATCATATAAAACTTCATAATAGTTGAATACAAACATCCAAATAGCCAATACATCAAGCCTCACTACAGAACACTCAGAGTTATACAAAACAGCGGAACATCCAGTACATATAGTAAGAAGATAATATGCAACCCTCTAGCTCGTCTTCTATATCAGCATCGTGAGAAGCAAGAACAACACCTGTCACCTGCTACCTAGTCTGCCCGTCCCAAAAATGGACGAACAGCCCAAGGCAATAAGAATTAAAACATAAAGCCTTGAGTCAGACAACAGTCTTAGTGAGCAGTAAATTAACTAACAACATACCAAAAGAGCATAAAGGAAAAAAGAATAGGAATACAACCCTGCCACTCCAACCTCTTTCTACAGTGATAGCCCCCAGACACACACTAAGCAGAAGCAACATAGCAAGGCATACAACTTAAAATAAAGCAATTATCACTCGAGTCAAGGGCGATGTTTTCCAAGCACAAACCCCTAAGGCCTAAACCAAGATCAGATAAGCACCCAGAAAATACCGCTCTTGAGACCGAATGACGATACAACCAAACATCCATGACTCTGGCTATCACTGTTATCACTGCTTCGGTTTCACCGTTAATCGAATGACCGGCACATTCTTTCAGCCGTCCGTCAAGGGCTAATGGAAACCCCGGTTCTAGACAGTACTCCGCACGTCGTCGCAGCCCGTGCCTAGGACTATCGAATCTGCCCAGAGTACTCGACCATCAACAGTTGGCCGTTGGGACTATCGAATCTGCCCAAACGTACTCTTGCTTTGAGCATGCTAGAACCTCCAACAACGATGAGACCCAAGCCTCCTAGTCATCCTCCTTGATGACTATTCTCATATCCATCCATTATCCTCAACTCGAATCATATCACCGAGTTATCAACATGCTTGGGATGATCCCGTCTGGATTAAACCAAGTCTTCATCATATGATTGCCTCGCTTCATCACATCCTCGCAAAGCTTCATCTCAATATCACATCATCAAATCTATGCATAAGAGCTTCATCATCCCGCTACATATGCCACGAGCAGCTTTCCCAATTCAAGAGCCTTTCCCTTAGCTTTTGAATCATCTTCGGTCTAAATCAAATCATCAATCATCTAATTCATAACAATCAATCAAATCAAACATTAATCCAAGAAATCAAGCATTCAAATATGATCTAAGTAGACAATTATAACGATAATGGCATTTTCGTAATTTAAGAGTTGAAAGTCCAACAAGCATGAAAACATGAACAATATCTTTATAAACTTGATGAATGAACTTGCATAGGTTAACATGTGATAAAATGGATGTAACATCATCATGAACAATGGATCTATATGGATCTACACTTAGGATGAAGAAAATGCATGGAAATCACTATTTTAACACCAAATCGAGCCAACAATCCGATATACTCCTTTGGATCCATGTGAGAGATAATCACCACTCACCCAATCACCAAAACAAACCCAAATCAACACGCTTCAGATCTGGACAGCGAAGGATAAATCTTGATCTATCACGAATCCGCTTCAAACGAAGAAATCTCACTTCAATGGATGAAGATCTTCAACTTTAGCTCTTGGATCTTCAATCTTGGATGGAAGGAAGCACTAGATTAGAGTGGAGAAAAGAAGTGAAGAAGTCGAGCTCTCAAAATGGCAGCACTTCGTCGCTTTGAAATCCGGATCCCAAAAAGTGAGAAAAACCCTTCCTATTTATAGCTGAATCCCCCTTAGGTCGCTCGGAGTTAGGTCGTCCACGACCTACGACCTAAAACCCACCGACCTAAAGACTTAACAAAAACCCCAGCCTCTACGACCTAACCAAACGTGCATCCAAGCACCCAGCGACCTACGACCTAATGAATCTGCGACCTAACACTTAAGCGCATCAGCGACCTAACGCTTAAGCGCTTACGCGACCTAACAACATAGCGCCTCAGCGACCTAACTGCTAAGCCCTTACGCGACCTAGCACTCACGCGACTTAACACACACACGACCTAACTATCTTAGGTCGCTCTCGACCTATCTCCACTAACTCGCTAACTACAGCTAACCCTTAGGTCGCTAACAATTAAGTTGCTAACTCCTATAGGTCGCTCACCACTACAACCAGTTTCCTTAGGTCGTTGCTGACCTATCCCCCTTAGGTCGCCTACGACATAACTTCATCACGACCTAAACTAACATACAACCTAACTCCTAGGTCGCTCCACCTTCTTAGGTTGCCAACTACGACCTAACACTTAATCAGTTCGCCTCCTTAGGTCGCTTCAACTCCATACGACCTAGGACTTAGAAAAATTCTGCCTAAAAATTTGAAATGGCTCAACAACACTAAAATTCCAGATTTTGAAACTTTTCGATCCGTAAAAATACGGGTCGTTACATTTCCCCACGAAACGTACAAACCGGATCGAAGTGGTTTTCGAGAAATAAATCTCGATCCAGGTCTCTTCGAAACGATCAGCGCATTTGGCCAATATTGATAGTCGGTTATTTAACTATCAATTAACATCCATAACAACCATCAACAATAAATAATTTTTTCCCAATTATTTATTTATCTCAAAAATATCTGCACAAGATATATTTCTATTTTCAAATCCCTTTTGAAAATAGTTTCCAAAATAGTTTTCTTCTCACGGAAAACATTCCCCAAATATTTACCTCCACTGAAAAGCCAAGTACAAAATACTTTAGATTTAAAATAATTCAAAAGCACTTTATTAAAAATATATTTTATAACATTGAAATTAAAACTACTTAAATACTTTATTATATATATATTTTAAAAATATTTAAAATAAAACCACTTTGTAAATATAAACTAATTTCCCTTTTTAAAACGTAATACCAAGTTACTTTTATATATTTCTACAATAAAAGATTTGAAAATAAACATTTACTTTAGAATTTTAAACATTCAGAAAAATAGTAAATTTTCTAAAATATGCTTTTTAAACCAAGATTAAACTTTTATCTTATATTTTAAAATTTACTTTGAAAACTTACTTGGCTATCTAGGGAAATATACTTCTCTTCACCTTCTTTTTAAAATAAATCGCTATTTATTTTTAAACAATTTTTCCCATTTCTTAATAAATTCCCACTTTGAATTTATTCTTCCAAATATCCAATTTCAAACACTTAAATCAATTTCCAAATTGATTTCCATTTTTCTTCATTTATTCCAAAATCCTTTAATTTCAGATTATGATTTAAAAATACTTTTAATTAAAAATTCAAATTTTAGATTCCTCAAATTACTTCTTAATCCTTTTATATAAATTTAAAATTTGAAATTTAAAATAATTCTTTATTCCTTTAATTGATATCACTTAAGTTCACTATTTATTAATTTCTGCTTATTCAAATCCTTTATCTTCCATACTCGAAATTATTTATTAGTATTTTAATTTCATTTCCATTTCTTTTAATCCATTCTTAATTTATTCAAATTCACTATAATCATTTTACTTAAAATTCATTTTATTATTTTCTTTTCAAAATCCAATTCTATATTTTCCGATAACTCAGTGCTTCGAAATATATTCAAGCAAATCATAGCAATCAATATTTCCAATTAACAATAATATTCATCACCGAATATCAAATATCCATAACACAGAATATCAAAAAATTCTAAATAATTTTGAGGAATCCTGTTGGATCCCTCCAACCTGTTTTCCCTGCATCCACAGACGTTAGCACAATACCAATTCCACTTCGAGGTGGAATATCGCGGTATATGGGATTTTATAAAAATCATCCGCTATTTATGCGGCGCATAGGGTCTCATCCGCTATATAATGCGGGAATATCAATTCCAATATATACATATGCCAATATATATATATATATTGGTATATACTACTGTATATAATATAGCATATTCAATCAATGCAAACATTCACCTAAATATTTAAATTTAACTGTTTAAATATAAATAAAACCAGATGAGTGAGATTAACTCACCTTTGATTTTTATTTTGCCTTCCACTTCCATCTCGGCTTGTTCATGATTTTTAACCTTGTATAAACAATTTACGATTTATTAATATTTGACTAAATCAAATAATTAATCACTATTTATTTATTTAATTTAACTACTAACTTAGGTTTAAGCTAATTCCTTTTAATAAAATATCTTTAGTGAGCAAAGTAATTAAATAAGTTTATTAAATAAGTTAATCACCATAATTCATCATTTTAAAATAAACTAGCCTTGTGAAAATATGTATGCATATTTATTCTATATTTTCTTCTTTGTGTATTAAAATAGGTATGTGTACCTTTTTATATAGATATATTTATATATATATTTTTGTAAATACCACTGTAAACCTCTTTACTGTAATAATAATAATAATAATTTTTTTATTTTTTTATAGTAAATTGCTGAATCCCCCTTTTTTTCTCAAAGCATTCTTAACTACGTAAAAAAAACCCTCTGATAATTGAGATCATAATGTTTTAAAATTTAAGTTACCTGAATGCGAACAGGGAACAAGACGACAAACTTCGGCTCGACTGCTCTAAACGAGGTGACTGTCCTTGTCACAACCCGACTTCCTACGCCCAGGAAGTCGTATCATGAATAAGAAAGAAAGAGGTGAGAAAAAAAAAGATAGAGAAGAAGAAGAAAACAATATCAGAATCTCACAGCGGAACGAATAAAATATAATATAATATAATACATAAGATAATACAAAGTATCATATACATCAGAGTTACACAGATAATACAACAGATACTAGATAGTTATAAACACATGTCTAGTTAATACAACATGATACAACTCAAACAAATAACTCAGAGATATCAACACAGCGGAAAAACTATATATCTATAACGCAGAAGCCTCCTGCTCCATTTGCTCCTCCACAATTCGTCAAAGCTAACCTGAATCCCTTGGCTACCCGTAAAAATTTGGGTACCCGAGAGTTTAGGAAAAACAGAAATAAACTCCGGGTCAGACATGGGTCTGGTATGAGTAACAGGTTAAAGTTGCTTTACTTTGAAAATCATTTCGAAAGAAAAGGTATCACGTAAGACTTCCCACACATAAACATGGAAAAGTTTTTACCTTACGCTAACCAAAACAGTTTTATAGGAAATCCAGTGATATTATAATAGTGTCTAGGGTTTTCAAGTAAATAGAAAATAGCCGAAATTGTTACATTCATTAAATTCCAGCATACTAGCCACAACGTGGGTAATACAATCAAAACCAAAGGCACTTATTGGAGATTGGATTCCATACAATGGCAGGGCTACTGGGGTACCGCCCGTCACAGTACGTGGCCTAGATTACCGTACCGAGGATCACTCCCGACCCCCTGCAACACAAAGCCGGAACCATCCCTTACTGGACAGTCCCAAACAAGACAACCCCAGCAGTTGTTGCAATCAACTGCCCACACAACCGAAATAAAAAGGGACATCTAGACAGGAGTATATCTTGCTCTCAAGTGGGAGCTACCCACGAAGCTTTGCTGCACCTCCCCTGTTTTAGCCATTCCCGGTTGATGAGGCTTGAGGCTACGATTACCTTATCAGAACACATAACTTAGAATGCTCATCGTCCACCTGACGATGTTCTGAAAGCATTCAATCCATACAAGTTCGTTCCGGGTTCGAACGAAACCGAAGGCATTATCTCGTTACACTCATTTTGGAATCACCCTCAGAGTTAACGACGATAACCCTTGCACTCTGAATCTTCATCTTTACTTCAGATTCACGACCTATCATTAATTTGGATCGATGTGGTTTTCGGATGTCCACGTATGGAAACCCGATCCCGGTCTCATCGAAATCCAAAACGTATCTTTTAAGGCCAAGTTGTTTTAAAGTTTTAAAACAATTCAATTCAATTATTATCTATATACACTCCAATAGATAATTCACATATCACAATAGATAATCACATTATCATCATAAACAGATAATCCATATTATCAATTCAACAGATAATCAATATTATCCTACTTAATCCAAGCATCCATATCATAATAGATATTATTCATCTCATATCTGAGATCACAATCAATCAATGGGATATCAATATCATTCATCCATAAGCAATGATTTATTAACCACAATCTATAATCAATTTAAAATGAATTAAATTAATTACTTCTATCTCTAATTAATTTAAAGTAAATTAAATTAATTACTACATCTATAAATCCTGCTTATACAACCATTGATTAATTAAATCAAATTAAATAATCATTCTCTAAGTATTCATCTTGATTAAACACCTTTGATTAATCATTCCCTAATTACAATAAGTAATTAGTCTTTTAATTAATTCCACAAATTAATTATTATAAATCATTCATAGTAATTAACATTTAATAACTTCATTTATTAATTAAATATAATTAATTACATTTACCTTTAATTAATTACATTAATTTAATAAATGAAGTTATTAAATGTTAATTACTATGAATGATTTATAATAATTAATTTGTGGAACTAATTAAAAGACTAATTACTTATTGTAATTAGGGAATGATTAATAAAAGGTGTTTAATCAAGATAAATACTTAGAGAATGATTAATTAATTTGATTTAATTAATCAATGGTTGTATAAGCAGGATTTATAGATGTAGTAATTAATTTAATTTACTTTAAATTAATTAGAGATAGAAGTAATTAATTTAATTCATTTTAAATTGATTATAGATTGTGGTTAATAAATCATTGCTTATGGATGAATGATATTGATATCCCATTGATTGATTGTGATCTTAGATATGAGATGAATAATATCTATTGTGATATTGATGCTTGGATTAAGTAGGATAATATTGATTATCTGTTGAATTGATAATATGGATTATCTGTTTATGATGATAATGTGATTATATATTGTGATATGTGAATTATCTATTGGAGTGTATATAGATAATAATTGAATTGAATTGTTTTAAAACTTTAAAACAACTTGGCCTTAAAAGATACGTTTTGGATTTCGATGAGACCGGGATCGGGTTTCTATATGTGGATACCCGAAAACCACATCGATCCAAATTAACGATAGGTCGTGAATCTGAAGTAAAGATGAAGATTCAAAGTGCAAGGGTTATCGTCGTTAACTCTGAGGGTGATTCCAAAATGAGTGTAACGAGATAATGCCTTCGGTTTCGTTCGAACCCGGAACGAACTTGTATGGATTGAATGCTTTCAGAACATCATCAGGTGGACGATGAGCATTCTAAGTGATGTGTTCTGATAAGGTAATCATAGCCTCAAGCCTCGTCAACTGGGAATGGCTAAAACAGGGGAGGTGCAGCAAAGCTTCGTGGGTAGCTCCCACTTGAGAGCAAGATATACTCCTGCCTAGATGTCCCTTTTTATTTCGGTTGTGTGGGCAGTTGATTGCAACAACTGTTGGGGTTGTCTTGTTTGGGACTGTCCAGTAAGGGATGGTTCCGGCTTTGTGTTGCAGGGGGTTGGGAGTGATCCTCGGTACGGTGATCTAGGCCACGTACTGTGACGGGCGGTACCCCAGTAGCCCTGCCATTGTATGGAATCCAATCTCCAATAAGTGCCTTCGGTTTTGATTGTATTACCCACGTTGTGGCTAGTATGCTGGAATTTAATGAATGTAACAATTTCGGCTATTTTCTATTTACTTGAAAACCCTAGACACTATTATAATATCACTGGATTTCCTATAAAACTGTTTTGGTTAGCGTAAGGTAAAAACTTTTCCATGTTTATGTGTGGGAAGTCTTACATGATACCTTTTCTTTCGAAATGATTTTCAAAGTTAAGCAACTTTAACCTGTTACTCATACCAGACCCATGTCTGACCCGGAGTTTATTTCTGTTTTTCCTAAACTCTCGGGTACCCAAATTTTTATGGGTAGCCAAGGGATTCAGGTTAGCTTTGACGAATTATGGAGGAGCAAATGGAGCAGGAGGCTTCTGCGTTATAGATATATAGTTTTTCCGCTGTGTTGATATCTCTGAGTTATTTGTTTGAGTTGTATCATGTTGTATTAACTAGACAGGTGTTTATAACTGTCTAGTATCTGTTGTATTATCTGTGTAACTCTGATGTATATGATACTTTGTATTATCTTATGTATTATATTATATTTTATTCGTTCCGCTGTGAGATTCTGATGTTGTTTTCTTCTTCTTCTCTATCTTTTCTGTTTTCTCACCTATTTCTTTCTTTTTCATGATACGACTTCCTGGGCGTAGGAAGTCGGGTCGTGACAGTTGGTATCAGAGCATAGGTTGAGCGAATACCTAAGCTCTGGAGTGGTGTTTATCTTGAGAGAGCGTACTTGTAATTTTTATATATATATACATATATCTATATTTCTACCTATTGGTTGGGATACCTGTTCGGGTTTTCCAATATAAATTATAAGGGTAGATAGGGTAGTAGTGTGTGTAACACGACTACCAATGGTTGGAAGTGTATCTGTCGAGACTGTAGACCTAATACCATCTCGAGTGAGCTTGGATAGTGTAAGGATTTCATCGATCTTTGAAGGAAACCTGTAAAGGTTCGGAGTCCATCTTTGATTAGAGTTTGGATCTGTCGGTTGGACAGAAACAAGTGATGATATCTTGATATCTCAGGATGTAATAGCTGTGTGATGAGACACAGTGACTATGGATGTTTCCGAAGATGTTTCTTTGGAACAAGTTAAGGAAGTCTGTTTGCTTCGTGTTGTGGCTGTGTTCAGCAGGATGTTTCTGTTTGGTTTGAGGTCCGAGTTTCTCGAGGAGATTCTGGATTAGAAGTCTTTAGGCATCTGGGTCAGCAGGGTAGCTCAGAGTGTTCTTTATGCCGTCAAGGAAGCTTTCTGGCTTAGCAGTTTTTCTTGAGGTAATTTCAGGAGCAGCAGAGTGAATCCATTTCTTCGATGGATTGGCTACATAAGTGTATGCTGTTCTGATTGGTAAAGAGAGAGCAGTTTTCTTTGGAATTAGGCTAGATTGATCGCAAAAGTGACTTGCGATAGTTGAGTGTTCTCTTGTGTTTCAAAGAATTTTTCTGGAAGTCTTCAGGAAGTCAGAATTTTGTCAGTATCTGGAGAGTGAGTTAGGTGAAGTAGCTTAAGTTTTGATGTAACTTCTAAGTGTTTATCTTAGAATATGTGGAGCCCTATTTTTGGGATGTGTTGTCCAGTCTGTTCTTGTGTTCGTCACCAGCATTCTCATCTGTTTCAGATCAGAGTAGCGCAGTGGAAGCATGGTGGCAGCAGTTTTAGTGTGGAAGCAATTGGATATTGCAGTGTTTGGATTAGAGAGTTTTTACAGGAAATTTTTCAGGATCTGAGGCCAGTTTGGCAGGTGCATTTGTTTTATCTCTTCTGGATAAGAGAAGTGAGATCAGCTTTCTGATGTTGGAATAGAGTGGTGTTCTGAGATTTGGTTGATCTTGGAAAGATCATTTTGTTGGATTGTTTTTGGTCCAGTTTGTTTCTGAAGGGCATCAGCAAGGATGCGCTGATCAGGAAGGATGTAGGCAGTCCAGAATCGTCCGAAGAGTTTTGTGGATAAGAGACGGAGCAATTTGGAATTCGAAGTTGGAGACTTCGTTGTTGTTGAAGTTTTCTCTAATTCAGGGAGCTATAAGATTGGGTAAGATTTGGAAAGCCAGCTCCGAGATATTTGGATCTTCTCTGTGGTTCTTCTGAGGATAAGTGTTAGGTCTTCAGATTTGAATTGTCAGTTTGGATAACTGGGATTCATTGTATTTCACGTATCTCTGAGGGAGTACGTGTGAGATCTATCTCTGGTTTCATAACCAGCAGTTCAGGGAGTTTTGGTTGTTGAGTCAGACTTGTCTATAGTCTGATATCCTGTCTTGTTTGTAGATCTAGATGAGTGGAAGCTCTGTAGCTTAGTAGTATTGATTGTTTGGATTCTGTAGAGCGAGTATCCCGGTATTTATACTTGGGAAACTCGAGAAAATTCTATCCGGATTTTGTCTGGATAGTTAGATTTGTTTGATTGGATGAATTGGTTGATATGGTTGTTAACATATGATTGATATATGCTTGTAATTTAAAATTAAATATTTAATTGGATTATTAAATTACCTTTGTTTCAAATTTCGGGGACGAAATTCTTTTAAGGGGGGAGGAATGTGACATCTCGGAAATTTTGGCAATATCAATTTAATAATCTGTGATGAAAATTAAATTGATATAATAATAATTGTTAATAAGATTTAAATGGATTTAATATTTTCTTTTAAATAAATATTTGACTGCTAATATATCTTTTAAAAGCTAATAAATTGTTTTCTATTTATAATATATATATATATATATATATTTGTATATATTGCAGATAGATAAGCTTTGTTTTAAAATTTAAGTAAATAAAGATATGTTTTCAAATTCTAATATTTTTGGTAATTTGGAAATTTGATTAAATTCAATATTAAATAAATAACCATTTGGCTTTAAAATATACTCAAGATTAAAGTTAAAATTGTTTAAATGATTTCAGCTTAAATTTAAATTAAACAAAAGGTTGTTGTTCTTTTTAAAGTATAGCTTGATAAAAATAAGTAATCAAGTGATAATTTCTTTTATGAATTATTTTAATTTAATAATAAGTTATTTTTCAACAATATTAATAATGTAATATTTTTACAAATAAATTTTTAATAGGAATAGAATTGTTATATATATATATATTTTGGAAGAAACTAGGATTTGTAAATTTGAAATGAAGCCTTTCAAAAATGTTTAAAATTAAAATAAACCTTATAAATATTTAATATAAGTATAAAATAAAATAATAATAGGTAAATAAATATTTGATAGTTAAGTTTTTAAATAAGTAGAATTAAATACTTAGGTTAAATTTTATAACAAATAACTATAGCAACTTTATATTTATAAGATAAGGTATATAGGTGTATAAAAATAAGATAAGTATAAAATTAAAACAAAAGCATATATATGTACATAAGATATAAAAACAAACCAGGCTTTGCATAGTAATGTATGCAGCCTATAAATAGATATGCAGGCAAGACTAGAAGTAAGAATAAAATAAAACAACTATGAACACATGATATAAATATTCAGATATGCACATACAAAAATAGGATAAGTCTAGAATCTCATTGTGACGACCGCCCATGACCCCTGCACCGAATCTAGGGATAGTGCGCTGTAAAGTGTGCCAGGTGACCATGGACGATTGTCAAGGTAAATTAAAACAACAGAATCTATCGTATTACTCACAGCGCATAGATAAAATACAATAGAAAATATATGTAGAGAAGCTTCACAGAATAGAATGCCATCATATAAAACTTCATAATAGTTGAATACAAGCATCTAAATAGACAATACAACAAGCCTCACTACATATCACTCAGAGAATACAAAGCAGCGGAACATCCAGTACATATAGTAAGAAATAATATGCAATACTCCAGCTCGTTTTCGATATCAGCACCGTGAAAAGCAAGATCAGCACCTGTCACCTGCTACCTAGTCTGCCCGTCCCAAAATGGACGAACAGCCCAAGGCAATAAGAATTAAAACATAAAGCCTTGAGTCAGACAACAGTCTTAGTGAGCAGTAGATTAACTAACAACACACCAAAGAGCATAAAGGAAAAGGAATAGGAATACAACCCTCCCACTCCAACCTCTTTCTACAGTGATAGCCCCCAGACACACACTAAGCAGAAGCAAACATAGCAGAGCATACAATTAAAAGTAAAGCAATTATCACTCGAGTCAAGGACGATGTTTTCCAAGCACAAACCCCCAAGGCCTAAACCAAGATCAGATAAGCACCCAGAAAATACCGCTCTTGAGACCGAATGACGATACAACCAAACATCCATGACTCTGGCTATCACTGTTATCATTGCTTCGGTTTCACCGTTAATTGAATGACCGGCACATTCTTTCAGCCGTCCGTCAAGGGCTAATGGAAACCCCGGTTCTAGACATAACTCCCGCACGTCGTCGCAGCCCGTGCCTAGGACTATCGAATCTGCCCAGAGTACTCGACCATCAACAGTTGGTCGTTGGGACTATCGAATCTGCCCAAACGTACCCTTGCTTAGAGCATGCTAGAACCTTCAACAACGATGAGACCCAAGCCTCCTAGTCATCCTCCTCGACGACTATTCTCATATCCATTCATTATCATCAACTCGAATCATATCACCGAGTTATCAACATGCTTGAGATGATCCCGTCTGGATTAAACCAAGTCTTCATCACATGATTGCCTTGCTTCATCACATCCTCGCAAAGCCTCATCTCCGCATCACATCATCAAATCTATGCATAAGAGCTTCATCATCCCGCTACATATGCCACGAGCAGCTTTCCCAATTCAAGAGCCTTTCCCTTAGCTTTTGAATCATCTTCGGTCTAAATCAAACCATCAATCATCTAATTCATAACAATCAACCAAATCAAACATTAATCCAAGCAATCAAACATTCAAACATGATCTAAGTAGACAATTATAACAATAATGGCATTTTCGTAATTATAGAGTTGAAAGTCTAACAAGCATGAAAACATGAACAATGTCTCTACAAACTTGATGAATGAACTTGCATAGGTTAGCATATGATAAAATGGATGTAACATCATCATGAACAATGGATCTATATGGATCTACACTTAGGATGAAGAAAGGGCATGGAAATCACTATTTTAACACCAAATCGAGCCAACAATCCGATATACTCCTTTGGATCCGTGTGAGAGATAATCACCACTCACCAAATCACCAAAACAAACCCAAATCAACACGCTTCAGATCTGGACAGCGAAGGATCAATCTCGATCTATCACCAATCCGCTTCAACGATGAAATCTCTCTTGAAAAGATGAAGATCTTCAATCTAAGCTCTTGAATCTTCAATTTGATCTTCAACTTGGATGGATGGAAGCACTAGATTAAAGTGGAGAAAAGAAGTGAAGAAGTGTAGAAGTCGAGCTCTCAAAATGGCAGCACTTCGTCGCTTCAAAATCCGGATCCCAAAAATGAAGAGAAACTCTCCTATTTATAGCTGAAACCCTTAGGTCGCTCGGAGTTAGGTCGTCCACGACCTACGACCTAGCAACATAACCGACCTAACCAAAGCCAACAACTACGACCTAACAGATGAGTGTTTTCTCGCGACCTAACAACCCAGGTGCTTCAACGACCTAACTGCGCAACACTCCTACGACCTACTGGCTTAGCAACCCACGCGACCTAACAAAGCTCTCCATCCTACGACCTAACGAGGTTACGACCTAACACTTAAGCGCATTAGCGACCTAACTCTTAAGCGCTTACGCGACCTATCACTCACGCGACCTAACACTTAGACAAAACCCAGCGACCTAACAACTCACGCGACCTACCAACCCATGCGACCTAACAACTTATGCGACCTAACTCCCTAGGTCGCCTAACGACCTAACTACGCTAACAAGCTATCCACTAGGTCGCAACATACTGGGTTGTTAACTCGCTAACCCTTAGGTCGCGAACTACTATAGGTCGTTAACTACTAGCTACTCAGGTCGCTACCAACCTATCTCTTAGGTCGCTCAACCAACCTAAACTACCGTACGACCTAACCACCTCACCCTTAGGTCGCACACGACCTAACTTCCTAAGGTCACGACTTATCACCTAGGTCGTTCACGACCTAGGACTTAGAAAAATCTGCCTAAAAATCTGAAATGACTTGAAAATGCTAAAATTCCAGATTTTGACAAACTTGTCGATCCGTAAAAATATGGGTCGTTACATTCTCTCCCCCTTAGGAATTTCGCCCCCGAAATTCCAAACAAACAAAGCAATCAAAGACTATCCTGCATGCCTACCATCCATAGCAATCAGCCAACCATGCATCCAATTCTAGCCTAGCATGCAAAATTCTAAAACTTAGAACAAGTTACAATGTTGTTAGATGATACGACACCTTAGGGCCATACCTTGAAGAGTTCGGGATGAGCTGCATTCATCCTCTCTTCCACCTCCCATGTACAGTCGTTATCATCTTCACTCCATTGTATCTTGAGCAACTTGACTACCTTCCTCCTAAGCTGTTTCGTGTCGGTTTCCACAACACGAAGCGGCTTACAAGGTCTTCTATCGACTGGATAACCTTCGAAGTCTTCACAGCTATCAGCAGAAACCACCGCATTCGAGTCGTGCACATACTTCCGTAGATATAATACATGAAAAACATTGTGCACACCCGACATCTTCTCTGGTAACTCCAGTTTATAAGCGAGCTTTCCAATTCGCTCGATAATCGGAAATGGTCCAACAAATCTCGGAGTCAATTTCCCTTTCTTCCCGAATCAGATAACATTCTTCAGTGGAGAAATCTTCACAAAAACCATATCTCCAACGCCGAATTCCAAATCCTTACGACGCTTATCGGCATAACTTTTCCAACGGTCTTGGGCTGCCTTCATTCGTTGCCGAATGATCTCTATGCTATCTGAAGTCTGACGAATCATCTCTGGCCCAAGCATCAGCTTTTCTCCTGCCTCTATCCAACATGTCGGAGAATTACACGGTCTTCCATACAACGCCTCATACGGTGCCATACCAATGCTTGACTGGTAACTGTTGTTTTATGCAAACTCCACCAAATGAAGGTGATCTTCCCATGATCCTCCGAAATCCAAAACACAAGCTCTAAGGAGATCTTCCAAAACTCGGTTGACTCGCTCAGTCTGACCATCTGTCTGAGGGTGATAGGCTGTACTCAAACACAACCCAGTTCCCAAAACTTCCTAAAAGCTCTTCCAAAATCCACTAGTGAACAACGGATCTCGATCGCTCACTATACTCTTCGGAATACCATGAAATCGAACTATCCACTTAACATACAACTCAGCCAACTTTGATGCAGTCCTAGTCGATCGAACAGGAATGAATCTCGCACTCTTAGTTAGACGATCAACGATGACCCAAATTCCTTCATTTCCCGTTCTGGTTCTAGGCAATCCATCAATAAAATCCATCGACACTTGTTCCCACTTCCATGTAGGAACTTCTAATGGCTGAAGCAATCCACTTGGCTTCTTCTGTTCAGCTTTTACTAACTGGCAGTTCATACACTTGGAAATAAAATTTCCAACATCCTTCTTCATACCTTCCCAGTAGTAGGTTCTCTTCATATCCCGATACATCTTATTTCCACCTGGATGAATTGTCAACTTCGAGTGATGACTTTCCTTCAGAACTTCACTTCTCAATTCATCTATATCGGGAACAACTAGTCGTCCTTGCTTTCGAAGCCAACCTTCTCGATCGACCTCGAATCCTTTATCCTTTTCTGGTTCCAATCCAGATTTCAAATCACGGATAATCTTGACAAGCTTATCATCTCGCTTTTGACTCTCGCCAATCCTTCCCACAAGAGTCGGTCTTATCGATAAGTTTGCCAACATCTCAGGTTCCAATTCGCATCTAGGCCTGAAGTCAAATCCAGCTAAATACTCGAGATTCTCCCATTCTGAAAACATGGCTCCCAATCCTGCATGTCTTCGACTTAACGCATCTGCCACTGCGTTACCTTTTCCCAGAGTATAAGCTATACCAAAATCATACGATGCCAAAAACTCTAGCCAACGTTGCTGCCGAAGATTCAAATCCTTTTGGGAGAAAAGATACTTCAACGACTTATGATCCGTAAACAACTCAAATCGAACTCCCAACAGATAATGTCTCCACATCTTCAGAGCAAATACAATCGCCGTTAACTCTAAATCATGAGTCGGGTAATTCCTTTCGTGCGGCTTCAGTTGTCGACTGGCATACGCAACAACTTTATCCTTCTGCATCAGCACTGCTCCAAGTCCAGTACCACATGCATCGGTGTAAACCACCATCTCATCATTCCCACTAGGAATAGTCAAAACAGGAGCACTCGTCAATCTTTCTTTCAGGATTCTGAAAGCTTGCTCACACTTATCATCCCATTTGAACACTAGGTTCTTCTTTGTCAATCCTGTTAACGGTGCAGCGACCTTGGAGAAGTCTATGATAAACCGTCGATAATATCCTGCTAATCCAAGAAAACTTCTCACGTCAGATGCATTCTTAGGTCTAACCCAATCCTGGATTGTTGCCACCTTAGCGGGATCAACCGCTATTCCATTTCCAGAAATAACATGGCCTAAGAACCTCACTTCACTCTTCCAGAAGTGACACTTCGAAAACTTAGCCTTCAGCTGATGTTTCCGTAAGATTTCCAAAACAATACGCAAGTGCGTCTTGTGCTCTTCTTCTGTTCTGGAAAAAATCAGAATATCATCCACGAACACAAGTACGAACTTGTTCAACTGATCTCTGAACACTCTATTCATAAGATCCACAAAGTATGCTGGCGCGTTAGTCAACCCAAACGGCATTACCAGCCACTCAAAGAAACCAGATGGTGTCCTGAAAGCAGTCTTCGGCACACTATCCTTAGCCACTCCCAACTGGTGAAATCCCGTTGCCAAATCCATCTGAGAAAACACCTTAGCTTCGTGAAGCTGATCGAACAAGTCATCTATCCTCGGCAATGGATACTTGTTCTTCTTGGTCACCTTATTCAGCTCACGATAATCCACACACAATCTCAACGATCCATCTGCCTTGGTTGCGAACACAACTGGTGCACCCCACTCGGACACACTACGCCGAATGAATTCTTTCTGTAAAAGGTCATCAACTTGCAGCTTCAACTCATGCTGTTCCCTAGGCGCCATCCGCCTAAGAGGCATCACAACGGGTCTGGCTCCTTCAACAAGATCTATAAAAAACTCGATCTCTCTATGCGGCGGCAACCCTTTGACTTCGTCAAAGACATCCTCGAATCCATTCGCGATTGGCACAGATGACAGTCCATCCCGTGGAACAACAAGCGAATACATGAAGCTCATGAAGACGCCTTCTTCATGCTTACATCGTATCACAATCTTTCGCCCCTCCACATTCTCGACTGTCACTTCCAACCTCTCACAATCAACCTTTGCCGCATACTTCCTAAGCCAGTCCATACCCAAAATAATTCCGAACCCCGCAAAGTTCAGAACAAAGCAATCACAAACAAAAGAGCAACCATGACTCGACACAATCAGACCACGGCATAACATACACAAACAAGACGAACCCCCAACTGGATTAGTCACAACCAATGGCCTATCAACAATATCCGGTTCCAAACCAAACCGGCCTACTAGTTCACTACAAACAAACGAATGCGATGCCCCAGTATCAAACAGAACTCTAACTGGAACACCACATAGGAAAAGAGTACCTTGAACCACCACACTCTTTCCTTTCTCTTCAACGGTAGGAGCTTTCGAAGACGACGGAACAGCTCCCAAAGCATAAGCTTGCACAATCTGCTTGTCCCTCCTCGGTTCTGGACAATCCTTTCTGAAATGCCCCGGCTTGTCACAGTTGTGACACTTCATCGGCGCTTTCGGATTCTTGCAATCCCTGGAGAGATGGCCTTTCTGCTGACAGTTGTAACAAGTCACCTCGCCTTTCGGCTTCTTCTGGCCATCCTTACCCTTCTGATACTGCTGCTGCTTCCTCTTCTTGCTTCCACCCTGCTGTGGTTTAGACTCTCCCTTGGTCACAGCAACAACAGATCCTTCCTTAGGAAACAGACTCTCATGCCTGAGAGCTTTCTCCACAAGCTTCTCAAATGAATCGTCCAAATGATCCACCAACTGTCTCCCAAGATAACTATCAAAGCCTGTCACAAACTTCTCATTCTTCTGATATGCAGACTCAATATATGACCGGGCATACTTGGACAAAGCCTCAAACTCAGAAACATACTCAAGAACTGATCTACCTCCCTGCTTGAGCTCCACAAACTTCTTGAACAGAACAGGCTTCTGAGCTGTAGAAATGAACTTAGCTTCAAATCTGACTTGGAATTGCTCCCAAGTAATCTCTTCCTCCGGAGTATTGATGGTAATAGAGTTCCACCAATCAGAAGCTCTCCCTTGAAGCTGCCTTGATGCCAACTTCCTCTTAGTTGCATCCTCAATTCCCAAATCACCAAAAATCCTTCTACAAGCATCTATCCATCTCTGGACTTCAATAGTTGATTCTGTTCCCAAGAAAACCTTCCCTCCAAGAGCAGTATAGTCCTTACACAGCTTAGCGAAATCCACCGGCCTTGGAGCCTGAACTTGAACTTCAACATCAACTGACGGTCCTGGAACTGGCATCCTTCTCATGATCGAAGTCATCATAGCTTCGAACATAGCTGCATAATCAGCAGTCCCTTCAGCAGCTCGGCCTTCCCAAGCAGCTGGTCTCCCTCTTCGACTCATTCTAAATATCTATAAAAAGGAATGATCAGAACATCTAGAGAAACAACTGCATAAAGGACTAACTTACTTCTAAGCTACTATATTATATATAGTAATCATCCATCAAATTACAATTACGTCTCTCATACGTAGTTACAACAGCGAGCGTTGGGTAATGTGACGACCTCCCATGACCCCTGCACCGAATCTAGAGATAAAGCGCTGTAAAGTGTGCCAGGCGACCATGGACGATTGTCAAGGTAAGATTTAAAACAACAGAATCTATCGTATTACTCACAGCGCATGGACAAAATACAATAGAATATAAGTATAGTGAAGCTTTACAGAACAAAGTGACATCATATAAAACTCCATAATAGATGAATACAAGCATCCACATAGTCAATACATCAAGCCTCACTACAAATCTCTCAGAGAATACAAAACAGCGGAATATCCAGTACATATAAGAAGATAATATGCAACCCTCTAGCTCGTCTTCGATATCAGCATCGTGGGAAGAGAACAGCACCTGTCACCTGCTACCTAGTCTGCCCGTCCCAAAATGGACGAACAGCCCAAGGCAATAAGAATTAAAACATAAAGCCTTGAGTCAGACAACAGTCTTAGTGAGCAGTAAATTAACTAACAACATACCAAAAGAGCATAAAGGAAAAGGAATAGGAATACAACCCTCCCACTCCAACCTCATTCTACAGTGATAGCCCCCAGACACACACTAAGTAGAAGCAAACATAGCAGAGCATACAATTTAAAGTAAAACTACTATCACTCGAGTCAAGGGCGATGTTTTCCAAGTACCAAGGCCTAAATCAGATAAGCACCCAGAAAATACCGCTCTTGAGTCCGAATGACGATACAACCAAACATCCATGACTCTGGCTATCACTGTTATCATTGCTTCGATATCACCGTTAATTGAATGACCGGCACATTCTTTCAGCCGTCCGTCAAGGGCTAATGGAAACCCCGGTTCTAGACATAACTCCCGCACGTCGTCGCAGCCCGTGCCTAGGACTATCGAATCTGCCCAGAGTACTCGACCACCAACAGTTGGCCGTTGGGACTATCGAATCTGCCCAAACGTACTCTTGCTTAGAGCATGCTAGAACCTTCAACAACGATGCTATCCAAGCCTCCTAGTCATCCTCCTCGACGACTATTCTCATATCCGTTCATTATTTTCAACTCGAATCATATCACCGAGTTATCAACATGCTTGGAATGATCCCGTCTGGATTAGACCAAGTCTTCATCATATGATGCCTCGCTTCATTACATCCTTGCAAAGCTTCATCTCAACTTCACATCGTCAAATCTATGCATAAGAGCTTCATCATCCCGCTACATATGCCACGAGCAGCTTTTCCAATTCAAGAGCCTTTCCCTTAGCTTTTGAATCATCTTCGATCTAATCTAATCATCAATCATCTAGTTCATAACAATCAATCAAATCAAACATCAATCCAAGCAATCAAGCATTCAAATATGATCTAAGTAGACAATTATAACAATAATGGCATTTTCGTAATTAAAGAGTTGAAAGTCCAATAAGCATGAAAACATGGATTATATCTCTACAAACTTGATGAATGAACTTGCATAGGTTAACATATGATAAAATGGATGCAACCTCATCATGAACAATGGATCTATATGGATCTATACATAGGATGAAGGAAATGCATGGAAATCACTATTTTAACACCAAATCGAGCCAACAATCCGATATACTCCTTTGGGTCCGTGTGAGAGATAATCACCACTCACCAAATCACCTAAACCAACCCAAATCAACACACTTCAAATCTGGACAGCAAAGGATCAAGCTTGATCTATCACAAATCCGCTTCAAATGAAGAAATCTCTCTTGAAAAGATGAAGATCTTCAATCTAAGCTCTTGAATCTTCAATCTTGATCTTCGATTTGGATGGATAGAAGCACTAGATTAGAGTGGAGAAAAGAAGTGAAGAAGTGTAGAAGTCGAGCTCTCAAAATGGCAGCACTTCGTTGCTTCAAAAATCCGGATCCCAAAAAGTGAGAACAACCCCTCCTATTTATAGCTGAAATCTGTCCTTAAGTCGAAATCTGGCCATCTCCCTAAGTCGCTTCCGACCTAAGCCTCTCCGACCTAAGCCTCTCCGACCTAACAGATGTACGACTTAACTCCTCAGCGACCTAACACCTGACGACCTAAAGCAATGCGCTTTCCTTCGACCAATGACTTAGTTGGGTTGCGACCTAACAACTTAGACTTCTACGCGACCTAACACAACATACGACCTAACAGTTAGATCTACGCGACCTAACACATAGCCTAACTCCTAAGGTCGCCAACTTGTTAACTCCTTAGGTCGCCAACTTGTTAACTCCTTAGGTCGCCAACTTGTTAACTCCTTAGGTCGCCAACTTGTTAACTCCTTAGGTCGCCAACTTGTTAACTCCTTAGGTCGCCAACTTGTTAACTCCTTAGGTCGCCAACGACCTTATCACCCAAGCTACCAGACGACCTAACACATAGCGACCTATCCCTTAACTCGGTTACTACGACCTAACTTCTATACACTCTAAGTCGTTGCCGACCTAACCACACACCCAGTAACCACTAGGTCGCTAACTCACCCTGCCGACCTAGCACTTAGCTCACCGAAACTCTTAGGTCGCTCCCAATAGTTTCCTTAGGTCGGTCAGTTCTTTAGGTCGTTAACTCGCCCTGCCGACCTAGCACTTAGACAAATTTCCTCAAAAATCTGAAATGACTTAAAAATGCAAAAATTCCAGATTTTGACGAACTTGTCGATCCGTAAAAATACGGGTCGTTACATTATCTCCCCCTTAGGAATTTCGCCCCCGAAATTCCAAGCAATCAAAACTATTCTGTACGCCTACCATCCATAACAATCAACAAACCATGCATCCAATTCTAGCTTAGCGTACAGAATTCTAAGACTTAGAACAAGTTACAATGTTGTTAGATGATACGACACCTTAGGGCCATACCTTGAAGAGTTCAGGATGAGCTGCCTTCATCCTCTCTTCCACTTCCCACGTACAGTCGTTATCATCATCACTCCATTGTATCTTGAGCAACTTAACTACCTTCCTCCTGAGCTGTTTCGTGTCAGTTTCAACAACACGAAGCGGCTTACGAGGTCTTGTATTGACTGGATCAACTTCTAGGTCTTCACAGCTATCAGCAGAAACTACGGTATTCGAGTCATGCACATACTTCCGTAGATATGATACATGAAAAACATTGTGCACACCCGACATCTTCTCCGGTAACTTCAATCTGTAGGCGAGCTTTCCAATTCGCTCGATGATCGGGAATGGTCCAACAAATCTCGGAGTCAATTTTCCTTTCTTCCCGAATCGAATAACATTCTTTAGTGGAGAAATCTTCACAAAAACCATATCTCCCACGTCGAATTCCAAATCCTTTCGACGCTTATCAGCATAACTCTTCTGACGGTCTTGGGCTGCCTTCATTCGTTGCCGAATGATTTCTATACAATCTGAAGTCTGACGAATCATCTCTGGCCCAAGCATCAACTTTTCTCCAGTTTCCAACCAACACGTCGGAGAGTTACACGGTCTTCCATACAATGCCTCATATGGTGCCATACCAATGCTTGACTGGTAACTGTTGTTGTACGCAAACTCCACCAAATGAAGGTGATCTTCCCATGATCCTCCGAAATCCAAAACGCAAGCTCTGAGGAGATCTTCCAAAACTCGGTTGACTCTCTCAGTCTGACCATCCGTCTGAGGGTGATAAGCTGTACTCAAACACAACTCGGTTCCCAAGACTTCCTGGAAGCTCTTCCAAAATCCACTAGTGAACAATGGGTCTCGATCGCTCACTATACTCTTCGGAATACCATGGAAACGAACTATCCACTTAACATACAACTCAGCCAACTTAGATGCAGTCCTAGTCGATCGAACAGGAATGAATCGTGCACTCTTAGTCAGACGATCCACAATGACCCAAATCCCTTCATTTCCCGTTCTGGTTCTAGGCAATCCATCAATAAAATCCATCGACACTTGTTCCCACTTCCATGTAGGAACTTCTAAGGGCTGAAGCAATCCGCTTGGCTTCTTCTGTTCGGCTTTTACCAACTGGCAATTCATACATTTGGAAATAAAATTTCCAACATCCTTCTTCATACCTTCCCAGTAGTAGGTTCTCTTCATATCCCGATACATCTTATTTCCTCCTGGATGAATGGTCAGCTTCGAGTGATGACTTTCCTTCAGGACTTCACTCCTCAACTCATCTATATCGGGAACAACTAGTCGTCCTTGCTTCCGAAGCCAACCCTCTCGATCGACCTCGAATCCTTTATCCTTTTCTGGATCCACCCCAGATTCCAAATCACGGATAATCTTGACAAGCTTATCATCTCGCTTTTGGCTCTCACCAATCCTTCCCACAAGAGTGGGTCTTATCGATAAGTTTGCCAACATCTCAGGTTCCAATTCGCATCTAGGCCTGAAGTCAAATCCAGCTAAATACTCGAGACTCTTCCATTCAGAAAACATGGCTCCCAATCCTGCATGTTTTCGACTTAACGCATCAGCTACTGCGTTACCTTTTCCCGGAGTATAAGCTATACCAAAGTCATACGATGCCAAAAACTCTAGCCAACGTTGCTGCCGAAGATTCAAATCCTTTTGGGAGAAAAGATACTTCAACGACTTGTGATCCGTAAACAACTCGAATCGAACTCCCAACAGATAATGTCTCCACATCTTCAGAGCAAATACAATTGCCGCCAATTCCAAATCATGAGTTGGGTAATTCCTTTCATGCGGCTTCAGTTGTCGACTGGCATACGCAACAACTTTATCCTTCTGCATCAGCACTGCTCCAAGTCCAGTACCACATGCGTCGGTGTAAACCACCATCTCATCATTCCCACTTGGAATAGTCAAAACAGGAGCACTCGTCAATCTCTCTTTCAGGATTGCAAAAGCTTGCTCACACTTAGCATCCCAACCGAACACTTGGTTCTTCTTCGTCAATCCTGTTAATGGTGCAGCTACCTTGGAGAAGTCTTTGATAAACCGTCGATAATATCCTGCTAATCCAAGAAAACTTCTCACATCTGATGCATTCTTAGGTCTAACCCAATCCTGGATTGCTGCCACCTTAGCGGGATCAACCGCTATTCCACTTCCAGAAATCACATGGCCTAAGAACCTCACTTCACTCTTCCAGAAGTGACACTTTGAAAACTTAGCCTTCAGCTGATGTTTCCGCAAGATTTCCAAAACAATACGCAAGTGCGTCTTGTGCTCTTCTTCAGTTCTGGAATAAATCAGAATATCATCCACGAACACAAGTACGAACTTGTTCAACTGATCTCTGAACACTCTATTCATAAGATCCACAAAATATGCTGGCGCGTTAGTCAACCCAAACGGCATTACCAGCCACTCAAAGAAACCGGATGGTGTCCTAAAAGCAGTCTTCGGCACACTATCCTTAGCTACTCTCAACTGGTGAAATCCCGTTGCCAAATCCATCTGAGAAAACACCTTAGCTTCGTGAAGCTGATCAAACAAGTCATCTATTCTCGGTAATGGATACTTGTTCTTCTTAGTCACCTTATTCAGCTCACGATAATCGACGCACAATCTCAACGACCCATCTGCCTTGGTTGCAAACACAACTGGTGCACCCCACTCGGACACACTACGCCGAATGAATCCTTTCTGTAAAAGGTCATCAACTTGCACCCTCAACTCCTGCTGTTCCCTAGGCGCCATCCGCCTAAGAGGCATCACAACAGGTCTGGCTCCTTCAACTAGATCTATACGAAACTCGATCTCTCTATGCGGCGGCAACCCTTTGACTTCGTCAAAGACATCCTCGAATCCATTAGCGATCGGCACTGATGACAGTCCATCCCGTGGAACAACTAGCGAATACATGAAGCTCATGAAGACGCCTTCTTCATGCTTACATCGTATCACAATCTTTCGCCCCTCCACATTCTCGACTGTCACTTCCAACCTTTCGCAATCAACCTTTGCCGCATACTTCCTAAGCCAGTCCATACCCAAGATAATTCCGAACCCCGCAAAGTTCAGAACAAAGCAATCACAAACAAAAGAGCAACCATGACTCGACACAACTAGACCACGGCATAACATACACAAACAAGACGAACCCCCAACCGGATTAGTCACAACCAATGGCCTATCAACAATATCCGGCTTCAAATCTAACCGGCCTACTAGTTCATTACAAACAAATGAATGCGACGCTCCAGTATCGAACAGAACTCTAACTGGAACACCACATAGGAAAAGAGTACCTTGAACAACCACACTCTTTCCTTTCTCTTCCGCAGTAGGAGCTTTCGAAGACGACGGAACAGCTCCTAAAGCATAGGCTTGCACAATCTGCTTGTCCTTCCTCGGTTCTGGACAATTCTTCCTGAAATGCCCCGGCTTGTCACAGTTGTGACACTTCATTGGCACCTTCGGATTCTTACAATCCTTAGAGAAATGGCCCTTCTGCTGACAATTGTAGCAAGTCACCTCGCCTTTCTTCAATCTTGATCTTCGATTTGGATGGATAGAAGCACTAGATTAGAGTGGAGAAAAGAAGTGAAGAAGTGTAGAAGTCGAGCTCTCAAAATGGCAGCACTTCGTTGCTTCAAAAATCCGGATCCCAAAAAGTGAGAACAACCCCTCCTATTTATAGCTGAAATCTGTCCTTAAGTCGAAATCTGGCCATCTCCCTAAGTCGCTTCCGACCTAAGCCTCTCCGACCTAAGCCTCTCCGACCTAACAGATGTACGACTTAACTCCTCAGCGACCTAACACCTGACGACCTAAAGCAATGCGCTTTCCTTCGACCAATGACTTAGTTGGGTTGCGACCTAACAACTTAGACTTCTACGCGACCTAACACAACATACGACCTAACAGTTAGATCTACGCGACCTAACACATAGCCTAACTCCTAAGGTCGCCAACTTGTTAACTCCTTAGGTCGCCAACTTGTTAACTCCTTAGGTCGCCAACTTGTTAACTCCTTAGGTCGCCAACTTGTTAACTCCTTAGGTCGCCAACGACCTTACCACCCAAGCTACCAGACGACCTAACACATAGCGACCTATCCCTTAACTCGGTTACTACGACCTAACTTCTATACACTCTAAGTCGTTGCCGACCTAACCACACACCCAGTAACCACTAGGTCGCTAACTCACCCTGCCGACCTAGCACTTAGCTCACCGAAACTCTTAGGTCGCTCCCAATAGTTTCCTTAGGTCGGTCAGTTCTTTAGGTCGTTAACTCGCCCTGCCGACCTAGCACTTAGACAAATTTCCTCAAAAATCTGAAATGACTTAAAAATGCAAAAATTCCAGATTTTGACGAACTTGTCGATCCGTAAAAATACGGGTCGTTACATTCTCTCCCCCTTAGGAATTTCGCCCCCGAAATTCCAAGCAATCAAAACTATTCTGTACGCCTACCATCCATAACAATCAACAAACCATGCATCCAATTCTAGCTTAGCGTACAGAATTCTAAGACTTAGAACAAGTTACAATGTTGTTAGATGATACGACACCTTAGGGCCATACCTTGAAGAGTTCAGGATGAGCTGCCTTCATCCTCTCTTCCACTTCCCACGTACAGTCGTTATCATCATCACTCCATTGTATCTTGAGCAACTTAACTACCTTCCTCCTGAGCTGTTTCGTGTCAGTTTCAACAACACGAAGCGGCTTACGAGGTCTTGTATTGACTGGATCAACTTCTAGGTCTTCACAGCTATCAGCAGAAACTACGGTATTCGAGTCATGCACATACTTCCGTAGATATGATACATGAAAAACATTGTGCACACCCGACATCTTCTCCGGTAACTTCAATCTGTAGGCGAGCTTTCCAATTCGCTCGATGATCGGGAATGGTCCAACAAATCTCGGAGTCAATTTTCCTTTCTTCCCGAATCGAATAACATTCTTTAGTGGAGAAATCTTCACAAAAACCATATCTCCCACGTCGAATTCCAAATCCTTTCGACGCTTATCAGCATAACTCTTCTGACGGTCTTGGGCTGCCTTCATTCGTTGCCGAATGATTTCTATACAATCTGAAGTCTGACGAATCATCTCTGGCCCAAGCATCAACTTTTCTCCAGTTTCCAACCAACACGTCGGAGAGTTACACGGTCTTCCATACAATGCCTCATATGGTGCCATACCAATGCTTGACTGGTAACTGTTTTTGTACGCAAACTCCACCAAATGAAGGTGATCTTCCCATGATCCTCCGAAATCCAAAACGCAAGCTCTGAGGAGATCTTCCAAAACTCGGTTGACTCTCTCAGTCTGACCATCCGTCTGAGGGTGATAAGCTGTACTCAAACACAACTCGGTTCCCAAGACTTCCTGGAAGCTCTTCCAAAATCCACTAGTGAACAATGGGTCTCGATCGCTCACTATACTCTTCGGAATACCATGGAAACGAACTATCCACTTAACATACAACTCAGCCAACTTAGATGCAGTCCTAGTCGATCGAACAGGAATGAATCGTGCACTCTTAGTCAGACGATCCACAATGACCCAAATCCCTTCATTTCCCGTTCTGGTTCTAGGCAATCCATCAATAAAATCCATCGACACTTGTTCCCACTTCCATGTAGGAACTTCTAAGGGCTGAAGCAATCCGCTTGGCTTCTTCTGTTCGGCTTTTACCAACTGGCAATTCATACATTTGGAAATAAAATTTCCAACATCCTTCTTCATACCTTCCCAGTAGTAGGTTCTCTTCATATCCCGATACATCTTATTTCCTCCTGGATGAATGGTCAGCTTCGAGTGATGACTTTCCTTCAGGACTTCACTCCTCAACTCATCTATATCGGGAACAACTAGTCGTCCTTGCTTCCGAAGCCAACCCTCTCGATCGACCTCGAATCCTTTATCCTTTTCTGGATCCACCCCAGATTCCAAATCACGGATAATCTTGACAAGCTTATCATCTCGCTTTTGGCTCTCACCAATCCTTCCCACAAGAGTGGGTCTTATCGATAAGTTTGCCAACATCTCAGGTTCCAATTCGCATCTAGGCCTGAAGTCAAATCCAGCTAAATACTTGAGACTCTTCCATTCAGAAAACATGGCTCCCAATCCTGCATGTTTTCGACTTAACGCATCAGCCACTGCGTTACCTTTTCCCGGAGTATAAGCTATACCAAAGTCATACGATGCCAAAAACTCTAGCCAACGTTGCTGCCGAAGATTCAAATCCTTTTGGGAGAAAAGATACTTCAACGACTTGTGATCCGTAAACAACTCGAATCGAACTCCCAACAGATAATGTCTCCACATCTTCAGAGCAAATACAATTGCCGCCAATTCCAAATCATGAGTTGGGTAATTCCTTTCATGCGGCTTCAGTTGTCGACTGGCATACGCAACAACTTTATCCTTCTGCATCAGCACTGCTCCAAGTCCAGTACCACATGCGTCGGTGTAAACCACCATCTCATCATTCCCACTTGGAATAGTCAAAACAGGAGCACTCGTCAATCTCTCTTTCAGGATTGCGAAAGCTTGCTCACACTTAGCATCCCAACCGAACACTTGGTTCTTCTTCGTCAATCCTGTTAATGGTGCAGCTACCTTGGAGAAGTCTTTGATAAACCGTCGATAATATCCTGCTAATCCAAGAAAACTTCTCACATCTGATGCATTCTTAGGTCTAACCCAATCCTGGATTGCTGCCACCTTAGCGGGATCAACCGCTATTCCACTTCCAGAAATCACATGGCCTAAGAACCTCACTTCACTCTTCCAGAAGTGACACTTTGAAAACTTAGCCTTCAGCTGATGTTTCCGCAAGATTTCCAAAACAATACGCAAGTGCGTCTTGTGCTCTTCTTCAGTTCTGGAATAAATCAGAATATCATCCACGAACACAAGTACGAACTTGTTCAACTGATCTCTGAACACTCTATTCATAAGATCCACAAAATATGCTGGCGCGTTAGTCAACCCAAACGGCATTACCAGCCACTCAAAGAAACCGGATGGTGTCCTAAAAGCAGTCTTCGGCACACTATCCTTAGCTACTCTCAACTGGTGAAATCTCGTTGCCAAATCCATCTGAGAAAACACCTTAGCTTCGTGAAGCTGATCAAACAAGTCATCTATTCTCGGCAATGGATACTTGTTCTTCTTAGTCACCTTATTCAGCTCACGATAATCGACGCACAATCTCAACGACCCATCTGCCTTGGTTGCAAACACAACTGGTGCACCCCACTCGGACACACTACGCCGAATGAATCCTTTCTGTAAAAGGTCATCAACTTGCACCCTCAACTCCTGCTGTTCCCTAGGCGCCATCCGCCTAAGAGGCATCACAACAGGTCTGGCTCCTTCAACTAGATCTATACGAAACTCGATCTCTCTATGCGGCGGCAACCCTTTGACTTCGTTAAAGACATCCTCGAATCCATTAGCGATCGGCACTGATGACAGTCCATCCCGTGGAACAACTAGCGAATACATGAAGCTCATGAAGACGCCTTCTTCATGCTTACATCGTATCACAATCTTTCGCCCCTCCACATTCTCGACTGTCACTTCCAACCTTTCGCAATCAACCTTTGCCGCATACTTCCTAAGCCAGTCCATACCCAAGATAATTCCGAACCCCGCAAAGTTCAGAACAAAGCAATCACAAACAAAAGAGCAACCATGACTCGACACAACTAGACCACGGCATAACATACACAAACAAGACGAACCCCCAACCGGATTAGTCACAACCAATGGCCTATCAACAATATCCGGCTTCAAATCTAACCGGCCTACTAGTTCATTACAAACAAATGAATGCGACGCTCCAGTATCGAACAGAACTCTAACTGGAACACCACATAGGAAAAGAGTACCTTGAACAACCACACTCTTTCCTTTCTCTTCCGCAGTAGGAGCTTTCGAAGACGACGGAACAGCTCCTAAAGCATAGGCTTGCACAATCTGCTTGTCCTTCCTCGGTTCTGGACAATTCTTCCTGAAATGCCCCGGCTTGTCACAGTTGTGACACTTCATTGGCACCTTCGGATTCTTACAATCCTTAGAGAAATGGCCCTTCTGCTGACAATTGTAGCAAGTCACCTCGCCTTTCGGCTTCTTCTGGCCATCCTTACCCTTCTGCTGCTGCTGCTTCCTCTTCTGGTTTCCACCCTGCTGTGGTTTAGATTCTCCCTTGGTAACAGCAACAACAGGTCCTTCCTTAGGAAACAGACTCTCATGCCTAAGAGCTTTCTCCACAAGCTTCTCAAATGAA
The DNA here is from genome assembly GCA_030737815.1 of Allium fistulosum. NCBI lineage: Eukaryota > Viridiplantae > Streptophyta > Magnoliopsida > Asparagales > Amaryllidaceae > Allium > Allium fistulosum. Next base: position 285,709,025 of record CM060907.1, on the reverse strand, counting down.
TCGTCCAAATGATCCACCAACTGTCTCCCAAGATAACTATCCAAGCCGGTCACAAACTTCTCATTCTTCTGATAAGCAGATTCAATATATGACCGAGCATACTTGGACAAAGCTTCAAACTCAGAAACATACTCAAGAACAGATCTTCCATCTTGCTTGAGCTCCACAAACCTCTTGAACAGAAAAGACTTCTGAGCTGTAGAAATGAACTTAGCTTCAAATCTGACTTGGAATTGCTCCCAAGTAATCTCTTCTTCCGGAGTAGTGATGGTAATAGAGTTCCACCAATCGGAAGCTCTCCCTTGAAGCTGCCTTGATGCCAACTTCCTCTTAGTTGCATCATCAATTCCCAAATCACCAAAGATCCTTCTACAAGCATCTATCCACCTCTGAACCTCAATAGTAGATTCTGTTCCCAAGAAAACCTTCCCTCCAAGAGCAGTATAATCCTTGCACAACTTAGCAAAATCCACTGGTTTCGGAGTTTGGACTTGAACTCCAACATCAACTGCTGCCCCCGGAACTGGTATCCTTCTCATGATCGAAGTCATCATAGCTTCGAACATGGCTGCATAATCAGCAGTCTCTTCAGTAGCACGGCCTTCCCTAGCAGCTGGTCTCCCTCTTCGACTCATTCTCAATATCTATAAAAAAAGAATGATTAGAACATCTAGAGAAGCAACTGCATAAAGGACTCAAACTCTACTAAGCTACTATATTATATATAGTAATCATCCATCAAAATACAATTACGTCTCTCATACGTGGTTACTTCAGCGAGCGTTGGGTAAAATCGATTAACCAATGCTCTGATACCAAATGTGACGACCTCCCATGACCCCTGCACCGAATCTAGAGATAAAGCGCTGTAAAGTGTGCCAGGCGACCATGGACGATTGTCAAGGTAAGATTTAAAACAACAGAATCTATCGTATTACTCACAGCGCATGGACAAAATACAATAGAATATAAGTATAGTGAAGCTTTACAGAACAAAGTGACATCATATAAAACTCCATAATAGATGAATACAAGCATCCACATAGTCAATACATCAAGCCTCACTACAAATCTCTCAGAGAATACAAAACAGCGGAATATCCAGTACATATAAGAAGATAATATGCAACCCTCTAGCTCGTCTTCGATATCAGCATCGTGGGAAGAGAACAGCACCTGTCACCTGCTACCTAGTCTGCCCGTCCCAAAATGGACGAACAGCCCAAGGCAATAAGAATTAAAACATAAAGCCTTGAGTCAGACAACAGTCTTAGTGAGCAGTAAATTAACTAACAACATACCAAAAGAGCATAAAGGAAAAGGAATAGGAATACAACCCTCCCACTCCAACCTCATTCTACAGTGATAGCCCCCAGACACACACTAAGTAGAAGCAAACATAGCAGAGCATACAATTTAAAGTAAAACTACTATCACTCGAGTCAAGGGCGATGTTTTCCAAGTACCAAGGCCTAAATCAGATAAGCACCCAGAAAATACCGCTCTTGAGTCCGAATGACGATACAACCAAACATCCATGACTCTGGCTATCACTGTTATCATTGCTTCGATATCACCGTTAATTGAATGACCGGCACATTCTTTCAGCCGTCCGTCAAGGGCTAATGGAAACCCCGGTTCTAGACATAACTCCCGCACGTCGTCGCAGCCCGTGCCTAGGACTATCGAATCTGCCCAGAGTACTCGACCACCAACAGTTGGCCGTTGGGACTATCGAATCTGCCCAAACGTACTCTTGCTTAGAGCATGCTAGAACCTTCAACAACGATGCTATCCAAGCCTCCTAGTCATCCTCCTCGACGACTATTCTCATATCCGTTCATTATCTTCAACTCGAATCATATCACCGAGTTATCAACATGCTTGGAATGATCCCGTCTGGATTAGACCAAGTCTTCATCATATGATGCCTCGCTTCATTACATCCTTGCAAAGCTTCATCTCAACTTCACATCGTCAAATCTATGCATAAGAGCTTCATCATCCCGCTACATATGCCACGAGCAGCTTTTCCAATTCAAGAGCCTTTCCCTTAGCTTTTGAATCATCTTCGATCTAATCTAATCATCAATCATCTAGTTCATAACAATCAATCAAATCAAACATCAATCCAAGCAATCAAGCATTCAAATATGATCTAAGTAGACAATTATAACAATAATGGCATTTTCGTAATTAAAGAGTTGAAAGTCCAATAAGCATGAAAACATGGATTATATCTCTACAAACTTGATGAATGAACTTGCATAGGTTAACATATGATAAAATGGATGCAACCTCATCATGAACAATGGATCTATATGGATCTATACATAGGATGAAGGAAATGCATGGAAATCACTATTTTAACACCAAATCGAGCCAACAATCCGATATACTCCTTTGGGTCCGTGTGAGAGATAATCACCACTCACCAAATCACCTAAACCAACCCAAATCAACACACTTCAAATCTGGACAGCAAAGGATCAAGCTTGATCTATCACAAATCCGCTTCAAATGAAGAAATCTCTCTTGAAAAGATGAAGATCTTCAATCTAAGCTCTTGAATCTTCAATCTTGATCTTCGATTTGGATGGATAGAAGCACTAGATTAGAGTGGAGAAAAGAAGTGAAGAAGTGTAGAAGTCGAGCTCTCAAAATGGCAGCACTTCGTTGCTTCAAAAATCCGGATCCCAAAAAGTGAGAACAACCCCTCCTATTTATAGCTGAAATCTGTCCTTAAGTCGAAATCTGGCCATCTCCCTAAGTCGCTTCCGACCTAAGCCTCTCCGACCTAACAGATGTACGACTTAACTCCTCAGCGACCTAACACCTGACGACCTAAAGCAATGCGCTTTCCTTCGACCAATGACTTAGTTGGGTTGCGACCTAACAACTTAGACTTCTACGCGACCTAACACAACATACGACCTAACAGTTAGATCTACGCGACCTAACACATAGCCTAACTCCTAAGGTCGCCAACTTGTTAACTCCTTAGGTCGCCAACTTGTTAACTCCTTAGGTCGCCAACTTGTTAACTCCTTAGGTCGCCAACTTGTTAACTCCTTAGGTCGCCAACTTGTTAACTCCTTAGGTCGCCAACTTGTTAACTCCTTAGGTCGCCAACGACCTTACCACCCAAGCTACCAGACGACCTAACACATAGCGACCTATCCCTTAACTCGGTTACTACGACCTAACTTCTATACACTCTAAGTCGTTGCCGACCTAACCACACACCCAGTAACCACTAGGTCGCTAACTCACCCTGCCGACCTAGCACTTAGCTCACCGAAACTCTTAGGTCGCTCCCAATAGTTTCCTTAGGTCGGTCAGTTCTTTAGGTCGTTAACTCGCCCTGCCGACCTAGCACTTAGACAAATTTCCTCAAAAATCTGAAATGACTTAAAAATGCAAAAATTCCAGATTTTGACGAACTTGTCGATCCGTAAAAATACGGGTCGTTACAGGTAAGATCGATTAACCAATGCTCTGATACCAAATGTGACGACCTCCCATGACCCCTGCACCGAATCTAGGGATAGTGCGCTGTAAAGTGTGCGAGGCGACCATGGACGATTGTCAAGGTAAATTAAAACAACAGAATCTATCGTATTACTCACAGCGCATAGATAAAATACAATAGAAAATATATGTAGAGAAGCTTCACAGAATAGAATGCCATCATATAAAACTTCATAATAGTTGAATACAAGCATCTGAATAGACAATACAACAAGCCTCACTACATATCACTCAGAGAATACAAAGCAGCGGAACATCCAGTACATATAGTAAGAAATAATATGCAATACTCCAGCTCGTTTTCGATATCAGCACCGTGAAAAGCAAGATCAGCACCTGTCACCTGCTACCTAGTCTGCCCGTCCCAAAATGGACGAACAGCCCAAGGCAATAAGAATTAAAACATAAAGCCTTGAGTCAGACAACAGTCTTAGTGAGCAGTAGATTAACTAACAACACACCAAAGAGCATAAAGGAAAAGGAATAGGAATACAACCCTCCCACTCCAACCTCTTTCTACAGTGATAGCCCCCAGACACACACTAAGCAGAAGCAAACATAGCAGAGCATACAATTAAAAGTAAAGCAATTATCACTCGAGTCAAGGACGATGTTTTCCAAGCACAAACCCCCAAGGCCTAAACCAAGATCAGATAAGCACCCAGAAAATACCGCTCTTGAGATCGAATGACGATACAACCAAACATCCATGACTCTGGCTATCACTGTTATCATTGCTTCGGTTTCACCGTTAATTGAATGACCGGCACATTCTTTCAGCCGTCTGTCAAGGGCTAATGGAAACCCCGGTTCTAGACATAACTCCCGCACGTCGTCGCAGCCCGTGCCTAGGACTATCGAATCTGCCCAGAGTACTCGACCATCAACAGTTGGTCGTTGGGACTATCGAATCTGCCCAAACGTACCCTTGCTTAGAGCATGCTAGAACCTTCAACAACGATGAGACCCAAGCCTCCTAGTCATCCTCCTCGACGACTATTCTCATATCCATTCATTATCATCAACTCGAATCATATCACCGAGTTATCAACATGCTTGGGATGATCCCGTCTGGATCAAACCAAGTCTTCATCACATGATTGCCTTGCTTCATCACATCCTCGCAAAGCCTCATCTCCACATCACATCATCAAATCTATGCATAAGAGCTTCATCATCCCGCTACATATGCCACGAGCAGCTTTCCCAATTCAAGAGCCTTTCCCTTAGCTTTTGAATCATCTTCGGTCTAAATCAAACCATCAATCATCTAATTCATAACAATCAACCAAATCAAACATTAATCCAAGCAATCAAACATTCAAACATGATCTAAGTAGACAATTATAACAATAATGGCATTTTCGTAATTATAGAGTTGAAAGTCTAACAAGCATGAAAACATGAACAATGTCTCTACAAACTTGATGAATGAACTTGCATAGGTTAGCATATGATAAAATGGATGTAACATCATCATGAACAATGGATCTATATGGATCTACACTTAGGATGAAGAAAGGGCATGGAAATCACTATTTTAACACCAAATCGAGCCAACAATCCGATATACTCCTTTGGATCCGTGTGAGAGATAATCACCACTCACCAAATCACCAAAACAAACCCAAATCAACACGCTTCAGATCTGGACAGCGAAGGATCAATCTCGATCTATCACCAATCCGCTTCAAATGATGAAATCTCTCTTGAAAAGATGAAGATCTTCAATCTAAGCTCTTGAATCTTTAATTTGATCTTCAACTTGGATGGATGGAAGCACTAGATTAAAGTGGAGAAAAGAAGTGAAGAAGTGTAGAAGTCGAGCTCTCAAAATGGCAGCACTTCGTCGCTTCAAAATCCGGATCCCAAAAATGAAGAGAAACTCTCCTATTTATAGCTGAAACCCTTAGGTCGCTCGGAGTTAGGTCGTCCACGACCTACGACCTAGCAACATAACCGACCTAACCAAAGCCAACAACTACGACCTAACAGATGAGTGTTTTCTCGCGACCTAACAACCCAGGTGCTTCAACGACCTAACTGCGCAACACTCCTACGACCTACTGGCTTAGCAACCCACGCGACCTAACAAAGCTCTCCATCCTACGACCTAACGAGGTTACGACCTAACACTTAAGCGCATTAGCGACCTAACGCTTAAGCGCTTACACGACCTAACACTTAGACAAAACCCAGCGACCTAACAACTCACGCGACCTACCAACCCATGCGACCTAACAACTTATGCGACCTAACTCCCTAGGTCGCCTAACGACCTAACTACGCTAACAAGCTATCCACTAGGTCGCAACATACTGGGTTGTTAACTCGCTAACCCTTAGGTCGCGAACTACTATAGGTCGTTAACTAGTAGCTACTCAGGTCGCTACCAGCCTATCTCTTAGGTCGCTCAAAACTTGGGTCGCCTATCCCATAAGTCGTCTAGACTCTAAAAGTTATCAACTCCTAGGTCGCTCAACCAACCTAAACTGCCGTACGACCTAACCACCTCACCCTTAGGTCGCACACGACCTAACTTCCTAAGGTCACGACTTATCACCTAGGTCGTTCACGACCTAGGACTTAGAAAAATCTGCCTAAAAATCTGAAATGACTTGAAAATGCTAAAATTCCAGATTTTGACGAACTTGTCGATCCGTAAAAATACGGGTCGTTACACTCATAGTCTAAATATATGTTGCAGGCAAGTAATAAGTAAAAAGAATAAGTATGCTAGGCAAGAAGAAATAAGGTTTGTAGCTTGTAAGGCAAGTAAAAGGAATTGCAAAGCAAAGTAATAAGCAAAATATCTATGACACATGAAAAGATAAAATAAGTAGTAGGAGACACAAAGTACTCCAACATTTAATGCAAGCAATATTTTAGGTCATTCAAAAGTTATGAAAAATCATTTCAGCCTCCATTTGTAAAAATCTCTGATCAAAAATAAAATAAAAGAAAGTGTACCAGGCAATGGCATAACCCTATAAACTCTTTTACATATATAATCCTTCTCATTTCAATTCGTTCAACACTACAAACCAGAGAATAATGGCAAGCTTTTTCTTTTTTTTACAACTTAAACATCTTTACAAAACTTAAATAATGTCTGCCTTACAACAACAAGCAAGAAGATGGTGGGATGAAAATCAAAGGAACAATATTCCAGTTTTTAAAATTCAAGCTGTTCAATACAGAATGCTATGTTCATTTTCAGAACAAGGTGAGTAACTTCATATTTTTAATAACTTAAGTTTTAATCTAGTTGCATGATAAATATCAGAGATTTTGTTTGTGTGAAAATATATGCAATGTAATTAATTACATTAATTAATCACCTCATTATAAATTATTCTTTAATTAAACAATTCATAATTATATCATTAATTATATTAATTAATGATCTCTAATTTATATTTAAATTAAGCTACTTCATTTAAATTAATTACATTAAGTAATTAATCTTTATTTAAACACAATTATAAATCACCCTTGATTAATAACAAACTAGTAATTAACTATCTTTAATTACTTACATAAATAAATAAATTATCCCATAATTAATTATCTACATTAATTAATCCCTTGATTAATTACAAAAGTAATTACCCAAATTACTTACTTACAAATCATCTTATATTAATTACATTAAGTAATTATCATCTAATTACTTCCCTAAGTAATTATCTTCATTAATTACATTAAGTAATTACACTCATTCAATCATCAAATGATTTTCTTAAATTAATTAAACTAAATTAATTAACTTAATTTAATCTTATCATCAAAATTAATTGCAATAAGTAATTAATCTCTTAATTACTTTTATCAAGTAATTACACTTAACAATTTACAATAGATTATCTAAATTAATTAATCCAATTAATTATCAAAATTAATCACATTAATTAATTAATAATCCTTAGTTAATCATCTTTATTAACTAAAAACATTCCTTAATTTACTTCTTAATTAATCTTTAGTCATAAATTAATCTAAATTATTAATTTATAGATTAAATACATAAGTCATTCCTTAATTATATTATTAATTAATTCACTTCAATATTTTTAATTATCTCTAAGATAAATTATTCATTTATTAATGACTTCATTATCATTTAAGTGTAAAACATTTCACACTTGAATTTTAAATTTTAAATTACATTTTGAATTTAAGGTTCAAAATGATTATTCTTTTAAACATTTATCCAATTTAAAGTTCAATTTATTTATTTGAAACCAATTACCGTTAAAACTATTTGATTTAAACTTGTTTTTACAATATTCAGATTTAAAACTGATTTAGATTTCAGGTTTGAATACAAGAAGAACTTGAATCCAATAATTTAACTTTGATTTAAAAACTTTGGTTTTAACTTGCTTTTAAAAACTTGATTTTTAATTCTTGATTTAAAAATCCAAATTCATTTAAAACTTTAAGATTTAAAAATTCCATTTGAATCTATACTTTAAACTTTAAATTTTTAAACACAGTTTTAAATCCTGTTTTGAATTTTTGAACTAAATTTTAAACCTGGAAACAGACAAGTGCTACTACCTGAACCAAACACTGTCTCAAGCTAACCCAGATTGCTTCGAGACATTCGTTCTCCTGCTTCGAGTCATCCACTCGAAATCGCCGATCATCTCCAGATGACATCACTATCACCAGAATCCATCACCACATCTCGAATCAAATTCGAGTTCTCCACCTCAAACTTGGAACACGAACTCAGCCAACATCCCAAAACCTTTCAACAGCTCGCCTCTGCTCCTCCGACCACCAGAGAACCACCACCACCGGCCACGCCTTCGCCTACCATCCCTCTACGCATTCCCAAACCCCCGTTGAACTCGATGCTTCGTGGCATTCGAACAGACCCAAAAACTCCACTCAGCCAAAACTAGGTTTACCCACTGAAATCGAAAGCCACCATCACCACAGTGATCGCGAGTGCCTCCGACCATTTTTCATGGCCTCTCCGATCACCCATCTACCTTCCGAACGAACCTCAATCACTCCGATCAAGTGTATTGCCCGAGGCAATCCAAACTTCCCAAATTGATCAACCCAGCAATGCAAACTCCACCCATTACTAAAAAATGTGATTTAAGTTTCAAAAATCGTAATTTTGATTTAGTAATCAGTTTATAAACTTGAATTGATAATTCAAGATATTCGAAAATGTCACTTGTATTAAATTTTAACTGTTCTTAAGGTTTTCCAGAGCAGATCAACTTTGTTTAGCATGAATTCAAATTTTAAAAATTTACTTTTAAATCAACCAAACATATTCTGCTTAGATGCTTTGTCCTAACAATCAATAGATTGAGCAATAATGATTTTTGAATTAACCTAGAGTTTTGAAACCTATAAACAGAGGCAAAATCCAGATAACAGTATGCAGGCTTCATCTCACCAAAATATAGTGCAATGCATATATTTTCACACAAACAAAATCTCTGATATTTATCATGCAACTAGATTAAAACTTAAGTTATTAAAAATATGAAGTTACTCACCTTGTTATGAAAATGAACAGAGCATATTGTATTGAACAGCTTGAATTTTAAAAACTGGAATATGGTTCCTTTGATTTTCCTCCCACCATCTTCTTGCTTGTTGTTGTAAGGCAGACATTATTTAAGTTTTGTAAAGATGTTTAAGTTGTAAAAAAAGAAAAAGCTTGCCATTATTCTCTGGTTTGTAGTGTTGAACGAATTGAAATGAGAAGGATTATATATGTAAAAGAGTTTACAGGGTTATGCCATTGCCTGGTACACTTTCTTTTATTTTATTTTTGATCAGAGATTTTTTACAACTGGAGGCTGAAATGATTTTTCATAACTTTCGAATGACCTAAAATATTGCTTGCATTAAATGTTGGAGTACTTTGTGTCTCCTACTACTTATTTTATCTTTTCATGTGTCATAGATATTTTGCTTATTACTTTGCTTTGCAATTCCTTTTACCTGCCTTACAAGCTACAAACCTTATTTCTTCTTGCCTAGCATACTTATTCTTTTTACTTATTACTTGCCTGCAACATATATTTAGACTATTCTAGACTTATCCTATTTTTGTATGTGCATATCTGAATATTTATATCATGTGTTCATAGTTGTTTTATTTTATTCTTACTTCTAATCTTGCCTGCATATCTATTTATAGGCTACATACATTACTATGCAAAGCCTGGTTTGTTTTTATATCTTATGTACATATATATGCTTTTGTTTTAATTTTATACTTATCTTATTTTTATACACCTATATACCTTGTCTTATAAATATAAAGTTGCTATAGTTATTTGTTATAAAATTTAACCTAAGTATTTAATTCTACTTATTTAAAGACTTAACTATCAAATATTTAATTACCTATTATTATTTTATTTTATACTTATATTAAATATTTATAAGGTTTATTTTAATTTTAAACATTTTTGAAAGGCTTCATTTCAAATTTACAAATCCTAGTTTCTTCCAATATATATATATATATAACAATTTTATTCCTATTAAAAATTTATTTGTAAAAATATTACATTATTAATATTGTTGAAAAATAACTTATTATTAAATTAAAATAATTCAAAAAAGAAATTATCACTTTATTACTTATTTTTATCAACCTATACTTTAAAAAGAACAACAACCTTTTGTTTAATTTAAATTTAAGCTGAAATCATTTAAACAATTTTAACTTTAATCTTGAGTATATTTTAAAGCCAAATGGTTATTTATTTAATATTGAATTTAATCAAATTTCCAAATTACCAAAAATATTAGAATTTTAAAACATATTTTTATTTACTTAAATTTTGAAACAAAGCTTATCTATCTACAATATATACAAATATATATATATATATATTATAAATAGAAAACAATTTATTAGCTTTTAAAAGATATATTAGCAGTCAAATATTTATTTAAAAGAAAATTTTAAATCCATTTAAATCTTATTAACAATTATTATTATATCAATTTAATTTTCATCACAGATTATTAAATTGATCTTGCCAAAATTTTCGGGATGTCACAGTCCTCGTCGCAACTGTCGACCACCCAACGCTACCGCGTCTAGCTGGCCACGCCACCATCAGCTAAATCGACAAACCCACCATCCCCAACATCGTGTCGCCTACCCTCTCGTTCAAGATGACCAGACGATCCAGCATCCCTCCACGCGCAGTCAACGCTGTCCCACTCCTCCTCCTACTCACGTTCGACAGCGAGGCAACGAAATTGCGATGAAACGAAGCCCATCGATCGCGGTGCTTCCCCAAATTGCGAGCCTTCACAAGCTCGTACTCGCGTGCCTAAGTCCCAAGCTTGCTTCGATTTCTTTAAACTCGACCGCCATTATTTTCCCTCAAGAAACGATTTCAAGGAACGTGATTTGAATCTTTTTTTTCCTCTTTGATTTCGCGAATGGATAAAAATGAAAAACAAAGGGAACGCTGTTTGATTTGGAGAGGAGGAACAGAGTTTTGCAACTTACTGTTGTTTGGTCATTTTCGAACGATTTGATTTTGTAATTTTTTTTTCTCGTTCTGATTTTTAACTGAAGGGAGGAGAAGAAGTTTGCGTGGTATAAAGGAGGAAGGCTCGGGATATTTTTGTTTTAAAAGGTAAGTGTGTTCGAGAAGGCTCTGTCAGCTACAGCGATGAGAAAAGAAGGTAAAAGATCTGACGTTGGTATAATTTTGACTAGGAACAAATGTATATTATTAATTTAAATCCAAATTCAAACCGTTCCGATAAAGTCAACCAAATATTTTGACTTCCTATCGGGGCGTGTCGCTAGGCGTTTATAATGTTATACCCCTATTCAAAATGCAATGGAAAAGGTTTCGAGTCAAAATTCGATCGTATGGAGAAGATAGCTTTTTGGACCTGTTATAATATTAAATTTTCGATTTAATTTCAACGCGTTTGTATGTCGTACGCTCACACAACAATTCCAATTACTTTGAAACTTGAAATCCGGTAATAATACAATATTACGGATCCTATGGAACTAGTTTCGTCGAATTCCGAGACTGTACCTCAGAAGGTTATTTTTAAATTCAATTTAAACGTTATATTTTCAAAACTGATCAAAACACTTTTAAATTCAAATTTTAGAATTTTTGTTATCTTCAATATCATCAATATAAATTTTACAAGCCACCAAATTATTTTTAACGAGCTTACAACTGAAGATTTGATATTTTACCCAATTTTAAATTGTTTGATTCGACAATTTAATTGCCAAATAAATAGTGGTATTTGAAATTCAAGTCAAAAATTAACTTTTAAATATTTAAAATCAATTGAATATTTCAATTCCAAATGCCCAAAATTCTGGGTCGTCACAATGACTCCCAGGCACTTCGGTGCATCCCCATGTGTCAGCGAATTACGACAGCGGCACGCATTCCAGGCGATTCCAATTCGAAGTCGAACACCGCCTACGCTGCCTCGCGCCTTGATTCCGACCAAGCCCTAGCCAGAAGCCTAACATCCCACCGCCCTCCCAAATCAAACGCCGATGAGTTGTTGCCCTTACATCGCGACCCCCTCACGATGTTCCTTACCTAGATCAAGTGTCGCACAGCCGGTTCCACGCGCACACGTGCGACTTTCTCGAGCTTGCCGCCCTTGATCGATTCACGATTTTTTTTTGAAGCCTTTTATTGATTTTGAACTAAAAAGAAGGGTTTGATAAAAAATTTAAAGAGGGCAACGCGTGCTTAGAAAGGCAAAGGTCACATGCCCGTCACTCATTCGATTAGAGGGAATTTCGGCTGAAATGAAATGTCTGACTCTGACAAGATATATTAATTTAATTTCCAAATGTATCGGTTAAGCAACCTAAAATCCTGACCTCCTATCAAGGCATGCCGCTAGGCGTTTATAACGTTATACCCCTATTCCGAACACAATGGAAAAAGTTTCGAGTCCTAATTCGATCGTGTGGAGAAGATAGCTTTTTGGACCAGTTGTAATATTAAATTTTCAATATAAATTTCAGCGCGTTTACCTATCGTACGCTCACACAACAACTCCAAACGCTACGAAATTTGAAATCCGATAGTAATATCATATTACGGATCCAATGGAACTGGTTTTGTCGAATTCCGAGACTATGCCTCGGAAGGCTATTTTTAACTATCAATTTAAACGATATAAATTTGAAAACTGAACGAGTAACCTTTAAATTCAATTTTAAATTTTCTATCACCTTCAGTATTATTAATGTAAATTTTCCAAGCCTTTAAATTATTTTTAACAGGCTTAAAAATCAAGATTCAATATTTTACCCAGTTTTATTCGTTTAATTCAATAATTAAATATCAAATAAATAGTGATATTTGAAATTCAAGTTAAAAATTAACTTTTAAATATTTAAAATCAATTAAATATCCCAATTTTAAATATCTAAAAATTTCAGATCGTCACATTCCTCCCTCCTTAAAAGAATTTCGTCCCCAAAATTGCTTGCTAAGAAGCATGATCCATAACCCATTAACTGTTTCCTCAACCCAATAGCTTTTACCAACTTGCCCAAACAAATCTTTTTATTAAAGAAAAAATATCCCTTTTATTAACTTTCCAAACCTATCCATAAGTCCCAAACAATATTGCTTACTTCACAATTCAAATTTTTAATTATCAAAATTTTTCTAACTTCCTAAATTTCCGAAAATTTTTGCCAGCGTCGCCTTTGCGCGGCTAGCTCGGTACTACTACAAAATGCCTCTACGGGCCCCCAGATTCCAAAAGAAAACAAAAGCCAAGTGGCTAAACAAGAAAACCATCAAGTTTCATACAGAAATTTAAATACATACCTTTTTAGTCGAGCAATTCAAATTTTATCTTCTAAAATCAAAAATCCCAATTTATCCCTTGTTTCTATATACCTGTATATCCTACTAGCAATAACATCCAATTACAGAATTCAATATCATTTATTCATTGTTTTGCAATAGTTTCAATATCTATTTCATTCAATTATTCACTCAGTAAATTCCTAATACCAATTTACTTAAGAATTTCATTCTTTATTTCTTAAGTTCAATATATATATATTTTACATATATTCCTTATGTTATTACTTTTACTTCACTACGGAAGTTCATATCCATTTCTGTTCACCTTGCCTTTACAATTCCATTTGAATTTAATTTGTTTTCAATTAACTAATTACTTTCAAATCTAAATACTTTTTTTTTCAAATTTCCATTCAAATTTTCATTTTCAATTCTGCTTGAATTCAATTTGTCTTTAAGCTTTGTGTATTGAATTTATTCATCATTATCTCAAATTTCCAATTCTAAATCATTTGTCATTAGTAAAAATTTTCAAAAATTTCAAAAATTTTCTAACTCTCAAAATTTTCGAATTTTTTTGGCAAAGTCTCCTTTGTACGGAGGAGCTTTTGCAATTTGACAAAAGAGATAAATATATATACATCGACCCACACAGTTGGAAAATCAAAAACAGTTCATATTTCCTATTTTTATTGCGTAGGCGTACCTTTATTTAGCATTTTAAAGCAAGCGGCTTATTATTTTAGCATTTTGCGTGATCAAAACCAGCCAAACGGCTTCCCTGAACCTGTACTAACTCAATTAAAACACGTAAGTATGTAATGTATGCAATTTATTAACATTCTACTTACTCTTAATAGGTAAACACATGCATTTCATAAGCAACATACACCAAACAATTCCCAAATGCAATTTTTAGGGTTCGATACTAATTTCCTTATACAATACGACGATATTTATACAAATAAGCAATCACTTGGGCTTATAACTATTCTAAATTAATTCCAACTTATTTTGCATTTTAATTTTATTCCATTCTCAATTATTTACAAACCATACAATTTCATTTTCATTGTATTTTAACTTCCTAGTTCCATTCAAAACCATTTTAAACTTATTTCACATTTCTATTCACTTCCGAACTTATTATATTAATAATAAACCTATTTCAATTTGTTTTTATTCGCTTGGATTTTATTTCCAACTCAAACCATCACCATTTCAATCCAAATCTATCTTATTTAACTCGAGTTTGTTTCCAACTCCATCCGTTTAAATTTAATTAGTATGTTCATTGAATCAATATAAATTTTAATTCACATTCAATAATTTATTTCTGAATTCATTTTATTAATAACAAGGTCATTTCCAATTTATTTTTACTTACTTGGATTTTATTTTCAACTTAAATCATTTCTATCATAATCAAATTCCAGACAACTTCACTTTATATTTAATTCACTTACAATTCCAAGTTGGATTTATATTTATAACCCAAGCTTCACTTCCAAACTCTATTATTTGTTCACAATTCAATTTTTTAATTAACCCATTTGAGTTCCATTTCCATATTTCCTTAACTAATTTATTATCAAATTAGTTTGTTTCCAAATTTTATACCCAATATTTAATTTTTATTTCAAAAATCACTCTAACTATTTTACTTGAGTTCAATCTATTTGTAATTCAAGTTCTGGATTTTTATCCATTTCCCAAAATGCAAAACAATTTTATTTTGGCTTATTTATTCCACTTCTAAATTTTATAAGTCACAAACTCATTTATATCCATACTTCCATCTATTTAAAATCAATTCCATTCACATTTTGCTTTTTAACTCGGGATTATACAATTTATTTAGCCAATATTTTTTTTATTATTCCATAAACATTTTTAAATAAGATTCCAGAGTTTAAACAATTTCCCAGAATTTTATAGTCACCTTTGAAATCAACTATATCCAAAATCCTTTGGCAAATCTATTATTCTTTTGAATTTCAAAACCAAACCCAATTCGTAAACAATTTCAATTCAAAACAATTCGGTAGCACTTCCTCTTCTAGAAACTCGAAAATGAACATCGATGATGCTGCAGTCATCACCGAAGTTATTTTCTAGCGACCGAGAAGAGTTCAATGCTTTTATATCAATCAAAAGTATTTCAAATATTTTAAATTTCAAATCTCACCAGATTTCAAATCCAATTCAAAATATTCCTCAAATACTATCACCATTATTTTCCCCAAAGTTTTTGAAAACTATTTTCAAATCCAAAGGAATTCAACTTTCCAAATACCAAATTCAAAATCCATCCAATTTTATATCCAAACATTACTCTGGAAATTTTATCTCATTTTGGTTATAAATCATATTTATAATTCACATTTACAATTTTTATTTGTTTATCTGAATTTATTTCCTTAACCTTTAGTTATGATTTTCAGTTTCTTAATCAATTTTTCTCATAAGTATTAATAATTTAATATAATCACTCTTTAACAACCAAGCAACCAAATATATATATAACTATAATAATTTCTGGAAATTATTCTTTCATATTTAAAAATAATTTGGGTAAAATTATTTCATTTACCCTATTTTAAAACAATATTGTGTCGAATTGTTCTATTCAAGTGTTTAGAAATCCATATCAATAACGTTAATTACTCGTATTGACTAGAATCCATAAACTACTCAATAAATCAACCAACACAATATAAAACAATTTTTATATTCACTAACAAATACGCGCTTATATCTATTAATACTCTCAAACTCATTCTAGAGTACTATCGACTCTATTTATGAGTAATTTCCACCAGAGCCAAGGTTATCGCCAAACTTCAGCTCTGATACCAAATGTGACAACCCGATTTTTCTTACACGAAAAATCGAACCATCAGGATTAAAGAAGAAAGAGGTAGGAGAAGAAAATAGAAACAACATCAGAATCTAACCATCGTAGCTGAATAAAATATAATATATAATAACTGATTTTTACACAAATCAAAACTATAACTGTTTATAGTTTACATCATCAGAGTATATATCAGAGTACAATACAATCAACATCTCAACTCAGGACAATTATAATAACTAGACTCACATACAGAATACACAACACAGCGGAATATACATAAACAAGTACGGGAGATACGTCTCGCCATCCAGCTCGTCTCTTGAGCTCACAGCATCCTTCCCTGTAGTCTATAATACTCGGTCTGACCCGAGCATTATAATAAAACAATACCCGAGTCAGTCTGGAAAACCAGTGTGAGAAAATCAAACCCAAATTGATTATTAAAGTTTCAAAAATCCTTTTGAAAATAAAAGCATCCCGTAAGACCACGCCACAAATAAACATGTCGGGTTTTTCCCTTACAATAGCTAAAACACCTTTTTTATTGAAATCCTCTGATATTATAATAGTGTCTATATACAAATACTTATTAAAATAGCTGAAATTGTTACATGATTAAATTCCAGCTATAGCCACAATCGTGGGTAATACAAAAAAAACTCGTAAAGGGCACGTATGGAGAATGGATTTCCAACGAATGAATAGGCACTGGGGTACCACCTGTCATAGTACGTGGCCTAGATCACAGTACCGAGGAGTATGCCCGCTCCCCTGCAACACAAGGCCGAAACCATCCCTTACTAGATAATTCCGAATAAGATCACCCCACGGTTGTGATCAGTAACCGCACCACTAAGCCAAAATAAAAAGGGACATCTAGACAGGGATGACCTTACTCTCAAGTGGAGGCTACCCACGAAGCCTTGCTGCATAACCCCTGATTTTCAGTCATTCCCGGTTGTTGAGGCTTGAGGCTAAGCATTACCATTTAGAACATATCCCTTAGAATGCCCATCGTCCACCGGATGATGTTCCGAAAGCATTCATCCATACAAGTCCGTCCCGGGTCCGAACGGAACCGAAGGCACTATTCCTACTACATCCATTTTGGAATCACCCTCAGGATTAGTAGCGACTAGCCCTTGCACTTCACTGTACCATCTTCGATTTAACTCGTTTCCACACGAAACGTACAAATTGGATCAAAGTGGTTTTCGAAAAATTAATCTCGATCCCGGTCTCTCCGAAACGATCAGCGTATTTGGCAACTATTGATAGTCGGTGATTTAACTATCAATTAATATCCACAAAAACAACCATAAATTAATAAATAATTTCCCAAATTATTTACTTACCTCAAAATATCTTCACAAGATATTATTTCCATTTTCAAACCCATTTGAAAACAGTTCAACATCTTCCCTTTTTCAGGAATAAATTTCCCAAATTATTTATTTCCACTGAAACACCAAGTACAAAATATTTTTAGATTTTAAAAATAAATTAAAAGCACTTTATTATAACTATACTTTATAATATTGAAATCAGAACTACTTTAATACTTATTTAAAATATATACTTTAAGAATATTTAAAATAAAACCACTAATAAATATAAACTAAATTTTTCTCTTTTTAAACATAAAACAAAGTCACTTTTATAGAATTACTACAATAATAGATTTAAAAATACTTACTTTGGAATTTAACATTTAGAAATAGTAAATTTCTAAAATATGCTTTTCAAACAACATTTAAAACTTTTAACTTATATTTTGAAATTTCTTTGAAACTGTACTTGGCTATCCAGGAACATACACTTCTCTTCCACATCTTTAAAAAAAATCACCATTTATTTTAAACAAATTTACATTCCTTTATAAATTCCCAGCTTGAATTTATATTTTCAAATATCCACCGATGTTTTATTCCACCTTATAAACCCAGTTTATAAATTCCAAAATCTCTCTTTTCTTTAAAATTCCAATTTCAAACACTTAAATCAATTTACAATTGATTTCAAATTTGCTTCACTTTGAAATAAATTTCCTTATTTACTTCATTTATTTCAAAATACATTAACTTTCAAATTTTATTTCTTAATTATGAGTTAAAAACTTTTTAACTAAAATACCAATTTCAGATTTCCAAAATTCCTCAATTTATCCTTTAGTTAAATTTAATCCTTGAATTTTTAAAAGTAAATTCTTTATTCTTTTAAATAATATCACTTTAGTTTAAAATTTATTCCTCCCCTGTTAATTCAAAATCCACTTTCTCATATGTATTAGAAATTTGAAATCGCTTTTATTTTTATTTTATTTTTCAATTCATTATTAAATTTATTCAAATTCACTAGAATTATTTTTCTTAAAATTTTACTCTTATATTTCTTTTCAAAAATCCAATTCTATAGATTTTGATAACTCATTATACTGAGAAATTCAATCCAACCATATTTTCCAATATAATTCATCATAGGATATCAAATATTCATAATCACAGAATATTAAATAAGCTAAATAAATTTTGAGGAATCCAGTTGGATCTCTCCAACCTGGTTCCCTGCATCCACAGACGTTAGCAAGATACCGATTCCACTTCGAGGTGGAATATCGCGGTATATGGGATTTATAAAATATCATCTGCTATTATGCGGCGCATAGGGTCTCATCCGCTATATAATGCGGGAAATCAATCACTCTAATACATATATATATACTATATATATAATATATATATCACATTCAAGCAATTCAATCATTCAACCAATTATTTAAATTTAACCATTTAAATTTGAATAAAACCAGATGAGTGAGATTAACTCACCTTTGCCCCGTTTTTTTTCATAATCTGATCCAATCTCGACTTGCTCCCTTCCGAATTTTGACCTTGAATAAATATTAGATTATTTTATTAATATTCGAACAAATTTTGAAAAGTCAAATTTCCATTTGATAAATTAAATCTAATTAACTACTAATGATTTAATTTGAACAAGTAATTAAGTTTTTAACGGATTTCCCTTTTAAAAGATACTTATATATTTTGTTATTGTAAAACCCTATGTGTGTGTATATATATATATATATATATATATATAATTTCTTCTAAAATCTTCTATATGTATATTAAATTAAAACAGAAGGCTTTTATACCCTAACATTCAAAATCTCATGTGTATATATATTATCTATTTTAAACCTTGTATATATATATATAAAGTTAAATAAAAATGCAATTTCCTTTACTGCATATATACATTTTCTGTAACCTATATATATTTATTAAATTAACTTTAAATTTGAAAATAAGTTATTAACATATATACTTTACTACCTCAGAAATTAAATTAAATTAGTTAAAAAATTATACCTCACTGACCCAATTCGAACAAACCCTAGCCGTCGACTTCCAGCGCTGCCCTACGACTTCGTCAACCCAAAACGTCGTCCTTCGTGAGCACGCAACCTCGACGACGACTCCCAGGCACTTCGGTGCATCCCCATGTGTCAGCGAATTACGACGGTGGCACGCGTTCCAGGCGATTCCAATTCGAAGTCGAACACCGCCTACGCTGCCTCGCGCCTCGATTCCGACCAAGCCCTAGCCAGAAGCCTAACATCCCACCGCTCTCCCAAATCGAACGCTGACGAGCTGCCGCCCTTAAATCGTGACCCACTCGTGATGTTCCTTACCCAGATCAAGTGTCATACAACAGGTTCCACGTGCACACGCACGACTGTCTTGAGCTTGCCGCCCTTGAACGATTTGCGATTTTTTTTGAAGCCTTCTGTTGATTTTGAACTAAAAAGAAGAGTTTGATAAAAAAATTAAAGAGGGCAACGCGTGCTTAGAAAGGCAATGGTCATATACCCATCACTCATTCGATTAGAGGGAATTTCGGCTGAAATGAAATGTCTGACTCTGACAAGATATATTAATTTAATTTCCAAATGTATCGGTTAAGCAACCTAAAATCCTGACCTCCTATCAAGGCATGCTGCTAGGCATTTATAACGTTATACCCCTATTTCGAACGCAATGGAAAAAGTTTCGAGTCTTAATTCGATCGTATGAAGAAGATAGCTTTTTGGACCAGTTGTAATATTAAATTTTCAATATAAATTTCAGCGCGTTTACCTATCGTACGCTCACACAACAACTCCAAACGCTACGAAATTTGAAATCCGATAATAATACCATATTACGAATCCAATGGAACTGGTTTCGTCGAATTCCGAGATTGTGCCTCGAAAGGCTATTTTTAACTATCAATTTAAACGATATAAATTTGAAAACTGAAAGAGTCACCTTGAAATTCAATTTTAAAAGTTCTATCACCTTTAGTATTATTAATGTAAATTTTCCAAGCCTTTAAATTATTTTTAACAGGCTTAAAAATCAAGATTCAATATTTTACCCAGTTTTTATTCGTTTAATTCAATAATTAAATATCAAATAAATAGTGATATTTGAAATTCAAGTTAAAAATTAACTTTTAAATATTTAAAATTAATTATATATCACAATTTCAAATATCTAAAAATTCCGGGTCGTCACAGCTATTATGCTGCGCATTTGGTCTCATCCGCTATATAATGCGGGAAATCAATCACTCCATATATATATATACATTCAATCAATAATTGAAATTTTTAATTATTATAATTTGAGTGAGAAGATCTCACCTTTTAATTTGCAATCCATTCCAATTCATTTCCATTCCGGCTTGTTTCTCCATTTTAGACCTTGTATAAATATTTATACAGTTGATTAATATTTGAAATAATCGAATAACCAATTTCCTTAATAATTAATTAACTAGTGACTTAATTCTAAACTGATTTCCTTTAACAAATTATTTTTAGTAACCAAAACAATTGATTGAATTAATTAAACATGTTAATCATCACTATATATATTATTTTAAAAATTAAATTAAATTAAAAACAGAAATGGCTTTTTTTAAATTCCACTGTAATATTTTTTTTCTATTTTCCTGTACATTTTCTAGCCTATATATATAGAATTTTAAATAAAAATGACATATATTTATACCTTCACTGTCTCCCTCAAGCAAAGCCCTAGCTCGAATACAGACACCCCTCACAACCGATATACCTTGCTGCCCAAAACGATGACCACCTTGCTGCGTGCACAGACGCGCCTCACCTCGAAACTGCCTCGAGCCCCTTGCCTCGATCCTGACACCGCGACGCAGCTGCCCTCTCCTGCGACGCACTCACCACTGCCCTAGTTGCGATCGAAACCCTAGATCCCATGAACGCGCCGACGCCACTGCACACCATCGCTCGATATTTCAGCCCCTTGCATGTGCATGCGAGCGCGGCCACTTCGACAAGATGGAAACGAGTGGCTACTTGCCACGAAAATCTGGATGCAGCCCAAAAATTAATGCACTCAGATGATTCAATTAAATTACAGTTGATTCGTGAACGAAGGGAAAAACAATTAGATTTGAGGAGGAAGGAACTAGGTTCGAGGACGAACTGCCGACGACCATGATTTCTGATTTGAGAATCGATTTAATTTTTTTTTTCTCTTAAAGAAAAGAAAATAGTTCGTTCCCTTTTGATTTTTTTTGAACGAGACATTTATGTTTTAAAATTCTCGGTTGTTTTTGAAACTAACATGTGTTAAAAATTGAGTGCCAAGTGTTTTAAAAGAGATGCCAGGTGTTAGAAAAGAAGGAACGTTAAATACAATTTGTCTTGTGAAACATCATTATTTATTTATATTTAAATTCAAATCGTTTCGATTTTCGTGACTCAAAATTTCAAAATCCTATCAAAGTGTGCCGTCAGGCGTTTATAAGGTTATACCTCCATTCCGAAAGTAATGGAAAAGGTTCCGAGTCCAAATTCGATCGTATGGAGAAGTTAGCTTTTTGGACCTAGTTATTAAATTAAATTTCGATAAAATTTCCAGCGCGTTTATCAACCGTACGGCCAAACGATAACTCCGAATGCTACAAAAATTGAAATTTGATAATAATACAATATTATGGATCCAATGGAATTGGGTTCGTCGAATTCTGAGACCGTCCCTCGAAAGGTTATTTTTAAATATCGATTTTAACTATATCATTTCAAAACTGAACAAATCACTTTCAAATTCAATTCTGAAGCTTCCATTATCCTCGGTATTATCAATATAAATTTCCTAAGCCTTTGAAATATTTTAAATCAGCTTAAAAATCAAGATTCAACATTTTACCCAAATTCCAATAATTAAATTTAATAATTAATTGCCAAATTCATAGTTTTATTTGAAATTCAAGTTAAAATAACTTCCAAATATTTAAAATCAATTAAATATTTCCAATTTCAAATGTTCAAAATTTCCGGGTCGTCACAAAAAGTTCGGTAATTTAATAAATTCAGTCGAGTGTATTTCTCACGTTGGTTTACCAGAATGATCCGAGCATTCTTCCCTTTCAATACTCGAGTCATACCGAGTATATTTACAGGTTCAGATTTTGTGCTTTTGGAGCTTCAACAGGAGAGCTAGAGATCTTCATTTTCGTATACACGTATCTGTTTATTATCCATTGCATTGTTGTTGTCAATATTATCAGCAATTGTTAAGGACAGATTATTATAACTACCCGGGCTGATGATTAGTGATTGATTGTTGAACTCTAATTAATGTATGTATATATAGTTTCTGTTTTGTAAAGATCATTGATATGATATTATATGTTTTCCGTTGCGATGTGAGATTCTGTATTGTTCTGTTTGGTTCTCTCTTCTCTCTTTCTTCACTTCTCTTCTTCTCTCTTCTTTTCTTTCTCATGACTTTCCGTCATTCTATGCTTTTGGGGTCGGACATGTGTGGTTTATTATCGATTTAAAGGGTATAGATTTATGGGTCGTCACATGTGGTATCAGAGCTTAGATTTAGTATATTCCTTGGCTTTGATGTGTACTCAGTATAGATAGGGACAGTTGTACCCTAGATTGAGTTTAAGTGTATTATAGATATAAGCACGTATTTGTTATTGATATAAAATGTTTTATATTGTGTTTACTTATCGATTGAGCTGTTTATGAATTCTGGTCGGTATGTGGGACGCCATGTTATCGATAGGGACTTCTAAACACTTAAACAAGGCAAGTTGACATTATATTGTATTTAAATTGGTTAAATGAAATAATTGTACCTCGACTATATTTTATATATAAGGAAATAATTTTTTATTAAATTATTATAGTATATAAATTAGTTGTTTGGTTGTTTAAAAATGTAAATATATATAACTTAATAAAAACTGTTTGAATAATCTAAATAAAAACAACAATTATAAAAGAATAAATTATATAAGCAAATGAATTATAAAGTATGAAATTATAATTAAAATGATATACAATCGTCAAATAATCTTATATATAAGAAATGAAACTACATGAGTATATTTATAAATATGAGTTATAAATAAAAATGGATTTAAACCAGGAATTTGAGAATTTGAATCTCGTTGTTGTTTTTCAAAATTAAAAGAGGTTATATTATTATAAATCGGAATAAGATAAATGAAATTTGAAATGAATCTTATATAAGTGAAGTAAAATAATGAAATGAATCTTATATAAGTGAAGTAAAATAGTAAAATAGTAAAAGATTTACAAATAAAAGAGATTTTTAAAAGAATATAAAGCGTTGATGTCACTACTGTTGCTGGAAAATAATAAAGGTGATGACTACAACATCATCAGTGACATTTTTGAGTTCCTATGTGATGGATTTGCTACAATTAGTAAATTGAAAATTGAAGTTTTGATGTGATAAACAAATTTGAATTTAAAAATCCAAGTTTGAAATTGATAAAATAAGGGAAATAACTTTTGAACTTATAATTGGAATTAGTATAAATAAGAAAAGGAATTTTCAAAAATTTAAGTGTGAAATTGAGATATGAAATTAAAATTTTCACTTAAGTGAAGTTAAATACATTGAGTTGGTAAAATAAAACATACAATTTGAAATTTAACTAAAGGGAAGTTAAATAAATTAAAAGATTTGAACTAGATTAGATATGTTATTGAAATGAAAATTAAACTTAAGTGGTAAAGTGATTATATAATATGAATTTGAAAGTTTAAATAAATAAGTTGTATTAACTTATAAAATGGGAAAATGTAAGAAAAAACAATTGTTAAAATGGTCAAACAATTTTGTTAAGCGAAACAAAATCTAAATTTGAACAGTGATATGAAATTTGACTTCAATAAAATTTAAATAAAATGTCTTTAGAAAATAAAATCTATGTTAAAAGGAAATAATCTTTGGAAATGAAATTTAACTTAAGTAAAGAAAACGAAATGAGTTAATGAAACTAGTTAAATAAAAAAGAATTTAAATTAAATTAGAAGTGAACTTAAGTTGTATAGAGAAAGTAAATGTAAGTGTTAATTCCTTAAAAGCTAATGAAATTGGGAAATGAATAATTGAATGAAAGTCAATTAGATATCAACCAATTGAAACTAAAATGTGTTAAACCAAATTGAATATAAACGAAGTAAATATGAATGTTTGAGCATAAAATAAATAAATTTGGTTATGTTGGATATGCATTGGTTGTTAAATGGATGTTAGTTGATTGAATAAAAATTAAATAAATATTAATGGAATTTAATTAATGAAATCGGAAGCTAAATAAATGAATTCAAATGTGACGACCCTGACTCAACCTTCAAAAATCGGCATCAAATACATCACCCGTATTCGAATGCCGCAGATTCAAATGTCGAATCTGGTTTGCCGGAGCTTATAACACATTGAGTACAACAACACAGCGGAAGAAAATGAATATATCCCATATAACCCAATGAATTACATTATCTCAATACAAAAATGATATCAAGAATATTAGAGCACAAATATATAACAGCGGAACACCACAGCGGAACAATAACATCATCCAAAAGAAAGAACTCAACGATTGCATCTGCAACTCCAATTCCAAAGCTCCAATCGAAAAATAGCTCGAACCCCCTATCACGTTGTATTAAGCAAGTCCGGTTGATGTGAAACAAATGCTATCGCCAAATCCAAAGGCTTCAAAGACTGAAGACTTCAAAGATTCCCAAACAGAAAACTGAAGGCTACTGAATCTACATCTACTAGCTGATTATCTGATAACCTGACTCTAGGATGCCCGTGTGGAAATTTGTGAGAACCTAGAGTTTAGAAAGGGAACAATAAACTCCAGGTCAATCATGGGACTGGTGTGAGCAAACAAAAACAGTTTATCTTGAATAAAAACAACAAAAAGAATTTAAATTTGAAATCTGCAATGCTTTTTGGAAAATGAAACTACCATAAGGCCTCTCGGCACACACATAATGCAATCGCACACTTGGGGGAGATTTCTCCTTATGATAGTCAAACATGCTTGATACGCAAAATCCTTTTGATATTATTATTGGTGCATAGTGCAGAAAACATTTGCAAGTATAATATTAATCTTAGCCAGCATACGTACCATTATAGTATACCTACTATAGCTACCATAGTAGATGGCAGGTATTACAACTAAAACCATACAAGGCACGTATTGGTGATTGGATTTCCAATAAGGGTGAGGCTAAGGAACTTCCTATGCCACATGGGTACGCCTCTGGAGGGGCGCCTCGAGAACTTAACCAGCTCTCTGCCAACACAAGGCTGGGTTATCTCTGTAACTAGGTAACTACTACACGAGTATGCCATCCCTCGGTCATCACCGACCTTTATCCGCGGCGCCTCTCAACCAGCAACCACAAAGTAATAGATTTGCAGTAACCACATAAGTTAAGTATCTGGGCTCCATACCATGATACCACTTTTTATCCCGAAGGAAATGGACATACCCTAAGGGGCGCTACCCCCAATAACCTTGTTGCATCCTTCCTGTTTCGACCATTTCCTTGTTTGTGTGGTTCGACGAAGTCTCGTCCACAAAGCTACGCTTTTCACAAAAGCCATGCTTTGATCAACAAACGATCAGCAGCACTTTGTATGCCACATTACCAAATTGGGAATGTATCACTAGTAAACATCAACTACATAACCTCTGAGCTCGTACGTCTCAGAAAAGGGTGTAAAGCTAAGAGAATAAATTCTCCGCCACCAAACAGAAATGTATTTGATAGAAACCAGCTTTAGATCTCAAAGTGTAACGTCAGACATACATCCATACAAGGCTGTTCTGGGTTCGAACAGAACCAAAGGCACTTCAAAAGAAGCCCTTGCAATCCAGATAATCCCTAATCATGTCCGGACTCCCATCACAAAGGGTGATCAAATCTTTATATTGGGGCCATTCGGTGCAGAGACATTCGACAGGTAATCCTTTCGCTTTGGAAAATACCCCGTCTTCACCACTTGTCTTCAAATGCTATCCATTTCGTCGTATCATTATTCAGAATGGGTTTTAAGACACGACTAAATCGAATAATGAGCGCTTAATATTAAAAAGCATATGGATATAGTGGGATTAAGTCACAACTTATTACCCAAAAACTTTCTTTCAAATGGTTTAAACAAATTACCATTTTAATCATTTAAATAAAAGATTCACCTTTTTGAGATCACTTTCATTTTGAATAAAGTTCACTATCTTTCACAAAGATTCATTCATAGCTTTCAAAACTATTTTCATTTCAAACTTGAAATCCTTTCAACACAGATTGAATATCCTTTCTTTATATGAAAGCTATTTTTATTTGAAAAACAAGGGCTTTTGTTTCGGAAAAATCCAATCAAATATGCACAAGTTATATCCTTTAAAGTATAAACTTGGGTTAAATTTAAATTCCTAAAATAATACTTTTAAAATACTTTAAAGATGGTTTTAAAATCCATATATTATTATATAACCTGTATCACCACTTTTCAAACCATAGTTTCCAAATAGTTTCAAAACTTAAAAAGGCATATTATATTCAAACTAAATTTCAAATTTAAAACTTCCTTTCCAAAAGCTTTTCATATTCATCCCAATTCCATTTCCAAAACAATTTGGATTCAAAATTTAAATAATATTTAAATTCAAAATATCTATGACTTAACCGATTTCCTCGTGCAATCCATATTTTTATGTGTGTAGTGTAGTCTAGGGTTTTACACACAACAATAAAATATCATCAATCATCACAAATCCAAGAACAACAATATCGGTAAGCGGTATAATCCTATAAGGCTTATCTTCATTCACAGATTCATAGATAAATAAATAAATCATAGTTCATAGTTCAATTATAACACAGAACATCACACGTCAGGGATATCAAACAATTCAACATCCAATAGAATCTAAACATCCATAAGTAAGATCAATTAACATCACATTAATTTTAAACCAGATTAATTACTTTTGAATAAATTACTAATCCCAGTTAATTAAAATTAATTAATTACAAACCATTTTAATTAATTATTCCTTGATCATTTATTTATTTACCTTTAATAATTAATTAACCTTTAATTATTAATTAACCATCCTTAATTAATAAATCAAACAAACTTTAATTATTGAATAATTAACCTTTAATCATTTAATTATTCTTTAATTAATTATCCCTAATTAATAAATCAACCCTTAATCACTTTTATTAATTAATTAACCTTTAAATTAATTAATTATCCTCAAATTAATTACCTTAATTAATTTGTCACATAAATCAATTATCCTTTAATTTTTCTTTATTCACTTAATTAATCAACCTTTAATCATTAATTAATTATCCCTAATTACTTTCATTAAGTAATTATCTTTAAGTAATTAATTACCCTTAATTAATAAATCCTTTAATAAATTACATTAATTATTCTTTAATTTAATCACAATAATTAATTAGCCTTAAATTAATTGTACAAAGTAATTAGCTTTTAAATCAATTACACAAAGTAATTTTTCATCAATTATCTTTAAAAACATTTAATCTTTAAACCTTTAATCTTTGGAACAAATTCATTATTAATCCATAAATTAACTTAAGACTTTAAAGTCAAATAACAATTTAAAACATCATTCTCCTTTAAATTAATTTCTTAATTAAGCTTAAACTTAATTAACTTTAAAATAATTTACTTTAATCCTAATTCCAAAACTAAAATCAAACATTTATTATTCTATAAGAATAAATCAGAAAAGGTTTAAAAGTTGATTTAATTAAAATTTGAATAAACTTGTTTTATTTTAAAATCTAAGACTTGATATTTACCAAACACTCAAACACGAGCCAAACATTGGAATTCCCAAGCTAATACCTGAGTTTCACCCTCTCTTATATTCTTTTAAACTTTTTTTATTTTTAAACTTAACATCTGTTACAATAGTAAATATTCTAAAACATCTCGTATACTAACCCGAGCCAAATTCGAAAAACCCCGAGATTAACTTCGAGACTTCCCCTTCTTCTCCAAAACCAATCAACAACCCAGACCCATGTGTACATGTGCACGTGCACGAGCATTCCAATCATCTACGATCACTGCCCAGACCTTCAACACGTGGTCGACGTCACAGTCGACCAACCCAAACACCCAGAACCAAGAGATCATCTGAAAAACAAAAACGAACCTATCGACCCCTACTGGAACGAAAAAGTTCATCAAAAACTGCCTTGACTTGCCAAACCCGGCCACCAGAAAACGTGTCCATCCATCCAAAGCAGCTCAACGACACCACTCATCGATTCAGCCACCTCCGATGGGTTCCGATCCACCCACGACATTACACGAGCTCGATGAACAACATCGTTCAAACTGGGTCCTTAAACCCTACTTCGCCTCCACCAGGCTACTCTGGCCATCAGAATATTTTTCCACTATTTTTCGCGAGTAACCCATCCTTCCATCCACCTCCAGTATCAACCGCGTCACCTAGTTCGTTGACGATCACCGAAATTTGATGAAAATGTCAATTCCGTTCAACTCGATAATTCGCAAGATTTCCCAACTTAAAAATCCATATTTTAATGTCAAAATTCATTATTTCCAACTGCGATTCCATTCCTAAAATCAAAACTTGAAAATCATATATTCGAATTTTTTTGACTTCTATCAGGTTTTCACTGTAAATTCAAAAAAAATTCTGAAATAATTTCTCGACAAATCCTCTTGAATTTATTTTTAGAAATGATGTTATCATGTTACAAACGTTTTCCTTTTAGAGATCAAAGCCTAATTTTGATTGTAAAGAAAGCAGTTGAATTTGTATTCTAAAAAAAAGTTGGAGCCTGTAGTTTTAACAGAGATATGTAAATATACATATACCCAAACATGCGTACACACATATATCTATATATATACATGCAACACATTATTATTCATACAACACATTTTCAAGTTATTGATCTCATCGTCATCACAGACATAGATAATATAGAAGATTGAGTTTAAAAGTGGAGTTCACTCACCTGAACTAGACAGAGAACAGATTTTACTCAAATATATGGAACTTGTATTTTTGTTTGATCGGAAGATGATCTGCTTGATTTCTTTTGATTTCTTGTTTTCTAGGTTTCTTTTTTTCTTTTTGAACAGATTTATTTTCAGATTTGATGAACATAAAGTATATGAAAAAAAATATAGCCTGGTTGATTTTCTTATAACATTGTTTCAAATTAAAAGAATCTTTATGAAATGCCACTTGTTAATTTTAGGTTACACTTGTTAATCTATGTATCTACTTATTTCACAAATGTCCTAAACAAGAAATTTTATGTTTAAATCCTTTATCTCTAATTTATTTATAAATTATGGTTTAAATCCCGACTTAATTTTAATTTATTTATTATGGTTTAAACCTTTTTATTTCATAAAATTACTTATGTTCTTATAACTTAATATATATATTATTTAAATATGTGTCATGTATTTTAAATTTTTATACTTATACTTTCAAAAGATATATACATATCAAAGTTTTTATATTTATTTACATATATACTAATTATATTTATTCCAAAAGAAATATATGTTAAAGTTTTTATTTACTCTTGTCTTTACATTTGCATTCATACATTTCAATTATTTATATTTATACAACTTAATAAGAAAATGATTTGAAATCTAGTTATAAATAATCACATATACATATGTATATATATAAATACTAGTTTCTTAAAGTTTTAAATCCAATTTGTTTTCAATATATTTATTTCCAAATTTTCAAATTAGTTCTCAATTAATTTACAAACTAACCCAAAAATTTATACTAATTACCAATTTAATTTGACTTAAAAACAGGATCGTTACAGATTCACCCTTAAGAAAATTTCGTCCTCGAAATTTTCTAGATAGGGAGACAACTCAGAACAGATGAATGGATCAAAGGTAGAGAATTGGTTTACTTGATCAAATTGAATATCTATTCTATATTTGGCTTACCAAATCAGATTATCATCAATAAATATGAGAATGATCTCATACAATACTTCACAAGATACTCAGGTCATCAAATCTACGAAATATGCAGGGGCACTGGTTAGTTTGAAGGGATAACTAGCCGTTAGTAGAATATATCTAGACCCAAAAAAATAGACAAGCGGATACAATTCAATTTAACTTCATATTTCATTAATCAAGTTATTTCAAATAAATTTCAAATTTATTAAAGTTAAAACGAAAAGATGATAAGAAACCGATGAAGAGAATACGAATTAGGACTTATCTACAATGATTCACAGGGCCACCACAGCACCAAAGCTTCTTCTTGGAGCTGCCACGAAGCCATCAAAAAATCGATATCGGATGATGGTCAAAAGATTTTGAGGGAAAAAGTTGTTTCCTTGTTGTTACAGGGTATTGACCATTTGTAGTGGTATTTCCCTGTCTCCTACCTCATCCACTTCTTGCACTTGTACTCACTACCAGTGGATAGTAAGAGAATTTACTGAGGCATACGGACGGATATCTTTGGGATATACTCATTCTAGGGCATTTTAATCCCTATCTCTAATGAGTCACCTAATGTGTTATACTCTTGAGCTAAAGTTCAACCTTCAGCTCTGATAACAAATGTGACGACCCTGACTCGACCTTCGAAAATCAACACCAAATACATCACCAGTATTCAAATGATGTAGATTCAAACGTCGAATCTGGTTCGCCGAAGCTTATAACACATTAAGTATAACAACACAGTGGAAGAAAATGAATATATCACATATATCCCAATTAATTACATTATCTCAATACAACAATGATACCAAGAATATCAAAGCATAAATATATAACAGTGGAACATCACAGCGGAACAATAACATCATCCAAAAGAAAGAACTCAATGATTGCATCTGCATCTCCAATTCCAAAGCTCCAATCCAAAAATAGCTCGAACCCTATCACGTTGAATTAAGCAAGTCTGGTTGACATGAAACAAATGCTATCGCCAAATCCAAAGGCTTCAAAGACTGAAGACTTCAAAGATTTCCAAATAGAAAGCTAAAGGCTACTGAATCTACAACTACTAGCCAATTATCTGATAACCTGACTCTAGGCCGCCCATGGGAAAAATTGTGGGCACCCAGAGTTTAGAAAGGGAACAATAAACTCCAAGTCAGTCATGGGACCGGTGTGAGCAAACAAAAATAGTTTATCTTGAACAAAAACAACAAAAAGAATTTAAATTTGAAATCCACAATGCTTTTTGGAAAATGAAACTACCATAAGGCCTCCCGACACACACACAATTCAATCGCACACTTGTGGAAGATTTCTCCTTATGATAGTCAAACATGCTTAATACGCAAAATCCTTTTGATATTATTATTAGTGCATAGTGCAGAAAACATTTGCAAGTATAATATTAATCTTAGCCAGCATCCATACCATTATAGTATGCCTACTATAGCTACCATATTAGATGGCAGGTTCTACAACTAAAACCATACATGGCGCATATTGGTGATTGGATTTCCAACAATGGTCAGGTTTAGGAACTTCCTATGCCACATGGGTACGCCTCTGGAGGGATGCCTCGAGAACTTAACCAGATCTCTGCCAACACAAGGCCGGGTTACCTCTGTAACTAGGTAACTACTACACGAGTATGCCATCCCCCGGTCGTCACCGACCTTTATCCGAGGCACCTCTCAACCAACAACCACAAAGCAATAGATTTGCAGCAACCACATAAGTTAAGTATCTGGGCTCCATACCATGATACCGCTTTTTATCCAGAAGGAAATGGACATACCCTAAGGGGCGCTACCCCCAATAACCTTGCTGCATCCTTCTTGTTTCGACCATTTCCTTATTTGTGAGATTCGACGTAGTCTCGTCCACAAAGCTACGCTTTTCACAAAAGTCATGCTTTGATCAACAAATGATCAGCAGCACTTCGTATTCCACATTACCAAATTGGAAATGTATCACTAGTAACCATTAACTACATAACCTCTGAGCTCGTATGTCTTAGAGAAGGGTATTAAGCTAAGAGAATAAATTCTCCGGCACCGAACAGAAATGTATTTGATAGAAACCAGCTTTAGATCTCAAAGTGTAACGTCAGACATACATCCATACAAGTTAGTTCCAAGTTCGAACAGAACCGAAGGCACTTCAAAAGAAGCCCTTGCAATCCGGGTAATCCCTAATCACGTCCGGACTCCCATCAAAAAGGGTGAATAAATCTCTATATCGGGACCATTCGGTGCAGAGACATTCGACAGGTAATCCTTTCGCTTTCGAAAATACTCGGTCTCCACCACCGGTCTTCAAATGCTATCTATTTCGTCATATCATTATTCAGAATGGGTTTTATGACACGACTAAACTGAATAATGAGCGCTTAATTTTAAAAACCATATGGATATAGTGGGATCTTAGTTAAGTCACAACTTATTACCCAAAACCTTTCTTTCAAATGGTTTAAACAAATCACCATTTAACCTTTTAAATAATAGATTCACCTTTTAAGATCACTTTCATTTTGATATAAAGTTCACTATCTTTCACAAAGATTCATTCATAGCTTTCAAAACTATTTTCATTTCAAGCTTGAAATCCTTTTAACACAAATTGGAAATCCTTTCTTTATATGAACGCTATTTTTATCTGAAAAACAAGGGTTTTTGTTTCGGAAAAATCCAATCAAATATGCACAAGTTATATCCTTTAAAGTATAAACTTGGGTTAAATTTAAATTCCCAAAATAATACTTTAAAGATGGTTTTAAAATCCATATATATATTATATAACTTGTATTGCCACTTTTCAAACCATAGTTTCCAAAATAATTTCAAAACCTAAAAAGACATATTATATTCAAACTAAATTTCAAACTTCCTTTCCGAATGCTTTTCATATTCAACCCAATTCCATTTCCAAAACCATCTGAATTCAAAATTTAAATAATATTTAAATTCAAAATATCTATGACTTAACCGTTTTCCTCGTGCAATCCATATTTTTGTGTGTGTGGTGTAGTCCAGGGTTCTACACACAACAATACAATATCATCAATCATCACAAATCCAAGCACAGCAATATCGATAAGCGATATAATCCTATAACGCTTATCTTCATTCACAGATTCATAGATAAATATGTAAATTCATCATAGATAAATAAATAAATCACAGTTCATAGTTCAATCACAACACAGAACATCACACATCAGGGATATCAAACAATTCAACATCCAATAGAATCCAAATATCCATAAGTAAGATCAATTAACATCTAATTAATTTTAAACCAGATTAATTACTTATGAATAAATTACTAATCCTCGTTAATTAAAATTAATTAATTACAAACCATTTTAATTAATGATTCCTTAATCATTTATTGATTTACCTTTAATAATTAATTAACCTTTAATTATTAATTAACCATCCTAAATTAATAAGTCAAACAACCTTTAATTATTGAATAATTAACCTTTAATCATTTAATTATTATTTAATTAATTATCCCCAATTAATTATATTAATTAATTAACCTTAATTAATAAATCAACCCTTAATCACTTTTATTAATTAATTAACCCTTAAATTAATTAATTATCCTCAAATTAATTACCTTAATTAATTTATCACAAAAATTAATTATCCTTTAATTTTTCTTTAATCACTTGATTAATCAACCTTTAATCATTAATTAATTATCTCTAATTACTTTCATTAAGTAATTATCTTTAAGTAATTAATTACCCTTAACTAATAAATCCTTTAATAAATTACATTAATTATTCTTTAATTTAATCAGAATAATTAATTAGCCTTAAATTAATCATTCAAAGTAATTAGCTTTTAAATCAATTACAAAACGTAATTTTTCATCAATTATCTTTGAAAACATTTAATCCTTGAACCTTTAATCTTTGAAACAAATTTATTATTAATCCATAAATTAACTTAAGACTTTAAAGTCAAATAATAATTTAAAACATCATTCTCCTTTAAATTAATTTCTTAATTAAGCTTAAACTTAATTAACTTAAAATAGTTTACTTTAATCCTAATTCCAAAACTAAATTCAAACATTTATTATTCTACAAGAATAAATCAGAAAAGGTTTAAAACTTGATTTAATTAAAATTTGAATAAAACTTGTTTTATTTTAAAATATAAGACTTGATATTTACCAAACACTCAAACCCGAGCCAAACACTGGAATTCCCAAGCTAATACCCGAGTTTCTCCCTCTCTTATATTCTTTTAAACTTATTTTATTTGTAAACTTAACATCTGTTACAACAATAAATATATACTAACCCAAGCCAAATTCGAAAAACCCGAGATTAACTACGAGACTTCCCCTTCTTCACCAAAACCAATCAACAACCCAGACCCACGTGTACATGTGCACGTGTACGAGCATTCCGATCATCTACAATCACTGCCCCGACCTTCAACACGTCGTCGACGTCACTGTCGACCAACCTAAACACCCAGAACCAAGAGATCATCTGAAAAACAAAAACGAACCTATCGACCCCTACTGGAACAAAAAGTTCATCAAAAACTGCCTTGACTTGCCAAACCCGGCCACCAGAAAACGTGTCCATCCATCCAAAGCAGCTCAACGACACCACTCATCGATTCAGCCACCTCCGATGGGTTCCGATCCAACCACGACATTACACGAGCTCGATGAACAACATCGTTCAAACTGGGTCCTTAAACCCTACTTCGCCTCCACCAGGCTACTCTGGCCATCAGAATATTTTTCCACTATTTTTCGCGAGTAACCCATCTTTCCATCCACCTCCAGTATCAACCGCGTCACCTAGTTCGTTGACGATCACCGGAATTTGATGAAAATGTCAATTCCGTTCAACTCGATAATTCGCAAGATTTCCCAACTTAAAAATCCAGATTTTAATGTCAAAATTCATTATTTCCAAATGCGATTCCGTTCCTAAAATCAAAACTTGAAAATCATATATTCGAATTTTTTTGACTTCTATCTGGTTTTCACTGTAAAGTCAAAAAAAATTCTGAAATAATTTCTCGACAAATCCTCTTGAATTTATTTTTAGAAATGATGTTATCATGTTACAAACGTTTTCCTTTTAGAGATCAAAGCCTAATTTTGATTGTAAAGAAAGCAGTTGAATTTGTATTCTAAAAAAAAGTTGGAGCCTGTAGTTTTAACAGAGATATGTAAATATACATATACCCAAACATGCGTACACACATATATCTATATATATACATGCAAAACATTATTATTCATACAACACATTTTCAAGTTATTGATCTCATCATCATCACAGGCTTAGATAATATAGAAGATTGAGTTTAAAAGTGGAGTTCACTCACCTGAATTAGACAGAGAATAGATTTTGCTCAAAAATCTAGAACTTGTATTTCTATTTGATCTGAAGATGATCTGCTTGATTGTTGAGTTATTGAGTTTTAATCTGATCTTAATGTTGCATGCCTTTTTATTTGAATCTGAATTATTGAGCTGATCTGAATGCTTGATAATTATTGAGTTGATCTTGCATTTGATTGAAGTTTTATTCTAGATAGCTTTCAGTTTGAATTAAATCCATATCTTTGCTTTGCTTGAACCTGATGTTGTTACTTAGGTTTTAATTTTGATTTGTTTTGATTTCTTGTTTTCCAGGTTTCTTTTTTTTCTTTTTGAACTGTTTCATTTTCAGATTTGATGAAGAGAAAGTATATGAAGAAAAATACAGCTTGGTTGATTTTCTAATAACATTGTTTCAAATTAAAAGAATCTTTATGAGATGCCACTTGTTAATTTTAAGTCACGCTATTTAATCTATGTATCTCCTTATTTCACAAATGTCCTAAACAAGAAATTTTATGTTTAAATCCTTTGTCTCTAATTTATTTATAAATTATAGTGTAAATCCCTACTTAATTTTAATTTGTTTATTATGGTTTAAACCATTTTATTTCATAAATTACTTATGTTCTGATAACTTAATATATATATTATTTAAATATGTGTCATGTATTTTAAATTTTTATACTTATACTTTCAAAAGATATATACATATCAAAGCTTTTATATTTATTTACATATATACTAATTATATTTATTCCAAAAGATATGTATGTTAAAGTTTTTATTTATTCTTGTCTTTACATTTGCATTCATACATTTCAATTATTTATATTTATACAACTTAATAAGAAAATGATTTGAAATCTAATTATAAATAATCACATATACATATGTATATTAGTTTCTTAAAGTTTTAAATCCAATTTCCTTTCAGTATATTTATTTCCCAATTTTCAAATTAGTTCTCAATTCATTTACAAATCAACCAAAAAATTTATACTAATTACCAATTTAATTTGACTTAAAAACAGGATCGTTATAGATTCCCCCTTAAGAAAATTTCATCCTCGAAATTTTCTAGACAGGGAGACAACTCAGAACAGATGAATAGATCAGAGGTAGAGAATTGGTTTACTTGATCAAATTGAATATCTATTCTATATTTGGCTTACCAAATCAGATTATCATCAATAAATATGAGAATGGTCTCATACAATACTTCACAAGATACTCAGGTCATCAAATCTACGAAATATGCAGGGGCACTAGCTAGTTTGAAGGGATAACTAACTGTTCATAAAATATATCCGGACCCAAAAAATAGACAAGCGGATACAATTAAATTTAACTTCATATTTCATTAATCAATTTATTTCAAATAAATTTCAAATTTATTAAAGTTAAAACGAAAAGCTGATAAGAAACTGATGAAGAGAATACGAATTAGGACTTATCCACAACGATTCGCAGGGCCACCACCGCACCAAAGCTTCTTCTTGGAGCTGCCACGAAGCCATCAAAAAATTGATATCGGATGATGATCAAAAGATATTGAGGGAAAAAGTTGTTTCCTTATTGTTACAGGGTATTGACCATTTGTAGTGGTATTCCCCTGTCCCCTACCTCGTCCTCTTCTTGCACTCGAACTCACTACCAGTGGATAGTAAGAGAATTTATTGAGGCATACGGACGGATATCTTAGGGATATACTCATTCGAAGGCATTTTAATCCCTATCTCTAATGAGTCACCTAATGTGTTATACTCTTGAGCTAAAGTTCAACCTTCTGCTCTAATACCAAATGTGACGACCCTGACTCGACCTTCGAAAATCAACACC
Organism: Allium fistulosum; assembly: GCA_030737815.1. Lineage (NCBI taxonomy): Eukaryota > Viridiplantae > Streptophyta > Magnoliopsida > Asparagales > Amaryllidaceae > Allium > Allium fistulosum. The sequence continues at coordinate 285,671,187 of CM060907.1, read as the reverse complement.
AAATACATCTCCCATATTCGAATGCCGTAGATTCAAACGTCGAATCTGGTTCGCCGGAGCTTATAACACATTAAGTACAACAACACAGTGGAAGAAAACGAATATATCACATATATCCCAATGAATTACATTATCTCAATACAACAATGATACCAAGAATATCAAAGCACAAATATATAACAACGGAACACCACAGCGGAACAATAACATCATCCAAAAGAAAGAACTCAACGAATGCATCTACATCTCCAATTTCAAAGCTCCAATCCAAAAATAGCTCAAACCCCCTATCACTTTGAATTAAGCAAGTCAGGTTGACCTGAAACAAATGCTATCGCCAAATCCAAAGGCTTCAAAGACCGAAGACTTCAAAGATTTCCAAACAGAAAGCTAAAGGCTACCGAATCTACATCTACTAGCTGATTTTCTGATAACCTGACTCTAGGCTGCCCGTGTAGAAAATTGTGGGTACACAGAATTCAGAAAGGGAACAATAAACTCTAGGTCAGTCATGGGATTGGTGTGAGCAAATAAAAGTAGTTTGTCTTAAACAAAAACAACAAAAAGAATTTAAATTTGAAATCCGCAAATGCTTTTTGGAAAATGAAACTACCGTAAGGCCTCCCGGCACACACACAATGCAATCGCACTCTTGGGGGGAGATTTCTCCTTATGATAGTCAAACATGCTTGATATGCAAAATCCTTTTGATATTATTATTAGTGCATAGTGCAGAAAACATTTGCAAGTATAGTATTAATCTTAGCCAGCATACGTACCATTATAGTATGCCTACTATGGCTACCATATTAAATGGCAGCTTCTACAACTAAAACCATACTAGGCGCGTATTGGTGATTGGATTTCCAACAATGATCAGGCTAAGGAACTTCCTATGCCACATGGGTACGCCTCTGGAGGGACGCCCCGAGAACTTAACCAACTCTCTGCCAACACAAGGCCGGGTTACCTCTGTAACTAGGTAACTACCACAAGAGTATGCCATCCCCCGGTCGTCATCGACCTTTATCCGATGCGCCTCTCAACCAACAACCACAAAGCAATAGATTTGCAGCAACCAACATAAGTTAAGTATCTGGGCTCCATACCATGATACCACTTTTAACAAGAAGGAAATGGACATACCCTAAGGGGTGCTACCCCAATAACTTTGTTGCATCCTTCCTGTTTCGATCATTTTCTTTATTTTTGAGGTTCGACGAAGTCTCGTCTACAAAGCTACGCTTTTCACAAAAGCCATGCTTTGATCAACAAATGATCAGCAGCACTTCATATGCCACATTACCAAATTGAGAATGCATCACTAGTAACCATTAACTACATGACCTCTGAGCTCGTACGTCTCAAAGAAGGGTGTTAAGCTAGGAGAATAAATTCTCCGCCACCAAACAAAAATGTATTTGATAGAAACCAGCTTTAGATCTTAAAGTGTAACGTCGGACATACATCCATACAAGTCTGTTCTGGGTTTGAACAGAACCGAAGGCACTTCAAAAGAAGCCCTTGTAATCTGGGTAATCCCTAATCACGTCCAGACTCCCCTTCATAAAGGTTGATCAAATCTCTATACCGGGGCCATTCGGTGCAGAGACATTCGATAGATAATCCTTTCATTTTCGAAAATACCCGATCTTCACCACCGGTCTTCAAATGCTATCCATTTCGTCGAATCATTATTTGAAATGGGTTTTATGACACAAAGTCCTCCCCCGGCTAAACCGAATAATGAGCACATAATTTTAAAAAGCATTTGGATATAGTGGAACCTTAGTTAAGTCACAACTTATTACCCAAAACCTTTCTTTTAGATGGTTTAAACAAATTACCATTTTAATCTTTTAAATAAAAGATTTACCTTTTAAGATCACTTTCATTTTGAAATAAAGTTCACTATCTTTCACAATGATTCATTCATAGCTTTCAAAACTATTTTCATTTCCAACTTGAAATCCTTTCAACACAAATTGGAAATCCTTTCTTTATATGAAAGCTATTTTTATTTGAAAAACAAGGGTTTTTGTTTCGTAAAAATCCAATTAAATATGCACAAGTTATATCCTTTAAAGTATAAACTTGTGTTAAATTTGAATTCCCAAAATAATACTTTGAAAATACTTTAAAGATGGTTTTAAAATCCATATATATATTGTATAACTTGTATCACCACTTTTCAAACCATAGTTTCCAAAATAATTTCAAAACTTAAAAAGACATATTATATTCAAACTAAATTTCAAACTTCCTTTCCAAAAGCTTTTCATATTCAACCCAATTCCATTTCCAAAACCATTTGGATTCAAAATTTAATAATATTTAAATTCAAAATATCTATGACTTAACCAATTTCCTCATGCAATCCATATTTTTGTGTGTGTGGTGTAGTCCAGGGTTTTACACACGACAATACAATATCATCAATCATCACAAATCCAACCACAACAATATCGATAAGCGGTATATTCCTATAACGCTTATCTTCATTCACAAATTCACAGACAAATAAATAAATCACAATTCAAAGTTCAATCATAACACAAAACATCACACATCAGGGATATCAATCAATTCAACATCCAATAGAATCCAAACATCCATAAGTAAGATCAATTAACACCTGGTTAATTTTAAACCAGATTAATTACTTATAAATAAATTACTAATCCTGGTTAATTAAAATTAATTAATTACAAACCATTTTAATTAATTATTCCTTAATCATTTATTGATTTACCTTTTATAATTAATTAACCTTTAATTATTAATTAACCATCCTTAATTAATAAGTCAAACAACCTTTAATTATTGAATAATCAACCTTTAATCGTTTAATTATTCTTTAATTAATTATCCCCAATTAATTAGATTAATTAATTAACCTTAATTAATAAATCAACCCTTAATCACTTTTATTAATTAATTAACCTTTAAATTAATTAATTATCCTCAAATTAATTACCTTAATTAATTTATCACATAAATTAATTATCCTTTAATTTTTCTTTAATCACTTGATTAATCAACTATTAATCATTAATTAATTATCCCTAATTACTTTCATTAAGTAATTATCTTTAAGTAATTAATTACCCTTAACTAGTAAATCCTTTAATAAATTACATTAATTATTCATTAATTTAATCAGAATAATTAATTAGCCTTAAATTAATTATACAAAGTAATAAGTTTTTAAATCAATTACACAAAGTAATTTTTCATCAATTATCTTTGAAAACATTTAATCCTTAAAACTTTAATCTTTGAAACAAATTTATTATTAATCCATAAATTAACTTAAGACTTTAAAGTCAAATAACAATTTAAAACATCATTCTCCTTTAAATTAATTTCTTAATTAACCTTAAACTTAATTAACTTTAAAATAATTTACTTTAATCCTAATCCCAAAACTAAATTCAAACATTTATTATTATACAAGAATAAATTAGAAAAGGTTTAAAACTTGATTTAATTAAAATTTGAATAAAACTTGTTTTATTTTAAAATCTAAGACTTGATATTTACAAAACACTCAAACCAGAGCTAAACAGTGGAATTCCCAAGCTAATACCCGAGTTTCTCCCTCTCTTATATTCTTTTAAACTTTTTTTATTTATTTTTAAACTTAACATCTGTTACAACAGTAAATATTCTGAAACATCTCGTATACTAACCCGAGCCAAATTCGAAAAACCCCGAGATTAACTTCGAGACTTCCCCTTCTTCTCCAAAACCAATCAACAACCCAGACCCACGTGTACATGTGCCCTTGCACAAGCATTCTGATCATCTACGATCACTGCCCCAACCTTCAACACGTCGTTGACATCACCGTCGACCAACCCAAACACCCAGAACCACGAGATCATCTGAAAAACGAAAACGAACCTATCGACTCACAACTGGAATGACAAAGTTCATCAAAAATTGCCTCGCCTTGCCAAACCCGACCACTAGAAAACATGTCCATCCATACAAAGCAGCTCTACGATACCACTCATCAATTCAGTCACCTCCGATGGGTTCCGATCCACCCACGACATTACACGAGCTCGATGTACAACATCGATCAAACTAGGTCCTTAAACCCTACTTCGCCTCCACCAAGCTACTCTTGCCATCAAAATATTTTTCCACTATTTTTATCAAGTAACCCATCCTTCCATCCACCTCCAGTATCAACCGCGTCACGTAGTTTGTTGACGATCACCAGAATTTGATGAAAATGTCAATTTCGTTCAACTCGATAATTCGCAAGATTTCCCAACTTAAAAATCCAAATTTTAATGTCAAAATTCATTATTTCCAACTATGATTCCGTTCCTAAAATCAAAACATGAAAATCATATATTCGAATTTTTTTGACTTCTATCAGGTTTTCACTGTAAATTCAAAAAAAATTCTGAAATAATTTCTCGACATATCAGCATGAATTTATTTTAAGAAATGATGTTATCATGTTACAAACATTTTCCTTTTAGAGATCAAAGCCTAATTTTGATTGTAAAGAAAGTAGTTGAATAAGTATTTTAAAAAAAGTTGGAGCCTGTAGTTTTAACAGAGATATGTAAATATACATATACCCAAACATGCAGACACACACACACACACACACACACACATATATATATATATATATATATATATATATATATATATGCGTTACATTATTATTCATACAACACATTTTCAAGTTATTGATCTCATCATCATCATAGACATCGATAATATAGAAGATTGAGTTTAAAAGTGGAGTTCATTCACCTGAATTATACTGTGAACAGATTTTGCTCAAAAATCTGGAACTGTATTTCTATTTGATCTAAAGATGATCTGCTTGATTGTTGAGTTATGGAGTTTTAATCTGATCTTAATGTTGCATGCCTTTTGATTTGAATCTGAATTATTGAGCTGATCTGAATGCTTGATAATTATTGAGTTGATCTTGCATTTGATTGAAGTTTTATTCCAGATAGCTTTCAGTTTGAATTAAATCCATATCTTTGCTTTGCTTGAACCTGATGTTGTTACTTAGGTTTTAATTTTGATTTCTTTTGATTTCTTGTTTTCCATGTTTCTTTTTTCTTTTTGAACTGTTTTATTTTTCGATTTGATGAAAAGAAAGTATATGAAGAAAAATATAGCTTGGTTGATTTTCAAATAACATTGTTTCAAATTAAAAGAATCTTTATGAGATGCCACTTGTTAATTTTAGGTTACACTTGTTAATCTATGTATCTCCTTATTTCACAAATGTCCTAAACAAGAAATTTTATGTTTAAATCCTTTGTCTCTAATTTATTTATAAATTATGGTTTAAATCCCTACTTAATTTTAATTTATTTATTATGGTTTAAACCTTTTTATTTCATAAATTACTTATGTTCTTATAACTTAATATATATATATATATATATTATTTAAATATATGTCAGGTATTTTAAATTCTTATACTTATACTTTCAAAAGATATATACATATCAAAGCTTTAATATTTATTTACATATATACTAATTATATTTATTCCAAAAGATATGTATGTTAAAGTTTTTATTTATTCTTGTCTTTACATTTGCATTCATACATTTCAATTATTTATATTTATACAACTTAATAAGAAAATGATTTGAAATCTAATTATAAATAATCACATATACATATGTATATTAGTTTCTTAAAGTTTTAAATCCAATTTGTTTTCAATATATTTATTTCTAAATTTTCAAATTAGCTCTCAATTAATTTACAAATTAACCCAAAAATTTATACTAATTACCAATTTAATTTGACTTAAAAAAGGGATCGTTACATATTCCCGCCGTAAGAAAAGTACGTCCTTAAAATTTGCAAGACAGGGAGACAACTCAGAACAGATGAATAGATCAAAGGTAGAGAATTGGTTTACTAGATCAAATTGAAAATCTATTCTATATCTGGCTTACCAAATTAGAATATCATCAATAAATATGAGAATGATCTCATACAATACTTCACAAGATACTCAGGTCATCAAATCTACGAAATATGCAGGGGCACTGGTTAGTTTGAAGGGATAACTAACTGTTCATAGAATATATTCGGACCCAAAAAAATAGACAAGCGGATACAATTCAATTTAACTTCATATTTCATTAATCAATTTATTTCAAATAAATTTCAAATTTATTAAAGTTAAAACGAAAAGCTGATAAGAAACTGATGAAGAGAATACAAATTAGGACTTATCTACAACAATTCGCAGGGCCACCACCGCACCAAAGCTTCTTCTTGGAGCTTCCACGAAGCCATCAAAAAATTGATATCGGATGATGATCAAAAGATATTGAGGGAAAAATTTGTTTCCTTGTTGTTACAGGGTATTGACCATTTGTAGTGGTATTCCCCTGTCTCATACCTCATCCTCTTCTTGCACTCGTACTCACTACCAGTGGATAGTAAGAGAATTTACTGAGGCATGCGGACGGATATCTTTGGGATATACTCATTCTAGGGCATTTCAATCCCTATCTCTAATGAGTCACCAAACGTGATATACTCTTGAGCTAAAGTTCAACCTTCAGCTTTAATACCAAATGTGACGACCCTGACTCAACCTTCGAAAATCAACACCAAATACATTACCCGTATTCGAATGCCGTAGATTCAAACGTTGAATCTGGTTCGCTGGAGCTTATAACACATTAAGTACAACAACACAGTGGAAGAAAATGAATATATCACATATATCCCAATAAATTACATTATCTCAATACAACAATGATACCAAGAATATCAAAGCACAAATATATAACAACGGAACAATAACATCATCCAAAAGAAAGAATTCAACGATTGCATCTGCATCTCCAAATTCAAAGCTCCAATCCAAAAATAGCTCGAACCCCCTATCACTTTGAATTAAGCAAGTCCGGTTGACGTGAAACAAATGCTATCGCCAAATCCAAAGGCTTCAAAGACCGAAGACTTCAAAGATTTCCAAACATAAAGCTAAAGGCTACCGAATCTACATCTACTAGCTGATTATCTGATAACCTGACTCTAGGCTGCCCATGTGGAAAATTAAAGGCACCCAGAGTTTAGAAAGGGAACAATAAACTCCAGGTCAGTCATGGGACTGGTGTGGGCAAATAAAAAATGTTTATCTTGAACAAAAACAACAAAAAGAATTTAAATTTGAAATTCACAAATGCTTTTTGGAAAATGAAACTACCGTAAGGCCTCCCGGCACACACACAATGCAATCACACACTTGGGGGAGATTTCTCCTTATGATTGTCAAACATGCTTGATATGCAAGATCCTTTTGATATTATTATTAGTGCATAGTGTAGAAAACATTTGCAAGTATAATATTAATCTTAGCCATCATACGTACCATTATAGAATGCCTACTATAGCTACCACATTAGATGACAGGTTCTACAACTAAAACCATACTAGGCACGTATTGGTGATTGGATTTCCAACAATGGTCACGCTAAGGAACTTCCTATGCCACATGGGTACGCCTCTGGAAAGACGCCCCGAGAACTTAACTAGCTCTATACCAACACAAGGCCGGGTTACCTCTATAACTAGGTAACTACCACATGAGTATGCCATCCTCCGGTCATCACCGACCTTTATTCGAGGCGCCTCTCAACCAACAACCACAAAGCAATAGATTTGCAGCAACCAACATAAGTTAAGTATCTGGGCTCCATACCATGATACCACTTTTTATCCAGAAGGAAATGGACATACCCTAAGGGGCGCTACCCTCAATAACCTTGCTGCATCCTTCCTGTTTCGACCATTTCCTTGTTTGTGAGGTTCAACGAAGTCTCGTCCACAAAGCTATGCTTTTCACAAAAGCCATGCTTTGATCAACAAATGATCAGCAACACTTCGTATACCACATTACCAAATTGGGAATGTATCACTAGTAACCATTAACTACATAACCTCTAAGCTTGTACGTCTCAAAGAAGGGTGTTAAGCTAAGAGAATAAATTCGCCGCCACCAAACAGAAATGTATTTGATAGAAACTAGCTTTAGATCTCAAAGTGTAACGTCAGACATACATCCATACAAGTCTGTTCTAGGTTCGAACAGAACCAAAGGCACTTCAAAAGAAGCCCTTGCAATCCGGGTAATCCCTATTCACGTCCAGACTCCCCATTACAAAGGTTGATCAAATCTCTATACCGGGGCCATTCAGTGCAGAGACATTCGATAGATAATCCTTTCATTTTCGAAAAATACCCGATCTTCACCACCGGTCTTCAAATGCTATCCATTTTGTCGAACATTATTCGAAATGGGATTTATGACACAAAATCCTCCCCCGGCTATATCGAATTATGAGCGCTTAATTTTAAAAAGCATGTGGATATAGTGAAATCTTAGTTAAGTCACAACTTATTACCCAAAACATTTCTTTTAGATGGTTTAAACAAATTACCATTTTAATCTTTTGAATAAAAGAGTTACCTTTTAAGATCACTTTCATTTTGAAATAAAGTTCACTATCTTTCACAAAGATTCATTCATAGCTTTCAAAACTATTTTCATTTCAAACTCGAAATCCTTTCAACACAAATTGGAAATCCTTTCTTTATATGAAAGCTATTTTTTTTTAAAAAACAAGGGTTTTTGTTTCGGAAACATCGAATCAAATATGCACAAGTTATATCCTTTAAAGTATAAACTTGGGTTAAATTTAAATTCCCAAAATAATACTTTGAAAATACTTTAAAGATGGTTTTAAAATCCATATATATATTATATAACTTGTATCACCACTTTTCAAACCAAAGTTTCCAAAATAATTTCAAAACTTAAAAAGACATATTATATTCAAACTAAATTTCAAATTTAAAACTTCCTTTTCGAAAGCTTTTCATATTCAACCCAATTCCATTTCCAAAACCATTTGGATTCAAAATTTAAATAATATTTAAATTCAAAATATCTATGACTTAACCGATTTCCTCGTGCAATCCATATTTTTGTGTGTGGTGTAGTCCAGGGTTTTACACACGACAATACAATATCATCAATTGTCACAAATCCAAGCACAATAATATCGATAAGCGGTATAATCCTATAACGCTTATCTTCATTCACAGATTCATAGATAAATAAATAAATCACAGTTCACAGTTCAATCATAACATAGAACATCACACATCAGGGATGTCAAACAATTCAACATCCAATAGAATCCAAACATCCATAAGTAAGATCAATTAACATCTAATTAATTTTAAACTAGATTAATTACTTATGAATAAATTACTAATCCTGGTTAATTAACATTAATTAATTACAAACCATTTTAATTAATTATTCCTTAATCATTTATTGATTTACCTTTAATAATTAATTAACCTTTAATTATTAATTAACCATCCTTAATTAATAAATCAGACAACCTTTAATTATTGAATAATTAACCTTTAATCATTTAATTATTCTTTAATTAATTATCCCCAATTAATTATATTAATTAATTAACCTTAATTAATTAATCAACCCTTAATAACTTTTATTAATTATTAACCTTTAAATTAATTAATTATCCTCAAATTAATTGCCTTAATTAATTTATCACATAAATTAATTATCCTTTAATTTTTCTTTAATCACTTGATTAATCAACCTTTAATCATTAATTAATTGTCCCTAGTTACTTTCATTAAGTAGTTATATTTAAGTAATTAATTACCCCTAATTAATAAATCCTTTAATAAATTACATTAATTATTCTTTAATTTAATCAGAATAATTAATTAGCCTTAAATTAATTATACAAGGTAATTAGCTTTTAAATCAACTACACAAAGTAATTTTAATCAATTATCTTTAAAAACATTTCATCTTTAAACCTTTAATCTTTGAAACAAATTTATTGTTAATCCATAAATTAACTTAAGGCTTTAAAGTCAAATAACAATTTAAAACATCATTCTCCGTTAAATTAATTTCTTAATTAAGCTTAAACTTAATTAACTTTAAAATAATTTACTTTACTCCTAATTCCAAAACTAAATTCAAACATTTATTACTCTACAAGAATAAATTAGAAAAGGTTTAAAACTTGATTTAATTAAAATTTGAATAAAACTTGTTTTATTTTAAAATCTAAGACTTGATATTTACCAAACACTCAAACCCGAGCCAAACACTGGAATTCCCAAGCTAATAACCGAGTTTCTCCCTCTCTTATATTCTTTTAAACTTTTTTTTTATTTTAAACTTAACATCTGTTACAACAGTAAATATTCTGAAACATCTCGTATACTAACCCGAGCCAAATTCGAAAAACCCCGAGATTAACTTCGAGACTTCTCCATCTTCTCCTAAACCAATCAACAACCCAAACCCACGTGTACATGTGCACGTGATGAGCATTCTAATCATCTACGATCACTGCCCCGACCTTCAACACGTCGTCGACGTCACCGTCGACCAACCCAAACACCCAGAACCACGAGATCATTTGAAAAATGAAAACGAACCTATCGACTCCTAACTAGAATGACAAAGTTCATCAAAAACTGCCTCGCCTCGCCAAACTCGGCCACTAGAAAACGTGTCCATCCATCCAAAGCAACTCCACGACACCACTCATCGATTCAGCCACCTCCGATGGGTTTTGATCCACCCATGACATTACACGAGCTCGATGAACAACATCGATCAAACTAGGTCCGTAAACCCTACTTCGCCTCCACCAGGCTACTCTGGCCATCAGAATATTTTTCCACTATTTTTCCTGAGTAACCCTTACTTCCATCCACCTCCAGTATCAACCGTGTCACCTAGTTCATTGACGATCACCGGAATTTGACGAAAATGTTAATTTCTTTCAACTCGATAATTCGCAAGATTTCCCAACTTAAAAATCCAGATTTTAATGTCAAAATTCATTATTTCCAACTGCGATTCCATTCCTAAAATAAAAAATTGAAAATCATGTATTCGAATTTTTTTGACTTATATCAGGTTTTCTCTGTAAATTCAAAAAAAAAATTCTAAAAAAATTTCTCGACAAATCCTCTTGAATTTATTTTTAGAAATGATGTTATGATGTTACAAACGTTTTCCTTTTAGAGATCAATGCCTAATTTTGATTGTAAAGAAAGCAGTTGAATTTGTATTCTAAAAAAAAGTTGGAGCATGTAGTTTTAACAAAGATATGTAAATATACATATACCCAAACATTCATACACACACACACATATATATATATACATGCAACACATTATTATTCATACAACACATTTTCAAGTTATTGATCTCATCATCATCACAGACATAGATAATATAGAAGATTGAGTTTAAAAGTGGAGTTCACTCACCTGAACTTGGACCTGTCAAACGGGTCGGGTCGGGTCATAATGGGTCGGATCAAAATTGACCCGACCCATTTTATGACCCGACCCGTTTTATGCATTTATTAAAAGGGTCAATATGACCCAACCCACTTTACATGTGGGTCAACCCACTTAACCACTTCGAAACCATCAAGTGTAATTAACATTATAAAGTACTATGGGGCATTGTGGCTTCTTGTAAGCCATTAACAAGAACTAACAGAAGTAAAATTATGATCGAGGAAAATATCTTTTGAAAAGATTTGGTCTATCAATGAAACCTGCATATATAAAGGCTATCATCATCATTATTTGTTATTGGATTAAAATATCAGTTTCATACTTAAAATTTCTCAAATAGTATATATTGACATCCGATCAAAAACAAGGAATAAAAAGCTCTGTACAACTATCATCCTTACCAAGCTTTACAAATTAAGACAGTCAACAACTTTAGATCAAAGCAATTCCTTCATCATCTGCACAAAAGCTTCAGCAACACAGCAAGTGAATGTTTGCATATTAGAATCATGACAGAAATCAACATTTATTCATCTTGAGCATGGAGTTACAATAGGCAGATTTGATTCGAGCATCTCGACCAATGTTAGCAGTAAGGTAAACTCACGGATTCAACTCTCACATGAACAACATGGACACAAGACAATCTTCAGAGTAAAAACAACGCAACTCAGCTCATGATTCAAATCGACGGCAACAAACTGTAGAACAACAATTTTCATCATCTGCACGCTTAAAGTTTTCAATTTAATCCTGTAGTTTTCAATTTCGGGATATACCATATGATTTTGCTTCCACATCAAACCTTCAAGGAAGGGGTAAGGGTTGGAGCTGCATCAAGTTGATGTACAATCGAACGAATTTCAAAGCAGAAAGTTCGTAGTTGGAAAAATAGATTCAGAATTGTCAAATGTTTGGAGAAAATTGGTTGAGAAAATCGTATCGAGAACAAATTTATGAGATGAAGCTAGATTTAGGGCTTTGAAGGGTTAAGAGGGTTATCTGGGTCGGTATAAGTTTAATGTTGGACTGAACGGGTCTTGACCCAATATGAAATAATAGAAATCGGGTCTGACCCAGTCGTTGTTAAAACAGGGTTAGAAGGGTTGGGTTAAGGGGTCATGCTATATTTTGACAGGTCTACCTGAACTAGACAAAGAACAGATTTTGCTCAAAAATCAGGAACTTGTATTTTTATTTGATCTGAAGACGATCTGCTTGATTGTTGAGTTTTAATCTGATCTTAATGTTGCATGCCTTTTGACTTAAATCTGAATTATTGAGCTAATCTGAATGCTTGATAATTATTGAGTTGATCTTGCATTTGATTGAAGTTTTATTCCAGATAGCATTCAGTTTGAATTAAATCCATATCTTGGCTTTGCTTGAACCTGATGTTGTTACTTTGGTTTTAATTTTGATTTGTTTTGATTTCTTATTTTCCAGGTTTCTTTTTTTCTTTTTGAACTGTTTTGTTTTCAGATTTGATGAAGAGAAAGTATATGAAGAAAAATATAGCTGGTTGATTTTCTAATAACATTATTTCAAATTAAAGAATCTTTATGAAATGCCACTTGTTAATTTTAGGTTACACTTGTTGATCTATGTATCTCCTTATTTCACAAATGTCCTAAACAAGAAATTTTATGTTTAAATCCTTTGTCTCTAATTTATTTATAAATTATGGTCTAAATCCTTACATAATTTTAATTTATTTATTATTGTTTAAACCTTTTTATTTCATAAATTACTTATGTTCTTATGACTTAATATATATATTATTTAAATATGTGTCATGTATTTTAAATTTTTATACTTATGCTTTCAAAAGACATATACATATCAAAGCTTTTATATTTATTTGCATATATAATAATTATATTTATTCCAAAAGATATGTATGTTAAAGTTTTTATTTATTCTTGTCTTTACATTTGCATTCATACATTTCAATTATTCATATTTATACAACTTAATAAGAAAATGATTTGAAATCTAATTATAAATAATCACATATACATACATACATATATATATATATATATATTAGTTTCTTAAAGTTTTAAATCCAATTTGTTTTCAATATATTTATTTCCAAATTTTCAAATTAGTTCTCAATTAATTTACGAATTAACCCAAAAATTTATACTAATTACCAATTTAAATTTGACTTAAAAATGGGATCGTTACATCAAATTTAAAGTAAGTGAATTTAAATAGAATTGAATTTGATATAATTTGAAAGTGAATCAACTTGAATGTAAATTAGTGAATGTAAACTAATTGAACATGAATAGATGTATGTTAGTAAATCCCAATGTTAATGAATCAAATGTAATTAAATTGAAAACCAATTCAATGAATATTAATGAGAAGTGAATGTATATTAATTTGGTTATGGATTGATTGGATAGATATTGGTTTGTTGGATGTTAGTTGGATAATGATTGTTTGATGGTTGAATTTGTTGCTTTTGATTGCATTTGCTATATTGACATATATAGTTGTTGTATTGATATATGTTGTATATTGATATTACTTTCTATATACATGTTGCTCATTTGTTTCTTGAGTGTATAGTAGGTGTGAATGGCTATGCTTCGCATTTGGAGCTCGCTTTCGCGCTATATTAGCCGTATATGCTCGCTAATAATATATAAGGTACATATCTCGGATTACATATCGTACTTTTATATTTTTTTCCCTACAGGATGCCTCATCCCTGAAGATGAGATGTATATTTGTGATATTTATATATTGTGATTTTTTTTGGATCGAACCGCGCAAAGGAGGGTATGGCGAAGGTTTTTGAAAATTTAAGGAGTTAAATTTTTTTGAGAAAATTGGTAAAAATTTTGATTTTGAGTTAAAAGTCAAATGATATTAGTTAGTTTTGAAAAGATAGCTATAAATGGATTTGAAAACATAAAAAAGTTATTATAAGATGTTTAATTAATGGATTTTGTGGCTTTTTTCTTACTTGGTAATTTCGAGGATGAAATTCTCTTAAGTAGGGGAGAATGTAACGACCCAGAATTTTAGTCATTTGAAATTCATATATTTAATTGATTTTAAATATTCACAAATAAATTTTATAAGTTGAATAACTTATATTTCAAATATCTTGATTTAATTGGATAATGTAAATTGTTTAATCTAATATTTGAAATTGAGGAAATATTTGAAATTTTAATTTAATGTTAACGAAAATGATTTATAAAGTTGAATTAAATTCTATTTGAATTAGAAAGATGTTAGAGAACTTTTAAAATTGAATTAAAAGTTAATTTATAGAAATTGAATATTTTAATATTTAATTAACGTGTAAAAATAGTCATTTTTCACATAGTCTTGGATTTCGATGACACTAGTTTCATTGGATCTGTAATGTAATATTATTGTCGGATTTCAAATTTTGTGTCAACTAAATTTACGGTTTGGTCATGGGAAGCTGAAACTCGTAGAGATTTATTTAAGTAAAATTTAATTTAAAATAAGTCGATTCGAAAACCTATCTTCCAAATACGATGGAATTGGCTCCCGATATATATTCCATTGTGTTCGGATTAGGGATAAAATATTATAAACGCCAGGCGACACGCTTCGATTAGAGTTCAAAAAGTTTTCGGGTGAATAGTGCATGAAAATTTTATATAAAAGTACCTCAACATTTAATTTTTTCAATCAAACCCTAAACCTAGAAGCCCAAGCCCCCACTTTGGGTTTAATGGCCAAAAACATTCCATAAATCATCCCCTCCGATCTCCTCATCCATCCACTTTCATTGAAAACTTCCAACTAACAAATTGTAGAGCGCGACGAGAGCTTCAAGATCAACGGTTGTGATTTGAAATGGAGCAGCATGGAGGCTCAAAATTGGTTGCGTTCTTATGGTTTTTGGGTTCTTTATTCTTGGCCATGGAGGCAGCGAGTTGGTCGAGGCTTTGGCTATGGGTGGAGCTAGGGTTGGCGCACGTGGTGGAGGCAGCCGATCGTTGTCTCGATGAACGTGTAGAGAGCAACATGTGGGAAATCAAACGTGGCTATGGGTTTAGCGTGCACGTTTTTCATGAAGGCAAGAAGGTGAATTCACGGCCACTATCTGATGTACACGAACGTACGGCCTAAAAGTTTGCAAAAGTAAATAAAAAGAAATAAAGAAAAGAAATTTTAAATATTATTATATATAAATTTCGTGCATTCTTTAAAATTGTGTAACTTGTTCATACGAGGTCCGTTATGCACGAAACAAGTTGTGTTGGGTTCGTATTCATGAATACTACGCGATGAATCTGGTTTGGAGTTGATTGAAGCTAGTAAAAATTTTGGGTTAAATTAAACGCATTCAAAATAAAAGGCTGCAACGTCTATTGGAATCAAAGTGAGTACAACTCACTCTTTTTGACTCGCTTATATTTTTATATAAGTGAGAATAAATTAATTTTGTGTTTATTGATGATTGTTTGGGTGATATATTGTATATTATATATATATATATATGTTGATTGGTATTTGGATATATTCCTGCCTAGTGGAGCAGAAGAGACCCTATACGTTCCCGTGTATGAGCGGATGACCTTTTGTACATGCGTCTGCCTCTAACTGCTCTCTTGAAGCTCTAATCTTCCAGCTGAACCTAGAAATATGCTCGGTCTGACCCGAGATTATAGGAAAAACCACGTCCGGGTCAGTTTGGTAAAACAAGCATGAGAAATTAAATTATTAGGTATTTTATTCGTTATAAATTTCAAAAATCCTTTTAAAATCAAAGGTATCACGTAAGACCACGTCATACATAAATATGATGGGTTTTTCCCTTACGATAACTAAAATACTTTTTATACACAATCCAATGATATTATAATAGTGTCAATTAACAAATACTTATTCAAATAGCTGAAATGCTTGCATCTCACGTTCAGCATAGTTGGGCACAATCAAAACCGTACGTCGCTTATTGGAGAATGAATTCCATACGAATGACTAGGTACTGCGGCATCACCTATCACAGTTCATATCTAGAACAATGTACCGAGGACCACGCCGAGATCCCCTGCAACACAAGACTGGACTATCCCCAGGTGTTCCCACCCTTTCTGAGAACTCTTCCACATGCAACCGTATCCATAATACATGATATCTGAGGGTATTTAGAAAGGAGATAAACATACCTTAATTGGGTGCTACCCACTTAGTCTTGTTGTGTCTTCCTTGCTTTTCAGTCATTCCCGGTTGATGAGGCTAGAGGCTACGATTACCTTTTAAAGGAATTTTCACTTAGAATGCTCATTGTCCTCTAGTGACAATGTATCCGTACATGTCAGTTCTGGGTCCGAACGGAACCGAAGGCACTATTCCTACGACAACCATTCTGAAATCATCCTCGGGATTAGTAGCGATTAACCCTTGCACTTCAATGCCCCATCTTCGACTCGATGCTCTTGTTTTCCTTCCAAAACGTACTCATTGGATCGAAGTGGTTATCGGATAACTTATCTGATCTCGGTTTCTTTGAAACAACGTTCGACATTTTTCGGTAAACTCAACCTCGGTTCTCTAGAAAATACACCAATGAAAATAAGATCGGAGATCACCTCCTCACTGTTAGTGGACGGATTTTCTTATCATCGTCCTAGAAGAATGAACGAGTTTATACGTACAGTATAGCACCTCAAATGGTAACTGTATCACTTAATTCCCGTGTTTCTTCTAGATATTCCCAAAGTTATGTTTTTGGGTCCAGATTTGATAGTCGGTTATTTAACTGTCTAATATAAAATCATCCAATCAAAGGTTTCATTTCCCATTGAAAACATTAATCCTTATTAATTTAAATTTCAATAAATTTAAATTACTTAATCAAAGTTCAAAACAGCATATGCTTTTCTCATCGGGTAAGTGTATTTACAAAACCATTCTTTTTTTAAAATATTTGAAATCCTTAAAATAAATCTGGGAAGTGCCACTGCTGTATTGGCCATGGATTCACGGCTCAATGGTTACGTCTCTAGCCTAGAGAAATCCAAAACTTAACTTCAGGCACTCACTACCTCCGATTTCACCATGAAAATATACCATTACTTTCCGAAAACTTTGTTCAATAACTTTTCCCAAGAATATACTTATAAAGTTTTCAGTATAATCTTTCCAAGTTCTAATCAAGTAAAATACTTATTTATAAAAGTCTTTTATATAATATACTATTTTTAAAACATTATTAATATTTAATAAATTTATCTTGAAATAAATATACTTTAATGCTGATTAACCCTTAAGTAAAAATTACCTTTAAAACATTCACAATAAAATACCCTCATTTAATAACTAATGTTCTTTAAACAATTTAAATAATTGAATAGCTTTGAAACAATAATTAAATACTTTATAAAAGATTTTGAGAATAAGATATTTAACTTTAAATCGTTATCAAATATCTATTAATTTACTTTAAAATATCATTAATAAATAATTATTATCCTTTAAATAGCTTAGATTACAAAATCACTCACGAATTTGAAAAGAGGCTTATTACTTTCAATGGTACTTAATCAAATTACCATTTGTTCCATAACAGTCCAAAATAACGGATACAGATATTCACATCAAACTGAATCTTTAACAATCAATTCAGCATCATATTTTTCAATATAATCATCAAGATAATAAATAGATGTCCATACAAATAAAACAGTATAACAGGATTTCTATTTCAGCTAGTAAATGTTCAGAAACAGATATATTCAGTAATAATAGTAGAACGGTGATTTATTCTGCCAACTGGGTCCAATTTAATACAATTAGTGGAACGGTGTTTTATTCCACTAAAAAAATGTCAAAAACATCATAATTTACTTAAATTAACTTATCATTATTTTTATCTAGCAAATAAAATGAATGACAAGCCATATAAATTTAGACGACGTCATTTGTTAAAAATCGGTTAATAATTTTTCTATCTATTTAAATATAACATAAATTCCCACTCATTCAGACTCGACAACGGTTTATAAGACGATGTAATGTTTGTCGATACAAAACCATCGCAATGAATCTCGCGTAAATCGAGATTCTTATGAAAGTGTTATGATATTTCAAAGATTTGCTAAATCATTTACCAAATTAAAACATTTAAATTTCAAAACCCTTCACAAATTTTGTTTTTAGGCCGAAGCCCAATTATACCAGGAAAAAGACTCCGCTACCTCTTCTTCTCCTTCCCTTCCCATTCTTCTTGCTTCTAGCCTTTCCTTTCTTTCCTAATCCAACACTCATTCTTACATTCTTATCCCAATACCTCCATAGCTCGAACCAAACCAAGACCTGATCGATCAGCACAAAGTCGAACCCAATCCCACACGTGATTATGCCGAGCTCCTCCCTCATCTTCATCTGAAAAACTCAAGAAAAAACCATCACCGTGCACCGGCTGCACGAGCATGTACACACTGGCTTCGGCCATCGTTATCCACTGCCGACGACACTCGCAAGATGCCTACGACCACACCATCACAACTATCCACCTGAAAATCACGAACCACCCCCAATTAAAATTTCGAACTGCTACACCAGTCATGGGATGAAACCGATCCCAAACAATCGTCTTTCCCCACCACCTCTGACCATCATCCACCACTCAACCTCGCCTATAGCTCCGCCTCGGTCAACTCTCCCTGGACCGCACGCCACCAATTCCCCCTTCTCGCCGCCATTACCATCTAGCCAAGACACAGCCGAACCCCCCCAAACCCTAAAACTTGCTCGCAACCCCAAATCCCAACCTTAGATCAAAATCCCCACGGTAAAAGATATCCCCCGGCTCCATGGCCAACCCAACATCGACGAACCGCCGCCTTGATCAACAAAAATCCAAAAATTAAATTTTTGTGAAAAACGGTTAACCCAAAATTTCTCTCAATCTAATAACTTAAAAATCACATTTTCTTTATTAAAATTCTTGAATTTACCTAACAATTATGACTATGTACTTGAGTCAAGGATTTTCGAATGTTGAAATTTGCTAAAATTGGGTTGTTTACTGTAAATCAACTATTTCACATAGTATTTAAAAATAGAAAGCTGCAATCTATTTTTAATGGGTTCTATAGTAAAAAACTAACAATTCATTAGTTCACATTATTTGTAAATTCAAACCAAAAAGAGAGGTAAAGAATTTTAAAACCAGAGTATATACACTTTTTACTTTGTTGATAGGATAAAGTGATGAAGAAAGCATTTCCAGGCATTATTATTTTTTAAATCCTAACCTTCCACATTGCTTTGATCTTTGAAAACTTCCACTTGGATCTTTAGCTTAGAATCTGAAACTCTAATAATCTTGCTTTGGTTTGATTTAAACAGAGGATACTTCTTTTTCTCCTTTTCTTTTACATTGCTTTTGTGTTTACAATTTTATTTTATGTTTACAAGCTTAACCCAACTGAAGCTACACACAAGCTTATATATATGTTTATGCAAGAATGTAATGATGTATACATATAGATTTTGTGCTCAAACGATTTTGATGTGCTGTATAATGTTTTGATGGATTGATTTGATTTTTTGTGACTTGAGTTGATATTTTGTTTTGAGGTTGAAATGAAATTTAAATAAAGGTTTGATCTTTGCCTCTTTTGGCCAGGCAATGCATATAAAATCTGCCATCATGTGATTAGTTTTACTTTTACATGATTTACATTTTACTTGATTTTTACAAGCTTTCATATATATGCATGTTTTTGGAAACAAGAAATATAAAGTGGTTTTAAAATAAATTCAAGTCATCATTCCTATATATATATATATATATATATAACCTAAGACATTTACAAGCCTTTCTATTTTAAATAACATTTAGTTTTATATTTCTTCTTATATTGAGAATGTATAAATTCAAAACAAATGAATGTTTTTTTGCTATTTCATTCTAAATGTATAAAATAACATCTTTAACAAAACATTGCTTTGTTAATGATTTCCCTTTGAAATGAATTTATAGGTTTTCTCATTTCTATCATCATCTATTTTTCATATATATATATATATATATATATCTCTTTTTTCCATTTTTTCCAATATATATATATATATTATTCTTAATAAACTATATTTATTTGGTTCATATATATATGCTTTACTTACCATTTCATATATTGTTTTCAACATACTATTTTTATTTAGTTTATAGCATACCATATTTATTTTTTTATAAATACTAAAATTTTCCTTTTTGAACTTATATATGTATACATCCTTCTTTCATTATATATATATATATGTATGTATGTATGTATGTATGTATGTATGTATGTATGTATGTATGTATGTATGTATAAAATTCTTAATAACTATATTTATTAGTCCATAATTATGTATATTACATATATTGTTTTTAACCCACTAGCTTATTTAGTTTATAAATATTACACTCTCCTTAACTAATATGTATACATACATACATATATATATATATATACATACATATATATATATAAGAAAATCCAATTTAAACTCTTTTCTATTTATAATACATTGTATTTTCCATAAGTCATATCATTTCTATTTATAATGTATTCTTCTTATTTCATCTGTATTTATGTGAATTAAATTTGATTTCAAATTATATATAAATTTGTTGTCCTGAATATATGTATATATATATATATAAGAAATTCCAATTAAATCAATTTCCTATTTTATAGATAAAAATTTGGAAATTCAAAATGTTACCTTGGTTTGAAAAACTGTATATTATTGCCAATTGTTGTTTAACGGTGATTTTTTGTTTGATTAAAGTACCGTATTATTGAGTATTAAAAATTAATATTCAAAACTCGAGACGTCAAAAATCCCAGGTCGTTACATTCCTTTCCCCTTAAAAGAATTTCATCCCTAAAATTTCCATAACCAGGCTGGTAAACAAAACTAACCGAATTCTAATTTATTAACGGATTAATAATTACCCATATCACACAAGTCAATATATATTTATATATATATTCCCAAATATCAGTTACACCTGGACCAGCTAGAATACTTCCATAGTTATTGTCATTATATTCACATACATGTATATACAGTCATACCAAACATCTACTGAGATACCTTACTGAACTTCAATCCAACAAACATGACGTCTATAGGCTACTAATACATACTAATATAATATATACTACCAAGAGACCACTCATCCTAAACCAACACTCACTGCAGACTCTCTCTGTCTGAGTCCTCCGCTTTGGGTCCTTTCAACTCCATAGATTCCACATCGTTATCTGAAACCCATGCAAACACAGGGTTTGGCTCCCTCTGATTGTTATCCCCATCTACAACTGGCTCATTTTCAACTTCACCCATTTCCCAGATGACAGCATCATCATTCTCCGATTTGAGTTCTCCCTCTGCTTCAAATTCCTCATCATCCTCAAATTCCTTCTCGTCCTCGAATTCTTTTTCATCATCGAATTCCTCCTCTTCTTCGAATTCTTCCTTAGGGTCCTCTTCTGCTTCTTCGTTGGGCTCCTCTTCTTGATGCAATGGCTGCTCGACAGGCTCTATTTCCCCTTCTAACTCTTTCTCATATACCGACGGCTCATTAAGATCCTTCAAAATCCTTCTAACTAAGTAATGATTGTCATCTCTCCTAGCGTTCGAAAGTGCTCCTCCTCGATCAATACTACGGGTTCTCTACAATCAATTAACAAGAGCCAAGAATGAGATCCTAAGGTTTTAGGAATTCATATATGCTAAAGAGTACATATATAGGTTCACACCTCAAATAACTTTTCCTTTTTAAATTGCTACCATTCAAAACTTTACTAAGGCAATAACAAAATCACTTTCCATAAAAATTTGTTTTAAACAAATTTTTCGAAATCATCGAAGTTTTTAATTCTCAAATATCTCCTTAATAAATCCATGATTATAAAATTAGCTCTTATCTATGAAAAATCTTCCTAAAATACTTATTTAAAAATATTCCAATTTCCTTTAGTAAGAAAAATTTACTAAAAAAATCCAAGATTTCTAAAGTTCCTACCTTACAATACTCAGATCACTAAGGAAATACTCAAGTCAAAAGGATCGGCAATAGAGGGTGCTCAAACTAGATTGCTACGACCACTAAATTGCTAGATGATAAAATATTATCATCACTTATCAAACACACCTCAAAATACCATATATATTTTTGAAAATCATTACCTTTAATATATATATATATATATATTCAGAGTAAATTTATTTCATTTACCCACTTAAACAATATTGTGTCCGTTGGCCTTGTTCAAGTGTTTAGAGATCCCTATCAATAACGTTAGCTACTCGTATTGATCAGAATACATATGCTACCCATCAAATAAATTAACACAATATAAAAACATTTATATATCACTAACAAATATGCGCTCACGTATATATATATTTACACACTCAGACTCAT
This sequence comes from Allium fistulosum, assembly GCA_030737815.1. NCBI lineage: Eukaryota > Viridiplantae > Streptophyta > Magnoliopsida > Asparagales > Amaryllidaceae > Allium > Allium fistulosum. Next base: position 285,648,350 of record CM060907.1, on the reverse strand, counting down.
TCTAGGGTACTACTGACCCTATCTCAAATGAGTAACCCCACTAAAGCCTAGGTATTCGCTCAACCTAAGCTCTAATACCACGATGTCATGACCCACTTTTCCATACAGTCCGAATAGATACTTTACCATGCTTGTCCAAATTGAATAGAAGGCGGGTAGCAAGAGAAGAAAATAGAAAGAAGATGGAAAGAAAATAGAACAACACAGAATCTCACAACGGAAACGAATAATCTATAGCATAGAACAAGTCTTTACATAAAACAAAACCGGTAACTTAAGCATATACAGTTATCAACCAGAGAATACTACCTATTCAATACGGATAGTTATAACATGTCCTTAAAATTGCTAATGTACACAAATAAATGCAACATAATATAATCATATACGTGAATACGACCCTGGCCCTCCAACTCCTCTACTGAAGTGCCAATCTTCCAGTTGAACCTTGAAATATGCTCGGTCTAACCCGAGCATATTGGAGAAACCACGCCCGGGTCAGTCTGGTAAAACAAGTGTGAGAATTTAAATCACAAGGACTTTATTCGTTATAAATTTCCAAAATCCTTTTAAAATCAAAGGTATCCCGTAAGACCACGCCACACATATACACGATGGGTTTTTCCCTTACGATAACCAAAACACTTTTTATAGAAAATCTAATGATATTATAATAGTGTCTATATACAAATATTATTCAAATAGCTGAAATGCTTGCATCTCACGTTTCAGCATAGTTGGGCACTATCAAAACCGTATGGCACTTATTGGAGAATGGATTCCATACGAATGACTAGGTACTAGGGTATCACCTATCACAGTACATGTCTAAAACAATGTACCAAGGACCATGCCGGGATCCCCTATAACACAAGATTGGACTATCCCTACCTGGATAGACCGAATATGCTATCACCTCGGGTGTTCCCACCCATTTCGAGAGCTCTTTCGCATGCAACCGTATCCATGATTCATTATATCTCATGGTATCTAGAAAGGTGATATACATACCCATATTGGGTGCTACCCACTTAGCTTTGCTGCATCTCCTCTGCTTTTTAGTCATTCCTGGTTGATGAGGCTAGAGGCTACGATTACCTTTTAAAGGAATTTTCACTTAGAATGCTCATTGTCTTCCAGTGACAGTGTACTGATAACATTCATCCATACAAGCCCATTCTGGATCCGAACAGAACCTAAGGCACTATTCCAACTACATCCATTTTGAAATCATCCTCAGGATTAACAGCGATTAGTCCTTGCACTTCAATGCCCCATATTTGGCTCCATGCTCTTGTTTTCCCTTCGAAAACATACTCGTTGGATCGAAGTGGTTTTCAGATAACTTAACCGATCCCGGTTTCTTCCAAACAACATTCAATATTTTTCGGTAAACTCAACCCTAGTCCTTTAGGAAATACACCGATGAAAATAAGATCAGAGATTACCTCCTAACCGTTAGTGTACGAGTTTTCTTACCATCGTCCTAGAAGAACGAATGAGTTTACACGTACAGTATAGCACCTCGAATGGTAACTGTGCCACCTAATTCCCATGTTTCTTCTAGATATTCTCAAAGTTGTGTTTTTGGGTCCAGATTTGATAGTCGGTTATTTAACTATCAAATATACAATCATCCAATCAAAGGTTTCATTTCCCATTGAAAGCATTAAGTCTTATTAATTTAAATTTCAATAAATTTAAATTACTTAATCAAAATAACATATTCTTATCTCACCGGATAAGTAAATTTATGAAACCATTCATTTTTTTAAATATTTGAAATCCTTAAAATAAATCCGAGATGCACCACTGCGGTATCAACTATGGATTCACAGCTCAATGGTTACGTCTCTATCCCAGAGAAAACCCAAACTTAACTGCAGGCACTCACTGCCTCCGATTACGCCATGAAAGTATACCGTTACTTTCCGAAAACATTGTTTATTAACTTTTCCCAAAAATATACTTATAATGTTTTCAATATAATCTTTCCATGTTCTAATCAGTAAAATACTTATTTATAAAAGTCTGTTATATAATATACTATTTTTAAAACATTGTTAGTATATAATAAATTTATCTTGAAATAAATATACTTTAATGCTGATTAACCCTTAAGTAAAATTAACTTTAAAACATTCACAATAAAATACCATTATTTAATAACTAATATTCTTTAAACAATTTAAATAATTGAATAACTTTGAAACAATAATTAAATACTTTATAAATGATTTTAAGAATAAATTATTTAACTTTAAATCGTTATTAAATATCTACTAATTTACTTTTAAATATCGTTAATAAATAATTATTATCCTTTAAATAGCTTAGATTATAAAATCACTCACAGATTTGAAAAGAGGCTTATTACTCTCAATGGTACTTAATCAAATTACCATTCGTTCCATAACAGTCCAGAATAATAGATACAAATATTCACAACAAACTGTTTCTTTAACAATCAATTCAGCATCATATTATTCAATAGAATTATCAAGATAATAAATAGATGCCCATACAAATAAAATAGCAGAACAGGGTTTCTATTTATGCTAGTAAATGTTTAGAAACAGATATATTCTGTAATAATAGCAGAACGGTAATTTATGCTTCCAATAGGGTCCAATTTAATACAATTAGCGGAACGGTGTTTTATTCCGCTAAACAGATGTCAAAAACATCGTAATTAACTTAAATTAACGTATTGTTATTTTTATCTGGCAAATAAATTGAATGACAAGCCATATAAATTTAGACGACGTCATTTGTTAAAGATCGGTTAATAATTTTTCTATCCGTTTAAATATAACATAAATGCTCACTCGTTTAGACTCGACAATGGTTCATAAGATGATGTAATGTTTGTCGATACGAAACCATCGCAAAAAATCTCACATAAATTGGGATTCATATGAACGTGTTACAATATTTCAAAGATTTGCTAAATCATTTACCAAATTAAAACATTTAAATTTCAAAACCCTTCACAAATTATTTTTGGGCCGAAGCCCAATTAAACACCAGGAAAAAAATCCCGCTATCTCTTTTTCTCATCCCCTTCCCATTCTTCTTGCTTCTGGCCTTTCCATTCTTCCTAATCCAACACTCATGCTTACATTCCTATCTCCATACCTCCATAGCTCGAACCAAACCAAGACCTGACCGATCAACTCAAAGTCGAACCTAATCCCACATATGACTACACCGAGCTCCTCCCTTATCTTCACCTGAAAACTCGAGAATAATCCATTGTCGTGCTTCGCATGTATGTGCATGTACACACTGGCTTCGACCATCATTATCCACTGCCGATGACACTCGCAAGATGCCTACAACCACGCCATCACAACTACCCACCTAAAAATCGCGGCCCACCCCTAATTTAAATTTCGAACTACTACACCGGCCATGGGACAAAACCAATCCCAAACAATCACCTTTCCCCACCACCTTCGTCCATCATCCATTACTCAACCTCGCCTATAGCTCCGCCACCATCTCCTCCACCTATCCTACCTGGACCGCACGCCTCCCCTTCCCCCTTCTTACCGCAATTACCATATAGCCGAGACACAGTCGAACCCCTCCTAAAACTCCAAAACTTGCTCACACCCACAAATCACAACCTTAGAACAATATCCCCACGGTCAAAAGATCGCCCCCGGCTCCATGGCCAACCCAACGTCGACGAACCGCCGCCTCGATCACCACAAATCCAAAATTTAATTTTTTTATGAAAAACGGTTAACCCAAAATTTCTCTCAATCTAATAACTTAAAAATCACATTTTATTTATTAAAATTCATGAATTCACCTAATAATCATGACTATGTACTTGAGTCAAGGATTTTCAAAGGTTGAAATTTGCCAAAATTGGGTTGTTTACTGTAAATCGACTATTTCACACAGTATATAAACTAGCAAGCTACAAACTATTTTTAATGGGTTCTATACTCAAAAACTAACAATTCATTAGTTTACAATATTTGTAAATTCAAATCAAAAAGAGAGGTAGAGGTTTCTAAGACCAAAGCATATATACTTTTTGCTCTGTTAACATTACAGAATGATGAAGAAAGCATTTCCTAGCATTATTTTTTTAAATCCTCACCTTCCACATTGCTTTGGTCTTTGAAAACTTCCACTTGGATCTTTAGCTTAGAATCTGAAACTCTAATAATTTTGCTTTGGTTTTGGTTTGAACAGAGGATACTTCTTTTTCTCTTTTTATTTTACAGGGCTTTTGTGTTTACATTTTTATTTTTATGTTTTACAGGCTTAACCCAACTAAAGCTACACACAAGCTTATATATATGTTTATGCAAGAATGTAAGGATGTATACGTATAGATTTTGGGCTCAAAAGATTTTGATGTGCTGTATAATGTTTTGATGGATTGATTTGAATTTTTGTGACTTGAGTTGATATTTTGTTTTGAGGTTGAAATGAAATTTAAACAAAAGTTTTGGTCTTTGCCTTATTTGGCCAGGTAATGCATATAAAATTCTTCCTTCATGTGATTAGTTTTACTTTTACGTGATTTACTTTTTACTTGATTTATACATGCTTTCGTATATATGTATGTTTTTTGGAAACAAGTAATATAAAGTGGCTATAAAATAACTACAACTCTTCATTCCTATATATATATATATATATATATATATTTCTATTGATATATATAACCTAAGGCATTTACAAGCCTTTCTATTTTAAATAACATTTAGTTTTATATTTCTTTTTATATTTAGTGTGTATAAATTCAAAACAAATGAATGTTTTTTTTGCTATTTCATTCTAAATGTATAAAATAACATCTTTAACAAAACATTGCTTTGTTAATGATTTCCCTTTGAAATGATTTTTTAGATTTTCTCATTTCTATCATCATCTATTTTTCATATATATATATATCTCCTCTTTCCATTTTTTCCAATATATATATATATATATATATTATTCTTAATAAACTATATTTATTTGGTTCATATATATATATATATGTTTTACTTACCATTTCATATATTGTTTTCAACATACTATTTTTATTTAGTTTATAGCATACCATATTTATTTGTTCATAAAAACTAAATTTTTCCTTTTTGAACTTATATATATGTATACATCCTTCTTTCATTTTCGATATATACATACAGACATATATATATATATATGTATGTATGTATGTATGTATGTATGAAATTCTTAATAACTATATTCTTTAGTCCACAAATATGTATATTGCATATATTATTTTTAACCCACTAGCTTATTTAGTTTATAAATATTACACTCTTCTTAACAGATATGTATACATACATATATATATATAAGAAAATCCAATTTAAACTCTTTTCTATTTATAAAATATTGTATTTTCCATAAGTCATATTGTAACGACCCGTATTTTTACGGATCGAAACATCGTAAAACAGTTATTATTAGACTTGGTATTGTTAAGTCGTCCAGAGTTTAGGTCGACTAGAGCTTAGGTCATATAGAAGATAAGTCGTGTGATGGCTTAGGTCGTGGGGTAGGTTAGGTCGAGTGAACGACCTAAGAGATAGAAGCGACCTATAGAATTTGACGACCTAAGTATTTTGGTTTAGGTCGTATGAGAGTTTGGAGCGACCTAAGGAAGTTGGCGAGTTAAGGAGTAGACGGCCTAAGGTTTGAGCGACTTAAGGGAAGACTACAACCTAGGAGTCAGCGACCTAAGGAACTAAGCGAGTTAACAACCTATGGGAGTTAGCGACCTATAGAATTTGACGACCTAAGGAATAGGTGACCTAAGAGTTAGTGGTATAGGAAACTAGGCAGGTTAGCGACCTAAGGAGGATAGGTCGGCAACGACCTAAGGAAGGAGCAGTTAGGTCGTAAGCGACCTAAGATGGATTGCTGAGTATAGTTAGGTCGCGAGTGTGTTAGGTCGCGACTGTTGTTAAGTCGTCAGGTCGCATGTATGTTAGGTCGCGTGAAGGCTAAGCTGTTAGGTCGTGCGCATAGGTCGTAGAAGCGCAGATGTGTTAGGTCGTTGGATCTGTAAGTCGCGCGCATGCGTTAGGTCGTAGGTCGTAGGGTTTCGTTAGGTCGTGGATGCGCATGCGTTAAGTCGTAGGTTTTAGGTCGTGGGTTCTTAGGTCGTGGACGACCTAATTGCGAGCGGACGACCTAAGGGGGATTTCTGCCTATAAATAGGAGGGTTCTACTTCATTTTTGGGATCCAGATTTTGAAGCGACGAAGTGCTGCCATTTTGAGAGCTCGAGTTCTACACTTCTTCACTTCTTTTCTCCACTTTAATCTTGTGCTTCCTTCCATCCAAATCGAAGATCGAATCGAAGATCCAAGAGCTTAGATTGAAGATCTACATCCATCGAAGAGAGATTTCATCGTTTGAAGCGGATTTGTGATAGATCGAGTTAGATCCTTCGCTGTCCAGATCTGAAGTGTGTTGCTTTTGGGGTGTTTAAGTGATTTGGTGAGTGGTGATTATCTCTCACACGGATCCAAAGGAGTATATCGGATCGTTGGCTTGATTTGGTGTTGAAATAGTGATTTCCATGCATTTTTGTAAACTTAAGTATAGATCCATTGTTCATGATGATTTGACATCCATTTTACTACACGTTAACCTATGCAAGTTCATTCATTAAGTTGTAGAGATATTACCCATGATTCATACTTGTTAGATTTAGACTCTTTTATTTACAGAATTGCCATTATTGCTATAATTGTTTTGTTAGATCATATTTGAATGCTTGATTGCTTGGATTAATGATTGACTTGATTGATTGTTATAAATTAGTTGATTGATGACTTGGATTAGACAAGTTTGGTCGAAGATGATTCAAAAGCTAAGGGAAAGGCTCTTGAATTGGAAAAGCTGCTCGTGGCATATGTAGCGGATGTTGAAGCTCATATGGATGGATTTGATGATGATGATGTTGAGATGAGGCTTTGCTATGATGAGATGAAGCGAAGCATGATATGAGATAGCCTTGGTTTAATCCAGACGGGATCACTCCAAGCATGTTGACAACTCGGTGAAATGGTTCGAGTTTGAGGATAATGGTTTGCTCGAGAGGCGCTTGAGATAGTATGGAAACAGTCGTCAAGGAGGATGACTAGAAGGCTGAGATCTCATCGTTGTTGAAGGTTCTAGCATGCTCAAAGCAAGAGTACGCTGGGCAGATTCGATAGTCCCTGAAGGCTACTGATTGGTAGTCGAGTACTCTGGGCAGATTCGATAGTCCTAGGCACGTGCTGCGACGACGTGTGGAGTTATGTCTAGAACCGGGGTTTCCATTAGCCCTTGACGGATGGATGAAATAATGAGCCGGTCATTCAATTAACGATGATATCGAAGCAATGATAACAGTGATAGCCAGAGTCATGGATGTTTGGTCGTATCGTCATTCGGTCTCAAGAGCGGTATTTTCTGGGTGCTTATCTGATCTTGGTTTAGGCCTTGGGGGTTTGTACTTGGAAAACATCGCCCTTGACTCGAGTGATAATTGTTTTAACTTAATTGTCTGCTTTGCTATGTTTACTTCTGCTTAGTGTGTGTCTGGGGCTGTCACTGTAGAAAGAGGTGGAGTGGGAGGGTCGGATTCCTATTCCTGTTTCTTTTATGCTCTTTTGGTATGTTGTTAGTTAATTTACCGCTCACTAAGACTGTTGTCTGACTCAAGGCTTTATGTTTTTAACTCTTATTGCCTTTGGCTGTTCGTCCATTTTGGGACGGGCAGACTAGGTAGCAGGTGACAGGTGCTGTTCTTGCTTTCCACGATGCTGATGACGAAGACGAGCTGAAGGATTGCATATTATTTCTTACTATATGTACTGGATGTTCCGCTGTTTGTATATTCTCTGAGTGATATGTAGTGAGGCTGGTTGTATTGACTATTCAGATGTTGGTATTCAACTATTATGAAGTTTTATTGATGAGATTCTATTCTGTGAAGCTTCACTATATATATATATATATTCTATTGTATTTTGTCCATGCGCTGTGAGTAATACGATAGATTCTGCTGTTTTAATTTACCCTGACAATCGTCCATGGCTGCCTGGCACACTTTACAGCGCACTATGTCTAGGTTTAGTGCAGGGGTCATGGGCGGTCGTCACATTTGGTATCAGAGCTTTGGTCAATCGATTTTGCCCAACGCTCGTTGACGAAACTACATATGAGAGACGTAATTGTATTTTGATGGATGATTACTATATATAATATAGTAGCTTAGAAGAGTTTGAGTCCCTTATACAGTTGTTCTCAAGGTGTATTAATCATTCCTTTTTGTAGATATTGAGAATGAGTCGAAGAGGGAGACCAGCTGCTAGGGGAGGCCTTGCCACTGAGGGGACTACTGATTATGCAGCCATGTTCGAAGCTATGATGATTTCGATCATGAGAAGGATACCAGTTCCGGGGACAGCAGTTGATGTTGGGGTTCAAGTTCAAACTCCAAAACCGGTGGATTTTGCTAAATTGTGTAAAGACTATACTGCTCTTGGAGGGAAGGTTTTCTTGGGGACGGAGTCAACTATTGAGGTCCAGAGATGGATTGATGCTTGTAGAAGGATCTTTGGTGATTTGGGAATTGATGATGCAACCAAAAGGAAGCTCGCATCGAGACAGCTTCAAGGAAGAGCTTCTGATTGGTGGAACTCTATCACCATTAATACTCAGGAGGAAGAAATTACTTGGGAGCAATTCCAAGCCAGATTTGAAGCTAAGTTCATTTCTACAGCTCAGAAGTCTATTCTGCTCAAGAAGTTTGTGGAGCTCAAGCAAGGTGGGAGTTCAGTTCTTGAGTACGTTTCTGAGTTTGAAGCCTTGTCTAAGTATGCCCGGTCGTACATTGAATCCCCTTATCAGAAGAACGAGAAGTTTGTGACAGGCTTGGACAGTTATCTTGGGAGATAGTTGGTGGATCATCTGGACGATCCATTCGAGAAGCTTGTGGAGAAAGCTCTCAGGCACGAGAGTCTATTTCCTAAAGAGGGATATGTTGTTGCTGTGACCAAGGAAGAGTCTAAACCACAGCATAGTGGAAACAAGAAGAGGAAGCAGCAGCAGCAGAAGGGCAAGGATGGTCAGAAGAAGCCAAAGGGCGAAGTGACCTGCTACAATTGTCAGCAGAAGGGCCATTTCTCTAGAGATTGCAAGAATCCGAAGGTGCCAGTGAAGTGCCACAACTGTGACAAGCTGGGGCATGTTAGGAAGAATTGTCCAGAACCACGGAGAGACAAGCAGATTGTGCAAGCTTATGCTTTGGGAGCTGTTCCATCGTCTTCGAAAGCTCCTACCGCTGAAGAGAAAGGAAAGAGTGTAGTGGTTCAAGGTACTCTTTTCCTATGTGGTGTTCCAGTGAGAGTGCTATTTGATACTGGGGCGTCACATTCGTTTGTTTGTAATGAACTTGTAGGCCGGTTAGGTTTAGAACCGGATATTGTTGATAGGCCATTGGTTGTGACTAATCCAGTTGAGGGTTCGTCTTGTTTGTGTATGATATGCCGTGGTCTGATTGTATCGAGTCATGATTGCTCTTTTGTTTGTGATTGCTTTGTTCTGAACTTTGCGGGGTTCGGAATTATTTTGGGTATGGACTGGCTTAGGAAGTATGCGACAAAGATTGATTGTGAGAGGTTGGAGGTGACAGTCGAGAATGTGGAGGGGCGAAAGATTGTGATACGATGTAAGCACGAAGAAGGCGTCTTCATGAGCTTCATGTATTCGCTGGTTGTTCCACGGGATGGACTGTCATCGTTGCCAATCGCTAATGGATTTGAGGATGTCTTTGACGAGGTCAAAGGGTTACCGCCGCATAGAGAGATCGAGTTTCGTATAGATCTAGTTGAAGGAGCCAGACCTGTTGTGATGCCTCTTAGGCGGATGGCGCCTAGGGAACAGTAGGAGTTGAAGGTGCAGGTTGATGATCTTCTATAGAAAGGGTTCATTCGGCGTAGTGTGTCCGAATGGGGTGCACCAGTCGTGTTTGAAACCAAAGCAGATGGATCGTTGAGGTTGTGTGTGGATTATCGCGAGCTGAATAAAGTGACTAAGAAGAACAAGTATCCATTGCCGAGAATAGATGACTTGTTTGATCAGCTTCACGAAGCTAGGGTGTTTTCTCAGATGGATTTGGCAACGGGATTTCACCAGTTGAGAGTTGCAAAGGATAGTGTGCCGAAGACTGCTTTAAGGACACCATCCGGTTTCTTTGAGTGGCTGGTAATGCCGTTTGGATTGACTAATGCGCCAGCATATTTTGTGGATCTTATGAATAGAGTGTTCAGAGATCAGTTGAACAAGTTCGTGCTAGTGTTCGTGGATGATATTCTGATTTATTCCAGAACTGAAGAAGAGCACAAGACGCACTTGCGTATTGTTTTGGAAATTTTACGGAAACATCAGCTGAGGGCTAAGTTTTCGAAGTGTCACTTCTGGAAGAGTGAAGTGAGGTTCTTAGGCCATATTATTTCTGGAAAAGGAATAGCGGTTGATTCCGCTAAAGTGGCAGCAATCCAGGATTGGGTTAGACCTAAGAATGCATCCGATGTGAGAAGTTTTCTTGGATTAGCAGGATATTATCGCCGATTTATCAAAGACTTTTCCAAGGTAGCTGCACCGTTAACAGGATTGACGAAAAAGAACCAAGTGTTCAGATGGGATTATAAGAGTGAGCAAGCTTTCAGAATCCTGAAAGAGCGATTGACAAGTGCTCTTGTTTTGACTATTCCAAGTGGGAATGATGAGATGGTGGTTTACACCGACGCATGTGGTACTGGACTTGGAGCAGTGCTGATGTAGAGGGATAAAGTTGTTGCGTATGTAAGTCGACAACTGAAGCCGCATGAAAGGAATTATCCGACTCATGATTTGGAGTTGGCGGCGATTGTTTTTGCTCTGAAGATGTGGAGACATTATCTATTGGGAGTTTGATTCGAGTTGTTTACAGATCATAAGTCGTTGAAGTATCTTTTCTCCCAAAAGGATTTGAATCTTCGGCAACAACGATGGCTAGAGTTTTTGGCATCATATGACTTTGGTATAGCCTATACTCCGGGAAAGGGTAACGCAGTAGCAGATGCGTTAAGTCGAAGACATGCAGGATTGGGAGCCATGTTTTCAGAATGGAAGAGTCTCGAGTATTTAGCTGGATTTGACTTCAAGCCTAGATGTGAATTGGAACCTGAGATGTTGGCAAACTTATCGATAAGACCGACTCTTGTGGAAAGGATTGGCGAAAGCCAAAAGCGAGACGATAAGCTTGTCAAGATTATCCGTGATTTGGAATCTGGATTGGACCCAGAAAAGGATAAAGGATTCGAGGTCGATCGAGAAGGTTGGCTTCGAAAGCAAGGACGACTAGTTGTTCCCGATATAGATGAATTGAGAAGTGAAGTCCTCAAGGAAAGTCATCACTCGAAGCTGACAATTCATCCAGGAGGAAATAAGATGTATCGGGATATGAAGAGAACCTATTACTGGGAAGGTATGAAGAAGGATGTTATGAATTTTATTTCCAAATGCATGAACTGCCAGTTGGTAAAAGCCGAGCAGAAGAAGCTAAGTGGATTGCTTCAGCCATTAGAAGTTCCTACATGGAAGTGGGAGCAAATATCGATGGATTTTATTGATGGGTTACCTAGAACAAGAACGGGAAATGAAGGGATTTGGGTCATTGTAGATCGTCTGACTAAGAGTGCAAGATTCATTCCTGTTCGATCGACTAGGACTGCATCAAAGTTGGCTGAGTTGTATGTTAAGTGGATAGTTCGATTCCATGGTATTCCGAAGAGTGTAGTGAGCGATCGAGACCCATTGTTCACTAGTGGATTTTGGAAGAGCTTTCAGGAAGTTTTGGGAACCGAGTTGTGTTTGAGTACAGCTTATCACCCTCAAACAGATGGTCAGACCGAGAGAGTCAACCGAGTTTTGGAAGATCTCCTCAGAGCTTGTGTTTTAGATTTTGGAGGATCATGGGAAGATCACCTTCATTTGGTGGAATTTTCGTATAATAACAGTTACCAGTCAAGCATTGGTATGGCACCGTATGAGGCATTGTATGGAAGACCGTGTAACTCTCCGACATGTTGGTTAGAGACAGGAGAAAAGTTGATACTTGGGCCAGAAATGATTCGACAAACTTCGGATTGTATAGAGATCATTCGGCGATGAATGAAGGCAGCCCAAGACCGTCAGAAAAGTTATGCCGATAAGCGTCGTAAGGATTTGGAATTCGACGTAGGTGATATGGTTTTTGTGAAGATTTCTCCACTGAAGAATGTTATTCGATTCGGGAAGAAAGGAAAATTGACTCCGAGATTTGTTGGACCATTCCCGATCATCGAGCGAATTGGAAAGCTCGCCTACAGATCGGAGTTACTAGAGAAGATGTCGGGTGTGCACAATGTTTTTCATGTATCGTATCTACGGAAGTATGTGCACGACTCGAATACAGTGGTTTCTGCTGAAAGCTGTGAAGATTTCGAAGTTGATCCAGTCGATAAGAGACCTCGTAAGCCGCTTCGTGTTGTGGAAACCGACACGAAACAGCTTAGGAGGAAGGTAGTTAAGTTGCTCAAGATACAATGGAGTGATGATGATAACGACTATACATGGGAGGTGGAAGAGAAGATGAAGGCAGCTCATCCTGAACTCTTCAAGGTATGGCCCTAAGGTGTCGTGTCATCTAACGACATTGTAACTTGTTCTAGTTTTAGAATTCTGCATGCTAAGCTAGAATTGGATGCATGGTTTGTTGATTGCTATGGATGGTAGGCATGCATAATAGTCTTTGATTGCTCTGTTTGTTTGGAATTTCGGGGGCGAAATTCCTAAGGGGGAGAGAATGTAACGACCCGTATTTTTACGGATCGAAACATCGTAAAACAGTTATTATTAGACTGTTGGTATTGTTAAATCGTCCATAGTTTAGGTCGACTAGAGCTTAGGTCATATAGAAGATAAGTCGTGTGATGGCTTAGGTCGTGGGGTAGGTTAGGTCGAGTGAACGACCTAAGAGATAGAAGCGACCTATAGAATTTGACGACCTAAGTATTTTGGTTTAGGTCGTAGTGGTTTAGGTCGTATGAGAGTTTGGAGCGACCTAAGGAAGTTGGCGAGTTAAGGAGTAGACGGCCTAAGGTTTGAGCGACTTAAGGGAAGACTACAACCTAGGAGTCAGCGACCTAAGGAACTAAGCGAGTTAACAACCTATGGGAGTTAGCGACCTATAGAATTTGACGACCTAAGGAATAGGTGACCTAAGAGTTAGTGGTATAGGAAACTAGGCAGGTTAGCGACCTAAGGAGGATAGGTCGGCAACGACCTAAGGAAGGAGCAGTTAGGTCGTAAGCGACCTAAGATGGATTGCTGAGTATAGTTAGGTCGCGAGTGTGTTAGGTCGCGACTGTTGTTAAGTCGTCAGGTCGCATGTATGTTAGGTCGCGTGAAGGCTAAGCTGTTAGGTCGTGCGCATAGGTCGTAGAAGCGCAGATGTGTTAGGTCGTTGGATCTGTAAGTCGCGCGCATGCGTTAGGTCGTAGGTCGTAGGGTTTCGTTAGGTCGTGGATGCGCATTCGTTAAGTCGTAGGTTTTAGGTCGTGGGTTCTTAGGTCGTGGACGACCTAATTGCGAGCGGACGACCTAAGGGGGATTTCTGCCTATAAATAGGAGGGTTCTACTTCATTTTTGGGATCCGGATTTTGAAGCGACGAAGTGCTGCCATTTTGAGAGCTCGAGTTCTACACTTCTTCACTTCTTTTCTCCACTTTAATCTTGTGCTTCCTTCCATCCAAATCGAAGATCGAATCGAAGATCCAAGAGCTTAGATTGAAGATCTACATCCATCGAAGAGAGATTTCATCGTTTGAAGCGGATTTGTGATAGATCGAGTTAGATCCTTCGCTGTCCAGATCTGAAGTGTGTTGCTTTTGGGGTGTTTAAGTGATTTGGTGAGTGGTGATTATCTCTCACACGGATCCAAAGGAGTATATCGGATCGTTGGCTTGATTTGGTGTTGAAATAGTGATTTCCATGCATTTTTGTAAACTTAAGTATAGATCCATTGTTCATGATGATTTGACATCCATTTTACTACACGTTAACCTATGCAAGTTCATTCATTAAGTTGTAGAGATATTACCCATGATTCATACTTGTTAGATTTAGACTCTTTTATTTACAGAATTGCCATTATTGCTATAATTGTTTTGTTAGATCATATTTGAATGCTTGATTGTTTGGATTAATGATTGACTTGATTGATTGTTATAAATTAGTTGATTGATGACTTGGATTAGACAAGTTTGGTCGAAGATGATTCAAAAGCTAAGGGAAAGGCTCTTGAATTGGAAAAGCTGCTCGTGGCATATGTAGCGGATGTTGAAGCTCATATGGATGGATTTGATGATGATGATGTTGAGATGAGGCTTTGCTATGATGAGATGAAGCGAAGCATGATATGAGATAGCCTTGGTTTAATCCAGACGGGATCACTCCAAGCATGTTGACAACTCGGTGAAATGGTTCGAGTTTGAGGATAATGGTTTGCTCGAGAGGCGCTTGAGCTAGTATGGAAACAGTCGTCGAGGAGGATGACTAGAAGGCTGAGATCTCATCGTTGTTGAAGGATCTAGCATGCTCAAAGCAAGAGTACGCTGGGCAGATTCGATAGTCCCTGAAGGCTACTGATTGGTAGTCGAGTACTCTGGGCAGATTCGATTGTCCTAGGCACGTGCTGCGACGACGTGTGGAGTTATGTCTAGAACCGGGGTTTCCATTAGCCCTTGACGGACGGATGAAATAATGAGCCGGTCATTCAATTAACGATGATATCGAAGCAATGATAACAGTGATAGCCAGAGTCATGGATGTTTGGTCGTATCGTCATTCGGTCTCAAGAGCGGTATTTTCTGGGTGCTTATCTGATCTTGGTTTAGGCCTTGGGGGTTTGTACTTGGAAAACATCGCCCTTGACTCGAGTGATAATTGTTTTACCTTAATTGTCTGCTTTGCTATGTTTACTTCTGCTTAGTGTGTGTCTGGGGGCTATCACTGTAGAAAGAGGTGGAGTGGGAGGGTTGGATTCCTATTCATGTTTCCTTTATGCTCTTTTGGTATGTTGTTAGTTAATTTACCGCTCACTAAGACTGTTGTCTGACTCAAGGCTTTATGTTTTTAACTCTTATTGCCTTGGGCTGTTCGTCCATTTTGGGACGGGCAGACTAGGTAGCAGGTGACAGGTGTTGTTCTTGCTTTCCACGATGTTGATGACGAAGACGAGCTGGAGGATTGCATATTATTTCTTACTATATGTACTGGATGTTCCGCTGTTTGTATATTCTCTGAGTGATATGTAGTGAGGCTGGTTGTATTGACTATTCAGATGTTGGTATTCAACTATTATGAAGTTTTATTGATGAGATTCTATTCTGTGAAGCTTCACTATATATATATATATATATATATTCTATTGTATTTTGTCCATGCGCTGTGAGTAATACGATAGATTCTGCTGTTTTAATTTACCCTGATAATCGTCCATGGCTGCTTGGCACACTTTACAGCGCACTATGTCTAGGTTTAGTGCAGGGGTCATGGGCGGTCGTCATACATATCATTCCTATTTATAATGTATTCTTCTTATTTCATCTTTATTTATCTGAATTGAGTTTGTTTACAAAATATATATTAATTTATTGTATGGAATATATGTATATATATATAAGAAATTCCAATTAAATCAATTTCCTATTTTATAGATAAAACCTGGAAATTCAAAATGTTACCTTGGTTTGAAAAAATGAATATTATTGCTAATTGTTGTTTAACGGGGATTTTTTATTTGATTAAAATACTGTATTATTGAATATTCAAAACTCGAGATGTCACAAATCCCTGATCGTTACACTAGTTTGGATTTTATTTACAGATATTGATATATATGTTGTTATCATGTGATATTGGTGTTTTGGATGTCGTGATTGATGTGAATCACCTTATTTAGTGTTGTTGCAGCATTGGTTTTAAAAATATTAAAATGATGATGTCAAATTAAAAGGCTGTTTAAGTGATTTTTGAAGTTATATAAGTTTTAATAATGAACTGTAAATAATTAAAAGAAGAAGTTCATTTAAATGTAATCAAAATGTGATTTTTGAAACATGGAGTTAACTATTTTGTAAAATAGTTTAAATTGGGAGTTTTGACTTATTATAAATGGTGTTTTATAAATATTAGAAATGGATATATAACCAAATTTGTATATGGATTTGGAATTGAAATTTAGAAATGGATTTATAATGGATTTTATAAATAATAAGACATGAAAAGAATGAATTTGTAAATAAGAGATTTATAAATGAATTAACTTATAATCGTATTTTGGTTTATAAATGAGATAGAAATGGAATTGGTTAATAAAGGAATTTTTAATTATATGGATGTTTTTTTATAAAATGGAAATGTGATTTATAAAAACTATTTTGTAAATGTGAAATCAATTTAATTTGATAAGATAAATATGAAAGCTTATTAAAGGGATTTTATTCACGATTTTGGACAGTGGATAATCCTTTAATAAATGTGTAGAAGTAATGAATTTGGTAAATGAATTATATTCACAATTTTGGACAGTGAATAATCCTTTGAATTAAATAAATGTTTTGGGAGGTGATATTTTAAATGGAGTTAAATGGTTTTAAGATGTTTTAAAAGGTGTGAGCATTGAATTCATAGATTTCAACATTCATCGTTGAAATAGACATTTTCGAGAAGTAAGGAAAGCATGGTCTATAACATTGTTGCTATAGTAAATGATTTTCGAAAGGAGATGTTTTGTATATTATATGGGATTTAAATATCTATCTAATATTTGAATCCCTATACTGGTGATTTTGGGTTGTCATAACGATGTTTTATGCAACATTCGTTTTTTACCCAATTAAGCATGTGTTGAAAAATACTTAGCTTTCCTAAAGAGAATTCTGAATATGCTTATACTGTTAAAATAAGTATATGGAAATGTTTTCCAATATAGAAATGTTGAAATGGTTTTGAGAATATACCTTTAAAGATAATTTGTAGTGAATATTTGGAAAGTGATTTAATTAATAAAAGATTAATTAGAAGGGCCAATCTATTGAACTTCCTTCTTGGTCGAAGGATAGCATGTTGAAAGTTGGAGACGTGATAAGTCTACGAGACTTAGTTTCTGTGTGAAGTTGAGAAACGCTTTTGCATTGTTGGTGGGAAGAGGCCGGGATCGGTTTATCTGAAATTCACTTTAGACCAACGTATATGCATTCGATTGTGCAGGTTATGATGATATTGATATTTAGGATTTTTATAGTGAAGGACTACTTGTTGATCGTTTGGGGTTAAAATCCTAATATACATCCAGTAGCAATAGTCTCTTCATTATGAAATATCCAATGTAAGGACTATTCGCTACTAATCCTAGGGATTTCCCAATAGGATGTGGTAGGAAAGTACCTTTGGTTTGTCCTGTTCCTGGATAACTTGTATGGATGAGTGTTTGGCATTGCATTTCTAAGATTATGTATGTTAGTTTTTACAAACGTACATCGATGGTGGTGGAGAAGGCAACTTCTTTTATCTCAACACCTTCCTTGAGACTTACGAGCTCAAGGGTTGTATTTTTATGAAAGGCAATTAGTAGTCAACGGAAATGGCAATGTGGCATTCAAAGTGATGTGATATGTGAAAGGTAATAGTTACCTCAGGCCTCATCAACCGAAAATGATAGAAACATGGTTAATTGCGGCAAGACTAAGTGGGTCATTCCTAAGTAGGATATGATCATCCCCTTCTAGATATATTTTTTCCTGCTATGACGTTCGAGATGTAAATAAATGTGTTTGTATGCTATAAGGGCCCTCGGAAAGGTCGGTAATGACCTAGGGATGACAAATTCGGTACTACCGAGTTACAGAGGTAGGTCAGTCTTGTGTTAGTAGAGGGTAGATGTTCTGTGCCTCGGGACATCCATCTAGAGGTGTACCCATCGGAAGGTAGTTCCTTCACCTGGTCATTTGTATGGAAATCCAAACTCCACTATATGCCTGCCATTTTGTTTGCAAAGCCTAGTATGATGGAATTTAATAATGGTAACAATGACTATTTTAATGTTATTTTGCAACAGACACTATTATAATATAAGATGATTTGATATGAAATGTTTTGGTTATCGTAAGGTAAAAACATGTCTGTGTTTATGTGTGGGCGTGTCTTATGAGATACTTTTTTTGAAAGGAAAAGTTTGGCGATTTAATAAATTCAGTTGAGTGTGTTTCTCACGCTGGTTTACCAGACTGATCTGGGCATTCTACCCTTTCAATACTCGAGTCAGACAGAGTATATTTACAGGTTCAAATTTGATGCTTTTGGAGCTTAAGCAGGAGAGTTGGAGATCTTCATTTTCTTATACACGTATCTGTTTATTATTCGTTGCATTGTTGTTGTTTATATTATCAGTAATTGTTTAGGACAGGTTATTATAACTACCCAGGCTGATTTTTAGTTACTAATTGTTGAAATCTGATTGATGTATGTATATACAGTTTCTGTTTTGTAGGCATCAGATTAAGATCAAATTGGTAGCCATATAGTAGAAAAATTTACCCTTCAAACAAAATAAAGAATCGTGCAATTTGGATAAAGTATGAGAAAGTTATGATATCTCAAAGTTGAA
The DNA here is from genome assembly GCA_030737815.1 of Allium fistulosum. Classification (NCBI taxonomy): domain Eukaryota; kingdom Viridiplantae; phylum Streptophyta; class Magnoliopsida; order Asparagales; family Amaryllidaceae; genus Allium; species Allium fistulosum. The sequence goes on along the minus strand of CM060907.1, from coordinate 285,629,618 downwards.
ACTAGGCAGTGCTTTCACTGGGAAATCTGGGCAAAAACATGCTCTGAGTCAAAGTTCAGCAATATATTTCTACAAGCTACATAGGTCAAAATGACCAGAAATTTGGCATACATAAAGTTCAACAACAATATTTTAAACTACAAGAAGAATCATGCAATTTGGATAAGGTATTAGAAAGTTATGATGTCTCAAAGTTGAACCCAGGTAGTGTTTTCACTGTAAAAGTCTGGGCAAAAACATGCTCCGAGTCAAAGTTCGGCAACATATTTATATAAGCTACATAGGTCTAAATAGCCTAAATTTAGCATGAATATAGTTCAACAACTATAATTTAAACTTCAAAAAGAATCATGCAATTTGGATAAAATATAAGAAAGTTATGATATCTCAAACATGGACTCAGGCCATGTTTGCAGCAACACAACAAAATGTGTACACGTAATTTCCAGGCTGTGCATTGATTTTGCAGCAAGGTTTTCAGGTATCAAACGAAATAGTTTTGCTATGAAATTTTGCATATATATACTACAACACATGAACTATCAATAGAAGAAAATCCGGTAGCATTTCGTTGCCAGAATTGAGAGAAAAAGGCATGCAAAACAGCACCCAGACTCAATTTCACAGAAAACTAAAACATTAACAGAAAAATGCTATTTTCAATGATTGTTTTGCAATTTGAAGCTTTGTTTTGCTAGAATATGTGAGTTAATCAACTCATCTTGCTGTATTGAAGATAAAAAATTGAATTTGTGTTGAATAATGTAAGCTTTGAGGTGGAATAGGCTTCAAATAACCTATAGGACTCAAAAACAATACATGCAAGAAAAGTTTTACACTAAATTAGAAAAACCCATTCCCAATTTATGATTTTGATGAAACTTTAGGATTTGGAGTGAGATTACCTTTTAATTTCATTCTAATTTGAAGAAGTTTCAGCTTGAATTGAAGAAAATTGGCTTGTAATTTGAAATTGAAAGAAGAGGAATTTTCTTTTTACTGTACTTGTTTCAAGAAATAAAGAAGAAGGAAGGCAAAGAAAATGAACGTACAGTAAATTAATTTTTCTCATCCTCACTTATCTGGTTAAGGCTAATGGGCTTTGGACCCAAAAAGAAAATAAATCACTTAGCCTAAGCAATTAATTCACATGCAAAACAAATATTCACCTATTTACACTATACAATAAAACAAAGTCATTATTTTTTCAATTTTTCCAACCAAACAAAATATGTAAATTTACGTACTCATGAAATAATTTATTTTACACCATATAAAAAGATTAATTTGTACTTTTAAACATTTTTATTATTAAATCCTTTATTTCACAATAATACAAAATTTTCACCAAATAAATGTAAAAGTCTACATTTTTAACTTCTAAAATTCAACAAAATTCATTTTCTTACTTAGAAAAATATTTTAAACCATTTTCAAACTTAATTTATAGCCAAAACATATTTTAAACCAATTTCCACCTTTTTATTTAAATGAACCGCTTTTAAAAATTACATTCTTCTTTTTAAAATTATTAAAAGAAACAAATAGGCAATAATTAATATAATTATTGCATTTTCTCTAAAATAAAATCATTTTCCATTTATTATCACACTAACCAAATAAAATAAAGCTTTTAACTTTATTTTCTCATTTTAAATTCCAAAATTTATTGTTTATTTCAAATAAACAATTTAAAATCTCAAATTTTTATTTAATTCACAATATTAAATTATAATTACCATTATAATTTACTATTAACAGGTAATATACAAAGTAGGGTTGTTACAAGTATTATTTGGAAGTATTTTCTGATAAATATTTCAGTACAATTTGAAAGAAATGAGTTTAAAAGAATATAAAGGAAATGAGTTCTGTACTCCCCTCTCTGTCGTTGGAAAAAAAAATTGGTGATGTGTGCACGCATTATCGACATTCATTTTCGAGTTTTAAGGTGAAAAGACCGCATAGTAGTATTACCGCACAATCGTTTTGATAAACAAATTTTAAATTTTGAAATTTATTTGATATATATAAAGGATATGAACATATATATATATAGATATATATATTTTAAAATAATTTAGAACTGGAACCCGGTATTTACTTCTTAAGCTCCTGTAAATTAATACTTTCAATTATTACCATGAATGAAATCTTAACCATTTTAATAGTTGGATACTTCTAACAAGAAATAAGAAATTAAGAGTTAGGCTATTAATGAAATATATAAGAAAATGGGAATTTGTAACTTGTAAATCTAAAAATAAAGAAAATTTAGAAGATGTAAATACTAAACATTTTGTTAGCTAAAGTGATGGAGATAACTTGTGTAACATTCAGTTACATCCTAAAGGACATATATATATATATATATATATATCTTACCAAAATATAAAGTTGAAATGTTAATAGAATATGTAGTGGAATATTATACTAGTAAACTTAAGTAATAAAAGTGTTCGATAGAATTATTTCTATAAATAAGAATTCCAATGTTATAAAAATGTTATGAACTTATGTTAATAATTTGAAATGCTAGAAATTAAACTTAACAGGAATACTGTAAGAAAATAATTATAAACTTAAGTTAACATTTTAAGCTAATTATAATCAGATTTAATATTAAAGGTGAATCATATATTAAGTAAATGATTATGCTTCTGATAATTTTGAAATGATTAAGAAATAGACTTAATATTCAATTGATATTATAAAAGGAAAGAGCAAATGTAAATTAAAGGTAGAAATTCTTAAGTATGAAATTTTTTATTATCGGAAATCAAATATATCATTAAATAATAAATGTGAATTAACCTACAATGAAAGGTATGCAATACTTAAATAGTGCGACGACCCGTAAAATTTAACGGTTTAAATAATGCAAATTAACTGAATTTTGTGAAATTTAAAACAATTGAATTAGGTGATGAAAATTTAATATTTGAAATATGTCTATTTAAACATAGCAAATGGTAAATTTTCATCAGAAGATATGAAAGTTAGTTTTATTGTGTAATTTTCAATTTAAATTTAAATCGGTTAATATTTGATGGTAATAAAATATTTCCCAAACCTGAATATTTTTATGTAATAAAAATGTTTATCATCTTCTAAGTGAGACGTTGTATTTCGTTTCGTTAAATTTGGACTTCTCTAACTCCGTTTATCTTATTTCCGATGAAATAGCAACATTTACGGTAGCGAAAAATTGAGTTTTATAACTTGATCATATACCTGATATCTATGTACCATTCTGATCGTCTCATTGTGCTGATCTCTATAGTATATTCATTTGTGTGTTTCGGAGTCCGGTACATGTCGGAATCTGTGAAACGTTTAATAGTATCGGTATCCAATTTTGGAGTTTTGATTTCCTTTGGCCATTCATTTTTCCACGGTTGAAAATAAATGCCCACTTGTTATTAATAAGCTGTGACCTTTTCCATTCCTGTCCATTCAACATTTTGGTTCGTGCCTTTTTACTTTCTATCTGATGGTTTGTTTTCTACCTTCATATGTTCAATGCCTATTTTTATAAGAAAAAATATATATAATATATAAGTTTGCATTCATTCATTTTACTAAGAGTTTTTCAGATCCTACCTTTTCATACACCTGCTCTCGTTGAATATATTTATTTTCTTTATCACCAATTCCAACCTTTCTTATTTATTTTTCACCTGCGTCCCTTCGTCTAATATAAAGTATATGTATATATGTGTATATATATAAGTGTATATATATATGTTCGTCTTCTCCCTATGAGCTACTCTTTCACTTTTATTTATTTATTCATTTATTTATTTGTCGAGCTCACAGCCATGTCGACATCCTGCTCATTTGTTTAACATGTCCATCGACCTTCACGTGGTAGCTACAACCGTGACAACCCTTCCACTGCTCCGACATCTAAACCACATCTCCACCAATCCAAAACTCCCTCCACCTTCTTCCTCTCCGACACTCTGCAACCGAACCAAATGTAGCCATGTACATCCCATCGGCACAGCTCTCCTCCACCGTGATAATGCTAGAACCATACCCTGACAACAAGGGCCGCTACTCCGACCTCCGCAACCACCTGCACATCCCCTCGCCCACACTATTGAGCAACAGCCACAACCCACTTCTGCCACACAATCAAACTCCGCCCACACTCCCAAAAACCACCTCAGCCATGTACACTGTCGAACCATCAGAGCCATTTGACTGTGATCACACAACCACCAAACCATTCACTCCTTTATACCACAGCACCGAACCCATGACAAGCTCGTCCTTCCACAACATCACCATCAGTCGAGTACCCTTCTTGCCGAACTCATGATCCACTGAACCGGCCACCTGACTTGCATTTCCATCCCGTAGCCTCCCTCCTCTTTCGCCTAGCTCCGACTTGCTGCCCACTGTCCACTGCCGCGTGCCGCCTGCAACCTCTCCTTCTTTATATAAAAAACAAAATCATATATAGGAAAAGGTGAAAGCTTGTACACCTGTGCATTTATGTATATTAGTTTACATAGTTCTGTAGCTTGAGCCTTGCTATGTTCTTCTGCCGTGCATAACTATTCTCCTCCCTTTTCTTGTTGAAAATTTGTATGTGTGTGTGTGTGTGTATTTTGGAAATCTTGCTATATATATATATATGCTTTCTGGAACATATATCTTTAATATTGTAATGGTTTTGTAGTAGATTTTGACATGTAAGTTATACATATTATATTTATTGCATATGTATATTTTTGTGTCTTTTATCAAGGTTCATATGTGTGTGTGTGTGTGTAAGTTCTGTAATCTGCATATTTGCCCTTTTGTCTGGTTAGTTTTCTTTCATCTCATTTTTGCTTTTGGTAAGGTATATTTTATGATCTGAGAATAAATTATAAAGTTATTGTATAATATGTTATAAAATTTTGTTATGTTGGTCAACGTTATAAAGTACATATATTTTCCAAAATATTTCACATAGTGACCGAGTCTTGTCTATTTGCGTATGTTATAATAATAATAAGGTAAGTTATCTGAAAAATTTCAATAGATATTTTTTTAAATATAATATGTATATATATATATATATGCTGGTATATATATATATTAGTTTATATCTGTATACATGAGTTCGGTTTTCAAAAATATATAGAGATATATTTATGTGTTTGAATTAAATTTTTGATTTGAAATTATATATAGAGAATTTATTTTAATATATATGTTTTAAAATTGATTTAAGAGAAAATTATATATATATAACATATATTTTGCTCAGTTTATATTAAGCTAATTTTGATTAGTTTACGTCAATTCCAAACTTCCAGCTTTGCTTTGATCGTCAAATTTGTGTTCATCGTACTTTACTTTGGAATTCGTTGCTCGGATTTGCAGCTCAATTCGTTATGAAATTTCTCTAGCCTCGAAAGGTGAGCAATCACTCATGATTAACATTCTTATAGTTAGTAAAATTGATTTCACTTGAAATGACAATTGAAATATGCTATTAAATTTGAATTGCTAGTTATTTAATTTTTAAATATGATATGCCATATCTGCAATTGTTTACCTATGATATATGACACCATATCTTGTTGTGTATATTTTATTTAATTTGTTACTGATGATATATGCATGGTGTTGATATGTTATATTTTTATCATAATTGTTCTCACTTTGCAAGTTCCCCTGTTAATTTAGAGTTCCCTATGGGTTGAAATGATACATACCCGAACAATCTTATAGAATAGGGGAAAATTATTATGGGTTGAAATGATAAACTCAAGCGATTTTCATTTATTTTGAATTTTTGAGATTGCGGGTTGAAATGATATATACCTGTAGATATTTAAATTGTGGATTGAAATGATAAATATCTGTATCAATTGACCATAGGATATAAAATTATATACGGACACCGATTGGTCTATTTTGAAATATATGGATTTTATTAAATATTGATTTCTAAATATAATAAAAGGACATTTTATTTTGTAAAATTAGATTTTTAAATTATATGTTTAGAAATTTTACATTTACAAGTTAGTTTTAAAAATTTTAAAAATTCTTACTTATAATTTATTATTTTTAAATATATAAAATAAGATTTAAAATAGATTTATTAATAAGATTTGATTTAATATAAATTATTTAAATAAATTTTAATTAGTATATATATATAATATGTTTAAATGTTTACTTAAAATTTTACATTAATATTTTTAAAAGATTTTTGTAATAACTTTAAATAAATAGAGGTTGGAAAATAAAGTAAAATTGACTTGAAATTTAAATTGGTTAATAATTGAATTTAAATAAGAATTTGTTTGAACTTATTAATTTTGAGATTTGAAAGGTATGATCTATAACTTGATTTGATGAAAATGATTAAATGAAAATTCTCAACTTTAAATAAAATTGAGACTGAATATTTAATATTGATTTAAATTTATAAATTGAGATTTTATTTAATTGTTATTAAAATGATCAAGTGAATATTTTCCAATTTGAATAAAATTAAAGTTATATATTGAAATATAAATGAAATTTATATTGTAATTGTTTGAATCTTTGAACTTTAAATTGAAATAATTAAACTGGAACTGATTTAAGTTGAATTTTGGAATTTAAGATAATTTGAATCGATTTGTGAAATTGGAGGAAACTATTTTTATTATATAAAGTATTTTTAATATATATAAACTATTTTTAATATATATAAACTATTTAATATATAAATTATTTTAATATATATAACCTATTTTAATTTACAACTATTTTAATATATATACTATTTTCAATATCTAAACTGTTTAAGTTGGAACTGTTATAATTTCAAAAGTGTTATGATTTCAAAAGTGTTATAAATTTGAAAGTGTTATGATTCTTGAAATGAATATTATTTAAAGTGAATAATGATATCAAACTGACATGGTTTTGAAATGAATATGATATTTTGATAGAAAGCATGAACTATTTGAAATGAAACGACCAAAGTGTGAAATAAGCATTTGGTTGTTAAAGAGACCGGAATCGGATTTTGTCATACTCTCTGCTAGTACCGAAAACCACTTTAACAACTATGTACGTGATGGAGATTCTAGAACGAAGTAAGATGGTTTGACGACGATTCTATATGGTATTTACGTAGCCCTAACTTCCGTGAGTTAGCTTGATGTGGCTAAAACAGGAGCTATACCGGGCCAAGTGGGGTCATTCCCTCGATCAGGCACATTTCTTCGATACCATTATATTGCTTTTGTGATTTGATTGGGTGCACCATTGATTTGGGAGTGTGTCATGAGGTGGGCGGTAGTAGCTGCTATGTGTTACCACCAGTCCAGGAGTGCAATGGTATATCTACCCTGGCATTGTCTCGAGTGCCTTGTCGCATGCTTTATCGCGCCTCCTACGAGTTTGTTTTGTACCGTACCTATGTGGTGTCCTCTGGGCAAACCACCGGTTTGGTGGAGCGTACGGCATTGTATAGACTACGGGAATATATAAAATGTGTTAAGGGGGATATGGGTAACGCCTTAATGCTATTTTAATAGTTTACTTTACTATAGACATATTATAATAGCGTATATTACTACATAGTAGATAGTTCCACGAATCCATAAAAGTTGGAGATCTCAAACATTCTTTAAGTTACTTGTATTTTAGTTGACATTTCACTTGAGTTAAATTTACTGGTATAATAATGTTAATCCTGACTCGAGTATTTTGTGTTTTGCTTTATGCTCGGGTTAGACTGAGTGTCATCGCATTTGAGACTCACCTTTGGAGACTGGAGCTTTATTTGAAGATCAATCTATCCGTCTTTTAGTTATTTCAGTTTATTCCAGTCATTTATTTTTAGACTTATCACTGACTTTTGTATTGACACTCATATGTATTTGATATCTCTGTTGTATTTAGTTTCAGACTTTGTTGTTTTATATAGTAGCTTCATGAACTACTATTCACCTATTCCATTGCTTATTGTTGTATTACTTTGTATCTATGATTCTGTGATTGATTTATCTACCGTATATGCTAAGTTCTGCCAAATATAAATTAACAATCTTTGTTTTGAGCAATTCAAGTCTAACATTTGCGGATGCGAATGGTTCGAAATACCGGGTCGTTACAAATAATGCTTTCATGGATTATTCAAATAATTGAATGGAAAGAGTATATGTAAGCAAACGAATATAATTTAATAGAAGATACCCTTGTATGAATAATTGAGAAATGAAATTTTGTAAGTAATGAATGAAAATTAATGGTAACATAGAATTGTATGAATGAAAAATGAACAGTAAATGGTGAAATAAGTTTAATAAGAATAAAATTAAATAATAATTAGAATTCTTGTTTGTCTTGGCTTATGGGATGATTTGGAAAAGATACCTCTAACTATATAAAAATGTATAAATAATCTATTGAGTTTTATCTAAGACAGTTGAGTGTATGGTATACTTGGTAGTTTATTTATCATTTTATATGATTAAAAGTTTCTGAAACCGAACAAACCATTTGTATTAGTTGTTATGGATGGATGGTTGATTACTTTGGTTGCATGTGATGAATGTATGGTTTTGTTTACAAGTGACAATTGTTATGTTGTGTTATTTTGTTTGGTATTAATTGAAATAACTTAAATTTCTCTTTTATATATTTATTAAATTTTTTGCATTGTATAAATGAAATACAGGTTATGGAAGCAATAGCTACTGCTTTTGGTTTCATAAATAAGCGTTGTTTTCCCGAAAAATAGGTACGTTTTCTGATTGCGATTTTCTAGCGATATTGTATTGTTTTTCCCATGATTTGAGATATTTTATTTTGAAATATGTGATATATATTTTTATTATTGATATTATTATTTCTCCTAGACCTCTCTATACAAAGGAGACTCTACCAAAATTTTCTATGAATTTTGGACTTAGAAAATTTTGTGAAAGTAGAAATGTTTTTCAAACTTTTATTGAACTTGAGTATGTAAGGATTTAATTGTTCATAAATTGATATATTTTATTTAAATTATTAATAATTTAAATTAATTGTTTATAAATTTAATACTTTGAATAAGATATATTAATTCCTTAATTCCTCCTTTTCTCTTTTCTAGGACGAAAAGTTTTGAGTGGGGGAGAGTGTAACGACCCGTAATTTTTGATAATTAAAATATTAATTTAAACAAGATTTTAGATTTTATATCGTGAGAAATTGAAATTTATGTTTTGTTAATAAGAAAATAACCAGAATGAAATGTAATAATGTTAATTTAAGTTAATTGCTAATTATTTTAATGTAATTCCAATTTATTGAAATGATTGAAAAGCTATAATTGGTTGTAAATTTTAAATAAGGAAATAAAACCAAATATTATATTAAATGGTGAAATTATATGTAATTAATTGAAATTGGTTAATATAGAATAATTAATCAGTATATGGATTTATTAGTTTTGTTTGTTAAACATAGAATGGTGTTTGAAATTTTAAGTTGTAACAAATCGTTTAATTAACTTTACATTAATTAATCCGTTGAAATTAAATTCTAAATCAATTGCAATTAGTCTAATTTAATATTGCAGTAAGTATGAATTAAGATGATAATTGTAGATTATTAATGTAATAAATTGTAAACCAATGTTAACTGCACCCATAAATTAACGGTTGATTGAATAAAAAGATTGAAATCAAATTTAATCAATTTATTGAAATTGAAATTAAACATTGTAATTAGTGCAATAATTAATATTGAATTGGATATGAGAAATTGGTTTTAAAAAGATTGTTAATTTCTGTGTAATTAGAAATAATGAAACTTGTTAATTATAAAATTTGAATTAAAAAAGTGATTTAATTTAATTTAATAATCATTTATTTAATTAACGTGAAAATAGCCATTTTGGTCACTGGCTCGGATTTCGACGAAACAAGTTTCATCGGATCCGTAATGGTGAATTATTTTAGAATTTTAAATTTCGTAGCGATCGGACTTGTCATTTGATCGTACGGGCTAGAAACGCGTAGAAATCAATTTAATTGAATTCAGTTGAAATAAGATGATTTTGTCAGCTAACTTTTTTCATATGATGGAATTAGCACTTGAAACCTGATCCATTGAGTCTAAAAATATCAAAAAAATCTATTTTGGTATATGGGATTGTAACATCCCAGAATTTTCGACCCTGAAAATTCGACACTAATACCTTTACTGTAGAAGTGCCGAGCAATCGAACACCGAAATTTCAGATTGTTAGGGTAAAGAAGAAAAAGAGGCAGAAGAAGTAACAGAAAACAACAGCACAGAATCTCACAATCGCAGAGGATCAAAATATAATATCAAATAACAATATTTACATAGAGAAAGCTATAAATGTCAATTTACAAACAATATATCAGAGTACAATTATAACAACTTGTCCTAGACTACTATCAATACAAACTCTATTACACAGCGGAATATACTCCATATGTTCCTGCCATCCAACTCACCTCCTGAGCTCCAGAACATTCTAACCTGAAAATCTGTAATACTCGATCTGACCCCAGCATTACAATAAAGTAACACCCGAGTCAGGCTGGAAACCACCGTGAGTAAACCCATTTAACTTGAAATACTAAGTTATAAAACTTTTTTGAAAACCAGGGTAACTCGAACCTCACTACGAGTTCTTATCTTGTTATAGTCAAACACTTATTTCACAAAATAATATCTACGTACCGTTACTTAGTTTTCAATGGTCCAGTTTACTTAATTTATTCCATTCCAGCCTATTTGATTCTATAATCAAATCTATAAAGAATTATGGCGTTATTAATCGTAGTGGTCCTGGATATCACTGATATCTGATCCCGGTCCTTTCGAATCCAAATGCTATCTTTAAGCCAAAACAATTCAATTCCAAAATGTCAACATTCACATAAAAATTCCATCACAATATCTGTTCAAATAAAGCATCTCACGTTTTATACTCAACGGTTCATTTCAGTTTATTTCATATCACAGATCAACTGGAAACAACATATTAGAGAAACAAAGCGATCCAATGTACTAAATCCAATTTAAACTATTCATAGACTAGATTAACTAGTCACACAAATCATTAATTTATTTTTAAACAGAATCAATTAATTATTTTTAAATCATGTTTAATTATCATTAAGCTAATTACAACTATTTTATTTTATTTATATCCGGAATTAATTATAATCAACAAGTATAATTAACTTAAGACTTCCAACTAATTAAAGGCTAGATCACTTAATTTTATCATTAACTACTTACTATTTAAAACTATTTATTTACTTTAATAAACCTCAGTAATTAATAAATAATTAACATATATATAATTACTTTACTAAATTAATTTTAAGTTTAAATTGTTTTATTTATCCTAGCCATTACTAATCCTAAGGAAATTAGTTAACTTAAGGTTTAAATCACTTAATTTATATAACCATAACTAATTACACTAATTATTTATCTTAATAAACTTAAGAAATTAATTAAATAATTAACTTACATCTAATTATCCAACTTAAAAAGTCTAAGTTTACATCCCCTTTATCTATCCTAGCTATTAACTATCCTAAGTTTTTAAGTCAACTTATGTTCAAATTAATAAACTAATTATTTTGAAAACATTTTCTTTTCCTCACCCTTCCTATTCTTCTCATCCTTTACTAAATTCTTTTATTTACTTTTACATTCTTTTCCCTCCTAGTCCTTTGATTTCCTCCCTGGCCCAACACGGCCCAAACACGCAAGAGAACACCAGCCCCCCCTTCTTCTTTCTTTCCTTAATTCCCAGTGTTCCTTCCTACCCTCCTTATTAACCTGCACTGAAACACCGTGCACGTGCATGCATTGACCTGGCATAGCCGCCACCTCCGACCATCCTTACTCATCGCCTCCGAGCCCCGCAAGTCACTTGACCACCCAGTTCCAGGTGGCAACCACTAAAACAAAAACTTGAACTTCCACCAAAACAAGAAATGCACTGACCTCCTTCCTCCGCGTCCACCGGTCATCACCAACCACTGGCCGGCTCCATACTTTGCCAGAAGCCTCACTGTGAGCCTCCCTTACTCCCCTCCCCCGTACCGCAGCCTTAAATCCTCGCCATGACACCATAGTTCGACGCCGAACGAAACCTCTCTAAACTCCTTCCCAAACCCTATATCAACCCCGTCTAGCCACCATAACCCACCAGAACTCGCCATGCCATTTTCTTGGGTGCGTCTTTCCCAAAGCTTCCTCCACACCCACACTGCTTGCCATAAAACCGACCATATCAGAGGAATTCACCGAAGGCCCAATCCATGTTCATCTTCCTCTACCTCATTCAATAATCCCATAAAAACTCCCAAATTCCCACCGAAAATCATCATTACCAATGACTGACAAACTCGTGTGATCGATATGCTTATTTACGAAAATTGATCTGTTGCTATCTATAAGTGCCTTACTATAAATTAATACTTTTCTCCTCCTATGCTTCGATTTACCACATGAAACAAATTTTAAACAAAGTATACAAAAAAACAAGCACTTTTTCTTTTAAAACCATTATCTAAAATTTACTGGAAAATGAGAAATCGATTTTTTTTTAAACTAGAGTTTTTACTTTTAAACTAAATAAAACATAACAGAGATATTTCAGGGTTCTTGAGCTAAAAGAATGATACTGACCCGGTTGATTCTATGCATTTGTACTTAGTTTCCAAATTCAATTGTCATAAAATCCAAGATTTTAACCCACAAGTTACGATTGTAAATCTATGTAAGCTATATCCAGAACTCAAACAAAATGTTTACTCACCTACCTCCTTTGAAACAGAGCACTGATACTTCCATTTTTGCTTTACTGTAAATTCATACTGACTTGATAATGTCTTAATATTTTCACTTGAAAACATTTTTTAAAAATAGAATTTTATGTTCATAAACAAAATCTTTCTAATTATCAAAGCTTGAAAGTGTTCAGTGAATAAGTATGAATTTTTAAAGGTTTGAACATGCTAGAGTAAGAACAGAGATATGTATGTATAAGAATATACAGCAATTCAATTTATACACCCATGCAATCCATTCATACAAGCAAAAATCAGGATATTCCTACCATCAAATGTTTATGCACATAGATATAAAGATGGTTAAATTTTAAGAGAATAGATTTACTCACAATTATTTGTTAAACAGAGGAAAGCTTTTGATCTGGAACTGCTACTGATCTGAAACTGGAAGCTTGATATATTTTGAGTTGAAATGTACTTTAAACTTGCTTGCTATGCTTTGTTCAATTTGAAGGCTTGAAGTAGTTTGATTTAGTTTCCTTTTATTTTAGTTTTTGGTTGAAAGATGAAAGAAAGAAAAGAGTTGAGAAATGAATATGTAGAAAATTATGAACTGTATACAACCTTCTTTAAATCATTTTTTTAAAGAAAACATTTGCCACTTGTATTTGCATGACATTCTCAAGCTTACAAATATCCTTAGCAAATATTTATATTTATTTATTGTTTTATATTTATTTTTATACTAACTATGTTTATCTCATGTATAATTCAAAAGATATATATATATATATATATATATTAAAACTTTTATTTATTCATATTATTTAATTTATACTTATATAACTTGAAAAGAAAAATGACATAAAACCTATTTATTAATTTATAACTATATATATATAGTGTTTTAAAAATGTAGAGTTTTAAATCTAATTAATTCCTAAGATATTTACTTTGAATTTTAAATCATAGTTTCCTATTCACAACTTACATATATATAAACAATAGCAATTGGAAAGCACATTTTATTTGTTTAGAAAAGATATAGGCTTTGTAAATTTAAATAATTATATTAGAAGATTAATATTTATATCCATTTTTTTATTATTAGAATTATTTGTTCAACTTATAAACTAGTATTTCTAATAATTTAATCTAGTTAATTACCAATTAACAGATGTCCAAAAATCCAGGTTATCACATTCCTCCCCCCTTTAGAACTTTTCGTCCCCGAAAAGGAATGAAGCAAGAATTTTAATTACGATGCTTATTATCAGTTAAATTTTTCTTAAACATCTTTAACCCTTAACTCTCTTTATTTAAAAATTTCTAAAACTCTTTTAATTTTTTTTCATAATATTATCAAAATAGTTTTATAAAAATACTTTTTATAACTCGATGTCTCAACAAGCCCATCCTTGTTCTGACATAAATTCGGTCATACGTTGATCAGACGTAGGACTGAAAATCTATAAGTACTTAGTAGACCCATTTTCAAAACCCAGTGAAAATACTTAGAAAACATTTTTTTGAAAATATAGAAAACATTTTTGGTGAGAATGCTCTGGAAATCATTAACCCCCTCCATGGTCGTAGTTAGCCCGATGATTACGTCGCCACCCCGATGAAATCCATAGAAAACCGTAGGCCTCCCCCCCCGATTACACCATGGAAATGCTACAGATCGCAGCTACATAGGGTTACGTTGCCATCACGGGAAAAACCATGTAACTATAGGCATCAACGCCATCGAATTTCTCTGCCAAATGAAACTTCACCACACAGACCACATAGATCGCAGACTACATCAGTCGAGTCCCAATGTAGCCGGTAGGCCCTCACTGCCACACGACTTTCGCTATGTCTTCATAGATCGTAGTCTATCGATGTTACGTCGCTCTCCCAGCGAAATCAAACGTAAACCTTAGGCAATCGCTCCCCTCGACTTCCGCTTTGGTGCATAGTAGATCGCAGTTACACCGAGTTACACTGTCGTCGCAGCATAACCCTAATGTCACTATAGGCATCAGCACCCTCAACTTTCGCTACCCTAACCACAATCCTCAGGAACTTCAGTTTGTCCGGACATCCTCTTAGGATCAAATTTAGAACCCCCCCTTAGGGCTCAAGGCAGAACCACCCCATGGATCTCCTACTAGAAATTCATTCTAAATGGGAGCGCCTTTTTCCCCACAGCATTCTCAAAACATTTTATACTATACACATATAGTATCTTCCAAACATACTCTTTATATATATCAAATATAAATCCCATTTACACAAAATCAATATCTCAAATGGATAGTTCCAAACTTGGCTTTCCAAATTCTCAAAATTGATTTTTTTTTTCAAAAATCAAAAGCCTTTCAAAATCAATAGGTTCCCGAAACCTTTTTCCTAAAATCATTCTCATAAAATCATTTATATATATATATAAGTTTATTATTTTTAACTAGAACAAAATAATTTTGGATCACTTCCTACTTATATAAATTCTGTTTTATACTTCAAATATTTTTCAAAGATCTTTCTTTTGATTATAGATTCAACAAGTGGAGTTTATCATATATAAGAAATATATATATACATACTTCATTTATGCCAAATCAAATATTAAAGTTTGATTTCTTTTATAAAGTTATTTACTACCTTACTTACTTTTTATAAAATTAGAGATATCCACCTTCCACTTTTATTTATCATATATTTTTCAAAATATACTTTTCCATTTCAAAATCATTTTTAAATTACTTTCAAAATTTTCAATATCTATTTTATTCAAGCACGTATGATGTACATATATCATCCGTACGCAATATCAAATTTGATCGCTCCTTGATCACACAATTTTACTTCCGAACTAGTATTGTCCACCCGACTTTCTAGTGCGGACTCAGATCTGGTTTCTTAATCAGAAACCGTCATTCTCCTTGCATAGCCATAACTATGGTAGAGAATTTTCACAATCAAAAATCCATATTCAGGGTTCGCCGTCAAAAATCGAGTGAAAAATCCCAACTCGGATCGATATACTATCTCGAAATTCTATGCTCGAATCTAGATCAAATTGTTATGCGAATAATATACGTACATCCTACGTATTTATCTTCATCGATTATTAACTAAATCAATTATCCTTTTTATTCACATTCATTTTGTTTTATATTCACTTATTCACAATTGCTTCAATTTCCACTTGGGTTATCACATTAATTCTAAATAGTTTGCACTCTGACCAACTTGAATTTAGAAAATAGCTTGAAAAGTTTAAAATAGTTAAGTAGCTGTAAAATAGTTATTTGTTGTAAAATAGCTGTAAATAGTAGTTAGTTCCCAAAATAGTTGTAAAATAAGTATAAGATAGTTTGGGGTTTTAAAAGAAGGGTTGCATAGTAAATAGCTAGGAAAAATAGATTTAAAACAGTTTATATTAAAACAATTTATTTGAAAATAGTTTCAGAGTCAAACTGTTTCAATTTCCCAATCTCCACTTCCAATCAATTTTCAATTTCCACTTTCATTTAAATTGATTCAAGTTCTATTTAACTTGAATTAACTTCAATTCCTTTCCCAAATTCAAATCAATTTCCATTTGAATTTAAACTTATTCAACTTCAATCTCACTCCCAATTAATTCAATTCAATTTTCCATTTGAATCAATTTCAATTCCCATCTCAACTTTAAACCATCTCGAATCATATAAATTCAAGTTAAATTTCAAATGTTGATTTAATCCCTTAAATCAAATTAACCTTTACTTTTAAATTTAACAACCTAAGTCTTTAAACAATTTAATTCTGAGTCCAAATTTCAAAATTCCATTTTAAATTACCTTTACTTCTACATAAACTTATTTCTAGGTTCAAATAATAGTTCAAATCCTTTTTAAACAATTTAATCTTGGAAATCCAATTTATTACCCAATTTTACTTCATACTTTGGAACCAATTCTTAAAAATTTTAGTTTGCAAATTCATTTTTAACATTTAAATCTTAAGTTCAAAGTGATTTCATTTTCATAAGTTCAATCTTTATCTCTAAAAATCAAAATCATTTAAATAATTTCAAATTAAAGTTTTATTTCCATTTAATTTCAGTAGTGGATACATATTATCTCAATCCACTTCTTAATTCCTTCAAAACAATCAAATTTTCAGTTTCATAGATTATTAATAACAATAAGATGGTATCAGGTTAAGTCAAGGTAAATAAACATCTAAATTATCTAAAACAACCATCAATAGCATCCATTACCAATTTCCAGAACTCAAACCCGGTTTGGGATTACACATAACTCCCTTTCAATTCAACCCATTTAACTTCCCTAAGTTAAATCTCAATTTCATCTTGAAATTTCTAATTCAGGTTGTTTGTTAAATTTATTTAACTACCCTTAAGTTAAATCCAATTCACTTAATCCAGTCAACCTTACTCAATTTGAATTCTCCATTTCAAATTTTAAACTTCCTATCAATGTCCTTTCCAACTTATAAGTTCAAAAACTTATTTATCTTTAGGTTTTTACATCACATTTCAGGGGAAAAATTTAGAACTCAACACCTAGTGTTTACTTCCTATCAACTTTATTATTATGTATATCCACATATATATATATATACTTATTTCCTTTGCACCCCAAGTCACACTTAAATTTTAAACCATTCTTGTTTTTAATTCAAAAAAAGTGTCTTAAATTTTTTTAAAACAACTCTTGTTTTTAAAATAAGATTCCTATATTCAAAAATATTCTGAATAATATTATTTATTATATCTTTTAACACGTTGAAACAATTTCAAATTTTCTGAACTTAGGTTTTAAAACTTCACAATTTAAATTCTTATGATCTTTTTCAACTTTAATAATCAACAACCAATTACCTTAATATATATATATATATATATAATAATTAGAAAAAGATTATTGCTTTATATACCAAAATATAGGCTTATATAAAAACTACTTTTAAAATCGTTTTTAAAATCATTATATAAGAAAATAACAAGTACACCCTCATATAATACACTTAACTCATTCTAGGGTTTTACTGACCCTATCTTTAATGAGTAAACCCACCAGAGCCAAGGTTCTTGCTTAACCTTCAGCTCTGATACCAAATGTAACATCTCGGAATTTTCGACCCCGAAAATTCGACACTAATTCCTTTACTGTAGAAGTGTCAAGCAATCGAATGCCGAAAATTCCAGATTGTTAGGGTAAAGAAGAAAAGGAGGTAGAAGAAGAAACAGAAAACAACAGCACAGAATCTCACAATCACAGCGGATCAAAATATAATATCAAACAACAACATTTACATAGAGAAAGCTATAAATGTCAATTTACAAACAATATATCAAAGTACATTTATTCACAAATAAACTGGACAGTTATAACAACTTGTCCCAGACTACTATCAGTACAAACTCTATTACACAACTGAATATACTCCATATGTTCCTGCTATCCAGCTCTCCTCCTGAGCTCCAGAACATCCTAACCTAAAAATCTATAATACTCGGTCTGACCCGAGCATTACAATAATGTAACACCCGAGTAAGGTTGGAAACCAGCGTGAGTAAACCCATTTAACTTGAAATACTAAGTTATAAAACTTCTTTGAAAACCAGGGTAACTCGTACCTCACTACGAGTTCTTATCTTGTTATAGTCAAACATTTATTTCACAAAATAATATCCAAGTACCGTTACTTAGTTTTCAATGGTCCAATTTACTTAATTTATTCCACTCCAACCTATTTGATTCTATAATCAAATCTGTAAAGAATTTTGGTGCTTATTAATCGAAGTGGTCCCGGATATCGCTGATATCTGATCCTGGTCCCTTCGAATCCAAATGCCATCTTTAAGCCAAAACAATTCAATTCCAAAATGTCAACATTCACATAAAAATTCAATCACAATATCTGTTCAAATAAAGCGTCTCACCTTTTATACTCATCGGTTCATTTCAGTTTATTTCATATCACAGATCAACTGGAAACAACATATTAGAGAAACAAAGCGATCCATTAATGTACTAAATCCAATTTAAACTATTCATAGACTAGACTAAATAGTCACACAAATCATTAATTTATTTTTAAATAGAATCAATTAATTATTTTTAAATCATTTTTAATTATCATTAAGCTAATTACAACCATTGTATTCTAATTATATCTGGAATTAATTATAATCAACAAGTATAATAAACTTAAGACTTCCAACTAATTAAAGGCTAGATCACTTAATTTATCATTAACTACTTACTAATTACAACTATTTATTTACTTTAATAAACCTCAGTATAAATAATTAACATATATATAATTACTTTACTAAATTAATTCTAAGTTTAAATTGTTTTATTTATCCTAGCTATTACTAATCCTAAGGAAATTAGTTAACTTAAGGTTTAAATCACTTAATTTATATAACCATAACTAATTACACTAATTATTTATCTTAATAAACTTAAGAAATTAATTAAATAATTAACTTACATCTAATTATCCAACTTAAAAATCTAAGTTTAAATCCCCTTTATCTATCCTAACTATTAACCATCCTAAGTTTTAAGTCAACTTATGTTCAAATTAGTAAACTAATTATTTTGAAAATGTTTTCTTTTCCTCACCCTTCCCATTCTTCTGTTCCTTTAGTAAATTATTTTATTTACTTTTACATTCTTTTCCCTCCAAGTACTTTGATTTCCTCCCTAGCCCAACACGGCCCAAACACGCAAGAGAACACCAGCCATCCCCTTCTTCTTTCTTTCCTTAATTCCCAGTGTTCCTTCCAACCCTCCTTATTGACCTGCACCGAAACACCGTGCACGTGCATGCATTGACCCAGCATAGCTGTCCACCACCGACCATCCTTACTCATCACCTCCGAGCCTCGCAAGTCCCCTGACCACCCAGTTCCACGTGGCAACCACTAAAACAAAAACTCGAACTTCCACCAAAACAAGAAATGCACTGACCTCCTTCCTCCGCCTCGACCAGTCATAACCAACCACTGACCGGCTTCATACTTCGCCAGAAGCCTCGCCATGAGCCTCCCTTACTCCCCCCCCCGTACCGTAGCCTTAAATCCTCGCCGCGACACCGTAGTTCGATGCCGAACAAAACCCCTCTAAACTCCTTCCCAAACCCTATATCAACCCCGTCTAGCCACCGCAACCCACCAGAACTCGCCATGCCATTTTCTTGGGTGTGTCTTTTCCAAAGCTTCCTCCACACCCCCAATTGCTTGCCATAAAACTGACCATATCGCCGGAATTCGTTGAAGGCCAAATCCTTGTTCATCTTCCCCTACCTCATTCAATAATCCCTTAAAAATTCCCAAATTCTCAGCGAAAATCATCATTTCCAATGACTGACAAACTTGTGTGATCGATATGCTTATTTATGAAACTTGATTTGTTGCCATCTATAAGTGCCTCACTGTAAATTTATACTTTCTCTTCCTATGCTTCAATTTACCACTTGAAACAAATTTTAAAACAAAGTATACAAAAAAACAAGTACTTTTTCTTTTAAAACCATTATCTAAAATTTACTAGAAAATGAGAAATTGATTTTTTTTTAAACTAGAGTTTTTACTTTTAAACTAAATAAAACATGACAGAGGTATTTTAGAATGCAGGCTTCTTGAGCTAAAAGAATGATACAAACCAGGTTGATTCTATGAATTTGTACTCAGTTTCCAAATTCAATTGTCATAAAATCCAAGATTTTAACCCACAAATTAGGATTGTAAATCTATGTAAGCTATATTCCAGAACTCAAACAAAATGTTTACTCACCTACCTCCTTTGAAATAGAGCACTGATACTTCCATTTTTGCTTTACTGTAAATTCATACTGACTTGATAATGTCTTAATATTTTCACTTGAAAACATTTTTTAAAAATAGAATTTTATGTTCACAAACAAAATCTTTTTAATTATCAAAGCTTGAAAGTGTTGAGTGAATAAGTATGAATTTTTAAAGGTTTGAACCTGCTAGAGTGAGAACAGAGATATGTATGTATAAGAATATATAGCAATTCAATTTATACACCCATGCAATCCATTCATGCAAGCAAAAATCAGGATATTCCTACCATCAAATGTTCATGCACACAGATATAAAGATGGTTAAATTTTAAAAGAATAGATTTACTCACAATTATTTGTTAAACAGAGGAAAGCTTTTGATCTGAAACTGGAAGCTTGATATATTTTGAGTTGAAATGTATTGAAACTTGCAGGCTATGCTTTGTTCAGTTTGAAGGCATGAAGTAGTTTGATTCACTTTTCTTTTATTTTAGTTTTTGGTTTAAAGATGAAAAAAAGAAAAGAGTTGAGAAATGAATATATCGAAAATTATGAACTATATACAGCCTTCTTTAAATCATTATATATATATTATTATTATTTTAAAAGAAAACAATTGCCACTTGTATTTGCATAACATTTTCAAGCTTACAAATGTCCTTATCAAATATTTATATTTATTTATTGTTTTATATTTATTTTTATACTAACTATGTTTATCTCATGTATAATTCAAAAGGTCTGGACCAAGAACCAGACGATCTCTCGACTCTACTAATCAGGATGGAAATCAACAAGGTCTTCCAAACAAAGCTTCATAGGGTGCCATCTAGATACTCGCCTGATAACTATACAAGAATTCCATTCAATGTAGATGGTCCTCCCAACAGTTACCAAAATCCAAAACACAAGCCCTCACAAATCTCAAGAATTTGGTTCAGCCTTTCTGTCTGACCGTCGATCTGGGGATGATAGGCTGAACTCAAACTCAATCTCGAACCCAAAGATGATCACAAAGCCTCATAAAGCTTGCTGGAGAAGATAGGATCACGATCGCTAACAATGCTGACTGGAACACCAAGCAGTCGGACAAACTCTTCCAAGAAAACTCAGCCAAAGATTCTGCAGTATGGATTGCCTCGATTGGAATAAAATGAGTGTTCTTGGTCAACCGGTCCACCATTACCCATATTCCTTTATTTCCCTCTTTGTTCCTTGGCAAACCGTCGACAAAATCCAAAGAAATCACTTCCCACTTCCACTTTGAAACTCCCAAAGGCTGCAACAATCCGACGGTCCTCTGTTGATCACCAACACCTGCTGGAAGATCACACATCCATATACGAAAGCAGCCTTCATCATGCTCAGCTATCAAAAGACTCTCTCTTCACATCCTTATATATCTCTGAAAACCCTAGGTGGATACTCAACCTGAAGCGATGATTCTCTGACAGAACTTCTTGCTTCAAATCTTAGAAATTCGGAACACAAATCTTTCCGATGATCCAATGTTCCTTGGCCATCAATCTCAAAAGTGGAATATTGACCATTCTTGACTCAATCTATCCTCCTCTGGCACACACAAACGTCCGAGTATACCTCAAACTTACTCTTACCATCAAAAATAGCAAGAACAGGCACACTGATCAGCCTTGCCTTCAAATCCGAGAAAGGCTCTTCACGCTCGTGTGCACTTAAACTTTACTCCTTTCCGAGTCACTTGGTTAAGTGTGAAGAAATATTAAAAATATCCTTGATAAACTTCCTGTAAAACTCTGCCAAACCAGAAAACTTCGGTTGCTTCCACTCCTGAATAGTCGCTATCTAGGCTGGATCTACAGAAGTACCTTCACCAGAAACAAAATGCCTCCTCAAAGTCTCTAACACTAACTCCAAATGCCGCTTGTGCTCCTCTTCAGATTTGGAGTAGACAAGAAAATCAACGATGAACACGAGAATAACTATACCAAACATCTCAAAAACTTGGTTCATCAAATCCACACAGAATCTCAAAGACTCGTCCTGACTAGGCCACAAAGACAACAACTGAACCTCAACTGGGAAAAACTAGGCTGAACAACGGGCACTGTTCCCGAAACTAAAGACGATCCGAAACTCTATCTCTCGATGAGGACAAACCTTAACTCCTATGAAAACATCCGGAAAATTTCTGACCCCTTCGATGGACACTATGCCTCTGTAGATGCCTCAACTCCAAGCAACATATTGCTTAAATGAACTCCGGAATCATCGCAAGTCACTTTTGCGATTCTTTCCATCTCAGTCTCGAAAGACACATTCCTTGCTTCACACACCGAAAACAGCCTAATACTAATCAAAATCCAGAATAAGATCTAACCCTTTGAAATCTAATAAAATGGGTCACCAGAAAAACTATGGGGGAGATAAGAAAATCTTAAGCTTCTACATATCTTATCTAACTCGGTTACTCTGCCTATAGGATTAGACACAAAGATAGGATGGTGAACCAATCAAAGAGAGGTGAAACTCCTCTAGAACTCATGTTGGAAACCCGAACATATACCCAACAAATTTAGATAGGTATATAATTATATAAAAATTACAAATACGCGCTCTCAAGAAAGATACCACTCCATAGCCTAGGTATTATCTCAACCTACGCTCTGATACCAAGTGTAACGACCCGCCTTTCATTCCACAGAAAGACGCATCATTAATAAGAAAGAAAGAGGTAGAAATAGAATAGATAGAAGAAAGAACTCAACAATAACATAATCTCACAGCGGAAACGGAACAAAATATAATATATCACATAGATATTACATAGTCATTAACATATCAGAGTTACACAGCTTATACAACACAAAATAGACAGTTATAAAAGTCTGTCTATTACACAACTCTAGTACAATACATACATCATCACAGAGATATAACACAGCGGAAACATTATATATTTACAAACGCTGAAGCCTCCTGCTCCATCTCTCCTCCAAAGTTCGACAAAGCTAACCTGAATCCCTTGGCTACTCGTAAAAATTTGAATACCCAAGAGTTTAAGAAAAACAGATTAAACTCTGGGTCAGACATAGGTCTGGTGTGAGTAAACGGGTTAAAGTTGCTTAACTTTGAAAAACCTTTGAAAACAAAAGGTATCTCGTAAGACTCTCCGCCAATAAATACGGACAAGTTTTTTCGTTTACGATAACTAAAACATTTGATAGGAAATCTGGTTATATTACAATTGGGTGTAGGGTTTTTAAATAAATATTTACATAGTCGAAATTGTTACATTTATTAAATTTCAGCATACTAGCCACAAAGTGAGTTATACAATCAAGTCGGATGGCACTTATTGGAGATTGGATTTCCATACAATGGCAGGGCTACTGGGGTACCGCCTGCCACAGTACGTGGCCTAGATCAACTTACCGAGGATCCCTCCCGATCCCCTATAACACAAAGTCGGAACCATCCCTTACTGTACAGCCCCGAATAAGACAACCTCACAGTTGTAGCTAGCAACCGCCCACACAGCCGAATAAAAAGGGTCTCTAGATAGGGGAAGATCTTATCCTACTTGAGCGCGACTCACTTAGCCTTGCTGCACCTCCCTTGTTTTAGCCATTCCCGGCTGATGAGGCTTGAGGCTACGATTACCTTTATAGAGCACATCTATTAGAATGCTCATCGTCCACCTGACGATGTGCTGAAAGCATTCAATTCATACAAGTTATTTCCAAGTTCAAACGAAACCGAAGGCATTATCTCGTTACACTCATTTTGGAATCACCCTCGGAGTTAACGACAATAACCCTTGCACTTTGAAAACTCCATCTCGAACCTGAAAGCACTATCTCCATTATACTCATATTAGAATCACCCTCAGAGTTTTAACGAAAATAGTTCTTACACTTCGAGTCTTCAACTTGATCTTCACTTGGATTTCCGACCTAACGTTTAAATTGGATCGATATGGTTTTCGGATAATCAAATTTGGTATCTGATCCCAGTCTCATCGAAATCCAAACATATCTTTTTGGGTAAGTTGTTTGAAGAGTTAAACGATTTGATTCAATTTAATTCAATACTTTGAATTCACACAGCATTTACACAGATAAATATCACACATTCATTACTAATATATCCAATATCATATCACAGAATATCACAGCATATCATTCAATGGATATCATCCAATTAAAACATTCTACACAAACAATCATCCACAAACAAGAATTATTAATCCATATCATAATTAATTTAATTAATTTTAATTAAATAAATTACTTAAGAATTAATCACCTAATCCCGCTTAATCAACCATTAATTAATTACTAACCATATAATTAATTAATCACTTCTTAGTTACCTTATCAATTAATTAATTAATCTCTATCCACAGACTAATTATCCTTTAACTATTAATTAATAATCCTTAATTATTAATCAATATCTCTCAATACAACTTAATTAATCCATAATTACTCTTATAATTAATTAATTAATCATTAATTAACTAATTAATTATCCCTTATTTATTAATTAATAAACCTTAATTATTAATTAACAACCTTAAATACAAATTAAATAATCCTTAATCATCAGTTGATTAATCCGTAATTAAAAGTTAACCCATTCTTAATTAACAGTTAACCAATCCTTAATTATCATTTGATTAATTCTTAATCACCATTTAATTAATCAATTAATTACCATTTAACAATTTATTAATTAATTTTTAATTACAGATTAATTATCCTTTAATTATTAATTAATAAAACCTAATTATTAATTAATAAAAGTTAATTACAAATTAAGCACTTCTTAATTACTAGTTAAGTGACCTTTAATTACTTAATTCACTACTCACTAATCACTTAATTAATCAATCTTAATTACTTAATTAATTAATTCTTAATTAAACTTAATTACTTAATTAATTAATCTCTAATCATTAATCAATAATCTTTAATTATCTAATTAATGATCTTTAATTACAAATTAAATAACCCTTAAATTAATTATCTTTTAATCCTTAATTATTTATTAATTAAATCAATTAATTACTCTTAATTAATTTATTAATTAATCCTTCATAATTAATTAATTTAATTATTTATACTTTATTTTCCTTTAATTAATTTAATTAATATTAAGACATTAAAACCATAATTATCTTAAGATACAACATTATCTTATTTATGCCTTAATTACCATTAACATATTAAAACCCATTTATCGTTATAATTAACTTTACTTAATTAAATCATTAATTAATTTTTAAAATAAAATAATTATTTCAGCTTGATAACCTAAAGTTATCAAAACATAACTTTCTTAAAATAACTTCAAACATTTATCAAATAACAGTTTTTAAAAACTTGTTTCAAATTTGAATTTAAAAACTTGCTTTAATAAAAACTTTTAAAATTTCATTCCTAACTCAAGTTTTAAAATCACTTTAAATTTACTTAATAAAAGTTTAAATTTAACAAATTTCAAACTTCTTAACCAAAATGTTAAAGAAAACATTTATTATATATAAAGTAAACTTATATAAGAAGATTTAACCTAAATTAAATTTAAATTTCAAAACATCTTAACAAAATGTTAAAGAAAAAAATTTATTATATATAAAGTAATTTATAAAAGAAAGTTTAAACTAAATTAAATTTAACTTTCAAAATCCTTGTTTTTAAAATCCTTTTTTTGTAAAACTGCATAGCACAATGCTTCGGGTCAAACCCGAAGGCCACACGGGTCTAACCCCGAGTTCTTCCTCGTCTTCCCATTTTTTAAAAACTTAGATTTTTTTAAGTTTAAAACCCAATTTGACCACCGCCGACGCCATAGTGATCTAGGACTCCACCTGATATTTTTGCTTGAACCACTAGTCCCTCCTCCGCCACCAGTGAAGTTCCTGATCACCCAAGATCTCCCGACCACCAGAATTCACCCAAAAACCCAATTCCAGACATTCCCAAAATGCATATTCATTTCAACACTAAAAATTGTGATTTTTGTTTTAAAAATCCTAAATTTCAAAGATGATTCAAGTTATGTTCCTGAAACTGTAGATTTCAATGACTGATTTTAACATGATTTAAAAGATTTCCACTATATTCCTATTTTCCAAATAAACCTCTAAATATTTTTACTTAAATTCATTTTTAAAATTAAATTTATGTCTAAACAAACATTTATTGTTTGAAGACCAAACCCTATAGGAAATCAGAGGAAGAGAAAATTGAATTTTGGTCTAAACTTGAAAATCCTGTAACAAGAACAGGGAAGAACAATATAACTCTGACATGCAACTCTGAACACAGTCATGTAAATACAGATACTACACTTAATTATACACACATGCAGAGCAACATCATCATAGGAATTTCACAAACAACAATTATTTACCTACTTAACTTTTTAATTAAAAAGTTTACTCACCTTTTTTTAAAAGCAGAGGCTTTGAAAACTGGATTGAAAATTGAAGCTTTGAAAATTTGAATACTTTGCTGTTATGATCCTTGAAAACTTGTATTGCTTTGATTGAAAACTGAATTGCTTTGTAAAATGAATTGGAATGCTAGATTGGACAGGAACATGATGATTCAAGACTTGATTCCAGGTTGCAGTTTTGAAAAATGCTACAGGCTTTGGTATAAAATGGTTACATGCTTTGAAAATGTTTGCAGTGTTTTAATTATTGGATTTCTGGTTTGAGAAAATAGGTTTTAAGCCTCTAATCTTGAGTTTAGAAATGAGTTTTCAGGCTTGAGTTTATTTCAGAGGAGATGATAACAGGTTTTGTTGTTGAGAAGATTACGGACTTTGAAAAATGCTAGAGAATTTGTTACAATATTTTGAATTTGAGTTTGTTTGTGGATTTTCTTAGTTTGAAGAAGTTTTACAGGTGAAGTTTCTTGCTAGGTTTTGAAAAAGAAAAGATGTAACGATCCTAATTTTGAATTAAATTTAAATTAATAGTTTATGTAAATTTTGGAATAAATTTTGGAACTAATTTGAATTTGAAAAATATATGTATATGTATATATGAGTAAATTTGAATTTGACTTTAGAATTTGAATTTGAATATTGAATTTGTATTTGAATTTAAAATTTAAATAAATGACTTAGAAAAATGATTTGGGTTTGAAAATATTATTTATGTAAATTAAATTATGGGTAGTTAGTTTTAAAAGCATTTTCTTTTAAATAATATGTATATAATAATGATTAAGAAGATGTATTTATAAAATAAGAAAAATGTAATATAAAATTTATTTAAAGCTTTTAATTCATGAGAAAAACAAGTGTCATTTAGTTTTATTTTTTTGAGAAAGAAATGAAATATTATTAATATTAAATATTACAAAGGTATATGGATAGAAATAAAAATAAAAACAAGGATTAAATGGTTATTGTGTGTAAGCAACATAAGATAAATGCATATAAATAACTATAACAATTTTAAATGAAGCACCAGTGTATAAAGTAAAACCAGATAACTATATGTATATGATTGTGAAAGCAAGAAATAATAAAACAAAATATCTTCATACAAAAGCCAAATGAGATGAGTATGTAAACTTAAAAGGAAGCATATACATTAAATGAAATCATCTCAGCCTCCAAAAGAGAAAATTCTTGTCTGATCGAAATGTGAAAAAATCATTTCAGCACAAAAAAATATCTTTTCAATTTTAGAGAAACAAATCTTGTCTAGTCAACAAAAAGAAAAAAATCTTTGACCAAAGTATTGAAAACAAAGAAATAATCTTGTAAAGCAAGCCTCCCCTGCAAAACTGTTTTCTATATATGCAATGCAACTTGTTCCTATTAGTTCAGTGAAAACTTTGCAAGCTAGAAAAAAAATACAAACATCATTCAATTCAAGAAAAACAAGACAGAATTCAAAGGGCAGATTCAAACTGCAGGTTTTCAAAACAACAAAAGTGTTCTCTGTTTAAAAATATTTTCAGGTGAGTAACTTTCTTTTTAAAACTTAAGTATCTTGATATCTGATTGCATACGGATTACTGGAAATAAAATAGTATTGTGTGGATGTATTTGATTTAATTCTCTGTGTATATACATGAATGTATGAAGGCATGCTTACTGTTGTGATTTATTCTTGCCTGTTCTTAGTTTCCAGTCTTAAGTTCTGATCAATAATCATTACCTCAAAATCTAATCTATGTTAAGGTTTAAATTTCAAACAAAATATGTTAGATGTATCATAGATTAAAGTTTTAAATTTTATTTAAGTTAAATAATTTTGTATTATCCCTGGAAATCAAGAAGAATTGAGAAAATTTAATATAAGGCTAAATTCAATTATCCTGATTCATCGATTCAGGATTATAAATCGAATACCTAAACTAAAACATGATTTTCAAAACCAAAGTCATAATTTCTAGCTCAAGGATGAAAGAGTAGTTTTGGTTTGTCTTGATTCCTTAGTTTTAGTGATCTCTGATGACCCACTGACTTGTGAAGGTCGGGGTCTTTTCTGGTGATGGAAGGGTGAACGGTGGGTTTGGGAAAAATGTTAGATTGGTGATCTGAGCTTGGTGGCGACTGTGGTGGATCAGTGAAGTTTTTAAACCTAGTTTGAACAGGTTGTACTTTCTGAATCGTAGCTTCTGCTCTGTTTAATCGAGTGTAACCAAACTCGAGGGGATGAAAGCATGAAGGTAGGTGATGGTGTGGCCGGAATCGCTGGTGTTCTGATGGTCGGAATCTCGAGAGCGATGGTGGATTCCAGGTTTGGGTGTAGTTCCAGTTATTTGTTTCCAAGTTTGAATGAAAGGCTCGAATTCAAATTTGAGTCTGAATAGATGATCTGAAGTTTGTGTTTAGGTTGAAGGGTGATTGCCGACTTGAAGAGATCATCGTTGATGATCGGAGTGGACGAAGTCGTTGCTGTAGGTGCACAATTTTGTTTGTGCCTGGAATAAAGAGGAGATACTTGAGTTTCTCAAGTTTCTCGCATGTGTTGCTCGAGTTAGGTAGGGTTTTGACTCGAAGTCATTTTTGTTTGGCTCGAGTTCCAGTTTTGTGGTCTTGATTACAGGTTTTTTTGTTTAAAACCTGACAGTGTTTAAGTCTTTAAATTTAAACTGAATTTAAAAGTGTAAAGCAAGTTTTAAAACAAAGGTTTTGAAACAAGTTTAAAAATCTGAATTCAAAATGACTTTGAATTCTAGTTTGTTTTTATATAAAAGAAGGGTTTTACAAAAATGAAATGTTTTAACAACTTTAAATTGTTAAAGTATTTTACAAAGGTATTTTAAATTCTGAAATTAAAGATTTAAACAAAGTTTTAAATCTAAATTTAACTCGGGAAATAGAAGGAAAAACTCGAGTGTTTACTCGAGTAAACTGGGAATATTTCTCGGGTTGGTATTCAAAGTACTTAGCTGAATAAAATCTATGTTATTTCATCTTAAACAAAGTTTAAGTACTGATGACCTAAATTAATGAATTCATTTAAGTTTTAATTAACTAAGTGAATATTTAAGAATGTATTAAATCTTAATTAATATTTTAATTAAGTAATTAATGTAAAATAAGTTTTAAATTTAATTAACATTAAGCCTTTTAAGTTAGTAACTAGTTTATTTAAAGTAATTAAGAAAGATTTTAAAATGTTAATTAAGATAAATAATTACTATTAATTAATTGTTTAAAAAGGTAATTAAGAATGGTTAATTAATTTATAATTGTAATTAATTAAGTAATTAGGGGTTTATCAATTTGTAATTAAAGATTGGTAAATTAATAATTAAGAATTGTTCATGATAATTAATTACAAAGATGGTTAATTAAAGATTTTTTAATGATAAGTTAGTGATTAATGAAAGAATAATTACTTATGGGTGTTTGGATAATTAAGGATCATCAATTTCATGATTAAGTTTAATTAATTACATAATTAAGGTCAATTAAGTATTGATTAAAAAGTAATTAATTAATTAAAGTTGATTAAGTGATTAGGAATAATCACTTATTGTAATTAATTAAGAATAATTAATTAAATTGTAATTAATTAAGGGTTGATTAATTTATTAATGAATTAATTAAGGGAAATTAATTAAAGGATAATTGAATCATTAAAGGTTAATTATTTAATAATTAAAGGTTAATTAATTTAATTAATAAATGATTAAAGGACAATTAATAAAATGATTTGAAATTAATTAATGTTAATTAACCATGATTGATGACTTATCTGATTTAAATTAATCAGATAATTAATTGAGCTTACTTGTGGATGTTTGAATTCTATTAATTGCCGAACTGCTTGATATTTCTGATATGTTATGCTTTGTGCTATGAATTGTTTTCTATGTGACTATGATGAATGTAATTTATTTATCTGTGATAAATTTATATTATTTATTTGTGAATCTGTGAATGAACGATAAGCGTTATAGATTATACCGCTTATCAATATCGATGTGCTTAATATGTGATGTGATGATTGATGATGTTGCACTATTGTATAAAACCCCTGGACTACACCAAACACACAGAAATATGGATTGCACGAGGAAATCGGTTAAGTCACAGATTTTTAACAATTTTAAAGATTGAATTCATGAATCTAAAATAGTTTTGGAATTGGAATTGAAATCTTTTGAATATGAGTTTCAAAAAAATTATTTTAAATAACTTAATAAAACTTGAAATTTAAATAAATTGAATTCAATGATTTGGAAATTATGGTCTAAAAAGATTATACAAGTTATAAAGGTGTTTATATGGGTTGTTACCCATTTAAAAAGTATGGTTTTGGAAATTTAAATTTAAATCCAAGTTTTATACTTGAATGGCTTTAACTTATGTAAATTGTAATCAGTTTTTTTTCAAAACGAAAACTATTTGTTTCAACTAATAATAGCTTTCATAAAAAGAAAGGATTTCCAATTTGTATCGAAAGATTTCAAGGTGGAAGTGAAATTGTAGTTAGTTTGGAAAAACTATGAATTAACCTTTGTGAAGATGATTAAATCTTGTTTTGAAATCGAAGAGGATTTTAAATGGTGCAATCTTTTATATAAAAGATTTGAATTGGAAAGGGTTGAAAGTTATGAATTAAATCTTTAATTGAAAGATTGGATGAGTTAATCCAATTTGAAATGAAATTGTTTTGAAAAAGCAGTAGATAAATCTTTGTGAAAGATTGGTAAACTTTGTGAAATAAATCTTTTTATTTAAAAAGATTTGAAATGGTAATTTGTTTTAAACCATTTAAAGAAAAGTTTTGGATAATAAGTTGTGACTTAACTGAAATCCTATATCCATATGTTTTTAAATATTACGCTCGTTATTCGGTTTAGTCGGGAGAGGACCTTTGTAAAATATAACCCATTCTGAATAATGATACGACGTTATAGATAGCATTTGAAGACCGGTGGTGAAGACCGGGTATTTTCGAAAACGAAAAGATAACCCGTCGATTGTCTCTACAATGAGTCACGACGGTATAGAGATTTCCTAAGTGATGGGAAGTCCGATCGGGATTGTGAATACCCGAATTGCAAGGGCTTCTTCGGAAGTGCCTTTGGTTCTGTTCGAACCCGGAAGACTTGTATGGATGTGTGTCTGACATTACACTTTGAGATGTAAAGCTGGTTTCTATCAAATACATTTCTATTGGTGGCGGAGATTTATTCTCTTAGCTTAACACCCTTCTCTGAGATGTACGAGCTCAGAGGTTATGTAGTTGATGGTTACTAGTGATACATTCCCAATTTGCTAATGTGGCATGCGAAGTGCTGCTGGTCATTTGTGATCAAAGCATGGCTTTCGTGTAAAGCGTAGCTTTGTGGACGAGACCTCATCGAGCCTCACAAACCGGTAATGGTCGAAACAGGAAAGATGCGGCAAGGTTTCAGGGGTAGCTCCCCTAGGGTATGACCATTCCTTCTGGAAAAGGGTGGTATCATGGTATGGAGCCTAAATACTTACTCATATGGATACTTACTCATGTGGACACTGTAGTATATTTATTACTGTCTGATGTTGTTGGTGTAGAGGATCCTCGGATAAAGGTCGCAAACGACCGGGGGTGGCATATCTTAGGTTTGACTCCCCGGGAAGGAGGTAACCGACCTTGTGTTAGCAGAGAGCCGGGTAGGTGCTCGGGACGTCCCTCCCGAGGCGTACCCATGTGGCAATGAGAAGTTCCTTGGCCTGACCATTTGTTGGAAATCCAAACAAAACAATACGCGCCCTGTACGGTTTTAGTTGTATAACCTGCCATGGAATGTGGCGGTAACCTGCTATTGAACATGGTAGCTATAGTAGGCATAAGTGCAAAATGCCTATGCTGGCTAAGATTAATATTATACTTTCGAAATGTTTTCCACTATGTACTAATAATAATAATATCAAAATGGTTTTCTCCTATCAAGCATTTTTTACTATCATAAGGTAAAATCTTCTCCAATTCTGCGTTTACATTGTGTGTGTGGCAGGAGGCCTTATGGTAGTTTCATTTTCCAAAAAGCATTTCGGTTTTCAATGTTTTAAATTCCTTTGTTGTTTGTTTTAAAGGATAAACTGATTTTGTTTACTCATACCAGTCCCATGACTGACCTGGAGTTTATTGTTCCCTTCCTAAACTCTGGATGCCCACAATTTTCCACACGAGCAGTCTAGAGTTGGGTTTTCAGATAATCGAATAGTAAGTGTAGATTCGATAGCTTCCAGCCTTTGGATCTTGGCGATCACATTTGCTTCATTATGTAGTGACCTTGCTTATCTTTGTACATCGTGATGTTGGTTCTCACTAGCTTTGGATTAGAGATCTTTGGAGTTTGGCATTAAAGATATTCTTTCCGCTGTGTCTTGTATCTCTGATAGTATTGATACCTATTATATCATTCTGTTGTACCATATTGTATCAGATATTGTATCTGTTACTGTATCAATGTTGTATATATTGATTTTCATTTCTTCCGCTGTGTTATACTTAATGTGTTATAAGCTCCGGCACGAGTCAAATTTCAACGGTTGAATCTGCGGCATTCGAGTACACTTAAAGTACGGGTGTCAATTTTCGGACGTTGAAATTTGGAACGTGACATCTTGGTATCAGAGCTGAAGGTTAAAACTTTAGCTCGGGAGTATAACACATTAGGTGACTCATTAGAGATAGGGTGAAGTATTGTGACGACCGCCCATGACCCCTGCACCGAATCTAGAGATAGAGCGCTGTAAAGTGTGCCAAGCGACCATGGACGATTGTCAAGGTAAATTAAAATCAACCGAATCTATCGTATTACTCACAGCGCATAGTCAAAATACAATAGAAAGTATATATAGAGAAGCTTCACAGAATAGAATGCCATCATATAAAACTTCATAATAGTTGAATACAAGCATCTGAATAGTCAATACAACAAGCCTCACTACATATCACTCAGAGAATACAAAGCAGCGGAACATCCAGTACATATAGTAAGAAATAATATGCAATACTCCAGCTCGTCTTCGATATCAGCACCGTGAAAAGCAAGATCAGCACCTGTCACCTGCTACCTAGTCCGCCCGTCCCAAAATGGACGAACAGCCCAAGGCAATAAGAATTAAAACATAAAGCCTTGAGTCAGACAACAGTCTTAGTGAGCAGTAAATTAACTAACAACATACCAAAAGAGCATAAAGGAAAAAGGAATAGGAATACAACCCTCCCACTCCAACCTCTTTCTACAGTGATAGCCCCCAGACACACACTAAGCAGAAGCAAACATAGCAGAGCATACAATTTAAAGTAAAGCAATTATCACTCGAGTCAAGGGCAATGTTTTCCAAGCACAAACCCCAAGGCCTAAACCAAGATCAGATAAGCACCCAGAAAATACCGCTCTTGAGACCGAATGATGATACAACCAAACATCCATGACTCTGGCTATCACTGTTATCATTGCTTCGGTTTCACCGTTAATTGAATGACCGGCACATTCTTTCAGCCGTCCGTCAAGGGCTAATGAAAACCCCGGTTCTAGACATAACTCCCACACGTCATCGTGACCCGTGCCTAGGACTATCGAATCTGCCCAGAGTACTCGACCATCAACAGTTGGTCGTTGGGACTATCGAATCTGCCCAAACGTACCCTTGCTTGGAGCATGCTAGAACCTTCAACAACGATGAGACCCAAGCCTCCTAGTCATCCTCCTCGACGACTATTCTCATATCCATTCATTATCTTCAACTCGAATCATATCACCGAGTTATCAACATGCTTGGAATGATCCCGTCTGGATTAAACCAAGTCTTCATCACATGATTGCCTTGCTTCATAACATCCTCGCAAAGCCTCATCTCAACATCATATCATCAATCTATGCATAAGAGCTTCATCATCCCGCTTCATATGCCACGAGCAGCTTTCCCAATTCAAGAGCCTTTCTCTTAGCTTTTGAATCACCTTCGGTCTAAATCAAACCATCAATCATCTAATTCATAACAATCAATCAAATCAAACATTAATCCAAGCAATCAAGCATTCAAATATGATCTAAGTAGACAATTATAAATATAATGGCATTTTCGTAATTAAAGAGTTGAAAGTCCAATAATCATGAAAACATGAACAATATCTCTACAACTTGATGAATGAACTTGCATAGGTTAACATATGATAAAGTGGATGTAACATCACCATGAACAATGGATCTATATGGATCTACACTTAGGATGAAGAAAATGCATGGAAATCACTATTTTAACACCAAATCGAGCCAACCATCCGATATACTCCTTTGGATCCGTGTGAGAGATAATCACCACTCACCAAATCACCTAAACAACCTCAAATCAACACGCTTCAGATCTGGACAGCGAAGGATCAATCTCGATCTATCACCAATCCGCTTCAAACGATGAAATCTCTCTTGAAAAGATGAAGATCTTCTATCTAAGCTCTTGAATCTTCAATTTGATCTTCAACTTGGATGGATTGAAGCACTAGATTAGAGTGGAGAAAAGAAGTGAAGAAGTGTAGAAGTCGAGCTCTCAAAATGGCAGCACTTCGTCGCTTCAAAATCCGGATCCCAAAAAGTGAGAAAAACCCATCCTATTTATAGCAGAAAACCCCTTAAGTCGTAACTCGTCTGCCTTCATGAGTCGTTCACGACTTACAGCTTAAAACCCTACGACTTAACTTCTGGCTTCTACGACCTAACACACACCTGTCTACGACTCATGACATAGCAGCTATCTCCTAAGTTGGTCACGACTTATAGCATGCGCCTACGACTCAACAAAAACCCAAACCTCTTACGACTTAAAACTTAACTCCCTTAAGTCGTCTACGACTTAAGCTCATGCGCACCTAGTGATTTACCACTTGTCACGACTTAACGATAGCTATGCATCTACGACTTACTAACTTAACTGGGTTACGACTTAGCAAGTCAACACATCCTACGACTCAATACCTTAACACGGCCACGACTCAACTAGGCTACGACTTAACCTATAGGCTACGACTTAAGAATTTTGGGCCTAATAAGGGATACGACTCAACCACTAAGTCGTCCACGACTTAACACACTCATAAGTTGTTCACAACTTTCGACTTAACAAAACCCCCAGTTTACGACTCATAACTAAACAGGGCCTCCAACTTAACTCGGTCAAAACCTTAAGTCGTCTACCATACCTTAAGTCGGTCACTTCCTTAGATTGTCTATCCCTTAACTCGGCAACGACTTACAACCTACGACTTAACACTTGCCGAGTTAACTTCGACCTACTAACTTAACCCAGCCACGACTTATCTCCTTAGGTCGTACAAACAACCTATCTCCAAGCCCTGGGTCACTCCCATCTCCTAAGTCGTATACGACTTACGACTTATACTAAGTCGACTTAGCCAATTTTTGCCTAAAATCTGAAATGGCTCAAAAATGCTAAAATTCCAGATTTTGACAAACCTTTCGATCCGTAAAAATACGGGTCGTTACATTCTCTCCCCCTTAGGAATTTCGCCCCCGAAATTCCACACAATCAAAGCACTCAAAGACTATTCTACACGCCTACCATCCATAGCAATCAGCCAACCATGCATCCAATTCTACCTTAGCATGCAGAATTCTAAAACTTAGAACAAGTTACAATATCGTGAGATGAGACGACACCTTAGGGCCATACCTTGAAGAGTTTAGGATGAGCTGCTTTCATCCTCTCTTCCACCTCCCACGTACAGTCGTTATCATCTTCACTCCATTGTATCTTGAGCAACTTAACTACCTTCCTCCTAAGCTGTTTCGTGTCGGTTTCCACAACACGAAGCGGCTTACGAGGTCTTCTATCGACTGGATTAACTTCGAAGTCTTCACAGCTATCAGCAGAAACCACCGTATTCGAGTCGTGCACATACTTCCGTAGATACGATACATGAAAAACATTGTGCACACCCGACATCTTCTGCGGTAATTCCAATCTATAAGCGAGCTTTCCAATTCGCTCGATAATCGGGAATGGTCCAACAAATCTCGGAGTCAATTTTCCCTTCTTCCCGAATCTAATAACATTCTTCAGTGGAGAAATCTTCACAAAAACCATATCTCCTACGTCGAATTCCAAATCTTTTCGACGCTTATCGGCATAACTCTTCTGACGGTCTTGGGCTGCCTTCATTCGTTGCCGAATGATCTCTATACAATCTGAAGTCTGACGAATCATCTCTGGCCCAAGCATCAGCTTTTCTCCGGCCTCTAACCAACATGTCGGAGAGTTACACGGTCTTCCATACAACGCCTCATACGGTGCCATACCAATGCTTGACTGGTAACTGTTGTTGTAGGAAAACTCTACCAAATGAAGATGATCTTCCCATGATCCTCCGAAATCCAAAACACAAGCTCTGAGGAGATCTTCCAAAACTCGGTTGACTCGCTCGGTCTGACCATCTGTTTGAGGGTGATAGGCTGTACTCAAACACAACTCGGTTCCCAAAACTTCCTGGAAGCTCTTCCAAAATTCACTAGTGAACAACGGATCTCGATCGCTCACTATACTCTTCGGAATACCATGAAATCGAACTATCCACTTAACATACAACTCAGCCAACTTTGATGCCGTCCTAGTCGATCGAACATGAATAAATCTTGCACTCTTAGTCAAACGATCAACGATGAGCCAAATTCCTTCATTTCCCGTTCTGGTTCTAGGCAATCCATCAATAAAATCCATCGACACTTGTTCCCACTTCCATGTAGGAACTTCTAATGGCTGAAGCAATCCACTTGGCTTCTTCTGTTCGGCTTTTACCAACTGGCAGTTCGTGCACTTGGAAATAAAATTTCCAACATCCTTCTTCATGCCTTCCCAGTAGTAGGTTCTCTTCATATCCCGATACATCTTATTTCCACCTGGATGAATTGTCAACTTCGAGTGATGACTTTCCTTCAGAACTTCACTTCTCAATTCATCAATATCGGGAACAACTAGTCGTCCTTGCTTCAGAAGCCAACCTTCTCTATCGATCTCGAATCCTTTATCCTTTTTTGGATACAATCCAGATTCCAAATCGCGGATAATCTTGACAAGCTTATCATCTCGCTTTTGACTCTCGCCAATCCTTCCCACAAGAGTCGGTCTTATCGATAAGTTTACCAACATCTCAGGTTCCAATTCGCTTCTAAGCCTGAAGTCAAATCCAGCTAGATACTCAAGGTTCTTCCATTCCGAAAACATGGCTCCCAATCCTGCATGTCTCCGACTTAACGCATCCGCCACTGCGTTACCTTTTCCCGGAGTATAAGCTATACCAAAATCATACGATGCCAAAAACTCTAGCCATCGTTGCTGCCGAAGATTCAAATCCTTTTGGGAGAAAAGATACTTCAACGACTTATGATCCGTAAACAACTCGAATCGAACTCCCAATAGATAATGTCTCCACATCTTCAGAGCAAATACAATCGCCGCTAACTCCAAATCATGAGTCGGGTAATTCCTTTCATGCGGCTTCAGTTGTCGACTGGCATACGCAACAACTTTATTCCTCTGCATCAGCACTGCTCCAAGTCCCATACCACATGCGTCGGTGTAAACCACCATCTCATCATTCCCACTTGGAATAGTCAAAACAGGAGCACTCGTCAATCTTTCTTTCAGGATTCTGAAAGCTTGCTCACACTTATCCTCCCATCTGAACACTAGGTTCTTCTTTGTCAATCCTGTTAACGGTGCAGCTACCTTGGAGAAGTCTTTGATAAACCGTCGATAATATCCTGCTAATCCAAGAAAACTTCTAACATCCGATGCATTCTTAGGTCTAACCCAATCCTGGATTGCTGCCACCTTAGCCGGATCAACCGCTATTCCATTTCCAGAAATCACATGGCCTAAGAACCTCACTTCACTCTTCCAGAAGTGACACTTCGAAAACTTAGCCCTCAGCTGATGTTTCCGCAAGATTTCCAAAACAATACGCAAGTGCGTCTTGTGCTCTTCTTTAGTTCTGGAATAAATCAGAATATCATCCACGAACACAAGTACGAACTTGTTCAACTGATCTCTGAACGCTCTATTCATAAGATCCACAAAGTATGCTGGCGCGTTAGTCAATCCAAATGGCATTACCAGCCACTCAAAGAAACCAGATGGTGTCCTGAAAGAAGTCTTCGGCACACTATCCTTAGCTACTCTCAACTGGTGAAATCCCGTTGCCAAATCCATCTGAGAAAACACCTTAGCTTCGTGAAGCTGATCAAACAAGTCATATATCCTCGGCAATGGATACTTGTTCTTCTTAGTTACCTTATTCAGCTCACGATAATCCACACACAATCTCAACGATCCATCTGCCTTGGTTGCGAACACAACTGGTGCACCCCACTCGGACACACTACGCCGAATGAATCCTTTCTGTAAAAGGTCATCAACTTGCACCTTCAACTCATGCTGTTCCCTAGGCGCCATCCGCCTAAGAGGCATCACAACGGGTCTGGCTCCTTCAACTAGATCTATACGAAACTCGATCTCTCTATGCGGCGGCAACCCTTTGACTTCGTCAAAGACATCCTCGAATCCATTCGCGATTGGCACAGATGACAGTCCATCCCGTGGAACAACAAGCGAATACATGAAGCTCATGAAGACGCCTTCTTCATGCTTACATCGTATCACAATCTTTCGCCCCTCCACATTCTCGACTGTCACTTCCAACCTTTCACAATCAACCTTTGCCGCATACTTCCTAAGCCAGTCCATACCCAAAATAATTTCGAACCCCGCAAAGTTCAGAACAAAGCAATCACAAACAAAAGAGCAACCATGACTCGACACAATCAGACCACGGCATAACATACACAACCAATGGCCTATCAACAATATCCGGTTCCAAACCAAACCGGCCTACCAGTTCACTACAAACAAATGAATGCGACGCCCTAGTATCAAACAGAACTCTAACTGGAACACCACATAGGAAAAGAGTACCTTGAACCACCACACTCTTTCCCTTCTCTTCAGCGGTAGGAGCTTTCGAAGACGACGGAACAGCTCCCAAAGCATAAGCTTGCACAATCTGCTTGTCCCTCCTCGGTTCTGGACAATCCTTCCTGAAATGCCCCGGCTTGTCACAGTTGTGACACTTCATCGGTGCCTTCGGATTCTTACAATCCTTCGAGAAATGGCCCTTCTGCTGACAGTTGTAGCAGATCACTTCGCCTTTCGGCTTCTTCTGGCCATCCTTACCCTTTTGATATTGTTGCTGCTTCCTCTTCTTGTTTCCACCCTGCTGTGGTCTAGACTCACCCTTGGTCACAGCAACAACAGAACCTTCCTTAGGAAACAGACTCTCATGCCTGAGAGCTTTCTCCACAAGCTTCTCAAATGAATCGTCCAAATGATCCACCAACTGTCTCCCAAGATAACTGTCCAAGCCTGTCACGAACTTCTCATTCTTCTGATATGCAGACTCAATATATGACCGGGCATACTTGGACAAAGCTTCAAACTCAGAAACATACTCAAGAACTGGTCTACCTCCCTACTTGAGCTCCACAAACTTCTTGAACAGAACAGACTTCTGAGCTGTAGAAATGAACTTAGCTTCAAATTTGACTTGGAATTGCTCCCAAGTAATCTCTTCCTCCGGAGTAGTGATGGTAATAGAATTCCACCAATCAGAAGCTCTCCCTTGAAGCTGCCTTGATGCCAACTTCCTCTTAGTTGCATCATCAATTCCCAAATCACCAAAGATCCTTCTACAAGCATCTATCCATCTCTGGACTTCAATAGTTGATTCTGTTCCCAAGAAAACCTTTCTTCCAAGAGCAGTATAGTCCTTACACAACTTAGCAAAATCCACCGGCTTTGGAGCCTGAACTTGAACTCCAACATCAACTGCTGTCCCTGGAACTGGTATCCTTCTCATGATCGAAGTCATCATAGCTTCGAACATAGCTGCATAATCAGCAGTCCCTTCAGCAGCTCGGCCTTCCCTAGCAGCTGGTCTCCCTCTTCAACTCATCCTCAATATCTATAAAAAGGAATGATCAGAACATCTAGAGAAACAACTGCATAAAGGACTAACTTACTTCTAAGCTACTATATTATATATAGTAATCATCCATCAAATTACAATTACGTCTCTCATACGTAGTTACGACAGCGAGCGTTGGATAAAATCGATTAACCAATGCTCTGATACCAAATGTGACGACCGCCCATGACCCCTGCACCGAATCTAGAGATAGAGCGTTGTAAAGTATGCCAGGCGACCATGGACGATTGTCAAGGTAAATTAAAATCAACCGAATCTATCGTATTACTCACAGCGCATAGTCAAAATACAATAGAAAGTATATATAGAGAAGCTTCACAGAATAGAATGCCATCATATAAAACTTCATAATAGTTGAATACAAGCATCTGAATAGTCAATACAACAAGCCTCACTACATATCACTCAGAGAATACAAAGCAGCGGAACATCCAGTACATATAGTAAGAAATAATATGCAATACTCCAGCTCGTCTTCGATATCAGCACCGTGAAAAGCAAGATCAGCACCTGTCACCTGCTACCTAGTCCGCCCGTCCCAAAATGGACGAACAACCCAAGGCAATAAGAATTAAAACATAAAGCCTTGAGTCAGACAACAGTCTTAGTGAGCAGTAAATTAACTAACAACATACCAAAAGAGCATAAAGGAAAAAGGAATAGGAATACAACCCTCCCACTCCAACCTCTTTCTACAGTGATAGCCCCCAGACACACACTAAGCAGAAGCAAACATAGCAGAGCATACAATTTAAAGTAAAGCAATTATCACTCGAGTCAAGGGCGATGTTTTCCAAGCACAAACCCCCAAGGCCTAAACCAAGATCAGATAAGCACCCAGAAAATACCGCTCTTGAGACCGAATGATGATACAACCAAACATCCATGACTCTGGCTATCACTGTTATCATTGCTTCGGTTTCACCGTTAATTGAATGACCGGCACATTCTTTCAGCCGTCCGTCAAGGGCTAATGAAAACCCCGGTTCTAGACATAACTCCCACACGTCATCGTGACCCGTGCCTAGGACTATCGAATCTGCCCAGAGTACTCGACCATCAACAGTTAGTCGTTGGGACTATCGAATCTGCCCAAACGTACCCTTGCTTGGAGCATGCTAGAACCTTCAACAACGATGAGACCCAAGCCTCCTAGTCATCCTCCTCGACGACTATTCTCATATCCATTCATTATCTTCAACTCGAATCATATCACCGAGTTATCAACATGCTTGGAATGATCCCGTCTGGATTAAACCAAGTCTTCATCACATGATTGCCTTGCTTCATAACATCCTCGCAAAGCCTCATCTCAACATCATATCATCAATCTATGCATAAGAGCTTCATCATCCCGCTTCATATGCCACGAGCAGCTTTCCCAATTC
Source organism: Allium fistulosum (assembly GCA_030737815.1). Lineage (NCBI taxonomy): Eukaryota > Viridiplantae > Streptophyta > Magnoliopsida > Asparagales > Amaryllidaceae > Allium > Allium fistulosum. The sequence continues at coordinate 285,587,106 of CM060907.1, read as the reverse complement.
AAGAGCCTTTCTCTTAGCTTTTGAATCACCTTCGGTCTAAATCAAACCATCAATCATCTAATTCATAACAATCAATCAAATCAAACATTAATCCAAGCAATCAAGCATTCAAATATGATCTAAGTAGACAATTATAAATATAATGGCATTTTCGTAATTAAAGAGTTGAAAGTCCAATAATCATGAAAACATGAACAATATCTCTACAACTTGATGAATGAACTTGCATAGGTTAACATATGATAAAGTGGATGTAACATCACCATGAACAATGGATCTATATGGATCTACACTTAGGATGAAGAAAATGCATGGAAATCACTATTTTAACACCAAATCGAGCCAACCATCTGATATACTCCTTTGGATCCGTGTGAGAGATAATCACCACTCACCAAATCACCTAAACAACCTCAAATCAACACGCTTCAGATCTGGACAGCGAAGGATCAATCTCGATCTATCACCAATCCGCTTCAAACGATGAAATCTCTCTTGAAAAGATGAAGATCTTCAATCTAAGCTCTTGAATCTTCAATTTGATCTTCAACTTGGATGGATTGAAGCACTAGATTAGAGTGGAGAAAAGAAGTGAAGAAGTGTAGAAGTCGAGCTCTCAAAATGGCAGCACTTCGTCGCTTCAAAATCCGGATCCCAAAAAGTGAGAAAAACCCATCCTATTTATAGCAGAAAACCCCTTAAGTCGTAACTCGTCTGCCTTCATGAGTCGTTCACGACTTACAGCTTAAAACCCTACGACTTAACTTCTGGCTTCTACGACCTAACACACACCTGTCTACGACTCATGACATAACAGCTATCTCCTATGTTGGTCACGACTTATAGCATGCGCCTACGACTCAACAAAAACCCAAACCTCTTACGACTTAAAACTTAACTCCCTTAAGTCGTCTACGACTTAAGCTCATGCGCACCTAGTGACTTACCACTAGTCACGACTTAACGATAGCTATGCATCTACGACTTACTAACTTAACTAGGTTACGACTTAGCAAGTCAACACATCCTACGACTCAATACCTTAACACGGCCACGACTCAACTAGGCTACGACTTAACCTATAGGCTACGACTTAAGAATTTTGGGCCTAATAAGGGATACGACTCAACCACTAAGTCGTCCACGACTTAACACACTCATAAGTCGTTCACAACTTTCGACTTAACAAAACCCCCAGTTTACGACTCATAACTAAACAGGGCCTCCAACTTAACTCGGTCAAAACCTTAAGTCGTCTACCATACCTTAAGTCGGTCACTTCCTTAGATTGTCTATCCCTTAACTCGGCAACGACTTACAACCTACGACTTAACACTTGCCGAGTTAACTTCGACCTACTAACTTAACCCAGCCACGACTTATCTCCTTAGGTCGTACAAACAACCTATCTCCAAGCCCCGGGTCACTCCCATCTCCTAAGTCGTATACGACTTACGACTTATACTAAGTCGTGAACGACTTAGGACTTAGCCAATTTTTGCCTAAAATCTGAAATGGCTCAAAAATGCTAAAATTCCAGATTTTGACAAACCTTTCGATCCGTAAAAATACGGGTCGTTACAAGTATACCCTAGAATGAGTATATCCCTAAGATATCCGTTCGAATGCCTCAGTAAATTCTCTTACTATCCACTGATAGTGAGTATGAGTGCAAGAAGAGGACGAGATAGGGGACAGGGGAGTACTACTATAAATGGTCAATACCCTGCAACAACAGAAACAATCTTTCTCTATCAATCTCCTTTGATTCAATTTCAATTCTTTGATTGGCTTTCTGGCAGCTCGAGGGAGAAGCTTTGGTGTGATGGTGGCCCCTACGAATTGTGTAGATAAGACTCTATTTCGTATTCTCTTCGTCAAATTTCTATCAGCTTTTCGTTTTTAACTTTAGCGAAATTGAAATTTGATTTGAAATAAATTGGTAAATTAAATATAAAGTTGAATATGAAGATTTGTATCGATAAAATAATTTCGATTAAAACCAAATTTGGAATTCTATTGTAATATCTTGTGAATATCAAAGTCCAAAGAGGGACAAGTTATATATACTTTAGGGTATTTCGACTTGAGTTTGGAATCCATATTTAGTGTTTGAGAATTGTGGAAAATTAAATCCATTTATCTATTGTTTGGGTCTTGATATATTCTACGAAAGATTAGTTATCCTTCGGACTAACCAGTGCCTTGCATATTTCGTAGATTTGATGACCCGAGTATCCTGTGTAGTATTGAATGAGTTTGTTCTCATATTGGTGATATTCTGATATGGTGAGCCAAATACAGTATAGATATCCAGTTTGACTTGGAAAATTGTTTCTCTATCTTTGTGTATCTATCTTTGTTGTTTCCTTGCCTGCAAATTTCGAGGATGAAATTTTTTTTAAGGGGAGGAATCTGTAACGATCCCAATTTTGAATTAAATTTAAATTAATAGTTAATGTAAATTTTGGAATTAATTTGAATTTGAAAAATATTTATAATTTGAATTTGAATATTGAATTTGTATTTGAATTTAAAATTTAAATAAATGACTTAGAAAAATGATTTGGGTTTGAAAATATTATTTATGTAAATTAAATTATGGGTAGTTAGTTTTAAAAGCATTTTCTTTTAAATAATATGTATATAATAATGATTAAGAAGATGTATTTATAAAATAAGAACAAAGTAATATAAAATTTATTTAAAAGCTTTTGACTCATGAGAAAAACAAGTGTCATTTAGTTTTATTTTTTTGAGAAAGAAATAAAATATTATTAATATTAAATATTACAAAGGTATATGGATAGAAATAAAAATAAAAACAAGGATTAAATGGTTATTGTGTGTAAGCAACATAAGATATGCATATAAATAACTATAACAATTTTAAATGAAGCACCAGTGTATAAAGTAAAACCAGATAACTATATGTATATGATTGTGAAAGCAAGAAATAATAAAACAAAATATCTTCATACAAAAGCCAAATGAGATGAGTATGTAAACTTAAAAGGAAGCATATACATTAAATGAAATCATCTCAGCCTCCAAAAGAGAAAATTCTTGTCTGATCGAAATGTGAAAAAATCATTTCAGCACAAACAAATATCTTTTCAATTTTAGAGAAACAAATCTTGTCTAGTCAACAAAAAGAAAAAAATCTTTGACCAAAGTAATGAAAACAAAGAAATAATCTTGTACAGCAAGCCTCCCCTGCAAAACTGTTTTCTATATATGAAATGCAACTTGTTTCTGTTCGTTCAGTGAAAACTTAGCAAGCTAGGAAAAAAATACAAACATCATTCAATTTAAGAAAAACAAGACAAAATTCAAAGGGCAGATTCAAACTGCAGGTTTTCAAAACAACAAAAGTGTTCTCTATTCAAAAATCTTTTCAGGTGAGTAACTTTCTTTTTAAAACTTAAGTATCTTGATATCTGATTGCATACGGATTACTGGAAATAAAATAGTATTGTGTGGATGTATTTGATTTAATTCTCTGTGTATATACATGAATGTATGAAGGCATGCTTACTATTGTGATTTATTCTTGCCTGTTCTTAGTTTCCAGTCTTAAGTTCGGATCAATAATCATTACCTCAAAATCTAATCTATGTTAAGGTTTAAATTTCAAACAAAATATGTTAGATGTATCATAGATTAAAGTTTTAAATTTTATTTAAGTTAAATAATTTTGTATTATCCCTGGAAATCAAGAAGAATTGAGCAAATTTAATATAAGGCTAAATTCAATTATCCTGATTCATCGATTCAGGATTATAAATCGAATACCTAAACTAAAACATGATTTTCAAAACCAAAATCATAATTTCTAGCTTTAGGATGAAAGAGTAGTTTTGGTTTGTCTTGATTCCTTAGTTTTAGTGATCTCTGATGACCCACTGACTTGTGAAGGTTGGGGTCTTTTCTGGTGAAGGAAGGGTGAACGGTGGGTTTGGGAAAAATGTTAGATTGGTGATCTGAGCTTGGTGGCGACTGTGGTGGATCAGTGAAGTTTTTAAACCTAGTTTGAACAGGTTGTACTTTCTGAATCGTAGCTTCTGCTCTGTTTAATCGAGTGTAACCAAACTCGAGGGGATGAAAGCATGAAGGTAGGTGATGGTGTGGCCGGAATCGCAGGTGTTCTGATGGTCGGAATCTCAAGAGCGATGGTGGATTCCAGGTTTGGGTGTAGTTCCAGTTCTTTGTTTCCAGGTTTGAATGAAAAGGCTCGAATTCGAATTTGAGTCTGAATGGATGATCTGAAGTTTGTGTTTAGGTTGAAGGGTGATTGCCGACTTGAAGAGATCATCGTTGATGATCGGAGTGGACGAAGTCGTTGGTGCAGGTGCACAATTTTGTTTATGCCTGGAATAAAGAGGAGATACTTGAGTTTCTCAAGTTTCTCGCATGTGTTGCTCGAGTTAGGTAGGGCTTTGACTCGAAGTCATTTTTGTTTGGCTCGAGTTCCAGTTTTGTGGTCTTGATTACAGGTTTTTTTGTTTAAAACCTGACAGTGTTTAAGTCTTTAAATTTAAACTGAATTTAAAAGTGTAAAGCAAGTTTTAAAACAAAGGTTTTGAAACAAGTTTAAAAATCTGAATTCAAAATGAGTTTGAATTCTAGTTTGTTTTTATATAAAAAAAGGGTTTTACAAAAATGAAATGTTTTAACAACTTTAAATTGTTAAAGTATTTTACAAAGTGATTTTAAATTCTGAAATAAAGATTTAAACAAAGTTTTAAATCTAAATTTAACTCGGGAAATAGAAGGAAAAACTTGAGTGTTTACTCGAGTAAACTGGGAATATTTCTCGGGTTGGTATTCAAAGTACTTAGCTGAATAAAATATATGTTATTTCATCTTAAACAAAGTTTAAGTACTGATGACCTAAATTAATAAATTCATTTAAGTTTTAATTAACTAAGTGAATACCTAAGAATGTATTAAATCTTAATTAATATTTTAATTAAGTAATTAATGTAAAATAAGTTTTAAATTTAATTACCATTAAGCTTTTTAAGTTAGTAACTAGTTTATTTAAAGTAATTAAGAAAGATTTTAAAATGTTAATTAAGATAAATAATTACTGTTAATTAATTGTTTAAAAAAGGTAATTAAGAATGGTTAATTAATTTATAATTGTAATTAATTAAGTAATTAGGGGTTTATCAATTTGTAATTAAAGATTGGTAAATTAATAATTAAGTGTCTAAATTTATTTGTAATTAAGAATTGTTAATGATAATTAATTACAAAGACGGTTAATTAAAGACTTTTTAATGATAAGTTAGTGATTAATGAAAGAATAATTACTTATGGATGTTTGGATAATTAAGGATAATCAATTTCATGATTAAGTTTAATTAATTACATAATTAAGGTCAATTAAGTATTGATTAAAAAGTAATTAATTAAAGTTCATTAAGTGATTAGGAATAATCACTTATTGTAATTAATTAAGAATAATTAATTAAATGGTAATTAATTAAGGGTTGATTAATTTATTAATGAATTAATTAAGGGAAATTAATTGAAGGATAATTGAATCATTAAAGGTTAATTATGTAATAATTAAAGGTTAATTAATTTAATTAATAAATGATTAAAGGACAATTAATCAAATGATTTGAAATTAATTAATGTTAATTAACCATGATTGATGACTTATCTGATTTAAACTAATCAGATAATTAATTGAGCTTACTTGTGGATGTTTGAATTCTATTGATTGCCGACCTGTTTGATATTTTTGATATGTTATGCTTTGTGCTATGAATTGTTTTCGGTGTGATCTGTGATGAATGTAATTTATTTATCTGTGATAAATTTATATTATTTATCTGTGAATCTGTGAATGAACGATAAGCGTTATAGATTATACCGCTTATCAATATCGATGTGCTTAATATGTGATGTGATGATTAATGATGTTGCACTATTGTGTAAAACCCCTGGACTACACCATACACACACAAATATGAATTGCATGAGGAAATCAGTTAAGTCACAGATTTTTAACAATTTTAAGGATTGAATTCTTGAATCCAAAATAGTTTTGGAATTGGAATTGAAAGCTTTTGAAAATGAGTTTTAAAAAAAAGTTATTTTAAATAACTTAATAAAGCTTGAAATTTAAATAAATTGAATTCAATGATTTGGAAATTTTGGTCTAAAAGGATTATACAAGTTATAAAGGTGTTTATATGGGTTTTTACCCATTTAAACAGTATGGTTTTGGAAATTTAAATTTAAATCCAAGTTTTATACTTGAATGGCTTTAACTTATGTAAATTGTAATCAGTTTTTTTTTTCAAAACGAAAACTATTTGTTTCAAATAATAATAGCTTTCATAAAAAGAAAGGATTTCCAATTTGTATCGAAAGATTTCAAGTTGGAAGTGAAATTGTAGTTAGTTTGGAAAAACTATGAATTAACCTTTGTGAAGATGTTTAAATCTTGTTTTGAAATCGAAGTGGATTTTAAATGGTGCAATCTTTTATATAAAAGATTTGAATTGGAAAGGGTTGAAAGTTATGAATTAAATCTTTAATTGAAAGATTGGATGAGTTAATCCAATTTGAAATGAAATTGTTTTGAAAAAGTCGTAAATAAATCTTTGTGAAAAATTGGTAAACTTTGTGAAATAAATATTTTTATTTAAAAAGATTTGAAATGGTAATTTGTTTTAAACCATTTAAAGAAAAGTTTTGGATAATAAGTTGTGACTTAGCTGAAATCCTATATCCATATGTTTTTAAATATTACGCTCATTATTCGGTTTGGTCGGGAGAGGACCTTTGTGTCATATAACCCATTCTGAATAATGATATGACGTTATGGATAGCATTTGAAGACCGGTGGTGAAGACCGGGTATTTTCAAAAACAAAACGATAACCCATCGATTGTCTCTGCACTGAGTCGCGGTGGTATAGAGATTTCCTAAGTGATGGGAAGTCCGATAGGGATTGTGAATACCCGGATTGCAAGGGCTTCTTCGGAAGTGCCTTCGGTTCTGTTCGAACCCGGAACAGACTTGTATGGATGTGTGTCTGACATTACACTTTGAGATGTAAAGCTGGTTTCTATCAAATACATTTCTGTTAGTGGCGGAGATTTATTCTCTTAGCTTAACACCCTTCTCTGAGACGTACGAGCTCGGAGGTTATGTAGTTGATGGTTACTAGTGATACATTCCCAATTTGGTAATGTGGCATGCGAAGTGCTGCTGATCATTTGTGATCAAAGCATGGTTTTCGTGTAAAGCGTAGCTTTGTGGACGAGACCTCATCGAGCCTCACAAACCGGTAATGGTCGAAACGGGAAAGATGCGGCAAGGTTTCAGGGGTAGCTCCTCTATGGTATGACCATTCCTTCTGGAAAAGGGTGGTATCATGGTATGGAGCCCATATACTTACTCATGTGGACACTGTAGTATATTTATTACTGTCTGATGTTGTTGGTGTAGAGGATCCTCGGATAAAGGTCGCAAACGACCAGGGGTAGGATATCTTAGGTTTTACTCCCTAGGAAGGGGGTAACCGGCCTTGTGTTAGCAGAGAGCCGGGTAGGTTCCGGGACGTCCCTCCAGATGCGTACCCATGTGGCAATGGGAAGTTCCTTGGCCTGACCATTTTTTGGAAATCTAAACAAAACAATACGCGCCCTATACGGTTTTAGTTGTATAACCTGCTATGGAATGTGGCGGTAACCTGTTATTGAACATGGTAGCTATAGTAGGCATAAGTGTGAAATTCCTATGCTGGCTAAGATTAATATTATACTTTCGAACTGTTTTCCACTATGCACTAATAATAATATCAAAATGGTTTTTGCGTATCAAGCATTTTTGACTATCATAAGGAGAAATCTCCTCCAATTCTACGTTTGCATTGTGTGTGTGGCGGGAGGCCATATGGTAGTTTCATTTTCCAAAAAGCATTGCGGTTTTCAATGTTTTAAATTCCTTTGTTGTTTGTTTTAAAGGATAAACTAATTTTGTTTACTCATACTAGTCCCATGACTGACCTGGAGTTTATTGTCCCCTTCCTAAACTCTGGGTGCCCACAAGTTTCCACACGGGCAGTCTAGAGTTGGGTTTTCAGATAATCGAATAGTAAGTGTAGATTTGATAGCTTCCAGGCTTTGGATCTTGGCGATCACATTCGCTTCATTCTGGAGTGACCTTGCTTATCTTTGTGCATCTTGATGTTGGTTCTCGCTAGCTTTGGATTAGAGATCTTTGGAGTTTGGCATTGAAGATATTCTTTTCGCTGTGTCTTGTATCTCTGATATTATTGATATCTATTGTATCATTATATTGTATCATATTGTATCAGATATTATATTTGTGATTGTATCAATGTTGTATATATTGATATTCATTTCTTCCACTATGTTATACTTAATGTGTTATAAGCTCCGGCACGCGTCAAATTTCAACAGTTGAATCTGCGGCATTCGAGTACACGTGAAGTACGGGTGTCGATTTTCGGGCGCTGAAATTTGCAACCTGACAAAAGATAAGAAAAGAATAAAGAAAGAAAATGTAAGTTTTTATATAATGTAAATTAAGGTTTATTAAAATTAAGGAAAAAGAAAATTAAAGAAGGACACTTGTTCAATTTGTTACATTTGTCACAAACCCTTATTTAACTCTTAACACATGTATTTAACATGATTAAGAAACTAACACTTGTCATTACTTATTTTTATATTATTTTTACAAGATTTAAAAGCTTTTATTATTAACTTTCCTAATAAATAAGTGCTTTTATTAATTTATAAATGTTTTTTTTGCTGATTTTATATAAATAAAACTTTTAGAAGAAAATAAAATAAAAACCAATTAGATTCTAAATAAAATCATATAAAATAATTTAATCCATTTTTAAATGCTAATTTAAAAGCTTTGGTATTTATTTACTATTAAATAAATACTTTCTAAATTTATATAAATAAAATTCCTTTGTTTTAATTAATATAAAACAAATCTTATTTTAAATAAAAACTTTATTCATATATTCTTTTATATCCAAAATAATTTTAAGATATATATATTCGTTTTTAAATTTCAAATTTAAATCCAAATTTCAAATTCAAATTCAATTTAAAATCAACTCAAATATATCTATATAAATTTAAACAACCACATTATTAAATTTGGAAATATTAAATTCTAACTTTAAAGTTAACTTAAATAAATATATATGTATATATACATTTAAACAACCCTTATTAAATTGAAAATGATAAGTCTATTTAAAATCAAATTTATAAAATAACACAATTTAAATAATTATTCTATTAAAATCAATCTATAATTATATTTAAAAACATCACATTATTATTATTTTGGTTATTTATATTTGAAAATAACAATTTTATCAATTTTAAATAATTTAAATAAGGGGATTATCACATTTTAAATTCCTTGAAATTCCGGGATATCACATTCCCCCCCCCTAAAAGAATTTCATCCCCGAAATTTAAAATAAAGATAATCCAAAAAATTTATTTCATTTTAACCATTCAAGCATACCTATCAGCCAAACACTATCAACTAAACAACAATTCACCCAAACAAACAGTTTATTCAAACAAACAATTCATTCAAACAAACAACTCTAGCTATCCGGACACAAATCCAGATAAGCCTTCCAAAAACTACTTAGAGTTTCCCAAGACAAACTCTAAAATCCTAGCTCCACAGAACCTTAACTGGCTATACCACTATGATCCAGAGCTTCCTCTTACTCCGATCCAAATTCTGAACCAAATATCAGACCACACTAGAAAACAGCTCAACTATCAGATCCTTCTGAACTGCAGATCCCAAATAAGATGGATGTTCACGTATTTTCTCAGATGAGATACATGAAAAACAATGTGAATTCCAGCCATCCAAACTGGCAATTCAATCCTGTAGACTACATCACCAAATCTCTTCTTAATAAGCTCCACCTTCGCAGATGCCTCACGAATCCAACCTGGACCAAGAACCAGACGATCTCTCGACTCTACTAATCAGGATGGAAATCTACAAGGTCTTCCAAACAAAGCTTCATAGAGTGCCATCTAGATACTCGCCTAGTAACTATACGAGAATTCCATTCAACGTAGATGGTCCTCCCAACATTTACCAAAATCCAAAACACAAGCCCTCACAAATCTCAAGAATTTGGTTCAGCCTTTCTGTCTAACCGTCGATCTGGGGATGACAGGCTGAACTCAAACTCTATCTCGAACTCAAAGCTGATCACAAAGCCTCCTAAAGCTTGCTGGAGAAGATAGGATCACGATCGCTAACAATGCTGACTGGAACACCAAGTAGTCGGGCAAACTCTTCCAAGAAAACTCAACCAAAGATGCTGCAGTACTGATTGCCTTGACCGGAATAAAATGAGTGTTCTTGGTCAACCGGTCCACCATTACCCATATTCCTTCATTTCCCTCTTTGGTCCTTGGTAAACCGTCGACAAAATCCAAAGAAATCACTTCCCACTTCCACTTCGGAACTCCCAAAGGCTGCAACAATTCGATGGTCTTTTAATGATCACCAACACCTGCTGATAGATCGCACATCCATATACGAAAGCAGCTATATTCATTATCATGCTCGGCCATCGGAAGACTCTCTCTTCACATCCTTATATTTCTCTGAAAACCCTGGGTGGATACTCAAACTGGAGCGATGGTTCTCTGACAGAACTTCTTGCTTCAAATCTTAGAAATTTGAAACACAAATCTTTTCGATGATCCTCAATGTTCATTGGCCATCAATCTCAAAACTGGAATACTGACCATTCTTGACTCAATCTATCCTCCTCTTGCACACACAAACGTCCAAGTATACCTCAAACTTACTCTTGCCATCAAAAATAGCAAGAACAGGCGCACTGGTCAGCCTTGCCTTCAAATCCGAGAAAGCCTCTTCACGCTCGGGTCCACTTAAACTCTGCTCCTTTACAAGTCACTTGGTTAAGTGTGAAGAAATCTTAGAAATATCCTTGATAAACTTCCTGTAAAACTCTGCCAAACCAGAAAACTTCGGTTGCTTCCACTTCTGAATAGTAGCTATCCAGGCTGGATCTACAGAAATACCTTTACCAGAAACAAAATGCCTCCTCAAAGTCTCTAACACTAACTCCAAATGTCGCTTGCGCTCCTCTTTAGATTTGGAGTAGACAAGAAAATCATCGATGAACACGAGAACAACTATACCAAATATCTCAAAAACTTGGTTCATCAAATCCACACAGAATCTCAAAGGCTCATCCTGACTAGGCCACAAAGACAACAACTGAACCTCAACTGGGAAAAACTAGGCTAAACAACAGGCACTGCTCCAGAAACTAAAGACGATCTGAAACTCTATCTCTCGATGAGGAAAAACCTTCACTCCTCTGAAAACATCCGAAAAATCTCTAACCCCTTCGATGGACTCTACGCCTCTATAGATGCCTCAACTCCAAGCAACAGATTGCTCAAATGAACTCCGGAATCATCGCAAGTCACTTTTGCGATTCTTTCTAACTCAGTCTCCAAAGACACAATCCTTGCTTCACACACCAAAAACAGCCTAATACTAATCCAAATCAAGAATAAGATCAAACCCTTTGAAATCCAATAAAAAAGGTCACTAGAAAAACTATGGGGGAGATAAGAAAATCTTAAGCTTCTACAGATCTTATCTAACTCGGTTACTCTGCCTATAGGATTAGATACAAAGATAGGATGGTCAACCAAACAAAGAGAGGTGAAACTCCTCTAGAACTCATGTTGGAAACCCGAACAGATATCCAACAAATTTAGATAGGTATATAATTATATAAAAATTACAAATACGCGCTCTCAAGATAGATACCACTCCAGAGCCTATGTATTATCTCAACCTACGCATACCAAGTGTAATGACCCGCCTTTCATTCCACAGAAAGATGCATCATTAATAAGAAAGAAAGAGGTAGAAATAGAATAGATAGAAGAAAAAACTCAACAATAACAGAATCTCATAGCGGAAACGGAACAAAAAAATATAATATATCACATAGATATTACATAGTCATTAACATATCAGAGTTACACCGCTTATACAACACAAAATAGACAGTTATAAAAGTCTGTCTATTATACAACTCTAGTACAATACATACATCATCACAGAGATATAATATAGCGGACACACTATATATCTACAAACGCTGAAGACTCTTGCTCCATCTCCCCTCCAGAGTTCGATAAAGCTAACCTGAATCCCTTGGCTACTCGTAAAAATTTGAGTGCCCAAGAGTTTAAGAAAAACAGATTAAACTCCGGGTCAGACATGGGTCTGGTGTGAGTAAACGGGTTAAAGTTTCTTAACTTTGAAAAACCTTTGAAAACAAAAAGTATCTCGTAAGACTCTCCGCCAATAAATACGGACAAGTTTTTTCCCTTACGATAACCAAAACATTTGATAGGAATTCTGGTTATATTACAATAAGGTCTAGGGTTTTCAAATAAATATTTACATAGCTGAAATTGTTACATTTATTAAATTCCAGCATACTAGCCACAAAGTGGGTTATACAATCAAGTTCGATGGCACTTATTGGAGACTGGATTTCCATACAATGGCAGGGCTACTGGGGTACCGCCCGTCACAGTACGTGGCCTCGATCAACGTACCGAGGATCCATCCAGATCCCCTGCAACACAAAGATGGAACCATCCCTTACTGGACAGTCTAGAATAAGACAACTCCGCGGTTGTAGCTAGCAACCGCCCACACAGCCGAATAAAAAGGGACTCTAGAAAGGGGAAGATCTTATCCTACTTGAACGCGACTCACTTAGCCTTGCTGCACCTCCCCTGTTTTAGCCATTCCCGATTGATGAGGCTTGAGGCTACGATTACCTTTATTGAGCACATCTATCTTACAATTGTAACGACCCGTATTTTTACGGATCGTCAAGTTCGTCAAAATCTGGAATTTTTGCATTTTTAAGTCATTTCAGATTTTTAGGGAAATTTGTCTAAGTGCTAGGTCGGCAGGGCAAGTTAGCGACCTAAGAGTTTCGGTGAACTAAGTGCTAGGTCGGCAGGGCAAGTTAGCGACCTAAGAGTTTCGGTGAACTAAGTGCTAGGTCGGCAGGGCAAGTTAGCGACCTAGTGTATTAGCTTGTTAGCGACCTAAGGTATTAGCTTGTTAGCGACCTAGTGTATTAGCTTGTTAGCGACCTAAGGTATTAGCTTGTTAGCGACCTAGTGTATTAGCTTGTTAGCGACCTAGTGTATTAGCTTGTTAGCGACCTAAGGTATTAGCTTGTTAGCGACCTAAGGTATTAGCTTGTTAGCGACCTAAAGAGTTGCCGTGTTAGCGACCTAAGGAGATAGGTCGCATAAGTGTTAGGTCGTAGCAGTGTTAGGTCGCGTAGGTTGCTAAGTTGTTAGGTCGCTAGGATAGTTCAAGTGTTAGGTCGCGTGTTGTTTTAGGTCGTCTTGTGTTAGGTCGCAACCCAACTGAGTCTTAGGTAGTTAAGTCGATAGGTTGTTAGGTCGCTGGGTTTCCTAAGTGTTAGGTCGCTGAGGAGTTAAGTCGTGCATCTGTTAGGTCGGAGAGTCTTAGGTCGGAGAGGCTTAGGTCGGAAACGACCTAGGGAGATAGCCGAGTTAAGCGACTTAAGGAAATTTCTGCTATAAATAGGAGGGGTTGTTCTCACTTTTTGGGATCCGGATTTTTGAAGCGACGAAGTGCTGCCATTTTGAGAGCTCGACTTCTACACTTCTTCACTTCTTTTCTCCACTCTAATCTAGTGCTTCCTTCCATCCAAATCGAAGATCAAGATTGAAGATTCAAGAGCTTAGATTGAAGATCTTCATCTTTTCAAGAGAGATTTCTTCATTTGAAGCGGATTTGTGATAGATCAAGCTTCATCCTTCGCTGTCCAGATCTGAAGCGTGTTGATTTGGGTTTGTTTAGGTGATTTGGTGAGTGGTGATTATCTCTCACACGGATCCAAAGGAGTATATCGGATTGTTGGCTCGATTTGGTGTTAAAATAGAGATTTCCATGCATTTTCTTCATCCTATGTATAGATCCATATAGATCCATTGTTCATGATGATGTTACATCCATTTTATCATATGTTAACCTATGCAAGTTCATTCATCAAGTTTGTAGAGATATAATCCATGTTTTCATGCTTATTGGACTTTCAACTCTTTAATTACGAAAATGCCATTATTGTTATAATTGTCTACTTAGATCATTTTTGAATGCTTGATTGCTTGGATTGATGTTTGATTTGATTGATTGTTATGAACTAGATGATTGATGATTAGATTTAGATCGAAGGTGATTCAAAAGCTAAGGGAAAGGCTCTTGTATTGGAAAAGCTGCTCGTGGCATATGTAGCGGGATGATGAAGCTCCTATGCATAGATTTGATGATGTGAAGTTGAGATGAAGCTTTGCGAGGATGTAATGAAGCGAGGCATCATATAATGAAGACTTGGTCTAATCCAGGCGGGATCATTCCAAGCATGTTGATAACTCGGTGATATGATTCGAGTTGAGGATAATGGATGCTCGAGAGGCGCTTGAGCTAGTATGGCAATAGTCGTCGAGGAGGATGACTAGGAGGTTGAGATCTCATCGTTGTTGAAGGTTCTAGCATGCTCTAAGCAAGAGTACATGGGGACGCCCAAAAGACTAAGTTGATGGTCAAGTACTCTGGGTAGATTCGATAATCCTAGGCACGGGTCACGATGACGTGCGGGAGTTATGTCTAGAACCGGGGTTACCATTAGCCCTTGACGGACGGCTGAAAGAATGTGCCGGTCATTCAATTAACGGTGATATCGCAACAATGATAACAGTGATAGCCGAGTCATGGATGTTTGGTTGTATCGTCATTCGGTCTCAAGAGCGGTATTTCCTGGGTGCTTATCTGACCTTGGTTTTAGACCTTGGGATTTGTACTTGGAAAACATCGCTCTTAACTCGAGTGACAATTGCTTTACTTTAAATTGTATGCTCTGCTATGTTTGCTTCTGCTTAGTGTGTGTCTGGGGGCTATCACTGTAGAATGAGGTTGGAGTGGGAGGGTTGTATTCCTATTCCTTTTCCTTTATGCTCTTTTGGTATGTTGTTAGTTAATTTACTGCTCACTAAGACTGTTGTCTGACTCAAGGCTTTATGTTTTAATTCTTATTGCCTTGGGCTGTTCGTCCATTTTGGGACGGGCAGACTAGGTAGCAGGTGACAGGTGCTGTTCTCTTCTCACGATGCTGATATCGAAGACGAGCTGGAGGGTTGCATATTATCTTCTTATATGTACTGGATTTTTCCGCTGTTTTGTATTCTCTGAGAGTTATGTAGTGAGGCTGGATGTATTGACTATGTGGATGCTTGTATTCAACTATTATGGAGTTTTTATAAGATGTCATTTTGTTCTGTAAAGCTTCACTATACATATGTTCTATTGTATTTTGTCCATGCGCTGTGAGTAATACGATAGATTCTGTTGTTTTAAATCTTACCTTGACAATCGTCCATGGTCGCCTGGCACACTTTACAGCGCACTATCTTTAGATTCGGTGCAGGGGTCATGGGCGGTCGTCACATTTGGTATCAGAGCATTGGTTAATCGATTTTACCCAACGCTCGCTGAAGTAACTACGTATGAGAGACGTAATTGTATTTTGATGGATGAATACTATATATAATATAGTCGCTTAGTAGGGTTTGAGTCCTTTATGCAGTTGATTCTCTAGATGTTCTAATCATTCCTTCTTATAGATATTGAGAATGAGTCGAAGAGGGAGACCAGCTGCTAGGGGAGGTCGTGCTACTGAAGAGACTGCTGATTATGCAGCCATGTTCGAAGCTATGATGACTTCGATCATGAGAAGGATACCAGTTCCGGGGGCGGCAGTTGATGTTGGAGTTCAAGTCCAAACTCCGAAACCAGTGGATTTTGCTAAGCTGTGCAAGGATTATACTGCTCTTGGAGGGAAGGTTTTCTTGGGAACAGAATCTACCATTGAGGTCCAGAGGTGGATAGATGCTTGTAGAAGGATCTTTGGTGATTTGGGAATTGATGATGCAACTAAGAGGAAGTTGGCATCAAGGCAGCTTCAAGGGAGAGCCTCTGATTGGTGGAATTCTATTACCATCGATACTGCGGAGGAAGAGATTACTTGGGAGCAATTCCAAGCTAGATTTGAAGCTAAGTTCATTTCTACATCTCAGAAGTCTGTTCTGTTCAAGAAGTTTGTAGAGCTCAAGCAGGGTGGAAGATCTGTTCTTGAGTATGTTTCTGAGTTCGAAGCTTTGTCCAAGTATGCCCGGTCGTATATTGAATCTGCTTATCAGAAGAATGAGAAGTTTGTGACCGGCTTGGATAGTTATCTTGGGAGACAGTTGGTGGATCATTTGGACGATTCATTTGAGAAGCTTGTGGAGAAAGCTCTTAGGCATGAGAGTCTGTTTCCTAAGGAAGGACCTGTTGTTGCTGTTACCAAGGGAGAATCTAAACCACAGCAGGGTGGAAACCAGAAGAGGAAGCAGCAGCAGCAGAAGGGTAAGGATGGCCAGAAGAAGCCGAAAGGCGAGGTAACTTGCTACAATTGTCAGCAGAAGGGCCATTTCTCTAAGGATTGTAAGAATCCGAAGGCACCGATGAAGTGTCACAACTGTGACAAGCCGGGGCATTTCAGGAAGAATTGTCCAGAACCAAGGAAGGACAGGCAGATTGTGCAAGCCTATGCTTTGGGAGCTGTTCCGTCGTCTTCGAAAGCTCCTACTGCAGAAGAGAAGGGAAAGAGTGTGGTGGTTCAAGGTACTCTTTTCCTATGTGGTGTTCCAGTTAGAGTTTTGTTGGATACCGGAGCGTCGCACTCGTTTGTTTGTAGTGAACTCATAGGCCGGTTAGGTTTGGAACCGGGTATTGTTGATAGGCCATTGGTTGTGACTAATCCAGTTGGGGGTTCGTCTTGTTTGTGTATGTTATGCCGTGGTCTAGTTGTATCGAGTCATGGTTGCTCTTTTGTTTGTGATTGCTTTGTTCTGAACTTTGCGGGGTTCGGAATTATCTTGGGTATGGACTGGCTTAGGAAGTATGCGGCTAAGGTTGATTGTGAGAGGCTAGAGGTGACAGTCGAGAATGTGGAAGGGCGAAAGATTGTGATACGATGTAAGCATGAGGAAGGCGTCTTCATGAGCTTCATGTATTCGCTAGTTGTTCCACGGGATGGACTGTCTTTAGTGCCGATCGCAAATAGATTCGAGGATGTCTTTGACGAAGTCAAAGGGTTGCCGCCGCATAGTGAGATCGAGTTTCGTATAGATCTAGTTGAAGGAGCCAGACCTGTTGTGATGCCTCTTAGGCGGATGGCGCCTAGGGAACAGCAGGAGTTGAGGGTGCAAGTTGATGACCTTTTACAGAAAGGATTCATTCGGCGTAGTGTGTCCGAGTGGGGTGCACCAGTTGTGTTTGCAACCAAGGCAGATGGGTCGTTGAGATTGTGCGTCGATTATCGTGAGCTGAATAAGGTGACTAAGAAGAACAAGTATCCATTGCCGAGAATAGATGACTTGTTTGATCAGCTTCACGAAGCTAAGGTGTTTTCTCAGATGGATTTGGCAACGGGATTTCACCAGTTGAGAGTGGCAAAGGATAGTGTGTCGAAGACTGCTTTTAGGACACCATCCGGTTTCTTTGAGTGGCTGGTAATGCCATTTGGATTGACTAACGCGCCAGCATATTTTGTGGATCTTATGAATAGAGTGTTCAGAGATCAGTTGAACAAGTTCGTACTTGTGTTCGTGGATGATATTCTGATTTATTCCAGAACGGAAGAAGAGCACAAGACGCACTTGCGTATTGTTTTGGAGATCTTGCGAAAACATCAGCTGAAGGCTAAGTTTTCGAAGTGTCACTTCTGGAAGAGTGAAGTGAGGTTCTTAGGCCATGTGATTTCTGGAAATGGAATAGCGGTTGATCCCGCTAAGGTGGCAGCAATCCAGGATTGGGTTAGACCTAAGAATGCATCGGATGTGAGAAGTTTTCTTGGATTAGCAGGATATTATCGACGGTTTATCAAAGACTTCTCCAAGATAGCTGCACCGTTAACAGGATTGACGAAGAAGAACCAAGTGTTCAGTTGGGGTGCTAAGTGTGAGCAAGCTTTCGGAATCATGAAAGAGCGATTGACGAGTGCTCCTGTTTTGACTATTCCAAGTGGGAATGATGAGATGGTGGTTTACACCGATGCATGTGGTACTGGACTTGGAGCAGTGCTGATGCAGAAGGATAAAGTTGTTGCGTATGCCAGTCGACAACTGAAGCCGCATGAAAGGAATTACCCAACTCATGACTTGGAGTTAGCGGCGATTGTATTTGCTCTGAAGATGTGGAGGCATTATCTGTTGGGGGTTCGATTCGAGTTGTTTACGGATCATAAGTCGTTGAAGTATCTTTTCTCCCAGAAGGATTTGAATCTTCGGCAGCAACGTTGGCTAGAGTTTTTGGCATCGTATGATTTTGGTATAGCTTATACTCCGGGAAAAGGTAACGCAGTGGCTGATGCGTTAAGTCGAAGACATGCAGGATTGGGAGCCATGTTTTCTGAATGGAAGAGTCTCGAGTATTTAGCTGGATTTGACTTCAGGCCTGGATGCGAATTGGAACCTGAAATGTTGGCAAACTTATCGATAAGACCGACTCTTGTGGAAAGGATTGGCGAGAGTCAAAAGCGAGATGATAAGCTTGTCAAGATTATCCGTGAATTGGAATCTGGATTGGAGCCAGAAAAGGATAAAGGATTCGAGGTCGATAGAGAAGGTTGGCTTCGAAAGCAAGGACGACTAGTGGTTCCCGATATAGATGAATTGAGGAGTGAAGTTCTGAAGGAAAGTCATCACTCGAAGTTGACAATTCATCCAGGTGGAAATAAGATGTATCGGGATATGAAGAGAACCTACTACTGGGAAGGCATGAAGAAGGATGTTGGAGATTTCATTTCCAAGTGTATGAACTGTCAGTTGGTAAAGGCTGAACAGAAGAAGCCAAGTGGATTGCTTCAACCCTTAGAAGTTCCTACATGGAAGTGGGAACAAGTGTCGATGGATTTTATTGATGGATTGCCTAGAACCAGAACGGGAAATGAAGGGATTTGGGTCATTGTGGATCGTCTGACTAAGAGTGCACGATTCATTCCTGTTCGATCGACTAGGACTGCATCAAAGTTGGCTGAGTTGTATGTGAAGTGGATAGTTCGATTCCATGGTGTTCCGAAGAGTATAGTGAGCGATCGAGACCCATTGTTCACTAGTGGATTTTGGAAGAGCTTCCAGGAAGTCTTGGGAACCGAGTTGTGTTTGAGTACAGCTTATCACCCTCAAACAGATGGTCAGACTGAGAGAGTCAACCGAGTTTTGGAAGATCTCCTCAGAGCTTGTGTTTTGGATTTCGGAGGATCATGGGAAGATCACCTTCATTTGGTGGAGTTTGCGTACAACAACAGTTACCAGTCAAGCATTGGTATGGCACCATATGAGGCATTGTATGGAAGACCGTGTAACTCTCCGACATGTTGGTTGGAAACTGGAGAAAAGCTGATGCTTGGGCCAGAGATGATTCGACAGACTTCAGATTTCATAGAGATCATTCGGCAACGAATGAAGGCAGCCCAAGACCGTCAGAAGAGTTATGCTGATAAGCGTCGGAAGGATTTGGAATTCGACGTAGGAGATATGGTTTTTGTGAAGATTTCTCCACTGAAGAATGTTATCTGATTCGGGAAGAAAGGTAAATTGACTCCGAGATTTGTTGGACCATTCCCGATTATCGAGCGAATTGGAAAGCTCGCCTATAGGTTGGAGTTACCTGAAAAGATGTCGGGTGTGCACAATGTTTTTCATGTATCTTATCTACGGAAGTATGTGCACGACTCGAATACAGTGGTTTCTGCTGATAGCTGTGAAGACTTAGAAGTTGATCCAGTTGATAGAAGACCTCGTAAGCCGCTTCGTGTTGTTGAAACCGACACGAAACAGCTTAGGAGGAAGGTAGTTAAGTTGCTCAAGATACAATGGAGTGATGATGATAACGACTGTACGTGGGAAGTGGAAGAGAGGATGAAGGCAGCTCATCCTGAACACTTCAAGGTATGACCCTAGGGTGTCGTCTCATCTCGCGATATTGTAACTTGTTCTAAGTTTTAGAATTCTGTACGCTAAGTTAGAATTGGATGCATGGTTTGTTGATTGTTATGGATGGTAGGCGTACAGAATAGTTTTGATTGCTTGGGATTTCGGGGGCGAAATTCCTAAGGGGGAGAGAATGTAACGACCCGTATTTTTACGGATCGTCAAGTTCGTCAAAATCTGGAATTTTTGCATTTTTAAGTCATTTCAGATTTTTAGGGAAATTTGTCTAAGTGCTAGGTCGGCAGGGCAAGTTAGCGACCTAAGAGTTTCGGTGAACTAAGTGCTAGGTCGGCAGGGCAAGTTAGCGACCTAAGAGTTTCGGTGAACTAAGTGCTAGGTCGGCAGGGCAAGTTAGCGACCTAGTGTATTAGCTTGTTAGCGACCTAAGGTATTAGCTTGTTAGCGACCTAGTGTATTAGCTTGTTAGCGACCTAAGGTATTAGCTTGTTAGCGACCTAGTGTATTAGCTTGTTAGCGACCTAGTGTATTAGCTTGTTAGCGACCTAAGGTATTAGCTTGTTAGCGACCTAAGGTATTAGCTTGTTAGCGACCTAAAGAGTTGCCGTGTTAGCGACCTAAGGAGATAGGTCGCATAAGTGTTAGGTCGTAGCAGTGTTAGGTCGCGTAGGTTGCTAAGTTGTTAGGTCGCTAGGATAGTTCAAGTGTTAGGTCGCGTGTTGTTTTAGGTCGTCTTGTGTTAGGTCGCAACCCAACTGAGTCTTAGGTAGTTAAGTCGATAGGTTGTTAGGTCGCTGGGTTTCCTAAGTGTTAGGTCGCTGAGGAGTTAAGTCGTGCATCTGTTAGGTCGGAGAGTCTTAGGTCGGAGAGGCTTAGGTCGGAAACGACCTAGGGAGATAGCCGAGTTAAGCGACTTAAGGAAATTTCTGCTATAAATAGGAGGGGTTGTTCTCACTTTTTGGGATCCGGATTTTTGAAGCGACGAAGTGCTGCCATTTTGAGAGCTCGACTTCTACACTTCTTCACTTCTTTTCTCCACTCTAATCTAGTGCTTCCTTCCATCCAAATCGAAGATCAAGATTGAAGATTCAAGAGCTTAGATTGAAGATCTTCATCTTTTCAAGAGAGATTTCTTCATTTGAAGCGGATTTGTGATAGATCAAGCTTCATCCTTCGCTGTCCAGATCTGAAGCGTGTTGATTTGGGTTTGTTTAGGTGATTTGGTGAGTGGTGATTATCTCTCACACGGATCCAAAGGAGTATATCGGATTGTTGGCTCGATTTGGTGTTAAAATAGAGATTTCCATGCATTTTCTTCATCCTATGTATAGATCCATATAGATCCATTGTTCATGATGATGTTACATCCATTTTATCATATGTTAACCTATGCAAGTTCATTCATCAAGTTTGTAGAGATATAATCCATGTTTTCATGCTTATTGGACTTTCAACTCTTTAATTACGAAAATGCCATTATTGTTATAATTGTCTACTTAGATCATTTTTGAATGCTTGATTGCTTGGATTGATGTTTGATTTGATTGATTGTTATGAACTAGATGATTGATGATTAGATTTAGATCGAAGGTGATTCAAAAGCTAAGGGAAAGGCTCTTGTATTGGAAAAGCTGCTCGTGGCATATGTAGCGGGATGATGAAGCTCCTATGCATAGATTTGATGATGTGAAGTTGAGATGAAGCTTTGCGAGGATGTAATGAAGCGAGGCATCATATAATGAAGACTTGGTCTAATCCAGGCGGGATCATTCCAAGCATGTTGATAACTCGGTGATATGATTCGAGTTGAGGATAATGGATGCTCGAGAGGCGCTTGAGCTAGTATGGCAATAGTCGTCGAGGAGGATGACTAGGAGGTTGAGATCTCATCGTTGTTGAAGGTTCTAGCATGCTCTAAGCAAGAGTACATGGGGACGCCCAAAAGACTAAGTTGATGGTCAAGTACTCTGGGTAGATTCGATAATCCTAGGCACGGGTCACGATGACGTGCGGGAGTTATGTCTAGAACCGGGGTTACCATTAGCCCTTGACGGACGGCTGAAAGAATGTGCCGGTCATTCAATTAACGGTGATATCGCAACAATGATAACAGTGATAGCCGAGTCATGGATGTTTGGTTGTATCGTCATTCGGTCTCAAGAGCGGTATTTCCTGGGTGCTTATCTGACCTTGGTTTTAGACCTTGGGATTTGTACTTGGAAAACATCGCTCTTAACTCGAGTGACAATTGCTTTACTTTAAATTGTATGCTCTGCTATGTTTGCTTCTGCTTAGTGTGTGTCTGGGGGCTATCACTGTAGAATGAGGTTGGAGTGGGAGGGTTGTATTCCTATTCCTTTTCCTTTATGCTCTTTTGGTATGTTGTTAGTTAATTTACTGCTCACTAAGACTGTTGTCTGACTCAAGGCTTTATGTTTTAATTCTTATTGCCTTGGGCTGTTCGTCCATTTTGGGACGGGCAGACTAGGTAGCAGGTGACAGGTGCTGTTCTCTTCTCACGATGCTGATATCGAAGACGAGCTGGAGGGTTGCATATTATCTTCTTATATGTACTGGATTTTTCCGCTGTTTTGTATTCTCTGAGAGTTATGTAGTGAGGCTGGATGTATTGACTATGTGGATGCTTGTATTCAACTATTATGGAGTTTTTATAAGATGTCATTTTGTTCTGTAAAGCTTCACTATACATATGTTCTATTGTATTTTGTCCATGCGCTGTGAGTAATACGATAGATTCTGTTGTTTTAAATCTTACCTTGACAATCGTCCATGGTCGCCTGGCACACTTTACAGCGCACTATCTTTAGATTCGGTGCAGGGGTCATGGGCGGTCGTCACAACAATGCTCATCGTCCACCTGGCGATGTGCTGAAAGCATTCAATCCATACAAGTTCTTTCCGGGTTCGAACGAAACCGAAGGCATTATCTCGTTACACTCATTTTGGAATCACCCTCAGAGTTAACGACAATAACCCTTGCACTCTGAAAACTCCATCTCGAACCTGAAAGCACTATCTCTGTTATACTCGTATTGGAATCACCCTCAGAGTTTAACGACAAATAGTTCTTACACTTCGAGTCTTCAACTTGATCTTCACTTGGATTCACGACCTAACGTTTAACTTGAATCGATGTGGTTTTCGGATAATCAAATTTGATATCCGATCTTGGTCTCATCGAAATCCAAATGTATCATAATGGCCAAGTTGTTTAAAGAGTTAAACGATTTAATTCAATCAATTCAATACTTTGAATTCACACGGCATTTACACAGATAAATATCACACATTCATTACTGATATATCCAATATCATATCTCAGAATATCACAGCATATCATTCAATAGATATCATCCAATTAAAACATTCTACACAAACAATCATCCACAAATAGGAATTATTAATCCATATCATAATTAATTTAATTAATTTTAATTAAATTAATTACTTAAGAATTAATCACCTAATCCTCCTTAATCAACCATTAATTAATTACAAACCATATAATTAATTAATCACTTCTTATTACCTTATCAATTAATTAATTAATCTCTATCCACAGACTAATTATCCTTTCACTATTAATTAATAAACCTTAATTATTAATCAATATCTCTCAATACAACTTAATTAATCCATAATTACTCTTATAATTAATTAATTAATCATTAATTAACTAATTAATTATCCCTTATTTATTAATTAATAAACCTTAATTATTAATTAACAACCTTAATTACAAATTAATTAATCCTTAATCATCAGTTGATTAATCCTTAATTAACAGTTAACCCATCCTTAATTAATAGTTAACCAATCCTTAATTATCATTTGATTAATCCTTAATCACCATTTGACTAATCAATTAATTACCATTTAACAAGTTCTTAATTAATCTTTAATTACAGATTAATTATCCTTTAATTATTAATTAATAAAACCTAATTATTAATTAATAAAACTTAATTACAAATTAAGCACTTCTTGATTACTAGTTAAGTAACCTTTAATTACTTAATTCACTACTCACTAATCACTTAATTAATCAATCTTAATTACTTAATTAATTAATTCTTAATTACACTTAATTACTTAATTAATCTCCAATCATTAATCAATAATCTTTAATTATCTAACTGATGATCTTTAATTACAAATTAAATAACCCTTAAATTAATTATCTTTTAATCCTTAATTATTTATTAATTAAATCAATTAATTAATCTTAATTAAATCAATTAATTAATCTTAATTAATTTCTTAATTAATCCTTCATAATTAATTAATTTAATTAATTATACTTTATTTTCCTTTAATTAATTTAATTAATATCAAGACATTAAAACCTTAACTATCTTAAGATACAACATTATCTTATTTATGCCTTAATTACCATTAACATATTAAAACCCTTTTATCTTTGTAATTAACTTAACTTAATTAAATCATTAATTAAGTTATAAAATAAAATAATTATTTTAGCTTGATAACGTAAAGTTATCAAAACATAACTTTCTTAAAATAACTTTAAATATTTATCAAATAATTGTTTTTAAAAACTAGTTTCAAATTTGAATTTAAAAACTTGCTTTAATAAAAACTTTTAAAATTTCATTCCTAACTCAAGTTTTAAAATCACTTTAAATTTACATAATCAAAATACAACTTTAACAAATTTCAAACTTCTTAACCAAAATGTTAAAGAAAACATTTATTATATATAAAGTAAATTTATATAAGAAGATTTAAACTAAATTAAATTTAAATTTCAAAACTTCTTAACAAAATGTTAAAGAAAAACATTTGTTATATATAAACTAATTTATAAAAGAAAGTTTAAACTAAATTAAATTTAAATTTCAAAATCCTTGTTTTTAAAATCCTTTTTAAAAAAAAACTGCACAGCATAATGCTTCGGGTCAAACCCGAAGGCCACTCAGGTCTAACCCCTTGTTCTTCCTCTTCTTCCCATTTTTTAAAAACTTAGATTTTTTTATGTTTAAAACCTGCTAACCTTCCACTCACGAATTACTCGGGTATAAACTCGAGTCCATCCCTCAAATCCCCGAGCACCCCATCGAGACTAACCCAACCCAAAAACACTGACACGCAAAGCTCCACCGTGCACATGCACCATTGCCTGAAGCCACTCCGACCATCAACGCACCCTCCGGTACATCACTCATCATCGCTGCAACTCATCTCGACCACCAAACCACACTCACAAGCCCTCGAACAAGATCGAGCTACCCAGTTGAACTTGGAAACAAAACAAACTCCAGCAAAATCCTTCGACCACACTGCTCCAACCACCAGAGGTCTCTGACCACACCCAACGACACACCATGCCACCATTCCCCTGAGTTACGTGCAACTCGAATCACCAGAGGCTTCAGGGTAAGCAAAATTTCCGACCACTAACAAATCTAGGGTTTAAAACCCAATTTGACCACCGCTTACGCGATAGTGATCTAGGACTCCACCTGATATTTTTGCCTGAACCACCAGTCCCTCCTCCACCACCAGTGAAGTTCCCAATCACCCAAGATCTTCCGACCACCAGAATTCACCCAAAAACCCAATTCCAGACATTCCCAAAATGCACATTCATTTCAACACTAAAAATTGTGATTATTTTTTAAATCCTAAATTTCAAAGATGATTTAAGTTATGATCCTGAAACTGTAGATTTCAATGACTGATTTTAACATGATTTAAAAGATTTCCCCTGTATTCCCATTTTCCAGATAAACCTCTAAATATTTTTACTTAAACTCATTTTTAAAATTAAATTTATGTCTAAACAAACATTTATTGTTTGAAGACCAAACCCTATAGAAATCAGAGGAAGAGAAAAATGAATTTTGGTCTAAACTTGAAAATCCTGTAACAAGAACAGGGAAGAACAATATAACTCTGACATGCAACTCTAAACACAATCATGTAAATATAGATACTACACTTAATTATACACACATGCAGAGCAACATCATCACAGGAATTTCACAAACAACAATTATTTACCTACTTAACTTTTTAATTAAAAAGTTTACTCACCTTTTTTTACAAGCAGAGGCTTTGAAAACTGGATTGAAAACTGAAGCTTTGAAAATTTGAATACTTTGCTGTTATGATCCTTGAAAACTTGTATTGCTTTGATTGAAAACTGAATTGCTTTGTAAAATGAATTGGAATGCTAGATTGGACAGGAACATGATGATTCAAGACTTGATTCCGGGTTGCAGTTTTGAAAAATGCTACAGGCTTTGATATAAAATGGTTATAGGCTTTGAAAATGTTTGTAGTGTTTTAATTCTTGGATTTCTGGTTTGAGAAAAGAGGTTTCAGGCCTTTAATCTTGAGTTTGGAAATGAGTTTTTAGGCTTGAGTTTGTTTCAAAGTAGATGATAACAGGTTTTGTTGTTGAGAAGATTACAAACTTTGAAAAATGCTTGAGAATTTGTTACAATATTTTGAATTTGAGTTTGTTTATGGATTTTCCTGGTTTGAAGAAGTTTTACAAGTGAAGTTTCTTGCTAGCCTTTGGAAAAGAAATGATAAGAAAAGAATGAAGAAAGAAAATGTAAGTTTTTATATAATGTAAATTATGGTTTATTAAAATTAAGGAAAAAGAAAATTAAAGAAGGACACTTGTTCAATTTGTTACATTTGTCACAAACCCTTATTTAACTCTTAACACATGTATTTAACATGATTAAGAAACTAACACTTGTCATTACTTATTTTTATATTATTTTTAAAAGATTTAAAAGCTTTTATTATTAACTTTCCTAATAAATAAGTGCTTTTATTAATTTATAAATGTTTTTTTCTTGATTTTATATAAATAAAACTATTAAAAGAAAATAAAATAAAAACCAATTAGATTCTAGATAAAATCGTATAAAATTATTTAATCCATTTTTAAATGCTAATTTAAAAGCTTTGGTATTTATTTACTATTAAATAAATACTTTCTAAATTTATATAAATAAAATTCTTTTATTTAAATTAATATAAAACAAATCTTATTTTAAATAAAAACTTTATTCATATATTCTTTATATCCAAAATAATTTAAAGATATATATATATATTCATTTTTAAATTTCAAATTTAAATCCAAATTTCAAATTCAAATTCAATTTAAAATCAACTCAAATATATCTATATTAATTTAAACAACCACATTATTAAATTTGGAAATATTAAATTCTAACTTTAAAGTTAACTTAAATAAATATATATGTATATATACATTTAAACAACCCTTATTAAATTGAAAATGATAAGTCTATATAAAATCAAATTTATAAAATAACACAATTTAAATAATTATTCTATTAAAATCAACCTATAATTAAAATAACAATTTTATCAATTTTAAATAATTTTAATAAGGGGATTATCACATTTTAAATTCCTTGAAATTTCGGGATATCACATGTTTAACTTGTTGAAATCAAATTAGAAATAAATTGCAATAAATAAATTAAATATAACTTAAAATGAATTAAGATAATGACTGCAGAATATTAATGTAATAGGACAGAAACCAATGTTAAATGTATACATAGAGCAATGAATGATTGAATATAAAGATTTAAATCAAGTTCAATCAAATTATTGGAATTTAAATTATAATAATTGATTTTATTGCAATTAAATGTAATTAAATATTACGTTAATGAAGATTAAAATGATAACTGTAGATTATTAGTGTAATAAGATATAAACAAATGTTAATTATAGCCAGGTGACAATTGATTGAATAACAAGATGAAAAGGCAAATAAATGGATTCATTGGAATTTGAAGCGATAATTACTGTATTTATTTAAATTGAAATTAAATACTGTAATTAGTAAAGTAATTGACATTGAATTGATATGAAAATTTCTTTTAAATTATTGTAAATGTCCAAGTATTCAAAAATGATTAAAATTGTTAGTTATTCAATTTGAAATTAAAAAAGTGATTTAATATTAGTTTATTTAATTAGTGTGAAAATAGCCATTTTGGCCACTGTCTCAGATTTCGACGAAAGTAGTTTCATCGGATCCGTAACAGTGAATTATTACAAGATTTCAAGTTTCGTAGCGATCTGACTTGTCATTTGATCGTACGGGCTTGAAACGCGTAGATACCAGTTTAATTAAATTCAATTGAAATCAATTTGAAATAGACTGATTTTAAAGCAACTTCTTCATATGATGGAATTAGGACCTAAAACCTGTTCCATTGAGTTTAGAAATATCGAAGACATCTATTTTGATATATGGTATGACCCATTTTCGTTCCGGAGACAAAACGGGCTTTTTGGGCCGTATGTGTCGTTTGAAATCAATTCGGGTATTATTCATTCTTATCGGGCTTCGTTAGTGTATATTGCTCTGTTCTAACTCAGCTTTTCTATTTCTTATTCCTATACGTATAGTTCTATCTAACTGTTCCTTCTCTCTTTCTCAAATGGCAGAAACCCAATTTGCATTCAAAGCCAAAATTCAATCTCCAAATCAATTTTAAAATATAAACTCCTCCAAACCTTGACAAATTATATACAAATTTGAAATTCTCGATGAGCGTAACTCACTGGTGTGATTCATTTTTCAATCGGATTCACCGTTTATCCAAAAATCGATGTTGAACCTCGACCGTCCATATTAGGGTTTTGACGATCCAATGGTGGATCATCGCCTGATCAACGATTAGGAGGCGGCGTTTGGATGAGGGTGGAGAGTAGGCCTTTCGGTGTTAGTCATTTGTCGTCAGGTGGTCGGGGTTCGCCATGATCGGCTGTTCAAGGTGGAGGTGGTCGCGGCCATTTCTGGCTATGGTTGGGTCGCGAGCGGTGGGTGTTGATGCGATCGGAGGTGGTGGCGATGGCGGCGGTCTTCGATCTAGTGTTGGTGGCTGTAGTTAGGTGCGGCAGTGGCATGAAGGATGGCGGTTGTGGATGTTGTCGAGCGTGGGTTCAGGTACTAAGGGTTGGTAATGTTTAGGTAATTACTTTACTGACCTCTATTTTTTGAATTTTATTTTATTTTTATTTTCAAATGTTCTAATTTACATAACCTTCCCATATGAGCTTGGATTTGGATTGGGTTTCTTTCATTGCGATCGTATCAAAATTATGGACATTTTGATGCTGGTTTGGACGAATTCCGAGACTGTTGAACTTTGAGCCCTATTTTGGATTTCAATTCGATTTGAAATCAAAGGTGAGAGTTTAACCCACTCACAACTACTAAATTATCATATGTTAGTTAAACAAAATTTATGATGTGATTAGAAGTTAATTGATTGACGTTTGGTTTGTTTAAATCGTCATTCCAGTAAAATTTGACTTTTATTGCATTTAATCATTGTTTATTTTAATATTAAATCTAATTGTTAATTTAATGCCTATTAATGATAATCAGTTATCTATTGATGTTTACTGGTTGATTTGGATGAAGATTGTGATGGATGTTTGATTGCTAATATTGGACGACTGGATGTTGTATTTTTATATCGTTTGACACTGCAAAGTCCATACAGGTTGAAATGATACATACCCGAGCGATCTATAGATTAGAAAAAAATCGTTATGGGTTGAAATGATAGACTCGAGTGATTTTATGGATTTTTATTTAATTCGAGATTGCGATTTGAAATGATATAAATCCATAAAATTTTAAATTGCGGATTGAAAGGATAAATATTCGTATCACTTGACTATAGGATAGAAAATTATATACGGACACCGGATCGGTTCAATTAAATGATTTCTAATTCTTTAAATTTTGAATTCAGTTAACTGACATTTTGAAATAGAAATTGATTTATATAATCTGAATTATTTTCAATAATCCAAGCATTAATGCTGAAATTGGAACTGATTTAATGAATTGTTCAAAGGATTTAAATTTGAATTTCAAAGTTGAAGTGCCAAATATAAATGAATTTATCGGAATTGAGTTATTGAAATGTTTGGATATAACTTTGAAATCTATTTTAAACTAATTTAAACTATTTTGATTAAATTAACTATTTTAATCAATTTAATCTATTTTAATTTATTTTAATCTACTATAACCTATTTAATCCAATTTAGTCTATTTTACCTATTTTAAAATAATTCAATTTATTTAATCTATGTTAAATCTATTTAATATAATTTAAATCTATTTAATCTATTTAATCTATTTTAAATTTATTTAATATATTTTAAATTTATATAATCTATTTTAAATCTATTTAGATAATTTAAAATGTATTTAATCTATTTTAAATCTATTTAAATCCTTTTAAAATATAATTAAATCAAATTTAAATCTATTTAAACTATTTTACTATTTTAAAACTATTATAATCTATTTTAAATTATTTTCAAATTATTAAAACTATTTATGACTATGTAATCTATTTTCTAAAATTTCAGACTGCGTAAAGTTGAAGTGTTTATATTTAAATCCTTGATGATGATACAATCTAAGTTGGAATTTGAAATTGATACATTTTTGTTAAATGACATATTTGAGTAAATACGATGATTTTGGAACGAGGATTTAATTAACCTATCTTATCGATAAATTCTATAGTGAATATGATTTCAAAAGTGAATGTGATTTTAAAAGTGAATTTGATTTTGAAAGTGAATATAGATTTGAAAGGGAATATTATTTTGTAAGTGAATATAGATTGGAAAGTGAATATGATTTTGAGCGAGATATGGTTTGAAATCGTATATGATATTTTGATATTAATTATGAAATTGTTTTGGAAATGTAAAAGAACGACCCGGTGTGAAATAAGCATTTGGTTGTTAAAGAGACCGGGATCAGATATTGTCATACTCTCTGTCAATACCGAAACCACTTTAGCAAGTGTGTATGTGGTGGAGATTCCAGAAATGAGGTAGGATGGTTTGGCAAACGATTCTATATGAGTTATTTACATGACCCTGACTCTTGTGAGTCATCTTAGATGTGACTAAAACAAGAGTCATGCTGGGCCAAGTGAGGTCGCACCTCCGATCGGACACATTTCATCAATACCATATTATGACTTGGTGATGATTTTGTGGCCATCCCTCGATTTTTATTATGGGAGTGTGTTCTGAGGTGGGCGGTAGTAGCTGCTATGCGTTACCACCAGTTCGGATCCACAATTATTATATCTACCCTGGCATTGCCTCAAGTGCTGTGTTCACATGCCTTATCGCGACTTCTACGAGTTTATTTTGTGTCGTACCTATGGAGTCCTCCCTGATAGCGCACCTACGAGTGGAGTTTACAGTATCTGTATAGACTACGGCATCATATAAAATGTGTTAAGGTGGATATGGGTAACGTCTAAACGCTATTTTAATACTTTACTGTAGACACTATTATAATAGTGTATTGTACTACATAGTAGATAGTCTAATGGATCCTTAGGAGATGGTACTTCCAAACATCTCTTAAGTTATTGCACTCACATCGACACTGGATAAGAGATGTCAAACCCGTAAACATCTCTGATGCCATTACACTCATATTTATTTACTATTGATTTAACTTACGTAAGATCTTTTAATTCTGACTCGAGTGTATTCTCTTTTCAATTCGCTCAGGTCAGTCTGAGCTTTTTAGTTGATCGAAGATTGCTTTCTGGAGGATGAAGAGGAAGATTTTGTACTATTATTATTTATTATATTTATTCCACTGCATCATGTTGTCCTGTTGCATGCATTTATTTATTCCTTTTGTATGCAACTCTGATCTGTATTATTAAAGTATAGTCAATGTTAATTGGAAACAGCTTCATAAACTGTTTAATTGATTATTATATTTTGCCATTCCACCGTGAGATTCTGTATTTTTTTATTTCTTTCTTTGTTTTTTTTCTTATTTACCCCATAAAAATCCTTCGTTTTTGAATGGTTTGAGTTTTACGTGTGTGGTTTATCGTCGATTGAAACCGTCTAAAAAGGTGCATCGTTATAGTTGGTATCAGAGCTTTGGTTTAGCGATAACCTTAGCTTTATGGGGTCTGACTCATTAGAATAGGGTAGTAATACCCTAGAATGAGTCTTTAAGTGTATATATGAGAAAGCATATTTGTTAGTGTTATAGGATGGTTTGTATTGTGTTAATTTGTTCTGTTTTGTATTTATAAATTTTGGTCTGTACATAGGACGCAATGGCATCGATAGGGATTTCTAAATACTTAATAGGGCAAACCGACATAATATTGGTTTTGAAATACAAGTAAATGAAATAATTTTACCTGGCATATATTTGTATATAAAAGAATACTTTTATAAATGATATAGTTGGTTGTAATATATTTGCTTGTTAGGTAGTGAAATTTATAAATATTGGTTGAAAAATGAGATTGTAAATAAAATAAATATAAATTGGAAATTTTAGAATTTAAGTTTCGGGATTTTGACACTTTCTTTCAAAAAGGTTTTTGGAATATAATATCAGTAGTATTTAGAAATATTTTCTGATATAATTATTTTAAGATGATTTGAAAGAAATATTTTAAAAGATTTTTTTTAAAGGAAATAAGTTTTGTACTCCCCTATCTATCGTTGGAAAATAATTTCGGTGATGAGTGCATGCATTATAGACGTTCATTTTTGAGTTTTAAAGTGGGAAGACCGTTGTAGTAGTTTACTACACATTTATTTTGATAAATAAATCTTAATTTTAATTTAAAAATACGATTTGATATATATGTAAAATTATTAAAAAGGGACCCATATTTAGTTCTTAAGTTTATGCAAATTGGAAATTTCAATTATTATAATGAAATGATATCTTAACTATTTAATAATTGGAAACTTCTAAGATGTGTAATTATAAACTAGATGCTAAATGATTGATGAAAATATAAGAAATTGAAAATTTGTAAACTGTAAATAAAAAGGAAGTGAAAAATAAGAAATTGTAATTATTGAACATTTTAATAACTAAGATGAACTTGTATAATATTCAATTGCACTTTAAAAGACATTTATATATATAACTTACCAAATTATCATAAGTGGAAGTGTTAAATAGGATATGTAATAGAATATTGTACAAGTAAACTTTAGTAAATGAAAATATTCAATGGAATTACTTTTATAAATAAGAGTCTGATATTATAAATGGTTATAAACGTAGGTTAATAGTTTGAAATGTTATTAATCAAATGTAATAGAAAAGTGAATAATGTAAGAAAAACAATTATAAATATAAGTTAACATTTTAAGCTATTTATGGTCAGATTGAATAGTAAAAGGTGAATACTGTAAGTAAATAATTATAAACTTAAATTAATATTGAAGCCATTTATAATTAAAATGAGTACTATATTAATTGAATGGTTATAACTTCAGAAAACATTGAAATGATTTAAAATGGATTTAATATTCACTAATACTATATATAGAAGAATGAATGAGGAAAAAAATAAATAATCTATAAATGGTGGATTAAACTGTAAAGAGACTTACATAATAATGAATAATCTAATAATTGAAATGGAAATAACTTATGTAAGCAATGAATGTAAAGTAATGAGAAGAAAAATGGCATTGTATAAATGATTAGAAAGTGAATTTTTGTAAGTGATAAATATAAAGGAATTAAACAAACATACTGTAAACAAATGAAAATGAACAGTGAATAATGTGGAAAAAAAGAGTAATAAAAAATAAAACTTAAATATTATTGGAAATTATTGATTGTTTTGGCTTATGGATGTTTGGGAAGTGATGCTTTAAATTGTTTAGGATGTATAAATAATCTATTAAGCTTTATCTAAGACTGTTGAGTGTATGGTATACTTGGTAGTTGTTTACAATTCTATATGATTAAAAGTGGCTAAACCCATACAAACAATTTGTTTGGATGTTATAGATGTATGATTGATTACATTGATTTCATGTGATGATTGTATGTTTTTGGTTGTAAGTGATTGTTGTTACATTATATTGATTTGTTTTATTATTAATTGAGACAACTTAAATATTTCACTTTTATATAATTATTAACTTCTTGGGATTACATAAGTGAAATACAAGTTATGGAAGCAATAGCTACTGCTTTTGGTTTCATAAATAAGCGTTGTTTGCCCGATAAATAAGTACGTTCTCGGATTACGGTTTTATAGC
Source organism: Allium fistulosum (assembly GCA_030737815.1). NCBI lineage: Eukaryota > Viridiplantae > Streptophyta > Magnoliopsida > Asparagales > Amaryllidaceae > Allium > Allium fistulosum. The sequence goes on along the minus strand of CM060907.1, from coordinate 285,552,796 downwards.
GATATTATATTGTTTTCCCATGGTTTGTGATATCTTAATTTGAAATATGTGATATATTGTTACTATTGATATTATTATTTCTCCCAGACCTCTCCATACAAAGGAGACTCTGCCGAAATTTTCCATAAATTTTTAATTTAGAATTTTTTTTGAAATGTTTTCCAAACTTTTGTTAACTTGAATATAAAGGATTTAATTGTTATAAATTTATATATTTTATTCAAATTATTTAATTATGTAAATTAATTGTTTATACATTTAATATTTTAATATGATATGTTGATTACTTAATTCCTTCTTTTTTCTTTTTAAGCATGAAAAGTTTTGAGTGGGGGAGAGTGTAATGACCTGTAATTTTTTATATTTAAAAGTGGTTAATTTAATAAGGTTTTGTGATTTAATGTTGAAAAAAATGAAAATTTGTGATTTAATAATGAAAATATAACTGGAATGAAATGTAATAGTATTAATTTAAGGTAATTGATGACAACTTTAAATGCAATTCCAATTAATTGAAACGATTAAATAGTTATAATTGGTTATAGATTGTAAATTTATTGTAATAACGTGTATAAATTAATAATTGGATTAAAGTAGTAGTTGATAATTTAAGGGTTATATCAATTAATGAAATAGTATGTAATTAATTGTAATTGATAAAGGTAGTGTTGTGGTAGTAGTTATGATATTTGTGTTTAGATAACAAACTTACGAATGTTATTAAATGTAGAAAAGGTGACAATTGTTATTTGTTACCTATTTGTTTAACTTGTTGAAATCAAATTAGAAATAAATTGCAACAAATGAAATTAAATATAACGTAAAAATGAATTAAGATAATGACCGTAGAATATTAATGTAATAAGATAGAAACTAATGTTAAATGTATACATAGAGACATAGAGCAATGAATGATTGAATATAAAGATTAAAATCAAGTTTGATCAAATTATTGGAATTTAAATGATAATAATTGGATTTATTTCAATTAAATGTAATTAAATTCTTCATTAATGAAGATTAAGATGACAACTATAGATTATTAGTGTAATAAAATATAAACAAATGTTAATTATAGCCATGAGGTGACAATTGATTGAATAACAAGATGAAAAGGCAAATAAATGGATTTATTGGAATTTAAAGTGATAATTACTCTATTTATTTGAATTGAAATTAAACACTATAATTAGTAAAATAATTTACATTGAATCGATATGAAATTTTCTTTTAAATTATTGTAAATTTCAATGTAATCAAAAATGATGAAAATTGTTAGTTATTAAATTTGAAATTAAAAAAGTGATTTAATTGATTTAATATTAATTTATTTAATTAGTGTGAAAATAGCCATTTTGGCCACTGTCTCAAATTTCGAGAAAACAAGTTTCATCGGATCCTTAACAGTGAATTATTGTAAGGTTTCAAGTTTCGTAGCAATCGGACATGTCGTTTGATCGTACGGGCTTGAAACGCATAGAAACCAATTTAATTAAATTCAATTGAAATCAATTTGAAATAGGCTAATTTTAAAGAAACTTCTTCATGGAATTATGACATGAAACCTGTTACATTGAGTTTAAAAATATCGAAAACATCTATTTTGATATATGGGACGATCCATTTTCGTTCCGGAGACAAAACGAGCTTTACGGGTCGTATTTGTCGTTTCAAATCAATTCGGGTACTATTCATTCTTATCGGGCTTCGTCAGTATATATTGTTCTGTTCTAACCCTAGCAGCCTTTCCGATTCTTATTCACATATGTACAGTTCTATCTGACTGTTCCTTCTCTCTTTCTCAAATGACAGAAACCTAACTTGCATTCAAACCCAAAATTCAGTCTCCAAATCAATTTTAAAATTTAAACCCTCCAAACCTTGAAAAATTGTATAACAATTCGAAGCCTCGACGAGCTTAATTCATTGTTATGATTCATTTTTCAATCGTATTCACCGTATGTTCAAAAATCGAGGTTGAACGTCGACCGTCCATATTAAGGTTTAGACGATCCAACGGTGGATCGTCGCCCGATCAACGATCAGGAGGCGGTGTTGGGATGAGGGTGAAGAGCAGGCCTTTTGGTGTTTTTCATTCGTTGTTAGGTGGTTGGGGTTTGTTGTGATAGGCTGTTCAAGGAGGAGGCGGTCGCGGCTATTTCTGGCTATGGTGGGGTCGCGCGCAGTGGGTGTGGATGCGCCCGTAGGTGGCGGTTATGGCGGCAGTCTTCGATCTGGGGTTGGTGGCCTTGGTTGGGTGCTGTAGTGGCGTGAAGCATGGCGGCTGTGGACGTTGTTGAGCATGGGTTCAGGTACTAGGGTTTGGTAATGTTTAGGTAATTACGTTTCTGCCCTTTATTATTTGAATTTTATTTTGATTTTCAAATGTTCTAATTTACGTAACTTTCTTATACAAGCTTGGATTTGGATGCGGTTTCTTCCGTTGCTACCTTATCGAAATTTCGAACGTTTTGACTCTTGTTTCGATGAATTCTGGGACTGTTGAATTTTGCACCCTGTTTTGGATTTCAATTCGATTTGAAATCAAAGGAGAGTGTTTTAACCCACTCATAACTACTAAATTATCTTTTGTTAGTTAAATTAAATTTGTGATGTGATTAGAAGTTAATTGATTGACGTTTGGTATGTTCAAATAGTCATTCTATTAAAATTTGACTTTTATTGCATTAATCATCGTTTATTTTAATATTGAATTTAATTGTCAATTTAATACCTATTAATGATAATCAGTTATCTATTGATGTTTATTGGTTGATTTTGATGACGATTGTGATGGATGACTGGATGTTGTATTTTTATATCGTTATAACACCGCAAGTTCCTAATAGGTTGAAACGATACATACCCGAACTATCTCTAGATTAGGGAAAAATCATTATGGGTTGAAATGATAGACTCGAGCGATTTCATGGATTTTTATTTAATTTGGGATTGTGGTTTGAAATGATATATATCCGTAAAATATTAAATTACGGATTGAAATGATAAATATCTGTATCACTTGACCATAGGGTAGAAAATTATATACGGATACCGAATCGGTTCAATTAAATGATTTTTAATTCTTTAAATTTTGAATTCAGTTAAATGGAATTTTTAAATAGAAATTTATTTATATAAACTGAATTATTTTCGATAATCCAAGCGTTAATGCTGAAATTGGAATTGATTTATTGATTTGTTCAAAGGATTTAAATTGGAATTTCAAAGTTGAAGTGTGTAACAACCCTAGATTTCTGCATATATTTAAATTTGACTTTATTTTATTTTAAGTAATTGTAAAAAAAAATTTTTTTTCAAACATTTCATTTTTAAATATAAATGTTGATTATTATGTGAATTATAATTTCAAACTGGTATAAATTGAATATTTTCCTGAATATTGATTTTTGGTCAATTTGGGTCAAACTTTGACTTTTAAATTTTAAATTTAAATATTTGAAATTTTGAATTTTATCTTTTATTATGAAAATAGATTAAATTTTTAGAATACTGCTTTTCGTTTCGTTGAAATCGGAGTTATATTGTGAAAGTTATGCTTTTTACAATATTGAGTGTAAACTGTTTTATTTAACAATATTATTTATTTTAATTTATATAAATGATATTTTAATTTGATATATCTTATTCTAATTTGTATATTTATGCTATATTATATATATTTTGTCTTTTAAATATTTTTAAAGTGTTGATAGAATTTTTCTAAAGTTTATTGAATTTATTTTCAATTTTAAAACCTAGTTCCCATTTTCTTTGCTATTTTCTTAATTTAATTATATATGATTTAAAATTTATTTATTTATTTTATGCATTCACTTGTATTTGCTGTGTTTCTACTTTATTTATATTCATTTTACATGTAGTTAAATTTAAATAAAATTTTTCCAAAGCTTATAGAATTTGTTTCCATTTTTTTTGCCTAGTTTACATTTTTAAGCTATTTTCCTTATTTAATTATATTTAATTTAAATTTATTTATTTATTTTATGAATTCATTTTTTTCTTCTGAGTTTTATCTTTATTTATCAGCATTTTCATTTGTTTTAATATGCAAAAAGAAATTAGGGAAATTTGAAGAGTTTGAGTCCTTTTGTATACCTAGTCTCTTTGTATTCTTGCCTCTTCATTTCAACCAACACCACTTCAATTTTGGCCGTTCTTCTCTCATTCTTTCAGCTGACTATTCTCATATTTTTCACGTACAATCAAAAACTCCTCAACCACAAAAAAATTTCGGCCATCATCTCCTTGGAAAGCTTGGTAAACTTTCATTCTTTTTTCCATTTTTTTTCTTGTTTTTCTTATGTAACTTGCACTTGCCTTCATCTATTTGCTCGGCCACTCCCTCCTCCACCACCATGGCCACCTCCAACACCACCACATCAGGTTTCCACCACCTCCAGCCCTCTACCCAAGCCTATCCGTGCACCCTTGTGGATCAGATCCACCAAGAAATTGAGCAAAACCTACATATATGTACATAGCCTAGCTTCTTTCCCTTCATCACCTCAAACCACCACCTTGGCCGCCCCTTGCACCACCATCTCCAGCCCTTACCAGACCTGAAACCCTCTGCCACATCACTTCCAGTCCACTACAGACCTGGCCGTGCCATGCTTGCTTGTGGTCGTGACCTTTGTTGCTTTGGAAACCACTTTTGTTGCCTTGAAAACGTTGTTTTGTGCCTTATAGTTGTGCAGTTTCATGCACACAAACCTTTGCTTCATCAACAAACCATGTTAGGCCGACCATACCCAACCAAAACCTGATCCAAATCTTACCTTAGACCTGTAGTATACCTTATGGCTGAACCTAGAGTGTGTTGGAAGCAAGTGCAAAGCATTTCAGCTTTGATTTATGCAGTTATTTCTAGCCTAGTTTAGTAGTTTTGAATTAAAAACTTATGTATATTAGATTGTTTTCTGTGACTTGTATTCAAGGGAATTGATACTTTGGCTCTTACACTCATCTCTATGTCGTGTTATCGTGCTTGTGTGGATCTCATTTGTGTATTCGTCGTTGTATCTCCAGCTCAAACCAGTGAGTTATTCTCACCAGACAATATGTACATATATAACTAGTGAATTGACCCCTTTTGAATCTGTAAAATGCATTATCATGTTACACCTGCTATGTTATGATTTTATGATGTTCACCCATGCTTAAACACCTATTATATTATATGTTACTGTTATATTATGCTGTTCTATTATTTTTATCAGTTTATCACACTGCAAGTTCCCTTTAGATTAGAATCACTATGGGTTGAAATGATACATACCCGAACGGACTTTAGAATAGGAGAAAATCGTTATGGGCTGAAATGATAGGCCTGAATGATTTTCAATTATTTTCATTTACTTGGGATTGCGGGTTTGAAATGATCAAACCCGGGTTTTCTTTGTAAATTACGGGTTGAAATGATATATTACCCGTATCACTTTACCTAGGCTAAAAATGAAATACAGACCTGTAGTTAAAATATGTTTTTCTAAAAATTTTAAAAATATTTTAGAAATGTAAATGTTATAATATTTTGATTTAAATTTTATTTAAATGATTTTTGTAAAGCATTATTGATTTTTTTGAAAATTTATAAGTGAAATAAATTAATGGTAAAGTTAGAAAATCTGAAATGTAAGTTATTTTGGGAAATTTTAATTTGGTGATAATTGGAATTTAAATTAAATATGAAATATGATAAATTCATGATAATTTGGATTAAAGTTAATTTAAATGATTTTATAATATATTAATGATTTTTGAATAAAGTAAAAATGTGAAATGAATGAATATTTAAGTTGAAATTTTGAAATATAACTAAAATTGGAAATTTGTGAATTTGGCTTAAAAGTGAAATTTAAGTTAAGTAAATAAAAATGGAATTAAGTTATATTTGAAAATTTAAACTTAAGTGTTAAGTTAATTTAATTTAATGAATTTATAATTTAATATTGGAATTTAATAAGTGAATTATTATTAAATTTTGATTTTTGAATGGAGGTTTAACTTTATAAAATCATGAATATAAGGGTATTTGAATGATTGTTTTAAAAGTGAAATTATATGATTTTATAAGTTAAAAATGATTTATATAAAAATATAATTGTTTGTGAAATTATACTGAATATTTGAAGTTAATTAACTGCATTTCTGAAATGTTATTAATTCTAATGTAAATGATAATACAACATTTGTAAATGCTGTAGTTGATAATAATGAACCAAATGGCTAAATTTAATTAAAGGCTATTATAGCATTTTTGTAAATGTTATAATGGTTGAATTTAACTAAGTTTATTTGAAACTAATGTAACCCTATTACAGCATTTTAAATGCTGTCTTTTGTTAAATTGAACTGTTTTAAATGTGACTTTTCGTAGCATTTTCTAAATGCTGCGAAAGTTGAATTTTCATTGTTTTAATTAATTTAAGTGAACGAATGAACTTTGAAAAGTTAAATTTTTGGAAATTTAATTATTAAATATAATAACTTCATTTTATGATTTAAAATGAAGTAATTTGTTTTGAAATATAAACTATTTTGAAATATGATATTTTGATATTTTGAAATGGATTTTTGAATGGTATTGAATTTTGAAATGATATTTTATTTCGAAGTATAAAATACCATTTTGAAATTTTAACCACGGGATGTATTTAATTTATAGTTTAACTGATCCTTAAAGGATGGGCGGTCCCAAGCATTCTTTGAGTTATTGTGCATTTCTACTACAGTTCACTTGAGTTGGTTTACATTATATAAGTATATATTGTCCTGACTCGAGTGTTTTGTGTTTTACTTTACGCTCGGGTCAGCCTGAGTATTTACAGCTTAGCTTTGGATTTTGTTCTGGAGCTAGGAATCGCTGGAGATTCTGCTTGTCTAGTTATCTATTTTCCTTCCAGTTCAGTTGTTCTATTTCAGATCTGGTATTTATAAACTTCTATGTATTTGGGATTTCTATTGTATATGTTTTTAGAATGATATTATGTAATATGTTTTTGAGAGTTTGTATATAGTAGCTTCATGAACTACTATGGTATTTTATTTCCGCTGCGAGTTATTCTGATATGTTCTGTGTCTGTGATTCTGTGTATTTGATTTCATTTGCTCCAAATTTATTTACAATCTGTTATTTTGAATTATTCAAGTCAGACATGTGTGGATTATTGTCGATTTGAATGGTCTAAAATAGTGGGTCGTTACAAAGTGTCAAATATAAATGAATTTATCAGAATTGAGTTATTGAAATGTTGGGATATAACTTTTAAATCTATTTTAAACTATTTTAATTAAATTAATATTATAATCAATTTAAACTATTTTAATTTATTTTAATCTAGCGGCTACGATTACCTATAGAGCACATATAACTTAAAATGCTCATCGTCCACCTGACGATATGCTGAAAGCATTCAATCCATACAAGTTCTTTCCTGGTTCGAACGAAACTGAAGGCATTATCTCGTTACACTCATTTTGGAATCACCCTCAGAGTTAACGACAATAAACCTTGCACTCTAAAAACTCCATCTCGAACCTGAAAGCACTATCTCTGTTATACTCGTATTGGAATCACCCTCAGAGTTTTAACGAAAAATAGTTCTTACACTTCGAGTCTTCAACTTGATCTTCACTTGGATTCACGACCTAATGTTTAACTTGAATGATGTGGTTTTCGGATAATCAAATTTGATATCCGATCTCGGTCTCATCGAAATCCAAACGTATCATAATGGCCAAGTTGTTTAAAGAGTTAAATGATTTAATTCAATCAATTCAATACATTGAATTCATACGGCATTTACACAGATAAATATCACACATTCATTACTGATATATCCAATATCATATCTCAGAATATCACAGCATATCATTCAATAGATATCATCCAATTCAAACATTCTACACAAACAATCATCCACAAACAGGAATTATTAATCAATATCATAATTAATTTAATTAATTTTAGTTAAATTAATTACTTAAGAATTAATCACCTAATCCTTCTTAATCAACCATTAATTAATTACAAACCATATAAGTAATTAATCACTTCTTAGTTACCTTATCAATTAATTAATTAATCTCTATCCACAGACTAATTATCCTTTAACTATTAATTAATAAACCTTAATTATTAATCAATATCTCTCAATACAACTTAATTAATCCATAATTACTCTTATAATTAATCAATTAATCATTAATTAACTAATTAATTATCCCTTATTTATTAATTAATAAACCTTAATTATTAATTAACAATCTTAATTACAAATTAATTAATCCTTTATCATCGGTTGATTAATCCTTAATTAACAGTTAACCCATCCTTAATTAATAGTTAACAAATCCTTAATTATCATTTGATTAATCCTTAATCACCATTTGATTCATCAATTAAATACCATTTAACAGGTTCTTAATTAATCTTTAATTACATATTAATTATCCTTTAATTATTAATTAATAAAACCTAATTATTAATTAATAAAACTTAATTACAAATTAAGCACTTCTTGATAACTAGTTAAGTAACCTTTAATTACTTAATTCACTACTCACTAATCACTTAATTAATCAATCTTAATTAATTAATTCTTAATTACACTTAATTACTTAATTAATCTCCAATCCTTAATCAATAATCTTTAATTATCTAATTAATGATCTTTAATTACAAATTAAATAACCCTTAAATTAATTATCTTTTAATCATTAATTATTTATTAATTAAATCAGTTAATTACTCTTAATTAATTTCTTAATTAATCCTTCATAATTAATTAATTTAATTAATTATACTTTATTTTCCTTTAATTAATTTAATTAATATCAAGACATTAAAACCTTAATTATCTTAAGATACAACATTATCTTATTTATGCCTTAATTACCATTAACATATTCAAACCCTTTTATCTTTATAATTAACTTTACTTAATTAAATCATTAATTAAGTTTTAAAATAAAATAATTATTTTAGCTTGATAACTAAAAGTTATCAAAACATAACTTTCTTAAAATAACTTCAAACATTTATCAAATAATAGTTTTTAAAAACTAGTTTCAAATTTGAATTTAAAAACTTGCTTTAATAAAAACTTTTAAAATTTCATTCCTAACTCAAGTTTTAAAATCACTTTAAATTTACTTAATCAAAATTTAAATTTAACAAACTTCAAACTTCATAACCAAATGTTAAAGAAAATATTTGTTATATATAAAGTAAATTTATATAAGAAGATTTAAACTAAATTAAATTTAAATTTCAAAACTTCTTAACAAAATGTTAAAGAAAAACATTTATTTATAAAAGAATTTAACTATATAAAGTAATTTATAAAAGAAAGTTAAATTTAAATTTCAAAATCCTTGTTTTTAAAATCCTTTTTTTTTTTAAAAACTGCACAGCACAATGCTTCGGGTCAAACCCGAAGGCCACTCAGGTCTAACCCCGAGTTCTTCCTCTTCTTCCCATTTTTTAAAAACTTAGATTTTTTTTAAGTTTAAAACCTGCTAACCTTCCACTCACGAATTACTTGAGTATAAACTCGAGTCCATTCCTCAAATCCCCGAGCACCCTTTCAAGACTAACCCAACCCAAAAACACTGACATGCAAAGCTCCACCGTGCACATGCACCATCGCCTAAAGCCACTCCGACCATCGACGCACCCTCCGTCACATCACTCATCATCGCTGCAACTCATCCCGACCACCAAACCACACTCACAAGCCCTCGAACAAGATCAAGCTACCCAGTTGAACCTGGAACCAAAACAACCTCTAGCAAAACCCTTTGACCACACTGCTCCGACCACCAGAGGTCGAGAGACTTTGACCGCACCTTCAGAGGAATTTCATAAACAACAATTATTAGAGGAATTTCATAAACAACAATTATTTACCTACTTAACTTTTTAATTAAAAGTTTACTCACCTTTTTTTAAAAGCAGAGGCTTTGAAAACTGGATTGAAAACTGAAGCTTTGAAAATTTGAATACTTTGTTGTTACGATCCTTGAAAACTTGTATTGCTTTGATTGAAAACTGAATTGCTTTGTAAAATGAACTGGAATGCTAGATTGGACAGGAACATGATGATTCAAGACTTGATTCTAGGTTGCAGTTCTTAAAAGTGCTACAGGCATTGATATAAAATGGTTACAGGCTTTGAAAATGTTTGCAGTGTTTTAATTCTTGGATTTCTGGTTTGAAAAAAGAGATTTCAAGCATTTAATCTTGAGTTTAGAAATGAGTTTTCTAGCATGAGTTTGTTTAAGAGGAGATGATAACAGATTTTGTTGTTGAGAAGATTACAGACTTTGAAAAATGCTTGAGAATTTGTTACAATATTTTGAATTTGAGTTTGTTTGTGTATTTTCTTGGTTTGAAGAAGTTTTACAGGTGAAGTTTCTTACTAGCTTTTGAAAAAGAAAAGATAAGAAAAGAATGAAGAAAGTAAATGTATGTTTTTATATAATGTAAATTATGGTTTATTAAAATAAGGAAAAAGAAAATTAAAGAAGGACACTTGTTCAATTTGTTACATTTCTCACAAACCCTTATTTAACTCTTAACACATGTATTTAACATGATTAAGAAACTAACACTTGTCATTACTTATTTTTATATTATTTTTAAAAGATTTAAAAGCTTTTATTATTAACTTTCCTAATAAATAAGTGCTTTTATTAATTTATAAATGTATTTTTCTTGATTTTATATAAATAAAACTTTTAGAAGAAAATAAAATAAAAACCAATTAGATTCTAAATAAAATCATATAAAATTATTTAATCCATTTTTAAATGCTAATTTAAAAGCTTTGGTATTTATTTACTATTAAATAAATACTTTCTAAATTTATATAAATAAAATTCCTTTGTTTAAATTAATATAAAACAAATCTTATTTTAAATAAAAACTTTATTCATATATTCTTTTATATCCAAAATAATTTCAAGATATATATTCTTTTTTATATTTCAAATTTAAATCCAAATTTTAGATTCAAATTCAATTTAAAATCAACTCAAATATATCTATATTAATTTAAACAACCACATTATTAAATTTGGAAATATTAAATTCTAACTTTAAAGTTAACTTAAATAAATATATATGTATATATACATTTAAACAACCCTTATTAAATTGAAAATGATAAGTCTATTTAAAATTAAATTTATAAAATAACATAATTTAAATAATTATTCTATTAAAATCAATCTATAATTATATTTAAAAACATCACACTATTATTATTTTGGTTATTTATATTTGAAAATAACAATTTTATCAATTTTAAATAATTTAAATAAGGGAATTATCACATTTTAAATTCCTTGAAATTCCGGGATATCATTCCTTCCCCCTTAAAAGAATTTCATCCCCGAAATTTAAAATAATATAATCCAAAATTTTTATTTCATTTTAACCATTCAAGCATACCTATCAGCCAAACACTATCAACCAAACAACAATTCACCCAAACAAAGAGTTTATTCAAACAAACAATTCATTCAAACAAACAACACTAGCTATCCGGACACAGATCCAGATAAGCCTTCCTAAAACTACTCAGAGTTTCCCAAGACAAACTCTAAAATCCAAACTCCACAGAACCTTAACTAGCTATACCACTATGATCCAGAGCTTCCTCTCACTCCGATCCAAAATCTGAACCAAATATCAGACCTCACTAGAAAACAGCTCAACTATCAGATCCTTCTGAACTGCAGATCCCAAATAAGATGGATCGTTCACGTATTTTCTCAGATGAGATACGTGAAAATCATTGTGAATTCCAGCCGACCAAACTAGCAATTCAATCCTGTAGACTACATCACCAAATCTCTTCTTAATAAGCTCAACCTTCGCAGATGCTTCACGGATTCAACCTGGACCAAGAACCAGACGATCTTTCGACTCTACTAATCAGGATGGAAATCTACAAGGTCTTCCAAACAAAGCTTCATAGAGTGCCATCTAGATACTCGCCTGATAACTATACGAGAATTCCATTCAACGTAGATGGTCCTCCCAACATTTACCAAAATCCAAAACACAAGCCCTCACAAATCTCAATAATTTGGTTCAGCCTTTCTATCTGACCGTCGATCTGGGGATGATAAGCTAAACTCAAACTCAATCTTGAACCCAAAGCTGGTCACAAAGCCTCCCAAAGCTTGCTGGAGAAGATAGGATCACGATCGCTAACAATGCTGACTGGAACACCAAGTAGTTGGATAAACTTTTCCAAGAAAACTCAGCCAAAGATTCTATAATACAGATTGCCTTGACCGAAATAAAATGAGCGTTCTTGGTCAACCGGTCCACCATTACCCATATTCCTTCATTTCCCTGTTTGGTCCTTGGCAAACCGTCGACAAAATCTAAAGAAATCACTTCCCACTTCCACTTCGGAACTCCCAAAGGCTGCAACAATTCGACGGTCTTCTGCTGATCACCAACACCTGCTGATAGATCGCACATCCATATATGAAAGCAGCTATATTCTTTATCATGCTCGAATATCAGAAGACTCTCTCTTCACATCCTTATATATCTCTGAAAACCCTGGGTGGATACTCAAACTGGAGCGATGATTCTCTAACAGAACTTGCTTCAAATCTTAGAAATTCTGAACACAAATCTTTCTGATGATCGTCAATGTTCATTGGCCATCAATCTCAAAACTGGAATACTGACCATTCTTGACTCAATCTATCCTCCTCTGGCACACACAAACGTTCGAGTATACCTCAAACTTACTCTTTCCATCAAAAATAGCAAGAACGGGCGCACTGGTCAGCCTTGCCTTCAATCCGAGAAAGCCTCTTCACGCTCGGGTCCACTTAAACTTTGCTCCTTTCCGAGTCACTTGGTTAAGTGTGAAGAAATCTTAGAAATATCCTTAATAAACTTCCTGTAAAACTCTGCCAAACCAGAAAACTTCGGTTGCTTCCACTCCTGAATAGTAGCTATCCAGGCTGGATCTACAGAAATACCTTCACCGGAAACAAAATGCCTCCTCAAAGTCTCTAACACTAACTCCAAATGTCGCTTGCGCTCCACTTCATACTTGGAGTAGACAAGAAAATAATCGATGAACACGAGAACAACTATACCAAACATCTCAAAAACTTGGTTCATCAAATCCACACAGAATCTCAAAGACTCATCCTGATTAGGACACTAAGACAACACCTAAACCTCAACTGGGAAAAACTAGGCTGAACAACAGGCACTGCTCCTGAAACTAAAGATGATCTGAAACTCTAACTCTCGATGAGGACAAACCTTCACTCCTCTAAAAACATCCGAAAAATCTCTAACCGCTTCGATGGACAATATGCCTCTCAAAATGCCTCAACTCCAAGCAACAGATTGCTCAAATGACTTTCGGAATCATCGCAAGTCACTTTTGCGATTCTTTCCAACTCAGTCTCCAAAGACACAATCCTTTCTTCACACACCAAAAACAGCCTAATACTAATCCAAATTCAGAATAAGATCAAACCCTTTAAAATCCAATAAAAAAGGTCACCAGAAAAACTATAGGGGAGATAAGAAATCTTAACCTTCTACAGATCTTATCTAACTCGGTTACTCCGCCTATAGGATTAGATACAAAGATAGGACGGTCAACCAAACCAAGAGAGGTGAAACTCCTCTAGAACTCATGTTGGAAACCCAAACAAATATCCAACAAATTTAGATAGGTATATAATTATATAAAAATTACAAATACGCGCTCTCAAGATAGATACCACTCCAGAGCCTAGGTATTATCTCAACCTACGCTCTGATACCAAGTGTAACAACCCGCCTTTCATTCCACAGAAAGATGCATCATTAATAAGAAAGAAAGAGGTAGAAATAGAATAGATAGAAGAAAGAACTCAACAATAATAGAATCTCACAGCGAAAACGGAAAAAAATATAATATATCACATAGATATTACATAGTCATTAACATATCCAAGTTACACAGCTTATACAACACAAAATAGACAATTATAAAAGTCTGTCTATTATACAACTCTAGTATAATACATACATCATCATAGAGATATAACACAGCGAAAACACTATATATCTACATACGCTGAAGCCTCCTGTTCCATCTCTCCTCCAGAGTTCGACAAGGCTAACATGAATCCCTTGGCTACTCGTAAAAATTTGAGTACCCAAGAGTTTAAGAAAAACAGATTAAACTCCGGGTCAGACATGGGTCTGGTGTGAGTAAACGGGTTAAAGTTGCTTAACTTTGAAAAACCTTTGAAAACAAAAGGTATCTCATAAGACTCTCCACCAATAAATATGGATAAGTTTTTTCCCTTACGATAACCAAAACATTTGATAGGAAATCTGGTTATATTTTAATAGGGTCTAGGGTTTTCAAATAAATATTCATATAGCCGAAATTGTTACATTTATTAAATCCCAGCATACTAGCCACAAAGTGGGTTATACAATCAAGTCCGATGGCACTTATTGGAGATTGGATTTCCATACAATGGCAGGGCTACTGGGGTACCACCCGTCACAGTACGTGGCCTAGATCAATGTACCAAGGATCCCTCTTGATCCCCTGCAATACAAAGACGGAACCATCCCTTACTGGACAGTCTAGAATAAGACAACCCCGCGGTTGTAGCTAGCAACCGCCCACACAGCCGAATAAATAGGGACTCTAGACAGGGGAAGATCTTATCCTACTTGAGCGCAACTCACTTAGCCTTGCTGCACCTCCCCTGTTTTAGCCATTCCTGGTTGATGAGGCATGAGGCTACGATTACCTTTATAGAACACATCTATCTTAGAATGCTCATCGTCCACCTGACGATGTGCTGAAAGCATTCAATCCATACAAGTTCGTTTCGGGTTCGAACGAAACCGAATGCGTTGTCTCGTTACACTCATTTTGGAATCACCCTCAGAGTTAACGACAATAACCCTTGCACTCTGAAAACTCCATCTCGAACCTGAAAGCACTATCTCCGTTATATTCGTATTGGAATCACCCTTAGAGTTTTAACGACAAATAGTTCTTACACTTCGAGTCTTCAACTTGATATTCACTTGGTTTCACGACTTAACGTTTAACTTGGATCGATGTGGTTTTTGGATAATCAAATTTGATATCTGATCCCAGTCTCATCGAAATCCAAACGTATTTTAAAGGCCAAGTTGTTTAAAGAGTTAAACAATTCAATTCAATTCAATTCAATTCTTTGAATTCACACAGCATTTGCACAGATAAATATCACACATCAAATACTGATATATCCAATATCATATCACAGAATATCATAGCATCATTCAATAGATATCATTCAATTCAAACATTCTACACAAACAATCATCCACAAACAGGAATTATTAATCCATACCATAATTAATTTGATTAATTTTAATTAAATTAATTACTTAAGAATTAATCACCTAATCCTGCTTAATCAACCATTAATTAATTACAAACCATATAATTAATTAATCACTTCTTAGTTACCATATCAATTAATTAATTAATCTCTATCCACAGACTAATTATCCTTTAACTATTAATTAATAAACCTTAATTATTAATCAATATCTCTCAATACAACTTAATTAATCCATAATTACTCTTATAATTAATCAATTAATCATTAATTAACTAATTAATTATCCCTTATTTATTAATTAATAAACCTTAATTATTAATTAACAACCTTATTTACAAATTAATTAATCCTTAATCATCAGTTGATTAATCCTTAATTAACAGTTAACCCATCCTTAATTAACAGTTAACTAATCCTTAATTATCATTTGATTAATCCTTAATCGCCATTTAATTAATCAATTAATTACCATTTAACAAGTTCTTAATTAATCTTTAATTACAAATTAATTATCCTTTAATTATTAATTAATAAAACCTAATTATTAATTAATAAAACTTAATTACAAATTAAGCACTTCCTAATTACTAGTTAAGTAACCTTTAATTACTTATTTCACTACTCACTAATCACTTAATTAATCAATCTTAATTACTTAATTAATTAATTCTTAATTACACTTAATTACTTAAATAATTAATCTATAATCATTAATCAATAATCTTTAATTATCTAATTAATGATCTTTAATTACAAATTAAATAACCCTTAAATTAATTATCTTTTAATCCTTAATTATTTATTAATTAAATCAATTAATTAATCTTAATTAATTTCTTAATTAATCCTTCATAATTAATTAATTTAATTAATTATACTTTATTTTCCTTTAATTAATTTAATTAATATCAAGACATTAAAACCTTAATTATATTAAGATACAACATTATCTTATTTATGCCTTAATTACCATTAACATATTAAAACCCTTCTATCTTTATAATTAACTTTACTTAATTAAATAGTTAATTAAGTTTTAAAATAAAATAATTATTTTAGCTTGATAACTTCAAAACATAACTTTCTTAAAATAACTTCAAACATTTATTAAATAATAGTTTTTAAAAACTAGTTTCAAATTTGAATTTAAAAACTTGCTTTAATAAAATTTTCAAAATTTCATTCCTAACTCAAGTTTTAAAATCACTTTAAATTTACTTAATAAAAATTTAAATTTAACAAATTTCAAACTTCTTAACCAAAATGTTAAAGAAAATATTTATTATATATAAAGTAAATTTATAGAAGAAGATTTAAACTAAATTAAATTTAAATTTCAAAACTTCTTAACAAAATGTTAAAGAGAAACATTTATTATATATAAAGTAATTTATAAAAGAAAGTTTAAACTAAATTAAATTTAAATTTCAAAATCCTTGTTTTTAAAATCCTTTTTTTATTAAAAAACTGCACAGCACAATGCTTCGGGTCAAACCCGAAGGCCACTCAAGTCTAACCCCGAGTTCTTCCTCTTCTTCCCATTTTTTAAAAACTTAGATTTTTTTTAAGTTTAAAATCTGCTGACCTTCCACTCACGAATTACTCGAGTTTACTCAAGTCCATCCCTCAAATCCCAAAGCACCCCTTTGAGACTAACCCAACCCAAAAACACTGATATGCAAATCTCTACCGTGCACATTCACCATCGCCTGAAGCCATTCCGACCATCGACGCACCCTCCGGTACATCACCCATCATCGCTGTAACTTATCCCAACCACCAAACCACACTCACTAGAACTCGAACAAGATCAAGCTACCCAGTTGAACCTGGAACCAAAACAACCTCCAGCAAAACCCTTCGACCACACTGCTCCACCACTAGAGGTCAAGAGACTCTGACCACACCCTGCCGACACACCATTCCCCTAGGTTACGCGCAACTCGAATCACCAGAGGCTCCGAGGTAAGCAAAATTTCCGACCACTACCAAATCTGGGGTTTAAAACCCAATTTGACCACCGCCGACGCCATATTGATCTAGGACTCCACCTGATATTTTTGTCTGAACCACCAGTCCCTCCTCCTCCACCAGTGAAGTTCCCGATCACCCAAGATCTTCCGACCACTAGAATTCACCCAAAAACCAAATTCCAGATATTCCCAAAATGCACATTCATTTCAACACTAAAAATTGTGATTTTTGTTTTAAAAATCCTAAATTTCAAAGATGATTCAAGTTATGATCCTGAAACTACAGATTTCAATGACTGGTTTTAACATGATTTAAAAGATTTCCATTGTATTCCCATTTTCCAGATAAACCTCTAAATATTTTTAATTAAACTCATTTTTAAAATTAAATTTATGTCTAAACAAACATTTATTGTTTGAAGACCAAACCCTATAGAAATCAGAGGAAGAGAAAAATGAATTTTGGTCTAAACTTGAAAATCCTGTAACAAGAACAGGGAAGAACAATATAACTCTGACATGCAACTCTAAACACAATCATGTAAATACAGATACTACACTTAATTATACACACATGCAGAGCAACATCATCACTGGAATTTCACAAACAACAATTATTTACCCACTTAACTTTTTAATTAAAAAGTTTACTCACCTTTTTTTAAAAGCAAAGGCTTTGAAAACTGGATTGAAAACTAAAGCTTTCAAAATTTGAGTACTTTGCTGTTATGATCCTTGAAAACTTGTATTGCTTTGATTGAAAACTGAATTGCTTTGTAAAATGAACTGGAATGCTAGATTGGACAGGAACATGATGATTCAAGACTTGATTCTAGGTTGCAGTTTTGAAAAATGCCACAGGCTTTGATATAAAATGATTACTGGCTTTAAAAATGTTTGTTGTGTTTTAATTCTTGGATTTCTGGTTTGAGAAAAGAGGTTTCGGGCCTTCAATCTAGAGTTTGGAAATGAGTTTTTAGGTTTGATTTTGTTTCAGAGGAGATGATAACAGGTTTTGTTGTTGAGAAGATTACAGACTTTGAAAAATGCTTGAGAATTTGTTAAATATTTTGAATTTGAGTTTGTTTGTGGATTTTCTTGGTTTGAAGAAATTTTACAGGTGAAGTTTCTTGCTAGCTTTTGAAAAAGAAATGATAAGAAAAGAATGAAGAAAGAAAATGTAAGTTTTTATATAATGTAAATTATGGTTTTTTGAAAATAAGGAAAAAGAAAATTAAAGAAGGACACCTGTTCAATTTGTTACATTTGTCACAAACCCTTATTTAACTTTTAACACATGATTTAACATGATTAAGAAACTAACACTTGTCATTACTTATTTTTAGATTATTTTTAAAAGATTTAAAATCTTTTATTATTAACTTTCCTAATAAATAAGTGCATTTATTAATTTATAAATGTTTTTTTCTTGATTTTATATAAATAAAACCTTTAAAAGAAAATAAAATAAAAACCAATTAGATTCTAAATAAAATCATATAAAATTATTCAATCCATTTTTAAATGCTAATTTAAAAGCTTTGGTATTTATTTACTATTAAATAAATACTTTCTAAATTTATATAAATAAAATTCCTTTGTTAAAATTAATATAAAACAAATCTTATTTTAAATAAAAACTTTATTCATATATTTTTTTTATATCCAAAATAATTTCAAGATATATATATTCTTTTCTAAATTTCAAATTCAAATCCAAATTTCAAATTCAAATTCAATTTAAAATCAACTCAAATATATCTATATTAATTTAGACAACCACATTATTAAATTTTGAAATATTAAATTCTAACTTTAAAGTTAACTTAAATAAATAAATAAATATATATATATATATATATATGTATATATACATTTAAACAACCCTTATTAAATTGAAAATGATAAGTCTATACAAAATCAAATTTATAAAATAACACAATTTAAATAATTATTTTATTAAAATCAATCTATAATTATATTTAAAAACATCACATTATTATTATTTTGGTTATTTATATTTGAAAATAATAATTTTATCAATTTTAAATAATTTAAATAAGGGGATTATCACATTTTAAATTCCTTGAAATTTCGGGATATCACATGTTTAACTTGTTGAAATCAAATTAGAAATAAATTGCAATAAATAAATTAAATATAACTTAAAATGAATTAAGATAATAACTGTAGAATATTAATGTAATAGGATAGAAACAAATGTTAAATGTATACATAGAGCAAGGAATGATTGAATATAAAGATTTAAATCAAGTTCAATCAAATTATTGGAATTTGAATTATAATAATTGAATTTATTGCAATTAAATGTAATTAAAGATTACATTAATGAAGATTAAGATGATAATTGTAGATTATTAGTGTAATAAGATATAAAGAAATGTTAATTATAGCCATGAGGTGACAATTGATTGAATAACAAAATGAAAAGGCAAATAAATGGATTTATTGGAATTTGAAGCGATAATTACTGTATTTATTTGAATTGAAATTAAACACTGTAATTAGTAAAATAATTGACATTGAATTGATATGAAAATTTCTTTTAAATTATTGTAAATGTCCAAGTAATCAAAAATGATTAAAATTGTTAGTTATTAAATTTGAAATTAAAAAATTGATTTAATATTAATTTATCTCTACTAATAATACAAATTCTTTAATTTGGTGAAGCTTTTTAGCACTTCCCAACCCACCCATCTCCTTACTGCAGCCCCACCTACTTTATTTGAGGGCAAATGCGTACTTTCTCCTACCCATATCTTAACCGCCCTACAATTCAGTCTTTCCCATTCATTCCCCCACTTTCTTCTCTACCCACTTTCTCTTCCCCATGTTTTCTCCCCCAAATTTTCAACCGCCTTTCCTGAACCCTACTCCCTCTCAACTGCCTCTGACAGCCTTCTCCTTTACCCCTTTCCTCAACAACCTAAATCAATCTACTCTCCCCACTTTCTCCTCCCGCTGTTCTTCCCCGCCTCCCTTTCAACCGCCTTCTCTGAACCTGTATCCATCCGCGATTTTTTCCCAATCAGCGACGGAGGGACTCCGGTATCCTTTGCTTCTCCCTACTATGCTGTGCTGCTGTCCAGATATGCTGCTTCCCCAAGCTGCTTGCAGGCTCAGGGCACCTTCAACAATGACCCCATCTACAAACCATTTTCTGGGTATGGGTAAGGATAAAACATCACATTTCCTTCCGACGCTGATTCATATTCTGTGAAACAGAAATACACAGTAAACTGATTTCTACAAGTTGGATATTTACTGATCAATTATTCATCAAAATGGTTTTAGTTATTGTTCTTAAATTTTGGTTTAGGACAATGCATTTACCTTGGCCAAGGAACAAGAAAACTAGACGATATCATCTTAACATACAGTAGAATTTGTAAATAATCCATCAAAGTGCTTTGATACATGTTCTTTACCTAAGTTACTAATTATGCTAAAGTCTGAGATCGATATGTGTATCAGGCATGTTAAATTCTACTATATTTATGTAAACACACCCACTCTTTTTCTGGATGACTGAATAAGTTTTTTTCTTAAGAAAATCAAGGTTAGATCTCCATAGGAATACATTTCCATACTTGACTAGGACATTGCAGACTGTGATTATCATTCATTGAGGTGTTTGACTAATGCAATTTTAAATAAAATAACATGAGCCCCACCTTTCAAAAATGGGATTGTAGTGTTCTAAGCATCGATAGACTTAGCTATTAAAATTTGGTATTTTTCTTAGAAACCTGAGCAATATTCCAATTCTGTATTGACTGTAACTGCTATAATATTTCTGTTTATACATATATATGTGGTTTTCTGAGTGAAATCATAATTTTATTCTTTTACAGTTTTTAGATGAAACTCTAGGGCTTCAGCTAAGTTTTCAGTGAAGCTCCCATAATCAATTGATGAACAGCAAGCGACGATTGACAACGATGAGTTGGAAGATAAACGGCTTTGTTCACATAGGTGAAGAATTGAAGGAAAACAAATAGGTATTGTTCCTTCATATATTTTCAATTAAAGTTTCACTGTTTTATGCTTTTTAGTAGATTATACTTCAAAAACTTCTAGACAATTTATTCTGGTTGTGCTTCATTAGTAGAATCATGGTTTTAGACGATTGGTTGATTTGCCTCGACTTTAAACTGATGCTAATTGAAATATTCATATATTGTTTTGGAAGAAAAGCAGCTCTGCTAAAAGTTCAGTCAAAGGCGAAGAAAATAAGGTCGTGGTGGACGGTTTGAGAATCGAACAATTGGTTGGAGACAAAGAGACATTCAATAGCTACGTCGATCATAAATTTCAAGAGTTGGATTTGGATCAAGATGGAAAATTGTCGATGAAAGAGCTCCGGCCTGCCGTCGCAGACATTGGTGCTGCCCTTGGATTGCCTGCTCAAGGCTCTTATGCCGAATCTGATAACATCTATTCTGAGGTAACTTTTATGTGTTTGAAGTAATTTTTAGGAAATATAAAAAGGGATTTTAGGTACAAGTTAGCTAAATCTCACTAAACTCATAAGATGTTTCACAGTAGCTTAATTTTTTTGACTACTGACTAAAAGCTGTTTATGAATTATAGTAAAAAAACTAAATAATTATTCTCATATCAGGTTTCAACATTAACTTTGGAAATTATCTTAGAATGTATATTCTATTATGAACCATCGGTAACTTCAAATTTTAAATGAGATTCTGAGTCAGTAAATCGCCTAAGCATGGAATTCAGACGTTTACTTCATCATACATGAGATGACTAAATAAGTTTTTTTCTTAAGAAAATCAAGGTTAGATCTCCATAGGAATACATTTCCATACTTGACTAGGACATTGCAGACTATGATTATCATTCATTGAGGTGTTTGACTAATGCAATTTTAAATAAAATAACATGAGCCCCACCTTTCAAAATTAAGATTGTAGTGTTCTAAGCATCGATAGACTTAGCTATTAAAATTTGGTATTTTTCTTAGAAATTAGAGCAATATTCCAATTCTGTATTGACTGTAACTGCTATAATATTTCTGTTTATACATATATATGTGGTTTTCTGAGTGAAATCATAATTTTATTCTTTTACAGTTTTTAGATGAAACTCTAAGGCTTCAGCTAAGTTTTCAGTGAAGCTCCCATAATCAATTGATGAACAGAAAGCGACGATTGACAACGATGAGTTGGAAGATAAACGGATTTGTTCACATAGGTAAAGAATTGAAGGAAAACAAATAGGTATTGTTTCTTCATATATTTTCAATTAAAGTTCCACTGTTTTATGCTTTTTAGTAGATTTTACTTCAAAAACTTCTAGACAATTTATTCTGGTTGTGCTTCATTAGTAGAATCATGGTTTTAGACGATTGGTTGATTTGCCTCGACTTTAAACTGATGCTAATTGAAATATTCATATATTGTTTTGGAAGAAAAGCAGCCCTGCTAAAAGTTCAGTCAAAGGCGAAGAAAATAAGGTCGTGGTGGACGGTTCGAGAATCTAACAAGTGGTTGGAGACAAAGAGACATTCAATAGCTACGTCGATCATAAATTTCAAGAGTTGGATTTGGATCAAGATGGAAAATTGTCGATGAAAGAGCTCCGGCCTGCCGTCGTAGACATTGGTGCTGCCCTTGGATTGCCTGCTCAAGGATCTTCTACCGAATCTGATAACATCTATTCTGAGGTAACTTTTATGTGTTTGAAGTAATTTTTAGGAAATATAAAAAGGGATTTTAGGTACAAGTTAGCTAAATCTCACTAAACTCATAAGATGTTTCACAGTAGCTTAATTTTTTTGACTACTGACTAAAAGCTGTTTATGAATTATAGTAAAAAAACTAAATAATTATTCTCATATCAGGTTTCAACATTAACTTAGGAAATTATCTTAGAATGTATATTCTATTATGAACCATCGGTAACTTCAAATTTTAAATGAGATTCTGAGTCAGTAAATCGCTTAAGCATGGAATTCAGACGTTTACTTCATCATACATGAGATGACTGAATAAGTTTTTTTCTTAAGAAAATCAAGGTTAGATCTCCATAGGAAGATTTTCATGCATGAAGTATCGGAAATTGATTAACTACAGCTTTCCTGATTTGGCTATGTAAATTTTGAGATAAATGGTTCTTTTTAATGTGATGCTTTCATATTTGTTGGGCGAAACCGGTTGGCCGACTGCCGACGAGCTGAGTTAGGTTGGAGCTGATCAGCAGACCGGTGTTGCTTACAATGGTTGGTTGGTTGAGAAGAACCATAAAGGGAAGGGGACTCCATTAATGTAGTGAGTCCTTAGAGTACTGCAGTATATTATACCTTTTTAACCTTTTTAAGTTTAAACGATGACTTATTTATCACTGTAAAAAGTGGTAGGGAATCCAATAGTCTTGAGGATAAACAAGTTAAATGCAGTTACAATTTTAACAGCTGAGATCATATATTTATCCAAAATATAAACAATATAGTCTATTAACAACGTATTGCGTTTAAAATTTTGGTACAATCACTGTAAGACTATACTGAAAAACATTATATACTTAGAATTGCATTGTTTTGCATATGCTATACCATCCACCTGACACAAATATGGGCTATTCCATATACAGTAACATTAATGCATAGATAAATCTTTGTTTCTGGTGGGATAAACCAGAACAAATTGGTTGGTTTGTCTATAAGCTTTTTAGACATTCTAACACACAGAATTACTGAAAAAGTTGGAACTATACAGTTTCAATACAGGAAAATAGGCACAAGGAATAAGTTCCAAAAAAATTTATTCTTAAGGACAACAAGTTTCTTTTTTAGTCTGAAGGACACTTCTTAGTGTAAACAGAAAATGATAGTTACAACTATCATTCTGTGATTTACACTAAAAAGTGTCATTTAACCTAAAAACCAAACTTCATAATAATTATTTGTTCTTTGGACTCTTGAATTTAATTTAGGTATAAAAAACCATATTTCGGTTATATTTGTTCCCTATCACCTTTGAATAAATAATTTGTATTCATTCAACATTCATACTAATACCGACTATATGATGATCTAATTTTTTATGACTAATATTAGTTTAAAATTGTTGCTTTGTTTCCTAAGTTACTCTGGTTTCATTATAATTTTTATCATTAAATTTTTTAACAGCCTTTTATTTTGTGTTAATAAGGGGATAGTTCAAGATGTGTACCAACTATTGCTCATCAAAGCAAAGGATAAAAGAAGTTCATTGAAGGAAAATATGCAAAGTGCACAAAGGTAGGATCCTTATATAAGACTTAAACTGTCATTTTGGTTTTTCCCCCAAACTCTCTATTTATTACTAAAAAATCACCATTGCGCTTATATACATTTGTTGTAATTTGAACATACTATAATATTTATGTTTAACTTTATCTCATTAGGACGAGGAGGGAAAGGTATCTGAATCAAATGGGTAGTTATGATATTCTGTACATTTATAACTAACCGTGATATCTTTTGAAACTCTAAAAGAAATGGTTAAACCTCCTGAACATGATAGAGTATAAAAACCTAATAACGATTCTAAGGAAAACAATAATAAGTTGTACACGTGCTCTCCATATATTTTGTACTATTATGCCAAATTTGTTTCATTTCTTCTCCTTCCTAAGTTCATGAATTGCTTAATTTTTCTTGGACATCTGAGCAATATTCCAATTCTGTATTGACTGTAAATGCTATACGTAATTAGTGAAGTATGTAGTTTTTGTAATTGGTGCCTTTAAATTTTTTTACAGTATTAATATTTAATTTTCATGCTTGAAGAGCATATTAATTTGAGGTTTGAAACATGTATATCCAGCCATTAATTAATGATCAGAGTTCTCATATACAGAATGACCTTCTTGAGTTAGTTTGCAAGTTTAGAACACCCTGCAAACACTTACATAAGTTAGTTGACCTATGTTACTTTCGTGTTTGTGCTCCATCTCTAACCACTTACATAACTTAATTGACATATCATTCATTTTCTTACCTTTCTTTATTCATGTTCTTCCCTACACTATTGATGTACTGTGGAGAAAATCACATATACAAACATGATAAGTCAGGTCAATTAAGTTGGTTGCATGTATCTCATGTACTCAAGTAGTAGAAACATTGCACACAGTTCGCTAAGTAATATACTATAGTATATTACATACTGTAAAGGATAACAGAGTTTAGTTTGTGCATATTTGACACCCAAATTTGCTTCCAAGAGAATATGTATCACGAATATTGAATGTCTGAATTTTCAACCTGTATCTACATATTTGTTTTTCATTTATACTTGCAAGTTTTACATGGGAAAGGATTCATACATGTACTTTGGTTTCAAACTGACTAAAGTCTTAAAATTCAAACACATAACTTCCATACACGGACTTTGGTTTCCAATGTATATTTGACTGTTCATCAAAATTATTCTTCACTATCAGGTAGTGGAAATGCTAATGCCACTGCTGCCACAGATTCAGTATATTCTACAGATCACATGATAGAAAATGATGGTGTTATCATCGAGCTATGCTGTGGTAGCTCTACCTGCTGGCTCATTCATTGAACAGTCGGCTAACATGGGCGATGCCGACCAATGCTGATGATGGAGGCAGTGTGGTGGATGATGCGGACGTCGATGCTGGCAGGTACAACACGACTGTCCACTTTGTTTCCCCGTTAACTAAAATATGTATGCTTTGTCGTCGATATTTATTTTTGGCAACCAATATTTAACTTCTGGCAATTATTCACTTTATGAATTTAGTACATACAATTTATTACACAAAACCCAAACTGTTCATCTGCTGCATTCACTACCATTTATTTTCTTAACATGGACTAATCCTTGATGAGGCAATACATCACATTTCCTTCAGACTCTGATACATATTCTGTGAAACAGAAATACATGGTGTTCGTTTGGACATAAAATCATATATATATATATATATATTATTCATATATATATATATATGAGTTTGTATTTTAGTTAAATTTCATTTGTACTACAACACTACATAACATTTCAGTGCAGCATTAGTTTATATTGATGATCAACCATTTGCATTCTAATTAGAAAACTGCAAAATTTAGGAAGATCAATTTACTGATTTTCAGCTGTACAGCAGCCTCCAACTGACCGGTGACAAATATTTCAATACTTCAGTTACTACACTTTGACTTATTCCACTTTCACATTTTATCTATTTTACCGATTCAAAATCTAAAATATCTGATACTTTTTTCCTGTTTTGCTGTTTACTGTTTACCGGTTTTCCCATTTACTTACTTTCAAAATCGACTGTTTTCCCATCTTTTCAAAAATCCCAACGCACAGTCTACTTTCGGCCCACATATTGCAAAAAATAGCAGTTAATCCCTGCTGACTTTTTCCACGTTGAACATTTTTGTTTTTTTCCGTTCAAACTCCAAAAAATCTCCTACTTTTCCCTCCTACAATGACTACGTACACAAATATCAACTTTATTTAACATCTGCATCCCCCTTCGTTTGTTCTCACGTTTGCAAACCTACGTATTCCCCCCCCCCTTCTTCCCTGATTACATCACTGCTTCACAGTTCATGCCTCTCCGTTTACACTGACACTGACGTCCATCGGTTTTCACCCACTGCTCCACAACACCAATTCTTCCGATTACACCATCTTTACCTTGCCTTATTGCCCTGTTTATTCATCACGTACTCAGTCACTCAACTTTTTCACAACTTTGACTGCCAAGCAGATGGATTCTGAGCAACGTGAATACCGTAGGTTGGCATAGCGAGCCCGACGCCAACGACTATCCAACGAAGCAAGACAAGTTCAGCTGGCTACCCGTAGACGACAACGACGTGAACGACAGCATCTGACATCAGAATTGCAGCTACCATCTACATCAGGTTTGTCTTCTGATCTTTTCCACTTTGCTTTACTTACAACTCTTTTCCCACGCCGTTACTGGGTCTGCATTCCGTCCAGTTTTACTTCACCCTCATCCCATATAGTCCATGCATAGGTCGAGAATGTGCGTACCAATTACAAATTTCCGGGTACATCCGTGAACTCTAAAATTTACTACACACCCTATACAATTATTTTTTCCCCACCAACTTCTCAAACTGCAAATTACAACTGCAGTTTCGTAAATTATTTTTTAACGTATACCGTCCTATCAATACAATTACAAGGTTAAGAATGTCTATATTAGATTTTGAATGCACAAACATTTCTACCGTGTCAGGTTTTAAAATATATAATATTTCTTTACATACATATCTCTGTACTTTTGACGCTTCGAATATACATCGGTTTTCAAATGACTGTACGGTCTTATAAATATATACAATTTCAAATATACATATATACTTGGGCTTTGATTACCAACTACCTTCTTCGGAATTTTACGTACGAACATAAAGTTTTATATATACTAGGTTCCCCAAGTGCATACATTTCGAAAGTATATGGATTGCCGTACATATTGCGTTCCACTGCCTCAGACTTCATACTGTACAGTTCGAAATATGTAAGGTTCAAGCAAATTTGGTTTCAACTGTAAAGATTCATCTGTATAACTATTCAAAGTACGCAGCCTTACACATATTTCGAAATTGCAAAATAATAGGGATTGCAAGTTTAAAAGCCTAAATTTTTCTTTTACATAGGCATCAATTTATGTGCACATCACCACGTCTGAAATAACTTAATTTTTAGCACATGTTTGACTTTTAAAAAAAGGCTTTCTGTACATTTTTAAGCTTTAACCGTACTGAATTTCATGTGAACTGTCTTTTGAGCATATTATTTAAAACGCAAAACCTATGGACTGTATATCACTGTTTATAAATCTTCACATTTCACAAATGGACTTCGAATATGCATACCTTTGGGTTTTCAAAAACGTATACATAAATTTGGTTTCCAAAGCATAACATGTTTTGGTTTGTACATTTGATGTTTCAACAAAATATTATCAAACACATGACAGAAAGACGGCAAACTAGCCACCTGCTGTTCTTACCTTTTTCCCACAAAACTAAACATGATTTGAAGTTTCAATCCTGTTTTGGCCCATCTTTTATTTCACTATTATCGATCTACCTAATCTATTAATCATTAGCATTTTCAAAAATTGAACGAATTCTATGTTATTACTTATTTTTATAACATGTCTTATAACAATTAGTATTCATTCTACTAAACATGTCCCCTTTGGTTTTCCATACATTATTACATAATTTACCTACGCTCCCTCCTACATACCTGTGTACCACATTCCCAGTTTTATACACTGCTATTCACTTACCTCTATTTCCCTCTATTACCAATGCCTACTGTCCACTGTTTTACTTTCCCTTTAACACATAAGCTCCACTCATACAACTGTTCTACTCATAGAAAAGATTACAATTTTAACTGTTATAACTGTCAGTAAATTCTTCGTTCACATAGGCAACATATTTTTTTTACAAACCGTACCGTGAACTCTAAAATTTACTACACACCCTATACAATTATTTTTTTCCCACCAACTTCTCAGACTTCAAATTACAACTGCAGTTTCGTAAATTATTTTTTAAACTATACTGTCGTGTCAATACAATTACAAGGTTAAGAATGTCTATATTAGATTTTGAATGCACAAACATTTCTACTATGTCAGGTTTTAAAATATATAATATTTCTTTACATATATATCTATGTAGTTTTAACGCTTCGAATATACATCGGTTTTAAAATGAGTGTACGGTCTTATAAATATATACAATTCCCTCCCTTTTTACTTACGTCCATAACTTTCTCCACCTTTTTCCCCCTCGCCTTCATCCTCCATTACCAATATATGTTTTATTTATCTCACGTTTCGTAATCCATCTTTAGGAACTGCACCATCTGAAAATCAACAAGATTTAGAACCTCTGCCCCCTTTTCCCACCACTCACAACTACGGTCGAAACTTTATCCCAACGACTTCTCTTCTTCCTCACCTACTACCACAACCCACATACTGCTCATTCTGTGGAGCCAAAAAAATATATGCTGAAACTTCGCAAATCTGTTGCTCCAATGGAAGTATTACTATTTGTCGACCCACTTCTCCACATGAACTAAACAACTTATTTATGGATCAAGGCGAAGTAGGTACGCATTACAGGAAAAACATCAGAGCTTATAATAATACATTTGCTTTTACATCAATGGGTGCACATATAGATCAAAACCTAGCAAATGTAACAACCGGAATTTATTCCTATCATGCCCAGGGTTCCATATATCATCGTATTGGAAGTGTTTTACCAACAACTGAAAGCAGACCGAGATATCTACAACTTTACATCTACGACACAGACCACGAGATTCAAAATCGACAAATTGATAATGAGACGTTGAGATCAGATGTACTTCTCCGCTTACAGCACATTCTAGATACCTACAACCCTTACGTATCCATCTTCCATCAACTTGGGCAACGTGAAGATACTGAAAATTGTAGAATTAAAATAAAGGAGATTACAGTAAACCGACATCTTCACGACTTACCAACCGCATCACAAGTAGCTGCGATAGTTGTAGGAGACGAAGTATGTGACTTGCAAGGTAGGGATACCATTATTGAAACAAGAAGTGGAAATCTTCAACGAGTTCCAGATACAGTAGGATTTTATGACCCACTACAATATCCTCTGCTGCTCCCGTATGGTGACCATGGGTGGGATTTGAACGTTCACGATAATGGAAACACCCACATCAGTTGTGCATCTTACTACTCCCATCTTCTGCAGGTATAAATGCTACACTACCACTTATCCATATACTAATAGATTTTCATGTCCTATAAGAATAACTCCACCTTTGCTTTTACTCCCACATCCATCCTATGCTGTAAACATACATACCACTATCTGACCATTAAAAATATATCAATCAATACACAAGTATTTTCCACATCATACTATTATCTGTTACGTATTATTTCCTTACTACTGTTGCATTTAAACATATTTTTATCTCCTTAGATTCGACCATCAGATGTATCAGTTATTATGCTCGGTGGACGACTATTTCAACAATATGCAGTTGACATGTTTGTCAAAATAGAAACCATGCGCCTTAGATTTCTTCGTAACAACCAAGATACCATTAGAGCTGATCTATATCAAGGTTTGCAAGATGCTCTCACCATGGGAGAGACATTGGCAAGTAAGTTTTCCACACTCACCACATCATATTAACCACTTACTACTACCTCCCTACAACATTTATTTCTAACCTAATCAACAACTCATCTACTCAGATAATATTGGTGTGAGAAAAATTCTTCCTTCCTCTCACATTGGTAGTCCACATGATATGCACCAGCGGTACCAAGACGCAATGGCAGTAGTTCAGAGGTATGGAAAGCCTGATTTATTTATTACTGTAACCTGTAATGCTAAATGGATAGAAATTACTAACGAACTCCTTCCTGGTCAACAACCACCTGATCGACCTGATTTAACGACCAGGGTTTTTCGCTCTAAATTAGAACAGTTAAAACATGATTTGTTTGACAAAGGCGTTTTAGGTAAGGTCGTCGCCCATGTACATGTAATTGAATTTCAAAAAAGAGGCCTACCACACTCACATATTCTGCTTATTTTAGCTGATAATGATAAAATTAGCAATCCCGATGAATACGATGCCATAGTTAGAACTGAAATTCCCAACAAGGATGTTGAACCGGATTTGTATACTGCCGTCATGAAACACATGATTCATCGTCCTTGTGGTCGGTTCAACCCTACCGCCGTTTGTATAAAAAACGGCGTGTGTAACAAAGGGTTTCCTAAACCTTTCGCTCCCATCACTTTACAAGGAAATGACTCATACCCAATTTACCGACGTCTCGACAATCAAACTCATTGTGAAACAGCTGAACATACAGTTGACAACCGTTGGGTAGTTCCTTATAATCCCTACTTACTTTTGAAATATGACTGTCATATAAATGTTGAAATTTGCTCCAGTATCAAATCCATAAAGTATCTTTACAAATACGTGTACAAGGGATCAGATCGTGTGTTAGTTACTGTTTCTACTACACCAACTGATAATGACGATCAAATTTCGAAATTCAGTAATGCACGCTGTGTCTGTGCTCCCGAGGCCTTATGGAGAATATTTAAATTCTCCCTTAATAATATTTCACCCTCCGTTATTGGTTTACAAATACATTTACCAAACAGACAACCCGTCCAGTTTTCGTCAACTGAACAGTTACAACATGTTCTCAACGACCAGGCCAGGTCAAAAACAATGCTTACTGAATTCTTCAACACAAATGTTAGCTATGCGGATGCACGACAATACTTTTATCATGAGTTCCCCAAGAAATATTGGTGGGACTACAAACAAAAGGCTTGGATTCGTAGACGAAACAATCGTAGGGTAATAGGCAGAATGTACACGGTATCCCCCCAAGAAGGCGATCGTTATTTTTTACGATTGTTATTAACTCATGTTAAGGGACCATTATCCTTTAACCATTTACTTACCACGGGTGGAGTACAATATCATACCTTCAAAGAAGCGGCTGAACGTAGAGGTTTATTAGAAAATGATGATAGTATTAAGGACTGTTTAACAGATGCTTCAAACACACATATGCCTTCTGCACTACAAAGATTATTCGTAACGATTTTGGTATACTGTGAACCAAGTCATGTGCGACAGCTGTGGGAAGACTTCTCTCCACATTTAATTGAAGATTATCAGCATACTTCCACTTCCACTTCCACAGCAAACAATTCCCATTTACTCCTTCGCTGTCTCTCCGATCTTAATGACCTACTAAACCAATACAATAAATCAGTTTTTGATTTCGACTTACCCCACGATACTCTTAATTACTCTACCGATTATAGCACTACAACCACTATTTTACAGGACCATTCGATCGAAATACCACAGGTAGACATAGAATCCGTAAACAATTTCAACTTACAGCAGAAGGAGGCTTTTGATATGATAATGAATTCGATAAACTCGAAAACATGCTCAATTTACTTCGTCGACGGTCCAGGTGGCATCGGAAAAACTTATTTATATCGAGCAATTTTAGCTCACTCACGGGGTCAGGGACTTATTGCAATTCCAGTTGCCACTTCAGGTATTGCTTCTATAGCCTTACCCGGTGGTCGAACTGCACATTCTCGCTTTAAAATACCAATAAATCTTGATTCCTCCTCCACCTGTTACATTCCCAAACAATCCGATACAGCTAAACTACTACGTGCGTCCACTGTTATACTATGGGATGATGCTACAATGGCTCATCGCCATGCATTTGAGGCAGTTGATAGAACGTTAAGAGATCTAACCAATACCGATAAACCATTTGGTGGTAAAGTTGTAATTTTAGGAGGTGATTTCCGTCAAGTATTGCCCATCGTTAGTAAAGGTACTAGGGCTCAAACAGTTGACGCATGCATAGTAAGATCAGTCTTATGGTCGTCCATTCACGTCATACACTTAACACAAAATATGCGTGCTAGAAATGATACTCCTTATGCTGACTTTGTCTTACGTGTTGGAGATGGGGATGAACCATACGTGCAAGATGACATGATCAAACTTCCATATGATATTGTCATAAATTGGACTAACCCAAACTCCATTCACTCTTTGGTTAACTATGTTTTCCCTAACCTTGCTACCGAATTGTTCGATATGGATTACATAATGAATAGGGCCATATTAGCACCAACAAATGAGACAGTTGACGAACTCAATAGTAAAGTAATACACATGTTCCTAGGCATTGAGCAAATTTATTACTCCTTCGATTCAGTTGAAGACGATACAAATAATTTGTACCAACCAGAATTCTTGAATTCTCTTGCACCGGGTGGATTACCACCTCATAAACTAACTCTTAAAGTAGGATCCCCTATCATGCTTCTTCGGAATATTGACCCCAAAATTGGATTGTGTAATGGTGTTCGATTAATCTGTCGTGTTTTCCACAGAAATCTTATAGATGCTGAAATTACAGTTGGTCACTTCCACGGTACGAGAGTATTTATCCCCCGCATACCACTAAAACCGTCAGAAAATGTACACATGCCTTTCACCCTAATTCAAAAACAATTTCCAGTAAAATTAGCTTTTGCAATTACAATTAACAAGTCCCAAGGCCAAACAATTCCAAACGTTGGTATTTATCTTTCACAACATGTTTTCACTCATGGTCAGCTATATGTAGCTTTGTCCCGTGGTACCGGACGTCGAACAACAACGGTATTAGTACAAAATGGAAACATTAAGAGGAAAAAAGGAACTTATACTAGAAATGTAGTTTACAAAGATGTTTTACTCACATGTACGCAAAACATGACTCATTCATCATAAAATAAATGCATTAATTTACTTTCTGCCTACTAATAAAGCTGCTGTTTTTCTTCTTTTTCCCACATGTCTACTAATAAATAAGGACTGACACTACGACGTTGCACACGTCTCCCTCCTCAAAGTTCGCTCCATTACACGTACGCGGGCAGTTCATTTTCCACTTCCCACCCATCTGCCTACCAGCTGTCATCTTCCATCTCACACTGATCGCCAGGTACGTTCAAATCTCCTCCGCATTTATTCCTTCATTTCCTACTCTGTACTTATAATTCCCCAACGTCCTGATATTCCTTGCTACAAACCGATAAAACAAAAAATATCACATTTTTTTATTTCAACTACTAAACACATACATTGGTTGACAACATATCGCGTTTTCCTTCATGATATGGCTGTATCTTACTTCTATGAACTGTCACATAATTGCTTTACTAATACGGTGTTGTATCCACTATTTACTTTTTGCATTCGTTTACAAACATTCTTTCTATGTTCACTACTTATACATTTTTACTCCACTCAACTTTCACCTGCTGTACCATATATATAATTAACTTCGCACTAATGCAGTCACCTACTACGTTCTTTCCCACTGTAGGCATCTAACACAAATTGACCTTTCATACACACACATATATACACACACACACATATATACACACACATATACATGCATACATACATATATATATATATATATGTATATATATATGTTATCTAAATCCAATAGTAGATATTGGATTTATATTTTCATTCATACTTTAAATTTAATACGTAACATGATGTATGACTGCTATGTTTCTTTTTTCCCTTTTTTCTGTGATTGTTAACACAAACAGGGTCAAACAACTATTCCACTGGCATTTTTTAGGTAGCTCAGAGGGGACTTCTGTTATGGAACAGCGATCACATCAACAATGTAATAAAGCAAAATATGAAGATGATCCTACCTATTATAATCCCTTCACTGCAAAAGAAACAGAACGGGTCAGTGGAACAGAGCAGTTCAAAACATCAATCCAAATTTCCTCAACATATTCTCAGACTACTGCCCAACAATACTCAACGACTGCAAGCACAAATTTGAAGAAGATAAGGTGAAACTGGCCGAAAATAATTCACAGCCTGAACATGTATGGAACGGCCTTGACAAAATTTATGCATTATAATTCGTACACAGTGTGGTTGGTAGTTAATTTATTGATGACATCATGCAATCATCATTATTTGTATCTACTATATGCATAAACGGGCCTACAGTACTGCTAATCTGCATGCCTTCTGTTGTATAACAGTTTGCAGCCTCAAATTTGTTTTTTGTTTTTACAATAATATGTACCTACTACTGCTTATGTTGTACAGCAGTTTGAAGAATTGTTCAACATAGATTTTTGGACAATATTATGTACGCATGCTATTGCTTAGTCAATTTAAATTTCTAGTTTAATGCAGTAAACATCTGTCTTCTTTTTCCTTATTAACTTTGCATACCCATTCTATCTACTGCTGAACTGACAGCACACAGTAACACAGACTGCAATCTACCACTTGCATAGCTGGGTACCATACAACCACATATTCTGCATCCAGCTTTTAACAAAGGACGCATGTCACAAACTCAACTCAGTCCTCTTATACCTCCCTTATTTACTCCCCACCAAATAGCCCACTTAACACTCCACAACACAAACTCTTTCCATTCTCCTATTATTATCACTATAAATCCTCTACTTGCTTACCTTCTCCTTCATATTCTGGCAGCACTATTTCTTCCCACCATTATGACAAAGGTTGTTCTCTCTTCCACCTCCTCTTATTTTTTTACCTCCTCACACCATACCCAACACCCAGCGCACTACCCTCCCTTTTTACCTTCCACTATTAATTCCACTGCACACATTTTGTATACCCCACCCTTTAACTTTTTCTCGCAACTAACTTACACATTTTTCCTCGCAGCGAAAATCTGTCGTTCAACCAAAAGACGCTTCAATAGCCATCAGCACAGAAAAAGTAGAACGTAGAAGCGCACGTCAAACAAAACAGATGCACTCATTTGCTGATGCTGGGGTTGGAGTTTCAAACACCGTCAAAAACCACACTGCTCCTCCTATTCCATCAGAAAATGATACCAACTGCAACAACAACGTTCCTCTTCCGCTACGACCGCTTACTGGAAAAAACGTGGAATTAAATGACAAGTATTCTCACATTTTCGACTATGATGTACAAGCACCAGTAACTGCTGAACCACAACTTCTTCCATAGTGTTCTGACAACTATGACTGGGATACTTTTTTTACTCCTGAAGTGGTATGCTACAATACGTCTACTTCTTCCTTTAATCATAACAACATATGTTCACATATGCAAACGCATATATACGTTTTTGTTTACTTCTACACTCCTATATGTTTTTAACTACATACATCCTCTAACCTTAATCCGCTAATACCTAATCATAATTTTCTTTCCCTCTTGCAGATTGAACAGTGCGATAAGATTGTGGATCGTTTTCTAGCTGATTGTTCGTGCTAGAGCTTTTACGACGCCCGGAGAGGTCCATTGCTCTCCGAGAGGAGGTGGACAAACTCAAAGCCAATGGGTTCATCCACGACGCCCTCTACCCGGAGTGGGTCTCTAACCCCGTACTAGTGAGGAAAGAGAATGGGAAGTGGAGGACCTGTGTCGATTACTTAGATCTAAACAAAGCATGTCCTAAGAATAGTTTCCCTTTACCTAGAATTCGTCAGCTGGTCGACTCAACTATAGGACATGAGTTATTGTCATTTATGAACGTGCATTCGGGATATAATCAAATCCCGATGCACATCCTAGATCAAGAACACACTAGTTTTGTCACGGACATTGGACTGTATTGTTATGTGGTGATGCCTTTCGGATTGAAAACTGCAGGAGCAACTTATCAACGTCTGGTAAATAGGATGTTTAAAGACCAAATTGGTAGAACAATGGAAGTCTATGTGGATGACATGCTCTTGAAGTCACGGCAGTCAAACAACCACATCTAAGACTAGGTGGAAATGTTTGATATACTCAGGTACTACGGAATGAAAATCAATCCCTTAAAGTGTTCCTTTGGTGTCGCATCGGGGAAGTTTTTGGGTTTTATCGTCAATGCGCGAGGAATTGAAGCTAACCCAAAAAAGATTCAGGCTATTCGAGACATACAAGTGCTCAGAACTATATAGCAAGTACAAAGCTTGAACGAAAAAGTGGCCGCATTGAGTCAATTCATATCCATAGCGACGGACAAGTGTATTCTCTTCTTTGATGTGATAAAGAAAGGGAAGAGAAATTTCGAATGGACACCCAACAGCGAGGATGCATTCCGAGCTCTAATAAGACATTTGGAAAGTCCCCCGGTGATGTTGAAGCCTATACACCATGAAGTGTTGTATGTATACTTAACTGTATCTCGACATGCCATCAGTACTGCCTTGGTTCACAAGGAGGACCAAGTTCAAAAGTCGATGTACTATGTTAGCAAACATTTAACGGGGGTAGAAAGAAATTATCCTAAAATTGAGAAGCTAGCTTACTGCTTGGTGATTGCATCACACAAGCTTCGTCCGTACTTTTAGGCGCACCCGATCAGTGTTTATACCGATCAACCTCTGTGACAGGTACTCCAACGACCAGAAACTTCTGGAAGGTTGTTGAAATGGAACATTGAGTTAGTTCGATATCACCTACCTACCATGGAGGGTCGTACAAAGGCAAGCGCTAGCAGACTTCATCGCAGAATTCACCATATTAGACGAACCAAACAGTGATGATGTTATTCCCTCCATTCGATGGAAACTATACACCAATAGGGCATCCAACGACCATTGTTCTGGGTTGGTGTCATTCTTGTAACCCCTGAAAACCGACCAAGTTGTTATGCTTTGAAGCTTGATTTCCCAACTATGAATAACGAAGCTGAGTATGAAGCATTGGTTGCTGGTTTAAAACTTGTCAAGGAACTCGAAGTAAGATCAGTTGAAATTTTTTACGACTCACAATTGGTGGTGTACCAAGTGCGGGAAGATTATCAAGCAAAGGACCAGAGGCTTGCTCCATACCTCGCTCGGGTTCAAGAACTGTTGGCAGACCTTGAATATTATTATATTTCACATGTCCCGCCTGAACAAAACAGGGAAGCTGATTCATTGGCAAAATTCGCAAGTACTGACGATGCACAGCAGATGGGCTTGGTTTCCGTCGAAGTTTTACGATCTCCAAGTATAAACGAGATGGAAGCAGATTTTGTGCTAGAAATAGGAGTTGAAAAGGAGTCATGGATAACCCCATGCAAACAATACTTACTATATGGGACTTTGCCCAATAGAAAGAACGAAAGATGACGGGTCATTCGTAAAGCTTCACGATATATAATACAAGACAAAATAATGTATCGAAGGGGATTCTCGGTTCCCTTACTTCGGTGCATCGCCCACGATGAGATAAAACGAGTCTTGAAGGAAGTTCATGAAGGAGAATGTAGTGACCGTACTGGGGGCAGACACTAGCAAAAAAGATCCTCCGCTATGGATATTATATGCCGTTTTTGGCCTCCCACGAACTATCATTACGGACAATGGAACTCAATTTGAAAAAAACGAGTACTGACCATACTGGAGGGCAGACACAAGCAAAAAAGATCCTCCACTATGGATATTATTGGCCAACTGTAAATTGGAATGCTGCGGACTACGTAAGAAAATGTGACAAATGTCAAAATTATGCGAAAATCCCAAGAGCTCTGCCAACAGAACTCACACGAATGGTTAGTCCCTGACCATTTGCAATATAGGGGATCGATATAATTGGTTCCTTGCCAATCTCAAAAGGTGGTGCAAAATACGCAATTGTTGTGGTCGATTATTTTACCAAGTGGACGGAAGTCGAGCCCTTAGCTACAATCACCACCAAAAAGGTCATCACTCTCGTCGTGCGAAACATTATATGTCGTTTTGGCCTCTCGCGAACTATCATTTCGGACAATGGAACTCAATTTGAAAGCAGGGAGTTCAAAGAATTTTGCCAAAAGTATCACATTGAAAAAATATTTTCGGCGATCGCTCACCCTAAAGCGAATGTACAAGTTGAAGCCGTAAATAAAATAATCAAGTCAATATTAAAGAAATGTTTGGAGAAGGCTAGAGGCAAGTGGGTGGATGAGCTTCCGACATCGCTCTGGGCTTACAGAACCACCTACAAGTCCGTGACTAGTCACACTCCATTCACCTTGGCATATGGCACTGAAGCTATGATACCCGTGGAACATGAAGTTCCTTCTCATCTAGTAACTTATTATGACCCTAAGACAAATCAGAATCACCTATTGGAATCGCTGGACTTTGTTGACGAAAAACGTGAAGAAGCTGCTTTAAGAGCTGCCGCATATAGGCACCGGGTTGCTCGATATTATAATGAAAAAGTTCGACCAAGAATTTTCGATGTGGGCGATCTCATTTTGAAGCGAGTCTTTCCACCCCCATCATATCTGAATCCCACATGGGAAGGTCCATATTTCATCAAACGGAGGCTTGGAGAAGGAACTTTCAAGCTAGCGACCATAAATGGTGTGACACTTCCCCGCGCATGGAATAGTGAACATTTGCGCTGTTATTACACTTAGTCTATTTCTTTTGTATTTCAGTTGCAATTATTTCCCGTGTATGTTTATTTTGTTGTTCTTAGTTTTCGGCATATAATAAGTCAATTCAATTTGTTTCCATTTGTTATGATCAATAAAGGCTTGCAGTCATCTTTTCCATGAACTATTGCCATTTCCATATGTTATACTTCCGTGACAAAAATTAAATTATGTTATTCTATCTGGCATATGAATGCGCACACAAACTTAAAAATCTCTAAGTCCCTGGAGTGCGACTAGATTATAAACGACTTAAAAATCTTTAAGTTTTCGGAGTGCGGACTAGAGTGCTCTGAGTCCTCAGAGTGCAGACTAGAATATAAACGACTTAAAAATCTCTAAGTCCCTGGAGCGTGGACTAGAGTACTCTGAGTCCCAAGAGTGCGGACTAGAGTATAAATGACTTAAAAATCTCTAAGCCTCCAAAGTGCGGATTAGAGTACTCCGAGTCCCCATAGTGTGGAATAGAGTATAGACGACTTAAAAGCCTCTAAGTCCCCGGAGTGCGGACTAGAGTACTAAGTCCCACGAGTGCGGACGAGAGTATAGACAACTGAAAAATCTCTAAGTCCTCGAAGTGCGCACTAAAGTAATCTGAGTCCCCAGAGTGCGGACTAGAGTATAGATGACTTAAAAAACTCTAAGTCCCCGAAGTGCGGACTAGAGTACTGTTGAGTCCCCAGAGTGGGACTAGAGTATAAACGACTTAAAAATCTCTAAGTCGCCGAAGTTCGGACTAGAGTACTCTGAGTCCCCAGAGTGTGGACTTGAGTATAAACAACTTAAAAATCTCTAAGTTTCTGAAGCACGGACTAAAATTGAAGCAATTCAAAAATCTTCGAGTCATGCAGAAATGAGCAAGTGCTTATGTGACCCATAGGACTTTGGATTTCAAGTACCAGATGGGCGATAAAATAAGTGGTGAAAATCATCGAAAAAATAAAATTTTATTAATCAAAGATTCGGTTCCATTACAATTTCTCCTAGACTCGGAGCAAAAAGTTTATTTACGACGACTACGAAAATAAACAGAAATAATTACATGATCCAGGCTAATTAGCGTTGAACGAGGCATGATGGCTACCTTTTTGACTTCTTCTCCTTTCTTAGTTTCTCCGAAGATTCCTCCCCTAACCGTTTTCTCTTGGACGCCTTGCTTGCTAGGGAAGCGGTGCTCGGAGAAGGGATAGGAACTTCAAGTGGCGAGCTCCTACCAAGGAGAATAACCTTCAAAGGCATGTTCAATGGGTCATCAAGTTCCACCACCTGAGGCTCAACCTTAATATCAGTCTTTTTCTTTCCCTCTTCTACGATCTGCTCCTCCATGCTCCGTTTTGAAGTGTGTTCGAAGGCGCTCATAATTTCAACTTCATCATGTTCCTCTACGGACGATGGATTTTCAGGTTTGTCTTCGTCGAGCGCCTCGATCACTTGAGCATCCGGGCCGGGAATCTCTTCGGTTTGAGTTGGCTCTCCCATTTCCTCCTCCCTCTCCATGGCGACATCACTCCTTGGAGTAGGTTCGGTGTCAGAATGTCCTACATGAAGTCATAAAAAAGCAAATGTTAAGATGCGTCTATTACACACCAGAAGAGATTATCTTGTAGACTCTAGAAAGAAAAACCACGTGCTGAGGTCTAGTTGGCTTTCGACTATTTTCGAAGTTCCGCCCTCTGGGATGGGAGATAGAGCATGAATATCAAGTCCAGGTTTCTCTGGGTCATAATCAATATGATGCTTGAAGGGATCAAGTGACGGGCGACCAGTCGACTGAACAGGAGGAGGAACTGGAGGCTCGGTTCTGGACGGACCAGCAGTGTCATTCTTTCCTTTTGATAAGGATGAGTCTCTTCCGTAAAGGGTCTTTGCAGCAGATAGGTCGATGCGCTCATTTTCGCGAAGCACTTCCTTCAAAAGAGAATCCTCATCAATCTCTTTAGTTCCCAACTCGACCTTTTTAATTTTTATTAATGTGTCCCATGCCTCGGCCAAAGACTCGAGGTAACCCTCGCCAAGAAAAGTCAGGTCGCGATGCATGAGAGCTCGAGCGTTATACTTTGCTATGAGTGGGTCAAACATGCACTTAATCTCTTCCGTACAAGCCTCAGCAGCCGCCTCGAGGCGAGAATCGATTTCCGAGAGCGGCAACCTTTCGCCCTCCTCACGGGCTGCTTCCTTCAGCGCTTCAGCTCTGGAGAGCTCCTCATCTAGCTTTGTTTTTAAGAGTCATGTAGCGACAATCTCATCACAGTACCGTTATGACTCCTCTTGGGCGAAAGTTTTTTCTTGTTTTTCCTTAAGGAGTAGCTCCTCTAATTCTTTAACTCGCTGAGCAAGGACATCTTTTTCTTTTTGGACGGAGTCCTTTTTTAAGGCCAAGACACCACAGCGTTGAACTGCCTCATCGAGTTCTTTTTTATGTGCGGCTTCCAGACGATTAACCGCCTCAACTGTATCTTTAGCGTTCTTTTGAGCGGCTTTAAGTTGGGATTTATACGAGGAAAGCTCTTCATCCTAAACTTTAATAATTTCTTTATCATGGATGGCTTTAATTTTCAGGCGATCGATTTCATGCTGACGTTCAATAGAAACTTCCAAAACTTTTGTCGTCAAGTGAACAAATGCGTCGCGTTAGGCCATCATTGTTGCAAGCAATGTCACTTTGTTTAACATGCCCCGGAATAGGATGGATCACCGAAAGAAACTTTAGTCCGTCAAAACATATTTGTGGGAACGTGGCTTTAAGCTCGGCTGGCTTTTCCGCTATCGACGGATCATGTGCAGGATCAGAGGAAGTTCGTCTAGAAACCACAGATTTTTTTGTGAGGCTCTCGGGATTACCTGGTACTAGAAAAAATGGAGTGTTAGTCGCGGTGGGCTTCCGACTGATACCTTCTTTGAGCAGATTTCTCCCTGCTTTGCTCTGTTTGAGCAGGAGGATCATTGGGGTATGAAGAGTGGCTGTAAGTCTTTTTTCAAGACGACGACGAATCTTGAAGACGATAATCTATGTCAACTGCTGTCGTCTTTATCACGGGGTATGCTAGACCCTAGTCTCGGCTGGAGTGATAAAGATCGGATGACCCACAATGGCGGTCGAAGCCGTGTGTGCGTCCCATCTCGCCTGCACAGAAACCGAGAATAGACAAGTTAGTGGAAATCACATGACGGTTAAAATTTAAATGTAAGTGTTCGTGTGTGTCCCGGCGTTTCCCCCCGATGGACCGGTGTTTTTAGCTTTACTAATCAGAGTTTTTTCTCCTTGGTGATGGGCTTGAATGCCACTGTCGCCTCTCGCGGGCGAATCAAGTCTTAAGGCTTCTGGATCGTTGAAGCCGTAGTTAAGCAAGTCATCGGGGATGGTGAGATCTGATAAGCCTTTCAATGAACCCTCTAAGTGTTGTGGA
This sequence comes from Allium fistulosum, assembly GCA_030737815.1. NCBI lineage: Eukaryota > Viridiplantae > Streptophyta > Magnoliopsida > Asparagales > Amaryllidaceae > Allium > Allium fistulosum. Next base: position 285,509,904 of record CM060907.1, on the reverse strand, counting down.
GACGGCTCTCTTTCCATTGGAGTAATTGTAACCTTTGAGGTTCCACCTACTGTTTTCTTTCTTAGTTTGTAGGCTAAATTCTTCTTCCCCTTTGAAGGAGGAGGCGGTTCATTGATGCCGGGTGCGTTGGTTACCGGCTTATGTGCTCGCTAGACGCTTCCGACACCCTAGCTTCTCTAATTTCACCTTCCTCGGGTATGTCAAAGGCTCGCCTGTAGGGGGAACCGAAGGCCCAGACTGTTCTTTACCCTTCTCCGACGCGGATCCGGTTGTAGTGGTGCCAGAGGGGAGACTAGTTCGACGACCTTCCGCCAACCGCCTAAAATTTAAGAGCGACTCATTGGAAATAACTAATTTGATCTCCCGGTCTTCTACGGGAGTAGCACGAATGACCTCGACGGCCTCAGAGTATCCAGCACCTTCGGGACGTGGGCTAATGCCTGCAAAAAGACCCAACGAAGTTTAGAAAAATACACGTCATGCCTTAGGCAAATAACGAGTCCGGAAATGAAGCTTACTTCCTTCCAACCATCTCCTCGCAAAGCCCAGGGGACAGTGTACATAGAACTATTCCTGCTTGTATTGAGTGAATTTACTCCATGCCCCCGTCAGAAGCTGACACTTGGAGTGTGGCTCGAGAAATATGAAAGATGGGTTATCAGACCGTCTTTTGAAGCGATAGATGCAGCGGATATCACCAGGAGTGGAGAGCCTAAATAGGATGCTTATAAAGAGAATACAAGTGTCATAGATGAATGCATGACTATTGGGATGCAGCTGTGTCGGGGAAATCCCGATATACTGTAGCACTTCGCGGAGAAAGGAATTGAACGGTGGCAACTCCAGGCCCAGCACATGAATTTGTTACAAGCTGTATATCCAACTGGAGGCGGGTGAAGACGATCTTGTCCCGACAGAACTAATACGTCGTCAAAAGGGATTCCATGGATTGAACATAGCTGGTGAAGAGCGGTTTCACCAATTTTTAAAGCTTGAGATTCAATCGGATTGTCCAGGATGATTGCCCATCTATAGCATCAGGTGTCGGGCCAATAACTACAATGAATGGATCTGGAATACCCTGCGTGTAAGTTGTCGGTGGGTCCGAAGTACCTACTGCTTTCTACTGGGAGCCTGGATCAGGCTTATCGAAAACTGTAGCAGAACTAGATTTTATGGACATCTTTAGAAAGCAATGGATGTGGATAAAATCTTGTTTAAACTATACTTGAAAGACAATCGATATCAGATATAACAATAATAAATATATCCCCCCATGTTGTGTATGGACTAGTGCTACAACTGAAGTGCGGGTAAAAAAAAATTAAAGTTTAAGGCACAAATGTGTTTTAATAGAATTTTGGGTTATTGTCTTCAAAAACTGTCATCCCTGGTTGTTTCATACGGTTTGTTCTGTGATTGACAGTAGTGGTTTTGGAGTCAGACATTGGCATTATAGAGTGTGAAGACTATCGCTCGCGTTTGTTAAGTTAAGTTTGCATCTGAGATCGTTCATATTGCAAGGGAGTAGGTTAAGTCAAGTGCTTAGGCTTGTATGTTTTCTTGTTTGTCATGCTTTTTTCTATTCGCTTAAGGTTGGTTATGGAGATAAGTCGCTCAAATGTGCCTTATGATCAGGTTAAGACACTTTGACTTACCAATGCCGAACCATACGAACGGCACTCACTCCCTCTCTCTAGGCCGAACGACACTCACTCCCTCTCTCTCTAGGCCGAACGACACTCACTCCCTCTCTCTAGGCCGAACGACATTCACTCCCTCTCTCTAAATTGAACGACCGCCTCTCCCTCTACCTCCCTAGCACTACTCTCACAAGAGATCTACCAAACGACAAACTTCCACCTAAAATACCGACCCGGTCACACTATCTTCTCTCTCATTCCATGATCAACGAGCGACTTCAATCACCAATTTGGCCCTATTTCAATAACTTAACAATCACTCTCCCTCATTCGGCGGCTTAACAAGAGCCTACAACCAAGTGAATACCGATATCCTTTTCTTTTTTCTCTCCCCGCCTCACACCTGTTAAAGTCTTAACAATCTTCTAGCCTAATACATGTTCTTATCTCCAATTCGACCTCCCTTATCTACAACAACTCCTACTAATTATAATCTAAAGAATACTCATGAACTCGAGCTTCGTGCAAAACCCGTAATTCGGGAAGATAGGTCGAATAAGAGATTCATACCTATAGGAATGAATAGAAGATTTTAGGAGTCGTGGATCTGGGGTCTAAACTCGTTCAGGTTTATTAACGAAAAGAGTGACGAGGCAAACGTTTTGAAGTCGGAAGGAGAAAGGAAAGTTGGAGTGATATCTAAGGTTTGAGGGAAGGTAATTTAGTAAGTCTCGAAGGAATGAGGTAAAAGTGGAGAGAAGACGATGGAGCTCTTATATATGGGAGAGGGGAGGTGAACAGGCTATCTCTTGTAGGACCGGTCGTTGTGCTTTGGAAGGTCGGCTACTGAACATGGTTACTCCGAGTAAACCGATCGTATGGCTCGACCTTTATATGCCGACCTGCCCCATGTCATATATAAAAAAAGGGAAGCAGAAAAAGAAGAAAAGAAAGTGAACTCGAAACAGTACAAGGTGCCAGGAAGGTCTGCCATGCTCCGACCTTCATCGTATACATTCGACTCTTGAAAACAGGAATTGATTACTGATTCAAAGCATGTCGTGTTGCTTCACACGACACACTTTGAGGGGCAGATGTTACCCGGTTGCTTGGCCGGTGAAAGATTGACATGAGTTGAGAAGTTCGGCATATATGCATCGTTTGGCATGCAAGTGTGGTTCAGCTTGAATATGTGGTCCAGCCAGAACACGTGGTTCGGCCTATATAACATTTCGTCCAATATGCATGAGTCGGTCAGATTGGGTAGGAACGCATGACCCGGTCAGATTGGGTAGGAACACGTGGCATGGTCAACAACATAAGTAGCTTGTGGCGTGGCCTAGACGAGTTCGCAGGTATTGTTTGTAAACGGGGAGTTGTTGCCATTCGGTCAGAAGAGGTTCAGCATGATGGTCGGTGTACTAGGTCGGTGCACAATAAGGAAGTTGCCCTGTCCGGGGAACCAACAGTGAAGTGAGGAAGCCAGCATTGCTCTACTTTAAAGTCCATCACGAGTTTCTCCGAGTCCTTTAAAATCCCACTTCCAGTCGGTTACCCTATAATCATCGTTCGGCCATCCTGGATCGGCATTCCTTGTTCGGTGCATCCCGCTCGGTATGCTCGGATCGGCATTCCTCGTTCGGTGCATACCCGCTCGGTATGCCTGGGTCACATTCCTCGTTCGGTGCATCCCACTTGCTATGCCTGGGTCGGTTGACTCGAGGTTCCCATACATGGGCCCAGGTACTTTGCTCCTAGGCCCGAGAAGGAAGTCCAGCTTGTCTTCGTCTATAAATAGAGGAGCAGGGGTGCAGTGAAAAGAGACCTTTTTTCGAGAACTCTGGGGAGACTGCCATTTTCAAGACTCATTTCTTAACTTGTACTCAAGTTATTGTCACATGGATTGTATCTGTATTCAATTATTTGAAGAGTTAATAAAGATTACGATCAAAGTGGACGTAGGCAATCACGCCGAACCAATATAATTATGGTGTTCTCGTTTTTTACTGTTCTTACTGCATTCTATTGTGATATTCCTCTGTTTTAATTTATTTTCTTCATTAATCTCTCTACATAATCCTATTTAAGGGTGTTAGTGACCAATTTTGGTGCTAACAATGTTATCGAAACCGACGGTTCGAGAGATTATTAGATGATGCGAGAGTGACCGAAGCATGACTCTTTGAGGCCTGAGCAAAGAATAATGACTCATCAAGATGGAGACTTAGTTAAACGGCCTGATCCACCTGCTAGAAGAGTACTGATGGAAGCTATCTGACCTAACTGCGGAGCTTCTTCAATATACTCCAAAGAAGGTTTGAGGAAATACTCGCCAAAGTGGAGATTGTTAGGTGAGGCTCGCATGTGGACACGTGAATTGAATGGATATATCACACATCGTAAGAAATATGTCGTAGAATGTGGTATGGTGTGTGTATATGAGATTGATGACACGTAACATTGAAAATTCCTTTGGTTACAAACAAAAGTTGCCAAGACTCTATGTGACGACCCAAAAATCTATACCCTTTGAATCGACAATAATTCACACATGTATGATCCAAAAAGAAAAGATTGATGGAAAGTCAAGAGAAAGAAAAGAAGAGAGAAGCAGAGAAGAGAAGAAAGAGAGAAGACAGAACCAAATAGAAAAATACAGAATCTCACATCGCAGCGGAAAACATATAATATCATATCAATGATCTTTACAAAACAGAAAATGTATATACACACATCAATCAAAGTTCAACAATCCATCAATAGTTATAAGCCTGGATAGTTATAATAACCTGTCCTTGCAAATGCTGACAATATACAACACAATACACAGCGGATAATCAAGCAAATACGGATGTACGAAATGAAGATCTCCAGCCCTCCTGCTAAAGCTCCAACAGCACCAATCTGAGCCTGTAAATATACTCGGTCTGACCCGAGCATTGAAAGGGAAGAACGCCCGGATCAGTCTGGTAAACTAGCGTGAGAAACACACTCAACTGAATTTATTAAATTACCAAACTTTTCCTTAGTTTTCAAAACAAGAGTATCTCGTAAGACAAGTCCACACATAAACACGGACATATTTTTACCTTACGATAACTAAAACATTTTTTTCATATCAAATCCTCTTATATTATACTGGTGTTTAGTATATACAAATAATATTAATCATATTCGAAATGGTTACCCATATAGCATTTCAAGGTTATTCATTACGCCTTTACAAACAAAATCGCAGCTCGTAGTGGGGTTTGGATTTCCATACAAATGACCAGGTGAAGGGACTACCTTCCGGCCGTACATCACTAGAAAAATGTACCGAGAAACCATCACAAAGTTTCTCTACCAACACAAGACCGCCCTACCACTATAACTATATAGTACCGAATATGTCATCCTCCGGTCGTTACCGACCTTTCCGAGGGCCCACTAGCATACAAACCATAATAATTAGATACACGATGTCATAGCATGTAAAGATACATCTAGAAGAGGATGATCATACCCTGATGGGAGCGACCCACTTAGCCTTGCCTCATATAACCATGTTTTGGTCATTTCCGGTTGATGAGGCCTGAAGAGGTAACGATTACCTTTCACAATCACATATCACATCACTTTGAATGCCACACGGCCATTTCCGTTGACTATTAACTGTCTTTCACAAAAACACAACCCTTAAGCTCATATGTCTCAAGGAGGGTGTTAAGCTAAGAGAAATTGCCTTCTCCGCCACCACTGATGTACGTTTGTAAAAAATAATGTACGTAATCTATAGAAATGCAATGTAAGAAAAACATCCATACAAGTTGTCCAAGAACAGGACAAGCCGAAGGTACTTTCCTACCGCATCCTGTCGGAAAATCCCTAGGATTAGTAGCGAATAGTCCTTGCATTGGATATTTCATAATGAAGAGACCATTGCTACTATATGTATATTGGGATTTTAACCCCAAACGATCAACAAGCAGTCCTCCACTATGAAAATATAGAATATCAATATCATCACAAGCAACCTGCACAATCGTCGCATATACGTTGGTTCGATGTGGTTTTCAGATAAATCTGATCCCGGTCTCTTCGCACCAACAACGCAAAAGCGTTTCTCAACCTCACACAGCAACTAAGTCTCATAGACTTATCACGTCTCCAACTTTCAACTTGCTATCCTTCGGGCCAAGAAGGAAGCTCGATAGATTGGAGTAATACTCTGCACTATACAAATCAACATCCTCAACACAAATGATAATCAAGCCTACACAGAAGGCTACGTACTAAGAGTACGACTAAATAGTTCCCACATCAAGTCGAGAAACTAAAATTTGGCCAAGTCTCATAGTCGGTTATTTAACTATCAAAGCAAACAAACAAATATTCAACACCATATACAATCATTAGGCCCTTTTAATTAATCTTTTATTAATTAAATCATTTGCCAAATATTCACTTCAAATTATCTTTAAAATGATATATATCTCAAAACTATTTCAACACTTCAACATTGGAAAACATTTCCAAATACTTATTTAATAATAAGTAATTCACAATTCTATTTATTTTCAACACTTGGAAAATATGCATATACTTAAATCACGATTAAGTATATATATTTTATTCTTTAAGGAAAACATTCTCTTAACATCTTTTATTTGGGTCAAAATGAATGTTGCGTAAAACATCGTTACGACAACCCGAAATCACTAGTATAGGGATTCGATAATAAGATAGGTATATGAATCCCAAATACTATATAAAACAATTCCTTTCGAAAAACATTTACTATAACAACAGTGTTATAGTCCATCATTTCCTTTACTTCTCGAAAACGTCTATTTCAAAAATGAATGTTGAAATCTGTGGTTTCTATACTTAACACATTTTAAAACTCCTTCAAACCATTTACCTTCATTTAAAATATCACTTCCCAAAATATCTATTTAATTCAATATATTATTCACTATCCAAAATCGTGAATATAGTTCATTTACCAAATTCAAAACTTCGACACTTTTATTTAAAGATTATCCATTGTCCAAAATCGTGGACATAATTCTCTAACCAAATTTATTACTTTAATATATTCATTAAAGGATTATCCACTGTCCAAAATCGTGGATGAAATTCCTTTAATTAACTTATCAAATTCAATTAATTTTGGATTTATAAAACAATGTTTATAAATTCCATTTATACTTTATAAAAACTTCCATATACAAAATTCCTTTATCAACCAATTTTATTTATATCTCAATTATATGCCAAAATCCAAATTATAAGTTAATTACTTATAATTCTCTTATTTTACAAATTCATTCATTTATAACTTCACAAATCGTAAATTCTATTCTTTTATAAAATCCATTAATAACCTCATTTTTAACATTTACAAAAATCCTTTATAATCTCATTATTTTGATATATAAAATATCGCTTTTATAAATCTTATATAAATATAATCCATTAATAATAAGTCGAAAATTCCAATTTAAACAAATTACAAAATAATCAACTTTATATTTCAAAAACCACATTCTAATCATATTTAACAAAAATCAAAATTTTTATAACAATAAAAATTATAACTTTATTTTATTCAAAATAAATTCATTTCTATAACCATTCAAAATTAAATAGAACATCTATTTTCAAAATCACTTTAAAATCCTTTTTAATTCGAAATCACCACTTTAACATTTTTAAATTACCAAAAACAGGTCCAATGCTGCAACAGCACCAAATACATCAATCACAGCATCCAAAACATCGTATATCAGATGAATACAGTATATATCACAATATCTGTAAATAAGTCAATAGTAGTGAGGAATCCAGTTGGATCCCTCCAACCTGTCACCTACAACAAATATACATATTAGAAATATATGTACAATGTCCGCTTCAAGGCAGACGCGCGTACAAAGGGTCATTCACTCATACACGGGAAAGTATAGGGTCTCATGTGCTCCAATAGGCAGGTATATATCCAAATACCAATCAATATATCATATATCATCCAAATAATCGTCAGTCATCATATAATAAATTATTTCTCACTTATATAAAAATATCAGTGAGTCAGAAAGAGTGAGTTGTACTCACATTGCGTCCAATAGCAGTTGCAGTGTTTTATTCCGAATAAGATTAAACGAGCGTTTAATTTTACCTAAAATTTACACTAGCTCTAATCAACTCCAATCTAGTTTCATAATATAGTGCTCGTCAATACGGACCCCACGCAATTCGTTTCGTGCGAAACGGACCTCGTATGAAAAATTTATGCTATTTTAAAGATTGTACGATTTAAAATATATAAAATTTCACATTTAATTTTATTTTCAAACCCTAGAATTCATCGTGGCCGCTCGTTTTTGAATCTCTAGATCTGGCCATCGTTTTCTTTTTCTTCCCCATCAGGTTTCACGCGCACGAACAACCCATGGTAGCCAACACTAAACCCTAGATCAACGCGACAATTCATCCACTTCCATGACGATCAGCCACCACTATTTGAAACGCCACACTCCACTCCTCCTTCAGCTGAAATCTCGCCGAGCTCGGTCGCATATATCGCTCAAAAATCGTGACCTAACATCGGCCGTTTGAACGAACATTGCTGCGAATCTACTCCATTAAACGCGATCATAGCCATTGGGATTGAAGCTCTCATCGTCCTCTACGTTTTCGTAGTTGGAGATTTTTCGTATGGGTTAACGGATTGAAAGAAGATCGAGGTGGAAGATGGGTGTTTTCTAGCCGTGTATTCTGTAGTGGCGGCTAGGGTTAAAACCCTAGGTTTTGTGAAAATAGTGAAAAGTGATGGCCTTATATAGAAAATTCTAAAACACTATTCACCCGAAAAAATTTTGAACTCGAAACAAAACGTGCCACCTGGCGTTTATAATGTTTTACCCCTATTCCGAACGCAATGGTATATATATCGAGAGCCAATTTGATTATATTTGAAAGATAGGTTTTCGAATTGAATATTTAAATTTAAAATTCAATTAAACGAATTTCAAGGCGTTTTAGCTTGCCACGGACAAACCGTAAATCCGATTGACATGAAATTTGAAATTTTGTAATAATATAACATTACGGATCCGATGAAACTGCTTTCGTCGAAATCCGAGACAGTATGAAAAATGGCTATTTTTACTCATTAATTAAATATTAAAATATTCAATTTCTACAAATTAACTTTTAATTCAATTTTAAAAGTTCACTAACATCATTCAAATTCATTAAAAATTTAATTCAACTTTATAAATCATCTTCATTCACATTAAATTCAAATATCAATTATTTACACAATTTCAAATATTAAATCAACAGTTTAATTATCGTGGAAAATAGGCTTAAGGACAAACTTTGAAAAAAAATTAGGCTGAAGGACAACAAGTTTTATTTTTGGGCTAAAGGACAAACTTTGAAAAAAATTAGGCTGAAGGACAATGCTATTTAGAACTAGCATTTTGTATAGTGTAAAAACTGAATATAGTACTAGTTAGAACTAACATTTTGTACGGTGTAAAAGCTAAATATAATGCTAGTTAGAACTAGCATTGTCCTTCAGCCTAATTTTTTCCAAAGTTTGTCCTTCGGCCAGAAAATGAAACTTAGTGTCCTTGAGACTAATTTTTTACTAAAGTATGTCCTTTTCCCAAATTCCCTCTTAATTATCCAATTAAATCCTTATATTTCAAATATAGATTATTTAACTTATAAAATTTACTTGTGAATATCTAAAATCAATTAAATATATGAATTTCGAATGACTGAAATTCTGGTTCGTTACATTCTCCCTACTTAAAAGAATTTCATCTTTGAAATTACCAACTAAGAAAAAGTCACAAAATCCATTAACTTTTCAAAACAATTCGTTCAAATTAGATATCAAATCCATTTAACCTTTTAACTTTTCCAAAATCCAATAGTTAAACTTCTTAGAAAAACTTCTCTAAGTTTTGAAATCATACTTCGTTATCTTTTCAAAACCCACTAACATCATTTCAATTATAACTCAAAATCAAAATTATAGTTTTCAAAATTTTCCAATTCTTCCCAAAATTTTCTAACGCCTTAAATTTTCAAAAAATTTCGCTAGCGTCTTCTTTGCGCGGTTCGATCGTAGTAGGATCGCAACATATATATATCACAACATATATATATCACAAATATACATCTCATCTCAGTGATGAAGCATCCTGAAGGGAAAAAAGTGTAAAAGTACGATATGTAATCCGAGATATGTACCTTATATATTGTTAGCGAGCATATACGGCTAATATAGCGCGAAAGCGAGCTCCAAATGCGAAGCAAGCACTATCCGCACCTACTAAACACTCAACAAACAATGAGAAACATGTATATATGAAAGTAATATCAATATACAACATATACCAATACAACAACTATATATACCAATATAGCAAATGCAATCTATAGAAACAAATCCAACTATCAAAAAACTATCATCCAACAAACTGTCTCTATCAAATCAATCCATAACCAAATCAATATTCATTCACTTCTCATTAATATTCATTGAATTGGTTTTTAATTTATTCACATCTGATTCATTAACATTGGATTTTACTAACATTCATTCAAATTCAATTAGTTTACATTCACTAATTTACATTCAAGTTAGTTCACTTTCAAATCTATTCAAATTCAATTCAATTCTATTTAGATTCACTTAACTTCCAATTTGAATTCATTTACTTAGACTTCAATTTTATTAATTCAATTCCATATGAATTTCTATACAATCAACTAACATCCATTTAACATCCAATGTATATCCCATCATTACCAAATTCATTTACCTTACTTTACATTCAATTTGGTTTAACATTCAATTATTTAATTTAGATTGAATTCTAATATTCACTATATTCACATCTTTATACAACATTTCCAATTATATCATCACTTAAGTTTAATTTAACTCTTAACAACAACATTTCTAATGCTGATTCATTTTACAATTAAAGTTGAATTTCATTTGTATAACTCAAATTTATATTCATTAGTTCACTTTACTAATTCATTTAGTGACTTCATTTCATTAATTCAGTTTATTAATTTACTTCGATACCAAAATCAACTTCATTTAACATTACTTAAGTTATATTTCACTTCAAATTTCCACTTACATTTACTTTCACTATACAACTTAAGTTATATTGCTTTTTAAACATCATTTTATTTAACGTTTACTTAAGTCAAATTTATGTCACTATTCAAATTCAAATTTTGTTTTGCTTAACAAAATTGTTTAACCATTTTTACAATTGGTTTTACTTACCTTTTCTCACTTTACAAATTATACAACTTATTTAAACTTCAAAGTTATATTATATAATCGCTTACCACTTCTGTTTAATTTCCATTTCAATAACATATCAAATCCAGTTCGAATTATTTAACCTTCCTTTAATTAAATTTCAAATCATATATTTATTATGCTAACTCAAATCTATTTCACCTTACCGAAGTTAAAATTTTATTATTTCGTATTATAAGTCCAAATTCATTTCACTTATATTTATCAATTACAACTTGGATTTTTAAATTCAAATTCGTTTATCACAACAAAATTTCAATTTTAGATTTACTATGGTAGCAAATCCATCACACAGGAACTCGAAAATGATACTGATGATGCTGCACTGCTGCAGTCATCACCCTTATTATTTCCCAACAACAGTAGTGAATTCAGTGCTTTATATTCTTTTAAAGAAAATCCTTTTTATTATTTATAATTCACATTTATAAAATATTCTTACTTATATCATTTCACTTTTCACTTTACTTGTATAAGATCATTCCAAATTTATAATATATTTAGATTTATAACAATATAATCTTTTTAACTTTGAATAACAACTTTCCAAAATCAACATGATTCAAAATTTCAAATTCTTAGTTTAAATTCATTTTTATTTATAACTCATATAGTTTTTTTATTTATAATATATAAGATTATTTCACAATTGTAAATCATATTAATTATAATTTCATATTTTATAATTCATTTGCTTATAGAATTTATTCTTTTACAGTTGTTATTTATTTAGATTATTTAAACAGCTTTTATTAACTTATATATATTTACATTTTCAAACAACCAAACAATCAATTTATATACACTTTAATAATTCTAAAAAATTATTTCCTTTATATATAAAATATAACAGATGTAAAATTATTTCATTTACCCAATTTAAAATAATACTATGTCAACTTGCCTCTTTTAAGCGTTTAGAAATTCCTATTGATAACATGACATCCCACATACCGACCAGAATTCACAAACAACTCAACTGATAAGTAAACACAATATAAAATATTTTATATTCACTAACAAATACGTGCTCATATATATAATACACTCAAACTCAATCTAGGGTGCTACTGTCCCTATCTATACCGAGTACACATCAAAGCCTAGGTATATAGAAAATCTAAGCTCTGATACCAAATATGACGACCCGAAAATCTATACCCTTTGAATCGACAATAATCCACACATGCATGATCCAAAAAGCAAAGATTGACAGAAAGTCAAGAGAAAGAAAAGAAGAGAGAAGAAGAGAAGAGAAGAAAGAGAGAAGATAGAACCAAACAGAAAAATACAGAATCTTACATCGTAGTGGAAAACATATAATATCATATCAATGATCTTTACGAAACAGAAACTGTATATATACACATCAATCAGAGTTCAACAATCCATCAGTAGTTATCAGCCTGAACAGTTATAATAACTTGTCTTCACAAATGCTGACAATATACAACACAATGCACAGCAGATAATCAAGCAAATACGGATGTACGAAATGAAGATCTCCAGCCCTCCTGCTGAAGCTCCAATAGCACCGATCTGAACCTGTAAATATACTTGGTCTTACCCGAGCATTGAAAGGGAAGAACGCCCGGATCCGTCTGGTAAACCAGCGTGAGAAACACACTCAACTGAATTTATTAAATTACCAAACTTTTCCTAAGTTTTCAAAACAAGAGTATCTCGTAAGACAAGTCCACACATAAACACAGACATGTTTTTACCTTACGATAACTAAAACATTTCTTTCATATCAAATCCTCCTATATTATACTAGTGTCTAGTATATACAAATAATATTAATCATATTCGAAATGGTTACCCATATAGCATTTCGAGGCTATTCATTACGCCTTTACAAACAAAATTGCAGCTCGTAGTGGGGTTTGGATTTCCATACAAATGACCAGGTGAAGGGACTACCTTCCGGCAGTACATCTCTAGAAAAATGTACCGAGAAACCATCACAAAGTTTCTCTACCAACACAAGACTAGCCTACCTCTATAACTATATGGTACCGAATATGTCATCCTCCGGTCGTTACCGACCTTTCTGAGGGCCCTCTAGCATAAAAACCACAATAATCAGATACACGATGTTATAGCGTGTAAAGATACATCTAGAAGAGGATGATCATACCCTAATGGGAGCGACCCACTTAGCCTTGCCGCATCTAACCCTATTTTGGTCATTTCCGGTTGATGAGGCTTAAAGAGGTAACGATTACCTTTCACAATCACATATCACATCACTTTGAATGCCACATGGCCATTTTTGTTGACTACTAATTGCCTTCCACAAAAATACAACCCTTAAGCTCATACGTCTCAAGGAGGGTGTTAAGCTAAGAGAAGTTGCCCTCTCCGCCACCACTGATGTACGTTTGTAAAAACCAATGTACATAATCTATAGAAATGCAATGTCAGACAAACATCCATACAAATTGTCCAAGAACAGGAAAAACCGAAGGTACTTTCCTACCACATCCTGTCGGGAAATCCCTAGGATTAGTGGCGAATAGTCCTTGTATTGGATATTTCATAATGAAGAGACCACCACTACTATATGTATATTGGGATTTTAACCCTAAACGATCAACAAGCAGTCCACCACAATGAAAATCCGGAATATCAACATCATCACAAGCAACCTACACAATCGTCGCATATACATTGGTCCGAAGTGGTTTTCAGATAAATCTGGTCCCGGTCTCTTCGCACCAACAATGCAAAAGCGTTTCTCAACCTCACACAGCAACTAAGTCTCATAGACTTATCACGTCTCCAACTTTCAACTTGCTGTCCTTCGGGCCAAGAAGGAAGCTCGATAGATTGGAGTAATACTCCGCACTATACGAATCAACATCCTCAACATAAATGATAATCAAGCCTACACAGAAGGCTACGTACCAAGTGTACGACTAAATAGTTCCCACATCAAGTCGATGAACTAAAATTTGGCCAAGTCTGATAGTCGGTTATTTAACTATCAAAGCAAACAAACAAATATTCAGCACCATATATAATCATTAGGCCCTTTTAATTAATCTTTTATTAATTAAATCATTTGCCAAATATTCATTTCAAATTATCTTTAAAAAGATATATATCTCAAAACTATTTCAACACTTCAACATTGGAAAACATTTCCAAATACTTATTTAATAATAAGTAATTCACAATTCTATTTATTTTCAACACTTGGAAAATATGCATATACTTAAATCACGATTAAGTATATATATTTTATTCTTTAAGGAAAACATTCTCTTAACATCTTTTATTTGGGTCAAAACGAATGTTGCGTAAAACATCGTTACGACAACCCAAAATCACTAGTATAGGGATTCGAAAATAAGATAGGTATATGAATCCAAAATACTATATAAAACAATTCCTTTCGAAGATCATTTACTATAACAACAGTGTTATAGTCCATCATTTCCTTTACTTCTTGAAAACGTTTATTTCAACAATGAATGTTGAAATTTATTGTTTCGATACCTAACACATTTTAAAGCTCCTTCAAACCATTTACCTTCATTTAAAATATCACTTCCCAAAACATCTATTTAATTCAATATATTATTCACTGTCCAAAATCGTGAATATAGTTCATTTACCAAATTCAAAACTTCTACACTTTTATTAAAAGATTATCCACTGTCCAAAATCGTGAATATAATTCTCTAACCAAATTTATTACTTTAATATATTCATTAAAGGATTATCCACTGTCCAAAATCGTGGATGAAATTCCTTTAATTAACTTTCACAATTAACTTGTCAAATTCAATTGATTTCGAATTTATAAAACAATGTTTATAAATTCCATTTATACTTTATAAAAACTTCCATATACAAAATTCCTTTATCAACCAATTTTATTTATATCTCAATTATATGCCAAAATCCAAATTATAAGTTAATTACTTATAATACTCTTATTTTACAAATTCATTCATTTATAACTTCACAAATCGTAAATTCTATTCTTTTATAAAATCCATTAATAACCTCATTTTTAACATTTACAAAAATCCTTTATAATCTCATTATTTTGATATACAAATTATAAATCTTATATAAATATAATCCATTTATAATGTGTCGAAAATTCCAATTTAAACCAATTACAAAATAATCAACTTTATATTTCAAAAACCACATTCTAATCATATTTAAAAAAATCATAAATTTTATAACAATAAAAATGATAACTTTATTTTATTCAAAATAAATTCATTTCTATAACCATTCAAAATTAAATAGAACATCTATTTTCAAAATCACTTTAAAATCCTTTACCAAATTTATTACTTTAATATATTCATTAAAGGATTATCCACTGTCCAAAATCGTGGATGAAATTCCTTTAATTAACTTTCACAATTAACTTGTCAAATTCAATTGATTTCGAATTTATAAAACAATGTTTATAAATTCCATTTATACTTTATAAAAACTTCCATATACAAAATTCCTTTATCAACCAATTTTATTTATATCTCAATTATATGCCAAAATCCAAATTATAAGTTAATTACTTATAATACTCTTATTTTACAAATTCATTCATTTATAACTTCACAAATCGTAAATTCTATTCTTTTATAAAATCCATTAATAACCTCATTTTTAACATTTACAAAAATCCTTTATAATCTCATTATTTTGATATACAAATTATAAATCTTATATAAATATAATCCATTTATAATGTGTCGAAAATTCCAATTTAAACCAATTACAAAATAATCAACTTTATATTTCAAAAACCACATTCTAATCATATTTAAAAAAAATCATAAATTTTATAACAATAAAAATGATAACTTTATTTTATTCAAAATAAATTCATTTCTATAACCATTCAAAATTAAATAGAACATCTATTTTCAAAATCACTTTAAAATCCTTTTTAATTTGAAATCACCACTTTAACTTTTTTAAATTACCAAAAACAGGCCCAATGCTGCAACAGCACCAAATACATCAATCACGGCATCCAAAACATCATATAGCAGATGAATACAGCATATATCACAATATCTGTACATAAATCAATAGTGGTGAGGAATTCAGTTGGATCCCTCCAAACTGTCACCTACAACAAATATACATATTAGAAATATATGTATAATGTCCGTTTCAAGGCAGATGCGCGTATAAAGGGTCATCCGCTCATACACGGGAGCGTATAGGGTCTCATCTGCTCCAATAGGCAGGTATATATTCAAATACCAATCAATATATCATAAATCATCCAAACAATCATCAATCATCATATAATAAATTATATCTCACTTATATAAAAATATCAGTGAGTCGGAAAGAGTGAGTTGTACTCATATTGCGTCCAATAGCAGTTGTAGTGTTTTATTCCGAATAAGATTAAACGAGCGTTTAATTTTACCCAAAATTTACACTAGCTCCAATCAACTCCAATCTAGTTTCATAATGTAGTGCTCCTCAATACGGACCCAACGCAATTCGTTTCGTACGAAACGGACCTCGTATGAAAAAGTTATGCTATTTTAAAGATTGTACGATTTAAAATATATAAAATTTCACATTTAATTTTATTTTCAAACCCTAGAATTCATCGTGGCCGCTCGTTTTTGAATCTCCAGATCTGGCCGTCGTTTTCTTTTTCTTCCCCATCAGGTTTCATGCGCACGAACAACCCATGGTAGCCGCCACTAAACCCTAGATCGACACGACAATTCATCCATTTCCACGATGATCGACCACCACTATTTGAAACGCCACACTCCACTCCTCCTTCGGTTGAAATCTCGCCGAGCTTGGTCGCATATATCGCTCGAAAATCGTGACCTAACGTCAGCCGTTTGAACGAACATTTCCGCGAATCTACTCCACTAAACGCGATCATAGCCGTTGAAATTGAAGCTCTCATCGTCCTCTACGTTTTCGTAGTTGGAGATTTTTCGTATGGGTTGACGGATTGGAAGAAGATCGAGGTGGAAGATGGGTGTTTTTTGGTCGTGTATTCTATAGTGGCGGCTAGGGTTAACACCCTAGGTTTTGTGAAAATAGTGAAAAGTGATGGCCTTATATAGAAAATTCTGAAACACTATTCACCCGAAAAATTTTCGAACTCGAAACGAAACGTGCCACATGTCGTTTATAATGTTTTAACCTTATTCCGAATGCAATGGTATATATATCGAGAGCTAATTCGATCATATTTGGAAGATAGGTTTTCGAATCGAATATTTAAATTTAAAATTCAATTGAACAAATTTCTAGTCGTTTTAGCTTGCCACGGACAAACTGTAAATCCGATTGACATGAAATTTGAATTCTTGCAATAATATAACATTATAGATCCGATGAAACTGGTTTCGTCGAAATCCGAGACTGTATGAAAAATGGCTATTTTTACACATTAATTAAATATTAAAATATTCAATTTCTACAAATTAACTTTTAATTCAATTTTAAAAGTTCACTATCATTCCAATTCATTAAAAATTTAATTCAACTTTATAAATCATTTTCATTCACATTAAATTCAAATATCAATTATTTACACAATTTCAAATATTAAATCAACAATTTAATTATCCAATTAAATCCTTATATTTCAAATATAGATTATTCAACTTATAAAATTTACTTGTGAATATCTAAAATCAATTAAATATACGAATTTCGAATGACTGAAATTCTAGGTCGTTACACTCTTTAAATACTTGTTGGGAGGCGATGAAAGGATATTCAATTGAAATGTTGACACATTGAAAGCTTCGTTAGGTGGCATCGTCACAAAACAATGAAGCGCGCATACACATGGACGCTTTAATACCATGTTAAATTCTGCCAACGCAAAATCACATTTAGAAGGAAATAAATATGCAAAAGAAAAAAAATTATTTTTCCTAATTAATAGACATATTTGATTATGTTTATTTCTTGTTCTAATTGTCTGATCAATTTATTCTTTGACATATAATATTAACTTGTAAATAAGGCTAGAAGAGAGTGGCATAACGTGGATAGGTATTTGGTGTTTTTCTCTTCTTCCACCTTTGTTTTTTTCCTCAAACACTAAGAAGCCATTGTCATCTAAATCAAGACTCCTTCTCAAGTAGCTTATTGATTCTATTTTTTGCTTTGTTTACTTTTATTTGATGGATTAAATCTAAACGGCTGTTTTTAGAATAAATATTAATGGTTGTTGGATGAAATCTTGTATATTGGTTCTCTAAATTTGTTTAAGTTTTAGAACTATCTTCACCATTGTTTATCTTAAAACATTATTGTTTTCATCCAATATTATCCCTTTGTACTTGGATGATATAAGTTTTTATGATGGGTTTCTACAACTATTTTATCTTTTGTTAGTTTTTGTGTAACTAAAATATTAATAAATTGGTATTGGAGCTATATCATCACAAGGCGAGGAATAATTTTGGATTTATATAACTATTGAGATGTCAGATTTAATTTCCTTCTTGAAAATTGCTCTTCCAAATGGAAAAAATTGGGGTATTTGAAATCCTAAAATGAAGGATATTTCATATTTCAACAATCTTCATGAGCCAATTAAAGATGATGGAAAGAGATCCTCCAATATGTAGGAGGGTAAATAGAAGATGGACAAGAAGACGATTGATTTGATTCGTTAGTATCTTGATGATTCAGTTTTCTACCATGTGGCTGGTTGTAAATCCGTGAAGGCTTTGTAGAACAAGTTGGTATCTTTATATGAGTCAAAAAGTATTAGCAGTACGGCTTTTCTTGTTCGAAAACTGGTTTAGTTAAGGCTAGATGGAGAGAAGTCTGTAGCAGAGCATTTGAACGAATTTCAAGATGTAATAAATCAGTTGTCAGGTATGGATGTCAAATTTGATGATGAATTACAAGCTCTTGTTGATGAGTTCGCTTTCAGAGAGTTGAAAAACATCGGTTGTGTCGTTAAATAACTCTAATGCTAATGGAATTCTCATTGGATATTGTCTGAAATAGTCTCTTGAATGAAGAACTTAAAAAGAAAGGGTCAACCTTGAAATCAGTTCAAGATGAGGCTATAGTAGCAAGAGACTCAAAGTGGAATACAAAACCGAAGAAAAAAGCCGCTAATGGTAGAGGCATGTCGAAAAGTATATATTTTTTTAATATACACTAGGAAAACTCGACGGACCGGTAAAATTATTTTTCCTAATTAATAGACATATTTGGTTATGTTTATTTCTCTTTCTAATTGCCTGATCAATTTATTCTTTGACATATAATATTAACTTGTAAATAAGGCTAGAAGAGAGTGGCATAATGTGGATAGGTATTTGGTGTTTTTCTCTTCTGCCACCTTTGTTTTTTTCCTCAAACACTAAGAAGCCATTGTCATCTAAATCAAGACTCCTTCTCAAGTAGCTTATTGATTCTATTTTTTGCTTTGTTTACTTTTATTTGATGGATTAAATGTAAACGGTTGTTTTTAGAATAAATATAAATGGTTGTTGGATGGAATCTTGTATATTGGTTCTCTAAATTTGTTTATGTTTTAGAACTATCTTCACCATTGTTTATCTTAAAACATTATTGTTTTCATCCAATATTATCCCTTTGTACTTGGATGATATAAGATTTTACGATGGGTTTCTACAACTATTTTACCTTTTGTTAGTTTTTGCGTAACTAAAATCTTAATAAATTGGTATTGGAGCTATATCATCACAAGGCGAGGGATAATTTTGGATTTATATAATTGTTGAGATGTCAGATTTAATATCCTTCTTGAAAATTGCTCTTATAAATCGAAAAAATGGGGTATTTGAAATCCTAAAATGAAGGATATTTCATATTTCAACAATCTTCATGAGCCAATTAAAGATGATGGAAAGAGATCCTCCAATATATAGGAGGGTAAATAGAAGATGGACAAGAAGACGATTGGAATTCTCATTGGATATTGTCTGGAATAGTCTCTTGAATGAAGAACTTAAAAAGAAAGGGTCAACCTTGAAATCAGTTCAAGATGAGGCTATAGTAGCAAGAGACTCAAAGTGGAATACAAAACCGAAGAAAAAAGCCGCTAATGGTAGAGGCATGTCGAAAAGTATATTTTTTTTTAATATACTCTAGGAAAACTCGACGGACCGGTAAACTTCTGAGGGGAATTAAATTGTGTCTGTCCGTTTCAACTCATAGCACCTACAATTCTCGGGTACTACTTTTTGCGAGAAGCGTGTGTAAAGTAGGGCTCAAACTTAGGTCTGATACCGGCCCTAAGCACCCTAGATGCAACGCAGAGCTCGAACCTAGGTCTGTACTATCTTTTGTTATTATTGTCATAAAAGGGGATCATATGCGCAAAAGGTATGAAGCGTATAAAAGGGATTAAAAGAAGGCTATACATGGTGACAGTAATGACGATTCACGGGCGAAGATAGCTGAAGGTAGCGATCGTGATACTTCTTGTCATGTCCTCATCAGTGATGTTAAGCCTTGAAAAATGGATTCGAGTGCTAGTTTTCACATATGTAGTGATATTGGGTGTTTTTCTTCTTATAAGAAAACCGTCGACATGATTAGGATTACCAATGGAGTAGAGCTACCGGTTTGTGATATTGGATCTATCCGCTATCGTATGCATGATGATGTGGTTAGAGAAGTCTCGAGCGTGAGGCATGTTCCTACTAGTTCGCAAATCTCATTTCTCTTGTTCAGTTGAACCGGCGTGGTTGCACTTATGAGACTCGAGGTGTAGTTTTGAGAATGAAGAAGGATGATCATATTGTGATAAGAGTGGTATTAAATGATGTAAACTTTTATAGATTGGTTGGTCGTGTGGTCGATAATAGAGAGCGAGCGACGATTGAAGAACCTAGTCCACAGATAGGTGGTAAAGTGAATGTGTGCACTGCTTTTATTGGTCGTGTTGGTAGTCATATTTTCGACAAAAGTCTTTATTTTGATGATGCTCGAGGTATTAATGGTGATGTGAAAAGCTTAGGTCAAGTGGTAGACAGGTGTCGAGTTGGAAAATCAATGAAAACTTTATGGAAGTCTTTGGGGTATTATACGCTTTTGATGTCAAATTGTGTTGTGTATCTTACGATAAAGGATGCATCGCTTGTAGGCGGTGGTAGCAGTTTGTGATTAAAAAGAAATAAGTGGTAATTGATCCGAAGGGTTGGCTTGTGTGTTTTATTCGATGAGATCACTTTCTTATTTTTCGCTTTGAAGAGACGATTTGACTAAAGGTGAAGATCGAAGATTTGTTGGGGATATGTGATTTTGCATCAAGATAGAGTGTTAAATTTTGGTAATACAAAATCACATTTAAAAGGAAATAAATATGCAAAAGAAAAAATATTTGTTTCTCCCAATTAATAGACATATTTGGTTATATTTATTTCTCTCTAGTTGGCTGATCCATTTGTTCTTTGTCATATAATATTAACTTGAACATTGAGTAATTGATTGTTATAAATAAAGCCTAGAAGAGAGAATTGAATAGTGTGAAAAAATATTCGGTGTTTCTTTCTTCTTCCATCTTTGTTCTTCTTTTTCAAACACTAAAAAGTTACTCGCATTTATTTTATTTTCCTTTCCCTCCACTCTTACTTAGAGTAGCAAATAAGAAGACGGTGTGAAGTAATAGTTTAAGGGTACATTCGCAGACATTTTGGATTAGAGGTTGGAAAACACAAATTTGATTAGAGTTTGGTTAGAGGTTGGGTAGGAAGTAACGTAAAAATAGTTTAATTTATATTTTGTAATAATTAATTAATAATTTTTTTATTGATTAATTTTAAATAATTAATAATGATATTTAATAATTCGTATTTCAAAATTAATAAGCAACAAATTTAAATTCAAACTCAACTTCTACTTCAACTTCGACCGCGAATTCAAACTACAAGTTCAAATAAACTTGAAATTCAAACACTACAAATTCAAACGGAAATAAAAACATCTACAAATTTAATGTCATTCCGCGATATCCTCAATTCTGTTCGATCCACTCACGTGCAAACATCATCAAAATCCAACATTTTCGTACCTCTTTGAAAATCCTTATGGACAGATAATTTGCTAATCACAACAATGTTGTACTACCGATATCCATAAAAAAAACAAATTTTAAACAATTGGCATGGAAAGTGATAAGAAATTAGCAAAAATTGTAATAAAAAGTGTTATACCTTGGCTCATTTCTGCTCACCAGTCTTCGTCGCCAACAACCGTGTTTCTCTGGTCATCCCAGCCCGCTCCAATCTTGTTTCGTAACTTCTCACGCTTGATAAAGTCTTTGCAGTTGTCATGTTTGTTTTTTGATATCATTGCATCCAACAGTTTAGATGTCTCCTTACAAGAGTTGAATCTTTCAGCTATCTTTTGGTTGACTCCCGTTTTAGCTTTTTTGATTTGTTGTGAATCCTTCCGAACATATATTTGCAAATATAGTTGATAGTTTGGCATTCCAGTAAAATGTTTGTTTTTTACTTGGACCGGCAGTAGTGAAAGTCATTGTTGAATAAATGTTAAGTAGAGTATAGTATACAAGATTGGAAAGTGTGAATAAAATGTGGAGTTGGAGTCTGGATTTATAGAAAGAAATAGGATGTAAAATTACGTCCAAGTTAACTGTACTTACGTCCGAATTATCACTTACGTCATGCTCCGTGCTCCATTCTGGAGCAGGAAAACGTGCTCTTGGCACAAATGCTTACATAACCTACGTCCAATTTACCGGAATAAGTCGAACGTAATTCCTGTCAAACGCTAAACCAAGTGCGTTTCATGTGTCCATGAACAGGGCTAAGATTACCATGTATGTAAACTAATTCACGGATATTCCTGACATCAATAGAAAGTTGATAACGCCTTCAATGTAAAATTTATGTTCTCAAGATACACATTATATATATATATATATATAGGTGTCTAATCAAGAAAATAATTCATTGGGTTTGATAAAGTCGACAATCATGACTAAAACAGATATCAAGAATAGCAACATGTAAGCAAAAAATTCCAGAGAATTATATCGATAATAAAAATATACATGATAAAGGATCAGTAATTGGGGTAATCATACCAATTCAACAAGATGATTCTTCATCAACTTTTCCTATAGCTTCGAGTATCGAAGAGTAAGTAATGAGATCATATTCAAATCCCTTCGAATTCATCTCTTTCATTAACTTAGCAGCTTCCTCAAACATACCAGCTTTACTAAGAGAACCAAGCACTGTGTTATATGAAACAGCATCTGGTTGAATTGTAGAAACTTTCATATTTGAGAGCATCTCCATTGCTCTTATGGGGCCACCTACCTTTGCTACTCCATTCAGTATAATATTATATGAATTCAAATCTGGGAAACCCCACGTTCTTGCATTTTGCTCAGCAAAGTATGTGCTTCATCAATCATTCCCATTCTTACCATTCCAGACATCATGGCATTATAAGCATACACATCAGGAACACAACCAAGTTTCTTCATTTCCTCGAAGAGAGTCAAAGCATCATCAATTCTTCCACATTTACCAAAATGTTTGATCATCACGGCATACACACGAGAAGCTGAATAACCACAGTTTTCTTTCAACTCCTGAAACAATTCATTAGCAGCATCATATCGCTTGGCTTTCCCAAGAGCATTGATTAAGCTACAGTATGCTTGTGGACATGGCGGAAATCCTTTCTCATCCATTTCTTCAAATAGCATCAATGCTCTCTCCAATCTATTGCTTTTACAGAAACCATCAATAAGAATCGAGTATGTGAAGTCGCTAGGAACAATCCCATTTGCCTTCATATTCTCAAACCAAGAAACAGCTTCTTGTGCTGAATGAGATTTAGATTCAAATAATGCTTTGATGATCGTGTTATACGTAACCACGGTAGGCACGCATCTGAATTTATCCATTTCTTTGAAAATTTCAATTGCATCATCCACTCGAGCAGATTTACTTAATATATTTATAAGATTGTTCATGAGCACTGTATCGGGTTTCACACCTTCCTTTTGCATTTTAAGGAACAACCTATATGCATCATCAACTTGACCGCATTGACCAAGACCTTTGATTAACTCAGTGTAAGTGTATACATTTGGAATGCAACAGTTGTTTTTCATTTCATCAAACAAAGCTAAAGCTTTATCAATTTTCCTTGATTTAAAAAATAAACTCATCAGAGTAGTATAAATTTTTGCAGTTGGTTGCATTTTGTTCTCTTTCATCTCTTCAAACAACCTAATAGCTGAATCTTCACGTCCTAATTTGGTAAAAGTAGAAATAAGAGCATTGTAAGTTGTCGTGTCCGGAAAACAGTTTCCCTCATTGCACATTTCATTGTATAGTTCGTGCACCTTCTCGTGATGACCCTCTTGCATCAGCATAATTATCATACTATTGTAAGCATTTGAAGTGGGTTGGCATTTCCTAGTCTTTATAAAGTAAAATATTGAGCATGCTTTATTTACCATCTTTGCTTTACCCAAAATCCTTATTATCTCAGATAATTCTACAGGTGTAATAATACAAGGGCTTTTAACCATATCTTGAATTGTCTTCCACATCTCACCGTACAGTCCTTCTGCTTCTAAGCAGCGAATCAAAGTCATGTATGTGGTAGAATCATGCTCAAAATTCTTTCTTTTTCCAGCCCATTTGAAAATTTGCATTTTAACACTAATCTCAACATCTGTTTTTAATACCTCACGAACTAGCCGGTGATCAACTTTCAACATGAGAACCTCCATAGCTTTCTCAGCATCTGGACCCCACTTAAATATCTTCAATATTCTCAAGAATCTTTCATCTAGTGTTCTTACTTGCTTAGGATTCTGAAATGAGTCCAGCCGTCTGTCTCTAAGAGTTGGAAGCCTGAACATTTGAACTATTTCATTTTCTGTAAAAAGGGTAATAATCAATATAATGAATTAATATTTAGCGGCAATATCATTTTTGAACTAAAACTGTCAAGTTTTCATCTATGAACTAAATTCATAACAAGTTGTGTTATCACTATTGAATAAAGAAATCTCATATATCCTTGTAACTGGATTTATTAACAGAGATGTATTCCTCTGTAAATTGTGAACTGATCTACAGGTAGATAAAATGTAATTTTCAATACATAGGGAGAACTCTCAGTCGCACACTCATGTCAATTTTAATATAAATAGAGTTGATGAAATATAAAACTGAATTACAATGTAGCAGATACCAGTTACTTTTTTATATGAGGAATATAATGGCAATGGTAGGCTGATGCTAACAGGTTAGAATTATGTTCGTACTTAAAACATTAAATATAAATTAAGCATATCAAAGCAATAGTTTGCAATTAGTTGTAGCATCATAAAATAACTAAGTTTGAAACAACGTATACACTAAAATGTTTTCTTTCAACTAGTAGAGAAGAAGCTAAATCAACTGAGAAAACTGAATAATTTATTCTACATGAACCTGTTTGTTTAAGTCTTTCACAAGGAAACCGCGAAGTAGATATAGTTCGCTTTGCAACAGAAGCAACAGATACTTTTGAAACATGCATCTTTATGTTTAGCTCTCAAACAAAAACAACCTGAAAAACAGTCAAAAATCATTAGCTTAATACATACTTACATGCATACGTTATATAACATAATGGGTAAGGATCCCCTACACCCTTATAATTCTTAGAGCTGCACAATTTCAAATCAAATGAAACTTACGGATTTTTAAACACTATAAAATCTGTACACAAAAAATGACGTGTACGTACACACATGCGCACGCCCATGCACACACGTGCGCGCGCATCCCCGCGCACACGCACGTGTGTGGGGGTAAGGATCGGCTATGCCTCATTTTTGCTACACCTCTTTCCCCCATGTTTTCAACCTCACATTCCGATTTAAATAATATATTTTCTCTCCCTGGCCATCCATTATATTATTTAAATCGGAATGTGTGGTTGAAATCAAGAAAAAATAGAGGTGTAGTCGATCTTTGTCGTATATGTATACATATATATGTATTTATATAGATATATGTATATATATGTATATTATACATACATACCAAGGTTTAAAATTCAGGTTTTCGGTTCCGTTCCAATTATTTGACATTTTTACAATTTCGATTTCATTTCGGATATTTTGGAAATTCCGTTTTGATTCCGGTTTCGGATTTTATCTCTTTTTTCTTTTTAATATTTTTTCCCATATAATTAAATCACGGTTTACTATCGAATATCCATCACATATATATAAAAATATAAATTTTACATACCTGAGGCCCAATATATATCAAATTTAACAATAAAATCCTACAGCCAGGGCCGGCCCTAAGATTGGGTTGCCCTAGCCCAAAACTATTTTGGTTGCCCTTAAATGAATTTTTTTATTTTTTTATTAATTTTTTTGTGTTTAAAATTAAGCATGCCGTCAAATAAAAAATATACAACATACAATGCAATAATTTTTCATACAAATACCACTAAACCAAGTGGAGTTATATAAAATTAAATTAACTTTTCATACAAAAATCACTGCATAAAGTGGAGAAAAACGAAGTTCCATGCAAAATAGAAAATTTGTTCAAAGAAATATACTTCGCGTTGCATTTTCTGTAGCGAATTCTTCAATCAAATTGTCACAATCTAGTTTCTCCAAAAACTTACTTTCAATTGAGATCATTGTTAATTCATTCAATCGCTCTTGTGACATGGTCGTTCAAAGATAATTTTTGATTAATTTCAATTTAGAAAAACTTCTCTCCGCCGAAGCAACAGTAACCAAAATTTTTAGTAAAATCCGATAAGCAACCCATGCACATTGAAAACCACCATCATTTACATAAGATTTTATAAAATCAAGAATGCCAACCGACTTAGTTATTTCCTTAGGTAATATACTTTGCAAAGCTCTTAGATCTTGAAATAGATCTTTTCCAAAAATATCGCATTGTTGGTTGTGTTTCAAATAACCTTCTAAGCAAATACAATGTTTCATCAACTCATCTTTGCAAATATGCATGAACTTTGCATTTAATAAAAATCCAAAATTTTTATCCTAAAGAGTTTAGAGGTTGACGAGAATTTAGTGATTTTTTTTGTTTTTGCATTAAAGTTGAAAGATTGAGCCCGCCATTGATGAAGCCATTGTCGGTCAACGAATTGAATAAAACATTAGCAATAAATCCAATTTTGTTTCAGCCACTAATTTAAAATTAATAAAAACACTCAATTGCTTCAGCAATATCGGGTTTCAGTAATATTGGAATTCACTAAATTAGATTTCAGCAATATTGAGTTTCAGCAATATGAAAACAATCAGTGCAATTTCAATCTTGTGTCAAAGACTTAAACCCATAGACAGATTACAATAGCTTCAGCAAATCAATATTGGGTTTCACTAAATAAAAGAAAATCAAAATCACCTAACTTGACAAGAAGAGGCAAGAGCAATAGCTTCAGGCTTTCAGCAATATTGGATTCTAGTCTCTGGGCAACAACAGGCAGGCGGAGGCAGCAACAGGCAGGCGGCGGGCGAAGGTGGCAGTAGGCAGGCAAAGGCGGGCGACAACAGCAGACTTGCGACAATGGAGTGGACTGTGGATGGAAGCCCTAGGTTCGATGAATTGATAAGTTGGTGAATCGACCAACGTGATTTTAGATTTGTATTTTTTCTTGGTGGGCTTGTCAGAAGAAAAAAAATTTGTTGCCCACCCCTAGCTGGGTTGCCCCAGCCCAGGGGCTTAGTGGGCTTGCCCCTGGGCCGGCTCTGCCTACAGCCCAATATCTCTTTTCCCTTCTAAAGCTCTTTTTCTCCCCTCTAAAGCCCAATATCTCCAACCCATGTAAAGCCCTAACTGAAGTGGGTCTGCGTGCACATTTGAATCCAAATATATATTTGAATATACATTTGAATCCCTTTAGGCAGTGATAGCCAAGCTCTCAAGGAAATGATCACTCGGAACATTCTTCTTATTAATCAATGTTGTAGAACCATACACTCCAAAAACATCACTTTCGTTAATATTACTTCTACTATACACATTTTACTTGCTATCACCACCTTCTCTTCCCTGATGATCACAATATTTTTGTTAGCCCCATCATCTCCTTAAACTCATTTACCTCTGGAAAGTTCTCTTTTCTATCGAGAGCAACATCTTTACCAATAGAATTATCTTCAACCCAAACAACAAGATCATCATCATTCAGATCTCTACCTTCATATAAACCCAGAATCTCAAATTTATTATTCAACTCAATATCATCACACTTGACTTTCTTACGTTTAGAAACTTTTTTAGAAATTTGCATAGATTCATCACCACTGGTTACTCCCAAACTCGCATCTTTATGGCATGTTTTATCACCAGAATGTATAATAGAATGATCCTTTGGCATATAACTCAACACTATAGGTCTAAAAGCAATATATCTGAAACGTATTTTTCAAAAATTTCATCTGGATTCATATCCCATAACATACCCAAACTATCATCCTTTGTTTTAATTTTAATTTCGTTTCCAAGAACAACATTTTTCTTCTCCTTATTTTCATTATTCAGATTCCTCGGAAAGATATTTTTCGACCTAGAAGCAGTAATTTTTGTTGTGCAAAAATTGCACAGATGCGAAAAAACAATAAACAAGATCTAGATTTACCAATTTGAACATTACTCATTCTAGCAACAATTATTCTATTACACTAAATAAATAGTAAATAACTATAAAGAAGAAAAGGAGATGCAACTGGTTCTACTATTATCAAGATAGTGTACGTCCAGTCCAAGGGAGAGAGATTTTATTACTCATGAGAGAGTTACAAAAGATTATAAGATAAGAGTTTACATACCAAAGCCCTAAATTAGAGTTAACAAGAAGAGACACTCTATTAGGGGATCGCCGGCTGAATGTTAGGATATGTTTACAATGAAGTCTACCCTCAATATATAGCCAGTGTAAATTCATGTGAGACGTTGATTAAATTATCAAGATATGGTAAGAAAATAATGGAGGAAAGTTACAATGGTAACAAATGGTGCAAACATAGCATATAATTCACTCATTCCTTTAATTAACAAAGATGGAAGAAAATAATCCCAAAGCAATGCGATTAATGAGAAAGAAATAATATGCATATCCTTCTACATATATATTATTTCATAACACGCGCATGCATTTATTTCCTTGTCATCTCATGCAAATGCGATTCAATATTTATTCATTTCAATAATGAACACACGTGATTACTTTCCTTTTCGCAAATTTGTTTTCTTCTAGTTGTGATTTCATATCACCAAAATTTAACGCTCCACTTTGATACAAAATCACATATCTTCCAAACCCCACCTCGATTCAAATTCTCTTTTCAACATAAAACTATTAAAAATTAATTTCACATTCAACCAAAATCTCTTGATGAGATAGATACCAAAAATGAATACTTATCCAATGGGTTCCGGCAAGGCCACCCCCCATCACAACTTGCTCACGAGCTCAGACTACGTCCCCGCCCTTCAACAAAATGTTGCAAATATCCAAAATCAAAAGAAGATATATACCAAAATAATCTCAAAGCCACCACGCCCAAAAAAAATCCTCTCAATCATCAATCAAAATACAGAGCCAAAAAAAAACAATGAACATAAAAATAAAAAGGTTAATCCAAATCTCTATATGCAAGACAAACCTCTCTCTTCCCACACACCGTCATATGGCACCACAAGTCAATGAGGAAAAAAATGAACCAAGTTCGAGGCACACTTGAATGCACCAATATGCAAATCAACAAATTCAAAGCTAGCTAGCAATTTCACGATGTCTCCAAAGTCCACACATGATTTTCATAACTCCTTTAAGATGGCATCACAAAATCGACGATGTACCTCAACGACACCAAATCCGCCAAAAATCACCTCTATGAACGGAACTCTTCAAGACGGCATCACAAGTCGACAAGCATCAACGACGCCAAATCCATCACCAAAATTAGCTATATCAGCCGAACTCTTCAGTATTATGAGTACCACCTTTAATACTCAAAGAACCAAGTGGACTACAAATATGGTGTACCAAAAGAAAACAGAATCTTCTTTTGCAATCTTCCAAATTTTCCATGGAAATCAACATAAGACTCACACATCAGCCTTGAGCCGTGAAGCAGTTATAGGTTTTCAAATCCAGATATCCCTTCAACATACTAAACTCCTAATCACCAAAGTTCCAAGACTGGAATGATATTCTCTCTCAACATAATCTCCTTCATCTTTATCTTCCATATTGCATAAATTCTCCTTTTCCATCAAAATGGGTAATAACATAATTGTCACCGGATCTACCGCTCTTTCTAGAAGCAATTGATGTACAAATTTAAACAAATCGCCTTGTCCTGATACCAATCTGTTGTGCAAAATTGCACAAATGTGAAAAAACAATAAACAAGATCTAGATTTGCCAATTTGAACATCACTCATTTTAGCAACAATTATTCTATTACTCCAAATAAATAGCAAATAACTATAAAAAAGAAAAGGAGATGCAAAATATTTATACTGGTTCCACTATTATCAAGATAATGTACATTCAATCCAAAGGAAAGAGATTTTATTACTCATGAGAGAGTTACAAGAGATTACAAGATAACAGTTTACATATCAAAGTCCTAAATTAGGGTTAACAAGAAGGGACACTCTATTACGGGATCGTTGGCTGAATGCCAGGATAGGTTTACAATGAAGTCTACCCACAATATATAGCCGGTGTAAATTCATGTGAGACGTTGATTAAATTACCAAGATATGGTAAGAATATAACGAATGCAAGTTACAATGGTAACAAATGGTGCAAACATAGCAAGCAATTTACTCATTTCTTTAATTAGCAAAGATGGAAGAAAATAATCCTAAAGCAATGCGATTACTGAGAAAGAAATAATATGCATATCCTTCTGCATATATATTATTTCATAACGTGCGCATGAATTTATTTTCTTGCCATCTCATGCAAATGCAATCCGATAATTTATGCATTTCCATAATGAACACACACGATTACTTTCCTTTTTTGCATATTTGTTTCCTTCTATTTGTGATTTTGTATCACCAAGATTTTACAATTTCATCCGAAGTAAAATTAATAGCAACATTTAAAGTATCGAAGTGCCAAAGAATTTTGCTAAACAAATACATCCCTTCATCTTTATTTCCTGCATAGCCATCAAGAAATAAATTTCTTAATTTTAGAAATTCCAGGCAGAAGTAATAGCCATGTTCTTTCATGTTCAAAGGTCCAAGCAATGGAGGATTATCAAGTTTATAATACTTCAAACATGAATTTTTCTTATGCCCGAACACCCCCACAGTTGAAACATCAAATCGTCTCTCTGCAATCCCTAGCTTTATGATTTCCGTCACCAATTCTGAAGCATAGAGACGTAGATACAATTTAATTTGAGGGATTTGAAATTTAAAAATTGAAAGTTTGAACGTTAATCATTTGAAATTTTCCGTAAGACACTCTAGATTGAGGGCGAGTTTGAACCTCTAAAACATCAAAATAAATGTTTTGTTCAAATAAAGTATCATTCTTCTTATTTTTAAATGAAAACTTAAAAATTTGAATTTCAGTTTCGAAACAAGAAAATTGAATACGAATCTAAAGTTTTGAAATTTGATTTTTTTATTATGCCAAGCGCAATGTGTGCCGTTTGTACAAACGTTTCCTCGATCACAGGAAAAGGGCGTGTCACTTATATTTGTTTCAAATAATTTGTTAACATCCCACGTATGTTTTCTTCCTTATTCAAAACTCTTCAAATTTCACAACTACCATGTTTGAAATTTGTGCAAATCGCAGACTTTCCCCATGTATATCATTTACAACACTTAATTATTACATGTTCTATATTGTACATTTTCTTTGATATGTTTACTTTATATGTTTCTAATAATGCAAATGCATTTATGTTTAACATTTTATCAGTATATTGTGACTTTAACTAATAAGAAACTACAATAATTTTTTTCTTTTTATAAAATTATACGGTTAAACGATCGATTGCAACACTGTTATATGGTTGCAGCGGTAACCAGTAGATACACCAAAATACTTGTTCAACTTTACTTTATTTTACTATTTTTGATTAATAGAGCATTGTTGGTCTAAGTTTCAGTCTAATGCCAACCAGAAATGTTACCTCCACAACTTTAAGTAAGGATATAAAAAAACAAACTAAAAATAAGGGAAACTGGTATATTGATATAAAATTTGTTGATAATTGTTGGCAAACAAATAACCGTCCAATATAAATCAACAATATGATTTTAAAACAATAAACCATTTACAACATTCCTTTTATACAAAGTAAACACAATGCCACAATCTTCACCATGACTTATTCTCCAAATAACCTCAACGACCCCTAACATTTTATTTCAATTTTGTAAAGGTAGTCATTTTCCCCCCCTCTTTTTACATTTTTGTTTTTTGTTTTTTGGATGGAAAAAAGCACAAGTCCAAACAGAAAAGTTAATTAAAAGCAGAACAATCTCTGCGGATATTCCCCTGACCCGCCCTAGTCTTCACACCCACCCGGCCCAACTTAGTCATAGCAGCAATAAAGGCCTGATTGAAGGCCTGCGAATTCTGAGCCCAGGTATTAACGGTAGACTTAGACCGACCATCAGTAAAAAGGGTCTGATCGGAGGTGAAGAGTCCTTTCCCTTGCTGTAAGTTTTTGAAATATTGGTTGTCGAACTTTTGTGGTGTGACGGGGTCCATGTTTATAGCGATATCAGGAGCGACATTTCTCGGACACATGTCTTGCAGTTGCTTCGCGTACGATGTATCCAGCGTCGGGTCTATTTGATTCCCGTATATTCTACTCGAAAATCGATTGCAGTGTGAGAAGCCCAGTGTGTGTGCAGCTGCCAAAAAAAAAGAGGAGGAAGAAGAAGATCAGTATCCCACGGTCCACATTCGTAAGCCTGTGTGCCTATATATATATATATATACATACATACATATACATACATATGTATGTATGTATTCCATCTTTCATTTTCATTACAGCAGGCAATCCTATTAAGCGTTGAATAGTTTTAAAAGAGAATATGTCTTTTGTTATATGATGACAACTACAAACTTCTAACCATATAACAAACGTTTACTTTGTATAGACTGATGACTTGGTAAACTAAAGGGATTAACTTGTGTACGCAAATAAAATATAGGTTTATGAATAAGAATAAGCAATAACCATAAATAATGCACTTTGACTTTCATCTTTTATATGAATATAATGTTTTCAGAATGGAATTAAGTTATGATAATTCATTTGTTAGTTCTATTCTATCACAGTTTGCCTGACAATCAATTCATGAAGAAAATTGTGCATGAAAACTGGCTAATTAAATTTCGTGTGCATGTGTGCATATCAGTGTGCAAGATCAAACTTTTTTTTTTTTAATATAGTTGCAATTAATAATGTAACCTTGATATGTGATTAATGAAATAATTACCGGAAAGTGCAATCATGTCGGTCTGAGTCAACCCGTTTTTCGCAAAATTGGAATTAAGTTGGTTCAAATTGAAAGATGGCTGAGGCAAGTTTCCTTCTACACTGGAAGCAGTTGAGCTCAGTCCATCTAATCTCCCCAGTTCCACATTATAATTTGGCCCTCCAGCCTTCATTAATGACCATAATTTGCATTATTTTCTCTTTGTTTTATGATTAACAAATGATAATGTATAATAATTAATTAATTAATTACCAGTGATACAACATCTCTTGCGGCCATAGCAAGAATATCAGCACAAGAAACTTTGTTTGTGCATTGTGGCACTGCATCCACAGCTGCTTTGGCTTTTATTACAGTGTCAAAACCATCTCCTGCAAGTGATATATTGTCTGAATGGTCTTTTTCTGCTTTATTGCTGCCCGTTGATGCTATCATCACAGACGCATCACAACCCTGCATATATTATGACATTATTTTCAAGAATTTGTTGTTTTAATACAGTGTTGTTGCTGTATTGGGTATGGTTAATTACCTGAACAAAGCAGTCATGGAAGAAGAGGCGAAGAGTGCCAGGAACAGTAACAAAAGTCTGCTGAAACTTTTTAGTAACTGCACTTCTTACAATGTTTTCTACATTTGGGCAGATATTGGCATAATAATTTTGCTTAAGTTGAGCAAAGGATGATTGAGAGTGTAAGCTGATGCATAAAGATAAAAGTATTAATGATGCAAAGTTTGATATTCTCATGTTTTATTCAATGAAGAGATGAGTATAATTATGAAGGATAAGAAGGGAGAGTTAAGGGTAAAGGGTTGATATCATTTGTTGTTTTATATATAGCATTGGAGTGTGGAAAAAAAGCTATATGATTTAAGTTATGCTTGCCAACTATTAACATGTCTCGGTCAAGACCTTGTGTTATAATAGTGTTATTAATGCAATGAAATATTATTTTATATATGTAGTTGTTACATAGTCATTTTGATGAGCATAACTGGAAGTCTATTATTTGTATGTTAGTTAAAATTAAATTATATTTGTTACACCTAACCAATGTGATATCAGAAGAGGAAAACTTAAGGTTGCAGGAAATTATTAAATGTAATGCATTTTGGGAATATTAGAAAGGGATGAATAATGGAGAAGATGGAAATATGTGGCATGCATGAAAAGAATGAAAAAAAGGAATGTAGAAAGTTAATATGGATGGAGTTATCAAGTTGTATAATGTCTTTTTCGTTTAGAGAATAATGAGAAAAAATCGAAGGGTTGGTGCCAAATGGTGTAGAAAAAAACTACACAAACAGCTGGATTACTAACTGATCAAAGATAAACATGCTTCAGAGTAAGTCAAAAAGATGCAGCTACTATTGTATATGTGTAGTAGTTAAAATATTACTATAAAATTGTTATTATATGGTAACATGTTGCGTTGTATTTGATCCTAAGTCATAATCAGGTTAGTTAATTACGTCCAGATAACTTCACTGTGTATATTAACTAATTCACAATTCTACGTTAACCAATTAATTTGAAACAATAAGTACACAAATTTACTTCTGTAAAATTGCCAATTAATTTGAAACAACAAGTACACAAATTTACTTCTGTAAAATTGTTTGTGCCAAATACTAAAAACCCACTTTTTTACTTCCATTTCTTTTTTCTTTTTTTTGGGTAAAAAAAAAGAAAAAAATTATTTATTCCAAAATTAAGTACAGAAACATTTTAGTTTTTATCCAAAAAAATCAACAACTTATGCTGAAGCGGTTTAAGACATCATCAATGTCAATTTTGCTGAAGGTAAATGACAAAAGAGTTTACTATCAGTGTAAAAACAGATTTTATAACAAAGTGGTAAAACAATATATGTTTATTATTATTATTATTATTATTCTGATAGTTATTCTTTGTTAAAATGGCTCCAAGAGTATTCCCCTAAGGGGTGAGCAGAAGAATTCCTCTCACACTTTACCTCTACCCGGATTAGATCACATCGACGCATTATTATTATTTAATTCATTTATGTGACCCACTTTAGAAAATGTAGGATGTCGATGAAGAAATCAATAGTTGAAATGTAGTGAGTACGTGAGAACAATTAAAACGAGGACAGACGAATAGTGCTCGGGGACGAGTGAGTGAATGATCCCAACAATTGAGAATGAGCGAGTCTTATGTTGGACTTACAAAGTCGGTTTAATAAACTATCCGTTCTTGAATCATTGGACATTATTAATTATTTGGATGATCAGGTTTGCTTGCAGCATGGACTAAAACAACCAACAAAATATTGCTATTGGATGCTCTAAATAGCTAAAATTTTCATGATAAGATGTAAACCACACGGTCACACGTGATAGATAGTGTGTTGTTAATGATCAGTGGCTTATTATTATTTAAGGCCGCCATGACTCTTAACGCGGATTCTTTTACTCGAGGACAGTTTGAACTTTGTACTTTGTGCAGTCCACGATTTTGGTCTGTCTTGCTTTCAAAACAATAGTGTCCTACCATTTTATCTTACTGTTTATTACAAATAAACTAAAACAACTAACAAAACCGGCATATTCAAAGCCTAGACCGTTGGTGAAGAAGGCCAATGAAGACCCATGACCATGAGGTAGAGGGCCATAGTCAGTAAAGATTGCGTACGCGAATTGATAATTGTTAATCATTGTGAGCCATGATTAGGTTTAATTAGTGTCCTGTATGTTGTAGATTAATTCACACAATCATCATTATATAATGTAAGGTCAATGACATAGATTGATGTAGAACTTTTGTGGTATATACCAGTATTATTAATCGGATTAGAGCAATTTGGTTACGTGTGTTTAATTAACGGTCTAAACTAAAGTTGACAAAATGAGGTTTCGCAGAGCGCACAAGTTCAACAAGCAAAATAAAAAGGCTCGGTGGCATCCGCTTTTAATATTGAAGCTTTTATTTCAATTTTACCCCAAAGAATTAATTAAATATTAGGCATTGTCTCCTGCGCATTCATTCATCTGTCTTCATTTTCTTGAATTAAATTTTTAAAAGAGAAGTCTGAAAATTTCATTAAGAAAAATGGTGATTCGATGATAATTCTAATGTAATGGATCTAGGAATGATTCAAAACCTTATGGATCAAATACTAGGAAGTAATAAAAATATTGTTCAATAAACCCTGCGTTTGTTTCATAGGACTTACCGATCATACAATATAGCAACGAATTTACTACGTATGATGTACTTAACTTATTTTAGTATTTTGTGAGTCAACTTGTACTATATATTTCTTGCCTTTTCTATTATATAAAGTTATTTCCAAATAGATATAAAATGAAAGAATAGATTGATTGCACGGCTCGAAGGAATGCAATGGTTGTGATTATTTTCAAATGGGATGTGACGACCCACCTTTTCGACTGAGAACGACACTTAACACATCCTCGGTGTTCGTATGTCGTTGCCAAAACATTCGAAAGACGAGTTGTCGTGGAGTAAAAATAAAAGAACAGATCAGAACAGAGAAGAAAAGGATGGAAAAGGCTCACATCAGAACGGTTACATATAATACAAAAATAATGCAGTGTATGAGGTTACTTCTAACATGGAGTTATCAGAGTTACACAAAAGTACTACATTCTGCCTTTCCACTTTCCGATATAAAATACACACACATAATCATACAACGGAAATAGATAACTATATAGATAAAGGAGCCTCCTGCTCGTCCATCGTCTTCCAAAAGCCCAAAGAAAATCTGCTACTCTCGGATTACTCAAATATAATTGAGTACCCGAGAGTTTAGGGAAAATAAACAATTCGGGTCAGAGAATAAGTCTGGTATGAGCAAAAACACTAAAAAAAGAGTGGAAATAAACACAATATGTGAGACCATGCCACCAACCGCGGAACGAGTTTTCCCTCACAATAACAACATCCAATCACAACATTGGATACAAATAATTAAACATCGCGAAGTGCTCACACCACTTCCCGATGCAATTAAGAAAGAGATAAAGTTAAAAAAATGGAATCAAAAGGAAAGAAAAGGGAAATTTTCCAACAAATGACTAGGAGGGTGCACCCCATTACCGAAAGTATACCTCTAGAATATAGTTGAGAGCTACGATGGCTCTCGAAAACCTCCAAGCCAGACCCTGCCAACCTTTACCGAGAATCCAAGTATTTCACATCTTATTGCGCATACAACCGAAACCGACCTAGAGTAGATGTGAAAATACCCTAATGGGAGCAACCCCACATGTTTGGCCCCCACTCGCGCTTTGGTTTTAGTCATTTCCGACAAAAGATATCAATGCTCAAATGAGCTACAAATTGTGTTAGATTAACGATACACAATGAAGAAAGCTGAACCGATAGTTAATAAATCAACTATCGGGGATAATTAAAAATGATCGTATATGGAAATTAAATTTCATATTCATACAATCACTCGTCGATTCCAAACAAGTGCCATCCCTCGGTTGAAAATAAAGCCGGGCAATTTAAGTTAGTGTTACATCTAGGCATTGCCTTGATGATATTTCTATCCTTCGAGATGGAAACGAGCTCCCGCCTCGACGTTTAGTGTTAAGAGTATGATTAAATCCTTTCCATATAAGTGATACCGGATTATGGAAATTTCTTTTCCATAATTGAATCGATACTTTTACTTTTAAAACAAAAGTTGTGTTGGGGTTTCACATTAAAAATATTAACTTTAAACAACTTTATCAAAAAGAATTGATTTACTTTAAACACCAATTAATTTCCTCATTATCATTATTTAGAATGATCAATTATTATTAATCAATAGTTAATTATTTCAAACATCTTTATTTAAAATAATTAATTAGCTTTAATCCTGATTATTACTTCAAACAACACTATTTAGAATGATTAATTAACTTTAATCATCCTTGTTTAAATGATTTATTAACTTTAAAAAATCATTATTAAAATGATTAATTAACCCTTAAACTTCATTATTAAAATGATTAATTAATTTAAAACATCGTTATTAAACTGCTTAATTAATTTTAAAACATTGTTATTTAAGTGATTAATTAATCTTAAACCATCATTAATAAAATGATTAATTAACTTTAGTACATTTAAGTGATTAATTAACCTTAAACATCATTAGTTAAAATGATTAATTAATTTTAAAACATCGCTAATAAAGTAATTAATTAATCTAAATCACATCATTATTTAAATAATTACTTAACCTTAATCGTCATTATAAAAATGATTAATTACAATTAAACCATCATTATTAAAGTAATTAATTAACCTTATAAACACCAAGCACAAATTTTAAACCAAAGATTCAAAAAAAATGTTGGTTTCAAAAGTGCCGATATAGCAATATATAATCGCTATACGGACACTTCCAGAAACGCTTTCACATGTCATCTACTTATCCAAGCATCACATAGAGTAAGTATGAGCAAAGAAACAAAAGTAAATGACAACTATAGAACATGTAGATGCATCACTTATGTTACTTGTTTAAACTTATTCAATTAAGCTCGAATCACTTACTAATTACCAAAGATGTCAACTTTTTAAAGTGGTAAGCAAGCCAACAACAAATCACTATTAAATTTATATAAACAGAAGTAATAACATATTTTTGCATCATAAAAATTAAAGGTCACAATTTTAATGAAAAAAGGGAGATTTTGCTCACCAAAATGTGACCAAACCAAGTCGAACTACCATAAAGCTTTGCACTAACACTCGGTCTATCTTTTTCTTTGAGAAAGTTTGAATTTTTGGACTGTTAATGGGCTAGAGTGGTTTGTCCATAGGCTATAAGGGCTTGGCCATTGATGGTTTGAGGTAATATGGGTCTTGATTTGGTTAGTGAGGATGTGTAGAGGAGAAAGAAATTATTATTTTTAGTGTTTTTACTTAAGGAAGAAGTGAAAAGGAATGGATTTTTTGAAGTTTGAAACTTAGGAAGCCATGGATGGATGCTTTGAGAAGCTTGAGAAAGAAGATGGGTGTTTAGAAAATAAGAAAATGAATTAGAAAATCAGAAATAAAATAAAGAGAACTGTTTTTATAAATAATGAAATGTGTGAATTACCAAAATAGCCTTCCTTACATACCCTCCATCCATTATGCTCCATATCATCACCTCTCCTCGTTGCCCATTCTACGTACACAACACATGAAAGCCCTCCCTTTGTCCACCATCTTTTACATTACCTAGTGCTAAGATGTGAATGAAGTTTGATATTTCCTCTTCATTTCATTTGTATTTAAATTTTGAATAAAAAGTCACATTCCCTTCCTTTTCACTTAACTAAATAAATATCTACCACTTATTATCACTAATCAAACTTATGTTATTTAGTAAATGTAGGTGTATATACACACTAGAGTGTACACAACATTTCCAACAACTTTTATATATTTAAAAGTCGTAAATTCAGAAAATAATTTCCTGTCATATTTTTTATTTTCCATTGAATTAAATATTTTTGTAAACACATTTTGAAAATCATTTCAACATCACTAGTTATTATTGAAAAGTGTTTTATTTGAGTTATAAATTTCATAAATTAATTATTTAAAAATATATTAAATATTTATATTTAAAGTGATTAAATTACGGTCGTTACATCCTCCCCCCTTAAAGGAAATTTCATCCTCGAAATTTATCTTATACAACAATAGATACCAAAAGAAACCCAAATGATATCATTCAATCAACCAAGTACAAAGAAGGTGACTCTCCCACAACTGATGAGTACACTAAAAGACACTACAACATACAAAAAACTATGACAATAACCCGTGATACTAATCTCTAATATAATCCTCGGTTTCCCAAGTACAGTCACTATCATCCTCAACCCACTGGACCTTAACAAAATTCACTTCCTTCATCCTCAATCGCTTTATATCTCGAGTGATGATACAAATAGGCCATGAAATGCATGAAATATGTTGTGCACATCCGATAGACTATCTGGTAACTTCACTCTATAAGTCCACCAATCTGGTCCAGAATAGGAAAAGGGCCAATAAATCGAGAGGCTAACTTCCATGATTTTCCAAACCTCACAACACTCTTCAATGGAGAAGCCTTCACAAACACCGAATCTCCCACTGAGTACTCAAGATCCCTGCACCTTCGATCCGCATAACACTTCTACTGATCTCGTGCTTCCTTCATCTTCCTTTTGATATCAACTACCTTCTCGCTTACTTCTAAGATCATATTGGGTCCAAGAACAATCTTATCACCGGACTCCACACAACATGAAGGAGAATGACATAGATGACCATAAAGAGCTACGATGGGGCAATACCAATGCTTTCCTAATAGCTATTGTTGGAAGTGAACTCTAACAAGGGTAAATGACCTTCCCAAGAACCTCCAAAGTTGAGAATGCATGCTCATAATAAATCCTCCAAGATCCGGTTCACTCTCTCTGTCTACCCATCTGTTTGGGGATGGTAAGCTATACTCAGACTTTGCTCGATCCCTAAGACAGTTTGTAGTCCCTCGCAGAACCTGCTAGTGAATATTAGGTCTCGGTCACTTACAATACTCTAAGGAATACCATGAAGCCTCATAATCAACTTCACATACAAACTAGCTAGACTCTCAGCAGTCCCAGTCGGCTTAACCGGAATGAAATGAGCACTCTTGGTCAGCGGATCAACTATAACCCAAATACCTTCATTCCCCCTTCTTGACCTAGGATGTCCATCAATAAAGTCCATAGAGATCTGCTCCCACTTCCAGTTTGGGATCTCAAGAGGTTGAAATAGTCCATCTTACTTCTGTTGGTCACTCTTAATCTGTTGGCAATTTGCACACTGACTCACTAGGATCGAAACATTTCTCTTCATCCCCCTCCACTAGAAGACTCTTTTTGTATCCTTGAACATTTTGATCACTCCTGTATGGAAAGATAACCTTGAACGGTGACACTTACTAATACTTCTTTCCTAAGACCATTAAAATTCAGAACACAGATACGCCCGTTCATTCTCAACATACCTCGGGGATCAATCTCAAAACTAGAAACAATAACTTCTTGGACATCCTTTTTGAGTCAAGTCAAAATAGGATCTTCTTCTTGACTAGCCATAATCCTCTCCATCAAAACTAGCTTGACTTCCAAGTTAGCAACCATCGCGACATTCCTACTCAAAGCATCTGCAACAGCATTTGCTTTTCCTGGGGTGTATACAATTTCCAAATCATAAGAAGCAAGAAACTCCAGCCATCTCCGATGTCTCAAATTCAATTCTTTTTCGGTAAAAAGATACTTTAATCTTTTGTGATTTGTGTATAATTCGAACTTTTCACCCAGAAAATAATGCCTTCATATCTTCAAAGCGAAGATAATAGCCAAAAGCTCCAAATCTTGCGTGGCATAATTTTTCTCATGTGCCTTCAGTTGTTGACTTGCATAGGCAATAACCTTCCCATATTGCATCAGAACTGCTCCCAAACTAGAACTACAAGCATTCGTATATACTGTTAGACCCCCATTCTCATTTGGAATAGTCAAAACAGGAGCGCTAGTCAACTTCTTCTTCAATTCCTTGAATACTTGATCAGACTTTGGCATTCATATGAACTTAACATCTTTCTTCGTTAACTTCATCAGATGAGAAGCAATCTTCGAAAAATCTTTGATGAACCTATGGTAAGATCCAGCCAATCCCAAGAAACTTCTAACATTTGTCGTGCTTTTGGACTTCTTTAAGTCTTAAATTGCAACAACTTTAGCTAGATCAACAGATATGCCTTCACCCGAAATAACATTCCCCAAAAACCTAACATTATATTTCCAAAAATGGCACTTAGCAAACTTAGCCTTCAACGCATGACTCCTTAGGGTATCGAGTACACATCGGAGATGGTACACATTCTCCTCCTCCGTCTTCGAATATACAAGAATGTCATCAATAAAGATGAGAATGAATTTATTAAGAACAACTCGGAACACTTGATTCATTAAGTCCACAAAAAAGTGGGTGCATTAGTTAGCCCAAACGGCATAACTAACCACTCGTAGAAACTATCTAGAGTCCTAAAATTTGTTAAAGGCACACTATCCTCTGCTACCCTTTAGTGGGTGAAAACCGGTGGCAGGATCCAATTGGAAAAATATCTGAGCGCCGTGGAGCTGATCAAACATGTCGTTGATCCTTGGTAGAGGGTATTTATTCTTAATAGTCCTTTTATTCAACTCTCGGTAGTCTACACATAATCTTAAAGAACCATCTGCCTTGGTAACAAAAATGACTGGCGATCCCCAACTAGAAGCATTGCGTCTTATCAATCCCTTCTACAACAATTCGAATGTTTGGCTTTCTGACTCTCTCCTTTCTTTTTGAGTCAATCTTCTCAGAGGTTGAACAATAGGTCTAGTTTCTAGAATCAAATTAATATGGAACTCCACTTCATGGTGGGGAGGTAAACCTTGCACTTCATCGAAAACATCCATGAAATATCGAACAACAGGTATATCCATTAGCTCCTCTTTAGCTACTTTGAGTGAATACAAAAAACTACTCATCAATTTGTTAGCCTCCTCGAAAAATATATCTACACGAATATCTCTAGCATCATTAACTCTGATGATCCTTCGATCATAATCCAATACTGCTCTAAACTTAGATAACCAGTCCATTCCCAACAATACCCTAAAACCCATGAACCCATGAACAAACAAGTCGAAAGAAAAGAGGTGATTACGATAAGAGATAGGCACATTTAGACGCATAGTGTCAAGATTTGTTGGACCCCTATAGGGTTCGACAAACAAAGGGGATTACTCAATAGGATGGGTTTGAGGTTAAGTTATCAACGATAGCTACTGAAATAAAACTGTGGGAAGCACCCGTATTGAATAATACCCTAATAAAAAGATCATGGATGGATATTGTACCTTGCAGCACTTGCTTCCCCTTCTGTCCTAAAGAAGTGGATGCTATCTCCTCAATAGCAAAAGCATGTCCTTGCAACCCTCTCTTTGGAAAAGGGCACTCATTCTTCATGTGTCCATGCTTGTTACAGTTGTAGTAGATTCTAGTCGGGCAATTGGGTGCAAAGTGACCCACTTTGTTGCACTTAAAAAAAGTAATATTATCTAAGTCAAGCGGGTTCTTCTATGCTGGAGCTCTACCTCTTGGTTTATTTCCTGACCACTGCTTCTTCCATTTAAACTTGCGCTTGAAATTCAGCATGCCTCCAACTAGTATCACTGACAAAGGTTTGGCATTGATTGCCAACACTACTCCTTTCTAGACTCCTTTCTTAATATCTAGAGCTTCGAACCTCAAATTCATAATGATCAAATTAGTGAATGTACCCATAAGATGATTGGTCATTTCTCTCTGAAACTTTGGTCGCATTCCATTCACAAACATTTCGTTCTTTTTAAGTGATGTATCTATCAATCCAAGTCCAAAACATGATAATACATTAAACTTGTATTCATACTGTGCCACCGTCATATCACCTTGCTTCAAATCCAAGAAACTCCTAAAAAACTTCGTTCTTCCGGCTTCAGGGATAAACAGAG
This sequence comes from Allium fistulosum, assembly GCA_030737815.1. Taxonomy (NCBI): domain Eukaryota; kingdom Viridiplantae; phylum Streptophyta; class Magnoliopsida; order Asparagales; family Amaryllidaceae; genus Allium; species Allium fistulosum. The sequence goes on along the minus strand of CM060907.1, from coordinate 285,465,850 downwards.
CTTCAAAGACTTCCCTAAACTATGCCCAAGAGAACTCCTTCTTCGGTGTATTAGCCATAACAAAATCCCACCAGTCCATCGCTGACTTCTGAATCTGCCATGATGCCAACAGACGTTTCTCTGCATCTTCCAACCTAAGATCTCTAATTATCCTTTCATAGAACCTAAGCCAAATCTGCACTATAAGAATATACTCAATACCGTAGAACGATTTCCCATCCAAAGTGGTCTAATTCTTGCACAAAGTCGCAAAGTTTATAGAAGGTTGAACCTGCACTACCATCTAAAACTAGCACATTTCTAGCTACTTTGCTATTTGTAGTTATGCTAATTCCAGATCCACCCCTTCCTCCTCTTCTTGTATTCATCTTCTATTGCCTATACATATAATAGATATCTTTAGAACACAAGAATATGATCAAAATAGTTTTAAGGAACGAGACTTAAGAGGATAGATATTATTATAAAGAAAAATACAAATATGCTATCTCAAGGTTAACTCATTCTAAGGCATCACTTACCCCCATCTTTAATGAGTTGTACCCCAATCAGGCTAAGGTGTTCGCTCAACCAAAGTTCTGATACCAACTATGATGACCCACCTTTCGGACCCCTGAAAATGACACTTAACACATCCTCGGTGTTCGTGTGCTGCTGCCCAAGCATTCGAAAGATAAGTTGTCATGGGGTAAAAATAAAAGAACGAATCAGAGTAGAAAAGAACATAAAAGTATCACATCGGAACAGTTACATATAATACAAAAATAATATAGTACATCAAGTTACTCCTAACATGGAGTTATCAAAGTTACACAAAAGTACTACAACCACCAGACTAAGCAGTTATACATTCTGCCTTTACACTTTCTGATATAAAATATACATACATAATCATACAGAAATAGATAACTATATAGATAAAGGAGCCTTCTGCTCGTCCATGGTCTTTAAAGAGCCCAAAGGAAACCTACTACTCTTGGACTACTCAAATATAATTAAGTACATAAGAGTTTAGGGAAAACAAACAACTCAGGTCAAACAATAAGTTTGTTATGAGCAAAAACTCTAAACAAAAGGGTTGAAATAAACACAATATGTGAGACCACGCTGCCAACTGCAGAACGGGTTTCTCCTCACAATAACAACATCCAATCACAATAATGGATACAAATAATTAAGCACCGTGAAGTGCTCACACCACTTCCCGATGTAATTAAGAAAGAGGTAAATTTATAAAAAAAATGGATTCAAAAGGGAAGGAAAAGGAATTTTTTTAACAAATGACTAGGAGAGTGCACCCCCTTACCAAAAGTATACCTCTAGAATATACTTGAGAGCTACGATGACTCTCGGAAACCTCCAAGATTGACTCCACATTGATCTTTACCGAGAATCCGAGTATTTCATATCTTATTAGGCATATAACTGAAACCGACCTAGAGTAGATGTGAAAATACTCTAATAGGAGAAACTCCACATAGCTTGGCCTTAGTCATTTTCAACAAAGGATATCAATGCTCAAACGAGCAACAAATCGTCTTAGATTGACGATACATAATGAAGAAAGCTGAACCGATAGTTTATAAACCAACTATCGGGGATAATTAAAAATGATCGTATATGAAAATTAAATTTTATATTCTTACCACCACTTGTCGATTCCAAACAAGTGCCATCCTTCAGTTGAAAATGAAGCCGGGCAAGGTGAGGTAGTGTTACCTTTAGGCATTGCCTTGACGACATTTTTAACCTTCGAGATAGAAACAAGTTCCTTCCTCGATGTTTAATATTAGGATTATAACTAAATCCTTTCCATATAAGCGATATTGAATTACAGAAAATTCTTTTCCATAACTGAATCGATACTTTTACTTTTAAAACAAAATTTGTGGTTGGGTTTCACATTAAAAATATTAACTTTAAAAAACTTTATCAAAAAGAGTTGATTTACTTTAAACACCAATTCATTTCCTTAGTATCATTATTTAGAATGATCAATTAACTATAATTAATGGTTAATTATTTCAAACATATTTGTTTAAAATAATTAATTAGCTTTAATCTTGATTAATTACTTTAAACAACACTATTTAAAATGATTAATTAACTTTAATCATCTTCGTTTAAACGATTTATTAACTTTAAAACATCATTATTAAAATGATTAATTAACCCTTAAACCTCATCATTAAAATGATTAATTAATTTTAAAACATCATTATAAAATGATTTATTAATTTTAAAACATTATTATTTAAGTAATTAATTAATCTTAAACCATCATTAACAAAATGATTAATTAACTTTAATACATCATTATTTAAGTAATTTATTAGCATTAAACATCATTAGTTAAAATGATTAATTAATTTTAAAACATCATTAATAATAAAATTAATTAATTTAAATCACATCATTATTTAAATAGTTAATTAACCTTAATCATCATTATAAAAAAATGACTAACTATAATTAAACCATCATTATTAAAAGTAATTAGTTAACCTTGTAAAACCCAAGCATAAGTTTTAAACTGAAGATTCAAAAAAAATGTTGGTTTCAAAAGTGCCGATATAGCGATAGTCGCTATACGGACACTTCTGAAACACTTTCACATGTTATTTATTTATCCAAGCATCGCATAGTATAAGTATGAGTATAGAAACAAAATTAAATGACAACTATAGAACATGTAGATGGGATCACTTATGTTACTTATTTAAACTTATTCAACTAAGCTCAGATCACTTACTAATTACCAAAGATGCTAACTTTTTAAAAAGGTAAGCAAGCCAACAACCAATCACTATTAAACACATATAAGCACAAGTAATGACATATATTAGCAGCAAAAAATTAAAGGTCCCAACTTTATTGAAAAAGGTGAGATTTTGCTCACCAAAATGTGACCAAACTAAGTCGAACTACCGCAAAGCTTTGTAATAGCACTCGATCTATCTTTTTCTTTGAGAAAGTTTGAATTTTAGGACCCTTAATGGGCTAGACTGGCTCGGCCATGGGCTACAGGGGCTTGACCATGGATTGTTTGAGGTAGTATGGGTCTTGGTTTGGTTAAAGAGGATGTGTAGAGGAGAAAGAAATGGATCTTTTAGTGTTTTTACTTAAGGAAGAAGTGGAAAAGAATGGATCTTTTTCAAGTTTGAAACTTAGGAAGCCATGGGTGGATGCTTTGAGAAGCTTGAGAAAGAAGATGGGTGTTTAGAAAATAAGAAAATGAAATGGAAAATGAGAAATAAAATTAAGAGAATTGTTATTATAAAAAAGTGAAATGTGTGAATTACCAAAATAGCCTTCCTTACATACCCTCCACCCATTATACTCTACATCATCACCTCCTCTCCTTACCCATTCCACACGCAACACATGAAAGCCCTCCTTTATCCATCATGTTTTACATTACCTTGTGCTAAGATGTGAATGAAATGTGACATTTCCTCTTTATTTCATTTTTATTTAAATTTTGAATAAAATGTCACATCTCCTTGCTTCTCACTTTAGTAAATAAATATGTACCACTTGTTATTACTAACCAAACTTATGTTATTAGTAAATATAGATGTATATACACACTAAAGTGTACACAACATTTCTAACAACTTTTATACGTTTAAAAGTCATAACCGAAAAAAAATTCCGGTCACATTTTTGATTTTCCATTGAATTAAATATTTTTGTAAACACATTTTGAAAATCATTTCATCATCACTAGTTATTATTAAAAAGAATTTTATTTGAGTTATAAATTCCATAAATTAATTATTTAAAAATATTTTATATTTAAAGTGATTAAATTATGGGTCGTTGCATCGGATATTAGTTGTGCCGATAGAAATCCATGAATCATATATGGATGTGAGATAAGTGGAGCATATAAAGAGTATAAAGCTAAGAAATCTAACAGTTGCAAATTAACGAATATAAAAAAATGCAATTGTCAATTTTGTTTGGAAGATATCAAACTTTCTATGGTAGATGAGTGGAGATTGGAAGTAATATGTGATGTGTATAATCATTCTACACTTTTTAGCATAGAAGGTCTCTCTTCTGTAGGTAAACCAACTAAAAATGAAGCAGAATTAGCTATTGCAATGTATGAAAATATTGGGAAACCAAAAGCCATTTTATACAACATAAAGCAAAGTGATCCATCCAATAGTATAATAATAAAAACAGTATATAATGTCCTTTTATGCATAAGAAGAAATGGAATAAGTTGGATGTACTAAAGTACAGTATCTTTTAAGCAAACTGATGGAAGAAAAATATTTCGAATGGCATCATATTTGAAAGAGTTGGTGGTATGCCCTCGGGATAATTATATAATTTGTTATGTATATCTAACACAGTAGTCAAGCTTGTTCATACTAATGGTTTCTGTTTTTCTTTTATATACATTGTTATATTATGATATAATTAATTTAAAATATATAATAAGAAAATCCTTAAATGAAATATTATGTAATTATAATTACAAATAGTCGCAATCATGAGTAATTAATCACAAAATAAAATGATAGTTTATTTTAAATATTCCTAGTCAAGATGATTCGAGAAAGGATATCTAAACATTCGTTGAGACTAGAGCATGTAACGCTCTTCAAATATTAGGTAGGGTATTATCCATGGCTACTGGAGGAACCAATGAGTTACGCAACTGTAGTTACTGGATAACTATGAAATGACTTATCTGAGAGTTTCCTATTGGTTAATAACAACTAGGCTAGACAGAAAATCTCAAGGTGACGATGTTGCACAGTTCCCTCTACTTGAGAATACTGTAAGGCTTTAATGTAAATACTCTACTTTAATTACGGTTAAATCATGGTATAATGATCCATCGAGCGATTATAGTTAGGTCTAAGCTGAAGCATTGGAAGTGAAGCAATATTCAATAGAGAACCAAAAATAATCTCATCTACATGAATTTGAATAATTAAAATATCATTTTTAGTTCTTTTAATAAAATGAGTTTGATCAACCTTCCCAATTTCAAAACCAGGGTCTATTAGATAGCTCTTAAGACGTTCATACCAAGCATGGGGTGCTTCTTTTAGACCGTATAAGGCTTTCTTAAGTTTATAGACGTGGTCAGGAAATTTTTCATGTGTGAATAGAGGAGGTTGTTTAGCATAAACATTCTCTTTTATATAACCATTTAAAAAAGCACTATTAACATCCATTTGATAAAGTTTGAAATTATGAAAACATGTAAAGGCCAATAAGATTCGTATTGCTTCAAGTCATGTGACTGGAGAAAATGTTTCTTCGTAGTCAATTCCTTCTTCTTGATTATATCCTTATGCAACTAATCTAGCTTTATTCCTAGTTATATTACCTTGTTCGTCTGCTTTATTTTTGAAGACCTATTTAGTACCAATGACTGATTGATCACCTGGTCTAGGAACTAGTTCCCAAACTTCGTTTCATTCGAATTCGTTTAGCTCTTCTTGCATAGTTATAATCCAATAGTCATCAGTAGAGGCTTCTTTACTTTTTTAGGTTCAATATTCGAAAGAAATGCTACATGGCCCATTTGATTGAGTTGATTTCTAGTTTTAACACGTGAATCAATTTCTCCTATGACATTTTCTACTGGGTGATCTCGTAAAATCCTAGGAAAAGATCTTAATTCATTTTCATTATGAATAATGTTTTCATCTTCTTCAAAATTATAAACAATGTTTTCATCTTCTTCAAAACTATTTTGAGAAACCGTTTTTGTGGTTGTGTTAGGTATTATTTCATCATCCTCAAGGTTTTTATTAAGTTTGAAATTTTCATCGAATGAAACATGAAGAGTTTCTTCGATTGATTTTGTTCTTTTATTGAAGATTCGATAAGCTTTGCTTCGTTCCGAATATCCTACAAAGATTCCTTCATCAGATTTTGGATCGAATTTTCCAAGCTGATCTTTTGTGTTTAAAATAAAACATTTTGAACCAAAAGTTTTAAAATAAGAAATATTTGGTTTTCTTTGATGAAAAAGTTCATATGAAGTATGTTTTGTTAGAGGTCGAATGGAAACACGATTTAGAACATATCAAGCAGTTGCTACAGCTTCTGCCCAAAAATGTTTTGGTAATGTGCTTTCATTTAATAAAGTTCTTGCACATTCTTGTAATGTTCTATTTTTCCTTTCTACAACTCCATTTTGTTATGGCATTCTAGGAAAAGAAAAATTATGTTAAATTCCCTTTTTATTACAAAAATGTTCAAAAGCTTCATTTTCAAATTCACCTCCATGATCACTTCTAATATTTTTTATTTTTTATTTTTTGAGATTTTGAATTCTTTTTGCAAAGATCTTGAAATTTTCAAAGGTATCACTTTTATTTTTCATAAAAATAGTCCAAGTATATCTTGTGAAATCATCTACTATAACAAACACATATTTATTATGGTTTATAGATTGAACTTGATTTGGACCAAAGAGATCCAAATGCAATAGTTCTAGTGGTTGTATAGTAGAAATATTTTTCTTTGATTTAAAGGATGATTTTGACAATTTTCCTAATTGACAAGCATCACAAATATTGTTTACTTTAAAATTCATTTTTGGTAAACCTTTAACTAAATCATTTTTAGATATTTTATTTATAGCTTTGAAATTTATATGACAAAATCTATTGTGCCATAACCAAGGATCATTTTCTTTGGCTATTAAACATATATTTGTATTGTGATTTATATTTATATTTAAAACATAAATATTTTTATCTCTAAAACCTTCAAAAATAATATTTTTATTTTGATCAAAAATGCTACACTTATTTTCAGAAAATGAAATATTAAATCCTTTGTCACATAATTGGTTGATACCAAGTAAATTGTGTTTTAAATTTTCAACTGACAAAACATCTTTAATAAGAGGTAAATTAGATATACCGTTATTGCTCACATTGCCTTTGTCGATGACATATCCTTTGGAATTATCTCCAAATCTGATAGAACCTCCATCTGAGTAGATAATATTCGTTAGCATTTCCTTGTTTCTTGTCATGTGTTTTGAGCAACCACTGTCTAGTATCCATTTTCCTCTCTTTTTGGGTGGTACCTACAAAATAAAGAATTACCATTGGTACCCACCATTGTATTTTGGGTCCTAAGAGTTAGGTCTTAGGAAGCCAAACCCAAGAGGGTTCAGTATTCCTTTTGAAAATAAAATCTTTGTTTTTATGAACAGTTTTTATAAAAGATTTTATATATTTATTACTAATTAAAGAATTATTTGTTTTAGGAACCCAAATTTTGATTGTTTTAGTAAAATTTAAAATTGTTGAACTAGAATTTTCAACTTTATTATTTTTTTATATGAAGAATTCTTTTTCTTAGGAATAATTTTAGAAGAATGCTTATATCCTAGTCCTCTTTTATTAGAAACGGTTTGAGAATTTTCTATAATTTTTGAAAGATTTTCTCTGCCTTTATTAAAATTAGAGACATTTTTAGTAATGTCTTCTAACTTTGTTTTAATGCTAGAATTATCTAACTCTAAAATTTTGACATTTGCTTTAAGGTCATGATTCTCAATTGATAAAGCATCAATCTTTTCTTTTTGAGTTTCTATCTCTTGACTTAGCAAGGAAAGTTGAGATGTCATATTAGAACAAGATTCTTGAGTAACTTGAAGTTCTTCTTCTAAAATTTTCTTTTCATCTCTTAGCATTTCTACTTCAATTTCAGTTCTATTCAATTTTTCAAGAGTTTCTTTGTACTTTCTATTTTTGCCTTTTAATTTATCAAGTAATTCTGAATTGATTTTTAAAAGATCATCAAAAGTTAGATCACTTACCTCGTCTTTTGTGGCCATAAAGCAAATGTTGCCTTGTTCTATATCACTGTCCAAGTCACTTTATGATGATGAAGATGATTCTGAATCATCCTACGTGACAGAGAAAGCTTTCTTCTTGAATCTGTCTTTTTTGTGCTTATGTTTGTCTTTCTTTTTCTCAGGACAGTCTTTCTTGATGTGGCCTTTCTTATGACATTCATAACATTCTAGAGCAGGTGATGATGGTTTTTTGGTGTTGTTATTGTTGCTGGAGCTGTTCTTGTTATTTCTAAATTTGTTGCTCTTTATAAATTTCAAAAGCTTTTTGAAATTTTTAGCAATGAACGCCATATCTTCTGCATCTGAATCTGATTCATCTTTTTCTGCTTGGAATGCTATATTCTTCTTATCTTGAGCCTATACTCGTTTTGCCTGGAGATTAACTTCATAGGACATTATATTTCCTATCAACTCCTCCGGTTTTATGGTCGAAATGTCGTTAGCTTCTTCGATTGCTAAGACTTTTCATTCCCACTCATCCATTAGTGAGTTGAGGATTTTTGAAACAATATCAAAATCTGTATAAGTTTCTCCTAATGCTATCAAAGAATGATATATATCTTGAAATCTAGAGTACATTTCATTTATAGTCTCATCTTGCTTCATTTTAAAATTCTGGAACTGATTTTTGAGCATAGAATACCTTCATGTTTGATTTTAAGTGTACGCCAAATTTCATGAGCAGTTTTACACACGCTTATTCTATTAAATTCATTTTTGTCTAATGCACAATATATCATATTCATAGCTTTAGCATTTGCAGTAGCATCTAATTTTTGTGTGTTAGACCATGTTGAATATTCAGTAGTAGGAATAGTATATTCATATTGCATAATGTTCTAGGTTTCATAATTACTTGCTTATATATAGATTCTCATTCTAGTAGCCCAATAGTTATAGTTCATTCCATTAAATAGAGGTGGTCGTGCTGTAGATTGACCTTCTAAAAATGTAGTGTTAGCAACAGTGCTGGTGTTGTTTTCCATATTAAAACAATATTAGATAACTATGTTAAAGTTATATGATGGCCTTGCTTTGATACCAAATGAAAGTTACTGTGCTATAGGATGGTGTAATATAGAGTATAATAAATAACTAGTGCGGAAAATAACTGTAAAATAAGTGTAAAATAATAATAGCAGTAAAATGACACTAGAGATTTTTATACTGGTTCGAACTCGGGTTCTACGTCCAGTCCCAGACTCCTTCTAGAATTATAGCTGCAACCCTCACTTAACCCGGAGGAACAGGTATTACACCGCCTGAGCAACCGAACATGACTTTGACCGCCTGAGCAACGGAATAGGACTTGACTTTCTGAGCAACCGAACAGTACTTTCTTACAAACTGGATTTAACTTGACTTTGTTTGTTCTGAATAACACGAATTTGTCACTTATAGTACACCCTTCCTATAATCTTATCCTCAAAGTAGATGTGTGTATTTGTGTGTATGAAGAATGGGAAGTTTAATATTGCTTGAAGAATATGGAAATGAATATGTAAGCAATGATTGTATGAAAGCTTGTAGATATTGAACTCAAGAATGCTAAGTGATATAGATCAAAAAAGAATAGAAAATTAGGTGATTGGATCTATGAATCTTGAGTGTATATATAGTGTGTGATGAGATATGACTTCTGGAAATCGACATCCATTTGAATCTAGAAGTTGTGACCTTCCAGGAAGAAGGAACCCTTTGATCAAAAGAAGTGTCTTTTGGAGAAAAAAATGACAGTTGCAGATTCAGTCGATTGAACTTACTTGGGCAGTCGAGTGAGTTTTAAACATGCACAAAAAATGTATAGTGTCAGTCGACTGACCTAGGCAGTTCAGTCGACTGTTTACTGTATATATTAAAAATTTTGTACACAGCCTCAGTCGACCGTCTTATATGGGTTGGTCGACTGATGTTGTTGTTTTAGTGCAGTGAAAGTATTTTGCATGTGTATATGAAATATTTATAAGAATTTGTGAGTGATGAACCTTGAGGATAGATTTTAACAATTCTCTATACTAGACTCTATATACTTATTGACTCTAAATAACATCAATATCAATACGAACCATATTTGAGTCGATGAGTTCGAATTTTCCGTAGTCGTAGATTCATGAACTTTTGTCTCTTGTTAGCATTCAAAACCTTATGATCCAACATTCTTCCCCTTTTTGATGATGACAACTCCATTTGTTTCGAGTGAATCTTTGACAAGATTTGTTAAAATATCTCTCCCCTGAGTAATATGCTTGCAACTTTGATATTGTATTCTCCCCCTGAATCTATGCTATATTTCTTGTAAACAATTTATGTTTTTCTCCCCCTTTGTCATCGACAAAAAGGAGAGTACTCAAGGTATAGGATAGTTAAATACGAGTAATATGGCACATGAACACACATATAGAACACAGACTTAGCACATAACATAGAACAGTCACATCATTCGAGTACCATAGTACAACATGATATACATAAAAACATAGAGTTTTAGACAATTACACAATACCACAAGAACTTAAAGACCAAAATGTCTGAAAGCAAATTCTAACAACATCGTAGAAAAATAGAAATAGGAAATAAAAAGTCATCCTTACTCATCACCTTGACTTTCACTATTTGAGCTTTGTTAGTCACCGTCAGTTTCTTTATCATCTAATTCGTCACCTACCTCTTCACCTTCTTCCTCTTGCTCTTCATTTGACGTAGACCAAGTGAAATGTTCCGCCGGTCATTTCTCATGAGATGTAGGTACGTGAACGGAGGTAGAAGATTGTTGGGAGCATGTGATAGCTTTCCAGACATTGTTGAGGAAGGACTTAATATGATTAAGCTTCTTATTGACTTTGGTGACATTTTTATTGACTCTAGAAACAATCAATTCAACCTGAGATAGACGTTTATTGATAAGTCATTGATTACGAGCAATGATAGTCATGGCTTCATGGGGCCGAGCTTGAGGGTTTAATTCTTGAATCTCGTAGACTTTTCGAGTAGGTCGAGGAGGTTGGGATGATGAAGAGGTTTGCATATGTGGAGTTTGTTGACGAGCTTGTTGGGAGGATGGTTGAGCTTGACCCGCGGCTTGGTTTTCAAGCCAATGTTCATAAGTAATTATGGTGTGGTCATGATATTGCTTTGGTAGGTTCATGAGGCTAAGAGTTTTAGTATACAAGGAACCTATGGTCGAACATTCAGAATCGACAAAAGGAACCTCGAAATGCTTGAGAATGCACATGATGTAAGTGCCATAGTAGATCATCCTCATTCGACCTTGGTTAAAAGTTTGGAACTCATCTAGAATGACCTTCGCCCAGTTAACTCGTATATTTCCCCAAATGGCATATAAGGATTGGAAATCTCGCCGGTAGACTTTATCATAGCTTCTGGTGCAGGGATTGATGGTGTGGGTAAGCACTCTATGCATAATGCAAGCTTTTGTCCTTAGTGTTACCGCTTTTAACTCCGTCAAGTCATCCGAGAGAAACAAATGACTAACACGATCACGAGTATCCATATTTACGGCAATTTCAGCTAACTCGTCACCCTCATCTGGACATTGTAGAATCCATTCAAGTTGTTGTAGTGGAAGAATAATCTTTTTACCACATACCACGGTCCAAATGCAGTCATTCGGATTTGTAATTGTGTGGTGGTCTAGATTTAAGTTGGCATAGAAAAATTTAATGAGAAGGTGATTAATATTGTTGTTATTCGCCGCAAAATCAATGAGGTGCGCCAATCCGCTACGGCGAGCCAAGTCTTGAATGGCATATGAAGAAAAATCAGGGAATTTGATAAAAGAACCTTCAAAAATCCTGAAGTTTTGCATCTTTTCAAAGCGTTGCACTGCCTTGTCATTGCATAGCCATGCTCTTATTTGTGAATCCAAAGAACTTGCTATAGCTTGAGAATGTCGAGGTCTTTTAGGAGCCATTTGAAGAACTAGGGTTTTGGTGATGAAGTGGGAGGTTGTGAATTGAAAAGTATGGACAAATAGATGAGAGAATTGATGAAATTCTAAGTGAATTTGAAGTGGAGATAAGTTTTAATGGCAGAAGGTTAAAAAAATTAAAGGTAAAAAGTGAATTTGGTAAAGGTAAACAGTATATTTGAAGAGGCTGAAAGAGGGCAAAAGCCGGGTACCCAGTATCAGTCGACTGAATATGCATAGGCAACCGACTGATTTGGAATACAGAAATTAAATATAAAGGAGCCAGTCGACTGAATATAGAGGTTCAGTCGACTGAACACATCCCGAGTTTTTTATGTTCAAAAAAGAAGAATTCAGTCAATTGTTTTATGTATTCAGTCGACTGAATGCAGAGGTCGAAATGTTGAAAATTTTAATGGTCTGTCAACTGAATACAGGAGTTTAGTCGACTGATCCTATCCTGAAAGATTTCCAAGTAAATTCTGCTAATTCAGTCGACTGTCTGGGTGTGTCAGTCGATTGACTTCAGGTTCAAAATTATACTGGAATGTTGTTTCAATCGACCGAGTTCCCTGGTTTAGTCGACTGAAATTGAAGAATTTTTTAGGTAGACAGTTCTCTAGGCAAAATGAAACAAGTTTTTTTTAGCATAGAAGTTTAAGTTTATAACAAAGTTTAAAACAAGAAATATATTATTTTAAACAAAATAAAGAATAAAAATATAGTAGTACAAAAAAAATATAAGAACACAAATTAAGTAGATTTCGAGGAAGAGGAAGGAGTGTGGTAGTCTTCCGGTTCCACTTTCGTATTCTCTTGTCGAGGTCGTAATGGTGACCAGCCTTGTCCATGTTCCCAAGAATTCGGAGAAACCAGTGGATGTTGAGGTGATGGTTCCCACGGATTATGACATGAAGGAGTCATTGGTTGATGAACCATGTTGTTTGAAGATGAACCACAGAATTTAAGAGCCACTTGTTCAAGGAAGCTTAGCCGCTATTCATTCACCTTCTGCTCGTAGTATAGTTCTCGTTGTAAATCGAGAGTCTCCCGTTGATAGTGATGGATATCGTCTATCTTTTCTTTGGTAGATGGCGAGCCAAAAAATAGAGAACGTTTAGCTCTTTTGACGGGAGGAGTATAACTAGTGTGAATACTAGACGGTGGAACAATAGGAACGGGTTTATATATAGGAGTCATTGTTGGAAGATTCACCGATTCTGAGCTAATGGAGATATAAGAAAGTGAGGATGAGACAGTGTTTTTTTCTGAAGACATATTGATTGAAAAAAACTTTTGTTGTTTGTTTTTTTCTCTAAAATATGGTGATAAGATAGTGAAAAAACAGGCTTTTATAAGAGAAAGATTTGCAAAAATAGACAAAACAAAGAGTGGATTACAACTATTTTAAATATAAGCCTTTAATTTCCTAAGAATGAATGGATTAGAGTAAATAAGAAAGAGAACCACAGAATATGAAAAAAAAAAATTAACTAAATCTATTTTTAGTAAACAGATAGGATAGTGTAAAGTAAATATCAAAATGACAAACTTTAAAGTGAATGAATTGAACTGTATTTTTGTAAAAATAGAAATTATTAATCTTTTAAAGACAAAATTCCTAATTCTCTTCTAAGCTTAATAAAAATATTTTCATTCAAAGATTTGGTAAATATATTAGCCAGTTGATTTTCAGAGGATACAAATTCTAATCTGACCAAATCCTTTTCAATATTATCACGAAGAAAATGACGACGTATGTCGATATGTTTAGTTCGTGAATGATTGACAGGATTTTTTGATAAGTTTATAGCACCTATATTATCAGAGTAAATAGTAGATTTAGATAAGTTCATACCAAAATCTTTAAGTGTTTGTTGCATATAAATAACTTGAGCACATGCTAAAGCAGCAGAAATATATTCTACTTCACAAGTCGAAAGTGAAACACAATTTTGTTTCTTGCTAAACCAGGAGACTAAGGATCATCCAATGAAGTGACAAGTCCCGCTCGTACTCTTACGATCCGTCCAACATCCTCCAAAATCAGCGTCTCTATATGAAACTAACTCAAAAGGACATTCTTTCGGATAGAAGAATCCAAAATCTTTGGTTTTGCTTAGATAACGCAATATTCGTTTCACTGCTCGCATATGTGATTCTTTAGGATTTGCTTGAAATCGAGCACATAAACAAACACTCATCATTATATCAGGTCTACTAGCAGTAAGATAAAGTAATGATCCAATTATGCTTCGATATAATTTTTGGTCGACACTTTTACCATCTTCATCTCTATCGAGATGTATTATTGTACTCATTGGAGTTGGTTTGGCAGAAATATTTTCCATACAGAAGCGTTTAATTAGATTATCACAATATTTTTTTTATTAATAAAAATACCATTTTCTAATTGTTTAATTTGTAAACTGAGAAAATAAGATAATTCTCCCATATGTGACATTTCAAATTCTTTGGTCATTATTGTAGAAAATTCCTGACATAATTTTTCAATTGTAGAACCAAAAATAAAATCATCTACATGAATTTGAATAATTAAATTATCATTTTTAGTTCTTTTAATAAAAAGATTTTGATCAACCTTCCCAATTTCAAAACCAGGGTCTATTAGATAGCTCTTAAGACGTTCATACCAAGCATGGGGTGCCTGTTTTAGACCGTATAAGGCTTTCTTTAGTTTATAGACATGGTCAGGAAAATTTTTATGTGTGAATAGAGGAGGTTGTTCAACATAAACATTCTCTTTTATATAACCATTTAAAAAAGCACTTTTAACATCCATTGGATAAAGTTTGAAATTATGAAAACATGCAAAGGCCAATAAGATTCGTATTGCTTCAAGTCGTGCAACTGGATCAAATGTTTCTTCGTAGTCAATTCCTTTTTCTTGATTATATGCTTGTGCAACTAATCTAGCTTTATTCCTAGTTATATTACCTGGTTCATCTGCTTTATTTTTGAATAACGATTCAGTACCAATGATTGATTGATCACTTGGTCTAGGAACTAGTTCCCAAACTTCGTTTCGTTTGAATTTGTTTAGCTCTTCTCGCAGAGCTATAATCCAATAGTCATCAGTAGAGGCTTCTTTTACATTTTTAAGTTCAATATTCGAAAGAAATGCTACATGGTCCATTTGATTGAGTTTATTTTTAGTTTTAACATGTGAATCAATTTCTCCTATGACATTTTCTATTGGGTGATCTCGCAAAATCCTAGGAGAAGATCTTAATTCATTTTCATTATGAATAATGTTTTCATCTTCTTCAAAATTATAAACAATGTTTTCATCTTCTTCAAAACTATTTTGAGAAACCGTTTTTGTGATTGTGTTAGGCATTATTTCATCATCCTCAAGGTTTTTATTAAGTTTGAAATTTTCATCGAATGAACATGAAGAGTTTCTTCGATTGATTTTTTTCTTTTATTGAAGATTCGATAAGCTTTGCTTTGTTCCGAATATCCTACGAAGATTCCTTCATCAGATTTTGGATCGAATTTTCCAAGCTGATCTTTTGTGTTTAAAATAAAACATTTTGAACCAAAAGTTTTAAAATAAGAAATATTTGGTTTTCTTTGATGAAAAAGTTCATATGAAGTATGTTTTGTTAGAGGTCGAATGGAAACATGATTTAGAACATAGCAAGCAGTTGCTACAGCTTTTGCCCAGAAATGTTTTGGTAATGTGCTTTCATTTAATAAAGTTCTTTCACATTCTTGTAATGTTCTATTTTTCCTTTCTACAACTCCATTTTGTTGTGGTGTTCTAGAAAAAGAAAAATTATGGTAAATTTCCTTATTATTACAAAAATGTTCAAAAGCTTCATTTTCAAATTCACCTCCATGATCACTTCTAATATTTTTAATTTTTTATATGATGTAGAGAAAGGTATTCTCCAATATCTATAAATTTTTGGGATTTTTCCCATGTAATTTTGAATTATGAAGGATTATTTATGCTAGAATAAGCATATAAAAGAAAATTAATTATGGTTTTTTGTTAATTATTTCAAATAATGTTTTGGATCTTGAAAATAGGATGCAGTAGTTTTTTAGTAAAGAAAATTGATAAAGTTTTGCTAGCCAATAAGCTTTTGACAAATTATAGAGGGTTGGTGAAAAGTGATACTTTTTATAGGAATTTGGCTATTTTTAAGTTAATTACATTTTACCATGTCGACATTGGCTATGTCGAGCCATCACTCACCGTATTATAGTGTTATCGATGTGGAACCAAACAATGCTGCATGATGTCAACGAGTTTGGCATGAAGTGGATGGGTTTTGGATCTCGTCGAGATCACAACAACAAAAATAAAGAGATGGCCTTCGACATGACATGCCGATATTTATACATGCTGAATATTTTACCAAGAGGCTTGTTTCCGTGTTTTATAGTAGAAAGCATGTTGCCGCATATTCCTTTCTATGTTTTTGCCGGCTGACCCAAGGGTTGTCGAGCCTAGCCCTTACTGCTTTTAAACTTGTCACCAAGTTTACCTCTTGCTGATTTTAATTAGTCTTCAAGTTTCTTATAGGCAGATAGCCAATGTATCATGAGGATCGATGACTCATTTTCATTAAGGCACATGATGCCACATGTTTTAGTCATCGAGTAATAAAATACCCAGAGATCTTTATGCTTTACACCAACATGGTACATATGTCGAGTGTACATCAAGCTTATAAATGGCGGAGAGCCATTTGTTGCATGATTTAACTTCGAACCTTAGAGACACTAAGATATATCTTAATGAGTTTGACATGAAATCTTTTGGGGTTACCAATGTATGTCACCATGAAATTAAAATAACTAAGAGGAAATAACTTAATTTGGGGCAACAATAGAAATAAGTTATACTTGTGGATAACATGGATTAATGTTAAACATATGGGTAGCATGGAGTAAAGTTAAACATGTGGGTAAGATGGGATAAATAGAAACATGTGGATAACATGAATTAAATGGCCAAGTGATGGGTTCATAGTCATCCTAGGAAAACTATGGGATGTATGTAGATAGTTTGCATCATGCCGGAGATAGATAGTCTCTAATTGGTTAATTTAAGGGTTCATAGTCATCCTAGGAAAACTATGAGATGTGAGATGGATAGTCTGCATCAGTTTAAATGATAAAATGTGAGATGGATAGTCCACATTAGTTTAAGTAAAATAAAATATGGGATGGGTAGTCTACATGAATATAAGTTGGGCAGTCAATAAGAACTTAGATGGTAGTCTAATAAATGGGGGATGGGTAATCCGGTATATATGACATGTTTATACACTATCATATTATTTTGTTATAACCATTATGGATGCAGAAGCAGAGTATATTGTTGAGATGTTTAATTGGGTACCAGTGAGGGGAAACCCGTTCCGCACAGCAGCGTGGTCTCACTAGATATCTACTGGTTTGAGATGGTAGATTATTATTTACACCAGACTTTTTATCCGAACCAAATTTTTTGTTTTCCCCTTAAACTTTCAGGTACTCATTTGAGTAGGTTTAGAGTAATGGCTCTTCAGGTTCCCTTTAGATGAATAAGCTTTCGGAGACGTGCAGAAGGCAATCTTGCTAGTAGGAGCTATATATCTATTATCCGCTATATCATGATTCTACTTTTGTGTTGTAATGGCAAGTTGTATTAAATGCCACATATTTGACTTTGATCATCCAATGGGGCATCTTTATATGTCGCTCTTGGAATATGTTGTAATAATTATATTTTCTCTGAATGTGGTTTGCAAATTGGGATAACGTAATGAAATTGAAATCTTATAATGAAATGAGATGAGAAAATTTATTTTAAAAATTATGTTGAATTTCCATATTCATGTGTTTCTGGAGTTATCAAAACGATTAACATAGCCGCACTTTGTCATCGAAAATTAATAACTATGGCAGCATCCATAGCGCTTAGTTTCGAATCTCAAAAAGGGGAATGTTAGTATCACGGTCAATTGTAGTCATAAACTCAAAATATCTGGCCAAAGTAGTACAAATAATAGTAAATGATATTGTTAAACCAAGGACTATGTTTATGGACTAATTTAGTCGAATATGGATGATATTGGAATTTTTTCCAAAACCATATTCTATAAATCCTAAAGTAATCGACGAAGAGAATGTATGGTACCACTTAAGAAAATATGAAATTAGATTTTACCATAAAGATTTTTGTAAGAGATGAATTGGTCAAAATTATGAGACCACTAGCTAAGGTGACGAGTGAACCTTGATATTTGAATTGTTCAAAATCAATCGCCGACTGAATTCACACATGTGAGTCTCATAACCATATTTGTGAATTCTCCAAACAACCACATGACTCAATTAATTTATAAAATATTGTAAATTAATTAATATTTGAAAAATATTGGTTATTATTTAATTTATTTGATTTTTGGAGTTTTTTGGAATCATTTTGAATATATACAAAGTTATATTTCCAAACATCAATATACGATATCGGTGTAACTTTAAATGGATTTAAAAAAAAAGTTAATTGCAAGAAAGGAATTATGGAAAATTTATGCCAATTGATGGCATATGTGGTCGTCCAAATCATGAGAAGAGAGAGAGGATAGAAGGAAAAAAAGAGAATTGATTAGGGAAGTTTCAACCGAAAGAAAGGGAAAGGTTCTATTAAAACAAATCCACAAATTCATTTTGATTTATTCTTCCACTCATTCACTTTTTTCTCTTATCTTCAGCATTGCCATGGTCGAAAATAAAGTATTCCATTCAAAACCAAAATCAAATCCAAATTAAATGAAAACATCAAACAAATTAAAATCAAGTGGTTCATCCTTCTCATTCAAAGTTAGGTATGGATCTACTTAAAGATCCGAGGAGAAATTTCAAATCAAGGTGTAAAATATTGGTTGGATCCATAAATATAAAATTCCTTACATATTTGTAATTTGTTGTATCTCTTTATAACGAATATATATATATATATGTATGTATGTATGTATGTATGTATATCATTGTCTCACTATGATTTATACTTGACATCATATTTTGAACAATTAATTAGATGACGTCATTTGATTTAATTCATTTTTTTGAAACTGAAATTGTTTATGTGTGTAAAATTAAAATTTCAATTTATGAATAAGATCCATTATATATATGCATATGCGCACACACTCACATACATACATAAGGTTAAATAAGATTCGATACACACACACAAATAGAGATATATAAATAAGCAATTATTTTCTAAGGTAATTTATATTTTTAATGGACTAAATAATATTGTAAATAATACTAATTTGAATCATTTTGAAACATGAAATACATTAACATCTTATTCTAAAATTATGTTTATGTTTTGATTCTGTAATTTCCTTTTGATTATTTTGTTTTAAATTGCATTGATTTTGAGTGATAAAATTAAACATTTTGTGTATTTATATACACACATGCGCACGCATGCATATTTATTATAGATTTATATATAAAAGTATTTAAAATGTAAATCTTATGTTTACAATAAAACTATTTAAATTTAAATATGTATGTGTGTATGTATGCGTTGAAATATTGAAATTATTTTCGACTTCATATTATATAAATATAAATATACAATTTAATAGTAGTACTTAATTCATTAAGATTATTTTATTAATCAAATGCAATCAAGATCTTAATTATGAATAAAACTTGCTAATCAAAATTTAAATTTCTAACTTTAAATTTTAAATTTCATTTAGTCATTCTTGTTAAGTTTTGTCTAATCAATCTTTGTTATTAGTATTTAAGCTCTCATAAAGTTTTGTAACCAAACATAAATCTTACAAAATCAAATTAAATTAAGGCAATTGGTATATACATATAAATGACGAATATATATATATATATGGTAGATATAAATATCCATATCTACACATGTATATATTTACCTTGTTATTGTTCTTGATAGAGTTAAGGGTATACCCTATGGAAAATTCTGTAATTTGTTAGAAATTATTAACTCAATAATAATATATCATTCAAAATAAAAGTATTTGTCTTTCTATTATATACTTGTCATATTGTGATATGTTAATTAATTAATTACGTAACTTAAGTATATTAAATAGAAATCTTTAAATGATATGTTATGTAATAGTAATTACAATGTCTTGTAATTATGAGAAATTTATCAATTAAAATTAACATATTATTTATTCTTAGTCATGATATTTGGTGATGGTATATCGATACATCCGTTGAGACTAGGTTATGTAACACTCTCAAGTATTGGGAAATGTTTACTCATGGCTATTAGAAGCACAAAAGGATTACGTACTAATAGTTATTGGAAGACTATAGAATGACTAACTATAGAGTTTTCTGTTGGTTAGAGTTACTAAGGTCAAACTGAGAATCTCAAAGTGCTGACATTACATAGTTATCTTGACTTGAGAATAGTATTGAATTTCAATATGAACACTCTTCCTTGATTATAGTTAAATCATGGCATGATTTCCATTGAATGACTACAGTTGGGTCTAAGTTGAAATAGTAGAAGTGAAATACAGTTCAATAGAGAATTCATCTCTTCAATTATATAATGTTAATATCACGGTCAACTATAGTCAACTCAAAGTCATAATCTCTAGCCAGAGCATTATGGTTAACCATAGTTGTTATTATTAGACTAAAAACTTTGTTTATGGACTAACCAAATTGAACATGGACGATATTGGAATTTTGATCAAAACCAAATTTCATAGTTCCTAAAGTGGTATAATTTTGATGCAGAAAGTTAATGTAAATAACCGTTTCTACTAGGTCCTACTTAATAATAAAATTTGATTTTATTGGGAAGATGTGTAAGTGATAAATTTGACAAAAATATCACATCACCGGCCAAGGTAACGTGTAAACGTTAATATTCAAACTGTTCAATAATAATCGCTACTGAATTTAAACATTTGAATCGCATAATTAATGGAAAATACTACGAATGAACCATATAAATTAATTAATTTATAATCATTGTAAATTAATCGAATTAATTAATATTTATGAGATTGATTATTAAATTTTTGTTTTATGTTTAAATATCATTAGTATTTATTGAAACGCATATATTTAAAAGTCATATTTACGCATATCGATATACAATATCGATAAAATATTTAAATTAAATAGAATAAATACTAAATGGGTTTGCAAAAATTTAAGGCCCGTCAATTCGCTTTCTATGGTTGGCAAGCCATGAGGGAGCGTTTAAATTTCAAATTGAAAGGCAAAGGAGTAAATAAAGGAAGACAAAAGATCCATAGCCTTTAATTCTCTTTTATTACCTTCTTAAAATAATTTCATTTGATTTTGTTATTGCTCTCTTCCTCCATCCAACTACAGCTGTAAATTCCTTGACCTCTAGGGCTTAAAAATCTCGAAAACAAAATTCAAATAAAATCAAATTATTTATGGTGGCTATTGTCTTTTGGTCCTTGCTAAATCCAGAGACTGATTTAATTGAATCTACGAACATAGTTCATTGTTCAAGGTGTGATTTTTGGCTACATCTTAAGGGAGCATTCTAATCTTAGTTAATTATATGTTCACAATGTTTACGTGGTTTAGATCCTTTACATTCTACATCTCATATGTTTATATATTTATCTTGCAATATGGTTTAGATCCCTTTTATGCCACCACTCAATTAATTATATGTTCATCTCGTTGATAAAATTTATACCCCTTTTAAGCTATACCTCAATTAATTATATGTTCACCATCTTAATAAAATATAGATCCCTTTTGTGCTACACTTCAATTAATTTTATGTTCATCATGTATATATATTTAAATCTCTCATCAGATTTGATTGTTTGTTCATACTATTTGTATAGTTTAGATTCAGATCTTTTACAACATATTTATATATGACTAAGTTGTTCTATCTATTTTCTTATTATCTTAGAAATTATTCTATAATGAAAAATGATTTTGATTGAATTTTTTTAATTAATTGATATAATTTTGTAACTTATTGTATACATAAATATAAATAAGCCATATATACATATATATTAATTGCATAAACATACTTTCAAAATCGTATACATATGTTACATGTTTTTTGTTTTGAATATAACTCATTTGGTTATTGTTTATACAAGTAACAAAGTTATTTCAGTTTAAATTCATAAATGGACACTTGTGCAAAATCATAAACCTGTTTATTTCCTTTATAAGTTTAAGTTAGATTTAAATTTGATAACTTTAAATTTAAACATATATATTAAATTACAAACTTTACATATTGTTTTAAACTTAAAATATAGTTTGTAATTATTTCTATATGTATATATATATATATATGTGTGTGTGTGTGTGTTATTTTAACTCAAAGTTTATAAAATGGACTTTTGTGTAAAATCATAAATTTTATTCAAAACCCTTCTTAAATTAAAACTAGATTTGAAGTTGTTAATTATAGATTTCAAAACATATAACATAGTTAGACTTAATTTTAACACGCACCCCACACACACACACACACACATATAAATTATGGTCAACAAAGGCATATATATAAAGGGACAAATGAGTCTGTTGCGGTGTAAATTCCAGCACCTAAATACAGTCACATTAGCCATGTACAGGTCATATTCATAGTATGTGCACTATACACATATAAGTGTATTTGATACACTTACAAATTAAAACTTATAAAAAAACTAAATAAAATAAAGATTTTATTTAAAATATTTTAGATTGAATCTAAAATCCATTTAGACATTGTAGGCCCAACAAAAATCTAAAAGGAATTGTTTTTTGAAATCCACTTTTTTGACCTGCTACAACCCGACGTTGTTCCTTCAATGGTATCATAGTCAAGTAGCCTATGCGGTCTAAATTAGCGATGTTAGAACTAACCGATAAATGCCTACACATTTAATAGGGTGTTTAGGAAGGTAATATCTAAGGTTGGGTTTGGGTAATCAAGTACTCTGACCTACTTGACTACTAGTTGGCCCTAATGATGATGTAATCCCAAAGGTTATCCCCAATATAAAGGTCCAAATAAAATTTTAGGCCAATTTAAAAGTTAACTTCAAAATATAACATATTATAAATATTTTTAAAAGGTTGTTTTTGGAATTAATAAATAGATTTTGAAATTTTATCCTAATTGTTTAATTAATTGGATTAACTAAATAAATAAATCATGGTTAATTAATTAAATTAAAGCACATATATAATGATATGTTGTATTTATATTGAAATGTTTAAGGTAAATGATAATAAAATTCGAATTTAATTAATATTATGTTAATTAAAATATTGTTTTAATTAATTAAAGTTTAATTAATAAATTATATATATGTGTAATGATATATGTATATGTAATTACTACATATGTTATATTCTATATTCATCTTTAAATTGTTAAGGGTGAATGAATCAAAATTCAATGGTTGAAATTAAAATTAAACTAATTAAAGTGATAATTAATTAAATATGATTTAGTTAAATAGAGTGAAACAATAAGAAACCCAAATTAGGTTTAAGGAATAAATTCATACGTATGGTATATATACCATGATTTCAAATGTGTCTGACATCTGAATCCTGAGGGTATTTCATAAGAAATACATTAATCCCTAAACTAATATCACTCAAATAAATATATTAAAAGATTATGTATCTCTAATATAAACGTTGTCCACTACCATTTATATGTTAATAAATTAGTTGCATACTCTCTAGTTATTAAGCAAACTCAAGCTAGGATGTTATTTGTAGTATTATTAATATATTGACTAGATGAGATAAGATTACTTTATGTATCTATTGAGAAAACTCAAGGTATATACATTATACTTAGGCCATCGAACAATGGTAAGTATGAGTGAACAATCTCTTTTGATTTGTTGTGAAAACTCAAGGCCGAAATGAAATTGGGCAAAGGCCATAGGTTAGGAACTGATAAAACCAATAATGTGTTATCCATCTCTTGTAGGCCTATGATTTATTGAGCAAACTAAAAGTCAGGATCCCCAGGCAAGAAAGTTCCAACACTCACTAGAGAAGTTGAAATCCTTCTATATTTCTCTTTGGGTTTTGAGAAATATAAAAATCTAGCGGGGGGCTTTTTAGTAGAATGTAATAAATATATTTAACCATACTATTATTATGTTTTAAAATGTACTAGTCTACTTAAAATCAAATTTGTAGAAAATGTCCACACCAAGATTATTTTTAGAAAATGACAAACTTACAAGATCAAATTACGTTGATCGGTTAAGAGCGATCAAAACAACACTAACTTATGAACGCTTATGGTCATCTATACAAGAACCTCCAAAAGAAAGAAATGTTGAAAATGAGGACCCTGAATAAGCGATTTCTTATAATAAGTGGATGGAAGATCTTGAAATTACAGATGTTATGTGCTATTTATTTTAGATAAACCATTGCAAAGATAGCACGAAAACAAGATTGTCCACCAAATATTCAATAGCCTCCAAGCATTGTTTGTGGAGCAATCTTGTTTCACGGGTATGTGATTACTGAAATACTGTTAAATATGAAGATGACAAAGGATGCCCATATAGAGGATTATGTCTTGATGATGAAAGGCTATATAGATAGATTTTCATAGCTAGACATTCCTATAAGCAATGAAACGCAAGTGGACTTGATCTTAGGCTCGCTCACTCCATAGTTTGTGCTATTCATATTGAACTATAATATGAATGTAACGACCCCACCGCTATACCCATATTGGTAAAGAACATTACAAGTAATGTTGTCTAATAACATAGAGAATATGGCTGGTTAAGGGCAATCAAATGTGAATATATCTTTGTACTAACATTAACATGTCTTTATTACCTTTTAAGGATCTAAACTGAAAATTTTAACGTGTACAATATTGATACAAATTAATAAATACACTGATTAAAAATATTCAGAATAGTATATAATACAAATAAATCAAAATCAGAGTTACAGATCATAGTAAAATAATATACATCATATACATAATAAAATGCGAGTCTGCAAAATATCAGTACTAGACCCACATCATATACATCGCATCCAAAATACTATATCAAGTACACATTGAGTACTAAATAATATACATGACATATCCTTCTAAATTTCAATATTCAATGATGAAGTAAACTGAAACTATCAAAATAGTCTACTCCAGTGCTAGCACAAAATCCAAAAGTCAATGAGTCCCTATACCTTTAGAGTCTCGGTCTGACCCAAGTATTATAGAAATAAACGAGTCAGACTATATCTAATAGAAATGTGAGATAGTGATATCATAAACATAGACTTAAAGATAATTAAGCCATAATAAAATATGCCAGAACAAATAACCAGAAAAAGACATATCCATTAAAATCACTATTTCATAAATCCATTTATGAATTAACCATAAAAATAAGTAATCTCGGAATATGCCTTAAACCAATTTAACATAATAAGGCATATCAAATCAAATTGCCATTTAATAAATCCATATCAAGTCCCAAATAGACTAACATCAAAATATGGTGATAATCAAGTCATAATTTCTTCAAAGTCAAAAGAAAAGATACTGAAATATCTAATCACAAATATCTGAAGAAATAATCATCACTAAATGAAATAATAATGGTAGTCATCCATCAGTTTAATACAATGACAAGCAATCTACCAAAAGAGACTGCAAATTAGGAACAATGCTCAAAGAAAAAACTAGCCATGTTTGTAATCTATCCTATGTTAATTTACCTACCGAAAGAGGTAAACATCGTCTAACTGTATAAAACAAAAATAAACTAATGGGTTCTAATGTCTATAGACTATGATGCGTGTAAACATCTGTCTTTGAAAGAGACAGCCGTATTTATATCATAAAAGACCTACCAAAAGAGATTTGCCTACCTAACTCTAAGAATTTATCGACTCTCAGGTTGATGGAAATTGAGTTATCATCTCTCAGGGATTTATCGGCCCAAAATCCGAACACCCTAACATAGTACAACTCTAAGTGTTGCTCACTTTCACTTTAGCAATCATTAGAATCTAACTAAGTTTCCCATACCAAAAAGTGAATCTCTAGTATTTACTAAAAGCTAGCAAATTCCACTCAAACTCCATTTAAAAAATTATAATAGTAAGCAAAATAATTCTACGAAATGTCCCATACTAATCCGATAATTCAGCCGTTTATTAAAATTCTTTACCGCATAGAAAATAAACAAATCCAATAGATATTCAAATCAAGCTTGTATAGAAATAGCCAAAGGCTAAACACACTAAAGGCTAATAATAATTTATAGCTTGAAAGCAATTAATACAATTTTATCATATAGAAAATGATTTCTAAAATATTTTTCTATAATTTAATTTCAAGCTTCTCAATTTTAAAAATCCATAAACTCATATTAAAAAAGAGAAGGAGTTAAAAAGATTTTTACTTAAAAATAGAATTTCTTTACAATATTAAGAATCAAACCAATATTTTTCATAATTAATAACTTACTTCACTTTACAATATATATATATATAATAAAATATTATAAACTCTAAAATTTTATTTGTCAATCCTTTTTAAAAATAAAACTTCTTACATATATTTTCATAGTATATATATATATACTTAATTTTCAAAAATATTTTTAAACTTCAAATTCCATTTCTCGATCCCTTTAAAACAAAACAAGTTCAGCCTAGCAATTCATATATGCAAACCAGCAAGATTGACATAAGTGTACACAAAACACTACACATAATATAATATCAATACAAGTATATGAATACACAAGTAAAGTACAAGGCTCATCACCTAAGGGTGACAAATAAATCATCCAAGGAAACCTCCAAATCAAAGCACTAAAACTCAAAAATCAACACCAAACCATGAATAAGAATTAACCAAACATAGCGGAACAAGATCAAGGCAAAGCAAGTAATCGGGGGAAAGAATGGAGCTCCTGGAGCTGATGCTCCAAGTGATGACCAGTCGACCGCTCATGTGCCACATTAAAAATAAAAAATTATTTTAAATATTCTCAATCAAGATGTTTCAGACGGGATATCAATATATCCATTGAGATTAGAGTATGTAACTATGACGACCCACCTTTTTAACCTTTGAGAACAACACTTAACACATCCTCTGTGTTCGTGTGTCATTGCCCAAGCACTTGAAAGATGAGTTGTCATAGGGTAAAATAAAAAAAATAACAAAAATCTCACAATGGAACGGTTAAATATAACCCAACAATAATATAGTACATAAGGTTACTCCTTAACATGGAGTTATCAGAGTTACACAAAAGTACTACTACTATCATCCTAGGCAGTTGTATACCTTGCATTTACACTTGCTGACCCAAAATGCACACATTATTAACATATCAACAGAAATAGATAACTAAATAGATAAGGAGCCTCCTACTTGTCCATCATCTTCAAACAAGCCTAAAGTAACCTGCTACTCTCAAATTACTCAAATATAATTGAGTACCCGAGAGTTTAGAGAAAACAAACAACTCGGGTTAGTCAATAAGTCTGGTAAGGGTAAATCTCTAAACAAAGGGTGGAAACAAACAACAACATGTGAGCCATGCCGCCAAATGCGGAATGGGTTTCCCCTAACAATAATAGCATCTAACCATAAGTAATGGGTATAAATAATTAAACATCGCGAAGTATGCTAAACACCTCCCAATGTAATTAAGAAAGAATTAAATTCAAAGGAAAGGAAAGTGAAATTTTCCAACAATGATTAGGAGGGTGCACCCCCTCACCGAAAGTATACGTTTAGAATATACTTGAGAACTACAATGGCTCTCGGACACATCCAAACCAGACCCCGCCAACCTTTACTGAGAATTCGAATATTTCACATCTTAGTGCGCATATAACCGAAACCAATCTAGAGTAGACGTGATGATACCCTAATGGGAGTAACCCCACATAGCTTGGCTTTCACCCGCTCTTTGGGTTTAGTCATTTCCAATAAAGGATATCAATGCTCAAAATGAGCAAAAAACCATCTTATATTAATGATACACAAAGAAGAAAGCTGAATTGATTATCAATAATTAAACTATCAAGGGTATTTAAAATGATCGTATATGGAAATTAAATCTCATATTCTTACCACTACTCATCGATTTCAAACTTGTACTATTTCTTGGTAGAAAATAAAGTCCGGCAAGTGAAGATAGTATTACCTTTAGGATTGTCTTGATGACATTTTTTACTTTCGAGATAGGGACGAGCTTTCATACCTCAACGTTTAGTGCTAAGAGTATGACTAAATCCTTTCCATTTAAGCGATATCGTTTAAGGAAATTTCTAATCCTTTCAGTAACCGAATCAAACGTTTTAACTTTAGAAACCAGACTTGTGCTAGGATTTCACATTTCAGTATTACTTTTAAATAACACTATCAAAAATGATTAATTAATTTTAAATGTAATTATTTTCTACGATATCATTTTTTAAAATGATTAATAAAAATTAATCAATGGTAAGTTACTTCAAACATCTTTATTTAAAATAATTACTTAGCTTTAACCATGATTAATTACTTCAAACATCATTATTTAAAATAACTAATTAACTTTAATCATCATTATTGTAGTTATTAATTAACTTCAAAACATCCTTATTAAAATGATTAATTAACCATAAAACGTCATTATTAAAATGATTAATTTATTTTAAAACATCATTATTAAAATGATTATTTAATTTGAAAAGTAATTCGTTATTAAAATGATTAATTAATTTTAAAAACATTATTATTTAAGTAATTAATTAATCTTAAAACATCATTAATAATATGATTAATTAACTTTAGTACATCATTATTTAATAATTAATTAAGCTTAATCATCATTAGTTAAAAGATTAATTAATTTAAACACAGTTAATAAAATGATTAATGAATACTAAACACATCATTATTTAAATAATTGATTAACCTATATCATCATCATTTAAATTAATTAATTTAAAAATCATTATTTAAAATGATTAATTAAATTTTTAAATATTATTTAAGAACAATTAATCAACTTTGTAAAATCCACGCCATGTTTAAACCAAAAGATTTCAAAGGGTATAACATTTTTCAAAGTGCCGATATAGCGATAGTTGCTATACGAAAACTTTCATAAACACTTTTCATGTGTCACTTATTCAACCAAACATCACATAACATAAGCGTGAGCACAAATATAAATACAAGTAACAACTATAGATCATGCAAAGAGCATCATAATATTATCTACTTAAACCTTTTTCCGACTAATTTCAAGTTATTTTACTAAACACCAAGACATCAACTTTTTAAAGTGATCACCAAGTAACAAATCCAACCCTTTTAACACATAAAAACATAAGGGAATAACATATATTTTTATTACAATAATAAAGGTCAAAACTTTAGTTATAAAAGTGAGATTTTGCTCACCAAAATGCAACCAAACCAAATCAAACATACACCACGCCTTGTATTAACACCCATCTTTGTTTTTCTTCTTAAAAGTTTGTATTTTTGGAGCCTAAATGTGCTAAATGGGTTTGACCATGGGCTATAGGGGTTCGGCCATAGATGTTTTGAGTGAATATAGGTCTTGTTTTGGTTAGTGAGGATGTGTAGAGGAGAAAGAAGTGATTTTACTTAAGAAAGAATTGAAAAAAGAATAGATTTTTGAATTTGAAAAATTATGAAGTCATTAACAAGTTTTTAAAAAAATTAAGGAAGGTGGCGGAGTTTTTGAAAATTGAGGAATGAAATGATAAAAATGAAATGGAAAATAAGAGAATTGTTTGTATAAAACGTGAAATAACCAAATTACTAAAAAGTCCTTTGGTACCCTATCCTCTACTCAAATTGCTCCACATCATCACTTCTCCCCCTTCCCATGTAGCACACATCACTAGCAAGGTCCCCCCTTCACACAGTCCATCCAAGTATACACATGTGAAAATACATTGGGTAATAGTGTGTTCTTATGTATTTAAGTTGATTATTATACTCACGTGATTTTTTTTCAAACTCCCCTTTTACATAAGTTAATACATTTTTCCTATATTACTACCTTATCCATACATATGTTGTTTAAAATATGAATGTGTAAATGTATATGTAACAACCCGCATATCTATCGATTTTATATTTAAATATTTTATTTAAATATTTTCTCGGTAGTCGGATGTTAGTCCAAAAAGCTACTTTTTGCATACAGTCAAATTAGGACTCGAGACCACCCCCATTGAGTTCAAAATGACGTTTGCGATCTTTTTGAGTGTAAACTTCGATATGTTTGGAGATAGTGAATTTTCGTCACTTTTACCGCTTGTGACTTTGGTTTGGACTGCACCTTCCTTAAGTCAGTCCCAACCCTATCTCCTCTTCACTTATTCACAAACACTTCAAGCTTCATCAAAAATGGTGGTGGGAAGTGGAAATTAAAACTCCAAACTCAAATTCTATTGCAAATCCGAGATTCAACTCCAAATTCAAGTAGAAGATAGTGGATTTAAGCTTTGGATTGCTTCTCCTTGCTTTCAATCTTCATCTTCATCAAATTCCGTGAAAAGGTGAGATTTTTGATCTCACATCTTGCCTAAAAGATGTCATTGGGCTGTTGGGAATGATCCCCTATTGCATTTGTACGA
Organism: Allium fistulosum; assembly: GCA_030737815.1. NCBI lineage: Eukaryota > Viridiplantae > Streptophyta > Magnoliopsida > Asparagales > Amaryllidaceae > Allium > Allium fistulosum. Next base: position 285,435,395 of record CM060907.1, on the reverse strand, counting down.
ATATCTGCATTTGGTTTGGATTGGATTGGCGAAAATCTCCAATTTTCAGCGTTTTTGGAAAATTCCTGCACTTGTCGTTCTGGAAGTGCTAGGTCGTTCGCGAGTTAAGCCTAAGTCGTAGGTCGCTCGCGTTGAAAAGTCACACGGAGCATAAGTCGTTCTGGGTGTGCTAAGTCGTTCGCGAGTTAAGTGCTAAGTCGTGCGCGAGTTAAGTGCTAAGTCGTGCGCGAGTTAAGAGTTAAGTCGTTGCCTTCTGCTACCTCGTCCTGGCTTAGGTCGTACTGGGATAAGTCGTTAGGTCATATAGACCTTAGCTCGTAGCTCGTATTTGAGCTTAAGTCGTTAAGTCGTATCGACTTTAAGTCGTTGGGTCGTGAACCCTCTTAAGTCGTTAAGTCGTATCGACTTTAGGTCGTTGGGTCGTATACCCTCTTAAGTCGTAAGTCGTTCGCGAGATAAGCAAGTGCTAAGTCATTCGCGAGTTAAACCTTAAGTCGTAGGTCGTCTCCGACCTAATATTTCCCCTGCTAATTCACTAGGTCGCTTGACCTTAAGTCGTAGGTCGTCTCCGACCTATGCCCCACTAAGTCGCATCCCATTTAGGTCGCAGGACTCTGTTAAGTCGTAGGTCGTGTAACGATCCTGAATTTTTGATATTTAAAAAGTGAATATTTAAATGAGTTTAAATATTCGAATGATAGTTTAATTTGAAAAATCGAATATCAAAGTGAATTTGGCGATTAATTATTGAAATTAATTACTGAATCTGGGTTAAAAATTTGAATCTTCAGTTTTAAGTCGATTAAAAATAATATGAAGTCTTAGAAAATTCATATTGATAATTCGGAAAGTACTGGAACTTTTAGAATTGAATTTGGAACTGTTCTGTTCAGTTTTGAATTTATATCGTTTAAATTGAATTTAAAAAATAGCGGTCTGGGACACAGTCTCGGAATTCGACGAAACCAGTTCCATTGGATCCGTAATATTGTATTATTATCGGATTCCAATTTTCGTAACATTTGGAGTTGTCGTGTAAGCGTACGATAGGTAAACGCGCTGAATTTATATCGAAATTTAATTTAAATAGTCGTCTAAAAAGCTGGTTAAATCCCCACAACTACTTTATCTCTGCTTAATCACGTACCAGTGCTTCCCTTAATTTAACACCTGTCTTCATTTTGAACACGCGTCCTTCCAATTTAACACGTATCCTCTCCCCATCTGATATCACGCCACTATTTTCGTTCTAAAGCCAGATAACAAAAGAAAACTAATCTCGTTCAAAAATTTACAATGCCGACACTCCTAATTACAGAAGAAAAAAAATCAAATTCGAAACTTCCTCCATTTTCTCAAATCAAAACAAATTAATGGCCGAAGCCAGGGGATCGCAAATCCCGTATTCGCGAGCCAGATGAATCGAGGTCAGGGCATATGGTCAGGGCATAGGAGCTCGCGTTCGAGCGGCGACCTGGCACTCGGCAGTGGGATGAAAGGCGCGGCGACGAAGGAGACTCGTTTTCGTATGCGTTTGGGTGGATGCAGCATCGATCGAGGCAAGCTCGAGAAGTGGGTCCGGAGGCGAAGTCGATCGCGAGCTCGATGGGGGTTTCGCGGAGGCGCAGTTGGGTTCGACAGTGTAGCAGCGTGGCTCGTTCCATTCAAGTCGAAATCGACTGGTATCAGAAGTCGATTGGGGGATTGATCTGTAGTGAGGTAATCTCAATGTTATTTTTATTTTCAATTAAACGAAATTGTTAAATATATATATATATAAAAAGTTAAAAGAAAATTTTATACAAATATATATTTTTTGATATAAACAGAAATAGTTTTGTATAGAGAGGAATTTCTGAATGAAGATATATATTGTTTATCATGTTTAAACTAAAATTTATATAAGATTAGGTATGCGGCAGTTTTAAATTGTAAAGACAGTTTAAATTTTATTTTTGTGTAGTTGAATCTAAAGTATCTTTGTCACAAAAGAAAATAATTTATTAAAGAAGGAAAATTGGTTTAAAAAGAATTAAACGGAAATTAATTGTTCAGTTGATTCGAATATTAATAAATTGTATAATTTATTTATACAAGGTTGAAACCGTGAAGAAATGGTCAAAATGAAAGTGGATTGCAAAATAAAAGCTAAGGTGAGATCTTCTCACTCAGATTTAAATTTGAATTGCAATTATTGATTGCTATTTGGATGTGCGATTAGATATAGTAGGATATATCTATATATATAGCAATATATACATATTGGCATATGTATATATTGGATTGATTGATTTCCCGCATTGTATAGCGGATGAGACCCTATTGCGCCGTTAGTAAGTGGATGATATTTATAAAATCCTATATACAGTGATATTCCACCTCGAAGTGGAATTGGTATTGTGCTAACATCTGTGGATGCAGGGAAACAGGTTGGAGGGATCCAACAGGATTCCTCAAAACATTTGAATTGATTTCTTATGTTCTATGATTGATTATTTATAATTTGTGTATGATTATATCTGTGATTGAATGTGTTGAAGGCTATAATTTAGCCGAATGTATTTTTGGTATCGTTGGATACCTGAAATGAATATAAATTGGATTTTTAATTAAAGTGGAAAACTTTAAATGAATTTATTTTTAAGAATTGAATTTATTTGAAAGAAGTAATTTTAAAGTATTAGAATGGATTGTCGAAATCTTATTGAATAAATTCCAAGATATGGGAAAAGATTTTTATAAATGAATTTTGAATAGTATATTCAAAAGTTGGAAAATTTATTTGAAATGAAATTTTAAATGGTTTGGAAGAGAATAAAGGAATTTATTTTAAATAGTGATAAATTTGTTTGAAATCAATTTGATGATTAATGTGGTATTTAAAATAAATCCTAGGAAATCCATTTTAATCGATTTGGTGTTTGAAATAAATGTTTGGGAAATCAATTTGGAAATTCGAAATAAACTTAGAAATCGATTTGTAAAATGATTTGGGATTTGAATTAAATTTAGAAATCAATTTGAAGTTTGGTGTTGAAATTGAATATTTGGAAACGATTTGAAATTGGTGTAAAAGTGAATATTTGGAAAAATAAATTCAAAATGGAATTTATGAAATGAAAGGGAAATTTGTTTAAAAATAAACGTTGATTTATTTTTGAGTGTGAAAGTAAATTTACGGATTTTGAACGTAAATTTGTAATAAATCGATAAGGATTTATTTAATTGGTTTAAATGGACCGTTTTGAAGTGAAAGTGTATTTTCACTATAAAGCTGAGTATATTTTCCAAAGTGGCTTAAAAAAAATATAAATTAAAAGTTCTAAGTGGATTTTAAAAGATATATTTGGAAATTAAAATTGAAAATTTTAAATAAATTCTTTTGAAAGAATTGGTTGAATTTTAAAAGAAGAAATTTTTAAAAGCGTAAAGTTGATTTTTTGAAATGTTATCGAATTATTTCAAAAATATGGGAAAAATTGTTATAAATGGATTTTGAATAGTATTATTCGAAAGTTGGAAAATTTATTTGAAATGGAATTTTAAATGGTTTGGAAAATAAAAGAATTTATTTTAAAAGCGATAAATTTGTTGAAATCCAATTGACAATTGATTTTGTATTGAAGAAATAAATTTTTGGAAATCGATATAAAAATCTATTTGATGTTTGAATGAAAATCGATTTTTGATGTTGAGAATAAAATTGTAAATCGATATGTAAAATGATTTGGAATCTGATTTTGAGTTGAAATAAAAATTGAGAAATAAATTTGAAAGTCGATTTGGTGTTGAAAGTAAATATTTGGAAATGTAAATTCAAATTGGTGTTGAGTATATTTTCCAAAGTGGCTTTTAAAAAATATAAATTAAAAGTTCTAAGTGGATTTTAAAAGATATATTTGGAAATATATTCCGCGTAAGGGAATTGATTTAAAGTTGATTTTCAAAGGTTGAAAGGTGAAAAGTAATTTGAAATTGGTTTTCAAAGTGATGAAGTGTGGAAATAAATTTACAGTTTTGGAATGTAAATTTGAAATAAATCGATGAGGATTTATTTAAGGGATTTAAATGAATATGATTTGGAAATTGTTTTCAAATGGTTGAAGTATAAACCATATATCGTTTTGAAAATAAATAATTTGGGAAAATTATTTGAATCTGATGATTGTTGTGAATATTGTTGATAGTTAAATCACCGACTATCAATATTTGCCTTTGAAATGGCACTTGAATTTGTTTTTAAAAACAAACGCTTATTATTCGGTTTAGCCGGGAAAGGACCTTTGTGTCAGATAACCCATTCCGAATAATAATACGACGATATGGATCGTATTGAAGACCGGCGATGAAGACCGGGTATTTGTGAAAACGATAGGATGACCTATCGATTGTCTCTGCACCGTTAGCTACGGTATTGAGATTTCCTTTGTGATGGGAAGTTTTATCGGGATTGTGAATATCCGGATTTGCAAGGGCTTCTTCGAAAGTGCCTTCGGTTCTATTCGAACCCGGAACAGACTTGTATGGTTACGTGTCTGACATTACAATTTGAGATGTAAAGCTGATTTCTTTCAAATACATTTTTGTTGGTGGCGGAGAATTTATTCTCTTAGCTTAACACCCTTCTCTGAGACATACGAGCTCAGAGGTTATGTAGTTGAAATTTATCAGCGATATATTCCCAATTTGGTAATGTGGCATGCTGAGTGTTGCTGTGACGATGATCATTTATTTGATCATTGTGATCAAAGCACGACTTTGTGAAAAAACGTAGCTTTGTGGACGAGACTTCGTCAGGGCCTCAACAACCCGGAAATGGTCGAAATAGGAATGTTGCGGCAAGGTTATGAGGGTCGCGCCCTTTAGGGTATGTCATTTCCTTCTGGAAAGGGGTGGTATCATGGTATGGAGCCCAGATACTTACTCATGTAGACACACCTTATTTATTATGTGTGATGATGCTATCGAGCGCTCGGATAAAGGTCCCAAAGGACCGGGTGATGACATATTCGTGAGTTACCTGTTATAGGGGTAACCCGGCCTTGTTTGGCAGAGAGCAGTTTGTCTCTCGGAGCGTCCAGCCAGAGGCGTTTCCTACGTGGTATAGGAAGTTCCTTAGCCTGACCATTTGTTGGAAAACCATCTCCCAAATACGAAATTTGTACGGTTTTAGTTGTAGAACCTGCTATCTAATATAGCAGCTATAGTAGGCATAGTATAATGGTACCTATGCTGGCTAAGATTAATATTATACTTTCGAAATGTTTTCTACACTAGACATTAATAATAATATCCAATGATTTGCGTAGTAAGCATCTTTGACTATCATAAGAAGAAATCTCCTCCAATTCTGCGTTAGCATTGTGTGTGTGGCGGGAGGTCTTATGGTAGTTTCATTTTCCAAAAAGCATTGCGAATTGATTTTATTTTCTTTGTGAAAATAACTGTTTTACGATCTCACACCAGTCACCATGACTGACTCGGAGTTTATTGTTCCCTTCTAAACTCTGGGTGCCCATAATTTTCCACACGGGCAGCCTAGAGTTATTTTATCAGGATATTCTGGATATTCTGGAGCTTTGGGGATAAGCTGGATGGAGAGACGTACTACCGTACTTGTTTATTTATTCCGCTGTGTATTCTGTATGAGGACAGGTTTATATAACTGTCCATTTTTGTATTGAGTTGTATATTGACTCTGATGATGTATTGTATAACTAATATAGTTCTTTGTTTAAAAGACTAGTGATTATCTATTATATTTTATTCCACTGCGAAATGTGAGATTCTGATATTGTTTCTGTTTCTGTGTTTTTCTCTTCTCTTTTTCTTCTATCTTTTCTTCTACCTCTTCTTTTAACCCTAATGGTTCAGTTTTCCGGCATTCGATTGCGCGGCATTTGATACAGTGGACGTATTAATGTCGACTTTCGAGCGTCGAAAAGTCGTATCGTTACAACGTGGAAACGCAGTATAGGAAGTTCCTTAGCCTGACCATTTGTTGGAAATCCATTTTCCAAATACGAAACTTGTACGGTTTTAGTTGTAGAACCTGCTATCTAATATAGCAGCTATAGTAGGCATAGTATAATGGTACCTATGCTGGCTAAGATTAATATTATACTTTCGAAATGTTTTCTACACTAGTTAATAATAATATCCAATGATTTGCGTAAAAAGCATCTTTGACTATCATAAGAAGAAATCTCCTCCAATTCTGCATTTGCATTGTGTGTGTGGCGGGAGGTCTTATGGTAGTTTCATTTTCCAAAAGCATTGCGAATCTGTTTTATTTTCTTTGTGAAAATAGCTGTTTTACGATCTCACACCAGTCACCATGACTGACTTGGAGTTTATTGTTCCCTTCTAAACTCTGGGTGCCCATAATTTTCCACACGGGCAGCCTAGAGTTATTTTTATCAGGATATTTTGGAGCTTTGGAGATGAGCTGGATGGCGAGACGTACTCTCGTATTTATTATTTTATTCCGCTGTGTATTCTGTATGAGGACAGGTTTATATAACTGTCCATTGTTGTATTGAGTCGTATATTGATTCTGATCGATGTATGTATAAACTGATATAGTCTTTGTTGTAAAAAAATTATTGATTTATCTATTATATATTGTTCCGCTGCGAAATGTGAGATTCTGATATTGCTTCTGTTTCTGATGTTGTTCTATTGTTCTTCTTCTCTTTTCTTCTACCTCTTCTTTTAAACCCTAAGAATTCGGTTTTCCGGCATTCGATTGCGCGGCATTTGATACAGTGGATGTATTAATGTCGACTTTCGGAAGTCGAAGAAACGGGTCCTTACAACGTGGTATCAGAGCATCCGGTTAAGCGACAACCCTGCTCTGTTGGGTGTTACTCATTAGAGATGGAGTCAGTAGTACTCTAGAATGAGTATGAGTGTAATAATAGATATGAGCGCGTATTTGTTAGTGAATATAAATTTGTTTTGTATTATGTTGACTTATCGGTTGATTGTTTATAGATTCTGGTCGGTGCAGTCTAGCTAACTGTAATCGATAGGAGTTTCTAAACTCTTAAACAAGATAAACTGACAAAGTATTGTTTTAAAAATAGGGTAAATGAAATAATTTTGCCCAACATTATTTTTGTATAGAAAAGAAATGATTTTCTATGAATTATTATAGTATGGATGCTTGGTTGTTAGGAAGTGATAACATTGAAATATTATCATTGTTATGTTGAAATTGAAAATAAAATAAAATGATATAACAGAAGATTTAGAGATAAATTCATTTAGCAAATGAAATTTATAAATACGAATTGAAAAGATAAGAAATTGAATTCATATACAAATGAGATTTGTAAATATAAAATTGTAAATGAGATTTATAATTGGGAATGGAATTCCAAGAAAATATTTGAGCATAAAATTCATTAAGGAAATGAAATTGATAATGAGAAGTTTGTAAATGAATTTTTTAAAATTGAAATGGAATGTAAATAAGTTGAAGACTTATAAAATATTTGAAATCTAATTGGAATGAGATTCAAAGTGAAAATGAATGAATTTGTGAATAAATAAATGAGTTTACATTTGTAAATAAATGAATTGGTTAAATTAAAGCTTTGTTGTAAGCTAAATTTAAAGATAAAATTTGAATTTGTAGATAAATTCAAGTAGTAGTAATAAATTGAATTTCCTTGATAAAGATAAAATAAATTCGAGATGAATTGAATATGGAAATTGAAATTTAAAATGAATAAGTGAATATACTAATTGAATTAAATTAGTGAATGGAATAAATTTGATAAATGAAAATCAAATCAAGAATTGAAATTGATTGTTTGCAAGGAAATGAACTTGAGTTTTGAAGTGAAATAGCTTAAGTAAATATTGAATAAATGCTCGACTTAAGAAAATTTTTGTGAAATGGTTTCAATGAAATGAATGAGAATATGGAATGTAAATTTTATTGAATGGTTTCGATGAAATTTGTTTGATTAGTAAAATGCAAATTTAATTGAATGGAATCAATTGGAAATGAAATGGAATTGAAATAAATTGAATGGATATCAATTTAAATTAGTTATGAACTAGAATGGATATTCTATTAAGTGAATATCATTGAAATTTGCATATAAAAGAATTATCGTTTGATAAAAAACGAGACTGTATAAATTCTATGAGTTAATAAAAGCAAATAGAAATTAATTTTTGTATCAATCGAAATAGATATGAGTTAGATTCACTTAGAAATGAATTGAATGTAAGAAAGTGAATTGTTAATCACTTGAATTGAATAAAAATGACATGTGAATTGGTCGTAAGCGATTTAAGTTGTATTGAAACCTTATGAATTGTAAGTAAATAAAATTTAAACTGAAGGTTGAACTTTGTTTTGAATCTGTTGGTAAATGGAATTTAAGCTGAATATTGGAAATTTAAAAGTGAAGTATTGAAATAAAATTAGTAAGTGAAACTAATTGAAGGAATGACAAAGTAAATATGATTTAGAGATGAATTTGAATTTTAAAATCTTGAACTTAAGAAAGAAATGGCAAATAAAATTCAATATTCAAAGTTGTAGATGAATTGAATTCATATGGTAACGGGAAAACTATTTGAATAGAAGTAGATATGAAAACTTCTGTAAGAAAATGTGTGAAATAAATTTTGGAATCTGTAGTTGGATATGGTTAAATTGGATATACAGGTGTATAGAGGAATTGGAATTTTGATTTCAAAGATAAATTTGAATTGCTCGACAAAAGGTATGTATTTTAAATTTCAGTATGAAATTTGATCTTTTCTTGTCTAGCCACTTGGCATTTTGTTTTCTTTTGAAATTTGAGGGTCCGTAGGGACGTTTTGTAGTCGTGCCATATTAGCCGCGCAAAGGAGACGCTGGCGAAATTTTTCGAAAATTTCGAGAGTTAGAAAATTTTTGAGAAATTTTGGATAATTCAAAATTTGAATTTAAAATTAAATTTGAATTGAGAAGTAAAAATGAAGTTATTGAAAACTATGAAAGTGTTTGGAAAGTTAGTTGAAATGATAACAAATCTTTAATAAAAAGATTTGGGTTTGAAAATTTGTTAAAACTATTTGAATTTAAGGAAATAGTTAATGGGAATTGGATCATTCTTCTTTACTTGTAATTTCGGCACGAAATTATTTTAAGGAGGGAAGATTGTAACGATCCTGAATTTTTGATATTTAAAAAGTGAATATTTAAATGAATTTAAATATTCGAATGATAGTTTAATTTGAAAAATCGAATATCAAAGTGAATTTGGCGATTAATTATTGAAATTAATTACTGAATCTGGGTTAAAAATTTGAATCTTCAGTTTTAAGTCGATTAAAAATAATATGAAGTCTTAGAAAATTCATATTGATAATTCGGAAAGTACTAGAACTTTCAGAATTGAATTTGGAACTGTTCTGTTCAGTTTTGAATTTATATCGTTTAAATTGAATTTAAAAAATAGCGGTCCGGGACACAGTCTCGGAATTCGACGAAACCAGTTCCATTGGATCCGTAATATTGTATTATTATCGGATTCCAATTTTCGTAACATTTGGAGTTGTCGTGTAAGCGTACGATAGGTAAACGCGCTGAATTTATATCGAAATTTAATTTAAATAGTCGTCTAAAAAGCTGGTTAAATCCCCACAACTACTTTATCTCTGCTTAATCACGTACCAGTGCTTCCCTTAATTTAACACTTGTCTTCATTTTGAACACGCGTCCTTCCAATTTAACACGTATCCTCTCCCCATCTGATATCACGCCACTATTTTCGTTCTAAAGCCAGATACCAAAAGAAAACTAATCTCGTTCAAAAATTTACAATGCCGACACTCCTAATTACAGAAGAAAAAAAATCAAATTCGAAACTTCCTCAATTTTCTCAAATCAAAACAAATTAATGGCCGAAGCCAGGGGATTGCAAATCCCGTATTCGCGAGCCAGATGAATCGAGGTCAGGGCATATGGTCAGGGCATAGGAGCTCGCGTTCGAGCGGCGAACTGGCACTCGGCAGTGGGATGAAAGGCGCGGCGACGAAGGAGACTCATTTTCGTATGCGTTTGGGTGGATGCAGCATCGATCGAGGCAAGCTCGAGAAGTGGGTCCGGAGGCGAAGTCGATCGCGAGCTCGATGGGGGTTTCGCGGAGGCGCAGTTGGGTTCGACAGTGTAGCAGCGTGGCTCGTTCCATTCAAGTCGAAATCGACTGGTATCAGAAGTCGATTGGGGGATTGATCTGTAGTGAGGTAATCTCAATGTTATTTTTATTTTCAATTAAACGAAATTGTTAAATATATATATATATATATAGTTAAAAGAAAATTTTATACAAATATATATTTTCTGATATAAACATAAATAGTTTTGTATAGAGAGGAATTTCTGAATGAAGATATATATTGTTTATCATGTTTAAACTAAAATTTATATAAGATTAGGTATGCGACAGTTTTAAATTGTAAAGACAGTTTAAATTTTATTTTTGTGTAGTTGAATCTAAAGTATCTTTGTCACAAAAGAAAATAATTTATTAAAGAAGGAAAATTGGTTTAAAAAGAATTAAATGGAAATTAATTGTTCAGTTGATTCGAATATTAATAAATTGTATAATTTATTTATACAAGGTTGAAACCGTGAAGAAATGGTCAAAATGAAAGTGGATTGCAAAATAAAAGCTAATGTGAGATCTTCTCACTCAGATTTAAATTTGAATTGCAGTTATTGATTGCTATTTGGATGTGCGATTAGATATAGTAGGATATATCTATATATATAGCAATATATACATATTGGCATATGTATATATTGGATTGATTGATTTCCCGCATTGTATAGCGGATGAGACCCTATTGCGCCGTTAGTAAGCGGATGATATTTATAAAATCCTATATACCGCGATATTCCACCTAGAAGTGGAATTGGTATTGTGCTAACATCTGTGGATGCAGGGAAACAGGTTGGAGGGATCCAACAGGTTGGAGGGATCCAACAGGATTCCTCAAAACATTTGAATTGATTTCATATGTTCTGTGATTGATTATTTATAATCTGTGTATGATTATATCTGTGATTGAATGTGTTGAAGGCTATAATTTAGCCGAATGTATTTTTGGTATCGTTGGATACCAGAAATGAATATAAATTGGATTTTTAATTAAAGTGGAAAACTTTAAATGAATTTATTTTTAAGAATTGAATTTATTTGAAAGAAGTAATTTTAAAGTATTAGAATGGATTGTCGAAATCTTATTGAATAAATTCCAAGATATGGGAAAAGATTTTTATAAATGAATTTTGAATAGTATATTCAAAAGTTGGAAAATTTATTTGAAATGAAATTTTAAATGGTTTGGAAGAGAATAAAGGAATTTATTTTAAATAGTGATAAATTTGTTTGAAATCAATTTGATGGTTAATGTGGTATTTAAAATAAATCCTGGGAAATCCATTTTAATCGATTTGGTGTTTGAAATAAATGTTTGGGAAATCAATTTGGAAATTCGAAATAAACTTAGAAATCAATTTGTAAAATGATTTGGGATTTGAATTAAATTTAGAAATCAATTTGAAGTTTGGTGTTGAAATTGAATATTTGGAAACGATTTGAAATTGGTGTAAAAGTGAATATTTGGAAAAATAAATTCAAAATGGAATTTATGAAACGAAAGGGAAATTTGGTTAAAAATAAACGCTGATTTATTTTTGAGTGTGAAAGTAAATTTACGGATTTTGAACGTAAATTTGTAATAAATCGATAAGGATTTATTTAATTGGTTTAAATGGACCGTTTTGAAGTGAAAGTGTATTTTCACTATAAAGCTGAGTATATTTTCCAAAGTGGCTTAAAAAAATATAAATTAAAAGTTCTAAGTGGATTTTAAAAGATATATTTGGAAATATATTCCGCGTAAGGGAATTGATTTAAAGTTGATTTTCAAAGGTTGAAAGGTGAAAAGTAATTTGAAATTGGTTTTCAAAGTGATGAAGTGTGGAAATAAATTTACAGTTTTGGAATGTAAATTTGAAATAAATCGATAAGGATTTATTTAAGGGATTTAAATGAATATGATTTGGAAATTGTTTTCAAATGGTTGAAGTATAAACCATATATCGTGAAGATATTTGAAAATAAATAATTTGGGAAAATTATTTGAATCTGATGATTGTTGTGAATATTGTTGATAGTTAAATCACCGACTATCAATATTTGCCTTTGAAATGGCACTAGAATTTGTTTTTAAAAACAAACGCTTATTATTAGGTTTAGCCGGGAAAGGACCTTTGTGTCAGATAACCCATTCCGAATAATAATACGACGATATGGATCGTATTGAAGACCGGTGATGAAGACCGGGTATTTGTGAAAACAATAGGATGACCTATCGATTGTCTCTGCACCGTTAGCTACGGTATTGAGATTTCCTTTGTGATGGGAAGTTTTATCGGGATTGTGAATATCCGGATTTGCAAGGGCTTCTTCGGAAGTGCCTTCGGTTCTGTTCGAACCCGGAACAGACTTGTATGGTTACGTGTCTGACATTACAATTTGAGATGTAAAGCTGATTTCTTTCAAATACATTTCTGTTGGTGGCGGAGAATTTATTCTCTTAGCTTAACACCCTTCTCTGAGACATACGAGCTCAGAGGTTATGTAGTTGAAATTTATCAGCGATATATTCCCAATTTGGTAATGTGACATGCTGAGTGTTGCTGTGACGATGATCATTTATTGATCATTTGTGATCAAAGCGTGGCTTTGTGAAAAAGCGTAGCTTTGTGGACGAGACTTCGTCAGGGCCTCAACAACCCGGAAATGGTCGAAACAGGAATGTTGCGGTAAGGTTATGAGGGTCGCACCCTTTAGGGTATGTCATTTCCTTCTGGAAAGGGGTGGTATCATGGTATGGAGCCCAGATACTTACTCATGTGGATACACTCTATTTATGATGTGTGATGTTGGTTATCAAGCGCTCGGATAAAGGTCCCAAAGGACCGGGTGATGACATATTCGTCAGTTACCTGTTACAGGGGTAACCCGGCCTTATTTGGCAGAGAGCAGTTTGTCTCTCGGAGCGTCCAGCCAGAGGCGTTTCCTACGTGGTATAGGAAGTTCCTTAGCCTGACCATTTGTTGGAAATCCATTTTCCAAATACGAAACTTGTACGGTTTTAGTTGTAGAACCTGCTATCTAATATAGCAGCTATAGTAGGCATAGTATAATGGTACCTATGCTGGCTAAGATTAATATTATACTTTCGAAATGTTTTCTACACTAGTTAATAATAATATCCAATGATTTGCGTAAAAAGCATCTTTGACTATCATAAGAAGAAATCTCCTCCAATTCTGCGTTTGCATTGTGTGTGTGGCGGGAGGTCTTATGGTAGTTTCATTTTCCAAAAGCATTGCGAATCTGTTTTATTTTCTTTGTGAAAATAGCTGTTTTACGATCTCACACCAGTCACCATGACTGACTTGGAGTTTATTGTTCCCTTCTAAACTCTGGGTGCCCATAATTTTCCACACGGGCAGCCTAGAGTTATTTTTATCAGGATATTTTGGAGCTTTGGAGATGAGCTGGATGGCGAGACGTACTCTCGTATTTATTATTTTATTCCGCTGTGTATTCTGTATGAGGACAGGTTTATATAACTGTCCATTGTTGTATTGAGTCGTATATTGATTCTGATCGATGTATGTATAAACTGATATAGTCTTTGTTGTAAAAAAATTATTGATTTATCTATTATATATTGTTCCGCTGCGAAATGTGAGATTCTGATATTGCTTCTATTTCTGATGTTGTTCTATTGTTCTTCTTCTCTTTTCTTCTACCTCTTCTTTTAAACCCTAAGAATTCGGTTTTCCGGCATTCGATTGCGCGGCATTTGATACAGTGGATGTATTAATGTCGACTTTCGGAAGTCGAAGAAACGGGTCCTTACCGGTCGTCTCCGACCTTACCCTTGGTCTTGTTAGTTCGCGTGAACCCTTAGGTCGTATGACCTACTTTTCCTTAGGTCGCTTGACCAGCTTGCCTTCACTCTACGTTGGGGATCTTGTCTGAAAAACATTCATCAGAATTTCTGCTTTGATGGTTTTGGGATTGACTTCTTTGGACTTTACTCACGTCTTCGAACGTGAATTGGTGTGATTTGATTTGTTTCTACAATCGTTTTATGACTTGTCACTTTAAAGATATATGAAGGTTTCAATACTAGTAGTAAATATCAAAACTCTTTCATCAAAGCGATTTCAACACTATTTTAAATATCAAAAGTTCGTTTTCTCAAACCGATTTCCAATCTATTAGTATATACAAGCCTTTACTTCACTCGAATGAGAAATCGACTTAAACGACTTAGTAAAACGAGTGGTATGAAACGCTTGCGTTCACTTCGTCGGTTAGCTCTTGGACTTGTTCGATTGAACCCTTTTGTGACAATTTCCTAGTGAAGATCTACAGTTTGTTCGTAAATATTTAAGTTAAGCAAGTGGTTATGGGACATGAAGCTAAACTCATATATTTACTAGCTTAGTGTGATTGACACTTCCTTATGATCATGACGATCATTCTTGTGATTTAGACTAGCGATTGAGCGATGTCTCTTTGTCTGCGAGGGAGACTAGACCCCGCTTGGGTGATGTTTCTACTCACATATATGGGGCTGTACCCCATGGCCTTTGGACCGTTTGTGTGTCAAAGGCCTTCGGGCCATCCGTGTGTTCGAAAAATTAAATGGATAGCTTCCATGAGATAGCTTCTCGTCCGTGTGATCGGACTTCCCCCTTTTAGTGATTTGTTCTGGATTTCGTGTGTTGATTTCTGGATTTAGTGCTTCACCAACTTTTGTGGTTTTCATTGATATGATATCAGTTTTTGTGTATTGGTGAATTTGTGTGTCATTACCTTTTTATGTGTTTGGATCTTTGAGAAGATTCTTGTGATATTGATTAATCCCTTGTTGATTATCATTTACATACTTATAGTAGTATGCCATCATGGTTATTATATGTTTATGCCATACCCTTTATCCTATATCATGTCATCTGATATTTATAGTTAGACTGATCCGTTTATTATTTTCTTATAAATAATACTCGGGTCAGACCGAGATGTTACAGGTGCTTCTGCTTGACTTCTCTTCTGGATTATTCTGACTTTTGGCTAACTACTTAGATTAGTAGTTTTTGGTTGTACACATTTGAGATATAGACTCTATGTTGTGTATCTATTCTTTTGTATAGCACGTGATGCTATTCTTTTGTATTATAGTGGATCTTTCCGACCACTACTCTGATGTACACTTTTATGTGTTATATATATATATTCATATCTTCTTCCACCATTGTGATATGGATGTCTGTGACTGATTTATGCTATGATTATTTCTATGTTTGTTTCCGAAGATTATATATAGCCACCGTGTGATAGCTTTATGTTTGTATCGGTATGTCGGATTTCCTCTTTAAAAGATATGCATTCTGTTCTATCTGACATATTGGTGCTCGCACAAAGATGTTACATGGATGGTCGCTCCTCCACAGCTTTATCCTCCGTGCTAATTGACAGCACTACATCGTAATGTTCTTGGTTAGCATGGGTATAGAGGTGGGGCGTCACAGTATACTTGAGTATTTACAACATTTCCGACAATTTTTAAATGGCAAAAAGTCGAGAATTCGAAAATTGATTTCCAGACATATTTTCTATTTTTCTTTGAACAAATGATTTTGTAAACCAAATGTTAAAACAACATCACCATCATTAGTTATTACTTAAAAGAGGTTTATTTGAGTTATAAAAATCCATTATTTAGATAATTAAAAATATTTTGAATATTCAAATTCAAAGTGATTAAATTATGGGTCGTTACATTCTCCCCTCCTAACAGGAAATTTTATTCTCGAAATTTATCATACACAACAAAAGGTCTCAAAAGAAACCCAATTGATACTATTCAATCAAACAGGTATAAAAAAATGACTCTACCACAACCAATGAGTACACTAAAAAGATACTACAAAGGATAAATAACGATGACAACAACTAGGGATAAGAATCTCTAAAATAATCCCCGGTTTCCCAAACCTCACAACACTACTCTACGGGGAGACCTTCACAAACACTGGATCTCAAACTAAGAATTCTAGATCCCTGCACCTTCAATCGGCGTAACACTTTTGCCAATCCTGCATCTCCTTCATCTTCCTTATGATACCAGCTACCTTCTCACTTGCTTCTAAGACCATGTCAGGCCCAAGGACAGTTCTACCACAAGAATCAACCTAACATAAAGGAGAATGGCATGGACGACCATATGAGCTTCGAAAGGGGCCATACCAATACTTTCGTAATAGCTATTGTTGTATGTGAACTCGACTAAGGGTAAATGATCTTCCCAAGAACCTCCAAAGTCGAGAATGCATACTCACAACAAATCTTCCAAGATCCAATTCACTCTCTTTGTCTGCCCATCTGTCTGGGATGATAAGCTATACTCAAACTCAGCTCGGTCCTTAAGGCAGTTTGTAGTCCTGCCCAGAACTTGCCAATGAATATCGGGTCTCGGTTACTTACAATACTACAAGGAATACCATAGAGCCTCACAATCTCCTTCACATACAAACTCGCCAGTCTTTCACCAGTCCTAGTCGGCTTAATAGGAATGAAATGAGCATTCTTGGTCCGCCGATCAACTATAACCTAAATACCTTCGTTCCCTCTTCTTAACATAGGATGTCCATCAATAAAGTCTATAAAGATCTGTTCCCAATTCCACTTTGTGATCCCAAGTTGCTGAAGCAGTCCAGCTGACTTCTATTTGTCACTCTTAATCTGTTGGACATTGCACACCGACTCACAAAGATCGAAACATCTCGCTTCATCCCCTTCCACCAGAAAACCCTCTTCATATATTTGAACATCTTGGTTACTCCTGGATGGAAACATAACTTTGAACGGTGACATTTAGCTAACACTTCTCTCTTAAGACCATTAACATTAAGAACATAGATACGTCCGTTCATTCTCAATACGCTACAAAGATCAATTTCAAAACTAGAGACGATACCATCTTGGACATCCTTCTTGAGTCGAGCCAAAATATGATCTTCTTGACTTGCCGCATGCCTCTCCATCAATACTGGCTTGACTTCTAAATGTGACGACTCATATTTTGGAAGGTTTAAATTGACAATAATCCATACATGTCCAATTCAAACAATCCGGAACTAGATAATCAACGAGGTAGTTAAGAAAATAAGAAAAGAAGAAGAAAACAAACACATAATCTCACGGTGGAAAGACAAATGTAATAATCAAATAAACAGTTCATGAAGCTGTTTACTATATACTTGATTATAATTTTATACAATATTTATCAAAGTTATATATACAACAGAAACGAAATATAATGCAGCAGAACAATATGATGCAGGGAATAATAATAGTAATAATATACCAAATCTTCGTCTTTGTATTCCAGAAATTGATTTTCACTGCACTGAAATACTCATGGCTGACCCGAGCGCAATGAGAAGACAAAACACTTGAGTCAGGACTAAAATATTCTTATGTGAGTCAAATCGATATCACATATAACATGAGTGTAATGGCGTCAGAGATGTTTACGGGGTTTTACATCTTCTATCCAATGTATAACGTGCATGCAATAACTCAAGAGATGTTACAAGATTTTCCATCTCTTAAGGATCCGTCAAAATATTTATATATAGTAGAATAGACTGTATATATAATGTCTAATTAGTAAAATAAATATTTTTCTTAACGTTAAGGCTTTACATTAATCCCCCTTTAACGCATTTTTAAGCATTGTCGTACAGTTTGAATTTAGCACAACCAGTAGCATGTCGGTAGCCGGTGATGCGCCGTGATATGAAAACACTAAACCAAATCGTAGGGGTCTTGTATAGGGATAAAAGTATGACAAAGCACGTGAGGCAATGCCCAAGGTAGGATACTACTAGTTCGGGTCGCAGGACTGTTGGTAATGCATCGTTGCCACGACCGCTCACCACGTACATCCATTCCATATCGAGTCAAAGGGAGGCTATCCCAAATCAAGGTGCACCAATCGAAACCAACAACAAGAGTAATAGTATTGCCCTAGTCTAAGAGGAAAATCGAAGAAAGGATGTTCGCTAAGGGTAGCTAGCCTGCTTGGCCCTGTCAGGCCGTCCTGTTTTAGTCATTTCCAATTGGCACAAGTGTCGGGGTCTATCCATCATCGTTCTTTTTCTTCAAATCTAGCAAACGACGCCAAATCCAACCACTTCGTTCTGGAGTCTCCTCCACATATACAGTTGTTAAAGTTGTTCCAATATTGATAGAGAGTATGCCAATAAGAGACCCCGGTCTCTTTAATAACCAAATATCGTTTTACACACCGGTTGGTACCTTTATATTTCGAAAACAATTCGTACTTGATATCAAAATAACATATTCGCTTCAAAATCAATTTCATTTCGTAATCATCATATTTACTCAAAATATACTATTTCACTTCAAAATCATTTTCGCCTTAATATTTCAATTTCGCTTCCAAAATTGTTTCGAATTTTAGTTTAGGTTATAACTTCATTTAACCCAATTCATATTTAAGTCAACGACTTAAATAAAATCATTCCAGCCTTGATCGGTTTGAATTTTAGAGAGTTTGAATAGTTTTAAATAGCTTAAATAGTTAAAATAGTTTGATATAAAATAGTTTGAGTATTGAAAATGGTTTATATAATGAAATAGCTTGGAAAATCAAAATAATTTGAATATTTAAAAAGATAGATTTTAAACAGTTTACATTAAAATAATTTATTTGCAAATCAAATTGTCACTTTTCATTTTAAAAAATCTAGACCTAAGTCCAAATTCAAATCAACTAATTCAATTTCAAATCACTTTCACTCTCATTTCAATTCAAATCGACCAAACTTCGATTCAATTCCAAACAATTCAATTTCAATTGCAATTCAAATCAATTTCAAATTAATTCAATTTTGATTTCAAGTCCAATTTGAATTAATTTCAATTCAATTCTCGATTTTAAACCATTTCAATTTATATCAATTTCGAGTTCAATTTCAAAATATTGATTTAAATCACTTAATTCAAATTAAACTTCAATTTTTGAATTTTGATTCAAATCTTAAAATTAATTCCAATCTCGAGTCCAAATTTGAAATATCGACTTATATCACTTTTACTTAGATAACTTCGAAGTTCAAGTAAAAGTTCAAACCTTTTAAAACAATTCAATTTCTATAATTCAAGCTATATTTCAATCTTAACTTCAAATTCCAAATTAAATTCTTTTAAAACAATTTCTTTTAGCAATTTCAATTCAACATTTCAACCTCGAATTCGAAATTAATTCAATTTTTATAAATTCGATTTTTATTTCTTTAAATCAGAGTCGCTTAAATAATTTCAAAATCAAAAGTTTTAAAATTATTTAATAACCAATCCGGTGTTCGTATATTATTTTCTATCCTATGACCAAGTGATCAGTTATTTCAATTTAATTTCTGGGATGGATATATATCATTTCAATCCAAAATAAATGTCATAGGTATATACCATTTCAGCCTATTTCTTAATTTATTCAAAATAATTCGATTTACAGTGTTAAATACTGTAAATAATATACAAGGTGATAACAGGATATATCAAAATAAATAAACATCCAAGTCATCCAAAATATCAATCACAATAAACATCCAAATCATTCAAAATATCATAACAATTCACTAGTTATCAATAATCGGGAATTTAATTAGCAATTAAATTCCCATTTCCAATTTGAACAATCAATTCAAATTCCTATCATTTTAATTCATATCAATTTAAAATGTCAGTTAAATTTACCAAATAACGGTCAATAAATTTAAATCACTTCATGATATAAATTTAACTAACATAAAAATATTCTAGTATTTCGTGAGCATATAAACACTCACCTTTTATTTGAAACTGAAAATATTTTTAGCTTCAAATAAATTCCAATCTAATCCCGTATCGTAGATGACTTCGATACAATTCCAACGCAATTTGTTCATCCAAAACGGACCTCGTATGAAAAAGTTACGCGATTTATTAATATTGATTATGATTAAGTTATAATTAACAGGATAAAATAAAAATCTTTAATAATAGTTGTAATACCTTTGGCGTCACACTTTTTTGGTGTAAGCGTGAACTACCAAAAATGCCCCTCTGCGTATATTATCAAATCTTAATATCACCTAAAAATAGGATCTAATAAATAAACTTCATTTACTAATTCAAAATGCTCTTTTATAAATATGACTAAATCTCACTAGCACTTAAAAATAGGATCAAATAAATAAACTTTCTTTACCAATTCAAAACTCACATCTACAAGTATTATCAAATCTTAATATCACTTAAAAAATAGATCTCACAAATAATTTTTTTTACAAATTTGATCTTTATTAATTAATGATATAGATAAAAATTCAAACTAATAAAAAATTAGATGTTGAAATATTGAATAAAAATTCAAACTAACTACACATGATTTCATCACAAAAATATGACTAAATATTTGAATAAATCATTCATCTTAAATGTGTTAAACATATATAATTTATGGAAAAATAATTCACGCATGAGGCGCGTTCCGTAATGCTTGTAAAATAATTAAAACAACACCTAAACTCCCCTATAGCTTCGTTCCCGCTCCTCCATCTCCCCAGGCTCAAGCCTGCGCATGCGACCTTGCCATCGTTATTTTATTTTTTATTTTTTTTAGAATGAACGATTGCCGCAACCTCAGCCAACCTCGACGCCGCTGACCGCATGCCATCAACCCCCTTCGCTCGCGCGCGACGCCACCTCGTGATCCAACCCGGAAAACCCTCAATGAACGCGAGCAAATCTCTGCGATTTCGAACCCCCTCTCCATTGTCGCCGCAGCTCCATTGCGCGCACTCCACGGCCGTTGGCGCTCCAGCCCTATGCCACATGCCTCAGGCGCGCGCACGTATGCGATTATTTTTTTTTTCTCTGTGAAGAATTGAAAATGAAAAGGGAAGGTATGGTATGGGGAGACAAGATGGTGGTTTCCAAGTACAAATGTTGGAGGAATGAAAGAAAATAATATTATTAATTAGAAAATATCTCGCCCGATCGACCCGCGAAATCTCGAACTCCAAATGAAGCGTGCCGCCTGGCATTCTATATGTTATACTCCTATTCCGAACACAATGGAACTAGTTTTGAGGCCTAATTCGATCGTATGCAGAAGATAGCTTTTTAAAATCAATTTATTTTAATTAAATTATGAAATTAAATTCTATGCGTTTCAAGCTCGCACGGCCAAACGACAAGTTTGCTATGAAACTTGAAATCCCATAATAATCCACTATTATGGATCCAATGAAACTGATTTCGTCAAAATCCGAGACAGTCCCCAAAATGACTATTTTTACACGTTAATTAAAATATGAAATTTCCAAAATTTAATTTAATCGCTTTAAAATAAATTTTAAAATTTAACGATCTTTATTCTTGTTTAAATAAAATTTAAATCAAATCTTGACATCATTTCATTCACATTAAATTCATAATTCAATTATTTAAATAATTCCAATATTAATTTAAATAATTTAATTATCAGTAAATTACGTTAATAAATCATTGAATTTCAAATGAGTGTTAGTTATCAACAATTATTTTATTTTCATCTAAATAATTCGACATTAATGCAATTACTTACAAATCAGTATAATTTAATTTACTTTCTAATATAAGTTACAATCTCTTATCTTCTTGAATTTTATTATCCAAAATTTTATACAAATTCATATCCAATAAATTTAATTCATAAATCATTAATTTTTTTAAATTTCTATCCATTTTTATTCCATAATCATATTAAATTCAATAATTTAAAATAGTTAAAAATTACAGGTCATTACATTCTCCCCCACTCAAAACTTTTCGTCCTCGAAAAGGGGTTAAGTTGTAACAGCCTAAAATTTTCAACCATTCGCATCCATACATATCGGACTTGAATTGCTCAAAATATTAGATTGTTAATTTAAATTTGGCAAAACTCAGCATATACAGTAAATAAATAATCACAGAATCATAGACACAGAGTAATATAACAATAATGCAGTGGAAATAAAAGAATAGTAGTTCATGAAGCTACTATATATATAACAGAGTTAAACAAGATACAACAGAAGTCACGAATACATAGATGTCTCAATACAATAGTCAAATACAAGATCTGAATACATCACTGGAATCAACTGAATAACTAAAAGCTAGATAGATAGCTGGATCTCCAAGCTAAGCTCCAACCCCAAAGGTGAGTCTCGAACACCGAGCCACTCAATCTGACCCAAGCATAAAGCAAAACACAAAACACTCAAGTCAGGATTAATATTCTTATATCAATAAATCAAACTCAAGTGAAATATCAATTGAAATACAAGTAACTCAAAGGATGATTGGGATAACCATCCTCTAAGGATCCGTTAAACTATCTAATATGTAGTGATATACGCTATTATAATAATGTCTATAGTAAAGTAAACTATTAAAATAGTGATAAGGCGTTACCCATTGTGATGACCCGATTTTTCTTACCCGAAAAATCGAACCATCAGGGTTAAAGAAGAAGGAGGTAGAAGAAAGAAAATAGAAAATCAACATCAGAATCTCACAATCGCAGCGGAATAATATATAATAGTTAATATCTGATCTTTACATAAAAGCAAATCCGTTTATACATTACATCATCAGAATACAACATCAGAGTATAATACAAGCAACATCATAATTCAGGACAGTTATAATAACTTGTCCTACACAGAATACACAACATACACAACACTGCGGAATATACATCATATATGAGTGATACGCCTTGCCATCCAGCACGTCTCCTGAGCTCCACAGTGTCTTATCACGTATCTATAATACTCGGTCTGACCCGAGCATTATAATACAATAACACCTGAATCAGTCTGAAAAACCAGCGTGAGAAAACACACTCAATTGGATTATTAAAGTTTTCCAAACCCTTTGAAATCAAAAGCATCTCGTAAGACCACACCACAAATAAACATATCGGGTTTTTACCTTACGATAGCCAAAACACTTTCTTATCAAATCCGTTTGATATTATAATAATGTCTATAGAAAGTAAAATAGAATTTAGCTGAAATGCTTGCATCTCACATTTCTGTAACGACCCTGAATTTTGAACAAATTAAATTGGGAATATTTAATTTATTTTAAATATTTGAACGATAATTTAATTTGAATCCCCGATATAACTCTGAATTTTACGATTAAACTTTAAAATTTAATCTATTGTAAGTTGAATTAAATTTGAATCTTCAATTTTAAGCTGAAGAAAAATATTTCAAAAGCTTTTAAAATTCGTATTGATAATTCTGAAGATAATAGAAGCCTCAGAATCAAATTTGAAAATGGTTTGATCAGTTTTGAAATTATATCGTTCGTATCGATATTTAAAAAAATAGCGTTCCGGGGCACAGTCTCGGAATTCGACGAAACCAGTTCCATTGGGTCCGTAATATTGAATTATTATCGGGTTTCAAATTTCGTATTTTTCGGAGTTGATATGGGAGAATACGACAGGCAAACGCATTGAAATTTTGAACGGTTTCAACTCAAATTTAAAAATTTTAAATGGATCAACATCAGACACTTTCATCCCTAAATTCATGCCTTAAACCACGCCCAGTATCACGCAGAAAATCCTGGAGAGGAATCGTGCAAATTATTCTTCGTTCGATTTTAAATATCTCGTTCCCCTTCTGTTCAAATCAATTTCGTTCGTAATCAAAAGAAAAATGGCCGCGTATCCTTTTTCTCAATTCAAACTAAAAATGGCCGTAGCTTCAAACGTAAGGAAATCAAAACGAACCCCTCTCCTTCATTTCGAATTGAGGTCAAACCCAACTCGTTCGAAAAAAAAATGATGAGACCTATGTCGCGAGATTGGAAATCGCGATGCCTGCAAACCGCGAATCGAAGGAGGCAGAGTCGACGAATTCGTGGGAGCTTGCTGGAGGGATTCTCGCGATCGATTCGCGATGGTGGTAGGGAAATTTAGGCGAGGTCGTGATGTCGGCAGTGACGCGGTAGTTATTCGAAGCCGATTTCGAAGCGCACTCGATTGAAGGAGACGTCGGCTTGGGCTCCTCGTTCATAGCAGAGGCGACATAGAGGAATCGACTTCGTGGTGGGCGAGGATTTCATGGGGAGTTCGACCTTGTCGTCGCTGGTTAGGGTTCGAGCTGGGATGGCAGGGGAGGCAGCGTTGGATGCAGGGAATCGGGTGATGCCTGGGTCGTAATACATGTAAGGTATTTGCAGATTTATATTTGCATTTACATTCAGTAAAATAATATATATACACTAGATTTTTACAGAGGAAAGTTATTGTTTTTACAAATATGTGTATATATATATTGAAGAAGAAAATTTTACAACATGAAAATATATTCACAGAAAAAAAGGGGTAAAATCAATTCTGTTTGGTTTAAAATAATTACAAAGAAGAAACTGAAATAAATATATCTCTACATTTCAAATATTGTTAATTCATTTTGAAAGGTAATTTACTTAAGTGATTAATTTGTTTAATTAGCTTATTTAATTATTTTGATCACTAAAGGATTTTTTTTATAAAGGGGAAATAGTTTAAAATTAAATTTATTTGCTAAAAAAATAAATTATTAGATTAACATAAATTTAGTTAAACGATAAATTCATTATTCAATTATCTCAAATATTAACAAATTGTATAATTGGTTTTACAAGGTTAAGAATGGAAAAACAAGCCGGAACAAAAATGGAAATTGGATGGCAAATTAAAAAGATAAGGTGAGATTTTCTCACTCGAAGGAAAATTTAATTTTACAGTTATTGATTGATTTGACTGTCTGTTTGGATTGTGATATTAGATATAGTAGGATATATCTATATATATAGCAATATATACATATAGGCATATGTATATATTGGATTGATTGATTTCCCGCCTCGTATAGCGGATGAGACCCTATTGCGCCGTTAGTAAGCGGATATCTTATAAAACCCATATACCGCGATATTCCACCTCGAAGTGGAATTGGTATTGTGCTAACGTCTTTGGATGCAGGGAAACGGGTTGGAGGGATCCAACTGGATTCCTCACCAATATTTATTTATTTACAGATATTGATGTATATTCTGTTACCATATGTTGATATATGATGTTGATGTTGTGATTTACTAATTGGTGCTGTTGCATCATCGGATTCAAGTTTTGAACTTTAAAAATGACGACTTTTACTTTAAAAGGGTTTTAAAGTAATTTTTGAAAGTAGACGTTTTATTGAATTGTTGAATTGATTTATTTTAAATAAATAAACGTTTAAAATTTTAAAGTTATAAAAGTTAAAATTTTTGTGGATTATGACCGTAAGGTGATTTTTGAAATAAATAGTTTAAGCAATTTATAAAATGGTTTGAACTGAGATTTTCGAATTTTTGTGAACAGTTTATTTAAAAGATTTAAAAAGTTGATATTTATAAATTTAAAATATTGGAATTTTAAAACGAGTTTATAAGTGTTAAAAATGAAATTTATAGAATTATAAATCGTGAAGATATGGAATTTATAGATTTATAAATTGTGAAGTTATAAAATGGATGAAACTGTAGAATAAAAGATTTATAAGAGATTAACTTATAAATTGGATTTTTGCCTTCAAATGAAATATTGATCGAATTTGTTAATAAAGGAGATTTACAAATCGAAGTTGTTATAAAATATAAAAGGGGAAATTTATAAACATTGTTTTATAAATTCGAAATCAATTGAATTGGATAAATTAAATATAGGAAGTTATTAAAGGAAATGTATTCGCGATTTTGGATAGCGAATTATCCTTAAAATAAATGTGTAGAAAAGACTGAAATTTGGTTAGTGAAGTATATTCACGATTTTGGACAGTGAATATATTGTTAAGTAAAATGGATTTATTTTCGAAGAAGTGATATTAAAAATGAAGTTAATTGTTTTAAAAGATGTTTTAAAACGTGTTAAGTATCGAATACATAGATTTCAACATTCATTGTTGAAATAGACGTTTTCGAGAAATAAGGAAATGGTGGACTATCACACTGTTGTTATAGTAAATGATTTCCGAAAGGAAATGTTTTATGTAGTATTGGGATTTATATATCTATCTTAAAATCCGAATCCCTATACTAGTGATTTTGGGTCGTCGTAACGATGTTTTACGTAACATTCGTTTTGACCCAAATAAATGTGTTAAAAGAATATTTTCCTTAAAAAGATGAATATATACTTAATTTGATTTAAGTATATCGAATATTTTCAAACGTTGAAAATTAATGGATTTGTGAATTGCTGACTTATTTTTAAATAAGTATGGAAATGCTTTTCCATAATGAAATGAAATGTTTTTGAGAATTTATCTTCTTAAAGATAAATTTAAATTGAATATTGAAATCGATTTGAAAATCGAATATCAGTAGATATTCGAAAATATAAATTCATTATGGAATTTATAAATAGAAATGGGAATTCATTTTAAAAATAAATATTGATTTATTTTTGAAGTGTGGAAATTTTATATCTAGTAAAAGATAAGTTGGAAGATAAAATAATTTAGAATCTGATGATGTTGCGCATCTTTATTGATAGTTAAATAACCGACTATCAATAATTACCTTGAATATGGTATTTGTTGTGAATTGGATGAATTTGAATGCCACACTTATTTTTGAATAATCGCTCACTATTCGGGTTAGCCGGGAAAGGACCATGGGGTCGTATAACCCATTCCGAATATGTGATACGTCGTTATGAATTGCATTTGAAGACCGGTGTTGAAGACCAGATATTTTTGAAAACGGAAGGATTACCGTCGAGTTACTCTACATCGGCTGATCTCCGGTTTAGAGGTTTTATCACCCTTAGTGACGGGAAGTCCGGACGTGATTAGAAATTTATCCGGAAATGCAAGGGCTTCGTGAGAAGTGCCTTCGGTTCTGTTCGATCCCGAAACAGACTTGTATGGATTGTGTGTCTGACGTTACAATTTGAGATATAAAGTTGATTTCTTTCAAATACATTTCTGTTGGTGGCGGAGAATTTATTCATTTAGCTTAACACCCTTCTCTGAGACGTACGAGCTCAGAGGTTATGTAGTTGAAATTTATCAGCGATATACTCCCAATTTGGTAACGTGGCATACTGAGTGTTGCTGTGAAATGATCAGTGTTTGATCATTTGCGATATGATCATTTGTTTGATCTTATATCTTTGTGATCATAGGTTGATCATTTTTGTTTGACCCGAAGCAGGGCTTTGTAGAAAGCGTAGCTTTGTGGACGAGACTTCGTCGAGCCTCACACCCCGGAAATGGTCAAAACAGGAAGGATGCAGCAAGGTTCTAGGGAGTAGCGCCCCTTAGTGTATGTCATTCCTTCTGGATAAAGGTGGTATCATGGTATGGAGCCCAGATACTTAACCTCTGTGGTTGCTACAAATTTATTACTTTGTGGTTGTTGCGAATCGGGGATCCTCGGGAAGATCGGTGACGATCGGGGGATGGCATACGCGTGTCAGTAGTTACCTATTTTTGCAGAGGTAACCCGGCCTTGTGTTGGCAGAGATCCGGTTAGGTTCTCGGGTCGTCTATTCCAGGGACGTACCCATCGTGGAAAAGGAAGTTCCTTAGCCTGACCATTTGTTGGAAATCCAAAGAAATAATACGTGACTTGTACGGTTTTTGTTGTAGAACCTGCCATCTAATATGGCAGCTATAGCAAGCATACTATAATGGTACCTATGCTGGCTAAGATTAATATTCTACTTTCGAAATGTTTTCTACACTATGCACTAATAATAATATCAAAAAGAATTTGATTTTGCGTAGTAAGCATCTTTGACTATCATAAGAAGAAATCTCCTCCAATTCTGCGTTTGCATTGTGTGTGTGGCGGGAGGTCTTATGGTAGTTTCATTTTCCAAAAGCATTGCGAATTTGTTTTATTTTCTTTGTGAAAAATAACTGTTTTACGATCTCACACCAGTCACCATGACTGACTCGGAGTTTATTGTTCCCTTCTAAACTCTGGGTGCCCACCAATTTCCACACGGGCAGCATAGAGTTATGTTATCAGGATATTCTGGATATTCTGGAGCTTTGGAAGCAAGCTGGGGGGCGAGACGTAGTATTTGTATCTGATAGTATTTATTCCGCTGTGTATTCTGTATGAGGACAAGTTATATAACTGTCCATTGTTGTATATTGACTCTGATTGATGTATGTATAAAATGATATAGTTCTTTGTTTTAAAGATTATTCATTTATCTATTATATATTGTTCCGCTGCGATGTGTAAGATTCTGATATTGTTTTCTGTTCTGATGTTGTTCCTCTTTCTTCTTCTGCTTTCTTCTTCTTCTCTTTTTCTTCTATCTTTTCTTCTATTTCTTTTTCTTAAACCCTCACTATTGGAGTTTCCGGCACTCGATTGCTCGACAGTCGATAAAGTGAGTATCGATGTCGAATTTTCGAAAGTCGAAAATTTCGGTACGTGACAATTTCAGCAATAGTTGGGCACAATCAAAACCGTACAGGCGCTTATTGGAGATTGGATTCCATACAATGACTAGGCACTGGGGTACCACCTGTCACAGTACCTGGTCTAGATCAGTGTACCGAGGACCACGCTTGATCCCCTGCAACACAAGGCCGGGACTACCCCTTACTGGATAATCCCGAGTAAGATCACCCCGCGGTTGGGATCAACAACCGCCCACATAGTGGAAATAAAAAGGGACATCTAGACAGGGATGACCTCACCCTAATGGGTGCTACCCACATAGCCTTGCTGCATAACTCCTGATTTTCAGTCATTCCCGGTTGATGAGGATTGAGGCTAAGCGTTACCTTTTTAGAACACATCTCTTAGAATGCCCATCGTCCACCTGACGATGTTCCGAAAGCATTCATCCATACAAGTCCGTTCCAGGTTCGAACGGAACCGAAGGCACTATTCCTACTACATCCATTTTGGAATCCCTCAGGATTAGTAGCGACTAGCCCTTGCACTTCACTGCTCCCATCTTCGATTCCAAACTCGTTTTCCCCACGAAAACGTACAAACTGGATCGAAGTGGTTTTCGGGAAATAAATCCCGATCCCGGTCTCTTCGAAACGATCAGCGCATTGGCCAATATTGATAGTCGGTTATTTAACTATCAATTAACATTCACAAACATCCATCAGACACATAAATAATTTTCCCTAATTATTTATTTATCTCAAAATATCTTTGCAAGGTATATTTCCACTTTTCAACCCTTTGAAAACAGTTTCAAACCGTCCTTCTCTCATGGAATAAATTTCCCAAATATTTCTATTTCCACTGAAATCACCAAGTACAAACACTTTATATTTTAAAAATAATTTAGAAACACATTATTATAAAATATACTTTAAATTAAAAACTAATTTAATACTTTATTCAAAAATTTATACTTTAAGAATATTTTAAATAAAGCTACTTTATAAAATATAAAACCAAATTTTTATCTTTTCCAAACATAATACCAATTAACCTTTAAATAATTACTATTAAAATAAATTTGAAAAATACTTACTTTAACATTTAATCATTTAAAATAATAGATTTTCCTAAACATGCTTTTAAAACAACTTTGAAACTTTAACTTATACTTAAGAATTTGCTTTGAAAACGTACTTGGCTATCCAGGGAAATATACATCTCTTTCACATCTTTAAAAATAAATCACTATTTATTTTTAATCAAATTTACCCATTCCTTTAATAAATTCCCACCGTGAATTTATTCTTACAAATATCCATTGATATATTACTTCACCTTTATAAACCCAGTTTATAAATTTCCTAGTCCCATCTTCCTTTAAAATTCCAATTTCCAAACGCTTAAATAAATTTTCAAATTGATTTCCAATTTACTTCACTTTGAAATAAATTCCTTTACTTACTCCATTTATCTCAAATCCATTAATTTCAGCTTTTCTTTCTTTATTATGTTTTAAAAAAATTTAAACTGAAAATATCAATTACAGGTTTTCCAAAATCCTTCTTTATCCCTTTAAATAAATTCAAACCTTGAATTTTTAAAATAAATTCTTCTATTCCCTTAAATAATATCACTTAGGTTTAAAATTTAATATTTCCCTTTTTATTCAAAACCTCCTTTCCCATACTCGGAATTTATTTAACAGAATTTAAAAAATCACTTTTATCCTTTTCCAATCCATTCTTTAACTTATTCAAATTCTTTATAATTATTTTTCTTAAAAATTCTCTCTTTTATTTTCTTTCCAAAAATCCAATCTATATATTTTGGTAACACAGTATACCCAAATATATTCAATCAAACCATAGCATCCATCATCTTCAATTACCAATATAATTCATCACGGAATATCAAATAATCATAACACGGAATTATTAGAACAATCTAAATAATTTTGAGGAATCCAGTTGGATCCCTCCAACCTGTTTCCCTGCATCCACAAATGTTAGCACAATACCAACTCCACTTCGAGGAGGAATATCGTGGTATATGGGTTTATAAAATATCATCCGCTATTATGCGGCGCATAAGGTCTCATCCGCTATATAATGCGGGAAAATCATTCACTCTAGTATACATATACTACTATATATAATATACCACAACCAAACAATTCAATCATTCAACCAAATATTTAAATTTAACCATTTAAATTTAAATAAAACCCAGATTAGTGAGATTAACTCACCTTTGATTTTAATATGCAATCCATCCAAACAGGCTTGATTTCTTCATGATTTTAGACCTTGTATAAATATTTATACAGTTTATTAATATTCGTAATAATCAAATAATCAATTGCCATTTTAATAATTTAATCAATCAAAGTTTAATTTAAACAAAATTTTCCATTACTAAATTATTCTAGTAACTAAAATAATTAAAGAAGTTTATCAACAAATTAATCACCTAAGTCCATTTTTAAAATAACTTGTAAATTTAAAAGGCATATGTATATATTTATTCTTCCTAGCATATATATTAAACAGAAAATGGTTTATACTTACTGTAATCAATTATTTTTCTGCTTATATATATATATATACATTTACTGTAGTTTATTTTCTCTGTATATATTTTCTTATTCTACGGATATATATATATCAGATTAAATTCAAAGACAAAACTACTTAACATCTTATTGTTAAACCAAAACCCCATTTTCGAACACATTTAAATTAAATAGGTACGAGTACTTAAACATATATATATATACTTATTAATTTTTCTCTGTATATATACATTTTGAATTTCAAAACTGAATTGTTTTCTTTTTTTTTCCAGTAAACATAATAGAAATTTGCTTTATTGTAAATAATTTTTCTGCATATACATACTTATATCTGTATATATATGTATAAATTTAGGAAAATCAAAATAAAAACAAAACGTTTACCTCACTGGCTCGACTTTGCGTCCCTCTTCTCTCTCGACATCGAGCTCCACTGGCTATAGATGCGAACTCCCATACCATGGCCATGTCGAACTGCCACCAGAACATGCCGCGACTTCGACCTCCCCTTGACATCGATGAACCCATACCGTGGTCCCTCGTTCACGCAACCCTCAGATCGAATCAAGCCCACGACCCTCGAGCTCGACGAGCGCACGATCGCGCATCCTCTCCTCTGACTAATCGAACGCAGTCGCGTTCGTCTTCCCTTTTTGAATTAATTGGAACCGAAGTCGCCAACTCCCTTCTTACTCTGTTCGAAGTCGACAAGCTTTGGTTGGCTGAGACCGTGCGAACGAGAGCAGCGAAGTTATTACTTTTTTTCCGATCTATCATTCTTTTGTTTGGTTCGAACAGCATAAAAAGCTAAGGAATGGGGGAAGAATTGAAGACCGCGATTAATATATATAAAATTTCTTTTCTCTTCTCTGATATTTTGAAAAGGTCGGCTATGAAATGAATTGAAGGGGGAAAGTGATATCTTGAAAGGAAGTTTGCGTGTGGAGAAAGGCTGCAGTGATTTGAGAGGAAAAAATATCGATGTGAAAGAAATACAGCTGAAGGTTGACTAGGGTATATATATTAATTAATTCTAATTTAAATCGTTTCGAAATCACAACTCAAAATCCCGACCTCCTATCGAGGCATGCCGCTAGGCATTTATAATGTTATACCCCTATTCCGAACGAAATGGAAAAGGTTCCGCGTCCTAATTCGATCGTATGGAGAAGATAGCTTTTTGAACCCATTTATTATATTGAATTTCCGATATAAATTTCAGCGCGTTTACCTATTGTACGATCACACGACAACTCCAAATGCTCCAAAATTTGAAATCCTATAATAATACAATATTACGGATTCAATGGAACTGGTTTCGTTGAATTTCGGGACTATGCCCTGGACGGCTATTTTTAAATATCAATTTAAACGATAAAATTTCAAAACTTAACAAAACACTTCCAAATTCAATTTTAGCACTTTTACTGTCTTCAGTATTATCAATATAGATTTTGCAAGCCTTCAAATTATATTTTTAACAAGCTTAAAACCCATGCTTCAACAATTTTCCCAATTTCCAATTATTTAAATTCAATAATTAAATCACCCAATAAATAGTGATATTTGAAATTCAAGTCAAAATTACCCTTTTGAAGATTTAAAATCAATTAAATATTCTCATTTCAAATATCCAAAATTCTGGATCGTCACATTCCTCCCCCCTTAAAAGAATTTCATCCCCGAAATTACTAGTTAGGAAGAATGATTCAATACCCGTTAACTATTTTCTCAAATCCAAATAGTTTCAAACAACTTTCCAAAATAATCTTTTATTAAGACACACTATACCTCTTTCTATCTTTCGAACTTATCCATAAGTCCCAAACAATATTACTCACTTATCAATTCAAATTTAAATTTGAAACCAAATTTTGAATTATCAAAAATTTCTCAAAATTTTTCTAACTCCCTAAATTTTTGAAATTTTTTGCCAGCGTATCCTTTGCGTGGCTAGCTCGGTACAACTACAAAATGTCTCTACGGGCCCCCAAAAGAAAACAAAAGGCCTAGTGGCTATACCAAAAAACCATCAAATTCAGAAATTTAAATACCTACCTTTTTGACGGGCCATTAAATTTTATCTTCTGAAATCAAAACATCAATTTCCCTTTTGCTTTTAAATACTTGTGTATCCTACTTAGCAACAATATCAAATCACAAAATCCCAAAATCATTTTATTAATTTCTTTACAAAATTTTCAATATTTACTTTACTTAAACCTGTACGATGCACATATATCATCCTGTACGCAATACCAAATCCGATCGCTCACTCGATCACACAATTTCACTTCCGAACAAGTATCGTCCACCCGACTCCAGTGCAGACACGGATCTGGTTTCTTTATCAGAAACCGTCATTCTCCTTGCATAGCCACATACTATGATAGAGAATTTCCAGAATCAATCAAAATCCATATCTAGGGTTCGCCGTCGAAAATCGAGTGAAAAATCCCAACTCGGACCGATATAACTATCTCGAAATTCTGTGCTCGAATCTGGATCAAACCACTATGCGAATAAAATAATATACGTACATCCTACGTATTAATTCCAATTGATTATCAACTATATCAATTCTCTTTTATTCACATTCATTTGATTTCTATTTACTTATTCACAATTTCCCTTTTAACAACTTTCAGTTTTAATCTTCATTCAATTATTCACTTAGTATATTTCTCCGTTCCAATACTTAGTATATTCTCAATACCAATTTACTTAAGAACTTCATTCTTCATTTCTTAAGTTCAATATAAATATTTCTTATATTTATTTTACTTCTTCACTGCCGAAGTTTATATTCAAATCGAATTCCAATTCCTTATAAATTTCAATTTGCCTCAATTCATTAATTATTTTCAAATCTCAATACTTTTTCCCAATTTCCATTCAGATTTCCATCTCCAATTCTACTTGAATTCAATTTTTCTTCAAACTTTGAATATTGAATTTTATTCTCCTTATCTCAACCCATATTTAATTAACCATTTCCTTTTATTAGTTTCACTTACTAATTTATTTAAAATCTCAAATAAAAGTTTATTTGCAAACTCTTTCTTCCTTCGGTATCTTCGAACAATTTCTTCGATTTCACCTTACTTCATATACACACTTTTAAATTAGACTTCAATATTCAGTTTCACCTCTATTTGCTTACCACTTTTAAATCCTTTGTCGTTAGTGAAAAATTTCCTAACTCCGAAAATTTCGGAAAATTTTGGCAGAGTCTCCTTTGTACGGAGGATCTTTTGCAATTTGACAAGAGATATCGACCTACACGGTCGGAAAACAAAAAAACAAACAACAGTTCATATTTCCTATCTTTTTATTGCGTAGGCGTACCTTTATTTAGCATTTTTAAGCAAGCGACTTATTTATTTAGCATTTTGCACGATCAAAACCAGCCAAACGGCTTCCAAAAACCGGTACTTACTCAATTAAAACATGTAAGTGTTAAATACATACAATTCACTAGTATTTCACTTATTTAAAATAGCTAAAACATGCATTTGATAAACAATGCATACTAAACAGACTTTCATAAACAATTTCCAATGTTCCAACATTAATTTTAATTATTGACAAACAATTCATATACTATTTCAATTGTTTCAATCAACCCATATACTATTTTCATTTAATTTAAATAGTTTACAACTTAATTGCTTACATTCAATTCATTTTTTTTATTGTCACGTTTACTTTAACTTAACTATTCTCCAAGTTAAATTTTATTCTAAACAATTTCAAGTTTTTATAAGTTTTTCAAACCAATTTATTATTCCATAAACATTTTTAATTAACTTCAAGAGTTTTAAGCAATTTCTCAACACTTCAAAATCACCTTTGAAATCAATTATCCAAAATCCTTTGCATTCCTAAAATAAAACCCGACTTTTGCAAACAACACCAATCCAAAACATCCAGGTAGCAATTCCTCCCTTGGAAACTCGAAAATGAACACCGATGATGTCGCGATCATCATCGGAATTATTTTCCAACGTCCGAAGAGAGTTTAGTGCTTTTATTCCAATCAAAAGCATTTCAAATATTTTTAAATTCCAAACCTCACCAGATTTCAAATCCAATTCAAAAATATTTCTCAAATACTATCACCATTATTTCTCCAAAGCTTTTGAAAACCCTTTTCAAACCCAAAGGAATTTAAACTTTTCCCAAAATTCCAAATTCCAAATCCATCCAATTCATTACTCTGAAATTTTCATCTCGATTTATTTTCAAATATTTCTTTGGAATTCTATTTCAAATTTTAAATTCTTTCAATCTATATTCAACATTACTCTGGAATTTACCTCATTTCAATTATAAATCACATTTATAATTCACATTCATAAATCCCATTTTATATATGAATTTATTTCTTAGCTTTTAGTTATGATTTCAATTTCTTATTCAATTTTCTCACAATAGTGATAATAATTTTATATTATCACTCCTTAACAACCAAGCATCCATATAGAACTATAATAATTTCTTTGAAAATTATTTCTTTCATATACAAAAAAATATTAGGTAAAATTATTTCATTTACCCTATTTTTAAAACAATACTGTGTCGGTTTATCTTGTTTAAGAGTTTAGAAATTCCTATCGATAACATGGCGTCCCACATATCGACCAGAATTCATAAACACTCAACCGATAAGTCAACACAATATAAACCATTTTTTATATTCACTAACAAATACACGCTCATATCTATTAATACATTCAAACTCATTCTAGAGTACTATGGACTCTATTTATATATGAGTAATTCCCACCAGAGCCAAGGTTCTCGCTTAACCTTTAGCTCTGATACCAACTGTGATGACCCAATTTTTCATACCCGAAAAATCGAACCATCGAGGTTAAAGAAGGAGGTAGAAGAAAGAAAATAGAAAATCAACATCAGAATCTCACAATCGCAGCGGAGTAATATATAATAGTTAATAACTGATCTTTACACAAAATCAAATCTATTTATACATTACATCATCAGAATACAACATCAGAGTACAATACAAGCAACATCATAATTTAGGACAGTTATAATAACTTGTCCCACACAGAATACACAACATACACAACACAACGGAATATACATCATATACGAGTGATACGCCTTGCCATCCAGCTCGTCTCCTGAGCTCCATAGTATCCTATCCTGTATCTATAATACTCGGTCTGACCCGAGCATTATAATAAAATAACACCCGAGTCAATCTGGAAAACCAGCGTGAGAAAACACACTCAATTGGATTATTAAAGTTTTCCAAACCCTTTGAAATCAAAAGCATCTCGTAAGACCATGCCATAAATAAACATGTCGGGTTTTTACCTTACGATAGCCAAAACACTTTCTTATCAAATCCGTCTGATATTATAATCGTGTCTATAGAAAGTAAAATAGAATCTAGCTGAAATGCTTGCATATCACGTTTCAACAATAGTTGGGCACAATCAAAACCGTACAGGCGCTTATTGGAGATTGGATTCCATACAATGACTAGGAACTGGGGTACCACCTATCACAGTACTTGGTCTAGATCAGTGTATCGAGGACCATGCCCGATCCCCTGCAACACAAGGCCGGGACTACCCCTTACTGGATAATCCCGAGTAAGATCACCCCGCGGTTGGGATCAGCAACCACCCACACAGCCGAAAAAAAAGGGACATCTAGACAGGGATGACCTCACCCTAATGGGTGCTACCCACATAGCCTTGCTGCATAACACTTGATTTTCAGTCATTCCCGGTTGATGAGGCTTGAGGCTAAGCGTTACCTTTTTAGAACACATCTCTTAGTATGCCCACCATCCACCTGACGATGTTCCGAAAGCATTCATCCATACAAGTCCATTCCGGGTTCGAACGGAACCGAAGGCACTATTCCTACTACATCCATTTTGGAATCCCTTAGGATTAGTAGCATCCCTCGGGATTAGTAGCATCCCTCGGGATTAGTAGCGACTAGCCCTTGCACTTCACTGCTCCATCTTCGATTCCAAACTCGTTTTCCCCACGAAAACGTACAAACCGGATCGAAGTGTTTTTCGAGAAATAAATCCCGATCCCGGTCTCTTCGAAACGATCAACGCATTGGCCAATATTGATAGTCAGTTATTTAACTATCAATTAACATTCACAAACATCCATCAGACACATAAATAATTTTCCCAAATTATTTATTTCTCTCAAAATATCTTCGCAAGATATATTTCCACTTTTCAACCCTTTGAAAACAGTTTCAAACCGTCCTTCTCTAATGGGATAAATTTCCCAAATATTTCTATTTCCACAAAAATCACCAAGTACAAACACTTTAGATTTTAAAATAATTTAGAAACACTTTATTATAAAATATACTTTAAATTAAAAACTACTTTAATACTTTATTCAAAAATTTATACTTTAAGAATATTTTAAATAAAGCTACTTTATAAAATACAAAACTAAATTTTTATCGTTTTCAAACATAATACCAATTAACCTTTAAATAATTACTACTAAAATAAATTTGAAAAATACTTACTTTAACATTTAAACAATTAAAATAATAGATTTTCCAAAACATGCTTTTAAAACAACTTTGAA
Source organism: Allium fistulosum (assembly GCA_030737815.1). Lineage (NCBI taxonomy): Eukaryota > Viridiplantae > Streptophyta > Magnoliopsida > Asparagales > Amaryllidaceae > Allium > Allium fistulosum. The sequence continues at coordinate 285,397,593 of CM060907.1, read as the reverse complement.
ACTTTAACTTATACTTAAGAATTTGCTTTGAAAACGTACATGGCTATCCAGGGAAATATACTTCTCTTTCACATCTTTAAAAATAAATCACTATTTATTTTTAATCAAATTTACCCATTCCTTTAATAAATTCCCACCGTGAATTTATTCTTCCAAATATCCACTGATATATTACTTCACCTTTATAAACCCAGTTTATAAATTTCCCAGTCCCATCTTCCTTTAAAATTCCAATTTCCAAACGCTTAAATAAATTTTCAAATTGATTTCCAATTTACTTCACTTTGAAATAAATTCCTTTACTTACTCCATTTATCTCAAAATCCATTAATTTCAGCTTTTCTTTCTTTATTATGATTTAAAAAAAATTAAACTGAAAATATCAATTTCAGGTTTTCCAAAATCCTTCTTTATCCCTTTAAAAAAATTTAAACCTTGAATTTTTAAAATAAATTCTTCTATTCCCTTAAATAATATCACTTAGGTTTAAAATTTAATATTTCCCTTTTTATTCAAAATCTCCTTTCCCATACTCGGAATTTATTTAACATAATTTAAAAAATTACATTTATCCTTTTCCAATCCATTCTTTAACTTATTCAAATTCTTTATAATTATTTTTCTTAAAAATTCTCTCTTTTATTTTCTTTCCAAAAATCCAATCTATATATTTTGGTAACACAGTATACCCAAATATATTCAATCAAACCATAGCATCCATCATCTTCAATTACCAATATAATTCATCACGGAATATCAAATAATCATAACACGGAATTATTAGAACAATCTAAATAATTTTGAGGAATCCAGTTGGATCCCTCCAACCTGTTTCCCTGCATCCACAGATGTTAGCACAATACCAATTCCACTTCGAGGTGGAATATCGTGGTATATGGGTTTATAAAATATCATCCGCTATTATGCAGCGCATAGGGTCTCATCCGCTATATAATGCGGGAAAATCATTCACTCCAGTATACATATACTACTATATATAATATACCACAACCAAACAATTCAATCATTCAACCAAATATTTAAATTTAACCATTTAAATTTAAATAAAACCCAGATTAGTGAGATTAACTCACCTTTGATTTTAATATGCAATCCATCCAAACAGGCTTGATTTCTTCATGATTTTAGACCTTGTATAAATATTTATACCGTTTATTAATATTCGAAATAATCGAATAATAAATTGCCATTTTAATAATTTAATCAATCAAAGTTTAATTTAAACAAAATTTTCTTTTACTAAATTATTCTAGTAACTAAAATAATTAAAGAAGTTTATCAACAAATTAATCACCTAAGTCCATTTTTAAAATAACTTGTAAATTTAAAAGGCATATGTATATATTTATTCTTCCTAGCATATATATTAAACAGAAAATGGTTTATACTTACTGTAATCAATTATTTTTCTGCTTATCTATATATATATATATATACACATTTACTGTAGTATATTTTCTCCGTATTTATTTTCTTAATCTACGGATATATATATATATATCAGATTAAATTCAAAGACAAAACTGCTTAACATCTTACTGTTAAACCAAAACCCCATTTCTGAACACATTTAAATTAAACAGGTACGAGTACTTAAACATATATATATATATATACTTATTACTTTTTCTCTGTATATATACATTTTGAATTTCAAAACTGAACTATTTTCTTTTTTTTCCAGTAAACATAATAGAAATTTGCTTTACTGTAAATAATTTTTCTGCATATACATACTTATATCTGTATATATATGTATAAATTTAGGAAAATCAAAATAAAAACAAAACGTTTACCTCACTGGCTCGACTTTGCGTCCCTCTTCTCTCTCGACATCGAGCTCCATTGGCTATAGATGCGAACTCCCATACCACGGCCATGTCGAACTGTCACCAGAACACGCCGCGAATTCGACCTCCCCTTGACATCGATGAACCCATAGTGTAGTCCCTCGTTCACGCAACCCTCAGATCGAATCAAGCCCACGACCCTCGAGCTCGACGAGCGCGCGATCGCACATCCTCTCCTCTGAATAATCGAACGCAGTCGCGTTCGTCTTCCCTCCTTGAATCAATTGGAACCGAAGTTGCCAACTCCCTTCTTACTCTGTTCGAAGTCGACAAGCTTTGGTTGGCTGAGACCGTGCGAACGAGAGCAGCGAAGTTATTACTTTTTTTCCGATCTATCATTCTTTTGTTTGGTTCGAACAGCATAAAAAGCTAAGGAATGGGGGAAGAATTGAAGACCGTGATTAATATATATAAAATTTCTTTTCTCTTCTCTGATATTTTGAAAAGGTCGGCTATGAAATGAATTGAAGAGGGAAAGTGATATCTTGAAAGGAAGTTTGCATGTGGAGAAAGGCTGCAGTGATTTGAGAGGAAAAAATATCAATGTGAAAGAAATACAGCTGAAGGTTGACTAGGGTATATATATTAATTAATTCTAATTTAAATCGTTTCAAAATCACAACTAAAAATCCCGACCTCCTATCGAGGCATGCCGCTAGGCGTTTATAATGTTATACCCCTATTCCGAACGAAATGGAAAAGATTCCGCGTCCTAATTCGATCGTATGGAGAAGATAGCTTTTTGAACCCATTTATTATATTGAATTTCCGATATAAATTTCAGCGCGTTTACCTATTGTACGATCACACGACAACTCCAAACGCTCCAAAATTTGAAATCCTATAATAATACAATATTACGGATTCAATGGAACTGGTTTCGTTGAATTCCAAGACTATGCCCTGGACGGCTATTTTTAAATATCAATTTAAACGATAAAATTTCAAAACTTAACAAAACACTTCCAAATTCAAGTTTAGCACTTTTACTGTCTTCAGTATTATCAATATAGATTTTGCAAGCCTTCAAATTATATTTTTAACAAGCTTAAAACCCAAGCTTCAACAATTTTCCCAATTTCCAATTATTTAAATTCAATAATTAAATCACCCAATAAATAGTGATATTTGAAATTCAAGTCAAAATTACCCTTTTGAATATTTAAAATCAATTAAATATTCTCATTTCAAATATCCAAAATTACGGGTCGTCACATTCCTCCCCCCTTAAAAGAATTTTGTCTCTGAAATTACTAGTTAGGAAGAATGATTCAATCCCCGTTAACTATTTTCTCAAATCCAAATAGTTTCAAACAACTTTCCAAAATAATCTTTTATTAAGACACACTATACCTCTTTCTATCTTTCGAACTTATCCATAAGTCCCAAACAATATTACTCACTTATCAATTCAAATTTAAATTTGAAACCAAATTTTGAATTATCAAAAATTTCTCAAAATTTTTCTAACTTCCTAAATTTTCGAATTTTTTTGCCAACGTCTCCTTTGCGTGGCTAGCTCGGTACAACTACAAAATGTCTCTACGGGCCCCCAAAAGAAAAAAAAAGGCAAGTGGCTATACCAGAAAACCATCAAATTTCATATAGAAATTTAAATACCTACCTTTTTGACGGGCCATTAAATTTTATCTTCTGAAATCAAAACATCAATTTCCCTTTTGCTTTTAAATACCTATATATCCTACTTAGCAACAATATCCAATCACAAAATCCCAAAATCATTTTATTAATTTCTTTACAAAATTTTCAATATTTACTTTACTTAAACTTGTACGATGCACATATATCATCCTATACGCAATACCAAATCCGATCGCTCACTCGATCACACAATTTCACTTCCGAACTAGTATCGTCCACCCGACTCCAGTGAGGACACAGATCTGGTTTCTTTATCAGAAACCGTCATTCTCCTTGCATAGCCACAAACTATGATAGAGAATTTCCAGAATCAATCAAAATCCATATCCAGGGTTCGCCGTCGAAAATTGAGTGAAAAATCCCAACTCGGACCGATATAACTATCTCGAAATTCTGTGCTCGAATCTGGATCAAACCACTATGCGAATAAAATAATATACGTACATCCTACGTATTAATTCCAATTGATTATCAACTATATCAATTCTCTTTTATTCACATTCATTTGATTTCTATTTACTTATTCACAATTTCCCTTTTCACAACTTTCAGTTTTAATCTTCATTCAATTATTCACTTAGTATATTTCTCCATTCCAAAATTACTTAGTATATTCCCAATACCAATTTACTTAAGAACTTCATTCTTCATTTCTTAAGTTCAATATAAATATTTCTTATATTTATTTTACTTCTTCACTGCCGAAGTTTATATTCAAATCGAATTCCAATTCCTTATAAATTTCAATTTGCCTCAATTCATTAATTATTTTCAAATCTCAATACTTTTTCCCAATTTCCATTCAGATTTCCATCTCCAATTCTACTTGAATTCAATTTGTCTTCAAACTTTGAATATTGAATTTTATTCACCTTATCTCAACCCATATTTAATTAACCATTTCCTTTTATTAGTTTCACTTACTAATTTATTTAAAATCTCAAATAAAAGTTTATTTGCAAACTCTTTCTTCCTTCGGTATCTTCGAACAATTTCTTCGATTTCACCTTACTTCATATACACACTTTTAAATTAGACTTCAATATTCAGTTTCACCTCTATTTGCTTACCACTTTTAAATCCTTTGTCGTTAGTGAAAAATTTCCTAACTCCGAAAATTTCGGAAAATTTTGGCAGAGTCTCCTTTGTACGGAGGAGCTTTTGCAATTTGACAAGAGATATCGACCTACACGGTCGGAAAACAAAAAAACAAACAATAGTTCATATTTCCTATCTTTTTATTGCGTAGGCGTACCTTTATTTAGCATTTTTAAGCAAGCGACTTATTTATTTAGCATTTTGCGCGATCAAAACCAGCCAAACGGCTTCCAAAAACCGGTACTTACTCAATTAAAACATGTAAGTGTTAAATACATACAATTCACTAGTATTTTACTTATTTAAAATAGCTAAAACATGCATTTGATAAACAATGCATACTAAACAGACTTTCATAAACAATTTCCAATGTTCCAACATTAATTTTAATTATTGACAAACAATTCATATACTATTTCAATTGTTTCAATCAACCCATATACTATTTTCATTTAATTTAAATAGTTTACAACTTAATTGCTTACATTCAATTCATTTTTTTATTGTCACGTTTACTTTAACTTAACTATTCTCCAAGTTAAATTTTATTCTAAACAAATTTCAAGTTTTTATAAGTTTTTCAAACCAATTTATTATTCCATAAACATTTTTAATTAACTTCAAGAGTTTTAAGCAATTTCTCAACACTTCAAAATCACCTTTGAAATCAATTATCCAAAATCCTTTGCATTCCTAAAATCAAACCCGACTTTTGCAAACAACACCAATCCAAAACATCCAGGTAGCAATTCCTCCCTTGGAAACTCGAAAATGAACACCGATGATGTCGCGATCATCATCGGAATTATTTTCCAACGTCCGAAGAGAGTTTAGTGCTTTTATCCCAATCAAAAGCATTTCAAATATTTTTAAATTCCAAACCTCACCAGATTTCAAATCCAATTCAAATCAATTAGTAGCGACTAGCCCTTGCACTTCACTGCTCCATCTTCGATTCCAAACTTGTTTTCCCCACGAAAACGTACAAACTGGATCGAAGTGGTTTTCGGGAAATAAATCCCGATCCCAGTCTCTTCGAAACGATCAGCGCATTGGCCAATATTGATAGTCGGTTATTTAACTATCAATTAACATTCACAAACATCCATCAGACACATAAATAATTTTCCCTAATTATTTATTTATCTCAAAATATCTTTGCAAGGTATATTTCCATTTTTCAACCCTTTGAAAACAGTTTCAAACCGTCCTTCTCTCATGGAATAAATTTCCCAAATATTTCTATTTCCACTGAAATCCCCAAGTACAAACCCTTTATATTTTAAAAATAATTTAGAAACACATTATTATAAAATATACTTTAAATTAAAAACTACTTTAATACTTTATTCAAAAATTTATACTTTAAGAATATTTTAAATAAAGCTACTTTATAAAATATAAAAACAAATTTTTATCTTTTTCAAACATAATACCAATTAACCTTTAAATAATTACTATTAAAATAAATTTGAAAAATACTTACTTTAACATTTAAACATTTAAAATAATACATTTTCCTAAACATGCTTTTAAAACAACTTTGAAACTTTAACTTATACTTAAGAATTTGCTTTGAAAACGTACTTGGCTATCCAGGGAAATATACATCTCTTTCACATCTTTAAAAATAAATCTCTATTTATTTTTAATCAAATTTACCCATTCCTTTAATAAATTCCCACCGTGAATTTATTCTTCCAAATATCCATTGATATATTACTTCACCTTTATAAACCCAGTTTATAAATTTCCTAGTCCCATCTTCCTTTAAAATTCCAATTTCCAAACGCTTAAATAAATTTTCAAATTGATTTCCAATTTACTTCACTTTGAAATAAATTCCTTTACTTACTCCATTTATCTCAAAATCCATTAACTTCAGCTTTTCTTTCATTATTATGATTTAAAAAAATTTAAACTGAAAATATCAATTTCAGGTTTTCCAAAATCCTCCTATATCCCTTTAAATATATTCAAAAACCTTGCATTTTTAAAATAAATTCTTCTATTCCCTTAAATAATATCACTTAGGTTTAAAATTTAATATTTCCCTTTTTTATTCAAAATCTCCTTTCCCATACTCGGAATTTATTTAACAGAATTTAAAAAATCACTTTTATCCTTTTCCAATCCATTCTTTAACTTATTCAAATTCTTTATAATTATTTTTCTTAAAAATTCTCTCTTTTATTTTCTTTCCAAAAATCCAATCTATATATTTTGGTAACACAGTATACCCAAATATATTCAATCAAACCATAGCATCCATCATCTTCAATTACCAATATAATTCATCATAGAATATCAAATAATCATAACACGAAATTATTAGATCAATCTAAATAATTTTGAGGAATCCAGTTGGATCCCTCTAACCTATTTCCCTGCATCCATAGATGTTAGCACAATACCAATTCCACTTCGAGGTAGAATATCGCGGTATATGGGTTTATAAAATATCATCCGCTATTATGCGGCGCATAGGGTCTCATCCGCTATATAATACGGGAAAATCAATCACTCCAATATACATATACTACTATATATAATATACCACAACCAAACAATTCAGTCATTTAACCAAATATTTAAATTTAACCATTTAAATTTAAATAAAACCCAGATGAGTGAGATTAACTCACCTTTGATTTTAATATGCAATCCATCCAAACAGGCTTGATTTCTTCATGATTTTAGACCTTGTATAAATATTTATACAGTTTACTAATATTCGAAATAATCGAATAATCAATTGCCATTTTAATAATTTAATCAATCAAAGTTTAATTTAAATAAATTTTTGTTTTACTAAATTATTCTAGTAACTAAAATAATTAAAGAAGTTTATCAACAATAATCTCCTAAGTCCATTTTTAAAATAACTTGTAAATTTAAAAGGCATATGTATATATTTATTCTTCCTAGCATATATATTAAACAGAAAATGGTTTATACTTGCTGTAATCAATTATTTTTCTTCTTATATATATACATTTACTGTAGTATATTTTCTCTATATATATATTCTCTTAATCTATGGATATATATATATATATATATCAGATTAAATTCAAAGACAAAACTGCTTAACATCTTACTGTTAAACCAAAACCCCATTTCTGAACACATTTAAATTAAACAGGTACGAGTACTTAAAACATATATATACTTATTACTTTTTCTCTGTATATATTCATTATTAATTTCAAAACTAAAATGTTTTTTTTCCAATAAACATAATTGAAATTTGCTTTACTGTAAATAATTTTCCTACATATACATACTTATATCTATATATATATATGTATAAATTTAGGAAAATCAAAATAAAAACAAAACGTTTACCTCACTGGCTCGACTTTGCGTCCCTCTTCTCTCTCGACATCGAGCTCTACTGGCTATAGATGCGAACTCCCATACCACGGCCATGTCGAACTGCCACCAGAACACACCGCGACTTCGACCTCCCCTTGACATCGATGAACCCAAACCGTAGTCCCTCGTTCATGCAACCCTCAGATCGAATCAAGCCCACGACCCTCGAGCTCCACGAGCGCACGACTGCGCATCCTCTCCTCTGACTAATTGAACGCAGTCGCGTTCGTCTTCCCTCCTTGAATCAATTAGAACCGAAGTCGCCAACTCCCATCTTACTCTGTTCGAAGTCGACAAGCTTTGGTTGGCTGAGACCGTGCGAACGAGAGCAGCGAAGTTATTACTATTTTTTTTCCGATCTGCCATTCTTTTGTTTGGTTCGAATAGCATAAAAAATAAGGAATGGGGAAGAATTGAAGACTGCGATTCATATATATATAATTTCTTTTCTCTTCTCTGATATTTTGAAAAGGTCGGCTATGAAATGAATTGAAGGGGGAAAGTGATACCTTGAAAGGAAGTTTGCGTATGGAGAAAGGCTGCAGTGATTTGAGAGGAAAAAATATCGATGTGAAAGAAATACAGCTGAAGGTTGACTAGGGTATATATATTAATTAATTCAAATTTAAATCGCTTCGAAATCACAACTCAAAATCCCGACCTCCTATCGAGGCGTGCCGCTAGGCGTTTATAATGTTATACCCCTATTCCGAACGAAATGGAAAAGGTTCCGAGTCCTAATTCGATCGTATGGAGAAGATAGCTTTTTGAACCCATTTATTATATTGAATTTCCGATATAAATTTCAGCGCGTTTACCTATCGTATGATCACACGACAATTCCAAACGCTCCGAAATTTGAAATCCGATAATAATACAATATTACGGATCCAATGGAACTGGTTTCATCGAATTCCGAGACTGTGCCCTGGAAGGTTATTTTTAAATATCAATTTAAACGATAAAATTTCAAAACTTAACAAAACACTTCCAAATTCAATTTTAGCACTTTTACTGTCTTTAGTATTATCAAAATAGATTTTACAAGCCTTCAAATTATATTTCTAACAAGCTTAAAACCCAAGCTTCAACAATTTTCCCAATTTCCAATTATTTAAATTCAATAATTAAATCACCCAATAAATAGTGATATTTGAAATTCAAGTCAAAATTATCCTTTTGAAGATTTAAAATCAATTAAATATTCTCATATCAAATATCCAAAATTCTGGGTCGTCACACCCATATCCCCCTTAACACATTTTATATATTCCCATAGTCTATATAGTACCGTAATCTCCCCCGTATTGGGCGTCGTCGGAGGGCACTCCATTGGTATGGTACAAAACAAACTCGTAGTAAAGCACGCTAGGGTAGGTGACACGGCACAACTAGGCAATGCCAGGGTAGATATACCAATTACACTTCCAGGCCGGTGGTAACACACAGCAACCACTACCGCCCACCTCGAGCCATACTCCTGAAATCCGAAGGTGCGCACCAAATCAATCACAAAGTAATAGAATGGCACACGATGGAGTGTGTCCGATCAGAGGTGCTACCTCATTAGCCCATCAATTGCTCCTGTTTTAGCCACCTTATGCTAACTCACGGGAGTTAGGTCCACGTATGTACCTCATATAGAATCGTCGCCACCATCCTACTTCATTCTGGAATCTCCACCGCGTACACAGTTGTTAAAGTGGTTTTCGGTATCGACAGAGAGTATGCCCATATCTGATCCCGGTCTCTTTAACAACCAAACGTTATTATAACACCGCGGTCATTTCAAAGTAGTCTATACTTCAAAACCAAAATACCATTTTCATTTCAAAACCATATCAAAACGATATCATTTTCACTTCAAATAAATCCATTTTCAAAATCATATCACTTTCCAAAGTTATATCGCTTTCGAAATAGTTTTAGATATAGTTTAAAAATACTTTATATAAAAATAGCTTCCTCAAATTTCACAAATCGATTCAAATCAACTCGAATTCCAAAATTAAAATTGAATCAAATCTCAAATCATCAATTTCAACTCGATTCAGCTTCTCAATAAACCATTTCAAATTATCGATTTTCAAATACATATTTGAACCATAAAATAATCCATTCAAATTTCAATATATATCAAAGTCAATATATTCAACATTTCAAAACTAAATTCGATAATTTTTTATATATATCAAATTCACTTTACTATTATTAGTTTTGAAATATTTACTTAATCATTTCAATAATATCTAAATACAACTTCAATTTACAAATTTAAATAAACAAAATATCCCATTTAAATTTATTTAAATTTGAAATATTCATTTAAGTCGCTTTTAATCAAATTCAAGTTATAAAATCATAGCTTTAAAATTTCAAATTTAATAAATTTCAAATCAAACTTATTTAAGTAAAATTCTTAAATAAATATAATTTCAAATCAATTTCAAATCAATATAAACTCTATATTTGAAAATATAGATATTAAATAAATACTTAAACATATTATTTATCAACTTTATTAAATCAACTTTAATAAATCTTTAAAATCAATATTGATCGAAACCATATATTTCTTTTCAAAACCATAGAAATCATTTTCAAAATACTTATATATAGACCAACGGTGTCCGTATATAATTTTCTATCCTATGGTCAAGTGATACGGATATTTATCATTTCAATCCGCAATTTAAATATATACGGGTATATATCATTTCAACCTGCAATCCCAAATTCAATTCAATGAAAATCGCTTGGCTTTATCATTTCAACCCATAACGATTTTCTCCTATTCTACAGATCATTCGGGTATGTATCATTTCAACCCATAGGGAATTCTATACTAACAGGGAACTTGCAGAGTGATAACAGATATGATAATAATATAACATGCATATATCATCAATATAAATAACACATAATGGTGTCAGATGTCACAGGTGAACAGATACATATAACATCATATATATAGCAATGTAAATAACTAGCAGCAGTATATTTCAATTGTCGTTTCAATTGAAATCAAATTTAATAAATATAAGAACGTTAATCGTGAGTGATTGCTCATATTTCGAGGCTAGAGAGATTTGACGATGGAATGAGTTTCGAATCCAAGCACGAATTTCAAGTCAAAGCTAGATGGACCCGAATTTGATGGACAAGCTGATATATAAGGAATCGATGAAATGAATCAGAATCTGCTTGATATATACTAAAATGATATATATATATATTATATTATAATCTTCGTTAAACCAAATATTCAATTTTAAAATACATAAACATTTTTATATCAATCTTAAATTTTAAACATATATATATTGAAATCAAAATCCACATATATTTTAACATATTAACAAAAATCAAAATACCTATATATATATATATATATTTCTTTGAAATCAATAAAATTTGAAAACCAAAACTTATGTATATTTATGTATATATACAAATTGATATATATAATCCTATATGGACTCACATCCATTAAAACAAACATATATACATAATATATTTCACATCAATGTTTTTTATAAATATATTAAGAATCAGTCAAGGAAAGATAGCATGATACTGAATCATATATATATAAGCTTATATAACTTAGAATCTATAACTTATATACCTTAAACAGTGTAATATGATACACTCAAAAAAAACATATAGAAATTATATATATACTGCACACGCACCTATACATATTCCAACATATATATACACACACACTATAACTAAATATTATAATACACTCACAGGCTATATACCATAACAAAGCTTTATAGTATAAACTGTTTAACACACACACACACACACACACATATATATATATATATAAATCAACATTACTATATTTTAAAATTTGTACTACAAATCATATACACAATACAGCCTAATATAACATATATACTTATACAAACTATACATATATATAGACTAACTTAACCTATAATCTATATAAACAGAACTCGAGTACCCAAAATAGAGAAGAAGAAAATATATAACTTATATATACTATACGTTATAAACTAACAGTATTTATAAAATCAACATCATTATACAAACAGTTCGAATATATATACTATATACATAAAACCTCAAACAATTTCTATATACGAAACTATTATTATATAACAGAAGATTATAACCAACTTATATAAACAAACATATATGTATAAAAAATTCTAATACGCAATAATGTAACTTACACAGAGAGGAGAGGAATGGTGGCTCAACCGAACGTAGGAAGAGGAGGAATGGAGGCCAAAGGGTGTCAGGTGGAGACGCGATTGATGGTTGTTGGGCGGCGTGAGGCAACGCGGCCGAGCTATGGGTTCGCGTGAGATGGATTGGCTGATGGTTGCGAGGGAATAAGGGGAGATGGGCTACTCCGGTGGTTGTGGATGCGTTGGCTATGGTCTCGGTAGTGTCAGGTGAGAGAAAAATGTGGAGATGAGGGATTCAGAGGTTGCGGGCCAGGCGGAGGACAGAGTGGAAGTCAGCATCGGTTGCATGCGTGCTCGGGTGGGAAGGCCGAGTCTGGTAGCGGGCGAAGGCGGTGGTAGGGAAGCATTCGAATGAAGGGATGTAGGTAGGCTCTCCAACCAATATAAATATGAAGACATTATATTTCATATAATTTGTTCATTCAAAGCAATGTACAGAACACCTCAAAAGAAGAGAGAGATGAGGAGACCCCAAAATGAATATATACAGACTTCTGTATTAATCGTTTATTAATATTGAAAAGTAAGACCAAGTTAGAAGTGGAACAGGCAATGGAGGCATGTGAATATAAATAAAATATAAATGCAAATGTGAAGAGTCAAAAGTGGTTTCAGAATTTAATAAAGCAATTACAGCTTGTTTTATACGGTTGGAGATTAGAAAAGGCACAAGAAACAAAATGACCCAAATACGGTATCGATACGACGGACCGTTACGCTGACCTCGTCGCGTACCGAATACCAAAATGCACAAATGAATATATTATGGAGATCAGCACGATGAGATGATCAAAGAGGTATACATATATCAGTGGTATGATTATCCTCTCAAAGGTCGATAATTGGTACCGAAAATGTTGCTAATCTGTCGAAAATAAGATAAACGGAGCAATAGCAATCCGAATTTGAAGAAACGAAATTTGACATCTCACTCAGAAGATGATTTAAAAAATTTCTATTTAAAATATTCAGGTATGGAAAACATTTTATTATCATCAATCATGAACTGATTTAAATTTAAATAAAATTACATAATAAAAATAAACTTTCATATTATCTGATGAAAATTTACTAGTTGCTATGTTTAAGAAGATGTATTCCAAATATTAAATTTTTATTCCAAATTTTTATTTCAAATTTTTATTATTAAAAATTTCACAAAAATTTAGTTAATTAAATAAATAAAATCACTAAAATTTACGGGTCGTTACACTCTCCCCCACTCAAAAGTTTTCGTCCCCGAAAAGGAACGAGACATGAGAATAGAAACAACTAGAAAAAATAGATTGAAATTCAAAATAAAACAATTAATTTAAACCATATACATTTTGTGACGACCGCCCATGACTCCTGCACTAAACATAGAAATAGTGCGCTGAAAAGTGTGCCAGGCAGCCATGGATGATCGTCAGAGGTAAGTTAAAACAGCAGAATCTATCGTATTACTCACAGCGCATGGATAAAATACAATAGAGAAAAATATACATAGTGAGGCTACACAGAACAGAAACGCATCAAATAAGCCTCATAGTAGTTTGATACAAAAATCTGAATAGTCAATACATCCAGCCTCACTACATATCACTCAGAGAATATACAAGCAGCGGAACATCCAGTACATATAATAAGAAAATAATATGCAAGCCTCCAGCTCGTCTTCGACATCAGCATCGTTGGAAACTAAGAACAGCACATATCACCTGCTACCTAGTCTGCCCATCCCAAAATGGATGAACAGCCCAAGGTCATAAGAGTTGAACATAAAACCTTGAGTCAGACAACAGTCTTAGTGAGCGGTAAATTAACTAACAACATACCAAAAGAGCATAAAGGTAAAAGGAATAAAAACCCAACCCTCCCACTCCACCTCTTTCTACAGTGATAGCCCCCAGACACACTAAGCAGAAGTAAACATAGCAAAGCAAACATTTAAAGTAAAGCAATTATCACTCGAGTCAAGGTCGATGTTTTCCAAGTACAAACCCCCAAGGCCTAAACCAAGATCAGATAAGCACCCAGAAAATATTGCTCTTGAGACCGAATGACGATACAACCAAATATCCATGACTCTGGCTATCACCGTTATCATTGCTTCGATACCACCGTTAATTGAATGACCGGCACATTCACTCAGCCGTCCGTCAAGGACTAATGGTAACCCCGGTTCTAGACAGAACTCCGCACGTCGTCGCAGCCCGTGCCTAGGACTATTGAATCTGCCCAGAGTACTCGACTACCAACTGTAGTCTTTTGGGACTATCGAATCTGCCCAGCGTACTCTTGCTTTGAGTCTGCTAGAACCTTCAACAACGATGAAATCTCAGCCTTCTAGTAATCATCCTCGACGACTATTCTCATACTAGCTCAAACCCCTCTCGAGCCAACCATTATCAACGAACTCGAACCATCCCTCGAGTTATCAACATGTTTGGAATGATCCCGTCTGGATTATACCAAGGCTACATCACATCATAGCAAAGCCTCATCTTATCATCATCATCATCAAATCTATCCATATGAGCTTCATCATCCGCCACATATGCCACGAGCAGCTTTTCCAATTCAAGAGCCTTTCCCTTAGCTTTTGAATCATCCTCGACCATCTTGTCTAAATTCAACAACTAATCAACTAATTTATAACAACCAATCAAATCAATCATTAATCCAAGTAATCAATCATACAAACAAGATCTAAAAGCAATTATAACTAAAATGGCAATTTTGTAAATAAAGAGTCCAAATCTAACAAGCATGAAACATGAGCAATATCTCTACAACTTGATGAATGAACTTGCATAGATTAACATGTAGTAAAATGGATGTCAAATCATCATGAACAATGGATCTATACTTAAGTTTACGAAAATGCATGAAATCACTGTTTTTAACACACAATCAAGCCACCAATCCAATATACTCCTTTGGGTCCGCGTGAGAGATAACCACCACTCACCAAATCACCTAAACACTTCAAAAGCAACACACTTCAGATCTGGATAGTGAAGGATCTAACTTGATCTGTCAAAATTCCGCTTCAAATGATGAAATCTCTCTTTGAAGAATGTAGATCTTCAACTTTAGCTCTTGGATCTTCGATCTTGGATGGAAGGAAGTACTATATTTAAGAAGAGATAAGAAGTGAAGAAGTGTAGTTCTCGAGCTCTCAAAATGGCAGCACTTCGTCGCTTCAAAATTCGGATCCCAAAAAGTGAGGCAAGGACGTGTATTTATAGGCTGGAATCCTTAGGTCGTCTGCCCCTTAGGTCGTCGCCGACCTAACGACCTAACTACCCCCGACCTACGACCTAACACTCACGCTGCTTAGTGACTTAGCAGAAGTCATGACCTAACACACACGCGACCTAACGACAACGCAAGTGCGCGACCTAACTGAGACGCCGACCTAACGACTTACACCTTCACGCGACCTAATAACAACGCAAGTGCGCGACCTAACTAAGATGCCGACCTAACGACTTAACAGGAGTACCGACCTAACACTTACACCTTCACGCGACCTAACAACTTAGCCTTTACGTGACCTAACTAGCATATAGCAACCTGATATAGGTCGCTCACGACCTAACTATACACAAAATCTACCTTAGGTCGCATACGACCTAACTTCATTACATAGGTCGCTTACGACCTAAACTACAACAACTGAAATCCTTAAGTCGCTCGAACGACCTACCTCCCTTAGGTCGCTAACCTGCTTATGCTGCTAACTCCTATGCCGCTTATCTCATTAAGTTGCTATCCCCCTTAAGTCGCTCACTAATGCTACCAACTTCCTTAGGTCGCTCGACCGACCTAAACTATAACACGTCCTAACTATCACACGACCTAACTCCTTAGGTCGTTCCAATCCTTAGGTCGCTCCTCTTCACTAAGTCGCTCAACCGACCCAGACTTCTACACGACCTAAGCTACTACACGACCTAACTCTGGACGACTTAAGCTTTGGTCGACTTAAACTCTGGACAACTTATCAACACTAACGACCTAAAAATAACAGTTTTACGATCTTTCGATCCGTAAAAATACGGGTCGTTACATTCTCTCCCCCTTAGGAATTTCGCCCCCGAAATTCCAAACAAACAAGAGCAATCAAAAAAAACTATTCTGCATGCCTACCATCCATAGCAATCAACAAACCATGCGTCCAATTACTAGCCTAACATGCAGAATTCTAAAACTAGAACAAGTTACAATGTCGTGAGATGACATGACACCTTATGGCCATACCTCGAAGAGTTCAGGATGAGCTGCCTTCATCCTCTCTTCCACCTCCCATGTACAGTCGTTAACATCATCACTCCATTGTATCTTGAGCCACCTAACTACCTTCCTCCTAAGCTGTTTCGTGTCAGTTTCCACAACACGAAGCGGCTTACGGGGTCTCTTATCAACTAGGTCAACTTCAAAATCTTCACAGCTATCAGCAGAAACCACAGTATTCGAGTCGTGCACATACTTCCATAGATATGGTATGTGAAAAACATTGTGCACACCCACCATCTTTTCTGGTAACTCCAATTTATAGGCGAGCTTTCCAATTCGCTCGATGATCGGGAATGGTCTAACAAATCTCGGAGTCAATTTTCCTTTCTTCCCGAATCGAATAACATTCTTCAGTGGAGAAATCTTCACAAAAACCATATCACCTACATCGAATTCCAAATCCTTACAATGCTTATCGGCATAACTTTTCTGTCGGTCTTGGGCTGCCTTCATTCATTGCCGAATGATCTCTATGCAATCCGAAGTCTATCGAATCATTTCTGGCCCAAGTATCAGCTTTTCTCCTGTTTCTAACCAACATGTCGGAGAGTTACACGGTCTTCCATACAATGCTTCATATGGTGCCATACCAATGCTTGACTGGTAACTGTTATTATACGAAAATTCTACCAAATGAAGGTGATCTTTCCATGATCCTCCGAAATCTAAAACACAAGCTCTAAGGAGATCTTCCAAAACTCGATTGACTCTCTCGGTCTGACCATCTGTTTGAGGGTGATAAGCTGTACTCAAACACAGTTCAGTTCCCAAAACTTCCTGGAAGCTCTTCCAAAATTCACTAGTGAACAATGGGTCTCGATCACTCACTATACTTTTCGGAATACCATGGAATCGAACTATCCACTTAACATACAGCTCAGCCAACTTTGATGCAGTCCTGGTCGATCGAACAGGAATGAATCTTGCACTCTTAGTCAGACGATCTACGATGACCCAAATCCCTTCATTTTCCGTTCTTGTTCTAGGTAGCCCATCAATAAAATCCATCGATATTTGCTCCCACTTCCATGTAGGAACTTCTAATGGCTGAAGCAATCCACTGGGCTTCTTTTGCTCAGCTTTTACCAACTGGAGGTTCATGCACTTGGAAATAAAATTTCCAACATCCTTCTTCATACCTTCCCAGTAATAGGTTCTCTTCATATCCCGATACATCTTATTTCCACCTGGATGAATTGTCAGCTTCGAGTGATGACTTTACTTCAAAACTTCATTTCTCAATTCATCTATATCGGGAACAACTAGTCGTCCTTGCTTCCGAAGCCAACCCTCTCGATCGACCTTGAATCCTTTATCCTTTTCTGGGTCCAATCCAGATTCCAAAGCACGGATAATCTTGACAAGCTTATCGTCTTGTTTTTGGCTCTCGCCAATTCTTTCCACAAGAGTCGGTCTTATCGATAAGTTTGCCAACATCTCAGGTTCCAATTCACATCTGGGCCTGCAGTCAAATCCAGCTAAATACTCGAGACTCTTCCATTCTGAAAACATGGTTCCTAATCCTGCATGTCTTCGACTTAACGCATCTGCCACTGCGTTACCCTTTCCCGGAGTATAGGCTATACCAAAATCATATGATGCCAAAAACTCTAGCCATCGTTGCTGCCTAAGATTCAAATCCTTTTGGGAGAAAAGATACTTCAACGACTTATGATCTATAAACAACTCGAATCGAACTCCCAATAGGTAATGTCTCCACATCTTCAGAGCAAATACAATCGCTGCCAACTCCAAATCATGAGTCGGATAATTCCTTGCATGTGGCTTCAGTTGTCGACTTGCATACGCAACAACTTTACCCTTCTGCATCAGCACTGCTCCAAGTCCAGTACCACATGCGTCGGTGTAAACCACCATCTCATCATTTCCACTTGGAATAGTCAAAACAGGAGCACTTGTCAATCGCTCTTTCAGGATTCTGAAAGCTTGCTCACACTTAGCATCCCATCTGAATACTTGGTTCTTTTTCGTCAATCCTGTTAATGGTGTAGCTATCTTGAAAAAGTCTTTGATAAATCAGCGATAATATCCTGCTAATCCAAGAAAACTTCTCACATCAGATATATTCTTAGGTCTAACCCAATCCTGGATTGCTGCCACCTTGGCGGGATCAACCGCTATTCCATTTCCAGAGATAATATGGCCTAAGAACCTCACTTCACTCTTCCAAAAGTGACACTTCGAAAACTTAGCCTTCAGCTGATGTTTCCGTAAGATTTCCAAAACAATACGCAAGTGCGTCATGTGCTCTTCTTCAGTTCTGGAATAACTCAAAATATCATCCACGAACACTAGTACGAACTTGTTCAACTGATCTCTGAACACTCTATTCATAAGATCCACAAAATATGCTGGCACATTGGTCAATCCAAACGGCATTACCAGCCACTCAAAGAAACCGGATGGTGTCCTGAAAGCAGTCTTCGGCACACTATCCTTAGCCACTCTTATCTGGTGAAATCCCGTTGCCAAATCCATCTGAGAAAACACCTTAGCTTCGTGAAGTTGATCGAACAAGTCATCTATTCTTGGCAATGGATACTTGTTCTTCTTAGTCACTTTATTCAGCTCACGATAATCCACACACAACCTCAATGATCCATCTGCTTTGGTTGCAAATACAACTGGTGCACCCCATTCGGACACACTACGCCGAATGAATCCTTTCTGTAAAAGTTCATCAACCTGCACCTTCAATTCCTGCTGTTCCCTAGGTGCCATCCGCCTAAGAGGCATCACAACAGGTCTGGCTCCTTCAACTAGATCGATACGAAACTCGATCTCTCTATGCGGCGGTAACCCTTTGACCTCATCAAAGACATCCTCAAATCCATTAGCGATTGGCACCGATGACAGTCCATCCCGTGGAACAACCAGCGAATACATGAAGCTCATGAAGACGCCTTCCTCATGCTTACATCGTATCACAACCTTTCGCCCTTCCACATTCTCGACTGTCACCTCCAACCTTTCACAATCAACCTTTGCCACATACTTCCTAAGCCAGTCCATACCCAAAATAATTCCGAACCTCGCAAAGTTCAGAACAAAACAATCACAAACAAAAGAGCAATCATGACTCGATACAACAAAACCACAGCATAGCATATACACAGACAGGACGAATCCCCAACTGGATTAGTCACAACCAATGGTCTATCAACGATATCTGGTTTTAAATCCAACCGGCCTACAAGTTCATTACAAACAAAAGAATGCGACGCCCCAGTATCGAATAACACTCTAACTGGAACACCATATATGGAAAGAGTACCTTGAACCACCACACTCTTTCCTTTCTCTTCAGCGGTAGGAGCTTTTGAAGATGATGGAACAGCCCCCAAAGCATAAGCTTGCACAATCTGCTTGTCCTTCCACGGTTCTGGACAATTCTTCTTAATATGCCTCGGCTTGTCACAGTTGTGGCACTTCACCGGCACCTTTGGATTCTTGAAATCTCTGGAGAAATGGCCCGTCTGCTGACAATTGTAGCAGGTCACTTCGCCCTTCGGCTTCTTTTGGCCATCCTTACCCTTTTACTGCTGCTGCTTCCTCTTCTTATTTCCACCCTGCTGTGGTTTAGACTCTTCCTTGGTCACAGCAACAACAGATCCTTCTTTAGGAAACAGATTTTCGTGCCTGAGAGCTTTCTCCACAAGCTTCTCAAATAGATCGTCTAGATGATCCACCAACTGCCTCCCAAGATAAATGTCCAAGCCTGTCACAAACTTCTTGTTCTTCTGATAAGGAGATTCAATATACGACCGGGCATACTTGGACAAAGCTTCAAACTCAGAAACATACTCAAGAACTTGTCTTCCATCTTGCTTGAGCTCTACAAACTTCTTAAACAGAACAGATTTCTGAGCTGTGGAAATGAACTTAGCTTCAAATCTGACTTGGAATTGCTCCCAAGTAATTTCTTCCTCTGGAGTATCAATGGTGATAGAGTTCCACCAGTCAGAAGCTCTCCCTTGAAGCTGTCTTGATGCGAGCTTCCTTCTAGTTGCATCCTCGATTCCCAAATCACCAAAGATTCTTCTACAAGCATCTATCCACCTCTAGACTTCAATGGTTGACTCTGTTCCCAAGAAAATCTTCCCTCCAAGAGCAGTATAGTCTTTACATAGCTTAGCAAAATCAACCGGTCTTGGAGCTTGAACTTGAATTCTAACATCAACTGCTGACCCCGGAGCTGGCATCCTTCTCATGATCGAAGTTATCATAGCCTCGAACATAGCAGCATAATCAGCAGCTTCCTCAGCAGCATGGCCTTCCCTAGCAGCTGGTCTCCCTCTTCGAATCATTCTTAATATCTATAAAAGAAATGATCAGCACACCTTGAGAAACAACTGCATAAAGGACTCAAATCCTTCTAAGCTACTATATTATATATAGTAATCATCCATCAAAATACAATTACATCTCTCATACGTAGTTACGTCAACGAGCGTTGGGTAAAATCGATTAACCAATGCTCTGATACCAAATGTGACGACCGCCCATGACTCCTGCACTAAACATAGAAATAGTGCACTGAAAAGTGTGCCAGGCAGCCATGGATGATCGTCAGAGGTAAGTTAAAATAGCAGAATCTATCGTATTACTCACAGCGCATGGATAAAATACAATAGAGAAAAATATACATAGTGAGGCTACACAGAACAGAAACGCATCAAATAAGCCTCATAGTAGTTTGATACAAAAATCTGAATAGTCAATACATCCAGCCTCACTACATATCACTCAGAGAATATACAATCAGCGGAACATCCAGTACATATAATAAGAAAATAATATGCAAGCCTCCAGCTCGTCCTCGACATCAGCATCGTTGGAAACTAAGAACAGCACCTGTCACCTGCTACCTAGTCTGCCCATCCCAAAATGGATGAACAGCCCAAGGTCATAAGAGTTGAACATAAAACCTTGAGTCAGACAACAGTCTTAGTGAGCGGTAAATTAACTAACAACATACCAAAAGAGCATAAAGGTAAAAGGAATAGGAACCCAACCCTCCCACTCCACCTCTTTCTACAGTGATAGCCCCCAGACACACTAAGCAGAAGTAAACATAGCAAAGCAAACATTTAAAGTAAAGCAATTATCACTCGAGTCAAGGTCGATGTTTTCCAAGTACAAACCCCCAAGGCCTAAACCAAGATCAGATAAGCACCCATAAAATATTGCTCTTGAGACCGAATGACGATACAACCAAACATCCATGACTCTGGCTATCACTGTTATCATTGCTTCGATACCACCGTTAATTGAATGACCGACACATTCTTTCAGCCGTCCGTCAAGGACTAATCGTAACCCCGGTTCTAGACAGAACTCCGCACGTCGTCGCAGCCCGTGCCTAGGACTATCGAATCCGCCCAGAGTACTCGACTACCAACTGTAGTCTTTTGGGACTATCGAATCTGCCTAGCATACTCTTGCTTTGAGTCTGCTAGAACCTTCAACAACGATGAAATCTCAGCCTTCTAGTCATCCTCCTCGATGACTATTCTCATACTAGCTCAAACCCCTCTCGAGCCAACCATTATCAACAAACTCGAACCATCCCTCGAGTTATCAACATGTTTGGAATGATCCCGTCTGGATTATACCAAGGCTACATCACATCATAGCAAAGCCTCATCTTATCATCATCATCATCAAATCTATCCATATGAGCTTCATCATCCGCCACATATGCCACGAGCAGCTTTTCCAATTCAAGAGCCTTTCCCTTAGCTTTTGAATCATCCTCGACCATCTTTTCTAAATTCAACAACTAATCAACTAATTTATAACAACCAATCAAATCAATCATTAATCCAAGTAATCAATCATGCAAACAAGATCTAAAAGCAATTATAACTAAAATGGCAATTTTGTAAATAAAGAGTCCAAATCTAACAAGCATGAAACATGAGCAATATCTCTACAACTTGATGAATGAACTTGCATAGATTAACATGGAGTAAAATGGATGTCAAATCATCATGAACAATGGATCTATACTTAAGTTTACGAAAATGCATGAAATCAATGTTTTTAACACACAATCAAGCCACCAATCCAATATACTCCTTTGGGTCCGTGTAAGAGATAACCACCACTCACCAAATCACCTAAACACTTCAAAAGCAACACACTTCAGATCTGGACAGCGAAGGATGTAACTTGATCTGTCAAAATTCCGCTTCAAACGATGAACTCTCTTCGAAGAATGTAGATCTTCAACTTTAGCTCTTGGATCTTCGATCTTGGATGGAAGGAAGTACTAAATTTAAGAAGAGATAAGAAGTGAAGAAGTATAGTTCTCGAGCTCTCAAAATGGCAGCACTTCGTCGCTTCAAAATCCGGATCCCAAAAAGTGAGGCAAGGATGTGTATTTATAGGCTGGAATCCTTAGGTCGTCGCCGACCTAACGACCTAACTACCCCCGACCTACGACCTAACACTCACGCGGCTTAGTGACTTAGCAGAAGTCACGACCTAACACACACGCGACCTAATGACAACGCAAGTGCGCGACCTAACTGAGACGCCGACCTAACGACTTACACCTTCACACGACCTAATAACAACGCAAGTGCGCGACCTAACTGAGATGCCGACCTAACGACTTAACAGGAGTACCGACCTAACACTTACACCTTCACGCGACCTAATAACTTAGCCTTTACGCGACCTAACTAGCATATAGCAACCTGATATAGGTCGCTCATGACCTAACTAAATCATAGGTCGCTCACGACCTAACTATACACAAAATCTACCTTAGGTCGCATACGACCTAACTTCATTACATAGGTCGCTTACGACCTAAACTACAACAACCGAAATCCTTAAGTCGCTCGAACGACCTACCTCCCTTAGGTCTCTAAGCTGCTTATGCCGCTAACTCCTATGCCGCTTATCTCGTTAAGTCGCTATCCCCCTTAAGTCGCTCACTAATGCTACCAACTTCCTTAGGTCGCTTGACCGACCTAAACTATAACACGTCCTAACTATCACACGACCTAACTCCTTAGGTCGTTCCAATCCTTAGGTCGCTCCTCTTCACTAAGTCGCTCAACCGACCCAGACTTCTACACGACCTAAGCTACTAAACGACCTAACGCTGGACGACTTAAGCTTTGGTCGACTTAAACTCTGGACAACTTATCAACACTAACGACCTAAAAATAACAGTTTTACGATCTTTCGATCCGTAAAAATACGGGTCGTTACACATTTAAATTTAAATTAATCAATATTCAATAATTGATTTTAAATTCAAGGTATTTCATTAAGTTGAATTAATTTCAATTTATCAATATTTGATACAAAAAGGTTTCTTTCAAAAAAAAAATTATTTACTATGTCTCATTTACTATTCAATCAACTTATTATTCTATTTATCTCTATTAACATTTTTATAATTAAAATTTAAGTGTATAACATTTATTATGATCACTCAAATTTTATTTATAAAATCATCTTATATTATATATTATCCAATTACATATTCAACTTCTAAATAATTTAGGTAAGTTATATTAGAATGAAATTAGGTATTATACAAGTAAATTTTTTCCCAATTCAATTATTTCAAGTTTTTAAATATTTTTTTCAAAATTTTGGCTTTATTTATAATTGAAATCATCTTTTAACATAAAATTTAAGAATTAAATTTCCGATCAACTTCAAACAATTTAGAGATAAATATATATATATATATACTATATATCAAATCTAATCTATAATCATATACTTATATATTGTAAATCAAGTCATACTTTAAAAATTCAAATCAATTTATTTTCCAAAACAAAACCGTAGCAAAGCTACAGAATGGTCTCTCCACTCTGAAACTCGAAAATGAATGTCGATGATGCGTCCATCATCACCGAAATTATTTTCCAGCGACAAAAGAGAAGAGTACTGATTTAAACCAAAAAAATTCGTTGGAGACGATTTCTGTTTGAAATTATTTTAAATAATATACACTTTAAAACTTTAAAACTAAAGTTTGAAATCACCGAAAATTAAATTCTCAAATTCCTGATTTAAATTCACTTAAATTCCAAATCAATTTATAAACAATGTTTATAAATTGATTTATAGAACAATAAATGATAATCAAATATTATCATTCAAACAACCAATTTAATTAACTTATTAAATACCAGAAAATTTTACTTATATATTTATAATGTAATCATACAAATTATTTCATTTTCCAAATTTGAAAATAATATTGTGTCAGTTTTTTATGTTCAAGTGTTTTGGAAATCCTATCGATAGCGTTGATCAGACGAATCGATCGAAAATCCAAATCAACATCAACGACTCAAACAACACAATATAAACACTTTATATAAATTTCAAATACACTCCCTAACTCGATGATTCGAAAATGGGTTTCAAATCAAGGATAGAGATTTAAATACAAGGGGACTCTAATCAAAAGGATTCAAGCTAAGAAGATAGACTTGAGCTGGAGATAAAATAATTAAATTTTCAAAATAGGAAGATGGATATACTGAGATCAATCGCGGACGACCTTAACCGGGTCAACCGTGACTTCAAAATAAGATCGAGGTAGAATTTTGGAGCAAATCAACATTCAATTGTCAAAGATAGAATTCTGGGCATAACAAAAGATAGCAGCATCTAAACCGAGGATGCAGAAATCTTCGATGAATCAATGCTATTGTAAAGGAGTTTCACCCCTTTACAAATCATTCAGTGGAGCTATGGGGTGCTCCAGAATCAAGAAAACACGAATAAGGAGAGGCAAATGGATTTCAGAACGAATGGGAGAGTTCCAAAATTCAAAGGAAACCGAATCAAAGAGGAAGAGATTCAAGCTTGAATGAAAGTTATTCTGTGATCAAATTTACTACATATGCTAAGTTTTGCCTAAAACCAAAGCTTTGATACCAACTGTAACATCCTGAAATTTTCAACCATTCGCATCCACACATGTCGGACTTGAATTGCTCAAAATATTAGATTGTTAATTTAAATTTGGCAAAACTCAGCATATACAGTAAATAAATAATCATAGAATCACAAACACAGAGTAATATAACAGTAATGCAGCGGAAACAAAAAAATAATAGTTCATAAAGCTACTATATATATAACAAAGTTAAACAAGATACAACAAAAGTCACGAATACATAGATGTCTCAATACAATAGTCAAATACAAGATCTGAATACATCACTGGAATCAACTGAATAACTGAAAGCTGGATAGATAGCTAGATCTCTAAGTGAAGCTCCAACCCCAAAGGTGAGTCTCGAACACCGAGCCACTCAGTCTGACCCGACCATAAAGCAAAACACAAAACACAAAACACTCGAGTCAGGATTAACATTCTTATATCAATAAATCCAACTCAAGTGAAATATCAACTGAAATACAAGTAACTCAAAGGATGTTTGGGATAACCATCCTCTAAGGATCTGTTAAACTATCTACTATGTACTGATATACGCTATTATAATAATGTCTATAGTAAAGTAAACTATTAAAATAGCGTTAAGGCGTTACCCATATCCCCCTTAACACATTTTATATATTCCCATAGTCTATACAGTACCGTAATCTCCCCCGTAATGGGCGTCATCAGAGGGCACTCCATAGGTATGGTACAAAACAAACTCGTAGTAAAGCACGCTAGGGTAGGTGACACGGCACAACAAGACAATGCCAGGGTAGATATACCAATTAAACTTTCGGGCCAGTGGTAACACATAGCAGCCACTACCGCCCACCTCGAGCCACACCCCCGAAATCCAAAGGTGCGCACCAAATCAATCACAAAGTAATAGAATGGCATACGATGGAGTGTATCCGATCAGAGGTGCTACCTCATTAGCCCGCCAATCGCTCCTGTTTTAGCCACCTTATGCTAACTCACGGGAGTTAGGTCCACGTATATACCTCATATAGAATCGTCGCCACCATCCTACTTCATTCTGGAATCTCCACCGCGTACAGAATTGTTAAAGTGGTTTTCGGTATCGACAGAGAGTATGCCCATATCTGATCCCGGTCTCTTTAACAACCAAACGTTATTATAACACCACGGTCATTTCAAAGTAGTCTATACTTCAAAACCAAAATACCATTTTCATTTCAAAACCATATCAAAACGATATCACTTTCACTTCAAATAAATCCATTTCCAAAATCATATCACTTTCCAAAGTTATATCGCTTTCGAAATCATATCTTTTAAAATCAAAACACTTTGGAAATCAAAACCTTGAAATTCATAACACTTTGAAATCATAGCTTGAAATCATAACATTTTGGAATCCATAACACTTTCCTCTTAAACAGTTTAGATATTAAAATTAGTATATATAGTAAAATAGTTTATAAAATAAAATAGTTTATATAAAATAGTTATAAGTTAAAATAGTTTATAATAAAATAATTTATATTGAAAACGATTTATATTAAAATAGTTTATATTAAAATAATTTATAAAGTAAAATATAAATAGCTTTAGATATAGTTTAAAAATACTTTATATAAAAATAGCTTCCTCAAATTTCACAAATCGATTCAAATCAACTCGAATTCCAAAATTAAAATTGAATCAAATCTCAAATCATCAATTTCAACTCGATTCAGCTTCTCAATAAACCATTTCAAATTATCGATTTTCAAATACATATTTGAACCATAAAATAATCCATTCAAATTTTAATATATATCAAAGTAAATATATTCAACATTTTAAAACTAAATTTGATAATTATATATATATATATATATATCAAATTCACTTTACTATTATTAGTTTTGAAATATGTACTTAATCATTTCAATAATATCTAAATACAGCTTCAATTTACATATTTAAATAAACAAAATATCCCATTTAAATTTATATAAATTTGAAATATTCATTTAAGTCACTTTTAATCAAATTCAAGTTATAAAATCATAGCTTTAAAATTTCAAATTTAATAAATTTCAAATCAAACTTATTTAAGTAAAATTCTTAAATAAATATGATTTCAAATCAATTTCAAATCATTATAAACTCTATATTTGAAAATATAGATATTAAATAAATACTTAAATATATTATTTATTAACTTTATTAAATCAACTTTAATAAATTTTTAAAATCAATATTGATTGAAACCATATATTTCTTTCCAAAACCATAGAAATCATTTTCAAAATATATATATAGACCAACGGTGTCTGTATATAATTTTCTATCATATGGTCAAGTGATACGGATATTTATCATTTCAATCCGCAATTTAAATATATACGGGTATATATCATTTCAACCCGCAATCCCAAATTCAATTCAATGAAAATCGCTTGGGTTTATCACTTCAACCCATAACGATTTTCTCCTATTCTACAGATCGTTCATATATGTATCATTTCAACCCATAGGGAATTCTATACTAACAGGGAAATTGCAGAGTGATAACAGATATGATAATAATATAACAGGCATTTTTCATCAATATAAATAACAGATAATGGTGTCAGATGTCATAGGTGAACAGATACAGATAACAGCATATATATAGCAATGTAAATAACTAGCAGCAGTATATTTCAATTGTCGTTTCAATTGAAATCAAATTTAATAAATATAAGAACGTTAATCGTGAGTGATTGCTCACCTTTCGAGGCTAGAGAGATTTGACGATGGAATGAGTTTCGAATCCAAGCACGAATTTCAAAGCAAAGCTAGATGGACCCGAATTTGATGGACAAGCTGATATATAAGGAATCGATGAAATGAATCAAAATCTGCTTAATATATACTGAAACGAAATATATATTATATTATAATTTTCGTTAAACCAAATATTCAATTTTAAAATACATATACATTTTTATATCAATCTTAAATTTTAAACATATATATATTAAAATCAAAATCTACATATATTTTAACCCATTAACAAAAATCAAAATACCTATATATATATATTTCTCTGAAATCAATAAAATTTGAAAACCGAAACTTATGTATATTTATATATATATATAAATTGATATATATAAGTCTATATGGACTCACATTCATTAAAAAAACATATATACATATTATATTTCACATTAATGTTTTTTATAAATATATTAAGAATCAGTCAAGGAAAGATAGCATAATACTGAATCATATATATATAAGCTTATATAACTTAGAATCTATAACTTATATACCCTAAACAGTGTAATATGATACACTCAAAAAAAACATATAGAAATTATATATATATATATTGCACACGCACCTATACATATTCCAACATATATATATATATATATACTATAACTAAATATTATAATACACTCACAGGCTATATACCATAACATAGCTTTATAGTATAAACTGTTTAACTTATATATATATATAAATCAACATTACCATATTTCAAAATTTGTACTACAAATCATATACACAATACAGCCAAATATAACATATATACTTATACAAACTATATATATATATATATCTTTACTACTAATAATGAGAATTCCATGCACTAATTTCAACCGTGTCTTTTTGGATTACCAATAATACCCTTGCATCTTTATCCTCATTTCCTTGCGTCTGCTTGGTATTACATAATACAAATTAACTGAATATATCGGCACAGAACATTACTTCAAAGTTCATACATATTACATAAAACTCATACATACTTCAATCTTCAGCAGACAGCAGCGACCCAAATTACAGAAACCATATGTAGGTATACTTCATTCTTCAGACGACACTACAACAGCCAAGCCAAGAAGATCTAAGACACATATGTAGGCATATATCAACTGAATATATATTAACTAAGTTGTTTAACTGAACCGAATATATATGCATATTGTTTAACACACACATATATAGGCATATATTAACTGAATATATATAACTGAAATTGTATAGGCGTATTGTTTAACTCGATATATATGAACACATACATATTGTTGGTTATTGAACTACAGTTAGAACTGAACACACCCAGTTAAGAACATTCAGTTGTGTTAAAACATATAACAAAACACGCTGAAGTGAAGTTATAAAAAAACATGCTGAAGTGAAGTTAGTTTAGAACATGCACGATTGACAGTAAGAACATGTTGTTAAGAACTGAATATATTGATTTATATGAAATTTATATGTTACATGCTATAAGTCATTTGCGTTAAAGATGCACACTTGAAACAATCAATGTTACTATTATGTGCTACTGTATGCATAATTTCATACAAATTATATGTCATTCGTGTTAACAAAACAGTCATATTGGAACATGTTTTGTCACACACGCACGTATGTATCTATGTGTGTGTGTAAGGTTAAAATTTACAACTGAAGTGAAATTAGTCAAGTTACCGAATTGAAATTTAGAACTTAAGTTCATATATACATATATTAGAATTGGTTAATGAACTATATTGTTAGAGAATTCAATCAACATGATTTACAAGGCGTCCTTTTGAAATTTCAAAATTACCGTTCTTTGTTAATGGAATCTCACAACCCTTTCCGACTACCCACCAAAGGAATTTTACTATCAATTTGTCCTCGATATCACCAACAAAACAATTTGAAATGTGTTGTGACTAAAAAAAATTTGTACTTAAAACACACATCTATCAAAGGTAAACATCTTTGGATATTAGATGCACATACGTGCATTGTATACTAGTATATATAGACTAACTTAAACTATAATCTATATAAATAGAACTCGAGTATCCAAAATAGAGAAGAAGAAAATATATAGCTTATATATACTATATGTTATAAACTAACTGTATTTAAAAAAATGGTATTTATAAAATCAACATCATTATACAAACAGTTCGAATATATATACTATATACATAAAACCTCAAACAATTTCTATATATGAAACTATTATTATATAATAGAAGATTATAACCAACTTATATAAACAAACATATATGTATGAAAAATTCTAATACGCAATAATGTAACTTACACAGAGAGGAGGGGAATGGTGGCTCAATCGAACGTAGGAAGAGGAGGAATGGAGGCCAGAGGGTGTTAGGTGGAGACGCGATTGAAGGTTGCTGGGCGGCGGGAGGCAACACGGCCGAGCTATGGGTTCGCGTGAGATGGATCGGCTGATGGTTGCGAGGGAATGAGGGGAGATGGGCTGCTCCAGTGGTTATGGTTGCGTTGGCTGTGGTCTCAGCAGTGTCAGGTGAGAGAAAAATGTAGAGATAAGGGGTTCGTAGGTTGCGGGCCAGGCGGAGGACAGAGTGGAAGTCGGCATCGGTTGCATGCGTGCTCGGGTGGGAAGGCCAAGTCAGGTAGCGGGCAAAGGCGGTGGTAGGGAAGCATTCGAATGAAGGGATGCAGGTAGGCTCTCCAACCAATATAAATATGAAGACATTATATTTAATATAATTTTTTCATTCAAAGCAATGTACAGAACACCGCAAAAGGAGAGAGAGATGAGGAGACCCCAAAATGAATATATACAGACTTCTGTATTAATCATTTATTAATATTGAAAGTAAGACCAAGTCGAAAGTGGACCATGCAATGGAGGCATGCAAATATAAATAAAATATAAATGCAAATGTGAAGAGGCAAAAGTTGTTTCAAAATTTAATAAAGCAATTACAGCTTGTTTTATACGGTTGGAGATTTGAAAAGGCACAAGAAACAAAATGACCCAAATACGGTATCGATACGCGGACCGTTACGCTGACCTTATCGCGTACCGAATACTGAAATGCACAAATGAATATATTATGGAGATCAGCATGACGAGACGATCAAAACGGTATACAGATATCAGTGGTATGATTATCCTATCGAAGGTCGATAATCGGTACCGAAAATGCTGCTAATCTGTCGAAAATAAGATAAACGGAGCAATAGCAATCCGAATTTGAAAAAATGAAATAGGACGTCTCACTCAGAAGATGATTTACAAATTTTCTATATAAAATATTCAAGTATGGAAAACATTTTATTATCGTCAATTATGAACTGATTTAAATTTAAATAAATTTACACAATAAAAACAAACTTTCATATTATTTGATGAAAATTTACCAGTTGCTATGTTTAAGAAGACGTATTCCAAATATTAAATTTTTATTTCAAAATTTTATTATTTAAATTTTCACAAAAATTCAGTTAATTAAATAAATAAAATCACTAAAATTTACGAGTCGTTACATAAGTAAGGAATTTACCACTTGATATATTTTCTTAAAATAATCAACCTATAAAACTTTAAATCTTCTTTACAAAACCTGTACTATGCTCTCGCTACGCCACTCCAATATCGGTTTTACAAAAATTATAACTTATGTATAAAAATAAGTCATAAAATTTTAGAACCTCAAATTTTTCTAACACCCGGATTTACGGAAAATTTTGGCAGCGTCTCCTTTGCATGGCTCGATCGGAAATTTTTTACAATTCAATATATAACACAAATATATCAAATATACATCCCATCTCAATGATGAGGCATCCCGTAGGGAAAAATATAAAAGTGCGGTATGTAATCCTAAATGTGTACCTTATTATTATTAATACGAGTAAGTTCGCTCGTATTAAGCAAACAAAAGCATATTAAATTTGCGTATACCTCCAATCGTCTTCGCATGTACCTATCTTAACTCAAATTTGAATATTAGTCACTTATAATAAGATATATAACATGTATGAGTTAAATAGAACCACATAGCATGAATTTTGAACCTAAATCATAAACATAAGCACAAATTCACAACATACAACGATCATTTGCAATCAAAAACAGTAATAACAATGGTTTGCAACAAAAGAAACCATTCAACCATCAATATTCATCCAATTAATTCATAACTATGTGAATTTACATTATCCAATGTCAATATTTAATTTATACACTACATTTCTTATTAACATCCAATTTTTATTAACATTTAATCGGTTTGCTTCAAATTTATTTACATCTATTTCATTCACATTCAATTTATCCAATTCAATTTGTTAAATTTAAATTGTTTCATTTTATGTTAACACAATTCATATAAATTTATTTCTGAGCCATTTTACAAAGTTATTTCATTTAACCTTATTTAAATTAAATTTTATTTTATTACCACTTAGTATATTCTCTTTGATACTAATATCATTTATAAACCATTTAAGTTTATTATAAACATTTTATAAAATGCAATTCATGTTTATTATTGCTACTTCATATCTTAAGTTCATATTAATTCATTGATTCACTTCATTTATTCAATAATTCATATCATTAATTTTACTTAAGTGAAACTTATTTTATAACTCAAATTCATATTAATAAATTTTTCTTTATATCAAAATCAATTTCATTCAATTTTTCTTAAGTTAACTTTCATTTATAATTTATTTCATTAACTTATTTTATCAATTCATTCCATTCAACTAGACTTAAGTGAAATTTCATTTCATAGTTCAAATTTCAACTTCTTATTCCATTAATCATTTCTTAAGTTTATAATCATTTTATACAGATACACAAAATTCAAATTATAATTAGCTCAGGAAGCTATAATTAAATCTTAAAGCATCCTTTGCAATTTTTTTCTTCTTCTTCAAACAATTTACAAAGATATGATCTAATTTATAATTTGTTTACTTTCTCTTAAGTTCATATCTAATAGTATTTCCTTTTTACTATTCAAATTATTCATTTAACGTTTCTTAGAACATTAACTATACATTTTCTTATAACAACTTAATTTAGATTTTATAAACATTTCTTTAAACACAATTTCAATTTTGAATATTTCTTTAAACATTTCTTATTACTCAAGTTCAAACTTGTATAATATTCTATTACCATTCATATTTAACATTTCAACTTTTAAATATTTCTGGTAAGTTATACACACACACATATACATATATATATACACACACACACACATATATATATATATATATATATGTTTTAAGAATGTAATTGAATGTTATTCAAATTTATCTTATTCATTTTAGTTTATAAAATAATGTTCAATAATTTACACAATTTAATTTTCCATTGTCTTGAAATTTTAGGGTTATAATTTAACTTATTGTATTTTATTTAAACACTTAGCTTTAATTTATTATTTCTCATTTTAGAAGTTTCCAACTAATCAAAAATAATTCTCTTTATTTCTACAGCTGAAAATCGTTAATTAACAAAAACTTAAGAATTCAAATACCGAGTTCATTCGATCATTTTGAAATAATGTATATACTCGTATCTTTTATATATATCAAATCATATTTAGAAATTTTAAATCAAAATCTGTTTATGGAATCAAATTTGTAGCAAAGCTACTAAGTGGCCTCCCCCACTTTGAGACTCGAAAATGAATGTCGATGATGCGGCCGTCATCACCGAAATTATTTTCCAACGACAGAAGACGGGAGTACAGGGTTTATTTTCTTTTTAAATCCCTTTGAAACACTTTCTATTCGTAAATATTTTTTTTTAAATAATACTAATATTATTTTCAAAATCTTAGAAATACTTTCAAAAGCACCAGAATTTAAATTCTCAAATTCTCGGTTTAAATTCATTCTTTTAAGTTAAACTAAGATTAAATTTTTATTTCGTACTCATTGCTTAAGTTTATAAGCATCCATAAACTCAAATTAGTTAAGTTAATATTTCCAAACTTAGTTTTACAACCTATTTACTTCATATTCAATTTATTTTATAAATTTATTCATTTCATAATTTAAACTTATATTTCTTACCACATATACTTAAGTGTATCAACTTTACTTTATTTAACATTCACTTATTTCATATTTATTTAATTTATTTACATCCAATTTAAATCAAATTCAATTACTCACATTAATTTAACTTACTCATTTATTCTCATTCAATTCCTGTTTATACATATATAATTAAGGTAAAATTATTTCATTTACCTGATTTTAAAACAATATTATACCGACTTGCCTCGTTTAAGTGTTTAGAAACCCTTATCGATAACATGGCATCCCCCGCACTGACCAGAATTCATAAACGGCTCAACGGATAAGTGAACACAATATAAATCATTTTATAACACTAATAAGTACGCGCTCATATATATATATATATATATATATATATATATATATACACGCTCGATCGACCCACAAAATCTCGAACTCCAAACGAAGCGTGCCGCCTGGCGTTCTATATGTTATACCCCTATTTAGAACACAATGGAACTAGTTTCGAGCCCTAATTCGATCGTATGCAGAAGATAGCTTTTCAAAATCAACTTATTTTAATTAAATTCTAAAATTAAATTTTATGCGTTTCAAGCTCGTACGGCCAAACGACAAGTCCGATCGCTACGAAACTTGAAATTCTATAATAATTCACTATTATGGATCCGATGAAACTGGATTCGTCAAAATCCAAGACAGTGGCCAAAATGGCTATTTTTACACATTAATTAAAATATAAAATTTCCAAAATTTAATTTAATCGCTTTAAATACAATTTTAAAATTTAACAATCTTATTCTTGTTTAAATATAAGTCAACTCTCAACATCATTTCGTTCACATTAAATTCAAAATTCAATTATTTAAATAATTCCAATATTAATTTAAACAATTTAATTATCAATAAATTACGTTAATAAATCATTGAATTTCAAACGAGTTTTAGTTATCAACAATTATTTTATTTTCATCCAAATAATTTGATATTACTGGAATTACTTACAAATCAATATTATTTAATTTACTTTCTAATATAAGTTACAATCTCTTATCTTCTTGAATTTTGTTATCCAAAATTTTATACAAATTCATATCTAATAAATTTCATTCATAAATCATTAATTTTTTTTATTTCTATCCATTTTTATTCCATAATCATATTAAATTCAATAATTTAAAATAGTTAAAAATTATGGGTCGTTACACTAAATTAGCAACCATCACAACATTCCTACTCAATGCGTTTGCAACAGCATTTGCTTTCCCATGGGTGTAAAGAATTTCCAAATCATAAGAAGTGAGAAACTACAACCATCACTGCTGCTTTAAATTAAAATCTTTCTAGGTAAAAGGATATTTTAAGGATTTGTGGCCCGTGTATAACTCAAGCTTTTCACCCAGAAGATAATGCCTCTACATCTTAAGTGCGAAGACAATAGCCAAAAGCTCCAAATTATGCGTAGCATAATTTTTCTCGTCTGTCTTCACTTGTTGACTCACATAGGCAATACCTTCCCATGCAGCATCAGAACTGCTCCCAGACTGATATTATAAGCATTTGTATATGCTGTTAAAACTCCGCTCCCATCTATAATAGTCAAAACATGAGCGCTAGTCAACTTTTCCTTCAATTCATTGAATGCTTGATCACAATTAGGCGTCCACACAAACTTAACATCTTTCTTTGTTAACTTCGTCACATGAGAAGTAATCTTCGAGAAATCTTTGATGGACCTTTGGTAAAAACTAACCAATCCCAAGAACTTCTAACTTCTTTCACACTTTTGGGCTTCTTCCAATCCTAAACTACAACTTTAGCTTGGTCAACAGATATGCCTTCTCCCGAAATGACATGCCCCGGAAACCTAACTTTGAATTTCCAAAAATAGCACTTAGCAAATTTAGCTTTCAACATATGACTCCTCAAGGCATTGAGTACGACACCAAGATGATACTTGGGCTCCTCCTCCGTTTTCGAGTAGATAATAATCTCATCAATAAAGATAAGAACAAATTTATTAAGAATATCCCAAAATACTTGAATTATTAAGTCCCCAAAATAAGCGGGTGCATTAGTCAGTCCAAATGGCATAACTAACCACCCGTAGAAACTATCTAGAGTCCTAAAAGTTGTTAAGGGCACACTCTCCTCTGCTACCCTTAATAGGCGAAAATCGATGGAAAGATCCAATTGGGAAAATATCCGAGCATCGTGGAGTTGATCAAACATCTCGTCGATCCATGGTAAAAGGTATTTATTCTAGATAGTCCTTTTATTCAACTCCCGGTAGTATACACATAACTTTAAAGAACTGTCCGCCTTTGTAACAAAGACGACCGATGATCCCCAACTCGAGATACTATGTCTTATCAATCCCTTCTGCAACAAGTCGAATGTTTGGCTTTCTAACTCCCTCTTCTCTTTCGGAGTCAACCTTCGAGGGGGTTGTACAATAGGTCTAGTTCTTGAAATCAAATCAATATGGAACTCCACTTTGTGGTGGGGAGATAAACCTTGCACTTCATTAAAAATATCCATGAAATCCCGAACAACCGGTATATCTCTAAGCTCCTTCTTTCTACTTCGAGTGAATAAAGGAAGCTACTCATTAACCCGTTAGGCTCTTCATAAAATATATCAACGCTTCTTCCTACTACATCCTTTACCACGATCATTCTCTTATCACAATCCACGACAGCTCTAAACTTAGATAATCGATCCATTCCCAGCAATACTCCAAAACCCAATGAACCTAAGAACAAACAAATCAACAGAAAAAAGACAATTTGGATAAGAAATAGGCACATTTAGACATATAGTGTCAAGATTTGTCGGTCCCCCAATAGGGTTTGACATACAAAGTGGATTGCTAAAAAGGATGGGTTTAAGGTTAAGTTTATCAATGAGATCAACTAAAATAAAACTATGGGAAGCACCTATGTCGAATACACTCCAACAGGAGTATCATAGATGGATAATGTACCTTGTAATACTAGCTTCCCCTTTTGTCTTGAAGATGTGGATGGTATCTCCTCTATAGAAAAAGCATGTCTTTGCGACCCCTTCTTTAGAAAAGGGCACTCATTCTTCATGTGTCCTTTCTTATGACAATTATAGCAGGTGGTAGTCGGGCAATTAGGTGCAAAGTAACCCATTTTTTTGCACTTGAAACAAGTAATATTAGCCAAGTCGAGCGACTTCTTTTATGCTAGAGCCCCACCTCCAGTTTACTTACCTACACACTACTTCTTCCCCTTAAGCTTGAAATTTGGCTTACCTCCAACTGGTATAATCGATAATGGCTTAGCACTGATTGCTGGCACTACTCCCTTCTGGACTCCTTCCTTAATATTCAGAGCTTCAAACCTCAAAACCATGCTGATAAGATTGGTGAATGTACCCGTAAGATTATTAGTCATTTCTCGTTGGAACTTTAGTCGCATCTCATTCACAAACATTTCATTTTTTGAGCGGTGTGTCTATCAATCCAAGTCCAAAATGGGATAATGCATTAAACTTGTGTTTATATTGTGCCACTATCATATCACCTTGCTTCAAATCCAAGAAACCCCTAAACAACTGCGTCCTTCTGGCTTATGGGATAAACTGCACTTCAAAGACTTACATAAACTATGCCCATGAATAACTCCTCCTTTGGAGTATTAGCCGTTACAGAATCCCACCAGTCCATCGCCGACTTTTGAAATTGTCATGATGCCAACAGGCGTTTCTCTACATCTTCCAACCTAAGATCTCCAAATATCCTTTCATAGGATCTAAGCCATGTTCGCACTCCAAGAGTATCTTTGGTTCCATAGAATGGTTTCTCGCCCAAAGTGGTATAATTCTAGCACAAGGTCGCAAAGTTCATAGGGAGCTGAACTTGACTACTTCCTCTATTGGACCTATAGCAGGCCCATTTCTTGCTTCTCTGCCATTAGTAGCCATGCTAGTTCCATATCCACCCCTTCCTCCTCCTCTTATATTCATCTTCTATTGCCTGGACCGATAACAGGTATCTTTAGAACATAAGAATGGGATTAAAATGTTTTTAAGGAAAACAACACCAATGGATCTAGAATGAGACTTAAAGGATATATATTATTATTATAAAAATTACGAATAAGCTCTCTAAAGATTAACTCATTCTAGGGTATCACTTACCCTGTCTCTAATGAGTTGTATCCTAATCAGGCTAAGATATTCGCTTAACCGAAGCTCCGATACCAACTATGACGACCCACCTTTCTAACCCTTGGGAACGACACTTAATACATCCTCGGTGTTCATGTGCTATTGTCCAAGCATCCAAAAGACGAGTTGTCATGGGATAAAATAAAGAACAGAATAGAAAATCCCACAACAGAACGGTTAAATATAATACAATAATAATATAGTACATAAGGTTACTCCTTAACATGGAGTTATCAAAGTTACACAAAGTACTACTACCATCAGCCTAAGCAATTGTACATCCTGCCTATACACTTGCTGATCCAAAATACATACACAATTAACATAACAGCGAAAATAGATAACTAAATAGATAAGGAGCCTCCTACTTATCCCTCATCTTCAAAAGAGCTTAAAGTAACCTATTACTCTCGGACTACTCAAATATAATTGAATACTCGAGAGTTTAGGGAAAATAAACAACTCGGGCCAGACAATAAGTCTCGTATGAGTAAATCTCTAAACAAAGGGTGGAAATAAGTAATAATATGTGAGACTACTCCACCAAATGCGGAACGGGTTTCCCCTCACAAAAACAACAACCAACCACAAGTAATAGTATAAATAATTAAACATCGCGAAGTATGCAAAACACCTCCCAAAGCAATTAAGAAAGAATTAAATTCAAAGGTTTTGAATCAAAGGGAAGGAAAGGGAAATTTTCCAACAACAACAAGGAGGATGCACCTCCTCACTGAAAGTATGCCTCTAGAATATACTTAAGAACTATGAGGGCTCTCGGGCACGTCAAATCCAGACCCGCCAACCTTTACTGAGAATCCGAGTATTTCACATCTTAGTGTGCATATAACCGTAACCAATCCTTTAATGACTCTAATTTTGACTAACATTATTTAGAACATTTAATTAGACAAATAAAATAAAATAATGTAAATGGCTAAGAGGATTGAGATTTGAGTAACTAAGAGATTGAGCCTAATTAATAAATTAATAAGAGTAATTATAGTGTAATAGGAAGGAGAAAATTACGACAAGTGCAAAACGGGAAGAGAACACATTCCCTTAACATAAATCCTCATTCTCTCATTTCCTTCCATAATTCATTCATAGAAAATGAGAAGTAAGAGAAGTAAGTGTCGACCATTAAGAAACATTCAAGAGAGAAAACGCTAGAGAATCAAGGAAAAGCTTAAGGGAAATTAAATCAAGTTCAAATCTCAACTTTCATAATCAATACAAGGTGGATAATAGTTTACATCTCATATTTTGATCTATACTTTCGATTTAAGTTTAAGTCCCACTTCTTTAATGTTACTATGCTATGTTTTAAATTGATGATTGAATATATGCTTGATTGATGAATATTAAAGATTTATTATGAACGATTTAATTGGTTTTAGAGTAAAAACCTAACTTTTTAAGACATAAATGATCTAAAATTTTGAGATGAGGTTTAGAATATTATTTTAGAAGTGTGTTTCGAATTTCATAATTTTCCAAGGAAGAATGGATTTATGGTGAATTTTCTAAGTTTAAAAAATGATTAATTTGGGTTTAATTATTAAAAATAATTAAAGTATGATTTTAGCCTCGAATTTTATTTGTTGAAGAGAATAATAAATGTGATTTATTGTGATTTGGTGGTTTTTCCAAGTAATTATAAATGCATAATAAAATTATTTAAGTATAAGGGCTCAAACGTTTTAATTATGATATTAAAAGAAGGGATCTCCATGCAAAAATGTCTAGTAATGATAATTATTAAGTGGGACAGTTTTTCTGCAAATGAAATTGATAAATTTTTGCTAGCCAGTAAGCTTTTGACAAATTATAGAGGTTTGGTGGAAAGAAACAACTTTTTATAGTAATTTTGTAGTTTTTAGAATAATTGCAACTTTTCCATGTCAATATTGGCTATGTCGAGCCACAACTCACCGCATCTTTGCGTTATCGATGTGGAACAAAACAATGTATATGATGTCAATGAGTTTCGCATGAAATGGATTGGTTTTGAACCTCTTTGAGGTCACAGTAACAAAGACAAAGAGGTGGGCTCGACATAGGCATGTCAATGTTTATACATGCCGTGTTTTACACTAAGAGGCTTATTGCCACGTTTTATAATAGAAAGCATACTACCACATATATTATTAAATGTTTTGCCTCGAAGATCCAGATGGTCATCGAGCCTGCACTATGCCGCTTTCAACTTGTTGTTTCCTAACCAGGCCACTTTTAACTTTTCGTTGAGCTTAATTTATGTCGCTTTTTAACTTGTCATCGAGCTTAGCCCCTATCGTTTTTAGCTAGTCAACGAGTTTAACCTATAATTTTTTAACCATGTCGATGTCTTAGATATTGACGTCGCATCTACTAAATTTTATACGCTCGATGAGGCATTGATGCCAAATGTTTTATATGTTACCAAAGTTTAATTTTTATATTTGTAACACCATGACTTACAAAGTAATAACTTCGATATTATCCCCATATATTTTCAAATAAAAGACTCGACATGCTTTTGAATGGGTAAAGACCTTTGATGGCGATGACATCGCCGAGTTCTATTATTGTAAAGGTTTTACATATTTTTGGCCTTATAACCTAAGTTTTGAGAGGGTCGAAGACCCAAATGATTTCGAGTTTCATCAATAATTAAAGCATATATAATAGCATAAATTGAGTAAAGTAAAGGACTAATGTTTTCCTTGTTTTATGAATAATTTCAAGGGTTAAACATTTACAAAGATTTTGTTTTCAAGGAAATATGAATAAGGTAGTTAACCCATAATTTTACTAAAAGAATGACTTAGAGATTAGGAAACCAGTTG
Source organism: Allium fistulosum (assembly GCA_030737815.1). NCBI lineage: Eukaryota > Viridiplantae > Streptophyta > Magnoliopsida > Asparagales > Amaryllidaceae > Allium > Allium fistulosum. The sequence continues at coordinate 285,356,306 of CM060907.1, read as the reverse complement.
GGACTGTTGTGGAGTCATGCCCTATACTTTAGCTAGTAGCCCCTAGCTAATATAAGTCCAAGATTCCAGTGTGTAGGGCAGTGTCATTGGTAAGACTAAAATAAGGTTACACATAAAAGGGAATACACAGAGTAGAGATAGGTTATTGGTGAGTCAGCAAAACCATTACGATCAGTTGACCCTAGAAGTAGTAAGTTACGGACAGTCCATCCAGATTTTCTCTAACATCAAGTTAGAACATTTATTATGTCTGGTAGGCCCATGTCAGCCATATGTTCATGGTCAGCCTAATAAAACTATGATGTTGGCACATATAGTCCACTTATTACATATATTGTATGCATACATGTTATTGTTATATCGTTTATTATAACCAGTTTAGTTGCAGGATTTTGATTGCAAAAGATATACTTTAAAGGATATTAGTGAGGGGAAAACCCATTCCGCTAGACAACGTGTTCTCACTTAGTATCAATAAATCGAGATGTCATATTATTATTTACACCAGGCTTTTTGTCTGACTCGAAGTTTATGTTTTTCCCTTTAAATCTCGGGTGCTCAAAATTTAATTTGAGTAGGTTGAGAGTTGAGGTTTTCAAGATTAGTAGGCTTTGGCGAATAATGCTTCTGAAGACTTGCAGGAGGCAGATCTAGCCATTTAGGAGATTATCCATTTATCTATTCTACTATGATTGAATGTTGTAAATAATAGCAGACGTTATAACTGTCTATTTAGTACCTCTGATCATCTAAGGGACATCTTCATATGTAGCTCTTGGTGTATTTTGTAATAATTATATTTTATCTGAACTTGGGAAACGTTATAGGATCATGTACTGAATATGAAATACTGATTTGAAATGTAATGAGAAAAGTTGTTTTGAAATTGTGTTGAATATTTCATATTCTTGTGCTTATGATATTATGGATACCATTGACATTACCGCATTTTATCATTGGAAATTAATACTATAGATGGCTGCAGTATCTGTAGCGGTTTATTTCGAGCCTCAAAATTGGGGATATTACAAATCTAGAGTAGATGTGATATACTTTAATGGGAGCAACCCCACATAGCTTGGATTTCACTCTCTCTTTGGGTTTAGTCATTTCCTACAAAGGATATCAATGCTCAAATAAGCAACAAATCGTCTTATATTGACAATACATAAAGAAGAAAAACTGAATCGAAAGTCAATAAGTCAACTATCGGGAATATTTAAAATGATCGTATATGGAAATTAAATCTCATATTCTTACCACTACTTATCGATTTCAAACTTGTATTATTTCTTGGTTGAAAATGAAGTCAGGCAAGTGAAGGTAGTGTTACCTTTAGACATTGCCTTGATGACATTTTTAACTTTTGAGATAGGGACGAGTTTTCATACCTCGATGTTTAGTGCTAAGAATATGACTAAATCCTTTCCATATAAGCGATATCATTTATGGAAATTAAATTTCTAATCCTTTCCGTAAGCAATCAAACTTTTTAACTTTAGAAACTGAACTTGGCTGGGATTTCACATTTCAAATATTAATTTAAAATAAAACTATCAAAAATGATTAATTAATTTTAAACGTAATTACTTCCTTCGATATCATTTTTAAAATGATTAATCACATTAACCAATGATAATTACTTCAATCATCTTTATTTAAAATAATTACTTAGTTTTAACGATGATTAATTACTTCAAACATCATTATTTAAAATAATTAATTAACTTTAATCATCATTATTGAAGTGATTAATTAACTTCAAAACATCCTTATTAAAATGATTAATTAAACCTAAAACATCATTATTAAAATGGTGATTAATTTAATTTAAAAGAACATTGTTAAAATGATTAATTAACCCTTAAACATCATTATTAAAATGATCAATTAATTTTAAAACAGTGTTATTAAAATGATTAATTAATTTTTAAAACATTATTATTTAAGAGATTAATTAATCTTAAACATCATTAATAATATGATTAATTATCTTTAATACATCATTATTTAATAATTAGTTAACCTTAATCATCATTAGTTAAAATGATTAATTAATTTTTAAAATAGTTAATAAAATTATTAATGAATGGTAAACACATCATTATTAAAATAAATAATTAACCTTAATCATCATAATTTAAAATGATTAATTAATTTAAAAATCATTATTTATAATGATTTATTAAAATTTTAGATATCATTTTAGAATAATTAATTAACTTTGTAAAATCCAAGCACAAGTTTAAACCAATAGATTTCTAAAAGTATAATATTTTTCAAAGTGCCGATATAGCGATAGTCGTTATACGGACACTTTCATAAACCCTTTCCATATGTCACTTATTCAACCAAACATCGCATAATATAAATGTGAGCAAAAATACAAAGGCAAGTAACAACTATACATCATGTAGAGAGCATCGTAATATTATTTACTTAAACATTTTTCTGACTAATTTCAAGTTACTTTACTACACACCAAAATGTCAACTTTTTAAAGTGATCACCAAGCCAATAAATCCAACACTTTTAACACACAAAAACACAAGGGAATAACATATATTTTTATCACAATAATAAAGGTCAAAACTTTAGTTATATAGGTGAGATTTTGCTCACCAAAAAGCAGCCAAACCAAATCGAACTAACACCACGCTTTGTACTAACACCCAATCTTTTTTTTCTTCTTAAAAGGTTTGTATTTTTGGAGCCTAAATGGGCAAGATGGGTTCGACCGTGAGCTATAAGGGCTCAGCCATAGATGTTTTGAGGGAATATGGGTCTTGTTTGGTTAGTGATGATGTGTAGAGGAGAAAGAAGTGATTTTTAGTTATTTTACTTAAAAAAGAAGTGAAAAAAGAATAGATTTTTGAATTTGAAAACTTAGATAGATTTTTGAATTTGAAAACTTAGGAAGCCATTAAAAAGTTTTTTTTAAAATTAAGGAAGGTGGTGGAGTTTTTGAAAAGTGAGGAATGAAATGATAAAAAAGAAAATAAGAGAATTGTTTTTATAAAATGTGAAGTAACCAAATTGCTAAAAAGTCGTTTAGTACCTTAACCTCCACTCAAATCGCTCCACACCATCACTTCTCTCCCTTCCCTTATAGCACACATCGCTTGCAAGGTCCTCCCTTCACACAGTCCATTAAAGTACACACATTAGAAAATACATTGGGTAATAGTGTGTTCTTATGTACTTAAGTTGATTTTTAAACTCATGTGATCTTTTTTTTAAACTCCCCTTTTACATATGTTAATACATTTTTACTATATTACCATCTTGTCTATACATATGTTATTTAAAATATGAATGTGTAAATGTATACTTGAGTATTTACAACATTTTCGACAATTTTTAGATGATGAATAGTCGAAAATTCGGTAAACTATTTCCGGTCATATTTTCTATTTTTCTTTGAACTAATTATTTTTTAAACCAAATGTTAAAACACCATCATTAGTTATTACTTAAAAGAGGTTTATTTGAGGTATAAAAATCCATTATTTAAATATTTAAAAATATTTTAAATATTCAAATTTAAAGTGATTAAATTACGAGTCGTTACAGTAACACTTTCCAAGTGTTAGACAGTGTATTATACATGGTTGTCAGGGATACCAAGGAGTTACATATTGAAAGTTATTGGTTAATTATGGGATGACTCACCCGAGAGTTTTTCGTTCGTTAACGTAGCTAAGGTAAAATAGAGAATCTCGAAGTGACAATATTACATTGTTTTCTAAGTTTCCACAAAAATTATTTGAAATAGATTACCAAATCATTTGAAACTTTTAACCTTTCCCAAAATCAAATCATTGAAATGCTGTTATTAGTTTTACTAAGTTTCCAAATTTATTCATAGATTCCAACTAATATCATCCATTTCAATCATTTCAGATTATAACTCGAAATCAAATTTTAGTTATCAAATTTTTTTCTGAAATTTAAAAAAAAAATCTAAGTCTTAAATTTACGGAAAATTTCACTAGCGTCTCATTTGCGCGGCTAGATCGGAACAACTATAAACCGCTACTACAGGCCCAAACCAGGAAAAGAAAATAAAAGCCAAGTAGCTCAATCATAAAACCATCAAATCAAACAACAATATAAACATGTACCTTTTAGTTGGGTAACCAAAATTTTCTTATGAAAACAAAGGCATCAAATTACCTCTTGCCTTTATATACCTACATATTATTTACCAATGACATCCAATCATACAATTCATAATCATATTATTCTACAATTTCAATTTCCAACATTTCTTTACTAAAGTCGTACGATGTACATATATCATTCGTACGCAATATCAAATCTGATCACTCACTCGATCACACAATTTCATTTCCGAACTAGTATCATTCACACAACCACTCTAGTGCGGACTCAGATCCGGTTCTCTGATCAGAAACTATTATTCTCCTTGCATAGCCATATATTATGATAGAGAATACCAGAACCAACCAAAAATCCATATCTAGTGTTCGCTGTCAAGAACCGTGTGAAAAATTCCAACTCGGATCGATGTAAATCATCTCGAAACTATGTACTCGAATCTGGATCAAACAGCTATGCGAATAAAATAATATACGTACAATTTACGTACTTATTTCAATTGATTTCATAACTACACCAAATCCCTTTTTATTCACATTCACTTCATTCTCATTTATTTTATTCACATTCAATTGATCTACATTCAATTATTCACATTGCATTATTCACATTCACTTATTTACATAGTATATTCCTTTCAATACTAATGTCACTTAAGAACTATTCCATCAACTTTTCTTAAGTTTATTATAAACATTTTATACAACTCTTCTCATGTTTATCACCACTTCACAACTTAAACCCATATACAGTTTAAATCAAAGTCAATTCCATTTAACTCGATTCATTTTCCAATTTCAATATTCAACTTTATCAACCAACCTTCCAAAACCATATTCAAATTCACTAATTTATTTAACTAGCTCATTCATTAACTCATTTCAAATCACAATTCATTTCCTTTCAAAAATCCTTTCATTAATTCATTTTATTTAACTTAACTTAAGTTAAATTTCATTTCAAATTTGCTTTCCTCAACATTTATGTTCAACAATTTCAAAACCTTGTTTTACATACTAATTCTCAAAATTTATAAGTTACCAAACTTATTTTATCATATTTTCAATAAACGCTTAATTGAAAATTTCCAGAGTTTAAACACCTTATTCTTATTCATTTCCAATTATTTTGAAGTCATATATATACATAATCCCTTTTGGTATACCAAATTATTCTTTTAGTTTTTCAAAATCTAAGCTAGTTTTACCAAAACAAAACTCCAGTGGTAGTAATTCTTCTCTTGGAAACCCAAAAATGAATGTTTCTGATGCTACAGTCATCATCGCAATTATTTTCCAATAACCGAAGTCAGTTTAGTATTTTTTACCTCTTTTAAATCCTTTTAAAAATATTTTCATTCAAAAATATTTTCCAAATAATACTATTATTATTTTACAAAACTTTGAAAAACCATTTGCAAAATTAACGAAAATTAAATTCTCAAATCCCCATTTTGTAAACCCTTTTAATTTATAAACCATATATAATTTTACTTTGTTTACATAAAACCATTTCTTTGTTTTCATTATAATAATAACAACTTTATTTAATTACAAATAATAAACAACAAATGATAATAATCAAACATTATCATTTTCTAACAACCAAGCACACTATATATATCGTAATAATTTTCTGAAATTTATTCCTTTATATATAACATATAATAAAGGTAAAATTATTTCATTTACCCAATTTCAAAACAGTACCATGTCGAATTGCTATGTTCAAGTGTTTAGAGATCCTTATCAATAACATTAATTACTCGTATTGATCAGAATCCATAAGCCACTAAACAAATCAACCAACACAATGTAAAACATTAACAAATATACACTCATACACACACACACACAAATACATACACTCAAACTCATTATAGGGTGCTACTGGACATATCTCTAATGAGTTACCCCACCAAAGCCAAGGTTCTCGCTTAACCTTTAGCTCTGATATCAAATGTAACGACCGGAGTTTCCGACCCCCGAAAATCGACAATAATACGTCCACTATATTGCGTGCCGAGCAATCGAATGCCCAAAAACCCGATTTTAGGGGAAAAGGAAAGAAGGAAGAAAATAATAAGAAAACTAAGAACATAGAATCTTACAATGGAACGAATAATCTATAATATACAACAAATCTTTACACAAATGCAAAACTGTAATATGTATATATACAGACATTAATCAGAGTAAACTAACCTATTCTAGCTTGGACAATTATAACAACTTGTCCTCACAATTGTTGATAAATACAACAATGAACACAACGGAAAAATAACCATATACGTGGATGTGTCTCTGGGCTTCCAACTCGTCTCCTTAAGCTCCAAGCATCTAACTAAATCTGTAATATGCTCGGTCTGGCCTGAGCATTATAATAAAATAACACCTGAGTAAGTCTGGAATACCAACATGAGAAAACATACCCAACTGGATTTTAAAGTTATAGAAAACCTTTGAAAATCAAGAGTATCTTGTAAGATCGCCCCACACATAAACATGGATGGGTTTTTACCTTACGATAACCAAAACCATTTCATATGAAATTCTCTGATATTATAATATAGTCTAGATAGAAATACTTATTAATCTTAGCTGAAATTGTTACATTAATTAAATTCCAGCATAATAGATATACAACTAAAACTGTAAAGGCTCGTATTAGAGAATGGATTCCATATAATGACTGGGCTACTGGGGTACCGCCCGTCATGGTGCATCTCTAGATAAAATAACACCAAGGACCTCACCAGGATCCCTATCCAACACAGAACTGGCCTTCCCTTTACTGGATAGTATCGAATATGATCACCCCTTTGTTAATGGGCCCCGAACCATACAAATGAGAGATAATAGCGACTCTAGATAGGGATGATCGTACCTTACTTGAGAGTGACCCATTTAGCTCTGCTGCATCTCCCTTGTTTTAGTCATTCCCGGTTGAGGAGGCTTGAAGCGACGTTTTACCTTTATATATAGCACTTCCCACTTGGAATGCTAATACTGCCTTCCAGGAAACAATGCAGTACTAACATTCATCCATACAAGTTTGTTCTGAGGCTGAACGAAACACTTGAGAGCTCCATCTCCAATTCCATCATCTTCAAGATGTCATCACTTCGAAACACTTGAAATAATTAACCTTATTAATAATCCTAATTACTAATTTCAAACCATAATTATTCTTGAAATAATTAACCTTTTCACATTTTGATAAATTGTTTAAAACCATACTACTATAAACAAATAACTTTAAAACAATACTAATATAATTAAATAACCTTAAAATAATATTACTATAATTAATTAACTTTAAAACAATATTAATATAATTACATATCTTTAAAATAATATTACTGTAATTAATTAACTTTAAAACAATATTAATATAATTAAATATCCTTAAAATAATATTACTATAATTAATTAACGTTAAAACAATTTTAAATGTAAATGAATAATCCTTTTTTAACGATATATTTCTGAAACCCATTTTTAGATTTAAAATCATTTTTTATTTTAAACCCAATTTCAATTCAATTAGCAATTTATAGTATTTCAAAATACTAATTTTAGGCCAATAGCCGCCAAACGCTCAACCAATATTGATATTGATTTTCTATAATCACTAGGTTCTTGTTTTTAAACATAGAACAATGTTATAACCATAGTGTCCACAATCAGGTTCATTATTTAATAATCCATACAAAAGGAATATTATCGAAACAATTCAACAGTAGCGAGGAATCCTGTTGGATCCCTCCAACCTGTCCCTGTCACGATCCAAATTTCAGTGTTCGAAAATCGACACCCGTACTTCACTTGTACTCGAATGCCGCAGATTCAATCGTTGAAATTCGACTCGTGCCGGAGTTTATAACACAGTAAGTATAACAACACAGTGGAAGAAAGAAATGACTGATATCATATACATCACAAATGATACAATATCCAGAATATGATATACAACAATGATATCTATATGATACAAGAATATCAGAGACAAATAATGATGTTACAGCGAAAACAACGGAAGTGATAACTCCAAACGATCTTTAAAAGAGAATGCATCCAACAACTCCAGCATCAAGCTCAAACCACCATCACGTTTCACAAAGATAAGCAAGTGTAGTCCGTGAACTCCAAAAACTGAACTAGCTCTAAATTTCTACTAAACCTGACTATCTAAAAACCCCAACTCTAGACTACCCATGTGTAAAATTGTGGGCACCCAGAATTTAGGAAGGGAACAATAAACTCTGGGTCAGTCATGGGACTAGTATGAGTAATAAAACAGTTTATATTTAAAACAAACAACAAAGGAATTTTAAACATTGAAATCCGCAATGCTTTTTGGAAAATGAAACTACCATAAGGCCTCCCGCCACACACACGATGCAAACGTAGAATTGGAGGAGATTTTTCCTTATGATAGTCAAATATGCTTAATACGAGAAAACTCTTTGATATTATTACTAGTGCATAGTGTGGAAACATTTCGAAAATATAATATAAATCTTAGCCAGCATAGGTACCGTTATACTATGCCTACTATAGCTACCATTTTAAATGGCAGGTTCTACAACTAAAACCGTACAAGGCTCGTATTGTTTCTTTGGATTTTTCCAACAAATGGTCAGGCTAAGGAACTTCCTATGCCATGTAGGAACGCCTCTGGAGGGACGCCTCGAGTGACAACTACTCTCTGCCAACACAAGGCCGATTACCCCCTTCCCGGGTAGTAAACCTGAGATATGCCACCCCCAATCGTTTGCGACCTTTATCCGAGGCCTCAATCACAAAGCAACAATCACACAGTAAATGAGATTGGAGCAACCACACAGGCAAAATATCTGGGCTCCATACCATGATACCACCTTTTTCCAAAAGGAATGGACATACCCTAGGGGAGCTACCCCTGAAACCTTGCCGCATCTTTCCTGTTTCGACCATTACCGGTTTGTGAGGCTCGATGAGGTCTCGTCCACAAAGCTACGCTTTACACGAAAGCCATGCTTTGATCAACAAATGATTAGCAACACACAGCAACACTTAGCATGCCACACTACCAAATTGGGAGTATATCACTGATAACCTTCAACTACATAACCTCTGAGCTCGTACGTCTCAGAGAAGGGTGTTAAGCTAAGAGAATAAATCTCCGCCACCAAACAGAAATGTATTTGAAAGAAATCAGCTGTATATCTCAAAGTGTAATGTTAGACATACGTCCACTCAAGTCTGTTCCGGGTTCGAACAGAACCGAAGGCACTTCCAAAGAAGCCCTTGCAATCCGGGTATTCACAATCCCGATCGGACTTCCCATAACTTAGGAAATCTCTATACCGTAGCTACTCAGTGCAGAGACAATCGATAGGTTATCCTATCGTTCTCGCAAACACCCGGTCTTCAACATCGGTCTTCAAATGCTATCCATTTACGTTGTATCATTATTCGGAATGGGTTATATGACACAAAGTCCTCTCCCGGCTAAACCGAATAGTGAGCGCAATATTTTAAAACATATGGATATTGGGATTTCAGTTAAGTCATAACTTATTACCCAAAACTTTTCTTCAAATGGTTTAAACACATTACCATTTTAATCTTTTACACAAAAAGATTCATCTCACAAAGTTCACCCAGTTTCATGAAGATCTATTCATAAATTTCAAATCGATTTCCATTTCAATTGGATTAACTCATTAAATCTTTAAATCAAAGATTTAATTGGTAGCTTTCAAAACAATTCCATTTTAACCTTTTATACAAAAGGTACACCTTTCCAATTTCAAAACAAAGTTCAACAATCTTTCACACAGATTTATTCATAACTCGGAAAACCATTTCCATTTCAAACTTGAAATTCTTTTGACACAAATTGGAAATTCATTCCTTATATGAAAGCTTCTATTATTTGAAAACAAACAGTTTTCATTTTGGAAAATCTGATTCATTTATACGAGTTAAAGTCCTTGGGTTAAATTCAGATTCTCAAAACCATACTTTTAAATGGTTTAAATTCATATAAACACATTTATAACATCTTAACCATAATTTCCAAACATGGAATTCAATTCCAAATTTTGAATTCAAATCCAAATTAAATTATTTAAATTGGAAACTTTACCAAGTTATTCAAAATAACTTTTATCTTAAAAACTCCTTTTCAAAATCTTTAACATTTAACCCAAATTCATTTCCAAAATCAATTGAAATTAAAATTTCAATTTCAAAAACATTAAATTTAAATCATCTGTGACTTAACCGATTTCCTCGTGAAATCCATATTTGTGTCTGCAAGAGTGTGGTCTAGGGGTTTAACACAATAGTGCAACATCATTCAATCATCACAGATACAATCACAACAATATCGATAAGCGATATAATCCTATAACGATTATCTATATACACAGAATCACAGATAGATAATGTCACACCCCACCTCTATGCTCACAATAACAAAGAGTATTAAAAGAAATACTGTCTGTTACTACGAAGAATAAGGCTGGATAGGAGCGGCCATCCGTAGTTGGCCTTACACTAGTATTGGTTACCTCAATAGGAGTGGTATATATTTTTCATTTTACATCTCTAATTTATTTACTCCCATCGACATACCCAATTCCAGTATAAAACAAACTACGATGGTTCATAATAGTTTAGGACAATATATATAATAATAACACAGATAATAAAATGCAGAACACAGATAACAAAAGTCCCATATATATATATATATAACTGATGTCAGTTACAATACATTTGACACAATACATATGATACAACTACAACTGTCGACACAATACATTTGACACAATACATTTCAATAAACCAGACAAGTACTCAAAGTTACAACTAAAACATGAAAGTGTGAATACAAGAATACAAAACCTAAACCAAGACATGTCAATAAGCACAAGATATGGTAACACAGTAAACACATGGATGCAACTCACAACTACAACTATGCAGTGTTCAAGACTGGTCAGAGAAACCATAGTGCATCTCATTACAAATATGCCAAGGGACAATGCATGATGAACCAACTACACAACTCGAAGCACAGTGCACAAATAGCAGTAAAGTGCACAAGCAAACCCAAACAATAGCAAGCAGATGCAAGCTAACCGGCATATGAACAACTACAATAGGTCAAGGAAGCAACAATTGTACAGAGACAAAAATCACTTCCCCAAAGTACAACTGAAATCAAGGTCAGCATTGAAACAAAAATGGCCAGAGCCAAAGTACACAGGGGCCAGAAATTCAAGAAGCCGGAATTACAAAAATTGGAACAAGTCAAAAACCAAATCGAAGTTAATAAAGAACGAAAATGAACTGTTCCAAGTCAGAATTGATCAAGCCATGGTCATCACGAAATGAATCAAAGCCGTGACCATCAAGTAAACAAATATATTCGAATTGAACAAGTCATAAATCATCTCAAACGTTCAAGCATTATCAAGCGGCCGAGAAAAAGGTTTGACGAATTCAAGCAAATGTATACGAACAAAAATATAGGAATTTGAACCCTATAAAAGTAATCAACATCATCGGCAAACTCAATTTCAAAAATCATCAAAGCCGTGGGTAACCCAAAATCGAATCATGACAGAAAACATCAACACGAAACAAAATCGAACGACCCAAGCACAGTGCTAAAATGAACTAGATGTGAGTGATAATTCACTCACCTTGTTTTCGAAGAACCAAACCCAAATTCGCAGCCGAAGGCAAAGATTGAACAACCGGAATGGAAGCGTGGCACCTCGAAGTCAATCGAAACCCTAATTTTCGAGCAAAAGAGGAGAGGAACGAACGAGACAGGAGCCGCCATTTATTTTCTTCGTTTATTTTTTGCTATGGCTTGTGAGAATGAGTGAAGGAACGGTTGATTTTCATAATCATCACAGCCCTTAACAAAAGATACGTGGGCCAAGATACAAATTAAAGCCCACACATCCTTAACAAATCTTTTTTAAAAAAGAATTTCAACAAGATTTATAAACTCCAAATAGCATTTAACAACCAATTAAATCGTCATTAGACGATAATTAATTGTTACTAAACTTTGGGTTGTTACAGACTCCCCTCCTTATAAAAATTACGTCCCCGCAATTTTCATAATTAAAGGCGTCAATGACAATTGTCTTTCTAACATAAACTGGTTAAGCTAGAAAAATAGAGGTCAAGAACACAAACGCCAAAGAAATCTTTCGATTTCATAAAAGAAATTTACAAATCCTCAACAAAATCTAATTATCAAAAGATAATCAGAAAACAGCAAAACTGGATAAATACAATTATCAGCAATATTCAATTACCAATTAGGTATTCGGAAATACAGAAATCTCAAAATAGCAATATCTAATTATCGATACGATAATTAGAAAACAGCAAAATCTAATTATCAGCAAAGATAATTAGAAAACACAAATCACTATTCGCAAAACTGCAAATATCTAGTTATCCAACAAATAACTAGAAAACACAAACTTCATAATCAGCAAACTCTACTATCAACAGATAGATAGGAAATAGCAATTCGATATGATCAACATAATCCAAAAATCAATTAGAGACTAGAAAATCTCAAAATCATCAAAACTAGCAAATATCCAATCATCAAAACGATAATCAGAAAACACAATTATTTAATTAACAAAAACGATAATCAGAACTCTCAAAGATCAAAACGATAATCAGAAATCTCAAATCAACAAATATCTAATTATCAAAAATGATAATCAGAAATCTCAAATCAACAAATATCTAATTATCAAAAACGATAATCAGAAATCTCAAATCAACAAAATCTAATTATCAAAACTATAATCAAATCTCAAATATCTAATTATCACAAGCGATAATCAGAAACAACAAATATTCAATTATCAAAAACGATAATCAAATCTCAAATATCTAATTATCACAAGCGATAATCGGAAACAGAAAATATTCAATTATCAAAAACGATAATCAAATCTCAAATATCTAATTATCACAAGCGATAATCAGAAATAACAAATATTCAATTATCAAAAACGATAATCAAATCTCAAATATCTAATTATCACAAGCGATAATCAGTAACAACAAATATTCAATTATCAAAAACGATAATCAAATCTCAAATATCTAATTATCACAAGCGATAATAAGAAATAACAAATATTCAATTATCAAAAACGATAATCAAATCTCAAATATCTAATTATCACAAGCGATAATCAGAAACAACAAATATTCAATTATCAAAAATGATAATCAAATCTCAAATATCTAATTATCACAAGCGATAATCAGAAACAACAAATATTCAATTATCAAAAACGATAATCAAATCTCAAATATCTAATTATCACAAGCGATAATCAGAAACAACAAATATTCAATTATCAAAAACGATAATCAAATCTCAAATATCTAATTATCACAAGCGATAATCAGAAACAACAAATATCCAATTATCAAAAACGATAATCAAAAATCAACAAATATTTAATTACCGATACGATAATCAAATCTCAAATCAACAAATATTTAATTACCGATACGATAATTAAATCTCAAATCAACAAATATTTAATTACCGATACGATAATTAAATCTCAAATCAACAAATATTTACTTATCGATACGATAATTAAATCTCAAATCAACAAATATTTAATTACCGATACGATAATTAAATCTCATAACAGCAAATATTTAATTATCGATACGGTAATCAAATCTCAAATCAACAAATATTTAATTACCGATACGATAATTAAATCTCATAACATCAAATATTTAATTATCAATACGATAATCAAATCTCAAATCAACAAATATTTAATTACCGATACGATAATTAAATCACATAACATCAGATATCTAATTACCTGCAGATAATTAGAAACAACAAATATCTAGAAATCAATTAAGATACTCTAGAAAATCAACATAAAAGGTTGGATCGATCCCATCAGATGGCGAGTTTTTAGTTCGCCGCACGTGCATCAACAAATGGCCGAAGCCTACCAAGTACTCAACATAACTTTGGCGCCCATCAGATGACCCGAAGGTCCGTAGAGTGACCCGAAGGTCTAGTACTGGTATTTGACCCGAAGGTCCATCAAAGTGGCCCGAAAGCCCAACAAATGACCTGAAGGTCCAGCAGATGACCCGAAGGTCCAACATAGTGGCTCGAAAGCACACAAATCATCAGAATCATCAAAACATCCAATATTTCAATTAACGAGTCCGGAATTAACCGAAATAGCAAACGCACATGTCCCATACCACGTGTTTTACTAACTCGTTTGATTCTCTTCATCGTTTCCTTGAAAGTGCAAAATTGTGTATTTTGTAAAAATACATTTTACATTCTCAAATAGACAAGCCCGGAATTAAGCGAATTAGTAAAAGAAAGGGGTCATAGTCCTCGATTTTGCTGAAACGTTTAAATCGCTTCCTCATTCTTTTGAAAGCGCAAACTGTAAAATTCCTTAAAACAATTTTATTTATTTTATAAAAATAACAATTCACATTCTCAACTGGACAAGTCCGAAGTTAAGCGAATCAGTAAAAGAAAGGGGTCATAGTCCTCGATTTTGCTGAATCATTTAAATCGCTTCCTCATTCTTTTGAAAGCGCAAACTTTTAAAAATTTATAAAAAAAATCATTTTAAAATGATTTTCCAATCACGTGATTAAAGCAACAATATCAGTAGCAATTTCGAAAAGGAAATTGCACTTCCCAAAACATCGTAAAAAGAATTTCAAATCAGCATTGCGGAATAACCGCTTGAAAATCCACTTTTAAAATTTGACGGTTACTGAAGTCAAAGCGATAGTAATTTTTAAACGTCAAAATCTCATCAAAATAATTTACACCAAAATGTAATATCAGTGAATTTTCATTCATTAAAATTGTCAACAAAACATCGTGCTTCAAAAATTTAGCATCGATGTAAAAATCCCATTATAAAAATAACGGCAACAAAATACGTTTAAACCAAACATCGGTTCAACGTTAAATTAATGCAGTAACGTGCAACTCAAATTTGCACGTACTACAAAATGAACAAAGAAGTTGTAACAACCCGCAAATTTATCGATTTTATTTAAATATTTTATCGTTAATCGGATATTGGTCCAAAGAGCTACTTTTTGCATACGGTCAAATTAGGACTCGAGACCACCCCCATTGAGTTCAAAATGACGTTTGCGATCTTTTTGAGTGTAAACTTTGATATGTTTGGAGTAAGTGGAATTTTCGTCACTTTTTCCCGCCTTTGACTTGAGTTGGACTGCACCTTCTAACTCAGCCCCAACCCACCTCCTCTTTCTCACTTTATCAAACACTTCAAGCTTCATAAAAAATGGTGGTGGGAAAGGGAAATTAAAACTCCAAACTCAAATTCAATTTCAAACCCATCTTTCAACCCCAAATTCAAGTAGAAGATTGTGGATTCAAGCTTTGGATTGCTTCTCCTTGCTTTCAAGCTTCATCTTCATCCATTTTAGTGAAAAAGTGAGATTTTTAATCTCACATCTTGCCTATATCTGTCATTGGACTGTTGGGAATGCTTCCCTATCACTTTAGCATGAGTACTTGCTTTTGGTTTGGATTGGATTGGCGAAAAACTCCAAATTTTAGTGTTTTTAGTGAATTTCCTGCAATTAGGTCGTTCTGCCTCGGAACTGACTTGTTCGTACTTAGGTCGTTAGGACTTAGGTCGTAGGTCGTTTGGCCATAGGTCGCTCGCGTGGTAAGGCCTCTATCTGCACTAAGTCGTTCGACACTACTAGGTCGTAGGTCACGCATATACTTAGGTCGCACGCCTGGAGTTAGGTCGCTAAGTCGCCCGCGTGTTAATACTTTTGTCGCAAGGCCACTAGGTCGTTGGACCATTGACTCTTTAGGTCGTTTGGCCACTTGGTCGTGAGTCTTTTAGGTCGCAAGCCTTTAGGTCGCGTACCATTAGGTCGCTCGTCCTTGACTCTTTTAGGTCGGGCCTCTTTAGGTCGTTGGCTACTAGGTCGCGAGTCTTTAGGTCGCCAGATTTAGGTCGCGTGGTTTTAGGTCGCTCGCCTTTAGGTCGCAGACCTTAGGTCGCTTGGCCTCCGATTTTAGGTCGTTAGACCTACCCCTGTTAGGTCGCTCGACCACAACCCCCTTAGTCGCATGACCTTGTTTTTCGTTAGGTCGCTCAGCTCGACTCTACTAGGTCGTAGGTCGCTCTACACTTAGGTCGTTCGAGAGTTTTAGGTCGCAAGGCCTCTACTTCTTAGGTCGTTTGGACCGTTAGGTCTTAGGTCGTATGGCCTCAACCTTGTTAGGTCGTTTGACCTGTTTCATGCTTGATCGCGTGGCTTCGTTAAGTCGTTAGGTCGCTCGACCTATTTAACCCCTTATGTCGTCCAGCCTATTTGACTTAAAATCTTTGTGCTTTAATTCGACCACGTTAGGTCGCAAGTGTATTCCTACCTTGATGCATTTTGGGAGCTGATTTCCTTGGCTTTTTCTCACGTCTTCGAATGTGAAATATATGTGATTCGATTTGTTTCAACAATCGTTTTGTGACTTGTCACTCTAAAAATGTGAAGGCTTCAATACTAGTAGTAAATATCATAACTCTTTCATCAAAGCGATTTAAACACTGTTTTAACTGCAAAGCTCTTTCTTTCAAACCGTTTTCTAATCTACTAGTATATACAAGCCTTTACTTCATTCGGATGAGAAATCTAATTAAACGGCTTAGCAAAACAGGTGGTATGAAACGCTTGCGTTTACTTCGTCACTTAATTCTTGGAATTGTTCGACTGAATCTTTTGTGACAATTTTCTAGTGAAGATTTACAACTGGTTCGTAAATATTTAAGTTAAGCAAGTGGTTATGGGACATGAAGCTAAACTCATATATTTACTAGCTTGAAGTGATTGACGCTTCCTTATGATCATGACGATCATTTTTGTGATTTAGCCTAGCAACTATGCGATGTCTCTTTGTCTACGAGGGAGACTAAACCCCGCTTGTGTGATGTTCCACCATCACATAGAAGTGGGGTAGTGACCCACGGCCATCGGGCCATTCTTGTGGAGCTTCTGCTCAAAAATTTAATGGTTAGCTACCATGAGATAGCGTCTCGTTTTGTGTTACACGTGTTGGTGAGCTTTCATACTCCCGTTTTGTGATAGGCCTCCCCCTTCTTGTGATTTCTGGATTTCTTGTGATGATTTCTGGAATTTTGTGCTTCACCAATTTTCGTGATTTCCATTGATAAGTTTTATCAATTTTTGTGCATTGGTGAATTTGTGTGTCATTGACTTGTTATGAATACAAGTTTAGGGTATGATACCCTATTCTATCTTTAAGAAGATTCTTGTGATATTGATTAATCTCATGTTGATTTTCAATTACATGCTTATAGTAGTATGACATTATGGTTATTACAGGTTCATGTCATGTCTTTTACTTTATGCCATATCATCTGATATTTATAGCTAGACTGATCCGTTTATTATTTTATTATAAATAATACTCGGGTCAGACCGAGATGTTACAGGTGCTTCTACTTGATTTCTCTTCTGGACTATTCTGACTTTTGGCTAACTACTTAGATTAGTAGTTTTTGGATGTACACATTTGAGATATAGACTCTATGTAGTGTACTTATTCTTTTGTATAGCACGTGTTTCTATTCTTTTGTATTATCATGGATCTTTCTGACCACTACTCTGATGTACACTTTCATGGGTTATATATATATTCATATCTTTTTCCGCCTTTGTGATATGGATGTGTGTGACTGATTTATGTTATGTTTATTTCTATGTTTGTTTCCGAAGATTATTTATAGCCACTGTGTGATAGCTTTGGATTTGTATCAGTATGTCGGACTTCCTCCTCAAATGAAGTTTATTCTATACTTTCTGACATATCGGTGCTCGCTCAAAGAAGTTACATAGATGGTCGCTCCTCAACAGCCTTATTCTCCGGGCTGGTTGACAACATTACACCGTAGTGTTCTTGGCTAGCGTGGGCATAGAGGTGGGACGTCATAGCTTGGTATCAGATCCAAACTTCGGAACAATGTAGAATAACTTAACAAGGATCATCGTCCTAAGTCCACCTTAGGAGTTGTGTTTCAGGATTTAGTTTGAGTCTTCGAACCGATTCATCCTGTTTTCTTTATGATTCCTTGTTTCATCTTTCAAGATTGCTTGATATCCATTTGGTGAATAACCTTTTTCTTCTTCTCTTTTTCTTAAAGAAGAGAATGTCTAGACCAGGTCGTCCCAGAGCTGGACCATCTACTGTTACTCCCCAGGATGGAGTTTTTATGACTGCTTAACAGCTTCTTGATTTAGTAAAGAATGCTCAGGCAGCTGGTCCTAATCAGGAACCTACTCATCCTAAGTCTGGGTTTGCACGCTTGTGCAACGATTATACCAACTTGGGTGGGAAACCATTCAAAGGTTCTGAAACTATTATTGAGGTCCAGGCTTGGTTAAGAACATGCGATCGAATCTTTTCTCGCATGAATCTTGTCGATCTTCACCGTGTTCAGGTGGCTTCCAGTATGCTCCAAGAGAGAGCATTGGATTGGTACGAACTTCTTATTTCCGAAATTAATGAAGCAGATCTCACCTGGGAGCAATTCTGGGAACGCTTCGGATTGAAATTCGTACCAGAAGCAGAGAAGGTGACATTGGCTCGTCGTTTTATAGACC
Organism: Allium fistulosum; assembly: GCA_030737815.1. Taxonomy (NCBI): domain Eukaryota; kingdom Viridiplantae; phylum Streptophyta; class Magnoliopsida; order Asparagales; family Amaryllidaceae; genus Allium; species Allium fistulosum. The sequence continues at coordinate 285,337,452 of CM060907.1, read as the reverse complement.
TTGTTCAAGGTGAATCCTCTGTGACAGATTATGTCGCATCCTTCGAGTCACTATCTAAATATGGGGTTGAATACATCAACACCCCATTGAAGAAGAACCAGAGGTTCGTCTATGGCTGAAACAAGAATCTCAAGAAGCCATTACTTCTCAAGTTAGAAGTTTCTTTCGACCAACTCATTGATATCGCTCTTCATCTTGAAGATGCTGATAAGGACAGTGATGTTGAAGTGGTGGCTTCCAAACCAAACTTCAACAACAAGAAGAGGCCAAATAAATTCAAAGGTCCTTAACCCAACAAAAAGAGGAAACCTGCACCTTCGGCAGCGAAGACTTCTACCCCTAGTGGCAGGCAATGCTATAACTGTGGTTCTAAGGACCATTTTGCGAACAAGTGTTCAAAGCCCCGTTCATGTCGCTATTGTAAAAGCCCAGATCATTATATACATTAATGCCCCAGACTTCAAGGTAAAAAGGAGGGAAAGCTTAATGTGGCTAAAGCCCCTGGCAACACATCTCGCGGTCAAGGTATGTCTCACTCTGACCTTGATGGCATCATTATATTTCATGATCAACCTATTAGAGTTCTCTTTGATACGGGTGCATCCCATTCTTTTATATCAAAGGAACTTGTAGACACACTTTCTTTAAGTGTTGTTGCTTTAATGACTTCTTTAAGAATTGCGAATCTCGTTGGTGGATCCGCAACTCTTAGTTTTCTTTGTAAAGACATCGAGATTATTTTGTGTGATTTTTCTTTCCTAGCCGATTTGCATGTCATGCGTTACTTAGGCTTTTGAATGATTTTGGGTATGGATTGGCTTACTCGTTATGAAGCTCATATCCTATGTCCTGAGCGGACTATTTATCTCCGTCATCCGCAATCTGTTAATCAAATTTCTATTGTTCTTAAAAATTCGGATTCCGCTTTGGTTGCATCTTTATATTCTTTAAATCCTCGTGATGATGATAACGATGATGAGGAAGATGTCATTTCTCTTATTCGCGTCGTTCGTGAATTTTCCGACATCTTTGAGCCCGTTTTAGGATTGCCACCTAAGCGAGCAATTGAGTTCAAAATTAATCTTATACCTGGAGCTCAACCTATTGCTCGTCCTTCTTATCGCATGTCTAATAAGGAGAATGAAGAGATGCAAAAACAATTATCCGAGTTAGAGACGAAGCAACTTATTCGCTCTAGTTCCTCGCCTTGGGGAGCTTCAGCTATTTTCGTAAGTAAGTCCGATGGTACACTTAGACTTTGCGTCGACTACCGCAAGCTTAATGATCTTACTATTAAGAATAAATATCCTTTACCTCGGATTGATGATCTGTATGATTAGCTTAGTGGTGCTAGAGTCTTTTCACAATTGGACTTGGCTACCGGTTTTCATCAGCTTCGTATCGCAGAGGATAGTATTCCTTTGACTTCATTCCGTACTCGATATGGATCTTATGAATGGCCTGTTATGCCATTTGGTTTAACGAATGCTCCGACTTACTTCGTTGACCTCATGAATCGAGTCTTCAAAGATTTCCTCGATCGGTTTGTTCTCATCTTTATTGATGATATTCTTGTGTATTCTAAAACCGAAGAAGAACATGAAAAGCATCTTCAGATTGTATTGGAAACTCTTAGGAGCAATCAATTAAAGGCAAAATTTTCTAAATGCCATTTTTGGCAATCTAGTGTAAAGTTTCTCGGCCATATTATTTCCAAATCCGGAATATCAGTGGATCCTTCAAAGATTGAAGCGATTCAAAATTGGAAGAGACCAGAGAGCTTGACTGAAATCCGTAGCTTTCTCGGATTGGCAGGTTATTACCGCCGTTTTATAAAAGACTTTTCTAAGATTGTCGTGCCTCTTACTGGCTTAACAAAGAAAGGTGTTTAATACATTTGGTCGGACAAATGTGAAACTTCTTTTCAGAAATTAAAAGAACTCCTTTCTAATGCTCCCATTCTTGTTATTCCCGAAGGGAACCAAGATTTTGTTGTTTATACCGATGCTAGTCGCGTTGGTTTGGGTGCCGTTCTTATGCAGAAAGAACGTGTTATTGCTTATGCTTCTAGGCAATTGAAGCCGGCTGAGACTAGATATGCCACACATGATTTAGAACTCGCGGCTATCGTTTTCGCCCTTTGAATTTGGCGACACTATCTTTTGGGAGAGAAATTTATGCTTTATACTGATCATGAGTCTTTGAAATACTTATTCTCTCAAAAGGAACTTAATTTGCGTCAACAGCGTTGGCTCGAGTTCCTTGCCTCATATGATCTTGATATCCTTTATACTCCCGGAAAGGGAAATCTAGTTGCCGATGCACTTAGTCGCAAACAACAAGCGGTTGTCTCTATGATGATATCCGAATGGAGGGATCTCGAGGTTTTATCCACTTGTGAAATTCGAGATCGTGTCTCCGATTTATGTTCATCTTTTGCCTTATGTAGCCTTGAGGCTCGTCCTTCCCTTTTAGACCGCATTCTCGAAGCTCAACAGCTAGATCCTAAATTGGCTTCACTTGGCCAAAATCTTAAGGATAAAACTGATATTGAAGGTTTGAAAGACTTTGATATTGATTTTCGTGGCGGCATTCAAAAATTTGGTAGACTTATCGTACCAAATATTGGTGATCTTCGTAAAGATGTACTAGAAGATTCTCATCGTTCCAAATTTTCCATTCATCCCAGTAGTAGTAAAATGTACGCGGATATGAAACGACTTTATTACTGGAAGGGAATGAAATCCGATATTGCTAACTTTGTTAAGTGTTACATGACTTGCCAACTTGTCAAGGCTGAACATCAAAGGCCTGGTGGGTTATTGCAACCATTGGAAATTCCAGTTTGGAAGTGGGATTAAATTTCCATGGACTTTATAGATGGCCTTCCCCGTTCTCGTTCGGGTCATAATAGTTTATGGGTGATCGTGGACAGACTTACTAAATCTGCCCATTTTATTCCTGTTCGGTCGAACCGAACTGTTCCTCTTCTGGCCAAACTTTTTATCAAAGAAATTGTTAAACTGCATGGAGTTCCTTCTTCCATTGTTAGTGATCGAGACCCATTGTTTACTAGTGGATTCTGGAAGAGTCTTCAAAAAGCTTTGGGAACGAAGCTAAATTTTAGCACTGCTTATCACCCCCAGTCCGATGGACAAACTGAGCGTGTAAATCAAACTCATGAAGATCTTCTTCGTTCTTGTGTGCTTGATTTCGGTGGAAGTTGGGAAGATCATATTTCACTCATTGAATTTTCCTATAATAACAGCTTCCAATCTAGTATTGGTATGGCCCCTTTCGAGGCACTCTATGAAAGGCTATGCCGATCTCCTTCTTGTTGGCTTGAGGCCGGTGAGAAACTGGTTTTAGGACCAGATTTTATTCGAGATTCCACAGAAAAGATTGAACTTATTCGACATAGGATGAAAGAAGCCCAGAGTAGACAAAAATCCTATGCCAATAATCGAAGAAGGAAATTAGAATTTTCTGTTGGAAATCTTGTGTTTATTCGTGTTTCACCAATGAAGGGTGTTGTACACTTCAGTCGATCGGGAAAGTTAGCGCCTTGATATGTTGGGCCATTTCCTATCACTGAACGTATTGGTTCCATGGCTTATCGCCTTTCATTACCGGCTCAGTTTTCTGCCATGCATGATGTGTTTCAAGTTTCTCAATTACGGAAGTGCCTTCGGGATTCCGATTCTATTCTTGAGTCTGGTGTTGTGGAAGAGATTGAAGTTTCGCCTAATTTGACTTATGAGCAGTAGCCTGTTCGGATTATTTCTTCGGAGATCAAACGACTTCGAAATAAAGATGTTCCGCTTGTTAAAGTTCAATGATCCTCAAATCCTAAGGATTACTCTTGGGAAACCAGGGAATTCATCGAGCGTACACATCCGGAATTACTTTCTCATGCTCTTTGAGGTAAACTTCTTATTTCAAATTTCTTTTTTGTTAATATGCATTTATGGTTGTTACTTTTTATTTTCATCTTATATATTGCGAGGACGCAATTTCTTTAAGGAGGGGAGTCTGTAACAACCCGCATATTTATCGATTTTATATTTAAATATTTTATCGTTAATCGGATATTAGTCCGAAAAGCTACTTTTTGCATACGGTCAAATTAGGACTCGAGACCACCCCCATTGAGTTCAAAATGACGTTTGCGATCTTTTTGAGTGTAAACTTCGATATGTTTGGAGTAAGTGGAATTTTCGTCACTTTTTCCCGCCTTTGACTTGAGTTGGACTGCACCTTCTAACTCAGCCCCAACCCACCTCCTCTTTCTCACTTTATCAAACACTTCAAGCTTCATCAAAAATGGTGGTGGGAAAGGGAAATTAAAACTCCAAACTCAAGTTCAATTGCAAACCCATCTTTCAACCCTAAATTCAAGTAGAAGATTGTGGATTCAAGCTTTGGATTGCTTCTCCTTGCTTTCAAGCTTCATCTTCATCCATTTTAGTGAAAAGGTGAGATTTTTAATCTCACATCTTGCCTATATCTGTCATTGGACTGTTGGGAATTCTTCCCTATCACTTTAGCATGAGTACTTGCTTTTGGTTTGGATTGGATTGGCGAAAAACTCCAAATTTTAGTGTTTTTAGTGAATTTCCTACAATTAGGTCGTTTTGCCTCGGAACTGACTTGTTCGTACTTAGGTCGTTAGGACTTAGGTCGTAGGTCGTTTGGCCATAGGTCGCTCGCGTGGTAAGGCCTCTGTCTGCACTAAGTCGTTCGACACTGCTAGGTCGTAGGTCGCGCATCTACTTAGGTCGCACGCCTGGAGTTAGGTCGCTAAGTCGCCCGCGTGTTAATACTTTTGTCGCAAGGCCACTAGGTCGTTGGACCATTGACTTTTTAGGTCGTTTGGCCACTTGGTCGTGAGTCTTTTAGGTTGCAAGCCTTTAGGTCGCGTACCATTAGGTCGCTCGTCGTTGACTCTTTTAGATCGCGCCTCTTTAGGTCGTTGGCCACTAGGTCGCGAGTCTTTAGGTCGCCAGATTTAGGTCGCGTGGTTTTAGGTCGTTGGACCTCTTAGGTCGCTCACCTTTAGGTCGCAGACCTTAGGTTGCTTGGCCTTCGATTTTAGGTCGTTAGACCTACCCCTGTTAGGTCGCTCGACCACAACCCCCTTAGTCGCATGACCTTGTTTTTCGTTAGGTCGCTCAGCTCGACTCTGCTAGGTCGTAGGTCGCTCTACACTTAGGTCGTTCGAGAGTTTTAGGTCGCAAATCCTCTACTTCTTAGGTCGTTTGGACCGTTAGGTCTTAGGTCGTATGGCCTCAACCTTGTTAGGTCGTTTGACCTGTTTCATGCTTGATCGCGTGGCTTCATTAAGTCGTTAGGTCGCTCGACCTATTTAACCCCTTAGGTCGTCCAGCCTATTTGACTTAAAATCTTTGTGCTTTAATTCGACCACGTTAGGTCGCAAGTGTATTCCTACCTTGATGCATTTTGGGAGCTGATTTCCTTGGCTTTTTCTCACATCTTCGAATGTCAAATTTATGTGATTCGATTTGTTTCAACAATCGTTTTGTGACTTGTCACTCTAAAAATGTAAAGGCTTCAATACTAGTAGTAAATATCATAACTCTTTCATCAAAGCGATTTAAATACTGTTTTAACTGCAAAGCTCTTTCTTTCAAACCATTTTCTAATCTACTAGTATATACAAGCCTTTACTTCATTCAGATGAGAAATCTAATTAAACGGCTTAGCAAAATAGGTGGTATGAAACGCTTGCGTTTACTTCGTTGCTTAATTCTTGGACTTGTTCGACTGAATCTTTTATGACAATTTTCTAGTGAAGATTTAAAACTGGTTCGTAAATATTTAAGTTAAGCAAGTGGTTATGGGACATGAAGCTAAACTCATATATTTACTAGCTTGGAGTGATTGACACTTCCTTATGATCATGACGATCATTTTTGTTATTTAGACTAGCAACTATGCGATGTCTCTTTGTCTGCGAGGAAGACTAAACCCCGCTTGTGTGATGTTCCACCATCACATAGAAGTGGGGTAGCGACCCACGGCCTTCGGGCCATTCTTATGGAGCTTCTGCTCAACTTAATGGTTAGCTACCATGAGATAGCGTCTCGTTTTGTGTTACACGTGTTGGTGAGTTTTCATACTCCCGTTTTGTGATAGGTCTCCCCCTTCTTGTGATTTCTGGATTTCTTGTGATGATTTCTGGAATTTTGTGCTTCACCAATTTTCGTGATTTCCATTGATAAGTTTTATCAATTTTTGTGCATTGGTGAATTTGTGTGTCATTGACTTGTTATGAATACAAGTTTAGGGTATGATACCCTATTCTATCTTTGAGAAGATTCTTGTGATATTGATTAATCTCATGTTGATTTCAATTACATGCTTATAGTAGTATGACATTATGGTTATTACAGGTTCATGTCATGTCTTTTACTTTATACCATATCATCTGATATTTATAGCTAGACTGATCCGTTTATTATTTTCTTATAAATAATACTCGGGTCAGACCGAGATGTTACAGGTGCTTCTACTTGATTTCTCTTCTGGACTATTCTGACTTTTGGCTAACTACTTAGATTAGTAGTTTTTGGATGTACACATTTGAGATATAGACTCTATGTAGTGTACTTATTCTTTTGTAGCCCGTGTTGCTATTCTTTTGTATTATCGTGGACCTTTCTGACCACTACTCTGATGTACACTTTCATGGGTTATATATATATATATATATTCATATCTTTTTCCGCCTTTGTGATATGGATGTTTATGACTGATTTATGTTATGTTTATTTCTATGTTTGTTTCCAAAGATTATTTATAGCCACTGTGTGATAGCTTTGGATTTGTATCGGTATGTCGGACTTCCTCCTCAAATGAAGTTTATTCTATACTTTCTGACATATCGGTGCTCGCTTAAAGAAGTTACATGGATGGTCGCTCCTCAACAGCCTTATTCTCCGGGCTGGTTGACAACATTACACCGTAGTGTTCTTGGCTAGCGTGGGCATAGAGGTGGGGCATCACAGAAGTCATTCGAATGTATCTTCAATGAAGATAATTCAAAACAGCAAAATCTAATCAACATATGATTAGCATAAAAGACAACCAGCAAAAATCTCAACAAAAATCACATAACTACAATCGCTTCGAATCCTCAATTCGAATTTGAAATTCTCAAAGAAACAAAATAAACACAGCTATGTAAACAACAAATGAAATTTATTTCAATTTCATATTTCGATTTTTAAATCAAAAAGATTATCAGTTGTACTCAGCGAAGACAGTTTCACTACTTCCGCTGCGCACTCTGATAAACAGAACACAAATTAATCAATCAACAAAACATAGTCTCTCTTTTATTTTTAAATAAAGATATTTAAAATTTTCATCATAATTTCAAAACTTTTGTTTTGACTCAAAGCACAAATAAAAACATCGACCAATAGTAGTAACATATGTTCCATCTAAGTTATGTTTTATATTATGTCCATAAACCCCAAGCTCTGATACCAACTGTCACGCCCCACCTCTATGCTCATAATAACAAAGAGTATTAAAAGAAATACTGTCAGTTACTACGAAGAATAAGGCTGGATAGGAGCGGCCATCCGTAGTTGGCCTTACACTAGTATTGGTTACCTCGATAGGAGTGGTATATATTTTTCATTTTACATCTCTTATTTATTTACTCCCATCGACATACCCAATTCCAGTATAAAACAAACTACGATGGTTCATAATAGTTTAGAAAAATATATATAATAATAACACAGATAATAAAATGCGGAACACAGATAACAAAAGTCCCATATATATATAACTGATGTCAGTTACAATACATTTGACACAATACATATGATACAACTACAACTGTCGACTCTGGAAGTTATATATACAAGTACATTATCGACTAATATACATGAATACATATCAACCTATACTATGACACGACTACTCCAAAAGATATGAAAAGTCTTCATAGCTGAAACAGCAATCCAAAGCAAGATATCTACAACCTAAAATAACTCGGGTCTGACCCGAGTATTACATTCAAAAGAAAATAATGCACGGGTCAGTCTAATTCAAACTCAGTTATTAATGCACAAAAGCAATAATAATAAAATATCAAATAGACTACAGTCACAGAAATCTCGTATATCCAACTCTTCGATAAGAGAATCGGATAACGGCAGATATAACACTAAATAGTGCTAAACCACAAATCAGCAAATCCAAATCATCGACAAGGAGAAATAAAAAGATTGTCGATGAAGATAATAAGAAAACTCCAGAATTGCTTAAACAGCAATTAACAACCAAATCCAACTATTAAATAAATAATTAGAAACTCAGAATCTAATTATCAAATAGATAATTAGACAAATCTCAAAATGATCAATCAAATCAAAACCCTATGTGGCTGCAGTACACGCACGCGTGCACTGCCTCGCCACTACAGTTCGTGAAATCATCACAACATTGAATATTAACAGTAATCAAAACTGCAGAGGTCAAAGCGAAACCCAAGCCAACAAAACAGCGTAAACAACAAAGATCTAATTATCAATATGATAATTAGAAAACACATAATCTAACTTATCTAAAAGATAATTAGATATCAACAAAATCATCAGATTAAACCAAATCAAAATATAACTTTAGAATATTGAATTGAACCAATGAAACAATTCAAACAATCGAAATATCAATTAAAGCTGTCAATTTTGCTAGGGCTGCAGTACACGCACGCGTGTACTGCCTTGCTACTACAATAATGTAAGCAAACTCGACTAACAGACCAGAGAACTGCAAGGGTAAAACTGCACCCAAATACAACTGCCTCAATGCATACATATATATATATATATACATGTATACATCCAAGTAGTGACTCAATACAACAAAACCAGTTTAAGTTGAAGAGGCAGTAGTGAAAATGCAAACCCCAAAGTGAAGCAAAAAACTTCAAGCAATTGATAATGCACATGAATCAAATAAGTCGAGTACAGCAAATGGAGATGCAAACAAACTACATCAAAGGGATGGCAACATGCATGCCACAGTTTTGAAACTCCAAGGCAAGCACCACTCTAACTGGTTGTATATATGAAGTATACAAACTGCCAAACTCAATGAAGCAAAAATCCAAACCAAGTTCAAGTCTCACGAAAACAACTCAATGCAGCCTCGACCAAAATCAAAATGAAACCAATGTAACATAAGGCCGGAGTGTACAGTAACAATATACGAGACTATAAACAAAAATTTCACATGAAAATGAAACCAGAACTCAATACATGTGATCTCAGGAAACATATATATATGAAATGCAACATGACAGCAAGATGTGCCACCAAAACCGTCAAGTTACAGGATTCAATATTATACTCAAAACAACTTGATACCAGATCACCATGTGTGAACCAACTGAAGTGATAAAACACAGCAGTGGCATCAAAAGTACCCTCAATACAATTCATATTCGAATATAGTGAATATATCTAGATGACAATGAATTTCAATAAACCAGACAAGTACTCAAAGTTACAACTAAAACATGAAAGTGTGAATACAAGAATACAAAACCTGAACCAAGACATGTCAATAAGCACAAGATATGGTAACACAGTAAACACATGGATGCAACTCACAACTACAACTATGCAGTGTTCAAGACTGGTCAGAGAAACCATAGTGCATCTCATTACAAATATGCCAAGGGACAATGCATGATGAACCAACTACACAACTCGAAGCACAGTGCACAAATAGCAGTAAAGTACACAAGCAAACCCAAACAATAGCAAGCAGATGCAAGCTAACCGGCATATGAACAACTACAATAGGTCAAGGAAGCAACAATTGTACAGAGACAAAAATCACTTCCCCAAAGTACAACTGAAATCAAGGTCAGCATTGAAACAAAAATGGCCAGAGCCAAAGTACACAGGGGCCAGAAATTCAAGAAGCCGGAATTACAAAAATTGGAACAAGTCAAAAACCAAATCGAAGTTAATAAAGAACGAAAATGAACTGTTCCAAGTCAGAATTGATCAAGCCGTGGTCATCACGAAATGAATCAAAGCCGTGACCATCAAGTAAACAAATATATTCGAATTGAACAAGTCATAAATCATCTCAAACGTTCAAGCATTATCAAGCGGCCGAGAAAAAGGTTTGACGAATTCAAGCAAATGTATACGAACAAAAATATAGGAATTTGAACCCTATAAAAGTAATCAACATCATCGGCAAACTCAATTTCAAAAATCATCAAAGCCGTGGGTAACCCAAAATCGAATCATGACAGAAAACATCAACACGAAACAAAATCGAACGACCCAAGCACAGTGCTAAAATGAACTAGATGTGAGTGATAATTCACTCACCTTGTTTTCGAAGAACCAAACCCAAATTCGCAGCTGAAGGCAAAGATTGAACAACCGGAATGGAAGCGTGGCACCTCGAAGTCAATCGAAACCCTAATTTTCGAGCAAAAGAGGAGAGGAACGAACGAGACAGGAGCCGCCATTTATTTTCTTCGTTTATTTTTTGCTAGGGCTTGTGAGAATGAGTGAAGGAACGGTTGCTTTTCATAATCATCACAGCCCTTAACAAAAGATACATGGGCCAAGATATAAATTAAAGCCCACACATCCTTAACAGATCTTTAAAAAAAATAATTTCAACAAGATTTATAAACTCCAAATAGCATTTAACAACCAATTAAATCGTCATTAGACGATAATTAATTGTTACTAAACTTTGGGTTGTTACAGATAATATAAATGCATTATAAATAAATGAATTTCATTCATCATAGCTTGAATTAAAACAAATTTACATCACAAAGCATCACATAGTAGAGAATATCAAACAATTCACAGCATTCAATAGAATACAGTCATCCATAAGTGAAACCAATTAAGATATCTGATAAATCTAAACCAGATCATTTGCCTATGGATAATTCCTAGTCAGGGTTAATTAATAATTAATTAATTACAAACATTTAATTAATTATTCTTTAATTAATCATTAATTACCCTTTTATTAATAATCATTTTATAATAACTTTAACCAATTAACCTTTAATTAATTATTCTTAAATTAATTACCCTAATTAATTAACCACATTAATTAATTATTCTTTAAAGTAATTAACCCTTAATTACTTGGTTAATCAATCTTTGATCATTAATTACCCATTCTTAATTACTTTTACTAAGTAATTATTTTTAATTAATCATTCATTAATTACTCGATTAATTAACTTGAATTATTAATTAATATTAAATTAATAATCCTTAATTTACAAATTAATTATTCCTTAATTAATTAATCTTTAAACCTTAATTAATTAATTTAAACCTCTAATTCCTTATTTAATTAATTCAAATCATTAATTAATTAAATTAATAAATTATCCATTTTAATTAACTTAATAATTTAATGAATCACAAATCATTAAATCCTAATTAACTTTAAGATAAAACTTATTCTTATTAATGATTAAATTATCATTAACAAAGCATTTAAAAACAATTTACTTTTAAATTTACTTTAAATTCAATTTCAAATTAAGATTAAAAACAAATACAAATTTAATTCTAGCAAAATTTAAAACAATTTAAAACCCCTTTAAAATCACATGTTAAAGACACACTTATTTTATAAAAGGAATTTACAAGAGTTTTTAAAACCAAATTCAAATCACTTTAAAATACACTTTAAACATTTTAAAGTTGATAAACAATTAAATTTTATAAAACTTTCTTTATTTCAAAACTAGGATTCAAATTTAATTTGAATCCATACTCTAAAATTGATTTAAACTTTGTTTAAATCCTGCTTAAATTTTTAAACACACTTTAAAATTTTAAAACTGAAAGTTTTAAAACCTGTAACCACACATTGACCCGAGCCCATCCTTAAATTGCTTCGAGTCAACACGCACATTACCTCGAGCAACACCCGCGAATGACTCGAGGAAAACTCGAGTTCTATTCCCTGCTCAACCCAGACTTCATCAGGCACAAAAACGCACCGTGCATATGCACGGTGGCTCCGACCACCTACGATCAACAACGACTACTCCATCACATCGGCGACCACCCTCGAACTAAACCCCGTTCATCAGAACTTCGATTCCATCTCGAAATCGAATTCGAGCATACTAACCCAAACCTGGAACTACAGACCAAAACCTGGAACACTCACGTGCTCACTCTTCCGACCACCGGAGCGCCTGAGTCTCTGGCCATGACCTCGTCAACACCCCTACTTCCATTCCCCTAAATCTGGTGGCACTCGATCCACCCTAGATGCTGTGGTGGATCCAATTCCGATCAAGCTCCAAACTAGGGCTACAGACTTCACTGATCAACCACCGCTGCCACACTACTCTGATCACCATTCTAACAATTTTTCCGACCTCTCCGATCGTTCCTCTTCCTCCAGTGATGACCGCATCCACCCCGATCACTTAGATCACCAAAAACCATTCAAAGTACAAAATCTGGTCAACCTCAAACTGCTCCCTCATCCCACTATTAAAAATTTTGATTTCATTTTTAAAATTCATGTTTCTGGATATGGTTTCAGATTATATGCCTGAAACAATGATTTAAGATATTAGAATTTTTTACAAAACTCACCCTTTCCTGTTCTAATTTGTTTTCCAAAGCAGTTTCAATTTTAATTCATTTAAATAAAATTTAAACTCTAATTCATGATTAAACAAACAACTTTAGTTAAAATCCTAAGTCCTAACAGTAATTGGATCAAGAGATATTGAATTTTGAGTAAAATTTGAACTTGGAAACTAAAACAGGGAATACAGATACATGCACACATTTAAACATTCATATATATACACAGGAAAATGCTAGAAAATTCATATATATTCAGAAAATAGCATGCAGCCATATTTATTCAAATACTTAAACTTTAAAAAAAAGTGATGTTACTCACCTTGATTTCCAGAAGAAACAGAGTTTTTCTTTTGACCAGGCTTGAAAAACTGCTAGCAACAATCTTTCTTCTTTAATCCTCTGGTTTATATGAATTTGTATTATTGTTTTAATTGAAGTTTTTGTTTTAAGTTAGATGATATTTGCTCTAGATTTTTCTCAGCTTGGAATGGATGAACTGAGATATATGAAAAGGCTGATACATATAAAATGAGTATAGGGTGATATTTTTTTATTTGTACAATAGGTCAGAGATTTATTTTTTAGCTTTGGTGGCTGAGATAATTGAACGTGATGGCTTGCATTAATTAACTTTGTACAAATATATTTATTTATACTAGTGTCTTCTTCTACAAGCTAATGCATATATATATTTTTATTTTCTTTTGCAAGCTACACGTATACATTTGTTTACTTGTTTCTTACTTGTTTCATTTCATTATTCACATCAATTTGATTTGTTTACATACTTGAATATATTTTATTTTCTTTAGTCTTATTATTTTATAATATAAATGAATTTCTGTATTAAATATATTGTTAAGATTTAAATTCGAATGATTTAACACATATTTTATTTGAATTTGGAGAAACTTAAATCAATTTACCAATTAATTTCACAATTTTTATTCAAAAATTAAATTAATTATCAATTTAAATTTATATAAAATCCGGGATCGTTACAGTCCCCCTACATCACAACAGTATATAATTATAAAATATAAATCAAACGCTTTAAGGTGGGATTCGTATACAAAGGGTCATCCGCTCTTACACGGGAATGTAATAAGGTCTCATCCACTCCAATAGGCGGGAATATTCAATCCAACTAATATAAATATAGTAATTCATTTAAACAATCATCAACAACTTTTATCAACTATATATTATACTAGTTAACCAAAAAGGTGAGTTTAACTCACCAAAATTTTCTATTTTCGTCAAGGCGTTCCGGTTTGGAACTAAAATCGAACGACGTTCGATTTTAGCCTAAATTTCAACAGTCTCCAAATTAATCCAAACCAGTTCCATATCTTAGATAACGTCCAAACGAGTGTAACACAACTTGTCTCGTTCAAATCCGATCTAAAACAAGTAAGTTATAGCATTTAAGATCACACAATTAAAATTATAATTCGCTTTACTAATTACAACATTTATATAAATTAACCTTTTAAAATATTAAACCCTCCTATTCTCCTTCCCCCCTTTCATCTCGCATTCGAATCCACACCAGGCACGGTTGAAAAAACATTCGCCTCCTCCGCCTCTGGCCACGAGCCGCCGCCCCACGTTCACTCAAGCTAGCCCTGACCTCGACACGCCTCCAACCACAAGTGCGACACCCTAACTTGTCGCCAATCCTCCATACAAACCCAAATTAGATTATTCGTTCAACTCACGATTGTCGCCGCCATAGCCAATCGTTTACCACCATACTTTAGCCGAAGGTGGCCCTCGTCACCCTCTACAATTCTCCTTCAAACCCCACGACCAACCAATGAACGAAATCATCTGAATCGGCCTATTTCTCCCATGACGTTCAATTGAGAATTACCGTTTCCACCTATCAATTGGCTCGATCCAACCATTGATATGCTTCGTCTCGACGCCATGAACAATTTTCTAGTTATGACTTAAGCCTGAAACTGCAAGGATTCGTCCCGATGATTGTGGGACGTAGGATGAGGCTAAGTTTTGAATTTGAAAACTTAAAACTTTTACAACCCAATTTTCTGGTTTGGGAGCATGACTTATAGGGGAAGTATGGTTTTGAACAGTAGGAGGCATGGTGAAGAATATGGCATGGTATGGGATGAGTATGAGGTAGGTATGGCATGTATTATATATATATATATATATATATATATAAATTTAAATTATCAAGCTATACGATGTTCGAAAATTTCAAAACCCAAACAAGACATGCCACCTAGCGTTTTATATGTTATACCCCTATTTCGAATACAATGGAACTTGTTTCGAGATCTAATTCGATCGTATGCAGAAGATAGCTTTTTGAACCCAATTATTATATTAAATTTTCAATATTAAATTCTACGCGGTTCGATCTCGCACAGCCAAATGATTCATCTGATCACCATGAAATTTGACGGCATATTATAATTCATTATTATGGATCCAATGAAACTGGTTTCGTTGAATCGGAGACAGTGCCTCGAAAGGCTATTTTTTCTCGTTAAATAAAACGAACTATTACTAAAAATCAGTTAAATCACCTTTTAAATCCAATTTAAAAGTTTCATTATCATTATTCTTATTAATGGAATTTTAAATAAGCTTTGAAATCATTTTTATCTAACTTAAAACCCAGGATTCAATTAGTTAAATAATTTCGATTATTAAATTCAACAATTAAATTATCCAATAAATCGCTATATTTGAAATTCAAGTTATTTAACCTATAAAATTAACTTTTCAATATTTAAAATCAATTAAATATTCCAATTTCAAATGTCAAAAATTCTAGGTCGTTACAAAAGTTATGTTTATGCATATTGATATATGATATCGATAAAGTATTTAAATTGGATTTAAATATAACAAATACAAAATGGGTTTGGGAAAATTTAAGGCCTATCATGTTTCTTTTATTGGCCTACCCAAGGGGGTGGAAGGAGATGATGTGTTTCAATTTTGAATTGAAAAGACAGAGGAGTAATTAAAGGAAGGCAAAAGAACCCTATCCGTTATGTCTCCTTTATTACCTTCTTAAAACAATTTCATTTGATTTGCGTTTTCTCTCTTCCTCCATCCAACTACAACCGAAAATTCCATAGCCTCTAGGGCTTAAAATTCCCAAAAACAAATCTAAATAAAATCAAATTATTTAAGATGGTTGTTGTCTCTTGATCTTTGCAAAATCCAAAGGCTGGTTTACTCAAAGCTAGGAGCTTTGTTCATCGTTCATTATGCAACTTTTGGCTACATCTTAATGTAACTTTCTAGTTTTGATTAATCGTATATTCATCATGTTTACATGGTTTAGGTCTTTTATACATCCCATCTATTTATATGTTTATCTTGCAATATGGTTTAGATCCCTTTTATGTCATGCCTCAATTAATTATATGTTCGTTGTTATCCATAATATCTTCTTAAGAGTAAAAGTATGAAAGAAGGAGCTATAGTATTTAAAGAGGGCTACCGAAAGCATTGGAGTAGCCACCGAAAGAATAGAAATGGCTTCTCCAAACATTGATGAGGTTTCGAAGGAATTAGAATGGCTTCCGCAAGCATTGATGAGGTCATTAGAATGGCTTCCGTAAGCAATGGGTTTCGAAGGCATTAGAATGGCTTCTGCAAGCATTGATGGGGTTCTAGATATGTTAATATGATTTCCGTAAGCATCAAAGAAGCTTTTGTAAGAGTTAAAGGGGGGTTTTCAAAGGTGTTAAAGTGGCACCTTCGAATATATTAAGAGAAAACAAGGCTTTCGACAAGGTTGAAAAGGGCCTCCTAAGCATTAAGAAGACATTTTCATCATGATCAAAGGAGCTTCTGCAAATATCAAAGTGGATGCCTTTGCATTGGTCGAATGGAATACTTCCACTAACATTGTTACTTGCCGAAGAAGCTGAATCTCCACCTTCCGCAAAGGTTGAAGCCCCGCCTTCCGAAAGGGTTAAAGGATCACCTTCGGCAATCATCAAGCTACCAAGACAAACTATCATATCGTAAGGCAAGTATCACTCATCTGAATCAATTGGACCCTTCAACATGTATCAATTCCCTACCTGCTGAAATCGTTCCTTCCGCTGTAGATGCTTCCGTAAACATCATCACTTTCACAAATATTATGTTCGCACCTTCCATATATGTTGGAACACCCTTCCACACTTATTCAAATCGTCAACAGCAACATAGTGATGCTTCCATACCTTTCTACAGTGTCAAAGGCCTTAAATCTCATGCAATAGCAACATCGACAAGCACAAAGTTGAGAAGGTACCCACTTTCGATGTCGTCGAAAGGACAGATGTGGAAGGCACTAACCCGCATCTATAAATAGGACCCTAGGGGTGCTGCTTAGAGGATCCGATTTTTCATTCTTCCACTCTTATGTTATTCCTGATTTGTAAACCCTAATTTCTGAATCGAATTGGGGATTTCACTTAATTGTAACACTTAAGCCTTTGTATTCATGAACGTCATTAATAAAGTGAATACTTAGCATCAATAACAGCTTCTATCTCAATTAAGTGTCATGTATTGCATTACTGAACAGATTTATTCTGTTACCCCTTTCTGAAGGAGTACCTTTCGAGGTTATTGGTCATCTTTCTATACCATTGCATCTTAATCTAGCTAACTTCAACCGTTTTGAAAGCCCTTTTAAAAGGGTCCTTATCAAATCAATTTCTACTTTCAAGCGCGACTGGGGTGTTGATAAGTTATTTGTTAACATTCGTCATGTTAATAAAATTTAGACCCCTTTTATGCCACACCTCAATTAATTATATGTTCATCATTAATAAAATTTAGATCCCTTTTGTGCTTCATTTCAATTGATTGTATGTTCATCATATTTATATATCTAAATGCTTCATCTCAATTGATTATTTGGTCGTGTTATTTGTATAGTTTGGATCTAAATCTTTTACAACAAATTTTTATGTCTAAGTCATCCAATCTACTTTGGTATTGTTTTAGAATTTATTATTTAATATAGAAAAACAATTTTGATTGAATTTTTTTAAAATAATTAATATAATTTTTTGACTTATTGTGTACACAAACATAAATAAGATACATATGTTGATTATTTAAACTTACTTTTAAAATTTAATACATATGTAACATGTTTGTTGTTTTGAATATATTTCTTTGGCTATTGTTTACATTGGTATAAAAGTTATTTTTAGTTTAAAATTCATAAATGGACTCTGTGAAAAATCATAAACCTCTTTTCTTCCTTTCTAAGTTTAAGTTAGATTTTTATTTTTTATCTTTAAATTTAAATACATATATCAAATTACAAACTTTACATATATATATATATATATATATATTATTTTAAATTTAAAAGAAAGCTTGCAATTATTTATATATGTGCGTGCGCGCGCGTGTGTGTGTGTATATGTGTGTGTATGATATTTTAACTTCAATTTTATAAAGTGGACTTTTGTGTAAAATCATAAATTAAATTAAAAACCCTTCCTAAGCTAAAACTAGAATTGAAATTATTAATTTTAGTTTTCAAAACATATAAAATAGTCAAATTGAATTTTAGCGTGCGCACGCACAAAGAGGTATATGTGTATGTGTGTGTTATTACTATTATATATGTATGTATGTATGTATGTATGTATGTATGTGTGTGTGTATTAAAATGAAACCATAGACAACAAAGGCATATATAAAGGGATAAACGAGTTCGTTAACATGTATATCTCAACACATATATACGGTCACATTAGCCACATACACCTCATATTTGTAGCACATGTACTACAAGTATATTTGATACACTTATGAATTAAAACTTACAAAAAGAATTAAACAAAATAAAGATTTTATTTAAGATATTTTATATTGGATCTAAAATCCATTTAGACTACATAGATCCAATACAAATCTAAATGCAATTTTTTGTAAACCCATTTAACCCGCTACTACCCGGCCCGGGTCCTTTAGTTTTGTTATTTTTGACTTGTTAACATTTTATTATTATATGTCATTTTAAATAACGATTAGGTCTGATTTTAGTAGAATGTTTGCAAAAATGATGGTGTAATCAATTGTTGATACCATATTTTTATCTTCCTCTTTTTTGATCCTGATGGATTACATTTAGATCCAATAATAATATGTTCATGCCCTTTTATACACTATTTAGAAATATGAATACATTTGATATATTCATAGCTTTTCAAAATTTATACTTAATAAACATAGATTTAATAAATTAAATCATAAATGTAAATAAAATTGGATTTTATGTAAATTATCTTGATTGGATCTGGAAAGCTCATTAGACTTCATAGACCCACATCGATCCAAAAACAGCGAAAAAATTAAAATCCATCTATTTCACCTGCTTTTGACTCCTTTGGTAATACCCTAGATGGAAGTGATATGATAACTCATATTGTAAAGGCCTGCAAATCCGTACCCTTTGAGTCGACAATAATTCATCTCAGTTCAACTCAAATTGAGCGAAATACGAATCTTTAGGGGTGAAGTAGAAAGATAGAAGGAGAAACAAACAAAATCAACAACACAGAATCTCACAATCGCAGCGGAATAAAATATAATATATAATAACAGATTTTTATACAAAAGAATCTGTAGTTGTAAATATATATACAATCATCAGAGTACAACAATCAGTACATCAATATGGACAGTTATTATAAGTTGTCCTCACTAGTGCTGACTATACAGTCTACACACACAGCGGAATATAATCAAGTACGGGTATACGTCTTTGTCATCCAACTCATCACCTGAGCTCCATAGTATCCTAACCTGAATCTGTAATACTCAGTCTAACCCGAGCGTTATAATAAAATAACACCCGAGTCAGTCTGAAAAACCAACGTAAGAAAACACACTCAATTTGAATTATTACTATTTTCAAAATCCTTTGAAAAAAAAAGGTATCTCGTAAGACCACGTCACACATAAGCATGACGGGTTTTTACCTTATGATAACCAAAACATTTTATATCAAAATCGTCTGATATTATAATATTGTCTATAGAAAGTAAATTAGAAAATAGCTGAAATGCTTGCATCTCACGTTTCAGCATAGTTAGGCACAATCAAAACCGTACAGGCTCGTAGTGGATATTGGATTCCATACAATGACTGGGATACCGTGGTACCGTCCGCCACAGTACACCTTTAGAAAAATGTACCGAGGACCTCGCCTGGATCCCCTGCCAACACAAGAACAGCCTACCCCTAACTTGGATAGTACTGAATATGTTATCACCCCATGTGTTCCCACCCTTATCGAGTGCTCTCTTTTCCATTCACAACCATATCCATAATTATAATATAATATATCCGAGGGTATCTAAAAGAGTGATAATATACCCTACTTAGGTGCGACCCACTTAAACCTACTGCATCTCCCATGTTTTAGTCATTCCCGATTGATGAGGCTTGAGGCTACGTTTTACCTTTAGAATGGCATTCATACTTGGAATGCTAACACTGCTTTCCAGGAAATGATGCAATGATAGCATTCATCCATACAAGTTGTTCTGGGTCTGAACAAACCGAATCGCCAAATCACTGCCTCCATTAGCTTCTTGATTTCATAATTCGTAACGCACAAACCGGATCGAAGTGGTTTTCTAATAATTAAATCTGATCTCGGTCTCTTCGAAACGATTACGAATTTGGCCAAATTTGATAGTCGGTTATTTAACTATCAAATAACATCCATAAGCAGTCACTAGACCTTATTTTATAAATCTTTCAAAAACATTTATTCCAATATGTATTTACGAAGATATATACTCAAATCTCTTCCAGTATATCCAATATTTGAAAACGATTTCAAATTTATTTATCCACAACATGATATTATAACCATATCAATACTTCGAAATATTTCCCAATCCCATTTATAATTCAACTCTTTGGAAATAATTTTATAATATAATAATCCAGTAGTCAAAATATTTTAAATCCTTCTAGTTCAATACTTAGGAATATTTATAAGTATATTATTCCTAAAATCATTTTATTTCCAATACCTAGGAAAAATATTCCATTTATTCCCTATTTCTCCAAAATCCTTACAATTGACTTGTAAATCCCTTAATTCATTTATAACGGATTATATAAGTCCCTGGAATTCTTTAATTAATTTCCTTTAATATTTCCAGAATCGATTACACTTGTCTATATTCCAATTACCCACTTCTAACTTCCTTTATGAATTCTAATTCATCTTTCAAAGTTCTCTTATTTCAACAATTCGAACATTCCTTAAGTTTTCCAGCATCACACTATAAGATTTCTCTTATAAAAACCATATCCATTAAACAAACTCCATTTATAAATCTCGAGAGAATTTGTAGATAAATTTCAATCGTTTCAAAACTCTATATATATAATAAGTATTTTTAAATAATAATATTTTATTTTTAAAACACGTTTAAGAAGTTATTTAAAATATTCAAAAACTTTAAATAACATCGATTATTCATTTCCAATTCATTTTTAAATAAAACCAATCGATTTACAAAGCTAATTATAAAAATTAGAAATTTATTCCAATTAATACTAGATATTTGAAAATTCTCTTCTGAAGTATTTCAATACTAACCAGCTTTAAATTACATAGTTTAATAAATAAAATTTTCCATTTTAAAACAAAACTTAACTTCTTAACAAAATTATATTCTTAAAACTCAAATAACCAATTTCAGTTTATAAATCTCTCTCGATTCATATCACATCGACTACATTCCAATTCCCTAACCATTCTTACATTCCAAAAATAGAATCCACTATTTTTTTCCTCAAACCGATTTCCATATATCCCCAATTTATCAACTGATATCGTTTTTCCCTTATTTATAAACATTGTTTATAAATTTACAAAATTCTTTGAGTTTTCACTTGTTTATAAAATTAATTTCATTTATAAAATCTCATTTCATAAATCCATTTCTTAATAAATTCCATTTACTTTCCAAACCTATTTTAATCATCGATTTTAACTTCTTTCCCTTTTTTCAGAAACATCATTTTAAAATCCATTATTTAAAATCCTCTATATAAATTATTTTTAAACTCTCTATTAATAATATCTTTCCCGAATAGTTAAGTACAACCCAAGATCAATTATTGTTTTATCCAAATTAATTTCTTTTAAAATAATTCAAATTATGATATAAATATTTTTATATTCAAAATTCCTTATAATTCCTTCAAATTTAAAATAATATTTATGGTATTTAAAATAGCAAAATTAAGGCCAGTGCTACTATAGCATCCAATAATTCAAATCACCGCATAATCTATATCAGTTTATTCACACAAATCATATATCACTATATATGAAACTAAAATAAACATTTTTGAGGAATCCAGTTGGATCCCTCCAACCTGTTTTCCCTACAACCACAGATGCTAGATAACATAAAAATACCAATCCCACATCGAATACGGTCATCCGCTATTATACGGGGCGCATAGTATCTCATCTGCTCCAATAGGTGGGAAATATATCCAACTACTAACACACACACACACACACATATATATATATATATATATATAATATAACATCCAACTGTTAATAATTTATAAATTCAACCAATCATCCAAAATTTATTTTTAATTGCTATAAATTAAATCAGTCAACCAAATTGAGTGAGATTTACTCACCTTGATTTTTATTGTCGCGTCCACGTTTCAGTTCCGACTGTTTGATTTTAGCTAAAAATTCTGGAATCTCTAAAACCAACCAATCCAATTCCATGTTGAAGATTTCGTCAATAAGAATCCAACGCGACTGACCGCGTTGGATTTGGATCTTGTGTATCTTTCCATCAAGTCGAGGAAGTCCAATTTCAGGAACAGTGGCTGGGTATGCAACTGGAATATCGAACTGCAGATTGAAATCATAACGCTTAAGATTGTGCACATACCAGCATGTGCCAGTCCAGCGTATACCCTCAGGATTAGCAGCAGAGATGTGAAACCAATCATTGTCGTTTGATTTATTCATGGATGTGTAGGCGATTAGAGATCTGTATTCCTCCTTCAACCTTTGGGTCCATGCCTCTCCATCTCTTTGTCCAGCATGAGTTGATAGAAGGGAAATTTTGGTCAAGGTCGATTTGGTCTTTGGATCCCAACCCTCCATCTTTAGGTTTTTCAGTCGCTCACCGAAACTACTGTCGTTCCTCTCTCGCGTCGATTCCCAAGTGCGCTACCCTCTTCAGCATCGCAGCACCTAAATCTGGCACTCCAAATCGCTTGGACAATTAGGGTCTCGACTTTAATCAACCCTACAATGTTGATATGCTATCGCAGCCGCTCATTGCAGCAATCATCTCATGGCGCTGAAGCTTGGTCGCTGATGCTAGCCTTCACACGAAGTCGTTTGATTTTTTTTTGTTCGAGATTTTTTTCAAAATCTTGCTTTCCCTTTTTTTCTGTATGCTTTGTTAAAATGGGAAGAGAATGATAGGAGATAGGTAGGGTGGCTGAACGTAGGGGATAAGTCTGCTGATGGGTTGACTTTAAACATTTATAGTATTATTTACTTCAAAATATCTCATTTAAAGTAACTTAAATTCCCGAACTCCTATCGAAGCATGTCGTCTGGCGTTCATAATATTATACCCGTATTCCGAACGCAATGGAACAAGTTTCGAGTTCCAGTTCGATCGTATGGAGAAGATAGACTTTTGAACCCAATTATTATATTAAATTTTCGATATAAATTTCAACGTGTTTTTATCCCGTACGACCAAACGATAACTCCAAATGCCATGAAATTTGAAATTCGATAATAATACACTATTACGGATCTAATAGAATTGGTTTCGTCGAATTTCCAGACTGTGCCACCGGATCGCTATTTTCCACTATTAAATAAATATATAAATTTCAATTTTCAATTTATCGACTTTTTATTCAATTCAAAAGTCCACTATCATCATTCAAATAGAGTTTAAATCAACTTTAGAAATCATTTTGATTCAAATTCAACTCAAATTTCAATTATTCACCATTTTCGTATTACGATAAATCGCTATATTTGAAATTTTAATTTATTCTATAATCTCAACCAAAATCTTCATATTCAAAAATAAATTTATATTCCAAACCCAATATTTAAAACCATTTAAATATTCAAAATCAAGTGACGAAAAATCTGGATCGTTATACATATATTCTGTTCTCATCCTACTGGTGTAGATTTGTTAAGAACATTTTCGCATATTCTTGTTATGGACTGTACTTACAGAAAGAACAAATATAGAATGTCGTTGTTGGGGGTTGTTGGTGTCGCATCAACAAATCAAACCTTTTGTGTTGCTATTGCATATTTTCCATCCAAGCGTGAAAATTATTATCTTTGGGCTTTGAAATGTCTTTAATTTGTAAAGATTGATTGTGTTAAAGAAATGTCAAGTGTCATTACCACGGATAACACTACAACAAAATATCTCTTTAACAACTTGCAATAGCCGATAAACTAGGTCTTTTACAATGGTTTTGGAAAAGTTGTATTAGACCAAATTGTAATAAAGTCAATCATTTTACAATTGTTTATGACCATTGCATGAGAGCTTTGTAATAAAGTTTATTACAACAAGTTTTACCCGTTGTAAAAAGTTTTTTACAACTGCTTTTGTCTGCTATAATAAGTCTTCTACAAATGTTTTTTGTTGTTGTAATAAGTCTTTTACAACTGCTTTTCTCATTGTAGATAGGTTTTTTACAACTTTTTTGCTCGTTAAAAAAGTTCAAATGAAAAAAAACTGAGCACCGCTACAGTGCATCTATATATTTAATATTATTTTGCAATTGAACCCGGCATTGTACTAATAACAACCCAAATCATTCACATTTACTAAAAATACATAGATATGCATTCCAAAAGGACAAAACGATTTATATATTCACACCACCCATAAAGTCTTAACATAGTTACTAAACATCGTAGTTCAAGTCTAAACTAACATAAACATATATAGAAAGTACTAAAATAACACACAAGATTTAAAATCTTGACCGGATGACTTTGAAATAAACTTCTTTGTTGTCTCGGGACATGAAGCTGTGAATTGGACTCCAGCCATTTGCGTCACTTCAACTTGTGAGGGTTATGATGATATAGGATTGAAACAACATATAACATACAAAGAGAAGGAAACACCGAAAGAAATCTAGTAAACATAAAGTTCTTGAAGTCATTAATGGTATTTTGGTAGTCGGTGTATCAATGCAGCAAAGTGTAAAAGAGCTAAAACAGTGACGTATAAGATATGCAAATGGAAAAGCACATTGTTATTTTCACTATAGAAGCATATGTTAAGCAATTTTTTTCTTGTAATAGGAAAATAGCTACAACATAAAACATTTCAAAATTGCTTCATCAAAAGATTAAAAAAATACAAGGATTCCAGTAAAGATCATTCCATTTCTACAAGGGATAATGAATAACGTATCACATACTGAAACAGAGGATAAGTTTTAATTTACTACCAGCATTGCTAGAAACAAATGAGTTGGTTCCAAACTTCAAGAAAAAACAAAAAAAAAACAGCTTCATTTTGGTATTGAGATGCCAATCTCTTTGCATTGATGATCGTGACATTCATGTGGTGAGTGTGTTTTGCTGCCACCGCTTGTTGAAGCTTCAATTCTTCTGTTAAAAGATCTACAAATTGCTTATTCATCTCTCTGTTAGCTCTGGATCATTCTTCCCACAGTCTACATTGCAACCAAACAGAGCTTAAGATAGTCATACCAGAATATATACTTTTGCTCCAAGATTTTCAATTTTTTTCAAAAAGAAGATCGGGTTGCCTTTTAATATAGCTTTACAATATACTCCGGTGTCCATACAGATAGCATTGCAAGCCATAAATTACTACCTTTGAAGTAGATATGAATTGCATGAGACCCTTTACGGAATAAACAATGCATATGTTAGTGATAATAAACTAGCAATGAATATCTGGAATTCCTTTTATTTGAAAAGCTTCATATTGGTAGATACACTTTTCAAAATTTTCCATCAAGACACAGTGAAACTGAAATGCACTAGGACATCTGGTAAAGCTAAATAAGATATTGGAGTTCAGAACAGATTAACCTATCAATAGAACATCACAAATGCATTTAAGAAGAAACCGGCTATACATTTGAGCAAGAGCTTTTCTAGATTCCATAAAATATTTCTAATTGACACTAAAGTTTGAACCCAAATAAGAAAGGAACAAAGGTGGAAAAAAATATTCCAATTTTTTATGAACATTTAAAATATCCTACTTTCTTTTAGCCTTGTTATTTAGACTGAAGTAGTAATCCTATGTGATTTCTGCTTCGTTTTAGTAGATGAAATAAAAATAGTACTCACTTTCTGTTAAAAATACAATCTATAGAGGTATAGACATAATTGCGCTTCTTCTAGTCGATGTAAAATATCACTCAGTTTTTGTCAAGAATGCAATCTAAGGGCATCACTACTAGAACAACGGTAAATAGCGATGGAGGCTTCCGACGGCCGTCGACGGCGGTTTCCAACGACTGACAATCTCCATGGCGTTTTCGTAAATAAAATATAATAGTCGTCGAAAACCGAAGAAAAGTAGCCGTTGGCGACCGTCGCTAGCCGTCGAAAATTATCGTGTATACAGACGTCTGGCCGAGAGCTGCTTCATAGCCTTCATTATTCCAATCTCCCCCAATTAATCAAAAACCCTACCTCCACCACCTCCTCCCCGTCGTAAACCAACCGCCGCGCCTCCCCGAGCATCTCTAACTCCATAATTGTCCACTCTCGACAAGCCTGGGCCCTTCATCAATCTTCAATCAGGTTTTATTCTTAAATGCTAATTAATTTTGATTTGTTAAACTAGACTTAATTTGTTATTATAGTTGTATAATATCTCATTGATTGTTTGGTATACCCTATTTAATGCTAATTAGGTTGTTATTATAATTGTTTATCATTGAAATGTTGAAAAAGAAAATTTGTTTAGTGTATATGTGCGTTAATTGATGTATATGCATTGATTAATTAATGCATACGCACATTATGACTACTTTGGATTAATTAGAGTCGATGCTCAGAATTTGGTGTATACGTTTTCAAGATGACAAAAACGACGATTTAGTGTATGCGTTTTTTAGAATGTAAATAAATTATTGTAAAAATTGTTGTATAATACGTTTTACCTTTTGTAAATCCCTAAGAGAGTTTTTGGCCCCGTCTGCCAAATTTTGTATATGATCGTTGTATGGATATTCGTTTTTATCACAAAACAGACATTTATATTCATTCGATACAATATTTGTCGGATTTGTACCTGTATTGGACAAGTTACAAACACAATAAAGTAATTATATTTTACAAATCGTTTTATTTTAAACGGTTCACAAAATTTCGATAACACTTTTTTTTGTTCCCTGTATACACACATATGTGTACGATACAGGTAACAAAGGGGAAGTGCTGCCGAAATTTTGTTGAATCGTTTAAAATGAAATAAATTGCAAAATATAATTACTACTTTGTTTGTAATGGAAACTGGGATGACCAACCATCAAAGTGTAAAACAATAACCTAAAAATTGTAGAATATATTCATATAATAGTTTGTGTAAATCCGTTTGAAAATAAAATTAAATAGAAAAATATTATATATTTGCAAAAATTTAAATATATGATTGAATTGAAAAATAAAATGTCAATACGTAAATGATTAATGTGTTTTTATGTTTTAAAGTAGGAAGAATGATCAATTTATTTTATCGATCGGGGCTGGATTTACTAACAAAGAAGAGAAATTGGAGGCTCAATAAGTGAACATTTTCAAAATAATGTACACGTCTTATTGAATTCGCTTTAAGTAATAATGGGAACGACAAAAAAATTCGTTGTCCATGTAGTAGGTGCAAATTACTAAAGCATTTGATACCGGATATGCTAATAGTTCATTTGCGACAATATGGTTTCATGCCGAATTATTTGGTGTCAGATCGTCATGGATAACTTATAGCACCTAATCCCGTACATTCGGAGAATGAGGTGGATAATGAAATTGTTCCGACGAATCTCATAGAAGATATGGTTGAAGATGCAGCACGTTCAATGTCACCTACTGTTGAAGTTGATGGTAACGATGTTAATGTCGAAAAAGAACCAAGTATTTGAGCAAAAAAAATTTATAATTTATTAGACGCTGTTAAGAAACCCCTTTTGGATGGTTATAAAAGCGGTACTCAACTATCAGTAACTGCATAATACATTGCGATAAAATCAAAATACAACTTCACATAAGCCGGGTTTACAGCTATAGTACTGATAGAGTTAGGGGTATACCCTAGGGGCAATTATGCAATTTGTTACATATATCTAACTCGTTGACCAATCTTGTTCGAAATAAAATGTATTTTCTTCTTATTATATACTTGATATAATGTGATTATATTAATTAACTTAATTAAAAGTATATTTAATAGAAAAATCCATAAATTGTATATTTTGTAATAGTAGTTACAAAGTGTTGTAACCGTGAGTAATTTATCACAACAAAACAATATACCATTTTAAACGTTCCTAGTCAAGATGCATCAAGACTGGATATCGATGTATCCGTTGAGACTGGAGTACATAACGCTCTTTAAATATTGGGCAGTGTATTATATTAATCAATTTTATATTTAAAAAAAATATTATATCATTTCAAAAACATATAGAAAAAATTTAGGAATTTTTCAATAAAGTTTATTTTTAATAATTAATATTATTTCCGAAAAACTGTTTATGATTTATTAATAATAATAATTTAATTGAAAAATTCTTCAAAAATTTTCATAATCTTTCATTCATGATCTTAGAATTTCTAAAATTTTAAAATTTTAATTTTTAATAATATATTAATTTATATTAAATAATTATTGTCGAAATCAATGTATTTCTTTTTAAAAATAATAATTCAACTTTGAAAAATCATCAGATTTTTCCTAAGCTCTATTTTATGATCCTAGATTTTCGAAAATTATAAAATTTAAAATTTCATCAATATATTATTTTATGTTAATTATTTATGGATGCAAACATTATTTTATTCATAATATATACAGATTAAAATACTAAAATTATTATGTTTGCAAAACTAGGTTAATTTTGAATTATAAATAATTTTTAATAATTGTTCTCTCTCTTTTTATATATATATTTATCTATATATAAATGTTTTATGTTCATATATATATATATTATATTATATATTTATACATATGTGTGTGTGTGTATTTTGTAACACATATACATGCACATATTTGGACAACATACATGACATACAAAATGAGCTAATATGTCTGTTGCGATGTCAATCCCAACATCTAGATATGTGCAATATTATACCTTTCACGGATTTACACATGCACTCACACATATATGTATATGATACATTTATGTATAAACTAAATCAAATAATAATTTCATACCTTAATATATTTGAATTTAAATAAAATAAATGATTTTATTTCAATGAAATTTAGAAATGTTCTAATTCAGTTAGACTTCATAGACCCAATAAAAGATCCAATAGGGTAAAATTTTTGAAATTCACGCATAACTTCCACAGTCTAAATTAGTATCGGAGTCCAATAGCCTATGCAGTCCAGTTCCAACAATGGTATCGGAGTCCAATAGCATATGCAGTCTAAATTAGTTATATTAGGGCTAACTAATTAAGCGTGTCCACTTAGTACGGTGTCTAGAAATATAATGTCTAGGATTGGAATGGAATAATTTAGTAATCTGTCCTACCTGTTACCGGCCTGACTCGAAAGGTGAAGTGAGCCCAAAGGTTGCTCCTAATAGAAAAGGCCCAACTTAATTTGGGCCTTGGGCTAATTTTCAAAATCGTTTTGAAAATTAATCTTAAAGATTTTAAATTTAATAGTTAAATTTAAAATAAAACATGTTTATTATAAAAATTATAATACTACATAAGTTTTTAAAATGTTTGAAAGGATAATGATATTTTCAAAATGTTTGAAAATATTTATATAGTAATTTCAAATTTCAAATTTATTAATAAGATTAATAAAATAAATTAATTAAATATGTTAATTAATTAATGCATATATGCATGTATTACATATGTTGATATATGTTACGTTATTTTAAAATGTTTAAGATAACATAAGTGTACATGCATGTAAACAAGATAAATTTGAAATTAATAAATTTTAATAAAAATTGTTTAATTGAATAAATTAATTAAAGGTTAATTAATTAAATAAAATACACATATATATGATATATGTGTGCTACACTATAAAGGTTATAGTATACACTATAAAGGTTATAGTATACACTATAAATGTTATAGTAGATATGTCCAATATAAAAGTTATATTGGAATACTAATTTAAAATTAATTAAAGAGTTAATTGATTAAAATTAATTAGATAAGATTTAATTAATGATACATTATAAGTAATACTATCATATAAGTAATATGAAATATAAAAGTTATATAACAATAAAACTTATATGATATGTGTATAAACTAAATGTGGAACATTAAAGAAACCTAAACAGACTTGAGAAATAAATACATATGTAAATGTACATATACCATGATTTCTGATGTGTCTGACACTTGAATCGTTGGGGTATTTCATAAGAAATATATTATTCTATATAAGTCGATATCACTCAATATATATATTGAAGATTGTGAATCTTCGATATAATGTTGTCCTCTAGCATATACATATATATATATATATATATATTAATAAATTACTTACATACTCCTTAGTTGTTGAGCAAACTCAAGCTAGGGATATTATGCGTAGTATTATTAATATATTGAACAGATGAGGTAAGATAACTATATGTATTTGTTGAGAAAACTCAAGGTACATGTACTATATTTAGGTCATCACGATATGGTAGGTATGAGTGAATAATCTATTTCGATTTGTTGAGCAAACTCAAGGTCGAAATGAGATTAGAACAAGGAAAAATGGATTATGAGTTGTATATGATACAACCGATAAGGAGTTATCCATCGTTTGTGGGGCTATGATTTGTTTAGCAAACTCAAGGTCAGAATACCAAAACAAACGAGTCCTAACACCCACTAGTGAAGTTGTAAGGCTTTTATGTTTCATCTTAGGGTTTGGAGAAATATAAAAGACTAGTGGGAGCCTTATTAGAAAAATGAAATGGTAACATTTAATCTTTCTAATATTGTAAGAACATCTGCTATATAATGTTATAATTATCTACAATGATACATTTTTGCATTTAAAATGATTGATAAAACGTTTGTCAATTAACATGTATAAACAAACTGAATTGAAAGTTGACAAATAGAAATATAATATATACTTACTAATAATTCCAATTACATGTTATATATAATGTTTCTATACCCATGCAAGTGCCCAATTTCAACTACTTAATACATTTGTAAGTTGGTCATTTATATGTTTATTTGGTTTAGACCGTGTATTGCATTTTATGAGTTTTTTAACTCTAAATGCAATTCAAGACTATGGATATTTGATCCATGTACTTTCACATATAAATGTTATATGGTGAACAGTCATAGTTTGTGGGGTACAATATTTCGATGAAGTTAGTTCATTCGAAGTAAGCCAATAAAAAGTATTTTAAGATCATGTATTTAACTTGAATGATTTCAAAAGGATCATATTGTGTTAATGTACCACAAGACCATAAACTACGAGATACATCTAAGAACTCGATCGTTGAAATGTCATCTTGATCGGTTTACATAAAGTGCAACATATTTGATGCCTTAAATGTTAAGAATAATCGAATGCACTTTTGTAAAAGGTTTGTTATGATATTGTAGTAAGGTTTTCTTTTGAATAGTTTGACCATTTGAAAGAAAAACGAATGTATAAGAATAGATGTAATTTAAGGTAAAGTTGGAATGAAGAGAATGAATAGTCCCTTCTGCTTCATAGAGAAACATTAGAAACAAGAATTGTAATAATAACTGATACTTAATGTTGGAATATGAAATATGATTTTTATTCCGTAATGTATTTTCATATAGAAAATTGTTTTTTCTATAACATTTATTTCTTTGAGTTCAAGATATTTAATCGAAGAACTCTCTTTTGTAAACTAGTTGCAGCATATGAAATAAGTAAACAATATTAAGTGAATGGTGGACCTCTAAATTTAGTACGCTATTATAGTAATGGCGAAAATAGTGGGAGTATGCCATATAGCACCTAATGATTGCATCAAATTACGAAAATTGTTTTCGTAAAATGTACCGAATATTATTTGTGAAATAATGTTTATTTTTTAGTATTGACTGAAAAATGGATATAACTATATTTCAATATGAGTATTATGAATATTCATTATGAAATAAAACTATATTATGGAATTTGTTTTCATAGTAAAAGTGATGCAACAAAAATACATATGTATCTAATATTATTTACAATTGTTTTGAAATTATAGGCTAAGCCGTAGTTTTGAGAAATAATTTCATTATATGATTATGAATCATATGATACAGGTTAATTATATCTCAAACAATTAATGGATGTGCACCCATTCGGTGGGAGCATCATAAGAGCTGATGAACTCTTTGAATTAATACATATTGATGTATGCAATCACAAGTTTATTAATACCAAAAGAGTTCCACATACTTTTATATTCATCGATGATTTATTACCAACATGAACATGTGTATTAGATACACATGTAGTAAGTTTATGATAAAATCATAGAATATAAAAGAAAAGTAAATAAATTAACATGCAATAGAATAAAATGATTTGATTTAGTCGAATAAGTGAGTATACTGGAAAGAGTTCCAAATGTACCTAAAAATGAATATAGATTCAATCTCAAAATCACTCCTTCATGTGATACATAATGATGCATCGATAAGGAGTAATCAGACATTGTTGGATAATTTACGATTAATTGTGAGTGAAGTTGAGTTAGTTTCTTTCTATAAGGTCATGTACTTAAAGATTAGTACACAAGGTTGATATTATTTCATCTAAACAATAGTTTACAAAATCATACAAGATAAGGGTTTGTAAGAAATCCCAACATATCCTAGGCCAAGGAGTTGGCAGGTTGTGCGAGTCGAAAGATTGCACGTAATAATCGTTCATGAGGGATCTTGTATGAATCTCCAAAAAGTTTTTTGGAAAGGTCTGTCATCAAATGACATATTTATGTTTTGAACATAATTTTTGTAAACTAAAATCAGTTTTATAAATAAAAAGGTTCATAAAGCGTTTATGAATCCCTATTCGATTTGCACTAAAACAATTGTTGTTTCAAGATACATCGACTTCATTGTGAAGGAATTTCTTCGAGAAATTTTTGGTAGTTAAATGGAGTTGGATCCGATCCATAGATAGAACTAATTATATGAGATGAAGTGAAATTAACTAACCTAAATGAACACGTAGCATTAGAATGTTTAAAAAGTATTCTCGTACATCGAAGAGAAACTATGAGTTTCTTATTAATGTCGAAAATATACATTACCTTCGGTTGTTCAATTAAATCATTAAGATTGTTGACTCTATATCGTATGATGCGCAGAGCTAAAAGAATTCCAAGTACGTTATCAAAATATGCTTTTGTTGGTCGTAACCAAAGAGATGCGATCCATCGCCTGAGGTTGTGTCTTTATTGGAAAGACTAATGTGATTGGAATTAAATAAGCAATGTTGATAAGAATAATATCGCAAATTTTAATTGTTGAAATTAGCATAACAGATTCAGTATTCAACATGCTCAAGTTAATTTAGATTTACTCACAAAATTATCGCTCGATAAGACTTAGTGTTTGGTACTTATGTATTGAAACCGAAAATTCTAAATAATGATTTAGAGTAAGCCGTTCATATATATTAACCAAAAATGCCTCGAAGTCAGTGGGAGCGATATTGGATTTGTGAGTTTTTGGATATGATCCAAGAAATGATACGAATGTATCATTTTATAAGCATAAGATTGAATAAGTATTTTGATAGAAATATCAAATAGTTTTATTTTCAATCAAAGTGAAGAGGAAGCGTGTGTTTATAAGAAAGAATGTTAAAAGGTATAATGATATTTCTAAACTATATGTAAACAACACGTTTGTTTGTACCAAAATTGGGCACAACACTCTTCGGAAGTTTTTGAAGAGATGAAGTGAAGAAATTAAATGGAAAAAGAGGATTATCTAACAAAAACTCCAAAAACAGATAATGAAAATGATTAAAGCACACAGAAACATAAGGATTTAGAGTGGTTCGGCGTGTTGCCTACGTCCGCTATGAAATTGATCAATTTATTGATGTTTCTTTGATGATTACAATTGATTGCAGCGGATTACAACAAAATTCGGTTGAGAAATTCGAGTACAGCAGTGAAATTTGTTTGCAGCAGCAGCAATGGAGTATGGAGTTGAATCCGGCAGAGTCTGGGCGTTGGAGAATTCAAAAGAACCAAGATCCCATTTTCTGTATGTCCTGGGGCTCTATTTATAGATGTAGGAGGCTGATATTTCGCTCAGATCTCGGGAGACTTCTTTTGGCACGTGAGTAGGCCCGCGCGACCAAGCCCGTGAAGTTTCGGCCCGATCCGTGATCGATACGAACGGATTTCGTATCGATCAAGATTGCGTCCGATGGAGGCGAAATTTGGCATGGACATTCTTTAGCATGCGCGTAAGCTTCTGTGAAAATTTCATAGCATTTGGACTTGTGGATTTCGAGTTATGATCGATACGAAATGAAGATTTTTGGCAGGATGTTTGGTTCGTATCGATCGGAACTACGTTATTCGTATCGATCGGAACTACGTTGTTCATATCGATAGTCTTGCTCTATTCGTGTCGATGAAGGTGGTGTAGTTCGAATCGATGGAGGTTTGCTTGTTCGTATCGATGAAAGCACTCCAACTCGATAGATACGAACAGTGGTTCGTCGATGGATGTGAAGTTGACACTGGCTGATCGATACGAAGTGTGATGTCCCTTGATGAATACGAAGTCGATCGGTACGAAGTAGACTTCTGGTGATGGATACGAAGTCAATCGATACGAAGTGGGTTCTGATGATGGACACGAAATCGAGCGAGTCGAACAGAGGCTTCCTGATGGATTCGAATGAGATCGAGTCGAACAGAGGCTTCCTGATGGATTCGAATGAGATCGAGTCGAACAGTGGCCAGTCGATGGATTCGAATGGGATCGAGTCGAACAGTGGCCAGTCGATGGATTCGAACTCGAGGCTGTTCTTCATCCAATCTTGCATCGATCATAACTTGAGCATATGGACTCGGATTGACTTGAGATTTGGAGTGTTGACTTTCATTGCTTCGCTCGCCGTGTCTTGTCGATTGTAGCTTGATTCGGACTCGGACAAAATTCGTCGATATCCATGGTGAGTCTGCGTATAACTGATTTCTAAGATGAATCGTCATTGGTTTCTAGTCAAGTTCTTGGTGTCAAGGCCTTGCCAAAAGGCGGGATAACATTTGCCCCCCAAAGTACGTCTTGTGGAAACATGATGTGCTTTGAAGTGCTGCAATCTTCATCCTGAACAGTTATCGTCTTTTCGATGAAAGTTGTAATCTTTGACTGATTTCCTCAGTAATGTAAACTGTTGACTGTCAACTGCTGTACCCTGTATTGTTGTAACTAATTGCTGCTTGATTGAGATTAGCCGTTTGTTGTTGTAATCCTTATCAGATAAGTATCCAATTCCTGTGAATGTTAAAATTTGAATATTAGTCCGACGTATATGCATATACGTTAATCTGACTCTCGCTGACGTTCGCGATTCGTTGTCAGTTTATCTCGTATTAAATTCTGTATCAATCTTCTCTTGAACCGATGTGAAATTCGAATTGTAACAACGCTCGATGGTTGTTTTTGAATGTTCCTACGTAACGATCCTCTCCTGAATCGATGTAAAAGGTTGAAATATTGTCATTGCATCGGTATTCATTGGATTGATGGATACGAAATGAGCATTTCGTATTGATGGATGTGAGGTCCGATGGATACGAAACGATCATTCGTATCAATGGATTTAAATGCTTTCAGAACAGCCCTTGTTGTGCATTTCGAATCGATGGACTCGGTGTTATTGGATACGAATAGACGATGGGTGCTGGCCTCTGAGAGCTATGGTTCGATGGATTCGAACTGCACAGTTCATATTGTTGCACTGGGGATGGAGTCGAAAGTGATCGATACGAATAAGGGTTTCGCATCGATGGATTTGGTGACGACTTCGTATCGATACAGACTCGAGTTCATAGATTCGAACAGTTGCTTCGAACTGATTCAGAGGTGACACATTGCAACCGGTCGAGTTTACTGGAATGCGTATCGTTTTTTTACCTTCGCACTCGAGTCCATATAAATACTGTGGACTTAGCCGTTTTTCACTTTTTACTCGCTCGTTTCTTCTGCCTTGCCTTCGTATCGCTCCAGAGCCTCGGAAAAGAAAAGCTCTTGCCTTCGAATCAATTCAAAAACCTTTAACCCCTTTAACCAGTTATCAAAATCAGGTAATTAATTGAACAAAGTCACTTCTAAAATGATGAGATTCAAATTCTCATGCCATTCCACTCGAATTCATGTCCGGACGTGGTTTGGGGAAGTAGATATTGCGCGAGGTCGAGGAAGGAGAAGATGGAGTTCGAATCGATCTGGGGAAGGAGTGTGGAGGAAGATGGCTTGGTCCTCGTTTTCGTGTCGATCTGGAGTCAGGGCTTCGGGATGATGAGATGGAGGCCTTCATATCGATCGATGGCCAAGCTTTTGAATCGAGTCGGGATGATCGATGCGAGTGTCTCGAGCATGTTGATCGATACGAAGGGGTTGCGTCTGCTGGATTCGAAACTCAGAGTTTTCGATCGATTCGAATTATGCTCCAGGGGATCGATACGACGGCGACCCAATTGATGGATGTGAAATGATCACCCTGGATTGATTCGAAGTCTTCAGCTTTTAACCGAGTCGAACTCGCACACAGATGAATATGAATTACCGATGCGAACAGGGCTCTTGTGATCGATACGAATTGAATGTTAAAGAACTTGTAATTCCCTGTACACTTAAAAAACTGACTCCGACGAGCTTCAAACTTGCATAATTGGACTTGACCTTAGAATGGCACATCTGACTGTTTTGCGAAGCTCATCGATATAACTATAATTTAACAAAACGATAACAAACTTTAACTTGGATTGATTGCTAATATCTGGATGGCACGGTTGTGACGGTCAGCGATGACGGTCATTCCGACTGAATTTCGAAGTCTCGTCGTTTACATGCTTTGTCCAATTCTGTAGAACTTCTCAAGTGATATACAGTACTTCACAACACACTCACACACTTTACACTGGGGATGCACGAGCGTTATTGTCTGTTTAACAATGATTTTTCATAAGCTAGTTAGTCATGGAACCTTCAAGTTCACAGCAGTAGGAACTCCCGAGTTCAATTCCTTCAACCATCGAGATACCGGTCATCGAAGCCGAAGTCATAGATCCAGCTCCGGACGAGTTTCCAAACGCCCGGTTCATTATGAATCCATAAAATTCTGTGCCGTCCGGCATTTCTGAAGATATGTTTGGACGGATATGCTTAAGACATGGCTTGTCGCTTGACGACGTATTACTCCCAGGGCCAAATGATAGACCACATGCTCCCCCGGAGGGGTTTACTGCTTTCAACCGTCATGCTTGCACAGCGGGGACACTTCCTCCATTTAATCAATACATAAGGGGAATGTTGTCATTCCTTGGAATCGCCCCATCCCAGCTACACCCCAACGGATACGCCTTGTTGAATAGTACTTTCATTCTGTTCATGGAAATTCTCTTTCGACCACCGAAGCCGATCGAGATTAGATATCTCTTCAATATCAAGAGCCGCAGAGATAGCCCTTCTTTCACATTCTTGGAAGCGGTCAGGAACTGTCAAATTGTAAAGGGATCCTGGGGAAGGCTAAGTTATTTTAAAACGGAATGGTTCTACGTTCGATGCCCCCCTGGATTCGCTAGGCAATGGTTGGATAGACGTAAGTGTTGCAGTCTCTTTCGTGAATTATCGAGATAATAATAATCGTTCTCAAAACTGACATACTTCTCTTCTTTTACAGCCGCAATTTCTCGACCTGATGGTGGGTATTTCAGAGAGTTAGTTCGGATTCTTCAAGCAGTTCCGGGCGAAGAGAGGAACATTGACTTGGTTCTAACCGACAGAAACTTGAGGACTGTCGGGTTGATTGAACGGAGGCAAAGCATAAGGCTGGAAGGGACACTTAGAGCGGTCTCGAAGAAGCGGGTGAAACGCAAGGCGCCCGGAGTCGTAATAGCTGAAGAAGTTGACCCGGAGAGAACGCCTACTGATAACGAGCTCCAAGCTGGGTCTTCTTCCGATGTCCAGGAGGAAGGAGGAAGGAGAAAAGGCAAGGCAGTTGCTCACAAGCAAATCCATGAGATTGAAATCCGTGGTTATGTCTTTGCCTGTTCAGGGGATTAGAATTTTGGAGGCTCCTCTCCCACAAGTAGAGAATCCTTTCGAAGGGCTTGCTGATATTCCGATTCCGGATTATGTGTCATTTCAACACAACACCGAGATGGAGGAGCTTGATAATGCTCTTGACTGAGCGGGTCGCTTGCTATGAGTGCGACCGACATTTCTGGTTGGTCGGGGGGTTGCACATGCATACACTTCACTGCACTACATGATTCATAACTGTAAATCGTCCAACCTAAGAAATCACTAACTTTTCTTTCGTCTCTCATTTTCAGGTACGATGTCCGGAAGAGGGTCAATGCTTGGGGATCTTCGCTCGGTTAGAAAGTCTTCTACCTATTATGACTCCCACAGGAGAGACTCGGATAGAGACCGCGATCGCGGGTACTCTAGTCAAGAGAGGTAAGAGCGGGATAGGGGCAGAGAATATAGACACCGATCTAGGTCTCGCTCTCCACCTCTTAGACTTCCATCTCCACCTCATGTTCTTGTCCCACATCCGCCAGAGCCTCCACGACACAGACCGTCTTCTCAAACTTCGAGGTCCAAAACTCAACACCAGCGAGTTGAAACCATGCCCTCCATAATTGCAGAGCAGGCCATTACTGAGCCGACGGGGGAAGGGGCTATTAAAATTGCTCAGTTGAGGAAGGAGTTTCCGAACATATGCTTCGACGGCTACGTCTTTCCACCTCACTTAAAGAGAATTCCATCTGGTGTGGAAAACATGATGCATGACTACATTCATGACGTCTACACCCAGTATAGAGAGTGGGTAAAGGCTGCAGAGAAAGTTTCCAAGTTGGCCTTCGAGCGAGCCAAAGCTATTGAGAAGATGGAGTCTGAACTCGCCAAAAAGGATCGAATCATCCAGGTGCTCAACACCGAGGCCGAGTCTTCTCGGATATCTGAAATTGAGGCCACCAAAAAGGCTGACGAAGCGATTGTGGCGATGGAGAGGTTGAGGCAGACACACGTTGCCTTGGTGGAGGAGATGGGCCATCGGAACACCACAGTCACCGCCGAACGGGATGCGGCGGTTAAGGAACTTAACGAGCTTAAGGTCAAATTCGCTGACATGGCTAAGGAAAAGGATGATGCGAACAACGCGGCCCAGGAGGCGTGCGAGCAGGCTGTCTTGCTCCGGGGTGAAAGGGACGCGGTCGTGGCTAAGGTCCGCGTGGTGGAGACTGAGGTTGAGGAGAAAGTGAAATCGGCCGAGTCCAGGCTAGAGGCTGATATCGAAGACCTTCTCGTTGTTTACAATGCTAACATGCTGAGGCACAGGGGTCTAGCCTGGTTCGATGATTATCCGGCGCATCTATACAACTCCTGGGGCCGATTAGTTGAAGAAGAGAAGGAGGCGCATCTGGATGAGTCTGTAGATGAATTTGAACTCGAGAATCACATTCTGAATGAAGATGAAAGGAAGATTCTTCATGAGTCAATGATTCTGCATGAAAAGGAAAGGCTCAGCGCCTAGCACTTCGAAGTAGGAGAGGGTTCAGGGGTTGACCACCATGAGGCGATTCTTGAAGTTCCAGCGTCAACCCAGCCCGAATCCTCGTTTGTGGTCGATCCCCAAGCTGTTCCTACCTATAATCCGGATCAGCCGCAGATGTCTCCCGCTACAAAGCAAGTCACTGAAGTCGTTCGGCCGCTTACAAGTCAAACTGAGGAAGGTATTCTGAACATTCCACATATCTGCCTTAAGTCGGAATTCTCACTCGAATTGAGTTCTAACAGTTCTCTTATTTTTTGTCCAGTGATTGATGCTGCACCGGTCGTGCCTCCTGCTACTCAAGAATCGTATCAGACGCAGGGGGTTATCGTTACTGAAGCGACCGTCGTGACTACTGTTGCGCCTCTCGACGATATGCAGGGAAGTTCACTTGTTTTTTATGAGCAGTTGATGGAGGAACTCTTTCGCCATCATGACGATCCTTTAGCTGACTTGCCATTTGTCATGGGCGAAGGCGTTCCTGCTACAAGCTCTTCGATGCCAACTGCTGATGCTCCCAGCGAGGCCCGAGTGATTACTAAAGAGGAGATTTTGGCCGAAATCAACGCTGAAATGGAAGCAGCGGCACATGGTGGCAGTTTTGGAGGTGGGATGGCGGCACCTGGACCAGCTCCGCTTAGAATGATATCTCCTGGGGATACAGTTTTCGACACTAGTGTGCCCATTCCACCTTCTACAATTGATCCTGTTCCTCCGACTCCGCTCGCAGGTAGCATCCCTATTCACTCGAGCTCGGAGGAGGATGTCGAGATCATGCCACCGCCTGGAGACCGACCACCGAAAGGCAAAGGCTCAAAGAGGAAAGGTAGTGGCGGCTCCAACGGGTCTACACCGAGAAGGAAGCCGAGGAAGAAAAAAGATTAGACATGCTTCCCTGGTTTATTTTGACTTGCATTTTGTTGGCCGTGTATAGATGCGGGTTCGGCCCCTGCTAATAGGAATTTTTTGGAGCAAACTTGTACATGAATTTCTTTCATAAATAGTAGAAATGAAACTTTTCTTTTTTTTAGCTTCTTGTGTATTTGCTCAAGTGTTTCAATGTTTGAAATGCACTTGTAAAGTTTCATGTTCCGAGTCAAGTTTGTTTTTGTTTGCCAGGTCCGGAAACTGTGGACATGGTTTACGACCAGGAAGTGAGTTGAATTTTGACGTCGCACCGCTTCAGTTAATGGTCGATGCTTAAATCCTGACCCCCAGTCTTGGGGGTGAGTTGTAGGATATTAATCAGCGATCGCTTCTCATTTATAACATGTTGAGTCTAGTGCCACCGAACGGATGTCTGAGACAAGTGGAGATTGAGTGGTTCATCCATGCTTGTTCGACTATCGGTGATTATATCCGCACTCCGGGGATTCTCATTTGTTTACTGGCGGTTGGTCACGCCGGCTTAAGTTTAAATCATACGTCCGTGCTCTGGGGACTCGGAATCGACATTTATACTCCGACTCGCACTCTGGGAGTTCGGAGTTGATATTTATACCTCAATTCACGCTCTGGGATTTTGAAGTTGATGTTTATACTCCGTTTCGCACTTTGGGAATTTGGAGTTGATGTTTATACTCCGACTCGCACTTTGGGAGTTCGGAGTTGTTGTTTATACTCCGTTTCGCACTCTGGGAATCTGGAGTTAATGTTTATACTCCGTCTCACACTCTGTGAGTTCGGAGTTGGTAAGCAGACGGGCAGTCACATCTGCTGTATGTTTTTGGATTTCGCTCGCACTCTGGGAACGAAAGGTGTATCAGGATCGTGGATGATCGGATCACATCCACCATGAGTTAACAAGTGAGGTCGTTAGATGGACGAGTCCACCCTCCTCAAACTTGGTGCAGATACGGACGAAGTCATTAGGCAGACGGATTCACCCTCTTCGTAGACGTATTTTTATACTCCAGTTCGCACTCTGGGAATCTGGAGTCAAGTGAAGGATTGTCGTGTATCAATCCTTTTTTGACTTTGATGTGATGGCTTGTCCCCGAGCTCGCGTTTCACTTAGCGAGTGACCGGTTGCATCACAGTCACTCCCTATTTGAATAAATTATACCGTATGGTGAAACTTAGCTCTCCGTGCATAGTGATGATCATATGAAGCATTTCAAGTAAATCACAGCTCTGGCTCGAAGAGATTGCATTTTATTGCTGAAATAAGAAAATATGGCGAAGTCAGTTGCCTTATTACAAATTCTAATTTCGAAATGCAGAAACAAATTGCAAAAATGGAAAATAAACTAAACGAGATAACATAGCCTGTTATGTGTAGTAGCGACGAAGACTTTCGCTGTTCCAGGCTCTTGGCAGAGTAAGACCGTCAACGGTCGATAATTTTAATGTGTCATCTCCGAGCCTTCGTTCAATAATATACGGTCCTTCCCATGTCGGCTTCATATGCGAAGGAACTGGATAGATTCTTTTCAAGACGAGATCGCCTAATTCAAAGGTTCGCGGATGGACCTTCGCATTGTACAATCGGGCGACTCGACTTCGATGCGCGGCTGCCCTCAAATCAGCCTCTTCACGCTTCTCATCTAGTAAATCGAAAGATTCCACAAGTAATATAGCATTAGTCTTCAGATCATAATATGTCACACGATGAGAAGGTACTTCTAGCTCGACTGAAATAACAACTTCTGAACCATAAGAGAGAGAGAATGGAGTATGACCGGTCGCGGACTTGTGGGTGGTTTGGTAAGCCCATAAAGCCATAGGAAGTTCGTCGACCCACTTGCCCCCGACCTTTTCCAGTCGTTTTTTCAGAATGGACTTTATAACTTTATTGACTGCTTCGACTTGTCCATTCACTTGAGGGTGTGCAACTGCAGAGAATTTCTTTTGGATGTGGAACCGTTTGCAAAAATCTTTAAATTCAGCACTGTCGAATTAGGTCCCTTTATCAGTAATAATGGTGTGTGGGAGACCGAATCGACAGATAATGTTGCGGACTACAAAGTTGATTACTTTTTTCATCGTTATGGTAGCAAGAGGCTTAGCTTCAGCCCACTTTGTAAAGTAATCAACTGCGACGATGACGTATTTCGCACCACCTTTTGCCGGAGGTAGAGTACCAATGATGTCGATGCCCCCACATTGCAAACGGCAATGGGCTGACCATTTGCGTTATCATGGTAGGAGGGACTCTAGGAATTCGAGCATGCTTTTGACATTTATCGCAGTTCTTAGCATAATCTGACGCATCGCGATTCACAGTCGGCCAATAATATCCGTATCGAAGTATTTTCTTGGCAAGTGCTTGCCCCCCGGTGTGATCGCCACATTCTCCCTCGTGTACATCGTGTAATACTCGTTTAATTTCATCGTGAGCGATACACCAGAGTAAAGAAACAGAGTAACATCTTTTATACATGATTCCATTCTGCATTGTGAACCGTGAGGCCTTCCGAAGGATTTGTCTCCTTTCACTCCTGCACTCTGGCAAGGTTCCGTGTTCAAGGTAATTTCTGAGTGGGGTCATCCATGAATCCCTATCGGGAACGGTTTCGTATACCCAGTCTATTTCTGCCCGGTCGATGCTTGGGGAAGTTAACATCTCTACGGGAACGAGTCCCATTTGTTGAGCTTCACCTGTGTTGGCTAGCTTCGCCAATGAATCGGCTTTTTGGTTGCGTTCTCGAGATATACAATAAATGGCATAATAATCAAACTGATTAAGTACTTCCTGAACTCGAGCTAAGTAAGCAGCCAGCCTTCGATCTCTCGCTTGATATTCTCCCCGTACTTGACACACAACTAATTGCGAATCACAATAAATTTCCACAGCGATAATTTTCAAATCTCTGGCAAGTTTTAGTCCAGCTAAGAGGGCTTTATATTCAGCTTCATTATTGGTTGCATGAAAATCGAACTTCAAAGCATAGCATATAGATCGGCCTTCGGGGGTTTCGAGTACAACTCCAGCGCCCGAACATCGGTCGTTTGATGCACCATCAGTATACAGCTTCCAGACGTATTCGGGAGATTCGCTGGTTTTGGACAAGTCCTCTCGAACGGTAAATTCAGCTATGAAATCGGCTAGGACTTGTTCTTGAATGGCTCGTCTTGCAGTGTAAGTAATATCAAACTGGCTCAGTTCGATGTTCCACTTGAGTAACCTACCAGACGTTTCGGGCCGCGTAAGGACCTGTCGTAACGGCTGATCGGTGTAAACAATAATAGGATGTGCCTGGAAATATGGTCGGAGTTTTCTTAATGCAATGACAAGGCAATAAGCCAACTTCTCTAGCTTCGGATAATTCCTCTCAGCTCCAGTCAATCGTTTGCTGACGTAGTATACCGGTTTCTGTATCCTGTCTTCTTCTTGAATTAAAGCAGTGCTGATAGCGTTTTCTGATATCGCCAAGTATACGTACAACTTCTCATGATCAATAGGCTTTGACAGGATAGGTGGCGTGGATAGATGCTGAACTAGTGCTTGGAAAGCGCCCTCACACTCTGTGGTCCATTCGAAGTTTTGTTTTCCTTTTCGAATCAAATCGAAGAAGGGAATGCATTTGTCGATGGACTTTGAGATGAACCTGCTCAGTGCTGCTACTTTCCAATTGAAACTCTGGACTTGTTTTATAGTTT
This sequence comes from Allium fistulosum, assembly GCA_030737815.1. Lineage (NCBI taxonomy): Eukaryota > Viridiplantae > Streptophyta > Magnoliopsida > Asparagales > Amaryllidaceae > Allium > Allium fistulosum. The sequence goes on along the minus strand of CM060907.1, from coordinate 285,293,117 downwards.
TCGGAGTTTCAAGATTTCTGATAGCCTAGATCTTTTCAGGATTAGCTTCGATCCCTCTAGCGTTGACGATAAACCCAAGGAATTTTCCGGATGCAACTCCAAAATGACATTTCAGTGGGTTGAGTTTCATTCTGTATTCTCAAAGTATTTTGAACATAGTTTCCAGGTCTTTAATATGGTCGATGGAGAATCGTGACTTCATGAGCATGTCGTCTACATATACTTCCATGGTTTTCCCGATTTGATTGGCAAACATACGATTGACCAATCGTTGATAAGTAGCCCCGGCATTCTTGAGTCCGAATGACATAACTTTGTAGCAATAAAGTCCCAGATTGGTTACGAAGCTGGTATGTTCTTGATCAGGTAAGTGCATCGGTATCTGATTGTAGCCAGAATACGAGTCCATGAAGGATAAGAGCTCATGCCCAGCTGTTGAATCTACTAGCTGATCAATTCTGGGAAGCGGGAAACTGTCTTTGGGACAAGCTTTATTCAGATCGGAGTAATCGACGCAAGTTCTCCATTTTCCATTTGACTTTCGGACAAGCACGGGATTCGACACCCATTCCGGGTATAGCGCATCTTGAATGAACCCGTTTGCTTTAAGCTTTTCTACCTTTTCTTTAAGGACGGTAGATCTCTCTGGATCCATACCACGCCTTTTCTGTTTGACCGGAACATGCCGCGGGTCAATATTCATAGTGTGGCTCGCGATGTCCGACGAGATCCCACACATATCAGAATGCGTCCAGGCGAATACATCAAGATTCGTCCGTAGAAATTCAACCAATTCCTTTTGAGTCTGCTGGCTTAGCTGAGAGCCAATCTTTATCATCTTTGAATTATCTTCATTGTCGATTGGGACATCAATCGTCAGTTCGGCCGGGGATGCTTGACTTTCTTTAGATTCTCCTTCATCTTCAGTTTCTCTTGGGTCTAGATCCCTTTGGAATTGGCTAGGGTGCCCGGGCCTAGGCCCAGACGTTAGTTGTCAATTATCAGCAAAGCGGACGCAGAGAGATTCATCTACGCCATTTCCTTTCTCCTTACGCTGTGCCTCCCGCAGCTCGGCAACGTAACAGGCTCTCTCAGTAGCCTGATCTCCTTGAATGATTCCCACTCCACGATCAGTGGGAAACTTTAAAGTCAAACGCCATGGGGCAATGGCTGCCCTGAATTCAGCGAGGGCCGATCAGCCCAAGAAAGCATTATAAGGGGAGTCTATGTCCAACACAACGAACTATAATATCCGTACTCTCCGGCGTTCTCCGACTCCCAACTTCACTGGTAGTTCCACTACTCCAGTGGGTATAGTAGCACTCACATTGAAACCATGGATTCGAGATTGGCAAGGCTTTAAATCTTTGGCTTCCATTTTCATTTGGTCATAAGCTCGTTTAAACAAAATATTCACAGAGCTTCCACTGTCAACTAAGATCCTCTTCATCCAAGCAGGACCTACTTGAGCCGAGATGACCAGTGGATCGATAGTGGGGGCTTCGACTTTATCAGCATCTTTGTTTCTGAACACGATGTCATCTGTCACCGTCTTCTATTGTTTGGTCGAAGCCCCTTTATCAAAACTACTAACACTCGAAGTCCACATGCCTGATATAGCTGGCATACGACTCCATTTCCTTTCAGCTTCGGTCTACTAGATGAGGACCACCACTTATTGTATTAATAACCAACCTCCCGCCGGTTTGAGTGGGTTCCCTCTGTCTTTCTTGATTTGGCGCACGATTCTGATTTGATGGGCCCGCACCTCCTAACTGCGGCGCCCGCACATACTGATCCAACTTTCGTTCACGTATCAGTTTCTCAATGAGATCTTGTAAATGACGACACTCGTTTGTATTATGGTCATAGCTTTCGTGGAATCTGCAAAACTTTCCTGTTTGGACTTGTCTTTCCGTTGATGGTTTCGGGGCAGGCTTCTTGTATTGTGTGGTGTTACAAGTCTGCAAATACACATTTTCCAACGACGTGTTCAATGGAGTATAATTATCGTACATGGGAGCTCTACGTCGTGGGCTACGATTCTGATCTCGTTTTTTGCCTTGATTTCCACTATCCCTCTGCTGATTCTGTTTATTTTGTATGTTCAACTGAACTTTTCCAGAACTCTCTCTGGATTGTTTAACGGCGATGTTACTCTGAATTCCTTCGATGTTGGGCCCTGCATCATCCTGCTTCCTAGACTGTTTCGCATCCTCCCTTCTCAAGAATTGGGCTGCCTTGGAATAGAAACGGTCCAATGATGCAGGTGGCTTCCCAGTTAACCAATTTCCGAACTCGGAATCAGGATCAATCCCCTTAGTCAATGCCATCAGGATAGAGTTGTCATTAGAATTGCTTATTTCTGCACACGCAGCATGGAATTGCTCCAAGTAACGTCTAAGTGTTTCTCCGGGAGCTTGTGTAACACTAGACAGAGTGTTAACGTCTTTAGGCCTTGCCACGTGCATACGGAATTGTTCAACAAACTTGGTGACCATCTGGTCAAAATTAGAGGTGGATCGTGGTGGAAAACGAGTAAACCACATGGTAGCAATGCCCCCTAGGGAAATACGGAAACTACGGCATTTTACTGCATCATAAGCTCTCGCAGCATTCATTAGTCATTCATACTTCAGGATGTATTGATTGGGATCAGAACTTCCTTCATAGACCGGCAAATTTAGCATCCTGAAGCACCGAGGTGGTTCAGCATATAGTATGTCATCGGTGAAAGGGGTATGACTCCGGGAGATTCCCTAGTCGTCGTTAGTGAGACCCTGACTTTCACGAATCATCTGACGAATCATTGTCGGTATATCCGACATCCGGATACTTAGAGCATGTTGTATCAAGGTGTGGTCGGGTTCCACAGCGCGTCTGGACTGGACGCGGTCGACGGTCCGTGCCTCGCCTCCTTGGTTTAACATTTTCTGGGACATAAGGCTCCGGAGTGTGCTCTTGTAGGCTACGATGAGGATCATTTTTATTTCTAGCATCAACCCCTTGTTCGGTAGTAGTGGTGATAGCAAGGTTGCATGTGACGTGGTAAGGAGCAGCACCTCCTCGGGATGAAGGTCCAGGATGATAGCTAGTGGATGGTCCAGTTCTGGGTTGTCCTAGATTCAAGGCAGGTGGATGTCCTGTGGCCTGGGTGTAGCTTACATCCAGCCGTGGTCGTGTGGATCGATGATGACCGTCAGATGAGGCAGAACTCTCCGTGGAGGAGTAGGAAGCTTGATTTCTTCTAGATCTTCTGCGCCTTTGGCGATTCAACTGGTTGGTCAACTCTGTGTTGGCGCGTAGTTGCTCAGTAAGTTGTTGCCGACTCTGGGTCAACTTTTGAAGCAGCATCTGCAACTCTTGTCTAGTAACCGGGCCTGATGGATCTGAAGGTCCGGCAGTATCTTGGTTGGATGGAGGCAACTGCACAGGATTCTGTCTGTCCCGTGCTTCTTGATCAGCAGCTGTAGAGGCAGTTCGTGTACTTACCATTATGAATTGATGAAATTCATTTCCTAGATCTGATGCAAATCTGAATAGAATGGAAGGGCTTTAAGAATTGAGATCTGGATCTTCTTCTTGGATTTATGCAATCCGGTATCGATAGGAGATCCAAGAAGCAGGAGAAAAATTGGGTTTTTTCTTAGTGAAAGCACCAAAGTGTTTGTACCAAAATTGAGCACAACACTCTTCGGAAGTTTTTGAAGAGATGAAGTGAATAAATTAAATGGAAAAAGAGGATTATCTAACAAAAACTCTAAAAACAGATAATGAAAATAATTAAAGCACACGGAAACACAAGGATTTAGAGTGGTTCGGCGTGTTGCCTACGTCCACTATGAAATTGATCTCTTTATTGATGTTTCTTTGATGATTACAATTGATTGCAGCGGATTACAGCAAAATTCAGTTGAGAAATTCGAGTACAGCAGTGAAATTCGTTTGTAGCAGCAGCAATGGAGTATGGAGTTGAATCCGGCAGAGTCTGGGCATTGGAGAATTCAAAAGAACCAAGATCCCCTTTTCTGTATGTCCTGGGGCTCTATTTATAGGTGTAGGAGGCTGATATTTCGCTCAGATCTCGGGAGACTTCTTCTGGCACGTGAGTAGGCCCGCGCGACCAAGCCCGTGAAGTTTCAGCCCGATCCGTGATCGATACGAACGGATTTCGTATCGTTCAAGATTGCGTCCGATAGAGTCGAAATTTTGCGTGGACATTCTTTAGCATGCACGTAAGCTTCTGTGAAAATTTCATAGCATTTGGACGTGTGGATCTCGAGTTATGATCGATACGAAATGGAGACTTTTGGCATGCTGTTTGGTTCGTATCGATCGGAACTACGTTATTCGTATCGATCGAAACTGCGTTATTCGTATCGATCGGAACTACGTTGTTTGTATCGATAGTCTTGCTCTGTTCGTGTCGATGAAGGTGGTGTAGTTCGAATCGATGGAGGTTTGCTTGTTCGTATCGATGAAAGCACTCCAACTCGATGGATACGAACAGTGATCATCGATGGATGTGAAGTTGACACTGGCCGATCGATACGAAGTGTGTTGTCCCTTGATGGATACGAAGTCGATCAGTACGAAGTAGACTTCTGGTGATGGACACGAAGTCGATCGATACGAAGTGGGTTCTGATGATGGACACGAAATCGATCGAGTCGAACAGAGGCTTCCTGATGGATTCGAATGAGATCGAGTCAAACAGAGGCTTCCTGATGGATTCGAATGAGATCGAGTCGAATAGTGGCCAGTCGATGGATTCGAATGGGATCGAGTCGAACAGTGGCCAGTCGATGGATTCGAACTCGAGGTTGTTCTTCATCCAATCTTGCATCGATCATAACTTGAGCATATGGACTCGGATTGACTTGAGATTTGAAGTGTTGACTTTCATTGCTTCGCTCGTCGTGTCTTGTCGATTGTAGCTTGATTCAGACTTGGACAAAATTCGTCGATATCCATGGTGAGTCTGCGTATAACCGATCTCTAAGACGAACCGTCATTGATTTCTAGTCAAGTTCTTGGTGTCACGGCCTTGCCAAAAGGCGGGATAACAACGTTGTTGATTTTAACAATATGCTTGTATTAAAATCAACTTTAGTTGTTTAATTACTCAATTTTGGATTGTAAATGATGTCTTTTATGGTGAGTATAAAAGATATAGGGATTGTCCCAAAACGATATACAAGAGCACCCTATTAAAAGAAGAACATGTAAGTTGGTTTCCTTATGCATTAGCAATAGGAATTATCATACAGATTATGTTGTGTATGATATTGTGTTTTGTTTATGTATTTGATATATGGAGCAAATATAAAATCCAAATTGATATCACTAAATGGTTGTTTGAGGTGTTCTCGTGTATTTATGAAATACTAGAGAATTGTTTATAGAAACAACGAACTCATTATGATAGAACGTTTAGACACACTTTTATCAGTGATATTGAGTATAACATGTCAATGATAAAATTCAAGTTAAAATCTTTAATTTGAAAATGTTCCAAAATAAAAGTAATTGTGGTCGATTCAACGAAATGTTGAGAACATTAACTTGAATAGCGCTACAATAAACCAATATATATATATGCACAAATTTATAATTGAGTCAAAGGTGATTCCAAATGTTGAGAATCCCATAATATTGTTATAAGATAACAATGTCATGAAATTGGTCATGATAGAACAAAAAGCTCACTAGAAGTCGAAAGACATACTTCGAATCGTTCCACATGATAAAGACAGTTTATCAGTGTTAAAGAGAGTTAATCGACAAAGTAGATAATTAAAACATAATAGCGTACTCATTCACAAAGGGACTGACCTAATTGGTTTTGAAAAAACTGATTGAAGAAGTTGGAATTAGATTCCATAATTGACCTCAAGTGCAAGTGGGAGATTGATAGAGTAAGGGGTATGCCCTAGAGGCAATTATGCAATTTGTTGCATATATCTAACTCGTTGACCAACCTTATTCGAAATAAAAGGTATTTTCTTCCTATTATATACTTGATATAATGTGATTATATTAATTAATTAACTTAATTAAAAGTATATTTAATAGAAAAATTCATAAATGGTATATTTTGTGATGGTAGTTACAAAGTGTTGTAACCATGAGTAATTTATCATAACAAAACAAATATACCATTTTAAATGTTCCTAGTCAAGTTGCATCAAGACTGGATATCGATGTATCCGTTGAGACTGGAGTATGTAACGCTCTCCAAATGTTGGGCAGTGTATTACTCATGACTGCTGGGGGGCACCTAGGGGTTGTGTATTAATAGTTATTGGATAACTATGGAACGACTCACTCGATAGTTTTCTGTTGGTTAATATAACTAAGGTCAAACAGAAAATATCGATGTGACTGGTTTACACAGTTCTCTCGACTTGAGAATACTATGGATCTTCAATATGAAAGCTTCGCTTTGATTATAGCCAAATCATGGCATGGCGTCTATCGAGTGACTATAGTTGGGTCGAGTGAAAGTATTGGAAGTGAAGCACTATTCAAGAGAGGATTCGTCTCCTCGGTTATATGCGGTTAGTATCACAGTCAACTCAAAGTCAAAGTCTCTGGCCAGAGTATTTCAGTTAATAATAATTGTTATTATTGAACCAATGACTTTGTATTTAGACTATAAAGTTGAATGTGGATGAGGTTGGAATTTTGACCATTACCAAATTCCATAAGTCCAAAGTGATATAGTTTTGACGAAGAAAATTGGTGTAAACAAATGTCACAACCGAGTAATGCTTATTAAACTAAAATTGGATTTTACCAAAAATGAGTAAGGGATAAATTTGGTCATAATGTCACACCACTTGCTAGGTGACGTGTGAACGTTAACATTAGAATAATTCGATGTTAATCGCTGACCAAATTTACACCCAAGAGTTACACAGCCGAAATGATGAATTTCCTTAAGACCAAACGATTTAATTAGTTTATAATTGTTATAAATTAATTAATATTTATGAAATATTAATTATAAAATTTGAATATGGTTTGAGAAATAAATAATGTTATATATATATATATTTATAATAGTTATAGATATATCGATCGATATAAAATTTAATTGCATAGTATTTTGGCTTGGGCTTAGATGGGTTTAAGGCCTATCATTAGGGCTGCAAAATTTCGGTTTGGGAAGGTCTAGGGGTGGCTAAAACATAGGGAATCGGCTTGGAGATAATGAGTTGAGATAAAGTGAGAATGGGTAAAAAGGTTTTCCTCGTTTCTCTCTAATACAACCCTATATATGTGTGTATCTCTAAAAACAATGACTAACCTTTTTGGCTGCCATTACCTTCTACATTGCTGGTTAAAGCATAGCTCTCAATCCACTCCAAAATTCTCAAATATATTTCAAATTAAAATAATATTATTCAATAGTTAGAGGTCGGTGATTCCGGACTTGCAATTTGACGAATCAAAAATAGTAAAAGGAAGGGAAGTCATTGCTTCAACGTGGATTCAAAGGCATCATTAAATTGGTAATTTTAATTCATATTATAGTAATTAAATTATATTCTATGATCCTATAATGAGAAATTTCATATCTGTTTAAATATATTGCTACTATATGTTTAGTTAGGTGAGAATTTGTAAGTAGATGTAGTTGTCACAAATCAGTTTGGTTATGTGCATAATTTGTTTGTTATACTATTTGATTTATGTATAGACAAATGTTTTTTACTGTACAAAATCAATTTTTTTCATTAATAATTGTTTTATATATATTTATTAATAAATTCATATATATATATATATATATATATATATATTAGTGTATATTTCACTCTCATAATAGCATATATGCATATATAAGATATATATATATATATATATGATTTAAAAAATTTAGTACACTTATTATATATAATATGAATTTACAAATTCAAAAATTAATTATCATACATGTTAGCACCAAAATTGGTCACTAACCTCTTAGAGAAAGATTGTGTAGAGATATAAGTGATGAAAGTAAATTAAACAGAGAAGACAACGCTAATCTAACTGCAGAAAGTAAGAACACCAAATTTATAGTGGTTCAGCGTAATTGCCTACGTCCACTTTGAGGTTAAACTTTATTGATCTTCTTTATAGTTGATTACAAATACAATTCGTGAATCAAGTGCTTGAATGAAGTTGTTAAGTAGAGAAGATGAGTCTCAAAAATGGCAGTCTCCTCAGTGTTCTCTCCCAAAAAAGGATCCATTTCACTGTGACCCTGCCCCTCTATTTATAGGCAAATATGGGCTGGACTTCCCAAGTGGGCTTGGTGGCCGAACACTCTAGCCGAGTACAGTGGTTGCTACTCGCCGAACCAAGCATGCCGAACACCATAGTGTCGAACGGTCCTTTCCATGCCGAACGGTCCGTTTGACGTGTGGGATGTGCAGGATGGTTGCAGTTGAAGCCGAACGTATCTTTGTCCGAAGCTCTTGACCGAACAATGCATGCAGGCCGAACGATATTGTTACCTTGAGTAGTTGTGCATACTGAATGTCTTCCGGATGCCGAGTACTCCCGTTGCCGAGTACTACGCCGAGTACCATGGGATGCCGAGTACTCTTGTTGCCAGGATCTTCTTGATGCCGAGCTCTCTTGTTGCCGAGTTCTCCTATCGCCGAGTTCTATTGATGCCGAACGCTAGCTGACGCTGAGCATTGGTTGACGCCGAGTAGTTTTGTATGCCGAGTATTACGCCGAACGCCGAACACTACTTAACGCCGAGTCTTCTGGATGCCGAGCACTACGGATACCGAGCACTATGGATGCCGAGCACTATGGATGCCGAGTACTTCTCCGAGTACTAGTTGCCTGGTCAAATCTCCAGGAAACACTTGCCCCCCAAAGTGTATCGCGTGGCCGAACGTGATGCGCTTTGAATCTAGTTCAACTTTCCTTGGTGATGCCTTCTCGAGAATGCCTATGACGGAGGTGTGTGACGAGCGTGGCCTGGACGCCGAACGATACGTTCGAAGCCGAACAATCCTCATGTGTCGAACGTCACTTTGCTCTGATGCCGAACACTCTGGCATTGACCGGTTCTACCGGGTATAGCCCCTTCGACATCCACCTCCCTTCTCTATAAAACCAGGCCTTTTCCTTCTTCTCCCCTTTACTTTTTTACTTCTGCCGTTCCTCGAAGATTTTCAATTCTATTCAGTCGTCCGGATTTAAAACTTAACTACTCCATCCCAATCTCCAATCTGCAAACTAGGTATCTTTTCTCGTACGATAGTAGTAGATTTCAAACGAGATGGCCGAGTGTGTCACGTAGAAGGCCTTTGAGTAGGTCGTCTCTATCACGTCTTTACTGCCGAACGATGATGCGAGGAGGAATGATCAGGTTCACCTATGGGCTTAGCTTCCTCGTGTCAAACCAAAGTTAACGGGAAGAAAAAGAAAGAAGGTGTTGGAGGAGGTAAAGGTGCTGTTCACTGCTCCGGCGTATGTCGTCATGCGCTGGACGGTGGAATGGGAAGTTGCCGAGCACTACCTTGGCCGAACGAACCCAAGCCTAGCGCTTATTAAAATGCCAAACTATGACTTAGCCGAATGAACTAAGGCCAAACAACACTCAAATGCCGGACAGTATATGTGCCGGGCAACTGACATGCCGAACAAACACTCATGCCGAATAGAACTTAGCCCGAACAGACGCACATGCCGAATAGAACTTAGCCCGAATAGTACAATTGCCGAATAGACGCACATGCCGAATAGAACTTAGACCGAACGATACAATTGCTGAATACCATTTAAATGCCGAACAGTATTCGTTTTGAATAACTGACCTGCCGAACAATGCCGAATACTATATCTAGGCCGAACACTGTAATATGCCGAACGAACAATTGCCTTGCCTAATCAATACAAGGACAAAGATCTAAGCACACCAACATGTGGAACTGACCCGGATCATTAACTCCCTAGCTTTTAGTAGACTTTAACGGGCTTTTTGAGACGGTCAGCGATGACGGTCTTCGAAGGCGACAATTCGAAGCACATTTTTATATCTTTGAAATCTTTAGATTCTTATTGCTTGTACACAATTGCTTGCACTAGTTCACACACCACGTGGGGGGAAAACTCGTGTTGTCAATTCTAACGTTTGACGTTTTTCAAGTATAGTTTTCTCCAGCACTTAGCCAGGTTCGTTATTTATTGGGGATGTCGAGAAAGTCTAGCTCCGCCACTATATCCGACAGGCCTGGGCCGTCATCAAGGCAAGTAGCCGCTGATACTTCTAATCCGTCGACTTCTCCTGCTCATAACCTAGCACCTGATGCCCTGGAGGCAACAATCCTACTAGACAATCCGATTGATTCACAAGTTTCGAAGGTCAACGAAGCCGCTCTCCGACGGATATGCTCCATTCATGGGATCCCTTTTGCCGACGTGTTAGTTCCTTCGCGACACGATCGTCCTCATCTGCCCCCAGTCGGGTATACTACCTGTAACAAGTTCATGTGTTGGATGGGTAGCGTGCCTCCATTCAATTTATTTCTCCAGGATGTATTGCAGTATATCGACATAGCTCCGTCGCAGCTGCACCCGAACGGCCACGCGTTTCTATACGGGACTACTTACTTTTCATGGTCGTCTTCTCCAGACCTTCTACCGCTGGCGACATCAGATACATCTATATGATCAAGAGACGGAAAGACGGTCCTTCCTTTATGTTCCTCGAGCCGTACCACAAATGCCAAATCTTGACAGGGGAATGCAGTAAATTCGCCCTGTACAAACAGGAATGGTTCTATGTGCGCTGCCCTCCTGGTTTCGCGAGGAGATGGGTTGAAGGCAGTAAGTCTCTCTGCTGAATCACTATTCGCATTTAACCGGAGTCACGTTTTTCCTAACTCTTTGTTTCATCTTTTCAGGTATCAACCCGCGTCCGGAAGGCCGAGGATATGCTGAGGCTGTCGAAGCCATTAGAGCTCTTCCTGCCGAGGAACGAGACATCCGAACTATCGTTTCAAATGAGTCACTGTCGGGGTTTGGCTTGCTTGCCCCTGGTCGTCGGATCAGCCTTCCAGAAGGTGTCACCATTCCCAAACCTCCGTCCGGTAAAGGGAAAAAACAGGCCGGATCGTCGTTGCGCTGCACTCCCGATACGCACGAAGAAGGTGAGCGCAAAGAAGATGATGCTCCTGAGACTCAAGGCGAGAATGCGGGTCCTGCTTGGAATCCGGCAGTCGAAGTTCAAGACATTGAGACGTCGTCCTCCCCTTCGAAGGGAAAGAAGAAGTTAAAATATAAATTTCAGAAGGAGAAAGTTGGTGGCACTTCAAAAGTCACGCTTATCCCGCCTAAGAAAGAGGCTTCCTCACAGCATCTGGAAAGTTCCCTGAGGGGTCTGTCAAACCTGTCCATTCCCGATGATATACTTAATTACGGGTTTGATGATCCTGAAGCCCTCAAATTTTCTTCGCCCGCGAGAGGCAATGCAGGAGTTCAACTCCCGGCCCAAGGAGACAACACTCCGATTAGTAAAGATAAACGAACGGGTCCGTCGGGGGGAACACTAGGACACACACGCACATACGCATTCCATCATATACTTCAAGTCTTTTTTCTTATCTCACGAATTTTCCTTAACTCGTTGTTATCTCCAGTCTTTGCAAGTGATATGGGGCGTTCTCACGGACTCGATCGCCTTCATGGCTCTTCCATATTTCATCACTCTGGACGGGATTCTGGTTCAGGAAGACGCAGGGACAAAGACGATTATGAAGATAGAGACAATCGTCCCCGTGAGTCGTCTCACCGCAAGAAGGCATATTCTCAATCTTCCCAGTCCCGTGATCTTCCTCCTCCAACTGAGCCGGATAGAGAGAAGTCTTTACAGAAGGGTTATCAATCTGATGCTCCTCGAGAACAACACTCCAGTTCATCGAGTACAAGGCAAGTTCGAGAGCAACGAAAAAGAGCGGAACTTTCAAAGCCTCCTCCTCCTACTCCTGCGGTGGACCCAACTGTTGCGGAAAAGATGGTCGATCTTAAGGCCAAGTTTCCAAAAATTTGCTTCGACGGTCTGAAGTTCCTCCCGGCCATTCATCATATTCCCGGGAATGTGAAGCAGAGTGCCATTGCCTGCAATAACGACGTCTATGTTCAACATGACGCGTTTGTGCACTTGGTGGAGAAGATCTCGGAGGTATCCGTTGAGCGTCAACATGAGATTGATCGCCTGAAACTGGAGGCTGGCTGCGACAAAAACATCATCGAGCACCAAGACGTAGAGCTCGCTTCGTATAAGTCGAAGCTGGAAGCCGCTGAACAAAGCGCAAAAGATACTGCTGAGGCAGTTACTTGTTTAGAGGCGGCTCACAAAAAAGAGCTTGACGAAGCAGTCCAGCGCAGCGGTGCCCTCGCCCTAGAGAAAGACTTTTTCCGAAAAGAGAGGGATGCGCTCGTCGTGCAAGTCAGAGAGCTGAAAGAATTACTCTCCAAGGAGAAGGAGGACAATGTAGCTGCTCAAGAATAATCACAACAATACTGTGATGAAATCGTTGCTACTCGTCTCCTGAAAACGAAGCTCGATGACGAACTTGCTGGGGTTGAGAAAATGAAGGATGAGGCCCGTGAGGAGCGCAAAAGAGAGGCTGCGGAGGAGATTGATTCTCGCCTCGAGGCGGCCGCAGAAGCCGGTAGGGAAGAGGTCAAATGCATGTTTGACCCGTTGATCGCTGAATATGGAGCCCGCGTCCTTATGCATCGCGACTTAACGTTCTTGGGTGACGGCTATCTCGAATCCCTAGCTGAGGCCTGGGAAACTTTGATAAGGATCAGGAAGATCGAGTCGGGCTCCGAAGAGGTCGATGAGGATGCCTTGGTGAAGGAGTTCCTTAGGGGGAATGAGCCATCGGATTTATCCGCAGCATTGGCACTTTATAGCAAAGGCTCTCCCCGTCCAAAAGAGAAGAATGATGAAGCTGGCCCATCTAGAGCCAATACTACTGCTCCTCATATTTCTGCTCCTCGTGCTGCTCAATCGGTCGGTCGGCCGACACTTGATCCATTCGAGCAGCATGCTGGTTATGACCCCGAAGATCCCAGGCTCGGTGCTCATGTGCTGTCCCCTATACTAGAGGGTGAAACCCCATGCGCCACCGATAGCCAACCGGAACCTAGTAGGAAATTCTTCTTTCTCTAGAAGTTGAAAGATCCCGTCATTTTTCAGCAGTGGTTACTCGTTCTAACGCCCATTCTTTATATTTTCATGTAGGTTGTTCTGACGCCGAGCCAACTCCGAGGAGCAATGACGCCAAGGAGGAGGCAGGGAAAACAAGCGACGCTGTCCATGCGGGAGTACTCCCTGGTCCCGATGCTCAAGTGATTGGGGCGTTAGATGACGATAAGCTCGACACTTCATCCCCTGCCGAAGGGAGTGATGAAATTGAAATCACCGGCGCCTCTGAGCATATCTCGTAGATGAGCATGAAGGACCGCCTTGCCGAAGAGGAGAAGAAAAGGATTGAGGTCAAAGTTGAACCTGGAATACTGGAACTGACCGACCCACGGAACAGACCTTTGAAAATCATTCTCCTAGGCAAGTTCAAACCGTTGGACGTTCCGTCCCCTACTCCTGACTCCGCTTCTTTAGCAAGCAAGAAGTCCAAGAAAAAGCGTGAGGGAGAGGAGTCATCGGAAAAAACAACGGAAGACAAGAAGAAGAAATCGAAGAAATAATCGATACACTCGTTCAACGAGCTTCTTGCTTAAGTCTTGTAATTGATTTTATCTTCCGTAGCTTGTAGTGTGCGTAGACAGGTCTGAATTTTGTAGGAGTGATCATCTAACCCCATTTTGGACTTATCGAACAAAGTTTTTAGTTTCTTTTTCGCTTGAGCGGTTCTCTTGTTTTTCTTTGGTTTGCTGACTAATTGCAGTCATAACTCAAGTTCTTATGAGCCGCATTATCTCCGGGTCCATTCTCGTGTTGTTCAAACATTTCTAGACATGGCGTACTCCTCGTCCCACATTTCTCGAGTACTTGGACTTTTTGCTGACTCTGTGCTCCGGGGCCTCGGAGACTTGAAATCGTTTATACTCTAGTCTGCGCTCCGGGGACTTAGAGTACTCCGCTCCGCACTCTGGGGATTCGGAGATTTGAAATCGTTTATACTCTAGTCCGCGCTCCGGGGACTTAGAGTACTCCGCTCCGCACTCTGGGGATTCGGAGATTTGAAATCGTTTATACTCTAGTCCGCGCTCCGGGGACTTAGAGTACTCCGCTCCACGCTCCGGGGATTCGAAGATTTGAAATCGTTTATACTCTAGTCCGCGCTCCGGGGACTTAGAGTACTCCGCTCCGCGCTCCGGGGATTTGGAGATTTGAAATCGTTTATACTCTAGTCCACGCTCTAGGGACTTAGAGTACTCCGCTCCGCGCTCCAGGGATTTGGAGATTTGAAATCGTTTATACTCTAGTCCGCGCTCCGAGGACTTAGAGTACTCCGCTCCGCACTCTGGGGATTCGGAGATTTAAAATCGTTTATACTCTAGTCCGCGCTCCGGGGACTTAGAGTACTCCGCTCCGCGCTCCGGGGATTCGGGGATTTGAAATCGTTTATACTCTAGTCCGTGCTCTGGGGACTTAGAGTACTCCGCTTCGCGCTCCGGGGATTTGGAGATTTGAAATCGTTTATACTCTAGTCCGCGCTCCGGGGACTTAGAGTACTCCTCTCCGCACTCTGGGGATTCGGAGATTTGAAATCGTTTATACTCTAGTCCGCGCTCTGGGGACTTAGAGTACTCCGCTCCACGCTCCAGGGATTTGGAGATTTGAAATTGTTCGCACGAGTCTGTACGTCGTACAGGATAATGTAATTTGTCATCCAATTATGAGATATAGAAACGTTAGTGATTCACGGAAAATACGGCTTCAAGCCTTTATTAATGGAAATCAACTGAATTGCTCGATTACAACTTTAAAAAGAAACTAAGTTATGACTGAACGGAAACATGCAGGAAATAACAGTGCCTAAAACAAGAAAGAAAACATGCTAAATGTAATAGTGCCGCAGATGTTCACTGTTCCATGCTCGGGGGAGTGTCGTGCCATCTACGGTCGCTAGCTTGAATGTTCTCTCTCCAAGCTTCCGTTCAATGGCGTACGGACCTTCTCAGCTGGGATTCATGCGTGATGGTACCGGGAAGACTCGTTTCAGAACGAGATCACCCACATCAAAGATCCTTGGGCGAACTCTACCGTCGTAGTAACGCTTGACTCGATGTCTATGCGTTGCCGCCCTTAATTCAGCTTCTTCACGCTTTTCGTCGATGCAGTCCAGTGATTCCAACAAGAGATTCTGGTTCATCTTGGGATCATAGTATGTCACCTGGTGTGATGGAACTTCAAGTTCCATGGGTATAACAGCTTCGGAGCCGTATGCCAAGGCGAATGGAGTGTGGCCGGTCGCGGACTTGTGGGTAGTTCTATACGCCCATAATGCTATCGGGAGTTCATCTACCCACTTGCCTCCAACCTTCTCCAGGCGCTTCTTCAGTATGGACTTGATTATTTTGTTAACGGCCTCGACTTGTCCGTTAGCTTTCGGGTGTGCAACGACGGCGAACTTCTTCTCGATACCGTACTTCAAACAGAACTCTTTGAACTCTCTGCTTTCGAATTGCGTCCCGTTGTCCGTAATGATGGTGCGAGGAAGGCCAAAACGGCATATAATGTTTCGTACAACGAAGTTAATGACCTTCTTAGAGGTGATTGTGGCCAAAGGCTCTGCCTCAGCCCATTTTGTGAAATAGTCGACTGCAACTATCGCGTATTTCGCACCACCTTTGGATATAGGCAAAGAGCCGATTATGTCGACCCCCAGATCGCAAACGGCCAGGGACTAACCATTTGCGTGAGTTCCATTGATGGAGTCCTCGGGATTTTCGCATATCTTTGACACTTGTCACACTTTCTCGCGTAGTCTGCGGCGTCCCGGTTTACGGTTGGCCAGTAATATCCATAGTGGAGGATCTTCTTTGCTAGCATTTGCCCCCCAGTATGGTCGCCACATTCCCCTTCATGAACTTCTCTTAAGACCCGCTTCGTCTCATCATGAGCGATGCATCGTAATAATGGGACTGAGAATCCTTTTCGATACATTGACCCCTCCTGCATTACGTATCGCGCGGCCTTTCGAAGGATTTGTCGTCTTTCGCTTCTTTTTTCTGGTAAGGCCCCGGTTGTCAGGTACAGTTTGAATGGGGTTATCCACAATTCCTTCTCGATTTCTGTTTCCAACACGCGATCGACTTCCATCTCGTCTGTGCTCGGGGCATGCAAGACTTCAACGGGATACAATCCCATTTGTTGTGCATCGCCGGTACTTGCAAACTTAGCCAATAAGTCAGCCTCTTTGTTCTGTTCGCGCGGGACATGTGAAATGTCATAACGCTCAAGACTCGAGAGTAGTTCTTGGACCTGAACAAGGTACGGAGCGAGCTTTCGTCCCTTTGCTTGGTAGTCTCCCCGTACTTGGTAAACCACCAACTGTGAGTCACAAAGGATTTCGACTGATTCGATCCCGAGTTCCCTGATGAGCTTCAAGCCAGCGATCAGTGCTTCATATTCGGCTTCGTTATTTGTAGCCGGGAAATCAAGCTTCAGGGCATAACAGATTGATCGGTTTTCCGGAGTTATAAGAACTATGCCCGCGCTGGAGCAACGGCCGTTTGATGCACCGTCAGTGTATAATTTCCATCGAATGGGGGGAATGATGTCGTGATCATCCGGTTTGACGGGTATGGTAAACTCAGCGATGAAATCTGCTAATGCTTGCCCTCGGATGGCTCTCCGTGGTAAGTATGCGATATCGAATTGGCTCAACTCGATGTTCCATCTTAGCAATCTTCCAGAAGTTTCCGGACGTTGGAGTACCTGCCTCAGGGGTTGATCGGTATAAACACCGATTGAATGTGCTTGAAAGAATGGGCGCAGCTTACGTGATGCAATCACCAAGCAATAAGCCAATTTCTCGATTTTAGGGTAATTCCTCTCTGCCTTTGTTAAACGCTTGCTAACATAATACACCGGCTTTTGGACTCGATCCTCCTCACGAACCAAAGCCGCACTTATCGCATATGGGGATACAGCCAAGTATACGTACAACATCTCGTGGTCAACTGGTTTTAATAGCATTGGTGGACTCTCTAGATGCCTCACCAGATTCCGGAATGCTTCCTCACAACTAGATGTCCATTCAAAATTTCTCTTCCCTTTCTTTATTATATCAAAGAATGGGATGCACTTGTCAGTTGCCCTGGATATAAATCGACTTAGCGCAGCTACTTTTCCATTCAAGCTCTGTACTTGCTTTATAGTCCTGGGCGCTTGCACATCTCGAATAGCTTGGATCTTTTCTGGGTTGGCTTCAATTCCCCTAGCATTGACGATGAATCCCAAAAACTTCCCTGATGCAACGCCGAAGGAACACTTCAGAGGGTTGATCTTCATCCCATAAAACCTGAGTATGTCGAACATTTCAGCCAAGTCTCGAATGTGGTCATTTGACCGTTGTGACTTCACGAGCATGTCATCCACATAGACTTCCATCGTTCTACCCAGCTGGTCCTTAAACATTCGATTCACTAAACGCTGGTAAGTTGCTCCTGCATTCTTCAATCCAAAGGGCATCACTACATAGCAATACAGTCCGACATTTGTAACGAAGTTGGTGTGTTCTTGGTCCGGAATATGCATCGGGATTTGGTTGTACCCTGAGTACGCATCCATGAATGATAGCAGCTCGTGTCCTACGGTGGAGTCGACCAACTGATCGATCCTAGGCAACGGGAAACTGTCCTTAGGACATGCTTTGTTCAAGTCGGAATAATCTACGCAAGTCCTCCATTTCCCATCCGCCTTTTTTACCAGCACGGGGTTGGATACCCATTCAGGGTAGAGGGCGTCGCGGACGAACCCATTTGCTTTGAGTTTGTCCACCTCCTCTCCAAGAGCGGCGGACCT
This sequence comes from Allium fistulosum, assembly GCA_030737815.1. Lineage (NCBI taxonomy): Eukaryota > Viridiplantae > Streptophyta > Magnoliopsida > Asparagales > Amaryllidaceae > Allium > Allium fistulosum. Next base: position 285,275,101 of record CM060907.1, on the reverse strand, counting down.
CTCCGGATCCATTCCTCTCCTTTTTTGTTTAACTGGAACGTATTTCGGGTCTATGTTCAACATATGACTCGTGATGGCGGGGGAAATCCCACACATATCAGAATGCGTCCAGGCGAAAACATCAAGATTCGCCCGGAGGAAGTCGCTAAGGTCTTCAGTCATCGCGGGGCCAAGCTGTGATCCGATCTTTAGTATTCGCGAAGGGTCGTCACGGCTAACTGAAATGTCAATTGTTAATTCAGCCGGTGCCGCCTTCTCTTTCCTGGGTTTCTCATCGTCGTCTCTCGGATTTATATCTCCGAAGATCCGAGAACTATGCCCGAGCCAGGGCTCGGGCACTACTTGTCAATTATCCGCATTAAGAATGCGGACGGGATTGTCCGCAACCTTTCCCTTCTCCCTCCGATGGGCCTCTCGGAGCTCAGCCACATAACAGGAACGACCAGCTGCTTGGTCGCCATGAACAATACCTACTCCTTTGTCAGTCGAGAACTTCAAAGTTAAACACCACGGGGCTAACGCTGCCCTAAACTCAGCCAGGGCCGGCCGGCCCAAGAAAATGTTATATGGAGAATCCACATCCAAAACTACAAAGGGTAGAATTCGCACTCTCCGATGCTCGCCTTGTCCCAGTTCAACTGGTAACTCGACATATCCCACTGCATCGGTCGCAGCGCCGTTAAAGCCGTGAATACGAGCTTTGAATGGTTTCAAGTCTTTTGTTTCCATTTTCATTTGGTCGTAAGCCTTCTTGAAGATTATGTTGACAGAACTCCCGCAATCAATCAGAATTCTTTTTACATATGCTGGTCCAATCGTTGCAGATATGACCATCGGGTCGATGGTCGGAGCCTCTACCTGATCAGCGTCTCTGTTTCTGAACACAATATCGTCTGTCATTACGCGCTGCTACTTAGCAAGGGTCCCATCCTCCGCGTTCGAACAACACTCAAAATCGGCATGCTTCAGGGAACTTGCATATCGCTCCATCTCTTGCCAATTCTTATCTGCGGGGTGAGGTCCACCGATAATTGTATTTATGACTAGTCTACCTACGGTTCGGGCAGGCTCTTCGGGATGACGCGGAGCTGGTGCACGACCTGGGTTGGACGTCCCCTGTCCTCCTTCCTGTGGATCCTTCACAAATTCTTGCAACTTCTTTTGTCTGATCAATTTCTCGATAGCGTCGTGCAGGTGTCTACACTCTTCCGTATTGTGCCCATAGGTCTCATGGAAGCGGCAATATTTCCCGGTCCGCTTCTGTTCCTCGGTCGATTCTTTTGGACGTGGCTTTCTGTATTGAAAAGTATTGCAGGTGGACAGGAAAATGTTCTCAAGCGGCGCGTTCAGCGGAGTATACTCGCTGTAGCTTGGAATTCTCGACTTCCACTTCCCCGCTTCTCTCTTCTTCCCTTGATTTCTTCCTCCGGACTCTTTGGGCTGCCCAGGCTTATTCTGGACATTGACTTGGACCTTTCCCGAGCTGTCTCCAGATTGCTTCACAGCAATGTTGCTTTTTATTGACTCTTGGACAGGTCCTGGCGCCTTATCTCGTCGTACCCACCTAGCTTCCTCTCTTCTTATGAACTGGTGTGCCTTTGAGTAGAAACGCTCTAGCGTAGCCGGAGGTTTTCCTGCCAACCAGTCTCCAAACTCAGAATCTGGATCCACACCTCTCATTACAGCAATCAGAATTGCATGGTCATTGGGATTACTGACTTCAGTTGCCGCGACATGGAATCTCTGTAAATATTCCTTCAACGACTCCCCGGGATTTTGGATTACACTTGACAGAGACATTACATCCTTTGGGCGTGTAGTGTGTATCCTGAACTGCTCGATAAACTTCTTTGCCAACTCCTCGAAATTTGACACAGACCGCGGGGGAAGTCGGGTGAACCACATAGTAGCAATCCCAGATAGAGTAATCGGAAAGCATCTACACTTGGTGGCATCATTTGCTCTAGCTGAATCCATCATCCATTCGTACCTCATGACATGCTGTCTGGGGTCAGTCTTTCCCTCATACGAAGGGATAGTAGGCATACTAAACTTCCTAGGGTACTCCGCCTGCAACACAATATCCATGAACGGAGTGTGACTTCTTGACACTCCCCAATCATCATTCGATAACCCCTGATTTTCTTTCATCAATTGCCTGATCATGGCTGTCAGGTCTGGTGTCTGTATGGAATGCGGAAGGTTAGAGTCTGTTCTACGCGCCTGTCCATGCTGATGCCTCCTCTCCTGGCGGTCTGCCAATCGTGCGTTTTGAGGTTCGACATCGTTAGCATTTTGATGGTCTGGACCTCCAACTTCCACCTACACTCCGGTCCCGAAGTTTCCAGCTCCTGATTGGTCACGGTCTCCAGCTGTTCGAACAACAGCTTCTGCTCGTGCAGCTTCAGTCTTGCGGCGTCTGCGCCTGGGAGGTTCATCAGAGGAAGTAGAGATGTCAGATGAGGAATACGGAGCGGGATTGCCCCCAGCATTCTGTTGCTGCTGTTGAGTGAGTCGTGCCATCAGGTTGGCGTTAGCTTGCATCTGCTCTCCTAGTTGTCTCCTCCTTTCCCTGAACTCTCTCATCAAGTCGTTGAACTCTATTATGGTGACAACTGGAGTTTGGTCCTGAGCGGCAATTCCTACACTCGGAATTGCTGGTTGATTGCTAGGCCCTGCTTGTTGCATGCTAGCAGTCTCGTGGGCATCCGCATTATGAGAAGCTGACCTGGTACGTGGTCTTGCCATTGTAGAGTTATTGGTATGAACTCTGAGTAGAATCAACGGATGTCCTATCATTGAGTCGGATCTTCTTTGGGGGATTTGTTCAATCCAGTAGCTTCAAAGCAGATCCTTGAGGTCTGAGAATTCAATTCTCAGTGAAAGCACCAAAGTGTTAGCACCAAAATTGGTCACTAACCTCTTAGAGAAAGATTGTTTAGAGATATAAGTGATGAAAGTAAATTAAACAGAGAAGACAACGCTAATCTAACTGCAGAAAGTAAGAACACCAAATTTATAGTGGTTCAACGTAATTGCCTACGTCCACTTTGAGGTTAAACTTTATTGATCTTCTTTATAGTTGATTACAAATACAATTCGTGAATCAAGTGCTTGAATGAAGTTGTTAAGTAGAGAAGATGAGTCTCAAAAATGGCAGAGTCTCCCCGGTGTTCTCTCCCAAAAAAGGATCCATTTCACTGTGATCCTGCCCCTCTATTTATAGGCAAATATGGGCTGGACTTCCCAAGTGGGCTTGGTGGCCGAACACTCTAGCCCGAGTACAGTGGTTGCTACTCGCCGAACCAAGCATGCTGAACGCCATAGTACCGAACGGTCCTTTCCATGCCGAACGGTCCGTTTGACGTGTGGGAAGTGCAGGATGGTTGCAGTTGAAGCCGAACGTATCTCTGTCCGAAGCTCTTGACCGAACAATGCATGCAGGCCGAACGATATTGTTACCTTGAGTAGTTGTGCATACTGAATGTCTTCCGGATGCCGAGTACTACGCCGAGTACCATGGGATGCCGAGTATCTTGTTGCCGGGATCTTCTTGATGCCGAGCGCTCTTGTTGCCGAGTTCTCCTATCGCCGAGTTCTATTGATGCCGAACGCTAGCTGACGCTGAGCATTGGTTGACGCCGAGTAGTTTTGTATGCCGAGTATTACGCCGAACGCCGAACACTACTTAACGCCGAGTCTTCTGGATGTCGAGCACTACGGATACCGAGCACTATGAATGCCGAGTACTTCTCCGAGTACTAGTTGCCTGGTCAAATCTCCAGGAAACAATACATATATTCATATTTTAAAATAACATTTATTGAATTTTTTAATTGTTTATTATATATAAAATAATTATTACATTAAAAATCAATTTTATATTTTTAAAAAATATTATATCATTTCAGAAACATATAGAAAAAATTTAGGAATTTTTCAATAAAGTTTATTATTTTTAATAATTAATATTATTTCGGAAAAACTGTTTATAATTTATTAAAAATAATAATTTAATTGAAAAATTCTTTAAAAATTTTCGTAACCTTTCATTCATGATCCTAGAATTTTTGAAAATTTAAAATTTGAATTTTTAATAATATATTATTTTATATTAAATAATTATTGCCGAAATCAATGTATTTGTTTTTTAAAATAATAATTCAACTTTGAAAAATCTTCACATTTTTTCTAAGCTCTATTTTATGATCCTAGGTTTTTTAAAACTGCAAAATTTGAATATTCATTAATAGATTATTTTATGTTAATTATTTATGGATGAAAATATTATTTTATTCATAATATATACAAATTAAAATACTAAAATTATTATGTTTGCAAAACTAAGTTAATTTTGAATTATAAATAATTTTTAATAATTGTTCTCTCTCTTTCTATATATATTTATCTATATATAAATGTTTTATGTTCATATATTATATATAATATATTTATTCATACATGTGTGTGTGTGTTTTGTAACACATATACATGCACATATTTGGACAACATACATGACATACAAAATGAGCTAATATGTCTGTTGCGATGTAAATTCCAACATCTACATATGAGCATATTATACATTTCACGGATTATTATGTTACACATGCACTCACACACACACATGATATATTTATGTATAAACTAAATCAAATAAAATTAATTTCATATCTTAATATATTTGAATTTAAATAAAATAAATGATTTTATTTAAATGAAATTTAGAATTTTTCTAATTCAGTTAGACTTCATAGGCCCAATAAAAGATCCAATAGGATAAAATTTTTGAAATTCACCCATAACTTCCGCTGCAGGCTAGTCCAATTCCAACAAGTACAAGCTGCAAAATTACATATGTCACCCGATAATTTAATGTGCGAAAATCATTATGAAGTGAAAAAACTTATGCTTCTTTTGATTTGCCGTATTAAAAAATATATGCATGTTTAAATGGTTGTATGTTATTTTGAAACGAAGACATCAATCTTAGAAATTGTAAAATATGCAACCAGGAAAGATACAAACCAAAAAAAAGAAGGGAAAGGAAGTTCCGTACAAACGTATGCATTACTTACCATCACTCTAAGGCTTCAAAGGTTATATGCATCTTCTGCAACCGCGCATCATATGAGATGACACTGTGTGAGAAGTGAGAACACAGGAAGAAAGTACGTTAACACACCCAGCTGGTGGAGAAGCATGAAAACATTTTGATAAACATACCCCGCTTTCGCAGCGGAGAGCCGTAATGTTAGACTTGGTTTATGTACGGATGAATTTCACTGTTCTCTCAATTTGGTTCAAAATATTCATCTTGGCCTATAATCGTTACACCTTATAATTTACCTCCGTGGATGTGTATGAAAACTCTGTATATGTTTCTCACCGTTGTCATCCCTGGCCTGATGATCCGACACAAGGAATCGACGTGTATTTACAACCGTTGATTAAAGAGTTGAAAACACTATGGTATGAAAGGTGTTGAAACATATGACATTTCAAACATTGTTCTCAGCATATCGAAGCAGACATACATGAGCCGTATGACTGCATGCTGGCTGAAATGGAGCAGGATCCCAGACCATGTACGGAAGAGCATCTTGCAGGACTTTCTGGTAAGAGTAAAATTCTATATATCATTATATTAATCACTTTACAATTAGGTGACTAAATATAAATGTATGACTTATATTTTTTCAACATATATACAGGGGGCGGTAGACTTACAAAAGGAGAACGTGTCTCTTCGCCATCGCCACTGAAACTCTAAAGTGGCAAAGAATTATAAGGATACGATGTCTACTATAAGAAAACGTGGAAAGAAGCCAAGCTAGATGGGTGTCAGCGTCTGGGATGCTTGGGTCGCATGGTGGGGTAGCGACGATTCAGGGTAAGTCTATTAAATATCACTTTAATTTATTCAGTACAGAATACATAATTTATGGTGCAAATAAGAGATACATCACTAGAATCAAACTTAATACACAAAACATCCTCCCCCAAAAAAATATAAATTACATCCCTATTTTCAAATATTGCAATTTTCTTCCCATACCCCTTTGCTCCATTGCTGAACGTTGATTCTTCATATGTGAATGTTGTTCTCACATCCATAATTAAATTTTGCACCCCATTAATTATCAATCTTTAAAACACAATAACTTTTTGTAGAAACGACGGATTAACAAACCGTTTTCACCATTAAATCATAAATTTTATTACATTTCTAATTAGTGACATTGTGCATATGTAAAAACAATGGCATTGTGCAATTATATGGTATGATTGTAGAAAATTCAGCAATTATATGCAATAATTGCAGAAAAGTCTGCAATTATATTGTATAATTGCACTTTTCTATGATTACTTGGAATAATTGCAAAGTTTTCTGCAATTATTCGATATACTTGCATAAAAGTATGCACTTATATGGAATAATTGCAGAAAAAACTGCAATTATTCCATATAATTGCATAAAAGTCTGCAATTATATGGAATAATTGCTGATGTTTAAAGAAAAATTGATAATCATTTCATATAATTGCAGAAAATGGCAAGTATACTGAATAATTGTAGAAAAGTCGACAATTATATGAAATAATAGTAGAAAAGTCTGAAATTATTACATATAATTGCATAAAATTCTGCAATTATTCTATATAATTGCATAAAAGCCTGCAATTATATGGAATAATTGCTGACATTTGAAGAAAAATCGATGATGTTCAAAAATTGCAGAATTCTCTGTAAATAATGGAATAATTGCAGCCTTACTGTAAATATGATTTTTTGGTATCAACAATGGATCTCATTTTAAAGATAATAAAATTTATGATTTTTCGGTGAAAACGGTATGCTGATCCGATGTTTCTACAGAAAGTTATACGTGTTTGAAATGCTAAAAACGTAAAGGGTATTTGGGTCTTTTGGGGCAGACGGATTTGAAAACAGAGACTAGAAACGTAAGTTTAGTTTGGGGAGGATGTTTTCTCTATTTGAAACTTACCATGGATGTGAGCCAAACTATCCCTAATTTATACCTGTGAAATATAATCTTAATTTTTAATTTGCAGGTGGAGTCGGACAGGAACTCTGCGAACAGACAGAAAAATCCAGTCACACACCGTGGTGGCTCGAAATCATTTCAACATCATCGCGAGGGCCTGGTAAATTGATTAATTACAATTACGGATAGTTATTACATTTTTAGTATAAATTTGTGTGAACAACAATAATATACACCAATTATTGTAAGAAAGAGTGTGTGGGGTCCCGTCTCGTATATGGACGTGTTTGAGCATACTCATGTCGTCAGGCAGACAGATGATGAGAGATCAGTGTCGTATGCCTAACATGAGGATGATAAAGCATACGCCGCACATGTAAGTATATTTTAAGTTATAAGTTATTAATAATGATCATTTTAATTAATTAGTTAGAAAATATTATAATAATATCGTGTAATATTTATTTGTATTTAATTTTGCGTTGTAGGAAAAATTTATGCAAGCACGTGCGCAGATGCTTAGCATTCGGGACAGGAGCAGTTGACCACTGTTGAGGAGGACGCAATCTTCGACTTTGTTATGGGCCCGACACAGAGAAATAAGCGTTACCGCTACGGCAATCAATCGGTAATTTATAAAAATTAACTAAGTTGTAAAATTTGCTTAATTTTTATAAAAGTTACGTAATAACTTAAACATATTTCGACTTGTTTTGTAGGCTCGGGCATCACAAAGGGCTTACCAAATGGCTCAGGACGCCGCGGAGATTAATGAACTTCGACAGCAAATTACGCAGGAGCAGGACCGCCTCCAAGCAGCACAAATGGAGCAACTGAACTAGCATTTGGTCAAGTATATGGAGCGTCATGAAACATTCCTTTCGTCTGGTGGTTCCGGAGCCAATGATGAGTCACGATGTACGATTTGCAGTTTTTTTTTTGAAACTGATGTATATAAACATTGAATGATAGTGAGAGGTTGATTTATGAACATGTGGTGTTTGACATTGATTTTTTTGTTCGTTGATTTGTGGGGTAGATTTGTGGAGCTTGATGTTGGATGTATATATTGTACATTGATATGGGATGTAAATATTGCAGTCGGATGGGTGAGACTGATGATGGAAGATTTGTCTTGTATTGATTGAATATGTTTGCGTTTGATATGATGATGTTTGAGTTTTATATTGATATTGATTTCAGCTTATATATTGATTTTGATGAGTTGTATTATATATTGTTATGGAAGTGATGCTCGGCTGCAAGGAAAAAAAAATGTATCTAGATTTTCGACGGCTCCCGACGGCTTACGTGCCAAAATTTTCGACGGCTAGCGACGACTATCTGAACGAGACTTTTGACGGCGGGCGATGGATTATTGGGAAATTCCATGCCACGTGGACGTCGTCGCCATCGGTGGCCATCGCAATTACTTCGTCGAAGCCGTCGGAAATGGACGAAATTTGTGGTCCGTATTCCGACGGCATTTCCAACGGCTTGCGACGGCTGCGAGCCGTCGAAAATCCCTATTTCACTTGTAGTGTATAGACATACATGGTTAGTGTTATTTACAATTTCTATGTTACTAACAAAAGATTGAAGTCAAACTTACAAGATTCATTTTTCCAAACTCCGTCAGATTCAAGGTTGGTTAAGATTAGAGGAATGAATATTACAGTATACTCAAGTTACATACAGTTTAGAGAAAATAATCCACAAACAGTACTGAAAAAGAAAAAATAAACAAAATATTTTCAAAATGGATTTCATTAATGGCATTGTTTCATAGTTAATTGGAACAAATACAAAACCATGACGTAAGGCATTTATAATCTAAGAAGGTTACATACCTTTTTTTTAATAGCATCATGCATTTATGGTTCTTGAAGCTAATTAAATTAAGTAATTTTCCAACAGCTGCTCCATGCTTTTCCTATTGTCTTGAAATCTAATCAAACATAAGTTCAAAAGCAAACATTTCAATTTCAAATATTTCAGCTATATTGCAGAGAAAAAAAGAAAAATTTTGAAGTCCCTCAAATGCAATAAGATCATGTTACCTACTTAATGGATGTCTCAACTGAGGTCAGTAATACATATATTGAAAGTACATCGGTTAGGAAATATCAGGCGCTATTAATTATGACAAAGTCCCTCAAATGCAATAAGATTAGGTTACCTACTTCATGTGTGTTGATTGTCACATACTTAATCTCATTAAAAAAAGTGGAAATTAGCCACAAGGGCCTCTTTAGTAAGTGGAATTAGTTTCTAGGACACACAACTGAAATAATTACTTTCAAGGACAAAACGTAAAATAATTAGTTTCTAGAGCCTAAAAACCTATGAAATTATGTCCTTGAAAGTAATTGGACTGCTGACTTTGTCCAAGTAATTATTCTACTGACTTTGGCCTTGAAAGTAATTTCTTTGAATGTGTGTCCTAGAAACTAATTGGACTACAAAGTTTGTCCTTCTAGTGAAATGCCCCTTAAAAAAAAGTACCCAACATTTAGAATATTGGGCACATTTTGTGCTGAAAATTTAAGGAAATGAATAAAATAAACACTTCAATGGATGATAGTATCTTACCAAGTTGAAGGGATATGATGTCCTTAGTTCAATCAGCATATGTACTTTTATTATCATCAACTATAAAGAAAATCATCATATGTCATATGGCATAGATAAATATTGCATGTGGTTTCTCATTTGTGTCTTATCTGACTCATTATCAATGTAATGCTTATTTTGAGCATTAGTAGTACTGGAATGTGGCGATAGAATTTGCCTTCCAAAACTAGTTTACTCCATTTTGACTGCTAAAGCCAATATCAACAGTGTGCAAGTATACAAACTAAAAGTTTCATTTTCACTCAAGACATTCATCAAGTCTGGCACTTCAATTACATAGAGCAGTTTTAGACAATTTTTGACCCAAACTCAAGTGTTTTCTTTGCTCACATGGAGCATGCTCTAATCTTCGTTGAAGCTACTGTCTGATTTGCTATCTATTCTTGTATCCAACATACCATCTCCATTTACTTTTGGCCCTTCAATAATATTTTGAACAAAAATGAACTTCAGTTCTTTAGGAGAGTACCATAGTGACTATGCCTAATACTTCCTTTTCAGTTAGTTGATATGTACACTGAAATAACCATAAGTTTTCCGTTCCCATTTCGGTCATCGAGAAATTTGAAAATTTCGGCTCCATTTCAAAAATTTCGAAAGTCCCCTTTAATTCCGTTTTGTGAGTTCCGGTATATATTTTTTTGACAAATATGTTAATTAATACAGTTTATTCATATAAACAACTTGAACTTTATACATAAAAAATAAAGCTTCACATAAATTTTATATAAATTATTTTATTATAATTCACTGCTAAATAATCACATAATATAGTTTATTTTACACACACACACATATGTCTGTGTGTGTATGTGTACACATACATACATACACTTGTTAATTTATATTCTCAACCCATGGTTCCTTTGTAACTTAAAATTACTTAGAATTTTGAATATCCAGTCTAGCCTATGGAAGTGAAAATAACCCAACCAATTGTTGCCTTTGTTCATTAAAAAACCCCAAATCAATTTGTGTTTTCCTCTTTGCTTGCTGCATCTCCTTACTTTCTCAATGTCGCCTTCTCTCTCTTCCTGGTTGATGTCGCCTTCTCCCTCTTAATCATCGTCCAAACCGGACCGAAATGGCCGGGATTCCAGCATACCGGGGCCAGAATCTTGAACCATGATAGTAATTCAACCCAAACATAGTAAAACTAGGGACGGTTTATTGCATCATTTTCGTTGTCACTATCTAAGTTCTCTTCAATACAATCAAAGTAAGTTTTAATGAGCAGTTGCTTTTCTCAATACAAAATACATGCATAATTTCCTCATTATTATTGCACTTGTGCAATTGTTGATTGATTTTTATTTAGTCCCTTTGAACCAGATTTGGCTTTACTTAAGGAGAGAATTTAATCAATTCTAGAATAAATTATTTTATATTTTTACAAAAGACACATATAAATAATCGTTCAGTTTACGTGGAATATCTACAAAAAAATTATGGAATTATAAAATTTATTACCAACAAATACTTGTTATCCTGCAGTGTTCGATACTACAAAAAATAGAATAGATATACTTAAACATTAAAATAACCGAACAAATAGATACAACTGGAACAGAGTGAAATGCAATCACCACAATTACCAATGGAAATGTCAAATAGAAGAGTATATTAAGGTGATTTGAAAGAAATTTACCAAATTAACGTGCATGAAAATTTGGGAAGAAGGTGTTATCAGAGGGACGTAAAGGAAGCAGCATTCGTACTTGCAACATAGAAGTGCACATCCAAAACAGTGGTTTTGTGAATGAATTTTTGGAGGTTGCAGTGCAAAGGATGGGATAGGGTTTAAAATTATTTGGGAAAGATGGACAGGACAAGAGACAAATGATGCTATTTAGGGCTTTCGTAGTCGGGGGAAGATGGGCGTTAACGAGAATTAATCAGAAAAAATGCGGACATGATGATAAAGAAAAGTGGAAAGCCGGAGGAGGACAAACGTAAAGAAATTTTTTGACACAAGGACAACACATTCTATATTTAGTTATATTTAGTACGAAGGTAAAACTTTCTGTAAAAATACATCGCAACGCCAAACTTAAAACACGACTAAAATAGTGGTGGCTTGACAGATGAGACAATGGGGATGAGGCTTAGGAGATGATGAGATGGCAGGGGCTTAGGATGGTGACGGTGGATGGTCGAGGCGATGAGGTGGTAGCAGCCCAAGAGGCGACGAGGTGGTTGGTCGAGGTGGATTGTGAGGCAATGGAAGAGAAGGTTGTTGGTGGTGTAGCGGCGAAGCATGGCGTCGATAATGGTGCAGCAGCAAAGCATGGTGTCGGTGATGGAAGAGAAAGAGGCCGAAGCTGGTGCCGATCAATTTTTTTCGAACAGTTAACATTCGAAAATGCTAAATATAACTAGCATCATCTTTAAGTGAAAATGAATATAGCATTATATGTGTATAATGCTAATTTAGTTTAACATTTTTTAAACTATAAAAAGGAATGATAATGTTGGTTTATTTTATCATTTTTTAAACTGACCTTTCTGTTATGAAGTACAATAGAATGTTTAAAACATGCAAAATGATAGTTTAATGTACCATTTTAGATACAAAGTTTAGTAGCATATTAATGATATTTGAAATGATAGATTGTTGTAGCATTTTAAGTATGAAGTACACTAGCATGTTTAACGTATGCAAAATGATAGCAAAATTTAGCATTTTTGAATATAGCATTACAATGATTTAATGCTAATTTAATTTAGCATTTTATAATGTTATTGATTTTTTTTAAATTCAAATCGATGATGATTTGATCTGCTTCATAGCTAAAATAACGCCGGCGAAGACGGAGTAGGGCGCAGTGCAGGTCAGGTCGAGGCAATGACGTCGGCGATGAGGAGAGCGGCAATGACGATGGAAAGAGCGGCAATGAAAAACCAACAACAGATCGACGAAGACGATGGAGAGAGCAGCAATGACGCCGGCGAGGCGGAGCAGGGCGCAGTGCAGGTCAAGGTTGCGTGGGTTGAGGTCGAGCTGTTGAAGGTGATGGTGATGAGAGGAGGAGGGGCTACGAGGTTGTGGTGTTGGTGGAAGAATAGGAGCAGCGGCAGTTGAAAGGTAGCGGATTTGAGATTGACGTGGAGAAGAGAGAAATCGTAGTTTTGTCCTTGAGTCTAAATTTGAAAACTTCCAAACTGCATCTAAATTTTTTATTAATGTTTGTCCTTTTGGCTAATTACCTCTGAAGAAAATTGGTCGTGTGTTCCTTCTACTGGTAAAAACTAAGTTTTAGTAATTCTTTTTTTAAAATAAAATATATTTTTAGAGAAATAGATGTAATTCAAAAGGTATTTGAGTAATTTTAACAACTTTAGCATGTGCTCATATTATCATTTTTCTTGATTCATAACTTCATGCAATACATGTTTAGACAACCACACCTAAATTTGAAAATAAGAGATGTAAAAAAGAAATAATTATAAAAAAAATGTATAAAATAGTTTCCAAAATGGAGGAATGTAAAACAAATAAGTTATAAAAAGAGGAACGCGTCCCTAATTTTTATAAATAATTTGGCAACCACCCATTTTAATTTTTGTGGTCCACCTTCTACCTTGTAGTTTACTACTACAATTGAATTTTGTACGTTTTGAATATTCTCACTAACGTAATCGGAATTTTTTGAAAAAATTAATTATTATTCTTAAATTATTAAGAAAATTTGAATTTTTGAATTTTTTGAAAATTCATAATTTTTTGAAACCTTTGAATTTCGTTCATTTTTAAAATTCTAAGGATTGGGTAATATTTCAACTGGTTGAAAATCCAAACTTACTCGCTACCTTGAATTTTTGGTGGGTAATGCTTTAATTAAGGTTGTATGTAATTAGAAAAAAAGAAAATAGAAATTATTGTTATAGGAATTCTAACTCGAAACCACTCAAATCAAAACCTCAAAGCACAGCGGAAAAACGAGATCATGGTAAGAAGCGCAAAAACAACCGATCAATATCTCAAATTCAATCTCATCCAATCCAAAAACAATCACAATCACAATCACCATATAGGCAATATAAAATAACGCAATAACGATAAAATAAGTCACACACCGATTTATAGTGGTTCCACTAACACCTTGTTAGTGTACATCCATATTGAGAGAGAGCTTTTATAAATACCAATGAGAAGAGTACAAGAGATTGATTACAATAATCACAATATTCACTCTAGAATATGATTTTGTGGAGATTAGATTTGAAGAAAACTAGGTTTTTGTTAAATCATAGTTAATGGAGGATAAAACCCTTGATTAAACCCTTGAAGTGATATTTCTCTTCGAATCTGAAAATAGCTTATACAGGGAGAGTTTGAGCATAGGAAAATACCCAATTTGCCACTTGAAACCTTCACAAACCAATATAATTAGCAGGGCAATTTGGAGACAACGTAGCCGATCAGACTTTTGGTTCCTCAACTCAGAGGTCTGACTCGAAGACAAAATTTCTTTGTTCCAAGTGCTCAGATGTCTGATCTTTATAACTAGACGTCTGAGCAAACTTTCGGGATGCCAAATCCAACTTTAAAAGACATCTGACTCCAAACATGCGCTTGTACTAGGTGATCAGATGTCTGGTTACCCCAACCAGACGTCCGAAATAAGTCTCAGGATGCAACATAATATGGAGAGACGTCTGGGCATCATTCAGATGCCTCACAATAGTAGTTCAGACGTCTGAGGATCTCGGCCAGACGTCTGACCTACCGCTCACTGTGTATCTCCTATCTTCAACATTGATGGAAATCCAATCTCTATTACATGCCTATACGGATTTAGTTGTAAACCAATTATATTGGAATTTAATTAATGTAACACTACACCATAAATGGTATTTAGAAACGGCTAAAAGCCATATCCAACCACATTAAATACGGTGAAAAGCCGTATCAAAAAATGGCGTCTTTATTGTTTAGCTATGGCTCCAAGCCGTATCTAATTTTCCGGTTAGATACGGATTAAAGCCGTATCTAATAGGCACATTAGATACGGATTAAAACCGTATCTAATAGGCCAATTAGGTACGGCCTAAGGCCGTACCTAAGTGATAAATTAGATACGGATTAAAACCGTATCTAATTGAACCTCGAACCGAATCCTATAGGTCATTTAGATACGGCTAATGGCCGTGTCTAACTTGTTTGTTAGATACGGCTTTTAGCCGTACCTAATGACCTGCTCCTACCTGTTTTATTTGGTACTGCACATATTCCATCAATTTATACGATCATGGATTCATATTCAATACCATATATATAATCATTCCAAGACATCAAAACAAGTAATATTATAGACAGAGATTCAAATGATTCAATAATCCGCATTGCAATGCGTAATAACTTAACAATATCATTACATAATACAGATACTACATATAAGCATAATATGAATTTACAGTGTTTTACTGTAGGAACCAATACAACTACTTATGACAATATTGCTGGCAAACAATCACTAAAGTCCCATATCTACTTATGACAATAAACCAAACTGAAATTCCAAATCTGCCTTATGACAATACAACTACTTATGACAATACAACTAAGGTCTAAGGATTAAAAACACATTGTCCAAATCTGAAATTCCAAATGATCCTTAATCCATAATGACACGCCACGCCAATAAGCCACACCAATAAGTACCTGAAACAAAACAAACCAAATGAGTGTGTCAATATAGAGTGGGAATATGATACCAACAAGAGTGGTAAACATTTGCAGTGCAATTACTATTACGACATGGACAATAGTGCAGAGAATACTTCAGGCAGTGTGGTCGGTGGATGATTCAGTGATGAATGAAGAATGGCTGGTTGCAGTCAGGTGTGGTATAGCTGTTTGATATGTAGTGTTGAAGTGAATGCAGATGTTGTTGGACTGTAGTGTAGGGTAGTAGTGGTGACAGGGGACAGCAGCATCTAAATGACCATAAACTTCAATACACCATTCCACCTGAACTAAACATACCTGAACTAACCATATAGTCCTTATCACATTGTCAAGCCATTTCACCACCTGAAAACTATCAAACTCCTCACAACCCCACCACACATCACCCTTTTTCAAACATTCAAGCCTGCAAAGCGCCTTTACAAACCAAACTGCAATAAATCACATAAGACCTCCTCAACGTACAACACATCTCTGTTGCCCACATAACATTACTACTGCATCAAATACTTCACCAACATCGCCACATACTCCAACCACCACCTACAATTACACTTCACCATCCTCAACTCCTACCTAACCTGCACATCCATCTCTGTGCAAACTGCTATCAAGCATCACCTCTCTGCAGAAACTTCCCCATCATCCTTTCTACATATCCATCATCATCATAACTATGCACACAGTGCACCATCTCTGATATGTAAACCTCTACTTATTACTGCCCCAGTGCACACAGTGTCCTCATATCATAGCCATATCACTGCTTCACTCCTCAAAATTTCATCAACGTCATCATTTACCACTTTCTACAACACACATCCTCTATCAGGACAGTGAAGGAGTGTTTTCTGGTTGTTGATGATGACTGTGAGAGGGTGAATTGTGGGCTGTAAGGTAGGTTGGACTGTAGAGGAGGAAGTGATGTAGCTGTTGTAGAAAGGAAGGTGGATTAACTTGAGGAACAGTGGGCAGTGGATTGAAGGTGAAGTGCTGCTGTTTTGTATTGGTTTGTTGGTTTGAATTGTGGTGTGCCACCAGTGGCGGGGTTTGTAACAGGCAGAGGAGTTGAAGTAAGTTTGTAGGCAGGTATGAAGAAGTTGAAGTCAGGTTGGGGTAGCAGTTTGAAGTTGTATATGGGGTTTGAAATGAAGTGGATGTGATGGTTTTTGTAGAGATAGGCAGCAATTCGATGATGCTTGCTTCGAGTAGGATTGAAAGCAGTTGTGTGTTGAGGAGTTGAGCAAGGCAGTTGTCAGTTGATATGGTGGTAGATGTATTTGGGGGAAGGAAGAAAAGTATGAGTTTTGGTCAGGGAGATATGAACAGTGAATGTGAACAGAGAACAAAAAATGCAAACAGTGAAGAAAAATGCAATGTAAAACAGTGTTTTTTTTAAATTGTAAATTGTGTAAATGGAAAATGTAATTGAAAAGGAAATGGAATAAAATTGAAGATAAATGCAATGTTCTTTTTTTAAGTATGATATGCAATGCAAAATAAAATAGAAAAAAAGCACACAACACAATGTCACCAAAAATCACAAAACACACAAATGTGCCATGTCATGTATATAGTGGAAGAGGTTTCAAAAAATAATACAGTAAAATATTAACATAAACAGAAAATATACCTGCTCCAACGTCTAAAGATATTGAATAAGACCCTTCGGATGGCACACATACCCACCCACTCCAACTTCAGCGAAGGTCTCTGCAAATTGATGATTTATTTTGCTGGTTCTCTCATCTGGTAGCAGTATGTTGTCCAACACCACTTTTTCATGTGTGGGTGGTACAGATTTCCCATGGATTTTGGACGATGTAGAATCTCGGCATACAGTACCTGTTGCAATAAAGATGTCTAGATCTATGCAACAAAATATCTGCTCGAAAGCAACTAAAAATAGAAATCTTGTAATAAATACCTGTTGCTATTATGTCTAAATTAGAGTTGAGGATTTCACATCTTTGATTGTTCGTTACATCGGTCGAATTATGGAACTGAGAAGCAACGAATTCAGGAGTATTGAATTGTGTGGCGCGTCCTCCATCAGAAGAATTGCCCGGTGCGCGAATTCCATGTTCGATGTTTCCCGCCATGTTGATCAGAACCTCCAATTGCCCAGACAAATTTCCCATTGTACCCTCCAAACTTCCCACCCTCATTTTTAACTCATCATGGTCTCCACGAACATGTCTGAGTCGTTTCTGTGTAATGGCACAAGCCTTAACTTTAGTCTTTGGTACAACGGTCCCAACACCGCGGCTCCTACCCCTTGCATCCTTACCAAGCACTTGTGATAAGATGTCTTCATCCACTGTCAATTTCTCTTCATCACTATCAGTGATTTTTTCCTTTTCTTTCGCAATTTGATCCTGAAATATTTATAAAATAACAGCAATTAGTGCAAACAATCACAGTTGTGTTTCCCTTCACATATATAACACTAAAAAAATGTTTAATGATAAGAATATGCAAGTTAGTATTTATTTGACTTACGAAGTACGAAGAAGTGACATCTGATATGCTACCATCTTTTTTCATGTGTCTTCTCCCAAACTTGACGACGATTGATATTTGTTGATGGACTAGCAGCGATCTACAATATATAAAATATGTTAGTTGTGATTTTTATCATTTTTGAAAGAAAATGAATATAAATTACCATTTCTTGTTCTACTTTAGCGTGACTTTTACGTCCTGCATGGTGAGCATAACTGAGCAATGATCTGTTCTTTTTGCCTAACTCTCTTCTTCCGCTCGCTTCAGGCGTTGCTTCATTTTTTAAGAACTCTTCCCAATCTTCTTGAGCGATTGTAGGTGGATAATTTTTCATCTGTTCTTCATCATTGTTGAAAGTGTCATAATAAGTTGTTCTTAAGTGTTGTTTGTGTCTCCTAAAAGCCTCCGACATTCTCTTTAAAAACAATTCCTTTGAAAGCGGATCGAGCTCATAAAATTTCTGCAAAAAGACAAAACACGAAAAACCAATTCAAGATATCAAATCCTGAAGCATAGTAGCGAATTCAAGATATCAAATCCTGAGGATAATAATAGTAATGAATATATGTAAAAATATATACTTACCACCAATTCGTTCCAAACGTTGTCCTTGTATATTCCGGGTACTTTGTCCCAACTTATATATGATATAGGCACATGAGCTCTTACTAATTTACCAAGCATAGTAGCGATTTTTCCAGCATTATCTAAGACCGGAATACCAAGTAAGTTTTGATCCACTTTCTTGATTTCCGAACATGATGAATGTGAAGATATTGGATTTTCTGACATGGTTTCCTACAAAATATAATATTACTTTGTATGAATTTGTTTAAATAGCTCTATCAATAATTTGCACTGCAAAATATAATGTGCACTGCCTCAACCAACAGCACATGCTAATGGTACTTTGATGCATGCTACAACAAACCAGAGACTGCAAAACAACTAGCAAGGATTACAAGTGCACTTCAATAAAGGAATGCCTGATATCCACAAAACAAGCAATAAATGAAGTGCACAAGCACAAAATGAAGTCAGTAAGGATAGAAACAGGAGTGCAGAAATTAAATAGCTACAATTAAAGTCTTCATAGACGCAAGCATATCATGACTTCAGATCAAGGCAACTCAAGATACAATAAATTTCTCACATATATACATACACATGTATGTATGTATGTATATACATAGAAGAGTATCACATAATCAAAGCAACTAGGTTAATTAAGTCTAATATCATCGGAGAATTTTCGTTCAATTATGTAAGGTCGCAAATGTTCCAGATTAGAAGCTAACAAAACAATTCAGCTCAGAGCAGTTTTTTATTAAGTCAAACTCGAATTCAGAAATTCAACAAGGGTCAAAAAATATTTTTGAATACACACACCAATGTTGAAAAAGTCAAGGAAGAGATTAACAGTGCCAAATATATCCAAATATATTTCAGAGAAATCAACATATACATCAACGATGATTTAGTTAGAAATCAAAACACCTTTCATCCAAAAGGAAGAAGTACCTCATTCTAGCATTTTGTAAGTCAACAATTATGAAGTACCTCATTCTAGCATTTTGTAAGCCAACAATTAAAAGGATGATAATTTTCCTACAAAGAAAAGGAGTGCAGTACGTTGATGTTGTTTTGGTTGAACTGATTGAACTATAGAAACCAAGCATAAATATCTTGAAGATCGGATTTAAGAAATTAAATAGCAATGCTTCATGTACAATATTTTAGTTTCATTAGAAGTTCACAGGGTTGAGTGCACATGGTAGGGCAAGGCTAGGCAGAGGACCAAACATGGACACAATAACTAGATGGCAACATGCATCACAACAATGCAACAAGGCATTAAAAGGAAGAAGTGTACAACACAATTAAATCAAATTGAAGCACATAAATTCTCAAGCAACACCAGAAAAGGAAAATGCACACAGGTGCAAGACAAGATCAATTTCAAGTGAATGGCGCAAAACAGACGGGCATATATTGGTCGAATATAGGAATGTATTGGTCGAGATGTTACAAAGTAAGCAGTCGAACAAACAAGTATGGTTTCAATCAAACATTAATGTATCAGTTAAATTGAACATATGGATTTGGTAAGGTCTTCTAATAAGTTAACATATGGATTTGGTAAGGTCTTCTAATTTTTCATTGTTTTCAAAAGCTGATTGATAGACGGTAGGGAACTCAATGTCATCCACATTTGTAGTCAACCGTTTTGGTGTATGCAAAACCACAGACCATCCGTTATTTTTTAAATCTTTTGAGTAGAACACTTGACTCGCTTCTAATGCAAGAATAAATGGCTCATCATTCACGTTATTTTTGTTCTTCAATTTCCCTAAATTTACCATGATCAGGTTTGAAATGGGATCTACTTTGCAACCATTGACCTTATCCTCGACCTTTACCCAATCACAATAAAAAACTGTTTGTTTGATTTCAGTGTAATCCAACTCAAGTATCTGTTGAATGACTCCGTAATACGTTGTTTCTGCTTCCTTATAATTTTATCCTTACCACTCGCTCCAAATTTTGTAATTGCTCTCATGCATACACCGCTATTTTGTGTTACCATACGGTCTTCGTACTTTTTAGTGGAAAATGAAAATCCATTCGCTTGGTACTTCATATAACTACGTGCCATGAACTTCGGCCCGTGCACTAGCCACCACAGAATTGGATCAACATCGATGGTCTTTAACAACTACATAAAACAAAATAAGTCACAAAATAAGTCAAAAAGCATGGTCACAAAGGTGTACTGCCCACTCATAAACACGTGAAATACTTAAGACGATGTAATACCTCATTACGTAACCATAGAGTAAAACTTTGAACGGCTTCCACAGTCGTAACCCTGCCTCGAGGTTGAAATCTAGTACTTTTCACATAGGAGTTATACCTCCTACGGAAAACACATATCAAAATGTATATATAAATTGAATTAAAAAAATGGAAATTCGGGACAAGTTCGTGAACTTACTTCTTCCATTCATCCAATCCATCGTACTTATTAAGGACCCATCTACGCACTTGTTCAAACTACATTTGGGTTAACGTTATGTCTTTACCATTATCTAGAGGTATCTCACCAGCAAACTCATCGTCCTCGTCTAAAAACGCTTCGTGGGTATGTTTATGATTGCCATCACCTCCGTTTGGCATATATTCCATGCAGTAAAGACTAGCTTCTTGTATGATATATCCTTCTGCAATACACCCTTCGATGTATCTTTTGTTGCGCACATATCCTTTATATGTTTTCATCAACCTATGAATGTGATCAATTATATACTGTAGATGGTAGCTATTTATATCGAATATTGATGTGCATAAATGAAATTAGAAATTTATCGTTCAAAGGGATACATCCATCTATATCTGACAGGGCCACAAATCAATGCTTCATCGGCTAAATGACCCAAAAGGTGGACACTGATATCCAAAAATGCAGATGGAAAATGTTTTTCAAAAACACATATTGCTTCTACTAAGCTAGCCTTTGCTTTTAAAAGATGTTCCCTATTGATCACCTTTGAACACAAAATGTTAAAGAATAGACTAATATGATGAACGACATTTCGTAGATCCTTATGTTGTGGATAAGAATGTTGAAGCAATACCGAAAGCAAATGTTGCATTATGACATGGTAATCATGCGACTTCATATTTCTTAGTTCAGGAGGATTGATGTTCACATTGTTGTGGAAGTTAGAAGAGAATTTGTTAGGCACTTTTAGTTTTTTAAAACGGTGCAAAATTGTATCTTTTCTTCTTTGCTCAAAGTGAAAGTTGCCTTTGGTATGATTATTTTATTTGTTTCAGAATCTTCCATCACCCACAACTTTTGTTTTATACCTATGATTTTTAAATCCTTGCGTGCATTGATGCCATCTTTTGACTTATCTTTATGGTCCATAATGGTGCTGATGAGATGCTTCGTGACATTCTTCTCCGTATGCATAACATCAATATTATGTCGGATCAAATTTGCTTTCCAATATGGTAAATCAAAAAAGATAGACCTCCTATACCATCCAGAAACATTGTCAACTTCTTCATTGGTTGACTTTTTCCGTTTTCGACTAATTTCTTCTTTTTGTTTACCAACTTTCATTTTGATATTCGCTACTTTCTTTTCAACTTGAAAACCAGTCAATGGCCATTTAGGACGACGAAGTTCTTGTTCGTTGTTGAAATTTGTCTTATCGTATCGAAACTTATGTTCGTTTGGAAGAAACATTCGATGTTCCATGTAACACATATTCTTACTTTTAGGAAGATGATAAGAACAAGTGTTTTCCCCACAAACAGGACATGCAAAATAACCGTGAGTTGTACATCCCGATAAAGTCCCAAAAGCAGGGTGATCATGGATTACCCACAGCACCCTAGCTCTCATTATGAACTCAGATTTATTTAACGAGTCAAATGTAATGACTCCTTCCCATAACTGCTTTAACTCGTCTATCAATGGTTGTAAATAAACATCAATATCCTTCCCTGGTTGTTTTGGCCCAGAAATCAACAATGTTAACATTGAGAACTCCCTTTTCATGCACATAAACGGAGGAAGATTATATGGTACTACAATTACTGGCCAACAACTGTAAAGGTTAGAGAGAGAAGCATGTGGATAGAAACCATCTGTCGTTATTCCAAGTGTGACATTTCATGGCTCGGCAGCAAAAGCTTGGTCAAAAGAATCTGCGACTTTCCATTGAGAAGTGTCGCATGATGACGCATTACGGTTGGATCAGACTTGGCACGACCATGTCACGTCATCGCATCTGCTATCCATGGTACAGTATACAGTCTCTTCAATCTAGAAATTAAAGGGAAATGTCTTAATGTCTTTCGAGGTACTTTGGTGCCTTTTCTCTCTTCATTGAATGATGTCATATATCTTGGTTCATTGCAATTTGTACAAGAAACTTTGTTCGCATCATCTTTCCAGTACAATATGCAATCATTGATGCATGCATCCTAAGTTTTGTAATTCATCCCAACTTGCTTAATGATCTTCTTCACGTCGTAGTACGTTGTCGGCAACGTGTTACCATCGGGGAGTAACTCCTTTATTAGTTCGGGGAGTGCAGTCACACCATTATCTGAAAAGCCGTATTGGGTCTTCAAGCTATTCAGTTTCACAATGGCATACAGCTTCGTAATCCCTTTTGAACATGAAGGATACAGTGGCTCTTTTACGCTACCAAAAAGTGATTTATACTTCTTAATTTCATTGGCCTGCCAATCTGGATAATCAGTAGACAGCTCTCCAACATTAGCATGATCAGGCAACAGATTATTGGGTTGAAAATGATGAAATCTATCTGCATCATTGACCAAATCTTTCATCCTAATATGTTCAGACTCATCAGTAGTTGTGGCATGACTAACTGGTTGTTGTTTTTCCATCTCCGCCCTTTTTTCCCCATGAAAATACCACACTGTATATGATTGGATAATACTCCATCTAAGCAAATGAAAATGAATATCATCTAATTTGATCGTCTTCATATTTTTGCACTGGGTGCAAGGGCATAAATACACTCCTTTTTTACCACCGTTTTCTTCAACAAAACTAATAAACTTCTGCACCCCGTCTATATAGCATGTAGATCTTAGATCTGATTCATTTATCCATTGTTTGTCTATGCTGAAAGACATACTGCCCTCCTATATAATATATAACAGAACATGAGACATGAACATAATTTTACCTTGGTATAAAATAGTATGTTATTTTGCTTAGCGGTACTCGTCTTCTTGATGCTACTCCTATTCTTGGGAAGAATTCCATACTCTATTCAATATAACCTCTGTCTTTTTTTTAAGTCAGTGGACCATTATTATAAAAAAATTCTATTTTTTCGGGCATAAACAATTTGTTGACATTCAGCGATCTACACTAGCATAAAAAGATATAGCAATCCGAGCCTTACATGGATTATTCATGCTATAAAACTGTTTAAACACTCTGTAACCTGTCTATTGTTCGTTATCCTTAGTTTTTTACTTGACCATTTGTGCGTTGTTAAATTTTTGCTTTCAGGAGTTACGTACTATCATCTACAATCATGTTCGTTAAAAAATAGAACAGGAATGGTATGATCACATGCCCGAAAATGAGTTCATTTCACTTGCTCTTATGGTTGGTTGTTCAACAGGCCCTAAGTTTTTAGATTTAGCATCCTTTCATATTACTAAGACAAGGAGTAACACCAATTCACAACTTAACTGACCCATCTGCCAATGTCAATAGTTCTCACATCTTTCAACCTCTATTAAAAAACTAATTGCACCATAAAACACAGTCCATTGATTAAGATAATTATGTACTTAAACTTAATGAATACAGGGACAAATGCAAGATCAAGAATGATATAAATATTCTACTATTTTAGTATCTGACGGTTAAATGCACATAACAAAATCCATCATCGTATCTTTAAAGCAATGTGACAAAGGAAAAAAATATGGCATGTATACTATAAGCTTGGGATAAATACCTTTTTCAAAGCTAGCTATGTAAAAAGATCTACTCCTGCACAAATATTGGACCAATTGCAAATATTGCACAAAGATCTGCTCCTGCACAAATTCATCATAGTATGAATCCTTGTAGATTATCATTCTTGCTTGTTGAAGGAATAATGAGCAAAGTGTTCAGCGTACAGAAAGCTGTTATAGCAATGGTCATGAAACTATCAAAGGTGAGAAAGTTTCGGGTTTCATTATTTTATTTTTGAATTAACTGTTACAGTAAAATAATTTCTGTAGGTTAGTTATGTTCTATATTGCAGGTTTAGGGTTGTTGCGCATTACTAGCACAATGGTATATTGATTTGCTTGCATATATAATTTTGTGTATGTAAAACTGATAGTATTTCGTAGAATTAATAAAAAATTAGAGTAGCACTGCGTTTTATCTGTCAAAATAATAGTGCTAGAAATGAATGTATATTGTTTTCTAATCTCTCCAGTCAATTTATATGTTAAATTTAGGACACGAAGAAAGAAATTACATCTCAAGTAAAACTTTCTAGTTATAGGAGTGAAATAACAATTTTGAAATATAAAAAGGCCCTTGATGATTTATATTCCACCTGTCAGCCATGTTCATGAACAAGTAAGGGAAAAAATCAAAATGAAAATGAAAAGTAATATTTTCTTCTTCTTAAGAATCCAACTTTCTCAATTTCCATACAATAAGTCACTATTTCCTTTGTATATTTTTTATTTTCCTTTTCTCAAAATGGTGTTGGATTGTCTCATCTTACCCCTGATGTATTTTTTTTCTTTATCACTGTTTCTTTCCTTGTGGCACTATCTAGTTCTTTCAATATATTTTCTATATCCAAATCTTATGAAGTAACCTGATAAAATAGTAATTGAAATACCGCCAACAAAATTTCAATAAGAAATAACAATAGAAATTCAATCAGAAATTCAATAACAATAGTAATTGAGATACCTTTTTCAAAGCTAGCTATGTAAAAAGATCTGCTCCTGCACAAATATTGGACCAATTGCAAATATTGCACAAAGATCTGCTCCTGCACAAATTCATCATAGTATAAATCCTTGTAGATTCTTAACTTCATCATATTTTATTGGTTATTCCTAAAGCAATATTTGAATCTCTAGAATGCATTAAACATTTTGTATACTGTTTAGTCCAAAACCAATCAAAATGCATAGTAAATCTTTATTCACGTTGAATAAAGATTATGGAAAAACTATTCACCCGATCAAAATCCTTGTAGTTCACATACAGAGAATAATCCACCCGATCAAAATAGTAATTATGTTATAAAAACTATTCAAAACTCTAACTCTACAATAAAAAACTATAACATCCACATACCCTTATCCAAATATAACATAATTAAGATGTTTACAAAATAAATATCCAAACAAAAATAACAATAGAAATTCAATCAGAAATAACTCTTAAGAAAATGAAATGATTATGGAAATATCAATGGAAATGAAACCCTAAACATACCACTGAACTGAACGAGCAAAGTGCTGAAGCCTGTAGGGTTGTCGAACAGCGCTGGAGTTGCCGACGTTTGTGAAGGATTTGGGGCGTGTTTTCGCGATTGTGAAAAAAGAAAATCGAAAGGAACGAAAGAACAGATCTGGGGCGTTTTGGCAGTAAAAAGTTCGCACAAAAAATTAGCACGAATTTGATACGGCTAAAACACGTATCAAATTTGATACAGCTAAGAACCGTATCTAAATGGGGGGAAGTGAATTATTTGGAGGGAAGACGTGCGTATTAAGTGGAAAAATTTGCACCAGAAATAGGCACGAAATTAGATACGGCTTATAGCCGTATCAAATTTGCTATGGCTTATAACCGTGTCAAATTTGTTAGATGCGGCTATTAGTCGTTTCTAATTTGATACGGCTTTAAGCCGTATCTAATTTGGCGGTTGAAGGAGTGGCAAAAACAGCTTTTTGGTGTAGTGTAACAATTTCGACTATGATTATTATCTATTTTACTCTATACACTATTATAATATCAGAAGGTTTCCTATAAAATGATTTGGTTATCGTAAGATAAAAACCTGTCCGTGTTTACGTGCGGCGCACTCTTACGAGATACCTTTATTTCTGAAAGGTTTTATAACATTAAGTAATCCATTTGATTGTGTTTCTCATACCGGTTTTACCAAACTGATCCAGACGTTATTTTATTATAATGCTCATTAGCTCGAGCATATTTCCCAGATTTAGCTGAACAGTTTGGAGCTTTCAAAAGACGAGCTGGATCCTTTAAGACGTATTTTCGTATTTTATCTTTCGCTGTTTGTTTCTTGTTTGTATTTATTAGGAATTGTAAGGACGGATTATTATAACTGTCCATGGCTGATGATATGTTAGTTTTGGTCTGATGATAGTATGTTTATTAAAGTCATTTTCTCTTTGTAAAGACCTATTGTATATTACATATTGCTCATCACGTTGTGAGATTATGTTTCGTCTTTCTTTCTTTCATTTCAATGATCTGTCTTTCCAGCACTTAGATGTTCGGCGAGTGAATACCGTAAATGTATTAGTGTCGACTTCTGAGGGATCGAAAAGATGAATTGTTACACTCTACGAGAAAGAACTGAATTAAAGAAGATGCATGAAAGACGTTTACGGAAAAAAGAAGAGAAAGATACTTAGCAAAAGATGTTTCCCATCCATCCAGGAAGTTTTGGGAGTACGTTTTGACCGAAAAATGTAGCATTCTGATGGCGCAATGCCAAAGGTATTAAAATGAACAGGGAAATTCTAGATGTTGAAGAATTGCAACAACATCGTTTGTATTACCAATTTACTACTTTCTAATTTCGGTTTCTATGCTTGATTGTGAATTTGATTAACATTAAATCAATATATAAACTCACGTACGCGTAGAGCCGGCCCTTTACCAAAGCGGCCAAAGTTATTGCTTTGGGCCTCGTCAAATTTAGGGCACCAAATCAAACGCGTAGCCATAGATCATAGAAGGAAAAAAAACAAAGCTGGGGCACAGCCGCACCATCATAAGACGCACGACTCTCGAACTGAGCAACGGCGGCCTGAAGATCGAAGGCTGAAGCGATGACGACGGGACTACTTGACTGGCGAACAACGACTTCTCAACAAAGCTAGGGCACATCCAAGCCGAACGACACATCACGGTGATCTATTGTTTACTAACTAATGTTGCTTGTTTTTGAAAAGGTAATTGTCCAGTCTGATTGATTTTGGATTTTGCATCTTGTACATTCTAAGTTCTGTTCTAATTTTTATGTAGTTGGTATTGTAATTTGCAAACAAGCCGTGTTTAGTGTTCTATATTCTAATGACAATTCAATTATTCAATTTTGATCCATATTCCATATGTTCTAATTTTGAATTTGCAAGCAACGTAACTCTACCGTGTTCTAGATTCTAATGACAATTCAATTATTCAATCTTGATCCTTATTCTATATGTTCTAACTTTGAATTTGCAAATAACATAACTGTGTTGTGTTCTAGATCCAATAATCCAATGATTCAATTATTCAATTTTGATCTATATTCCATATGTTCTAATTTTGAGTTAGTTAATTGTAGAATAAGGATTGATTTGTATAATAAGGGTTAAATGAAAAATGGTATACTTAATTTGTAATTTGAAATAATTGTATAATAATGATTAAAGATTAAAGAATGATTCGATAATAATTAATGGATTTTTAATGGTTAGTTAATGTAAAATTTATCCATAAATAATTAAATTTGTTTTCGTAGTAATTTATAACTAATGTTTTTTAGTTGAATCTATTAGTTAAAAAGAAAATTATCGTGAGAAATATTTTTGACAATTTATAATCAATAGATTAGATATTTATAATTTAAAATATTATTTATTAATATACAATATCATCAATGTTTTATAGTGTTTAAAAATGCGCAAACAATAATCTGGACATGTTAAAAGGGTCGGAAAAAGAAGACTCGATAAACTCACTAATTCACAGAAAGCCGCTCTAAATAAATTTTTCATCAAAAATAGTTCGGTAGAAAGTTCGGGTTTGAATGTGGATAATGCCTCTCTTATTGACTAGAATGATGATAATATTGGTGATGACATTTTAATGAACGAACATGACAATGAAAATATAAGCGAAGAGAAAGCAAACATTGATTTCATATTCAGTTCTTGCATTAGTTTTTGTATAAGGGCATCAGTTCTATAATCGGCTTTAGGTATCAAAACTTCTAGGACCGATCCTGCGCGCATACTTATATATAATTTTATAAATACTACCTACCAACTTAAAAGCAATGTACATATAAATAATTTCATACAAACAACTAAACATCTAATCGAAATCATGCTTATAAAGTTAATAAATAATTTCATAAAAACAAATAAACGTCTAACTGAAATCCTATTTGTAAAATTAATCGGTTTTCTAAAAGCGGTTTTGCACGAAAGGTCCCTATTTCTGATGGTGTTACAAGAAAAGTCCCTGTAGAAATAAGTATGTAAATTAAGTCTCTGTTTTTTCTAAATAAGAAAACGCAAGTTAGCTTGCGCTTTTTAAAATTTCAAAATTTTCAAAATCAGAAAGCGCAAACTAGCTTGCGCTTTCCTGATAGAAAGCGCAAGTTACCTTGCGCTTTTTAAAAATTTTAAAAGTTTTAAAATTTTCAAAAAATTTCAAATTAGAAAGCGCAAACTAGCTTGCGCTTTTTGAGATTTTTAAAATTTTCGAAAATTTCAAAATTTTCAAAAAATATTTCAAAATTAGAAAAGTGCAAGTTATCTTGTATTTTTTGTTAGAAAAGTGTAAGACACTTTGCATATTTTATTTTTGAAAAATAGGGACCAAATTTACATATTCATTTCTGCAGGGACTTTTTGTATAACAACATCAAAAACAGGGACCTGTGACTTTTGTCTTGTTTTTAAAAACCTAAAGGGCAAACAAAAAACCGGTTAGGTTAGAAACGATCTTCAAAACACCATCTATATAGCTCAAATGACCGCTTATGTGTCGCAGATTGCGCTCAAACCAAATCTTTGACGCGACACAACTTTACAGTTTCACTCCTCTCTTAGCCAAAATTACAATTTCAAAGTCAATCTTCTGATTTGTCTAAACGAGGTTATTAACTATTTATTCCCAGTCCGAAGTCTGTTTGCAGCCGAAATTTTATTGTTTTTAGCTCCAAAATTATTGGATTTTATAATAATGGCCGGCGACCGTCTCTTAAATGGCATCGATCTAGAACACTTGCATTCTCATGGTAACACTTTCAAAACTTTGCACCAATTAAGGTTTGGGTCGAACAGATTCATTTCTACAATCATCTGAAATTCGCAGAAATTTGACTAGGTATTTTTCTTGTTTTTTTACCCCCTTTGATTGATTGTCATTCTACTATTAGTTTCTTATTCATTAATTTGCTGATATGAATTAAAGTTGAGTAATACTCGATATATGATGAACTAATGTTCAGTTGAGGTGATTTCCTCGGTTTTGGTTTGTTGTGAACTGATTAGTGTTTTGATTCTGCCATTTCATTTGTTTTATTTTCGAAAAATGGTGGGAAAATGTTTTGCGTCTGGTGTTCAAACTCGTTAAATGACAGACTTCATCTCCAAGTGTACAGAAATTTCCAACTGAAGTTGGGCCAATAAAAATGGTTGAATGTCCATAGATATGCAGTCCATAAAAATGTAGTAAATAGGTTATACATTTAGATATGAAGAACTTATGACTTAATTCATATTCTATAACTAAATTTTACCAAAATTTCAACTTACCTATCAAAACACTTATTAACCTTGGTGTTTGGATGTTTTGACGTATAAGCAATGAAAATATGCAATTGGATGTATCTACGTATGCAATTGACATGCATTTGTTATGAAATAACAAGGATATTTTAGTATCTTATTTGTTTAAAATTACTTATGAAATTTTTTCATAAGTTGCAAGTAACAAATATTTGTTTATCAAATTTTATTTTTAAACTATGTTCGCAAGTTCCTTATAAAAATTTCTCAATCATTATAGTTCAAATAAGTTACTTGTAAATAGGCTATAAGGAATTACCACACATTCTTTTAAAGCTACAATCAGTTTACATTGCTTGAATGCAAAACCGTAGGCAAAATTCATGTTTGATTTTATTTGCAATTTATGCGTCAAAATTTTAAGTTGTCTTAAAATTGTGCAATTAAAACGTTTAGTGGTTTCATAGAAACCGAGATGCAAAAAAGGTACAACGAGCGGAGATATATCGAAAAATAAGCAATGATCAGAAAATACACATAACCTTTTAATCAATTTCGACATATACAAACAATCAATAAGTGATAAGTCTATACTGAACCTAAAAAATTTAATACACGATTAAAAGACTATTATTTACGATAATAAAATACTTCGTTAGAAAAAAAACAATCTAATATTTTTTAGTATACAAATGTTGTATTCATTTTTTCAAGTGTAAAAATAGAATGATTCGGATTGAACCTTAACAAACACAAATACATGCCAACCATGAACCATCTAACCACCCCCTTATAAATACCTATATGCATTTTCCAATTTTGACATTTAGAACATTCGTTTAAAGTGTCATACCTCTAACCATTTGAGCTAGAGGTCCTTGATGTTGATCTAATATTATAGAAATAGAAAATCAAAAATAGATTCAATAGAGATATTCTATAACCATGTTAATAATATAACAACTTAAATAAATTCACACAAAAAATAGAGAAAGAAAAGAGGGTTAAACACAAATTTGTACAGTGGATTGGCATTATATTGATGTACATCCATTTTATCTTCATTCACCTTCTTTCTTTTAATTTTTGGTTACAAAATATGTAGAAATACAAGAAATATATTAATGGAGGAGATGAGAAAATTGCAAAGCTTTGGCTTATTTTTGTGGAGAGAAGCTTGTGTCCTTTCTTCATTCCATGGTCTTGTTTTTATAGGTGTTTCTGGATAAGATTTGGATGAATTATTTCCATAACAAGTGATTGACAATTGCTAGGAAGTTTAATTGGAAATTTCTTTCTATTTCAATGAAATTTGGATAAAATTTAAACGAGTTAGTAAATAAGGCAAGGGATAGAATTTGAGCGAGCTTCTGGTCATATGCAAAGTGGCTAGGGCCAAGCTCTAGCGCTATGTATTTTGAGCCCTTGACTTGTAGCTTTGACTTGGTTTGAATTTTGAGCGGTTGCATGATGGTTTCGACCGGTTAATCATGGGAGCGATGAGCTTCGAACGATGGGGGTCGAAATGCTTTCAAGCGCTTTGATCCAGAGTGTGCTTCATGGTTGAACCTGGATCTCTCTAGTTGTTGCTTCAGGGTTTTGCTTTGAAGTAACTTTGGGTCGATTTTTTGGTTGACCTGGAGATTGCTTTCGAGCAAACTTGAAGTTGGACTTTTGTTGCTTTTTGCACTATTTCTCGAATGTTTTTTCAAGCGATTCTTCAAATATACTTTCAGCAATGTCTCAAAGAAATATTTGAGTATTTTTTCCAAGTATTTTCACTTGGTTTTTGAGCTGGATTTTGATCTAACATTTGTTGGTCATTTGGTAAAGTAGTTTTATTCGCAAGTTATACTGTTTTGACTCTATCATTTTTTATCAAACCGTCAAATATGGAGAACCATCTTTTAATGAATATAAGTCTTCTGAGTGTCGCCAAAGTATGAGTGTAACAATAAGCCATTAAATGCTCGCATGCTCAACTTGTGTGAGAACAAAGCATACGACTTCTTAGATTTTAATGGGTTGTTAACCTTAAAGTTTAGGTTGTAATGCTGAGTATTTTGAGGTGTACTTATAATCTGAATAAAATTAAAATATTATTCACTACTACCGCTATATTGAATGATATATCCACTTCAGTGGATAATGTCAATTTTATTATTTAAGATTTGAAATTTGCTACACCATTTAACCTTGCTTGGCAAAGCATTGCTAATTATTCTACATGTACCAACAAAATTATTTACCGGTTGTGCACATAAGGGTGATCATATTATGTGTACCCCACATAATATGATCACTCTTTTATGCACAGCTGGTGAATATTTTTGCTGGTACGTATAGCATTTCGTCATGTCAAAAGTATTTGGAGCCATTTGTCTATGCTTTCAGGAGCGAGTGTATATACATTCTCATAGGGCAACATTCCCATCTTAGTAAATATCTTTTACAAAAATCAATTCTCCATATTGATGTTCTATCTCAATTAAGAATTCATCCTATGGCAATTGAGTCCATTCTAGTGTTGGTCTGCACAATTGTTTTTCAACTACCCACAGTGATCCCAGTATTGCGGTCATGCACATATCTATGCATATATAACCATGGTCTATATTCCCAGTGCAATTTTTGATATTTTGATGTGAATTTGATTATGGACTTCTTTTTGGTGAGACAAAAAAAAATACTTGCAACTAGCCTGGGTAGCAAGTGAGCAGTGTGGTGCAAGTCTTTGCTCTGCCCTTTATTGTAGTTCTTTGGCCTGCCAAGTGAAATAAAGGGCAATTAATGATCATCTGTTCAACTTTAAACTATATTCTTTTTATTAAGTCCACAATCGAACCATATGATATGAGCCTCAGGCCCTCAACACTTTCAGTTTCTCCCCACACTTCATATTTAACTAAACCTGGTTCCAAATACTAAAATAAGATGAGATGAGACTGTCTTACTATCACCATTATGTGCCGGCTCTCTTCAGTTTCCACTGCATCATTTTAAGCCTGGACCATCAAAGATAGGAATAGGATTTTGTGTGAACTTAAAAACTCATTTCCCATTTGGTGACTAAACAATAAATTATGGTTACAGGTACCTTTGTTTTGAGTTGATTCACCAAAGGATGTGATGTTTTGTTAACACTAGTGAATTCCACCTCATTACTAAATCTCTATTATAATATATATCATATTGGTATAAATAATTCTCAAATTTCAGGTGTAACCCACTTTATTACCAAATCTTAGTTCACCAGTCACTTGTTACCAAATTTTAATGATATTCTTTCATCGGCAGTAGTTTGTTGAACAAATCATGGGTATTGATCCCTTTGTTCCGGTTGAGAGTAACTATGAAGGAAGAAGACAATCACCAGTTAAACAAACCATGATACAAGTAGAAGATAGTGATTCTTCAAAAGCTGAAAGTAATATTTTAGGTGGAGTGTAACTGCATAAACCTACCTTGCATTGCAATGTGAAGATTGTAGAATGCCATGGTGAACAATCAGCAGCAAATTAGATCAACTAATTTTTTATCCTACGAGCATTTCTAGTAACATACAACTATGTTTTGTGATTTTCAGTTGTTTCTTTTTGGTAACATGAACTCACCTTGTATAATATTATAAAAAATCTGAGAGTTTGGAAGCACTTGAGTAAACATTCTTTCATGAATATGTGCGCGCGCATTATCCAACCCCCCCCCCCCCCCCCGCACTTCCTCTCTCTCATATTTCCAGTCCACACTGCAAAAAAATTATTTTACAAATATATGCATTTTAAACTGTATATATTTGCATTTTAATATGCAAATATTTGTGGTTCTATCTGCAAATATGTGCAGTTTAAAATGCTTTCGCTGAAAACATTGATATATATGTTTCGTGAAACTTGTTTTTGAGAAGGGTTTTCAGGTATTAAGTTCGAAAATAAGGGGCGGACCCTAATTTCCCAAAAAAAAAAATCTGGGTTGTTCTTTGTTATTTTCCATTTATCCTTAACTAATTATATCTGATAACATTCATTAGATTTATCTTGTTTATATATTTAGTTTTTAATGGGCCTTTTTGCAGACTAACTTCAGTGATGATTGAGGTCCTGCCATGATTATACAAGGTTGAAGCTCCTCAACATTTGAATTACTAACTGTACTATTATCACTTTAGGTTCCATCTTTCATGAGAAAAATTCTAACTATTATTTGTGATATTTTAAATGGAACAGTTAAGTTACTTCTAATTGGTTGCTTAGGAGCAATTTTAATTTTGATCTATGCTACATTATGGAATTTGTTTAAAAGAAGGTCGATACCAAAAGGCATGCATATGGATGTTGGTAAGATAATTAGCTCCTGTCTCACTCTGAATATAGCAAGTAAATTACGTAGGTACATTGCACAATATTTGCTTCATAGGTTAACACTAATGTTTTGATATATCTGTGCAGAGTCCAAAACTTTTGTAATTGAAGAACCTGATTGCAAAAAAATCCCTGTTAAGGAAATATACTATGCTACAAATAGCTTGAGTTCTTCAAACTTTATTGGTCAGGGAATAGCAGGTCAGTTTCACCTGTATCTACATAAATTAAATGGATTCTCGATTTGTAGATTTTATGCATTTCATAAAAGTTTATGTCGTGCCACTTTGATATTGGGTATAAGTTTGAGGGTCTGATTTGTGGTACTAAATTGTTTATACCAAAGTAGCAGTTTCTTTGATATCTTGCGACATATAGATGGTTAACGAGTCAGAATTCATTTCCTGTGTTAATAGTGTACCATTCATACGACACCTTCTTTAATATACATGGTATTCATGTATATGGTGGATGGCATATTCTTGTAGGTGGCTACTGAATTCTACTGTGGAACATTGGTTTCTGATAGAAATATGTGATTTTTGTATCAAATAAACCTTATATCATAAATAAATGTATATTTGGCAACTGTTTAAAATTTGTCAAATAATTAGAAAACTACCCAATAGTAAATATACATTATTTCCATCCATCATTTTACCTGCTTTTTCTCCCTTTTCTATAATTGTTGCCTATTATTTATATATGGAGATCATAGTAATTACCTCCGTTTTTTATATAATGATTTCCAACTAGTTTTCTTATGTTAAGCTATATAACTGAGCTCCAAAATTATTGTTGAACTAATATTAGTTAAAATATGAAATACAATGGACTTTCAGAAGAAGAAAAAAAAGATTTTCGAAGTTCTTTTGACTCAAAGAATTAGAATTTCATCAAACAAGGGAGAAACTAGCTTTTATGTGGATAAAATTTGATATTGTAATATATTTTGTCGATACATCAAAGAAAAAATAACATAGCTTTTTTATAGAACAATGCAATCTTTAAAAGAAAGGAATTATGTTTTAATTTGACTTATCAAGTATTAGAGCTATATTTTAGCGGTCGTGAGGACATGAACTTATTGTTTTGATGCTGACTTAATGTATGGATCTGTACAAGTTTACTGGTTAATAATGTGTTATGATTTATGTGTGTAGGCTCTAGTGGTATCTTGCACATAATGTAATTGGCCATTGGAATATAGGACATTTGGTGTAACTGATGCCGTTAGGATTTGTTTTAATTTAAAAGTTTGATCCAGTCACAAGCTTGCTGCATTTAGTTATAAGCAAAACTTTGCATGAAAACTGTTGATGTTATTACTTAA
Source organism: Allium fistulosum (assembly GCA_030737815.1). Taxonomy (NCBI): domain Eukaryota; kingdom Viridiplantae; phylum Streptophyta; class Magnoliopsida; order Asparagales; family Amaryllidaceae; genus Allium; species Allium fistulosum. The sequence continues at coordinate 285,239,276 of CM060907.1, read as the reverse complement.
CATTTTTATTCTGTTTCATTTTTATATCAAGCTTTATTTATTATTCTCATTCATATCACATTTGGCACCAGGAAAAGTATACAGAGGCATGCTTACAAATGGTTGGCATGTTGCGATTAAGCACATTGTAAAAGATGGACATGCCGATACATATGTGAGAGAAATCACAAGTTTATCACATGTTCGGCACCCAAACCTTGTGAAATTGCGTGGTTTTTGTGAACTTGCAGATGATTGTTTTCTTGTTTATGAGTTGTGCTCAAATGGCTGTCTATCTGAGTGGCTTTTTGGTAAAATTCTAAAACTATCTTTAGTTGGAAGTTATTACTTTGATTTGTGACTAAACTTGCTTATTATCAGGGAAAGAGAAAAATCTCTCATGGATTCATAGGGTCAAAATTTCAATTGGTTGTGCTCGAGGGCTTTGGTTTCTTCATACTTATTCTGGTGGATGTATAGTCCACAGAGATATTAAGGTTAGTTTAAACCTTTTAAAAATAATTTTCTTATCCCTTTTTTAAATAAATAAATAAATAGATAAAAATAAACCTCTTTTCTACTTCAAAATTCTCACATACCCATTGATTTTATTATTGTGTTTTCGTAGTTGAACAAAAACTTAATTTATTTTGATAAAATTCGATTGATTCTGATAGTTTCTTATTTTAAATAGTTGTGAATAACGTGATTCACTTTTCATCCTTGATTTTTTTAGGTAATCCATCGAGGTTTCCAAGTTACATGTAAGAACTGAAATTATATAGAAAATGATTTTTTTTTCACTAATGTTTGTAATTTTTAAGGGGTATTGAAATTATATTTTGATGTTTAAATAGAAATTGCTCTGTGTTATTACAGTATATAAAAACATTATGAAAGATAAAAATAGTGTGGATTGACGCACTTGTAGGAATTCATAACAAATAATAACTCTGTTTGCATCTGCTTTCTTCACGTAGCCAACAAATATTCTTCTAGGAGACGACTTTGAAGCGAAATTATCGGACTTTGGATTATCCAAAGTTATGGAAGTAGGAGTTTCACATGTGAGTTCGGAAGTGAGAGGCACATTTGGCTATGTTGATCCAGAATATCGCCAAAATCATCGTGTTAATGCTTCTGGAGATGTCTACAGCTTTGGTATGGTACTGCTTCAAATCATTTCAGGGAAGCGAATTTTGAATTTGAATGCGACCAAGCCTATGTCTCTTGATAAAATGGTAATCTCAGCTGCAAGAAGTATTTGTATATTTTGTTGCTTCACACGTATACAGTACCCTGTAAAAAATGACATTCTTTCATGACAATAGTTAGGGTTGTTACGATAGAACCATCAACCGCTCAACCGTTAGTACGATTGCCGTCCACTACAATAACATTGATTATGATAATAGTTAAAGGTTTTAGTAACCGCGGTAAACCATACCAACCGTGCATGATTTTCTTATTCATAATAAAGTATGAAATTAGTAATATAGATTAGAAAAATAACTTGTACACTAATGATATGTGACATTCATGCACTAACAACGTGTGCACATTGATTTATTTTGTGAACAAACAGTTTATTTCGTGACAAAAGTCAGAATCGTGGTTATTTATCAATGATAATGTATATAATGGATAACATTTGCATTAAAAGTTTTAAATTTTGAAATGTGATGGTCAACAATCATAAGCAATTAAGGTAACGGTTAGAAAACTTTTATAACCGTCAACAACGATTGCGATTACGGTAGTGGTTGGAGGAAATTAATGATGATTATAACACTAAGGTGCACATGAATCAACTATTGAATGATTTGAGTCCAAGCCAACCTAAAAAAATTGGATCGTAATCAATCCAACTTAAAAATCAGACCAGAATCTATCTAATTTAAAAATCGGATTAAAACTATAGAAAGCCAGTTATGGTGGATTAGTTCGCGGATCCTTGCGGTCAAAACCAATAGAATAACAGATTCAACTTTTTTCTTAAAATGTTCACATTTGATTTCAAAATCGACAAATTCGATTGACTTTGATGCAATCTCTTTTCATCGAGGATTTTTCAGATCTCACTTAGTTTTGATTTGTACCTTTTTCATGTTTTTAGTTTGAATTTTAAACATATTATGTTTTTTCATACCTGCGTATTTGTATGATTAACTAATTAACTTATATAAAATTTAACTATTCAATCATACTTATTTTATTTTATTAAAAAAAATTATTTTCAATAGTAATATTATATATTTTTAGTTCTTTTCATGCTGCTAAGGTTTTTTGTTTTTGTTTTTTTACCTATGTATATGAGTCACTCTATAATTTTTAAATTAAATGTTGATAAAATAAAAAAAATTGATCTTTTTCTGTCTAATTTAACTATCTAGAATAATGTTATGAATGCACAACAAAATTTAATTAGACAATGAAAGTTAAACTTTATAGAATATATGGTAGAAAACAAACATTTGTAAAAATAGATATTAAATAGTGTATTTGATAAAATAAGATCTAACGTATGATTGACGATTCTCATACAAAAGATCCATAAGTATATTTCAATTTGATTTTTTTATTTTTTACTACTACAAACGATAACCAGCATCTGATCCAATTAAATCCAAGAAATTATGTATTGGATCAGATTGAATTTATAGGTTAATCGGATTGGATGCGGATCAAAAAATTTACGATTCAACTATAAGTTGGATCAAGTCGACTATTACCTAAATCCACTGGATATGATACGTAACACCCCTAACAATATTAGCACAGTTACACTTAAAAAACTCATTTTTAAATGTCAATTAACAGTCAAATTGTCGAATTACAAAATCAATCAGCACTTAACAATGCATTAAATTATCAGCTGTCAGCTTAAGCAATTAACACCAAACAACGTATACACTCCACTTAATATTTCACATGCAGTTATGGGCTATGTGTGTAGCCAAGTTGGCCACAAGTAATAATGGGTGGATGCAATTGTCAATGTATTGGGCAATTGATTCAGCAATTAACCGATCAGTGCAATTGCTCTTATGTAACATTAAACTAACGTGGCATGTTTTGTGTACTTATTGGAAGGAGTTACAAAAGAAGCCCTACACACACTCATATTCAATTGTTTCCATCTCAAAATTCCACATAAGCCAAGTTTAATTTTTCCATCATAAATATGTAAGAAAAGAAAAGGTGAAAAACAAGAAAAATTAATGGAATAATGCATGTTTTCTTAAATTTTTTGATTGACTATATCATTCATGTTTGGTGTAAATCACAAATCATTGTTATGTGTCAAAATTTGTCAAATTCTATCAAACCCATGGATAACAGCATGTTTTGGTTCAGGCAAAACTTCTTACCAAAGGTGGTAAAATATCAGAATTTGCTGATCCTAGAATGAACGATGAATTCTCAACTGAGGCTTTTGAACTTGTATTCAAACTTGCTTTGTCATGTACTGGACATAAGCAGAATCGGCCATCGATGGAACAAGTGGTTTCAAGGTTAGAAAATGCTTATGAAATTTCAACAAGAGAGTGTATTGATATTGATTGAATATTGTAAAGAAACTTTGAACATATCTTTGTACTTGTTACTTTTGTTAGCATGATTGATTGAATCATGTAAAAGACTTTGTCCCTTGTAAAAGTGTTATAAGAAAGTGTTTTTATGTAAAGACGGTCTATTCCTCCGTTCCAAAACTGAATGTGTCCATGTCAATATATGTTCGAATCACGCTATGCAAGTTTCGAATTTGTAACCTTTTGCACCAAAGCCGAATCACTTAACCACTGTGACAATGGTGCTTGTCAAAAGTGAAAACTTATTATTTTCCTTGTATATTTCAGTTCATCAAACAATGTGGTTTTTTATCATTTATCCAAATTCCTTTCTGACAGCATCACAATATGAGTATCCAAATAGTACCCCTGTGGAGGTAGCTTCTGGGTGTTTATCTTAAAAGCAACTAACGAGTAGCAGTAGTTGGTTACCTGGTAGCTTTGCTTGAGTTTGGGTGTATCCGATTAGTGCTTAACTGAGTTTTTCGAGTAAGTCTACCAGTTGTATTAGCAGCTATATTTTGTGAAAATCTTATAAATTACCTCAAAATGTACTGCAAATCAACAACAAAAATTCAATACGTTGTAAAATGGAAAGATAGCAAGAGAGTCGAAACCAAGAGTGTGAACAACAAGTGAATTTTATATCAAATTATTGTGAACGTGGTTTTATAGCTTCGGCATAAGTTGGTATTTGTGACGATGTTGGTCGATTTTTCTCTAGATGCGTACACTTACCCAACGGTTGTCCTTTCAAGGAGCGGATCGATGAACTATTCTCTTCTAAAGCTATTAAATCCGCACATGAAGCAATTAATTCCCTTAGAAAATTGGTAACGAACATGGAGTTTGATTGTTGGGATGTTGTAAAATGGAATCGCTCTTTGTTGAGTTATTAGAAATGTCTATAGGAGATTATATTACTTTATCTCTATCAATGTACGGTTTTTTGGGGATCCATACGTAATTAGATTTTAGAAAATATAAGAAGTGAAGAAAAACAATGACAAATAGATTTCTTCAAACAAAACTTTTATTAATTCACCAAACGATTATAAGCGAAAGCCTAAAATTTGAGAAGAAATCTTAATCTCTAAAACTCCAAAAAAGTAAACTTTTTCTCACATACATCTGATGAATTCTATATATGTCTATTTACAACAGTATTGATAAAATATCTTCTTTGAGAAGTTGTTGGTTACTTCCATCTTTCAAAATAAATCTTCCTCGTGTAAGTAAAATTTTACTTTCTTCAATGCAATAGAAAATGCAAGTAATATTTTTTAATCACTCTTCACATTCTACAAAATCTATAAATATGGCAATATAATTGAGTCACAATTACACATTGACTCACAAAAATCTACTTTGTTTTGGAAATATCGTATCACAAAATCTAACAATCTCCACCTTAATATTATATTTCCATACAAGCCTACCAACTCCATCAACATTCGCATACCCCAAACAGTCTCCGATATTTCTATGAAAACAAATGTCTCCATCGAGAAAAAACTTTACCAACCTCCAAACCACCTACGTATGCATGCCCCCAATTGAACATGCATATCATCAATAACTCAGAACTGTTTGCAATACCACACAGACCTCCATACAGTCTTTGCAGTTTTTTGTTGTTACCCCGCCTTTTGGTCAAGGCCGGGATATCAAAAAATTGGCTAAAAAGGATGGATATAAGGATTGGAGATCGATTGGAAACAAGGCTATGATCGAAATCGTCAAAATTGAACCAAGCTCCGATCAAGGTGAGATCGATAGGGAATGATAAACAAGGCTAGGTGAGGCTATCTTTCAAATTTCAGGTCAATCGGAGTTCGTATGCTCAAGTTATGGATGGATCAATATTGGTGAAAAATAGTTTCGTATCGATACTTTCGTATCGATGATTATGGTATTTGGATTGGATCGATCGACATTCGTATCGATACATTTCGTATCGATCGAACTCGTATCAATCAAGCAGCCTCAAGAAGGAAACGGGTCGATGGATGTTGTTATTTTCGTATCGATACATACGTATCGATTGGATGGATGCGGCAGAACATGTTGGTGCGCTTCGTATCGATGAAGGCTGGGATCGATACAAGGAATGGAGCAAACTGATGGATACAAGGCAATGGCTACAAGGGATTTGGAGAAGCATTTTGTATCGATCACTTATTGATCGATACGAAGGATATACACGGAGAAGGCTATGCTGGATGGATACGAAAGGCAGCAGACATTCAGGGATCGATACGAAGAACAAAGCTCTGGATGGATGCAGAAGATTCAGGAGCCATTTTCGTATCGATCGATATGAAGGAAACGGTCAAGATGGAGCACGAAACATGGATCACAGCGTGAGAAGCGGATCGATGCGAAAGCTATGGACACGGGATGATGAATACGAAGACTCGGATCGTGATGGATACGAATCATGGATACAAAATCATCAGCCAACATTAGAAAATTGAAACTTGGATCGATCATATCTCATAAACTGCACACTGGAATTTCATGAAATTTGGAGAGCAAGGACTTTGCACTATCATCTTTCACCATGATCGATCTCGACTCGTTTGGAGTGATTCTTGATCGATACGAAATCCATATGGATCGATCCCAAACCACTCTAGATCGATCATGTGGGCCCACCTGCACGTGAGAAAAGGTATTCCGAGTTTGGGGCAGATATATTCCAGATCTACTCCTATAAATAGCACCTCAATGGCAACTAAAAAGGGATCTTCTTCTTCCTTTTGGCGAGACTCTATCGTTTTGGTTATTGATTTCAAGGGATTCTAATTATAATCGGGATATAAAGGAAATAAAAGGATCAATTCCAAGTGGACGTAGACCGGAGATAGTCGAACCACTATAAATCTTGTGTCTTCTCTTGCTTTCTCTCAATTTAATTTTGTTATTTCTTCATTTTTGCTCTCTACGTTATCTGGATCTATAATCCGTGATTAGTTATTGAGGATTTGTGTGTAAACACTAGTGCTTTCACGACATTCGTGGTTTGTGACCAATTTTAGCGCAAACACTTTGGTGCTTTCACTGAGAAGACTAGCACCCGCTATATCGGGTTTGGAGTTTAGATTTGGAAAGCTAAAGGATTGGATCTGAAGCTATGGTTAGGCAATCGGCAAGAAGGACTTTACCAGAAAGGAGTCATCAAGAGGGAAGTCAAGAGGCTTCCTCTGAAGCTGGAGCAGATCAAACATCCATCTACATCACTAGGGATGAGATGCAGACTATGATGGATTCCATGCAGGAGCAGTTGATGAAAAGGCAGGAGGAGATGGTGTAGAACCTTATCAGGCAGTTTGGACAGGCTGGAGCAGCAGGAGCTGCAGGAGGTCAGATCCATGGAGCTAGATCAGAGGGACTCAACAGGCAACCAGATAGAGCAGTTCAACAGGGGGGCAGCCCCCAATCACCACACAACTATCAATCTGGATGGATCTTGGATGCCAGCTGACGTTGCACAACCCAGCGTCAACAGGAATACAGGAATGCGTGACGAGGAGTACGTACCAGAATTTCCTCAAGGATTCGGGGGCAGTTAAGAAATGAAAATGGGAGACAACCTTTGATGGACAATGCAGGATTAGCAGAAATTATTAGGCAAACCATGTGCGGGGGTCTGACAAACGGAGATTTGGAAGGAGTAAACAGAACTCCATTTACTTGTAACATCAGGATGGCTAGGAATCCACCAGAGTTCAAGCTGCCTACTCTGGTGGTATACAACGGTAAGGCAGATCCTACCAATCATTTGATGAGGTATACAAGACACATGGAAGTGATGGGGCATCGAAGGAAGTTATGGCTCAATGTTTCCCTCTATACTTGATGGATATAGCAGTTATGTGGTTCAGGCAGTTGGAAAATGGATCTATTAGGACATGGGCAGAATTGGTGGACGGGTTTTTGAAGTAGTTTCAGGTTCATATCAAGAGGCCGAAAAATGTGATGACACTAACATCGGTGAAACAGAGGACATGAGAGTCGCTCAGAACTTTCTTAACCCGGTTTAATGCAGCAGTTGGTTCGGTGGATCGGCCGGATCCATCAATGGTTTTAATGGCGGTCGTGTCAGGAGTCAGGGACAATTCGGATTTCAATATATCGTTGATACGGGATACACCAATGGATCTCGGGGGATTCTTTCACGAGGCCGAGAGATTTCTTCGGCAAGAGTATGCAAGCTTGGATATGAAATCAAAGGAAGTAAACATGGCTAAGGATGGAGGACCATCAGGTGAAAGCTCGGGTAAGGATAAGGGGAAGAGGAAGTCGGATGATGATTCTGGCAAGGCAAGGAAGCGCTGGGGAGAACCAAAATTCTCCACTTACACGAGACTGAATGAGACATTGGAACAGATATACATGGAAACTCGAGATCGCCTTCCTTATCGGAGGTCAACAAGGAGGGAACCATCGGAACGCGAGAGGGCATCAGGAAGGCACTGTCTCTTTCATGACCTAAATAGGCATGATACTAACAGCTACAGACATCTAAAGGATATAATCGAGGAGCATGTAAGGAATGGTCAATTGCAGCAATATGTCGGGACTCGGAATGGGCGGTAGAACAGGAGCAGCCACCGTCTACCTCAAACGACGACGACGTGAAACCTAGGAACACTACACCAGAAAAGCGATTTTGCCACGGCTTTGAGCCGTGGCAAAATTGGCAGTGGCAAATATTTCGCCACGGCCCAGGGCCGTGGCAAATTAGTATTTAGCCACGGCTCTGAGCCGTGGCAAATTAATATTTAGCCACGGCTAAGGACCGTGGCAAAATTAACTTTTGTCACGGCTCTGAGCCGTGGCTAAATATTAATTTGCCACGGCCCTGTAACGAAATTAAAAAATGCTCCAGCTTATACCATTTTAACCACAGCTCAAATTCATTCCTAAATGCAGTTTCATGATACACGGACATTCTACATGCAGTTTCGAAATATATATAGTACATGGAATAAATAACGTGAATACAAAACCAGTAATAGATGACAAACCCAATTTATAATACAACTACTACAAGTGCTTGATTACAAACTTACAACTTTCAGTTCATAATACAACTTCATAGTGAAACCATCAGTTCATAGAAAAACAAGTAAACAACATCTATTGTTCATGTAAACACTAAACAACAAGAAAGAAATGATTCCTGAATTCGCCAAGCATATACTTCATCATAGTAAAACGACTGCAGTTCTTAGTGAAGCAATGACAACTACAAGCTAACTGTAGAATCTAATATATAAGTGAAGGCAACAAATTGAACTCAGTAGCCCACGTGCAGACGCAAATTAAAGATATTTCAGATGCTTCTCTCCCTAAGCAAAATCCCTAGCTGCAAAATAAACAGAAAATATGCAGAAAGTCAATAGTGGAAAATAAACAGAAATTATGTTAGTGTTGAGCAGATGTTACTATAGACACATTTCAGATGCTTTGATTAAAAGTATTTTCGGAAATTAACCCAGTTAAAATTGCCAAAGTATAATAATACATACCTGTTTATGGGTCTATAGATATCGAATATTACTCTTTGGATGACACACATAACCACCGATTCCAACTTCACCAAAGGTCATAGCAAGAGGATGATTTTGTTTGCATGTTTTCTCTTCTGGTAGCAGTATATTGTCCACGACTAACTTCTCATGTGTTGGAGGTAATGATTTTTCGTGTATAATGGATGCTGTCGAATCTTTACAGACAGTGGCTGTTGCAATGACCGCAAGGCAATGAAGGGTCTTCAATTGCCATACCTCTCCTGATCAAGTCAGCTGGCAAAGCTTCCATGTCAAAGCGCCACATGCTCTTATATGCAGCTGAACTAATCTCCACTGAGTACCTTTCTGGACCAAAGCAGCTTTCAATTATGCCTCCACCATTGATTAAACTTTGTCTTGCTAATGCATTCATTTCCATCGTGTACCTCATGTGTGGGTGCAGCAGTTTAAATATCGGGTGCAACGAGCTAAGTTGCCTATGTGAAGCTATTATATATGTCTCCATGCAAGCATGAGTCCTTAACCAGTGATTCACCAACTGATGAACACCAGCATCATTAGAACAAACATGCGCCTTTGCTAATTGCTAATTGCGAGCTACCACTAGCTCTCTTGCCTAGAACTGCTTGGCCATTGACGAAGCTAATTAGCAAGACCAGTACTGTGACTGAAGAAACTAGTATGTTCACCCTTCCCATGCTTCTTGTATGCTTTTATTGATGCTTGATTATTATTGCCTAATGGTGATGGTTTGAGGTTGCTATATATAGCAGTATGGCACTTGGCTGCAAGTATTTGTTACTGAAGTGATACAAGATAGTAGATTGTCACAACATATAGGATTTTTGTTTGGCTTGCCATAAACTTCCATATTTTGATAGTGCATAATCTGTTATCTTCTAAGTATGTTTCTATTTGCCAGCTATATAATGTTTGGGCCCTTAAACAATATCAAATAAACAAACAAATATTGTTTGATTACTTAACAGAGATTTGCAATCTCTATCATATTTTTTTGAGTTTTATTTCCGTCTGCGTTGTGTGATTTGTAGTAACACAAAAAAACTTAATGTATATTTGGTAAAATAGGATACTGTTAATCTAATAGTAAGGAATGCTATTAGAATGTGAAAAGAAACTGTGACATAAACAAGACTGATATGATAACTTTCTAGCTACTATTTGTAATCCAAGTGTAACGCATGAGGGTTGAGTTCAGGTTAACATACCAAATTAAGCACGATGCTACTGGTAACTATGCATATTTTAGTAGATTACATAAGAAGTAAGAACCTCAGAGTTCAAAATTATGTCAGGCTGGCTAACCCCACCTGATGCCCCAACTGCTATTGTTTTCATCGCGCAGGAAAGAAAAAAGCTTAAAACAATGCTAGTACAACTACACTGTGGATGTTGTGAACAATTGGGAATTTAGGGCATGCTTAATGGACTAGTAAAATTTAACTACCTAACATTTGCACAGACTTAATTTATATGTGTTAAGTTTAGCTAGTAATTTCTTGACTATTGGACTGGCTAAAATTTGGTAAGTTGAGTGGATGATAATTAGACATTATTGACTGCATTATCTAGAGATCGATACTTGGATTAAAAAAATTGATTTGTGCTACCAATTCATATGGAAACCCATATATTTTTCAGTTTTCAGTTTCCTTCCGTATAAATGCGTCTAATAGCATTTCTTTATTAATCAACTAATTAAAAAATTATTAATTACTCTCGTCTTCCAAATTTATTTCTTTACGTCTAAATAATTTTTTGCATTTTTTAATGCAATTAAATAGGTAATTTGTATTCTCTAACATATATTTGAGTTTCAATTTCAACAAAAACAATGACACACATACATATTCGTAGTGTACATTCTACACTGATGCATGCCTTATGTAACACGATTCCTTATTTAAAATATAGCACAACCATAATACATTCTTCATGAAGCAAACATACTTAGCCAAACAACTATTACAGTATTCATATTCAAATATTCAGGAAGCACCGCCATGATATTATCGACATAGATTATCAATGTCAATGCGAGTTCCTTTTAGCATGAACGCCAACTCTATGATGATTTATTCTGTTTCCTCTCTTTGATATACACACATCAGTTTTTTCAGTTAAGATCAAAATACCATTATCTACCAACAGCAGAAAACAGTACTGCCTAGGTTTCTATTATTATCCCGTAGTTTCTCACCTAGATTTATATTACTACCTCGTTGTTGCTCTTATAGATATATAGTATTAGCTCGTAGTTGCTTAGAATCTAGATCATGACAATTAAAGAAAATTACCAATGGTAAAAGGTAAAGTTAGCAGATGAGTAGTTTTGTAAATTGTAAGTTGTATGTAATGCAAAAAAATGGTGTATATTGTTTTGTGAAATTTGTTCTTGGTAGTTTATCAGTTGGAGTAGTTTGGTGAAAGATGGACTGATAACTTTCCTTTGTAGTTTCATACTTTATTTTTTCACACTTCCTGTATTGCTTATTAGAATAAGTAAATTAACGCAGAACACATTAATTAAATGTAAAGTTTCAATGCTAGAACGAAGAACTAGCCTGAAGTAAATTGTGCAGAAAAACTTGGATCTTGTCCTTTTAATATGGTAGTTGCATCTGATAATTCTACTTGCTTAGCTGCATATAAAATTACCCCAAAAAAATTTAAATGAAATTATCCAATTCAAGAAGCAAGATGCAAAGAGTTGGAACTTAGAACACGGATTACAAATACATAACCCATATGTAAGTTAGCATCAAATGTACATTATTCAAGATTTACTTATGAAGCTCAGTTCCTGTTTTAAATATATTCCATTTAACACACAGCAGGCCACTGATAGAGATTTACTGTCATGATTAGCATTTTCAGTGTTTTTTTAATCAGATTACCTTGTAAAACAAAAACTTTAATAAAACTCCATATATGAACATACCAGTCATTGATTTACTCAATGGATTAGTCGGGGATGAAATGGCATGATCAAGAACCGAAACAGGACTAGGCTGCTCCACACTCTTAGCACTGTCAAAACTGGACTCACATTCCTTCTCTAACTCCGCATAATCCTCAGTTAGTTTTCCAACTAACATCACTTCATCTCTTCTTTTATTGGCTTCACTAACAGCATCTATTATCTTTTTCAAAAACTTTAGATCCGAATCACATTTCTCCAATGCATTAAGCAGCTTTCTTCTCTTCTGATCATCCTCCTTAATATTTCAAAATAGCATTTTTAAATTCTTGAAATTTACAACTAAAAATATAAATACTATTCATTTAAGACATACAAAGCATTTAAGGGAATGTGCAGTATTAAAACAAATTTACAAACCAAACTTTATCTGAAAATCAAAAGGAAATAAAAATAACAGTTATTCCCCATAATTTGCAGAAAACAAATAATTACAGTTTGATAACTTATAACAGGAATGATGTTTAGATCACATTGTTGTGTATTAATGTATATACACCTTTGACTGCTAACCTATATATTAAATTTAATCTTTGCAACTATAATTTCTTGGACTGATGACAATGAATTTTTTTGGGTTTTAAGAAACCAAGGAATTCTGCTTTGGTTAAAGTACTAAAACTGAAAATGATGCCACAAAGGCTTAGCCCCTAGTGTACTCAAAATAAATGTAGATTATCAAATCTTCATGAACATGTCGGTAGTGTGTTTACCTTCAGGGAGTAACGCCTTTGAGGAAGTCATTTTAAATAATATGCCAACTATCATGTCCTCGTTTAAAGTGGTAAATTCATTTAAAAACCTATATACCTTTATAAAAACTATATCAAAACAATGTGTACAAAATGAATGTTTGTGTTTTTCGGTTTTAACATCAAAACCGTTTATGCTACATCCTAAGGAATTTCCAAACATCTCAATTGGAACAAGATATCATATATACATGCAGTTTTTACTACTTATTAGCTCATGTTTGCCAAACATGAGCTAAAAATAAATCTAATCATACATGCCTTTTAAGGTCAGTACAAATTATCCAACAAAATTATGTACACCAGAATTCACAAAGGAAATGCACACAATGTGTACAAATACACACACTAACTGATACTAGCAATCATTTGAGACAGCATTTTATCTCAGCTAAACACAAAATAAAACATATTTGTCAAAGAAAGAAAAAAAGAATTCACATTTTGCAGTGGTACGATCAAAGCCTCATATGCTACAAAAATAGATATCCAGTAACTCTATAACAGGCATTGTCCAGAAGCACAACGACAAATGTTACCACTCCAATCCAATCCAATCAAATCCAATCAGTACAACATGATTGTAAAAAGCTGAAATAAACAGCAATATAAACCTTTATACGAAGAAATGTCATGTTGAAGCCATAATCTCGGGATAACTCTTGAACTTCACATTAAAGTTTGTAGGTCACTGTTAGAATGTCATACACTAGCGGTGTTGACTGTTGAGGTTTTAAATCCACTTTAAATTCTCAGTTTTGAGGTATATGTTACAAAAATAAAACCTATAAACCTTTATAAACAGCAATCTTCTCTTCGTATAAATAAAATTATACTCTTAGCAAACCAATCCAATCATAGCTATCACCAAGATTACTCAATCTATTAGAATATAGGTGTGTGAGTTGAACAACTCACCTAAAAATTTGCAAAGTTGAAGAAGGCTGAGATGAAAGTTAATCTAATCTTCTGACTATTGAAATACTATTGCTGCTTCTTCTTCAAAATTCCAAAGCAACTTCAATTCAAACAGCCCCTATTTCAATTTCAAATATTATTTACTAACACAAAACCCTCTACAATGATACTTAGAATATAGATCTGAATATATTGCACCAATTTAATAATAAAGTTATGATAATTATACTACTTTAAACTATCATAACAACTACATCAGGCAGTAGCATAGATCTAAAAAGCATAAACAAAATATATAAAAAATTAATACCTGACTTCGGAATTGATGGTAATATCACCATCAAGTGAAAACACACAGATCTCTATAGCAGCACCAACCGCAACAAAGAAAGTGCTGGAAAAACCCGTTGTTGATTAAAAAAATAAATTATAGCAAAGAAAAACAAAACGAACGCTGATAATAAAAATAAAAGAACATCCAAAATCTTGATTAAAAATAAAAATAAAATACCTAATAAAAAGATATCGAGGAGGAGAGAAAAAGATGCCTGATTACAACTATATGCTTAAATCAAAATTAAGGAGGAGATGCTCGAATCGATATTGAGGTCGGCCGATTCAGGAGTGATGCTAGGGCGCATGGGAAGGAAAAAGGGATTATCTTGGGAGCGGGATTCGTGAATTTCAGAGGGAAGATGATTAGGGTACGCGTGGGCGTTATTTTAAGAAAAGGGGCGTATTTGAGTTGTATTCTATACGCTAGGGGGGTTGGAAAAAATAGACCAATTTTGCAACGGTCTAAAGCCGTTGCAAAATTGCCACGGTCCTTGCCCGAGTATAATTTGTTTTACCACGGTTCAAAACCGTGGTAAAGTTGCCACGGCTCATGACCGTGGCAAATTTTCCGCATGGGGTGTGGCAAAATGGGCAGTTTGGTGTAGTGGAATGATGGTCGGTTGGTCATCGACTAATCGGGATGGTAGGGAATAAGTAGCAAACTCTGGGCAGACGGCTAAGTCACTTACTCATGTACGGGGACAGAGATAACCCCTAGGCATGCTCTGAGATGATGATAAACCATGATGCTCCGGTTTGCGAAATTTGCTTTGTCTTTCTGGTTTGGATATTTGCTTTTCTTTTGTTTGGTTTTGGAGTTTGGTTTGAACTCTGGGTTCTGTTGATTTTCTGGTTTGGATTTTGGTTTGGATGCTTGTCCTTTGATTTGGATCTTGGTTTGGATTTTTGATATGGATTTTTGATATGGATTTCTAGTTTTCTGATTCGATCTGGATTTCAGATTGGATTTTATATGGTTTTTGGTAAAAGGTCGTCGAGTATAGACTATGCTCGGCAAGGGTCCAATGTGACCAAGGTCGGCCTAGGACTTAGGCTATGGTTTAAAAGAACAGGATTTGTTATTTGATGTTTCAGGTCGTCGAGTATGGACTATACTCGGTAAGGATCCGGAGAGACCAGGATTCGACCTAGGACTTAGGCCTCATATTATCTATCATTTATCATTTCAGGTCATCGAGTATGGACTCACTACACCAAAAGCTGAATTTTACAACAGGCCTTCCGCCTAATTAGCAACGGTTACTTCCCGTTGTAAAATATAACGGTTGTTAACCGTCGCAAATGATGGAGGGAAATTTCCCTTTGGTGCCATATATTTTTGTCTGTTTCTTTTCTATTGGTGACGGGATTTAACCGTCGTTTATTTTGTGCCACATGCTGGCGGTATAATTTAGTCTTTGCGCCATAATATTTACAACATCACGAAACATATTTCCCCCAAATTATATCCCCATTTCGACCCAAATTAAACCTAGATCAATTTCGCCCCAAAATATTTCCACCACCTCCGCCTCTTCCGAAAGAGCCAGAGCCACCTATTATCACTTTGGACGATCTGTTCAGAAAGACCAAGACCACTCCCATATTTGTTAATCTATCATTGAATTCATTCATTTCTCCCACTGATTTCACTAATTCACGGCTCCTCTGATTCACAATTTCAATTCGTGATTCAGATTTTTTTTATTTTTAGCATCAACTCTTTTATTTCCTGAGTCGAATCCTATACTATTTTGATTTGGTGAATAGTTGTTGACTTTGGATTGACGGAAAATTTGTGATGCAATTTGTCGAGTGCGAGTCTGGAGTAGATTGACTCTTCAGTACAGATTCAAACTGGGAGGTCAAGTTGAAGAGGTAATGACAAGTTCTTTATTACTAATTTGGTCAGCTACATAAAATAATGGACACGCCAACATTGCCTTTTCCCATTTTCAGTATAATCTTCTTCATTCATTGTGTGTACTCAATTCATTGTTTGCTATCGTGACATGCCAACATTGATGGAAGAGGTAGTTCAACATGCGGAATATGTAATTGATATGTAATAGATTACTGACCATGTTCCTTCAAAATATAATACATGTAATTACTATGAGAAGAAAGTTGCATATAAAACATATCATGGCAGAAATCATTCAAGTCGCATGTTTTTTAACACTGTCAGCAAAATATTAAAAAAAAATGTATCGATTTTCTGCACTTTTAGCAACATAGCAAATCTATAGACACAGTGTTGGAAAGTACAAAACCTTCATATATGACATGTGCAAAGGAGCAACAGGACATCGGAAGATATATTTGACGTCAAACTAAAATACAACTTGCTGCCCTATATATAGCCTAATAGGACATTTTAACATCATATGATTTTTAAACACTAATACAATTGCAAAACACAATTTAGTTAAAAAAAAATTCTAGACTTTATGGTTTGGATTTTTGTAGAGTTATATTTAGTTCGGATGGTACATGGCGTACAACGAATAATTTTCCATGTAAATCTACGACATTCAATGAGTAATGCACATAAAAAAGAACTAAATCCTAATCAAATTGCCTTATCCAAAAATCCAAAATGGCTTCATAAATTTAAAATATGACAGCAAGTATGCAAGTTGAATTTAAATAGTAATGAGTATTCATAAATGAATCATATGACAGCAAGTATGCATGCCTGAAGTTATAGCCATAAGTATTCATGATGTTTCACTGGCTGCTCATATGCTCACTGAAACACATTTATGAAGTTTCATTTCCAGTTCCATGACGTTTTATTGTATGTGGATTCAATTGCTGAATATTTATTTGAACGACGGTATTCTATTTTGGTTGAATAGTAGGATATGCTTGCTCACTTATAGAGGTCTATACGTGTTTCTCATATTGAATTCGTACACTACAACATGCTCATTTTTACTGAATATGATTGTTGTGTGATTTAGTAGCCTGCAATATGATTTATTACATACTTAATCGCTAACTTAGTTTGTTGATTTAATTTCATGCTTTGCAACTTATTTAAATAATGTACAGAAAATAAGTACATGTACATTATGAATTGTGTACATGTTACGTGGAGTTGCAACTATTTTGTGAAACGCAAGGTAAATAATCTGAAATTATTACCAGCGTGTTCGTGCAAATGTTATCACCAAATTATTGACTTTTTGAGTTTCTTTTGCCTTTTTGTTTCTAAATTAAGTGTTGTTTTTGAAATGCAAGCTTTAATAGAAGCATTTTGGGTTGTTGTCTTTGTTTCTAAACTCAGATGTCTCGAATCTTTGTTTCTCTGGTAACTGCTCTGGTACTGATTGTATGATATGTCTCTGTTTCCTGGCCGGTTGTCCCTGCTGTATCATGTAACTCATTGTATTATTGCATTATTGTGGTAGCACTGTTTGATTGTATGATATGTCTGGTACTGATTGTATGATATGATATGTCTCCGTTACTGATTACATTATTGTGGTAGCACTGTCTGATTGCATTATCTGTTGTTGCTTTTGATGCCTATTTTTTTTTCAAACGGACAAAATTTCAACGGGTAAGAACCGTTGTACATTAGTACATAACAACGGTTTCTGTCCGTTACGTTATGACTAAAGCCATGGAATTATAGCTCAAATGAAACGGCTACAACCCGTTGCTACTTATTACAAAAACGACGGACTTTAACCGTTGCTTTCTAGTCATTAAGCAACGGTTTTTAACCGTAGCTTTTCTCGAAAAAATGGTGTTATAGAGACAGATAAACAACGGGAAATGACCGTTGCTTATGCGTCTAATACAACGGTAAATAACCGTAGTTTTTTTTATATTTAGCAACGGGTATTTCCCGTTGCTTTTTGACCTAAAAGCAACGGTTAATTACCGTTGCTAAATTTTACCACTCCATTATTAGAAACGGTTTATAACCGTTGCTAATAGTGTTAGCAACGGTTTTAAACCGTTTCTAATCGATGATCATGGTGTAGTGACTATGCTCGACAAGGGTCCGGGATGACCAGGTTTGGCCTAGGACTTAGGCCAGGATTTATTACACAGGATTTGGCACATGAGTCGTCGGGTATGGACTATGCTCGGCAAGAACCCGGAGAGGTTACGAATTCGGATTTTGACTTTGAATGGCTAAGGATTGGCTAAGGGCCCGGAGCGGTCCAGGATTTGGACATCGACCCGGAGAGGTCATGGATTTGGTTATCGGTTATTGGATATGGATAGATTAGAACTCGGTTGTTGGGTTCAGATGGACATGGAATTGGCTAAGGATTTGGTTACTGGATTCAGAACCGGATATCGACTCAGAACAGTCGTGGATTTGGATAAGGACATGTCACTTGGGTAGAATGGCTTGGTAATGGATTGGATTATGGTTCGGATGATATGGCTATGGATGGAATATGGACTTTGGATGCCAGATTTGATGCTGTTCAAAACACGCTTTCCTACCGCAATGCATGTTTTAGGGGGCAAATGTTACCCCGCCTTTTGGTCAAGGCCGGTATATCAAAAAATTGGCTAAAAATGATGGATATCAAGATTGGAGATCGATTGGAAATAAGGCTATGATCGATACCATCAAAATTGGACCAAGCTTAGATCAAGGTGGGATCGATAGGGGATAATAAACAAGGCTAGGTGAGGCTACCTTTCAAATCCCTATGAATCTCGGTTAGTGATGCTAACACCAACTCCAACTGGTACCATAGAGAATAGGCCATAAACTGGAGAGTCTTGACCAATTCGAAAGATCATCCGATGTAGTTGAAATAACGGAATTCGGGGGACGGAAAATCAATCAAATTAATAACTGTGTCAATAGTTTCGCTACGCTCCTTCCTTTTTCTTTTTTTCCCGAAAGAAGTGATCCAAAAATGGATTTGACCTAAAGTTTCCGGGTATGTCCGACCAAAGATTTTACCCACCCAATAGTAAAATCCTGCAAATAAAGCAAAAACCGCTCCCATAGAAAGTACATAATGGAAATGTGCCACCATATCCTCTACAGCTCTCACCACTGAAGGAAGGCGTATCTTTCTAGGGCCATAGATAGATTGGATTGGGTCATTCGTAACCAGAGCAATAACCGATGCTACTACATCCATATCCGACGCATTCTCCCTCTTTCGCATATCTTCAGGTCAATGGAGTTCGTATGCTCAAGTTGTGGATGGATCAATATTGGTGAAAAATGGTTTCATATCGATACTTTCGGATCGATGATTACGGTGTTTGGATTGGATCGATCGACATTTATATCGATACATTTCTTATCGATCGAACTCGTACCGATCAAGCAGCCTCAGGAAGGAAACGGGTCGATGGATGTTTTTATTTTCGTATCGATACATACGTATCGATTGGATGGATGCGGCAGAACATGTTGGTGCGCTTCGTATCGATGAAGGCTGGGATCGATACAAGGAATGAAGCAAACTGATGGATACGAGGCAATGGCTACAAGGGATTTGGAGAAGCATTTTGTATCGATCACTTATTGATCGATACGAAGGATATACACGGAGAAGGCTATGCTGGATGGATACGAAAGGCAGCAAACATTCAGGGATCGATATGAAGAACAAAGCTCTGGATGGATGCAGAAGATTCAGGAGCCATTTTCGTATCGATCGATACGAAGGAAACGGTCAAGATGGAGCATGAAACATGGATCACAGCGTGAGAAGCGGATCGATGCGAAAGCTATGGACACGGGATGATGAATACGAAGACTCGGATCGTGATGGATACGAATCATGGATACAAAATCATCAGCCAACATTAGAAAATTGAAACTTGGATCGATCATATCTCATAAACTGCACACTGGAATTTCATGAAATTTGGAGAGCAAGGACTTTGCACTATCATCTTTCACCATGATCGATCTCGACTCGTTTGGAGTGATTCTTGATCGATACGAAATCCATATGGATCGATCCCAAACCACTCTAGATCGATCATGTGGGCCCACCTGCACGTGAGAAAAGGTATTCCGAGTTTGGGGCAGATATATTCCAGATCTACTCCTATAAATAGCACCTCAATGGCAACTAAAAAGGGATCTTCTTCTTCCTTTTGGCGAGACTCTGTCGTTTTGGTTATTGATTTCAAGGGATTCTAATTGTAATCGGGATATAAAGGAAATAAAAGGATCAATTCCAAGTGGACGTAGACCGGAGATAGCCGAACCACTATAAATCTTGTGTCTTCTCTTGCTTTCTCTCAATTTAATTTTGTTATTTCTTCATTTTTGCTCTCTAAATTATCTGGATCTATAATCTTTGATTAGATATTGAGGATTTGTGTGTAAACACTAGTGCTTTCATGACATTCAGGGTTTGTGAACAATTTTGACGCAATCTCTGTTTGCGCCAAAATTGGTCACAAACCCTGAATGTCGTGAAAGAATTCCCCGGGATCCAATGGTGGATCCCGTATCAACGATATCTTGAAATCCGAGTTGTCTCTAACTCCTGACACTGCCGCCATTAGAACCATTGATGGTATTGACTCCACATTGATTCAGATAGAATTAGCTCTCCAACACTACTTTGAGAAGTCCTTTCATTCTCCATCGTTCTTTCAAGTAATTTATACACATTGTTGCTTCCCCGTTTTGCATGCAACACCTCCCTATTACCCTTCCAAACCATTGTAACTCTACCTCAAGTAAAAGGAGTTACAGTCTTTTCCTTTAATTGTCCCACTAAAACAAGATTCTTCATAATTTTTGGGACATGTCTAAATCCCCTGAGTTTCACCTCTTTTCCATCACACATCTTCAGCCTGACCAAACCTATACCCTCCACCTCAACATCTCCACCACTAGCAGACTCCACCTTTCTCTCTTGCACTTTAAAATCAAGAATGCTTTTTTTTGGTAACATATATGGAAACATGCACCCGAATCAAGCACCCACCCATCTCTTTTTCTTTCGTCAACACAGAGAATGTCATTACTAATACCAAAATTCACCTCGTCATTGTTGCCGTCGTCAAGCTTGCATTCGCCTTCCTCTAATACTTTCGTCTTTTTTCCCTTTTTAAGCTTGTTACAAAATGTAACACCCCTAAATTTTTAATGACATTATTCAGGAGATTTAATTAGATAAATTAAATAGAGTAATATAAATATTAGAGTGATAAGGGGATTGAAATTTGAAAATTTATTTAGAGGCCTAGCTTAATTAAATAAATAGGCTTATGAATGGTTTTATATGTAAATTAATTAAAGTAAGGGCATTAAAATCTCGTTACCTCTACCATTCATGTTCATTTTTTCAAACTCTAAAACGTAAGCTGTGACACCCCGCACCTCTAGGCACCCCGAAGATCGGACATGACTAGAAGCACGGGTGGTCGGGTGAAATAAAAATCCATAACATAGCACAGAGACTAAGGCAATAACATAAAATAATGAAAATATTATAGTGGAAGGAAACTTTCACTAATTATAAATTAATAGCAAAACGGCTTCATTAAAAACAACATTATTCCAAATTTATTTCTGAAACCAAAAGTATCAAGTAGTCTCCACCAAAACATAAAACATAAAAAAGTTTACAATATAGGTCCCTATATATAGTGTAAAGTACGGAAAAGAGAAACGAAGTACATTAAACAAAAGAAACAAAAGCTGGAGATAACAACTGCTCCAATGACCCTCCAAGCTCCAAAGAACTTCAACCTAGATCCGCCCTCTTGTGATTTGGGGAAAATAGGAAAAATAGGAATGGGTCAAACATTAAGTCTGGTGAATGAGAAATAAAATAAAGCAGAAAGAATAAAACAGTTTAATTCCAGGCCTTCCTCGGATATCGCAGAGGGTGAATAATATAATGCAGTGAATCTTTCTTAGATACAGTTCCTAAGAAGCCAACGTCCATGGTCACTCTAGGGAAGTCAACCATGTAGTAATACTAAACGTCAATCAGCCTGTCGGACTTGTTGTCCTTACCTATCCACGTGCTACAGTGTGAAAGTCATGCTCTTCACCCGTGCACTGTGACTAGATGCCTATTACGTCTGACCGGCGCCGACTCAAACAACCTCGTAGGGCCTCGAAGTTGCGCTCAGGCTCCGCCAAAATGGTCTCCTATCCTCCTGTTTCCTCGGTCACCAACGTGGACCAAGGTTTTAAATCTCGCTCATCTCGGCCGAGATCTCGTTTTCAAGCATGGGCGATTCGAAACATGCTATTTCGTTTGAATCTCGTCTGACCCAAATCTCGGACGATATTTCGGTATCTCGTTCGATATCTCGGACGAGATTTAATAGCAAGATATCGGCCGAGTTGTTGAATTTTGGAAAAAATCAACTCTTCTTCCGTATTGAGCTGGCTCATCCTTTACCTTAATTTAAGCCTTCTTAATTGTACTTTTTTAACCCTTATTTCTTGTATAAATCTCATTTAATATTCGTCTCTTATTTTACGGCAGTGACGGATGTAAGAAGATGATAAAATCTACATCGATTATGGTCAGTATTTCACTTTATGGTTTTCATTTAGGTTTCTGATCCAAATTAATTTACATCCGATTTCAATGTTCTTTTTCGACACTTTCTTGAGCTTTTTTCCTAACCCTATTTTTTTGTGGCTATAACTTTTAAGCTTCACTTATTTAACTTTATGTTCCAAATGGATTCCCAATTTGATTTCATTTAGTCTTTGCTGCTATAATTTTTTTCCTCAAGGCTTATTTTTAAGTAATAAAGGAATTCTATTTCATCTATTAATTTCATTTGATGATTACATGTTCATTCGTACATCATTTTTTTGCTTTTCTTATAATATTACTAAATGTTTGAAAATTGTTTGTACTATATATGCTATTTTCTACATTTGTTTGAAATTTCTATGTTATTAGTTGCTTAATGAGATTTTGTTTGCTAATAATTAAACACTATAATCAAACCAGAATATTTTAATTCTACTTGTAGACATTTGTATTTGAAGTTATAAAATTAAGATTTCCCTTGCAGCACTATAAATCATAAAAGGTAGAAATGAGACATTATATTGTGTAGAAAAGTTAAGTGAATGATCAAACAAAGTAAATGTGCATAGATTATGGCTTGTTTCTTGTCTACTTTATCTCATATGACATTATATTGAACATTATTCATGAAATCTAGTATTTGTTTATTTTACATGATACAAGTGATATTTTTCCATACTAAATTACTAATGATAAGCATGTGATATATTCAAGGTAAGTGCATAGTGTTTTCCTTAAGGTAGTGAATAGTATTATAAATTTAGGTGTATGAAAATTAATTTTCGACATGACATATACTCCGAGATAACTCCGAAACGAATTTTAGAAACCGAGATGTAAATCCGAGATGGACGATCGAGATGCACTCATCTCGTTCGAGATCTCACTCGATACGAGATGAGCTCTCTAAATTCTTCGAGACGAGACGTGACCGAAATCCGAGATTTAAAACCTTGATGTGGACTTACCCCTATCCAAAGTGTTGGTCCTCCGAAAGAGTGCCCACAGTTGGGTCGGCTGCTCAAAATCCTCTAACGATCTGCTTAAAGAAGTCTACGTCGGAGCACACTTGTCACGTTCCGTCCGCGTCGATCTGCCTAAAGAAGCCTACGATTGCGGATGCTATCTATCTTACGTACTAGCAACCTATGAAAGGTAACAAAAATCCTTGCGAACCTACTTGCCCGCTCCTAGTACGTACAACCAAAACTATATTTTGGTCTTAACTACATTAAACACCTATCCAGACCTTTACAAGGTCTGCCTACCAAATCGCTTCCAGATTAATTAATTTTACCGTTAATGTTTACATACTGTTTATTTCCATTAATCTGCTTTAGGTCATTTTTACTTCCGATTTGGTTATTTCACAATTTCCCTTTTTCTTACATAAATGGTATTTCAATTTCACGTCCGTTCAGTCCGTATGGTTTGTCTGTAATTTTTATGTTATTTTGTTACAGATTTACACTAGCCGTTAGGGTCCGTTTAATTTACATTTTTTCCCACCCTAATTTACGTTCTCCTTTTAGAGATTTAATCTGTACAAAATTTTTATCTAATAGCCACAAATCATTTAATTACACAAAATTCCACTTGTACATTTTTAGGCCATATATGAAACAAACAATTATGCCAATTAGAATTCCAATTTTGTTCCAAAACCATATTCAAAATTATGTAATTATATCAATCAAAACCATAATTTTATTCAAATAACATATTCTGAATTTATTCAATTAACCTATTCTACCATTAGAATTTGAATAACGATTCTAACTCAATTTAATTAAACCAATCTTATTTACGCCATGAAACGTGAATAACAATTTGTTTGTTCCAAATTTCAACCCAAACATGAATTAGAATTGAGAAGTGGAAGAAGAAGAATATACAATAATTTACATAAATTTCAATCTTATTTATGCCATAAAACATGAATATAGATAATTTAATTTGGTAGAGATTTGTTTATTTAGTAGAGAAAAGAAGAAAGAATAATAGACAGTAATTTCACTGTAGAATTATGACGACGGCTGAATAAGAGATTATGTTTAGGTTAGATGGTTTATTTATAGATTGTTTGAGTGAATATAATCTATTAGATTATTTTAGATTAAATCTGGTTCTTTCATACACTTAATAGTTATCCATTCTAACTCATACACGTCACTCAACCAATAAAATTTAGCCATCTCATCCTATTACATCACTAGAGTGAACGGGAAGCGGCCACATGTCAGAAACAACGCTGAAATACGTAGGAAAAAATCGCTAGAAACGAACCAGCTAAAAAAACATCGCTCCAGATTTTGGGCGACAACGGGACTTGATCCTTGGTCACTAAGGAAGTCAACATGCGCCTTTACCACTGTACCAAATGCGCTTTTAATTTCTTTTTAATTATGTTTCCTGTAAAATATCGGGGTATTACATTCTCCCTCCCTTAAAGGATTTCGTCCTCGAAATTTCCAAAGACGGAAGAACGTAATTAACAACCAGCATCCAAGAATTACATCCATCTACTCAACCATCATCCATTTCTACCATTGTCTTTATTTTTAACTAATGCAATTTATGATTTATGCAAAGTGAAATGCATATGAACTTACCTAATGCGAAAAGGTAGTCGGCCTACTGATTTAGTTGACCACCTGTAATGCAAGTATGCTTATGCCATGCAACCAAATGTATGCAATTACCCTAGTATAATTGATAATTTATATGTATGTTTCAATCATTCACCCAAATGCACCATCCATATGCAACATCCATCTACACACACACACAACCATGTGCAAATGCAATAGATAACATGCATGCATATGCAGGTGTGTGTACCTAGTTGACCGATTATCATAATAAATATCTATCTAGTGCATGCAATGCATCCATTTGCAAACATTAGCATCCACTTGCAATCATTTTCATCCATCAAACATAACATGCCCTAATGACATGTTTACAACCAAGCTACCATCCACGGGTTTCACCTAAAGATTATCGATAAGACCCTAACTAGGAAAGATCAAAGATAGGATATTTGAAGTGTACCTTCAAATAGAAAAGGATAAGAAGTTCGAATTCTATCCTCAAATTCTCATGTGCACTCTTTGGGGTCATCTTCCCACCGAACCTTCACTAGACGTACTTCCTTATTGCGTAATCTCTTGACGTTGTGTTCCAATATACGGGTAGGTATACGACGCACAAGTGATTCGCACTCTACTTCCACTTCCCTTAGCTGATCGGGTTCTACTACTACTGCAGAATCATGTAGACACTTCCTCAGATGCGAAACATGAAAAATATCGTGAACTCTTGCCAACTTATCTGGAAGATCAACTCTGTATGCCACTTTTCCAATCCGTGCGGTAATAGGGAAGAGTCCTACAAACCTTGGTGCCAACTTACCCACTAAGCCAAATCTCATAACGTTTCTCAGAGGAGAAATCTTGACAAAAACCATATCTCCAACCTTAAACTCCAAATCTGAACGTCTTCTGTCGACATGTGACTTTTCTCTATCTTGTGCAGTCTTCAACCTCTTGCGAATCAAATCCACCTTCTCGGAAGTTTCCCTCACCAAGTCTGGTCCAAGCAAGATCCTATCGGTGGTATCCCACCAACAGGCTAATGATCTACATGGTCTGCCATAGAGGGCCTCAAACGGTGTCATCCCAATGCTTGCTTGATAACTATTATTATACGCGAACTCCACCAAAGGTAGGTGGTCTTCCCAAGAGCCTTCGAAGTCAATGATGCACAATCTGAGCAAATCTTTCAAAACCCTATTTACCCTCTCAGTCTGTCCATCTGTCTGAGGGTGATATGCCGTGCTCAGATTCAATTCCGTTTCCAAGGCTTACTGAAGACTCCTCCAAAACTCACTAGTGAATAATGGATCTCTGTCGCTCACAATGCTAGCGGGAACTCCATGAAGCCTAACTATCTCCCTTACATAAAGGGTCGCTAAAGAAGCTGCCATCCTGTTACTCTTATTGGGTATAAAATGAGCGCCCTTCGTCAGTCTACCCATAATGACTCAAATGCTCGTGTTCCCTCTCCATGACCATGGTAATACATCCACGAAGTCCATAGAGATGCTCTCCCATTTCCATAATGAAATATCCAATGGCTGCAACAGTCCTCCGGGCTTCTTCTGTTCCGCCTTTACCCTTTGGCAAGTAATGCACTTCGATACATACTCCGCCACCCTCTTCTTCATTCCGGGCCAATAAAATACCCTCTTTTTATCCCAGTACATCTTATCACCACAGGGGTGCACTGTCATCCTAGAATGATGTGATTCGGCCAACATCACATCTACTAAATCCTCGCTACAGGGAACACAAAGTCTACCATCCCTTCTAAGCCATCCCCTAATGTCCATGGTATAGTGCCTAAGATGTGGCGATGACTCTCCTCTATTAAGCTTATCTAAAATGTCCTTTAGCACTTCGTCCTCACCTTGCCTTGCTCCAATCCGCTCCATCAAAGTAGACTGGACGTCGAGGGCAGCTAACAATCCCGGAGCTAAATCCGATGGAGGTCCAAAATCAAAGGTAGAAATGTACTCCAAATGCTTCCATTCCAAAAACAGAGGACTTAAAACCACTTTGCGTCTACTTAACGCATCTGCCACTACATTACCCTTGCCAAGGGTATAGGAAATCTCAAAGTCATAAGAGGCTAAAACTCCATCCATCTTTGCTGTCTCAAATTCAAGTCTTTCTGAGAGAATGGATACTTCAAAGACTTATGATCCATGAAAAGCTCAAATCTTTCTCCTAAGTGATAGTGCCTCCAAGACTTGAGAGCAAAAACTATAGCTGCCAACTCAAGATTATGCGTCGGGTAGTTCTTCTCATACGTTTTCAACTGTCTACTCGCATAGCACACTATCCTACCCTCTTGCATCGGTACTGCCCCTAGCCCCGTACCACAAGCATCTGTATAAACTGAGGAAGGCTTGGTTCCATCCGGTAATACCAATACGGGCACGGTAGTCAAAGCTTCCTTCAATCGACCAAAGGCATCCTCACACTTGGCATCCCAAAAAAAGCTGAGTTCTTCTTGGTAAGGCGGGTAAGTGGAGCTGATATCCTAGCGAAGTCCTTAATGAACTTCCTATAGTAGCCCGCAAGACCAAGGAAACTCCTTATGTCCGTGGCATTCTTAGGGCTCTACCAATCCTGTAATGCTGCCACTTTTGCCGGATCTACTGCAAGTCCATCCTTCGAAATGATGTGTCCCAAAAAGCGAACCTCATCCCTCCAAAAGTGGCACTTGGAGAACTTCGCCTTCAACTTATGTGCTCGTAGGGTCCTAAGCACTTCTTCCAAGTGAACGGTATGCTCCTCCTTGTAGGATCTAGATTAACCATAGAGGGGGGGGTGAATAGGGTTATAGCAAATTTTTCTCGAATTTATAAAATTAAACACAAAAACAAACTGCAGAGAAGTAAATATGCTGAAAAGTAAATCACACACAAAATTTACCCAGCTTCGGCAACCCCTGCCTACTGCTGCATTCCCAGATTTCTATTAGAATTAAACAGTCTCCCGCTTACAAACACTCTAACAGACTCGCAAACCCTGCTACCGCCTATAGAGTTTTGCAAACTCGCAAACCCTGCTTACTGAACTAATCCTAACTAGACAATCTGACACAACCTAAATCCTAGGTGGTGATTTACCAAGATTTGAAAAGTACAGACTTCAAAAATAAAAACAAGAGCAAAAATAAATAAAAAACTTAAGTAAATTTTTGCCCTTAAACAAAACAACCCGACCCAAAGTATTATCACTCAAGAAAAATGCGGCCCTGTTATCTTCTTTTATCAATGTCGGCTCCGGTTCCTTCTTTCTTTCGTTCCTTTTAGCTCTGTAATTAGGGCTTGTGAAGTCGCCGCCTAATTTATGGTTGATGCTTCGATTTGCTTTCTTCAAGTTAATTGTTTGCGGCTTCTCCTCCTTGATCGAATTCGAATGTTTGCTTCGGTATGTAATTTATTCTTTTTGGTGCTTTAATAATTTTTCGTACTTGAACTTGATTGATTAATTGCCGATGATGATTGTGGCTTTTTATAGGATTCGAAATCCTTGATTTTCATCGTATAATATTTATTTGAATTTGTCAACTGATTTTGCTTGGCCGCTTGATTTTCTTTGATTGCTTGAGATTGATTCTGACTTTGTCACTCTCGTATATTTGTTCTTGGTTGACATGGTTTCGTAACTTGGTCATCACGGTATTGATATTGAGCTGTTCGATCTTTCCCTGGTCATTACGTTTCTGACTTCGATTTGAAACAGCAGTTGACTTTGTAAATTTTTGATTTTCTTATAACTCGAATGATCAAAAATACCAATATTAACTTTCTCTTGAGGATTGAATATTGATTTTCGATACTGTACTGTTACTTTCTATGTTGACATTGGCACTTGATATTTGTGATTGACTTCGGCCATTTGCTTTGATATTGATCTGCTCGAATTGACTTTAATTTTGCATTTGCTTTGAGACTTGACTTCGGGTTTGACTTGATTATAATTGTTCCTTCTCGAGGCTGCTGTACTTGATTGCTTGCATGTATATATGAAATTATGTATGTACATATGTGCTATCATCTTGTACCTCTTCGTCTGGAGTAGTTTCTGCATTGTTTGATACGAAGTCTGGTTCATGACATTTGTTGCCAGACTTGTTTATTTGCTGTCTCATTGTTTTAAACTTGTTCACCACCATATATGTACATACATTTGTGCTTGACCATATGCATATTGCATGATGCCTGGACTGATCTTGTGCAGTTGCTTGTTTGAGCTACTGAGATCTTGAGTCATATGCTTGTTCCCTGCTGTTGTAATGACTTGGTACACCTTGAGTCTGCACTGTTTCTGGTTTGCCATCTCTGTTGTACATGTATGCTCGAGTCTGGGTTTGCACATGAACTGGTTGGTCTTGATTTCACTTCAGTTGCACTTTGGTTTCACTTGTGTTGAATCCAGCTTGTCTTTTGGCTCGACTTAAGCATTGTCAGGTTGCATATCCAGCTGAGTCTATGTTGTGCATGATTGCTTTTGTTGACTGTGCACACGAGCTGGCGAGGTAGTGCACACGTGTATAAATGTACACGTGTGTATTGCAGCCACTCATGATTACCTGTCCCTGATAAGAATACTGATATGCACAGATATTACACAATCAAAAATGATGACAATAACCCATATATCTGAGACACCAATAAAAACAAATTTATATTTTTGCAAATTCAAATTTGTTTATTTTCAGATTACTGCTGTAGTTGCTAATTATACAAGTACACAGGAGACAGGACAAGAACTGGAGCTGGACAATGCAGATAGATGCAGATGTGCAAACAGAGTGAAAAACTAAGTGGTGAGCGTTGTAGTGAGAAAAAATATGAATGTGAAATGTATGAAATCGGTGTATGTATATAGAGAGAGCCGAAAACTTTGTACTGTATAAGTGTTGAAATAAAATATTATATTGAATAAAAATACTGATTGAATTATATAAATTATGTGCAATAGTATTATTATTCAATATGAATATTTATTCCTATATGTGTATAGTACAATCTGCAAACACATATATAAATTGATATATGTTTGTTATCATCAAACAAAAAATCACATCAAACACTCCTTGCTTTGCGAATAAACCAAAATGTCGTCGACGAACACCACCACAAACTTGTTCAACCATTCATGAAATACTCGACTCATCAGGTCCACAAAATATGCCGGAGCATTGGTTAGCCCAAATGGCATGACTAACCACTCAAATAACCCATCCGGATCCTAAACGCAGTCTTCTCGATGCTATCCTCCGCCACACGCAACTGATGAAATCCCGTGGCCAAATCGAGCTGCGAAAATACCTTGGCTCTTACTAGCTGGTCGAAGAGATTGTCTATACGGGGAAGAGGATAACGGTTCTTCTTCGTCAGCTTATTAAGCTCCCTATAATCCACGCAAAGCCTGAGAGAGCCATCCGCCTTAGTGGCAAAGACGACGGGTGCGCCCCACTCAGAAATGCTCCTACGAATGAAGCCCTTCTCCAAAAGCTCTCCAATCTGCTTGCTCAACTCACGACGTTCCTTAGGAGCCATATGCCTTACCGGTAAAGTAACCGGTTTAGCATTATCGACAAGATAAATCTTGAACTCGATCTCTCTTCGAGGTGGAAGTCCAACAACCTCCTTGAACACATCTGAAAAATCTCTAACAACGGGTACCGAACTCAAATTATCGAGCGATAAGTCAAGAGAATAAAGGTAGCTCAACATGACCGATCCTCTAGGATCACAAGATACCTCCAAGGTACGTCCACTACAAGTGCCTAACCTCACTACCCTCTTATCGCAATCAAGAGCAACACCATACATGGGTAGCCAATCCATACCAAGAATCAACCCGAACCTGGAAAAGCCCAATACAAAGGCACTACAGTCAAACTCAACCCCTAAAATAAATAATTTAAAATCCCAACATAACATGGACAAATAGACCGATCCTCCTACGGGATTTGATACTACTACCGAGTCGGTCACTAAGCAAGCATCAAGACCAAGATGAAGACCCTCTACCAGAGTACTAGATATAAAAGAGTACGAAGCTCCAGAATCAAATATGGTATGAACAGGAAAATCAAAGATAGATAACACGCCTTGGATGATCACCTTCTTTCCCTTGTCCACAACCGGAACGAGTACTAGAGGAAGGAACTGCCTCTAAAGCATAAGCCTAAGCAGGCTGTGAAGGTGTCTATGAATTGTCCTTGGGCTCCGACGGACAGTCCTTTTTCATATGTCCCACTTGATCGCAAAGATAGCACCTCAGTCTCGGTCGCTCTCCTGCCCCTCTACAATCCTTAGCAAGATGACCTGGTTTCCCACAAGTATTGCACTTCCAGTCTTTCCTTGAAACTTTCCTTTTTCCACCTGACCCTCCTCCTCCTTTCCTTTTTCCTTTCCACTGCTTCTTCCCATCACTCTTCTGCACCACATCTCCTTTCTTCTCAATATCAACAAGTAAAGCCATCTCTACCAATCCCTCGAAAGTGGCTCCCATCGGAATGTGGCTCACCGCCAAACTCTGCAGTGGCTGACTCAAACCCGTAGCGAACTTCAGCGCCTTCTTATGAGGGGTATTGATTAGGTCTATTCCAAATCCGGCAAGCTCATTGAATTGATTAACATATTCCTTAACTGTCATATCCCCTTGCTTGAGCTGTATAAATTTCTCTAGCTGCACACCATCTTCAGCATGCGATAAGAATTTCCTCTCGAACCTAGTACAAAAATCCGCCCAAGTCAAATTATCAGCCTCAGCCTCCACAATCTCCCACCAACAAAGAGCCTCTCCTTGCAACTGCCATGAAGCCAACTGCCTCCGAGCCAAGTCCTCCAATCCCATAAGTCCAAATATCCGCTTACAACTACAGATCCAAGCTCTCGCCTCAGTATATGACTCGGCGCCAAGAAACGGCTTGCCACCTAAACTGGTGTAGTCCTTGCATAACTTGGGAAAATGGGAATGCCTGGCGAATGGGCTGGAGCCCTTTCGCTGAAGCAGCATCCCTAGCTGGTGGCTTTCCTCGTGCAGTAGCCTGCAAATAATGTCTGAACCAAGCATGAATATTAAGGCCTGGAACTTCAGGGATATCATACGGTTCGAACATTTCTATTTGTGGATATTAAAAGGATGAGATTAGATACTCCACAAATAGTTCAATAGATAGGAAGGAAGAGATATGAGGGACCCATTTCTAAAATTCCTTTTTTTTTCAAAATATATACATATACTTTTAAAAGAATTATTTGGAATATCCTTTAAAAATTATTCGAAAACCTTTATATTTTTAAAATATTTTTAGGATTACCGAAACCTTAGCTCCGATACCAACTTTGACACCCCGCACCTCTAGGCACTCCGAAGATCGGACATGACTAGAAGAACGGGTGGTCGGATGAAATAAAAATCCATAACATAGTACAAAGACTAAGGCAATAACATAAAATGATTAAAATATTACACCGGAAGAAAACTTTCACTAATTATAAATTAATAGCAAAACTGCTTCATTAAAAACAACATTATCCCAAATTTATTTCTGAAACCAAAAGTATCAAGTAGTCTCCACCAAAACATAAAACATAACAAAGTTCACAATATATGTCCCCATATATAGTGTAAAGTACAGAAAAGAGAAACGAAGTACGTTAAACAAAAGCTGAAGATAGCAACTACTCCAATGACCCTCCAAGCTGCAAAGAACTGCAACCTAGATCTGCCCTCTTGTGATTTGGGGAAAATAGAAAAAATAGGAATGGGTCAGATATAAAGTCTGATGAATGAGAAATAAAATGACACAGAAATAATAAAACAGTTTAATTCCAGGTCTTCCCCGGATATCGCAGAGGGTGAATAATATAATGCAGTGAATCCTTCTTAGATACAGTTCCTAAGAAGCCAAAGTCCATGGTCACTCTAGGAAAGTCAATCATGCAGTAATACTAAACGTCAATCGGCCTGTCGGACCTGCTGTCCTTACCTATCCACGTGTTACAACGTGAAAGTCATGCTCTTCATCCGTGCACTGTGACTAAATGCCTCTTACGTCTGACCGGCGCCGACTCAAACAACCTCGTAGGACCCTGAAGTTGCGCTTAGGATCCGTCAAACTGGACTCTTATCCTCCTGTCTCCTCGGTCACTAACGTGGACTTGCCCCTATCCAAAGTGTCGGTCCTTCGAAAAAGCGCCCGCAGCTGGGTCGGCTGCGCAAAATCCTCCAACGATCTGCTTAAAGAAGCCTACGTCGGAGCACACTTGTCCTGTTCCATCCGCGTCGATCTGCCTGAAGAAGCCTACGATTGCGGATGCTATCTATCCTACATACTAGTAACCCATGAAAGGTAACTAACATCCCTACGAACCTACTTGTCCACTCCTAGTACATACAGCCAAAATTATATTTTGGTCTTAACTGCATGAAACACCTATCTAGACCTTTACAAGGTTTGCCTACCAAATCGCTTCCAGATTTATTAATTTTACCGTTACAGTTTGCATACGGTTTATTTCCATTAATTTGCTTTCGGCCATTTTTACATCCGATTTGGTTATTTCAGAATTTCTCCTTTTCTTACATAAATGGTATTTCAATTTCACGTTCGTTCAGTTTATATGGTTTGTCTGTAATTTTTATGTCATTTTATTACAGATTTACAGTAGCCTTTAGGGTCTGTTTATTTTTCATTTTTTCCACCCTAATTTACGTTCTCCTTTTAGAGATTTAATCTGTACAACATTTTTATCCAATAGCCACAAACCATTTAATTACACAAAATTCCACTTTTACATTTTTATGCCATATATGAAACAAACAATTATGCCAATTAAACTTTCCAATTTTGTTCCAAAATCATATTCAAAATTATGTAATTATATCAATCAAAACCATAATTTTATTCAAGTAACATATTCTGAATTTATTCAACTAACCCGTTCTATACCATTAGAAATTTAATAACAATTCTAATTCTATTTAATTAAACCAATCTTATTTACGCCATGAAACGTGAATAACAATTTGTTTGTTTCAAATTTCAATATAAACATGAATTAGAATTGAGAAGTGGTAGAAGAAGAAGATACAATAATTTACATAAATTTCAATCTTATTGATGCCATAAAACGTGAGTAGACAATTTATATGTCCCATATCCTAAACCAAACATGAATTAGATTTGAGAAGTGGAAGAAGAAGAAGAAGTTGCAATAATTTACATCTATTCTCAATTAATAACAGGAATTAATTCATATTAACGTGCCAGAAAAGAACTAAAGTTTAACTACTTTATTTTTCTATTTCATATTAATTCACACTCACCTGACACTTGAGTTTGCATAAATTTGATAAAAGCTTTGCTTTAATATTTCTCCATTTGATTCTTCTAAATTCCCCAAATTTCTTGAATATATACAGATTATTTAATTTGGTAGAGATTTGTTTATTTAGTAGAGAAAAGAAGAAAGAATAATACACACTAATTTTACTGTGGAATTATGGCGACGGCTGACTAAGAGATTAGGTTTAGGTAGATGGTTTATTTATAGATTGTTTGAGTGAATATAATCTATTAGATTATTTTAGATTAAATCTGGTTCTTTCATACACTTAATGGTTATCCATTCCAGCCCATACACATCACTCAACCAATAAAATTTAGTCATCTCATCCTATTACATCACTGGAGCGAATGGAAAGCTGCCATATGTCAGAAACAACGCTGAAATACGTAGGAAAATGACTGAAAACGAACCAGCTAAAAATAACATCGCTTCCAGATTTTGGACGACAACGAGACTTGATCCCTGATCACTAAGGAAGTCAACATGCGCTTTTACCACTGTACCAAATGTGCTTTAAATTTCTTTTTAATTATATTTTCCGTAAAATATCGGGGTGTTACATAAACAAAAAGAAAGAGCAAGGCGGCCATTACATTAGGAAGAAAAGAGGAGAAATTCATCTAAAAGCCAAGGAATCAAGCTAGGGGAATTAATCAAGGATCAAATCTTAAATTCCTTATCCTAATCAAGGTGAATAATAATCAAAACCATCTCTATTTTTGTTTATGATAATTTGATTTTCAGGTTTAAGTTTAAATCCATTATGATGTTTTTTGATGATGATATGCTCGGATTTTATGATATGTTATATACAAACAAGTTTGTTTGTTAATTGTTTTACACGGTTTTTTAAGGTTAAAATCGTCTATATTTAATTTTGAATGCCATGAGGAATTTATATGTTATGTAAAACATTATTTTGGAGATGGGTTTTAATTTTTATAATTTTTCAAACTATTGAAAATTTATTAGAAACCCTTTTTAATTATGTAAATCTTAGTTATAAAATCTCAATTAATTACCTCTCAAAGACGTGTTATTCACTACACCAAAACAGTCATTTGGCAACACTTTTTTTTTCATTTGGCGACACTTATATGGGTTGCATTTTAGTCTCGCTAATAAGTGTCGCTATCCAATATAAGTGTTACTGAAAATAAAAATTTACACTTTTAAATACGGCGACACTTATTTTCGTTGTAAGCCTTGGTTTAATTGGAGTTAATTGAAATATACTAGGGCAAAATTGTAATTGAATAACATATCATGCTTAACCCTAACCACGCTTATCCCTGGCCGCATTTCCCCCAAATCGTTTCCCTACTCTCCGTCTACAACTTAACCCTAAATCTAACTATTTTGCCACTTTTTCCCCCGTAAATGACTAATTCCTTTTTACCTATCATTTCAAATTGCCACTTTTTCCTATCTCGTTCCCAAAATTATCAGATCTACAAATTTCCTCATTCCCTAATCGTTCTCAAAAAAACTCAGATCGCAAATTTGCAGCGCCTCCCTAACTATCGATAACCTAGGTGCCGGTGGTTGGTTCTGCACACGATGAGAAAATAGTGTCGGGGTTGGTGCTGCTCACGTCCAGGTGATAGCAGAATCAATTTTTGCAGCCCTGCACGATGGACTTTGGAGCTAGTAAAAGTGAGGCGCGGCGATGCTGGTGTAATGGAAGGTAGTGATGGTATTAGGCACGAGATGTGAAGAATGGCTGGTCCAAGAAAAGAAGCAATGAAGCGATGGGCCAAGATGATAGCCGTCCTAGCCAGATCATTTTGGTGAGTTAATTTACTTGGTTTTGAAATACAACGTACAGTTTGATAGTTGTGATCCTGCTGTGGAGTAAATATGCTATGAATCTGACGGTAAAAGCTTACATATAAGTTGGTTTGCATAAATGATAATAGCATGAATTGACCGAAGAATCACATTCATTAAAAGTGCTCAACCGAATATTAATTAGTGCTAAATGGTCAGAAAAAAGATACGAACTGATTCCGATTATAGGTTGTGCACGTTTAATGTGTTAACTGACTAGTCAATGAATGAGCCCAAAAAAATACCCCTCGCCCATTCATCACATCATTTAATTGAAAATTAATGTAACTAAATCAATAAATAGCAAATCCTACTATCCATAGTTAGCTGTAACTGTACGCGATTACATCCAAAGCTTGGCCGACCGGACATGCAGTAACATGTTATACTATCAAGCATTATATATATATATATATATATATATATATATATATATATATAAACATGAGCAGAAGATCGCAGCAAGACTGCGATGCGAGTGTTTCTCCAAAGGCCCTAATCACCACCAGCTTGCCTTTTCCAGGAGTACTCTACAATTAACTCATCTACACTGTTGTCTCTTGTTTTAATTTTATATTCCTCTCCATATATGTTATTTTTTGGGTTTAAATTAATGACATATGAGGCCTCTGTCGAGTAGCGCATTTCACATGTATACTGGAAGTAATAACCATCTCTTATGCTTCATACATTATGATGCTGCTGGTGGAAATCTAGATTTAAAGTTGGGAATATAAATTTCTTTAAAATGAAATTTTATTTGCTCTGTGTGCAAGTGGGCTTCAAATTTATTAGTTCATCTTAAATGTTTTCTTACCGTTTGTCATGGCAACATGGCATGTTTACTGTTCTTCATATTATCATATTATCAGAGGAAATATCAGCTTTAGATGATCGAGATATACTCAAAATATTGGACTCTAGCTCTGGGTAATTTGTTTTATTCAACTATTAATCTTCTTTTCTACTTATTTTCAATTCGGTGAAGGAATACAGTTCTCAATTGGAGGGCAACTTATACCATTTGGCGTATCACCTCGGGCATGATTTATTACAAGTATACATAGAAAATCTACTGGACTTTGCATTGCATAAAATCAATTTTCTTGATAATAAGTAGATTAGGAGAATTTCCACATTCAATAGGAGCTATGTTGTTATGTTATCCGTTTGATAATCACACTGTTCCCAGAAAATTGGTCCAGTCTTGTCATTTTGATAGAAAGTGTTTGAGACATGTGAATGTTGTATCATAAACTGAACTATCCTTGTTGTTTTGTTTTTGCACTCAATTCGTTATCAATATTTAAGCCATAGGTTTTTTGTATTGAAAATTTCATCACAGCTTCTCGATTATTGGTGAACTGATGTACAGTTAAATGACAACCGTCTCTTTAATACTAGATATATATTATTTTAATGTTAACAATACAAAATCAGCTCAGCCATAGGTGTTTTGGTGAAAAGTAAAGGCTAGAAAACAGAAAAGTCGGTTAACATATGTAAGTAAATCATGAAAGCAGAAAATAAGCAAATCATATCTCTAATCAATCCTAAAAAATGTCATTAATAATGAGAAAGAGTAAGATTACCCTGTCATATGTATGATACTGTGGAATGGTTACAGTAGCTTTGTTATCATTAGATTCTTTGCAAACCTTGATTAAGTAAGGCTAATATTAAAATTCTAGACTATCAATAATTTAATTTAACGAATTAAAGAACAATGCAAATTCTCAGCTACGACCCTAGTGACAAATCCTCTAGTTTCATTTTTAATGTCCGGATGTTCCAACACAATCTCAACCATTCGTTCATGTCCATGATATTTTAATTAATAAAAAAAGAAATGTACGGTGAATATTAATTTGGTCCACCGATATTATTTTAACGGTAGTATTAACAAAATTGTATTATCAATGAATTTGGCGGATATTACACTTATTTATATATTGTAATGGACGAGACAACCGTAACCATCTTTGAATTGTGATATACTACCATGTTTTGGTGAGAATGTGTTAGTGAGTCTCCTCTATTCACGAATCAGGAAAGCAAGTGCTTGCGACCTGGAACTGAGCCCTGGGAATGTAAGAGAGAAGAAACCTATAGGTGTGAGTAAATGAAAATGATAGTTAAGTATAATTAATCTAAAATATATACTTATATAAAAATAAAATTTAAAAACTAAAAAAAGTACATATAATAAATATATTTAAGGTAAATGAGTATATAAATACATACGTATATTTTACAAATGAAAGCAAATAGAAACCACAGTTTAATAAATAGATAAAAAGAAGAAGAAGCCAATAGTATTATTTAATGGAAAATAGGATATACTTAAGTTTGGTTCTACCCTGCTCATGTATACTGACCAATGATGTACAAGTCATGTGATGCAAGTTTTGTATATGAGTTTCTAGGGTGTGCTATTTGCTAGTGTTATGATCCTGCATGTGTATCCCTTCATGCATGTGTTACTCGGAGAGTATAGTTGCATGTGAGCAAGGTGTTATCAATATATATATATATATATATATATATATATATATATATAAGTGGTTGCGTAGGTCCGTACCTGTGTATAAGTTGCATGAACATATGTATATATAATAACATGTTTAGGCGTGATTTAATTGGTTTCCTTTGTGCTGTGCAGAGCTTTGGTGAAAGTGTGTTGTGTCCCCATTTGCTTGTATATTGCTTTCACAAACTGCTATACTTTGTTTATATAAGCTGTTGTGGCTGAGCTGATTTTGTATTGTTTTCTTTTCTATATCATTAATGGTTATTTGTTTATGTATGGATGACACATCTGCTGATGTGTTGCCTTCTGTGTTGTTCTGTCATTTGAGGTATTTGACGACTTGTTCTGACCTGCGTTTTCATGCGTATTGAATAAGGGATTTGGTATCATTGTTTGAATATCTGACGTGCGCTTTGTTTGCAATAAACTATTTTCATGCATATTGTTTTATGTTTGACTGTGGTCATTCGAATTTGGTTTTGAAGCCTGCGTATCAAATTTACTCCATTCTGATGTATTGTTTTCACTGTTTGTCATCTTTCACGAATCACTTTGTTTTTTTAGATGTGTCCATATTCAATTATCAATTTAATTTAATGTTCAATTTAATTTTTATAAAGGAACTGCAAATTCAATTTAACGTGATATTAAATGCAGGCACTTCTAGAGGAAGCGGAAAAAAAGAGGAAGTTGGATGATAGTTCTAAGGGTGGAGTCGAAGATCTTGAAGATGACCCGATTGCGGAAGTTTTTGATTCCGACACGAAGAAAAATTATTGTCGAGCAATTACTTCTACTTAATTATATATTGTACTTGTTATGAAGTAGTTGACATTGTTATGAAGTAGTTGACTATGAAATTTATGTTGTTATTTGATCATGAATATTGTAAATTTTAGGTTCCTATTGAATGTAGTATAATAATGCATATCATGTTAGTTATTAATTGTTTATTAATGTTAAAATAATTGACTATATTGAGAATGAAAATATTTCAGCGTTATAAGCGTTGGCAATTAAAATTTACCAACGCTTATAAGCGTCAGCATAGAAAATTAAACAATGTTGGATGGTTAATTTGCCAACGTTTATAAGCGTTGCTAAATAATATACACCAACGTTTATAAGCGTTGGCGAATACAACCTTCCAACGCTTATTAGCGTCGGGAAACTAAACTCCCCAACGCTTATAAGCGTTGGCAATAAATTGCGACGCCCCTACAGCGACGCTAATAAGCGTTGCTGAAACTGTTTGCGACAGTTATACTCGTTGGGAATCACCTGTTTTGGTGTAGTGATTACAGACGTAAATGTTGAGTATATATTGTATTTGTGGGAGATTAATATTTACGCTTGACATTGTTATGATGTGATTTATTTAGACCATACCAAATGCATATATTGTGTACGTTGTTCAGTTATTCTATTTATATATTCGTTGGGCTGTGACATTTGTGAACATATAATCACCCGAAGAACCACCGATTTTAGCGTTTGAGATCAACCACCATCACATGTGTAAGATGTTTGACATTAGATTTAACCATTACATATAGTGGTACGTTACAATAATACTACAATTTTGATTTCATACATTTTATTTCATAAAAAAAACATTTAATAAAAATATATCTTTACAACAGTGATACTTATCAACTTTTCCTGAAAGTAAAAACAATTGTTAATTTAATTATTTTAAATATTAATTACTCTCCTTTCTTGTATTTTCTCAATTAATTTTATTTAAAACCGGTTTAAATCAAATTTGGATTTTTTTTCTCAAAATGTAGTTTTCTTTTATGCGTTCCTAAAAATTAACTTTTAATTTGGAAATATTACTAGATTTTTATAATTTTCTCGAGCTCCTAAACATCAAACTCGTGCGTAAGTTCTCAATCAAGGTTTTACAAGATATAAAACCACTCTGAAAATAAGGGCAATGCTAAATGCACCCCAATTATCTCTAATTTACCCGTTTATAATATACCACACCCAAAACTCTACATGCTCCAATTTACCTCATCTATTATTTACCGCTACCCATTGCCTTATTCTGATTACCAATCAAAATCGTTCAACCCCAGCTCCTACATCTACCTATTTTTCCCATCGTTTACCTATTTTTCCCTTCGTTACCACTTCAAGAACAAAACTTGCTATCACAAAGAAGAATAGCTTCTACTTCGATGGAATCGAGTAAGTTTACATTTTTCGTTTCTTCAAGCAAATCGGGTTTGTGGAAAAGTTTAATTTCCCGTTTCTTTAAGCTAATCGTATTTTTAAAGTAAGAACAATACTTTATTCA
The DNA here is from genome assembly GCA_030737815.1 of Allium fistulosum. Lineage (NCBI taxonomy): Eukaryota > Viridiplantae > Streptophyta > Magnoliopsida > Asparagales > Amaryllidaceae > Allium > Allium fistulosum. Next base: position 285,198,041 of record CM060907.1, on the reverse strand, counting down.
TGTAGAGTATTCATTATGAAACTCCAAAAGTTCGAATTCATAACTTCTACAACCACAGTTTAGAGTGTCATATTATTTGACACTCGAGCTAGCGTCCATTGACTTCCAGATAATCGATATATAAACTTTTGGCATCGGAAACCTAGTTTCATTTTTCTCATAGTCGAAAAAGTATATTGATGAATGATGATGAATGTAGTGCTAAGTAATCCTAGCTTCTATTTTTTTTTCTTCAAATTGTTGGACGATGATGAATGTAGTAACAACCAGACCATGGCTAGGAATTTTGTGAAGGTAATTTATTTTTTGGTGGTAGATAATTTTAGCACTAGAATATTAATACAAAGTGAAACTAGATAAAGTGAACAACAATTTTTTCTATTTTATTTTATTTTTAATGGATAATTAGAAAAGACATTTTTTTCACACACCTAAATTGTAGTCAAAACCGTATAATCTATAAATTTTCGTTTTAGGTCACAAGCATCGCAAACTGAAGAATTGGACTGCGAACTAAACAGAACAAATATCGTTAAATAAATAAATAGCATACAAATATCATTTCGTTTATATTTGTGCATTGCAACAAGCAAGTATTATATCAACAAAATAGAAAATGAATACGTTCATGTCCGAATTATAGTCTAACTATAAAAAATACCCAACAATAGCAAATGATTGACAAATTGTTTTAGCATCACAAACTGAAATATTAAAATTGCATTTATAATCAAGTCGAATTTCAACCAAAGAATTAAAGAAGAAAACGAAAGATACATGATTAATTTGAATTGTTTATTTGCAAGGAAAATGATTAAAAGCTACTATATGGATATGAATGAATGAAAGACGAATCAAGAAGCTTCCTCTTCGCATCTCTTATTAGTACAGTATTAGCCAGCGCCCTCCTGGCCTCGCGACCTCTTCCCATTTCCGCCCCTCTCTTTCCTCTTTATTACAGAAATACCCTTCTTCAATTTATTCCTCTTCCATCAATCGCCAAACCTAGTTCTCGTACAAGCGTCAAGATCCGAGCGGCGGCTGCGATGTCGGAGGCGAAAGTATATGCTGACGTCAACGTACATCGTCCGAAGGAGTATTGGGATTACGAGGCTCTTACCGTTCAATGGGGGTATGCGTTGTTTCCTTACAAACCCTAGCTTTAGTTCGATTATTGCGCTTTAATTATTAGAAACATGTAATTTGTGGATTCATGGTTATTTCTCAGGTTTTTGGTTCATGTTGCTGATTAATTAAGAAATTTCATGTGGAGTGATTATGACCATAAGATTCGGAAGATAAAAGGATTTTGTTCTTATTACTTTTAATGTGCCAATTGCTTGATTGGATAGGTTAGATACTGTTGCAACTGTTTGCGTTATAGTTCACCGGTACAGGAAGATTCAAACTCTTGGAAACCATAAGCATTGAAGTTTACATGACAACACTACTACGGTCTATGTTTGATAATATGTTACAACTTCATAATAACCATCTTAAAAAATAGCTGAGGCACACATTTATTTTGGAGTCAGTTTCACACACATGTATGTATGTCTGTATCCCCCAACACACACATATTGTATGCATGTATGTATGTACGACATTGTACGTACATATGCATACACACACATACATATACACACATACACACTCATGCGATATACATACACACACATACATACACACACGTATGCGTGTATGTAAGGATCCTCTACACCCCTTTTTCGTTACGTCCCACTCTACATCCCTATGGTTTTAAGTGCAAACACCATTTAAAATCAGATGAGATATAACATATGTGCACGTGCGTGCGTGCATATATATATATATGTATGTATATATATATGTATATATGTATGTGTATATATATATGTATATATGTGTATATATATATGTATATATAGGTTTTAAAAGGCGAAAACGTACGACGAGGTGTTTTTGGGTTTGTGAGGCGAGGCGTAAGCCTTGAAACGTTGAGGCATAAGCTTTTCGGATAAAAGAAAAATGCAAAACATATAATGAAATTTGAAATAAAATAACGTTAAATGTCAAATATTAAACAAGAAAATAAAGCATTCGAAGATAGTATTTTGAATCGGTGGAATCCGATAAATCTTTAACCCACTTCCACGCAATATCTTTCTTGCTCATCTCTTCCCTTCAGTAGTTTGCACTATGTACTGCTACTGCTGCTGCGACACACAGAATCACCGGTAAACATTTTTTTTCAAAAAAAGAAAAAAAAAGAAAAAGGAAGAAAAATCAAAAAAGAAAAAAATTTGCTTCATAGTCATTCAATTGGAATCGAGTGGATTCCAGCATCTGGAATTGAGTCGATTCCAGCAGGTGGAATTTTGGAATCGACTCGATTCCAGTTAGGGAATCAATTTTTTTTAAAAAATTTTACCTCTTTTTTTTGCTGAAAGGAGAAAGTGAATATCGACTGAAAAAACTAGAATCGAATACTGTGGGTTTTGAATTTGAGCAGCCCAAAATTTTTGCTTCAAAGGCTTAAACCTCAGTGCGTCATTTACTGGAGGCGCGCGATTTTTACGTTTTTCGCGCCTCAACCACCCGAGGCGCGCGGTTTTGGAGCAAAATTTGAACTGCGCCTCAGCTCGTTATTGCCTACGCCTCCCCTTGAGGTGTGCCTCACGCGCGTTTTTTTAGAACATTGATATATATATATATATATATAACTTGATTTTTGATATACAAGTTTTCACATATGTAATTCATTCATTTACCGAGATAAAGCACTTGTGCTGTCAACTAGCAGAGCACAGAATTCCAGCGAGGTTTGCTGTCCAGAGCAAAAGCATGGTTGTTTCTGCATCAGCAAACCGTATCTGATGATTCAAGCACTAAAACTAATCTCATCAACTATAAATGTGTTTACGATTATGAAAATAAATACACACACGCATCTCAAACTTCAATTTTAAATGTTAATTTTGAACATGTTTCCTTCCTTCAGCATAAATATCACCGATGACTGACCATTCATCCAGATTGTAGATCGAGCTGCTAATTTTAGCCAGCTAGCTAAATAATTTGTGTAATTTATGGTATTCCTATGAGGTTTACTCCATGTTGCCAAAACTATTTTTTATTCAGTTATGTTTATGAATTTGAACATTTTTGGGTGAACTTGTATTTTTAATCCTAGATAATTGTTATACAGGTAGAACTTTAGCATCGAACAACAAAACATGTTCATCTTCTCGTGTTTGAAGTTTTTTTTTTGCGTATTAGTATATATTTCCGCTTTAATTATGGATGAATACACAATGCTATATCCGTATTCGCATCTGAAATTATTTTCGGATATCGGATATCCACATCCGCCGATACGGATGAATATCAGATAATTATCCTATCCGCTAACGCAAATATATCAAGAAACATAGATGGAAAATTCTAATTTAACATAAACATTTTTCAACCCTATTGATTATTAAAGTGTTAAAAATAAATAAATATGATGATAATAAATAGTTTTGAGTTGTTAATATGCATTTAGTGCGTATAATATAAACTTCTAACTTAATAAAAAATAAAAAAAAAATCTTTCATTGTGCTAAAATACACATATTTTAAACTATAATCTTAAAAAAACTGGACGGATAATTTTCGGATGCGAATGTTTTGGTATCTGCATCCGCATCGATTTTTTCGGATATTGGATTTATCCTCTTTTCGGATATGGATGCAGACGGATTTTGGATTTGTACCTATTGACAGACCTAAATACACATGCTTCATATCACAGACTCTGATACAAGTAGTTAGTGGTTTAGTAGACATTTTTACTAGGGCTGAAATGAGGTATTTAGTCTTAATTACTATTGCCAAACACATAAACCTACATCTAACTCTTTGTTGAGCTTATGTATCACACTATACATGTGTTCGTCCGTATGATAACTTAAAAAATTTGGTTACCACCGTTTATGATTTTGAACATCGTATCACTTCCAATATTGAACGAGTGGAATATATTGTATTATTATTATTCACTGTAGTAGTAATATTATTATTATTTTAACTTCAACTTGTTTTATCGATACAGTTTCTAAACTATGAGATGCGACCTACAATTACATGCTTGTTGTACTATATTGTTTCCCATTATGCTATGCACTGCTTTTGTTTCTAGGGACCAAGATGATTATGAAGTAGTTCGAAAAGTTGGAAGAGGGAAATACAGTGAAGTCTTTGAAGGCATAAATGTAACAAACAAGGAGCGGTGCATAATTAAGATACTCAAACCTGTGAAGAAAAAAAAGGTTAGAATCTTGTTATTGAGATCAAGATTTTGTTTCTGCGTGTATGCGAATATGGAACTTATGCGGCTAAAGTTGATAGAAGTTGCACTACTCAATTCATATTATAAATGGTTGTTATTTTTGAATACCTAATTTTTGGTTTGTTTGTCATTTTACTTATCCTTGACATCCACACCTCTTTTGGTTTGCAATATACCACATTTGTCTCCTCTGAAGACATTTAACACCAGGCACCCCCTTAAATGTAACAGCATCACAGTACTTGAAATATTTCCAAACTTCAAAGTGGACGTACTTTGTAAACTAATCAACTGGTTTACTTATTGAACCAATATAGTTCTTTTTTCCCCTCTTTTATAATTTGTCTGTGGTGAAGCTTCTATCTTCCTCTGGCTGTTTTTCTTTGGGCGGTCGGAGGAGGCATTTGTTCTTGTACTGTACACTAGTTAACTCTATCGATGTCACATTCATACGCAACAAACAAACAAACAAACTTGTTTTAAAGCTAATTGTTTTGTCATATTGATACGCAACAAACAAATAATATGACTTTTATGTTACATTGGACTAGTTTATAAGTTTGATTACATGTATTTATGTGAGGCAAATGTGCCATGTATCTGCTTTGTTTACTCTTAGTAAATATTTCTTACATGAATGTTATTTCTCTGCTACTGACACAGATAAAGAGGGAGATTAAAATACTGCAAAACCTTTGTGGAGGCACAAATATTGTGAAGCTTCTCGACATTGTCAGGGATCAACATTCCAAAACTCCTAGTTTGATATTTGAATATGTGAACAGCACAGATTTCAAAGTGTTATATCCAACTTTAACAGATTATGACATCCGCTACTACATTTATGAGCTTCTCAAGGTATTTTTCATTCTTCCATTTCACTTTTTATGCAGCTCAGTGTCTTCAGCTATACATGCATATAACATACTAGTTTTGTATGTGAATTATGTGAAGAATATGGATACACAAACTATTCTTTGGTGCATCCAAATAGTTCAAAATAACCTATTTTATTGGTTCCTTCAAGCATGGTTGATTTCGGTCCAGTAAATATTTTGCTTGATGCATTAAACAGTTATGGTAATTAGGGCAAGTTTTATGCAAGCTATAACTACATGTTACCTACTGTATTTCTTTTTGTGTCTCTTCACCAATATATGATCCTTGAATATATTTTATTTTTTACTTCTGCATATTGCAATGCTTGTAATTTTGACGTTTTCTATGAGACTATGAGTGTCGACATTTGATCATATTTTCTTCAATTTGATGATCGATCACTCTTGTGTGTTTTATTGTGCAGGCATTAGATTACTGCCACTCACAAGGAATCATGCATAGAGATGTCAAACCACACAATGTTATGATTGATCACGAACTTCGCAAATTGCGTCTAATAGACTGGGGTCTTGCTGAGTTTTACCATCCTGGCAAGGAATACAATGTTCGTGTTGCTTCAAGGTGAATATGATTCTTTATATTACTGCAAGTTCCCTAATCGTCTTTCGGAATTCGGACATTCTGTTTCCAATGTTTATTGGAAATGGAATAACGCTGGACCTGTTTTAAATCTTTTTTTTATATAAATAAAATAAAATATTGATTCATTTTCCATAAACTTACAAGAATATCAAAGGCAGTTCACTGTTATCTTTCTAACACATTTATTGCTATGAATCATCTTATTATGAGTTGTGTATCTGTCAAAAATATATTTTGGGAAGCATAGTAGTATTTTCAATAAGCAGAAACTGTTTGTTAATATTATCACAAAATCAGATTCATCAGTATGTGTTCATGTTGCCCTCAGATACTTCAAAGGTCCTGAACTTCTAGTTGATTTACAAGACTATGACTACTCCTTGGATATGTGGAGTCTTGGTTGCATGTTTGCTGGAATGGTATCCATCCTTTCCATAACTTAAGTTTACTTGGACTACTTTTGTATTTGACTAAAGTTCCCATGTTTGTTTCATTTATCCTATTATTATAGCTGCTAGGTATCTAGTAAGCAATTCATTCATATTTAGTTGCTGCTACTTAAATAGTGACTAATTATTTGTTTTGCAGATATTCCGCAAGGAACCATTTTTCTATGGACATGATAACCAAGATCAGCTTGTTAAAATTGCAAAGGTAAATTTTAGCTTCAGTATTTTTTAAATGCTTAATTAACAATATCATTCACCAAGCTTATAATGCCTCCTTCAAGAATCTATATCACAAGTATTTATAATATATTTGAAATTAGATATCAGTTCATTTATAAACCAAAATTTGTGTGGATTTCAATCTAGGTGCTTGGAACGGATGGATTACAAGCTTACTTAAAAAAGTACCATTTAGAGATCGACCCGCAATTAGAAGCCCTTGTTGGAAGGTGGGTATCTTCGTTAAATATCTTCTAAATTCTAATTTCTATGATTAAACCTATTTGATAACAGTATATTTTTCTTTACTTATTATGTACAGGCACAGCAGAAAACCATGGTCTCGGTTTATTAATGCTGATAACCAGCATCTAGTTTCACCAGAGGTCCTGTCAGCTATTTTATTATATGAGTCTTTTACTAATTAATCAACAACAACAACTACTACTACTAAGCCATTATTCCCAAACAAGTTGGGGTCGGCTAGAGATGAAACCCAAAACTAAATGGTTTTACTAATTAATCAAAACTCTAAAAAAAAAGTACTGTTTGCAGGCAATTGATTTTCTTGATAGGCTGCTTCGCTATGATCATCATGATAGACTTACAGCTCAAGAAGCAATGGTGCGTCCCTTGCTAAATTATCTACAATTTTCTGATAACTAATCATTAGTAATGATCCAGATTTGGTCTAGTAAAAGTTTTTAAATTTATATCTCAACCACTTTTTTTTGGTGGTACTTATGAACAAATTAAAAATGTTTGTGTTGTACCTAAATTAGTTATCAAGATGCAAATTTCAATTGATGCACTCATTAGATTTAACTTTTGTTTTATTATTTGATACTAAATTAAAAATACTGATATACATGAAATATACTTTGTTATTTTATGAGTTGTGAAATTTGGCAAGAACATTAATTATAAACACAACATTATGACCAGATGCGATTTTATAATATGATAATAAATTATGTTGAGTGTGGTTTCAGAAATTTTGAAATAGGAAAATTAAATTTTGTATTAGGTACCTATAGATAAAAGTATCAATGCAAAATAACGCTGTATTTCCAATATTTTAGCTCTAATCCTTAATTTATAATTCAATCCATATTTTTAAAATAAATAAATTCTCAATACAATTTTATCGCCACCTAAAACTAATTACCTAAATCACAAACCCAAACAGATAATTCTAATCCTCCAATTCAGAAACAACGAATGTTAAAATATATTAGACGATTTACACTAAAAACTATATACATGGCATAACGAAAGTCACTACAATCTCACAAATTCATTGCTTTGAACATCTAATCTAATAATATAGTATTTATCAGTGTGAAACATGCGCTTCTATAATATAACGCAAGACATTTCAGAAAAAATAGAACTCAAAATTTTCACATCGCTTGCATCATGGACAGTGCAACAAAATTATCGATTTGCACAAAAATTTGATTTTGAACATCTAATAGTTTATATCATTTGTTTGCATAAATAACGATGTTATTATACAATGCAAGAATTTTTTGAATAAATAGGTTAATGTTTTATGTTCAATTGGTGGCTTGCGCTTATAAAATGCAAGTCACTAAATGATAATAATAACTAAGTAAAATAAAATAAAATAAAATAAAATAAATAGGTTAATATTTTACTTAGTTATTATTATTAATTTACTTATTTGATTTTATTTTATTTTACTTAGTTAACCATAAAAGCGGCAAGTTATAGGACATTATTATTAGATAGTAGAGTTTGAATGAAGTAGATAAATTTGAATGCCTTTGTCAGTTTCATTAATGAAACTGAACTGAGATTGTTATAAACTTAATTACACCAGAATTCTATTTCTAGATTAACTTTTAAGCCCATCGTCATTTGTGTCGGTATTCATTAAATATAATTGTTATTTAGTTTTAATCAAAATTCAGCAGGATGTGCACATGTAGACATGACTTGGTCTAGCAACCCTTCTGTGTGGCATTGCTAGTAGGGATGGCTAGCAATGGGGCGGGTTGGAGCAGGTTTTCATGCCCCATACCCACCCCGTATGTTTTTGACTCTACCCCAAATCCGCCCCGTAACCTGTTGCGGGTCACGAGTAAAGCCGCCCCGCTTCAAGATCCGGTGTGCCATTGATAATCCGTTGATGTCTTCAAAACTGCAATTATGAAGAGTAGTGATTTCATGGTTATTTGTGAGCAAAATTGATAATTTTATACATGTTTCATGTATGGTACCTCAATTAATAATTTAATGTACTGCCTAAATACATATAAGTAAATAAGCAATTTATCATCCATGATTTCAAAAATAAAACTCATCAACCAAAATTCATTACATTAATCACTTGAGCATAAATTACATCCATTCCATGATTACCAAATAGATAGTAAGTAGCAGCAATATATAAACAAAGAGAACAATATATCCCATGCATAATTACTTATAGTTCTCATTTTCAGATAACTCATAAATAACTACTAGCTAAATTCAGACTGCAGGCAAACTTCTATGAGTTCTATCATGTTCGCTGTGTACTCTTATAGTGTCACTCATTCTTTGTAGCACAAACAAACAATAAACAGAGAAACAAAAATTTATTTTGTCTTATTCTAGCCTTACTGTAGGCTTCTCTTTTTCTCTAGTGCCTGGCAGAGCCTGCAAACCTACACATTATTAAGGAAAATAAATTTTTAGAAAGCACTGAAAAAAAAAGAAACTTCTCAGTCAAGAAAAGCAAGGTCATGAACTATTAATGAGTTTTACTTTTCAGTCTACATTCGATATTGAAGGAAGCAATGAAAGAAAATAAATTCCATTCAACATAATATACAACAACAACTAAGCCATTATTCCCAAACAAGTTGGGGTTGGCTAGAGATGGAACCAAAATTTTTTTTTTAAAAGTAATAATAATAACAAAAACAATAATAAAATAAAATCAAATAAGTAAATTAATAATAATAACTAAGTAAAATAAAATAAAATAAAAATATACATGTATATATGTATAAGATGAATGATAATAATAATACTAATAGCGATAATGATACTAATAGTAATATTGGTCAAAGACTAAACCTACGTCTTAGGTTCAAGTTCCCTAGTCCTATAATATAAAATTTATAAAACTCAACGCTCATGGTTCTGGTACGTGAATCGCTAACTTCCACTCGCTCCGATCCGTCACCAGCTCTTCGGATACACCCCAATTCTTCAAATCCCTTTTTACCACTTCATTCCATGTCAACCTTGGTCGACCTCTACCTCTCTTTGAGCATTCAACGCGGCCCATAATTCCAATACGCACAGGTGCCTCGAGCGGCCTTCGTTGAAGATGTCCAAACCATCTTAAGCGATGTTGAATTAGTTTCTCCTCAATTGGTGCTACTCCAAGTTTATCATGTATATCATTATTTCTAATTCGGTCTCTTCTTGTATGACCGCAGCTTCATCGCAGCATACGCATTTCTGCTACGCTTATTTTTTGGACGTGTTGGCTTTTAGTATACCAACATTCTGCACCATACAACATCGCAGGCCTGATTGTCGTTTTGTAGAACTTTCCTTTAAGCTTTTGTGGGACCTTCCTGTCACAGAGAATCCCAGACGTTTGTCGCCATTTCATCAATCCCGCTCGAATTCTAAAACTAACATCTTCATCAATCTCACCATTATACTGCAACATTGATCCTAGATTTCGAAATGATTCCTTCTTGGGAATTATTTGTCCGACCAGAGTGACATCTCCATCCTCCGACCTGACATCGCTGAACCCGCATTTCATATACTCTGTTTTAGTTCTGCTAAGCCTAAATCCCTTTGATTCTAAAGTCTGTCTCCACAACTCCAGTTGTCTATCAACCAAAATCATACTTTCATCAATTAGCACAACATCATCAGCAAATAACATACACTAAGGAATCTCACCTTGTATACCCTTCGTAACCTTATCCATCACTAGAGCAAAGATGTAGGGACTCAAAACTGACTCTTGATGTAATCCTATGTTAATGGAAAAGTCAATGGTTTCGCTATCGCATGCTCTGACACTAGTCACAACATCATCGTACATATCCTTGATAAGTGTAATGTACTTTGTTGGGACTCTCTTCTTTTCCAGGGCCCACCACACCACCTTTCGCGGTACCTTGTCATAAGCTTTCTCCAAATCGATAAATACCATGTGTAGATCATTCTTTTGCTCCCTAAACCTTTCCATAAGTTGTTTTATCAAGAAAATTGCCTCTGTGGTCGACCTCCAGGCATGAAGCCAAATTAATTTTTTAAAACACTTGTCATTATTCTTAATCTATGCTCAATGACTCTTTCTCAAAGCTTCATTGTATGACTCATAAGCTTAATTCCTCTGTAGTTTGTGCAACTTTGGATATCTCCTTTATCTTAAAAATTGAAACTTTTATATTACCGAGCCCATTCAACATAATATGCTGCAGCAAATTAACAAACTTTTAGATTACCATGTAATGAAAGGAAATATTTGATGCATGTCTAGAACAAGGAAAGAACTAAGAATATAAATGAAATAACTGAGCCTTCTAAAGCAAATCGCATTAGAATTTACAATTTACAGTAAACAATAAAAGATAGTTAATTTTGTTAAGGTGTAATAGAAAAATCTTCGAGCTTTGAGGTTACAGACTAGCAGGATGGGTAAAATATGATGTTAGGTGGCTGTAGCTGCAAGTGGGCATAACATGAATGTACATAAGAGGCAGTTATTCAATGCTATAGGGGAATCTTTTGTGTGTGTTAGTTTATTGCAACTATATATGCATAAATGATAATATTAATTCTCTTCTCACGTGAAATGCTTCTATACATAAATAGTAATAAAAGTTATGCAAATCAGTTACGATTCTTTTTGGCATTACAGTTCAAAAATAAAATAATTTTTTTTGGTGAATGAGTACTTGAAATTAATACCAAATAGATCATATATGGGTAAGTGTGAATGAAATGTATTCACAACCAGAAAATAATATTGGATAAAAGCATTCCAGTCATGACGTATTTATATATTACTATGAAAAACTGATGAACTTCAGTCATCAGAGAAGAAAAGCAGTTAAATTATTTTTCAAATTCATATGAAATCATAGACTGCTACACCAAATAATTAAATAGAACCAATATACTTTTTGGAAATAACATTTAAAAATAAAATAAATAAACCTATAAATAAGAACTGATAAATCACTTTCAACCATAGCTCGTTTTTCATATCGTCATGTACTTGAAGTAAATTTAAACTATTGAAGTTACTTTTGATAACGTTTCTTTAGGATTCCATATTTATTGCATTTAGTTTCAATATTTATTACACGGTTAATTCCATATTTCTTCTTACATTTTTTTATAGTAAATGACCTTCATTTAGTTTAAAATGCACCAACCGACAATTAAAGAAAATAAACCACCTACCTTTTGAAAGCGTGGAAGGATCCAACATTAACTATTAGATTTTTAGAACAACCAATGCGTCATGATGGACCGACCCCTTGACCTTCCTATAAGAATAGGAAAAGTAAATCATACTCAAATTTATGTCCATGTAACAATGTAAAGGAGGTATGTACATCATCAGTCGAGTCATTATCCATGGTCGGAATAACTCCATGTTTGGAAGAGTCAGTTGTTAACCAACTTTGATAACACATTAATGCCTCCAATATGGCAAGATGTAATCTACTTTTATGTGGACTAATTAATCGACCACTAGCACTAAAAGTAGACTCTGATGCAACAGTTGAAATTGGTATTGCATAAATATATTTTGCAATTATCTGCATTATAAGATGTCTTATACCGGTAGTTTTTCACCAAGCTAGAATGTCAAAACTATCACTTATGGCAACAAAGCGCCTTCAATATATCGGTCCAACTCTGTTTTAGTGTTCGCTTTGGATATTTTTCTATTTAAATATTCAACAAATCTTTGTAGACTTGTAAAGCTACCCTTTATGAACCCACTTGTGTTGTTTGGGATTGAGAGGAACAAGATGAATTGTTTTACCAGTCCTTGAAACCATTTTCTCTTCCAACTCATGCTCATTCAACAGTTAAGCGCCCAAATCTTATTAGTTTCTTCTTCAACATTTGCACCGAAAATTTCATCGTAATAGAACTCGAATAATGCAAATTTATATCTAGAATCAAATACAACTGCAATACCCCCGAGACCAATATTTCTCATATTTAGCTAGCGTATTGTGCGTCATTTTACTAATAATTGAAATATCAAAAACTAACCATTTAGACAAAGCCAATCTAATTTCATATTTTTAAGTGAAAAAAGTTTGCAGTAGGATATCGAGTTCTTAAAAACAATTTGTGCACATCATAAAATATCTTCAATCTATCACAAACTTCTTTAGCGAACCACCAATCTTTGTTAGTGGGTAAACATTTAATAAAGTGTTTCACGTTGTTGCAGACGTGGAAAAACATTTGTATAAGCTAATGCAACAACAAGCATGATAGAAGTTGAGTTTCATCTAGTCTTGCAATCGAGTGTCAATTTTTTAGAGTATGAAAATTTTAGTTGCTTAGCTGCTAACTCAAGTCTTTCTAGCCTTTTAGGGGTGACTGTCCAAAAAGACACGTTATCACAAATTCTAATGATTTGCTCGTTTATGACACTTAACCCATCTTGAACAATCAAATTTAAGGTATGAGCACAACAAATCATGTGTATCATGTCAGCATTCAACATAAACGAACTTTTCCTAAGTCTATCCTTTAAAATACCCATTATCTTGTCATTGGTTGAGCAATTATCAAGAGTGATGGTAGATCATTTTCTATCAATGTTCCAGTTCAAGAAACAAGTAATCAAACACCTCTCTAGCCTCCCCCCCCCCCCGCATTAGGCGAAGCTTGCCACCTAGGCCCGTCTAGACGAGACGTACTGCATTATCTAAGCATCTAAATAGGTATATAAGCACTTTATATGCACTAGTTGAGGCTTGATATATAGTTTAAGTATTTACATACTAGATTCAATAGGTTTTGCCTCATGGGCTACTCTCAAGCCCATCCAAACCTCTAGATTTTCATTGTAGACTAATTAATACTTAAGAATACTAAAATTTTATCAAAATATGTAAGTTTATCAAAAACACCCGGCCTCGATTAATCCTCGATTAATCCCGGTCTAAACGATTAATCCATAGTCCATGCTTACCGCCTAGTGTTTGCTTCACAATTTTTATAACCTTGCCAAATTCTCTCTAGTACATCACTTGTATGAGGACACGGTACCGTTGTTTCAGACCTTGTTCATTTCACTCGAGATCTCATTTTCGAATTTGAGCGAGACGAGATTTAACGAAACGAGACATTAAATTTTGTTTATATATTATTTGACATTTATCTCGTCCAAGGGAGTGAAATTTGAGGTGAGATCTCAATAGATCTCATACGAAGTTATGTTTTTTCAATTATATGTTTTTTTACTTCTTATGCGAGTCCAAAAAATTACTCTAATGACTTTTTACTTACCCTATAATTCTTCTTTTTTACCATTTAACGAATGAGAAAAAAAACTTAGTATTTAATTTTTTTACTTCTAATATTCATATGAGCATGAAATCATTCAGTTAATATCAAATCAATTGTGTTATCACTCTGATCTAAAATGTAGAATTAATATTATCATTTTATATAATTATGTAAAATACTTTTATATGTAGATAACAATTATTACAATAATCTTAAAAATATCAATTTAGACTTATGTTACTTTGATATAGTCTTGAGGTGGACTTTAAAATCCAAGATGTACACCCGAGATACACTCATCTCACCGAGATCTCGTCCGAGACGAGATAATGCGTGTAAAATTTTCGAAACGAAACGCGATCGAAATCCGAGATTTAAAACCTTGCACATGATGAATCTATGAATTCAAGTAAATAATATGCAAAAATTTAAAATTAAGAATATAGAAAATAAATATTAAGTGATAAATGTAATTATGTAAATTCATTTTGTTAGTACCTTGTGATTCGACTTTATAAGACCATGAATTATCAATAAATTGGTGGTAACCACCATGCTCCCCCTTTTTTGATTAATAGTTGTCCACATATCACTTGTGATATATATTCTACTTTTATTTTATCCAACAATTTCATTAAGTCAGTCTTTTCAACATCAAAAATCTTCATTATATCACATGTTATTGTACTCCTTGAGACAAATGTAAATGCCAGTTGAAGACTTCAACAAATTCACCCAAAATCCAATATTATCAACAATGGCAAGTGGATACCCATGTATTATAATCATCCGAGCAAGATCAGATCTTGCTTTCTCTTGATCAAACGCGTAATTAGAAATATGTAAATTTCCTTTTGAGCTTCTCGTATTCATCATTGCATATTGGCTCATATCTACTTTGTTTTCCAATGAGATTTGCTATTGTGCTTCAGAAGGTGTGTTGCTGCATCCGCATACACCTTGCAATATTTGCACCTTGCTTTCTTTTCACCATTGAATGCGACTCTATTTCATATTCTTTCCTTCCACCACCTTTATTCTTAACGGCTTCAATATCATTTTTTTATTTGTAGCATCGGCAACATTTTCCTGGGCGTGTAATTATGTTCGATCGAATGGAACTAGAACCACAGGGTGTGTAATCTTCCATGTTAGTTGTAGTTGAACTTTCAGTATTTGTTTTCATTTTCCTGCAAACTGTAAAATAAATAGGTTTCATAATAATGCATAACAATAATTTTCAATATGTATGCATTTATAATAGGATATACAAAGAGCAATGACTACTGATGATGATTCCGTCTATTTTTATCTAATCAAAGTTCTGTTTTGCTTTATATTTATATATAAACATGTGATATTTTTCATATGCATCGGAAGTTAAATTTTATCCTTTAATAATATACTATATTTCAATGAATTACAGTATTTTAGTTGTTTTATGTTATTTTCATTTAGTTATTTTAAGTAAAATAGAGTAAAGTGAAATAAATGTCTAAAACTGACATTGATTTCAAAATAGCATACATTTCCTAAACAAGAGCCATCAAAACAATATTGATAATCAAAAAGTATAGACTGCTTCCAACCCAAATTGAAATAAGATGGTGAAATTGATGGAAATTTGCATAAAACAACAATTTAAGAATAAAATAAGTATTTTAAACTGAGTTAAAAACCTAAATTAAAAAATGCAAATTATACATGAGCATAAAGAAATTAGAAAGGAAACTTACAATTAAGTTTGTAGATCTGATTGTCTCTAGAACCACAATATTTCAAACCTAGTAGAAAAAAGTTCAAGCTTTTTTCAAATGTGCAGCAGTGTAATTAGGTTAAAAATGAAAATTAGAGAGAAGAAAAGAAGATGAGCGGCCTAGTTGTTATTGTCTGAGGTTTAATTATGTTAGGAAATGTTTTAATAATAAAACATGCGCTGCCTTCTTTTAACTGAGCTGGAATTAATGATATTAGTACAATTAATTATAGATCCATGTTGAGTTGGGGCGGGCTCACCAAGCCATCCCTAGACCCATCAATCCTAAATCAGGCCATGGGTTTACCTGCCCCGCTGAAATGATGGGATGGGTCTTAATGCGACAAAGGTGGGTTTACTGGATTTTAATCCACAACCTGCCCCATTGCCATCCCTAATTGGTACTAGTGCTATAATGTTGGATGCTGTAGCTACAATATATGTATTGGCCATTTGTAGATTAGGGAAAGGTTGTTGCTTTGCACAAACATATGTGGGTAGATGTACGTTTAAGTGCAGCTGGTTGGATCCCATTGTGTTGCATGCGAGATGTAGAGTGGTACTGCAAGTGCAGGTTATTGCTGTGAACTGAAGGAGCATGTGGGCATTGGGTTTCTGAAATGGAGTCAGTAAATGTAGACCGTGATTATTGAATAAAGCTTAGTGACATGTAAAATACTGTTGATCCAGTATGTAAGAAGGGGCACATTCGGAGATATGTAGGTGCAAAAATTTCATGGATGCTGGCAATGAAAAGGACGGTTCATTTGGTAGAAGCGGTTTGTATTAATTTCACGAATGATATAGATTCATTAATATTTGTTCTTAATACAAATAAAATATCGATAATATTCGACTAAATTTCATAAATAAATAGCTAACTGGACTTGTAATAAAAACAACGATAACTATAATAACTTAATGGTATTAGTAATATGAATTGTATTAATTTAGCAATAACACTAATACTCATAATTAAAATTTATTCGAAACTTCATAGAAATATACAATTCATAGAAATATGTAATGTATGAATCTTGTTTAAATAAAAAGAAAATTTTAATTTACTGTGAAAACGGAATGACACTTCGATTTTATGAAGACTTTAGTCAAAATAAAGTTGTTGAAGGGAGGACATGACGCCGAGGGCTCTAACCCAGAGCCTGAATAATTTACTATTTTACCATTATGGAGAAAATCCGATAACATACCATCTTAACTTTGAAAGAAAAACGGCACGGATCATTCAGGAAATCTGCATAAAAAGGGCAAGGAAATCTGCATAAAAAGGGCAAGGAAATCTGCATAAAAAGGGCAAGGAAATCTGCATATGGTATAACCATAGGGATCCATTGAAATTTGCTTAAAACACGCTACGAGATTGCCATTTAAATTGTAAATGCCGATATAAAGGATAATTACATATTTTGTTTTTTCTCCTTTTGGAGGGCCGAATTATCAAGTATCTCGCATAACAATTTTGAAAATATTGAAAAAAAATGACCTGACCTTGTTCAGAACTGGATTCTGTTCAACAATCCTCTTTGCAATCTTAAGTACCCACCGCTGCACAATTGCAAAAGGTGGGAGATCCTTTAGAAATTACTTTTTTCGTTTAAAAGTGGGACTAAATCCTTATTTCCACAAGATGAAAAAGTGCGATACCTTAAAATAAATAAGCAATATCTGCCATTTGAAATTTAATATAAGCTGTCATCTATAGCTGCCGCTTTATGGATTGGCCCATGATTAGTAGTAACAGGGTGTTAATGGGCAACTAGATGTAAAACTGCAATTTCTAATTTCAGTATCTTGAATCATGTGTACATATAATCCTTGACCAATACTACTGATAACGGATGAGGTTATAAGCGATATAGCCAACTAGTTGTACCTTATGTGCTTTCAATTTAAATTACCTTGGGTTCATTTTGAACTTGTAGGGCCACTTACATGTAGTTTATCTACTTTAAGTTGCAACGCAATTAAGACAGAAAGAAAGTTCAGATTATTTTTTCTCTGTTTTCTAACCACGTGTTTATTATGCGCAGGCACACCCATATTTTCAGCAAGTGAGAGCAGCTGAGAATAGCAGAATTCGTAGTTAGTAGTCAACATTTGATCATTTTATGATGTGTTTTTTTATTTGGAATGTGGCATATGTGCGTTCATGGCTTGTTATGTGATTGGTGATTTGTTATTTCTATTTGAAATCCAGAGGCTTATGATCAGAGCCAAACTGATTGTTTCCAGAAATGAAATATCGTGTCTTGTAGATGCTTATTTTATTTTAATGGGAATTTAGAACAAGCTTGCACTTCTATGTAAATGCCTTTAGTTTATTTTATTTTTTTCTTCTCCTTTCTAATCAAACATTTCGTTGATTTTATGAGTAGATTTTATGTGATTACCAGTAGTGTTTAACATTTGCCCTTCATGATGTTGCTGTTTGAACGCCTTTATAAAGTCTCATATTATGATATTTGAATTGAAAACGTGAACGGTTAATATTTTCCTGGTTCAAGGTAATTTTTATTTAGGTTTTCGGGTTGAAGTAGTAGGCTTTTATTCCTTTGTACAAAGGATGCGGGCTGTATTTTTTGGATTAGACGAAAACTCAAAAAAAAAAAAATTTGCCACTAAATCCATTTTCTTCTCAAAAGCTTTCATCAATCTTTCTTTCTATTGAACGTTGACTTTGATGTAACTTTTATTTCTGCAAATCTTATTTATGTTGCATTCTCTATTTATTTTAGCTTTAACTTCGATTTTTTTGACTGGTTCTTTGTTTTCGGTTTGTTTTTCCCTTTTTTTTCTTATGCACTTTATATCAATTGTAAATATATCTTTGATTTGTAGGTTATTTTACCGTGTAGTGGATCGATTATAAATACATCATTGGGAACGATTCCCAATAGAATTCAACGACTCACAGCGATATAGGCTCGGGATCGATTCATTGTTTAGTGGATCACTCAATATCAAGGTACAATGCTTTTACATTTAAACTTTGATAAAACACAAAATTGTGCAGATGTTGTGTTATTGCATCGCAATCCATTCAGACATTATGGAAACTAGATTTTGGAAGCTGTCAGTCTATTACATCTCGTCTGGGGGCGATAGTTTAACACATTATGCATGCCCACAATATGCGATAGTTGTCTTTACTAAGTTTACAAAAATGAAACTCGTAGAACCACATTAATGTATAAATCTATGCTAATATTAGGGTAAGAACATGAGTTCATGACCTCATTTGGTCAAAAGAGACCATTGATTTACAAAAGAATTTACTAACATTTTTGCTGGAATAATCATAAAAAAGCAATGGCTAAATAGTTTGGTCAGTGATTTGGACACAATGGATGTTTTTTTATAAAATATATTTGCTGTCCTGAGATTTTATTTTGAGGGGAAAGTGTCGTGGACAAATTTTCTACAATTAAGAGTTTGAGATTGGAGTATTGAATGTTTTTTTATAAAATGATTTTTATACTGTTTTGAGACCAATTATTGAATTCTCAAAAAAATACAACTTTGTGTGAAGAAGTTATCGACAAGCGATAGTCGAGCTATTGAGCGAATAACTTCAAAGAACGAACTACGTAAGAAGCTCGGATCATCGAATTGCCCGAACTCTAATGGATGACAGCGAAGAATATCTGTGATGTTGTTGAGAAAGTTTCGTCGAAATCCGAGTGATAATGAATGAAATATCGTTGTCCAAGAAGAAGTTATGTAAAGTCAAAATATGGTTGAATTGGCTAATCCCGCTTAGAGAATGGAAGATTAGAAAGTGATAAGATGTTAATAATCACGGAGATAATCAGAAAGATGCATAGGACGTGTATAAGAGAAATGCAGAAGGTGGAAAGTAAATCAAAGTTGAAACAAAGAAAAGAAAATACGACGGTCGGAACGGAACAAACGTATAACAATTTGGAATTTCGAATACTCCGTATTTAGATAACTGAATTATTTAAATATTTGAATCTGGATTTAATATAAATAAATTCATTTTATAACTTTGTCAACCCCTTTTAATTAATAAGTAATGATAATAAACTTGTATTCGTAAAGTGTTTACAAAATAAACATTTCGAGAAAGATCGATAAAATGTTCGGAAATCGTTTTATCGAGGCTTTTTACTCGATATAAGTTTTACGAACATTTTGTGCTTGCTTAGAATGTTAATGTGTAATTAGTTAGCAACTAAATATATTTTGTATAATATGACTAACTAAATGTGAATAGTAAAAAGGGATTAGCAAGTGGATTAAAGAAAGAGATATTTAGGTGAATAGTGAATAGATATTTCCTAAGGGTGTAAGGTGTAAAGCAAAGCATGTGAGGGGAGCATGCATGGTGACCTTTCAAGAAGGGTGTAAGGTGTAATTTTCAAGAAGGGTGTAATGTGGTTACCTCTTGGCCACTTCTACATAAGACCCTTCATATGATTACATTAACTCATTTGTTAATTTTCAAAGGTTGAAACAACTTGGTGTTAATCCATTTCAACCTCCATTAATCAATCCTTAATCAATACAGATCTTCTCCAAACTTCACCAAACACAAGTATAAATCTTAGCACAACATAGCAACAAGGAAAAGCAACATGAGGCACAAAGAGAAGGAGCACAAAGAGGGGTGCAGGCTTGGGCCGTAAGCTAAAGGAGGACCTAGTGCAAAAAGCAAGGCAAATGATGAATCTTTTGGATGTTTGCTGATGGTAGGAAGTGTTTTTGTGTTTGTGGTGGCTTGTGCTTGTGTTAGCTTGGTTGTGAAGTGAGTTTACTCACCATTAAATAGTATACGTTGTGTGCAAATATAAAGTTAAAATGAACTAATAAAGTTATAACTTTGGACCATACTTGCTTTTGAAAGCAATTGACAACTCTATATTGTATGTTGTCACTTTTATTACCCTCTACAATATATAACGTGGCCTTGACTTTGTGTTTACATATTTGGTTTGGTTGTGTGTAGTATTGAAGTGTGTTTGAAATTGTTTAAAGCGAGAATAGTCCTTATAGGTGCACTTCATAAATCCATTGTGTTTAACTTGTTCAAAATGGCCATATGTGAATATATTGTGCAAGTATGTATTTATATTATTCTCTACACTTATAATAGAGTATGTGACAATAAGGAATTGGTTTGAAGAATTATCGAAAGGAAAGAACAAAATTATGAAAGTTATAGCGAAAATAGTCGCTATAGATGCACTTGGAAATTACCTTATGTTCGACGATTTTTAATGTGATTTTGAAATTCATCATTCAGAGTTTCTTTGTTGTTTTAATAAGTATATTATGTTTACCTCTTACTGTAAAAATATTAAAGTTTAAATCTGTTAACCCGCCTTTTGTCAAGACAGTATACAGACGGATTTAACCCAACAGACTTCACAATTATCGAGTGCAGAGTGATGATTGTGGGGTCCGAAAGTCAACTACATATAATAACATGAAGCCAAGATTAAACGTAATCGGTAGATAAACGATGCAGGGTGCTTGAAATGTGAATTTTGGCTTGAAAAAGGAAGGATTGGCACAGGAGGGTTCAGCGTAATATGGATCAGCAGAGGAGGGATCAGTGTGATATGGATCGGCATGGATTGGATCGGCATAGCATGGATCGACACAGGAAAGGATCGGCATAGCTTGGAGCAACATAATAGGGATTGGCATGGGAAGGGTCGACATAGCTTTGAGCGGCATAGTAGGGTTTGGCAAAGTTTGGATCGGTATAGCGGTTAGGATATGGAGGGATCGGTATAGCGGTTAGGATATGCGTACGAATGAGTTTGGGTTGGATGGGAAGGTTCGGTATAATACGGGTCGGTGCAACACCCTAAGCAAGATGGGTCGGTATGCACTTATGAAGCTAGAAGGATCGGTGTACATTCCAGGTGACATCAAGAGGGATCGGCGTATCCTCAAAAAGGAGAAGGATCGGCATGCTTTGTGGAGTGTGGATCGGTATAGAATGTTGGAAGGGGATTGATCGGCGCGACATGATGGAAAAGGGGGGATCGGTATGAAGGACTCACCGGAAGTGATTGGCATTGATTTGGATGAAGGAATAACGATCGATATGACTATGCCGATCGTTATTTATGGACGAATCATGCCTGCCGATCGTTATGGTGGGCCCATGTAGGTGAGAAGGCCTTGCAGCCGAAGTTTCACCTATAAATACAGCATGCTTGGTTTCGAAAAAAGGACCTTCATTCTGTTCCCCTTCATCTTCTTCCTAAGGGATACTCTGCCATTTTTATTCTGGAATTTTAAATTGTAACTGTAATCAAATTTCAATATAATAAAAAGGATTGTTCTGGAGTGGACATAGGCCGGAGTTAGCCGAACCACTATAAATCTTGTCTTTTTTACTTGCTTTCATTTTAATTTGATCATTCTTCATATTATATTCTCTACATCATATACTATCTGTGATCTGAGATAGGATTTTGGTGCTTTCACGTATAATTGGGTGTTAATGGTCAATTTTGACACCAACATTTTGGTGCTTTCACTGAGAAAGCTTGCACTCAAGGATTTGGAAATTAGGATCTTGGATTTAAAAGCTTGGGAACTTGGATTTAGGAAGCAATGACTAAGCAATCAACAAGGAGACAGAAAATAGATAGGAGCCATCATGAAGGAAGTTAGGGGGCTTCCTCAGGAGCTAATCAGGCCTCAATCTTCATTACCAGAGACAAAATTGAAACAATGATGGATGCTATGCAGAAAAGGATGCCGAAGAAACAGGAGGAAATGATGCAGAACCTACTCTGACAGATTGGACAAGCTGGAGTGCAAAACCAAAGAAATGGAGTAGCAGGAAATACTGAAAATGTGGATCACGAAGTTGGAACAGCAGGTGCTGAGAAAGTCCAGAATCAAAACCAAGGAAATGAGCAAACATGATGCGGGATAGAGTGGAGTCACCGGGAGCAGCCCCTGACCAACCAGAAACGATCGGCCATACCATAGCCGATCGTTATAGAACGTCCGACACCGATCGTTATAGAACGTTCGGCACCACACTCAGGGGCATGCACCCGGGTCATATTGGCTCCACTCCAGGCAGGATACTGGATGGTGCTGTACAGTTTGGCATTGATCGGGATATGGGTGCTCGTCCAGAAGAGCAGATTTCAGGATTCTCTCGTGGACTCGGGGGGCAGGTTGGAGACAACGGACAAAGACTGCCACTTGATGACAACGACAGGTTGGCGGAAATGATCAGACGGGCCATAAGAGGAGGATTGGTAAACAAAGATTTGGAAGATGTGAACATGAGCCGCTTCGCTCCTAGATTAGGCAAGCCAGGAATCCATCGGAATTCAAACTACCAACGTTGGAGACATATGATGGAAGAACGGATTTCGCTGTTCATCTGACGAGGTACATGAGGCACATGGAAGTACTGTGGGCATCAGAGGAGGTCATGGCACAATGCTCCCCTTTGTATTTGATGGATACAACAACACTATGGTTCAGACAGTTGGAAAGCGGCTCTATTAGCACGTGGACAGAATTGATCGAAAGGTTTATGAGACAGTTTAGAGTTCACATCTCGAGAGCCAAAAATGTAGAGTTTGGTAACACTGAAACAGAGGACTGGAGAGTCCCTGAGGAGTTTTCTAACACGGTTTAATGCTGCGGCGACATCAGTGGATCGACCAGATCCATCCATGGTTTTGATGGCAGTTGTATCTGGAACTGCTGATGGCACGGAGTTCAAGGATTCACTAGCATGGGATCCACCTATGGATCTAGGGAAGTTTTACGACGAAGCAGAAAGGTTCCTGTGACAGGAAGACGCACGAGCAAACAAACCGGAGGTGAATGCTGTGCAAAGTGAAGGATCATCAGGAGATGTAAACAAGGATGATAAAGGCAAACGGAAAATGAATGATGGCAGTAATACGTCGAAAAAGCAATGGAGAGAACCGTGATTATCTTCTTACATGGATTTGACTGAAACTCTGGAAAGGATTTATTTGGATACTCGAGAACGCCTTCAGTATCGAAGGCCGATGAAAGGGAAACCCTCCGAACGTGAGCGGGCATCAGGAAAGCATTGCCTATTCCATGAGCTGGATGGGCACAATATAAATGGCTGCAGGCATTTGAAGGATATCATTGAGAAACACATGAGGAATGGTCAACTACAACAATACATAAGGACTCGGGCTGCGACGGTGGAAGAGGAGCAACCACCGTCCGCCTCAAATGAAAATGACACTGGATCAAGGCATGATCGCCAGCTTATCATTAATTGATTGGATTTATGGCATGGAATAAGTAATAAACCCCGCAGTAGTACGGATAAGTCACTTACATATGTACGGGATCGAGGACGGTCTCTAGGCATGCTCTGAGATGACGATGAACCGTGGTGCTCGGGTTTATGAAATTTTGTTTTTTCCGTTTACTATGAACTCTGGTTTTTATGATACTATGGCTATTTAGTTTTTTCGGTTGTACGGGCTTTTATTTAATGTTTTACCAACTGGACTTTGGAATGATTAAATCTGGATTAATGAAATAAATAACACAGGTCACGGTTACGACCCCGACTAAAGAGACGGGGCAATAACCACAAGTTATGAGTCCCTTCGCTAGAGAGCGACAAGATGGACTTGAACATGGATAAGTCCTCAACTGGGGTGCCGGAGTAGGATTTGGGGATCGAGGCTGGAGTAGGATACCCTACGGATTAAGCCCTTGACCGGAGAGTTGAGGCCGGAGAATAGAACACAACAGATCATCGGTTATGGACTATGCTTGGCAAGGGGTAGGCCGCTTCGTCAGAGAGCGACAAGATTGGCCTACTCAGGTCATCGAGTTTGGATTATGCTTGGCAAGGACCCGAAGTGGTCCCAGATTTGGATTAAATGATGTAGAGAGGTCTAAGGATTTGGATATGCACCTGGAGCGGTCCTGGATTTGGATTAAATGACCTGGAGAGGTATAAGGATTTGGATACGGACTCGGAGTGGTCCAGGATTTGGATTAAATGACTCGGAGATGTTAAGGATTCAGATTTGGACACGGAGTGGTCTCGGATTTGGATAAAATAATCCGGAGAGATCATGGATTTGGTTAATGGATTTGTGATAGATTCGGAATTGGATATCGACTCGAAACAATCATGGATTTCGCTAATGATCCGGAGAGATCAAGGAATTGTAGTGGCAATGGATTGGATTCTGCATTGGATAATGTGGTGATCAAAGGATTACGGACTTCGGATTTTGAATGTATGGCAATACAAAACACGCCTTCCTATCGCAAGGCATGTTTTGGGGGGGCAAAGTGTTAACCCGCCTTTTATCAAGGCAGTATATAGGTGGATTTAACCCAACAGACTTCACAATTATCGAGTGAAGAGTGATGATTGTGGGGTCTGGAAGTCAACTACAGATAATAACATGAAGCCAGGATTAAACGTAGTCAGTAGATAAACGATGCATGGTGCTTGAAATGTGAATTTAGGCTTGAAAAAGGAAGGATCGACATAGGAGGGTTCGCCGTAACATGGATCGACAGCGGAGGGATCGGTGTGATATGGATCGGCATGGATTGGATTAGCATAGCATGGATCGACATAGGAAAGGATCGACATAGCTTGGTGTTAAATATGCGTGTATATGATTTTTGTTTGATGATAATAAACATATATACATTCATTTAAATGTATTTGATATTGTACTATTTTATTTTTCACAAATAAAATAAATATTTGCTGAATAAAATAAATAACACAGAATTGGAATTCAAACGAATATTTTATTCAAACAAATATTTATTACAATTTTGATAGTACAATTTCAAGCTCTCACTATAACTATACAATTTCAGTCACAATACAATTACATCACAATTTCATAGTTACATCAGTTCCTCACTACATATCACTCACACTCGTATTTATCTTCAACTTCATTCCAATGTGAATCCAGCATCTGAGCAATCTGCAGAAATATACATTGACGTAGTAAAATTGAAAATAAAATGTTTTTGCAGTATAAAACAAAATATGATTTTGAACATAATATTTGCCTCAGTTATTTAGGTTGTTCGTCATCATTTATATTTGAATTCATCATACACGAACATTGTGACATGCACAGTGCAACACTGTACATGCTACAAGGCCATGCACACCGAAACGTACACTTGATAATGTTACAGGGACAGGTGAGCACATGTCAAACCCAAAAGAAAAGCCGGGCTCAAGTGCAACACAAATAGAGTCACAACACGTGCACAAGGTCAAACCCGAGCATCTAAGCTGGATTCAACACAGGTGCAAATACGAAACAATGGGTCGAGACAAAACTGAGTCAATGATGAAGCACCAGACTTCAAGCCATGCACAGGTCAGGGAAGCAACCAATACAAAGTGCATATATGAAGTACACAAGTACAAAACCAAACAGCATATTGCAGAGAACACACATGAATGGTAGCACAAAGAATGGTCAGAAACAACTACAAGCAAATGCAAACACATGTACACAATGCTACAACACAGTGAAGTGAGCAATATCAGTGAGACATGGCACACTGGATTAAGTAGTGCAATGAAGTACACTAATCCAACAAGGCATCTATACACATGAAGTCAAAATGATCAAGTGCAACAAGATAACAGTGACACAATCAAAGCATCAAGAACCAAATATATCAAATGAAGACACAAGAGAGTGCAGACATGACATGCACAGGGTTCAAGTGCAATAGATCTTCAAAGTGAAGCCAGTGCACAACGAATAAGCAAACTGTCTCTGATGGTACAAGTCAAAGAACACTTGATCAGACACACATCAATATGGCAACAAGGCAACTGTACATGAATGCTCAAAGATAAATGTATGTATGCACATATATGAAGACTACATGGTCAGACTGCACCATAACAATGCTAACATGAAGTGCTCACATACTCAAAGACTCAAACATGTCAACAAGCACTGATTCAAGGACCAGTGATACAAGTAACATGAGCAGACCCAAACAATACATACACCAACCAGAACAGATGTTGAGACTCAAGTATATCAGGTCAGAGACCAAAGAATGGCAAAACACAAAGCAAAAGACACACAAATGTACACATGAACAAGAAATGAACTCAAATCAAATGCACCAGTGACTGGAGATATACAAGTTCGTCACAACCAATATCAATGTACATGAAGTTCAAATAATCTGGCTTCACAATGAACAATAAGACATGAACAGATAAGAGACAAAGTGGATACACAACATGAAGCACATGAATCCGGACTGAAACAAATGATACCAGATTCAATTCAAACTGCAAATGAACTATACTCAAGTACTACAAATCAATGAACACATATATGGTAATGAACAAGTATAAAAGAATGTGACAGCAATATAAACTGCGTACACAAGTGAGGAATGAAGAACAACAAGCTACATGAAGATCAACATCAGTGAACAATATCAAGTTCAACATCAGGTAGCAAATGCAATGAGAAGTTCAGATTAAACCGACCAGAGAAGATGGTCAGAGACGAAGCTCACAGGGGCCAGAAAGTCGAAGTCAACCAGAAAAGATTCTCGAAATCAAAAATAACTAAAAGACAAAAATCAAATCCAAATAAAAGAGGAAAGTTTTCTTCCGTAACGATCAAGGAATAATCGAACGATTTAAAATCAAAACCGTGAGAAGCAAGTATCAATTTATACGAGTTTGATTTAGTCAGAGAAATCATCAACATCCAACAATAATCGAACGGCCGAGCAAATAATTGACAAATTCAAACAAAGATATACGAACGCAAATAAAGGAGATCGAACTCCTATTTAAACCACATCATCATCGGCTTTCAAAAGTATCGAGTTCAAGTAAACCAAAACCAGCAAAGCAAAAGGAACAAATAACATACCAGAGAAACATCAAACTCGATCAAAAATTGAAGGAGCCGTGTGCAGAGAGAAGGAATCATTGATCGACAAAGCAAGGGACAAAATCATCATTCGATCAAACTACTGAAAGCGGCAGCTTCAACGAAAATATCAGAAACCCTAATTTCTCACAGAGGAACGAGATCGAGCAGAGCCACCATTATCACAAGCAAAGGAACGGGCCGATATTGATAAAAGAAAACAAACAGGGCCGCATTTTTTTTAGTGATAATAGTTTGTGGGCCGGTCTTATTTAATAAGGCTTTATTTTAAATTAGGGTTTTTGAGTTGTTCTTGTTTTTATTTTCTGTACTTTTCAAATAAAATTTTGGTAAATCACCACCTAGGTTTTAGGTTGTGTCAAATTGTCTAGTTAGGATTAGTTTAGTAAGCAGGGTTTGCGAGTTTGCAAAACTCTATAGGCGGTAGCAGGGTTTGCGAGTCTGTTAGAGTGTTTGTAAGTGGGAGACTGTTTAATTCTAATAGAAATCTGGGAATGCAGCAGTAGGCAGGGGTTGCCGAAGCTGGGTAAATTTTGTGTGTGATTTACTTTTCAGCATATTTACTTCTCTGTAGTTTGTTTTTGTGTTTAATTCAAGAAAATCTGCTATAACCCTATTCACCCCCCTCTAGGGTTAATCTACATCCTACAAGTGGTATCAGAGCCCGGTATTTTTCTTTAACTCTAGAGTCATGAATCCACCAAATAATGCTTTTTCTGAGGGGCAATTTATTGCTAGGCCACCCATGTTTAATGGGAATGATTATGCTTACTGGAAAGTTAGGATGGGTATTTATCTTAGTTCCGTTGATTATGATGTTTAGGACATTATTGAAACTGGCTATACATCTCCCACTATAACTGTTGGTGACACTGAGATTCCTAAACCTAAGGATAGGTGGGACGCTAACGATAAGAAATTAAAAACTACAAATGCTAAAGCCATGAATGCTTTGATCTGTGCTCTTGATAAGAATGAATTTAATAGAATTTCTCATTGTAAAACTGCGCAGGAAATTTGGCATACCTTGGAGGTGACACATGAAGGAACTTCTCAAGTCAAGGAGTCTCGTCTAGCCCTATTCAGCAATGAATACGAGAACTTTGTGATGGAAAAAGGCGAGATCATAAAAGACATGTTTGGCCGCTTTTCAACTTTGGTGTACAATACTAGAGCGCTTGGGAAGGTATTCACTGAGGTAGAGCTTGTGAGGAAGGTGCTACGAGTCTTACCGATGAGCTTTAAGGCAAAAGTCATGGCAATACAAGAATCGAAAGATCTGAGTAAACTAAGCATGGAGGAGTTGATCGGCAACTTGATGACATATGAGGTTGAGCTAAAAGCAAAGGAGGAACGCAACAACTCCGAATCAAAGAAGAAGACGATTGCCTTAAAGAGCAAAGAAGAGAGCGATGAAGAAGAAGAAGATCCAATTGAAGAGCTTGCAATGGCTGTCAATAATCTTAGAAAATGGTCAAGATTCGGACCACGCAAGAAGAAAACAAGTGGTAATAGATCAAAAGATTCTGACAATTCCTATAATGAATTAACTTGTTATAACTGCAAGAAGCCTGGCCACTTCAAACAAAAATGCCCACTTCTCAAAAACGACAAAGGAAAGAAAAAGAAGAAGAAGGCCTTTGCAGCAACTTGGGATGATGAAGAAAGAGAGGAAGTTTCGAATAATAGCTCAGAGGAGGCTAATTTGTGTCTTATGGAAAAATCAGATTCAGAAGCAAGCTCAGAGGAATCTAGTGAGGTAAGTGACTATTCTTATAAAGAACTTGTTTTGATGTGTTATGATCTTACTAAAACAATTGATACTCTTGAATCTAAAATTAAAAAACTAAAATCTGATAGGAGAGAACTTGTCCATGAAAATACTAGGTTAGAAACTGAACTTGAAAATATTCAAAACCTAGACTGTAAAAAATGCAAAATTTTAGATTCAGAATTATCAAAACTTAAGAATAGCTTTGAGAATCTTGAAAAAGAAAACTTGAGTCTTAAGGAAACCATTGACACTAGGAAAAAGGATTTTATAAATAGATGCACCTCACTTGTGACTGAAAACACAACACTAAAAACCAAAGTCCAAAATCTTGAGAAAACTCTGAATAACTTTTCAAGAGGAGAAAAATCATTCAACATGTTATTGGGAAATCAACTTTTTGCTAACAACAGAAAAGGACTAGGTTTTGGGAAAACACAAGTTGATGATAATGAAAAAGGTAAGAGTGTCTTTGCTAGATGTGGAATAATTGGACATCGTGCTGAAAATTATAGTCATAGGAACAAGAACACAAAATTTATACAAGTTTGGGTTCCTAAGAATTCTACAAACAAATTTCATGTCTATTGGAACAAGAATGAAAGGACAAAACAAATTTGGGTGCCAAAAGGAACATATATTAATAGTTTTGGGTCTACTCAAACATATTCATCAAATTATTCTACCACTAACAACCATGGACCTATAAAAACAAATAGGTCACAAAAATCTTTTACCGTGTAGGTATGGTGGCAGGATAAGGAACAACATTAGTGTTATCTGGATTCTGGCTGTTCTAGACACACAACGGGCGACAAATCAACGTTCCTTAGCCTAGTATAAAGGTGACAGATTCACAATGGGCAAACAACGAAAGATTATCATACAGGTAAAATAGGTAATTGTATTTATTTTCAAACGATAGATAAAATGTGAAAATCTGCATCATAATCTAAATTAAATCAGCCAGTTATGTGAAATGATTGATGATGTTAATTTTGATTTTTTTATTAACCAATCATCTTTAAATAGAATTACTTGAAGTAATTATGATGGTTGATAGATTCTAACTTACTTGATATGATCTTACATGGCTTGTTCTTATCTATGACTTTGATTTGTGCTTAAAAGTTGACCAACCATTTTTTTTCATCATTGAACTTAATCTGTTTGGTCAAATTATGATGTTGATTGATTACTGATTACTCATGCTATAGAAAGGTTTTTAAGAAATTGTTGAAATTGTTGACACTTTATGAAATTGGTGAAACTTCAAGAAATTGTTTTGAAATAATGATGATGTTTTAATGACTGTTGATCCTACGGTTTCTAAATCTGACACTATGATATTTGTTTGATGGTTAACACGACTTCAATTCAAAGTCAAGAAAATTTCGTTTAAAAATTATTGAAAATAATTCTGAGATAGTTTGTTGAAATTTCACAATCTGGTCTATGACATCCAACGAGTGAATATTGAGTGAAATTTAAAGTCAGATGCAGATCACACTGGTAATATAGTTGATAGAAAAATTACTAGTGGAACGTGATTATATTTCGAGACATTCATTTGCTGCATCATTTTTTCAAAGAAAATATCCGCATATTTTTCACTTGAAATAATTTCTATTTTAGCAGAAATTTTTCTTAAAAACCCCTTATAGAAAATAATTTTTGTTGACCTTGTATCAGATTAGCTATTTAAGAAAATTTGATTTTATAACTATTTTTGAAATTGATTTTAAATAACTATGTTAACTGATCTGACCCCCTAATAATTATCTAAAATGATAGATAGTGATTGAAAATAAGATGAGTGTTGATATTAATCATATATTATGACTTGAGAAAGTATAATTAGAAAATTTCTTTAGAAATTTAAACAAGAGTTATAAAAACTTTTTGTTGATAAATATTCCATGATCATTTCTATTTCTATCATTTTTCTATCGACCATCACTCATCAAAAGTCAATATAGTATATCAATATGTGGTAGTTTAAACGGGAAATCATTTGTGCTTCAATTTTATTATATTTCTAACAATAAATAATAATATCCAAAATATTCACTCTCATTTAAAAGTCCTCACGGTTATGCATGGGTGAATTACTTGGATTTTTGATTATGTGTTTCCATGCTCATTTAAAAGTCCTCACGGTTATGCATGTATGGAACGCATATCAAAATTAATCGATTAAATAGACAAGTTGATTCTAATCCCATTTAAAAGTCCTCACGGTTATGCGTGGTAAGAAGATACTTGAATTTATTTTTAAAATAAAAATAAAAATTTAGAATACTACAAATCTCATTTAAAAGTCATAACGGTTATGCATGGTTAGTAGATATTCAAATTTCCTGAAATAAATATACCACAAATAGACACAACTATATGGTTTTATTTGATGATATCATCCTATCATTCTAAAGTGGAATATGCATCAATTAAAGTATTTATGATTTTTGTTTGATTTTCTTATTGAAATTAATATTTACACTCGATTGAGCTTTAATATTGTATTAATGTCTATCACTATATCTCTATTTTTCTATTACTATTATTCTTTTGCTGATAACAAAATGGGGAGAGAAAGGTTAAGATTTTGGAAAATAAAATTCGCAAATAAAATTCACATATTTTATATTTGCATATAGATTCATATTGCATATTTTATTCTCATGTATATATGAAGGGGGAGTTTTGTGTAGAGAGGGAGCATTCAAATAGGGGGAGCAAATTGAATGATCAAATACATTTAATATATTCAAAATCTTAAATATATGTTTGTTATCATCAAAAGGGGGAGATTGTTAAATATGCATGTATATGATTTTTGTTTGATGATAATAAACATATATACATTCATTTAAATGTATTTGATATTGTACTATTTTATTTTTCACAGATAAAATAAATATTTGCTGAATAAAATAAATAACACAGAATTGGAATTCAAACGAATATTTTATTCAAACAAATATTTATTACAATTTTGATAGTACAATTTCAAGCTCTCACTATAACTATACAATTTCAGTCACAATACAATTACATCACAATTTCATAGTTACATCAGTTCCTCACTACATATCACTCACACTCGTATTTATCTTCAACTTCATTCCAATGTGAATCCAGCATCTGAGCAATCTGCAGAAATATACATTGACGTAGTAAAATTGAAAATAAAATGTTTTTGCAGTATAAAACAAAATATGATTTTGAACATAATATTTGCCTCAGTTATTTAGGTTGTTCGTCATCATTTATATTTGAATTCATCATACACGAACATTGTGACATGCACAGTGCAACACTGTACATGCTACAAGGCCATGCACACCGAAACGTACACTTGATAATGTTACAGGGACAGGTGAGCACATGTCAAACCCAAAAGAAAAGCCGGGCTCAAGTGCAACACAAATAGAGTCACAACACGTGCACAAGGTCAAACCCGAGCATCTAAGCTGGATTCAACACAGGTGCAAATACGAAACAATGGGTCGAGACAAAACTGAGTCAATGATGAAGCACCAGACTTCAAGCCATGCACAGGTCAGGGAAGCAACCAATACAAAGTGCATATATGAAGTACACAAGTACAAAACCAAACAGCATATTGCAGAGAACACACATGAATGGTAGCACAAAGAATGGTCAGAAACAACTACAAGCAAATGCAAACACATGTACACAATGCTACAACACAGTGAAGTGAGCAATATCAGTGAGACATGGCACACTGGATTAAGTAGTGCAATGAAGTACACTAATCCAACAAGGCATCTATACACATGAAGTCAAAATGATCAAGTGCAACAAGATAACAGTGACACAATCAAAGCATCAAGAACCAAATATATCAAATGAAGACACAAGAGAGTGCAGACATGACATGCACAGGGTTCAAGTGCAACAGATCTTCAAAGTGAAGCCAGTGCACAACGAATAAGCAAACTGTCTCTGATGGTACAAGTCAAAGAACACTTGATCAGACACACATCAATATGGCAACAAGGCAACTGTACATGAATGCTCAAAGATAAATGTATGTATGCACATATATGAAGACTACATGGTCAGACTGCACCATAACAATGCTAACATGAAGTGCTCACATACTCAAAGACTCAAACATGTCAACAAGCACTGATTCAAGGACCAGTGATACAAGTAACATGAGCAGACCCAAACAATACATACACCAATTAGAACAGATGTTGAAACTCAAGTATATCAGGTCAGAGACCAAAGAATGGCAAAACACAAAGCAAAAGACACACAGATGTACAGATGAACAAGAAATGAACTCAAATCAAATGCACCAGTGACTGGAGATATACAAGTTCGTCACAACCAATATCAATGTACATGAAGTTCAAATAATCTGGCTTCATAATGAACAATAAGACATGAACAGATAAGAGACAAAGTGGATACACAACATGAAGCACATGAATCCGGACTGAAACAAATGATACCAGATTCAATTCAAACTGCAAATGAACTATACTCAAAACTACAAATCAAAGAACACATATATGGTGATGAACAAGTATAAAAGAATGTGACAGCAATATAAAGTGCGTACACAAGTGAGGAATGAAGAACAACAAGCTACATGAAGATCAACATCAGTGAACAATATCAAGTTCAACATCAGGTAGCAAATGCAATGAGAAGTTCAGATTAAACCGACCAGAGAAGATGGTCAGAGACGAAGCTCACAGGGGCCAGAAAGTCAAAGTCAACCAGAAAAGATTCTCGAAATCAAAAATAACTAAAAGACAAAAATCAAATCCAAATAAAAGAGGAAAGTTTTCTTCCGTAACGATCAAGGAATAATCGAACGGTTTAAAATCAAAACCGTGAGAAGCAAGTATCAATTTATACGAGTTTGATTTAGTCAGAGAAATCATCAACATCCAACAATAATCGAACAGCCGAGCAAATAATTGACAAATTCAAACAAAGATATATGAACGCAAATAAAGGAGATCGAACTCCTATTTAAACCACATCATCATCGGCTTTCAAAAGTATCGAGTTCAAGTAAACCAAAACCAGCAAAGCAAAAGGAACAAATAACATACCATAGAAACATCAAACTCGATCAAAAATTGAAGGAGCCATGTGCAGAGAGAAGGAATCATTGATCGACAAAGCAAGGGACGAAGTCATCATTCGATCAAACTACTGAAAGCGGCAGCTTCAACGAAAATATCAAAAACCCTAATTTCTCACAGAGGAATGAGATCGAGCAGAGCCACCATTACCACAAGCAAAGGAACGGGCCGACATTGATAAAAGAAAACAAACAGGGCCGCATTTTTTTAGTGATAATAGTTTATGGGCCGGTCTTATTTAATAAGGCTTTATTTTAAATTAGGGTTTTTGAGTTGTTCTTGTTTTTATTTTCTGTACTTTTCAAATAAAATTTTGGTAAATCACCACCTAGGTTTTAGGTTGTGTCAGATTGTCTAGTTAGGATTAGTTCAGTAAGCAGGGTTTGCGAGTTTGCAAAACTCTATAGGCGGTAGCAGGGTTTGCGAGTCTATTAGAGTGTTTGTAAGCAGGAGACTGTTTAATTCTAATAGAAATCTGGGAATGCAGCAGTAGGCAGGGGTTGCCGAAGCTGGGTAAATTTTGTATGTGATTTACTTTTCAGCATATTTACTTCTCTGCAGTTTGTTTTTGTGTTTAATTCGAGAAAATCTGCTATAACCCTATTCACCCCCTCTAGGGTTAATCTAGATCCTACACTTGGAGCGTCATAATAGGGATCGACATAACTTTGAGCGTCATAGTATGGATCGGCATGGGAAGGATCTACATAGCTTTGAGCGGCATGTAGGGATTGGGAAAGTTTTGATCGGTATAGCATTTAGGATATGAAGGGATCGACATGTCAATTTAAGGGCTGCATACGAACAAGTTTGGGTTGGATGGGAAGGTTCGGCATAATATGGGTTGGTATAATATGGGTCGATGCAACACCCTAAGCAAGATGGGTCGGTACGCACTTATGAAGCTAGAAGGATCGGTGTACATTCCAGGTGACATCAAGGGGGATTGGCGTATCCTCAAGAAGGAGAAGGATCGACATGCTTTATGGAGTGTGGATCAGTATAGAATGTTAGAAGGGGATGGATCGGTGCGGCATGATGGAAAAAGAGGGATCGGCATGAAGGACTCACCGAAAGCGGTCGGCATTGATTTGGATGAAGGAATAACGATTGGTATGACTATGCCGATCATTATTTATGGACGAATCATGCCTGCCGATCGTTATGGTAGGCCCATGTAGGTGAGAAGGCCCTGCAGCCGAAGTTTCACATATAAATACAGCAGTCTTGGCTACGAAAAAAGGACCTTCATTATGTTCCTCTTCATCTTCTTCCTAAGGGATACTTGCCATTTTTATTCTGGAA
Organism: Allium fistulosum; assembly: GCA_030737815.1. NCBI lineage: Eukaryota > Viridiplantae > Streptophyta > Magnoliopsida > Asparagales > Amaryllidaceae > Allium > Allium fistulosum. The sequence continues at coordinate 285,162,125 of CM060907.1, read as the reverse complement.
TTTTGGATTGTAACTGTAATCAAATTTCAATATAATAAAAAGGATTGTTCTGTAGTGGACGTAGGTCGAAGTTGGCCAAACCACTATAAATCTTGTCTATTTTACTTGCTTTCATTTTAATTTGATTATTCTTCATATTATATTCTCTACACCATATACTATCTATGACTGGATTTTGGTGCTCACGTATAATTGGGTGTTGGTGGTCAATTTTGATGCCAACAAAATCATTTCATAACTGGTTGAACGAAGTTGAAAATGATAGGAGCGAAATAGTCGCTATAAGTGAACTTTGAAAAATAGCTTGTTTTTTGGGGAACTTTTAATATAATTTTGAAAGATATCCTTAGAGATTTCTTTGCATGGTGTTAAAATGAACACCTTGTGAATTGAGTTTCATAGTTTAACTATAAAGCATTCGATGATAATCTTAGGTTAAAAGTTTATTCTAACAAAAGAGGTTTAGTATAAATTTTCTAAGTAAGTGATTTTATATAATTATGATTTATAAGTACGGTTTATAAAATATAGTTTACAAACGATAAATATTTAAACTGATATTTTGAGAACTTAAATCCTGGTGTCTTTGAAAATGTTATTCAAAATTTTGGAAAATAATAGCAGTATTATTTGAAAGTATTTATGAATACTAACATTTTGGAAGAGTTTTAAGATTTTTTCGAGTTCGAGGTTTCTCTCGAAATGGATGAGTAAATTCGAGAATAAAGTATTTTTATGCTATCTAGTTTCAGCGACTCGAAAGTGACTAAAAATGGACGAGAGATGTGTTCGGTTGGTAACCACTTCTCCCAGGCATTATCCTTCTTAGTAAGGGAACATATGGTACGACTTAGGAGGATCCGTTTCTATGATATCATTTTTGTGTTACTCAATTTATATGTATATTTCGAATGGATTTTAAAAAGAAAATATTTGAGAAATTGGTTTTTTAAATTGAGATTATGATACTTAGTAATGTTATATGAAGTATTTGGTATGGCTTTGAAAATGATTTTTGATTTAATTTTGAAAGTATGATTTGATATACAAAATATATATTTATATATTATTATGTCAAATGATTTAGAATAAAATCTGGTATTTAATTATAAAGTTTTCTTTAAAGGAATTTGATATGAAATATGAGGTAGTTTAATACAGTTTTTGATTTGGACTTTCTGTAGAAAAGATTTGTATGCATGCTAGTAGGGTGCCCGCGTGGTAGTGGCATAGCCAAATAATTATGAAACTTTTTCTTATTTTCCCTTTATAGTGAAGTGTGTAATAAATAAGTGAAACTATGATAAGTTATTTTATTGACACATGTATCCTATACATGTAGGACATTATGGTGCATTCATTATATTTTGATGTGGCTGTTTAGTAGTTTTCATTTGTTACAATAAAATGGATTTTTCGAAAAATTTTAATAGTTGGAAACTTTTGGATCATTATAGAATTTGAAGTTAAGTATCTTTTTAGAATATAATAATAAGTTTATATAACTCTTGAATTGCGAATGTAGCAAGTTAATATAAGTTTTAAATTTGTTGAACATCTTTGTTAAGTAAATCATTCTATGTTATTGGGCTAACTAATAGACGTTTTTACCTTAGGGTTGTATAAAAAAAGTAGACACTAGACTCGAGTTTGGATACCAGTGTCCTGGTCTTTCTAGCTACTTACCTAACCTGATAGTGAAAGAAGTCGAAGGGTTGACTCAATTATAAGACCCTAAATTGTTTTGGGCCTTTATCGGAAATTTAACAAGTAAAATGAGTTTGATGTTTTGTATATGCTCTTAGGATGAAAGAGAGTATTATACAAGTAATAACTTGAAGTAAGTTTTTATGAAATGTTTTATAAATAAACTCATGTCTTTATAAAATGTTTATAAACTTGAGTTGGTTTTATGAAATGGTCATAAATGATTATAGTATTGCATAAGATATACTATTTGTGTAAACTAATGTGATATAAAATGTAATCGGTATAGCTGAAGAAACCAATAGGAAAAATATGTAAGTTGTACGTAGATCATTTTATTTGCTTGACTATTCTTGATCTAGGATTCGAGTACATGGTTTCCAAGTGATTAACACCTGTCCAAGTAAGGATTTTTCACTCGATTCTAGATGATGAACACTTGAAACAAATTCTTGATATGGCCCTGAGTTTTTCTACCATAGTATATGGATATGTACAAGAAACATAGATTTCTAATCAAGGAACCTGATCGGAGTCCACACTAAAGAGGTCAAGCGCTCAATACTAGTTTGGAAGTGAAATTTATGTGATCGAGCAAGTGATCAGCTCAGATATTGTGTACGGATGATCCATGTATATCGTACGGGCTTAAGAATATATGCATACTATGTTTTGTTGGATTTTGGAGAGTTTATGGAATGACTCTTCGATTTATTCTAGGAAGCTTGAATAATCGTCTAAGTAATATCCTAAGGCAGTTGAGCATCGGTTACACTTAGTAAATTATTTATCATTCTTGAACAATGAGAAGGTTATTGAACCTGAGCAAACTATAAACTTTGTTTACTTGTGATTTTGAATACTCTTAAGTATTGTTGTGTGCTTGTTTCTTTTGTTTGTTGGTCGTGTTGGAATTTCGAGTAAGAAATGTTTTAAGTGAGGGAAATTGCAACGATCCAGAATTTTGAACACTTCGTATTTAAATATCTGAATTATTTAAATATTTGATTCTAGATTTAATATAATTAAATTGATTTTATAACCATGTTAACCTTTTTAATTAATAAGTAATGATAAGAAACTTCTTTGTAAATTGTTTACAAAAATAAATATTATGAAAAAAATATCGATGAAGTGTCCGAAAATCATTTTATCAATAAACGACTTTTTGCTCAATATAAGTTGTTCGAATTTTTTGTGCTTGCTTAGAATATTAATGTATAATTAATTAACAACTAAAAATATTTGTGTAATATGGCTAACTAAATGTGAATAGTAAAAGGGATTAGCAAGTGGATTAAAGAAAGAGATATGTTGGTGAATAGTGAATAAATATTTCCTAAGGGTTTGAGGTGTAAAGCAAAGCATGTGAGGAGGAGCATGCATGCTGACTTTCCAGGAAGAGTAAGAGGTGAATGGTTACCTCTTGGCACTTCTACATAAGACCCTTCATATGATTACATTAATTCATTTATTAATTTTCAAAGGTAGAAACAACTTAATGTTAACCCATTTCCACCTCCACTAATCAATCACTAATCAATACAAATCTTCTCCCAACTTCACCAAACTCAAGTATAAGGCTTAACACAACATAGCAACAAGGAAAAGCAACATCAGGCATGAAGAAAAGGAGCACAAAGAGGGGAGCAAGCTTGGGCCGTGAGCAAAAGGAGGAAGGAGGAGGTGGCTTAGCGCAAAAGGCAAGGCATAGGTTGGACCTTGTAGATGTTTGGTGATGGTAGTAAGTGTTTCTTGTGTTTATGGTGGTATGTGCTTATGTTAGCTTGGTTAAGAAGTGAGTTTACTGACCATTTAATGGTATATGTTGTGTGTAAATATAAAGTTAAAATGAACCAATAAAGTTATAACTTTGGACCATACTTGCTTTTGAAAGTAAATGACAACATTATATTGTATGTTGTCACTTATGTTACCCTTTACAACATAACATGGCCTAGACTTTGTGTTTACGTATTTGTTTTGGTTGTGTGTGGCATTAAAGTGCATTTGAAAGTGTTTTGAAGCAATAATAGTTAATATAAGCGCACTTACAAATCTCTTGTGTTTAACTTGTTCAAAATGCTCATATGTGAATATATTAGGAAAGTATGTATTTTGATTGTTCTCTATGCTTATACTAGAGTATGAAACAGTAAAGAATTGGTTTGGAAAATTATAAAAATGATAGAACAAAGTGATGAAAGTTATAGCGAAAATTGTCGCTATAGATGCACTTGGAAATTGCCTTGTGTTCGACAATTTTTATTGTGATTTTGAAAGACATCCTTAGGGGTTTCTTTGTCATTTTAATAAGTACATTATGTTTACCTCTTACTGTAAAAATATCAAAGTTTAGATCATTTCATAATTGGTTGAACAAAGTTAAAATGGAAGGAGCGACATAGTCGCTATAAGTGCACTTTGAAAAATAACTTGTTTTTAGAGAATTGGTAATTTAATTTTGAAAGATATCCTTGGTAGAGTTAGGGGTATGCCCTAGGGGAAATTCTATAATTTATTATAAATTAATTAACTCTATAATCAATTTTCATTCGTAATTAAGGTGTTTTTCTTTATGTTATATATTTATTACAATGTGTTATAAATAATTAAATGCTTAAATAAAATATATGTAATGGAAAATCCATAAATGTTGCTTTTGTGATAGTAATTACAAATAGTTGTAATCATGAGTATTGCATCATGATATTATAAAAACACATCATTTTAAATGTTCCCAGTCAAGATGCATCGAGACTAGACATCGATGTATCCATTGATACTAGAGTACGCAACGCTCTCCAAATGTTGGACAGTGTATTTAAACGACTCGTATTTTTGAGTCTTCAAATTTGAATATTTAATTTATTTAAATTTTTTGGATTTGAATTTAAAATACAATAAAATTTGTGTTTCAAATACTTGATTGACTTTTGGTGATGTATCTTTAATTTAATTTATAGGATTTTTCCATAATTTTTAATTTGGAAAATAATTGAATTTTTGTTTAACATATTTTACAGCAAACATTGGTATTTTTGAAACTTCACAATATAAGTTAACCCGTGTATTTTATTATTGTTTTATGATCATCTCACATTTTTGTCACAATCGTATTTTTATTTCTATCGTCCGCGGCTCGTACGCGGACGCGATAATGTGCGATGAGGTACCGAAATCTATTCAAATTCAAGAACACAGAACGTACACAAACAAGCACAGTAGCCATTATCTTTCCTCCTACCAACCTGTTTAGCATAGTATCAACCTTTGCCCCATGTCCCCCCTTGTCCACTCTGACCCTTGTCCCCTTTTGATTGTGCCTTCATTTATGGCTCTGGGTTGCTTAAGTAGGACTGTAAAGCGCTTTGCTCTGTATATATATACATGAACACAAAACAATTCATCTCTCACTTTTTACTTGTTTTGTCTGACCATGGAAATAAACTCCAATCTGCAACTTCAAAAATCAACTGCTTCCAATCCGTCAAAATTTAGTAAAATGTTCCAACACAAAATTTGTTAGTTTTCGAGTCTAGTATTTTTTTTTAAAAATGGTAGTTCGTCATTTCGACGAGTATGGTGGTGGCAGTCGACCAAAATCAGTAGTTGTCGAGAAAACGACCATTTTTGACGATCTCAAATTGGAAATTGAAGGCATGTCTATGTTCGTATTGGAGAATTGGAATTTTTTGAGGTAATCGTGCGATTTTTAGTGGGTTAGTTTGTCGTGGAGGTAGGGTTGATCGAATTTGGGTTAAAAATTAATTTCAGGCATCAAGATAGTCAAGGGGTTGATTGGAGATGTCGAGGATGTGCCTAGGGACGAGGTGGACGTGTTGACCGTGGTTGATTATGCTTCGGTGTTCTAAAGTGGTGGATGTAGCTCAAACTAGGGTTCAGTGGACATTGTTTTAGGGGCTCAGGTTTCATTATTGAGGAGGTGATAGGGGGATTTGGATCGATCGCAGTTGGGTTTGGAGGAAGGGCAGGTGATGGCGATTCTAGGAATGGTAGTGGTTGAGGTCATAGGTGGACGAGGGGGCGGGGTGAGCTTTGTTTCCATAGTCTGGAAGTAATCGAGTTTGGGGGCAGGTAGTCGGATTTTGGTCTGAGGCGCTAGAGGCGTGGGCGGCGATGCCATTGTGACGAGGAGGTGGAGGCACATTTGATGGTAGGCTTGGATGGGCGAATGGGGAGGCGGTGATCGCGTGCACGTGCATGGCGTGCACGTAAAGTCGGGTATAGGAAATCATGAAGGGGGGATTGGGGAAGATGAAGCTTGGTTTGGAAGCGAGTTTCGGGTCTAATGGGGAGCAGTATTCATTATGGTAGATGGTTCATGTTTATGAAGCTTTTGGGCCTTGGTTGATAGGCTATAGGTGAGAATTCTTTGATTAATAATTATAATAATTATATTAATGAACGTGTTGAATTTGAAATGTCATAACTCCCTCGTATTAAATCCGTTTATCCCACGGATTTATGCTTTGGGTTCGGATTAACAAATACATTGCTTTGACATAAATTATTGATAGTTTTAGTGTAGTATAATTTAATGACAAATTAATACTTCCCTGATATAATTACGTTAATTTTGTCAATTATGTAGTTTAATTAATTACACTATATGGGTGTTATCTATTTTGCCAAATAAACACCATTCTGTTAATAAATTGAATATGCTAATTGGTCACCTATTTAGTGGAATAAAACACCATCCTGCTAATTAAATTGGACACCTGTTTAGTAGAATAAATCACCGTTCTGTTGAATTTAACCGAATAGATTATAGTTAGATATCTAATTATATGTTGTGAGTTGAAATGCTAATTAATCATTTTTGAATAGTTGATGTGTCAACCAGTGATAATTAAGTATTGAATTTATTTACATAGATGTTGATTTTGTAAATTCCAGTTTTAAACTTGGAAATATAAATAGAATGAAATGGTAAATTGTTTAGATACCATAATGGTCGCTAAGCCTCTTTCTAAATTTGAAAAGTTAATTATTGAATCAATGTCATTTTAAAGATAATTATTATTTATTAATAAGGCTTTAAAAATAATTATTATTTATTAATAAGGTTTTTAAAGGTAATTATTGTTTATTAATAATGTTTTAAAGATAGTTAATTATTGTTTAATAATGATTTAAAGTTAATTATTTTATTAATATGAACCTTTAAAGTTATTAATTATTTCTTAAAGTTATTTAAGAACATTTAATTATTTTAAAATGTTTTAACTATAAGTTATTTAATTATTTTAAAATGTTTTAATTATTCAAAGGTTAATTAATTATCATATTAATATTATTTAAAAGCCAATCAATTACTATATTTATATTGTTTAAAAGTTTAATTAATTATTACATTAATAATGTTTTAAAATTAATTGATTAATTATATTAAGATGTTCTGAAATTAATTAATTATTGTATTAATAATATTTTGAAGTTAATTACCGATTATATTAATATTGTTTTAAGTTAAACTATTAGTATAATAATAATATTGTTTAAAGTTAATTTAATATATTATTAATGATGTTTGCGCCAAAATTGGTCACAAACACCCAATTGCAGATGAAAGCACCAACTCACAATCACAGATCATAGATAAACATATGTAGAGAATATAAATGTGAAGAACACTTAAAATTTTAAAAAGTAAGCAATAGAAAGACAAGATTTATAGTGGTTTGGCATTGTAGCCTACGTCCACTTTGAAGATTCACTATTTTATTGATGATTCTCAACTGGTTTACAATGGTACAAGTGATAGTATTCAAGTTACAATAGAGTTCTAGCATAGTAACAGCATAGAAGAACCCCAAAAAGTCCCCTTTCTATTGGCACTAGGCTTCTATTTATAGGCGTAGACTGGAAATATCTGACTTGGATATCGGAATACCCCTTTTCCCACGTGGGTGGGCCCACTTGATCGATCCGAGGTCATTTGGGATCGATCCCCGATCGATCCCTATCTTATTCGTATCGATCAAAACTAGCTTCTTTTGGACCGAGATCGATCATGGACATTCTTGAGATGGTAAGTAAACTCCTGTGAAAATTTAGTGGCATTTGGACTTGTGGATTTTGAGTTATGATCGATCCAAGTTTGATTTTGCAATAGGCTGGCGAGTTCGTATCGATCAAATCGTATCCATAGCATTTCGTATCGATGATATGCGTATCGATCAAGGTGACGTGGAGCGATAGTCCAGGAGCGATCCACTTTTCGTGCTGTATGATCGATTCTTCTACCGTTAGACCACGCTTTTCGTATCCATCCTATAGGTTGCTTTTCACATCGATATTTGGGGTCGTTTTCATATCCATGCCTATATGCCGCTTCGTATCGATCAAAGTTGGCACGTGTTGTTCGTATCGATCATTTAGAGGTGGATTTTACGAAACGTTCAAAGCAGTCGATCGATACGAACTGGACACACGAGTAATTACCGGTGGATACAAAGGAGGCTGTCTTGAATGGGTACGAAGTAAAGGTGTTTGATGGATATGAAAAGGAGTGGCATCTAATGGATACGAATGAGAATGGATTTGATGGATACGAACTAGGGCCTTCCCTCTTGGTTTTGATCGATTCATAGCTCTGACTCGAAGTAGCCGCCTCCTTGACCCGAAGTAACCTTTCCACTGACTCAGAGAAAGTGCTGTGGTGACTCGAAGCAATTTGTGAATATGCTAATCCATCAAAGACTCGAAGCAGACCCTTCTCTGACCCGAAGCAGCATGCCTGAAAACCTGAAGCAAACCCAGGAACGACTCAAAGCAAACTCCAATCAACTTGAAGCGACTCAATCTTTGTTGAAACCATATTTTAGACACCTTGCGCTGTTTGTCCGTCGACTATGCTATATTTTGTGCAGTTGTTACGGTTAAATCCGCCTGTATGTTGCCTTGCCAAAAGGCGGGTTAACAAATGATATTCTAAAGTTATTATTTTGAATGAGGTTCAAAGTTAATTTAATGAAGAATGTTTAAATAATAACTTGTTTATTTCAAGGTGTTTAAAATAATTGATTGTTTATCAAAGGAACTTTATTGATTAAAGTTTATTAAAAAAGTTTTGTTTTAAACAAGGAAAATTTATAAAAAGAATTTTATAAATTGAAAAGAGATCTTGAAATTTAGGAAAGAGTTTATAAATGATTTTGGGTATTTATAAAAGAGTTTTATAAATAAACTTGGAGATTTATAAATGGATTTGGAATTTTAATAAAGGAGTTTTCCATAAAATGAAAGAGATTTATTAAAAGGATTTACTGAAGAAATTCATAAAAGAAATTGAGATTTGATTTCCCTTAACCGACCTTCTTAATTCTGGTGGTGTGGATCTTTCATTCTATGCTTAACACTGAAGAAATGTTTTTTGGGGTTATCCTTTTCTCCGTTTGAAATAACAATTGATTTGATCCTTTTTAATATGATTTTGAAAAAAATCTTTCATAATGTTTTGTGAATATACGTATGCCGATAGGATAAGTTTATGAATATTTTAAGAAATATTTTAAAAGGAGACTTAATAAATGAAAGATTTATTTAAATGAGGCTAAGTGGTTGCAATGTCAAATTATATCTCTGGATTGTTGGTTGTTTGTTTATTTGATAGTTAAATAACCGACTATCAAATCTATACCAAAATATAACTCTTGAAATATCTAGGAGAAACACGTAAGTTATATGACATAATCATCTTCAGTGATGTTGTACTGCGCGTATAAATCTCGTTTTGTTCTCCTAAGACAAATAATAGGGAGATCCGTTCACTTAAACGGATAGGGGGTGATCCACGCTCCTATGTATTGTCTGATTATTTCTAAAAGAACCGAGGTTGAGTTTACCATAAATTATCGGTTCTTGGTTTGGAGAGACCGGGATTGGATCTATTATCCGACAACCACTTCGAACCAACAGAAGCGTTCGAATGGAAGATATCTTAAAGATGATTGAAGACGGAGTTCTTTAAAATGCAAGAGGTACTTGTTACTAATCCTGAGGGTGATTCTAAAATGGATGTAGTAGAGGTAGCGGCTTCAATTTCATTCATACCAAGATCAAACTTGTATGGATGAATGTTGGCATTACATTTCTGCCCGGAGAGCAGAATTAGCATTTCCAAGATGATCTGCTAAGGGGAAAGGTAAATATGTAGCCTCAAGCCTCACAACTGGTAAATGACTAAAGCAGGGACATGCGGTAGGGCTATATGGGTCGCTCACATTAGGTATGATCATCCCTTATCTCAAGTCGATATCTATGTATGCTTTTGGGCCCATATTGATTGTTTGTCAACCAAGGGTGATCATATTCGATGCTATCCAGTAAGGGTTAGGGCCAGTCCTGAGTAGCTGAGGTACAACATGTTGTAGCCTCCAATACATTTTATCTAGAAGTGTACTGATTCGGTGGGTAGGCCCTTCCCCTTTCATAGTTGGAATCCATTTTCCAATACGAGCCTTCGGACTTGATTGTATACCTATTATGCTGGAATTTAATTAATGTAACAATTTCAACTATGATTAATATGTATTTGTACCTTAGACATTATTGTAATATCACTGGATTTTCTATAGAAAGTGGTTTAGTTATTGTAAGGTAAAAACCCGTCCGTGTTTATGTGTGGCGTGGTCTTACGAGATACTTTTGATTTTAGAGAATTTTACAAGTTATAATGAATAAAATTCCTTGTTATTTGAGTTTCTTTTGCTGGTTTTACCAGACTGACCCATGTATTGTTTTTCTATAATGCTCGGGGCTGCCCAACCATATTTTCCAGATTTTGTTGCACATTTTGGAACTTTCAAAAGACGAGCTGGATGCCTCTAAGGCGTACTTCTGTATTTTTTTTATCTTCCGCTTTTTATTGTTTTGGTGATTATTAGCAATTGTAAGTACAAGCTGCTATAAATATCCAGGTTGATGATGGATTAGTGTTGTACTCTAATATGTGTGTATATATTAAAGTCTATTTCTTTTGTAAAGACGTTTTCATATTATATATTGCTCATCATGTTTTGTGAGATTTTGTTATGTCTTTTCTTTTTTCACCCCAAATAACTTATCTTTTAGACACTTAAATGATTGGCACACGAATACCGAGGATGTATTAAGTGTTGTCTTTAGGTGCAAGAAAGGTAGAACGACACAACATGGTATCATAGCTTAGTTTGAGCGAACACCTAGGCTTTGTTGGGGGTAAACTCATTAGAGATAGGATTAGTAATATCCTAAAATGAGTTTGAGAGTATATATATAAGAGCGCGTATTGTTTATTTTCATAAAAATGTTTTATATTGCGTTGTTTGATCGATTGAATGGTTTATGAATTTCGGTCGATGCGTATGGCCCACGTTATCGGTAAGGATTCCTAAATACTTGAACTAGGCCAAAACGACACAATATTGTTTTAAAATGGATAAGTGAAATAATTTCACCTATTATATTTTATGTATAAAAGAAAAAAATTCCAAACTTTTAATATAGTTATTCTTGGTTATTCTTTTTTATTAGGAAATGATAATATTCCATCATTATCATCTAGGATTTGATTGGTCATGCTCGCCCCGTTTTGAGCATTGACTATTATTTGTTGATCTGTTTGGAATCTTCCTTATTGAAATCTAGGTTGAGTAGACAGGAATTTTAGGAACATTGAAACGAATACCTTGTGAATTAAGTTTCACAATTTGACTATAAGGCATTCGTTGATAATGATGGGTTAAAATTTGATTTTGATAAAAGTTGTTTATTAAAATAAATTTAGAATATGTTGAAATAAATATTTTAGAAATAATTTTATATAAATGTTGATTTTATAAAAAAAATGATTTATAAAAATGTGTTTTTATAAATAAATGGAATTTGAGAATTTAAATCCTGGTGATTTTGGAAAATGGTTTTCAAGGTTTAGAAGATAATAATAGTATTATTTGAAAATATTTTTGGAATAAAAATATTTTTAAGGATATTTAAGGAAATATAAGGCACTGAACTCACTTCGGTCGCTAGAAAATAATTCTAATGATGACTACAGCATCATTGGTGTTCATTTTCGAGTTTCAAAGTGGGGGATTGCTACCATTAGGATTTTGCTATAGAATTGTTTTGATAAACAGAGTTTGATTTGATTTACAAAGGGAAAAATATTTATTATTATTTCAAATGATTTTTAGTAGTAGTAGTTTACTTAAAGAATTTTTAAGTATAAATATTTTTGAACGAAAAGTTTAAAAAAGAAGTTTAAAAAAGAAAGAAAGATGTGTTTTCTTTAGTTTGGTTCAGGGAACAAGTCCCGATTTGTTATGTGGTGATCAGAATAATCTTCTAAGTGACGGTCGGATGTTTGCCTAGGCGAATAGTGTAGTGCACTTAGTAAATTATTCTCTTTGTCATTATACAATCAGAACGAATTCGAACCCAAACGAATCCAAAACAAGTTGTAAATGGATATTTTGTGTAAAATTATTTGTTTAGGATATATATATATATATATATCTCATTGTTTCAAAATAGATTTGAAAAAGAAGAAAAATGTTTTAAATTAGCCTGTTCGACTGGCTCGAAAATAACTAAAAATGGGCAGGAGATGTGTCCCGATGGTAGAAATTTTTCTTGAGTATTACCCTTCATGATAAGGGGATATATAATACTATTTGGTAGTGCCCAATTCCTTGGTATCGTTTTGGAGTTACTCGGGCTATATATATATATTTTCTATGGATTAAAAAATATATAATCATTTCAAAAAGGATTTTGAATTAATAACCGGGTATTGAAATCCCAAGTTAAATTCAAAATAAAAATTTAAATCAGATAGTTATATATATCCCTTCAGGATATAGTAGGGTATTGTACAAATTTGTGAACTTAAGTTGTGTTTTATGAAAATGTTTTCATAAATAAATTTGGATGGTAAAATTGAAATCAATATTTTTTTATATACTCTCAGGGTTTAGAAGAATACTATACGGTTAAATGAAGAGAAGTAAAATTTTGAAATGTTTTACAAATAAAAGGGGTGTTTTCATAAAATGATTACTTTAAAATTCAGTCTAAAAGTTTCGTTATATATTCCGTCCATGGAATTTTCGGGGATGAAATTCTTTTTTTTGGAAGGGGATGCAACGACCCATATTTTTGAGTCTTTGAATTTGAATATTTAATTTATTTAAATATTTGGATTTGAATTTAAAATATAATAAAAATTTGCGTTTCAAATAATTGATTGATTTTAGGTAAAGAATTTTTAATTTAATTTATAGGATTTTTCCATAATTTTTAATTTGAAAAATAATTGAATTTTCATTTGACGTATTTTACGGCAAATGTTGGCATTTTTAAAACTTCACATAATAAGTTAATTAGTGTATTTTAGTATTTTTTTATGATCGTCTCACATTGTTATATGCGATCGTATTTTTATTTCCGTCGTTCACGGCTTATATGCGGATGCGATATTGTGTGATGGGGTACCAAAATCTATTCAGATTCAAAAACACATAATTTACACAAACAATCACAGTAGCCTCTAATTTTCCTCCTACCAACATGTTTAGCATAGAAGCAACCTTTGTCCCATGTCCCTCCTTGTCCACTCTGACCCTTGTCCCTTTTTGATTGTGCCTTCATTTATGGCTCTGGTTTGCTTAAGTTGGACTATTGAGCGTGTAGCTCTGTGCATAAATACATGAACACAAAACTGTTCATCTCTTCAGTTTTACTTGTTTTGTCTGACCATGGAAATAAACTCCAATCTACAACTTCAAAAATCAACTGCTTCCAATCCATTGACTTTTAGCAAAACGTTCCGACACAAAAGTTGTTAGTTTTCGAGTCTAGTATTTTTTTCTAAATGGTAATTTTTCGTTCCGATGAGTGTGGTGGCGGGAATCGAGCAAAATCAGTAGTTGTCGAGAAAACGATTGTTTTCGATGATTGCGATTTGAAATTTAGAGGGCGTGTGTGTGTTTGTTTTGGAGAATTAGGATTTTAGAGGTGGTCGTGCGATATATATTGGGGTAGTTTGTCGTAGAGGTGGAGTTGATCACATTTGGTTTTAAAATTAATTTCCAGCATCGAGATGGTCAAGGGGTTGACCGGAGGTGTCGGGAGGAGCTTGGGGACGAGGTGTTGACCGTGGCCGATTGTGCTCTGGTGTTCTAAAGTAGCGGGGATGCTCAAACTAGGGTTTAGTGGACATTGTTTTAGGGGCTCAGGTTTTATTGTCGAGGTGGTGATAAGGGGCTTTGGATCGATCGCGGTTGGGTTTGGAGGAAGGGCGGATGTTGGCGGTTCTAGGGGTGGTTGTGGCTGAGGTCATAGGTGGACAGGGGGGGTATGACGAGCTTCGTTTCCATAGACTGGAAGTGATCGAGTTTGGAGCAGATAGTTGGATTTTGGTCTGAGGCGCTGGAGTCATGGACGGCGGTGCCATTGTGATGAGGAGGTAGAGGCCAGGCTTGGATAAGCGAATGGGGCGGCGGTGATCGCATGCATATGCACACCGTGCATGTAAAGTCAGGTACAGGAAATCATGAAAGGGAGATCAGAGAAGATGAAGCTTGGTTTGGAAGTAGTTTTCGGGTCTAACGGGGGAGCACTATTCATTACGGAAGAGGGTTTGGGTTTGTGAAGCTTTGGGCCTTGGCTGATGGGCTATGGGTGAGAATTCTTTAATTAATAATTAATAATTAATAATAATTATATTAATGAACGTGTTGAATTTGAAATGTCATAACTCCCTCGTATTAAATCCGTTTAACCCACGTATTTTTGTGTCGGGTTTATATTGACAAATACAATGCTTTGACATAAACTATTGATAGTTTTAGAGTAGTATAATTTAATAAAAAATTAATACTTCCCTGGTATAATTACGTTAATTTAGTCAATTACGTTGTTTAATTAATTGTACTATTTGGGTGTTATCTATTTGGTCAAAAACACCATTATGTTAAGTAAATTGAATAGGGTAATTGGTCACCTGTTTAGCGCAATAAAACACTATTCCACTAATTAAACTAATTGGACACCTGTTTAGCATAATAAATCACTGTTCTGCTAAAATTAACTGAATATATTATATTCAGAAACCTAATTATACGTTGGGAATTGATATGCCAATTAATCAGTTTTGAATAGTTGACTTGTTAACCGGTGACAGTTAAGGGTTGAATTTATTTACATAGATGTTGATTTTATAAATTCCAGTAATTAAACTTGGAAAGTTAAATAGAATGAAATGGTAAATTATTTAAGTACCATAATGGTCGCTAATCCGCTTTCTAAATTTGAAAAGTTAATTATTGAATCGATGTTATTTTAAAGATAACTATTATTTATTAATAAGGGTTTTAAAGGTAATTATTATTTATTAATAATATTTTAAAGATAGTTAATTATTGTTTAATACCGATTTAAAGTTAATTATTTTATTATTACGAACTTTTAAAGTTATTTAATTATTTCTTAAGGTTATTTAAGAATATTTAGTTATTTAAAAAAAATTAATTGTAAATTATTTAGTTAAATTTATTTAAGTTATTTAATTATATGTTACTAATATTTAAAGGTTAATTAATTATTATATTAATATTATTTAAAAGTTAGTTAATTACTATATTTATATTGTTTAAAAGTTCAATTAGTTATTATATTAATAATGTTTTGAAATTAAATGATTATTATATTAAGGATGTTTTGAAATCAATTGATTATTGTATTAATAATGTTTTGAAGTTAATTAATTATTATATTAATATTGTATTGAAGTTTAACTATTAGTATAATAATATTGTTTAAAGTTAATTTAATATATTATTAATGATATTCTAAATTTATTATTTTGAATGAGGGTTAAAGTTAATTTAATGAAGAATGTTTAAATAATAACTTTTTTATTTCAAGGTGTTTAAAGTAATTGATAATTTATCAAAGGAACTTTATTGATTAAAGTTTATTAAAGAAGTTTTTGTTTTAAATAAGAAAAATTTATAAAACGAATTCTATAAAGTAAAAAGAGATCTTGAAACTTAGGAAAGAGTTTATAAATGATTTTAGGTATTTATAAAAGAGTTTTATAAATAAACTTGGGGATTTATAAAGAGTTTTATAATTGGATTTGGAATTTTAGTAAAGGAGTTTTCCATAAAATGGAAAAGATATATTAAAAGGAATTAGCAAGGAAATTTATAAAATAATTTGAGATTTGGATTTCCGTAAACCGACCTTTTTAATTATGGTGGTGTGAAACTTTCGTTCCATTCTTAACATGGTAGGAATATTATTTGAGGTTATCCTTACCTCCGTTTTAAATAACAATTGATTTCGATCCTTTTTTATATGATTTCGAAATAAGAAAATCTTTCATAATGTTTTATGAATATACTTATATCGATGGGATAGTATATGAAATTTTTGAGAAATATTTTGAAAAGAGACTTAATAAATGAAAGATTTATCTAAATGAGGCATAATGGTTGCAATGTCAAATTAAATCTCTGGTTTGTTGGTTGTTTGTTTATTTGATAGTTAAATAACCGACTATCAAATCTGGATCAAAATATAACTCTAGAAATATCTAGGAGAAACACGTTAGTTATATAGCATAATCATTTTCAATGACGTTGTACTGCACGTATAAATCTCGTTTTGTTCTCATAAGACAAATGATAGAGAGATCCGTCCACTTAAATGGTTAGGGGGTGATACCGACTCCTATGTATTGTCTGATTATTTCCAAAAGAACCGGGGTTGAGTTTACTGGAAATTATCGGTTGTTGGTTCGGAGAGTCCGGGATCGGATATCCGAAAACCTCTTCGAACCAATATAAGTGTTCAAATGGAAGACATCTTAAAGATGATTGAAGATGAAGTTCTTTAAAATGCAAGAGCTACTTGCTACTAATCCTGAGGGTGATTTCAAAATGGATGTTGTAGAGGTAGTGCCTTCGATTTCTTTCAGACCTAGAATGAACTCGTATGGATGAATACCGGCCTTGCATTTCTTCTTGGAGGGCAGTGTTAGCATTCCAAGATGGTATGCTAAGAGGAAAGGTAAATGCGTAGCCTTAGGCCACACAATTGATAAATGGCTAAAGCAGGGACATGGGGCATGGCTATGTGGGTTGCTCCCATTAGGGTATGATCATCCCTTATCTAGAGTCTATATCTATGTATGCTTACGGGCCCATTTTGGTTGTTTATCAACCTAGGGGTGATCATATTCGGTGCTATCCAATAAGGGTAGGGCCGGTCCTGAGTAGTTGAGGTGCAACGTGTTGTAACCTCCAGTACATTTTATCTAGAGGTGTACTGATTCGGTGGGTAGACCCTTACCCTTTCATAGTTGGAATCCATTTTCCAATACGGGCCTTTGGACTTGATTGCTGGAATTTAATTAATGTAACAATTTCGGCTATGATTTATATGTATTTGTACCTTAGACATTATTATAATATCATTCAATTTTCTATAGAAAGTGGTTTGGTTATCGTAAGGTAAAAATCCATCCGTGTTTATGTGCGACATGGTCTTATGAGATACTTTTGATTTTAAAGAATTTTACAAGTTATAGTAAATAAAATTCCCTGTGATTTGAGTTTCTCACACTGGTTTTATTAGACCGACTCGGGCTTTATTTTCCTATAACGATCGGGTGAGCCTGTGCATATTTTTCAGATTTAGCTGGATACTTTGGAGCTTTCAGGAGATGAGCCGGATGCATCCAAGGCATACTTCTGTATTTTCTTTATCTTCCGCTTTTTGTTGTTTTGGTGATTATTCGCAATTGTAAGGATAGGCTGTTATAACTGTCCAGGTTGATGATGGATTAGTGTTGTACTATGATATGTGTATGTATATTAAAGTTTATTTCTTTTGTAAAGACTTTTTCATATTATATATTACTCGTCATGTTTTGTGAGATTCTGTTCTGTCTTTTTCTTTCTTCACCCCAAATGACCTATCTTTCGAACACTTAAATGATCAGCACACAATACCGAGGATGTATTAAGTGTCATCTTTAGGCGTAAGAAAGGCAGATCATTATAGTGTATTACTCATGGTTGCTAGGGACACCTAGGGGTTACATACTGATAGTTATTGGATAACTATGGAATGACTCACTCGATAGTTTCATATTAGTTAATTTAACTAAGGTCAAACAGAAAATATCGATGTGGCCGATTTACACAGTTCACTCGACTTGAGAATATTATCGATCTTCAATATGAAAGCTCCACTTTGATTATAGTCAAATCATGGCATGACATCCATCGAGTGACTACAGTTGGGTCGAGTGGAAGTATTGAAAGTGATGCACTATTCAAGTGAGGATTCGTCTTTTCGGTATTTGGGGTTTGTATCACGGTCAACTCAAGTCGACTCAAAGTCAAAATCTCCGGTCATAGTAGTCCGGTTAATAATAATTGTTGTTATTGAACTAAGGACTTTGTATTTGGACTATAGGGTTGAATATGGGTGATACTTGAATTTTGACCATTATCAAATTCCATAAGCCCAAAGTGATAGTTTTGATGGAGAGAACTTGTGTAAATAACAGTCACTACCAGGTAACGCTTGATAAAGTAAAAGTAGATTTTACCAAAACCAAGTAAGTGATTAAATTGGCCAAAATGTCATACCACCTTCTAAGTGACTTGTGAACGTTAATATTTGAATAGTTCGTTATTAATCACTGATCAAATTTACACCTGTCGAGTCACACAATTGAAACGATGTATTCTCCTTTGACCAAATGATTTAAGCAATTTATATTTGTTATAAATAAATTAAATTAATTAATCATTATGAAATATCAATTATAAAATGTGATTATGATTTGATGAATAAATAATATATTTATAATAGTTATAAATATATCAATTGATATACGATATCGATAAGCGATTAATAATTGCATAATATTTTATCTAGGCTTAAATTGGTTTAAGGCCCATCACGGGGGCTGTTAATTTCGGCAGCTACTAAGGGTATAGGCAGCTCAAAATATGGTAGGAGGGGCTTGATTTTGGGTGGCTGAGATTATAGGAGAATGAGTAAGAGATGAGATCCATACTTCTCTCCTTTCCATTCACTATATAAGCACCTCTACCCTCATATGATGAAGTATTTTTTTGGAGCCTTCACCCCAAGTCATTGCTAGCCGAAATTTCACTCCCTTCTCCATTCATCTAAAAGTTCAAATCAAATCAAGTTAGCCGCTATCAATAGTTAGTAGTTGATAGTTCAAGGACTAGCACTCTGTTGAATCAGAAATAGTTTCAAGGGGCAGATGTAATCATTTCGAGGTGTACTTCAATGCATTGAGAGGTATATTTTTCATCATAATATAATTATATAGGCTTAATTATAATGTTTTATTATATACATATATTATCTGTTGTTAGTTAGGTGATGATTCTAATATTTAAATGATATTGTCACAAAATTGTTTAGCTATATGTATGTATATATTTAAAAGAAATTCTTTAACATAAACTACTAAGGTCTGTACGACTCCAAAAAAGGCAATTTTTTATTTTATTAAATTAATATATATATATTAAATAGATACATATAGTTTATAATTAATTATAATATCATATTTTAATCAAATATGGTCACATAATTTTATACGTAAAGAAGTAAAGCTAAGAAAATTTTCGACAATGATAAAATAATATATATATATATATTATATTTATATATTATTTAAACTAATTTATTACATAAATTAATATAAATTCAAATATATTATGAAAATTATATTATATATTTTATAAAATAATATTATCCGTAAATACACTCTTGGAAAAAATTAAGAAAAATAATTTTTAAATTTAAATTATAGCCAAAAATAAAAAAGTCATTTTAAAATCAAAAAATTATGAAATTTTTTTCCTAAGCATAAAATATCATCTAGGATTTACTGGAAATTTAAAGTCCAAAATAAAATTTAGTAACTAATTTTTATTCAATATTTTAATAATTTTCAAATGGAAACTAAATAAAATACACTTTAAAATTAAAAGAAGTACATTTACCGAGCCGTGCACAAGACCTGGTCTTTTATACTTATCACAATATTTTTGAGTATCTAATAACATGTATGTGTGTGTATATAATTTTATTATGCATATATTTGTATATATAAATATTTTAAAAAATATTAGTATATTTATGTATTGCTTATAGTTTTTAAATTAAAGTTTGTTTTATAAGTTTTTATATATAATTTCTATATATTTAATTAAGACTATTATATAGTATGTACATTCAATATTATTATTTTATTCTTATGATTACATATAAATAAATAAATATAGATATATACACATAGAGGAGCGCTCCATGGCTCCCCTATTTGGGAGCACCCAAACTGCACCCCAATTTCTGCCATAAGTTTCTATTTAAATAATTGGGTGAGTGGAGAGAGAGTTTGTAGGAAGAGAGAGAAACAGAAACATAGGGTGGATATCAGGGGTTGTAGGGTGCTGCACTGTTTGAGGTGCAGCTGAACGCTCTATATATATATGTGTACTTATACATACTCATATAAAATTATTTGAACTAAACTATTTTTTAAGAAAATGAGTGATCCTCACGAGGAGGAGAGCACTCATATTATTTGAACTAAACTATAATATATATATATATATATAATATTTGTATATAAATAACTGTATATGCATACATACATACATATATTTGGACAATATATTTACATATTTATGTGCTAACGTGTCTTATGCGATGTAAATTCCAGTATCTATACATGGGCATGTTATACCTTGCATAGTTGATATGTTACACATGCACACACATATATATGTGTATATGTTATACACACATACATACATGCACATATATATATATATATCAAAAATTAAATAAAACTATATAATTTATAAATTTAAATAAAATAAAAGAATTTTTTAAATGAAATTTAGAAATGTTCTAAATTAATTAGACTTCATAGGCCCAATAAAGATCTCGTAAGGGAATTTTTTTTGAAATTCCCCCATAACTTACACTGCGAGCTGGCCCAATTCCAACAATCCTATAGGAGCCCAATAGCCTATGTGATCTAAATTAGTCATGTTAGGGTTAAATAATTAAGCTCGCAACTCAGTTAGTACGATGTCTCGAAAGGTAACGTTTATGATTGGAATTGGATAATCAAGTATCTTGTCCTACTTGATTGCCAACCTAGTTTGAAAGGTGAAATAAGCCCAAAAGGTTGCCCCTAATAAAAGAGGCCCAATTTGAATTGGAATTGGGCTAATTTTCAAAATTCTTTGAAAACTTAAGAATATAAGATTTTAAATTTAAAAGTTAAATTTAAAATAAGATATAAATATATTATAAAAGTTATAACATAATAAAGTTTTTCAAAATGTTTGAAAAATAATACAGATTAATTTTAAAATTTAATATTTATTAATAAGATTAATAAAATTAATAACTAGATATGTTAATTAATAAAATGAATATATGTATTATATATTATGATATATGTTATGTTCTTTTAAAATGTTTGAAATGACATAAGTATATGTGTATTTATATCAAATAAAATTTGAAATTAATAAAATTTAATTAAAATAATTTAATTAGATAAATTAATTAAAAGGTTAATTAATTAAATATTGTACATGTATATATGATATATATGTTATACTATAAAGGTTATAGTATATAATAAATATTAAATATAAATGCTATATTAATATAAAGTTAATTAAAAGTTTAAGTAATTGAAATTAATTAAACGAGATTTAATTAATATAAAATTATACATAAGACTATTATATAAGTAATATAAAATATAATAGTTATATAATACTAAAACTTATATAATATGAATGTATAAACTAAAAGTGGAACATTAAAGAAGCCCAAATAGACTTAAGGAATAAATACATACGTAAATGTACGTATACCATGATTTCTAACATGTTCAACACTTGATCATGGGAGTAATTCATAAGAATTATATTATTCCATAAGTCAATATCGTTTAATATATTAAAGATTATGAATCTTCAATATAATTTTGCCCTCTACCGTATATATGTTAATAAATTACTTGCATATTCTTTCGTTGTTGAGCAAACTTGAACTAGGGATGTTATGTGTAGTATTATTAATATATTAAATAGATGAGGTAAGACAACTATATGTATTTGTTGAGCAAACTCAAGGTGTACATATACGATACTTAGGCCATCGTGATATGGTAGGTACGAGTGAATAATTTCATTTTGATTCGTTGAGCATACTCAAGGTCAAAGTGAAATTAGGACAAGGTACCAAAGGGTTCGGAGTTGTATAGGATACAAATGATAATGAGTTATCCATCATCCGTAGAGCTATGACTTATTGAACAAACTCAATGTCAAAATTCCAAGATAGACGAGTTCTAACATCTACTAGTGAAGTTGAAAGACTTCTATGTTTTGACTTAGGGTTTGACGAAATATAAAAGACTAATGGGAGCTTATTAGTAAAATGAAACATAAAGTTTAACCTTACTAATACTATAAGAACATCTACTATGATTTGTCATAAAAATCTACCACTTAAACTTGCAGAAAAAGACAACTCCAAAACTATTTTTTGAATACGCTAAGCTTACCGAACCTATACCGACTAGCTAAGAGCAATTAAAATACCACTAAATTACGAGCGTCTTTGGGCTACTATTAAATGTGAACCTAAAGAACAACCCACTGATGATGCAAACCCTAAACTACGACTTGGTTATAAAAAATAGGTGTTAGACCTGAAGATAGCCTAAGTTTTCATGTTGTCTATGTTAGACAGGACATTGCAGAGGCAACATGAAAATATGTCTGTCCATGAGATATTTGATAGTCTCAAGGCTCTTTTTTGTGAACAGTCGCATTCCACAAGGTATGATTTTATGAAGAAGCTGTTTAATACCAAAATGACCAAAGAACAAAAAGTGGACGATTACATGTTAATGATGAAAGGTTATATTGATAGGCTTACGTAGTTGGATATATAGACAAGCAACCAAATTGCAAGTGTATTTAATCCTTGGTTCTCTTACTCCTCAGTATGAACCGCTTATACTGAATTATAGCATGAATCAAACGAATGTGAATCGTATGGAGCTCCTCAATATGTTAAGGTCGGCCAAGTCACAATCTAAGGATCAAGGGTAGTACTTGCGGTAAACGGTAGTGCAACATCTTTGAAGAGTTCGAAGAAGCGGAAAAGAGAAGGTAAGAAAAAGAAAAGTAAGAAGACCGATGATAAGGGTAAATGACACCACTTCCACAATAAAGGTTATTGTAAAAGAAATTTTCCTGACTACTTGGAGATTGTTGGAGAAAAGAAGCAGAATGACTCTACGGCTCCATCAGGTACATTTATGATTCAAATTGTTTTGTAATCAATAAAATATCTTGGGTCATAGATACTTGATCTAGTATTCATATTTGTAATTCATTACGGAGGCTTAGGAATTGGCGTCGCGTGGCAAAAGAAGAGATGAAGCTCCAAGTTGTTGATGGATCTATTTTAGATGCAACGACAGTATGAGATTATCATGTAGTTTTGCCTAGTGGAATAGTATTGGTATTAAATAATTGATGTTTTGTAAAGGACTTTATGTGTGGGAGTATTTCTGTTTCTAGATTGTCCGAGTCTGGATATATATTTTATTGTGCAAATAATGTTATGAATGTTAGTTTGGATGGAAATAAAGTCTGCGATAATATTCCAAAAATGGCATTTTTGTGATTAATGCTAATTATGTATGTTCTGTGAATAATTCTTCTAACAATATAAATGATATTTATCTTTGGCATTTTAGGCTAGGTCATATTAGTGAGAAACAACTACATAAATTGAAAACCAAAGGTTTTTTTACTGTCAATTGATTCTGAATCATTTTACACATGAGAGTCGTGTCTTAATGGTAAAAGAACCAAGCACCCCTTCAGTGGGGGTAATGAAAGAGTTGATGAACTCTTAAGGTTAGCACAAAGCGATGTACGTGGCCCGATGCTTGTAAGATTAAGATTCTTCGATTGGTTTTCTTACTTTGTTGCCTTCACTGATGATTTCTTGAGACTAGGATATGTGTATCTTATGAAGAACAAATCTGATGTCTATGAGAAAATTTTCAAATATTAAAACGTAGTAGAAAACCAAATGGGCCGTAAGATTAAGATTCTTCGATCAGATCGAGGAAGTGAATATGTTGGACAAGGTTTCCAACAATGTTTAAAAGATAATGGGAATATCTCTTAGGTAACTCCACCTTATATTAATCCACCACACAAAGGTATATCAGAGGGAAGGAACCAAACCCTATTAGATATTGTTTAGTCCATAAAGAGTAAAGCCGAGTTACCTCTATCCCATTAAAGATATGCACTAGAAACCACGATGCATATGTTGAACTTTTTACCCATTAAATCTATGCCTAAAATACCATATTAGATGTGGTATGGTAAGAAACCCCAACTCAAATATTTGAAGGCGTGGGGTTATCCAACATACGTTAAGAACGGTTGTTCGAATAAACGAGAGGCAAGATCGATTCTGTGTAAATTTATAGGATATCCCAAAAACTCGATAGGATATATATTCTACCATACCGAGAAAAAAAGATCATTGTTTCTTGACACACTGTCTTTTTAGAAAAGGAATTTCTATTAAAGGAAATTAACAGTGAGATTGTAGACTTGGATAATGTAACACCCCACCTCTATACCCATATTACTGAAGAGTATTACCGAGTAATACCGTCGAGTAACATAGAGAATGAGGCGATGTGGGTGATGCATATGTGAATATTAACTTAGACCAACACTGAATACATCTCATAATATAAAAACAACTCACCTCAACGTAAATAATCTCAGTACAAAGCAATAAACACGTGTGGTTCCCAAGGATAGAACAACACATAATATAAACGAATAGAGTCACATAGCCATCAACACAGCGATAACATATAATAATTAATGTACACAAATCTGAGTGGGATACAAAATAAGTCAAATTCCCACTAATTCTTGTATATACAAAAGATAGATCCAATACATTTAATCCAACAACATATACATACACAAGTCCACATTATGATATATAATACAACTAATAATCTAATCTCTAACTAAGCACAATAAGCAAATTTGGTCACATCATCCCTGAACCTGAAATGCCTTGGACTGGCCAGAGTATTATATAAATAATAAACAGGTCAGATAATGTCTGTATCTAATGGCGAGAAATAAACGATATATCAAGGAATAACATATGCACAACATAATAAAGAAATCCAATCAAAAGAATAACAAAACATCCACAACACATTAAATAACATCAATAACACATCAAACATCAAAACATCCATAAGACAACGAACACAATTACACACATTACACAACACAAATCAAGCATCCATCGTAAACATCACACCACACACATCAAGCATCCATCTCACACATCACACTCAACACACATCTCGCACATTACACATCACGCATCGCACATCACGCATCGCACGCATCGCACACATCCACATATCACACGCTTCACACACATCATACGCAATATATATAGCATACATCACACGCATCGCATACATCGCATCCAGCATACATTGCACACATCACATATCAATCTATTCATATTTATTTAGCAGTATTAGATTTATTCATTTTATTCTTTAATTTCATTTTCATTACTGCTACTGCTATTGTTAATGCTAATTCCAGAAGCCGAGTCTACACTTGATTCTCGCTACTTTCTTCGTATTCAACGCTCTTCTATCAAACTCAAAATACACAGTCCTCTATGTGGCTTTTACACTCCAACTTCATATGCTATGATTTTAAATAGATTCATATATTGACTTTCTATACTTCACATACAATAAATTTTGTGAAAATATTTTAAGTGTTGGATTTTTCAGAAATTTTTTAGTAGAGTCTCCTATGTACAGAGAGCATTCTAAAAAATCAAAGCTCAATATAGTCACAATATATATACATCTCAACACGGGGCATACTGTACACTTCGTAAAACAACCATAAATGAATTGGATAAATAAAATTAAATAATATAGGGGTAAAGACCGAAATTTTGCAGAAGTTGGAATTTGACCATGAAAGTATGTCATTGAGTTTGTGGCGAAATTATGATCAATTCCCATATATAATAGTTGAAAACGAAGCTCAGAAAAATTATGGACGTTTGAAGTTTTCGAGTTTAAAATAATTTAAATAGAATTAAAATTCGAAGGAATTATTAATTTTAAAATTTGAAATCAAAAGCTAACGATAATTTGACTTGGGGTTTAAGTAAACGTTAAAATTAATGTTAATGTTAAATATTAATTAAGGAATATAACAAATCAAAAAATGATACAAAATTTACATTCCTGAAATAGGGGGAGAGGTCGACCCCTGACCTCGAGCGGTTAACCACCACCGATCCACTGATGGTAGAGGGGTGATCGACCGCTCCCTGTATAGTGGCGGCTAGGATTTGTGAATTTGAAGGTTTTGGATTTTATAATTTTCAATCGACCATCATCCAATGGTTCCAATGCGTTCCAACCACTATAAATAAGTCCTTAGACCTCTCATTTTTTGTAATGACCTAACTTTTCGACACTCGAATGTTGACACTAAATACATCCACGGTATTCGTGTGCCGAGCACCCAAGTGTCGGAAGACAAAAATTTAGGGTAAAATAAAAGAAAAGGAAATAGAACAAGTAAGAGAACACAACATCAGAATCTCACAATGGAACAATAATATATAATGTTAAAGGAATAGACAAAGGGTTACTCCGAATACAGAAATATCATAGTTACTAAAACCTAAGCACTATCATCAACCTGGACAATTATAACTGCCTGTCCTCACAATGCTGATATATACAATACAAAAATGCAACAGAACTAAAAGTTCCATAAAAGGTAATTATATATCTTCTCTCCATAAGCTCCAAAGCATCCATTGCTAAATATAAAAACACACATGGGGCTGACTTGAACATTATAAAAAAATAACACCCGGATCAGTCTGGTAAACCAGCATGAGAAACTCAAGAAATAAGAGTGACATATAATAGCATCTTTTTGAGACCATACAGATTAACATAACGGTTATCCGCTAAAATAAAACTAACCATTCATTTAGTTTAACATATAGTGATATGATAGATAATGTCTAGAGTGTAGCACATAAATCATATCAAATAGTTGCTGTGTGAATGCCATAACAATAATAGGTGTACAATCAATACCGCTAAGGCGCTTTCGCATAGTAAATTTTCCGTTTAGATCTCCTGGATTTAGCCGAATATGAACTCCTACACAAGGATTAGAGATATACTTCCAAGTAACGTTCATCTCTAGGGAATGTACTATAGGAAACACATAACTGGCCTACGCCCAGACAATCGTGGTTTCGAATGCATCACTCCTGCATGCATGTCCGTAAGTAATAATAGATGGAGTCGCATGCACCCTTGGGATTGTTAAAATGCTACGTTCCCTTTGGCTATGCATCCTCTCTCTAGTTTTAATCATTTTCAATGTTGAGGCTATGTTCGACATCTCCCACTCGAGTCTTCTTCACTCGAACAGAACACGAATCCCCAAATGGATTCCCATCATCTTGAATAGATCACGAATCGCTACATGGATTCGAGCATCTTGAATAGATCTCAAACCTCCATACAGGTTCCTCGTATAAGTCCTCCGATGAATGCTAATGTTGTCCTCTCTCTTGGAATACTCCTCAAGATAGATAGTCCCACACGATAGCATTGTTTGAAATGTTAATGCTGACATCTTCCTTGGATTTAACCTTAGGATTCACAGTTCAATTCTATAACATTTCACTTCACAATCGCTCCCAAAACATATAACTCTTATACTAATTTTGAAGGGGTATTCGATAAGTAAAACACTTACCAATCCCGATCTCTTCAAAACTAATTCGATGAATTTTCAGTAAACTCAATTCTAGTTCTTTCAAAAGTAAGCGAAAGGTAGAGGCGTTTCGTACCAATACTCCTCCCCGGGTGTTCATACTTGTATAGAATCATGGCGCCTTTCAATAACTTCCTAAGTCAATATTATATCAAGTTCGATAATCGACCAATCGATTATCTAGTCAAAATAATTGCTTTTACAAATCATGATTCGTACACTTAACTCATTTTTGACACTCCACCTTAACTATTCCTCGTTCAAAAGTGAAGCCAGATAAGTTAGAGCATTGGTTGCATCAAATCCTTGCTTAGAAACTTTATTCTTGAATCTCATAAATAGATAAGTCTACCTCGTTGGCTTTTAGTGTTAAGTATAGTACTAATGACTTCAATAAACAGTAAGAAATTAACATGATTAACACATTTGTGACATTTTATGACTTACCATTCCTCCGACAAGAGGGAAGCTCGGTAGGTTATAGCTCTATTGCTCCGCCCTACTTGACATCAATCTTAACTCTCATGAATAGATAAGGCTTACTTCGTTGGCTTTTAGTGTTAAGCATAGTTAATTACTTTTCATATAAGTAATTAATCAATTAACCATTTGGCTTCTTAGCAATTCTAATCCCTTTCTAAACCTTTTTTTATACTTTTAAATACATGAAAATACTTATAATAGGTTTCGAGATGTTACTTAACTTTTTATTATTCAATCTTTTAATAGGAACAAACATACAGATAAAAAATTATAAATATGGTGAGAAACCCATAAAAATCTCTCTACAAAGTTCCATAAACATTGCCAAAAACAAGGCAATTTCGAACTGCATCTATAGCAACTATCGCTATTAGTGCACTTTCAAATCCGAGTCCGATCTAAACCAGTCCATCTATAACCTATGTTCTTTGTTCAAGGACTTGTCATAAATCATACAAAGTCCATTCAAGTCCATTCCAAGTTAGTTCAAGTACATATACATGGATCACATATGCCACTTACTTTTAAAGCAAGAATTCAAGCCAATGTTTTAACATAATTTAACAACAATTCAATCAACATAAACACAATCAAATACTAACATATATATGTTATATTTTCATTCAAAGTGAGGTGTTAACTCACCTTTAATCTCTCGTACAACCAATATCCAAGCACCCAAGCCTAGACCTAAGCTAGCAACCTCCTTTCCTTTTCTCCTTCTCCTTGCTTCACCTTGCTTTTGCCTCCAAACCACCCTAATACCTCATGGCCTATAGATGTAGGGTGAGAAGTGCTTTGCTTCTTTCAAAACAAACTAGGTAGGAGGTTTTGTAATGTTGTTCCAAGGCTCTAGTCCAAGTTTGAGTTGATTTGGATTTGATTTGCAATAATTTTCTTTAGAACATAAGAGTTGATTTTCAACTTTAAGCTTTGTAAAATTTTGTGAATGATAATTAGGATATTCCCCTCCTTATATAGGCTTAGGAATGGTGTTGCTTAAGCTCCCACTCACACTCCCACCATGCCATGGAAGTTTCATCTCCCATCACTTCTCCTTTAAGTCATTTTTCCTTTATGCATATTACTCTTATACCCTTCTCATAATATCTCTTATCCAAATGGAAGTTTCTAGAACATTCTAAGTTTTATGAAGAGGTGTGTGTGTTAATTAGTTACTAATGTGCTCATTTGATCATTATACAAGTGCACAAGAGTTCGAATGACTTATATCGATCGAAAAGCTATTTACCAATAAACCGATTTCGGTCACAATATTGAATTTTCTTCGAAGAATGTATTTTTGTAAATAATTTTCAAAAACAAGTTTCTTATCATTATTCATTAATTGAATGATATCTAACAAGATTATAAAATCATATTTATAATACTTAATTATATTTCAAAACATTACGATATTTAAAGATGAAGTGTTCGAATTTCAAGGTCGCTACATTTTTATTCATATAATATTTTGGGATATTAGCGAAGCTCATTCAGTTCGTCTCTTCAAAGATTCAAAAAATTATATTAGGGTTTCAGGTAAGAAATCATATAGATCTATCTTTGTTTATTGTTTATTTTCTCAACTTCTCCTCCAAACCTTTAATTTCTAAATCTAACGTACATACAAATCCCTTGCTATATATATATTTAAATTATACTGCCCAAGTACTAATATAGTAAAGCTTGAGATTTTTATTCACCAGACAAATGTTGTGCTGACTCCCTCCTCATTACAACACAGGTTAGAAAAGATGATGAGGTTAAAGTAAAGGCATAAAATAAGCTTCTAGCAGTCTATCTATTAATCTATTTATGTTATTTTCAGATGTACCCATTGTAAACTATTGTATTTTAAAAATGATGTACCATGGATACGTAATGGTTATTATTGGTTTTTATAACATTTGAATTTTAATGAAATGGGCATAGTTTTTGTTATTATATTTTATCCTTCCACTGTGATTTCTGAACGTGTAGATAAATAGATTTATATTGTTCTTTTTACCAACCAACAGCCAGCTTTGAGATGGTTCTAAGTTTCGATGGGTCTTTTCTGGGTAAGAATATAGGCCCATTTCAAGGCAGGTTATTACATTTGGTATCAGAGCTTATGTTAACCGATAAATGAGGAGAGTATACGTATGAGTAACGTATTTGTTGGTTTTGAAAAGTATTTTCTAAAAATTATACTATATATAAATGTTAACCCAAAAAATGGATCAACACCCTAGAGTGTGATGTAAAAGCACCAGCCCTATTAGAACAGAGCAAAGATAATAGAAAATAAGAGAAAAATAAATGAGAGATGGAGATTTTTATAGTGGTTAGACTGCTAACTAAGCCTATGTCCACTTTGTAACTTTACTTATTGATTTGATCTTGATAGAGTATGATTACAAAGTGATTAAAGAGACTTAGTCACAAGTACAATTGTTAGACAAATTCTAAGTCCAAGAATTGCCGAAAAGAACTACCTTGGTGACCATGGAGTAGTGAGAGAGTTGAAGAAATGACAGGGCTTCCACGTAGTAATGGCAGAAACTAGATCCTCTCTTGGTTGCTCTATGATTTGTATTTATAGTAGTAGCAGTCATATTGGGTCAAAAGCCCGCTGCTAGAGAAGTCCAGGGATCGGCCCAAGATAGCATAAGAAGTATCATGACAACATGAGCTAAGGCCTAGATTTGAGTCCGAATTAAGCCATTAGATTCGGTATCAAGTCTAATCCTTAGCCTTAGGATGGCTAAATCCTTTTGTGTCCTAATTAAGCCATTAGATTCGGTATCGAATCTAATCCTTAGCCTTAGGATGGCTAAATCCTTAGCCTTAGGATGCCTCAGGATGAGTTAAGGCCCTTAATTCAGGGGTAAATCTAATTCGGGGCTCTCCATCTTCAACTGTCTCTTTTTGAGGACTTGGCTAGGTTCCAATTGTCGTTTGAATTCTAGTGCGATAATTTGTTCCAAAGTTGGACATAGTGCATGACTCCATCATATCGCTTTCCCCGTTTCTCTACCTCCAGTCATCCTAAAAAGTAAAGCTTCCTGCGTCGCCCCGGACAGCAGCTTCGTTATCGATTTCTCATTGATAACGGGATAGTACCAAGAAAGATAACCTTGAAGTACAACATGACTTGTTTATCTAGCATGAGTGAGCTATCTATACAGGATGGTTCGCTCATGGTGCTTTAGATAACACACTCACTTTCCCCGGTCAATGCTTGGAACCCGATCAGTCAACATACGTCGACCTCCCTTGGATTTCGGGAATTGGTCATAAGAGGATATTATTCAAAGTAAAACATATCTGACAGCGTTGAATGCTAAGTTTTATTATATAGAATGAATTTTCGGTCTTCCTATCTTTATTCTGGTGAAGGAACTTTCACTCCTCCGGAAGCTAGATCCTTTGCAGCTTACGTTTTGACTTTTGTTCCTGTCATGTCAAGACAATTGATTATTGCTGAATTGCAAGGCATAGTTGCTTTTGTAGAGCTATTGCTAAATTCGTCCTCTCCTCTAGATGAGTTTATGGCCTTATGAGTCTTGGACGAAGATGGCGGGGCAAGCAGGAATTCCCCAAAGTTTGTCGGCCTGTTGGTCTTCCTTTTTTAATTGTGTTTATGCGGGAGTGACCTCTGTTATCTCGCAACTTTGTGCATGTAAATAATAGTCATGCAGTCATTTGGACATATTCTATTACTTAGCTTTGTTCAAAACTATGATGTAACTTGGCCTAGCCAATTCCGTGGCCGTTCCTGTTTAGGCTCGGTCGAGTTTGTTTCGACCAAATGTAGGTGTATATGCCCAAATCCATAGGACCGATCATTTCGAATGCTAAGTCCTTATATTTTTTAGAGACTGGGTTTCCAGAGTAATATGTTTGACTACCCCTAACCTAATTCGCACGGTAGTTCCTATCTCCGAGAACTAGTGACTTTGCTATTTGAATCCAAGCTCTGAGTTTTCAGTGTTGTTAGTTCCTTGACTGCAATTGAATTCTTTCGAGTTGACATAATCGGCCAATGTCAATTTGGATTTATGTATTAGAAAGCTTCGTCACTGTCGTCTTTTTTCATAGTAAATTCTTCCAAGTCTTGTGTTGAGATTCTGATCATGCATTGGTTTCTATCTCCGAAAACTTCCACGTGAATGACTTAACTCTGTGGGTTACCCTTGATGTTGTGAATCTTCGAGAAATGAAAAATTCCTAAATGCTAAGACCATTATTTCCTTCGGTGGCAATTGGTTGCCAAAATGCTCTGTTTTCGAAACAAAACTGTTATCTAACCAATTCTACAATTATTCGTGTTTGGACTAGGTAATGCTCCATTTGACCAAGTATTTGTGCGAATGTCCCTGCTCACGGGAGATAAACTATCTCTTTCGAATGCCTGTATTCAGGCGTTTGTGAGAGATGGAAAGGTGTGGGGCAAATGGTTAAATTGCCCCCGGTCTGGCTCTCAATCCTACTCTGGTGTTGAGGAAGTTCAATGATTTAATTTCCAATTTTCCATGATTTTCCTCACTTGTCCTTAGCTGTGCGTGCCTTGCTTGACTGCTAACACTATCACAGAAGTCATGCTTATATATCAATTCCTATCTCCGAGAACTGGCAACTTAGCTGCTTGGTTCCAAGAAATTTTCTCTCGAAGCTGCCTATTTTTAGGCTGCATCAAAATTCTTTCTAGGTTGAATAGTGGAAGTTTGATTGTGTACCAGCTTCTATCTTTGGAAACTAGCACATAAGCGGGTCGATCCTCGGGATTTCCCTTCGACGTCGCCTTATCATCGGGCAGCGGCTGATTCCTGTAATGATGAGCCGGACCATCCGATTGGTCATTGAATGGTTATGACTTCCCATTGTTGCCTAACTTCGGGCGACAATAGTTTTCTAAAGACAAGGGTAGAAACTCAGTTGAGCACCAACTTCTATCTCCGTAAGCTAGTACATCGATGGTTTACTTTTGTGAGTGTCTCTTATCGACCCTCCAGTTTGAAGTTCTCCCAACGTTGCTGAGGCAACACTGGTACTTAAAAAAAAGAAAGTTTCCCAGTAATCATGGGGCAACACCAGTACTTAGAAAACCAAGAGTTTCTCGACACTACCCAGGCAATACCGGTACTTAGGAAATAGAACTTTTCTCGACATTGCAGGGGTAACACCGGTACTTAGGAAATCCCCGAGTGTCTCGATGTTTCCGTTACTTAGCTTTGTTTATAACTGTCAAGTGCTCCCTTTGGCGGTACAGGGCCGTTGCTTAACCAATTCCATGGTTATTATTGTTTGTTTAGGGTCGAATTTCCTCTGACCGATCTTTGTTGCAATCTGACTTCCTCTTGCAGAACCTGTTATTCCTAAGTGCTAAACTCTAGGTACTTATAGAAAATTAGAATTGTGGGGTGAGTCATTACTTTGCCCCTAGTACGACCACGCTCGACCTATCCTGATCATGGATTGGTAGAGTTGGGTAGTGCTTGTCTTGAATCTGTGACAATTAACTTTACTTGTTCCACACCATGTGTATTTTGCTAGGCCGTTGATGTTGTTATGGATATCCACCTTATTCGTTGGTTCCAATTTTCGAGAATTAATGGTTTAGTTGCTCGATTCTGAGTGTTCTTTCCTTGTCGCTGTATGTGTTCGGACAATAACTGGTTTTCCGCAGGCAGGAGTCGAGGTACCTGATTGATCTTTGACTAGCTGATTATCCCAAGCGCGGCTAAAATCCAGGCAGCGATGAATCTATGATGGTCGAGGGTTATCCTTCTCGCCATCGCTGGTCTCCGAGCAGTGTCAGATTCCTGAAAGACAAGTTATTTCCTTCAAACGTTGGTGGTATTTGGGCTATGCTGGATTCTTTCAAGTTAGGGTTTGAAAACTCAGTCGAGTACCTGCTTCTGTCCACAGAAACTGGTGCGTTGAAGATTTGATTCTGAAAATGCCTTCCGTCGTCGCTTATCTTTGGGTGATGATAAGTTCTTCCCATTATCACCTATTTTTGGATGATGCCGAATTCCAGAGAGTTTGATTCTCTTATCGATATGATGGACTGGATTTCTCGATGTTATCTGGGCAGCATTTGTGCTTAGGAGGCTGGACTAATTTCCCTTCCAATTCTGCAGCCATTCGACGTACTACATTGCTCAGCTCCATTGTGATTGCCAAAATACTCCACTCGATGTAACAGAACTGTGGAGTATCTTGATTTAGCGAACTCCGCAGCTGTTTTTCATCCAGGGCTCATCTTGGGCAAGTGTTAGTATATGTGCTCCTTTCTCTATAGGGCTGCTTACTCTGAACACTAAATTTAACTGGATTGAAGCTATCGGTAAATAATCAAGTATTCCAGGCAATTTGCTCAGTTGCCCTCCATAGCCCTTGGAGGACTTATTTGTGAAAATAGGAAATTAGAGATAGGTTGTTCTGGGCCACCTGTTCAGTTTCCTTCGGTCCGGGATGCACGGTAGGCCCCTATCTCTAAGAACCTATGGTTGTGATGTTCGATTTTGAGTATACTATTTTGACTGTGATTGAATCCTTCCAAGCCCGGTATTGAGGTTCTATCCACGTGTTAGTTTCTGTCTTTAGAGACCTGTAGATAGCTTAATCCCTTGGATTTTCTTTCCACATTGCCAATATCTGGGTGATGTTGAGTTTTTGGAGGTGGATATTGATTTTTGTCAATCCTACAACTAGTAAATTTCCCGATGTTGCCAGAGCAACATCGGTACTTAGGATATTTTTGACAAATTGTTGATGTTACTAGGGTAACATCGATGATTTGGAACGTACTTGAACGTGGTTTCATCGGTTCAAGTAGCGAAGGAACATGTACTTACTTTGGAAGTTGTTCTATTCATCCAAGAAGCAAAGAAATGGAGCGCACTTGAACGCAGTTCCATCAGTTCAAGTGGCGAAATAATGAATGCTTACTTGGACGTGGTTCCATCGGTCCAAGAAGTAAGGAAATGGAGTGCACTTGAACGCAATTCCATTGTTTCAAGTGGAAAAAGAATGGATGCTTAGTTGGATGTGGTTCCATTGGTCCAAGAAGTGAGGGAATGGAGAGCACTTGAACGTAGTTCCATGGGTTTAAGTGGGAAAAGAATGGATGCTTACTTGGATGCGGTTCCATTGGTCCAAGAAGCAAGGAAATAGAGCGCACTTGAATGCAGTTTCATCGGTTCAAGTGGCAAAAGGATGGATGCTTACTTGGACGTGGTTCCATTAGTCCAAGAAGCGAGGGAATGGAGTTCACTTGAACGTAGTTCCATCGGTTCAAGTTGCAAAAGAGTGGGCGTTCTCAAATGCAGTTCCATTGGTTCGAGCAGCAAAGTGCGGCTTATGGATGCGCACAACAGCTCGGGCCTTCCTAATGCTACCGGAACAACTTCAATTCTCAGAAGGTGTGGATCGATTTTCTCCGTAGATCAGATGGTTTGAGTCAATTTGCTTCCATCAACTCATTTGTTTGCTTTCAAGAATGCAGTTCCATTGGTTTAAGAAGTGGGTGGATGGAGCGTACTTGGATGTGGTTCCACCGGTCCAAGCAGCGAGTGAATGTTTTTTGAGTCGATCTGACCCTGTAGACTCAGCAGGTTGCTTGCATGAACGTGGTTCCATTGCTTCAAGAAGCGAATATATGGAGCATACTTGGATGCGGTTCCATCGGTCCAAGTAGCGAATGAATGGTTTTTGAGTCGATCTGACCTCGTCGACTCAGTAGGTTGCTTGCATGAATGTGGTTCCATTAGTTCAAGAAGCGAATAGATGGACCGTACTTAAACGTGGTTCTACCAATCAAAGCAATAACTGAATGGTTTTCGAGTCGATCTGACCCCGTCAACTCAATAGATTGCTTGCATGAACGCGATTCCATTAGTTCAATAAGTGAATGGATGGAGCATACTTGGACGCAGTTCCATCGGTCGAAGCAGCGAACGAATGGTTTTTGAGTCGATCTGATCTCGTCGACTCAGTAGGTTGCTTGCATGAACGCGTGTCCATTGATTCAAGAAACAAACAGATGGAGTGTACTTGGACGTGGTTCCATCTATCCAAGAAGCAAATGAATGGTTTTCGAGTCGATCTGACCCTATCGACTTAGAGGCTTGCTTGCATGAACGCGGTTACATCGATTCAAGAAGCGAATGGATGGAGCGTACTTGGATACAGTTCCACCGGCCCAAGCAACGATTGAATGGTTTTTAAGTTGATCTCACCCTGTTGACTCAGCAGGTTGCTTGCATGAACGTGGTTCCATTGGTTCAGGAAGTGAATGGATGGAGCATACTTGGATGCGGTTCCACCGATCCAAGCCGCGTATGAACGATTTTCGAGTCAATCTGACTCAAAAAGTTACGTACATGAATGTCGTTCCATTGGTTCAAGAAGCTAATATCTTTATTGATAAAATAAAGAGGGAGAGAGAGGCAAATCCTATCTATTTATAATGCCCCCAGTATCCTTAGGCGGCTTATCTGCGAGAATAGGAAATACATAGATAGAGTCAAACGAAGTTGCATTGCGTTTGGATGCTACTACATTCCTGAGTGACTAGTTAATGACTAATCTTCCATCAGTTTGTCGCGATCCCTCTCTACTGGGACCAGGCATTTTCCCTTGAGCAGTTTGATCTTGAGATCTCGTGGCTCCCTCGCCATTTTGCAGTTTTTTCACGTACTGCTGGAGTTTGTTGTTCCTTATCAACTCCTCGATCGCGTCCATTAGATATTGGCATTTATTGGTATTATGCCAATGTGTCTCATGGAAGCGACAATACTTCCCCGATTGCTTCTACCACTCATAGGCTTCCTTCTTGGATGGTTTGTTGTAGTGCTCGGCTTCCTTAGTATCTTGATAGATATTCTCCATATTGTTCAATGGCGTATAGTCCACTAGTCCGAATTCCCTTGGGTGTTTCACATCCGCATTTTTCCCATCACCAGAGTTCTGGTTTCTCTTTTTCTAGTTTGCATTCTTCCTTGCATCTCCTATAGTACCTGCAGAACTGTTTCCATCCTGCTTGATCACTACATTGTTTTAAACCAATCCTTTGATTGCACATTGGCGGTCTTGCCTTCCAAAGCATCTATCTCTTCCAATCTCAAATACCGACTTGCTTTTCGGTTAAACTCCTTCATAGTTGTTGGTTGTTTCTTCTTAATCCACTTTCTAAATTCCGCATCTGAATGGATAGTTCATACATGAAAACCATATCCTCATTTGGGTTGCTTGCTTCAATAACTGCAGTATTACCGATTCATAAAAGATTTTAATGATTCATTGGGTCATTGGAAAAACCCAAATAGAGACATCATGTCTTTTGGCTGAGCCGTATAAAGTCTTAACTGTTCTATGAACTTCCTTGCCAACTCATCAAAGGTGGAGGTGGATCTTGGTGGGAGTCTGGTGAACCACTGAAGAAACTCCTTCTAAGAAGATAGGGAAATATCAACAGCGGACAACATCTGTTGCCCTGGCTCCATCGATATGCCAACTGTATTTGTACAAGTGTGGTTTAAGGTCTGTTGTCCTATTATAGGATGGTATAGTGGGCATAGTAAGCTTTTCGGGATATTCTTCCCTTAGGATGTTTTTAGTGAATGGAGTTAGGCTTAGAGTTTGGCTATATCCGCAATGTATGCCTCACTAGTCTGGTAGTCCATAGGTCGACTGTCAAGGGCTACGCCAAGCGTCTAACTTTGCAAACGACCTTGGTTTGCCAATTAAAGCCTGGGTCCTCCATTATCTTATAGAACCACTCTTGTAGAACCCCGTTGGCATGCGAGCGGCCATATAATGATAGTTTGAACTTCTTTTCTGGCAGTTTGCCTACCTATGTCAGCATTCAATTCCAATCCCTTGTTGTCAAGTTGCATGTCATCTTTAGAGTCAGAGTGCAGCATTTGAACATTTCCTGGTGGAGAATTCACTATAAGATTTGGGTTTACAGTAGGTTGTGCTCCAGTAGGTGGAGTACTTCTATTTCCTCCAATAACAATTCCAGCAGCTCCACCAACCATCTCCTTTTGCTTTTGCTTGCCATCCCTCTTGTGCAAGCCTAAAACGAAGGAATTCTCCTATTCCACAACGGCGGTGGTTTCTGGCCTAGTTCTTAGAGAAGTTGGTGCTTGTAGTGCTAGTAGAGCATCTATCTTATCCATAAGAGCTTTTTGGCTATCAGCCATCTTCTGATTAAATTGATCAACCATCTGGTTAAACTCTCCTTTAGTCACAACTTCATACTGAATGGGAAATTCTGGTACTTGATTCCCAGTATTAACTCTTATTTGTAAGTTGGCAGTGTTGTTGACTTCAACCTGCTGGTGGTTTGGTCTTTCACTACCAACTATTGAACTTATGGATCTCCCAGATGTTTTTCTCTTTCCACTCGTCATTGATCATCAAGGGCAAGTCTTCACACTCTTTCCAAAGTAGAATTTGTGGATCTAACTTTTGGACCTATCCAATCCAAAGTTGAGAGCTAGATCTAGACCTGAGTTCACTGGTTCTCAGTGAAAGCACCAAAATGTTAACCTAAAAATTGGATGAACACCCTAGTGTGTGATGTGAAAGCACCAACCCTATTAGAACAGAGCAAATATAATAGAAAATACGAGAAACGTAAATGAGGGACATAGATTTTATAGTGGTTCGGCTATTAACTAAGCCTACGTCCACTTTATAACTTTTCTTATTGATTTGATCTTGATAGAGTATGATTACAAAGTGATTGAAAGAGACTTAGTCATAAGTAAAAGTGTTAGACAGATTCTAAGTCCTAGAATTGCCTAAAGGAACTGCCTTGGTGACCATAGAGTAGAGAGAGTTAAAGAGATGACAGGGCTTCCGCGTAGTAATGGCAGAAACCAGATACTCTCTTAGTTGCTCTATGGTTTGTATTTATAGTGGTAGCAGTCATATTGGATCAGAAGCCCACTACTAGAGAAGTCCAGGGACTAGCCCAAGATAGCATAAGATGTATCATGACAACATGAGCTAAGGCCTAGATTCGGGGTCGAATTAAGCCATTAGATTCGATACAAATCTAATCCTTAGCCTTAGGATGGCCAAATCCTTTTGTGTCAGTTTCATGCTTCGTCTAGATGTCCTTCTTGTAATTTGGTAGATTGTTGATGAGTATCGAACCTCCTTCTTTCTTGACTTGGAATATCAATAGTTTAGACCATTACGTCTTCACTCTTTATGATAGACTCTTTGGAAATCTACGAAACTTCATGAATATGCATAGGAGGATTAGGGGATCACTTGCCAAGATAGGTTATTTAGACTCGGTATCGTACTAAGGCCCTTAATTCAGGGATGAATTTAGATGCTTGGCCCAATTATGGTGAAACTTTCCCAGGTCCTTCTTTTGCCTTTTCTAAGTGCTCTTGTAAACTATCAAGTCATTCTGAATCCATCTCGATGTTCTCCCTAACTCAGGATGAGTTAAGGTCCTTATTTCCAAGATGAATCTAATTGGTGAGGCCAAACCACTCCAAATCTTTTCTAAGTCTTTCCTTGTGTTATTCTAAGTGTACATGTCAAGTTACAAGTCGTTTTGACCTAAAACCTTAATTCGGGGTTGATCTAAGGCCTTAATTTGGGGGTTGATCTAAGGTCTTAGTTCGAGGGTGAATTAAGGACTTAGCCAAATTTTCAACCAAATTTCCTAAGCTCAATTCTCTAGTCCTTCTGAGTATCTTTGCCAAGTTTTTATTCATCCCGTCTTCATACTGACGTTATAACTCCTATTGACTTCTGCTTGGTTAAAAACCCAGTTAACAATAAATATATATTTACTTATTTTGAAGATGCGCCTAACTCTATATATTCCAACTATAAAGGTTGTTGCGACCATATTTCGAAAGAATAGGCGAAGCGACTATGAATTGGAAAAATAAATAGAGTTCAATTTATACTCCTTCCTTAATTACCCACGGGGCGAAGGTCGCAACGTAAGGAGTGGACTAAGAAGAGCATGAGCGCAACATATGAAAGCACCTCAGAAGCTGAATGGTATTTGATTCCTTTTGTTGACCTAGACTTCCTTACAATGTGAACTCTATAAGCGTAATACACGTCGATGTTCACATTAGATGTAATTAGAACATTAACATAACTCACCTAATAAATAATAGGGAATGTAAATGGAAAAGATTGTAACTCCAAGGATAAATAAGGCAATAAATGTGGAATAAATAGAGAGTTACAAGAATTTAATGAGGATATAAATGAACCAACTAAAGAGATTATTAGAGAAATTGTAGAGAGATAAGGAGGGCATAATATGTTAAATTTGAATGAACAGATAAATGTCTTCAAGAATTTTCCATTAGAATTATAACTATTTATTACAGACAATTAACATCTATAGAAATAACAAATAACATGTTAGGCGGTAATTAAATATTATAAGGCAAAATACTTGTAAACATCTAGAAGTAAGATGTAAAGAAGGTGTACATTAATCACCACAAGGAGATAACTGGATTTCTTTAATGGTTAAGTAGGAAAGTTCAGAAAAAGGAACAATTAAAGTCAATTTCTAAATCCGAACCTATGAGAAAGAATTTAGTGAATTTTTTTTAAAGTTCCTTGAAATGTTTCGAATGGGTTTTTTAAAGGATTATTAAATGAAGAGATCATGTATCATAAGTTGAAATTCTCTTTTTACAGAAAAGTGATTTTAGTCGAGTTTGGAAATATGCTATGTAATTTTAAAGATTGGTGGAACAAGGTTTTTCATTTTTGAAATTTTTAGTTAAAACTTAGTTGAGTTAAATAGTTTTCAATTCTGGATTCTTCTATTTTGAAATAAATAGGGCGTATGATGGACCAAATGATTTTTCACACTTGTTAAATTTGGAAGTTGGTATTTTAAAAGAGCAAGAAAATTTGGAAATTTATAATTTAAAAATTAGTTGAGTTAAAAAGTTCTAACTTAAGAGGATTTTGCATTCTTGAAATACTTAGTTAAAATTTATTGAGCCAAAAAGTTTTTAGTCTAAAGATTTTTCTAATAAAGGGATTTTTTGTTTTTGAAATAAAGAAGAACGTATGTTAGATGTGATAATTTTTCCTACTTTATAAAATTAGAAGTTCTTTTCTTTAAAATTCTTTTAAAAGTGGTGTATAACTAGAAACAACACTTGATTAGAATAGGATAGAAAAAATAGAAGGTTAAGAATGCTCGATAAAGTA
Organism: Allium fistulosum; assembly: GCA_030737815.1. Taxonomy (NCBI): domain Eukaryota; kingdom Viridiplantae; phylum Streptophyta; class Magnoliopsida; order Asparagales; family Amaryllidaceae; genus Allium; species Allium fistulosum. The sequence goes on along the minus strand of CM060907.1, from coordinate 285,120,696 downwards.
GGTAGGAGGAACATTCCCATATAAGAAAATGCGGAAAATAACAGTTGAGATAGATTGTAATAACATTAGGAATCTAGATCAAGGATGATTAGTAATCTAATTAGAAATAATATAAGAGGAAAATAATAGGATGAAAGTTATCATTGTCTACTCTAGTTTTCATCATTATTTGTGATGATTCTGAATTTTTTTAAGTGAATGATTACCCGGTATAATGATTGAGTTTTTAAATGTTTTGGGTTAAAAATCCTACTTTCAAAAGAAGAAGGCCTTTGTTATAGGAAGTAACTAAAATGAGAAACTTTTTATAGTTCCGTTTTGAAACCAATAAATTTTTGAATGTTATGAATGAAAAGCCCAACTTTTGAAAGAATAAATCTTTGTAGAGAAAAGTATTTGAGAAGAAAATTTATTTTACTCCTTTTTGGGAAATAAGCAATTTTTGAATTGACAAAAAAGGTTTCCAAGTTTACATTTTTAAAGATAAAAGTTTTGACAAGGTACTTTATAATTGTGAAATTTTGGTTTTAAAGAATGATGAAAACCAAACCATATTTTTATATGGAGTAGATGAGGATCGCTACTTAGGTAGGGTAGTGTAAGGGTTTTAAGTTATGAATAGAATAGGAATAACATGCACAACATGATTAGGAAATTTAAAACCAATCCTAAATATTTAATTGTAGAATATTGGTAAAGTTGTGAAGATATTCCAAATTTATAATTGATTTGTAAGTTAGGTTACCTTAATTGACTTGGAATGTAAATTTCTATGTTTTGATTTATTTGGAGCGGTTTCCGTGTAATTTTCATAAATTATCCAATTCCAAAATATGTATAAAAATGCATTTTTTGAATTAACACGGGTTGTACCAAAAAAGGGAAAGAGATGTGTAAGAATAGACGTTCTTTTCTGGAGTTTACACTATCTATTTTAATAAGAGAAAGAAATAATTTATTGTAATCTTAAACAAAGCAAAAATCTCGTTTATGGAAAATTGTAATGGTAATCCTTTTTAGAAGGATAACTGTAACACCTCGCATTTTTAGATAATTAAATAATCAAATAACGATGAACAGTGAAAATAAGCATTTTTGGAATTGTCAGAATATGGCCTCGAAACTTATACCATTGTGTTCATGGTGATTTTCTGATCAATTTCCATATGTAACTTGTCGAAATCCGAGTTAATATGAAGAAGTTACGAGAGAAACGAAAATCAGAAAAAACGAAAAAAAGGGGTAGGTCGACCTATAGGCCGACCCGCAAAACATAAGGGTTGACCTTAAGGTCGACCCCAAAAGAACATAGGCCGACCCGCGTTTTGCCCTGGACGTAAAATCATCTAGGGACGTGCCGAAGTTCTATAATTCGATTTTTATTCGATCGGAGCCGTACATTCATAGACCTGATGGCTCCAAACGACCCCGTGACGTGGTGGCTTCAGATTCAACCTGCTAAATCCGACGTTCCAAACACCACTATAAATAGGACCCTAGGCCTAGTTATTTTCTCATAATCAGATTTTCTCCCAATTGGGTTCAATTCCTTAGGCTGAACCCAAAATAGAAAATATTTCTAGGGAGAATACCTTTTTAATAAAAGTATTAGACGCCTTAGAAGGGGATCCAGGAAGGCCATGGAGTAAAGCTGAGGACGAAAGGTGAGTGGATTTAAATTATATCTCTTTTATGTTTATGATATATAATATCATTAGATTCCCTTTAAATATTTAATTCATCATTTATTTCAGTAATTAGTTCTACTAATTAGTTATGTTGAAAATATAAATTTTATAAGAGAAGTGTACTTATATTTAAATGTTATTTGTTTGGAAAAATAAAGAAATTCAATTAAATATAAGTAATATTAGGCTTAAAAGTTGTAAAGAAAGGCATAAGCCTAAAAGTGAGAAATTTACAGTAAATTACGTTAAAACGGAAGAAATGAATTAAAAAGGAGAAAATCTAATAACTTGATTTAGAAGTTAATGATAGATTAGTTGGTTGGTTTAGAAAAGGGAATACATTTCCATATGTTAATATTGTAAGAATAACGATAAACGTAACTACAAAAATAAAAGCAAGAAAAATGGAATTAGTGCAAAATAAAGACATTACTGTATTTTGCATTACCCAACAATTAAAGGAGCAATAAAAGAAATATCTTGCAGTTACGATTTATTGTTTATAGCATTATTTAGTATTAAAATATGGAAATGGATTTTTAGCACAGTTTTTGTAACCAACCAAACAGAATAGAACTACTTCCCATAATAAAAGAGAATAGTGCGAAGAAATTAAAGAAGAAGAAATAATCATGTTAATTATTTGACAAGACTAGAAACAATAAACAGGATATGCGCCTGGATCTACATTTACTGCGCAAATAGTAGAATAAAAAGTAAAGCAGTGATTATGATAAGTAATTTATGATAGTTGGACATAGTCCCAAGCTAACACTGTCATATAATATAAGAGAACTAAAGAAAATTTAGTATCATAATAAAAGAAGACAGACTAGAATAAGAAAAGAGACACTTGCAATTACATTTATAACATGTGGGTTATAAAAGAAAGAAAAGAATATAAAAGTGACAATTGCAAGTATAATTGTAACAAGTAAGTTATGATTAAAAAGAAAGAAATAGAAAAGGCTTATTTTATCAAACTTAGATCTTGGATTAAGTTAATAAGCAAAAATAATAGAAGTGGCCCATACCGGGAGCATTCCCTTTCAGGTCTAGGGCTGATGGTCTCACACATAGGTGGGGCTGGGCTTGCTGATTAAGGTAAATAAGTAGCCAATAGAATAAGAAAAGTAAACTAAACGCATAGTAAAAGATTAGACGTAGGGTCTAATAAAATGGTAAGGTGCGTTTGGAGCAACCCGAAAGAGAATCTAGATAAAGGGCCTAACGAAGCAGTTCATCGCAGATTTTAGTACAGAAAGAGCACGTCCAACTTAGTTAGTTCGGGCTAGAAGGAAGTACGAGACTTCAACGGGATGTGAGGATACTCTAGGATGGACCTCTGGGGTAGGCCTAACGAAGCCGCACCCCCGAAGGTAGGTCTGTAGGTGTTCCATCAAGAGAGTATGCCTTGACTGCTTTTGCATTGCAGGCCTAACGAAGCAGACCTTTGTAGGCAGTCAAAAGTTTGATGATGGAGTAGGATATTCGTATGGCACCGTACTCTAGATTGTGAGTAGGTTATAGTGGGCAGGACCCAAAAGGATAGTCACATGCGGAGATCAAGCCATCATCAGTCAGAGTGAGTTTGGGAAAGACTAGAGTTAAACCAACATGCCAATGATTCTTTCACTATCGAGACATTGGATGAGGGGCACAGCCAATTGGATGTTTTCAATTAGTTGAGGGGGGCTACATGGGGCCATAGCCACGATGAGAAAAGAGACAGACCAAATAGAATATCTATATTTTAGGCCTATTGAAGCGGACCTTTACAGATATAGAAAATCTCCGATTGAGTTCCGTACAAGGTAGACCTTGTTGGCGGAGCTCAGGGAGTAGACAAACGATTACATGTTGTCCTCAATGTATGCACCGAGTGGTACATTGTGGATGTTTGAGCACTATTATAAGCTAGTGCAGATGCAGTTTCACGTTTTCATAGTAGACGACGGGACATCTATATTGTAAGCCTCATGAAGACATCCTTTACAGATGTAGTTACAATACTCTTGAGAAGCCAAACGATGGAGTCCTTTTAGAGGAGGATACGGAAGGTACTATGGGTGGTACCTAGGGCCGATGCGGTCTTTGGGCATGTAGCTACATATATATTGGTTGTTAGGTCTTAATCTACTATGGAGTTGGTGGGTATGATTCATGCACAGAGGCGAGAGTATTATAAACCCAATAAACCTAATATAACAGAAATTGGAAATAGAACGGTATATGTAGAATTATGCTTAGAAGTGCATAATTTGTCCATTCACTAGAACTTTAGTTCTGGCCCCCTCCTCATAACATCCCACGGGTTAGATAGAAGGCATAGATTTTCCAGCTTTATGACACTTGTTTAGAAAGTGTTACTACCTTGGTGAGTATTTACTTACTATTATATTTTAGTCAGTTCCGCTGTTAGATATTTATTTGAGCTCTGATATATTTATCTTTGCCTATTTGCAGGATACCAGATACCCAACTTGGACTTCAGTGGGCTTGGATTTTAGGATTTTTGCAAAAAATCCGAACCCACTAGAATTCGGGTTGTTACAATAACTCTGATAAATTAAAAATGTGGAAATAAGTCTTCTAGTTTAGAAATTAGTATGCGTATAATCGCGCTTAATGACTAACGTAAATTTAAATATATATATATATAACATAGTTTACGACTAGATACGAACTAGGTTGTAATTAACGGATTAGGATTTATGGGCATTAATTACGAATTTAACTGGCAACAATTTTGTAATTTATGAGTGTTGAAAGGAATTAACTTGGGACTGATTAGGGAAATTTAATATGGCATTTATGGTGGAATTGAATCAGAGTAATAAATGGATTTTGAAGTTTGTTAAAGATAAAGGGCTTTAGACGAGGATTGATTAGAGACGGTCCAATTTCGACAATAGTGATCAATTAGTATGGGTATACTAAATAAGGAAAGTGGGCGAGAGTGGAATGATATATTAGGAATGCCATCTTGATTTAGTAAGGAGTGTTAGGACCTCAACACCGTTTGCACCAGTTGATGATAAATGGCAGCTTCCAATAAAATTTTCATTTAGAATTTTTGGGTTGTAATAACTTGTTTTGTCACTGTGTTGGTTGATGGATGGGATTCAACAGCCTGGTAAATATATATGCATACATATATGTTTGCGCCAAAAATGGTCACAAACCCCAAGTGTTGCGAAAGCACCAGTGTATGAATACAAATCAATAATATTCAGACACAAATCTCAGATCTAAGCAAGCAATAAACAACAATCCAGAAATAATGAGCAGTGACGCGCAATTTATAGTGGTTCGGCTATCTCCGGCCTACTTCCACTTCAACGTTTTTATCTTTTATTGATTATACTCGCTGGTTACAGATGATTATAGCAGTTACAATGAAGAATTTCGAGTATAACAGCAATAGAAAGAATTAGAATTGAATCCGGCAGAGTTTGGACATTGGATGGCCAAAAAGATCTCTTTTCTGTAGGCTTCATGGGGCTATTTATAGGCGTAGGAGGCTGAGATCGCGCTCAAACTTCGGGAGACTCCTTCTGGCACGTGAGGGGACCCACGCGCCCGACCCCACCAAGTTCCGACTCGATCTGTGATCGATTCGAAACTATTTCGTATCGATCAGAAAATGATCTAATTGAGCTGAAACTTGACAGGGACAAACTTTACCTCATGTGTAAGCTCCTGTGAAAATTTCGTTGCATTTGGATCAATGGTTTGTGAGATATGATCGATTCAAGATTGCATTTTCGTGAACACTGCTGCATTCGAATCCATGGTTCGTATCCCCCTGTTCGACTCGATCGGAGCACGTGCGCATGCAATGACGTGGGGTGATATGGAGCGAGTTTCCTGGGTAGATCCGATTTTAGTGGCGTATTGACCGATTCATATCCACGAATTTCGCCTTGTTTGCATCGAGTACCGTTATCTAGTTTGAATCAATCAATCTCGTATTTCTCGTATCGGCTTTCAACGTCTAGTTCGAATCGAGATTGGCAGCTTAGCTCGTATCGATGGAGACCCATTCAATGGATACGGTTTGTGATGGATACGAACTAAAGCTTCCTGATAATGAACGCCTTGTTCTTCGATTCGAACTAATCATCGATCAACCGATGCGGAGTTCATGGATACGAAGGCCTGAACCATTTCGATCAATGCGAAGCCAATGGATACGAACCAAGGTGTGGTGATGGATACGAACGGACGGATTCGAGCTTCATGACCGCGGACTGACTCGTACCTGATCGATTCGAAGACGATCGATCCGAAGTCGCCAAGTCCCGATGGATTCGAACTTGACGATGACTCTCTGATGGATACGAATCTGATGGATTCGAACAGGTCATCACTTTGGTTTTCTGATGGATACGAACAACACCTTGTATCCAACTTGTATCGATCATATCTCATTCATACGAACTCCGATTAACCTGAAATCTGAAACGCTGGCTTCCATGGCTTTGCTTGTCATGTCTTGTCAATTGCGGCCCGATCCGGACTCAGACAAAATTCATCGATCTCCATGGTTACCCTGCAACGCATAGTTGACATTAATGAATTGTTATTATCGATTTCTAGCCAATTTTTGGGTATCCCATCTTTGCCAAAAAGTGGGATAACATTTTGCCCCCCAAAACATGCCTTTTTGTAAAAGGAGTGTTTTGAATAACCTCAAATCAAATGCTGTGGGCTCAAGTGTTATTCATAGCTAGAGTGTTATCAATCAAATTCATGGCTGTTCGAAGCCGAATCGTTATCAATTTCTTCCAGTGGAAGTTAAAAATGAAATTCTAAAGTCTCTTCGGACTATCGATGGTCACTTTGGACCCTTGCCAAGCCCATTCTTGACTTAGCGATCGAATAGAAAGATCCTATTGCACTTCGACGTTGCTTTTTATTCCTTGCACTCTGGCCTCAGTTAGGGCGTAAAGCGATGTCTTGGTCATTCTGGACTGATCATAGCCTCTCCGGGCTCGTGCTAGATCCCATCCTGTCACTCTTCGGTGAAGGGGAAACAACGTTAAGTGGGTCGATCCTGTCGCTCTCCGGCGAAGCGACCCATTTCTTGCACTCCGGTTCAGTGTATCTGAACATTAAGCGATGTCATGACTTGAATCGTCGGCCGATCACAGCCTCTTCGGGCTCTTATCGAATCCCGATCCAATCACTTTCCGGTGAATAGGAAACGATGCTTAAGTGAGTCGATCCTGTCGCTCTCCGGCGAAGCAACTCACTTCTTGCACTCCAGACCCCGCCTCTCCGGGTAGGATCATAAAGCGATCATCTTTATATTGATATTTAATGTTTATCCTTTAACTCTCCGGTCAAAGGTTTGTTTCAATAAAGGTTTCTTTATTAAATTCAAATCCTAGATGTTCAATCTCAAACACCAGGAAAAACAAGACAATGCCTCTCCGGGCGGAACGGCCTATTTCCATCTCAGAGCATGCCTAGGGATCTCTCCGGTTCCCGTACATGAGTAAATGGGATAGTCGTTTTATTTTGGAAATCAAATCTAAGAAAACTAATCGACCAAAGTCCAAATCCTGAACTTGGCCCTTGCCATCACAATCAGTTGATGACAAGTCGTGATCCCGATCCAGGATCATTCCTGTTAGGTGGAGGTGGTGGTTGTTCAGGTCTTACTGTCGCTGCTCGTTCTCTGGTATATTATGGCAATCTACCATTCCTGGCATGTTCTTCCACCTCATCCCTCAGGTGTCGGCATTCATCGGTAGTGTGCCCATCCAGCTCATGGAATATGCAGTATTTTCCAGTCCTGCGTTCCTGCTCCGTGGGATCTCTTCTGGGTGGTTTTCGATAGGGCAGCTGCCCTCGAGTTTCAGTGTAGATCCTTTCTAAGCTTGCCGTCAAATCTGTGTATTGCCTGAACCTAGGCTCTCGGAATATCTTCCGTTTATCAGGACCATCATGTGCGTCATCCTGCTTTCTCTTTCCTTTGTCTGCCCTGGACTGTTCCCTGGCGGTTCCTTCGCCTTGCGCAGCATTTACTTCCTGCCTCTCGGCTCGTGATTCTTCTAATCGAATGAATTTCTCAGCTTCGTGGTAAAACTCTCCAAGATCTTGCGGTGGATCTCTTGTCAACGAATCTTTGAATTCGGTGCCTTCTCCAACTCCTGCCACCGCCGCCATCAAAATCATCGATGGATCTGGGCGATCTACAGAAGCCACCGTTGCATTGAATCGCAGCAGGAAACCTTTTATGGACTCTCCAGTCCTTTGCTTTATCGAAGCTAAAGTCATTACACTCTTGGGTCTTGTCACATGGACCCTAAATTGTTCCATGAAGCAATCTACAAGCTCGCCCCATGTCCTGATCGATCCAGTCTTTAATTGCCTGAACCAAAGTGCAGCCAAGTCTGACAAAAATAAAGGGAAACATCGTGCCATCACTTCCTCGGAAGCTCCTAGCACTTCCATGTGTCTAATGTATCTGGTGATATGCATGGTCGGATCCGACTTCCCGTCATATGGATCCAGCGTTGGTAGTTTGAACTTTGGAGGGTTCCTTGCATTCCTGATATTCGGAGTGAACGGACTCCGACTAACTTCCTCTAGTCCTCCATTAGACAAACCTCCTCTCATCAGTCGTCGGACTAATCCAGCCATCTTTTCATCTCCATCTTGGGGTTGCCCTCTTGGCATGTCTCCGTCTCGCCCTCCGAGTCTTGTAGGGAATTCTGGTACGTACTCTTCGGGTGGCTCGTTAGCATTTGTGTTGGCCCTAGCCTGTTGAGCTCCGTCCATTGGCCTTCTAGCATCGGATCTTGAGGGTCTGCCCCTAAGTCCTTGTTGACTGCCTTCTGGTTCTGCATTCTGTCCTCCATTGGGTTCCGCAACCCTAGCTCCTTGTTCCACATTCACAGCCACTGTAGCTGGCCCTGGGTTTTGTATTCCTGCAGCTCTCATTTGTTCAAAGAAATTATGCAGTATTTCTTGTTGGCTTTTCATAATTCTTTCGTGCATCAGATTGGTCATGGTCTCCATTTCGTCTCTAGTGATGTAGATCGAAGCTGGTTCTTCTCCAGCACCAGAGGATGCCTCTTGACTTCCTCCTTGTTGGCTTCTCTCAGCTCTTTGTCTCGTTTGTCGAGTCATTGTCTCCCAAATCCGATCCCTTCAAGCTTTTAAATCTAAACTTTGAATCTGGTGTAGCGGGTGCTAGTTCTTCTCAGTGAAAGCACCAAAGTGTTTGCGCCAAAAATGGTCACAAACCCCAAGTGTTGCGAAAGCACCAGTGTATGAATACAAATCAACAATATTCAGACACAAATCTCATATCTAAGCAAGCAATAAACAACAATCTAGAAATAATGAGAAGTGACGTGCAATTTATAGTGGTTCGGCTATCTCCGGCCTACGTCCACTTCAACGTTTTTATCTTTTATTGATTATCCTCGCTGGTTACAGATGATTACAGCAGTTACAATGAAGAATTTCGAGTATAACAGCAATAGAAAGAAGTAGAATTGAATCCGGCAGAGTCTGGACGTTGGATAGCCAAAAAGATCTCTTTTCTGTAGGCTTCAGGGGGCTATTTATAGGCGTAGGAGGCTGAGATCGCGCTCAAACTTCGGGAGACTCCTTCTGGCACGTGAGGGGACCCACGCGCCCGACCCCACCAAGTTCCGACTCGATCTGTGATCGATTCGAAACTATTTCGTATCGATCAGAAAATGATCCAATTGAGCTGAAACTTGACAGGGACAAACTTTACCTCATGCGTAAGCTCCTGTGAAAATTTCGTTGCATTTGGATCAATGGTTTGTGAGATATGATCGATTCAAGATTGCATTTTTGTGAACACTGCTGCATTCGAATCCATGGTTCGTATCCCCCTGTTCGACTCGATCGGAGCACGTGCGCGTGCAATGACGTTGGGTGATATGGAGCGAGTTTCCTGGGTCGATCCGATTTTAGTGGCGTATTGACCGATTCGTATCCACGAATTTCGCCTCGTTTGCATCGAGTACCGTTATCTAGTTTGAATCAATCAATCTCGTATTTCTCGTATCAGCTTTCAACGTCTAGTTCGAATCGAGATTGGCAGCTTAGCTCGTATCGATGGAGACCCATTCAATGGATACGGTTTGTGATGGATACGAACTAAAGCTTTCTAATAATGAATGCCTTGTTCATCGATTCGAACTAATCATCGATCAACCGATGCGAAGTTCATGGATACGAAGGACTGAACCATTTTGATCAATGCAAAGCCAATGGATACGAACCAAGGTGTGGTGATGGATATGAACGGACGGATTCGAGCTTCATGACCGCGGACTGACTCGTACCTGATCGATTCGAAGACGATCGATCCGAAGTCGCCAAGTCCCGATGGATTCGAACTTGACGATGACTCTCTAATGGATACGAATCTGATGGATTCGAACAGGTCATCACTTTGGTTTTCTGATGGATACGAACAACACCTTGTATCCAACTTGTATCGATCATATCTCATTCATACGAACTCCGATTAACCTGAAATCTAAAACGCTGGCTTCCATGGCTTTGCTTGTCATGTCTTGTCAATTACGGCCCGATCCGGACTCGGACAAAATTCATCGATCTCCATGGTTACCCTGCAACGCATAGTTGACATTAATGACTTGTTATTATCGATTTCCAGCCAATTTTTGGGTATCCCAGCTTTGCCAAAAAGTGGTATAACAATATAGACATATACATACATACATACATACACACATACATACATACATACACATACATACATATACATACATACATACACACACACACACACACACACATATATATATATATATATTGAGAAGCAACATAAATAAGAAAATTTTATAGGGACACTTAACCAGCAATAAACCATGGGTAAGAGTAAAATTAATGAGGAAATTAGATTAAACAACTAGAAATAAATGGATGCTTTAATCACAGAAACTTTAGGATTTCAGGAAACATAAATTTTTGCTTGTAAAATGTCACCATTCAAGAAAAAGATAGAATGAACAGGGATGTGAAGAGAATTTTCTATTGGACAAGGATGAAGAAGAAGGTAGCAGAATTTTTCGTTAGGATCAATAAGATCGCAGCATTTCTAACACAGATTTATATCGAGGAGGTGATTCGACTTCATGGAATTTTGGTTAGCATAGGAACCCATTATTTACTAGTGAATTTTGAAGGAGTTTGTAGACAGCTTTAGGAACTTCGTTGAACCTTAGGACCACTTACACCAGCAGACCGACAAACTAGAAGAGTGAATATGATCTTGGAGGATTTGTTGAAGAACTTGCATGATGGACGTTGGAGGGCACTACGAGTAGCATGTGCCTTTAGTAGAATTTGCATATAATAAAAATCACCAATAGACGATTGGTATGGCACCCTTCGAATTGCTTTATCAAAGGCTGTGCAAATTGCCAAATTGTTGGTGGAAAACGATCGACAAAATCATACTCGAACCAGATTTAATTTGTGAGACTTTAGAAAGATAGAGTTGATTAGGTAGCGTGTAAAGGTCATTAGATTTGGAAAATCGAGAAAGTTGGAATCAAGGTTTGTTGGGCCTTTCCCAGTTTTAGGAAAATAGGAAAATTCACGTATTGTATGGAGTTACTGGATAAGTTTGCAAGAGTCCATGATGTTTTAATGTTTCACATTTGAGGAAATACCTTCATAGCACAACCACTTTGGTAGAGCCTGATCAATCGAGGGATATAGAGATGAGCCAATAGCATCCTGTGCCACTGCACATATTGTGTAGCACAGAACTAGAAAACTCCACAACAAAGAAATTAGGTTGGTTTGATTATAATGAGGAGGAAATCCGATGGAAAGCATGAGGAATTCTCATCCTAAGCATTTCTTCGGTAAACTTTCCTCTCCAAAATTAGATTTTTGTTGCATCGTGGTTGCTGGATTGGATGATAGGAGATGGGTGCTAAACTTTTCACCGTCACTTTGCACTTACGTAGAAATTTTCGTGCATATTTAAGGTGTTTTGCATACATACTTGTATGTCACAGTCACACACTCACGCTAGGATTTTGCTCATTTATAGTATGTCTGCAATACATAATCATATTGTACTTTTGGATAAGTAGATGTATGTGTAGATAACTTGGTTGTATAACATGTATATTTAGTGCGCGTTATGTCGTTCGCCCCATGCAAAAGATTTCAGAGACGAAGTCCTTTTAAGGAGGGAAGAATGTAACACCCCTAAAATAAACCATAAATTAATTGGATAAATAAGATAGAGGTAAAACTGGAAATTTTGTAAAAGTTGAAATTTAACCATGAAAGTTATGCCATTGCATTCGTGGTGAAATCTGATCAATATCTATATATAATATATTGAAAACGGAGCTCAAACAGAAAAGTTACGGGCGTTTGATGTATTCGGGTTCAAAATAATTTAAATAAAATTCAAATTCAAATGACTAAATAATTTTAAAACTTGAAATTCAAAAGTTAACATTAATTAGACTTGGGGGTTAAGTAAACATTAAAATTAACGTTAAATATTAATTAAGGAATATAATTATAACGACCCATCTTTCCAAACCCTAAAAGTCGACACTAATACATCCACGGTATTCACGTGCCGAACAACTAGGTATCGGAAAGACAGATTGTTAGGGAAAAGAAAGGAGATAGAAGATAAGATGAAACTAAACATCACATAATCTCACAATGTTACAGAAAACATATATTACAATATAATACTTTACAAAGTCATTTCAAAAATGATACATCAGGGTCATATTAATACAATTCTACCTTTGGACAGTTATAACAGCCTATCCCTAACTAACTGATACAAGATACACATAATACAACGGAAACAAGATAATAACTAGCTATCGATGAAGCCTCCTGCTCCAAGCTCCTTCAGAATGTATCCATGGGAAAACCTGAAATACTTGGCTGCTTATAAAAATTTGAGCACCTAAGAGTTTTAGGAAAATAAAATAAAAATCCGGGTCAGGATTGGGTCCAGTGTGAGTAAACTCAAACAACTGAATTATTATGTTTTAAAAAACTCCTTTAAAATCAAAGGTACCTTGTAAGACCACACCGCACAAAAACACAGACGGGTTTTTACCTTACGATAACCAAAACATTTTCTCTAGAAATCCTATGATATTATAATAATATATAGAGTACAAATACTTATTAATCTTAGATGAAATTGTTACATTATTAAATTCCAGCATACTGGGCTCTACAATCAAACCCGTAAAGACATGTACTGGAGATTGGATTCCATACTATGACAAGGTAAGGAACTACCTTCCGATGGTACACCTCTAGATAAAATGTATCGGGGTATGACAAGAACATCTTTTACCCCGGCCACACAGGAATGGCCTACCACTTGATTAGTAGTACCGAACATAATCACCCCTCCGTTTTAGTCCCTAAACCATACATGAGTAGATAGTAACCGATATAGATTTGGGATGACCATACCCTAATGGGAGCGACCCACTTAGCCCTACTGCATGCTCGATTTTTGTCATTTCCTGGTTGTTGAAGCTTGAGGCTATGTTTTACCTTTATATAGCACTCCCCACTTGGAATGCTACACCACCCTCCAGGCATCAATGCAATGCTAGCATTCATCCATACATGTTCGTTCATGGACTGAACAAAACCAAAGGCACTACCTCAACTACACCCATTTTGGAATACCCTCAGGGTTAGTAGCAAGTAGCCCTTGCACTTCAAAACTCCGTCTTCGATTCCATACTCTTTAAGATACCTTTAGGTCGAAAACGCTTGAGTTGGATCGAAGTGGTTTTCGAAAAACAAATCCGATCTAAGTCCCTTCGAAACAACTTTCGATAATTTTTGGTAAACTCAACCCAGATTCTTTAGGAAATAAAAAGACAAAGATAAGAGCGAAGTTCATCTCCTAACCGTTAGTGGACATATTTTCTTATCATTTATCCTAGAAGAACAAAATGAATTTATACGTACAATATGGCACCATCTATGGTAACTGTACCATATAATTTCTGTGTTTCTTATAGATATTTCCAAAGTTACGTTGTGGTTCAGATTTTGATAGTCGGTTATTTAACTTTCAAATAAACAATCATTCGACATTGATTTGATTCTATATGGGATGTACCAAGCCTTTATTAATTTATCTTTCATTAATTAAAACACTTTGCAAAACTTGGTTAAAATATATTTTTAAAACACTATTCCCAAAACCCTTTACATCTCTTTTATACTTGGAAAACCATTTATATACTTATCTCAATGGTATAAGTATTTACTAAAAATATTTTGGAAAATTCCATTTTCTCAAATTCCATATTAAATGGTCAGGAAATTCTCTTTTCAAAACATCACTTACTATAAAACCTCTTTATTTTATAAAACTCATTCACTTTATAAAACCCATTCACTTATTCCTTATAAAAATTCTTTTTATAAGTTCACTTCATATTTCAAACCTCCTTATAAATCTTCAAACTAGATTTAAACTTCTTTTTAAAATCTCTAAAATGATTTTTAAAATCTCTTTCCATGTATAAAACTCTTTATAAAAGTTCCTTTATAAAATATCTTTGTCACAAAATATCATTTACAAAATATCATTTTTAAATCACTTTAAATAAACTCTTTTATTTAGTAAAACCCTTTTTATAAGTAAGTTATTATTTATTATTTATAAATACTTTTATAAAATAATTATATAACTTGAAAAATCATTTATAAACTTTAAAACCCCAAACCAATTAAAGAATTAGAGCTAATTTAAAACCATACTTTATAATTTCAAAAAGAGGCTTAGCAATCTCATGGTACTTATTCAAGTAACCATTGTTTCAATTTCACTTTCAAGTCATTCAATAATTTATTTACATAAGTCAACATATATATAAATATATTTCATATCCAAATGAGGAAATAACATGTCACTGCAAATTAACTGGCATATACTTGTCCATATAACAAAATAATAGGATAGTGATTTTTCCTCCTAAGTAGATGTCCAAACAATTCAATCAATTTATAGCCGAATGGGGATTTATTCTGCTCACAAATGTCCACACAATCAATCAATCAATCTATAGAAGAACGGAAATTTATTCTACTATCAAATGTCCACAACAATCAAATAGTTACATTATTGCAGAACGAGGATTTATTCTGCTATCAAATGTACACACAGTCAAACAATTAATTTATAATAGAACATGAATTTATTCTGCTATCAAATGTCCACACAATCAAACAATCAATCATAACTCATTCACAGGCATTTTTTTACTTAATAGTACCAACATTTGAACTCCTTGAGTTCAAAACCATCTCTGAAAAAGCGGTACCTTTAAAACAATTTGATTCTTGGAGATATAGAATTTAAAACTTAAACATCTTTTTAAAACAATTTATTTACAACTTAAACCTTTATCTAAATCATAACTAATCTTAATTAAATCTGATCTCAATTTAATTATAAATTAAGAAATAATTAAACCTTTAATAACTAATTAAACAATGATTAACTATTATATAAATAATATAAACCCTAATTAATCCTTTATTAATTACAAAATAATAATTTAAACCTTCATTAATAATTAATATTAATTAATCTCATTTAGTTAATAAAATAAACTTAAATAAATAATTTATTTTAAATTAAAACCTTATTTAGTTAATAATTAAAAATAATTTAACACTTGATTAATTAAATAAATAAAAAATTAACCCTATATTTAATTAATAATTTATTAATATTAATCTTATCTTTAGAAGATAATTAATTAGATACTAAAGCTCATTAATTAAGTTAAATAAACCTTGTTTAATACTTAATTAATTATTCATCATCAAAACATAATTATTTAATAATTAATTATTAAAAACTTAATTAACTTTTTAACATCATTATTAAGTTTATAAAACATTTTCAAACACTTTTAAGTATGAAAACTGAATTTTCAAAAATCTGATTTTTTTTTGTCGAAACTGCATCCATAGCGACTATCACTACAAATGCAGTAACTTGAGTTTATTTTTTTCTTTTCAAGTTACTAACTTTACAATTCTCCAATCCTAACTTTGTTTCAATTTAAACCATTTCCTTCTAAAGAATCCAAATCTTCTTTTAACATCTCAATGTTAACTTATAAACATACCACATCATAACCAAGTCCATATTCATATCATTTCCAAACTTACAACCAACATCAAATCCAAAGTTTATAAACTATGTCATAACTAAAGTTTACAAATTTACAACAATACTAAGGTGGACTTCATTTCAAATCCACCTTTTCCATCTCAAATCATCCATATCCACAAATAACCAAACATATAACAACTCAAACATATTTCACACACATCATAAAGCAATTTATGCAACATATATCAAGTTAAAAACTTTGAAACTAAAACTAACGTTTACTAACCAAAAGCTTGAAAATCACAAAAATCCGCTCCAAAATAGGTCATATTCTCACCGATTTTTGATTATGTTACTCTCGAAATTTGAACAAGTCATAAAAGAAAGGTTTTTAAGAAATTATTTTCTCTATAATTTGAAAAAAGAATCACTTAATTTCAATTATTTTTTAGGAAGATATGGTCAAAAGAAGGGGTGGTATTTTCGGGCTTGAAAATATGGGTCCACAATGAGTCAGAAAGAAATATAATTTTAGCCCAAAAATATTCAAAATTTGAAAATGTGATCCAAATGAAAGTTGTAACCAATGGAATTCTATATGGTATGAATAAAAGAAAATCTTGATTAGGAGTACTATGGAGGAAGTTATCGCCAAAATAAGTGGAAGGAAAATGGAGAAAGTGGAGATGAAAACAAGTGATTTAAAACTAATTTTTTATAAGTTTGAAGTAAGAATTTGATTTTTTTTAACTTTAAAACCTAAAAAATAAATAGAGAAGCCATGGAAGTTTTGGTATTAAGAGCTTTAGGAAGTTGCAAATGAAAAGAAAATGAGTAAAAATGAGAATAAAAATATGAAAATTAGTATTTATACCAATACACAAATTGAATTGCCAATATACCCCTATGTCCTTTACCCTTCGTTCTTTCTTTGCCACCGCACCATCCCTTCCACCTAACCATGAAATCCACCCACCTTAAGCCTCCCCCCTTCAAATCAAATCCAATATCCATTAAATGCTTAGTTGTACTCTTGTCTCCTTATGTTGCATATGGTATCTTTATGTATTAATATATACGCTTTTCCTTTCATATTTCTTTTATAAACTTAAATGCATATGAATATACACACTCATATACCTACCATATGGTTCTAATTTATTCTTTTATTGAATGTATATATGTGTATACAAAAGTGTCACTGCATTTTCGATAACTTTTAACCAATGAAAAGTCGAAAATCGAGAAAACGAATCCCGGTCACATTTTCTGTTTTCCATCGAACTATATATTTTTGTAAACAAAATTTGAAAACTATTTCACCATCAATAGTTATTATTTAAAAGAATTTTATTTTCATTATAATATTTATTATTTTAATATGTGAAATTAATTAAATATTCGCAAATCAAAGCAGTGAAATTCCGGGTCGTTACACTCTCCCCTTTAAAAGAATTTCATTCCCGAAATTACACCTCAACCTATCTTAGAAAACACTTACACTACATTAGTTCATATAATGTACATAGATCATTTTTATACTAAAATATGATTCGATCACTACTCGAATACATAACTTCACTACTGAACTAGTATCGCTCGCCCGATTTCTAGTGTGGACTCCGATCAGGCTCCTTAATATGGAACCTCTTTTCCCCTTACATAGCTGTAAATGATAGAAAACACTGGTCCCATACCAAGAATTCTCATCAAGTGCTCATCGTCAAAAATCAAGTAATATATCCTTATCCGGAATAGCGTGAATCACCTCAAAGCCATGTACTTGAATCCTAGATCATATCTATTTTAAAATGAGGAATGATCTACATCCAACTTGTGCATGTATTTAATTGGTTCTCTCTAATACCAATTCTATTCCCACTAAATTATTTATGAGACATTTCATAAAAACTAAACTTAGGTTCAACTTGGATACTACTCCATTATATCCTAAGAGTATATACCCATATTTGATTCAGCTATTCCATTTTACTTTTTTTCCTAAGAAAACTCAAAATCCAAACACCCGGTCTTATTTCAAAATCTTTTTGAATTGAAAAAATATATTTTAACTATATAAAATATATACATATAGCCCGAGTAACTCCAAAATGATACTAAGGAATTGGGTACTACCAAACAGTATCATACACTCCCTTACTAAGAAGGGTAATACTCAAGTGAAGTATTTACCATCCGAACACATCTCTTCCCCAGTTTTAAGTTATTTTCGAGCCACTTGAACTAGTTAAATTAAAAATATTACTTTTATTCCAAAATCCCATTCTTGAAACAATACTTCTCATATTTCCAACAAAACATTTATCACCAACTTGCTTTAGGGTCGTTTGGGTATGAACTTGTTTCGATTGTACAATGATAAAGAGAATAATTTACTAAGTGCCCTACAACGTTCGCCTAGGCTAACATCCGATCATAACTTAGAAGATTATTCTGATTATCACAAAACAATAAAAACTCAGTCTCCTTAACCAATCCAAAGAAAACACTTCTTATTTAACATTTCCACTCCCAAAATTTTATACTTGAACCAAAATTGCTTTCAAATAGTACTACTATTATTTTCCAAAACCTTGAAAGTCATTTTCAAAAGCATCAGTATTAAAATTCTCAAGTTTTAACCTATATTCCTTTTAATCCAAAGACACATTCTATAAATTTATTTTATAATATCAACTTTTATCAAATTATTTCTTAAATATTTATTCTAAAATAATCTAACTTTCTTTAATAAACACCTTTTTATTACATCAAATTTTACCTAAACACAAACATCGAATGCCTTATAGTCAAATTGTGAAACTCAATTCACAAGGTGTTCGTTTCAATGTTTTCCCTATTTCTATCTACCCAACCCAAATATTAAAAAGAGAAGCTACCTGCATAGACTAACGATAGTCAATGCTCTACTGGACAAGCATGACTAACAAAATCCTAATTGATAATAATTGAATATTATTATCTCCTAACATCAATACCTCAAAATATTATGATATACTATTTTTGAATATCATTCTTTATATATAAAATATATTATGGGTAAATTTATTTCATTTATCCAATCCAAAACAATACAGTGTCTGTTGGTCTTATTTTAGTGTTTAAGAATCTCTATCAATAATGTTAACTACTCGTATTGACCAGAATCCATAAGCCATTCAACATATCAATCAACACGATATAAAACATGTTTATATTGTTAACAAATATGCGCTCTTAAATACACACACACACACTCAAACTCATAATAAGGCATTCCATTACCTTATCTCTTAACGAGTTGCCCCACCAAAGCCAAGGTTCTCCTTAACCTAGCGCTCTGATACCAAAATGTAACGACCTATCTTTCTGAACCCCTGAAGTCAACACTAATACATTCACAGTATTTACGTGTCGAACAACTAGGTGCCGAAAAGGCAGATTGTTAGGGAAAAGAAAGGAGATAGAAGATAAGAAGAAACTAAACAATCACAGAATCACACAATGTAATGGAAAACATATATTAATCAATATAATACTTTGCAAAGTCATTTCAAAAATGGCACATCAGAATCATGTTAATACAATTCTATCTTTGGACAGTTATAACAGCCTATCCTTACCTAACTGATACAAGATACATATAATACGGTGGAAATAAGATAATAACCAGCTATCGATGAAGCCTTCTGCTCTAAGCTCCTCCAGAATGCATTTGTGGGAAAACCTAAACTACTTGGCTTCCCATAAAAATTTAAGCACCTAAGAGTTTTAGGAAAAGAAAATAAAAATCTGGGTCAGACATTGGCCTGGTGTGAGTAAACTCAAACAACTGAATTATTATGTTTAAAACAACTCCTTTAAAATCAAAGGTATCTCGTAAGACCACGCCGCACATAAACACGGACGGGTTTTTACTTTACGATAACCAAAACATTTTCTATAGAAAATCCAGTGATATTATATTAATGTCTAGAGTTCAAATACTTATTAATCTTATCAAAAATTGTTACATTATTAAATTCCAGCATACTAGGCTCAACAATCAAACCCGTAATAGCACGTATTGGAGATTGGATTCTATACTGTGACAAGCTAAGGAACTACCTTCCAATTGTACACCTCTAGATAAAATGTACCGAGGACTGATAAGAACATCTTGTACCCCTACCATATAGGACTGGCCTACCACTTGACTAGTAGTACCGAGTATGATCACCCTTTCATTTTGGTCCTCAAAGCAAACATGAGTAGATAGTAACCGACCTAGATTTGGGATGACAATACCTTGATGGGAGCAACCCACATGGCTCTGCTACATGCTCGATTTTTGTCATTTCCCAGTTAATGAGGCTTCAGGCTACATTTTAACTTTATATTGCACTCCCCACTTGAAATGCTACGCTGCCCTCCAAGCATCAATGCAATGCCAACATTCATCCATACAAGTTCGTTCTGGGACTGAACGCACTACCTCTACTACACCCATTTTGGAATCACCCTCAGGGTTAGTAGCAAGTAGCCCTTGCACTTCAAAACTCCGTCTTCAATTCCATACTGTTCAAGGTGTCTTCAGTTGGAAAATGCTTGAGTTAGATCGAAGTGGTTTTCGGATAACAGATCCGATCCCAGTCTCTTCGAAACAACTTTCAATAATTTTCGATAAATTCAACCCCCGTTCTTTAGGAAATAACAAACAAAGATAAGAGTGGAGTTCACCTCCTAACCGTTATTGGATGGATTTCCTTATCGTTTATCCTAGAAGAACGAAACAAATTTATACATACATTATAGCACCACCGATGGTAACTGTACCATATAAATTCCATGTTTCTCTTAGATATTTCCAAAGTTACATTTTGGTCCAGATTTTGGTAGTCGGTTATTTAGCTATCAAATAAACAATGATTCGACATTGATTTGGTTCCATATGGGATGTACCAAGCCTTTATTAATTTATCTTTCATTAAAAAACACTTTGCAAAACTTGATCAAAAGATCTTTTTAAAATACTATTCCCAAAACCCTTTACATCTCTTTTATACTTGGAAAAACATTTATATACTTATCTCAATAGTATAAGTATCTACAAAAACATTTGGAAAATTCTCATTTCTCAAATTCCATATTGAATGGCCATGAAATTCCCTTTTCAAAACATCACTTACTATAAAACCCATTCACTTTATAAAACCCATTCACTTTACAAAACCATTCACTTATTCCTTATAAAAATTCTTTTTATAAGTTCCCTTCATATTTCAAAGCTCCTTATAAATCTTCAAACTAGATTTAAACTTATTTTTAAAATCTCTAAAATGATTTATAGAATCTCATTCCATGTATAAAACTTTTTCTAAAATTTCCTTTATAAAATATCTTTGGCATTACAAAATCTCATTTTTAAATCACTTTAAATAACCCTTTTATTTAGCAAAACCCTTTTTATAAACAAGTTGTTATTCATAAATACTTTTATAAAATAATTATATAACTTGAAAATCCATTTATAAACTTGAAAGTCCCAAAATGATTAAAGAATTAGAGCTAATTTAAAACCATACTTTATAATTTCAAAAAGAGGCTTAGCAATCTCATGGTACTTATTCAAGTTACCATCATTTCAATTTAACTTTCAAGTCATTCAACAATTTATTTACATAAGTCAATATATATGTAAATATACATCATATCCAAATCAGGAAATAACATGTCAATGCAAACTAACTGGCATATACATATCCAAATAACAAAATAGCAGGATAGTTATTTGTCCTCCTAAATAGATGTCCAAACAATTAATCAATTTATAGCAGAATGGGGATTTATTTTTCTAACAAATGTCCACACAATCAAACAATAAATCTATAACAGAACAGGGATTTATTCTGCTATCAAATGTCCACAACAATCAAATCAATTACATTATAGAAGAACAAGGATTAATTCTGCTACCAAATGTCCACACAACCAAGAAATCAATTAATAGCAGAACGAAAATTTATTCTGCTATCAAATTTCCACACAATCAAACAATTAATCATAACTCATTCACAGGCATTTGTCCACTTAATAGTACCAACATTTGAATTCCTTGAGTTCAAAACATCTCTGAAAAAGAAGTACCTTTAAAACAAGTTGATTCTTGGAGATAAAGAATTTAAAACTTAAACTTCTTTTTAAAACAATTTATTTACAACTTAAACCTTTATCTAAATCATAATTAATCTAAATTAAATATGAACTCAATTTAATTATAAATTAAGAAATAATTAAACCTTTAATAACTAATTAAAAATGATTACCTATTATATAAATAATTTAAACCCTAATTAATCCTTTATTAATTACTAAATAATAATTTAAACCTTCATTAATAATTAATATTAATTAATCTCATTTAGTTAATAAAATAACCTTAAATAAATAATTTATTTTAAATTAAAGCCTTATTTAGTTAATAATTAAAAATAATTTAACACTTGATTAATTAAATAAATAAATACATAACTCTCTATTTAATCAATAATTTATTAAAATTAATCTTATCCTTAAAAGATAATTAATTAGACACTGAACCTCATTAATTAAGTTAAATAAACCTGGTTTAATACTTAATTAATTATTGATTATTAAAAATTAATTATTTAATAGTTAATTATTAAAAACTTAATTAACTTTTTAAAACATCATTATTTAGTTTATAAAACATTTTCAAACACTTTTAATTAAGTATGAAAACTAAATTTTCAAAAATCTGATTTTTTTTATCGAAACTGCATCTATAGCGGCTATTGCTACGGATGCTGTAACTTGAGTTTTGTTTTCTTTTCAAGTTACTAGCTTTTCAATTCTCCACTCCTAAATTTCTTTCATTTTAAACCATAAGGAAAAGTTTAAAAACCAAAAAAAAATTAAATTTAAAGTTTAAAAACTTAAATACTTTAAAACCAGTTCCTTCCAAAGAATCCAAATCTCCTTTTATCATCTCAATGTTAACTTATAAACATACCACATCATAACCAAGGTCCAATTCATATCATATCCAAATTTACAACCAACATCAAATCCAAAGTTTATAAACTATATCATAACCAAAGTTTACAAATTTACACAATACTAAGGTAGACTTCATTTCAAGTCCACTTTAACCATCTCGAATCATCCATATCCACAAATAACCAAACATATAACAATTCAAAAATATTTCATACACATCATAAAGCAATTTATGCAACATATATCAAGTTGAAAGCTTTGAAACTAAAACTAACGTTTACTCACCGAAAGCTTGGAAATCACAAAAATCCACTCCAAAATAGGTCATTTTCTCACTGATTTTTGATCATGTTACTCTCGAAATTCGGAAAAGCAAAAAAAATAAAAGTTAGGAAATTCTTTTCTCCACAATTTGAAAAATATAATCACTTAATTTCAATTGGTTTTGAGGGAGATATGGTCAAAAGAAAGAGTGGTATTTTCGGACTTGAAAATTTGGGTCCAAAAATGAGTCAAAAAGAAATATAATTTATTTCTAAAAATATTCAAAATTTGAAAATATGATTCAAATGAAAACTGTAGCCAATGGAATTCTATATGGTTTGTAGAAGAAGAAAATCTTGATTTGGAGTAGTATGGAGGAAGTTATGGCCGAATGAAGTGGGTGGAAAATGGAGAAAGTGGAGATGAAAACAAGTAATTTAAAACTAAGTTTTTAAAAGTTTTTAAGTAAGAATTTGATTTTTCAAAAAAAAATTTAAAACTTAAAAACTAAATAGGGAAGCCATGGAAGTTTTGGTGTTAAGAGCTTCAGGAAGTTGCAAATGAAAATAAAACGAGAAAAAATGAGAATAAAAGTATTAAAATATGTACTTACACCAAGACACCAATTGAATTACTAATATACCCCTATGTCCTTTATCCTTCATTCTTTTTTTGCCACCTCACTATGCCTTCCACCTCACCATGAAATCCTCTCACCTTAAGCCCTCCCTTCATATCAAAGCCAACATCCATTAAATGCTTAGTTGTACTCTTGTCTCCTTATGTTGCATAAGGTATCTTTATGTATTAATATATATATATATGTATGTATGTATGTATGTTTTTCCTTTCATGTTTCTTTTAAAAAATTAAATACATATGATTATACACATTCATATACCTCCCATATGGTTCTAACTTATTCTTTTATTAAAGTATATGTCTGTATGTGTATATAAAAGTGTCATTCCGATAATTTTTAGCCGATGAAAAGTCGGAGGTGCGGAAAACGAATTCCAGTCACATTTTTTGTTTTCCATCGAACTATATATTTTTATAAAAGAAAATTTGAAAACTATTTCACCATTATCAATTATTATTTAAAACAGTTTTACTTTCATTATAATATCTATTATTTGAATATTTAAAATTAACTAAATATTCATACATCAAAGCAGTGAAATTTCGGGTCATTACAATAATAAATAAAATAATGGCATAAAATTTACGTTCCTGAAATAATGGGAAATATCGACCTCTGACCACGACCAGTGGTAGAGTGGCGGTCGACCGCTCCCTGTATAGTGGTGGCTAGGGATTGTGAATTTGAATGTTCTGAAATTTACAATTTTCAACCAACCTTCATCCAACGATTCCGGTGCATTCCAACCACTATAAATATGACACTACACCCCTCACTTTTATTCATGTAATATTTTGGGAACATTAGATAAGCTCTATCAGTTCATCTCTTTAAAGGTTTAGAAATCTTCATTAGGGTTTCAGGTAAAAAATCTTTTAGATCTATCTTTGTTTATTGTTTATTTTCTCAACTTCTTCTCCTCCAAACCTTTAATTTCTAAATCTAACATATATACAATCCCTTTCCATACATATATCAAAAAGAAGAGATATGATAGAGATTGTCAAAGGCATGTCAAATCCAAAGGAGGCAAAGTTAAGAATATATTATAAGTGGAAATCTTAGCTTTTCTATTTTAGTAATTGATTAGTATAGTTTGGATTTGAATATGCCTTGGGGATTTTTGGTTTGCAAAAACATTATATTATAAACCTCCAAAACACCTTTAATGTGAAATGTCAAGTTTAGGTTGAAATCTCAAACTTGTTTACGTCAAAATAATGGAAATTTCATAGATTTGCAGTTTTGACAAATTTAACTTCTATTCTACTCCTTATTCCTTTTTATTATTTGGTTAAAGGGTTTTGATTATGGAATAGTACATAAGGTATAAATTTTATTTGTAGTTTGCACTACTTATTCCCATGAATTAAATAGAAATTCCTTTGTTTATATTTATGTGAAAAAGGAGTCGAATAGAGCGTAAAAATTGGAATTGTAAGTTTTTAGCATCAATATATTCCGTTATTTCTAATGTAATAAATTAAGTTTAAATTTTTATTGTATACAAGTTTATTGATTGGTATTTTTAGATATGAATATTGGAATTTTGATATTGTTGATAATATAGGATAAGACTTTTATGATTGTTGAAAGAGTTGTATTTAAATGCTAGTTTATGGCTTAAATTCTGCATGCTTAGATATTACTAGGCATGTGTGTGTGTATATATTAATGTAATTAACATATATCCATAACATACAATTACATAGTTAAACATTTTATGAATTTTATTAAAACCCCCCTTAGGAAGGTAATTAATGTTAAAGGCGACATAAAAAAGATCTCTTATAAGGCCTTGGTTATGGAAATAGTGAGATGTATGATAATATATATAGAGTGTGATATAGATTATGACTAAGTTATAGGGATACGAGGTCATTCAAAAGCACACAAAAGTTTGCTCAGCTAATATGGCTACCAGTAATGTGACTTTGGGGATGATGTGAGACATCGCCTATAATAAGTAACTACGATGATGCAAGATTAGTACCAAATTCTGTAAGGTAATTTTGCCCTACTAATCTGTCTACTAGTACCCACGAATAGTCAAGCTAATGTGAGTTATCATCATGGGGTACGGGTCTTAATATGAAGGGTCTGCTATAGAGATTGAAGGTATTAAGTGGTTGTGTGAGGGCCCGCCTCTTCTCTATGTAAGAAGCAGTAAATGGTCAAGGTTATGGGTAAGGCACGCTAGTGGATATCTCAGGAATGGGCCCACTTCAATAGGAAGTATTAAGTGACTGAAGAGATTCCATGCAATACCAGGTAGATGGTTACTATTGATGAGTCCGCCTTGGGATTATAAGTAGTAAATGACATGGACCTGCCTTAAATAAAGGTATTAAATGGTCAGAGTATGTCTAATTCCATGTAAATGTATTAAGTGACTTGAGTGCTATCTCATTCATTGATAGGACGTTATGGATGATAGATATGGTTTATTGGGTTGATAGCAAATTGCTTTTGGGCTTTTATTTGGAAATCCATTTATTTAAGTTTGAGAAAATCCTTTGGGCTTATATTTGCAAGATTTATGTTGTAAGTAGAAAACGTAAGACATATTCATATTTAAATTATACTGCCCAAGTACTAATATAGTAAGGCTCGAGATTTTTATTCACCAGACATATGTTGTTCTGACTCCCTCCTCATTACAACACAAGTTAGAAAAGATGATAAGGTTGAAGGCGAAGGCATGGAGTAAGCTTGTGGCAGTCTATTTATTTATCTATTCATGTTATTTTCATATGTACCCATTGGAAACTATTGTATTTTAAAATTATGTACCATGACTATGTATCGGTTATTATTGGTTTTTATGACATTTGAATTTTAATGAAGTGGGTACTGTTTCCGTTGTTATATTTAATCCTTACGTTGTGAGTTCTGAATGTGTAGATAAATAGCTTCGTATTGTTCTATTTACGAACCAACAACATGCTTTGAGACGGTTTTACGTTTTGATGGGCCTTTTCTAGATTGGAATTTAGGCCCATTTCAGGGCGGGTTGTTGCACATACCAAAACATGGGGAAATAATATAATATCAGACAAAATTTTAATATAGGCTTCCTAAAATAAGCTATTGCAAGAATACGCATGGGTAAAAACTAATTGCAGAAATATGCCTACTTTCATATAGCTTGCGTATTTATTGAATGCCCAAGCTATGTTTAAAAAATATATTTAGCTTATACATTTTTGGAATGCACATTCTATTTTTTTAAAATAAGCTTGCACATTCCATAGATGCATATATGGGTATTTTGTATTTGCATATTTATGGAATGCGCAAATACAATTTCGGAGCTGAAATAAACAGCTAACCACATTTCGTTCCAATTTCTCTCTTTCCTCTTCTATCTCCACAAATCCCTAATACATTATCCTATCTAACCCGTTTTATTTCCCAATCTCAATTTTAATTCAAAATAATCCTTACATTAGCTTCAAATAATATTTTATCCCGAAATGGAAGGCTCTTCTACATCTTTACAAATTAGAGGTAAAAAAATTTGATTTTGGATTAATTGATTTTTTTTGTCATGTTTAACTTATTTTAGATCTCATTGTTGCAGTTAATTAATTTGACATTGAAATATTACTTATTGCAAATTGATATTGGAAACCCTTATTTTAATTTTGATAGCGAATAATTAGGTATTAATGACCATGTATTGGATGATAGATTTTTGTAAAATTGCCACCCGGACCTATTGATACAAGTGTTCTTTATCTTCAACAAAAACATAGAAGTGAAAATCAATTTATTATAGAGGTATTTTTATTATATACATTGGTTTTTAAATGGAAACATAATACAGTATATTAATTGTTATTTGTTGTTTTAAATCAGAACGTTCAAACAGTTCAACCTGTAGACCATTCTGGTAAGCTTAAAAAATAGATTATAAAGACCCTAGATTGGAACAAAATATAGCTTGTTTTTGGAAAGCAACGCAAGTTGATTACCTTGGACTAGGTCATCATCTTCTTACGACATTGTGTGATCGTTGGAGGCTTGAGACAAATACATTTCATTTTAGAGTAGGAGAAATGGCTATCACATTATGTGATGTGTACTATTTAATTGGCTTTTCCACAGATGGTTTCCCGATATACATTAATAATGTAGAGCATGATTATATTGAACTGTGTCATGATTTATTTGGTCTATTTCCTCTCCAGAATGCAATAAAATCTAAAAGTGAGATTAATATGAATTGGTTTAAGAAAGAATTTGAAGAACCACTTGGAGTTGACGCGACAGATATAGAGATACTTCATCGTAGTTGTGCTATAATTTTGTACTTCTTAAATTATTAGCTTTTTCCATATCATTCGAAAGGTCAATGTAACTTGAAATATTTTCCATTTTTGGATGAGTTAGCACTTTGTGGTTAGCATTCATGGGGTAGTGTAGTACTTTATTATTTGTATGGTAAGTTGACAAATGTTGCATTACAAGATACATAACTGTTAGGCGGTTCTGCAATGTTGCTGTAATTATGGTCTTGGTCTCATTCAGCTGTTGGACGTCCTGCTATAATGGTTCCTACCAATTTAGATATAACTTCCATATAGTTGTAGGTGGAATTCTGTTAGGAGTTGGTGCGAAACTCCAAAAATGTACTATTTTACCATAAAGTTTTAGATTTATTAGCTGATGATCTTGTAGCTTAGGAACCGTATTTGTTGGTTGATGCATTTTATGGTCCTATTATACAATTTCTCTTTCCGGGTTGGATCTCTAAGTGTCGACTAATCCTATTTCGGAACTTTGAAAATTCAGTTCCGGAGTGAGAGATGGGACATGTAACGACCCGGAATTTTACCACCTTTATTTGCAAATATTTAAAAATTTTAGATATTAAAATAATAGGTTTTATAATTAAAATATAACTCCTTTAAATAATAACAAATAATGGTAAAATAGATCTATAACGACCCAGGATTTTGCCACTTTGAAATAGGTTATTTAAATAAATTTATAAACTCAATAAATGGATTTTTATTAGAAAATAAATATATTTTAATTATTTAATAATGATGATAAAATATTTTTCAATTTTTTTTACCAATATAGATAATTCAAATAAAAATAGAAAATATGATCGAAGAACGTATTCCGAAATTTCGATACTTGAAAGTCGTTGGGAACGTTGTGCACACTTGGTGCAACATGCACACATATATATACGTTAGGATTAGTATTAATTAAGCATACTTCTGTATATTAACATATATATATTTATTACTGAGCGTGGATGTGACAAATTATGTTATAAAAGGCATAAATACACATATAAACACGCTTATATCTATACAATCCTATGCCATACCTTAAGTAACCTACAATATGGCCTAGAGGGGGTAAAGTGTTCAAGTGATGGGAGGGGGGTATGGTGGTTGTCATGTGCATGGCATGTATATATATATATATATATATTATTTTATACAAATGCTATTTTGGTAATTTCTAGTTTTCTATGCTTATAAACACCTCCTCGCTCTCTTTGTTTTTTCCTTTGTTCATCTCCTTTCTATTTTCAAGTTCCTCCAATTCTTCCATTCATGGTTTCCATCTCCTTTTCCTAAGAGAAAAAAGTTAGTTTATTCACTTAAAAATCTAGTAAAAACACATCCATTTCACTTCCAAACCCATTCTCTACTAAACAAGGCTCTATACTCCACTATACCACCATGGCTGAGCCTTGTTCTAGCCATGACCATGCCTATTGTTCACTAGGCCGAGCCCATTTAGCCTTCCAAGGGTCCACATCTTCACTTTGTTGAGCTAGGAGCAAATGAGCTAGGTTAAGAGTATGTTTAGTTTTATTTAGTGAAAGTTTGGTGAGTAAAGTTCGTGTTTTTAAAACTCAAGTTACTAACTTTTTAGAGTTGTAAATTTATGGGTTAAAATGTTTCTTAAGTATATAATAATGTCATGTTGTGCATGCATGCATATATGTGGATTTGGAGTTGATTGCTCATGCCGAAGTTTGAGTATGCGATAAAGATTATACCTTGAATATTGGAATAGTTAGTCAGTATTATGAAGTAATACTTTGTTTATGATGGTGCTATAATGTTATGATGTGATATTATGTTGAAATGTTGTATTTGGGTTCATGACACAAAGGTAGCAATTCGCTAACCAAAAGCTTAGAAATCCGCTTTTTGTTGAAAGTTTGATTTTTCTTTCAACGTGGAAAGTTTTCATGTTTAAAGTTTGATTTTGGTTTTCAAAAGTTTGTTTTTATGTTTTAAAGAAGACAAAAGTTCAAAGTTGATGTTTTGAAAGCTTAGGAATCCAAATTTCAAAAGGTGAAATTTCGGGTTTGTATAGCATAGTCGTCGCAATACACGCAGTTCGAAAAATCTAACTATTTTTCTAATCTAAACTTGTTTTAACTTAAAATCTTTTAGAAAATTTTTATAACTTTAATTTATTAATTAGAGAACAATTATTTAATTATTTAATGATTATTTAATTGATTAATTAATTAAGGTAATTATTACTTCATCATTTGTTAATAATGATTTTTAAACTTGAATGTTAATCAGTTATGTTAATCGTGATTTGTTACTTAATTAAAGATAATTATTATCTAATTATGAATTAAGGATTGATTAATTATTATTTAATTATTTATTTAAGAAAATTATTAATTAATTATTATTTTAAAAAGGAGTTTTATTTAATTAATCTTTGATTAAAGTTAATTATGTTTTAAGGTTTAATTACCTTTATTTAGAGTTTAATTACTATTTAACAAGGATTTGATTCTCATTTACAAGGATTTTACTTTATTTTAAAATCGCTGTGAGTTTAAGTAATTAGTTTTATTTTAAACTGTTTTCATTTCAAATTTGTTTTAATTCAAGGGATTTCTGTGTCACTTACTCTTAAGTAACCCCATATGATTAGGAAAACTAAATAACATCTATTAGCATAACAAAACGTCATTCTGCTATTACAATTAACTTGGACATTTACTTAAGTTGATTGATTGTTATGTATGGATCCCTTATATACCTGTTGTTATGTGGTGCCATGTTAAACTGGATAAGTAAAATCAAATTAAAAGCATCATTGTAGTAGCTAAGCCTCTGTTTGATTTTGTAAAGATAAATTGTTCATTTTTTTGAAATGGTTTCAAAATTATTTCAATTTGAACAAGATATTTAAAGAATGATTTGACAAATGGTTTTACTAAAGATGTTTTTAACTAATGGGAATGGTTTTCCATGTTATAAAAAGAAGTTCTATAAAGGAATTTGTAAATTTATAAGGTATTTTGGGTAAATGGATTTGAGCTTTTAAGCAAAGAAGATTTCATAAATAAGGGAGATTTATAAAATGGATTGCTTATTAAAGGAAGATAATTTAATTAAAAATTATTTAGGAAGTTGTTAAACAGGAAAGGTTTATAAAGAAGTTTATAAATGATTTTGGGGTATTTATAATAGAATTTTTAGAAAATGATTGGATATTCGTAAAGGGAGTCTATAAAAAGGTTTGGATATTTATAAGAAATTTATATAACAAGTTTAGATATCTACAAAAGCAATTTATATAAATGATTTTAAATATTTATAAAAGGGCTTTATAAATGAATTTGGGAATTTGGAAAGCATTTTGAAATGGATTAGGATTTCAAGTAAAAGAGATTTCATAAATGACATATGTTTGATTTTAAAAAAAGGGTTTAATGAAAGGAATATAAAAAGAATTTGAGATCTGGGTTTCTCCAAAACTGACCTTTTAAAAAAAATGGTGGTATGGAACATCCGTTTCACACTTAACACCGAGGGAATAGTGTTTAGGGTTGTCCTTATCTCCAACTTAAACAACATTTGTTTGATCCTTTTTAACATGATTTGGAAGTAAGAAGTCATTGACAAATGTTTTGTGTATATACTTATGTCAGAGAGATAAGTATATGAATGTTTTAGACAAACATTTTGAAAGGAGATTTATTAAATAAAGATTTGTTTTGAGGCTTAGCGGTTGCTATGGATAAATAAATCTCAAATGGAATTGGTTGTTGTTTGTTTATTTGATAGTTAAATAACCAACTACCAAATATGGACCCAAAATGTAACTTTGTAAATATTTAGGAGAAACACGTGGGTTATATGGCATAGTCATCTCCGATGATGTTGTACTAGGCGTATAAATTTCATTTCGTTCTCCTAGGAAAAATGATAATGAAATCCATCCACTAATGGTTAGGAGGTGATCTTCGATCTTATCTTTGACTGTTGATTTCCTAAAGAACCGGGGTTCAGTTTACTGGAACCTATCGAATGTTGTTTTGAAGAGACCGGAATCAAATATGCTATCTGTAAACCGCTTTGATCCAACTTAAGTGTTCGAAGTGAAGACATCTTGAAGATGATGGAATTGAAGACGGTGTTCTTTAAAGTGCAAGGGCTGCTTACTACCAATCCTCAGGGTGATTCCAAAATGGATGCGGTAGAGGTAGTGCCTTTGGTTTATTCATGTCCTGAACAATTTATATGAATGAATGCTGGCATTGCATTGCTGCCTGGAGGGCAGTGT
Source organism: Allium fistulosum (assembly GCA_030737815.1). Lineage (NCBI taxonomy): Eukaryota > Viridiplantae > Streptophyta > Magnoliopsida > Asparagales > Amaryllidaceae > Allium > Allium fistulosum. Next base: position 285,088,349 of record CM060907.1, on the reverse strand, counting down.
TAGCATTCCAAGTGGGAAGTGCTATATAAAGGTAAAATGTAGCTTCAAGCCTCATCAATCAGGAATGATTAAAACATGGGAGATGCAATAGGACTAAGTGGGTCGCTCCCATTAGGGTATGATCATCCCTATCTAGAGTTGATATTATCTCTCATTTGCATGCTTCGGGGCCCATTAACTAAGGGGTGATCATATTTGGTACTACTTGTCAAGTGGTAAGCTAGTTCTGTGTTGGCAGGGGATCTCAGCGAGGTCCTTGGTTTTATTTTATCTAGAGATGCATTATGACAGGCGGTACCCTAGTAACCTATTCATTGTATGGAATCCATTCTCTAATTAGAGATGTACGGACTTAGTTGTGCCCAACTACGTTCAAATGTGATATGCAAGCATTTCAGCTCTATTTATATTTTACTTTGATCCCTAGACATTATTATAATATCAATGGATTTTCTATAGAAATGTTTTAATTATCGTAAGGTAAAAACTCATCTGTGTTTATGCGTGGTGTGGTCTTATGAGATCCCTTTAATTTAAAGGTTTTAATTAAGTTAAAGACTTATGCTTTACTCACACTAGACCCATGTCTAATTCGGAGTTTATTTTCTTTTCCCTAAACTCTTGGGTGCTCAAATTTGAATGGGCAGCCAAGTAGTTCAGATTTTTTCACAGATTCACCTTGGAGGAGTTTGTAGCAGGTGGCTTCATCGATAGCTAGTTATTTTTCTTATTTCCGCTGTATTATATGTATATTGCATCAGTTAGGTGGAGACAGGCTGTTATAACTTTCCTAGGTAGAATTTGTACTAGTATGACTTTGGTGTAACATTTTGAAATGACTTTGTAATATATTATGTTGAGTAATATATGTTGTTCCGTTGCGTTGTAAGATACCGTGTTGTTTAGTTTCTTCTGTTCTATCTTTCTTTCTTTCACCCTTAATGACCTATCTTTCAGATGACTAAATGATCGACATACGAATACCGAGGATGTATTAAGTGCCGTCTTTGGTAGTAAGAAACGCGATTCGTTACATTTGGTATTAGAGCTTAGATTGAGCGCACACCTAGGTTTTGGTGGGGAGACTCATTATAGATAGAGTTAGTAGTGCCCTAGAATGAGTCCGAGTGTAATATATATACGAGTGTGTATTTGCCAGTGAATAAAAATGTTTTATATTGTGTTGTTTGACCTGTTAAGTGGCTTAAGAATTCTGGTCGATGCGCCTGATCAACGTTATCGATAGGGATTTCCTAAACACTTGAACAAGTTAAATTGACATAATATTGTTCTAAATTTGGTAAATTAAATAATTTTACCTAAGAATATGTTTTCTATATATAAAAAGGGACGATTTTCAAAATCTATATAGTTATCTATGAGGAGAATGGGTTAGAAGTTAATAATATTTAAATTATTAGCATTTATGGTTTGACTAGTCATGCTCGTCCAGTTTTAAGCATTGACTATTGTCAGATTTAATAGTAGATTTCCTTTTTCAATTATGGTTGGGTAGATAGGATTGGTAGGAACATTGAATCGAACACCTTGTGAATTAAGTTTCACAATTTGACTGTAAGGCATTCGACGATATGTAGGGTTAAAATTAAATTTTAATAAAGGTGTTTATTAAAAGAAAATATTTAGATAGTTTTATAAGATGAATTAAGAGAGATGATTTTACAAATCAGAATTATTAAATGTTTTTTAAAAATGAAAAGGGTTTTGAGAATGTTAAATCCCGGTGGCTTTGATAAATTCCAAATGATTTTAGAAAATAGTAGTAATCTTTCTTATGGGTATTTTATGATATAAATATTTTAAAATAAAGTTTGAGAGTAAAGTTTTCTTTGGATAGTTTGGAAATAAGTTTTGATCTGTTTTGTGATGATCAGAATAATCTTCTAAGTGACAATCGAATGTTTGCTTAGGAAAATATGATGATGCACTTTGTAAATTATCCTCTTTGTCATTGTATAATCGGGAAATGACTAAAAAATGGGTAAGAGAAGTGTTCAGATGGCAAGCACTTCTTTTGAGTATTTCCCTTCTTATAAAGGGGTATATATACTATTTGTTAGCACTTAGTTCCTTGACATCGTTTTGGAATTACTCGGGCTATATGTATGTTTTCAAAAGGTTTTTGAAATAAAACCCGAGTATTGTTTTCTTAGATACCTTAAAAGAAAGAGTTTTCAAAATAAAAAGATATTTTAAAGGTGGATTAATAAATGAAGTTTTAATTAGGTTAAATTTAATAAAGATATTTAATAAACTTTGTTTATTTAAACTGTGTCTTTTGGTTTTAACATCCGGGATGTAAAGAATCATTTGATGTTATTAAGCAGGCTAATAGATATTTTTACCTTAGTAGTATCTAAGAAAAAGTAGAATCTAGGATGGAATTTGGATACTGGCATCCTACTCTTCTTAACTACTTACCGGATTAATTAGGGTAAAGAGGTTGATTTGGTCGACTTAGTTTCAAGACCCAATTTATTTTTGGCCTGCATCTAACAGTTAAAATTAAATAGAATTAAAAATCAAATGTTTGTATATACTCTTAGGAGGTAGAAGAGTATTATAAAAGTTAATAAATAAAAAAATTGATTTTTATGAAGCATTGTGGGAGGGTAGAAAGTAGTTAGATAGTAAGAATCGTTAGATTGGTACATAGGTTGTAGGAAGATCATTTCTCTTTTTCACATAGTTCTCGATCCTAGATTCGAGTATATGACTGGAAGTATTTTACACCATTCTGAATAAGTATTTAACACTCGATTTTTGACGGCGAGCATTGGTGGAACCAAAGTTGTCTATCATAGTTTATGGCTATGCATGGAGAACAGGGGTTTCTAATTAAGAGGCCTTATCAAAGTCCGCACTAGAAAGTCAGCTGAGTGATACTAGTTCGAAAGTGAAGTTATGTGTTCAACTAAATGATCAAATCAGATTTTACATAGAATGGTCTAGGTACATCATACAGACTGATGAATAGTTTAAGCATTTCTGGGAATTTGGGTTGTGGTACAATTTCAGGGACGAAATTCTTTTAAGGGGGAAGAGTGTAATGACTTGGATTTTACCGCTTTGATTTTCGAATATTTAGTAAATTTTAAATATTTAAATAATAGGTTTTATAATTAAAATATAACTCTTCTAAATAATAAAAAAATGATGGTAAAATAGATTTGTAACAACCTAGAATTTTGCCACTTTGAAATAGGCTATTTAAATATATTTTATATAATCAATAAATGGATTTTTATTAACAAATAATTCTATTTTAATTATTGAATAATAATGATAAAATAGTTTTCAAAATTTGTTTACCAATATAGATAGTTCAAACAAAAATAGAAAATATGACCGAAGAACGTTTTCCGAAATTTCGACTTTTCCATACTCGAAAACCGTCGGGAATGTTGTGCACACTTGGTGCAACATGCACACATTTGTATATGTTAGGATTAGTATTAATTTATACACACACACACAACTAAGCATGGATGTGGCAAATTATGTTATAAAAGGCATACATACACATATAAACACACTTTTATATACAATCCTATGCCATAACTTGTACCCTACAACATAGCATGAGGGGGTAACGTCTTCAAGTGATGGGAGGGAGATATGGTGGTTGTCATGTGCATGGCATGTATATACATTATTTTATACAAAGGATATTTTGGTAATTTCTTGTTTTCTATGCTTATAAAGACCTCCTCACTCTCTTTATTTTTCCTTTGTTGATCTCATTTCTATTTTCAAGTATTTCCATTCATGGTTTTCATCTCCTTTTCCTAAGAGAAAAAAAAGTTAGTTTATTCACTTAAAAATCTAGTAAAAACTCCTCCATTTTAATTCCAAACTCATTCTCTACTAAATAAGGCCCTATACTCTACTAAACCACCATGGCGAGCCTTGTTCTTGCCATGGATGTGCCTATTGTTCACTAGGTCGAGCCTATTTAGCCTTAAAAAGGTCCACATCTTCGCTTGGTTGATCTAAGAGCAAGTGAGCTAGGTCGAGAGGAAGTTTAGTTTGATTTAGTGAAAGTTTGATTAGTAAAGTTTGTGTTTTTAAAACTCAAGTTACTAAATTTTAAAAGTTGTAAAATTTATGAGTTAAAACATTGCTTAAGTATGTAGTAATGTTATATGTTGCGTATGCATGCGTATATGTGGATTTGGAGTTGATTGCTTATGCCAAAGTTTGAGTAGGCGATAAAGATTATACCTTAAATATTGGGAAAGTTAGTTAGTATTGTGAAGTAATACTTTGTTTATGATGGTGCTATAATGTTATAATGTGATATTATGTTGGAATGTTGTATTTGTTGTATGTGGGTTCATGACATAGAGGTAGCGATTCGTTAACTAAAAGCAACTTAGAATCCCCTTTTTGTCGAAAGTTTGATTTTTTGCTTCAAAGTGAAAAGTTTTCAAGTTTAAACTTTGATTTTGGTTTTCAAAAGCTTATTTTCAGATTTTAAACAAGACAAGAGTTCAAAGTTGAAAATTTTAAAGCTTAGGAATCCAAAATTCAAAAAGTGAAATTATGGGTCCGTATAGCAATAATCGGTATACACGCAGTTCGGAAAATCTAACAAATTTTCTAATCTAAACTTGTTTTAAATTTAAATATTTTTATAAAATGTCTTCTAACTTTAATTTAGTAATTAGAGAACAACTATTTAATTATTTATTTATTTATTTAATGATTATTTAATTGATTAATTAATTAAGAAAGGTAATTAGTACTTAATCATTTGTTAATAATAGTTTTTAAACTTAAATGTTAATCAATTAAGTTAATCGTGATTTGTTACTTAATTAATGATAACTATTATTTAATGATTAATTAAGGATTGATTAATTATTATTTAGTTATTTATTTAAGATAATTATTAATTAACTATTTTAAAAAGGGGTTTTATTTAATTAACCTTTGATTAAAGTTAATTATCTTTTAATAAGGTTTAATTACCTTTAGTTAGAGTTTAATTACTATTTAACAAGGATTTGATTCTCATTTACAAGGGTATTACTTTATTCTAAAATCGTTTTGTGTTTAAGTAATCAATTTTGTTTTAAACTGTTTTCGTTTCAAATTTGTTTTAAAGCAAAGATTTCTGTGTCACTTACTCTTAAGTAACCTCATATGATTAGGAAAACTAAATGACATCTATTAGCAGGAAAAAATTCATTTTGCTATTATAGTTAACTTGAACATTTACTTAAGTTAATTGATTGATGTATGGATCCCTTATATACCTGTTGTTATGTGATGCCATGTTAAACTGGATAAGTAAAATCAAATTAAACGCACTATTGTGGTCGCTAAGCCTCCGTTTGACTTTGTAAAGATAAATATTTCATTTTCTTTTATAAATTTATTTCATTTTGAACAAGATATTTAAAAAATGATTTGATAAATAGTTTTACTAAAGATGTTTTTTAACTAATGGGAATGGTTTTCCATGTTATAAAAAGAAGTTTTATAAAGAAATTTGGAAATTTGTATGGTGTTTTTGGGTAAATGGATTTGAGCTTATAAGCAAAGAAGATTTCATAAATAAGGGAGATTTATAAAATGGATTGCTTATTAAAGGAAGATAGTTTGATTTAAAGTTATTTAGGAAGTTGTTTAAACAGGAAAGGTTTATAAAGAAGTTTTATAAATGTTTTGGGGTATTTATAAGTTTTTTTTAGAAAATGATTGGATATTCATAAAGGGAGTTTATAAACAGGTTTGAATATTTATAAGAAATTTATATAACAAGTTTGGATATTTACAAAACCAATTTAGATAAATGCTTTGAATATTCATAAAAGAGCTTTATAAATGAATTTGGGAGTTTGGAAAGCATTTTGAAATGGATTTGGATTTCAAGTAAAAGAGATTTCATGAATGAAATAGGTTTGATTCAAAAAAAAGATTTATCGAAAGGAATATAAAAAGAATTTGAGATCTGGGTTTCTCCAAAACCGACCTTTTAAAAAAAATGGTGGTATGGAATATTCGTTCCATACTTAACACTGAGGGAATAGTGTTTAGGGTTGTCCTTACTTCCAACTTAAACAACATTTGTTTAATCCTTTTTAACATCATTTGGAAGTAAGAAGATATTCACAAATATTTTGTGTATATACTTATGTTTGAGAGAAAAGTATATAATGTTTTAGACAAACATTTTGAAAGGAGATTTATTAATAAAGATTTGTTTTGAGGCTTAGCGGTTACTATGGATAAATACATCTCAAATGGAATTGGTTGTTGTTTGTTTATTTGATAGTTAAATAACCAACTACCAAATATTGACCCAAAACGTAACTTTGGAAATATCTAAGAGAAACACGTGGGTTATATGGCACTGTCATCTCCGGTGATGCTGTACTATGCGTATAAATCTCATTTCGTTCTCCTAGGAAAAATGATGAGGAAATCCGTCCACTAACGGTTAAGATGTGACCTCTGCTCTTATCTTTGACTATTTATTTCCTAAAGAACCGGGGTTGAGTTTACCAAAAACTATAGAATGTTGTTTCGAAGAGACCGGGATCAGATATATTATTCGAAAACCACTTCGAGCCAACTCAAGCGTTCGAAGTGAAGACATCTTAAAGATAATGGAATTGAAGACGGTGCTCTTTGAAGTGCAAGGACTGCTTGCTACCAACCTTGAGGGTGATTCCAAAATGGATGTAGTAGAGGTACCGCCTTCGGTTTGTTCATGTCCTGAACAACTTGTATGGATGAATGCTGGCATTGCATTGCTACCTAGAGGGCAGTGTTAGCATTCTAAGTGGGAAGTGCTATATAAAAGGTAAAACGTAGCCTCAAGACTCATCAACCGGAAATGACTAAAACATGGAACATGCAGCAGGCTTGGTCGGTCGCTCCCATTAGAGTATGATCATCCCTATCTAAAGTCGATATTATCTCTCATTTGTATGCTTCGGGGCCCATTAACCAAGGGGTGATCATATTCGGTACTACTAGTCAAGTGGTAGGCCAGTTCTGTGTTGGTAGGGGATCTCGGTGAGGCCCTCGATATTATTTTATTTAGAGATGCGCTATGACTGGTAGTACCCCAGTAGCACAGTCATTGTATGGAATCCATTCTCCAATAGGCGTCGTATGGACTTTGTTGTGCCCAACTCTGTTGAAATGTGAGATGCAAGCATTTCATCTATATTTATATTTTACTTTGATCCTTAGACATTATTATAATATCAATGGATTTTCTACAAAAATGTTTTGGCAATCATAAGGTAAAAATCCATCCGTGTTTATGTGCGGGATGGTCATACGAGATGCCTTTGATTTAAAGGTTTTCATAAAGTTAAATACTTATGCTTTACTCACATCAGACCCATGTCTGACCCAGAGTTTATTTTCTTTATTTATAAACTCTTAGATGCTTAAATTTGAATGGGTAGCCATGTAGTTTAGCTTTTTCTACAGATTCACCTTGGAGGAGTTTGGAGCTGGTGGCTTCATAGATAGATAGTTATTTTTCTTGTTTCCATTGTATTATATGTATATTGTAAAAGTTAGGTAGGGGCAGGCTGTTATAACTGTCCTAGGTAGAATTTGTATTAGTATGACTCTGTTGTAACATTTTAGAATGACTTTGTAATATATTATGTTGAGTAATATATATTTTTCCATTGTGTTGTAAGATTCCGTGTTGTTTAGTTTCTTTTGTTCTACCTTTCTTTCTTTCACCCCTAATGACCTATCTTTCGGACGACTAAATGATTGGCACATGAATACCGAGGATGTATTAAATATCCTCTTTGGTAGTAAGAAAGGTGGTTCATTACAAGACAATTTGGAATTAATCACCAACATATTCCCGATCCTGTTATTCCAATAGATCCAAATTCGAGTGATTGGAGATCTTTGCTTAATGAAAGTTTCACATTATGGAATGCAAGATTTGAGCATGGTGTTCAAGAATGAGATCCTCCTACATTATATAATGGGTATGAATATTGGTATTCGCAAATAACTCGTCGTTGCATCTTGAAATAATCTTTTAGGAGATTGGTTTCTTACATTCCTCGAGCTCCACTAAAGCGTGGTGGTTAGTAATTTAGTTTGTAGTATTTGGTGGATTGCATTTTTTATACCATATGAATTGTTAAACTATCTTTTTTATGTAGGTAAGCAGGATATATAGTGCTTTAGAAGTGGTTGATGAAATTCAAGGCAATTGTTTTGAGCCGGAGAAGATGAAAAGTAAGTGTATTGACTAACGACATTTGCTCGACTCAATTTTAGGTAGAAACAAGTTACATCGATCGTCAAAACCTTTGGCAACTACCGATGGAGATGTTCCAGACACACATAGACTAGTGGAAATACAAGATATACATACACAAGTAGAGGCCCAAGAAACATAAACAAGATCAGGAAAAGGTGAACAAGAAGAGACAAATGCACAATGACCTCAATGGAATGAAGGCGAACAAGTTATTCCTTCCACCGAATAGCCACAATGCCAAGGACAATAATGACAAGAGTTAATATTCGGTCCCATTCAATAATAAGAATGTCCTCCTTCGACTCTGGATCAATCGCAAAGTTCACAACTAATTTCTTATCAAAGGAAGAAGAAAAATAAGATAGACACCTCTTGAAATTAGAACCATAAAGGATTGAGTTGTTTTTTTATATGTTTTGTTGTTGTTATGGTGTAGTTGTTTTTGGATTGAGTTTTTTCAATCCATGCATCATCTTGTAGATTTACAGTCTTCAATTGTGTTCTTAGTTCATTATATTTTACAACCACCGATGTAGTAGCACATGCATGTAGAAAATTTTGAAGCTCATCTAAACCAAACCTAGCTTTTTTGAAATTTTCTTAATTTTCCGAATACAATAGCAATGATGATGTTCGATTGTCCAAGTTTCTTTGAGCACACGTGGAATTCCTTTCATACAGTCCGAGATAAATGTAATACATTGGTTACATACAAAAGGAATATAATTCAACATGCAATGAATAAACCAACTCCATGTTTGCCAAGACTCTATCTACACAATAACAAAGGCTAACAGAAAAAGCCCTTTACTTGCGTCTACACCAATAGCTATAAGTAACATACTAAGGTACTTATCATATAAATGAGTGCTATCAATAGAAAGTACAAGACGACAATGTGAGAAACCATCGATTTATGGTGTAAAAGCCCAAAAAGTATTAGAACCTTGTATTTTGATGTTTTTATTGTGACAACTATATAAGTATATATTATATGAACTAACCAAAATTGCAGGATATTCTACTTGACGGTAGATCTAAGACCAAAGATTTCAAAGAGAAGTTTCAATATTTATAATTGGTTTGTCTATAGTCTAGTTAGTGGTTAATAATTGTTAAAATCTCTCCTAAGTGGTATATGCACGCACACATGCTTTTAAATATTATTCAAATTAATTTACACAACTTAGGTTTTGACTATAAAAATTTATAAAACATCCCGCTCTCAAACCTAGGTTAAACTGGCAGAAAATGACAGTTTCAGTCGACTGAACTAGGGTCGTCGGTCGACTAAAACGGTCACACAGGCACAAATTTTTTTTGAACATTCAGTAGACTTAACACCCTGGTTCAATCGACTGAATCAAATGTCTTCAAAATATTTTTAAAATTCAAAATATTTTGAATGTTTAGTCAACTTAATCTATTTCCTCAGTCGACCGAATATTCATAACGGCTATTTTTCTGAACGGTCACCACTTTTTAACAAACAGAAACATGTACTAATTCAACAGTTGTTTCCATATCTCTTGGCCAAATCTTTTCACGAATAGTTACAACTTTTTAACTCTATAAATAGCCATGATATCAGATTACAAAAAATAACATTATTCTCTAATTCTATTCTATGTTCTTGCTAACTAATTTCTGCCATTTGCTTTCATAAACGCTTTCGAATCACTTGCACATTCAAGCACAAATCTATTTGTGATTATAATTACTTCCAATCTTCATGTACTACACTATATACCACAAAGGAGAATATTATAGGAAGGGTGTACTCTAAAGACTCGTCCTTGCTATCTACAAAGCACATTCAGTCAAGAAAACTTTCTATATTGTAAAAGTCCTGTTTGGTTGCTCAGGCGGTAGAAGTCCTATTCGGTTGTCTAGGCGGTATAAGTACTGTTCATTTGCTCAGGCGGTGTAATACCTGTTCCTTCGGGTTAAGTGAGGGTTGATATTAAATTCCAGAAGGAGTCTGGGACTGGACGTAGAACGGGAGTTCGAACCAATATAAAAATCCCTGGTGTCATTAACTTTGCTATTTACTTTTTATACTCATATTCCGCACTAGTAGTTAACTTAGATTATATTCCATATTACGATCCATAGCAGCACTTTCATTTGGTATTAGAGCAGGGGCATCTCATAACCGTAACACAATTATTTGATACACAGTTGATATGGGAAATAACACTAACACATGTTTTGTTGAAGGCCAATCCACTGCACGGCCATCACTATTTAATGGTTTGAACTATAATTACTGGTCAACTAGAATGAGACTTTTCATGCAAGAAAATGGATATGATACTTGGAATATTACTCAAAATGAATACTATACCCACTGCACCATTTGCTGAATGGTCAAATACACAAAAGACAGATGCTACATCAAATGCAAAAACTATGAATATGTTATTCTGTGCATTAGACAAAAATGAATTTAATAGAGTTAGCATGTGTACAACTACCTATGAAATTTGGAGATCTCTTGAAGTCACACATGAAGGAACTAATAAAGTTAAACAAAGCAAGATTTCTATGCTTAAAAATTAGTTTCGAAATTTCAGAATGAGACCAGCTGAAACCATAAATGACATGCATTATAGATTTCAAGATATACATCATTCACTATTGGCATTAGGAGAAAAAAATTCAGATTTTTATATTATTTATAAAATTATAAACTCTTTAATGGATGAATAGGAACGAAAGGTCTTAGCTATTGAAGAAGCTAATGACATTTCTACCATCAAATCTGGAGAGTTAATTGGAAATCTGATGTCATATGAAGTAAATTTGCAGGCTAAGCAAGATCAAGCACAAGATAAAAGAAATATCGCATTCAAAGCTGAATAAGAGGACTCAGATTCAGATGAAGATGACATGGCATTGATCGCAAAGAATTTTAGAAAGTTTTTGAAATTAAGAAAGAACAAGAAATTTGGAAACAATAGAAAAGACAACACCAGCAAATTACCAGTCTCAAATCTTGAATGCTATGAATGTCAAAAGAAAGGCCACATAAAGAAAGACTGTCCTGATAGAAAGGGAGAGAGTTTCAAAAATAAGATGGGAAAATATAAGAAGAAGCAGGCATTCTCAGTAACATGGGATGATTCAGAGTCATCATCATCATCAGACAGTGACACAAACAGTGATTCTGAACAAGCCAACGTCTGCTTTATGGCTTCAACTGACAATGTAAGTGATTTATCTTTTGAAGATTTAATTGACATAAACTTAGAAATATTAGATAAACTCAAGGAAACCAAGAGAAAATATAAAGTTGCATTAGAAAGACTAAAGAGAACTAAAATAGAAGTTGATATGCTAAGAGATGAAAAGAAAATTTTAGAAGAAGAACTTGCTAATACACAAGAATCTTTATCTAATGTTTCTTCTCAACTCACTATGCTATCAAATGAATTAGAAGTGCAAAAAGAAAAGAATATGACACTAGCATTAGAAAATCATGATTTAAAATTAAATGTCAAAATTCTTGAGTGGAATAACACTAGTCTCAAAACTGAGCTACAGAGTATTACTAAAAATGTGACAAATTCCAATAAAGGAAGAGAAAATCTTTCAAAAATTATTAGTAATTCTCAGTCTACTAATAATAAAAATGGATTAGGATATAAAAAGTCTTCAAAACCAAAGAAGAATAATATATCTTATAAAAATTATAATTTGCATAATAATTTTGTGAAAGCAAAATCAAAAGCAAATGGTGTTACTCAAAAGAAAGAAGTTAGTAAATCAAGTACTATAAAAATTTGGGTACCAAAAACTAACAATAATCTAATTAGAAACAAGTATATAAAATCATTTATATCTACTGTTCATAAAAACAAAGATTTTATTTATAAAGGGAATTATAAACCCTCATGAGTTTGGATTCCTAAGATCTAACTCTTAGGACCCTAATAAAATGTGGGTACCAACGTTATTTATATATGTTTTGCAGGTACCGGCTAAGAAAAGAGGAAAATGGATACTAGACAGTGGTTGCTCAAAATATATGATAGGAAACAAAGATTTGCTGAAAATCTACTCGGATGGAGGATCTGTCACATTTGGAGATAACTCCAAAGCATATATCATCGGTAAAGGTGATGTGAGCAATGACGGTACATCTAACTTACCTCTTATTACAAATGTTTTATTAGTAAAGAATTGAAAACATAATTTACTTAGTATTAGTCAACTATGTGATAAAGGTTTTAATACAGCCTTTTCTGAAAATAAATGCAATATTTTTGATCAAAATAATAACCTTATTTTGAAGGAACAAGAGAAAAAAATATCTATATATTAAATATGAAAATCAATTATAACACAAATATGTGTCTACTAGCCAAAGATAATGATCCTTGGTTATGTCACAAAAGATTTTGTCAGATGAATTTTAAAGCTATTAAAAAATTATCTAAGAATAATTTAGTTAGAGGATTACCAAAGATGAATTTTAAAGTGAAAAATATTTATGATGCATGTCAGTTAAGAAAATTAACTAAATATTCTTTTAAATCAAATAAAATGATTTCTACTTTACAACCACTTGAGTTATTACATTTGGATCTTTTTGGACCAACTCAAACTCAATCTATAAATCATAATAGATATGTTTTTGTAATAGTACTTGATTTTTCAAGATATATTTGGACAATATTTTTGAAAAATAAAAGTGATACTTTTCAAAATTTTAAAATATTTTCTAAAAGAACTCAAAATAGTAAAAATTAAAAAATTTAAAATATTAGGGGTGATCATAGTGGTGGATTCAAAAATGAGTCTTTTGAAAATTATCGTAATAAGAAAAGGAATTATTCACAACTTTTCATTTCCTAGAACTCCACAACAAAATAGAGTTGTAGAAAGGAAAAATAGAACTCTTCAAGAACGTGCTAGAACTTTATTAAATGGAAGTACTCTACCAAAACATTTTTGTGCAGAAGCTGTAGCAATTGCTTGTTATGTTTTAAATAGAGTTTCCATAAGACCATTAATTAAACATACTCCTTATGAGTTTTTTAATGGAAGAAAACCTAACATTTCTTATTTTAAAGTTTTTGGATCAAAATTTTTTATATTAAATACAAAAGATAAGTTTGGAAAATTCGATCCAAAATCCGATGAAAGAATATTCATTGGTTATTCGAAACGGATCAAAGCTTACATAATTTATAATAAAAGAACTAAAGTAATTGAAGAAACACTTCATTTGTCATTCGATGAAAACTTCAAAAATAATCATAAAATAAAAATAAAGAAACTATTTCTAAATCTAATGACTTAGATGATGATCTTTATAATTCTAAAAATAATTTTCAAAACAATAATAATATAAGATCACCACCAAGACTTTTAAGAAATCATCCTGCTGAAAATATAATTTGAGAAATTCACACCAACGTAAGAACTCGAAATCAACTAAATCAAATGGGTGATAGCTACCTGATGATTACTGGATAATAGCTACGCAAGAAGAATTAAATCAATTTGAACGTAATGATGTTTGGGACTTAGTTCCTAGACCAAGTAACCAAGCTATTATCGGTACAAAATGGGTTTATAAAAATAAAGCTGATGAGCAAGGAAATATTATTAGAAATAAAGCTAGACTTGTTGCTCAAGGTTATAATAAAGAAGAAGGAATAGACTATGATGAAACATTTGCACTCGTAGCTCATCTAGAAGCTATACGTATTTTATTAGCATATGCTTGTTTTAATAATTTTAAACTTTATCAAATGGATGTAAAAAGTGCTTTCCTAAATGGTTTTATAAAAGAAAATGATATGTAGAACAACCTCCTTTATTCACATATGAAAAATATCCGGATCATGTTTACAAATTAAAAAAGGCTTTATACGGTTTAAAATAGGCACCTCGTGATTTGTATGACTGTCTTAAAAGTTATTTAATTAATTCTTGTTTTAAAATTGGTAAAGCAGATCAAACTCTTTTTATAAAACAAGATAAAAATGATATTTTGATAATTCAAATGTAGGTGACATTATTATTGGTTCTACAAACGAAAAATTATGTCAAGAATTTTCAGAAATTATGACAAGAGAATTTGAAATGTCGCACATGGGAGAACATTCATATTTTCTTGGATTACAAAGTTAACAATTAACAAATGCAATTTTTATTAATCAAGAAAAATATTGTAATAATCTCATTAAATGATTTGGTATGGAAAATACTTCTGTTAAACCCACTCCTATGAGTACTACATTACATCTCGACAAAGATGAAAATGGCAAAAGTGTTGACCAAAAACTATATCGTAGTATGATTGGTTCATTACTATAGTTAACTGCTAGTAGACCTGATATAATAACGAGTGTTTGCTTATGTGCACGATTTTAAGCAAATCCCAAAGAATCACATTTGAGGGCAGTGAAGCAAATTTTGCGATACTTAAGCAAAACTAAAGACTATGGTCTCTTTTATCCAAAAGAATGTCCTTTTGAGTTAGTATCCTATAGTGATGCTAAATTTGGGGGATGTCGGACGGATCGAAAGAGTACTAGTGGTACTTGTCACTTTACTGGACAATCTTTAGTATCTTGGTTTAGTAAGAAACAAAATTGTGTTTCACTTTCGACGTATGAAGCAGGATATATCTCTGCTGCTTTGACATGGGCTCAAGTAATCTACATGCAACAAACACTACAAGATTTTGGAGTTAATCTTTCAAATTCAACAATTTATTGTGATAACACAAGTGCAATAAATTTATCAAAAAATCCAATAAATCATTCTAGAACTAAGCATATAGATATAAGACATCATTTTCTCAGGGAGAATATAGAAAAAGGAAATATTTCACTAGAATTTGTTTCTTCAGAAAATCAGATAGCTGACATATTTACAAAACCTTTAAATGAAAATATTTTTATCAAATTACGTTGAGAGTTAGGTATTATATCTTTACATGACTTATAATTTAAAAAATTTAAATTTTAAACATATTTTGGAGAAATAATTTTTTTTTTCAAAATTGCTGCTGCTGGCACTCGAACTTGGGTCACTAGTAAGGGAATTTCATGTCTTTCCATTTTGCTATTGTGTTACTTGCTACACTTCACACTATCTTCCTCACGTCTCATGAATGGTTATTATTTCCTATTCATTTCCCACCTCATAAAGTTTTCTAGCTGTAATTGATCATTTCTTTTGAATCTCAGCTTTGACTACCTTAATTTAGCCTCAGTACTTATATATAAAGAGTTTTATCTATTCGTTTTCATTCATCATCTCTAAAAAAAATTATACGCTTAAAGATTTTTTTTCTATTCTCACAATATCAACATGGCTTCGCAAAATGATTCAAATCAATCATCTATCAGCTTTAACACACCTTCCTCAACATCGTCAAACCACTCTAACACCCCTACCCCTGTTTATATTCCTATAAAAATCACACCATCACCGACTCACCATACATGATATACTCCACAAGGAAAAAGAACCAAACATACTCTACATTTTGGTTCTTCATAAACTAAGGAAAAAATCAACGATATTCACCATTACCAAATAGAGACTCTGGAACTCCAGTGTGAACTCTACTACGAACAGAAAGTAAACGCTAAGCATTTAAGTTTTCTGGAGCAGGTTGCGTTGAAGTTTTGCGGGTCTTCATCGAAGGAGACTGTACATCAACCTTCGCCTATCCGTTCTCAAGCTCCACGAAATCCTTGGGAACCTAGTCTATAACGTCCTCAGGTGTCACCAAACTCCTGGAAACGCGGAAATGGTTGGTCACTGATTCAGCCATTACAGGAAATCATGAAGATTGAACCACCCTCCGACGACTCTCATTCTTCAGAAATCTAGATTCCTTTGTGTATTTATTCTTGTTAAAGTATTGTATGTTTCTATAAATGTTTTTATAATGCTTTATTAAATAATAAAACATAAATATTATCAAAGTTTTTACTATAAAACTTTTTATTCCAAAAACTATTTGCTTCATTGGTTTAATAGGCTTACAGGCATAGTTTCAGTCGACTGCTCCAAATAATCCAATCGACTAAAACTTCAAACATTGGTTTTTTATAATACATAAGCAAGTCGACTGCCTATGTAATTTCAACCGAATGAATTCAGTCATTTCCAGGCAATTACACGGGCGATTAATTTCTCTACATATAAGTTGACTGAATTATAATTTCAGTCGATTGGAAATTCATAGTTCCTAAAAATTTTCCAGATTTTAGTCGATTGATCCAACAATTTAAGTCGACTAAAATAGGCAAATTCTAGGCAAAATAATTTGGGATCAAACCCTGGGTAATTTTCGGTCGACTGCTACATTCAATTCAGTCGACTAGTTTCTTGTTTTCTGGTTTTTAAAAAGCTTTTTGCACAAATTCCAACACAACTGTCCACCTACCCTATAAATACATCATCTTCTCACCCAAACCTTACCTCACTTCAGAAAGAAACCCAAGCACCAAAAAAATTCAAATCAAATTCTCTACGTCAAATCTCGATCAATCTCAATGGCTCCAAGAACTAAACGACGACGCCAATCAACCGCTGGACCATCGAAAAGCCAAATCAGGTCTTGGTTAGACGATGAAACAGTCGTCACTCGATTCAAGGCCATGCATAGCTCTAGAATATTTGATGGCTCCTTTGTCAACTACTCAGATTTCAGTGCCTATGGGATCCAAGAAACGGCGGAAGCTAGTGGTCGTGAAGCCTTGCTAAGCTTTGATGCAAACAACATCAAGATCTACCCTCTTCTCATCAAGCTATTTTTTGCAAATATGAACTTGGATCACCAAAATCCAAGGAATAAAGACGATTGCATATGGACTCTAGTATGCGGCGTTCCAATTTACCTTCCACTACAACGACTTGGATTTATTCTTCGTTGTCCATCCGAAGGCCTCGACATCAATGATGTAGAAGTCAACATGGATAATCGACATGAGGTCTCTCATCAGTTCCTTTTCATGATATGACAGTGCTCAAGTCCGTCGCATTGCGACCAAAGGCACGTATCCTACAGCGTGCCCTTATCCGCTCCATCCAACCTCGTACCGAAAGCTACAAGAAAGTTTATAGGCATGACTTCCAAGCGCTTTATGCCATCTACTCTTCCCAAAACATCAATTGGGCAAAAGTCATTCTTGATGAGTTCCTCACCGTCAATTACAAGAGAAGCTTCAAGACGATATTCTATGGAGCATACATCATGCAGATTCTCCAAAATTTCAGTGTCACAATCCCCGTTGTCGATTTCATAACTGTTGGAGAGCTTAACTCTAAGACGCTAAGTCTTGTGGGCTTGCCAAAATGCCCACCGCCGCAAGAAATAATAAGCTTCCAACAATGGGCGGCTAATCAAGCTCAAGGGATTCCGCAACCCCGCATGCCCCACATTGGCTCCTCCTCCTCCTAACCTTCCCGCCAAGTCGAGGAAGAAGAAGAAAGCGATGACATCATAGAACTCCGCGGAGATTTTCCTCCCAAGGGAGGTCTTATCACCCTCTCATGGAATCAAAGCAAGCTTAATCAACGTTGAAAGAAACCTCGTCAAGACCAACAAGAAGCTCAACTCAATCAAGGGCTTCTTGAATAAAATTTGGGAAAAGGTCTCATGCACTAGCTCAACTTCCACTAGCGTAGCCGAGAATCCTCCCACTTCTTTCTCATGGACAACATCCGAGGAGGAAGAAGAGGAAGAATCCCAAAGTTAGGAAGTGTAGTCTATATTTTATTACTCTTATGTATGTTTTAGTCATTTTTATCTATGAACATCTAATATTTATTTTGCTTATGTTATTTTTAATTCAATGTTATGCCATTCTCAATTGTTGACTACAACATCTATGCTTTGCTTATTTACCATGCTTTCATTGATTAACAATATTCATATTCAATTGCACTTTAATGGATATACATATAGTACTCCTTTTTGTCAATGACAAAGGGGGAGAAATATGACGATAAGCAGGTAGTTCATTGATTCAGGGGAAGTTTTATTATTTTGTTGCTTTTTATAAGTTTTATAAAATTTTGAACTTACATAGTTCTCATCATCAAAGGGGGGAGAATGTTAGAACCTTGTATTTTGATGTTTTGATTGTGACAACTATATAAGTATATATTATATGAACTAACCAAAATTGCAGGAGAAGGTACTATTCTACTTGACGATAGATCGAAGACCAAAGATTTCAAATAGAAGTTTCAATATTTATAATTGGTTTGTCTACAGTCTAGTTAGTAGTTAATAATTGTTAAAATCTCTTCTAAGTGGTATATGCACGCACGCATGCTTTTAAATCTTATTCAAATTAATTTACACAACTTAGGTTTTGATTATAAGAATTTATAAAACATCTTGCTCTCAAACCTAGGTCAAACTAGCAGAAAATGACAGTTTCAGTCGACTGAACTACCCGTCAGTCGACTCAAACGTGCACAAATGCATAAAAAAATTTTTGAACGTTCATTCGGCTTAACACCCTAGTTCAGTAGACTGAATCAAGTGTCTTTTCAAAAGATTTTGTTCAAAATATTTTTAAAATTCAAAATCTTTTGAATGTTCAGTCGACTTAATCTATTTCCTCAGTCGACTAAATATTCATAACGGCTATTTTTCTAAACGGTCGCCGCTTTTCAACAAATAGAAACATCTGTTCAACAATTGTTTTCGTATTTCTTGGCCGAATCTTTTCACGAATAGTTACAACTTTTTAACTCTATAAATAGCCTTGATTTTAGATTACAAAAAACAACATTATTCTCTAATTCTATTCTATATTCTTGCTAATTTCTGCTATTTGCTTTCATAAACACTTTCAAATCACTTGCACATTCAAGCACAAATCTATTTGTGATTATAATTACTTCCAATCTTCACGTGCTACACTATATACCAAAATGGAGAAGATTATAGGAAGGGTGTACTCTAAAGACTAATCTGTGCTATCTATAGAGCACATTCAGTCAAGAAAACTTTATGTATTATAGAAGTCATATTCGGTTGTCGAAGCGGTAGAAGTCATATTCTGTTGCTCAGGCGGTGTAATACTTGTTCCTCCTGGTTAAGTGAGAGTTGATAGTTAAATTCCAGAAGGAGTCTGGGACTAGACGTAGAACGGGAGTTCGAAACAGTATAAAAATCTCTGGTGTCATTTACTTTTTATACTCATATTCCGCACTAGTGGTTAACTTAGATTATATTCCATATTACGATCCATAGCAGCACTTTTGAAAAGCACTATGAAAAACACCACGGGTGCGAATAACATCATATATGGTTCTACGATTGCTGTTTGCACCGCTTTAAGATATTTTGACAATTCTACATATGATGGTTCCCAATCTCCATAAATTATTGTAACCGCTTTCTGTAGTCCTTGACAAGCTCGAGAATAACTTACTTTTATATGAAACATATTCGACATGGGTGATCTCGTCATATGTTTTAATTTTCCACTAATTTTGAGATTTTCTCATCGATAGGCTAGCATGCACTCTCCAAGGACATTTCTCATCCACATCACATCAAACTGTATATTGATTTACATGTGACTTCACTACTTGGAAAGAAACTGAACTTTTAATCGTCCATTCACATAATTATTCAATGACTTTCTCTTTACTTTCAAAATTAATCCTACTTGATGTCCTTTTTCAGCATATTCTCTTCCAAACACTTCCACTTCTAACTGAAATTCCACTTCTAACTGAAATTCCACTTCTAACTGAAAGTTATCTATAATGGATTTCGTCGTCATTGTTGCAGTACATAAATCATCGACTAGCGAATTTTCATATGTGATTTGATCTTCATCGGCATTTAGATCATCAACCAGTTGACTATCTTTATATATGATTGCATTGTTGACCTCCATGTTATTGACCCAAGTTCTATCTACATCATTCGCATAAGCTACTTGCATGTTATCCAATTGCACTTCGCTATTGTTTGCATTGTCAACGTAATCATCCCCATCGTCGTCAACACGACCAATGAATGCTTCTTCCACTTGATTCATTTGGAAAATACAAGTACCAAGAATAATGATAAGAGTAAAGATGAAGTTAATTCAAAATGAAAATACTACAATAAAATTATTACTCACTTGAAGATTGTCTGAGATTGATTTGGAATGCTACAAGTTGGATGTACAAAGTTGTGATCCATATATTGTGCTAAACTTGACGATCCTCCAACCAATCCACTATATCTATTTAATAAATTTATAAACTCTCCACCATGATGAGTTGTCATATAAGAAGAAAGTGTCGAACATTGTGCTTTTTGAAACTGTGTAGTAGGTAAAGGCTCTTCCATTGATATTGCAGATTGGTGTGTTTCTACAACGTTAACATGTTTTGTTTTCATAACAAAAATTTCTATCACCCTCATTTCAACAAAAAACATGGAATTCATATCATCGTCGTCTTCCACATCAATAGCGGATGAACCATCATCTCTGACCCATTTCATGATTATTTAAAAATCATATTCAAGAGGATTGATTTTTGTCACTTTGAATGCACGTTGTTTAAGATGTCTAAACTAGAATACTTTTTAATTTTCGATCTTTTCTATTTACCACTAACATACATAGGTTTGTCGTCTTCATCAACAATTAATTTTCAATCATAGTAAAATATTATTGAAACCATTGACATTATCTGTAACAGAAATTATAACACTAAATTCAAAATCTTGGTTCGTGAAAAATCCTAAACTAAAATTTTCAAAATTAATATCTTGATTTGAGAAGAAGATGATGTTCCCTTAGATAATTTTCAACCAACAACACATTTATTCAATGGAAATCTCTGTATTTGATAACAAATTTTAAAGAGAAAAAAAATTAGGGAGGAAATAGTTTGGATTTTGTGAAATGGAAGAGAATAGAATGGAAATGGGAAAGAAATGGGGTTGGCTGTTTATTTAAACCTCAAAACTGTATTTGCGCATTCCATAAAGGCACAAATACAAGATATACATATGAACATTTATGAATGCACAAGCTTATTTAAAAAAATATAATTTGCACATTCCAAAATACGCGAGCTAATTTTTTTAAATATAGTTTGCACATGCCATAAATGCGCAGGCTATATGAAATTAGGTATATTTCTGCAATTAGTTTTTATCCAAGTCTATTCTTGCAATAGCTTATTTTAGCACGTCTATATTAAAAATTTGTCCTATAATCATAATATATCGATATAGCATAAAAACATACATTTTCATTAGCGTTTTAAGCAAGTTGGCTTATTATTTAGAAAGAAAAAGCGAGCTAACATTGCCAATTAGTCCAAATATGCTTCAAATGCACCTATCTCAACTTAAATTTGAACATTAGTCGCTTCTAGAAAGATATAATGAGCACGCATGAGTTTAATATACCTATGCAACATGTATTTATAATTTAAGTCGTTACCCGACAAAATTTTAAAGTCTAAAATCACCAAATTAGACAATGATCTTACAATGGAGTTATGGCATATTGCACTAGTATTCCTAAACAACTCTCGGATCATCAATATATCGAGTACACAAAGAGTTATGCGATAATTCACAAAAACAGCAAAATTTGAAAATACTAATTAAGAGCAGGTCCACTCACGAAAACCGTGTTTTTAGCCTAGAAAACATCAAAATTTTACAAAATACTAAAAAAAAGTTGTTGCTTATATTCTTAGCTTTACGGAATGGAAAAAATCATCAAAATCGGACAAATCGTTCAAAATTTATGGTTGAATGAAGTCGGGGCTATTTTGAAGATTTTACACTTTTGGGACAACGAAGCACTTACGTATAATTTAGGTTTTTACCTCACTTAAAATCGAAATTTAGCACTTACTTCAGATAAAAATTATCTTCTAATGATACGTCTTTCTGATAAAATAAAATTATTCAAAAACAGATCAATAGTTTGAGATTTAAGGTTAAACTAATCATAGTATTTCAGATCACTCTAAAATGATTTCATTTTTAAAACATTTCCAAAACTATTTGTCCAAAATCATTAAATTTACCAATCTATTTCAATAATATTTTATATCGTTTCTAAATACACACACACCATCCTCATTTCAAAATCTTTAAATACATTAAAATTAACTTTTCACAACGTCCATCGAATCTTTCCAAAACAGTACTTATCTTGCTTCAACATAAATCAATTTCAATATATTTTACTAGCACCAAAAGTTTAAATATTTATTTTTTTTCATTTTTTTCACAATACATAACATTATAAACATCTTCACAATACACATCCAAATCACAGATATCATCCAATATGGCAAGCATACAATTGCAACGTCATATAACATACAATTTCAAATTCAAATATGCTTATAAACTAAGCCACAATGCCATGCCATGAATTTCTAGTGATTTATTTTGCCAATTGTCTGCATTGGTGACCGTGTGATCAATATTGCCTTGCCATCGACTTCAGCTGTCCACTAATGCTGAATGGCTGCAACCATCATATCAAATATTTAAACATATAAAATATTTTTATTATTTTTCAAAATAATTCAGTACGTTACCATAGTAGTAATCACTTATACACACACATGCATATATACTCAAGTCAAAACAATTTTTTAAACTTCAAAATATTATAAAATTTTCATATTCCATGTTTACTAAATCACCATTTCAAAAGAAAATTCTCTTATCAAAATATTATGTTTCCCTTTCACTTCTTAAACCTTTATCTATTTTCTTTTCAAAACTCAAATCAAATGCTTCTATAAAATATCGTTTTCTTTCCAAAACATCTTTCTTGAAATAGTACTTGTAGTTTTCCTCAAATTATATACTTCATTCAAAACAGTAATTCTTCTTTCTTTAAAATATTTCTGCTTGTTTCAAAATATTCTTCATAACACTCTAATTACTTTGAAATAATTAATGTAACTTCCTTAGAAATATTATTTCAAACGTTAATTTTTAATACAACTCAAAATATATTACTCCACTTTAAAATAATACATCACCCTTCAAAACCCTATGCCCATTTGTCTCATCCTAGTATTTAGGAATTCCTATCGATAATGTTGGTCAGAAAACGACCAGAATTCTTAAACACTCAATGAAAAAATTAACATGATCATTAGCGTTAAAATTTTCTTTAAATATTTACTTGTAGAACACCTTCATCTTTTATTAAAACATTTGGCAAATTCTAATAAAACTTCTTTCCAAACCATATATACACCATAACCCAAAAGGATTTCTAATCAAACATAAGCTTGCTTGTATTAAAACATAAATAAATAAATTATGAGAATACCATCAAAAATACTGTACTCATGAAACCCCAATCACCATCAATCAACTATCTACAAAAATAAACAAGCAAGCTTTCATCTTCATGTTCATTTTAATCACATTTTAATTTTATATAAAAATATACTATTTTATTTTATATGAAAATAATTCTCATCATCCCTTGCGGTAACTTCATGACCAAAGTCAACGCAAGATTTAAATCATCCAAACTCATATGGGATACTAACTTGAGTGATAGTTTCTAATGAATACCACACTCAAAACGGATCCACAAACAAAACATCGCCAATCAATGTAATCACACAAAGACATCCAAATATCAATCATCTAATCAAAACAGCAAAAAAAAAATATTTAGTGGAAAGCAATCTATATACTTTCGTTGTGCCACTCTGATTCTACTAGATCTTCTTATTCATCTCGCCTCATCACGATTTGGAATTGAGAAATATTCAATAGGAGAATCGAATTAGAGACTTTTACAGTATCCCAAACCAAAACTTTATTTTTACTTCAAAGCCACATAGAGGTCTAATCCACTTCATCAATGTAGACACTACTGGTCAGACAATTTACTCCTACCTCTTCAACCTCCATTTATTCCTCTACATCTTACACAAAGACTTACACTTAGAAATAGGTAGAAGAAATATATTATACAATATTAAATACAAATACATCCCCATATATCACCCCAATAATCATTGTATACTCTTATTATCACTTAAGTTTAAACAATAATCTACCTCTCACCCATAGGGCGGGGACTCTAAGTCTAATCTAAGGGCAAGACTCATGTCTCTTATAATTTGTATTGTTCTAAACCTGCTCTGATACAAAAAATTAAACAAATCACCTCTATACCCATATTACCTAAGAGTATTACTGAGTAATACCGTCGAATGACAAGGAGAATGAGGTAATGTGGGTGATGCACACGTGAATATTACCTTAGACCAACACTAAATACGCCTTATGGTATAAAAACAACCTACCTCAACATAAACAGTCTCGATACAAAATAGTAAGCACATGTGATTTTCGAGGGCAGAACAATACACAATATAAATGAATAGAGGTCACAGAGTCATCAACGCAACGATAACATATAATAATAAATATACACAGGTTTGAGTGGGATAAAAAAGTAAGTCAAATTCCCACTAATTCTCAAAATATATATACAAGATAGATCCAATACGTCTAACCCAACAACATATACATACACGAGTCCACCTTATGATATACAATACAACCAATTATCTAACCTCCAACTAAGCCCAATAAAAAATATGGTCACATCGTCCCTGAACCCGAAATGTCTCGGACTTACCCGAGTATTATATAAATAATAAACGGGTTAGACTATATGTTGATTCAATAGTGAGAATATAAATGATATCTCAAGGAATAACATATGCTCATCATAATAAAGAAACCCAACCAAAAGAATAATAAAACATCCACAATACATCAAATAACTTCCATAACACATTAAACATCAAAACATCCATAAGATAACGAACACAATCACACATCAAGCATCCATCGCATACATCACACCATACACATTAAGCATCCATCACAGACATCACACTCAACACACAACTCACACATCACATGCATCGCACACAACATACATCGCACACATCACACGCATCGCACACATCACACCCAACATATATGGCACTCATCACATATCAATCCATCCATATTTATTTAGCAGTATTATATTTTTTCATTTTATACTTTAATTTAATTTTCATTACTGATGCTAATGCCAGAAGCCAAATCTACACCTGAGCTTCGCTACTTCTCAAATACAAAGGAAGAGCCTACACATAAATTTATGTGAGAGTCCTCACCAAATTTAGCCGCACAATAAATGCACATCACTTTCTCGCTTCCTCGTACCCTGCTTTCCATCGTCAACCATCTCACTTCATTTCTAAACTTCTCGTCCCATCAGCCCATGCAGCAGACTCTGACCATGTAACGAGGGAGCCATGTCGCCATAACCATCGACGAGCGACCCCACGGTCGGTTAAGCTAGGATGGGCTAGCAAAACTTCTGGCCTTCACATCTACATAAGGGACTTTGCACACCTCGTTCCACTCAAAATTAGAGTTAATCATATTCCCGCTTTAAAATAAAATAAAGAAGAATATAGTTTACCTCACATATCAAGTCAGAAATCCAAGTAATATCAATTAATATTCATGTATAATATAGAATAACTCACTGATATCCAAATATCAAATACTCGGTCTCTAGTGAATTACCTGACATTATACCCATGTTAGGTAAATAAATATATATACCCCACATGGATGTCTCATACCACCCGGTGAAATATAGTTATATACACAATGCCTTAATTAATCAACATTAAATAAATCTCTGCTTTGCTTGTTAATTCACTCTACACTTTTTTTTAAAATTGAATCATATTAGAACCCAAACTCGGGTGGGTAACCCAAACCCGGGTTGGTCGGACGATGGCTGGGCACATGATGGTGATGCATGATCTCTCTTATCACAACGAAACATACATTCGGGTGCCCCTAGATCCCAATTCACTCTACACTTACTTTTTACTTTAATTCATTATTCTTCATTTCTTAACTTTATAACTCAGCACAATGGGTAATTTAACTTCATCTTGTTTGTAGCAAACAAATCAACAACCCAATCATCAAAATATTATTTAATTAGTAATTAACGAGAGGAAGGGTTTTATTTAAATAAATTTCACTCTAATTTTTCCCCTCTTTTTATAAAAATACTTTAATTTAACAAAACACCTCTTTTATTTATTTCCTTCCCTTTTAAAAAAATAATTATTAATCTCACATTTAATTCCAAAACCCATATTTAAATCACTTATTTGGTTTCAAAGAAATTTTAGTTCTAATCCATCAATATTTTTAAACCTCCAAAATATTCTCATTCCAAATTTCTACTTCAAAAATATATTATGGAAATACTACGAAGAAGTTTATATTTTCAAGTACTTCTAAACATCAAATCAGAAGAATATTCTCAATCCATAAATATTTTCAAACTTAAGTATATAGTTCCAAAATCATTATTTTAAATATTCATCAAACTCAACTTCTACGTCACACACACGTGCGCATACACACACACACACATATATATATATATATATATTCAAAATACTTCAATAATCAGACATAAATATATATTACTTCCAAAAATTCATTTAACAATATACAACAAATCCCATAACGAATAGTTTCCATCCAACAAATAAATTATCTTTAAAATTCAATTACCTCAACATTTTATTTTATAAACTGTCAATCTATTAAATCCAAATAAAATTAACCCATCACTTTAAAAATATAAACTTCAAATATAATTTCATAAATATCCTTTAAATGTTTTTATAATCATCGATAAATAAAAAATATAAATCTTCAAAATCCACTTATATATATAATTCCAGAACTCATCATTTATCATATAATTTCTATTCACAAAATCTTTAAAATTATCCCACTTATATATATTTTTCCAAAATCAACCCTCTTTTCAATTTTTCGTTGATCATAAATTACCTCAATATCAAGCAAGAAAATCCTTCTAAAATTCACTATTTATTTCCGTAATAATTTCTTTATTTCAAATTTACATCTTTTAACTCATTTACATCTTTTCCAAACAATCTCAAATGTCATTTGATTATTTGTAAACATCTAATTACAACTCAAACATCGCAAATCAGCAATCTAACAATAATCATTACAACAATAAGTAATTCATAGTTCGCAACACAATTCTAATCAATTCAAATCATATCAATCATCAATTATCATCTAACAATCAATTTCAACCAATATACCAACAATCCATCCAACCAATCAAGTCAACCAATATATGGGATAAATATAATCAAATAATATGATAAAGGCATATTGTGAGTTTAGAAACTCATCGAATTGATGGTTGTTTACCAAATCAGACACTATAACGCTGCCCTTCGTCTTTGTTACCGCCAATAGCGTGTTACAACCCACCACAATGCGCATGCACATACCCAGGTTATTAGCGCAGCACTACTTCACCACCTCCAGCTATCTTAGCTAATACCACACGCGTCTCACGACCATCGCCGACCTCACATCGCAAAACCTCCTTCAAGTTGCCTATGCCGCCTCATCCTCGTGTGCCACCAAGTCATGTTCTCCTATCACACGTCGCATTACCTAGGTTGCGGCATCCTTTTCTCGCCATTGCACGCAAGCCTGTATTCCCATCGCCAACAGCAGCGACCCATATATTCGAACACTTCGTCTTTGAATATTGTAAAATTTTGAAATATAATTAAGTGTTATAAATATGATTTTATAACCTTTTTAAACATCTTTTAATTAATGAATAATGATAAGAAATATGTCTTTGGAATTTTTTACAAAAATAAATACTTAAAAGAAAAATCGATTATATGATCAAAAATCGTTTTATCGATAAACAACTTTTTAATCAATATAACTTGTTCAAACTTTTTTGTACTTAGCTAATTAACTTATGACCACATTAGCACTAATTAACACATTTTTCTTCATAAAGTAAGTGGAGTAATCTAGAATCTTCTAAGAGATAAGAGATATTTGTATGTAAGGGGTATTAAGGTAATTTGTTGAGGGAAAGAGGTGTACTGGAGAAGTGAAGGGCATGTTGAGGGGTGAGCCTTCCAAGACAAGCCAAGGGGGTGAGAGCAAGGGTAGGGAGCACCATGTGAAGCCTATAAAAGGAGGAGAATACCCCTTGAATCCATTTTACATTTAGCACATAAAAGTTATAACTCTTCCACTCTTTCTCTTCACAGATTTCCTAAGAAAAATAATTTCAAAACAACTCTAAATCAACTCAAACTTGGACAAGGACCTTAGGTGTAACGATCCGCAAATTTATCACTTTGATAAATTATATTTATTTTTAAAATATTCAAATATAAGCTTTTTATCATAGATTATGTTGTCTTGAACAATAAATAATGATGGTAATCTTATTTTGAAAAAATATTTAAAAGATATATACTTTGGAAAAATATAGATAAAATGATCGAAAACCGTTTTATCAATAAACAGCTTTATAATTATCAGAAATCATGTACGGAGCTGGATACATATACTAATATGTCTATTTCGACAAGATTATGAAATAAAAAAATTATTTTATTTTTGGGAAATAAATGTATTTATGACATCATCAATAATGGCATCATATTAGTTTATGAATTTATGTTGAGATTTAATGATTTAATAAATACTATAATTATTAAAATAATTGTTATAAAATGATAATAATTCATTT
Organism: Allium fistulosum; assembly: GCA_030737815.1. Classification (NCBI taxonomy): domain Eukaryota; kingdom Viridiplantae; phylum Streptophyta; class Magnoliopsida; order Asparagales; family Amaryllidaceae; genus Allium; species Allium fistulosum. The sequence continues at coordinate 285,059,405 of CM060907.1, read as the reverse complement.
TAATTAGTTATATAGTGATAGTAAATAATTTATAATAGTTTTGTAAAGATACATACTTGATTTGAAAATATAAGAAAATTTGTATTGCTTTATCGATATAACAGCACTTTTTGTAAATAATTATTTAATATTCATTCATATGGTTTTATAATTCAAAAGAGATAATTTTAATTAGTTAAAGATGATAAGAAATTATTTTTCAAATTTTGTTTACATTTATATGTAAATTAATTTACAAGTGAAAATGTGAACGGGAATCGGCTTCCCGATTTTCAACGGTTTAACGAACGGTAGTTGTTCAAAGTTGTTGCAACCTTATTTATATGTCTTGTGCACATATATAACATACACACACACCCTAACATATACATGAACACATATATACATACAAATATACTTACCATTTACATTATAATTTACATGTAGTAAAAAGTATAAATTTCCAAGATATTTTCTACACTAAAAAGCAAACATCGACTCACTTACACACCATCATCATCAAACACATGGAAGCATAAGGGGGTGGCCTTGTCGTACGTCTTGAGGGGATGGAGGGGTGTGGACATGGGGCAAAAAAGTAATTATACATTTAGATATTTATTTCCAAAGTTTTCCTATAAATACCCACCATTCTCTTCATAATTTTACACACTATTCTACTTCAAATTCATCCACATTCTTAAGCTCTTCAATGGTTTCCTACCATAATGAAATTATGAAGAAAAATATTGCAAAAAAGAAATTAAATTCATATAAATATATACACACATAAGCAATCCACTTCAAAACTAAGGCAAATCACTCCTTTCCTCACTCAAACCCCACGACCACCACCTCCTACGACCAAGGTCGAGCCCACTTCCATTTCCAAGCTAGGCTAAGCCCATTCATAGGTCCAAGACTCGATTCCGTAGGCTTTAATTCGATCGTAGCGATGCTATAGTGAATTTTCGTGAAGTTAGAAACCAATGAAGGTGAGAAACTATATATATATATATATAATGTGATACGATTGCTATGGATGTTTACTTTGCTTTGATCATCAAGTTTGGTTGTTTACTATAGTCGTTTAATTGTGCAAATAAGTCACGTTAAATACACGTCGATATTACACAAAGAAATCACTTTCCAAATCAAGTTATAAAAGTGATATGGAATCATTAAACCCCTTTGAAATGATTTAAAATGGTTTATGAATGTTTTATAAACATTAAAATCCAATTTCGTGAAGTTTGGATAAGTTATGAAAATTGAGTCAAAAATAGGCGCGTCGCGTAATGGTAGTTTACGATTTCGCCACAAAAGTTTAAATCCATTTAAACAATGGATTCGGAGTCGGAACTTTTTGTAATAAGAATTTTTGAAACTCTTATAATCATAGTTTTCAAACAAAATAAAAAAATCAAGATTTCGTTTAGTAGATTTTGAAATATGAGCAAAACAAGTTTTTAAAATAGTCGTGGTTTGAGAGTTCGGAAACCAAAGCGACAAATTCTTTATAAATGATATTTTAATTATTTAAAATTATGGAATAAATTATATTAATCTTTTAAAATGTTTTAAAAGAGATTTGAGTTATAAAAATGGATTTTTAAATGATAGAAAAGTTGTTTTGTTCAAATAAGCTAAAAGCACTATTCGCAGCACTATTTTTATCACTTTTTGTAGCACTTTTAATAACTTTTGAAATATGGCTTTAAACTTAAGTATTCTTCCCCAAATATTTTACTAATGTTTTAAAATAAATAATTAAGTATTTTAAAGATTATTTGAAGGTTTTATAATGTATTTTAGAAAGTTTAAGTAAATGATTTTAAAAAAAGCTGTTCTAATTAAGCGATTTAATCTTGGCTCGAAAAGCCGATGAGTAGACTGGATTTTCCTATTTGTGAGATCCATATGGGAGGTGCTTAAACTAAGGAGATGTTCAAGAGCAACCAGTGCCCTGGCTCACCTGGCCTCTTCCCTGGGCAAGGGATGGATAAGGTCGAAATGTTGGAAACAAGACAAGTATAAAAGATTTAATTTTCATAACTAATTAATTGCAACTTGGATTGAATAGAGATAATCTTCTTATACTTGATGCTAAATTCCAAGGAGGGAACCCGTACTATCCATGTGAATTTAAAAGGTGATTTCATCGCTATTCGACAGATGGCAAAGGTAGAATACAGAAATTGTTGTTGAGTAGAATCAGTATAATTTCTATGGATCCATTTTTACTTGAATTCTAACTAATTTGGATTTACCATCTTTGATAACTTGGTTTCAACCTATCAAAAATATATGGGATGGAAATAAGAACTCTTTTGTGAAGATTTAAATAAATGATTTGGAATTAATTTAATTCTTATACTTAAAATTAACTGTTTTGGGTTTACAGTAAACGATGTCTTAAATAACATTGTTTTTGACCCGTTTTAAAGTTATGATTTGGAAATCTTTATTAAGATTTAAATAAATGATTTGGACATATTTTTCGAAGTAAAGGATGAAATGATTTAGAATTATATCAAGATTTAAAAACATATTAAGTAACCAAAGGATTTGATAAGAGAGGTTTAACGATTCCTTATATACCCGAATAAAAGGATTTAAAGATATATATATGTAGAAGATATTTTTAATAAAGAGAAAAGTAATAAATCAAATAATAAGCACCTATTTACTTAACATTTTTTATCGATGATTGGTTCGAATGAACCAGGGTTAGATTTGGGTAATTCTTATCCAAAATCCACTTCGAACCAATTTACGAGTTCAAAGGTAAAGATATGTTTAAGACAATGAAGTTGAAGGCGGAGATCTTCATAACGGAAGAACTGCTTATTGATAATTTTGGAATAGCTCTTGATATAAATAAATATAAGTGGTCCCTTCATTTTGGGATCTTCGTATGTAAGGACTACTCGCTACTAATCCTAGGAGTAATTCCTGACAGGATGTGGTATGAGAGTGCATTTGGTTTGTCCTGTTCCTGGACAACCTGTATGGATGGATGTTTGACATTGCATTTCTAAGATCATAGTGCATTCATCTATACAAACGTATATCTGTTTGGTGGTGTAGGAGGTAACTCTCTTACGCTTAATACCCTTCTCCGAGATGTACGAGCTCAAAGGTTGTATTTTTGTGGAAATCAATAGTGTGTTGTTGAAATGGCAATGTGGCATTTTAAAGAAAATGTTCTAAGAAAGGTAAACGTTACCTCTAGCCTCACACCAAGGGAAGTGTTAAACAGAGGTTTCTTTAGGGTTAAGTGGATCACAACCATTATGGTATGATATCACTTTTTTAGATTTATTTTGTGCCTGCTATGACGCCGAGTAAAAAAAATGTGGTGAATGGTATAAGAGCTCTCGAATAGGTCAGGAACGGTCGGGGTGGTATCATATTCGGTTCTATTCGCCACCAAATGAGTCTGCGGGTAGGCCGGTATTAATTCGCAGAGGTTTCAAAGATGTCGATCTTCGGTACATTCCTCTAGAAATGTAATGTACGGGAGTTAGTCCCTTACTACGCTATTTATTGGAAATCCATTCTCTAATAAGTGCCGTTGGACTTAGTTGTAAACTTATTATGCCGTCAAATTTAACAAATGTAATAATTTTGACTATTTGAATATGTTTATTTGAAAGGTTTTCAAAAGAATGTCATTAAAAATAATATCACCGGATTTCACATAGAGATGTTTTGGTTATCATAAGGTACAAACCCATTCCGTGTTTATGTGCGGCATGGTTTTATGAGATACTCTTTGTTTCCAAATACTCATATTTTGAGTTTCTCACACCAGTCCCACGACCGACCTGGAGTTTATTTGCGTTTTTCCTTAAACTCTGGATGCTTTTTTTTTCGGGAAGCATGGAGTTAGAAGATTCTTCTGAAGATTGTTATCTATTTCCACCACACTCATGTACTATTGTATTCTTCATTTGTAAGGATAGATATTTATAACTGTCCATGTTAACATTAAGTTAAACTATGATAAAATGTATTAAAAAATTTCCACTGTAAAGATTATATGTTAAAATAATATATGTTATTACATTCATGTAAGATTCTATTCTTTCTTTATTTTCTTCTTTCCCTTAACGTTCGGGTTTTCCGGCACTTGAATTTGCAGCATATGAATATCAAGAATGTATTAGTGTCGATTTTCGAGGTTCAAAATCTCATTCGTCACATTTGGTATCAGAGCTTAGTCTCAGCGAACACCTAAGCCTGATAGGGGTAAAGTCTCATCAGATATAGGATTAGTAACACCCTATGATGAGTAACTTATTAGAGATGGGTTAGTAACACCGTATAATGAGTTGAGAGTATATTATAAGAGCGCGTATTTGTTAATGGTATACAAATGATTTTTTTTAGAAAAATATGGCAAATGAAATAATGTTAAATAGGATTATATTTTAAATATAAAGAATATATTTTGAAAAAAATATGTATAGTTAGATATGTTATAACTTGAATGATAGTTGGAAATCAAGATTAGTAAAAATCTAAGTATAAACATCTGGTGATTAGAATTTTACAGTTTGACTATAAGATGTTTAACTAACAACATTGAGAAGATTAAGAGTAATACTTTGGAAAAGGATTTGGATAATGAGAAATTTTATCAAAAAAGGGTTTTTGGTAAGAGAATTTTCAAAGGATTTTATATGAAATATTCTAAGTATTTAAATTTCAAACTATCATCCTTAAAATTGTAAAGTTAAAATGGATTTATGCTGGGATAAACATAGATTTATAACCTAACATTAGATTTAGTTAAGACAATTAAAATTCTTAGTATCTAAGTATTTATCGTTTATAATTGTAGAAACCCTCAAGCTACGGGAGAAAGTATTGGAAAGGGGAGAGCTCAAGAGCAAATTGGGGTAAGAAGAATGATCTAATCATTATTTCGAGTGATGAGGAGGAACCCGGGAAATGGCCACTTAGCAATATTAAGCCTATTATTAAAGGAGAATCAGATCCATCCACCCGATAGATAAAGACGGTTATCCTATGGTCGAAATGCCTATATCTTCCCCGACTATAGAACTTATTATAGTGTCTAGTGACGAAGAGACCCCACATGCCTCAGAAAAAATGTGGATCACTGACCCAGTTAGTTCAGAACTCGAACTGAAAGAAGAAATTTCCATGGAGGAGCCGATGGAAGAAGAATCTGAACGTGAAGAAGACCCGAACACTATAATATCCCATGAGTCAAACAACAGCAGTAGAGATAGTAACGTCATATGGGAGATGGACAATGACCATATTATTTGGTGCAAGGAATCGTCAGATTCCCCCATTCATTGGGGCAACATGGAGAATGAAGAGGAAGAATTTGTTGATCCTGGGAAGAAGAAGTTCTAGGTTTAGAAGCACTAGAAGAAGGAGAAATTATATAAGAAATGCCAGTCGAACTTGGGCACGTGCCATGGAACCAGCCTTAGTTACCATATAAAGTGGATGTGATACCACAGATTGTGGATGGAAACGAAGTCGATAACGAACAAGATGATAATGATGACGATGGAGAAGTCTTGTTTGATTTTGGATACGGAAATGGACCATCAGTGTCAGACTCAGAGGAGTGATTATGATGTGAGATTGAAAATTTTGGAAACACCTATCTAGTATTATGTAGTAGCATATATATATATATATGTATGGTTTGTAAGATAGTTATGTTTGTATCGGTATTATGAAAACCCAAGTAGGTTTAGAAGGACTTAAGAATGGTTCAAGTATGTAAGGAGAAATGATGTATGGATGTAAAATATTAAGCATGTATAATATAACTATGTCCTTTGTTTATTACTTTGTTCAAATCTAAATACACAAACCACTTGAGAAAATATCATAAGAATAAAACTATATCTTTATGATAGGTCTGAAACTTAAACCAAGATTTTCTAAATATTTTGGAAAGGATAAAAAGTATATACATTTTACACGAATTATTTCGTAGCACAAATATGGCCTAAAAATTCGAATATAGGATTTTGATATCCAAAAAGGATTTATCACTCGATTCTTTAGAGCAAAAATTGATGAGAATTTGTAGTCGGATATTTACATTTCAATCATAGTTGAGAGATATGCAAGGAAAATACAAGTTTATAAGCTTGATCGGTGTCCGCACAAGAGAATCGAAGGATCGATACTAGTTCGGAAGTAAAGCTGTATATTCAAATAGTAGATCGAATCAGATATTGCGTACGTACAATCTGTATACATTACACAAGTATAAGTTTAAAATAAAACATTTTGGGTAAACACCTTTGGGGTTTGCGTTGTAGGTTCAAGGACGAAATTCTTTTAAGGGGAAAGTCTGTAACGACCCGGACATTTATCACTTTGATAAATTGTATTTAATTTTAAATTATTCAAATATAAGCTTTTTAAAATAGATTATGTTGTCTTGAACAATAAATAGTGATGGTAATTTTATTTTGAATAAGTATTTAAAAATATATATACTTGGAAAAATATAGATAAAATGATAGAAAATCATTTTATCAATAAACAACTCTATAATTACAGGAATTTGTGCACCGATCTGGATACATACACTAATATGTCTATTTAAACAAGATTATGAAATAAAAATTTATTTTATTTTTGGGAAATAAATGTAATTATGACATCATCAATAATAACATCAAATTAAGATTTAATGATTTAATAAATATTATAATTATTTAAATAATTGTTTTAAAATGATAATAATTCAATTTAATTAGTTATATAGTGATAGTAAATCATTTATAATAGTTTTATAAAGACATACACTTAATTTGAAAATATAACAAAATTCGTATCGCTTTATCGCTATAACAGCACTTTTTGTATACAATTATTTAATATTAATTTATATAGTTTTATAACTCAAAGGAGATCATTTTAATTAGTTAAAAATGATAAGAAATTAGTTTTCAATTTTTTACATTTATATGTAAATTAATTCATAAGTGAAAATGAGACTGAGAATCGGCTTTCCGATTTTCAACGGTTTAACGAACGGAAGTTGTTCAAAGTTGTTGCAACCTTATTTATATGTCTTGTGCACATATATAAAATACACATACACAACCTAACATATACATGAACACATATATACATACAAATATACTTACCATTTACACTATAATTTACATATAGTAAAAAGTATAAATATCCAACATATTTTCAACCCTAAAAAGCAAACATCAACTCACTTACACACCATCATCATCACACACAAGGAAGCATAAAGGGGGTGGCCTTGCCGTGCGCCTTGAGGGGATGGAGGGAGGTGTGGGCAAGGGGCAAAAGAGTAATTATACATTTAGATATTTATTTTCAAAGTTTTCCTATAAATACCTACCATTCTCTTCATAATTTTACACACTATTCTATTTCATCTTCTTCCCTATTCTCAAGCCTTTCAATGGATTCCTATCTTAAAGAAATTATGTAATAAAAATATTGCAAAAAAAGAAATCAAGTTTATATTGTATATATACATAAGCAATCTACTTCAAAACCAAGCCAAATCACTCCTTTCCTCACTCAAACCCCATGGCCACCACCTCCTATAATCAAGGTCAAGCCCGCTTCCATTTCCAAGCTAGGTCAAGCCCATTCATAGGTCCAAGGGTCAATTTTGTAGGCTTTAATTTGATCGTAGCGAAGCTATAGTGAATTTTCATGGAGTTAGAAACCAATTAAGGTGAGAAACTCTATATATATGTATATATATATATGGTGTGATATGATTGCTATGGATGTTTATGTTTAACGACTAATTTTCTATCGGTTTAGAAAATAGCAGAAAAAATTAAACTAAAAATTACCGCAAGCGCATGGCGTACAGTTCCAGTACGTGGCGAATACGGGTCGATCCACAGGGAATTATATAGATTTTAAAATTTATATTCAATCAAATTAAACCAAACTTGAGATTGTGATTACTAAAAATTTAAAAACTAGCTAGAACAAGTGAATGAAAATATGAGTTTAGAAAATAATTTAGAGGCAAATCCACTCTCATATTTTTGTAAATCAACAAACAAATAATCTATGATCTCTCCATTTTGATCTTAAATGGAATTAGTGATGTATTTATCATAAGTATGGTTTATTTATGTTATTAATTAACATAACTTAAACCATCAAACTATAATACAACACATAAAACCACTTATCAATTTCAATGAAAACGAAGTCAAAGCAAAAGCTATTTTAAGTATGATCTATTTACTATTGTATTTGGTAACATGGATCATCAAATTTTGTTTCTACTTTAATTCCATAATCAAAAATCAATTAGTAAAATGATGATGTAAATTGTGTTTATGTGGAGTAAGCATAGCCCATTTGTAATGACAACATAGGCTATCAAATTCCATTTTATAAACTTACATCCACATTCGCTTTCATGAAGCATTAAAAAGAGATCATAAATGACAAGATATGTTGAATTTACATATTTTTAGAGAGCTTCATTACCCCTAAATTGAAGGGGTTTAGCTACTCATTTGTGTTATCAAATCAACACATGTAAATGTCAACATTTAAACAAAAGCAAAGAAGGTAAGAGCTAATTAGAATAAAAAAGAACTAAACTATTTGCATAAAAATAAAACTAGGCTACTAACATGAAATGAAAGAGCATGTAAATAAAAATGAACAAGAAAATAAAAATAAGAGCAAGATAGAAGTAAAAGAACAAGAGGCTTAGGAAGCCATTTTTATTTCATATAACTTTGAGACTATATCTTTCATGCTAATTTTCCTAAGTAATTAAAATAGAAGATCTTTTACATGAACATAAGAGGGCTATTTATACATGCACAAAACCCTGATCCATATTTTAGGGGGGCTTCCCAAAATACCCCTTAGAAAGTGTGACCACCAAGTCATCATTAGTCTCTAATTAATCCATCATCAAGTATGCATGAAACTTTAACCTCCATTAACTTGTACATTAGCTCCTAATTGTAGATTAAGGTAAATGGGTAGGTGAGATCCTCCATGATGCATGAGCTGAATTATTTCCATCTTCATTCCTTTGTTTCCATCTTTGTGCATGCAAGAAAACATGAAAACATCTTCATAATTCCATGCAAATTCCTACAAATAAAAATAAAATGTGCAAGTGAATATTCTCAAAATTAATATATGCACAAAATTACCATTTTAACCCCAAATTGATGTATGAATGATGACTTGAAAGCATATTTGAAATTTGGTTTTAAACGTGTAAAAATACCCAACTATAACATTTATTTAAATAAAAATAGATTAAATATGGATGTAAAAATATGCACATTTACGTGCACATCAAATACCCCCACGCTTATCTTTTTATTCGTCCTCAAATAAAGAAAAACTAAGATAAATTCATTTTCGTAGGAAACACGATTGCATTGAGCGTATGCACAAGCCGTAAACCTTTAGGTGTCCCTAGTAGGATGAGTGTCTCGTGAAGGTTTTTAGCGGATACTACCCATAAAATCCAAATGCAACATGAGAAATTCCTAAATGCAAGATTTATTTACAAAGAGATGGATGCAAGTTTTTGAAAATATTTACAAATGAAGAATTTACTTTCAAATCGACATGAATAAGTTAAGTATAAGTTCTGGTCATTATCAAGAAATTTAAGTCATTTTACTCGTCAAAACTTCCGACAAAAACTAAATTATCATAATAAATAAACTCTAGTTTGGCTAGTTGTTTCGGTTGATAACATAGTGCAACTATGAAATGGATCCTTAGTTGATTTTCAAAGTTTATCGATGTGGTATTTTCATTTCTTTTGAATAACAAGTCAAATCAAATAAGTAAAAATAGTACTTGGATTTCAATTGCTTACTCTCTCTTTATTTGAAATTTTTATTGATATTAACAATATTTACATATGCCTAACTTAGAAAACCGAGGCCAGATATATCACCCATGCACTGCCTTTCGGGCTTATGTAAGTGGAATACAGAGCATGGCAAGTGAAACACAAATGTGTACACCTATCGATTGTAGGCATTATTAGTGAAAGTATTTTTATATACATACACCTAACTCAGATAAATTGAGGCTAGATATACCGATCATGCACTGCCTTTCGGTCTTACGTGAGAAAGGTACAGAGCATGGCGAGTGTACACACTTGCGTGTGAACACATGACTCTATGTGTTAAAACTTATATACATATATACAAAAAAAATTCTCTTTTTTTTTATGAAGAGGTAGTTTTAAAATATCATCTTGCCATTACTTAACTTAAAAGATTTAAAATATTATCGCCTTTACTTTAAATCAACAACTTATTAAACAAAGATTTCAATTAGGGCATACTTCATAATTATCACCCATGAACCTTCCTATATACTAGTTAAACCATCGTTATTTGTAACCAAACTTTATTTTTATTTTTGTTAAGGCAGATAAATTTTCAAAAATTTCAATTTAATAACCAAAACTTATACTTATCCTATATCGTTTCTTCAGAAATAAATCAAAATGCAAAAAAGAAAAAATATTTTTTTGAATTTTTTTTAGAACCTTTGAGTTTTGGAAAGAAAATGCCAAAAATAAAGCATGATGAAAAATCTAAACATGAAAAATCAAAAATGAAGATGAGACTCCCCGCCCCCACACTTGATTTTGACCGTGTCCCCACAGTCAGTGCACGATATAATGAGTGCAACGGGGAAAAATATGTACATATTTACAAAAGAGGGTTAATATTTCTTACTAGACGTAGCTTGGCTCATGAAGAATCATGAGTTCCTCCTCTTAATCACACGGTAACTCAAAGAAAGGTTTCAAACGATGACCGTTGACTTTGAAAATCGATCCATCACTGGGGTTTTGTATTTCTATGGCACCGTGTGGAAAAACAGTTCGTACCACAAATGGTCTGGTCCATCTCGATTTTAGTTTCCCAGGGAATAAGTGAAGTCCAAAGTCATATAAAAAAACTTTTTGGTTAGGCAAAAACGTTTTTCTTAGGATAGACTTGTCATGAAAAACTTTTGTTCTTTCTTTGTAAATCTTTTCGTTCTCATACGCATCGTTCCTAAGTTCATCTAGTTCGTTGAGTTGTAGTTTTTGGTTTCACCAGCTTTATCAAGATAAAGTTTAAGTTCTTTATTGCCCAGAATGCTTTATGTTCGATTTCAATTGGTAAACGGCAAGCTTTCCCGTAGACCAAATGAAATGGGGACATCCCAAGGTTAGTTTTAAAAGCAGTACGGTAAGCCCAAAGCGCGTTGTTCAATTTCTGAGACCAATCTTTTCGATTTTTGTTAGCAGTTTTCTCCAAATTTTGTTTTATTTGACAATTTGAAACTTTAACTTGGCCATAAGTTTGAGGATGATACAGAGTGATAACTTGTGGGTTATCGAGTGTTTCTTCATTAAAATATATTAATTCCTTCTTTTCCCTTTTTTCTTTTCGAGGATGAAAAGTTTTGAGGGGGGGAGTGTAACGACCCGTAATTTTCCGATAATTAATTTATTGAATTTAATAAGATTTATAATGTAATTTGGAAGAAATAAAAATTTGTGACTTAATTAATGTGAGAAATTTAAAAATTTAAGATTTATTAATGGGAATAATAACTGGAATGAAATGTAATAGTATTAAATTAAGGTAATTGATAACTGCTTTAAATGTAATTCCAATGAATGGAAATGATTAAAAAGTTATGATTGGTTATAGATTGTAAATAAATTGTAACTGCTTTAAATGTGATTCCAATTTGTGAGGACATGTTGTTATAACTATCCAGGCTGATGATAGTACTTAGGATTGTAATTTTGAAATGTCGTGTATCTTCGAGTAGCACTTTGTATGTCTTTTGATATTTTATATTATCGTTCCATTGTGATATTTTGTTCTCCTATTCTTGTTCTTTTTCATCTTCTTTTTATTTTACCCTAACAATCTATCTTTTCGACACTTGAGTGTTTGATATGTCAATACCGTAGATGTATTAGTGTTGACATTTAAGGATCGAAAAAACAAATTGTTACAAAATGATAGAGAGTGGTCTAGAGGGCAAGGGCACTAGGGGCTAACCAAATTAGTTAACCCAAAAAGTATGGCCACTCTAGTATTGGTCTAGCCAGACCCTATTTCCCAAATCCTAATCGACCATGTTTTTTCACCACTTTCCAAGCCTCTTTTCTCCACATGCCGAATCAGTCCACTCCATTCTCATGCTCATATATTTACTTACCTTAACCAGCACATGAGTTGCATAGGTCAAGGAAGATTGGTTCTTGTAATGGCCCGTTTTTCCGTACCCTTTGAATCGACAATAAACCATACATGTCCAACTCAAATTGCACGAATAAGCGGATCATTAAGGGTAGAAAGAAAATAAAGACATAACATAATATCACACGAATGGAATAACATATATTATTTCAATAATAATCTTTACAGTGGAAAATTTTAAAATACAAGACCAGAGTCTAACCTAGATTCAGCCTGGACAGTTATAAACCTCTGTCCTTACAAATGATGAAAACAACAAAACGAATGCAATAGATGCAACAGATAATAGAATACGTCTATACGATGATGAAGATCTCCAGCTCTCCTCTGGAAACTCCAAGCGTCTTCAGCTAAACCTGAAACTACTCGAATCTGACCCGAGTATTAAAAATACTTGGATCAAGCTTGGTAAACCAGCGTGAGATACTCGAAATTTAAAATGACTATGTTATCAAAACCTTTGAAAAGAAGGGTATCTCATAAGACCACTCCACACATAAATACGGACGGGTTTTACCTTATGATAACCAAAACACTTTTATTACCAAAATAATTTGATATTATCTTTAATGACATTCTTTAGGAAAACACCTTTCAAATAACTTATTCAAACAAGGTATCAATATCCGGACTAAGTCTAAGGGAATATATCCTGACTGGGTCAATGGAATATCTCGAATGGAATATATGATACCAAAAAGGGGTAACTAAAATGTTTGCAAGTCATTACAGCTATTTTGGGACTACAATCAAAATCGTAAAGCTCGTATTGGAGTTAGATTTTACAACATGATAAGGAACTAGTGGCCTTTTCTCCATTCCACGCATAACAAACATAGTTCCCGCGGTGCCTTAATCGCTTTTATCAAGCAAGTCACTTGGAACTGTACTTGCTATACTACTACTGATAACCGGTAGTTCCTTGCTTTTCTCAAGCTAACCACTTTATCAAAATGGGGCGATAAATGCCTTGAGGGATGTTTTCCCCCAAAGGGCCCAACATATTGGACACCACCATACATACTCACTTATTCCGAATTTGTGTTTGTCAGATCACATAATATCCTATATCATTTTCCGGGATGTGAGGCTAGTGAGGTTATGCTCAATTTCTTCAAAGCCACGCATTTCATACAAAACCATGCTTTGATCATAACAAGTTCCACTTTGAATGCCACATTTTCATTCCATGTCACATGACTAATTTCTAGAAAAGTATAACTTCCTAAGCTCGTATGTTTCGGGAAAGGGTGTTAAGCTAAAAGAAGTTGCCTTCTCCGCCACCAATTGATAATACTTTTATAGAAACCACTCAAATGTGGTTTAGAATACAATGTCAGACAAACATCCATACAAGTTCATTTTGGGACTGAACGAAACCGAAGGCACTTTCCTCGGCCATTACTAGGCGAGAAGCCCTTGCAATCCGAAAAAATCTCCACAACGAGGAGACCACTGCTATAAATAACTCTATAATGGGAGCGACCCATAGCATGTCAACAAGCAGTTCTCACGCTATGAAGATCCTCGGTCTTCAATAATCATCATCTTCAACATGTCTTCACTTTCGAACATATACACTGGTTTGAAGTGGTTTTAGGATAGGGATCACCCAAATCCCACCCCGGTTCCTTCGATGCCGATTATCGATTTAAAAGATGTTAAGTTCATATGTGGATATCAATCATCAATCAATTACTTCACCTTTTATAAAATATCTTTCTTAGATATATTCTTTTCAGTTTATTTCATTTTCTTTTCAAGTGTATATGGAATCATTAAGCCTCATTTATTAAATTATTTGATTTATTAAAACCTTTCTTAAATCTTGGAATAATTCCAAATCATTTTCTCTTTTACTTAGGAAAACTTTTCCAAATCATTCATTAAATATTAATCAAAGATTTCTTTTTGTGTTAGAGTAATTCTAAGTTAATTCATTCTTTTGCTTTGGATAATATTTCAAATTTCCTTACTTAGCACTCGATCCAAATTCCTTAACTTTTAGGCGGGTCAAAAACAATGTTATTTAAGACATTATTTACTGTAAACCCTAAAATAAATCTTAGCAAACATTATTGAGTAAATAGAATCATAGAAATCATTCTAATTTTACTCAATATTAATTTCCGTATTCAACAAGTGCTATGGGTGGAATAACGGTGAAATCACCTTTTAAATTCCACGAATAGGACGAGTTCCCTCTTCGGAATTTAATACCAAGTATAAGAAGATTATCTCTATGCAATCCAAGTTGTATTTTATTCAATTTGGAGATTGCTTAAATTTTGGATAATATTAATCTTCCTTAATTTTGGAAAACTTAATATAATCTTTTAGAGCATCCGGGCTTTCCTTTCGATCTGTTCCACCCCTCGCCTAAAAAGTGAAAACATAGGCTAGGTAATTTCAGAGCACTAGTTGCTCCATCCTTAACCTTAGTTAAACACCTTGTTTTATCTTCCCAGATCTCACAGGCGGGACAAATGTACTAGTCGTTTCCGCATACTCAATTATTAGCTTTATTTTGGAATCGATTATAAGATTCCAAATTATCTTTTAAACACTTATTTTTTTCTTTTAAAAACATTCATAATTGATTCTAGGAAAAATCGTAAATTTTAACCTTTTTTTAAAAAGTCGTAGGAACGGCAGCAGAAAAGTGTTGTGGAAAGTGCTTTAATAAGCTTATTTGATTTAAACAACTTTTTAATATTTAAATATTCATATTTTCCATTTCAAATATCTTCTAAACTATTTAAATAGGTTTATCAAATTTATTTCATATTTTAGTCATTTAAAAATATCATTTATAAAGAAATCCTTTTTTTATTCCGAACAGCAAAACCGCGATGTTTTTAAAAAATTGTTTTGGACATATTTCAAACTCTACTTGATGAAATCTTGATTTTCTTTCTTCGTTGGAAAACTATGGATATAATAGACCGGAAAATTCTTATCTCGAAGAATTCCGAGCTATATTCCACTTTGTACACTCATTTAACTTTTATGGCGCGAAATCGCGTACTACCGTTACGCGATGCGCCTAGTTTTGACTTGTTTTTCAATTTATTTTCAAACTTCTTGGAAACACTTTTAAATGTTTATAAAACATTTCTAAACCATTTTAAACTCATTCTAAACAAAAAATTGTAACAACCCGTAATTTTCGATAATTAAAAATATTTAGTTTAATAAGGTTTTGTGATTTAATGTTGGAAGAAATAAAAATTTGTGATCTAATAATAAGAATATAACTGGAATGAAATGTAATGGTATTAATTTAAGGTAATTGATGGCTGCTTTAAATGAAATTTCAATTAATTGAAATGATTAAAAAGTTATAATTGGTTATCTGTTGTGAATTAATTGTAATAATGTGTGTATTAACTGATAATTGGATTAAAGAAGTAATTAATAATTTAAATGTTGAGTTATTAATAAAATAATGTGCAACAAATTGTAATTAAATAAAATTAGTGTTGTGGTAGTAATTATAACACTTGTTGTGGATAATAACTTATAAGATGTGATTAAAAGTTAATGGTGACAATTATTATACGTTACCTCTTTAGTTAGTCTATTAAATTTAATTGGAAATCAATTGCAAGTAATTCACTTGAGTTGCAGTTAATGTAGATTTAATTGATAATTATAGAATTTTAGTTCAATAAGATGTAACCCAATGTGAATTTTATTCATAATATGATAATTGATTGAATAAAAAGAATTGAAACCAAGTTTGATCAATTTATTAGAATTTAAATTAATTTATTGAGATTTTAAACTATAATAAAATTGTCAAAAATTCAATGTAATTGTAATACTACACCTAATATGGTTAAAGAGGATAATTGTAGAATATTAGTGGAATATTAGTGTAATAAGATATAAACAAATGCTAACTATATCTATAGAGTAATAATTGATTGAATAAAAAGATTTAAATCGAATTAAATCAATTTATTGCAATTAAATATATACTTAATTGGATTTTTTTACAGTTGAAATTGAACATTGTAATTAGTAGAATATTTAACACTGAATTGGTGTGCAAATTTGTTTTAAATTATTATAAATTTCTAAGAAATCAAAACTGATAAAATCTATTAATTATAAGATTTGAAATTAAAAAGTGATTTATCCAATTTAATAATAATTTATTTAATTAATGTGAAAATAGCCATTTTGGCAATTGTCTCGGATTTCGATGAAACCAGCTTCATCAGACCCGTCACGATGAATTATTGTAAGGTTTCAAGCTTCGTAGCGATCGGACTTGTCGTTTGATCGTACGAGCTCGAAACGCGTAGAAATCAATTTAATTAAATTCAATTGAAATCAATTTGAAATAAGCTGATTTTAGGCTAACTTTTTCATACGATGGAATTAGGACCTGAAACCTGTTCCATTGAGTTTAAAAATATTGAAAATATCTATTTCGATATATGGGATAACCCACTTTCGTTTCAGAAGCGGAACGAGCTTTTCGGGTCGTTATTGTCAATTCGAACCGATTGGATATGTTAATCTTTCTTAACGGGCCTTGTCCATATAAATAGTCTTGTTTCCCCAAACCCTAGCGGTCATTTTCTTATTCTTTACGTAAAAATCCATATGTTTATTTCTCCTTCTCAAATGGCAGAAACCCAAATTTCTAGATTCAATTGCAAATCAAAATCAAATCGAAAAATTAAAAATCCTCAAACTATATCATATTATATATCGATTCGAAGCTCTCGATGAGCGCAATTCAAATCTGCTATTCGATTTTCAATTTGGGTCTCTATGTGGCCATAAATTAATGATTAAATCTGGACCATCCGTTTGGCGGTTGATGATCATCGACGGATCATCGAATCGTGGGTACCGTTGTGTGGAGAGGAACGAGTGGAGCGCATCTGTGTGGTTGGTTTAGCGAATTGATGGTTGGATTGGGCTTAAAAATTCGCCTAGGGTTTAGTTGTACACGGCGGCGGTTGAGCATTGGAGCTTCGATCGGGGGTCTCGTGTTGCGAGGCATTGGTAGGTGAGGCACATGGTGAAGGCGCCGGCTGTGATGGCCTGGTGTGGGCGAACGGAGGGACTAGCGGCGCTAGGGTTTGTGTGCGTTCGATCTGAAGGGGCCATGTTCGATTGCCGGGGGAGTGTGAGAAGATGAGTGACGTGGTGCGTTGTTTTAGGTAACGTGTTTCTTTTGTTATTTTATTTTATTTGTTTTAATTTAAATTGTATTACTTTTAGTCGTCATAACTTTTGCATACGAGGTCGGATTTACACGCAGTTTTCTCCGCTGTGATCCTATCAAAATTCCGGAAATTTTGACACTGGTTTGGCTGAATTCTGAGATTGTTCAAATTTGGGCCCTAATTTGGATTTCAAATCAATTTGAAATCAAATGTGAGTGTCTTAACCCACTCACAATTACTAAACTATCATATGTTAGTTAAATTAAATTTATGATGTGATTAGAAATAAATTGATTGATGTTTGGTATGTTTAAATTGTCATTCTAGTTAAATTTGACTTTTATTGCATTTAATCATCGTTTAATTTAATATTGAATTTAATTGTAAATTTAATACCTGTTAATGAGAATCAGTTATCTATTGATGTTTATTGGTTGATTTGGATGATGATTGTGATGGATGTTTGATTGTTGATATTGAATGACAGGATGTTGTATTTTTATATTGTTATAACACTTCAAGTTTCCTATGGGTTGAAATGATACATACCCGAACGATCTATAGATTAGGGAAAAATCGTTATGAGTTGAAATGATAGACTCGAGCGATTTTATGAATTTTTATTTTAATTCACGATTGCGGTTTGAAATGATATATAACCGTAAAAATTTAAATTGCGGATTGAAATGATAAATATCTGTATCACTTGACCATAGGATAGAAAATTATATACGGACACTAGATTGGTTAAACTAAATGATTTTTAATTCTTTAAATTTTGAATTCAGTTAAATAGCATTTTGAAATAGAAATTGATTTATATAAACTGAATTATTTTCGATAATCTAAGCGTTAATGCTGAAATTGGAATTGATTTAATGAATGGTTCAAAGGATTTAAATTGGAATTTCAAAGTTGAAGTGTCAAATATAAATGAATTTATCGAAATCGAGTTATTGAAAATGTTTGGATATAACTTTGAAATCTATTTAAATTAATTTAATGAATTTAAACTATGTTATTCAATTTAAAACTATTTTTAATTTATGTTAATCTATTATAACCTATTTAATCCAATTTAATCTATTTCACCTATTTTAAACTAATTAAATTTATTTAATCTATTTTAAATCTATTTAATATAATTTAAATCTATTTAATATAATTTAAATCTATTTAATCTATTTTAAAATTATATAATTTATTTAAAAATCTATTTAATCTATTTTAAATTTATTTAATATAATTTAAAAATCTATTTAATCTATTTTAAATTTATTTAATCTATTTTAAATTTATTTAATCTATTTAAAAATCCATTTAATCTTTTTTAAAATCTATTTAATCTGTTTTAAATTTATTTAATCTATTTTAAATCTATATAAATCATTTTAAATCTAATTAAATCAAATTTAGGTCTATTTAAATAGTTTCAATTTATTTTAAACTATTTTAAAACTATTAAAACTATTTATGACTATCTAAACTATTTTCAAAAAATTTAGACTGTGTAAAGTTGAAGTATTTATATTTAAATCATTGATGATGATACAACTTAAGTTGGAATTTAGAATTGATACCTTTTTGTGAAATGGCATATTTGAGTACATATGATTTTGAAAGTGAATATGATTTTGGAAGTGAATGTGATTTTGAAAGTGAATATGATTTGAAAATGACATGGGTTTGAGAATATGATATTTTGATATCAATTGTGAATTGACTTTTGAAATGTAAAAGAACCATCCGGTGTGAAATAAGCGTTTGGTTGTTAAAGAGACCGAGATCGAATATTATCATACTCTCTGCTAATACCGAAAACCACTTTAACAATTATGTACGTGGTGGAGATTCATGAAATGAAGTAGGATGGTGGTGTACGATTCTGTATGAGGTATTTACGTAGCCCTGACTCCTATGAGTCATCTTAGATGTGACTAAAACAGGAGCTATGCCGGGCCAAGTGAGGTCATTCCTTCGATCAGACACATTTCTTCGATACTGTAACGACCTGAGAATTTTTTTACGGTTTTATAGCGTAAATAACAAAGAAAAAAAAATTGAAATGTAAATAATAAAAATTTGATATTTGGAATGCATCTATTTAATTTTAGTAGTTGGTAAAATTTTATTGAAAAATATGAAAGTTAATTTATTTGTGAAATTTCAATTATAAACTTTATCAGTTTATTTGTTGAAAATTTAATATTTTCGAAATTTGGATATTTTTATATAATAAAAATGTAAATCATTTTCTGGGAAGGGCGCCATAACTCGTTTCGCCAAATTTGGACTGCTATAGCACTGTTGATCTAATTTTCTGCGTTTTAGCAGCATTTTCGGCAGCGAAAATCAAGTTTTTATAACTCGGTTGCATCGTTGATATCTACATACCATCCTATTTGTCTCGTCGTGCTGATCACCATGGTATATTCATTTTTTTATTTTGAAGTCCGGTACGCGACGGAGACGATTAAACAGTTCGTCGTACCGGTACCGTATTTGTGACTTTTTATTTCCTTTGCTCTTTCAAACTCCAACCTTGGAATCCAAGAAACCATCAATTACTTTAATTATTTGCGTGAATCAAAGAGTCTTTCTGTTGCTTTTTTCATTCATTATATATTTATATTGAATGCCTTTCCATTGTGACCCTCGGCTCATTTTTGGAAAAAAGTAAAGTAAGTTTCATTTCCTCTGTAGCATTTTCTTCTCCTCCACATATTTTTTTCTTTTATCATTTCTGTCGTGTTTCCACACATTCAACCTGAAGCCAAACCCAAATTTTCACCCCCCTGTATCGAAGCTAACCCACTCCACCTCTTCATCATATTCCACACCGTGTTTCCCCCGAGAAAACCCCCACTCGACTCGAGTCAGATCCTGGCTAGCCTTGACCCAAAGCCGCCACCTGCATCTCCTCCCTCTAATCGCCGAACCCGGACCCACAGCCTTGACCGCCAGCACCCGAGCCCATTGCCCTTCCACCACTCTGCACCGTGCTCTGTTGAATGCATATGCAAGCTGCTGTGCAAATATATATAAATACATATAGTTCTTTGCAACTCTGTTTTGTGTTTATTATATATATATATATATATATTGATGTGTGTCCTACTTTCTCGGCTAAAAAAAAGGAAAAAAAGAGAAAAAGAAAATGCGATGAGCTGTACTATGGTATATATGCGGCATAGTTATAAAATGGTCAGCAGAGAAAATTTTGTTTCAAAGCTTTTATATAAATACACCTATATATGTCTTGGCGCTGTGAAGCAGCAGTTTACATGAAATTTGCTTCGGTGTCCTTATGTAAGATATATGTTGTGCACACACATATATTTTTGATAGTATATAGGCTGTGTACTTTGTCACTGGGTACTTTGTTTGATTTTTATAACAGCTCACCACTGTTTTATATGTACTAGTGATAGAATATATACATATGCTACACACATTTATATTGGCAGAATGTATATGTTTGAAAACTCTGAACCTGTACATGTTATATACAATACATATATATATTGTCGACAGATGTTATAGCTCACTTTTTGAATTTGTCGACAGAAATATATGTGTTGTGTATATGATTGTTCTTTCAACAGTTTGTAAAACAAATGTATATATGTATTGCATATGTATATATATTTGTTTTATTAAATTATCGTACTCAAATCCGCTTTCATGTTGTTGCAGCTATTTGAAATATCGTACCGTGTCTGGGTCAGTTGCTCTCGAATTCCATCGTTCTCTAGCCACGAAAGGTGAGCAATCACTCACGATTAATATTCTTATGCTCATTAAATTGATTTCATAGGAAATGGCAATTTGAATGTACTGTAAAATTTGAATTGCTAGCTATTGACTGTTAAATATGATAAGTTGTTATTTAAATTGATCACTTATGTAAACTGACATCGTTATATATTAATTGATTTTTTTATAACTGTTATTAATATCGATCATATATGCCTGTAATTGTTGTGTTATTTATTGTTCTCACTTTGCAAGTTCCCTTAGTTTTAGAAATCACTATGGATTTAAATGAAACATACCCGAACGGACTTTAGAATAGGAGAAAATTCGTAATGGGTTGAAATGATAAACCCAAACGATTTTCAGTTATTATTGAAATTTTGGGATTGCGGGTTTAATAATATAAACCCGTAAATTTAAATTATTACGGATTGAAATAACAGATATCCATATCATTTTACCATTGGATAGAAAATTATATACGGACATCGTTGGTCTATTTTTGAAAAATGATTTCCAAATATTTGAAGGCAAATATATGAGTTTGATTTTGAAATGCAATAAGTATTCTATTTTATTATTGTAAAATTTATAACCTTAAATGTTGATTTTGGGGATATAAAAGGATGAGGTTAATTTAAAGGTAATTTGTAAAATTTTACTTATAGTTTTATTTTCTAAAATATATAAAATAAGATTTTAAGTAGATAAATAAAAAGTTTAATTTAATTTAAATTGTATAAGATTATTTTTTTTATTTATATATAATATTTCTAAAATGTTTATTTAATTTATATTTAAAATAGATTTTTATAACTTTAATAAATAAAAAGGTTGGAAAGGTACATTGGAATTTGATTGGTAACTTAAACTAGTTATTAATTGAATTTAAATAAAGGTTCATTCAGAACTTAATGATTTTGGAAATGATTTATAACTTGTTTTAATCAAATGAATGCTTTAAATGTAAATAGAATTAAATTTGAATATTCGTTTTGACTTAAATTTTGTATATGAGATTTTATTTAAATATTAATAAAGTAATTTTATAAATGACCATGGTGCGAAATAAGCGTTTGGTTGTTAAAGAGACCGGGATCAGATATTTGTCATACTCTCTGCCAATACCGAAAACCACTTTAACAACTGTGTATGTGGTGGAGATTCCAGAATGAAGTAGGATAGTTTGGCGAACGATTTTGTATGGTATTTACGTAGCCCTAACTCCCGTGAGTCAGCTTGATGTGGCTAAAGCAGGAGCCATGCCGAGCCAAGTGAGGTCATTCCTCCTATCGGGCACATTTCTTCGAAACCATATATATTGCTTTTGTGATTTGATTTTGGTGTGCACACCTTTGATTTGGAGTGTGTCACAAGGTGGGCGGTAGTAGCTGCTATGCATTACCACCAGTCCGGATCCGCAAAACGGTAGAATCCTATCCTGGGCATTGCCTCGCGTGCCTTGTCGCATGCCTTATCGTGCCTTCTACGAGTTTGGTTTGTACCGTACCTATGGAGTGCCCTCTGATAGCCCTCCAGTTTACGAAGGAATTACGGTATTGTATAGACTACAGGAATATATAAAAAATGTGTTAAGGGGGATATGGGTAACGCCTTAACGCTATTTTGATATTTAACTTTACTATAGACACTATATATGTAGCGTATTGTACTATGTATGTAGATAGTTTATCAGATCCTTAAAGGATGGAATCCCAACATCCCTTTAAGTTATACTGCATTTATTTGACATTTCACTTGAACTTGATTTATCTGCATAAGAATGTTAATCCTGATTCGAGTGTTTTGTTTTGCTTTACGCTCGGGTCAACTTAAGTGTCACAGCTTTTGAAACTCATCTTTTGGAGCTTGGAGTTCGCTTGGAAGACCTATCTTATCTATTTCAGCTTTCAGTTTTTTTCTATTATCTCAGTTGTATGTTCCAGACTTCTCGGTTACCTTTGGGTTAGAGACTTCTGTGTATTGGGATTTATGATGTATTCTGTTTTGAACTATGTTATTTTTGTAGTAGATTCATGAACTACAATTTATTTATTGCGATGTTTGTTGTAAACTCTGTGTTTGTGATTCTGTGAATTATTTTTTTTACTGTATATGCTAAGTTATGCCAAATAAATATATTAACAATCTGTTATTTAGAGCAATTCAAGTCTGACATTTGTGGATTATTGTCGATTTGAATGGTCGAAATAGCTGGTCGTTACAGATACCATACTATTACCTTGTGATTGATTTGGTGGCCACCTCTTGATTTTGATTATAGGAGTGTGTTACGCGGTGGGTGGTAGTAGCTGCTATGCTTTACCACCAGTCCGGCTCTGCAAACGGTATATCTACCTTGGCATTGCCTCGAGTGCCGTGTTCACATGCCCTATCGCGCATTCTACGAGTTTGTTTTGTACCATGCATATGGAGTGCCCTCTGATAGCCCTCCAGTTTACGGAGGAATTACGGTAGTGTATAGACTATGAGAATATATAAAAATGTGTTAAGGGGGATATGGGTAACGCCTTAACGTTATTTTAATACTTTACTTTACTATAGACACTATTATAATAGCGTATTGTACTACGTAGTAGATAGTTTAACGGATCCTTAAGAGATGGTAATTCCGAACATCTTTTAAGTTATTGCACTCACGTTAGACACTGGATAGGAGATATCAAACTCCGTAAACATCTCTGATGTCGTTACACTCATATTTATTTACTGTTGATTTAACTTACATAAGATCTTTTAGTTCTGACTCGAGTGTTTTGTCTTTTCAATTCGCTCGGGTCAGTCTGAGCTTTTCAGTTTATCGAAGACTACTTTCTGGAGGTTGAAGACGAAGATTTTGTACGATTATTATGTATTATAATTATTCATTATTCAACTACATCATGTTGTTCCGCTGCATTTTATTATTATTTATTCTTGTTGTATGTAACTCTGATTTGTATAATAAAAGTTTAATCAATGTTATTTGTAAACAGCTTCATGAACTGTTTATTTGATTATTATATTTTATCATTCCGCTGCGAGATTCTATATTTGTTTCTTCCTTTCCCTGCTTTTCTTATTTACCCCATAACAATCTGCTCTTTTGAATAGTTTGAGTCTGACGCGTGTGTCTGCTTAAAACGTCCAAAAAGGCAGGTCGTTACATTTTAATATTTTAAACTTATATTCCATTTCATTTCATTTTATAATATTATATTATTATAATATCATTTCTAACCTTTTTAGATTATTTAAAATCATTAAGATGCTAAATAATTTCCATACACATATTTTTGTGGATTTATCTTATTTAATTAACTATGGTTAATTACTAATCATTTCTCGTATCATTATCAAACCAAGTTAGCATCCATATAATCAATCACATAATCAACCAATTTGCCACCAAGTTATCAAACATTTAATCATCCAACATATTTAAACTTTCAAATCATTATACTTAAAATGATTTATGGATTAATTAGTAAACACGAGTACTCACCTTTTACCAAAAGATTAACTTCCTACCAACATTATTTTTTAAACAACACTTCACTAAACCATTGCTAACTTCAACTAATCATCTTCTACTTCATTAATACATCACCTAAACAACTCCACCTCACTTTTTAGTGCTCGGTCATCGCTTCACTTTCAGTTGCTCTCGACCACAAGTCTTTCCCACTTCTTTGCTCTCGGCCAAACCTTCCAACAACAACCATAGGGCTCGGCCTCCCCTTGATCCTCCCCTTCCTCCATCATTTCTTCACTTCTCATATGCTAAACCATGTTTTGATGATATTCTAAGGTCTTTGGCAAAGTTTGGTGGAGTTTTGACTTTGTTTGATATGGTTTTGAAAAGGTTAGTAAGGAAATGAAAGAAAAGAAGTCATTAAACCTCTAAGGAAGAAGAAGAAGAGAGCTTAGAAAAGGAAGAAGAAGAAGAATGAAAAGTGTAAGAATGGAAGAGGTATGCATGGCTATTTATAGAAACAAGTTTGGAATAAAATATTATTATGTAAAATGACCAAAATACTCTTTACTTACTTTTTAAGCAACCTTATTTTTTCAACACTAAACATCACATTTCAAATTTTTACTTTATGTCATTTTCACTTAATTATTAAATAAAGAATATAATAATTATGTTTGTTTGATTTGATATTTACTTTGACTTTTGTACATTTTTTTGTCCTTTTGTGCTTAATCTTTCTTAATGAAATTCTAGAATTTTCTAAGTATATTTAGTAAAAGTAAACTTAATTAGTGAATTAATTAATACTTATACTATTTGAATATATGTTTTTATATAAGAAAATAAAGGTGCGACAACGTTGCGACAGCTTTTAATCGACAAAACGTTGATTTTCGACAAAATATTTTACGGTCACATTTTGACGTTTTTGTTAAACTATTTATTTATGTAAACCAAATTTAAAAATAAATTTTTATATTGCTATTTAAAAATATAAACACTCATAAATAAATTAAAATAATTTATTTAACCATTGAAACTTACTTTTCTGAAATCAGCATTTTGTCACTTATGTCGATATAGGCAAATGTTACTACTTTTGTGTATACTTTTCTTTCCAATCCTATCTAATATTGTTTGAATCATATAACCTTATCTATTTTATATTTAAAATCACTTTAAATGGTATATTTTAAAGTGGTCAAATTCTAGGTCGTTACAGTTTCCCCTACTTAAAAGAATTTCATCCCCGAAATTACCCCGAACCTAAAACTCAAAAGAGTTTGCCCGAAACATTTATCTTTAAACTTATTTTCATATAATATACACAAATCATCTAGATGAAATATCTTATTCGGTCTTCTATTCGAATACACAACTTTATTTTCGAATTAGTATCGATCCCCCGATTCTCTAGCACAGACTTTAATCGGGCTCTTTGCTAATAAACGTTTGCTTTCCTTGCATAGCTCTAAACTATGATAGAAAACTAAAGTACCTAATAATAAACCCTAATCAATGTTCGTCGTCAAGAATCGAGTGATAAATCCTTTTTCGGACCAGTATAAAAACCTCAATGTTCCGAACTCGAATCTTAGATCAAAATTTGTACGATGAAATGATCTACATATAATATATGTATTTATTAACTTTCAAAAACTTTTCAAAGACTTTTATCTTAAGTTCAAACATTTTATAAAGGTGCTTCTTTATATAATCCCTTTAATAATTTTTTTCCAAATATTTTTATTAAAGGAAAATATTATAAAGAAACCATTTTTCACTCAAAAGATAACTTATCTTAATAAAAAAATTCCCCACAATCTTTTAACTCAGTATATTTCCTTTAACACTAATATTATATATGAATCATTTCCTAAAACTATTACTTAAGTTTATTACATCTTATAACTTATGTAAATCAATCATATTTTAAAGGCTTAAGTCCAAATCCTTAATTAATGCTAGAATTCATTAATAAAACATTTCCATGTTATAATTACCTTTTTAAAGAGTCATTATTTTACTTAAGTGTATAGATAGTTCATGAATTTAATCTATATTTGTATGGTATACCTTTACATCCTAAGAGTATATAAATCCTAAATTTCAAATTGATTTTACTTAAATCCATCTGTAAAAAATTTAAACTTTGTTGTACTTGTAATTTACTATTATCTCAAATTCATAAGTTATACTTAATCTTATTTAATACTATTATTAATTTTCTAGCTTTGAAAAAAACAAATTTTAAAACCACCCATATTTAAATCCTCAAACTCTCAACTCTTAAATCTCTTTTTTTTCTTTCTAAATCAGATTTATAACCTTATCTTATTTCATTTACTCAAACTATTTCACAATCTTTTACCAAAAGTTTTCTAAATTTCTTAGCTCTGAGTTAGGTGTGATTTAGAAATTTTCGACTGTCCAAAATCGTCGAGAATCCCGCTTTATCTTATCAATTAGCAATTTCAAATTTATCTTTAGTTTAAACACTTTTATAAATATTACTAATCAATTTATCAGTTAATGATTCACTTTATCTCTATAACTTAAGAAAATTATATAGATCGAGTAACTCCAAAACAATCCAAAGAATTGGGTACTACCAATAGTATAATATATCCTCTTAACAAGAAGAGTAATATTAAGAGAAAAGTGCTTACCATCCGAACACATCTCTTGCCCATTTTTAGTTTATTTTCGAGCCAATCAAATTAGTTATCATAAAAAACCTCTTTTTATTTGAAATGATACCATTTTAAAAATCCTTTAGAGATTACTTTATAAAACCTATTTTATAAATTCATTTTATAAATTTATCTTATATTAATTAACTTCATTTAAATTACCACAATTCTTTTACTCGGATTTAAATTCTCATTCCTTTTATATTTATCTTTTTACACAATCATTTTCTATTATTTAAATACATTTTTATCTTATATGTTCATTCCTTAAACAAATCTTATTATCAAACACCTTATAGTTAAATTGTGAAATTTAATTCACAAAGTATTTGTACTTAAACTTCTAAATCAAACAATTAATCAATTTATGATAGTAACTTAACATTATCATTTCTTAATTTATTATTTTGGAATAAGGATTAAAGATCTTAATTACCTTATCAGATTTCTTACTTATCGATTATCTTTAAGAAACATCTTATAGTCAAACTGTGAAATTTTAATCACAAGATGTTCATATTTAAATTTCACTAATCCTGATTTCTAACTATACAGCTTTTCAAAATATATACTTTATATTCAAAATATAATCCTAGGTAAAATTATTATTTTTACCAATTTTTCAAAATCAATGTGTCGGTTGGTCTTGTTTAAATGTTTAGGAACCCTCATCGATAACGGTGATCAGGCGTATCGAGTAGAATCCATAAATCACTCAACAGATAAATCAACACAAAACAATTTGTTAGTCACTAACAAATACGCACACATATATAATACACTCAAACTCATTCTAGAGTGTTCTAACCCTATCTCTAATGAGTCACTCATCCTAGGGTATCACTAACCCTAGCTCGGATGAGTCTTTAACCCACCAAAGCCAAGTTTCTTGCTTAACCTTCAGCTCTGATACCAAATGCAATGACCCATTTTTCTATACCCTTTGAATCGACAATAAACCACACATGTCCAACTCAAATTGCACGAATAAGCGGATCATTAAGGGTAGAAAGAAAATAAAGACAGAACAGAATCTCACACGAATGGAATAACATATATTATTTCAATAATAATCTTTACAGCAGAATTTTTTTAATTACAATACCAGAGTCTAACCTAGATTCAGCCTGGACAGTTATAAACCTCCGTCCTTACAAATGCTGAAAACAACAAAACAAATGCAATAGATGTAGCGAATAATAGAATACGTCTATACGATGATGAAGATCTCCAGCTCTCCTTTGGAAACTCCAAGCGTCTTTAGCTAAACCTAAAACTACTCGGATCTGACCCGAGTATTAAAAATACTTGGATCAGGCATGATAAAAGAGCATGAGATACTCGAAATTTAAAATGACTATGTTATCAAAACATTTGAAAAGAAGGGTATCTCATAAGATCACGCCCACACATAAATACAGACGGGTTTTACCTTATGATAACCAAAACACTTTTATTACCAAAATAATTTGATATTATCTTTAATGACATTTTTTGGAAAACACCTTTCAAATAACTTATTCAAACAAGGTATCAATATCCGGACTAAGTCTAAGGGAATATATCCGGACTGGGTCAACGGAATATCTCGAACGTAATATATGATACCAAAAAGGGGTAGCTGAAATGTTTGCAAGTCATTACAGCTATTTTGGGACTACAACCAAAATCGTAAAGCTCGTATTGGAGTTGGATTTTCCAACATGATGGGAAACTAGTGGTCTTTTCTCCGATCCATGCATAACAAACATAGTTCATGCGGTGCCTTAATCGCTTTTCTCAAGTAAGTCACTTGGAACTGTACTTGCTATACTAATACTGATAACCGGTAGTTCCCTGCTTTTCTCAAGCTAACCACTTTATCAAAATGGGACAATAAATGTCTTGATGTATGTTTTCCCCCAAAGGGCCCAACGTATTGGACACCACCATACATACTCACTTATTCCGAATTTGTGTCTGTCAGACCACAAAGTATCCCATATCATTTTCCGGGATGTGAGGCTAGTGAGGCTACACTCAATTTCTTCAAAGCCACGCTTTTCATACAAAACCACGCTTTGATCATAATAGGTTCCACTTTGAATGCCACATTGTCATTCCACGTCACATGACTGATTTCTAGAAAAGTATAACATTCTGAGCTCGTATGTCTCTGGAAAGGGTGTTAAGCTAAAAGAAGTTCCCTTCTCCGCCACCAACTAATAATACTTTTATAGAAACCACTAAAATGTGATTTAAAATACAATGTCAGACAAACATCCATACAAGTTCGTTCTAGGATTGAACGAAATCGAATGCACTTTTCTCAGCCATTACTAGGCGAGATGCCCTTGCAATCCGGAAAAATCTCCACAACGAGGAGACCACTGCTATAAATAACTCTATATTGGGAGCGACCATAGCATGTCAACAAGCAGTCCTCACGCAATAAAGATCATCGGTCTTCAATAATCATCATCTTCAACATGTCTTCACTTTCGAACGTATACATTGGTTTGAAGTGGTTTTCGGATAGGGATCACCCAAATCCGACTCTAGTTCCTTCGAAGCCGATTATCGATTTAAAAGATGTTAAGTTCATATGTGGATATCAATCATCAATCAATTACTTCATCTTTTATAAAATATCTTTCTTAGATATATTCTTTTCAATTTATTCCATTTTCTTTTCAAGTGTATATGGAATCATTAAGCCTTATTTATTAAATCATTTGATTTATTAAAACCTTTCTTTAAATCTTGGAATAATTCCAAATCATTTTCTCTTTTACTTAGGAAAACTTTTCCAAATCATTTATTAAATATTAATCAAAGATTTCTTTTTGTCTTACAGTAATTCTAAGTTAATTCATCTTTTGCTTTGGATAATATTTCAAATTTCCTTACTTAACACTCAATCCAAATTCCTTAACTTTTAGGCGGATCAAAAACAATGTTATTTAAGACATTGTTTACTGTAAACCCTAAAATAAATCTCAGCAAACATTATCGAGTAAATAGGATCATAGAAATAATTCTAATTTTACTCAATATTAATTTCCGTATTCAACAAGTGCTATGGGCGGAATAACGGTGAAATCACCTTTTAAATTCCACGAATAGGACGAGTTCCCTCTTTGGAATTTAATACCAAGTATAAGAAGATTATCTCTATGCAATCCAAGTTGTAGTTTATTCAATTTGGAGATTGCTTAAATTTTGGATAATATTAATCTTCTTTAATTGTGGAAAACTTAATATAATCTTTTAGAGCATTCGGGCTTTCCTTTCGATCTATTTCACCCCTCGCCTAAAAAGAGAAAACATAGGCCGGGTAAGTTTAGGGCACTGGTTGCTACATCCCCAACCTTAGTTAAACACCTTGTTTTATCTTTCCAGATCTCACAGGCGGAACAAATGTACTAGTCGTTTCCGCATACTCAATTATTAACTTTATTTTGGAATCGATTATAAGATTCCAAATTATCTTTTAAACGCTTAATTTTTCCTTTTAAAAACATTCATAATTGATTTTAGGAAAAATTGTAAAGTTTAAACCTTTTTTAAAAAAGTCGTGGGAACGGCAGCAGAAAAGTGTTGTTGAAAGTGCTTTAATAAGCTTATTTGATTTAAACAACTTTTTAATATTTAAAAATTCATATTTTCCATTTCAAATCTCTTCTAAACTATTTAAATAGATTTATCAAATTTATTTTATATTTTTAATCATTTAAAAATATCATTTATAAAGAAATCCTTTTTTTGATTTCAAAGTGCAAAACCGCAATGTTTTTAGAAAATTGTTTTGGACATATTTCATACTCTACTTGATGAAATCTTGATTTCTTTCTTCGTTTGAAAACTATGGATATAACACACCGGAAAATTCTTATCTCGAAGAATTCCGAGCTATATTCCACTTTGTACACTCATTTAACTTTTATGGCGCGAAATCGCGAACTACCGTTACGCGACGCGCCTAGTTTTGACTTGTTTTTCAATTTCTTTTCAAACTTCTTGGAAACACTTTTAAATGTTTATAAAACATTTCTAAATCATTTTAAACTCATTTTAAACAATATTTTTATATTTCAAACTCATATTCCATTTCATTTCATTTTATAATATTATATTATTATAATATCATTTCTAACCTTTTTAAATTATTTAAAATCATTAAGAGGCTAAATAATTTCCATACACATATTTCTATGGATTTATCTCATTTAATTAACTATGATTAATTATTAATCATTTCTTTTGTCATTATCAAACCAAGTTAGCATCCATATAATCAATCACATAATCAACCAATTTGCAACCAAGTTATCAAACATTTAATCATTCAACATATTTAAACTTTCAAATCATTATACTTGAAATGATTTATGGATTAATTAGTAAATACGAGTGCTCGCCTTTTACCAAAAGATTAACTTCCTACCAACATTCTTTTTTAAACAACACTTCGCTAAACCATTGCTAACTTCAACTAATTATCTTCTACTTCGTTAATACATCGCCTAAACAACTCCACCTCACGTTTTAATGCTCGGCCATCACTTCACTTTCAGTTGCTCTCAACCACAAGTCTTTCCCTCTTCTTTGCTCTCGGCCAAACCTTCCAACAACGACCATAGGGCTCGGCCTCCCCTTGATCCTCCCCTTCCTCCATCATTTCTTCACTTCTCAGATGCTAAACCATGTTTTGATGATATTCTAAGTTCTTTGGCAAAGATTGGTGGAGTTTTGACTTTGTTTGATATGATTTTGAAAAAGTTAGTAAGGAAATGGAAGAGAAGAAGCCATTAAAGCTCTAAGGAAGAAGAAGAAGAGAGCTTAGAAAAGAAAGAAGAAGAAGAATGGAAAGTGTGAGAATGGAAGAGGTATGCATGACTATTTATAGAAAAAAGTTTAGAATAAAATATTATTATGTAAAATGACCAAAATACCCTTTACTTACTTTTTAAGCAACCTTATTTTTTCAACACTTAACATTACATTTCAAATCATTAGTTATGTCATTTTCACTTAAGTGTTAAGTAAAGAATATAATAATTATGTTTGTTTGATTTGATGTTTACTTTTTGACTTTTGTACATTTTTTTGTCTTTTTGTGCTTACTTTTTCTTAATGAAATTCTAGAAGTTTCTAAGTATGTTTAGTAAAAGTAAACTTGATTAGTGAATTAATTAATACTTATACTATTTGAATATATGTTTTTATATAAAAAAATAAAGGTGCGACAACGTTACGACAATTTTTAATCGACAAAACGTTGATTTTCGACAACGTTACGGACACATTTCAACGTTTTAGTTAAACTATTTATTTATGTAAACCAAATTTAAAAATTAATTTTTATATTGCTATTTAAAAATATAAACACTCATAAATAAATTAAAATAATTTATTTAATCATTGAAACTTACTTTTCTGAAATCAGAATTTTATCACTTTTGTAGATATAGGCAAATGTTACTATTTTTGTGTATGCTTCTCTTTCCAAATCCTATCTAATATTGTTTGAATCATATAACCTTACCTATTTTATATTTAAAATCACTTTAAATAGTATATTTTAAAATGGACAAATTTTGGGTCGTTACAGTTCTCGCTCCTCAATCCATGGATCTGACCCGAAGTTGACTTCCAACAACATTCAAAAGATATTTTGAGCTTGAATTTAAGCCCTAAGCCTCACTACGTCTATAAATATTATGGCTGTTATGGTAATGGTTACCGTTAGCATTTTCTAAATATCGTTACCGTACCGTTTCTACTGGTAAACTAAAATTGTTTACCGTTAATGTTACCGATTGACTGGTATACCGATAAACTGGTAACCGTTACATTGGTAATGGTAAATTATCGTTTGTCTAGAAAATAATAAGTTGATATATTTTTACACTGAATGATGCTTCATTATATATCTCATTGAGTCACTTAATTATATATCTCATTGGGTCACTTAATAAAAGATATAGAAAAGAAGTGTATTTATTATCATTTTAGTCGAATTACTAAAATAAATTGAACTATTTTCTTGCTTCTAAATGGCTGTGATACAACATCTGTATTATGAATGGACTCGTAAATTACCGTTACCGTTGCTTTTGAAAAAACTATTACCGATGTTTTACCCTAAATATGGTAAATTTATCGTTACCGTACCGATTATGCTGGTATACCGACTTTACTTTAAAATAGTAACCAATTGACTGACAATGGTATAGTAATAGTAAATTTACCGTTACCATAACAGTCCTAATAAATATCATACAGTCACCAATTGGTATGGTATTGCTTTAGACGTGGTAAGGGATTGGTTTAGACATTGACGGAACTTGCCGAGCTCAAAATCAACAATAATAACTATAAAGTGAACGTTTATATCTCATTAATGATCGAACCATCACAAAAATCTCAAAGTTATTTTATATTCTGTTCTTGTTCTGCGTTATATTTGACATGATATACCATGTTATATTTGAAGCCTTTTTCTTTCGATCTTTAATCCATTAAAGAACGATCTTCGAAATATCCAAAATCAAAACCAAAGTCCAAAATTATCGATTTAACCTTGAGTTCAAGGAATAATCACTCTTAGTGTTTACCCATTTCTAACACAAATAATAACACATCTGTTTCGACTAAATTCTATTGTAGACTTATTTTTTTAGCATTGTGCCAAGGGCACTTGAATTTGTGTTGGGGAATACCGCCAGTGGCGGAGGCAGGACACAAGGCTGGTGTAGGCACAAAGTGAAGTGAGGTTCGAAGGCGATAGACGCTAGGCGATTTTTTTTATGTCATTAAATGATTGTAATGAAAAAATATAAAAAAGTAAAGTGTAATGCTGGAGAATGAAGTTGCATCTATAATTTTTTTCAAATTTTTTTCTCAAATACTGGGGTAGGCACGTGCCTACCCCATTTGCAAGGGGCTCCGCCCCTGAATACCGCGTCAGATCGTTAACGACCGAACAAACAACCGCCGACACTCAACGAGGCGAAACACCACACCTTTTTTATTTACTATCACCGTAAAAAGGACATTAATTGAGAAGGAAAAAGGAAACCGTCTTTTTCAAAACCACAAGAATAAAAGCATTGATTATCATTTTCCTTTTCTCCAAGCAAAAAAAAAAGAAGATTAAAAGATATATCATTAGATCAAGTTCAAGGTGCATCATGATCTAAAACAGAAGCAAAGGGTTTAATATATCAACAAAAATATACTACGTAATTAATTTTGTAATGATAACATAATAATTAAGCAGAAGTAACAATCCGGCACGCAGAGAAGTCTTAATATGTTAATGAAAGCTGCAAATTTATGACGAATGAAATATACAGCAACAAAAAATGACATTTTTGAGCAGCACAGTGTTGCTGGCTGTAGCTTGGGCTTTCATCATTTTTTGAGGTGGGGGAAACACTGATAAACATCAGACTTGGGATGCTTCGCCTCTGCATGCTCCCTGCATTTCACTTCGGATGTTGTGCATATAAAGGTTTGCATGCACACCTTGCACTGTCATTCGTATAAATCCAAAATAGAAATATATTAGCACTTAAAAAACGGATTAGGCAAGACTTGGTAAGTCTCTACACGTTGATTTTAGCAATTAGAAATCATATCTTAACGAGCTTCATATCTTATTGAGCTCAATTAAACAGGACCAATTCCTCTATCTCCAAATTAAGCCACTGTTCCTTGAAATCAACACCGTTCATTCCATTTAATCAAATGATTAACTAAATCAATGCATTTGAAATGAATGACTGTGATCCAGTAGGGATAGAGGTATATGTAGTTGGGAACAGAGGAATTGATCCCTAATTAACTAATGTAAAAAAAAAAAAGACGATTAAGCAAAAGATATGTTTAAATGAAATATCAACCATTGGTAAAACAAGATGTTAGAACAAATTTTGATATTTAAAAATATTCTATCAAAATGCAACGTATATTCAAAGTATGTTTGGCAGCTACTTATAAGTAGTCAAAAATACTCCTAGACCATTTATTGCAGTTCTAGTGTTTGGCAAACTCTTATCAAAAGCTTAAAAAAGTAACTAAGAGGTAGAATATGATAAGCAACACTAACAAATTAGTTCACTTATTTTAATTTTTTAGTTTGAAAATCAAATTACATCCAAACAGAACTGCTCATGAGTCACTTCTTAGCTCTTAGTCAAGTTAATTTTTTATTTCACGTCCAGTGTAGGATGATACAAAATTCAAGTTGATTTTTAATTGTACGTCCAGTGTACGATGATTCTTTAATGTATGTCAAGCATAGGATGACATGACATCCAACTTTAAGCACGGAAATGTTGTAATCAATGATTTAATTTTTATTTCTATTTTTTTATTTTTGAAATGTAAATAACATATGTAAAGTATAGTTTGTATATCATAGTTTTCATAACTGGACTTTGAATTGAACTGTGACAGCTCAAGGTTTAATGTTTTGATGTTTAACCGGTCAAACCGTCGAAATTGTGACTTCTTTTATTAAAAAAACTCTACTTTTAACTACAAGCTATATGCAAAAATATTAAAATAATAATGCCATGTACACGAGCAATGTATGGATTTTGAAATGATTATTGTTTTTTGGAATATAAAATATTTGTTTTCTTCAAAGCAATGCAAAGAATGAAAATGAAAGAATTAGACGATGAGAAAGCAAAGGAAAACAAAAGAACCGCGGTCAGCCAGATAAAATTGACGGTTGGGCCGCTAGTTTGAAGGTCCGACCATGATTCATGCATGACTAGGGTTTGATTGATTTACAGACCATGCTGATTCAAAATTCAATGTTATTTGAGGTCGAACCGAGATAGATTGGATCATGAAAACACTGCTGTATATATATATTACGAGCGTTACGGCACGCGCTTCGCGCGTGATGAAGGGACCTGAATTGTTTTTCTACAAATTGTGTTCGTTTAATTCGTTAAAAAAAAATGATTTCCACAAATATTTAGCTATATTTTTTTATTGAATCATACGTGATTAATATGATTTTTTATTCCTATGTTGCAATATCTAATTTTTTTGTTAGTTTAAAATTTTCTTTATATTATTAATTAATAAAAAAACAAATACATATAAAGGTATTTTTGGATCTCCACGGTCGGACCAAAAAATTACGTTTTTATTTCGACTATTAGTAAAGATATAACAACAATACATGTATTTTCCGAAAACCAAACTATTTGATTCCCATCAAGATTCAGCTAGTTAAAGCATGTTCAAGTTCATTAAATATCAAGACAAGCTTAAACCAATAAATCATATACTTTTATAGCTTCAAATTAAACCAACCTTTACTCGTTTTGGTTACCCGAAGTAGCTTGAGTTCAGATTATTTAATATATATACTTCTTATTTTTGAGCACTGATAGGAATTTAAGCAAACCTAAATTAATTCATGGCCAGATTCCTAACTAAAAAACTCAGGTGGTGATACTAAACACTTGATCCAACCAGCTAAAGCCAAATCGAGTTCAAATGAAGAACAGCAAGTAACACTTAGCTTTAGTATGCATTATCACTCCCAAAAAAGTACTGTTTCCTAATTTCTTAATACTTTGTTCACTTTTTTTCCCCCTTCAGTAATTCGTCTAGTAATTAGATGGTTATTAAATTCAAAAATATATTTTTTTAACCATTTTATTAACCCTAGTAATAGGCAAAAATTAATTAATCCTAAAAAATGGGATGACTAAAGTTGATATCTTTCCTGATCTATTATTACCAAATCAGCAAAATTCTTGCATAAGCATTTCGTTTCCATCAAAATATTCCAGCATTCAACAAATCAGTGAAATTTACTACAAATTTAAGCAACTGATCATCAAATCAGCCAAATAAATAGAAGAAGAAAAAAGCATGGGACAGACCTGAATTGACATGGCCTTCTTATTTGCTTCAAGCTGGCTTCCTATTTAGCAATCAGATCACATGACTAATAAGAAAATTGCAACAATAATGAAACTCGATATCAATTAAATCTCACAATTTCAACCTTTCGAGGCGTTCTTTTGCTTCTCCAGGTTTCTCTCGCGAGCCATCTTCGCTTTCTGTGCATTGCCGCCTCCCATGTTAATAGATTACGGCTAAGGTTGAAGGGATGGAATATTGCACGAACAATGAATTGATCACGAAAACTGAAGGAAGATTTTAGAGCAAATGAGGAAGGAAAGGTGAAGGATGATATAAACGTGATTGAAGTTTCTAGAATATTAACTTAATTTAATTTAATTTAATATGAGTTTGCTTTAATGTGAATACCGCCTGCTCTAGATAAAGCAGGCCTCTCCTTTGTTAACGGATTTTGGCCTTTTATACCCACGATAGATAACGTTATGTACTTACGGATTCAAAATGTTGGGTTGTACTGGGCTAGCTAGGAGCGAAAAATTACTGATCCACACCGACAAAATCGATTCAACAAAATAAATTTGGTTAATTTCGTTTTCTATTTGGTATTTTGATCGTTTGATCCCCAATATTTTGAAACTAAACTAAACAATCAAATTGAGTATAAATTTAAATTATTTAAGAAAAATATAATTATTGATAGTGGTATTATTTTTATTTTCGAAATTTAGTGTTATAGTTTTAGGTAATATAATACATATTACATGTCAATATATATGTTCAGTGATTTAAATCACGTTATTTCGAACCAAGAATCTCTCGAACCAGCAGAACCATCGAAACATTGATGCTAGACAAACAATGTTGTCTACCATGTTAATTTTATTTCAGTTCATGTCAATGTTTATAAAAGAGGAGAATGTTCTAGAAAATATAGTATTAGCGCACTTTTAGAAGATGTAAACCCAATCAATTATTTAACGTTACA
This sequence comes from Allium fistulosum, assembly GCA_030737815.1. NCBI lineage: Eukaryota > Viridiplantae > Streptophyta > Magnoliopsida > Asparagales > Amaryllidaceae > Allium > Allium fistulosum. The sequence continues at coordinate 285,021,150 of CM060907.1, read as the reverse complement.
TTACGTTATCAACAAGAACAGTCAACTGAATTTAAAGGTCATCAATTTACTAAACCAAACAAGTTACTTTTGATTCAGTTGAAACAGTAATTTAAAGAATTAATTTATTAACTATAAAGATTTAAATGAATGATTAAAACGTGAAGTTTTGAAGGTAAATGAATTTAGATATGAATTTTTTTTACATTGTGTACAAAACATCTTTTAGGTGGAAAAAAAGTATAAACATTGGTTGTTTGGTGTTACAAATTAGGAGATGAAGAGCAAACGAGTATTGCACTCTTCAAGTGGGGCCTACTAAGCCAAAAGCTTATCCTTGGCTACCTATCTCTCTCCCACTTCATTTTCCAAATCGCGTTATTTTTCGTTTCCTTCCTTCACGAGCTCTTCCTACTTAAATAAAAAGCCTAAAATCAAACTAAAAACATCATTATTCAAATAAAAAGAAAAGAAACAAACCCATTTCATTTTAGGCGAATTAGTGAAAATTAATATTAAATTAAATTGGAGATGAAGCTCTAAAGGGTGATTGGCTTTCTTATTTCGAGTCATATTGCTTGTTTAGGTGAGCCGGAATGATCCTTGTGATGTCTCATTTGTTGAAATTTTCGGCACCTCACGCATCTTCCATTATGCGTGCACTTCATTTAGCGTAGAAGAGGCAAGGCCACTGAACGAAGCTCTTTTGGTGCCAACATTATGATTGGATATCCCTACATCCCCCTTAGAGCACATATATTTTCATGGTAATATTTATTTATAACAAAAGGAATTCCTCATTGTTACATGCTATGAATCCTGTATATATGCTCCTCTCTTTTAGAATATCTTGCAATGTGAGACTAATCATAATTCAATCTACGCACCCACTCTAATACAATGCGAGCCACACCTAACAGATCTCCACCTTGACGAGAATTTTCTCAATTTAACTTAAAGTTATACAAAGTCCTCAAATATATGGATAAGGTCGCTAACACCTCCAACAGTTTAGATTAGGTCACTACCACCTCTTAGTAGTTGGGTCAAACTATTTTCGTTTACAAAGATTTCTCTTTTCCACGGTTTGGAGCAGTCTGCGACTAACTTATAACTTCACCTTAATGAGAATCCCGAGCTCAAGCCATATACTAGAGCATACTTAGGTCAATGCTCCATCATATTGGTCCCCTCGAACCATTAGATTTGATATCATGTTGAAATTTTCAGCACCCCTTGCATCTTCTGTTATGCGCGCACTTCATTTATTGTAGAAAGGGCAAGACCACTGAATGAAGCGCATTTAGTCCCAGCGTCATGATTGGATATCTTTACATCCCCCTTAGAGCATATATATTTTCGTGGCAATATTTATTATAAAAAAAGAAATCTCTTATTGTTACATGCTACCAATCTGATATATATGTACATCCCCTTTAGGATATCTTACGATTTGAGACTTATCAGAATCCAATCTATATACCCACTCTAATACAATACGAGCCATACCTTATAGATCTCCACCTTGGCAAGTATTTCTCAAGTCCTCAAACACTTGGATAAGGTCGTAACACTTCCAGCTGTTTAGATTAGGTCGCTACCACCTCTCAGTAGTTGGGCCAAGCTATTTTACAAAAGGTTATCTTTTCCACGATTGGAGCAGGCCGCGTTCTAACTTATAACTTCACCTTAATGAGAATTCTGAGTTCAATCCACATACTGGAGCATTTTTAGGTAAAAGTAGCATCATATTGCCCCCTCGAACCATCGGCTCTGATAACATGTTGAAATTTTTGGCACCCCCACGCATCTTCCGCTATGGTGCACTTCATTTAGTGTAAAAAAGGCAAGACCGCTGAATGAAGCTCTTTTGGTGTCAGCGTCATGATTGGATATCCCTATATCCCCTTTAAAACACATATATTTTCATGGCAACATTTATTGTAACAAAAAGAATCCTTTGATGTTACATGCTACAAATTTCATATATATGCTCATCTCTTTTAGAATATCTTGCGATGTGGGACATATCATAATCCATTCTACGCCTCCACTCTAATACAATGTGAGCCACACCTAACATCATTATCATTAACATCTAAATTCAATTACAAATGTCAATAAATACGCTTGCAACTAATTTCCGATATTAAAAATAGTGGATATTTTATTTAATTTATAATTTAAAATTCAAACTATGGGAAAAAAAAGGAAACATAGCAGCGGAATCAAACATCAATATAAATGCACATTAACTCATTCATACAATTATTATACAAGATCGTTGCATCAATCTACTTTTCAATACATTAATTATCACTAACTCAAAAATAGTATAATTATGGTATAAAAGAGTATACCAAATCAGCTATCCAAGTATAGCCTACATCAACATTTCTGTTCTGTGTTTTTCTCCTACCTGCAACTTCACAACTATATGTGTGTATAATAAAAAGGAAAAGGGTATCAACTATGTTTGGATCACGCCTAACCATATACACCCCAGCAATAGGCTCGAGAGCTATTACTTAGGAAAAGATTACATACGTAACCCTTTTGAGGGATCAAGCCCAATAGTTTTGTTTTATGTTCTTCTCCTGCATCAAAATACTTGTTAGCACATAATAACCATAGCATTCATGCAGCCAACAAAACCAATGTAAGCAGTAAACACTACTCCAGCTAAATAATAGCGCACTTGGCCATTAAACTCATATACATTGTTAGTAATACACCAACAATGCAAGTATAAATAGTTCAAATATGTTCGAACCCAGTATGTTAGTAACACAAACATCAAATCATCAAATTTGTACCAATCCACTATATTAGTAACACAATACCAAATCACCAAATGTGCACCAAATCACCATATTAATAACACAACCATCAACACAATAAAATCATAGTAAACTACACAACGTGGTAATAACGACAAAATATCGCACATGTATCCAAATGCGATTTCATTATCACAAAAAAGTTGTTATAATAATTGAAAAGAATAATTAATCACATATTACATCCATCCAAAACATTATATTTACTACCATTGTTTTCTCTTAAGTATAAAATCATTTTACTATTATCTATTATAAAAGCACCTTTGTTCATCTCAAAACGATAATAATTATACTTTAAAATCCTTTATCACACTTCTATTACTTAAACCCCTTAAACATAGTATTTTCCAACAGAAATAGTAATCTACATCAAATCACTTTTCAAAACAGTAACATTATTATTTTATATCAAAATAATAGTATATACAGAAACCAGTTTTGGTGTTGGGCTTTTCTCCATTAGCATGAAACCTTTTACTTTTTGTGTATGAATTTATTTCAATTATTTTTCTCTAAATTTTCCTTATACCATAATATTCTTCCTATTTTCACTATCGGGTGTTCTTACCCTTCCATTCTTTTTACCTCATTTAAATAAAGTACAATTTCCATTTATCCACCCCTTAAGAAGAATTTTAAAATTTGTAGAAATAGCGAAATCATCAAGCCAAACGTACGCCTTATTTTCTGCCTATTTTAAAAAGAGAGATATTATCAGTTTCTACTTATTCTTAACCAAAAACCCTTTACCTAGAATTTTAGTCTAGTTAGTTTTAGCTCCCCAACAAATTTTCTAAATAACTCATTTTATTAAAATTTCATAAAGTGTCTAGTTTTTCAAGAATATATTTTTAAGGATATTTTATATGGCAAAAAATTTAGTACTTACTTATTTTTCAAGAATGACAACCTTTTAGTAATAAGACTCTTTTATTTTTAAATAAATTCTTTAGAAGTTATTTCAAATATTTTAAGAAAAAATAAAATCTTTTATTACATTCTGTCACATGGAGTTGGACTCAAAAATGGAATTTTATTTGTCCTTTCTTTTGGGCTTTTCTTTTCCAATTATTCTTCATTTATCTTCATTAAGAGCATATTAAAATCCGGTTATCATCTTGGCGGTTAATGCACACCTTCTTGCTTGCCCATTCCTATTTATATCTTGCTTTCAGATATTCGCAACATACAGTATAACATCCCCCATTTTGGGACTTGAAAATAGACGCCGACGATGCTGCAGTTATCATCAATACATTTTCCAATGATAAAGCGAGTTAAATATTTTTTTTCCACAACATAAATAAAAAGAGCAGCTAAATATCTTTTTCATTACATCAATTTGAATTACATGATTCATTACATCATTATACCCAAATCGTTTCCCCGCAGAGGTAAATATATAATAAGAAAATCATAGCAGTGTGTGTCCGACATATGAAGATGCCAATATCACACTTAACCAATTATAAATCCTGGCGTCACACAATGGAAATTTAAAGTACTTTTATTTAAATAGCAAGCCTCATGTTTCGTCTTCGATATCTTTATTCTTCTTCAAAAGAGATACCTTTCTAATCCATAAACTCCGCCTACTCGAATGAGTACTCGTGAGTTTATGGAAAATAATAAAAATATAGATCAGACAATAAGTTTGGCCTGAATAAAAAATTTACCCTAAGCATCGATAGCAAGAGCATGCCGCTAAAGCGGAACGGGTTTTCTCTTCACTTCATCATCACAGCATAATATACATCAATATATGTAACACAACAACATATATATCACAGAAAGCAACCATGCGCATATGTTCAGTCAATAAGTGTTTCCTACCCTTGTCATCTAATTATGTCAAACATATGTCAATTCAAGTCAAATATGCCCAATACTTATCATCCAAATATGAACCAATTCATATAATCAATCATCATTTGTTAATATGTCACCTAATCTCTTGTTTTAGGCTTTCTTCATTAAGTTATCATTAACTTATTTTAATGATCGCGTCTCTAGGCCTTTCTATCACTAATTTAATTTTTTGTTCGGACAACATCACCAGGTGAAAACGTCGACTTATTTTCCCATGGGAGCCACACTGACTAGAGTCCCTCAGACTCTTCTAAGAGATTGAATGCAAGCACTCTGAATACATTCTAGTAAGCGTTCCTACTAGGCATCAATAGCCCATCTTAGTCTCTAATATACTATCGTTCATGTTGCCGATTTATTTATAACATCCTTTACGGATGTTTTGGCACTCTGCCTTAACTCCTTTGTAGGGTTTTATAATATTCTTAGGTTGAACCCTACCGTGGCTCACTACCGCATACCATTGGATTTTTGACTATTATTTAAGGCTCTCCGCCATCCAATACTCCATGAGTTAGTATATATTTACGATCGTAGTTCAACCCTTTTTCTTATATTTATCAATTATGCACACTGCACATTCTTTAGATAAAACATTTTAATCTTTTATTTAAATGATACTCTATCATTTATTAGCTTCTCTAAGCTTGCTTCATTTCAAAAATAAGTTAACAAAATTTTAATTTATAAAACCTTCCATTTATTTCATCCCTATGAAATAGTTCATTAACACTTGAAAACTGTCATTCAGAGTGCCCTAAGTATTCGTTATTTTACTTAGAAAATATAGTTTTCTAAGCTATTACAAGTTGCATTTTACTTGTTGTATATTGGTTATGGATGACCATTGCGTTTAATTAAAACATTGTTAATAGTCGTGTACAAATTCCAAGCTAACACGTACCACCGTCATATTTTATTTTTTTCTACCTAGTCATCCCGTGTTATAAAAATATTGGTTATCGTTTGCGACCGTATAGGAGCTACCACGTGTTATCATTCAAAGCCTTCGCGAGTTATAAAAATGTTGGTATATGCCCACGCATGCATTTTGCATCTGAGGCCTTCGTGTTTTATTTTGCACTGAGTCGCATAGTTGTTTTCTACTAACACGAGCTGTCCTCCTCTTTTTTTCTCTTTTTCTATCATTTTTATTGCATGTGTGTACTACATATAACAACCCTATTTGCTTTCGTAATTTATCAATGAGTCATCGCGTATTATTTTGTTGTTGCAAATTGTACACGAATACCCACACACACATACATACAGCTCTATTTTGTTCATCACATATCATTCGTATATAAAAATTAAAAGGTGCCTTCACGTGTATATGTGTTTGCTTGCTTGTATTAGCCTGGACTGTTCGCATGCATGTATATACCTTCGTGCGTGTATATTTTTGAGCCATCGCCAAGCAAATGCCATCGCGTTATATCACTTCATTAACATGTCGTCGCGATATATTGTTTTATTAACATGCAATAGAATTCAACTTGTACTCGTTTTATGTGTGTTCGCATGATATGATTCTGAGAGCAATAGAATTCAACTTGTACTTCTTTTTGCTTTTTTTTATATTAGTCGTCGCTACCAATGTGTTGTCGGTATAGTTCATTTGCTTGCGGTCTCATATAATATGTTTACTTGCAGTGGCCAGTAATAGTATAAATAGAGCCATATCCTTGACATGTTTATATTTGTGTGGTGTCCCCTTGAGTTATACACTATCGCTAGCTCTAAAGTGAATAATGAGCCATCTTCTTCAATTTGTGTTCACTTTTCTATTCTAGCTTTTATATCCAGTTTTCTTGGCTCAACGGTTTTGTAATTAGAGTAAAAACTAATATATTACCCCTTTAAACAACATCTTTTTACCAAATCAATTTTGATGTCAACTTTCTATTGGTCAATGTCCTTATTACTGAAGTTTCTTTTCTAAAAATTAAACATCCAAATTAGTTAATTAATTGATTAATTAATTAATTTTCTTTAATTAATTAGTGCTTTCCTTCATGAATAATTCATATAAAATAAAAAATTAATGGGAAAATCTAAATAAAAAATTCATTAAAAATCTCTTTTATCATATTTTCCCTTCTGTAAAATTTCAAACCAAAATAAATAATTTTATTACTTTTAATAATTAATTAATCTGAAATTAACCTTTCATGACATTTGGATGTAATTAGATCTTGTTTCTTCCTTCTTCTTGAAAAATGAGCTAATTCACTTTAATAAAATTATAACCCATCACTAAAATAATATTTAAATATCCAAACATGTTTAACATCATCAAAATATTCGTACGAAAGTCAAATCCAAACCCAATAGGTTAGAATAGGTTTTAGAAAAATATTTTACTCACCTTTGATCTTAGAAAATCTTGGTTAATCATCTTAGTTCCATAAGGTTGAAAACTTGAATTTCTTTAGCGTGTATTCTTCTTCCTTTCCCTTGAATTAGTGATCGGTCATGACTTGTTGTCATTGCAATTTTGTTTTGTGAATGAAAAAGAAACGAAGATGGAATGAGGGGTTACGGTTAAGGAATACGATTTAGTGGTTTTGGACCTTACTAACTTATTCCCCTTAACCAATTCCTTCCTATTAAATTTAAATTGTTTTCTTTTTATTAATCAAGACCAACCAAAATTCCTCTAATTGCCTTTGGTCCCTCTAATTAGGTTTTTAAAGTGTCTCACATTTAATTATTTAAATTTCTCTTAGGCAATTTTTGAATTTAAATCACTTTATTAAGTTAATTAATAATGTCTTCATATTATTAATTCAGTTCGATTCAATTTAATCTAATTTTCCATATGATGAAATCTCCAAAATATGGGGTGTTACATATAGGTCCTTACTTCTCATTGTTTAGATAAAATGTACGTCATCAATCGATAATTCGGTGAAATCCACAATCATAAGGCAATTTAGGTCCAACAAAGAGGTCAAGTACCATCTAACTTCAGAGACCCTTCTATATATCGTGCCCATGCTCTTCTTAACCTAACGTCTTACAATGCGGCTTACATCCTATAGGATATCGGGGTAGGTGGCCTTATTTATATTTTCTAAATATAGTCGCAAATACTTCTATAGTCGGAATTTGTAGAGTTTGGCATGTAATACATACATACATACATACATACATATATAATTATATGTAAATATACAAATATGTTCGCTCAGTGTATCCTAATTCTTATGACCGAAAAATTCTTTGTGAAATACGCTAGCATTATATTCCTCTTATTAGTCTCAGGATTACAAAGTTACCTTTCTCGGTTGTTGACTGCTCCTACCATGAAATAACCAACTCACTTTGCCTACGCCCAGCATAAACACTAACCTAAGTCTGATACCAAATGTAACAATCCTCTCATGTTGTTGTTTTAAGATAATTATACATAATATGCTTTAATATTTACAAACATTCTCTTCTTCATATGACCTTTCCAAAATTCTCCAACTATAAGCATTACGTTTAACAACACTTCTAAACCGTCTGAACATGAATTAATTATCTCTTTCAAAAATTTAAAAATTTCCTTAAAGGAAAACCATTTGTTTATGCCAGGGTTTTTACATAAGTTTCTTTTCAAAGCAAGATGGTAAGTGTTTATGCCAAGGTATTTACGTTTCTAAATCACATTTTTCCAAATAGACTCAAAATAAAAGGTCCAACACGTTTAATTTATTTATTTTTATATTTTTATCATTATTACTTAAAATTTACCAACTCAATTTAATTAAACCTTCTTAAGAAGAAAGATTAAAAAGTTTGGAAGAAATTTTAATTAGTCTTAATTAATGAAAGTCAAAGGTCAAGCCTTAATTATCCATCTATTTACTCTTTTTAGCTTACTCTGTTTTACTTAGAAAATTCAAAGTGTTCAACTTACCCATTTAATGGAAGTTTTATAAAAGTTGTTTTACTTTTCTTTTTAATGAGGCAAATATTTCAAATTTCACCAAGCATTAGTTTTTAAAACAATCTTTAAGCCTTAAAAGTACAATTCAAAACTTATGTCGACAGTAGAACCCTTTTCATTTAATATGTTTATAAAAATTTCTAAACTCCAATTTTAATGGTGGAAGGGGATTTTCATGCGATTTAGACCTAATGTATTGCCGACATATAAACGTTATTAACAATGCCTCATTTCTTTTAGCATGGACTTGCTTCATAAAGTGAAGTCAATGTCTCTTAACTATCCATTTTATATCGATTTTCTTTAGTATTAACCCCCCAAAACAAAATGAGTTGTTTCAAAACCTTCCTAAGTGTAATCATCTGCTCCGAAACAGGCCTAACTTTCGATCCAATAAAAGCCATCGAATCTTAGGCTCATCTCAAAATGAGCTGTTAGGTTGATAAAGTTGAAAAATACACAGTACACAGAGTTATCTATCTATACTCAGAATCTCATAGGCGAATGAAAAAAATATAATATCAGAAACAAGTCCTATTTCATAAAAAAAAACCCATTTCAAAAACATAACATGTTATCACCAAATCTCATAACATGTCTACATAAAACCTCCATAGTACAATATTTCAAAATAACTTAATTGTCTGAGTTGGGTACATTAAAAATATTTAAAAAGCATAAATAGATAGATAATTGTCACAAGTCTTCATCTCCCCCTTCATCTCATAAATTAGTGTGGTCTCCTCTAACATGTGTGTTGTAATAAGGAAGGAGTCCGAATAACAAATTCCGGTGAATGAAAATATCAGGCTTTACCATAATAGTATTTGGGCAGTATCATCTAGATAAGTAATATGTCTTACGTATTTAAAACTATATCATACCAAAAACTTCAACTGTAAGCCCAAAGGCTTTTCCGGTCTGATTCCAAAACTCTAACGTAACTATCGTTAACGATGCAAGAAAAAGCACCTAAACCACTTAATACCTTTTAATGGGAATTAGACGGACTTTGACCATTTAATACCTATAATAGGTAAGTCTCCATCATTTAATACCTAACTCAAGGCAGGTTCCTCTATGGTTCTCCCTAACCGACATCATAAGAAATCTCATAGGTCACTTAGTACTTCTTATATGGAAAAGGGGCGGACTTTACAATAGTCACTTAATACCCCCAAATCAGAAGCAGACCCCTCCAAAGATCTTCAACTTGTCGTATCCAATATGTGATTATGACCCATAACCCAAATTGTGGCATCTCAGATTAGTCCGATAATTTTTGGGTACTAGTAGCCACATTAGCTGAACAGACTTACCCTATAGAATTAGGATTAACCTTGCGTCCACCGAGATTATTTATTATAGGCGGTGTCTCATATCAATCCCCAAAGTCACACTACTAGTAACTAGATTTAACCGGGCAGCCTTCTGAGTACTTTAGACTTACCTCGCATCCCTAGAACTTAGTCTTACTTCCTTTCTCTTAACACACTATTGTGTATTTTTGCACTAAAAATTAGCACAAACATCCAATAGAAACTTTTTGAAGAGAATTAGATAAAGAATAAAATGGAAATAATGGATAATAACAAAGAAACGACAATTAACTAAAAGAGATGTGATAACCCTGATTTTGTGAGTAATTTCATGATTTAATTTAGATTGTAATTGTTTGAAATTGCATTGAAAAGTAGAGATAGGAAACTGATTTACAGATGCATAGTTTAAAAACAAGTACATGTGCACAAGACAGTGCACAAGCATGCACACAGTTTTCTGTGTGATAAAATAGGCAACAGTTGATAAATATGATAGGATAAATAAATTAAAAATATATATGTAGGTAGAAATGATCAAGTCTTAAAAAAAAGGCTTAGGCCAGAATAGGCATACATGTATTATACATATGCACCAAACAAATGCTTGCTGAAATAAAAATTAACATTGCATGAAAATGGTATGAGCTTTTGAACAAACACTTTATCCATTTTTAGCAATTCCTTTTTACTTTAGAAAACAGAAATCATGCAAATAACATGACCGGGGTAATGAGGTATATTTTCTGAAAATAAATGCCAGGACTACTTACCCATTTTCTCTAAAAAGTAGAATGAGAGGTAGATCATAGTTGGTGGGGTAAAATTGACATTGGGTAATTTCCTTAAACCCTAGTAGCAGCCAGAGTTTATATAAGAAGACCTGGTGTAGTAAGGGTATTGATTATTGCTCTGCCTCATAAAAGAAAAATAAATATATATATATATATATAACAGAAGTTAGAAAAGAAATGTGGAACACCAGTCATTAGAGTAGGAAGAAGGCAGAAGATCAAAGGAAGAAAAAGAAAAGCTTAGGAAAAAGAAAAGGGGATTAAGGTGAGTAATCTCACTGGAAATATTGGCAATAAGTCCTGAATATTGAGGCAGCCTAACTAAAATTCATATTTCATTTGTTTGCAAGCTAGATTTATTTTTATGATTTAGTAACTTTGACTTGTTTTATGATCTGTTTTAATGGAAACCTCTTTATATTGATTTACTCAGTATGAAAGAACTATGAATCTAATGTTTAAACAGGTTTTTCTGTGTTATAATATAACTTTGAGGTGAAGCAGTTAATATGGGTTTCTTTATACATTTATTAGTTTAAAACCCAGGATGCTTAATATGGATATATGGTCTAAAAATGAGAAAAGATATGGGGCTGCAACATTGTGTGTTTGCTTAAGTCTCATATTAACAGAAAAAAATTTATAAAAGGAAAAATATAGAGGTGCAATGTATACATGTGCTGAGCCTCTACATTTATGAACTATCCACTAAATCTTATACTTGTGATTTAGTCAGATTTGAAGATCTACATGGATCTGACTGAATCAGAGGTAGAAGAAAAAAACAAACAGAAAATTATCCATGACCGTATGTTTGTATTGGGATCTATTGAAGCCCATAGAAAAATAATATGTTTAAGAAATCACCTCTATTGTTATGATGAAGTGCTTGTTCATGAAAATATGTCTTGTTAATCTTTGGATGTATGCATGTGACTGAATGTTTTATTCACTGCTTGAAACATGAGATACAAAGAGGAAATTAACACTAAAGGGTAGTGACACTTAGTAATTTAACTAAGGATTTAGGATCTTAGGGCTACAAGATATAGCTTGGAAAGGTGAACATTGCAAGCTCACACATGGTATGTTTATACCCAGGGGCCTGAGTGTGCTGGGTTAATAGAGAAATGTCCCAGGCAGTGTGTGTTTAAAAAGAGAAAGTAGCTAAAGACCATAACATATTTGATATTGAACATTAGAAATAGGTTCATATGAAGGCTTGGGAAAAATCCCTAAAGGCCAGGAAATCTATAGATGAGGAATGATGATTTAACTGATGATTGTGTTGACTGTTTTAGGATCTTCTATGGATGAATTCTATGTTTGTTTTCTCTGCAATAAATCATTGAATTATGTATCATTTTGTTGTGCATGCCCAGGTTGCATAGAAATGGGTATAAGAGTAATATTGCATTCCTTTATCTGTCTTAAAGTTATTGGAATATGGAAGAAAACTATATGAAAATTATGTTTCCAATTAGATTACTCATACCAGACCAAGTCTGACCCATGTGTGTTGATGCACTATTGGGTGCCTCATTTTTAATGAGGCAGCCCATAGTGATTATGCAGGTAAATAGGCATTTCTTTGATCAAGCTTTGGATGGGTTGGCTGCTTAAGGAATTGGATGCAATAGTTACAAATTTACTGATATTAAAGTAGAAGTTTAAGTTGAATTTATGTTATAATATGTTGGTATGTTGTTTGCCAAGAAACTATGTATTGACATTTCTGGTTTTGTATGTTTTAAAACTTAAAGTTGTAATTCAGTAGAAACTGGCAAGTTGTTTTAAAATGGTTACTGAGCAATATAGTTTCTTTGTTTAACTTCCAGAATTCTAAAAGAAAAATGTAGTATAAATAAAATCTAAGATGATGAGTAGGTATAGATTGAAAGAACAACCTAGTAAGTGCTGTGAGAAATTCATGCTTAAGTTAAAGAAAAATCTGGCAGAAAGATTTTGAGTTGCCTTGATAGGATAGAACAAAATAACATGTATTTTGAGAGGAAGCAGTTGAAATTGAATATGGCTAACCTAACCATCTCCTTGAGCCTGGGTTAAGCCAGCACTAAAGGTTTTTAAACTAAACTTTCAGTTATGATGTTACAACCCCAGTACAAGGTAGACTCAGACCTTTTTACTAACAAGAAAAAAAAATCAGGCACATGTAAGAGCACAGGAACATGCACACACCCATGCACGGGCAAAAGCCCAGTTCATGCAGTAATACAATTATGGGAAATACATACATAATGTTAAATCTATAAGTCATGAAATCAATAGTTATGAAGAAATAGCATGACTGAAAAATACTTTTGCTATGTGGAGAATCACTTGAAAATCCCCAAACAGATTCTCTGCTTCCAAGCCTCTATACTCTGACATAAAAACAGAAAGTATATTATGTATATATTTTCATATATGAAGGTTTAAGATAAGTTTGAACACAACAATATTTTTATATTGGTTTTAAGATCCTGGTTAGAAGAGGAACCAGAGAATGATATTCTCTTGACTAGGTGACCACTATGATTAATTGAAAAAAAAAATCTTGAATTTTAGTAAAAGAAAGTGGGTCATCTCATTTGGTATCAAAGCTATGTTGTTAAATAACATAGCAAAATGTTGTATGAACTTGCTTGCATTGGATGTATGGTGTGTTGACTGCTTTGGATGCTTTGTTTTAATTAATACTTATACTAATAATAATTACTAGGATTGGATAGAGATAAATTAAATGAGTTAATTTATAGAAAATAAACAAAAATGGACTAACCCAAGTGTCATATCCATAGAATCATGGTAAGACCCAGACAACAAGAGGTAGGATCAAGTGAACCACCAATGGTGAATATGCAAGAATTCATGAGAGCTATAAGGGAAGGGGTAGGCAATAGGCAAGAAAATCCACATGAGGAGCTTTCCAAACTACTCAAGACCTTTACCAATCTTGGAGGCAAAACTTTTGATGGAACAGAAGGGATCATGGGAGTTCAAAATTGGCTCAGAATTTTGGACAGGATTTTTACAGATATGCAAGTTGAAGAACAAAAGAAAAGGCAAATAGCATCCAGACAATTGAGAGGAGCAGCTTTGGACTGGTGTGAGGTTATCATAGCTAGAAGACCTGAAGGAGAAGTGACATGGGATCAATTTAAGGCAATGCTAGAAGGTAGATTTGTCCCAGCATCAGCCAAGGAGTCTTTGCTAGAAGAATTTATTAAATTAAGGCAAGGGGCTATGAGTGTTACTGAGTACACACAGAAGTTTGAATCACTAGCCAAGTATAGTGCAGTGCTTATCACAACTCAAGAAGCTAAAAATGGCAGATACATTCAAGGACTGAATGCCAGCCTTAGTAGAGCTATGCTGCCATATAAGGACAAGACATTTGATCAAGTTTTGGATCTGACTCTGAGCATTGAACAGCATGATAAAGCCATAGAAAATTTTAGAGCATTCAAGAATAATCAAAATAAGAAAGGGAAGGGCAAGTTTCATCCTTATGATAAAAAGAAAACAGATGTAGCTTCCACCAAGAAACCAGAAGAGGCCAAGACTGCTGAAGTTAAGAAGAAGATCACTTGTTATAACTGTGGCCAAGAGGGGCATATGAAGAATAGGTGCACCAACCCTAGACCAGCATCCTTCAAGTGTCACCAGTGTGGAAAGGAGGGTCACATAAGGAGGAAATGTCCAGATTTTAAGCAAGGAAAAGTAGGAACTTTGGAAGGGAAAGGTAAAGCAACTGAGGGACCAAATGTTGAGAACCATGGCCAAGTTGAAGGTACTTTGCTCATCCACTCAATACCTTTTGTAGTAGTGTATGATACTGGGGCTACACACTCCTTGATTTCCCATGATATTGTGCAACAACTAAAATTGAATTGTATGATTGTTGATAAGCCATTGCTTATTAGAAGTCCTTTAGGTAGCTCCTGTGTTTTGGGTATGATGTGTATGCAACTGGGATTAAATATAGGGGGATGTGTGTTTAGTGCAGACCTATATGTGTTGCAATACCCGGGCATAGGAGTTATTCTAGGAGTTGATTGGTTGAGGAAATATAAGGCTATTATAAATATGGAAACATCTACCGTATCACCAAAAATTTCTGATGGAAAAAGGGTAGTTGTTTTGTGTGAGCCAAACAAGAGCAGAAATATAGCTACTCTTGTTACTTTGTCTAGTGAGAAGCCCATGCCCACATTAGAAGAAATCTCTATAGTAAATCAATATACTGATGTGTTTGGTGAGGTTAGGGGAGTTCCAAACCATAGGCCAGTAGAGTTTTCAATTAAACTAATTCCAGAGGCTAGTCCAGTAGTTAAGAGGCCAACTAGAATGGGGCCTAAGGAATTGACAGAGCTGAAAAAGCAACTGGTCGAACTAGAAGAAAAAGGCTTCATTAGACTCAGTAGCTCATCATGGGGAGCACTAGTGGTTTTTGTTAAGAAACAAGATGGATCTCTCAGATTATGTATTGATTATAGGGAGTTAAATAAAATCACAGTTAAAAACAAATACCCCTTACCAAGAATTGATGATCTCTTTGATCAATTGAGTGGTGCAAAAATATTCTCTAGACTTGATTTAGCTTCAGGATTCCATCAAATGAAAGTAGAAGAGGAAAGCATTAAATACACAGCTTTCAACACTAGATATGGACTTTATGAATTTTTAGTAATGCCATTTGGTTTGACAAATGCTCTCTCTTACTTTGTTGATTTGATGAATAGAATTTTTAGAGAATACCTGGATAAATTTGTATTGATATTTATTGATGATATACTAATTTATTCTAAGTCAGTTGAGGAGCATGAGAATCATTTGCATATAGTACTTCATAAACTAAGGCAAGAAAATTTGAAGGCAAATTTTTCAAAACGCACTTTTTGGCAAAAGGAAGAATTTTTTTAGGACATGTGGTATTAGAAGAAGGTATATCTGTAGATCCCAATAAAGTAATTGCAGTTCAAGCTTGGAAAAGGCCTACTAATGTCACAGAGGTTAGGTCATTTATGGGAATGGCTGGGTACTACAGAAGGTTTATAAAAGATTTTGCAAAGGTTTCAATCCCATTAACCAGATTGACTAGAAAGAATCAGGTATTTGCTTGGACTGAGGAGTGTGAGAAAGCTTTTGGGAGGTTAAAAGAAGCACTAATACAAGCTCCAATACTGAAAGTACCTGAGGGGAATGAAAATTTAGTGATATATACTGACGCAAGTGGACAAGGACTTGGGGCAGTATTGATGCAACAACACCAAGTGATAGCTTATGCCTCTAGACAGTTGAAACCCAGTGAGGTAAGGTATGCTACACATGACCTTGAATTGGCTGCTATAGTGTATGCTCTTAAATTATGGAGACACTATTTGTTGGGGGCAAGGTTTGAAGTTTACACTGACCATAAGTCACTTAAATATTTGTTTTCACAAAAAGAATTAAACATGAGGCAGCAAAGGTGGATAGAACTCCTAGCCTCATATGATTTTGAAATATTGTACACCCCTGGCAAAGCTAATGAAGTAGCAGATGCTTTAAGTAGATGGCATGCTAATGTAGCTAGGTTAATGATAGAAGAGTTCAACACTTTATCACTATTGATTGACTCAGAGGTAGAAAGTGAAAGTGTAGAAAATACGAGTATATGCAATGAGAATGTAGAAATGGGAAAGTTAAGTTTTGTTACTTTGGGGTCAGAATTAAAGAATAAAGTTGTAAAGTTACAAGACCAAGATCCATTTTTATTTGAGAAGAAAACTCAGATATTAAATGGAGAAGTAGTGGAAGACTTTCTGTTGAATAAACAAGGCCATTTGGAGAAAAGAAAAAGAATATGTGTCCCTGCTATTGATGAGTTGAAGCAAGAAGTCTTAGATGCTTATCACAAAAACAAATATACTATACACCCAGGAAGCACAAGAATGTATCACAACCTTAAGAGAGATTATTGGTGGAGTGGTATGAAGAGTGCAGTAGCATCTTTTGTGTCTAAGTGCATGGTTTGTCAACAGATAAAGGCTGAATATCAAAAACCCTCCGGAATGCTTCAACCTTTACCAATACCACAGTGGAAATGGGTAGACATATCAATGGATTTCATTGATGGTTTGCCTAGAACTAGGAGGGGAAATGATAGTATTTGGGTTGTAGTTGATAGGCTAACCAAATCAGCCCATTTTATACCTGTGAAGTCAGAAAGAAATGCATGCATATTAGCTCAGTTATTTATTAAAGAAATAATCAGACTACATGGGATACCAAAGACTATAGTGAGTGATAGAGACACCATCTTCACTTCAAAATTTTGGCAAAGTTTTCACAAGGCAATGGGGACTGATTTATGCTTAAGCACAGCATATCACCCTCAATCGGATGGCCAAACAGAAATTGTAAATAAATTGCTTGAAGACATGTTGAGAGCATGTGTATTGGATTGGGGAGGAAGTTGGGAGGATTATATATATCTAGCTGAATTTTCATACAATAACACCCATCACAGTAGCATAGACATGGCCCCCTTTGAAGCTCTTTATGGAAGGCCATGTTTATCACCCTCAAGTTGGCATGAATCTGGAGAAAAGGTGGTCTTAGGACCAGAAAATGTAAAAGAAACTTTTGAAAAGATAGCTTTCATTAGAAAAAGAATTGCTTCTGCCCAAGATAGGCAAAAGAAATATGCAGATCAAAAAAGAAAGGAAGTACATTATGATGTTGGGGATTTTTATTTATTAAAATATCACCCATGAAAAAGGTTCTAAGGTTTGGGAAACAAGGAAAGTTGATTCCTAGATATATAAGGCCATATAAAATTTTAGAAAGAATAGGAACTGTGGCCTACAGGTTAGAGTTGCCAAAAGAAATGAGTGCAATGCATGATTTTTTTCACGTATCACAGTTAAGAAGATGGGTTCATGACAAAGAAACAATTCTAAAAACTCCTAAGGATGTACAGATTGATTCTAGATTGGTGTATGAAACGGAGCCAGTGGGCATAGTTGCCAAAGAAATTAAGAAATTGAGGAGCAAAGAAATAAAATTAGTGAAAGTGCAATGGAGTCTTGATCCAAATGATTGCACATGGGAGGTGGAAGACAAAATCAGAATTGATTATCCACAACTGTTTGATTGAATGAAAGGTAAATTTATATGCATACTAATGAATGTTTTGATTGAATTATATTGTGATTTTTGTTTTGACATGCCTAGAGTTTAATCAAATGATTGATTTAAGAATGAGTTGAGATCAGAAATTGATTTTCTGAAGTAATGATACTTAGGTTAAGTATGAAAGAATTGTGGGACACAATTCCTAAAAGGAGGGGTATATGTGATAACCCTGATTTTGTGAGTAATTTCATGATTTAATTTAGATTGTAATTGTTTGTAATTGCATTGAAAAGTAGAGATAGGAAACTGATTTACAAATGCATAGTTTAAAAACAAGTACATGTGCACAAGACAGTGCACAAGCATGCACACAGTTTTTTGTGTGATAAAATAGGCAACAGTTGATAAATATGATAGGATAAATAAATTACAAATATATATGTAGGCAGAAATGATCAAGTCTTAAAAAAAAGGCTTAGGCCAGAATAGGCATACATGTATTATACATGTGCACCAAACAAATGCTTGCTGAAATAAAAATTAACATTGCATGAAAATGGTATGAGCTTTTGAACAAACACTTTATCCATTTTTAGCAATTCCTTTTTGCTTTAGAAAACAGAAATCATGCAAATAACATGACCGGGGTAATGAGGTATATTTTTTGAAAATAAATGCCAGGACTACTTACCCATTTTCTCTAAAAAGTAGAATGAGAGGTAGATCATAGTTGGTGGGGTAAAATTGACATTGGGTAATTTTCTTAAACCCTAGTAGCAGCCAGAGTTTATATAAGAAGACCTAGTGTAGTAAGGGTATTGATTATTGCTCTGCCTCATAAAAGAAAAATAAATATATATAACAGAAGTTAGAAAAGAAATGTGGAACACCAGTCATTAGAGTAGGAAGAAGGCAGAAGATCAAAGGAAGAAAAAGAAAAGCTTAGGAAAAAGAAAAGGGGATTAAGGTGAGTAATCTCACTGGAAATATTGGCAATAAGTCCTGAATATTGAGGCAGCCTAACTAAAATTCATATTTCATTTGTTTGCAAGCTAGATTTATTTTTATGATTTAGTAACTTTGACTTGTTTTATGATCTGTTTTAATGGAAACCTCTTTATATTGATTTACTCAGTATGAAAGAACTATGAATCTAATGTTTAAACAGGTTTTTCTGTGTTATAATATAACTTTGAGGTGAAGCAGTTAATATGGGTTTCTTTATACATTTATTAGTTTAAAACCCAGGATGCTTAATATGGATATATGGTCTAAAAATGAGAAAAGATATGGGGCTGCAACATTGTGTGTTTGCTTAAGTCTCATATTAACAGAAAAAAATTTATAAAAGGAAAAATATAGAGGTGCAATGTATACATGTGCTGAGCCTCTACATTTATGAACTATCCACTAAATCTTATACTTGTGATTTAGTCAGATTTGAAGATCTACATGGATCTGACTGAATCAGAGGTAGAAGAAAAAAACAAACAGAAAATTATCCATGACCGTATGTTTGTATTGGGATCTATTGAAGCCCATAGAAAAATAATATGTTTAAGAAATCACCTCTATTGTTATGATGAAGTGCTTGTTCATGAAAATATGTCTTGTTAATCTTTGGATGTATGCATGTGACTGAATGTTTTATTCACTGCTTGAAACATGAGATACAAAGAGGAAATTAACACTAAAGGGTAGTGACACTTAGTAATTTAACTAAGGATTTTGGATCTTAGGGCTACAAGATATAGCTTGGCAAGGTGAACATTGCAAGCTCACACATGGTATGTTTATACCCAGGGGCCTGAGTGTGCTGGGTTAATAGAGAAATGTCCCAGGCAGTGTGTGTTTAAAAAGAGAAAGTAGCTAAAGACCATAACATATTTGATATTGAACATTAGAAATAGGTTCATATGAAGGCTTGGGAAAAATCCCTAAAGGCCAGGAAATCTATAGATGAGGAATGATGATTTAACTGATGATTGTGTTGACTGTTTTAGGATCTTCTATGGATGAATTCTATGTTTGTTTTCTCTGCAATAAATCATTGAATTATGTATCATTTTGTTGTGCATGCCCAGGTTGCATAGAAATGGGTATAAGAGTAATATTGCATTCCTTTATCTGTCTTAAAGTTATTGGAATATGGAAAAAAACTATATGAAAATTATGTTTCCAATTAGATTACTCATACCAGACCAAGTCTGACCCATGTGTGTTGATGCACTATTGGGTGCCTCATTTTTAATGAGGCAGCCCATAGTGATTATGCAGGTAAATAGGCATTTCTTTGATCAAGCTTTGGATGGGTTGGCTGCTTAAGGAATTGGATGCAATAGTTACAAATTTACTGATATTAAAGTAGAAGTTTAAGTTGAATTTATGTTATAATATGTTGGTATGTTGTTTGCCAAGAAACTATGTATTGACATTTCTGGTTTTGTATGTTTTAAAACTTAAAGTTGTAATTCAGTAGAAACTGGCAAGTTGTTTTAAAATGGTTACTGAGCAATATAGTTTCTTTGTTTAACTTCCAGAATTCTAAAAGAAAAATGTAGTATAAATAAAATCTAAGATGATGAGTAGGTATAGATTGAAAGAACAACCTAGTAAGTGCTGTGAGAAATTCATGCTTAAGTTAAAGAAAAATCTGGCAGAAAGATTTTGAGTTGCCTTGATAGGATAGAACAAAATAACATGTATTTTGAGAGGAAGCAGTTTAAATTGAATATGGCTAACCTAACCATCTCCTTGAGCCTGGGTTAAGCCAGCACTAAAGGTTTTTAAACTAAACTTTCAGTTATGATGTTACAACCCCAGTACAAGGTAGACTCAGACCTTTTTACTAACAAGAAAAAAAAATCAGGCACATGTAAGAGCACAGGAACATGCACACACCCATGCACGGGCAAAAGCCCAGTTCATGCAGTAATACAATTATGGGAAATACATACATAATGTTAAATCTATAAGTCATGAAATCAATAGTTATGAAGAAATAGCATGACTGAAAAATACTTTTGCTATGTGGAGAATCACTTGAAAATCCCCAAACAGATTCTCTGCTTCCAAGCCTCTATACTCTGACATAAAAACAGAAAGTATATTATGTATATATTTTCATATATGAAGGTTTAAGATAAGTTTGAACACAACAATATTTTTATATTGGTTTTAAGATCCTGGTTAGAAGAGGAACCAGAGAATGATATTCTCTTGGCTAGGTGACCACTATGATTAATTGAAAAAAAAATCTTGAATTTTAGTAAAAGAAAGTGGGTCATCTCATTTGGTATCAAAGCTATGTTGTTAAATAACATAGCAAAATGTTGTATGAACTTGCTTGCATTGGATGTATGGTGTGTTGACTGCTTTGGATGCTTTGTTTTAATTAATACTTATACTAATAATAATTACTAGGATTGGATAGAGATAAATTAAATGAGTTAATTTATAGAAAATAAACAAAAATGGACTAACCCAAGTGTCATATCCATAGAATCATGGTAAGACCCAGACAACAAGAGGTAGGATCAAGTGAACCACCAATGGTGAATATGCAAGAATTCATGAGAGCTATAAGGGAAGGGGTAGGCAATAGGCAAGAAAATCCACATGAGGAGCTTTCCAAACTACTCAAGACCTTTACCAATCTTGGAGGCAAAACTTTTGATGGAACAGAAGGTCATGGGAGTTCAAAATTGGCTCAGAATTTTGGACAGGATTTTTATAGATATGCAAGTTGAAGACCAAAAGAAAAGGCAAATAGCATCCAGACAATTGAGAGGAGCAGCTTTGACTGGTGGGAGGTTATCATAGCTGGAAGACCTGAAGGAGAAGTGACATGGGATCAATTTAAGGCAATGCTAGAAGGTAGATTTGTCCCAGCATCAGCCAAGGAGTCTTTGCTAGAAGAATTTATTAAATTAAGGCAAGGGGCTATGAGTGTTACTGAGTACACACAGAAGTTTGAATCACTAGCCAAGTATGGTGTAGTGCTTATCACAACTCAAGAAGCTAAAAATGGCAGATACATTCAAGGACTGAATGCCACCCTTAGTAGAGCTATGCTGCCATATAAGGACAAGACATTTGATCAAAATTTGGATCTGACTTTGAGCATTGAACAGCATGATAAAGCCAGAGAAAATTTTAGAGCATTCAAGAATAATCAAAATAAGAAAGGGAAGGGCAAGTTTCATCCTTATGATAAAAAGAAAACAGATGTAGCTTCCACCAAGAAACCAGAAGAGGCCAAGACTGCTGAAGTTAAGAAGAAGATCACTTGTTATAACTGTGGCCAAGAGGGGCATATGAAGAATAGGTGCACCAACCCTAGACCAGCATCCTTCAAGTGTCACCAGTGTGGAAAGGAGGGTCACATAAGGAGGAAATGTCCAGATTTTAAGCAAGGAAAAGTAGGAACTTTGGAAGGGAAAGGTAAAGCAACTGAGGGACCAAATGTTGAGAACCATGGCCAAGTTGAAGGTACTTTGCTCATTCACTCAATACCTTTTGTAGTAGTGTATGATACTGGGGCTACACACTCCTTGATTTCCCATGATATTGTGCAACAACTAAAATTGAATTGTATGATTGTTGATAAGCCATTGCTTATTAGAAGTCCTTTAGGTAGCTCCTGTGTTTTGGGTATGATGTGTATGCAACTGGGATTAAATATAGGGGGATGTGTGTTTAGTGCAGACCTATATGTGTTGCAATACCCGGGCATAGGAGTTATTCTAGGAGTTGATTGGTTGAGGAAATATAAGGCTATTATAAATATGGAAACATCTACCGTATCACCAAAAATTTCTGATGGAAAAAGGGTAGTTGTTTTGTGTGAGCCAAACAAGAGCAGAAATATAGCTACTCTTGTTACTTTGTCTAGTGAGAAGCCCATGCCCACATTAGAAGAAATCTCTATAGTAAATCAATATACTGATGTGTTTGGTGAGGTTAGGGGAGTTCCAAACCATAGGCCAGTAGAGTTTTCAATTAAACTAATTCCAGAGGCTAGTCCAGTAGTTAAGAGGCCAACTAGAATGGGGCCTAAGGAATTGATAGAGCTGAAAAAGCAACTGGTCGAACTAGAAGAAAAAGGCTTCATCAGACCCAGTAGCTCATCATGGGGAGCACCAGTGGTTTTTGTTAAGAAACAAGATGGATCTCTCAGATTATGTATTGATTATAGGGAGTTAAATAAAATCACAGTTAAAAACAAATACCCCTTACCAAGGATTGATGATCTCTTTGATCAATTGAGTGGTGCAAAAATATTCTCTAGACTTGATTTAGCTTCAGGATTCCATCAAATGAAAGTAGAAGAGGAAAGCATTAAATACACAGCTTTCAACACTAGATATGGACTTTATGAATTTTTAGTAATGCCATTTGGTTTGACAAATGCTCCCTCTTACTTTGTTGATTTGATGAATAGAATTTTTAGAGAATACCTGGATAAATTTGTATTGATATTTATTGATGATATACTAATTTATTCTAAGTCAGTTGAGGAGCATGAGAATCATTTGCATATAGTACTTCATAAACTGAGGCAAGAAAATTAGAAGGCAAAATTTTCAAAATTCACTTTTTGGCAAAAGGAAGTAAATTTTTTAGGACATGTGGTATTAGAAGAAGGTATATCTGTAGATCCCAATAAAGTAATTGCAGTTCAAGCTTGGAAAAGGCCTACTAATGTCACAGAGGTTAGGTCATTTATGGGAATGGCTGGGTACTACAGAAGGTTTATAAAAGATTTTGCAAAGGTTTCAATCCCATTAACCAGATTGACTAGAAAGAATCAGGTATTTGCTTGGACTGAGGAGTGTGAGAAAGCTTTTGGGAGGTTAAAAGAAGCACTAATACAAGCTCCAATACTGAAAGTACCTGAGGGGAATGAAAATTTAGTGATATATACTGATGCAAGTGGACAAGGACTTGGGGCAGTATTGATGCAACAACACCAAGTGATAGCTTATGCCTCTAGACAGTTGAAACCCAGTGAGGTAAGGTATGCTACACATGACCTTGAATTGGCTGCTATAGTGTATGCTCTTAAATTATGGAGACACTATTTGTTGGGGGCAAGGTTTGAAGTTTACACTGACCATAAGTCACTTAAATATTTGTTTTCACATAAAGAATTAAACATGAGGCAGCAAAGGTGGATAGAACTCCTAGCCTCATATGATTTTGAAATATTGTACACCCCTGGCAAAGCTAATAAAGTAGCAGATGCTTTAAGTAGACGGCATGCTAATGTAGCTAGGTTAATGATAGAAGAGTTCAACACTTTATCATTATTGATTGACTCAGAGGTAGAAAGTGAAATTGTAGAAAATATGAGTATATGCAATGAGAATGTAGAAATGGGAAAGTTAAGTTTTGTTACTTTGGGGTCAGAATTAAAGAATAAAGTTGTAAAGTTACAAGACCAAGATCCATTTTTATTTGAGAAGAAAACTCAGATATTAAATGGAGAAGCAGTGGAAGGCTTTCCGTTGAATAAACAAGGCCATTTGGAGAAAAGAAAAAGAATATGTGTCCCTGCTATTGATGAGTTGAAGCAAGAAGTCTTAGATGCTTATCACAAAAACAAATATACTATACACCCAGGAAGCACAAGAATGTATCACAACCTTAAGAGAGATTATTGGTGGAATGGTATGAAGAGTGCAGTGGCATCTTTTGTGTCTAAGTGCATGGTTTGTCAATAGATAAAGGCTGAATATCAAAAACCCTTCGGAATGCTTCAACCTTTACCAATACCACAGTGGAAATGGGAAGACATATCAATGGATTTCATTAATGGTTTGCCTAGAACTAGGAGGGGAAATGATAGTATTTGGGTTGTAGTTGATAGGCTAACCAAATCGGTCCATTTTATACCTGTGAAGTTAGAAAGAAATGCATGCACATTAGCTCAGTTATTTATTAAAGAAATAATCAGACTACATGGGATACCAAAGACTATAGTGAGTGATAGAGACACCATCTTCACTTCAAAATTTTGGCAAAGTTTTCACAAGGCAATGGGGACTGATTTATGCTTAAGCACAGCATATCACCCTCAATCGGATGGCCAAACAGAAATTGTAAATAAATTGCTTGAAGACATGTTGAGAGCATGTGTATTGGATTGGGGAGGAAGTTGGGAGGATTATATATATTTAGCTGAATTTTCATACAATAACACCCATCACAGTAGCATAGGCATGGCCCCCTTTGAAGCTCTTTATGGAAGGCCATGTTTATCACCCTCAAGTTGGCATGAATCTAGAGAAAAGGTGGTCTTAGGACCAGAAAATGTAAAAAAAACTTCTGAAAAGATAGCTTTGATTAGAAAAAGAATTGCTTCTGCCCAAGATAGGCAAAAGAAAATGCAGATCAAAAAAGAAAGGAAGTACATTATGATGTTGGGGATTTCGTATTTATTAAAATATCACCCATGAAAAAGGTTCTAAGGTTTGGGAAACAAGGAAAGTTGATTCCTAGATATATAGTGCCATATAAAATTTTAGAAAGAATAGGAACTGTGGCCTATAGGTTAGAGTTGCCAGAAGAAATGAGAGCAATGCATGATGTTTTTCACGTATCACAGTTAAGAAGATGGGTTCATGACAAAGAAACAATTCTAAAATCTCCTAAGGATGTACAGATAGATTCTGGATTGGTATATGAAAAGGAGCCAGTGGGCATAGTTGCCAGAGAAATTAAGAAATTGAGGAGCAAAGAAATAAAATTAGTGAAAGTGCAATGGAGTCTTGATCCAAATGATTGCACATGGGAGGTGGAAGATAAAATCAGAATTGATTATCCACAACTGTTTGAATGAATGAAACGTAAATTTATATACATACTGATGAATGTTTTGATTGAATTATATTGTGATTTTTGTTTTGACATGCCTAGAGTTTAATCAAATGATTGATTTAAGAATGAGTTGAGATCAGAAATTGATTTTCTAAAGTAATGATACTTAGGTTAAGTATGAAAGAATTGTGGGACACAATTCCTAAAAGGAGGGGTATATGTGATAACCCTAATTTTGTGAGTAATTTCATGATTTAATTTAGATTGTAATTGTTTGAAATTGCATTGAAAAGTAGAGATAGGAAACTGATTTACAGATGCATAGTTTAAAAACAAGTACATGTGCACAAGACAGTGCACAAGCATGCACACAGTTTTCTGTGTGATAAAATAGGCAACAGTTGATAAATATGATAGGATAAATAAATTACAAATATATATGTAGGCAGAAATGATCAAGTCTTAAAAAAAAGGCTTAGGCCAGAATAGGCATACATGTATTATACATGTGCACCAAACAAATGCTTGCTGAAATAAAATTTAACATTGCATGAAAATGGTATGAGCTTTTGAACAAACACTTTATCCATTTTTAGCAATTCCTTTTTGCTTTAGAAAACAGATTCATGCAAATAACATGACCGGGGTAATGAGGTATATTTTTTGAAAATAAATGCCAGGACTACTTACCCATTTTCTCTAAAAAGTAGAATGAGAGGTAGATCATAGTTGGTGGGGTAAAATAGACATTGGGTAATTTCCTTAAACCCTAGTAGCAGCCAGAGTTTATATAAGAAGACCTGGTGTAGTAAGGGTATTGATTATTGCTCTGCCTCATAAAAGAAAAATAAATATATATAACAGAAGTTAGAAAAGAAATGTGGAACACCAGTCATTAGAGTAGGAAGAAGGCAGAAGATCAAAGGAAGAAAAAGAAAAGCTTAGGAAAAAGAAAAGGGGATTAAGGTGAGTAATCTCACTGGAAATATTGGCAATAAGTCCTGAATATTGAGGCAGCCTAACTAAAATTCATATTTCATTTGTTTGCAAGCTAGATTTATTTTTATGATTTAGTAACTTTGACTTGTTTTATGATCTGTTTTAATGGAAACCTCTTTATATTGATTTACTCAGTATGAAAGAACTATGAATCTAATGTTTAAACAGGTTTTTCTGTGTTATAATATAACTTTGAGGTGAAGCAGTTAATATGGGTTTCTTTATACATTTATTAGTTTAAAACCCAGGATGCTTAATATGGATATATGGTCTAAAAATGAGAAAAGATATGGGGCTGCAACATTGTGTGTTTGCTTAAGTCTCATATTAATAGAAAAAATTTTATAAAAGGAAAAATATAGAGGTGCAATGTATACATGTGCTGAGCCTCTACATTTATGAACTATCCACTAAATCTTATACTTGTGATTTAGTCAGATTTGAAGATCTACGTGGATCTGACTGAATCAGAGGTAGAAGAAAAAAAAAACAGAAAATTATCCATGACCGTATGTTTGTATTGGGATCTATTGAAGCCCATAGAAAAATAATATGTTTAAGAAATCACCTCTATTGTTATGATGAAGTGCTTGTTCATGAAAATATGTCTTGTTAATCTTTGGATGTATGCATGTGACTAAATGTTTTATTCACTGCTTGAAACATGAGATACAAAGAGGAAATTAACACTAAAGGGTAGTGACACTTAGTAATTTAACTAAGGATTTTGGATCTTAGGGCTACAAGATATAGCTTGGCAAGGTGAACATTGCAAGCTCACACATGGTATGTTTATACCCAGGGGCCTGAGTGTGCTGGGTTAACAGAGAAATGTCCCAGGCAGTGTGTGTTTAAAAAGAGAAAGTAGCTAAAGACCATAACATATTTGATATTGAACCTTAGAAATAGGTTCATATGAAGGCTTGGGAAAAATCCCTGAAGGCCAGGAAATCTATAGATGAGGAATGATGATTTAATTGATGATTGTGTTGACTGTTTTAGGATCTTCTATGGATGAATTCTATGTTTGTTTTCTCTGCAATAAAACATTGAATTATGTATCATTTTGTTGTGCATGCCCAGGTTGCACAGAAATGGGTATAAGAGTAATATTGCATTCCTTTATCTATCTTAAAGTTATTGGAATATGAAAAAAAACTATATGAAAATTATGTTTCCAATTAGATTACTCATACCAGACCAAGTCTGACCCATGTGTGTTGATGCACTATTGGATGCCTCATTTTTAATGAGGCAGCCCATAGTGATTATGCAGGTAAATAGGCATTTCTTTGATCAAGCTTTGGATGGGTTGGCTGCTTAAGGAATTGGATGCAATAGTTACAAATTTACTGATATTAAAGTAGAAGTTTAAGTTGAATTTATGTTATAATATGTTGGTATGTTGTTTGCCAAGAAACTATGTATTGACATTTCTGGTTTTGTATGTTTTAAAACTTAAAGTTGTAATTTAGTAGAAACTGGCAAGTTGTTTTAAAATGGTTACTGAGCAATATAGTTTCTTTGTTTAACTTCCAGAATTCTAAAAGAAAAATGTAGTATAAATAAAATCTAAGATGGTGAGTAGGTATAGATTGAAAGAACAACCTAGTAAGTGCTGTGAGAAATTCATGCTTAAGTTAAAGAAAAATCTGGCAGACAGATTTTGAGTTGCCTTGATAGGATATAACAAAATAACATGTATTTTGAGAGGAAGCAGTTCAAATTGAATATGTCTAACATAACCATCTCCTTGAGCCTGGGTTAAGCCAGCACTAAAGGTTTTTAAACTAAACTTTCAGTTATGATGTTACAGCCCCAGTACAAGGTAGACTCAGACCTTTTTACTAACAAGAAAAAAAATCAGGCACATGTAAGAGCACAGGAACATGCACACACCCATGCACGGGCAAAAGCCCAGTTCACGCAGTAATACAATTATGGGAAATACATACATAATGTTAAATCTATAAGTCATGAAATCAATAGTTATGAAGAAATAGACATGACTGAAAAATACTTTTGCTATGCGGAGAATCACTTGAAAATCCCTAAACAGATTCTCTGCTTCCTAGCCTCTATACTCTGACATAAAAACAGGAAGTATATTATGTATATATTTTCATATATGAAGGTTTAAGATAAGTTTGAACACAACAATATTTTTATATTGGTTTTAAGATCCTGGTTAGAAGAGGAACCAGAGAATGATATTCTCTTGGCTAGGTGACCACTATGATTAATTGAAAAAAAAATCTTGAATTTTAGTAAAAGAAAGTGGGTCATCTCAAGAAATAACACGCACACATGATTTATAGTGGTTCGGCGTTGTTTGCCTATGTCCACTTTGAATAGATTGCTTTATTAATTCCTTTATAATCTGAGTACAACAGGGATAGGATCAAAATCCTTAGTTACCAAGAATATAAAACAAACAGCCACGTCCAAAGTCCCCAAAATGAACAACCAAGCTGGTACTTATAGATGAAGATCGCCAACTATCTGTTTTGAAACTCGGCTGAAAGATCCTCAAAACCATATGGACCCACAAGAGGGATCACCCGGCCCGATTCCCAAAGAGGAAGGATTGGTAACGATCCCATCTTTGGTCAAATTTTAAAGAGTGGTCACTATAGTAGCTTCCTCATGCAAAAATATGTTTAGCCTCCAAATTTCATGTCATTTAGATCAATGGAACTCGAGTTATTGCTTGATCTTTGATTCAACATGGCTTGCATGCTGCCTTTTGTCGGTCCCTTCCAAGAGATGTATATCGATCCCTCTAACCTTGCCTTTTGAGGTGCGATCTCTATGGTAGGTTTCCTAGGGTCCCTATGTCCTTCTCTCTAGGTTTCATAGGCATTGGACTTGTAGACCTTGACATATTGATTGTTTTCTATAGAAATGCTTTCATCCCTTGATACATGCCGATCCCTCTTGTTGAAGCTAGCTTATGCCGATCCCTCCAATGTGTTGGACACATTTCATACTTCGAACATTTTGCCTTGCATATACAACTACTCCATTCAACATTGACTTCATATTACCATCCATACTTGACTTATGGGCCCCACAATCACCACTCTGGAGTCATCGACCTTGTTGGCAGTAGAATCTGACTTGTGTAATCAGTTCAATATAGTCGAATTAAAATGCCGGATAACAGTGTGTGTGTGTGTGTACACACACACACACACTCTCTCTCTCTCTTATTGTATATATATTATCTTACCACAATTAATACTTAAGGCTACATAAGGGAGAGGATCCTTATTACGCCTTTAATAAGGGATTAATTTTTATAATTATCATTAACTTCCTTTAAGTTATGTAATGCTATTTACTAACCTATTAATTATATTCAATACGATCAATACGCCATTATTAATACATTAATAATAATATATATACGCAAGAGATCAAGGTTCAAATAAATATTCCTAATCAAACGCGAATAAATTCGCTTACTAAATTAATTAGAATGTCAAACTCATACAAGTCCCAAGCTCCAAATAAAAATAACTAATATCCTTAGCCAACACAACTAGACTTGTATAGAAAAAAAATGGAATAGTACCAAACTTATCTCATACATTAATATAA
Organism: Allium fistulosum; assembly: GCA_030737815.1. Lineage (NCBI taxonomy): Eukaryota > Viridiplantae > Streptophyta > Magnoliopsida > Asparagales > Amaryllidaceae > Allium > Allium fistulosum. The sequence continues at coordinate 284,990,864 of CM060907.1, read as the reverse complement.
TAGAATCAACTCCTCTATTTCAAGGAATAAATCTTTCAATTTAAAATTATTATATTCTATTCAACTTTTGTAATTACCACCTTGGAGTGAAAAATGGATTCATACTTATTAAATTTACAGAAATAGGCGATGCAAATTACAAATAGTCAAATTCATACTTTGCACACCATTTCTAACTTTATTTATTTTTAGAATCCTTTAGCACTATGAGAGAAATCAAAAGAGATGAAGTGGAATATATTATAATTTGCTTAAATCTCGAACGTAGATATGATTCTATTGTATTAATAAAAGACAATTGAAATTCCAACATATTCGTAGATTCTATTTACTTGGGGAAATTTTAAGGTTTTCAGTTATGTTTTTAGTTACCAAAATTTCACAAGGCATATATCAAATTCAAATAAATACTACACAATTATTAAAATGGAAAAAACTAAAATTTCCACTAACAAATAATTGTCTGCTTCTAAATTGGATTTGATTCACACTACTCCTATTTTCCCTTTTAGATTCTCTCCTTTTGGAATATACAATAAGCAGAATATATATAAGTTAGATTAGATTTAGAATCAGAAACTAGAGAGGGATAGAATTAGAATTGAAATAGTTGAAGATATAAACCACTTAATTGGAAATCATAACTGATTCTGAAATCTAAAAAAGAAGAGATCTGATAGAGCTCCACTAACGTTCCTAAATTTTTATGAATAAAAATGAGGGAGTTAGGCCTCTATTTACAGAGGTTGGAAGGAACCAGAACCATCAAATTTAAATAATAATTCGGGTCGTTAGACCATTCAAAACCATCGTTTTTACACCTTCACCGGTCGACCGCTGCACCATTACGTCCGTTGGATTTTTTTGATCAGTTTTCATATATAAAGTTTTGTGGTCGGTTAAATGGAAAAGTTATCAGCGTCTAAAGTTTTCAAATTTAAATTAATTCAAACAAGTTTAAATTTGAATTTTAGATTTGAAAAGTTAACGTAGGAAGCTTAAGGGTTAAGCAGAATTAACGTTAATGGGTAGTTAAGGGTATTAATTAAATAATTCATAAAAATTTAGTATTCGTATAAAATACATGGTCATAGAAGGGGACCGGTCGATCGCCCTTGGGCAGCATCCATGACCAAATTCTAACATTTACAGAATTTTCATTTTTGTCTTGTTTAATTAATTAATTTCTTATTAAATTTTATGGGTGTTAACTAGAGTTTCCACTTCCAATCACTGTAACATTTGTAGTTATTGCTCATAACTTTTAGTTCTTCTCTATTTCTCTAAACTAGTTGTCCCTATCTACTCCAATCATGGTTGGTTTGACCATCACTTCTTTATATAAAATCATTAAATTTTATAGTCATGAAGTACTTAAAACAAATTTTTTCTTTAAAATATAAACTTAGAAACTTTTTTTATTAAACTCAAAAATTGCTTGGTCTTCAAAAAGAGCCTTATAAAACTCCATATTTTAACCAAATTTAACTGTAGTTGTCATAACTTTTAAAACTCTAATTTAGTTTTTATTAAGTTCAAAAATCATTTCCTTTAGACAACACATTATTTCTTCTTTTCCAATAGTAAGAGTCAAGGTTTTATTGTATGAATAGTCATCAAATCAAATTTTCCTTTGAGACCATTTTACAAAAAAGATTTACTTCTTAAAAGGTAGGATTTTTAATTCAAGCCATTAATTAAGTTCTGCATTCAAAAACTCAATTGTTATACTAAATCGTTTTTCAAAAATGCACTATTATAATGTTTCTACAATGGAAACTTTAGTGGAAAAGGACAACTTTAATACTATTATTTTTCTACTACTCATGCTATTTCTACTTCCAATCTTAGCGGCATATAAGGGGGACGTTTAAAAGATATGTGTAATTACTACACATATTAATTAGAAACTATCAAATTTTCCTTTGTTTTGCCATTTATTTCTTACATTGTTTCTAACTAGACTGTTTTAATATAAATTTCTGATGTTGCTTCTATTTCCTAATATTGCTGTTATCCACATATTTTACTAGAAGAAATAACAAATACTAAGAAGATATCGAATACGACAAAGGTGTCGTGAATCATCAATATGTGGTCAAGGTTGCTGCATATTATGAACATAATAAACGATGCCGGAAATCAAGGATGAAGAATCTCTATGATAGGGAATGCCGGCAATCTAGAGAAGAGTTGAGATGCTAAGCTTCAACAATGCAATTAGATACTGTAAATTTGCAAGGGAAGAAGATATCGAATATTAATAATGAAAAGAAGGATGATGAGATTCAATAGTATGAACAAGGTGCCGCATTTCATCAGTATTAAAGAGGTTATCGTGTGTCAACCATTAAAGGGATGTCAGATGACTACTCTAATGAAAAGTGCCAAATGTCGGTAATGTTAAACAAATGTCGTAAACCACAAGTATTCAACAAAATGCCATGTACCATCAATATAAAAGTAGGATGCTATAAGTCTCCCAGGTTTGATAAGATATCGTAAGTCATTTGTGTAGCAAGGATGCTGAAGACCATCAATGTTCACAGCTAATCACCCATACAACAAGGATGTCGTATATCATCAAAGGAAGGAAAAATGTCATGAATTGTTAATATAGATGTCATGCCAGCAATGCACAGAAGGTTGTTGCATATCACTAGCATTTAAAAGAATGTCGAAAATCATCCATTTTCATGGGATGTCAAAAGCCATGCAAGGAGAAAGGGTTAAAATCATTAATATAAGGAGAAGAAAGTCAAGAGGACTTAGTGTATTTTCCATAGTTAAAGCTTCAAAGGCATTCATATTTTGCCACATATAACGTGTTGAGAACGCCACCAAGATAGTGATCCATATGAAGTATTCAACCAAGAGATCATGACAAGTGGCGCCATCAATACCATCTCTTATGCCAAGTCATCAATCCATGCCAACTCACATCAACCACTGGTTGTAAGTCTTATCTCCTTCCAACCACTATAAATATAGATGCATCTCCTCATGGAAAGGGGCCCGTAATTTCTTTCCCTCTCTTAGCAAAAATCACTTTTTGGACTAAAACTTTTTTAAGTTCTCCAAGGAGCTTGAGAGCCATTTAATGGCAAATGACCAACGAAGAAGATGATGACATGGACGATTGCATACAAGGATTTGAACAATTAGAAATTTGCATATTTGACTCATTTTATAACATGCCTTATAATTGAACAAAGAATATGACTTGTGCATATTTCATATTTTACCCATTGACAATAGATTAAGAATTGTTGCATATTTTGACTTGCCTATTTTACTCTTGAACACATAGTTTGGATTTTAAATAATTTTGTGAAAAATCATAAAACCAAGGAGTACCATTAGAATTTCTTCGAATATGCCCCAGTGTACAACATCTTGGGTGTTGAACCAATTTTCTATTTAACATTTTGGTGCTAAAAGGAGGACCCAACCGGGAATGTTCAAAAAATGACCAAAATACCCTAAAGTTTGAATTTTATATATTTCGAAGAATGTTTTCAAATCCGATCCTTATTTGAATTTTAAATCTAGAAACTCACCATTGTCAATATTTAATATATGCAGGTAACAGCATGGATTCTCAACTGAAATGTTTAATGGATCTAGTGACAAACAAAAAAGTGTTGATCTCACTTGGTAAGCTTCGATATCCTATATCACTTCGCACATGCAACTTTCACTCTTTTATGACATGACTAATCATGAAATTATTTTCCACCATCTTCTCATGTGATCCTCTATTACTTTATTTTGTCACCTTCTAGTTTAGATAACCTATTTCCTTCTCTTCCCTTTATCTGCTTTCTTCCCTCCCTCTTTATATATACACTCACGTACGATATCCTGCTCACTTACGACATCACTTGGTTTACAACATGACTCAATCACATGATCTCCAATTATTTTATTCTGCTAATTCCCTGTACAAGCAACCTATCTTCTGTCCTCCCTCCGCTACTTTCTATAAAAATATATGATAATATACAAAAGAAACTCAACTCATTTTAGTAGCTCATTCACCTTCGATAACTCATTCCACATCTAATTAAAAGCATTAGGTAATGTCGCAAGTGTCGGGTCATTTCAGCCATGTTAAGTTTCAGCAATATCAAGTGAAGTCAAACGATGTCGTATGAATCAAACGATGTCGTATGGCTTCAATGATGTCGTATGGATCAGGTGATATCGACCATCATAGATTTAATATGTCTATCGGTGGTTTTGCATTTTGTATGCATTTGGGTTTCATATATATATATATACACACACAGATATATATACATATACATATATATATATAGTTTCATATATATATATATACATATATGTATATATATAAAGTTTTCGAAGATATGCTACTTTGAATATAAATAAAGTTTTTGTATATATGGATATCAAATGTATATTAGTTACAAAAATATCCGTTTTGACATAATGATTTCGTTCATACAGGTTTCAAATATATATAATGTTTCATGATCTCAAAAGTATAAAGCTTTAAGTTTATATTTGAGTTTCGAATATGGGATGTTTTATATATGATTAAGAATATATATATATATATAGTTTCATATATACATGGAGTTCAAATATATATATATATCACTATGTTTCCAATATATATATGGTTCCAAGTTTGTATAGTTTCATATATATTGATTTCGTATATATAAAGTTTTGAATATTTCAGACTTCGTATATACAATAGATATCGAAGTTAAAGGCTTCATTTCAAATATTATTAGGTTTCAAAGATAAAGTATTTCAAAAATAAAGAGTTTTTGAAAGTATTAATTTCAAGTATATATCCAGTTTTCAAAAAATATATGGGTTTCGTAAATATAGATTCCAAATGTAAAGGTTTCAAATATATGTAAATTTTAAATATTATGATTTCAAGTTTATATGATTTCGAATATATGGTTTTGAACTTATATAGAGGTTTCAAATATATAAGATTCCATATGATTCTATACTATATCAAAGGATTTCGAAGTATACATATGGATGGGCCATGAGGAAGGGTAGCATAAAATAAAATAATGATAATATAATAACAATAAGAGTACAATATATGGTCCTTGATCATGCTTGTAGGTCAAATACAAAAAATTTCTCATATGCGCTAATTATACTTTGTAGTACATAATCACATGCCTATTGCTGCCAATTTGGACAAGCAAAATTAAATACAATTTTTGGAATAAAGTGGTAAGCAAATGAGTGGTCGAATGTCAGCATTTTAAAAATAATAATAATCGAAGCTAGAAAGTTTCTCCCAACGATGTGCGACATTTGTTTGCACGAGAATATATTCTAGTTATAAATTTATTTCTCTTTACATCACATCTTTTTGAAAAGGGTTGGATATTTAATTTTCTACCACAGTTGGTCTTAAAGATTTATAGGCGTTACATAAATATTGGAATACTAACAGCTTTTGTATCAAGAACAAAAAATTTATTTGCAACAAGTAATCATTTACCCAATGTTGATTTAAAAGGAAATATATAGAAACATTCAGAATTTTCGAAAATGATGGTAGTAGTCAAATGCGTAGAGGATATTAGAAAGTTTGCAAGTGTTATTGCATGCGTTAGGCAATAATATTTGTGTCAAATAAATACATTATTTTTCATTGTGCCCAAATGTATGAATCTTAATAGTCCTCTTATTCTACCACTATTATACTATCATATTATAAATTGTCAAATCACTTTTAGTTAACACTTGATTTTATTTTATAGCCACCGATGCAATTAGAAAGCTATCTTTAGTATGTTAAGTTATCCAAGACGATTCTTATTTTGTAGGATAACATGAAAGCTTTAGAAAGGAAAAATTCGAAAAAGAAGCGACTCTTACAGCTTCAAATTCAGACTTCGGCCAAAACATGAAATATTGTGGCAACTGGCCTCCATGAACCAACTCTACTCATTGAAATATTTGATTCATTATATACATGAAATTCATTGTATAATAACGTCGAATTCAAGATTCTTTACAGGGCAAAACAAGAAATATCTACCATGAATAGACATCTGAGAAGCTCTGAATTTTCGAGAATCTCTGTTATCAGTTAAATTTAAGATTTTCTATACCAAAAGGATTTTTGGATTTCTTATTATCAGATAGTATTCTAGACTTCTTATGATCGGATGGATTTCTGGATTTCTTATTGCCTTATGGGTTTTCCATCTTCTTACTATCAAATGGATTTCTAGATTTCTTATTACCAGATGGTTTTGATGTCTTCTTATTATTAGATGGATTTCTAGATTTCTTATTGCCAGATAGTTCTCTGGTCTTCTTATATTAGAAGGTTTTACGGATTTATTATTACCCGATGGTTTTCTGGTCTTCTTATTATCAGATGGATTTCTGGATTTCTTATTATTAAATGGTTTTTTGGTCTTCCTATTATCAGATGGATTTCTAGTCTTCTATATCAGATGGTTTTATGGTCCTCTATTAAGCAAATTTCTAGATTTCTATGAAAGAGAATGGTTTAAATGTTCAGGATAAAATAATTATCTATCTCAAGGCCTGGATTTATATATAATAATAGATTTCTTTATGGACTTCCAGGTGATTATCGATCCACCGTTACAATCCAATTTCTAAAAAAAGTTTAGTATTCAAAATCTTCTCAAAAAAGGGATTCTTAAAGAAAAATGTGTTCTCGTCCATAAAGTCTATCAGTTCATGAATCATGACTCTTCAGACTAACAAACAAGACATCCCATTTTTACTAAGCAGAACCTGAAGTGGTAAAATTATACATATCGTACAAAGATGGAACAAAATACACCTATATTTATTTTAATAAATGAGTTTTATTACAAAAGCTTTACTGAAAGCATCTTTGAGAAAATATTTTAAAAAAATTATTACTATTTACCCTATGGATGAGGGAAAAGCACCAACATATCTATTTTATAGATGGTTTATAAAATCTTCAAAAGACATATTGCTTAACATTGGAAATCTCCTATAAAAGGTTTCGATCTGAAATGTGTTGACAAGAGTATTCTTAAAGTTTTCAGAAATCATTGAAAAAGAGAAACCTATGCATGTTTTTCGAAAAAAGTTTTTGAACTACTAAGGCTCATTAGCGCAGCAAAAACTCTAAATAGAAGTCTATTCTCGATTAAAAGACCATTGGTTCATGAATCATGACCAAATAGTCTCTTATTTGAGATTTTCATTTCTATTATGAGATTTGCCCTATTTTTTATCATGATGAACGGAACACTCTATAAAAACGTATATTCATTTCATTGCCTAGGGTGTGTTAATCCGAAAAATGACTTAAGACTGTTAAGAGAAGCGCATGAGGGATTTTGTGGAGATTAGTCTAATGGAATACTATTAATAAAAAGGTCATGAGGCAAGGTCTTTATTGGCTCCAAATGAGTACTGATGTAGTAAATCATGTAAAGAGGTATGAGAAGTGTCAAAAAATTTATACAATTCCACATATTTCCCCAAGTGAGCTAACCCTGATCAAAAATCCATGGCCCAATGATGAACAAGGAATCAAGGAATCAACTTAATTAGATTACTACCTACCTCAAAAGATGGAGTTAGGCTTACAGAAATAGCAATCGATTATTTTACCAAATAGACAAAACCACAACTGTTAAGTGCTAAAGACTGTGACTAAGAGAATAGTTGCCCACTTTAGGACATTACATGAGAAAATTTCCAACAATGAAGTTCAATTTGGAAATAAGGATTTCATCAAATTTCACAACAAGGATAGGACAATCGGAAGTATTTCATCCATAGCTCATACCATAGCTAATGAAGCTATCAAAGTTTAAAAAAAAATCTCGATAGAGGATTAAGAGAAAAGAAAAGATCCTTAGATTTGATAAAGGAACTAAGGGATGGAGCGGCCAAATGAGCAGTCGAATGTCAACAGAAGGCATCAATATATTATGACCACTAAATTAAGAAAGGATAATTCCATAAAGGAGGTTTAGAATTTAGAAAATTTATACTTGGACTGAATTGGGAAGAATCGCTTGTGGTCCATAAAGTAATCTCATCAAATATTATCAACCATGCCAACATAATAACAATATGATAGCAAGAAGTGAAACACCGAATATTCGAGACCAAACTTTCCCATAATGGAAGAATAAGAGTTTTTGAGACAAGTATACCTATGAAATCGATAAATCAAGGGATAAAAAGAAATCCATAAAATAAAGGAAAAAGCCTTTGATCTCACCGAGATAGGCTGGTCAAAGCACCTCTTAGAAGGAGGTCGGAGTAAGCCTCTAATCCTGCCTATAAGGCCCAGCTAGAGCACTGCAAGCCTTTGATCCCGCCTACATGGCTTGGCCGAAGCACAAGCCAAGCCATTGGGCCTTCCTACATGGCCTGTCCAAGGCACCTCCTAGAGGGAGGTAGTAAGTCTTTGCTCCCACCTAAAGGCCTGACTAGAGAATTGCAAGCCTTTGATCCCGCCTATGTGGCCTGGTCAAAGCGCCTGTTAGAGGGAGGATAGATTAAGCCTTTGGTCCTGCCTAAGATGATCTAGCTAAAGCACCAAACTAACCTTTGGTTCCGCCTATAAGGCCTGACCGGAGAATTTCCTAGAAGGAGGACGGGTAAGTCTTTGGTTTTACTTAAGATGACTAACCAAATGCACTGACCAGCTTAAATCATTACCTAAAAGGTAATAAAGAGCTCAAGCCTAATTCATCACACAAAGAGTGATAAGAGGTAAAGAGAATTAAAGCCTAAATCATCACCCAAAGAGTGATAAGGGGCAAAGAGATCAAAGTTTAAATCCTTGCCAAGAGAGAAAGAAAGGACGAAGAAGTCCAAAGCCTAAAGAGAGGAAAAAAGAATCAATGAAAAGGATGAAGAAGTCCAAAGCCCAAAGCCCAAAGAGAGGCAAAAAGAATCAATCAAAGGACGAAGAAGTCTAAAGTCCAAAGAGAGGCGAAAAGAATCAATCAAAGAAAAGGAGAAGAAGTCCAAAGCCTAAAGAAGAGGCAAAAGGAATCAATCTAAGTTTAAATCCTTACCAAGATAGTAAGAAGAGGCAAAAAGAATGAATAAGAACCAAAATCCTTAACAAGAGAGAGAGAGAGAGAACTAAAGAAATCATTCAAAGTTTAAATCTTTATAAAAAGGGTAAGAAGTGGCAAAAGTAATTAATTAAGGCTCGAGTCTTTACTTAATAGGCATAGAAGAGGCAACCTTATCTAAAAAAGTTAGTTAACTTCCTATCAGGGAGCACCAATGCCCAACTAAAGATGTTAGAAGAAGCTGTTATTACCACAACCGACGCAAGAAGATGACATAAAACAAAGCCCTGGATATAGATTCTAGGTGACTAGTTAAGGGGACCAATAGTCCCAGGGGTGGCCAGTTGCGCCCAAAAAAGATTCAAACCCAAATAACATTCAAAAGGAGTGTAAATAACCAGCTAACAAAGAAAGCCTAAGACGTATTGTATGGTAAACTGAATGAATATGTATTTAAATAAGTCAAACTAACCAAACAACAATGATTACAGCATCAAATTCTTAAGGGAACATTAACCGAAATTCGAAGAAATATCCGCTTGAAAGGAAAGTGTGACAAAGACCGATCATCGATGAGATTAAAAATTCCACCAGTTGATGAGAGAACATGAAGAATGGTCTTATGAAAACCCCACCATATTCAGGTAAAATTTCCAACCTCAAAAGGACTTCAGAATCATTTTTCTAAAAAAATCCAAAAGATGGTTCACTTTATCAATCCACGAACAACCATTTTTTATAAATATCCCAACTGGGATAATCTATTCAGGAAAACTATAAACCGTTTATGATCTATAAGATATTCGATTTCTTAACAAAGATGGAATGCGAGTTCTACGAATTTAGGAAGTATTTTCTCTTTTAAAGGTATTTTTAACAAATTTCAAAAGCCTTTTCCAACTATTGCTCTTCAAAGGATTTAAATAAGAGTTTTTCAATGAAAAGCTTCCAATTTTCATAAAAAGGAGGTTTGAAAAAGAAAAATTACAAAAGTTATAAATTAATGTATAGAAAAGAAAAGGAGAATTACTTTGTGTAAGAAAAGAAGTTAGGAAAGACGTCAAAATGAAAAAATGATTCAAGGAAGAAGGACATAGTTGTTCGATTCATAGATGGACAAGAGTCACCAGAAAAATAAAAGAAAAAAGATAATCTTTGGTTTTACATTAAAGTATAAAAAGCTTCTTTTATACAAGGAGGAGGGCAAATGTTATTTACATATTTTGCTAGAAGAAATAATAAACACTAAAAAGATGTCGAATATGGTAGAGGTGTCATTGAATCATCAATATGTGGTCAAGGTTGCCACATATTATCAACATAATAAACGATGCCGGAATCAAAGATGCCGAATCGCTATGACAGGGAATGTCGACAATTCAGAGAAGGGGAGAGATACTAGGCTTAAACAATGCATTGAGATATCGTAAATTTGCAATGGAAGAAGATATCGAATATTAATAACGAAAAGAAGGATGACGAGATTCAACAGTATGAACTAGGTGCTTCATTTCATCGGTATAAAAGAGGTTTGCCATGTGTCAACCATATGAAGGGATGCCAGATGACTACTCTAAGGCAAAGTGCCAAAATGCGGCAGCGCTATACAAATGTTATAAACCACTTGTATTAAATAAGATGTCGTGTACCATCAATATAAAAGATGGATGTCATAAGTCTCCCCGGTTTGATAGGATAATGTAAGTCATCAGTGCAGCAAGGATGCAGAAGACCATCAATGTTCACAACTGATAACCTATACGACAAGGATGTCGTATATCATCAAAGCAAGGATAGATGTCATGGATTATCAATAAAGCATGTTGCCACATATTAACAATAGGTTGCCGCATGCCAGCAGTGCATAGAAGGTTGTCGCATATCACTAGCATTTAGAAGGACGTCGAAAATCATCAATTTTCATAGGATGCCAAAAGCTATGCAAGGAGAAAGGATCATTAATACAAGGAGAAGAAAATCAAGAGGACTTAGTGTATTTTACTTAGTTAAAGCTTCAAATGCATTCATATTTCACCACATATTCCATGCCGAGAACATCACCAAGATAGCGATCCAGGTGAAGTATTCAACCTTAAAGAGATCATGGCAAGTGGCACCAAGACCGTCTCTTATGCCAAGTCAGTGATCCATGACAACTCACATCAACCAATGATAGCAAGTCCCACCTTTCCAACCACTATAAATAGAGATGCATCCCATCATGGAAAGGGGCCCTAACTTATTTTCCTCTCTTAGCATAATCATTTTTTGGACTAAAACTTTTCTACATTCTCTAAGGAGCTTGAGAGCCATTTTAATGGCAAATAACCAACGAAGAAGATGACGACCAGAACAACTGCATAAAAGGATTTGAACAATTATAAATTTGCATATTTGACTCATTTTGTAACATGCCTTATAATTGAACAAAGAATATGACTTGTGCATATTTCTTATTTTACACATTGACAATAAATCAAGACTTATTGCATATTTTGACTTTCCTATATTACACTTGAATGCATGGTTTGGATTTTAAATAAATTCATGAATAATCATAAAATCAAGGGGTATCGTTAGAATTTCTTCAAATATGCCTTCTTGTACAACACCTTGGGCATTGAACCAATTTTTGATTTAACAGTTGCAACTATTTAAATTTCTTCTATCTAAATTGCTCCTTCTCATATAGCTCTTTTTCTCTTTTATTTGATCGCTTTCTTCATTGGATCATTATAGTGCGTCCGCCTCCTGCTTTAGTCATGGGCTTTTCTCTATTAACATGAAATAGTTTACTTCTTGTGTATAAATCTATTTCAGTTATTTCTTATTTTTCTTATATGGGAATATTCCTCCTATTTTCACTATCGGGTATTCTTGTCCTTTCATTCTCTTTATCACATTTAAATCAAGTACCATTTTCATTTATCCATCCCTTAAAAAGAATTTTACAACTTTTAAATTTACAGAAATAAAAAAATCATCGAGCCAAACATACGCCATATTTTCTGTCTATTTTAAACTGAGAGAGATTATCAGTTTCTACTTATTCTTTACCAAACAACCTTTACTTGGAATTTTAGTCTAGTCAGTTTTTGCTCTCCCTAGAAATTTTCTAAATAACTCACTAAATTAAAATTTCCTAGTTTTTCAAGAATATAATTTTTAAAGGATACTTTATATGACAAAAAATTTAGTACTTGCTTATTTTTCAAGAATGACAACTTTTTAGTGATAAGATTCTTTCATTTTTATATAAATTCTTTGAAAGCTATTTCAAATGTCTTAAGGATAATTAAAATCTTTTATTAAATTCTTTCACATAGGATTAGACTCAAAAATGGATTTTTGTTTGTCCTTTCTTTTGGACTTTTCTTCTTCTTTAATTATTTTTCACTTATCTTCATTAAGAACATATTAAAATCCGACTATCATCTTATGGTAGTTAATGCACACCTTCTTGCAGAAACTTGCTTATTTTATTTGTCCTTTACATCCGGATATTTGCAACATATAGGTTCTTACTTTCCATCTGTCTGGGTGAAATGTACGTCATCAATCACAATCCAGCAAAATTCACAATTATAGGGGAGTCTAAGCCCAATAAAAGGGCCAAGTCCATACAGCTTCAGGAACCCTTCTATATGTCATGCTCATGCTCTTCTTAAGTCAACGTCTTACAGTATGGCTTAATCCCATGTAGTGTTCGGGGTAAGTGTATAAATTTAACTAAATTAATTGTTCCAACTTATATTTGCGTTATCCATCTTTTTAGTATATGGTCGCAACTACTTATATTGTCAGAATTTGTAGAATTTGGCATGTAATATATGTATGTGTGTGTGTTCAATTCTATGTAAAAATACAAATACGTTCGCTCTTCATAATTCTTATGATCGACTAACCTAAGTTTGATACCAAATGTAACAACCCTCTCCGAAATAGGCCTAATTTTCGATCCGGTAAAAGCCTATCGAACCTTAGATCCATTCCGGAGATGGCTATTGGTTGGTATAATTAATTTGACAAAATAATATGCAGAACTATCTATCTATGCTTTTAGAGTCTCATAATAGAAGGAATAAAATACAAGAATAAATGAAGTACCCATCTCATAAAACCAAATCATAGGATTATAATGTCACAGTAGTGCATGAAACATATCTGATACATAGTCTGGGTACATCATAACAACATAAATAGATAACTATAATAGATTACCACCCACCAAGTCTTCACCGTCTTTTCCACGCTCGATGTTGTATCTAACTTGAAGGTTGTAATGAAGAGGGAATCAAAACAATAATGTATGGTGAATGAAAACATCAAGTTGTACAATAATAGTATATATGCAGTAAGTAATTTAAAGAAGTATTATGTCTTACGTATTTACTATACTTCTCTAAGTATATCTCTAACTGTAGGATAATGGCCCTACACCTCTAACTCCATGACTATATATGCAGATGAAATGCAACTATGGAGTATATTGGGTTTAAAAACCCATCTTTCATCCAATCATATCCTAACAGTCCTAGAAAAAGTACTTGGGTCACTTAAGACCTTTTAAATAAAGAATAGGCAGACACTCTAGCCATTTAATACCTAGAACCAATCGGGAAACTCTTCAGCCATTTAATACCTACACCCAAGGCGACTCCTCCTGGTACTTCCTACCTGACATCATAGAAATTATCTTAAGGCCACTTAATACTTCTTAGATAGGGAAGAGGCAGACCCTCTGGCCATATAATACCTCAACCTTGAAGTGGACATCCCAAGAGATTTCCATTAATGCGCCTAAAAGATAATGCCGACCATTTAATACTTCATAAATAGGGAAGAGATAGACCCAACAGTTATTTAATACCTCAACCCCCACTACAAGAAAACCTACATTTAGTTGCACTTATTGGCAGCGTTTGTAGTGTAAATGCAACGAATATTATTTTAACCATTTCTTATTACTTGTTTTTTTATTCTTACGAGCCAAAATTTTCCGGTATACCCGCCAATCCTAAAAATTCATTTCGTTTTTTCCACCTCCTTTCCTTTGTTGTTACATTTTCCTACATTCAACAAAATCAACAAAATTCGTCTCCCTTCTGCATTCGTGTCACTTATCTCCATCTCGCATCACTTATCCCCATTAATATAGTCCCCTTCACATCGTCAATTCACTCTTCCTTCATTCTTTTCCCGTTTGCTTCTTGAGATTTGTTCATAAGCCCTAAATTAATAAATCAAGGTAATTCCCATCTGCTAAATACAACTGTATGGCTTTTATCATGGAGTTTTTTTATTATTATTAGCATTTTTGTTCGAGGTTAGTACGACTATACTGGCGATGATTGTATTTTAGTTTTACTATGCCTATTAACACCTAAATCTCGAATATCTAATCCAATCTTAAATTCCATTTGTTATATCATCAAATTAGTAATATCTCAGGATGAGTTCTTAATTTTCTCATTGATTAACAAGGAAATGGATGAGAGATAGCATGGTGAAAGCAGAAAAATAGCTACCGTTTTGGGCTATTTTGTTTTGCCTATTCTGCTTTTATCGGGCAATTTTGTTCAATTTAAAGATAGTAGTATAATCTATGTTTTTATTGGAATCATCTATGGGCACTTTGAGTTATATTGCTAAAATTAAAACTTGATGTTTTATTTCTATTTATTTACTTATCGAATATACCGCAAATGAAATTTTTTCCCCACTGAAGTATGATTATTAATATTAGTTACTCTGTCACTATAGCTTAATCGAGTTAGATTGTATCTTCAACTGCACTCACAGTGCAAATAGGGCATTAATTGAGTTAGTGGGTGCTACTAGAGAATGGATGTCCTAACTTAAATAACAATTTAATTTCACCTTGAATTTCTTTAAGAGTATACATATATAGCAAAATGACAATAGTGGATCTATAAAAGGCCCTTCGGAATTGGGTTAGATTGATAATTTTGAATGGTTTAAACTAAGTTGGGTGATGTTCAAAGATTTTTCAGCTTGAACGTCCATTGGACTTTTCTTAGGTTTCCAAACTAGTCAAATTGCACGACCATTCATGTTAATAATCCTTGTACATTCAGTTAGTTGTCGGTCTTTTCCTTAACATCACATTAAACATTTTACTTATAGTGAACACTTACTAACAAAAGTAGAATGATTATAACTGAAAAGCCTTCCAAAGCTTCATAAGCATCTTCAGTTGTTGTCACTTCCATTCAATCACCTATTTCTTAATATCCACCATTTTCCACATTGTGCTCATAAGCATTGGGGCATTTCCTATGTATTACTATTTTGCAAATTAGCATTACTTCTACCAAAATCAAAGATGAATTTGTCATGCCTATTTTTGTTTATAAATTTAATTTCTTTGGGAACAAATGTTCTAGCCAAATGATATGCATGTCAGTTAGCTTTCTTAGTTCCAAGTTGATGATCCTGTATCTGTATTCTGTTTTCTTCCTAGTGTACGAGGTATGCAGTTAGATTTTCTTATGGATGATAGTATTGGATAGATTTTTACCAGATTTTTTGTTTTCATATATTGAGGTAACAGGTGAGACTGGGTTATGATATCAAGTTTACTCACAAAAAATGGTTAAATGAGTTGCATATTCTTTTATTTTAAAAACTTAGTCATGTTTACTTTATTTTGGATTATCAACCAAGTATGCATCTCAACTTTTGATGGCATTATAATTTTCTACGTTTAGTTAAAATAGGATTATTTGCTGGTAGAATGAGGAATTATAATCCCATAAATACAATGAAACTTAAACATGGATTGTCTGTCTTCATTATAGACTTAAATTTGTGGTCATCTTTATCTTCAAGTGCAACAGGTTACATTAGTGATATTAACTTTTGTACTGAATCAGTAATCCAACTTCTAAAAATCCATAAAGTTCAAGCCTGCATTAAAATTACTCATGGTAGACTCATATTTTTTCTGATTGATGCATCTTGATTACCAAAATAGTTGTATGATTCTGGAAATCAGAAGCTAAAGGGAAATTTTGATGTGAAGTATTAAAATTCACCTATATTGATAGTTGGTTCTTCAAGTGGCTTATATGGAAGTAACATCCATCAATGTTAAGCATTTCCTGATGGTAAATGTTTCTTCATTGTTACCATCTTCTCATTTTCAATGTTTGATATACAGTACTTGAATAAGAGTTGTGAAATCAAGTACATGCCTAGCATACAAAACCTGGATTTCATAGTTGATTTTAGCAGTAGTTACGAGGTTAAATCAGTTCCATACTTCCTTGCATGTTTCCCTTGTTTGGAAACCTTAATAGTTGAGGTATAGCTTCATGTTGTTCATCATTTTACGTTATTAGCAAAAATTTCATATCTCTGCACTCTTAATAACTGATTCATTTTCCATTCATTAGATGATAGGTGCTCAACATGATGCTCATTCTAATTTTTATGGTTCTGGTGATGACGATGATAATAATAGGGATGGTGATGAGGAAGAAGATGATATTACTGTTAATGATGAAAATGATGATGATGAAGATGGTAATGAAGTCATAGGTTTTATTGCTGCTAATGATGATTCTCTATGCCCACCATGCATCAAAGTTAACTATTTCGGCCACCTCTTGAAACATGTAAGATTGGAGTATTTTTCAAGGAGCATGTCTCAGATGGATTTTGCTATATTCATAGTTACCGAAGCTAAAGTCCTTGAAACAATAACTCTGGTTTGTGACCGTCGAACAAATTTGGAAGAATATGTTGTGAAAACATATAAACTATTCTTAATGGTTAAGAGCGCCTCCAAGATGCTGAAAGTAGAATTTCTCATGGAGTAGGTATGATTTGTACATGCTTTGGAACTTTGATTATCTTTTCTCCCTATAGGTAGGCGTTGACAGATTCATTTTTTAGTTGATAATTAGCAGGTTGATTGGTAATTGACAATTAAAAATTAGTCTATTTATGTTGAATTCCCGTTATCGCGCATGATGATCATTTTAACTGCTTTTATTGCTGGTATAACTTAAGTTTTCCATAATCGAGGGACCATTTAAATACTTACTTGTAGTAAGTATAGAAGGCCCCTAAAGTCCAAAAAAGGTACAGAATTCCCACTTTGAGGTATGATAATGTTTATTGATCTGGATAAGATGGTCGTTTTTTCATAATTTGATCTGATGTCAATTAAGACCAGAACCTTAAACTCGGTTTGGAAGTAGAACCGAACCGTTATACCCGAAATTCATGTATGAAGCACAAAAAAAATTAGTTGAAAATGTGCTTGAGAATTCACTTTGAGAGTCGTCCAAAGTGAAAGTCTATAATTTGCAATGTGGGCCATTAGAGAAGTACTACCTTGGAGTGGTCTAAGAGTAGCAAGTGAATCCGTTAAAGAATCTTCATGTAAAGCGGTAGAAATGCACTAGTTAAGAACGGTTGAAGAATGTGCAAAATATGAAAATTCTCCATTTTTAAAGGAGGTTTGTGGGTGGGTTAGTGAAAAAGAAAAGGACACTGTACCTATTTGGGAAAAGATGACTCCAAATATTACGGATATTACTCAAGTATGTGATTTGGTATTGTAATATATATAACTGGTTGGTTAATGCCATTATAGTGTTATCTCACTACAAAAAATAAAAATAGTAGAAACAACTAAAAATGCTTCTATTAATTCAAATAAAGGCACAAAAGTAAGTTATAATGCCTCTAATAACAGGAGGGGCAAATTAGTGTTTGCCCCTAGAAATCAAGCCCCTATTAATAAGTAGAGGCAAATCAAACACTTATTTTGCCTCTATTTGTATAACTGCTACATAGAATGAACATAACAAATAAAAGCACATATAAGTGCCCCTAAGTTCATTTAATTTCAACAGTAATATTTGAGTAAAAATAATTACATATGATTGTATTATAAACAAATATATTCATTGAATAATTTATAAATACATAAATTTCAACTTTATTTCAGTTAAATTATACAGAAAGAAAATTGAACTTACTGAAATGAAACATAAGATAGAATTACACTAATTTACAGTGTCAAATATTTCATCCACTAGACAAAATTTTAGAACTAATTATTTCACTTAAAAACATATTATACATATATTCTACTAGACTAAAATCATTTATTTCACCTACTCCATTGAACAACCTAAGCTCAGCTTTCACCAAAAGTATTTGAACAGCCTTTGCAGCTTAAGCAAACTAATTGTTCTACTCGAATATAACTGGTTGGTTAATGCCATTATTGAAATAAGATATAAGTTATTGTAATTGTATCAAACACCTTGGTTACCCAATTAGCAAATCATGGGTTTATACGAGCTATGACAACGTGTTCTTCCCAAAAAATAATAATCTTACTCTATCTCATATACAATGAATCTTAAAAAGTAACATACACAATCTCTCTTAATAGTTTGATCCTATATGTAGCATGTTATGCTAAATTTATGTCTTCATAACCATTAACCTAAAGTTTATCGTTATAAAACAAATAAATATTCATCATTATACTGAACCAGTTCATAGGCATGTCCATCCCATGGACATGTGCAAAAAAAACTGAACGGTTTCATGTTTTGGTACATTTAAATGGTTTGTGATAACTGTTTCCCTCTCAACCGAGTAAGAGCTTTCATCTAGTTGTCAATCTTAAACTTCAAGCATAGTAGGAAATAATAGAAGACTAACATTTAATTCCATAATTTTCTTATTTTGCTGAAAATTATCCATCATTCCACTGAAAACTCTTACTAATAAACTTGAGCAAAGTAATAAGCACAAAACACCTTATAGCTTTGATGCTTGCTTTTGTTTCAACAATCTAAAGTATAATTTTATTCAATCTTTTCCTTTATTATTTTCTAATATTGCAACGTTTAATTTTTAAATTGCATGTGTGTTACATAGCTACATCATTTTCTATCATTGTCTTCTAAAATCCTGAAATAACTTGAAGATTGAATGAAATAAGTGCAGGGTTGGTCCCTCAACATCGTTCGAAAGTGTTCTATGCTTCATGACCTAGATGAAAATATGAGGGGCCCAGGTTCAAAAATTAGACCATTTAAATTGAATCGATAATTTTCCAAGAAGAGAAAGACATCAGATTTTAAAGGTTACAAAGGAACAACTTAACTAAAGAGTGCAACATAATTTGCTGGTTCTTATCCATTTCAGTAAAAAAAAGTCTCATTTCTACATATTGAAAACTATTCAGATGTGAACAAAGAAATTCATTAAAAGATTTCAGTAAAAAATCTTATTAGCAGACTTGAGCAAAGTAACAAACACAAAATACCTTATAGCTTTGATGCTTACTTTTGTTTCAACAATCTAAAGTATAATTTTATCCTATCTTTTCCTTTATTTTTTTCTAATATTACAACACTTAATTTTTAGATTGCATGTGCATTCATAATTACATCATAACCTATCATTGTCTTCTAAAATTCTGAAATAACTTAAAGGTTGAATGAATTGCAGGGTCTATCCCTCAACATCATTCAGGAGTGTTCTATGCTTCATGATTTAGATGAAAATATAAAAGCCCCAGGTTCAAAAATTAAACCATTTAGATCGAATCGATAATTTTTCAGTGAGAGAACGATAGTCTCATTCCTACATATTAAAAACTATTTTGATGTGAACAAACAAATTCATTAAAAGATTTCAATTGCCTGATTAATTGGCATGATAACTTTTTTTATTAATGTGTCTGAGTTATCAAAAGAAAAAACATAACATGAGTAATCATGCATGAGATATGCAATTGAACAAAACTAGTATCCAATTCATGGTCTAAAGTTGACAAATATTTGAGTTATGTTTTTGATTTGACAAATAGGTTCTCTTTCAGTAAGAAAACATAATGTTTGAAATCCTAAAACAAAAAATTAAAATAAATGATGAGATCAAGCTAATTCAATTCAAGCATATCCAGTTCCTTCATTAGTATTACTTGAATTATCCATTCATTATGTAAATTACAAATACTAATTGTGATTATTGATAAAGATGTTGGGGCTGTGGCAGCCGTTGACTATGTTCCATTTTCGCATGTATCTACTAATTTTACTTTTAATCTAGACAATTATGTAAGTACATATTCAAGCCATCGTCATATATTTAGTTATGCTGTGATAGTATGCATCACTTGATGCTATATTGATGGTAACAGGTAGCTGATCTCTATGGCATTAGAGCAAGTATGTTGAATGGTGGAGAAATTAAAGGGGTTGGCACCGCATGGATTTTCCCAGAGGTAAATTCCTATCTCTGTCCCGACTCAAGGGTGTGATATACAAAACTGAATATGATGGATATAAATAATGGAAACTCGTTTATCACTAAACTATATTAAGAGGTATTGCTTGATATTGTATAGTTAGTTGATTGAGCGACTTTATTACTAATGCTTATAGCCTGACTTTTATTTGTTTATTTAATAAGGAGAATTGGATGATGCAGCCATGGATGATGCGTACAACCCGTCCATTCAAACCCTACATAAGAAGGAGCCTTGTGCACTACATAGATGATGTTGTACGTCTTAGTCTATAAATCGCTGAGTTTTTTTATATTTTATTCTGTTAAATTACTGAAACTGTTTTTATTCATTCTCAACAAGCAAGGGTGTCTTTGGAATCTGGATGTGAATGAGTTGTTGTCATTAATACTATCATGAGTGTAATGGGTGTCAATCTTACTGCATTACGTCCTGAACCTTGTGTTGAAAGGTTGGTGCTTATCAGTTTTTGTGAAACTTCAAATTTAATTTTCTTTTATGTTTTTCTATTACTAACTATTTCTACTTGAATTTGAATAATATAAAGTTTGTTTGGGTATGTACATATGATAAATCAAATTAATACTTGAACCTTGTGTACAAATTCAAATCAAGCTATTCTGGAAACCAAAACTGGAATAGTGAAGCAAAGGTGCATGGATGATAAATCATATGATATTGTTTCACCAATATTATGTTATCATGCCACTCTCCTAAACCTAAAAAACAAATAAGTATGAAATGTACATGATATGTCACTATTATTAGTTATAGTAGAAAAAAATTAACTAAGTTTGATAAGCATTAACAAAATTTATAAGAAATTAGCTATGTTTATGATAATAATAATAATAAACAATAGCTTGAATAAATTAACTACGTTTATAAAAAAATAGCTATGTTTATGATAATAATAATAATAAATAATAGCTTGAATAAATTAACTAAGCTTTATAAAAATTAACAAGTTTATAATAATAATTGTAATAATAATAATAATAAACTAAGTTTGATAAAAAATAAACTTAGTTCATAAAAATAACAACAACAACAAAAATAATAATAAACTATCATTTGATAAAAATTAACTAAGTTTATAATAATAATAATAATAATTCAAATCATTTTTTTCTCAACTAAAAATGGGGACATTCTCTGGCGATTAAAATGGCAATTTTTTCTCGCCTCCCCTCTTCCCCATCATCTTTGTTCCTTTTTATCGTCTCTTCATTTTCCACCGCGTCGTCTTGATGGCCAAAAATTGCAAAGATAAACTGCGCCTTGCTGCCTTTGTAGGTCCTCTAACCCAGTTTTGATCTGAATATCTGTGTAAATTGAAAATTGTGTATTCATTGGGGAACTATATAGGATGCATATAAAAATAGAACAATTTTTGTTAATATGTGTTAATATAGAATATCGAGTTATAGATTACATGATTTTCATATATACATATACATATATATACATATATATATACATATATACATATATATACATATACATATATATATATACACACACACATATATATATATATATCGTTGATTGTTAAACTCGTTTGTAGGTAATTATCTATTTCGAAGCGAAGACTGTCGACAACAAAGACCTATTGGTAATCAAGCAACGAACATGAATTTAATTGTTATATATGTTGTCGTATTTTGTTAGTACCATTTGTGGAAACTTGTCTGTGAATGCTTGTAGTATGTGACTTATTTTGTTGAAAAACTACTATCGAATTGATTATGGATATTATATTTGATTGTGAGATTAGCATGTTTTTGCAATTATTTGAATATGATGATCATATGATTGATTGTTTATATATGCTAATTATGTGATTTAATTGTTTGTTTGAATATATGAAAATTATGCGATTGATCGTTCGTTTTAATATGAATAGTATATAAGCGATTGCTGGAAATGGTATAAACCATCAACCGTAAATAGTAGCATTTAAAATATGCTACCAAACAAAAAGTTTAAGACTTATGGTTGCGTTTTTTAACCCTACAGCAAAAACCTATAGCTGCATTTAAAAGTGACTTTTGGTAGCGTTTTTTAAATCCTACAGAAAATACCTATAGTTGCATTTAAAAGTGACTTTTGGTAACGTTTACTACAACGCAACAAAAAGTTTTAGACTTTTAGTTGCATGTCGTATAGCAGCGTTCTCTAAAACGCTACCATAAGTTATGGTAGCGTTTTTTCAACGCTACCAAAAGTCTTTTCTGGTGTAGTGCCCGAAGCAGACCCGTCCTGGAATTATCCAACATTATTTACGAGAAATTCCCTAAGTCATTTAATATTTCTTAATAGGAAGGAGGCAGACCCTAACCTAGCCGTTTAATACCTCAACCCCGAAGCAAACTAATCCTGGAATTTCTCCATCCTTATGGCTCGTAATCCAACTATGATGTCCCATATTAATCCGGTTATTTTTAGGTGCCGGTAGGCGGATGGGCAGACTTAGTCTATAAATTTGAGACTAACCTTGCATACATTGTGGGTACTTATTATAGGAAATGTCCCATATCAGTTACAAAAGTCACACTACTGGTAGTCAGATTAGTGGGTTGATTTCTATGTGCTTTCAACCAACCTCGCATCCCTATAACTTAGCCATATTCCCACTCCCTAAAATTAAACATTGAATTATGCCAACAAATATATGTATATATAGTATATACAAACCTTACTCATATTTGCACATTTAAAGGCCTTATATAGGAAACTCCTTATTTTTCCTTTATTTATGGGTTAAATTCCATAACTAGCCTTAATTTCCTTTATTAGCTTTATATTATTGTTGATTTTTAATTATCATTTATTTGTGAAGTTTCCATTTTAAACGTTCGGTTTCTTTATTTAATGCCTTTTTTATCATATATGTTACACGTTTGCAATTTTAGTTGGTCAATTTCAAATTTTAAAAGAATACGTCATTATTATATTTATAGCTAACATTAAATTATGGCTAATTTGTTTTTATATTTATTCAACAAAATTTTCAATTTCTTATTCGAGGTGATATGTTATTTTAATGTGTCAACAACTGCACTTTCTGTACAAGTCCCAATCCAATAAGACAAATTACATAATAGCTAACATCGTCAATAAATTAGCTACACTAAATAGACTATTATATATTCAAATTGGAATCTAAAACATGCAATTCATTTTACGTCCATATAGTAGAACCATGGCCTCTTTTTCCAAAAAAAACAATTCACAATACTAATCTTTTATATTCTATTCAAATTTTTAAGTACATAGCATTGAAATACAAAGAAATTATATTTATTTAGCTATCGAAATAGGTAGTGTAAACTACCAATAAGAGGAAAAATTCTTTTTTCCCTACTTTGCATACTCATTTCAATTTTCCATGTAGAATATTTTGCTATGATAATCAAAATTTGAGAGGTAGAGTCAAATGGAATACAAAATATCCATATTGTGATAATAACAAATTTAATTCTACTATATTAAAATAGAACAATTAGAATTCCAATAAAACTCAAAATCTACATATTATGGGGAAATTTTGGGGTTCTGAATTGATAAGTTTTCATATTCAAAATTTCCCAAGGCACATTACAATTCCAAAAACAAACTGCACAAATTATTATTAAGGAAAAAAAATAAGATTTCCACTCACAGATAATCCCAACTGAAATCTTATTAGATTTGCCTTCCGTATTTAGAACTTTTTTCCATAGCTTGTTTTTTTTTAATTCTTCCCAAAATCTCTATAGTTATTTTTTTTTTAGAATTTTTGTTGAGGAAGAGAATTGGGTAGAATCTTGTTACCAGGTTTAGACTTGTATGAAGAAAAATAAAGGGGATGGCCTCTTATTTATAGTTGCTTGGATATGCCATGATCATCGGATTCAAAACGTTCTAATACTTTCAAATACCGCCCAATTAAGTCAAGGAAATCATTAGCCCCCACCACTCGACCGGTCGCTATGAGCGGTCGACCATCGGCCTATAGAGATAATCGATCGGTGGGTCCCAACTACTTATTTATTCTTATTATTAATAATATTTTAATTCATTTTGAATTATATTCGATCCGAAATCTTCAAACATCGCTATCTTCTTCGTTTGAACTCCGATTGTGTAGCTTTATATACGAAAGTTGCTCAAAAGATCGCAATGATGCAAGTTTCATGGCAAAATTATGATGTTTGCTCAAATCTCATTTTTAGCTTTATTATTCATTAACTAATTTTCTTAATTAGTTTCCTGTATATTTTACGAGGTGTTACATAAACAATAATAATTATACTACAAAATTATTTATTGTACTTCTATTACTCAAACCCCTTAAACATCGTATTTTCTGACAAAAATTGTAACTTACATCAAATTACTTTTCAAGACAATAATATAATTATTTTACATCAAAATAATAGTATATACAGAAACCCCTTTAATATTTCCCAAAACCAATTACTACTATTTATCTCAACAATAATAATATTCTATATTAATCTCCAAAACTCCTTTTATTGTTGTTTGCATTAAATATTAATAATTTAAACCAAATTTTTTTTAAAAACATTTCTTTGTATTATTATTGTTCTAAAAGTATCCTTCATTTTATTACACAAATGATAGTAATATTTTCCAATAAACACTGTAAAATCCATTACACTTACACTTACTCAAAACAACATAATCTTCATAGAGCTATATTATTATCTATGAGATGTCACCTTACTTTATAAATAATAATGAAGTTCCCAAATTTAGTTTAAATGGATTTTTGTTATTATTTATGAATTCCCTAGAAATTCATAAATAATCAGCTTATTAAATTCCATACTTCAATTCCAATTTAATTCATTAAATCACTATTATTTACAAGTATTACCCAAAATATGTAACCAACCTTATTTATCATTTATTTATCAAAATTTTGAATTATTACTCAATTTGATCCCTTTTGTTTTAATTAATTACATTCGCATTTTGAAATCCGCAATTGAGTACAATAAAAATCCAATAATACAATATCAACTATAAACAATCTATAAGGCACAGCATATCCAAAGTATTCACGATATCCAATCAATCTTCAATGTAACATGACATATATCCATAATAATAAATTTTCATTAATGAATATGCATTTAATATTTTTAAACCATAATTAATTAAAATAAACAAATAACCAATACCAACTCATTTTTGCACACCACCTCCAACTCAACAAAACTAGCGCTAATTCAATCGAAATTTTGCTAATTACCTAATGGAAAAACCATGCATGAATTTGAGTTTGTATGCAAAAGTTATTATGGTTATAAGATTCAACGGCAATATCGTAAATTGTCCAGATTAAAATACTAATTAATATAATTACGTTACCTTCTTCTTTGTTATCACATCGCTGAACCCATACTCACCCCCTTTGACGGCTTGCTGCACTGACCATAGGCCATCATTTATCGATCCGAAACCATTATTGAACTTCCCATGACCAGAGCCATCATCCCTCACTATCACAATGCGCCCAAAATTCATCATCGTTGCTCGTATGAAACCATTGCCGCCACCACTTCCAAGCTGACTTCTAGCATACTTAGGCAGATTTGAGATGATCATCCACCATGGATGCGCTCCATTTGCCATCATCTACCCAACGGAACTCCTTGATCATCGATTGGTCGTCATTTCACCATTGACTTGAAAGCCCTAGATTCAATGGTCGAGAATAGTTCATCGATTTCTAGTTGAATCACACAGTTTTTCGACAAATGGACACAGCTGCCTCTTTTAATCTTCGAGAGCTTCAACACTATGTATAATTCGATAGGATTTTTTTATTTCAAATTTTTAATCACTTTTTAATTAACTTGCTAATCACCATTAGAGATGAATAAAGTGATTTCAGGATTAGGGAGGAGAGACCGATTGAAGGCTCCCCTTTAGGGTTTCTAAGCATTATTTATATAGATAATGAAGGGGGTTCAGTTATATGTAAGTGTTTGGCCCAAAAGTGGTTGCGTACTCTATATAGACACTATAACGCCTCTACTTTACAAACTGTAACTCCAAACCCATCAAAATTATACACCAAACTGATTAACTCAGAAATAATTTTACAACGGTTATAAATATGAGAACCAATTCATCCTTTTATTAAGAATTTTTTAAAATTAATTTAATATTAACCGTGTTAAATTTGCGGGTCATTAACATTCTTCCCTCTTTAAAGAATAGCTCCCTCGCAATTCTCAAATACATCTTTTAACCAAATCAATAAAGTCTCATAATGGGTTTAAGCATTAAATACTGGAAAGTATACTAATTATAATCGACTATTTGTAGTATATGACATCCGCACAACACAGTCAACGATGACAAACAACAATTCATTAACAATAATGAATTCAACACACATACTATTGTAACACCTATAATTCCTCAATCGTACAATCCAAACTATAGTATGTAAAAATACTACTCCATTAACAAGGGTGAAATAATCTCAACTAT
Source organism: Allium fistulosum (assembly GCA_030737815.1). Classification (NCBI taxonomy): domain Eukaryota; kingdom Viridiplantae; phylum Streptophyta; class Magnoliopsida; order Asparagales; family Amaryllidaceae; genus Allium; species Allium fistulosum. Next base: position 284,963,975 of record CM060907.1, on the reverse strand, counting down.
AGATCAACATTATACTCAAGTCATAACATGTATCTCAACAATCCAATCATAACCGCCCATAATAGGGTTCAAAATAAACTCGGGTTGGCTCCAAACATGCATGCATATATAAATACATTGATCGACAATCACTATAGCTAACCAAAATAAATCACACATACTCCAAACAATAGGGTACCTTTACCACACTAGCATACCAACAAACAAAATATGTATGTTAACTTCTTTACAAATCACACATATGATTGAAACATATAAACCACCACTAAGCATAATTTGATACATAATAACCCATGAGACCATCACTAAGGTCGGTGACTACTTAACACTATAGCATCTCTAAAGCCTGAAGTAATTCCTTGCCACCACTATGGCGAACTAGACCATCACCAAGGTCCTATACCAAACACTCATCATTACCACTAAGGTGAATCAGACCACCACTAAGGTCTTTCATCACCACTAAGACGCTCTCGAATATATGGCAGTTTGTATGGCCATTACCAAGTTCTTTCATTATTATAGCCATCACTAAGGCTTCACATCATCATAGCCATCACCAAGGCTTTACATTATCATAGCCATCACAAAGGCTTTGCGTCACCACAAAGATGGGATACCTGATAACTCATACGACCATCACCAAGGTCGGCGATACACTAATCACATTTGGATTCGATGCTCGATCACATACCTATCCTATAGGTACTGCCATCACCAAGGTAGGCTAGACCATCACCAAGGTCTAGGGTACAAGTGAGCAACCTTACATAACCTTACACCATGAAACACACATCACATCCAGGTTATCAACGATCATTTCTGCATATGACTTGATTCGAAACACAACACGTCGCTTCACCTTATCGAACATGCCTCCTAGGAAATCAACAAGTCCATGTACATTTTCCCCCTCGGACACCACCAAGTCCATATAAACTTCTCACCTGAAGTACTCGATCTAAAATGATTTACACCATCAGTACATCGAAGCTCAGAACACTTTACTTGGGTCCTAGGATTCCCTTGCATTTGACCTAAAGCAAATCCCCATTTTTCTAGGCATGGCTTAAAGGCAACTAAAGAAAACTCCACGTCATCCACTATGACTGATCTAAAGATGTTCCCTATCAACTCACTAGTATACCTAATGAACATCCCCTATAAAATCAACATTAGGGAACTACATCATTAGAATTTTTTTTAACAATTATTTAACCTAGAATTCGGTATAAATAATCACAATATGTCAAACAAACAAGTAATCAAACAAACAAGCAATCAACAACATAATACAAGCAAAAGAAAGTACATTAAACAAGCACGGCGTAAATGAATAAAAAAACATATGCAAACAAGCGGTAATAATAATAATTATTTTGAAAATAATTTAACAAGAAACAAATCAATACAGACAAAGCAAGCCAATACAAGAAAAGGTCATTATCCCACCATCGAGGGCAGTCTCCACAGAATATCCTAGCTCTTTCTATGGAAGGGAATAACTAGACATCCTTACAACTCCTTAGGGAAAGTCACACATAACAATCATACATGTAGCATCATCATTATGGATGTTAGGAAAAATCATCTCACCTCATCGTTGCAGACCCTATACCACACAGTCAAGTCCTACAATCTTCAAGTAGAGTTTTCCAAAAAAATATCTACTTAATATAAAATATTTTTCAACAAACACGACCAATGTTTGTTAATTCAATGAAATATCTTAATTTTTTCAAAATTCACTTCTAAATCAAATTATTTTCATTCTTTTAAAGTATTTTCCTAAAATATTTAGCTAGATATTTTACAATACATCCTTTTCAACAAAAAATATTTTCACACATATTTTCCGTAAAACATTTTTTTTCTCAAAATTGGTTACTTTCCTAATCAAAATCCTCTATCTATGAAAATGTTTTCCTTTCAAACATCGTTTATCAAAAAGTATACTTTACATAAAATATTTACGATAAAATTTTGCTTTCACACAAAAGCTTTTCAAATTTCAAGGATGTTATTTTGAACACCAACACACTTCTCCTCAAATAAAAAGGACGTTCCCCTCATTTTTTTACTCAAAAAGTTATTTCTCAAAATATTAGACAAAGATCCTTTCGAACGCTTTCTCCACTAAAATAACTTCTACAAAGTAGTGTTTTTCTATATTAAAGTATATTTTTACTAAAACAACTTTTTTTCATAAAACGCCCTCGAAACAAATTTTCCTCAACTTAAGTATTTTATTTTCACCTTTTTAAAATTTCAGTAAATCACTTTAACCGAAAAATATACATTTTCCCTTCTTAGGTATAGTAACTTTTAAAATCCTAAAATGTGTATTTGTAACATAACTTTTCAAGTCGCAATCCCATAAAAATAGGTCCATATATTAAGGTTAGGTCTTAATGTCATATGTGTATCACTCGGATTATAATCGACACTTTAACTATCATATAAGTGCTCATTCTACCCCATTCTTATAGTATTAATTTCCCACTTAGAGGTCACTATAAATATCTAACATCTTAGGATGAGGTAATGGTGGTTAAATACACAACCCATACATACTAAACATAAAATCATCAATAAGATCTCTTTCTCATTCTATATATTTAACCCGGCCTAAGGTGTACATTAAGCTACCCTAAATGGTTAAGTCTACCCAAGGCTCAGGGAACCACTAAATCTAAGCTCTAATACCAAGTGTGCCGCCAAATTATTTTTAACATCTAAAATCAATTACGAATGTCACTAAATACACTTGCAACTAATTTTTGATATTAAGAACAACAGTCATTTATTTAATTTATAGTTTAAAATTTTAAATAACGAAGAAAGGGTAACCTCACAACAACATCAAATATACAACAACTCATTAATACAATTATTATACAAGAGCACCACATCACTAACTCAAAAATAGCATAAATATGGTATAAAAGAGTATACTGAATCAGTTAACCAAGTATAGCCTAATAGAGTTAGGGTTACGCCCTAGGGGCAATTATGTAATTTATTACATAGATCTAACTCGATAACCAAGCTTGTTCAAAATAAAATGTGTTTTCTTTCTATTATATACTTAATATAGTGTGTTATATTAATAAATTAATTTAATTAAAAGAATATTTAATAGAAAATCCATAAATGGTATGTTTTTTGATAGTAGTTACAAAGTGTTATAAGTGTGAATTTATCACAATGAAAATAAATATACCATTTTGAATATTCGTAGTCAAGATGCATTGAGAATGGATATCCTACATCTATTGAGATAAGAGTTTGTAACGCTTTTTAGGTGTTAGGTAGTGTATTACTCATGGTTGTTAGGGGCACCAAGGGGTTACGTACTGATAGTTATTGGATAACTATGGAATGACTTACTCGATAGTTTTCTTTTGGTTAATATAACTGAGATCAAACAAAAATATCGATGTGATTAATTTACACAGTTCTCTTAACTTGAGAATACTGTCGATCTTCAATATGAAAGCTCATTTTGGTTATAGGCAAATCATGGCACAATGCATATCGAGTGACCATAGTTAGGTCGGGTGGAAGTATCGTAATTGAAGCACTATTCAAGAGAGGATTTGTCTTCTCGATTATATGAGGTTAGTATCATGGTTAATTCAAGTTAACTTAAAGTTAAAGTCTCTGACTAGAGCATTTCAGTTAATAATAATTGTTATTATTGAACTAAAGACTTTGTGTTTGGACTATAGAGTTGAAAATGAATGATATTGGAATTTTGACCATTACCAAATTCCATGACTTCAAAGTGATATAATTTTGATGAAGAGAATTAGTGTAAAATAAAAGTCACAAATCAGGTAACACTTAATAAATTAAAATTGGATTTTACCGAAACCAAGTAAACGATGAATTTGACCAAATTGTCAGACCACATGCTAAGTGGCATGTGAACGTTATTAACCGAATATTAACCGCTGATCAAATTTACACCTGATGAGTCACATAATCGAAACGATGAATTCTCCTTGGACTAAACAATTTAAATTAATTATAATTGTTATAAACTAATTAAATTAATTAATATTTATGAAATATTGATTATAAAATTTGATTATGATTTGATGAATAAATATTATTAAATATATCTGTAATAGTTATAAATATATCGATCGATATATTATTCGATAAGCGATTAAATTCGATTTAATTGCATGATATTGTATTTGTGCTTAAATGGGTTTAAGGCCCATCATAAGGATGATAATTCAACAACAAGCAGGGTATACGCAGCTCAAATTTGAGTAGGAAGGGCTTGACTTTGGATGGTTGAGATTAAAGGAGAATGAGTAAAAGATGAGATCCATACTTCTCTGCTTTCCATTTACTATATAAACATCTCTACCCACATATGATTGAGAAATTTTTGGAGCCTCCATTCCAAGTCTTTGTTGGCCAAAAATTTATGTTCCTTTTCCATCTTTCTAGAGCTCAAATCAAATCAAGTTAACTGTTATCTGATAGTTAGTGGTCAACGGTTTAAGGACTAGCGCTCTGTTGAATCGAAAATAGTTTCAAGGGGCAGATATCATCATTTCTAGGTGTACATAAAGGCATTGGAAGTGAGGTATATTACTAATCATAATACAATTATTTACGCTCAATTACAATGTTTTATTATATACATATATTTTCTGTTGTTAGTTAAGTGGCGATTTTGATATGCAAATAATATAGTCACAAAACTATTTGATTATATGTATATATATAAAAAAATTATCATAAACAACTTAGGTCAGTACGGCTCTGTAACTAAAAGAAAAAAACATTTTTTATTCTATTGAATTAATATATATTATTTAAATAGATAAATATAGTTTAATAATTATAACATCACACTTTAGTCAAATATGGTCACATAATTTTATACGTAAACAATTAAGGCTATGATAATTTTTGGCAATGATAAAATATTATATATATATATATATATATTATTTTTCAAATATTATTTAAATCAATTTATTACATAAATCAATTATATTAACTCAAATATATTATGAAATAGTTTTTTATATTTTAGAAAATAATAATATTAATAAAGATACTCTCGAAAAAAATTAAAAAAACAATCTTTTTTATTTTAAATTAATTTTGAATTTAAAACCGAAAATAGAAAAAAACATTAAAAAATTATGGAAAAATAATTTCAAAGCTTAAAATATCATTTAGAATTTACTAGAAATTTAAAAATCAAAATAAAATTTCATAATTAATTTTCAATTAATGTTTTAATAATATTTGAATGAATAAAAATGTAATTTAAATTTAAAATAAAAAATAAATTACATTTAATGAGCTGTACAAAAGACCCGGTCTTTCATGCTTATCAAAATATTTTTTAGTATTATATTAACATATATATATTATTAGGCATATATTTGTATATATAAATATTTAAAGAAATTACTAATAGATTCTTACATATGTGTGTGTGCGTGCGTGTGCGTATATACTGCTCACGACTTTAAAAAAATATCTATAAATGATTTCTTTATATTTAAATAAGTATATTATATAATATGTTTATTCAATATTAATATTTTATTTACATGATTACATATATATATATCTGTGTGTGTGTGTATACTTATATACTTATATAAAATTATGAAACAAAACTATACTATGTATATATTCATAATATTTATAGTATATATATATATGCATACATGTATTTGGATAATATATTTGCATATTGGATAAGCTAACGTGTCCATTATGATGTAAATTGCAGCATCTATACACGGGCATGTTATACCTTGCACGGATTGATATGTTACACGTGCACACACATATACATGTGTATATGACACACACACAGATATATATATATATATATCATAACATAAATTAAATAAAACTATGTAACGTATAAATTTAAATAAAATAAAAGATTTGATTTAAAATTTATTTAGAAATGTTCTAAATAAATTAGACATCGTAGGCTCAATAAAGATCCAATATTTTTGAAATTCACTCATAACTTCCCATGCTGGTTGGCCCCGTTCCAACAATGATATCGGAGCACAATAGCCTATGCAGTCTAAAATAGTCATGTTATGGTTAACTATTAATCTCACAACCTAAAGGTTGCCCCTAATGGAAGTGGCCCAATTTAAATTGGGTTGTATGCAAATTTTCAAAATGTTAGAAAATTCAAAATATGATATTTTAAATTTAAAATAACATATGCATGTATTATTTTGGAATTACGGTTACATATATTAAATTTAAAATAACATATACATATTTTATTAAAAATATGTCACAATTACCACCGAACCGCCACCCTTATCCAATCACCGAACCTCCACACCATCGAACCGAGTTTGGTGTTCGGTCGCTGACCCTCTTCCTCCATCAAACCAACTCTGTTGTTCAGACCCAAACCTAGCACCAAGCACCCATGCTGAACTGATCTCTGTAGCATCGACGAATCCAAGTTCACGTCAATATCACCGCTACGCTCCGTTCTCTGACCCTTGTGCATCCATATGCAATGGTACAACTCCCGACAATCTCGAGTTGATCCGTCGAAGCCTGGTTTCATGGTTCCTAACTCTAAATCGCTCTGATGAGCGTTTCAACCAAACAAGAAAATTACAAACACCATACATGCACCAAACAACATTCAATCATTCAAGCATGCAGCTATACAATAATTCATTGCACATCATCATATAATGTGTATCTAATGTAGCTTAACGCACATCAAGGCATCCGCTCATCAAATCAATATGATTAAAACACTTAGAAACATTTAAAATTTGTTTTACTTTAGTTTTAACTTTAAAAATAGTTCCAAAATGTGACTTTGACCTTAGAAATAAGTTTAAAACATGCCAAAACCTATAGATGCATATAATAAGGTGAGAGATGATAAATCTCTCACCAACTCCCCAAAAAGTGAAGATTTGCGTGCAAATTGAGGTAAATTTGAGAATCAATAGCAAAGACGTGATTTTTTTCCTTTCCCAAAAATGTAGAAAAATGAGGATCTCGAATGAATCCCCTCACTAATCTAACCCTGATCTATGATTTAGACCGGGTTTGGAGGAGAAAATAGAAGGTTTTCAGTAGAGAATGGGTTAATGGAGGCTTAGATCAATAGATGAAGGTGTAAAAGTAATTTGGGGATGATGGTCCAACCATATAAGGTCTCCAAACCCGAAATGGGTTAGTAGGTTTACCCCCAAACTCACTAATCACCCACCAAGCTGCTCCAAAAACTGAAAATCTTCAAACAACCATATCTCCTAGCCAAGAAGTCCAAATCGCTATTATGACCAATCTACGGAAATGTGAACCATCATAAATTTCCAATAGAAGTAGTCACAGATACTAATTCGGCTTCTATCAAAAGTTATTGCCGTTACAAGTTTTCAACGGTAAAATCATCCGAAAAAATTCTAAAGATAGGAAATGTCAATAATAGGCATTTCCCAAAGTTATAGAGTTATACGACCTCATATGAATATAAAAAATATTTTATGATCCTCCGATATGTAAAATATGGGTCGTTACTCTCTCCCTCCTTTAGCAATTTCGCCCTCGAAATCCCCAATACAAACAAGGTAAAGTCAAACATAGCCACCCCACATGTCTATCATGCACGAGCAAACATGTCCAACACCAAACGTGCACACAAAAGTGATAAATGTTATCTACACCTACCCTAGCATGCAGGATACTAAACTACCTTATATGATATCGAAAGTGAAAGTAAATGCGATAAACAGATGTCTCACCAAGTAAAGAGCTCTGGATAAGTGGTCCTCATGCTCCCTTCGGTTTCCCAAGTACAAACGCCTTTGCTCTCACTCCACCGAACCTTCACCGGCTCTATCGTCTTCCTTATAAGCTGCTTCGTAGCACATCCAACAATACAGATAGGCCTACAAAGTCTCAATGCTTCTGGTTCAATCTCGATATCATCAAGTGGATTTGGTTTAACTATCACGCCAGAGCCGTGCTCAAACTTCCACAAGTGAGACGTGGAACACATTATGCACGCTTTCTATCTTCTGAGGTAAGTCGATTTTATATGCTAGATTCTCGATCCTCTTAAGTATCACAAAAGGACCAACAAATCTCGGTGCCAACTTCCCCTTGATACCAAATCAAACAACATTCTTCAGTGGAGAGATCTTGACAAACACCATATCGCCAATAGAGAACTCCAAGTCACATCTTCTCCTATCAGTGTAACTCTTCTGTCTGTCATGGGAAGCTTTCAATCATTGTTAAATGATCTCAATCCTCTTCGAAGTCTCTCTGACCATCTCTAGCCCAAATATCAATTTCTCGTTTGTTTCCTACCAACATGAAGGAGCATTGCATGGTCGGTTATATAATGCCTCTAATGGTGCCATCTTGATGCTGAACTGATAACCATTGTTGTATGCGAACTCTACTAAATGCAGATGATAGTCCTACGAGTCGCCAAAATTGAGAATGCAAGCCCGCAAGAGATCCTCCAGAATACGATTCAAACTTTCGATCTGTCCATCAGTTTGTGGGTGATAAGCCGTACTGAAATGCTGCTCTGTCCTCAACGCCTCTTGTAAGCTCTTCTAAAACCCGTTAGTGAACAAAGGGTCTTGGTCGCTCATAATGCTCCTCAACGCACCATGGAATCGCATAACCCATTTCACATACAACTCGGCCAATTTGGATGTCATTCTACTTTACTTGACGGGTATGAATTGGGCAATTTCATCAATCTATCGACTATGAATTAGATGCTATGTACCCACCTCTAGTCCTTGGCAATCCATCAATGAAATCCATCGAAACTTGTTCCCACTTCCACTCGGAAATCTCGAGCGGCTACAACAAACCACTCAGCTTCTTCTGCTTTACCATTACCAATAGATGGTTCATGCATTTTGAGATGAATGTCCCAACATTCTTCTTCATCCATTCCCAATAAAATGTCTACATCATATCGTGGTTCAATTTATTTCCACCGGGGTGTATAGTCAATCTCGAATGATGGCATTTGTGTAGCACCTCATCCCTCAACCCATCGACATTAGGAATAAACAATCTCCCATCCTTACGGAGACAACCATCATGGTCGATCCCATACTGCTTCATCTCCTAAGACTCTACCACTCCTTATATCTTCACCGTGATCTCTATTAGTCTAGTGTCTCGCCTCTAGCTAGCACAATCCGCTCAATCAAGGTAGGTATGATCGTCAAGCTAGTCAACACTTTCGGCTCTAGCTCACATCGAGGTCTAAAATCATATCCAATGATGAACTCCAATTGCTTCCACTCTAGGAATATCGCCCCCAAGCAAGCATGTCTTCTACCCAACGCATCAGCGACTATATTTCCCTTACCAGATGTATAGGAAATGTCAAAATCATAGGAGGCTAGGAACTCTAACCATCGCTGCTGATGAAGGTTAAGGTCCTTTAGGGAAAATAGATACTTCAATGACTTGTGGTCTGTATACAAATCGAACCTCTCCCTAAGCAAATAATGCCTCCGTATCTTCAAAGCAAATACTATCCCTGCCAACTTAAATTCATGAGTCGAATGCTTTCTCTCATGCAGTTTGAGTTGTCGACTAGCGTAGGCGACAGTTTCCCTTCTGCATCAATACCGCACCAAGTCCAGTACCACAGGCATCTGTGTATACTGTCATCTCCTCATTCGTGCTCGGAATGACTAACAGCGGTGTACTCAACAACCTCTTCATCAGACTTACGAACGCGTGCTTGCACCTTGCATCCTAAATAAAACTCTGATTCTTCTTTGTCAAGTTAGTTAACGGTGTTGCTACCTTAGAGAAGTTCTGGACAAAACGTCTGTAGTATCCCGCCAGTTCAAGGAAATTTCTCACATCTGTAGCGGTCTTGGGTCTATCCTAGTCCTGTACTGCTGCCACCTTCATAGAATCCACAGCAATACCCCTCTCAAAAATAACATGACCTTAGGATCACACTTCCCTCCTCCAGAAGTGACACTTCAAAAATTTCACCTTCAATCGGTGCTTCCTCAACACCCCGAGCACAATCCTTAAATGCTCCTTGTGTTCTTTCTCCATCCTCAAATAAACCAGGATATCATCCGTGAATACAAGTACAAATTTTTTTAGCTGATCCTTGAAAACACAGTTCATAAGATCAACAAAGTATGTCAACGCATTGGTTAGCCCGAACGGCATAACCAACCACTCATAAAATCCAGATGGAGTACGAAACCCTGTAATCGGCACACTCTCTTTTGCCACTCCCAGTTGAAGAAACCCCATCGCAAGGTTCAACTAAAAGAACACCCTAGCACATGGAGCTGATCAAACAAGTCGTCAATAATCTGGAGTGGATACTTGTTCTTCTTCGTCACCTTGTTCAGCTCATGGTAGTCTACACACAACTTCAAAGAACCACCCGCCTTAGTGGCGAACACTACAGGGGCGCCCTACTCAGATATGCTCCTATGAATGAACCCTCGTCTCAACAAAACATTCACTTGCACCTCCAACTCCTTCTACTCTCCGAGTGTTATATGCATCAAAGGCATAACTATCGGTCCGACATCCTTTACTAAATCTATACGGAACTCTATCTTCCATTATGATGGCAATCCGGTCACCTCCTCGAATATGTCTGGATACTCCCTCGCTATAGGCACAGATGACAACTCATCTTGCGGGATTTTGAGCGAGTACAGAAAGCTAACCATCACATCATCGTTAGGTAGCCAGCCTATCTGCAACCTACACCTATCATCCATCATATCATCACCAATGGCCTTTCACAATCCACCAGTATTCCTTACCTTTGCAGCCAGTCCATCCCCAAAATAATACCGAACCACAAAAAACCTAAAACAAAGAAATCACAAACAAACAAACATCCATGACTTGTATAGATAAGTCTATATAAACCATGCAAAGGCTAGTAGAGCCTCCTACTGGGTTTGTCTCAATCGATGATCGACCAACATTTTCGGGTATCAATCCTAATCTATCTACCAAATCACTAGAATGGAAGCCCCGGTATCGAATAAAACACGAATAGGTATATTAGAAATAGAAAACATACCTTTTATAGTGACACTCTTCCCCATCTCCTTTGTCGATGGAGCACTCGATGAAGCTGGAATAACGTTCAAAGCGAAAGCAAACACAACTTGCTTATTCCTTAGCGGTTTCGGACAATCCTTCTGGATATGCCATGGCTTGTTGCAATTATAGCACTTCTTGCCTTCCGCCTTACTATCCCCAACAAGATGGCCCTTCTCTCCACAGTTATAGCAAGTAGGCTCTCATTTTCTCTTCTTATAACCACCTTTCTGAAACTGCTTCTTCTTCTTGTTGTCCCACTTCCTCTTGCCTCCGCCTCCAGCTTGCGGCTTTGGCTCATCCTTGGAAGCGATAACCAAATTAGGCATAGGGTACAGACTCTCATGTCGAAGAGCCTTCTCCGCCAGCCTCTCAAGCGGCTCATCAATATGCCCTACTAGCTTCTCTTCAAGATAATCATCCAAGCCCATTATGAACTTCTCATTCTTCTTGAGTAGTGTATCAATAAAAGATAGACCATACTTCGATAATGTGTCGAACTCGACCGCGTACTTTGACAAAGACATATCCCCCTGCCTCAGGTAAGCAAACTTTTGAATGTGCATCGACTTCTCAGCGGTCGGTATACTTATCTTCAAATCTCACCTTGAATTGCTCCCAAGTAACCCGATCCTTAGGAGTAATAATCTTGATGGAATTCCACCACCTCATAGAACTTTCCTAAAGTTGTCTAGAGACCGGCTTCCTCTTCATCGCATCCTCTAACTCCATATCCTCGAAGATGCAGTCGTAGGTGTCCAACCAATCTTGTACTTCAATGGCTGATTCTGTTCCAAGAAATGGTATGCCAACCAGCGTAGAGAAATCCTTGCTCAATTTGGCGAAGTCAGCCCTCAACGCTTGCACTGGAGCACCATTGCCAACAATCATAGTAGGAGCAACTTGGGCATTCTGAACCTTGTTTCGCACAATCTCAACGAACATATTCTGCAAGTCAGCGTTAGCAGCCCCTGATCCCACCCCGTTCTCAACTCTAGAGATGGAGTTCCTAGCAGCGTTCCTTGTTTGCCGACTCATTCTTATAAGCTATAATAGGAATGATCAATCTCTCTAAAAGGAATAAGTGGTGTCCATGAATGCAATGCAACTTATACACTATATATACATATTACTATATAGTTTTGAAAACCAAAGTATAACAAGTACGTTCTCTCATATATCGCTAGATCCATTTTAAGGCGATAAATCCTTCCTTATCTCTAATGGATCCAAGTACCAACTTAGGTTGTCTATGCAACCTAAGCTCTGATACCAAATGTGATGACCGTTCTACACCTCTGGTACACAGTATATCGATATGATGCATTGTGGAGGTACCCGGCCGATGCAGGACGGCAGCAAAGTGTGAAAAGTAGAGAAAATCCAAATACAAAACTAGTAGAACATTTTACAACGCACAGATAAAATATAATATAACAACATAGATGTAAAATAGGCTAGACAGCGATATAATCAAATGAACCATAAATAAGAACATCAGAGTGCATTAGGTTCACAGAGTATACAAAAACCGAAATAAAGAGTTTATACATCACCAAGTCCCCAGAATAAACTCTATAACTGTCTCTAATAATACAAGTATTGACATATCCTCACAGTACTGCATAATGGAATATAAGCAATAGTAAACTCCAAGTATAAATATATGAAAGTGTAGCCTTCTGCTCATACTCCGTACAGCTCCATGTGCTACCTAGACATGTTATCCCTAATCTACTCATTTAAGAATAACCAAGGTAATAAGAAGTAAAGCATAAAACCACGAGTCAAACGCCTTTCTGGTGTGAGCGGTACATTATATCAAAAATACTATAAAAATCGTATATAGTAAATAAAGTCATAAGGTATATAGAACCATACCTGACCTATCCCTACATCCAAAGAGTTAGCACATAATAGTCGATATATGCTAATCTACTATTAAAACCATATAAGAGTACTAAAGTCGAAGAACATTGTCCAGTGTCTAGGTATATGGTCGAAATACCTACATCGCATGACACCCTAGAGGGATAAACAACCATGGCGAACATAGCATCCATCAAACATTTCTCACCATCACTCATGTACGTTGGATATATGATAACTCGTATGGCACAATCACAAACTAGGGAACCCAATCGTAATCTCGGCTTCGTTGGTGCTTGAATCCATGCCACTCAGAAAGGCTAAGAACCAGGCCCACATTCACAAAAGCCTAGGGTAATCTACCATCGCAAGTTCCGGACACAATAGAAAATCCTGATGGGCGTCCCTAAATACCCCTTCTTCACGAGCACACTAGAAGCCTCAGAGTTATCAGCGATCCCTTTGCATGCATCTCCATAATGGAACTCAATCATTATTCCATCATAACTATCTCCACAGCAAGACAACATCGCAAATTCCACTCGTAAGCCTACATCGATAAGCTTGCCCTTATAGACCATCGTTTAGACTCCCATCATTAAGTCGCCATCTTCGAAACACCTCTAGACACCCATTGTAAGTCGTAGAGCCAACGTACTAAGTCCCAAAGTCATCATGTCTTTGAGGTCAAAGCATCACACTATTGCTTCACTAATCACTACACGAAGCCCAAGGTCATCCTAAGTCATCCTAGAGTCACCTATCCTTACTCTTCATTAACCCATCAAAGATCCTTAAACTCTATCGCCATTTCTGAATTTCATTGCCAACTTCATGCACTACCCCTGTTTGGCCTACACCTTCGACCAAACCAGGCTAGGCTCCAAAATCCAAACCAACTCCAATGTCAAACTGAGTTTCTCATCCAGTCTCCGAGCCGCCTTACCATCGAACAGACTACACTGCTAGAGTCGGACACCACCCACCGAACCAACTCTTTTGCTCGGCCACCAGTCCAACCCCCACTACGCCATAAATGGCCTTCTGCAACACAAAAAAAATGTTGGATCAGGCCCAAAAAATGTTGCCATAGGTCTATGGCAACACTTTTCGGGTGATGCAATTTTTGACATTGCCTTAGACCTCAAAGGCAACATTTTGACTATCTAAGGCAACATAAGTAATATTGTTGCAATAGAACCCTATTTGGGTCTATAGCAACATCCATAGGTGTTTGTAACAACATTCCAAAATGTTGCTATAGATATTAACTTTCTGAATTTGTGGGGCCCACAATGTAGAGCATATTTGATTTTTTAATAGAAATAAATATTTATTTAATAAAATGCTATTGCATAGAATTTGATATTCAAACTGTAATTTATTTAAATAAATATTTTATTTCAACATTTGAAATAGTACAAATTCCTGACTCCACTATTTTACAATTCAATGATATATAACACTGATATTCACATATACAGATATTCCTCACTACATCACTCAGTTCACTCATTACATATTCAGTTTCAATTTATACAGACACCGACACTGACAAATATATGACGAGCCGAGTGCCGAGCCGAAGGCGAGTCGAGTAGCGGGTCCGAGCGCAGTGCCGGCGGGGGTCCGGGGCCCCGTAGTCCGGGGCACCGCCCGATTCATCCGATTTTGGAAGATCGAGCCTTCTTTGAAACCTGTCTTCAAGCTCATGCACTCATGCACATTTCATTTGACGTTGTCTTCAAGCTTGTATCCAGCTGTCCAGTCTTCAATACCTATCACATATAATTCAAAAGCAGTAATCTGGAAAATAATATTTAACTCAAACAGAAAATGAAAATATTTTTGTTATATTATTTGCCTCAGGTATTTGGGTTGTTTCTTTTCATATTTTTTTCTAACAGGGACCAAATATTTGCACGGACAACCTGTGAATGCACAAGTCAGCTGTTCACAAGTGCATAAGCCAAACATGAATGCAATACATGGATAAAAGACAGTATGGAAGACAGCAAGCAACAGTTCAGGCAAAAATGCACAAAGGAGAAGCCAAGTGCACAAAGTAGTACTCAAAACAGCAAGCAACATAACATGACCAAGAAATGCATGTACATGGATGAACATACATGCATCATAAGGCTTGGTACAAGAAACTACTCAAGTGCAACTACTCAAGTGCAAGTTCATACTCAAGTGCAGCCAGATATGTAGATAAGCCAAAAAAAATGGACACGGCACAAGGTCAAACCCGAGTCATCGACTGGATTCAACTCAGGGCCAAGCAACCAACAAAACAAACAAGAACCAGGTTCAGCAAAATGTAGACAAGCCAGTGCAAGAAACACAGCAGTACACATAGGCAGCCCATCAAGCAAAAACAGTGAATGCATCAGGCATGTACAAGAGAAACAAAGGCAGTAATATAATATACAGAGGACTTGGAGCATCAGTTCATGTTAAAGAACAAGGTTAGCATGGTACCAGTTCAGTCCAGACCAAGCAAAACAAACAAAGCTCAACACACATATGTTTGTATATATCGTGGAAATCAAAACTCAATGTTCAGATTAGTCAACAGTTTTAGAAAACCAAAGATCATTTTCAAAGTTCTGATTTTCAAAAATGTAGAAGTTTTCAAGTGAAGCAGTTTTCAAGAGGACAGCAGAATACAAATACTTCAAGTTCTGGTTTAACAAATGCAGCAAGGTACAAAGGTATGTGAACAAGTTTAACAAAGGTTCAAGTTCTGGTTTAACAAATGCAGCAGAAAGGAGCTAACAAGCTCAGATCAGAAATAAAAAACAAGCCAGTGAACCAAAATCCAACATACCAAATAATATCACTTCGCAATTCATCATCGGCAAAGCAAAATCAAGCCAGTGAACCAAAATCCAACATACCAATACATCATCGCAATCCAACATACCAGATTTCTCAAAGTCCAACAGAAAGATTAAACTCGAGATTATAGGAAATAAAGCCTATAAATAAATCCCAATTCATCATTGGCAAAAGCGTGCGAGTGTAACCAAAATCGAGAATAATCAAGTAAACCAGAAGGCAGAAAACATACCAAATAATATCACATTGCACCCGACGATGAAGTCAAAGCAATTCGAGCAATCAATCAAGGAGAACGAAGGAGCAAGCTACCAAGAACGTTTCTCACACTAGATTCAATCAATCAGAGCATCAAAGCAACTGGAATCGCATGCCCTAGTTTTCACAAAGAGGAACGAGAAAGAAAAATCGCGTGCCCTAATTTTCATACAGAGAGGAACGAGAAAGAAAAGTAAAGCGGGAAATGGAAATTGGTAAGGTGTGGGTCGATGATGTGAATCGACGGTTGAGATTTTGTTTTAAATGGTGGTGTGGATCGCTGAGGTGTAATTTTTTTTTATTTTTTTAGTTAGAATATATCTATGGCAACACTATATAAAAATGTTGCATCGTGTTACACTTGTTTAGCTATAGCAACACATTTTTATGGCTAAGGTAACACCAAAAATACAACATTGCAGTAGGACCAAAATTTTATAGCTGTCGCAACATTTTAGCTAGCAACACCTTGCAAAAATGTTGCAGAAGGTCATCTATGGCGTAGTGCCACCATTGAACCAACTTTGGTGCTAGACCAGTGAGCCAACCCTACCATCAAACCACTAACCTTATCCGGTCACCGAACCTCCACACCACCAAACTGAGTTTGGTGTTCGATGGCCGACCCTCTTCCTCTGCCAAACCAACTCCGCTGTTCAAACCCAAACAAGCACGAAGCACCCATGCCAAACTGATCTCATATAGCTTCGCCAAGTCTAAATTCGCATCAATTTCACTGCTATGCTCCATTCTTCGACCCTTGTGCATCCCATATGTAATGACACAACTCCCGACAATCTCAAGTTGATTCGTCAAAGCTCGGTTTCACGGTTTCTAACTCTAAGTCACTTCGATGAGCATTTCAACCATACAAGAATTTACACAAACACCATACATGCACCAAACAACATTCAATCATTCAAGCATGCAGCCATATCCTATACTGTGTATCCAATATAGCCTAACACACACTAAGGCATCCACTCATCAAATCAACATGATTAAAACACTTAGAAACATTTTTTATTCGTTTTACTTCAGGGTTGACTTTCAAAACAGTTCCAAAATGTGATTTGACTTTAGAAATAAGTTTAAAACATGCCAAAACATATAGATCCATATATAATAAGGTGAGAGATGACAAATCGCTTACCAACACCCCCAAAAAGTGAAGATTTGTGTGCAAATCAAGGTAAATTTGAGAATCAACAACAAAGATGTGATTTTTTTCTTCCCCAAAAATGTAAAAAAATGAAGATCTCCAATAAATCCCCTCACTAATCTAACCCTAATCTATGATTTAGACTTGATTTAGAGGAGAAAAGAGAAGGTGAGAATCGTTAATGGAGGCTTAAATCTATGGGAGAAGGTGTAAAAGTGATTTGGGGATGATGGTTCGGCCATATAAGGTCTCCAAACCCAAAATGGGTTAGTCGCTTAACGCCAAACTCACTTATCACCCACTAAGCTGGTCCAAAAATTAACAATCTTCAAACAGACATATCTCCTAGATAGGAAGTCCAAATAGCTATTTGACCACTCTACGGAAAGGGAAACCATCGTATCTTTTCAGTTAAAGTAGTCTCGGATGCTAATTCGGCTTCTATCAAAAGTTATAGCCGATACAATTTTTCAGGGGTAAAACCGTTCGGAAAAATTCTAAAGATGGAAAATGTCACTAATAGGCATTTCCCAAAATTATAGAGTCATACGACCTCATTTGAATATAAAATAATATTTTATGATCCTTGGACACATAAAATACGGGTCGTTACAGATATATACATGTATTATATATTTTTGATATATACGATAAGATATTTTAAAATGTTTAAGATATCAGAAGTATACATGTATGTATAAATATGTTTTTTGAAACTAATATAGTTAAATTAAATTTTTTGATTAAATAAATTAATTAAAGGTTAAAAGGTTAATTAATTAAATAAAAAATACACATCTATGAGAGATTTGTGTTATACCACTAAAGGTTGTAGTGTATAATAAATATTTAATATAAATGTTATATTAAGATAATATAAAATTAATTAAAATGTTAATTGATTAAAATTAATTAAATAAGATTTAATTAATATAATATATACATAAGACTATTGTGTAAGTAATATGAAATATAAAAGTTATATAATAATAAATCTTATATGATATAAATATATAAACTAAAGGTGGAATATCAAAGAAACCCTAAATAGACTTAAGGAATAAATACAAACGTAAATATACATATACCTTGAATTCTGATGTGTGTGATACTTGAATCACGGGGATATTTCATAAGAAATACATTATTCCATAAGCCGATATCACTCAATATAATATATTGAAGATTATGAATCTTCAATATAATGTTGTCATCCAACATATATATAGTAGTAAATTACTTGCATACTCCTTAGGTGTTAAGCAAAGTCAAGCTAGAAATGTTATGTGCAGTATTATTAATACATTGAATAGACGAGGTAGGATAACTATATATTTTGTTGAGCAAACTCAAGATACATATACTATATTTAGGTCGTCGCGATATGGTAGGTACAAGTGAATAATTTCAATTCGATTTGTTGAGCAAACTCAAGTTGAAGTGAAATTAGGACAAGGTACCAAGGATTAGGAGTTGTATATGATATAACCGATAAGGAGTTATCCATCGTTCATGGAGCTATGAGTTGTTGAGCAAACTCAAGGCCAGAATTTCAAGACAAGCAAGTCCTAACACACACTAGTGAAGTCGAAAGATTTCTATGTTTCTCTTAGGGTTTGATGAAATATAAAAGACTAGTGGGAGCCTTATTAGAAAAATAAAATAATAACATTTAACCTTTCTAATATTATAAGAACATATGCTATATGATGGTATAAAATCTGCATTGATAAATTTGTGCGTTTAATATGATTGATAAAACGTTTATTAATTTAGATATATAAATGAACTGAATTGAAGATTAATAAATAGAAATAAAACATACACTTACTCATAAATGCTTATTGTATGTTAATGTTTCAACACCCATGCAAGCGCCTGATTCTACAACTACTAAATACGCTCGTAATTTGGTCGTTTGCACGTTTATTTATCAAGACCGTGTATTGCATTATATGAATTTCAAACTCCAAAAGCAATACAAGGCTATGGTTATTGGATCCATATATCATCACATATAAATGTTATATAGGGAATGATCATAGTTCGTAATGTACATTACTTCAATAAGGTTAATTCATTCAAAATAAGCTAATAAAATGTACCGTGAGATCGAGTATTCAATTTGATTGATTACAGCAAAGATCGTATTGTGTTAAGTGTAACACTAGACCAAAATTATAAAATACATCTAAGAACTCAATCGCTGAAATGTTAATTTGATCAGTTTATGCAAAATGCAACATAATTGATGTCCTTAAATGTTAAGGGTGATTGAGCGCGCTTTCGTAAAGAGTTTGTTATGATATTGTAGTAAGGGTTTTCATTTGAATGGTTCGACCATTTAGTAAGAAAAATGAATGTACAAGAGTAGACGTGATTTAAGGTACAATTGGGATGAAGAGAGTGAAAATAGTCACTTCTACTTCATAAAGAAACATCGGAAACGAGAATTGTAATATTAATAATTAATACTTAACATTGGAATAAGAAATAAGAATTATGTTCTTAAATGTATTTTCATATAGAAAATTGTTTAATTTGAGATTTATTTCTTTAAGTTCAAGATATTTGACCAAAGAACTCTCTGCTGTAAACTAATTGCAGTATATGAAGTAAATGATCTATATTAAGTAAATCATGGACCTTCGAATTCAGTACGCTATTATAGTAATGGTAGAAATAGTGGGAGAGCGCCATGTAACACTTATTGATTGCATCAAGTTATGAAAATTGTTTTCATAAAACATACTGAAAATTATTTATGAAATAATGACTATATTTCAGTGTCGATTGAAAAATGGACATAGTTTTATTTCATCGTGAATATTATGAATATTCCTTATGAAAAAAACTATAACGTGGTATTTGTTTTAATAACAAAGTGATGCATTAGAAAATACTGTATTATCTAAAATTATTTACAGTTATTTTGAAGTTATAAATTAAGCCATAGTTTTGAGAAATAATTTTTATTATATGGTTATGAACCATATGATACTAGTTAATTATATCTCAAACGATTAAGGGCAGTGCACCCATTTAGTGGGAGCATCATGAGAGTTGATGAACTCTTTGGATTGATACATATAGATGTATGTAATTGTAAGTTTATTAATACCAAAATGGTTTCACGTACTTCGTCATATTCGCCAATGAGTCATTACAGACATTGACATTAATATTTGATACGCATGTATAAGTGTATGATAAGCTCATAGAATATTAAAAAAAGAGTAAATAATATAACATGCGGCAGTGTATTACTTATGGCTACTGGGAGCACCAAGAGGTTATATACCAATACTTATTGCATAATTATGGAATGACTCACTTGATAGTTTTCTGTTGGTTAATATAACTAAAGACAAATAGAAAATATCGATGTGACTAATTTACATAGTTCTCTCGACTTGAGAATACTATCGATTTTCAATATGAAAGCTCCGCTTTGATTATAGTCAAATCATGGCACGACGTCCATCGAGTGACTATAGTCGGGTCGAGTAAAAGTATTGCAAGTGAAGCACTATTCAAGAGAGGATTCATTTCCTCGGTTATATGAGGTTAGTATCACGGTCAAATCAAGTCAACTTAAAGTCAAAGTCTCTGGCCAGAGCATTTTGGTTAATAATAAATGTTATTATTGAACCAAGAACTTTGTGTTTGGACTATAAAGTTGAATATGAATGATATTGGAATTTTGACCATTACTAAATTTCATAAGTTCAAAGTGATATAGTTTTGATGAAGAAAAATGGTGTAAAATAAAATTCACAAACCGGGTAATGTTTAATAAAGTAAAATTGAATTTTACCAAAACCAAGTAAGCGATAAATTTGACCAAAATGTCACGCCACCTGCTAAGTGACGTGTGAACGTTATTATTCGAATAGTTCGATATTAATCACTGACCAAATTTAGACCTGACGAGTCACACAACCGAAATAATGAATTCTCCTTTGACCAAATGATTTAAATTAATTTATAATTGTTATAAATTAATTAATATTTATGAAATATTAATTATAAAATTTGGTTATGATCTAATGAATAAATATTATTAAATATATTTGTAATAGTTATAGATATATCAATCGATATATGATATCGATAAGCGATTAAATTAGATTTAATTGCATAATATTTTATTTAAGATTAAATGGGGTTAAGGCCCATCATAAGCAAATAATTTTGGCAACAAGCAAGGGTATAGGTGGCTTAAATTTGAGTAGGAAGGGCTTGACTTTGGATGACCGAGATTAATGGAGAATGAGTAAGAGATGAGATCCATATTTCTCTCTTTTCCATCCACTATATAAGCATCTCTACCTTGTATGATTGAGAACTTTTTGAAGCCTCCATTCCAAGTCTTTGCTGGCCAAAAATTTCAGTCCCTTCTCCATCATTCTAGAGCTCAAATCAAATCAAGCTAACTGCTATCCGATAGTTGGTGGTCAACGGTTCAAGGATCGGCACTCTATTGAATCGGTAATAGTTTCAAGGGGCAGATATCATCATTTCAAGGTGTACTTCAAGGCATTGGAAGTGAGATATATTCCTTATCATAATATAATTATTTATGCTCAATTATAATATTTTATTATATACATATATCATATGTTGTTGGTTATTTGACGATTCTGATATGCAAATAATATTATCACAAAACTGTTTGGTTATATGTATGTATATAAAAAAATTATCATAAACAACTTAGGTCAGTAAGGCTATATAATTAAAAGAATAAAAAACATTTTTTTATTCCGAATTAATATATATTATTTAAACAAATATAGTTTATAATTAACTACAACATCATACATTAGTCAAATATGGTTACATAATTTTATATGTAAAGAATTAAGGATATGATAATTTTCAGCCATGATAAAATATTTTATATATATATATTGTAAATATTATTTAAATCAATTTATTACATAAATCAATTGTATTAATTCAAATATATTATGAAAATTATGTTTTATATATTATAAAATATTACCAATAAAGATACTCTTGAAAAAAATTAAGAAAAAATAAATTTTTTTATTTTTAGATTGATTTTTAATTTGCAGTCGAAAATAGAAAAATTATTTTTAAATCGAAAAATTGTGGAAATTGTTTACAAAGCTTAAAATATCATTTAGGATTTACTGGAAATTGAACATTCAAAATAAAATTTCGTAATTAATTTTTAATTAATATTTTAATAATATTCGAATGGATATTAAATAAAATATAATTTAAAATTAAATAATAATAATGAATTACATTTATTGAGCCATGCACAAGATTTGATCTTTCATACTTATCAAAATATTTTTAAATATTTTATTAACACACACACATATGTGTACATATAGTATTTTATTATGCATATATTTGTATGTATAAATATCTAAAAAAATTATTAATAGATTTGTGTATATATATGTATATGTATTGCTCATGGTTTTAGAAAAATATTTTATAAATATTTATAAATGATTTCTTTATTTTAGATAAGTCTATTATATAAATATGTATATTCAATATTAATATTTTATTCATATGATTACATATAAATATCTATATATACATATATGTACTTATATACTTATATAAAATTATTTAAACAAAACTATGATATATATTTATAATATTTATATATAAATAATAGTATATACATACATACATATATTTAGACGATATATTTGCATATTGGATGAGCTAACGTGTCTGTTGCGATGTAAATCTCAACATCTATATATGGGCATGTTATACTTTATCCGTATTGATATGTTACACATGCCCACACACATATATGTGTATATGATACACACACACAGGTGTGTGTGTATATATATATATATCATACCATAAATTAGATAAAACTATATAATGTGTAAATTTAAATAAAATAAAATATTTTATTTAAATAAAATTTGGAAATGTTCTAAATAAATTAAACTTTATATGCCCAATAAAGATCCAATAAGGGAATTTTTTTGAAATTCATCCATAACTTTCGCTACAGGCTGGCCCATTTCCAACATAGCCTACATCCACATTTTTGTTCGCTCTTCTGCTCCTGCCTGCAACTTCATAACTGTACAGATACACACACACAAACACACATACATATATAAAATAAAAAAGGAAAATGGTATTAACTATGTTTAGACTGCGCTTAACCTTATAAACCTCGACTACAGGTCGAGAGCTATTGCATAGGAAAAAACTGCCTACATACCTTTTCTAGGGATCAAGCCCCCATAATTTTATTTTCTGCTCGTCTCCTGCATCCAAATACTTAGTAGTACATAACAACCATAACATTCATACAAACAATGTAAGAAAAAAAGCACCACTCCTACTAAACCATCAGAATCAATTATCATAAATATAGGATAATTATAATATTAGCACACCTAACCATTAAACATCACATACATTGACCACACTTAATATCAACCCCAAAGCATCTAATAAACTAATCACAAAATACAATATATACTAATTATCGACTACTAGTAGTGTACCATCAATGCAAGTATAAATCAATCAAATGTGTACTAAGCGAGTATGTTAGTAACAAAAATACCAAACCGCCAAATGTGTACTAATCCCTACATTAGTAACATTAAACCAAATCATCAAATGTGTACTAAATCACTATATTAGAAACACATACACCAAATCTCCAATGTGTACTAAACCAACATATTACTAACATAGACATCAAATCGCCAAATGTGCACTAAACCACTATATCGGTAACATAGCCATCAGCACAATAAAGCCATAGTTGCTACACACAACGTAGTAATGATGGCAAAATATCACACACACATCCAAATGCGATTTCATCATCATAAAACCACATATGTGATAATTTGAATGAATAATTGATCACATACTACATCCATCCAAAACATTATATTTACAACCATTGTTTTTCTCTTAAGTCATTTTATTATTGTCTATTATAAAAACCTTTCATTTATCTCAAAATAATAATAATTATACTTAATCCTTTATTAGACTTCTATTACTCAAACCCTTTAAACATCGTATTTTTTGAAATAGCAATCTACATCAAATTACTTTTCAAAATAATAGCATATACAGAAACCTCTTTGATATTTTCAAGAACCAATTAATACTGTTTACCTCAAAAATAACAATGTCCCGTATTAAAGTCCAAAAAATCATTTTATTGCTATTTACCTCAAAATAGTAATAATTTAAACCAAAACACTTTTGAAAACATTTCTTTGCTATTATTATTATTTCGAAAATATCCTTTATTTTATTACATAAATAATAACAATAATGATTTCCAGTAAACACGGTAAAATCCATTATTCTATCACTTACCCAAAATAACATAATCTTCGCAAAACTATAGTATTATCTATGAGATATCACTTTATTTATAAATAACGATGAACTTCCCAAATTCAGTTTAAATGGATTTTTCATTATTATTTATGGCTTCCCCCCTTTAATTATTATTAAATTCCACGCTTTAATTCCAATTTAATTCATTAAATCACCATCATTTACAAGTACCACCTCAAATCTATAAATAACATTATTTATAATTTATTTATCTAATTTTCACAGTAGTACTCAATTTCATCCCTTTTTATTTTAATTAATTACATTTGAATTTTTAAATCCACCAGTTATTACAATTAAACAACTAAAAATACAATAAACAACTATAAACAATAACAAGGCACTACATATCCAAAATATTCATGATATCCAAACAGTCTTCAATATAACACGACACATATCATGTTATCACTATGTATAATACAATGAGTTTTTGTTTACATCCTCCAAACTTCGATCTGGAGCTCCACCTCGAAGCACTTGTCTTATCATGCTAGCATTCTGTCATTATTATTCAGTTGAAATATCTAGGGCTCCATACTCCCTTGATCCAAATTTTCATTCAGGCCCCCATTCATACGGAAAATTTCTGGTCCTAATCCTTGCTGTTGTAAGTTTGCATTGCGATCTCCATCTCTGACTTTAACATTGCCTATTCTCAGTATCCCAGCTCGCTCAAAACCCAAGTTGACCATTCCCTTCTGATCATTATGGTCGGTACTGGCTTGTATGAATAAGTTGGTACCGACTTGTTGTGTTTCTGAAGGGTTTGGTCCAACTTGCTCTGCCCCATCTCCAAGTGCACCTACATTGTCTTTTGGCCTTCAAATTTGATTTTCAGCAACTCCAATTGCCCTTTGCTGCTCCATTCTCTAGATAAATCCTTCATCGTCTCCAAGTGGATTAAACCAAATTGTTAAATATTAATTAGTTTAATTTGAAATTATATGGTTTAAATTAATTGTTTTATCTTGTCTTTTAATCTATTTTCTTCTGGGTTGTTTCTATTCTCCTACCTCGTTCCTTTTCGGGGACGAAAAGCTTTGAGTGGGGGAGAGTGTAACGACCCGTAAATTTCAACTGTTTTAATAACGTAATTAGTTGAAATTTTGTAAAATTTTAACGATAAAATTTTGAAATAAAATTTGATATTTGGAATACGTCTAGTTAAACATAGCGACTGGTAAATTTTCGTCCGAAAATACGAAAGTTTATTTCGCGCGTAAATTCACTTCAATTTAATCAGTTAAAAAGCGATGAAAATAAAATGTTTTCAAAACCAAAATATTTTTACATAGAAAAATTCTAAATCATCTTCTGAGCAAGATTTCAGTTTGTCGTTTTTCCAAATTCGGACATCTTTGGCTCCGTCGTTCTTATTTTCTGCAAAATAGCAGTATTCTGATACCAATATCGATTTTTATCGGATGATCGTACCACTGAATTCTATATACCGTTTTGATCGTCTCGTCGTGCCGATCTCTACGGTATATTCGATTGTCAAATTCGGAGTTCCGTTGCACGTTACACTTTGCGTAACGCCTAACGTATCGGTAACCGTTTTAAAACTTTTTGTTTCCTTCTGACCTTTTGTCTACGGAGTAAACCAAGGAGCCGTTACATTTATAATTCTTGAATTAACGTCTAAAATTTTGCTCCAACTTTTGATATTACCTATGTGCTGATTTATTATTGCTCGGTTCATTTTGTGAAATGAAGAAAAATAAATGATGGCTGAAGTCATATCTTCCTTGCCCACAACTTCTTCCATTTTCATTTTGCCTGCACGTTCTCTCCTCTTTCTTCATTTTCTCCTCCCACCAATGCACATAAACTTGAGCACCCGAGCCTTCGCCTACACCCTCGCCGCAGCCCTGCCGAACCCCTACCCAACGACCTCCCCTTCTCCGACCTGCACCGCCCTGACCAAGCAATCACCGCCCACCGAGGCCATCAACCACCTCTCCACCAAATTCTAGCAACCGAACCCGAGCCTGAAGCAACCTCGCCATCTTTAGCCCATCACGTGGCCTCCATCCCACCGCCAATGCGTCAGGACCCACCTCTGACTTCGCACCCTAACCACTCCTTCTCGATCGGCCGAAACCTACCCCACAACCACCACCTTGATCCCGCCTTCTCACACCCCTTGCCTACACGTCCCTGTATCCGAGACAAGCCACCTCCACTCTCTGCCTCGCCCATTGACAGCAGCCCGAACAACACCAACAGCGCCTCCACTGCTCAGCCTTCCCTCCTCCGCTTTCCGCCTTGCTTTCATTTTTCCCCTATGTTTGTTGTGGGTGAGTGTATATTTATATATACATTTGTTTATATATATAAGGTTTGTAAATATATATAGGACTTTGAAATATTGCGTGTCCAGTAAATATGTTGCAGTATATTGCATTATAGGAGTAGTATGTTCATTGTTTAAAAGTATTGTTATACATTATATTCATATAAGTATATATAGATGTGAAATATATGTCTGAGTATGGGAAGCATAAGTTATATTAATAGGATATGTTGCTTATATAAATGTAACCGCATAAGTCATACATATATTCAAATTTGTTTATTTATATGGAGTTATATAAGTTATACCATCTATTTGTTGATTTATGTAAGTCTACGTATAAAGCAAATTTTCTTGATTTAAGGAAGGAAGAACATTTATTTTAAATTTACATTTTTCATAAACAGATTTTATATAACCATTTACATATACATGTATAATATGTTTCAACATTCATCTCAGTTTATGTAATTATTTTAAATAGATTTGACTACAGTATGTGTATATAAGTTTATGAAACTTACAGTATATATAGGTATATATGCAGAGTTTTAGTATTTCATTTCGTTGTTAAGTGTGTATGTTTTTAAAGCATTTGAATTTATTGTAGTTTGACGTTTTTCTTTTCTTTTTGATACATATGTCAGACTGCACTTTTACTAAGGTATATACATTAGGGTATATGAGATGGATATGTTTATAGTTTACATATCATATGAATAGCGATACAAGTTTTAATCTGCTGTATATAATAATGATATATATTATAAAGTTGCAGTATTATATGTATATAGGTTATAGTATTTTATTTACGTAAGTTTACCGTGAAGTAAGTTATAGTGACTTTTGTAACAAGTACTTTTTGTTTACTAAAGCCATAATTTTATATATATGGGTATGGGTATCTCGACGTATATATGTATAGGTGTTAATAAATAAGGATATTTTAAATGATAATTATATATTGCGTTGTATTTTTATATGTATATGTTTAAATAAAATATATGTGTTTGAACTAAAATATGATTTGATATATATATATATAGTGTTTTATTTGCATTAAAGTTAAATTAGTAATTTGGAAAGAATAGTTATATATATATATAAGCTCACTGATATCATTTATCTTCACCGATCTAGTTCTGATTTGAATTCATCTATTCCTATTTGTCAGCTTGATCGTCGATTCGTGACAATCTAGTTTTGATGTGGAAGTCGTGCTTGCATTTCGTAACTCAATTTCATCGCCCAATCTATCTAGCCTCGAAAGGTGAGCACTCACTCACGATTAACGTTCTTTTATTTATTAGATTTGATTTCAATTGAAACGACAATTGAAATATGCTGCTGTTAGTTAATTACACTGTTTTATATGCTATTACCTGTATCAGTTCACCTATGACCTCTGACACCATTATCTGTTAATTATTTATGCGATGATAATACAGTTTGGCTGATAATTGATTGATTGTTGATGTTTATATTGGACGTTAAATTGTTGATGTTAAAATGATAAACTGTATGAAATTGAACTTGATATAGGATAATTAAATGTTAAATTTGATTAACTGACATTTGTATAATACGACCCCTTTAACTGTTGAATTTATTGACACGTAGGATTTGTTTAATTATACTTTGAACCACTGAATGTATGTTGTTAAATTGATGATGGTTGAAATTGTAATAGATGACAAGTGAAAACTGTAATGTAATAATCTTTAATCTGCATGAAATGATAGTGTAGATTCTAGAAATAATTATATTAATTCGTACAAATAACAATGCGAGTTAATACGGTTATTTCGGGATTATTTGAAGTGATTATTGGATTGTTATTAATTGTTGTTGTTGCTTGTTTATTTACTTTGACACCATCCCAGTTATCACACTGCAAGTTCCCTTTGTTATGCTTTGATTTTTGAATTGAATTGGAATCGGGTTGAAATGATAAATACCCAAATTAAACTTTGACCTTAGATATAGAGAATTAAATAAAAACCCGATTGGTCAATAATTTGATTCAAAAATAAACGAAGATTTTATTTGAATAAAGAATATGGTTTTGAAATGAAGTTGAAATTTGAATTCTTAATGAAAGGAAAATGTTAATATTTAATAATCTGAAACAAAAGATTAACAATGTAATTAATGAAAGATGTTGTTTAATTTGAGAAATGATTGAATTAAGTTTGAAATGATTTAATAATTAAGTTTGAAATTATAATTAAGTTTGAAATTATTAAACTTTGAAATTATTTAATAATTAAGTTTTGAACCATTTAATAATGAATTATTAAATGATTAAATTGAATTGAAATTCTTTAATAAGAAAAATTGAACTTTTGAATAAGTGAATTTACTTCGTAAATAATTGAAATTGAGTTTCTTTATTTATTTAGTTTTGGAAAATTATTTAAGTAAGTAAATAAGTGAAATTGAATTTCTTTAACAAGAAATGAAAATGTGATATTTTGGAATTAATGTAAGACTTGTAATTGAAAGAATTGATTTGACGAATTTAGTTTAATTCAAAAATTGTAAGTTTTGATTTGATGAAGTTGAACTTAAGAATTGATTTAATGAATTGGAAATTTAATAGAAATTGTTTTGAACGATAAAGTAACTTAACGAATCTTGAATGAAATCGATAAATGAATTTGAAATTGATTTGAATGTTAAATAGAATTTATTTAAATGATTTCGGAACGAAACTTATATACGAACTTGAATCAATATTTGAATTGTTTAAATAGAAATTGAAATTGAATTATAAGATTTTGAAATGATAATTTGGAAGTTTTGAAACGAAAATTTGGAAATTGTTTTAGAAAGACAAATGAAATGTTGATTTACGAATTCTATTTGAAATTGAAATTGATTTGGTTTTTGAAATATATAAACGACCAATCGGTGTAATAATTACGAAAGTTATTAAAGAGACCGGGATCGGTAATGGATATACTCTCTATCTGAACCGAAACCACTTTAATAACTATACGCGGAGTGTTGATCCAGAACGAAGTGGATGGTTTTGATGAACGCGTTGACTGAAGAAAGAGAACGATTTTGGATGACCCTTGACATGACTAAAACAGGAGCCGCGCCGGGCCATTGAGGATCGCCATCTCTAGCGGACACACTTCTTCGATACCATATCTATTACTTTTGTGATTCGATTTGGGTGCACCCCTCGATTTGGGAGTGTTGTTTCGCGGTGTTGGGGTAGTAGCTGCTATGCCCAACATCAGTCCGGATCAGGCAACTACTAGTATCCTAGTTGGTATCGCCTCATGTACCTTGTCATACTGATTATCCTATTCGCGACCACTACGATTTTGATTTGTACCTTTAGTATATGGATTGCCCTCTGGTGACTTCCGGTTTTGGGGAAACTACGGTCTTGTATATGCTTTTGGGAATAAACAGGTTAAGAGGTGTATGGGCCCTGCTTAACCCTACTTTGATATCTTTATATTACTGATAGACATTATCTACTTATCGTACATTACTACCTAGTAGATAGTTTAACGGATCCTTAAAGGATGGTTATTCCAAACATCCTTTGAGTTACTTGTATTTCAATTGCTATTTCACTTGAGTTGGATTTATTAATATAAGAATGTTAATCCTGACTCGAGTGTCTTGTGTTTTGCTTTACGCTCGGGTCAGACTGAGTGATCCAGTATTCGAGACTCACCATTAGAGTTGGAGCTTTGCTTGAAGATCCAGCCATCTATTCTGCTTTCAGTATTCGATGATTCCAGTGATGTATTCTGATTTGTATCTGATGTATCGTATTACTCTTCTGTTGTAAACTCTGATGTATTTTATATATTCATATAGTAGATTCATGAACTACTATCTCTTTTATTTCCGCTGCATTTATTACTCTGTGTCTGTGATCTGTGATTATATCTATTTACTGTATATGTTCAGTTTTGCCAAATTTAAATTAACAACGCGGTATTTTGAGCAATTCAACTCCGGCATGAGTGTCTACCTATACACTTATAATGGACGCGAATGGTCCAAAATGGCGGGTCGTTACAGTTGGTATCAGAGCTTTGGTAGCTCTAGGCAAACTTAACATATAAGGTAAATGTATTTACAGAATCACTCTCATTCGAGTTTCAATCTTTTCCTTTGACTCAATTTCTTTGAATTTTGGAACGTTCCCTACGGTTCCAAATTTCATTCGTGTCCCTCACTGTTCGTCTCCTTTCAATTCTGGAGCATCACATAACTCCACTTCGAATGACCCTTATAGTGAATCGGCGATCTCGCCAATCTTCGAATGATTCGTAAAGGAGCAAAACTCCTTTACAATAGGCATTGATTTACCGGAGATTTCTGTATCCTCGGTTTACGATGCTATCTATCTCCTGTTATACCTGAATTCCATCTCTTGAGATCGAATGTTGATTTACCTCGGAATTCTACAACGATCTTATTCTTGAAGTCACGATCGACCCGATTAAGGTTGCCCGCGATTTACATAAACCTATCCATCTTCTTATTTCGTTACTTAATCATCCTTTCTTCTGCTTCAAACTTATCTTCAAATCAGAATTCTCCTTGGTTTGAGTCTATCAAAATTTGAATCTTTATCCTTGCTTTGAAATCAATTCTTGTATCGTCGAGCGAGGAAGTGCATTTGCAAATTTATATTTAAAAATGTTTTAATATATTGTGTTGTTTGAGTTGTTGATGCTGATTTGGGTTTTCGATCGATTCGTCTGATCAACGCTATCGATAGGATTTCCAAAACACTTGAACAGAGCAAACTGACATAATATTATTTTTCAAATTTGATAAATGAAATTGTATGATTTTACTATAAATATTTATAAGTAAAATTTTCTAAAAATTTAATAGGTTAATTAAATTGTTTGTTTGAAATGATAATATTTGATTATCATTTATTGTTCTAAAAAAATTTATAAATGCGGTTTATAAATTGATTTGGAATTTGAAATGAATTTAATTCAGAAATTTGAGAATTTAATTTCCTAAAATTTCAAGCTTTGGTTTTAAAACTTTAAAATGTATATTATTGAACGTATTTTCAAATAGAAACCGTTTTCAAAGAATTTTAAAATATGGATATCAGTGCTCTTCTCTTTGTCGCTGGAAAATAATTTCGGTGATGGCGGCCGCATCATCGACATTCATTTTCAAGTTTCGAAGTGGAGAAACCATTCTGTAGCTTTGCTACGGTTTTGTTTTGAAAAAAAAATAATAATATATATTTTGATTTGAATTTCTTCAGTATATTTTGATTCACATATATATATAGGTATCTTATTTTAAAAATTTAATTTGTTTTGATATAAATATATTATATATATCTCTAAGTTGTTTAAAGTAAATCGGAAATCTAATTCTTAAATTTTATTAAAGGATGATTTTAATTATAAATAAAACCAAAATTTGGAATAAATATTTAAACTTGAATAATTGAATTGAGAAAATTTTATTTGTATATTGTTAAACTGCATTCTAATACAACTTACCTAAATCATTCAGAAGTTGAATATGTAATTGGATAATATATATAATATAAATTGAATTTATAAATAAAATTTGAGTGGTTATAACAAATGTTATACACTTAAGTTTTAATTATAAAATGTTAATAGAGATAAATTGTATAATAAGATAATTGAAAACAAATTTTGTCTTGAGGGTTAATTAATAAAATTGAAATTAAATCAACTTATGGAAGTACCTTAAATTTAAACCAATTATTGAATATAAATTAATTTAAATCGAAACTTTTATGGTTTAAATTAATTTATATGGTTTAAAAATATGTAATAAGATATATTAAGTGAAATAAAATTAATAATAATTTGGAATTAAAGAATTAAATCTGTTGAAAATAAAATATGATTATAATAAAAGATTATTCAAATTTATGGTTTTAGAAATTGTAATTGAGGATGACTAGAGAGTAAGATAATGAATTTAGAAATAGATAGATTAACTTAACTTAAGTGAAACCAAGTGGATTAAACCAAATTGTTAAATATTAATTAGTTTAATTTGAAATTATATGGTTTAAATTAATTGTTTTATCTTGTCTTTTAATCTATTTTCTTCTGGGTTGTTTCTATTCTCCTACCTCGTTCCTTTTCGGGGACGAAAAGCTTTGAGTGGGGGAGAGTGTAACGACCCGTAAATTTCAACTGTTTTAATAACGTAATTAGTTGAAATTTTGTAAAATTTTAACGATAAAATTTTGAAATAAAATTTGATATTTGGAATACGTCTAGTTAAACATAGCGACTGGTAAATTTTCGTCCGAAAATACGAAAGTTTATTTCGCGCGTAAATTCACTTCAATTTAATCAGTTAAAAAGCGATGAAAATAAAATGTTTTCAAAACCAAAATATTTTTACATAGAAAAATTCTAAATCATCTTCTGAGCAAGATTTCAGTTTGTCGTTTTTCCAAATTCGGACATCTTTGGCTCCGTCGTTCTTATTTTCTGCAAAATAGCAGTATTCTGATACCAATATCGATTTTTATCGGATGATCGTACCACTGAATTCTATATACCATTTTGATCGTCTCGTCGTGCCGATCTCTACGGTATATT
Organism: Allium fistulosum; assembly: GCA_030737815.1. NCBI lineage: Eukaryota > Viridiplantae > Streptophyta > Magnoliopsida > Asparagales > Amaryllidaceae > Allium > Allium fistulosum. The sequence goes on along the minus strand of CM060907.1, from coordinate 284,930,428 downwards.
CGATTGTCAAATTCGGAGTTCCGTTGCACGTTACACTTTGCGTAACGCCTAACGTATCGGTAACCGTTTTAAAACTTTTTGTTTCCTTCTGACCTTTTGTCTACGGAGTAAACCAAGGAGCCGTTACATTTATAATTCTTGAATTAACGTCTAAAATTTTGCTCCAACTTTTGATATTACCTATGTGCTGATTTATTATTGCTCGGTTCATTTTGTGAAATGAAGAAAAATAAATGATGGCTGAAGTCATATCTTCCTTGCCCACAACTTCTTCCATTTTCATTTTGCCTGCACGTTCTCTCCTCTTTCTTCATTTTCTCCTCCCACCAATGCACATAAACTTGAGCACCCGAGCCTTCGCCTACACCCTCGCCACAGCCCTGCCGAACCCCTACCCAACGACCTCCCCTTCTCCGACCTGCACCGCCCTGACCAAGCAATCACCGCCCACCGAGGCCATCAACCACCTCTCCACCAAATTCTAGCAACCGAACCCGAGCCTGAAGCAACCTCGCCATCTTTAGCCCATCACGTGGCCTCCATCCCACCGCCAATGCGTCAGGACCCACCTCTGACTTCGCACCCTAACCACTCCTTCTCGATCGGCCGAAACCTACCCCACAACCACCACCTTGATCCCGCCTTCTCACACCCCTTGCCTACACGTCCCTGTAGCCGAGACAAGCCACCTCCACTCTCTGCCTCGCCCATTGACAGCAGCCCGAACAACACCAACAGCGCCTCCACTGCTCAGCCTTCCCTCCTCCGCTTTCCGCCTTGCTTTCATTTTTCCCCTATGTTTGTTGTGGGTGAGTGTATATTTATATATACATTTGTTTATATATATAAGGTTTGTAAATATATATAGGACTTTGAAATATTGCGTGTCCAGTAAATATGTTGCAGTATATTGCATTATAGGAGTAGTATGTTCATTGTTTAAAAGTATTGTTATACATTATATTCATATAAGTATATATAGATGTGAAATATATGTCTGAGTATGGGAAGCATAAGTTATATTAATAGGATATGTTGCTTATATAAATGTAACCGCATAAGTCATACATATATTCAAATTTGTTTATTTATATGGAGTTATATAAGTTATACCATCTATTTGTTGATTTATGTAAGTCTACGTATAAAGCAAATTTTCTTGATTTAAGGAAGGAAGAACATTTATTTTAAATTTACATTTTTCATAAACAGATTTTATATAACCATTTACATATACATGTATAATATGTTTCAACATTCATCTCAGTTTATGTAATTATTTTAAATAGATTTGACTACAGTATGTGTATATAAGTTTATGAAACTTACAGTATATATAGGTATATATGCAGAGTTTTAGTATTTCATTTCGTTGTTAAGTGTGTATGTTTTTAAAGCATTTGAATTTATTGTAGTTTGACGTTTTTCTTTTCTTTTTGATACATATGTCAGACTGCACTTTTACTAAGGTATATACATTAGGGTATATGAGATGGATATGTTTATAGTTTACATATCATATGAATAGCGATACAAGTTTTAATCTGCTGTATATAATAATGATATATATTATAAAGTTGCAGTATTATATGTATATAGGTTATAGTATTTTATTTACGTAAGTTTACCGTGAAGTAAGTTATAGTGACTTTTGTAACAAGTACTTTTTGTTTACTGAAGCCATAATTTTATATATATGGGTATGGGTATCTCGACGTATATATGTATAGGTGTTAATAAATAAGGATATTTTAAATGATAATTATATATTGCGTTGTATTTTTATATGTATATGTTTAAATAAAATATATGTGTTTGAACTAAAATATGATTTGATATATATATATATAGTGTTTTATTTGCATTAAAGTTAAATTAGTAATTTGGAAAGAATAGTTATATATATATATATATATATATATAAGCTCACTGATACCATTTATCTTCACCGATCTAGTTCTGATTTGAATTCATCTATTCCTATTTGTCAGCTTGATCGTCGATTCGTGACAATCTAGTTTTGATGTGGAAGTCGTGCTTGCATTTCGTAACTCAATTTCATCGCCCAATCTATCTAGCCTCGAAAGGTGAGCACTCACTCACGATTAACGTTCTTTTATTTATTAGATTTGATTTCAATTGAAACGACAATTGAAATATGCTGCTGTTAGTTAATTACACTGTTTTATATGCTATTACCTGTATCAGTTCACCTATGACCTCTGACACCATTATCTGTTAATTATTTATGCGATGATAATATAGTTTGGCTGATAATTGATTGATTGTTGATGTTTATATTGGACGTTAAATTGTTGATGTTAAAATGATAAACTGTATGAAATTGAACTTGATATAGGATAATTAAATGTTAAATTTGATTAACTGACATTTGTATAATACGACCCCTTTAACTGTTGAATTTATTGACACGTAGGATTTGTTTAATTATACTTTGAACCACTGAATGTATGTTGTTAAATTGATGATGGTTGAAATTGTAATAGATGACAAGTGAAAACTGTAATGTAATAATCTTTAATCTGCATGAAATGATAGTGTAGATTCTAGAAATAATTATATTAATTCGTACAAATAACAATGCGAGTTAATACGGTTATTTCGGGATTATTTGAAGTGATTATTGGATTGTTATTAATTGTTGTTGTTGCTTGTTTATTTACTTTGACACCATCCCAGTTATCACACTGCAAGTTCCCTTTGTTATGCTTTGATTTTTGAATTGAATTGGAATCGGGTTGAAATGATAAATACCCAAATTAAACTTTGACCTTAGATATAGAGAATTAAATAAAAACCCGATTGGTCAATAATTTGATTCAAAAATAAACGAAGATTTTATTTGAATAAAGAATATGGTTTTGAAATGAAGTTGAAATTTGAATTCTTAATGAAAGGAAAATGTTAATATTTAATAATCTGAAACAAAAGATTAACAATGTAATTAATGAAAGATGTTGTTTAATTTGAGAAATGATTGAATTAAGTTTGAAATGATTTAATAATTAAGTTTGAAATTATAATTAAGTTTGAAATTATTAAACTTTGAAATTATTTAATAATTAAGTTTTGAACCATTTAATAATGAATTATTAAATGATTAAATTGAATTGAAATTCTTTAATAAGAAAAATTGAACTTTTGAATAAGTGAATTTACTTCGTAAATAATTGAAATTGAGTTTCTTTATTTATTTAGTTTTGGAAAATTATTTAAGTAAGTAAATAAGTGAAATTGAATTTCTTTAACAAGAAATGAAAATGTGATATTTTGGAATTAATGTAAGACTTGTAATTGAAAGAATTGATTTGACGAATTTAGTTTAATTCAAAAATTGTAAGTTTTGATTTGATGAAGTTGAACTTAAGAATTGATTTAATGAATTGGAAATTTAATAGAAATTGTTTTGAACGATAAAGTAACTTAACGAATCTTGAATGAAATCGATAAATGAATTTGAAATTGATTTGAATGTTAAATAGAATTTATTTAAATGATTTCGGAACGAAACTTATATACGAACTTGAATCAATATTTGAATTGTTTAAATAGAAATTGAAATTGAATTATAAGATTTTGAAATGATAATTTGGAAGTTTTGAAACGAAAATTTGGAAATTGTTTTAGAAAGACAAATGAAATGTTGATTTACGAATTCTATTTGAAATTGAAATTGATTTGGTTTTTGAAATATATAAACGACCAATCGGTGTAATAATTACGAAAGTTATTAAAGAGACCGGGATCGGTAATGGATATACTCTCTATCTGAACCGAAACCACTTTAATAACTATACGCGGAGTGTTGATCCAGAACGAAGTGGATGGTTTTGATGAACGCGTTGACTGAAGAAAGAGAACGATTTTGGATGACCCTTGACATGACTAAAACAGGAGCCGCGCCGGGCCATTGAGGATCGCCATCTCTAGCGGACACACTTCTTCGATACCATATCTATTACTTTTGTGATTCGATTTGGGTGCACCCCTCGATTTGGGAGTGTTGTTTCGCGGTGTTGGGGTAGTAGCTGCTATGCCCAACATCAGTCCGGATCAGGCAACTACTAGTATCCTAGTTGGTATCGCCTCATGTACCTTGTCATACTGATTATCCTATTCGCGACCACTACGATTTTGATTTGTACCTTTAGTATATGGATTGCCCTCTAGTGACTTCCGGTTTTGGGGAAACTACGGTCTTGTATATGCTTTTGGGAATAAACAGGTTAAGAGGTGTATGGGCCCTGCTTAACCCTACTTTGATATCTTTATATTACTGATAGACATTATCTACTTATCGTACATTACTACCTAGTAGATAGTTTAACGGATCCTTAAAGGATGGTTATTCCAAACATCCTTTGAGTTACTTGTATTTCAATTGCTATTTCACTTGAGTTGGATTTATTAATATAAGAATGTTAATCCTGACTCGAGTGTCTTGTGTTTTGCTTTACGCTCGGGTCAGACTGAGTGATCCAGTATTCGAGACTCACCATTAGAGTTGGAGCTTTGCTTGAAGATCCAGCCATCTATTCTGCTTTCAGTATTCGATGATTCCAGTGATGTATTCTGATTTGTATCTGATGTATCGTATTACTCTTCTGTTGTAAACTCTGATGTATTTTATATATTCATATAGTAGCTTCATGAACTACTATCTCTTTTATTTCCGCTGCATTTATTACTCTGTGTCTGTGATCTGTGATTATATCTATTTACTGTATATGTTCAGTTTTGCCAAATTTAAATTAACAACGCGGTATTTTGAGCAATTCAACTCCGGCATGAGTGTCTACCTATACACTTATAATGGACGCGAATGGTCCAAAATGGCGGGTCGTTACAAATAGCTCTTGTAGTAAGCTTCTTTATCTTCTCAAAATCAAATTTCAAGTCTTTCTTAGTGAAAACACCAAAAATGTTGTACCAAAAATTGAAACAGCACTTCGGTATAAAAAGAATATGAATCAAACAAATATAAAAACTAAGAAATCAAATATAAGTAAAAAATACAAAGTTTTTATAGTGGTTCGGCAAAATCCATGGCCTACGTCCACTTTATCTTTTTTATTGATGAATTTTATTCGAAATACAACAATTTATAATCAATTTCCGACTACAATCTAGTTGATATTGGATTTGCCTTGAAGGTTCAGGAGAATAAGAAGTGCAAAAATGCCAATTCCCCTTCCAGTTGAAGGTTCCTTCCTATTTACACACGAATCAAAGCATGAATCATGTCACTCCAGGCTTGAACGTGTTTTATTCTCTAGATCCAAAGTTCCAGCATGAAGAATAAATCATCATGCACGTTTCCCAAAAACACAAATCAACTCGATACCAACCATAATATGGTTGGTACTGACCTATTTTTGTGCTCCAATCGTTGAATTTTGCTTTATGGTAGGCCCCCCCTCAATTTGCATGCATTCCAAAATTAGGTATAAACCTGTTTTCGTATTTAAATTTTCAATTTTTCTTTACATCTTATTCTAAGGCTTCAAAGTAGCTAGTTCAAGATCCAAAATCATGTCGGTGCATACCAAATCATGTTGGTACCAATCAAATCATGCATTTTCAAAACTTAGTCAAATCTTTGATTTCTTCAATCATGAAATCTTCTACGCTTCTTGGCTCATTCCATCACCATTTGGGGTCCAGTTTATCATGTTTGAGTCATTTCCAAGACTGTTAAATTTGTTAATACAATTAACGTATAATACATTCTTAATATAAATATGTAAACTCCCAATGTATAATAAAACATTTAAAATTTACAACATTACCGTTGGCTAAGGAATACACATTACGTGTAAATATAAAACATTAAGCATTAATCAATTAAATAATAGTAAAGTGGAAGAATTTCTAGCTCTCTCATTGATTATATGAGTTTTCTCTCTTTTGCTTAATTCTCTCCTGATATTTTATTTTTAAACCTTATCAATTAAATTATTTAGCTAAATCTCTCTCATCATTTTATAATATGTTATATATGTTTGTACCAAAAATGGGCACAACACTCTTCGGAAGTTTTTTGAAGAGATAAAAGTGAAGAAGAATAAATTAAAAATGAAGATTATCTAACAAAAACTCCAATAAACAGAAATATGAATACGCAGACAAGCAATTTAGAGTGGTTCGGCGTGTTGCCTACGTCCACTATGAAGTTTTGTTGACTTTATTGATCCTCTTTCAATGATTACAAGTGATTATTGCGAACTACAGCGAAGTACAATATGAAATCTGAAATAAACAGCAAGAATAAGATGCAAATCTCGATCCGGCAGAGTCTGGGCGCTTGAGAATCAAAAAGGATCCCTCTTCTGTAGGCTCTGGGCCTCTATTTATAGGCGTAGGAGGCTGAGATTTTGTTCAAACTTCGGGTGACTCGGTCTGGCACGTGAGGGGGCCCACGCGACCAATCTCAGAATGTTTCGCCTCGATCTGCAATCGATACGAATCCATATCGTATCGATCAAAATGATGTCCAATCGAGCTGAAATTTGGCAGAGACATTCCTTAGTATGTACGCAAGTTCCTATGAAAATTTCATTGCATTTGGATTAGTGGATCACGAGATATGGTCGATATGAAATTGGGTTTTCCGGTGGCTGTTTGGTTTGAGTCGATCAATTCGAAACGACCCCTTCGACTCGATCACCTCACGTGGTTTCGCGATGACGCGGCACGCACACTTCGCCTCGATCCGAGTTTCACTCCTAGTTGACCGCGTCGACTCCATAAACCTCGCCTTGTTTGTATCGAATCTGACACGTCACCCAGGCTTGTTGACTCGATGGATACGAAGTAGCGAGGGCCGATGGTTACAAACAGGCCTCTCCTTGATGGATACGAGCCACATAGCTTCCTCAATGGACATGAAGTCAATCGATGCGAACCGGAGTCTTTTGATGGATACGGAGTAAGGTAACCTGATGGACACGAATTGCTCTGCACAGATGGATACGAAGAGAGGTTCCCATGATGGATACGAAGCAGACATTTGGCCAATCGATACAAGTTGTACTAACCATCGATGGACACGAAATCCATCGATACGAACTCGATGGATTCGAAGCATGGCTACCTCTATCGATACGAAACGATGCTCCCTGATGGATACGAAATAGATCTTATTGATGGATACGAAAACATGCTTCTCCCTCCAACTTGCATCCATCATAACTTGAGCATACGAACTCGGATTGACTTGAAATTTGGAACGCTGGCTTCCTTTGCTTTCCTAGTCATGTTTTATCAATTATAGCTCGATCCGGATTCCGAAAAAATTCATCGATATCCATGACGAACGACATTTGGAATCCAATCAATTCCTTGGTATCCTGGCCTTGCCAAAAGGCGGGATAACATTTGCCCCCCAAAGTACGTCTTGTGGAAACATGACGTGCTTTGAAAAGCTGCAAGTTCTCTCTGAACAATTATCATGTCTTTTGTTGAAAGTTGTACTCTGTATTGTGGTAATTGATTGCTGTGTGATTATGATTAGTTGACTCTTGTTAACGTTGCATGCTCACGAGTCATTGTTAGTTTTCTTGCATCGAATTTCGTATCGATTCTCTCCTGAACCGATTTGGAATTCGAGTTGAAACAACGCTTGATGGCTGCTTTTGTCTATCCTCTTGTATCGATTCTCTCCTGAATCGATGTAAAAGGTTGAAAGGCAGCTTTCTATATCGACATGGTTTTCATTGATGGATATGAAATGATCGTTCGTATCGACTCGTTCTAATGGATACGAAAACCACGCTCGTATCGATAGACCTGCACTGTTGTGAGTCGATGGCTCATAAAATGGACACTTCGAATCGATGGAGTTTATCGCCTTCAGGTGGCTTCTTTGTGCGCTTCGTATCGATAGTTCGTTGTCCCTTTCGTATCGATGGGAACTTCGGTTCGGGTGAATTCGAACAAAGCCTTCGACTCGACCCATGGATCAACTGGCTGTGGCCGGTTATGCGGACTGGGAGACCAATCGACTCGGTTTTTACCCTAGGCTCCATATAAATACCTGGGACTTCGCCATTTTTTACTTTTTTACTTTTACTGTTGCCTCATACTCGCTGTGCTTCCGTATCGATCTACAGACTTGAGAGAGCAAACTGTTCTTACTTTCGAGTCGATCCCATTCTTCAATTCTTCGAGTCTAAACATTAAGCTCAGGTAATTAAATGATAGAATCGTGTTAAAAACGACAAGATTCGAAATCTTAGCCATCCTTCTTGCTTTTGCAACCGATTTTAAATGAATCTGAGATCTGGATGTGAGAGAGCAAGATTGTGGATGGAGCGTGGCCATGGAGTTGAGGCCCTTTGGAGAAGAAGGAGATGCGGAGGAATCACTTTAACTCTGTTTCGTGTCGACCTGGAATGGGAGTATTCGAATCGATCCAGATGAACTGATTTCGTATCGGTATGGAGACGAGAGCGGCGATCGATGCGAAGTCATCGTTTTCAGATCGATGCGAGATCGGCGAACTTGATCGATACGAAATATTCTCATCCCAGCCTAATCGATACGAACGTATCGATTCGTACCTGATCGATGCGAAACACTCCTATCCCAAGATGATCGATACGAATGTATCGATTCGAACGCGGCCGGTTTGAAATGTGTGGTCCTGCTGATTCGATACGAAGGCGAAATGTGGCGATCGATTCCAACCTAAATTTTGACGAACTTAGGGAAATTTTGCATACTTGAACATTTGACTCCGACGAGCTTCTGCCTTGCATAACTGAACTTGAACACAGAATTGCATACTTGACTGCCTTTCGAAGCTCGTTGATGGACCTGTAACTTAACAATGCGATAATGGACTTGAACTCGAATCGATCACCAATATCTTGATGGTATGGTTGTGACGGTCAGCGATGACGGTCATTCTTACTGGACCTCGAAGTTTTGTCGTTTGCGTACCTTCTTTAATTCTGCAGAATTTGCTCAAGTCATGCACAACACTCGCACTGCACAACACACTCATACACTTTACACTGGGGAACGCACGGGATTTTTATCGTCTAATGATGATTTCTCATGAGTTAGCTAGTTATGGAACCATCAAGTTCGCAGCAGCAAGAAACTCAGAATCTAACCCCTCCCAGACCTGAAATACCGGACATCGAGGCCGAAGTCATCGGTCCAACTCCGGACAAGTTTCCTGACGCGTCCTTCATTAATAGTCCACCTGACTCTGTCCCATCCAATATTTCCGAAGATATGCTAGGGAGAATATGCTTAAGGCATGGTCTGTCGCTGGACGATGTAATATTGCCAGGACCAGACGACAGACCGCATAATCTCCCGAAGGGATATACTGCGTTTAATCGCTATGCGTGCGCAGCCGGGACACTCCCTCCGTTCAACGACTACATAAGAGAAGTGTTGGCTTATCTGGGGATCGCCCCATCTCAGCTACACCCGAACGGATACGCTTCGCTCAACAGCCTATTCATTGCATTCATGGAGTACCTCTATCATCCTCCTCGCATGACCGATATAAGATATTTGTTCAACTTCAAAAGTCGAACTGATAGTCCATCTTTCACATTCCTAGAGTCTGTAAGAAATTTTCAAGTGGTCACAGGGTCTTGGACTAGGCTGAGCTACTTCAAGACGGAGTGGTTCTACGTTCGATGTCCTCCAGGATTTGCCAGGCGATGGCTATTCAGACGTGAATGTTATCAATCTCCCAAGTAGTTGATAAGGCAATTATGAACGAAATCGAACTCAAATTTCTTTTCTTTTTTTTCAGCAATAATCCAGTGACCCGAAGGTGGTTATTATAAGGAGATAGTTCGGGTTAGTTCGGGTTCTCCAAGAAATTCCAAGTGAAGAAAGGAATATCGAATTGCTGTTGACGAACCGAAATCTCAGAATTTTCGGGTTGATTGGGCGGAGACAAAGTATAATGCTCGACAGCGCATTACGGACTGTTTCCAAAGAAAAAGTCAAACGGAAGAAGCCCAAAGTCGTTATCATCGAGGAGGCTGATTCCGAAAGAACTAATACCGATGAAGAACCATTGGTCGGGCCTGCCGATGCGACTCTAGAGTCCGAAGAAAAGAGAAAAGGCAAGGCAGTTGCTTTTAACCAATCCAAATCTGGAAGGCGGAAATCTGTGGTCGTAAACCGACCCCTTTCCGAAGTTAGAATCTCGGAGGCATCCTCCCTGTAGGCGGAGAATCCCTTCGAAGGGCTCGCTGACCTCCCAATTCCAGACCTCGCGTTCACACAGCAGGATGTCGAATTGGATGAATTGCAGCATACTTTTGATGTTAGCGAGTCTTTTTCTGCCAGTGTGGTCGACACTTCTGGTTGGTTTGGGGGGTTGCACATCCATACACCATTCACGGCACTACACAATCTTTGACCGCAAACCGCTTATCATAAATGATTACTAATTCTCCTTGTTTCACTTTGCAGGTACGATGTCTGGTCGGGGCTCAGTACTTGGTAGTTTGCGCAACAAGCGTCGAACTTCTTCACATTACGAACCGCGTAGGAGGGAAGGAGATAGAGACAATGATCCAGGATATTCTAGTCAGGATCGGTCTGACAGGGACAGGGGATATGTTCGTCGGTCTTGATCCCGCTCTCCTCCTCCTCATAGGGTCTCTGTACCACCTCCAGCTATAGTTACACGCCCCCCAGAAACTTCGAGGCACAAGTCGTCCTCTCACGTTCCTAGATCTGAACCTCCACGCGAAACTGAAATAGCCGTCTCCTCATCCACTACACCGGTCGTAGCTGATCCGACCGGAGAAGGAGCAGCCAAACTTGCACAGATGAGGAAGGAATTCAATTCCCTGATATCTGCTTTGACGGTTACGTCTTTCCCCCACACTTGAAAAGAATTCCGCCAACGGCCGAAAACACCATTCACGATTACGTTGCGGACATATTTTTTCAATATAAAGAGTGGTCGAGGGCTGCGAGGAAAGCCTCGAAAGTGGCATTTGAGCGGGCAGCCACTATCGAAAAGCTGGAGAAAGAGCTGGGTCATAAAGACCATATTATCTAAGTGCTCAACGCTGAGGTCGAGTCTTCTCGGAAATCCGAGATAGAAGCTATCAAAAAGGCAGACGAGGCGAACTCGGCCATGAACAGAATGAAACAAGAGCACTACACTTCGATAGAAGACATGGGCCATAGGAACACCACCATCACCGCCGATAGAGACGCAGCCCTCAAAGAGCTTAATGAGCTTAAGTCCAAATTCTCTAAACTCGAGAAGGAGAAAGATGCTGCTAATGTCTCCACGCAAGAAGCCTATGATCAGGCGGTGGTGCTTCAGAAAGAGAGGGACACGGCTATGGAAAAGGTCCGCGAGGCCGAAGCCGGGGTGGACGAGAAGGTTCGATTAGCGGAGAGCAGGGTTGAGGCTGAAGTGGAGGAACTTCTTATCACTTATAATGCCCAGGTGTTAAGGCATAGAGATCTGACCTGGCTTGATGACTATCCGACAAATCTCTACAATGCTTGGAACCTGCTGGTTGAGGAAGAGAAGTCAGGGCACCCTGGTGAAGCCTTCGACGAATTCGAGCTGGAGAACTGGATACTTAATGACGACGAAAAGAAGGTTCTCCATGACTCTATGATTTCTCATGAGAGGGAGAGGCTTGGTGCTCAGCCTCAGGAAGTCGGAGAAAGCTCGGGTGTTGAACATCATGCTTCGAGCTCCGAGATTATTATTCTCTCTCAGTCTGAGCCGTCTTCGACGATCGACTCTCATGCTATACCAGCCTATGATCCGGAGCGACCACATCTATCGCCTATAAGGGAGCATCCTTCCGAAGTTTTCCAGCCGGCTTCGAGCCAAACTGAGGATGGTATTCTTCCCTAATTCCTTGTACATTTGGACTGGAAAACTTGTATATAAGTGTATACTAACAAATGCTTCTTTCCTTTGATCAGTGACCGAAGTTGTATTAACAACGCTTCCTGCAACCCAAGAATCATGTCAAGCGCAAGAAGCTATTATCTCTGAAGCTACCTCTGTCGTAACGGTTGCGCCCATCGAAGTAACCCAGGGGAGCTTAATTTCCTTTGATGAACAGATGATGAATGAGCTCCTCGGTCGGCAGAGCGACCCCTTCGCGGATTTACCATTCGTCTTGGGTGGATTTGCATCTGCTTCTGATACTTTGACTCTGACCACCACGGCGCATAGTGAGGCCCGAGCCCTTAGAGAAGCGAGCATTCTGGTTGAAATTAATGCCGAGATGGAAGCTGCGGCACATGGTGGCAGCCCTGAGGGTGGAGCGACGGTGCATGACCCCACACCGCTTATGATGGTATCTCCCGGGGGTACGCTTGTCGATGTTGGTGCGCCAGTTCCTTCTCCGGCTGTAGACCCCGTTCCTCTGACTCCTCCTGTGAGAAGCATTTCCGTAGATTCCAGTTCAGAGGAGGACGTTGACATAATGCCCCCATCCGAGGATAGCCTATCTAGGGAAAAGGGCTCAAAGCGGAAAATCACTGGCGGTTCCGATAGCTCCTCGAAGAAGAAGAAGCCGAGGAAAAGGACGGAGTAGATGGACCTCTTAGGCACATATTTTCTTTTTTAGTTAGGAATTTTGTCATCTTTTTTATAGGCCGTGTATAGATGCGGGTTCGGCCCTCGCTAGTAGGAATTCTTTTTGGATAGACCGGTATATGAACCGTCGCTTTTGATTAGTTGCAATAAAGTTTTGTCTTTTTGTTTCAACGTTCATCTCTTTTATGCTTAAGTATTGCAGTGTTGAATCTCAGTTCTGTGTACTTGCGTTATTTTAACTCTTAAGCATAGCTTGTTTTATCCGCTAAGTCTGAAAATTACAAACTTAAGTCGTAATTGAAGATTGGGTTGGACTTGAATGTTATACCATTTCAGGTAGTGATTAACACTCGAATTTGCCCCCAGTTCTGGGGTTAAGTTATAAAGATCATCTTATGATCGTAATAGGTGAGGATCGAGCGGTCGAACCAACTTGTTCCCTTATAAATCGTTACATCCGCACTCTGGGGGTTTGTACTTGTTTTCTTTCAATCAGTCACAGCTGTCGAGTGTTGTCAAGTGTTAGTCCACGCTCTGGGGACATAAGTCATCTTGTGAAAGGTCGTTCACTCTCTGGGAACTTGGGGTTGACGCTAGCGCTCCAACCCATATTCTGAGAATTTGGAGTTAGCGTTTACACTCTGACTCGCACTCCGGGAGTTCGAAAAGTGTATCAGGATCATGGATAGTTAGATCACATCTATCCTGAGTCAACAAGTGAGATCGTCAGATGGACGGGTCCATCCCCCTCAAACTTGGTTAAGTTGTAGTCGAAGTCGTTAGGCGAACGGATTCGCCCTCTTCGAAACTGTATTTTAAAGTTTATACTCTACCTCGCACTCTGGGAGCATGGAGTTGGCAGACAAACGGTCAGTCACGTTTGCTTGGGCACTTGAATTACGTTCGCACTCCGGGAACGGTGGATTAATCAGGATCGTGGATGGTTCATTCGCATCCACCCCGAGTTGACAAGCGAGGTCGTTAGATAGACGGATCTACCCTCCTCGAGCTTGTTTGGGATACAGCCGAAGTCGTTAGGCGGACAGATCCACCCTCTTCAGAACTGCATTTAGTTGTAATACGGTAAAGGTCGTTAGGTGGGCGGATCCACCTTCCTCGAGACCGTATTCGTTTTATGTTTATGTTCCAGCTCACACTCTGGGAGTTTGGAATTAATTGTAGGATTGTCATGTATCAATCCTATTCAACATTAGTGTAATGACTTGTCCCCGAGCTCGGGTTTCACTTAGTGAGTGGCCGGTCATATCACAGCCACTCTCTACTTGAATAAATTCCATTGCATGATGGAATTTAGCTCTCCGTGCATCGTGATGTCGTATATTGTATTCAATGAATCACAGCTCTGGCTCGAAGAAATGGCATTTTATTGCTGAAATAAGAAAACATGGCAAAGTCAGTTGCCTTATTACAAGTTCTAATTTCAAAATGCAGAAATGAATTGCAAAATGGAAAGATATAACGAAACAAATAGAGTCTGTCATGTGTAATAGCGACGGAGACTCTCACTGTTCCAGGCTCTTGGCAAATCAAGACCGTCTACGGTTTATAGTTTGAATGTGCCATCTCCGAGTCTTTGTGTAATCACATATGGTCCTTCCCAATTGGTTTCATGTGTGAAGGAACCGGATAGATTCTCTTGAGAACGAGATCGCTGAGTTCAAAGGTTCGGGGTCGAACTTTGGCATTGTACAATCGGGCGACCCGACTTCGATATGCGGCTGCTCTCAAATCAGCCTCTTCTCATTTCTCGTCTAGTAGATCCAAAGATTCAGCAAGCAATATAGCATTCGTTTTCGGATCATAGTAAGTCACGCGATGGGAAAACACTTCCATTTCAACTGGAATAACGGCTTCTGAGCCATAAGATAGGGAAAACGGGGTATGTCCGGACGCAGTCTTGTGGGTCGTTCGATAAGGCCATAAGGCCATAGGAAGTTCATCAACCCACTTGCCCCCAGCCTTTTCCAGCCGTTTCTTTAGAATGGACTTTATGACTTTATTGACAGCTTCGACCTGTCCATTTGCTTAAGGATGCGCAACTGCCGAGAATTTTTTATGGATATGAAACCGTTGACAAAAATTCTTGAATTCCGCACTATCGAATTGGGCTCCGTTATCGGTGATGATGGTATGCGGGAGTCCAAATCGACAGATAATGTTGCGAACTACGAAATTGATTACTTTCTTTGTTGTAATGGTTGCGAGGGGTTCAGCTTCAGCCCACTTGGTGAAGTAATCAATTGCGACGATAGCATATCTCGCCCCACCTCTGGCCAGAGGTAGTGTGCCGATGATATCGATGCCCCACATCGCAAATGGCCAGGGACTGACCATTTGGGTTATCTCGATAGGTGGGGCTCTTGGAATTCGAGCGTGTTTCTAGCACCTATCGCATTTTCTGGCGTAGTTTGCTGCATCTCGGTTCACAGTCGGCCAGTAATACCCGTATCGAAGTATCTTCTTAGCGAGAGCTTGCCCACCGATGTGATCGCCACATTCTCCTTCGTGTACGTCATGTAACACTCGTTTGATTTCATCGTGCGCGATACATCGGAGGAGAGGAACAGAATACCCTCTTCTGTACATGACTCCATCTTGAATAACGAACCGCGAAGCTTTTCACAGGATTTGTCTTTTTCATTTCTACGCTCAGGCAATGTCCCATTCTCGATGTAATTTCGGTATGGAGTCATCCATGATTCTCTACTAAGAGCAGTTTCAAACACAAAATTCGTCTCTACTTGATCAATACTCGGGGAGGACAAAGTTTCGACGGGAACGAGTCCCATCTGCTGTGCTTCACCTGTACTTGCTAACTTTTCCAACGAGTCAGCCTTCTGATTATGCTCATGGGGTATATGGTAAATAACATAGTAGTCGAATTGGCCTAGCGCCTCTTGAACTCGAGCTAGATAGGCAACTAGTCATCGATCCTTGGCCTGGTACTCGCCCCAGACTTGGTATACAACTAACTGGGAATCGCAATAAATTTCCACAGCAACAATCTTCAGATCACAGGCGAGTTTCAACCCGACAAGTAAGGCTTTGTATTCGGCTTCATTGTTAGTTGCGCGAAATTCGAATCTCAGAGCGTAGCATATGGATCGGCCTTCGGGAGTTTCAAGAACTATTCCGATGCCTGAACAATGATCGTTGGATGCACCATCGGTGTGTAGCTTCCAAATGTATTTGGGAGGTGTACTGGTTTCAGGCAGATCCTCTGGAACAGTAAATTCGGCTATGAAATCTGCTAGGACTTGTCCTTGAATGGCTCTTCGCGGAGCATAAGTGATATCAAACTGACTCAATTCAATGTTCCACTTGAGTAACCTACCAGACGTCTCAGGCCGCGTGAGGACCTGTCGTAACGGCTGATCGGTGTACACGGTAAGTGGGTGAGCTTGGAAGTAGGGACAGAGCTTTCTCGAGGCGATGACCAGACAATAAGCCAGTTTCTCCAGTCTCGGGTAATTTCTTTCAACTCCTGTTAGCCGTTTACTAACATAGTAGACCGGTTTCTGCACTCGGTCATCTTCCCGAACTACGGCAGCACTAATTGCATGTTCTGATACTGCCAGGTAGAGGTATAATTGCTCATGGTCAACTGGCTTTGACAAGATCGGTGGCATGGAAAGATGTTGAACCAGTGATCGGAATGCGTCTTCACACTCCATGGTCCATTCAAAGTTTCGCTTTCCTTTCCGGATCAGGTCAAAGAAAGGAATGCATTTGTCGGTGGACTTTGAGATGAACCTGCTCAATGCCGCCACTTTCCCATTGAGACTCTGGACTTGCTTTATGGTTCTCGGGGTTTGCAAGTTCCTTATTGCCCATATCTTTTTGGGATTTGCTTCTATTCCTCGGGCATTGACAATGAATCCGAGGAACTTTCCAGATGCAACACCAAAGTGGCACTTTAATGGATTGAGCTTCATTCCGTATTCCCGAAGGATGTTGAACATTGACTCCAAATCTTTGACGTGATCTGTGGAGAACCGAGATTTCACTAGCATGTCATCCACGTAAACCTTCATGGTCTTCCCGATCTGGTTGGCGAACATCCGGTTGACCAAGCCTTGGTATGTTGCTCCGACGTTTTTCAGACCAAATGGCATGACTGTAGCAGTAAAGTCCCAGATCGGTTATGAAGCTGGTATGCTCTTGATCAGGCAAATGCATGGGTATTTGATTGTAGCCGGAGTAAGCATCCATAAAAGACAGTAATCATGCCCGGCTGTTGAATCTACGAGCTGGTCAATCCGTGGAAGCAGAAAGCTATCCTTTGGACAAGCCTTGTTTAAGTCTGAGTAGTCAATGCAAGTTCTCCATTTCCCATTCGGTTTCCGAACTAGTACGGGATTGGATACCCATTATGGATACAAAGCATCTCGGATAAACCCATTCGATTGTAACTTACCAACCTCCTCTTTAAGGGCAGCAGATCTCTCTGGATCCATACCGCGCCTTTTTTGCTTGACAGGGATATATCGCGAATCAATATTCAGGGAATGGCTCGCTATGTCTGGCGAGATCCCGCGCATATCAAAGTGTGTCCAGGAAAAAACGTCGAGATTCGCCCGGAGAAATTCAACCAATTCATGTTGTGTCTGCTGGCCCAATTGAGACCCAATTTTTAGCATTCTCGAATCATCATCCTCACTGATTGGGACGTCCACAGTCAGTTCGGCAGGGGAAGCTTGATTCTCTTTAGATTCGTCTTTATCTTCATTGTCTCTAGGGTCAAGATCTTTTTGGAATTGGTCGTGGTGCCCGGGCCGGGGCCCAGGCATCAATTGTCAATTATCAGCAAAACGGACCCAGAGAGATTCCTCTACGCCCTTTCCTTTCTCCTTTCTCTGCGCCTCGCGCAGTTCACCAACATAGCAGGCTCTCCCTACCGCCTGATCTCCTTGAATGACTCCAACCCCATGATCAGTGGGGAATTTCAGAGTCAAACACCATGGGGCAATGGCCGCCCTGAACTTTGCAAGGGCCGGTCGGCCCAAGAATGCGTTGTAAGGTGAATCAATATCTAAAACGACAAACTACAACATTCGGACTCTCCAGCGTTCTCCAACTCCCAACTCCGCTGGCAATTCCACTACTCCAGTGGGTATTGTAGCACTTCCGTTGAAGCCGTGGACTCGAGACTGGCAGGGTTTCAAGTCCTTCGCTTCCATTTTCATCAAATCATAGGCCCGTTTAACCAAGATATTTACAGAACTCCCACTGTCAACCAGGATCCTCTTCATCCAAGCAGGACCTACCTTGGCAGATATGACCAGTGGGTCGATCGTGGGGGCTTTGACCTTATCAGCGTCCCGGTTTCTAAATACAATATCATCAGACTTCGTTTTTTGTTGTTTGGCCGGAGCCCCATCCTCACAATTGCTGCAACATTCGAAGTCTGCATGCCTGATAGAGCTGGCATACGACTCCATTTCCCTCCAGCTTCTGTCTGTTGGGTGGGGACCACCACTTATTGTGTTTATAACTAGTCTCCCGCCCGTACGAGCGGGTTCTTCCTGTCTTTCCTGGTTTTGTGCACGGTTTTGATTTGAAGGGCCCACACCACCAGACTGCGGCGCCCGTACAAACTGGTCTAACTTTCTCTCCCTGATCAATTTCTCAATGAGGTCCTACAAATGTCGGCACTCATTGGTATTGTGGCCATAACTCTCGTGGAATCTACAAAACTTCCCTATTTGAATCTGCCTCTCTGACGATTGCTTCGGAGCCGGCTTCTTATATTGCATTGTGTTGCAAGTCTGTAGATACACGTTTTCTAATGACGTGTTCAACGGCGTGTAATTATCAAACATTGGGGCCCTACGCCGTGGGCCTCGGTTCTGATCTCTTTTCTTATTCTGACCATTATTGCCTCCTGGTTGAGTTTGTTTGTTCTGTATATTTAATTGAACTTTTCCGTAACTTTCACCGGACTGCTTAACTGCCACGTTGCTTTGTATCCCCTCACTACTGGGCCTCATATCGTCCTGCTTCCTAGACTGTTTTGCGTCCTCTCATCGTAAGAACTGAGCGGCTTTGGAGTAGAAACGGTCCAACGATGTAGGAGGTTTCCCAGCTAACCAATTTCCAAACTCAGAATCGGGGTCAATCCCTTTGATTAATGCCATCAAGATCGAGTTATCGTTGGGATTACTAATCTCCGCACATGCTGCGTGGAATCTCTCTAAATAACGCCTGAGCGTCTCTCCGGGAGCTTAAGTGACACTAGACAGGGTGTTCACATCTTTAGGTCTAGCAACATGCATACAGAATTGTTCTACAAACTTCTTAGCCAGCTGATCGAAAGAGGAGATAGATCTAGGTGGCAACCTTGTAAACCACATTGTTGCAATTCCCCCCAGAGATATGGGGAAACTTCGGCATTTCACTGCGTCATCAGCTCTTGCAGCACTCATTGACCATTCATATTTCAAAATATGTTGATTGGGGTCACTGTTTCCTTCGTACATTGGGAGAGTTGGCATCCTGAATTGCCGAGGGAGTTTAGCGTATAATATCTCATCTGTAAAAGGGGTATGACTACGGGAGATTCCCCAGTCGTCATTGGTAAGCCCCTGACTCTCGCGAATCATCTGACGTATCATGGTTGAAATGTCCGGTACTGGCATATTCTGTGCATGCTGAGCTAAGGTGTGGTCGGGTTCCACAGTGCGAGCTTGGACCGGACGCTGTCGACGGTCTATGTCTCGCCTCCTTGGCTCGGCATCTTCCGGGACGTATGGCTCAGGAGTACGCCCACGATGCTGATTGTTCGGATTTGACAGGTTCTGGGCATCTGCCCTTGCATCTACCGCGGCGGTTGTTGTGCGATTGTCCGTGGTGTACTGAGGAGCAGCACCTCCTCGGGATGAGGGCCCAGTCTGAACTGGTTGACGGTCCAACCCTCAATTGCCCAACAGTCAAAGCGGGTTGATACCCGGTAGCTTGTGTGTGACTCCCATCTAATCGAGGACGGGTAGACCTGTGGTAATAGTCAGATGAGGCAGAACTTTCAGTAGATGAGTGGGAGACATCATCCCTCCTGGACCTCCTGCGCCTTCGACGGCGTAGTTGGTTGGTCAATTCAGCGTTAGCGCGCAATTGTTCAGTCAATTGTTGCCGACTTTGGGTCAGTTCTTGGAGCAACGCTTGGAACTCTTGTCTGGTGACTGGTCTCGACGGATCCGAGTGAACAGCGTTGTCTCGATTGGATGGTGGCTACTGTACAGGATTCTGCCTATCTCGACCCTCTTGATCAGCAGCTGTAGAGGTGGTTCTTGTGCTAACCATCTTGAGTAGTGGAGTCCTTGCCTAGACTTTATGCAAATCTGAATAGGATGGAAGGATTCCGGATTAGAGATCTGGATCTTCCTCTTGGATTTATGCAATCCGGTATCGATAGTAGATCCAAAAAGCAGGAGAAAAAACTGGTTTTCTCAGTGAAAGCACCAAAGTGTTTGTACCAAAAATGGGCACAACACTCTTCGGAAGTTTTTTGAAGAGATAAAAGTGAAGAAGAATAAATTAAAAATGAAGATTATCTAACAAAAACTCCAATAAACAGAAATATGAATACGCAGACAAGCAATTTAGAGTGGTTCGGCGTGTTGCCTACGTCCACAATGAAGTTTTGTTGACTTTATTGATCCTCTTTCAATGATTACAAGTGATTATTGCGAACTACAGCGAAGTACAATATGAAATCTGAAATAAACAGCAAGAATAAGATGCAAATCTCGATCCGGCAGAGTTTGGGCGCTTGAGAATCAAAAAGGATGCCTCTTCTGTAGGCTCTGGGCCTCTATTTATAGGCGTAGGAGGCTGAGATTTCGTTCAAACTTCGGGAGACTCGGTCTGGCACGTGAGGGGCCCCACGCGACCAATCTCAGAATGTTTCGCCTCGATCTGCAATCGATACGAATCCATATCGTATCGATCAAAATGATGTCCAATCAAGCTGAAATTTGGCAGAGACATTCCTTAGTATGTACGCAAGTTCTTGTGAAAATTTCATTGCATTTGGATCAGTGGATCACGAGATATGGTCGATACGAAATTGGGTTTTCCGGTGGCTGTTTGGTTCGAGTCGATCAATTTGAAACGACCCCTTCGACTCGATCACCTCACGTGGTTTCGCGATGACGCGGCACGCACACTTCGCCTCGATCCGAGTTTCACTCCTAGTTGACCGCGTCGACTCCATAAACCTCGCCTTGTTCGTATCGAATCTGACACGTCACCCAGGCTTGTTGACTCGATGGATACGAAGTAGCAAGGGCCGATGGTTATGAACAGGCCTCTCCTTGATGGATACGAGCCACATAGCTTCCTCAATGGACACGAAGTCAATCGATGCGAACCGGAGTCTTTTGATGGATACGGAGTAAGGTAACCTGATGGACACGAATTGCTCTGCACAGATGGATACGAAGAGAGGTTCCCATGATGGATACGAAGCAGACATTTGGCCAATCGATACGAGTTGTACTAACCATTGATGGAACTCGATGGATTCGAAGCACGGCTACCTCTATCGATACGAAACGATGCTCCCTGATGGATACGAAATGGATCTTATTGATGGATACGAAAACATGCTTCTCCCTCCAACTTGCATCCATCATAACTTGAGCATACGAACTCGGATTGACTTGAAATTTGGAACGCTGGCTTCCTTTGCTTTCCTAGTCATGTCTTATCAATTATAGCTCGATCCGGATTCCGACAAAATTCATCGATATCCATGATGAACGACATTTGAAATCCAATCAATTCCTTGGTATCCTGGCATTACCAAAAGGCGGGATAACAATATACATTTAAAAGTTTATATAGTTATTTACAAATAATTAATCGATTAACTTCTACCATTTTATATTCAAGTCCATATATTTAGGTTAATTACATAATCCAAAAGTTAAACTATTTAAATAAATTCAGTCAACTAATATTTATTAATATTTCTAATACATACTAAAGAATGACAATTCAATATGTATATGACTATAGTACCAACCAAAATTGTAAAATTAACTTTTTTTATTTGATTATGATATTTAAATCGTATAAAACAACAATAACAAGTTTAATTTGTTATTAGTTTATCTCAATACATTTGTCATACATTGCATTGTAAAATTTTACTTTTAACTTAAAATACCTATATTTAAAAATACCACAATTATTTACAAAATCCGCCCCACTTTCTCTTAATGTTTCCATTTATTTAAATTAATCATGCAATCTCAAGTTTAAACTAATTAGGTAAAGTGATATTTGCTAGTTCGACCACTAATGAAATTATGAAAATTTCAATATGTACATCATATTCATATTAACAAAATGGTAAAATTGCATTTTCATTAAAGTAAGATACATAAGTCACACGACATATAATAATATAACATAAATAATAGGGTAGTTTTGCAAAATACACTCTTTAAAATTCAAAATACGCAGACGTTCCTTCTCAAAAACATGTTTAGAAAACATTGTTACTTTTAGTTTCAATTAGACCGTAAATAATTGCAGTAAAAGCTGCAAATATTTGCACTTTTGCAAAAAACTTCAAATATTTGCACATTTGGGAAGAAAATTCAAAAAAATAAGTTTTGTTCATGGAAACATGCGTTAAGTTCAATTTTGACTTTTTTTTCTTTAAAAAAAATAGAAAAAATATAAAAAGAATATCAGGAAAATTATCAAAAATAGTATCAATAAATTCATCATATAGTCCATTACAAAATTATGTTTTTTTAACTACAAATACTTTTTAAAATTTCTATAACCGTTTACAGAACCCTATCAATTCCCTTCTAATATTTTACATTTAACTTCATACATTAGAATTGATCACGTAATCTTAAAACTACTTAATTAAATTTGGTAAACTATCACTTATTGATTTATCTAATAAATCATGAAAATATGAAAATTTCAATATTTGTACCATATTCATATTAACAAAAACGTTATAAAATTCATTTAGATATATAAATACATCAGTCACATAACATAATTATATACGTAAGCAATAATAACAAATTTAATTAATGATTCATCTATATCAATATATAAATGTATTGCATTATAAAATTCTTATTTTAACTTGCCTATATTTTGAAATCTCCACGTTTGTTTACAAAACTCACCTCAATATCATGTAATTTTATACATTTAATATATTTTTAATTAATTACATAATCCTGGATTTAAAATATTCGAATAAATTTAGTTAATAATATTCGTTAACTCATCTAATAAATCTTAGAATATGACTGTTTTAATATGTATACCATATTCATATCAACAAAAGTTATCAGATTGATTTTTCATTCAATATAAAGATATATAAATCAAATATTATAAATAATATACATAAATAATATTAACAAGTTTAATTTATTATTCATTTATCTCAATAAATTTAACATATAGTGCATTATAAAATTCTGTTTTTAATTTCAAATACCCACATTTTGATATTTCTACAATTATTTATAACACCCATCGATTGTTTCCTACTCTTTTATGTTTAAATCCATGTATTTAAATTGCTTATAAAATCTCAAATTTAAATAATCGTAATAAATAGTTAGTCTATTATTATAATAAATCCTAAAAATATATATCGGTTATATATATACACATGCGCGTGCATATTCATAAAAACCATAAAAAGATTACGCTCAACTATAAAGATATATAGATCACATATGTCCATTAAATTATAAACATAAACAATAATGACAAAGTTAATTTGTAAATTAATTATAATCATTTATCTTAAAAATTTATTATACACTACGTTACAAAATTCTATGTTTAACTTCAAATAAAATCACATTAAGATCTCTACGATTTTTTTTTACAAAATGATAAATAAGTCGATATATTTTAACTGATTATGTAATTTCAAATTTAACATATTTAAAAAATTCAGTTAAATAATATTTGTCAATTCATCTAAAATCATTCAAATATGTCAATTTCAACATGAATACCAATTCAAACTAACAAGAACTATAATTTTTTTTTACTCCAAAAGAAATATATGCTACATGCCATAAACCATACATAAACAATAATAATAATTTTAATTTATAGTTCATTTATTTTGTTGAATTTATCGTATGTTGTATAATAAAGTTTCAATTTTAATATTAAAAGTTTAAATATTATATTTTACAATATTGTCGTGTGTAAAGCACAGGTTACACATAATTATATAACAAATAAAAATCAAGATGCAGATTTTAAACATTACACAGTTGCTATAGTTTTAATGCTAACATAGTCCCTATAGTTCACAACCACGTATAATAATTTCTCAACATAAAAACATTTGTACAAAACCGACAAAATTTCAGAGTTAGGTGACACGTGTAGTAATGAATTTCAAATAATATTAAACACCAAAGTAAAACATAATAATAGAATAATTTTATTATAATAACTTTCATTATTGGTACATAAATATAATCAAGTACATAACCAGGGCCGGCTCAGGGGCTAGGCTGAGCAGGCGGCCGCCTGGGGCAACAACCATCAAAACATGCTAGTTATGAATAATAGATTTTGAATAAATACATGTTGATGTAATTTATATTATAAGGACATAGTAACTCGGTTGGTTGTGCATCTAGTTGCCTGAGGCAACACTTTTCCCCATTTTTCATTCTTCGTCTGGGGCAACCCAATGTCTAGAGCCGGCCCTGTACATAACCACTAGGAGGATTTATCTGTTTTGTTTAATACAAGAATTAACTAACGATTGTGGTCTTGTATAAAATTTATTGTACGTGTGTGGACAAAAGTAAAAGAAGCCACAGTATGCAAATGAGCATATAAAAGTGGACTCCTTCGGTGGAGAAAGCAGCCAAAAGAGCACAAGTCAACTTTCAGTCTCAAAACAAAATGAAGAATTAATAATTGTGCATTATTGCATTCTATTTCTAAAGCTTTTTATCTCATAGCTGTAGTCCATTCACATGAACTCTGTACTCTGTAGTGTTGCAACTTGTACATTAAGTGATCAGATTTATGTTAACAAGTCCACAACTAATTTTGTCCTGAAATTATTCCTCATTTATCACCAAAAACTAAAAAAAGCAGCATATTTTGATAATGCTGAACCATACTCTCCAACCAATTCAGCATTCAGTACCTAAATATTAAAGGAAAACCCAACACAAGAATGTATGGTTAATATTCGTCTTAACGATGTACGGCTAGTAAATAGACGTTGACAAATCAAACGCCTGACAAATCAGACAACTATTTAATAAACGTCCAATGTTGAACGTCTTAACAGACGCTCTTCTGTTGGTTTTCCCAGTTGATATCATGAGAAGTTGAGATGTACCAAAAATAAAGTACAGTTAATTTTATATATATATATATATATATATATATATATATATATATATATGACTCTTTTTAATTAGCACAATTTGTTGCCTTCTGATATCAACCACTTATTTAAATAGAAACTTATGACGGATATCAAAAGGCTACAGATTGTGCTAATTTAAAAAAGTCATGTATGCATATGTACGTGTATTTTTACCAATTTACAATAATATGTACTAGTACAACCGCATAACAGTTGAGAACCAACGTTCAATTACATTATTTTGAAAGAAAAAAATTCAGTTTAGTTTTTATTAATTTTAGTTAAATATCATATGATAACAGTGAAAAGTTTTTAAGCCGAAAAGATTAATGGCAACGTTAGTGGAAAGAACAAAGTAAATAGCATTTGAGAGATTTAAGAAAAAATATTAAAAACACGTTCCTCTGTTTTTTTTGCTTCACACGATTTGGTTTTGCAAACCTACACTAGAAAAATCCCCCTAGTGGTTAGTTTGATTAATACATAAATACAACCAACAACATAAATCATTAGGAGCATTTATCTGTTTCGTTTTGTTTGATACAAGATTTAACTAACGGTTGTGGTCTTGTATAAAACTTATTATACACTAGTGTGGAAAAAAAAAGTTAGAAGAAGCCACAACATGCGATTATGCACATGGAGCATATCAAAGTGGACTCCTTTAATGGAGGAAGTAGCAAAATGAGCACACAAGTCAACTTTCAGTCTCAAGCAAATTGAAGTAAGAATTTAATTATTGTGCATTATTGCCATTCCACTCCTAAAGCTTTTTATCTCATAGCTGTAGTCCATTTACATGAACTCGGAAGTGTTGCAACTTGTACATTTATTGATTAGATTTCTGTTAAGAAGTCAACTAATTTTGTCAATGATACCTCATTCATTTATCAGCAAAAATGAAAAAAGCAGCATACATTGATTGCTTCATTACTATCTCATAACATGCTTTGCTTTTAGCTCTTCTTCCTCTGCTTTCTTCCAGGGCCAGGCAGCCTACAAAATAATAACAAACAATCATGGTTACACATATTTAACAGTAATCCCAACATTAACTTAATCTAAACCACAAGGATTATAAAAATTAATCATGCTTTATTTCTCTCAAGCCTTGAACATCCCCATGTTTCCTGCAACTCTCTTTCCCTGGCTTCTTTTACGTGGTGCTTGCACACTTCAGACAATCTTCTGCAGTATTGTTAATCTGCCTTCTCGATTTCAGGTTTATACTTGACTGAAACTTTATCTAAACTATCTGAATTAGCTACTTCAATAGTCCCACATTTTCTATCTCTTGCCTTTCGTTATGTAACTGGCTCTTTATACTCAGCAATCTTCTCCTTTTCAAGTTTAGATTGATGTTTAACTTAAAACATTATCCAAACTCCCCATGTTTTCAAACTGCATATTCCTTTCCAGAAGCTTTCATTTTCTCCTTCTCCAACCTATGCACAGACTTAATCAATATCTTATCCAGACTAGGCGAGTTCAATTACTTTGGCCTTCTAAAGCCGTGTCGTGTGTTTTACAGGCGTCGGCTGTATATTTCCATCTACATTCTCCTTGCATATACTCTCTTCATTTTTCAAAATTTTCAAATTTCTGGAATTTTGCAACTTTGTTGCTTCCTGGACCTCCTTTTCGAGTTTAGACACATGCTTTCACAAGTAAACTTCCCAAGTCTGGTCCTATGTTAGTTGCACTTGGTTCATGTGTTTGTGTATGTCGATTTCAAGCTACCAAAGGAACGCCTTATGGGTTTTAACCTCGTGGTCCACAGTTTTGGTACTTGTATGATATCTCATGATGACGGATATCATATTGACGATGTTACGACGATATTAGAGTTGACCACCTCATTGTATAAGTATGGCTTTTAATATATAGTCTTTAGAGTGTAGGAAACCCATGTCATCATTAGTCTTTGGAGTGTAGTATTAGTACTTGTACGCTCGGGTACTTGATTAATTGCAGCATAGCTCACCCAGGGCCGGCCCTGACAAATTGAAGGCCCAAGGCGGAGAAGAAGTAAGAAAGTGAGGACAAATGCAAAACGGTGAAAATGTTAAAAGCAAGAGTCAAATCCAGGTGTTCATGGAGGAAATGGAACACTTTCACCCCTGAGCTATATTACTTCATTCAAATATTATGAACATCTTATTATATATCATACATATAAATCAAAGATTGAGGCCTCCGAAAATCGGAAGCCCTAGGCCACCGCCTTGGTGGCCTTGGACCAGGGCCGGCCCTGAGCTCACCGTAGCATGTAATGTTTAGCGGTAGTAGCACTATGCTAGAGAAGACGTAGGTGAGGTATGATAGTTTTTAAACCTCTAGATATCTAGCCCATACACACACACATGTGTGTGTCACATGTATGGTATTTTGAGATGGTTCTCTCTCATTAGGCTTGCGTATGACCTACGTATTTTCCATGTGCATTTCTTTATGACAACAACCAGGGCAAATGGTGCTAAATAGGAGGGCTACGGATCCTAGTTCTTTATGTAGATAATATGGTGTGATTATTAATAGTTAATGTTTTATCAGTTGATTCTCATACATTGCACGCATGCGAGTGCGCGCGCGCGCGCACACACACACACACACATATATATATATATATATATATATATATATATATATATAATGTTACCGTGCATGTGTGTTTTCAGTATAATAAAATATATTTTATCCTTTCACTGTGAAGATGTATGCAAAAATTATGTCAGAGAGTTTTGTTTAATTTAACTCGACGGTCTGCCATTTAAAACATTCGAGGGTCAGCCTCATTGATTATGGAATACGAGGGTCGCATAGAATAATTCGCCTCCACTATTTGACACAAATCTGTATTCTTCCTTTTAAAAGTTGGTAATTCATTATAAACCACGGAGGAGCACGTACATTACAATCAAGCACGTGATGCGATATAAACCACACACACATACAAACATATACATACATACATACACACACACACACATACATACATACATACATACATACATACATATATATATATATATATGTGTGTGTGTGTGTGTACACAATAAAGGTAATGTACTTATATTCGATACCTACTAAAGAAGGAGGAAATAAAATTCCCACAATTCTTCCATTCATATTTTTAGTTTAATATTTTGCATCTTGAAAATTCTTATCTACTTTTAAGTATTCCTTTCTGTTTAATTCTCTTATTATTTTTATTTTAGCCATTTACATCTTTAAAACTTCCTGCTGGAGTTTTTTTTTCCATCTTTCTTTAGCTCCTATATTTCATAATCACGTATAATAATTTCTCATCACAAATTATTAGAAAAAAGTTACATAACATTTCAAAGTTACACAACATGTAAAATAATGAATTTCCAATAATATTAAACATCAAAGTAAAACATCATTATGAAACAATTTTATTGTAATAGCTGTCATTATTAATACATAAATAAAATGAACTACATAAACCATTAAGAGCATTCATCTGTTTCGTTTTGTTTAATACAAGATTTAATTAACGGTTGTAGTCTTGTATAAAGTTTATTGTACATTAGTGCGGACAATGGTAGAAGAAGCCACAATATACTAATGGAGCATATTAAAAGTAGACTCCGTTGGTGGAGAAAATAGCAAAAGGAGCACAAGTCAACTTTCAGTCTCAAACAAATTGATTTAAGAATTAATTATTGTGCATTATTGCACTCCATTTCTAATGCTTTTTATCTCATAGCTGTAGTTCATTTTCATGAACACAGAAGTGTTGCAACTTGTACATTAACTGATTAGATTTGTGTTAAGAAGTCAACAACTAATTTTCTCCTCAGACGATACCACATTTATCACCAAAAATGAAAAAAAAAATAAAGAGGCTGAAGGACTTCTCAGACTGAGGTAACAACACTTCAAAATAACCGGTTTTAAAAGAACAATAGATGAAAAAATTATCCTTTCACAAAAAATGATAAATGAAATTATCTTTCCTCTATCATTTAAATTTTATCATTTTCATTTGTCATATCCATATAAAATGACAAGTTCTTTTATGTTTTGTTCTTAAAAGTAACTATTTCGAAGTGTTGTTGTATAAACCTATATCCTGCATTGAGAAGCTCTTTTAAGTGAAAAGGCGGTATTCAACAAAAAGCCTAACATTAATCTAAAATATAAAGATTAGAAAATTTAATCATACCTTATCTCTCAAGCCTTGAAACATGAGGCTTAATAGAATTACCCAAGCTTAAACCTCCCCATGCTTCTTGCAACTCTCTTTCCCTTGCTTCTTTACGTGCATTTGCAGCATGTTTCACATAATCCTCTGCATTAACGTTTTTCACCTTCTTGATTTCAGGTTTATGCTTCATTAAAACTTTATCTAAACTATCTGAATTACCAACTTCAATAGTTCCGCATTTCCTATCTCTTGCATTTCGGTATGTAACTGGCTCTTTACGCGCAGCAATCTTCTCCTTTTCAAGCTTTGATTGATGTTTAACTAAAACATTATCCAAACTCTCCATGTTTTCAAACTGCATATTCCTTCTCTTCACTACAGACACATCGCAATCCTTTCCAGAAGCTTCCATTTTCTCCTTCTCCAATCTACGCACAGACTTAACCAGAATCTTATCCAGGCTAGGTGAGTTCAGTTCATCTACTTTAGCCCTCTGAAGTCGTGTCATGTGTTTTACATGCGTCGGCTGTATATTTCCATCTACATTCTCCTTGCATGTACTCTCTTCATTTTTCAAAATTTTCAAATTTCTAGAATTTTGCAACTTTGTTGCTTCCTGGACCTCCTTTTCGAGTTTAGACACATGCTTTCACAAGTAAACTTCCCAAGTCTGGTCCTATGTTAGTTGCACTTGGTTCATGTGTTTGTGTATGTCGGTTTTCAAGCTACCAAAGGAACGCCTTATGGGTTTTAACCTCGTGGTCCACAGTTTTGGTACTTGTATGATATCTCATGATGACGGATATCATATTGACGATGTTACGACGATATTAGAGTTGACCACCTCATTGTATAAGTATTGACGATGTTACGCCTTATGGGTTTTAACCCATGTCATCATTAGTCTTTGGAGTGTAGTATTAGTACTTGTACGCTCGGGTACTTGATTAATTGCAGCATAGCTCAACGTAGCCAGAGCCGGCCCAAAGCCCAAGCAACCTAGACATATGTCTAGGGCAGCAAACGACCTGGGGCAACAACAAAAAATATCGCTCTGAACCCTCCGCCTCTCAGCTCACGATTCACGAAGAAAGACGAATAAAATCGATGTGCCCTCCCTCTCAGCTCACGCGCATGCAATCGGCGACGGCGATCGACAATCAGGTAGCCTCCTCATTCAATCAGATAATTCCATTTTCACAGCCCTAATTTTTGTTCGAATTTTTTAATTTGAAATTAGTTTTGATATTGAAATTAGTTTTTTAATTCCATTTCCATCTCGAGTCAAGTAATCAGTGTGGAGACATTGGGGAGTTTAAGATATGTTTCCTCAGCTTTTGGTCGACATAGATGCGGTACCCAAATTATGGATGAATAGATAAATCTTCTAATCTTACTACTACCGTGTGATTAAATAATTCTCATGTATAAATTAGTGTCGTGGTGTATTAATTTGGAAACATAGTATGAATCTTAGTAGTTTGGTTATTGTACAAGTAGATTTTGTTAGTGTATTGAATGTGTATGAACATAGAGTCAGGGCCGGCTCAAGGGTAACTAATGCCCTAGACGAAATATTTTTTATTCTTGCGTTTTTGTTGCCCTATTTACATAAATTATATGCAAAAAATCAAATACACTTTTAATAACAAAATTTAACATTAATCACAAAATATTGTTCATTGATTACAAAATATTGTTCAAGTAGTCATTTCAATTACATCTTAAAATAAATTGAAATCCGACATGATATCATAAAAATTAACATGCACTAACGGAAGCAACTTCTTCGTGCATTCTTCGAAGCAAACTCGTCTATTATCTCTTCATAATTGAGTGTATCCAAATACTCATTTTCAATTGAAATAATAGCTAATCCACTTAATCTCTCTTATGACATAGTGGTTCGAAGATATGTTTTTATCAACTTCAATTTTGAAAAACTTCTTTCCGCAGAAGCAACTGTGACCGGGATAGTTAACATAATTCGATAAGCAACCCAAACATTTAAAAATCCACTAACATCACGGTAAAACCTCAAGAAATTAAGAATATCAATTGATCTAGTCATCCCCGATGGTAGAATATTTTTTAATTGTCGAAGCTCAAAAAATAATTCTTTACCGCAAATATCTTGTTCTTCATTGTGTCCCAAAAATCCTTCTAATTTCATGCAACGTTGCTTCAAATCTTTATCATCAATATTCCTAAATCTCGAGTTTAACAAAAAGCCAAAAGTTTCTTCATAAAGTTTGAATTGCTCAAATCGATCTTTAAATGAAGTCAAAGCTTGATCTATTATGAGAAGAAATTAAGTAACTCTAAAATATTCTTCAGGAGATTGTCTATTCTCATTCTCAACGATATCTTCATCAAATTGCCTTTTTCTTCGTACGACCCTCTTTTCAAGAAACTTTGGATCAATGCCAACTTCATCTGCAATTTCTTTTGCCTTCTTCATCATGGTTTCAAATCCTTCTTCTCTAAATTCTTCAAAAAATTCTACAAGCCCTTCAATTTTTTTAATTGTATCTTCAATATCAGTCTCCTCTCGTTGAAGTATTTTACTTACTTGATTTATATATTGTGTACCAAATACACAAACTAATTAAAAACTCAAAAATTTTCAATGCATTTTGACACAATCCTTTCGCCTCCATCATCACGGCATCATCTTTTGAATTATTTGCAATATCAATTAAAACATCCCTTAGCTCAGAAGTTTGAGTTCTTATTGCTTTAACACTTTCAATATGGCTTTCCCAACGTGTTGCTGATAATTGTTTGGGAGTTAAACCCTTCACATAGCTTCGAAGAATTTCCCATCGTTGAATTGAACCAGAAAACAATGTATAAATTTTTTGCACATATGCAAAAAAATTCCTAGCTTTCATACACGATTTTGCCATATCACATAGAGCAAGGTTGAGACTATGGCACCCGCATGAGATGTAAAAAGTTCTAGGATTTATATCAAGTAGTCTTTTTTGTACATCTTGATGTTTACCTACATAAGATTTCGAATATATAATAATATAATCAATAGTCTTTATCAAGAATAAGATAAATTTTAATTTAAAATTATACCTTTCATGTTTGAGCCATTATCGTATCCTTGACCTCTCACATCATTAATATCAAGTTTGAGATCAACCAAAATATTTTTAAGTTTCATAAAAAGACCAAACCCAGATGTATCATCAACCGTTATGAAACCAAGAAAATATTCTTCTACTTTAATATCATTTACATCGTCAACATTCACACATCTAATGACAATGGACATTTGCTCCTTATGGCTCAAATCTGGAGTACAATCAAGGATAACAGAGAAGTACTTTGCTTTTTTTATTTTCATAGGCATTGTCACTTTGATCTTGTTAGCCAATAAACTTATTAATTCATTTTGAATTTTATGACTAAGATAATGATTATTAATTTCATTATTTTTCACCCGCCTAAGATGTTCTTCCATAATTGGATCAAACTCAGCTATGAATTCAATAAGTTGACAAAAAAGTCAATTAGTCTTCTCATTTGATCCACGGAATGGTAAATTATTCCTGGAAAGTGTTTTGACAACACCAATTATCCGCACAAGTACTTTTTTCCATTGTTGCTTCTCTTGATCAATTTGAGCTTCCATAGCTTTATCAATTGTCGTTTTCTGTTGAAGTCCTCTAAGCAAATCAACCCATTTGATAACATTGACATTGTGCAATGGGTTACTTTCATGCTCTCTTAGCTTAGTAGATAAATTTTGTCAATCATTAATTCCTTCATCGGCTAGTTTCGATGTGAATTGTGTACTCTTAAATAATTTGCAACAGAAACAATAAACTTTATCGTATTCATTTGAATACACAAGCCAATTCCGTTCATGCTCTTCTACACGTGTGTAACGACCCCGGATTTTATATAAATTTAAATTGATAATTAAATTAATTTTTGAATAAAAATTGTGGAAATTGATTTATAAAGTGATGCGAGTTTCCCCGGATTAAAATAAATTCTATGTTAAATCAATTAAAATCTAAAATATGTATATATGTGAATAAATGTATATGGGCATATATGAATAAATTTGAATTTTTATTTATTTATATATATATATGTATATATATTCTGGATTTGAAATTAAATCTTAAATAGATGATTTAAAAATAAAAATAAAATATAGGCTTTGAACACAGATATAAAATAAATAAAAGACAAGTTATAAAAATATAAGTAATAATACAAAGTAAACATTTGATAAAATCTAACAACAAGATTAAAATAGAAACTTATATTATAAAGTAATATTATAAAAGACAAGTCCAAAGGAAAAGAAACGAACATATATACCTATGGAAAGTATAAAATAAAAAGGTAAAATATCTATGAACACCTACAAAATGAAGGAACAAAACATGCACATTATCCTTTGCATTGTACAGCCGAAGAAGAAATAAAGCAAATATATATATTTGTTTGTACAACGCAATTAATGCTTGGATCCTTAGCCACCAAAATTTTGAAACCATCAGCCGAAATCAAAGAAGGAAAAAAATGAATTGGTACAAACAAATAAAAGCATCTATGTACTAATAAGATTAGGATAATACCTAAAGTACATAAACATTTAATGTCTTCATTTTAGCAGCAAGACAAAGTCAATTCGAATTGTTTTCAAAAGCAATTCAGCCATCAAGAGCAACAGAGATCTGATAAAAGAAAAGAAAAATATCTCTGGCATTGTACAAATAAAATTATATCAACCTTTACAATGTAATACTATCTGTAAACTCATTTCTTATATACATTATCTTAGCTCGTTTCATCAAGTAAGATTTTATTCAAACTGAAACAAAAGTAAGCCTCAGTTCAAATTTAAACAAAACAAAAACAACACTGAAATTCAACAAAACATAGGATTTAAACTGGAAGGTTTCAATCTGGAGTTGTTACTGCAAGCAGCTCTGTTCTTCTTTTCTTGAAATATAGTGAGCAACTTCAAGCTTCAACCTAGAAATGATAAACCAATTTAAAGTCTTCAAAATCAAACAGTTGCAACAATTTTCAAGTTCCAAGCTTTGCAGTCCTATTCTCTGTTCTTCTTCTGGGTAAACAAAGGTGAGCAACCTTTTGTTTTAACCTCGAATTTGTTATATGACTTGATGCTTGTGAGTAACAAATTTTGTTAAAACTTATAACTTAAATTTGTGGCATGCTTTTCTCTGCGTTTTGTATGTATATGATTGTAATCTAGGAGAATCTGTTCTTGTGATACCTGTATATGCCATTATGTCTTGTAGATATGGAAATGACACTCTATCACTTGATCTAACAACTGATCGAACTTAAGATATAAACAAGAACTGTTTATTTTGTCGAAACTTTTATATTAAAATTTTATTAAAGCTGAAACGATCCATAATCACCTCTGTAACTCAAGAAAACTGGACATAGCTTTAAATATGCTTAAAACAAATTTTCTTGTTTAAGGTATTCAGGCGTATAAATCAAAAGTACTTACAAAATCATGAATTTTAAGACAAAAATTATAATTTCTCGAGTGTGGGTTGAAGAGCAGTTCTGGTTTCACTGTCTCGAGCATTTTGAGCTACCGTAGGCGATCTCGACGATTAGGGGTGACGTGGTTTGGTCGAGGGGTAGAGGAGTGATGGGGGAGCGTGGGAAAAATGGTGAACTGGTGGTCAGACCAACGTGGAGGCGATGGCGTCGAATTCTTTCTCGTAAACCTAGTTTTGTGTGGCTTTGTTTTTTTCGTCTCGTTCGAACTCATGGCTGGATCGAGTGTCGCGTGCGTTTGGGGTTTTGTAGGGGGGAGATGGACGAGGCTATGGCCGGAGTTTCAGATTTTTCTGATGGCCAGTGGAGGTGACGCGGGTTCGTTTTCTGGTGGTGTGCAGTTGGGTTCATTTGGTCGAGATGACTCGATTTCATTCTCGAGGTCAATTCAAGTTTCTGGGTGTTTGAGTTGGACAACGGTGATGTCGACGACGTGGAGGTGAACGTGATGATGGCCGGAGGTGATCCAATCGCATGTGCACGTGCACAGTGCACTGTGGTTTCTGATGATCTCTGTTTTTGCTTGGTCTCGAGTAAATTTAGGTATTACTCGAAGTAGTTTGGTAGTTTTCTGGAAGTAGATGCGTATTGGACTCGAGGCAAACGTGTTCTGGCTCGGGTATAGGCTGTTCCCAGGTTTAAACAAAACCTGTTTTGTTGTTTTGGAAATTTTAGTTAATTTCAAAATTATTAAAACAAAGTTAAACTAAGTTCTAAATCAAAGTTAATAATGAATTCAAATCAGTTTTGAAACTTAGTTGGGAATAAGTTTTTAAATATAAATTGTTTAATAATTTGAAGTTTTAGGCAATCAAGTGAAAACAAAAGAATGGAATTTGAAATGGAAGTTGAGATTGTAAGAATTTAAACAAAGTTTAAACCTGGATTTAAACTGAATTTGAATTCCAGATTTTGGAATTAAATTAAGTTTGATAATTTGTAATTATAAGTTTAAATGTATTAACTAAAGTTTAAATTAATAATCACTTGACGATTTGGAAAATAAAAATTACTTAGAGAAGTAATGAACAAATAATTACTGAATGTAATTAATTAAATGATAATTTAAAATGTGAATTAATTATTTGTTAATAAATCAAAGGATTAATTAATAATGGCAATTAATTGAGATTAATGTAATTGATTCATTGATTTAAGACTGATTAGTTAATAATTAAGGGTTAACTAATAAATTTGAAAAGGAATTTATTTCAAATAATTTGTAATTAATTAATGATTAATTAACCCGGATTAGAAATTCATAAGTAATTAATCTAATTTGAATAAATCAGATAATTAACTGACCTTACTTGTGAATATTTGAATTTGATTGGATGATTGAATTGTTTGATATCCCTGATTCGTGATATTTTGTGATACCTCCTGATTTATGTTGTGATCTGTAATTTACTTATCTGTGATGTGTATATTGTTATGTGAATATGAAACCCTTGACCTCTAAACGACACTTGAACTTCGATGCGACAGGGAGTCGGATTCCAATTGGTTATCCGAAACCCACATCGAATTGTAATGATGAATCTTTATGACTGATAAATTGACTTTATCTATGAATCTGGGAATGAAGATAAGCGTTATCGATTATATCGCTTATCGATATATCTGTGATGATTGATGTTGTGCACTATTGTGTGAAACCCCTGGACTACACCATACACACACAAATATGGATTTCACGTGGAAATCGGTTAAGTCACAGATAATTTAAATTTAATGTTTTTGAAATGGAAATTTTAATTTCAATTGATTTTGAAATTTGAAATTTGGGGTTAAAAGTGAAAGAACTTTTGAAATGGAATTTCAAAGATAAAAGTTATTTTGAATAACTTAATCGAGTTTTGAAAATTTAAATAAGTTGATTTAAATTTGAATGCAATATTTGAAATTGAATTCTATGATTTGGAAACTAGGGTTTGAAAAGACTGTTCAACTTATTTATGAGTTCATATGAAATTAAACCATTTTAAAAGTATCGTTTGAGAATTTAGATTTAACCCAAAGATTTCAACTCGTATGAATGAATCAGATTTCCAAAATGAAAACTGTTTGTTTTCAAATGATAAAAACTTTCATATAAGAAATGAAATTCCAATTTAATTCAAGGAATTTCAAGATTGAATTGAAAAATGGTTTTCTAAGTTATGAATGAATCCTTTTAGAAAGCTATGAATTAAACCTGTTTATTTTTAACAGATTTAAGATGATGATTTGTTTAAACCATTTGAAATGAAATTGTTTTGAAAGCTATGAGTTAAATCTTTGATTTAAAGATTTAACGAGTTAAATTGAAATGGAAATCGATATGGAAAATCTGTGAATGAATCTTTTGTTTAAAAGATTAAAGTGTGGAAAATTGGTTAAACCGTTGAAGGTTGTTTAAAATGAATCTTTTTGTTTAAAGATTTGAAAATGGTAATTTGTTAAACCATTCGAATGAAAAGTTTTGGGTAATAAGTTGTGACTTAATTGAAATCCCAATATCCATATGTTTTTAAAGATTGCGCTCGTTATTCGGTTTAACCGGGAGAGGACCTTTGTGTCATATAACCCATTCCGAATAAGTGATACGTCGTATATGGATCGCATTTGAAGACCGGCGGTGAAGACCGGATATTTGCGAAAACGAAAGGACAACTCGTCGAATGTCTCTGCATCGACTGGCCCCGATATAGTGATTTTATCACCCTTTGTGATGGGAAGTCCGGACGTGATTGGAAATTATCCGGAATTGCAAGGGCTTCGTGAGAAGTGCCTTCGGTTCTGTTCGAACCCGGAACAGACTTGTATGGATACATGTCTGACATTACACTTTGAGATATAAAGCCGATTTCTTTCAAATACATATCTGTTGGTGGCGGAGAATTTATTCTCTTAGCTTAACACCCTTCTCTGAGACGTACGAGCTCAGAGGTTATGTAGTTGAAGGTTATCAGCGATATATCCCAATTTGGTAATGTGACATGCTGAGTGTAGCTGTGTGATGATCATCGTTTGATCATTTGTGATATGATCATTTGTTTGATCATTTATCTTTGTGATCATAGGTTGATCATCTGTTGACCCAAAGCATGGCTTTGTGACAAAGCGTAGCTTTGTGGACGAGACTTCGTCAGGGCCTCACAACCCGGAAATGGTCGAAACAGGATCGTTGCGGCAAGGTTATGAGGGTCGCGCCCTTTAGGGTATGTCATTTCCTTCTGGAAAAGGGTGGTATCATGGTATGGAGCCCAGATACTTACTCATGTGGATACACCTTCTTTATGATGAGTGATGTTGGATATCGAGCGCTCGGATAAAGGTCCCAAAGGACCGGGGGATGGCATATTCGTGAGTTACCTGTTACAGGGGTAACCCGGCCTTGTTGGCAGAGAGCAGTTTGTCTCTCGGGGCGTCCCGCCAGAGGCGTTCCCATGCGGCGGAAGGAAGTTCCTTAGCCTGACCATTTGTTGGAAATCCATTTCTCCAATATGGAACTTGTACGGTTTTAGTTGTAGAACCTGCCATTTACGTACGGTGGTCACCACTGTTTAGATGGTAGCTATAGTAGGCATACGATACTGGTCGTATGTTGGCTAAGATTAATATTATACTTTCGAAATGTTTCTGCACTATGCACTAATGATAATATCCAATGATTTGCGTAGTAAGCATGTTTGACTATCATAAGAAGAAATCTCCTCCAATTCTGCGTTTGCATTGTGTGTGTGGCGGGAGGTCTTATGGTAGTTTCATTTTCTAAAAGCATTGCGGATTTCAATGTTTAAAATCTTTTGTTGATTGTTTAAAAATAAACTGTTTTTGTTCCTCACACCAGTCCCACGACTGACTCGGAGTTTATTGTTCCTTTCCTAAACTCTGGGTGCTCATAATTTTCCATACGAGCAGTCTAGAGTTGGGTTTCTTTTCAGATATTCAGGTTTAGTAGATTATCTGGAGCTAGTTCAATATTTGTAGTTCATTCATCGGAGTTGCTTATCTTGGAGTTGTGGATTCATTCTTGTCTGAAGATCATTCTTGGAGTTATTCACTTCTATTCTGATGTATATTGATATTCATTGTATCACTCTGTTGTATTAGATATTGTGTATCAATGTATTATTCTTTTCTTCCGCTGTGTTATTTACTTAATTGTGTTATAGCTCCGGCGAATCGGATTTGAACGGTCGAATCTGCGGCATTCTAGTACAATGTGAAGTACGGATGTTGATTTTCGAGCGGGCAAAACCCGAACTCGTTACAACGTGGATAGCCACCAATATAATGTTTAGAAGTAAAGCCACATATGCAAAAAAATTCCTAGATTTCATACATGATTTTGCCATATCACATAGAACAAGGTTGAAACTATGGCACCCGCATGAGATGTAAAAAGCTTTAGGATTTATATCAAGTAGTCTTTTTTGTACACCTTGATGTTTACCTACATAAGATTTCGAATATATAATAATATAATCAATAGTCTTTATCAAGAATAAGATAAATTTTAATTTAAAATTATACCTTTTATGTTTGAACCATTATCGTATCCTTGACCTCTCACATCATTAATATCAAGTTTGAGATCAACCAAAATATTTTTAAGTTCCATAAAAAGACCAAATCCAGATGTATCATCAACCGTTATGAAACCAAGAAAATATTCTTCTACTTTAATATCATTTACATCGTCAACATTCACACATCTAATGACAATGGACATTTGCTCCTTATGGCTCAAATCTGGAGTACAATCAAGGATAACAGAGAAGTACTTTGCTTTTTTTATTTTCATAGGCATTGTCACTTTGATCTTGTTAGCCAATAAACTTATTAATTCATTTTGAATTTTATGACTAAGATAATGATTATTAATTTCATTATTTTTCACCCGCCTAAGATGTTCTTCCATAATTGGATCAAACTCAGCTATGAATTCAATAAGTTGACAAAAAAGTCCATTATTCTTCACATAAATCTTCTTATTTGATCCACGGAATGGTAAATTATTCATGGAAAGTGTTTTGACAACACCAATTATCCGCACAAGTACTTTTTTCCAATGTTGCTTCTCTTGATCAATTTGAGCTTCCATAGCTTTATCAATTGTCGCTTTCTGTTGAAGTCCTCTAAGCAAATCGACCCATTTGATAACATTGACATTGTGCAATGGGTTACTTTCATGCTCTCTTAGTTTAGTAGATAAATTTTGCCAATCATTAATTCCTTCATCGGCTAGTTTCGATGTGAATTGTGTACTCTTAAATAATTTGCAATAGAAACAATAAATTTTATCGTATTCATTTGAATACACAAGCCACTTCCGTTCATGCTCTTCTACACGTGGATAACCACCAATATAATATTTAGAAGTAAAGTGTCTGCCATTAACTTTATTTCTTGAAAATGCATCATTTTCTTTCAAATCTTAATGGGACCACATTGAATTAACATAATTCCTTTTGCATCGGTAATTTTTCCCCATAAACCTGGATCATAGTTGATATCAACATCCTTCTCAAGATCTAGTGTAACTACATCATCAACACCTTCATCAATAACAATAACATCTACATCATTTGCATCCTTCATATGTTGATCTTCAATCTCTACTTTCACAATTTCATTTATAAGCTCATTGTCTTTGTGGATATCAATATTAAAATCATTGTTCTCATTTATCCGCACAAGTACTTTTTTCCAATGTTGCTTCTCTTGATCAATTTGAGCTTCCATAGCTTTATCAATTGTCGCTTTCTGTTGAAGTCCTCTAAGCAAATCGACCCATTTGATAACATTGACATTGTGCAATGGGTTACTTTCATGCTCTCTTAGTTTAGTAGATAAATTTTGCCAACCATTAATTCCTTCATCGGCTAGTTTCGATGTGAATTATGTACTCTTAAATAATTTGCAACAGAAACAATAAACTTTATCGTATTCATTTGAATACACAAGCCACTTCCGTTCATGCTCTTCTACACGTGGATAACCATCAATATAATATTTAGAAGTAAAGTGTCTGTCATTAACTTTATTTTTTGGAAATGCATCATTTTCTTTCAAAATCTTAATGGGACCACATTGAATTAACATAATTCTTTTTGCATCGGTAATTTTTCCCCATAAACCTGGATCATAGTTGATATCAACATCCTTCTCAAGATCTAGTGTAACTACATCATCAACACCTTCATCAATAGCAATAACATCTACATCATTTGCATCCTCCATATGTTGATCTTCAATCTCTACTTCCACAATTTCATTTATAAGCTCATTGTCTTCGTGGATATCAATATTAAAATCATTGTTCTCATTTATCAATGTAGCTTCTCCAACTTGACTTGAATTTGAAGTTTGAGTTCTTTTATTCCTTGCTTCAAATAAATTCAAAATAGAATCAGCTAACGATTTTGCTTCGTCATCTTTGCGTTGCTTTTTCTTCCTATTTTGAAATCCGGAATTTTGTTTTCGATTCCTGTCTCAATTTTAAATTCACCATAATATTTTCAATGTATAAATACTAGCAACAATAAAACTAGCTTTTATGATTTCTTATTCATTCAAAAGTTAGCACATTTCATTTAATCAACCACAATTTCTGTCATTCAAAATTTAATTAGTTATGTAATCAACGTATATTTATTAAAAAAAGGAAATAATCTTTAAAACGTAGAGATTTAAATTAACAACGATGAAAGAATTTGTCGATTTTTCAATGAATAATAAACTGTTAATTTAAAATTTTAAAACCCTTACATTTTTGGTCTTCAAAGATCAAATCTAGCAACTTCACTCTTTCTCCTTCAGCAAAAGTTATGTCTATTAACAAAAAAAGTCAATGGAGTATGGAGACACAACATAGCATGAGTTGCATTGAAATTTATGATACAAATCAGTAAGTCAGACACACAACATAGCATAAGTTATGTGAATCAACATGCATTTTTGAAAAAGAAAAAAGGAAAAAAAATGCAAGCATGCTTCTAATAATTTAACAATTAAAATTGCAGCTTTCATAGCATCATCATCATTATACTTTCAGCATGCATAAGGAACTTTTGTTGTTTACAGTAAACAGTTTATATAGCATCATCATTATACTTTCATTTCAAAAGTATAAAATCGATGTGCCCTCCGCCCCTCCCTCATCAACTAATTTGTTTCTACCTCTAAACTCTAGTTCATTCAATTTCAGCATAACAACATCTAATCATATTCATACTCTTAATTCTAGTTTTCCTATCTCATCATCTAGCCACATCAGTCGAGTTTATGACTCAAATTGCATG
Source organism: Allium fistulosum (assembly GCA_030737815.1). Classification (NCBI taxonomy): domain Eukaryota; kingdom Viridiplantae; phylum Streptophyta; class Magnoliopsida; order Asparagales; family Amaryllidaceae; genus Allium; species Allium fistulosum. Next base: position 284,888,381 of record CM060907.1, on the reverse strand, counting down.
TACACTTTTATGTCAAACAATAAGTTTTTATGCATCTATTACCAAATATCTGTATTGCTATATTTACCTAAGTTTCGTTAGAAACAATTATATAATTTTAGACTCATTTTTATACATGAGAACATTGCCAAAACATACGATAATACACACCGCTTTTCCTGTGTTTATAAACTTCTTTATTTTCTTCTGAAAAAACGATAACAACTAGTACTGCACAAAGAAAAAACCAAAGCCATGTTAAAATACCCATAGTGCAACAAGAATCACAAAAACTGGAGTGTAAATCAATTAAAATCTAAGTGCATCACCATTGAAACCAGGAGAACAACTCTCCTTGCATTTCTGAGAGTAAGAGATGTTAAATTCTAATGAAACATCAAAGTTGGTATTATTTCTAACAATCATATAAAAATGCCATAAAACACATGCTGCAAACTCTATGCAGAGCCGACCTAAAGCCCAAGCAACCTAGACATATGTCTAGGGTAGCAAACGACCTGGGGCAACAACAAAAATATCGCTCTGAACCCTCCGCCTCTCAGCTCACGATTCACGAAGAAAGACGAATAAAATCGATGTGCCCTCCCTCTCAGCTCACGCGCATGCAATCGGCGACGGCGATCGACAATCAGGTAGCCTCCTCATTCAATCAGATAATTTCATTTTCATAGTCCTAATTTTTGTTCGGATTTTTTAATTTGAAATTAGTTTTGATAATGAAATTAGTTTTTTAATTCCATTTCCATCTCGAGTCAAGTAATCAGTGTGGAGACATTGGGGAGTTTAAGATATGTTTCCTCAGCTTTTGGTCGACATAGATGCGGTACCCAAATTAGGGATGAATAGATAAATCTTCTAATCTTACTACTACCGTGTGATTAAATGATTCTCATGTATAAATTAGTGTCGTGGTGTATTAATTTGGAAACCTGGTATGAATCTTAGTAGTTTGGTTATTGTACAAGTAGATTTTGTTAGTGTATTGAATGTGTATGAACATAGAGTTTACAGCATGTGTTTTATGGCATTTTTATATGATTGTTAGAAATAATACCAACTATGATGTTTTATTAAAATTTAACATCTCTTACTCTCAGAAATGCAAGGAGAGTTGTTCTCCTGGTTTCAATGGTGATGCACTTAGATTTTAATTGATTTACACTCCAGTTTTTGTGATTCTTGTTGCACTATGGGTATTTTAATATGGCTCTAGTTTTTTCTTTGTGCAGTACCAGTTGTTATCGTTTTTTCAGAAGAAAATAAAGAAGTTTATAAACACAGGAAAAGTGGTGTGTATTATAGTATGTTTTGGCAATGTTCTCATGTATAAAAATGAGTCTAAAATTATATAATTGTTTCTAACGAAACTTAGGTAAATATAGCAATACAGATAATTGGCAATAGATGCATAAAAACTTGTTGTTTGACATAAAAGTGCACAAGTGTACATGCAATTTGAGTCATAAACTCGACTGATGTGGCTAGATAATGAGATAAGAAAATTAGAATTAAGAGTATGAATATGATTAGATGTTGTCATGCTGAAATTAAATGAACTAGAGTCTAGAGGTAGGAACAAATTAGTTGATGAGGGGGGGGGGGGGGGCGGAGGGCACAGCGATTTTATACTTTTGAAATGAAAGTATAGTGATGATGCTATATAAACTGTTTACTGTAAACAACAAAAGTTCCTTATGCATGCTGAAAGTATAATGATGATGCTATGAAAGCTGCAATTTTAATTGTTAAATTATTAGAAGCATGCTTGCATTTTTTTTTCTTTTTCAAAAATGCATGTTGATTCATATAACTTATGCTATGTTGTGTGTCTGACTTACTGATTTGTATCATGAATTTCAATGCAACTCATGCTATGTTGTGTCTCCATACTCCATTGACTTTTTTTTGTTAACAAGCATAACTTTTGCTGAAGGAGAAAGAGTGAAGTTACTAGATTTGATTTTTGAAGCCCAAAAATGTAAGGGTTTTAAAATTTTAAATTAACAGTTTATTATTCATTGAAAAATCGACAAATTCTTTCATCATTGTTAATTTAATTCTCTACGTTTTAAAGATTATTTCCTTTTTTTTAATAAATATACGTTGATTACATAACTAATTAAATTTTGAATGACAGAAATTGTGGTTGATTAAATGAAATGTGCTAACTTTTGAATGAATAAGAAATCATTAAAAGCTAGTTTTATTGTTGCTAGTATCTATACATTGAAAATATTATGGTGAATTTAAAATTGAGACAGGAATCGAAAACAAAATTCCGGATTTCAAAATAGGAAGAAAAAGCAACGCAAAGATGACGAAGCAAAATCGTTAGCTGGTTCTATTTCGAATTTATTTGAAGCAAGGAATAAAAGAACTCAAACTTCAAATTCAAGTCAAGTTGGAGAAGCTACGTTGATAAATGAGAATAATGATTTTAATATTGATATCCACGAAGACAATGAGCTTATAAATGAAATTGTGGAAGTAGAGATTGAAGATCAACATATGGAGGATGCAAATGATGTAGATATTATTGCTATTGATGAAGATGTTGATGATGTAGTTACACTAGATCTTGAGAAGGATGTTGATATCAACTATGATCCAGGTTTATGGGGAAAAATTACCGATGCAAAAAGAATTATGTTAATTCAATGTGGTCCCATTAAGATTTTGAAAGAAAATGATGCATTTCCAAGAAATAAAGTTAATGACAAACACTTTACTTCTAAATATTATATTGGTGGTTATCCACGTATAGAAGAGCATGAACGGAAGTGACTTATGTATTCAAATGAATACGATAAAGTTTATTGTTTCTGTTGCAAATTATTTAAGAGTACACAATTCACATTGAAACTAGCCGATGAAGGAATTAATGATTGGCAAAATTTATCTACTAAGCTAAGAGAGCATGAAAGTAACCCATTGCACAATATCAATGTTATCAAATGGGTCGATTTGCTTAGAGGACTTTAACAGAAAGCGACAATTGATAAAGCTATGGAAGCTCAAATTGATCAAGAGAAGCAACATTGAAAAAAAGTACTTGTGCGGATAATTGGTGTTGTCAAAACACTTTCCAGGAATAATTTACCATTCCGTGGATCAAATGAGAAGATTTATGCGAAGAATAATGGATTTTTTGTCAACTTATTGAATTCATAGCTGAGTTTGATCCAATTATGGAAGAACATCTTAGGCGGGTGAAAAATAATGAAATTAATAATCATTATCTTAGTCATAAAATTCAAAATGAATTAAAAAGTTTATTGGCTAACAAGATCAAAGTGAATGCTTATGAAAATAAAGAAAGCAAAGTACTTCTCTGTTATCCTTGATTGTACTCCAGATTTGAGCCATAAAGAGCAAATGTCCATTGTCATTAGATGTGTGAATGTTGACGATGTAAATGATATTAAAGTAGAAGAATATTTTCTTGGTTTCATAACGGTTGATGATACATCTGGGTTTGGTCTTTTTATGGAACTTAAAAATATTTTGGTTGATCTCAAACTTGATATTAATGATGCGAGAGGTCAAGGATACGATAATGGTTCAAACATGAAAGGTATAATTTTAAATTAAAATTTATCTTATTCTTGATAAAGACTATTGATTATATTATTATATATTCGAAATCTTATGTAGGTAAACATCAAGGTGTACAAAAAAGACTACTTGATATAAATCCTAGAGCTTTTTACATCTCATGCGGGTGCTATAGTCTCAACCTTGCTTTATGTGATATGGTAAAATCGTGTATTAAAGTTAGGAATTTTTTTGCATATGTGCAAAAAATTTATACATTGTTTTCTGGTTCAGTTCAACGATGGGAAATACTTCGAAGCTATGTGAAGGGTTTAACTCCCAAACCATTATCAGCAACACGTTGGGAAAGCCATATTGAAAGTGTTAAAGCAATAAGAACTCAAACTTCTGAGCTAAGGGATGTTTTAATTGATATTGCAAATAATTCAAAAGATGATGCCGTGATGATGGAGGCGAAAGGATTGTGTCAAAATGCATTGGAAAATTTTGAGTTCTTAATTAGTTTGTGTATTTGGTACACAATATATAAATCAAGTAAGTAAAATACTTCAACGAGAGGAGATTGGTATTGAAGATACAATTAAAAAAATTGAAGGGCTTGTAGAATTTTTTGAAGAATTTAGAGAAGAAGGATTTGAAACCATGATGAAGAAGGCAAAAGAAATTGCAGATGAAGTTGGCATTGATCCAAAGTTTCTTGAAAAGAGGGTCGTACGAAGAAAAAGGCAATTTGATGAAGATATCGTTGAGAATGAGAATAGACAATCTCCTGAAAATATTTTAGAGTTACTTAATTTCTTCTCATAATAGATCAAGCTTTGACTTCACTTAAAGATCGATTTGAGCAATTCAAACTTTATGAAGAAACTTTTGGCTTTTTGTTAAACTTAAGATTTAGGAATATTGATGATAAAGATTTGAAGCAACGTTGCATGAAATTAGAAGGATTTTTGGGACACAATGAAGAACAAGATATTTGCGGTAAAGAATTATTTTTTGAGCTTCGACAATTAAAAAATATTCTACCATCGGGGATGACTAGATCAATTGATATTCTTAATTTCTTGAGGTCTTACCGTGATGTTAGTGGATTTTTAAATGCTTGGGCTGCTTACCGAATTCTGTTAACTATCCCGGTCACAGTTGCTTCTGCGGAAAGAAGTTTTTCAAAATTGAAGTTGATAAAAACATATCTTCGAACCACTATGTCACAAGAGAGATTAAGTGGATTAGCTATTATTTCAATTGAAAATGAGTATTTGGATACACTCAATTATGAAGAGATAATAGACGAGTTTGCTTCGAAGAATGCACGAAGAAGTTGCTTCCGTTAGTGCATGTTAATTTTTATGATATCATGTCGGATTTCAATTTATTTTAAGATGTAATTGAAATGACTACTTGAACAATATTTTGTAATCAATGAACAATATTTTGTGATTAATGTTAAATTTTGTTATTAAAAGTGTATTTGATTTTTTGCATATAGTTTATGTAAATAGGGCAACAAAAACGCAAGAATAAAAAATATTTCGTCTAGGGCATTAGTTACCCTTGGGCCGGCCCTGACCGTAGCATGTAATGTTTAGCGGTAGTAGCACTGTGTTTATTATGTTGATTTGCAGATGCCAGAGAAGACGTAGGTGAGGTATGATAGTTTTTAAACCTCTAGATATCTAGCCCATACACACACACATGTGTGTGTCACATGTATAGTATTTTGAGATGGTTCCTTCTCATTAGGCCGCTTGCGCGTATGACCTCCGTATTTTCCATGTGCATTTCTTTATGACAACAACCAGGGCAAATGGTGCTAAATAGGAGGGCTACGGATCCTAGTTCTTTATGTAGATAATATATTGTGATTATTGATAGTTAATGTTTTAGCAGTTGATTCTCATACATTGCACGCATGCGCGTGCGCGCGCGCACACACACATATATACATACACACAGATACATACAGACATACATACATACATATATATATAATGTTACCGTGCATGTGTGTTTTCAGAATATAATAAAATATATTTTATACTTCCCCTGTGAAGATGTATGCAAAAATTATGTCAAAGAGTTTTGTTTAATTTAACTCGACGGTCTGCCATTTAAGACATTCGAGGGTCGGCCACATTGATTATGGAATACGAGGGTCACATAGAATAATTCGCCTCCACTATTTGACACAAATCTGTATTCTTCCTTTCAAAAGTTGGTAATTCATTATAAACCACGGAGCATGTACATTACAATCAAACACGTGATGCGATATAAACCATACACACACATACATACATATACATACATACATACATACATACATACATACACATACATACATACATATATCTATATATATGTATATATGTGTGTACACAATAAAGGTAATGTACTTATATTCGATACCTACTAAAGAAGGAGAAAATAAAATTCCCTCAATTCTTCCATTCATATTTTTAGTTTAATATTTTACATCTTGAAAATTCTTATCTACTTTTTAAGTATTCCTTTCTGTTTAATTCTCTTATTATTTTTATTTTAGCCATTTACATCTTTAAAACTTCCTACTGGAGTTTTTTTCTCCATCTTTCTTTAGCTCCTATATTTCATAACCACATATAATAATTTCTCATCACAAATTATTAGAAAAAAGTTACATAACATTTCAAAGTTACACAACATGTAAAATAATGAATTTCCAATAATATTAAACATCAAAGTAAAACATCATTATGAAACAATTTTATTGTAATAGCTGTCATTATTAATACATAAATAAAATGAACTACATAAACCATTAAGAGCATTCATCTGTTTCGTTTTGTTTAATACAAGATTTAATTAACGGTTGTGGTCTTGTATAAAATTTATTGTACATTAGTGAGGACAATGGTAGAAGAAGCCACAATATACTAAAGGAGCATATTAAAAGTAGACTCCGTTGGTGGAGAAAATAGATAAAAGAGCACAAGTCAACTTTCAGTCACAAGCATATTGATTTAAGAATTAATTATTGTGCATATTGATTTAAGAATTAATTATTGTGCATTATTGCACTCCATTTCTAATGCTTTTTATCTCATAGCTGTAGTTCATTTTCATGAACACAGAAGTGTTGCAACTTGTACATTAACTGATTAGATTTGTGTTAAGAAGTCAACAACTAATTTTCTCCTCAGACGATACCACATTTATCACCAAAAATGAAAAAAAATAAAGAGGCATACATTGATTGCTTCATTACTATCACAGAACTTGTTTTGCATTTCGCTCTTCTTCCTCTGCTTTCTTCCAGGCAGCCTACAAAATGGTAAACAATCATGGTTACACACATATTCAACAGCACGAAATCAGGCTGAAGAACTTCTCAGACTGAGGTAACAACACTTCAAAATAACCGGTTTTAAAAGAACAATAGATGAAAAAAATTATCCTTTCACAAAAAATGATAAATGAAATTATCTTTCCCCTATCATTTAAATTTTATCATTTTCATTTGTCATATCCACATAAAATGACAAGTTATTTTATGTTTTGTCCTTAAAAGTAACTATTTCGAAGTGTTGTTGTATAAACCTATATCCTGCATTGAAAAGCTCTTTTAAGTGAAAAGGCGGTATTCAACAAAAAGCCTAACATTAATCTAAAATATAAAGATTAGAAAATTTAATCATACCTTATCTCTCTCAAGCCTTGAAACATGAGGCTTAATAGAATTACCCAAGCTTAAACCTCCCCATGCTTCTTGCAACTCTCTTTCCCTTGCTTCTTTACGTTCATTTGCAGCATGTTTCACATAATCCTCTGCATTAACGTTTTTCGCCTTCTTGATTTCAGGTTTATGCTTCATCAAAACTTTATCTAAACTATCTGAATTACCAACTTCAATAGTCCCGCATTTCCTATCTCTTGCATTTCGGTATGTAACTGGCTCTTTACGCGCAGCAATCTTCTCCTTTTCAAGCTTTGATTGATGTTTAACTAAAACATTATCCAAACTCTCCATGTTTTCAAACTGCATATTCCTTCTCTTCACTACAGACACACCATAATCCTTTCCAGAAGCTTCCATTTTCTCCTTCTCCAATCTATGCACAGACTTAACCAGAATCTTATCCAGGCTAGGTGAGTTCAGTTCATCTACTTTAGCCCTCTGAAGTCGTGTCATGTGTTTTAAAGGCGTCTGCTGTATGTTTCCATCTACATTCTCCTTGCACGTACTCACTTCATTTTTCAAAACTTTGGGATTTTTTGAATTTTGCAACCGTTTTGCTTCCTGAACCTCTTTCTCGAGTTTAGACACATGCTTCACAAGTATACTTCCCAAATCTGAAGTGGGCTCGCCTGAATCACTTTTGCTTTTTACCTCAAAATCAGACTTTCTGTTAGAAGCTGAGCTTCGTGCTTCTAGAACCTCTTTTTCGAGCTTAGACAAATGCTTAACCAAAAACTTGTCAAGACTAGGCAACTCTGCATTCGAATCTCTCCTACTTAAACACCCATCTATGAATCGATTCGCACTAGAAATCCTTCTTGCAGTCATAGCTCTATGTTCACGATCTTTACCACCATGTTCGAGCTTAAGCAAAGCAGCATTAAGACCAGAAGTGGCTACTACGGTAGCAAGAGAAGAAAGATCCGTTTCTTGTAAGTTCTTAAGCCTTTCAAGCATGGCATTAACGAGTTCAGAAGATATGTCGGATGAGTCTAGATCACTTTCAGTATACTCTGGGGTTTGGCTAAATTTTTTTAATAGATCATCCAATTCTTCTTTGTTGGATGAATCGGGACAGTTTGCATAGTATATGAATGCCTTTTTGATTGCTGCCATGACTTCTTTATCAACTTCAAATGCAGTTTCAAAAGAGGCAGTTACAGTGTGTGTGGATACTCCACCTTCGGATGAGTGAGATTCCACTTCACAAAGCTTTCTTGAAGTGTCTGGTTTATCGTACATTGTTACTCCTTTTGCTCTTGCAGCTTCAAATGCTTCTGCTGCACTTTTCTGTGCTTTTTCCAGCTCAGCTTCTGCTTCTTTACTCTGAATTCTACAATCAAAATCACACTTATTATACATAAAAGAGATCTTAGTTCACAAGTTTTGGGCTACTAGATTAAAGATCTCATGGCTTATAGAAGTCAAGTGCAATTCAGAAAGTTTAATATAGTGAAATGCACCATCTGGAATTTTCAATTGAAGCAAGCGATTTTTAGTCCAGTGGCAATAATAAATGTTACAAGGTTTGAATTCTTTAAGGGTGTATGGAGCAATTTATACCTGCCTGCCTTTAGTATTCTGCACCAAGAGGCTTCTACCATGGCATTTTTTCGAGCAGTCATAGCTTTTTGTGCTGCCTCTCTTGCAGCAATTTTCTCTCTTGCTATCTTTGTATAATGAGGGTTTGCTTTACCTAATGTCTCATCAAGTGACAAGTCCATTCCTTCAGTTTGCTATAAAAATAATAGCGTTAATTTTTAACTCTTTAATTTCCAATTCAGTTTCTAAAAGAAAGTTGTGCTTTTTTCACACCTGAAGAAGTTTGATCTTCCTTTTCAAGTAAGTGTCTCCTTTTTTTCGAGGAAACCAGTTAATTGGAGATCCACTACGCCTGAGCGAAGGCTTCTTAATATGAGACACAATTTTACTAACAGAACTGAAAATTGAATGCCCACTCCCTTTTGGACTTCCACTCTGTAAAACGTATCAATGTCATAAATTTTGCATGTAATGATGAGTGCTGCTAGCATCAAATAGAATGTATGTACATCTTGGATGCTAAACTACTCATGTAATGATGAGTGCTGCTAGCATCAAATAGAATGTATGTACATCTTGGATGCTAAACTACTCATGCCAATGAAAGCAAATTTGTTTCAAACATAAGCTATCCAGAGATTCAGTTCCTTGATGTATTTTATTTTTACTCATAGTGATAGTATAATTATACTTTTAAGAAAATAAAATTTGTACCAGGGTAAATCGAGCAGTAAATCATTATTACAGAGAAATATTACAAATGGATTTGTATGCTATCCTCTCTATCATTAAAAATAGGAGGTGAAGTATAAAACTGAATACACCACTAGTGAATTCAAGTACAAGTATACTTGTTGGATATCTAAAATGATTAACCTTGTTATAGAGATGTATAATTATTTCATGCATTATGTAATTATGTAATTTCAGCATTCAACTTAGTTTCCTTCCCCACTTCATCCAGGAATCTATAAATCTATTAAATAATAATAAAATAGAAGAATTTCAAAGCATCTTCTTAATTCTAAAAACTTCTAAGCTTCTCCTTAATTCTAAAGGAATTTATCGATTTATCCTTTTTTTATTTGTCGTTTGTCTATCTTTCATATACTAGTATCTTCTTCATCCTGTTCAATATTTTCAATTTTGATTTCAAATAAACAAAAAGTTTATAATAGAAGAAGACGAGGGATGAAAATGGATCACAATTTTAATCTCCATCTCGTGTAACAATTTTGGTCTATAACATTTTCATTTTAAAATTCGATCTTAGCAATTTAGAATTAGGATCAAGGCCCCAACTATTTTGGAGGCCCCAATTATCTTTCATATACTAGCATCTTCTTCATCCTGTTCAATATTTTCAATTTTGATTTCAAATACACAAAAAGTTTATAATAGATGAAGACGAGGGATGAAAATGCATCAAAAATTTAATCTCCATCTCGTGTAACAATTTTGGTATATAACATTTTCATTTTAAAATTCGATCTTAGCAATTTAGAATTAGGATCAAGGCCCCAACTATTTTGGAGGCCCCAATTTTTATGTATGTGGAGTATTTTAAAATAGAAATATCTCATGAATAGTTAATCCAACACAACCACATCAAGACTAAAATCTCCTGAGTAACTTGATGCATAAGCTAATATTTTTATAAGTTAAAATTTGCTGAGTTCAAGGCCATGGAACGAATGGTTGTAATAGAATAAAAAATAAGATCATATAAGTAATCTCATTTGTTATGGTAACCAAACCGATTGTTATGGAGATTTATCTACTGTAATGAGCCAAAATAAAATACGTTAAAGCCAAATAAACAAGGAAATATTCTTCCCGTTTTCACTCTTCAATCTTCTCTCCGCTGTACTATCTCATTTTCCATGCTTTTCTTAATTTTTGTGATTATTACTCTTCTTCAAATTTCCCTTAACCGTAATCATAATAAAACCTTAATCTAGCTCATCCGATAACAGTACTACCGACCAAACTAAAACCAAATCCAGCTTCGACTTCCTCCTCCAACCAGAGCTCCTTCGACCATGCTTCTTCTCTCGAGAGACTTCTATGACCTAAACTTAATTTCGGTTCCATAATTCCACCGATGTCAATGAGTGTCCTTCCTCCTAAAACAAACCCCATTTCAAATATCTAAACTCTTGCATTTCAAATCCCAATTCACGACTAACAAAAACACAAACGACGTTGAATTAACTTGTTGTGGTTCTTGCAATGCCGGTAAGAAAAAACTCGTGAAGTAAAGGAAAATGAAGGGAGTTGAGCTTAGAGAAGAGGAAGACGATCTGGAAGTGAAGCATAAAAGAAACAAGGTACAAATTTTATACCGCAGTTGTTATTTTAGTGAGCTTTTAATGGAGCCTAGATAATGAGCTCTTAATTTTTGATTTGATCTTCTCACTTCTCTCCTTGTCCTCCATTTCATTTTGTAATTTGAGTTGACAGTGTGATGGTTTGAAAATTTGAAAATCATGGTGGTATTGTTATATTGTTTTTCTTGTAAAGCAATATTTAATGTCATGGTTGCGTGAAGAGTAATCTATATTGTTCTATGGCTTTGTTTAATATTGGATTTTATTTGGGTTAGTAATTTTTTAATCCTCAGTAAAATCGTTTGATATCTAAAAATCATGGTGATGAGAACTAATTAGGACCGTCCAAATGTTTTTTGGTATTGTTCTTTTAGAAGATTTTTTTTATGTTCAGTGTTGTTTGTTTCATCACCAATAAAAAAAGATGATGATTGATACGACTATGAAACCGCTTGATGAAAATTGTTGCAAAGAAAAAAGATGCGTGTGCTGAATGATTTAATGGTACCGAGTCCACTGGTTTTATATGTTGCAAAGAAAAAAGGTGCATGTGCTGCATGTATTTAGCTATATTGTTTGCAGGTGTAGACATTGTAAGAAAGTTGCTCCTGAGTATAAGACTGTGCAGTTAATGCCCCGCTATTACCCGCTATAACCCCGCTATATCTCATAGCAGATTTCTACCGCAACGATTTTTCCATATAGCCCCAAAATATAGCTTTTCCGCTTTAAGCCCCGCTATTTCCGCTATATCCCGTTATTTCCGCTATATTCCGCTCTTTCCGCTATATCTTCTTTAATAAAATGAATTGAAAAATTGCATTTATACATTATAAAAATTATGAAACTAATTTACTTGGTTTAATTTTTAATATATTCTCATAAATGAAAATACTCTAATATTATACTAAATTCAATTATGTTATATAGCAGTTTTACGTTTATTTAAAGTATATTCGCACATGATTTTATTTAAAATTATTTATGTATTAATTATAATTCAATTGAATGATAATTTTTTATTTAATTACAATCTATATATTTGTAAAAAAACATTAGATACGAGTTTTATATGCTATTTTAGAGTCATCCGCTATATCCCGCTATATCCTCGTTGTATCCCCGCTATGACTTTTTGCACCTCCACCGCTTTAAATCTGCCAAACGCTTTAACTGCACAGGTATAAGAAGCTTCGTTCCGTGGTTTCAAGAAAGTTCATTGATTAGCAAGGTAAGATATTCTTTTTGAAATGGAGTTAAAATTGTGATCGTTTTGAACTATGGATATACGTTGTTATCTAATTTAGTATATATTCAGTAAATCGTTAATTAATTTTACAGTGCACTGATTTTTTTGTTTCAGCACTACCGATTATGATAATTAACTTCTGATAATAAAATAATAGTATCATGTGACAAGCAAATGTGCAGTAAAAATGGTGTGCAAAGATATTCAACAACCTAATGGTTTACAAAAGTATTGTTGGAGCCAATGAAGTAAGTTTCGCTTTCGTCTTGTTATGTTTCACTTGATATGAAGTACATTTACATAATGTAGTTGTTCATAACATTTGATATTTTCAATTTTGATTTGTTCCTATTTTCTCATGTAGGATAATTTGAGTGATCATTCTCTAACTCAACTATAATTAGGTTTGTCCGATCTGTTCATTAGTATATGACGATTTAAGTGGCAAAATGGTTACCAAGAATTAGCTATTGGTGTATTCCACGTAGAAATTGAGTACAATATACTCTCTCCTCCTCTTCTTAGCTTAAAAGAGTAAAACATAGACAATTTGAACACTTTTGAAGGACCCATATTAGGAGAGAACAAAGCTCTTAGTTGGTCAACACGGCGTATCAAATGAACATATGAACAAGCCTAACAATTCAACACAAGTATTTCCCGAATGTTGTGAAAGCACCAGTGTATGAATATAAATCAACAATATTCACACACAAATCTAAAATCTAAGCAAACAGAGTATCACAATTCAGAAATAATGAACATAAACACGAGATTTATAGTGGTTCGGCGATCTTGCCTACGTCCACTCTGAAGTTGATGATTTTATTGATGTTCACTTGATGATTACAATTTCTTCTGATGTAGTACAACTGATTGTATGATTATAATCTGAACCTAAGGAAGCAGTGGTGATTCTGAGTAAATCTGGCAGAGTCTGGGCGCTTTTTAGCTCCTAGAATTGTCCGGTCTCCTTTCTGAATGACCAGGGGCTCTATTTATAGGTGTAGGAGGCTGATATTTCGCCTAAAATGAGGGGAGACCAGTTCTGGTACGTCAGGGGGCCCACACGGCCGAAATTTGGAGATCCGGGCCCACTTTGGGATCGATTTGACCCTTGGTTCGAATCGATCAAAAAAGAGTCCAATCGAGCTGAAATTTGAGGTGGACATTCTTCATCATGTGCTTAAGCTTCTGTGACAATTTCATGGCATTTGGACTTGTAGATCTCAAGTTATGATCGATTCAAGTTTACGTTCTTCGCCCTATGGATTCGAACTGAGCCTCGGCCTATGGATTCGAACTGAGGCTCATTTCCTTATCTTGTATCGACTATATCTTGAGCATACGAATTTGGATTGACTTGAAACTTGGAACGTTGGTTTGCATGGCTTTACTTGTCATGTCTTATCAATTGTAGCCTGATCCGGACTCGGACAAAATTCATCGATATCCATGGTGAACTTATGTATAACGAACTTTAACGACGAACTGTCTTTAGTTTTCCAGTCAACTTTTTGGTGTCACGGCCTTGCCAAAAGGCGGGATAACATTTGCCCCCCAAAATATGCCTTGCGATAGGAAGACGTGTTTTGTAATACCATAAGCTGGATGTTCATATCCTGTTGATGACCTGCAAAGAAATTGATAGTTTTTCCTGACCATGAATGACGATCGTTCGCGACCGTATGTCATTTGAGGTAATATGGGACCGTTCGAGGTCGGATGCCGTTTGCGGCAAATAAAGAAGTGGGACCGTTCGCGGTTGGAGGTCGTTCTAGACGGATTGTGACTGTTCGAAGTCGGATGTCGTTCTAGACGAGTTGCGACCGTTCGTGATCGGGTGTCGTTCTAGATGAATTATGACCGTTCGCAGTCGGGTGACGCGGAAAGAGGAACGTGACCGTTCGCGATCGTGTGCCGTACGAGGCAAAAATGTGATCGTTCGCGATCGAATGTCATATTATGTGAATTGTGACCGTTCGTGGTCGGGTGCCGTACGAGGCAAATGGTGACCGTTCGAGGTCGGGTGGCGTTCGTGGCGATTTGTGACCGTTCGTGGTCGGGTGCTGTTCGTGGCGAGTTGTGACCGTTCGTGGTCGGGTGCCGTTCGTGGCGATTTTGTGACCGTTCGTGGTCGGGTGCCGTTCGTGGCGATTTGAGTGTGCCCGGGGAGGGACTTAGTATCATCGATACCAGGTTTCACGTTCGGATGAATTCCCGGATTGTTTGTTGCAACGGTTTATCGCCATCTCAGAGCATGCCTAGGGACCGTTCGCGATCCCGTACATGTGTAAGTGGCTTAGCCGTTATGAAATTACAAGTAGCATTTTCTCATTGAAAATAAGTCTTTAGCAGAAATGTTAAATAGAATTAAGTTCAAATGTTCAAATCAAGACGAAACAAAAGCAAAGCAAGGATGTCAAAGTGTAAATTCCCACAACGATAGGGTTAGTAGTCATTCAGCGCATGCTTATGGACCGTTCGTGATCTCGCACATGTGCAAATGATTTACCCGTGTTGGTGAGAGGTTTACGACTTGTTCATCGTTATTTTAATTAATTGATAATCATACGGTGTCCTGGTTCAGGATCATCCCTAGCCGATGTAGACGGTGGTTGCTCTGATTCCACCATTGGAGCTCGCCTCCTCACATACTGAAGTAGTCTACCGTTCCTGATATGCCCTTCTACTTCATCCTTTAGGTGTCTGCAATCATTTGTGCTATGTCCATTTAGCTCGTGGAATAAGCAATATTTGTCTGATTTTCTCTCGTCGGTAGTTGGATCCCGTCGTATTGGTCTACGATAGGCAACTTGCTCTCGGGTGTCTTGGTAGATTCGCTCCAAACCCTCGTTGAGTTCTGAATAGGTGGTAAATCGCGGCTCCCTTCGTTGCCGCTTTGACCTGTCATCATTTTCTTCAGCCTTTCGTTTTCTTTTATCCTGATCTGAATCCTTTTCAAGGGGCTTTTTGTCTTTAAGTGCATAAACTTCTATTCCCTCCCCTTCTTCTCTTTCAATATTAGCGTCTTTCAATCGTAAAAACTTTTCTGCCTCGTGATAGAATTCTCCTAGATCCATAGGCGGATCCTTAGTTAATGAATTTTTGAATTCCGTGCCGTCAGCTACTCCGGACACAGCTGCCATCATAACCATGGATGGATCTGGCCGATACACCGATGCTGCTGCCGCATTGAACCGCGTCAAGAAATTCCTCAAAGACTCCCCAGCTTTCTGCTTTAGCATTGCCAAACTCATCACATTCTTGGGTCTTGAAATATGAACCCTGAATTGCCTCATAAATTTCTCAATCAAATCGGTCCATGTCCCAATGGAGCCGCTCTCCAGCTGTCTGAACAATAAAGCTGCTATGTCTGTCAAATACAATGGGAAGCACCGGGTCATGACTTCCTGTGATGCCCCCAGCACTTCCATGTGCCTTATATACCTCGTTAGATGGACCGCAGGGTCCGTCCTCCCATCATACCTTTCTACTGTTGGCAGTTTGAATTCTGGTGGGTTCCTAGCCAACCTAATCGCAGGAGAAAAGGAACTCTTGTTCACGTCTTCAAGATCTCTGTTTACTAATCCGCCCCTCATGGCTCGCCTGACCATCTCTGCCAATCTATCATTGTCTCCAAACTGTAGTCCGCGTTCACTATCTTCGATCCGCCCCCCGAGTCCGTGTGAGCTTTCGGGTGTCTGCCCCCCTGGCTGAGCATTCATCCCTCTATCACCGCTAGGTTGCTCGGATGTCCTTGTCTCTCTTCCCAGGTTCGGATCAACATGTCCTAAGTGTGTGCCCCCCAGCTCCGGCACTGCGTTAGATGGTCCTGCTCCGTTCTGGATTCTGGCTGCTCCTTGATTTTGTGCTCCAAGTTGTCCAATCTGTTGAAGCAAATTTTGGATCATTTCCTCTTGTCTCTTCATCATTGTCTCCATCTCATCCCTAGTGATGAAAACTGAAGCTTGGTTTGCTCCCGAGGAAGCCTCTTGACTCCCTTCGTGTTGACTTCGCTCTGGCCTCTGCCTTCTACTTGTTTGTCTTGTCATGATTCTTCGAATCTGAATCTCTTAGCCTTCTGATTCAACTTTCAAATGATAGAACTTCTGAGTTCAGTTCTCAGTGAAAGCACCAAAGTGTTTGCGTCAAAATTGGTCACAAACCCCGAATGTTGTGAAAGCACCAGTGTATGAATATAAATCAACAATATTCACACACAAATCTCAAATCTAAGTAAACAGAGTATCACAATTCAGAAATAATGAACATAAACACGAGATTTATAGTGGTTCGGCGACCTTGCCTACGTCCACTCTGAAGTTGATGATTTTATTGATGTTCACTTGATGATTACAATTTCTTCTGATGTAGTACAACTGATTGTATGATTATAATCTGAACCTAAGGAAGCAGTGGTGATTCTGAGTAAATCTGGCAGAGTCTGGGCGCTCTTTAGCTCCTAGAATTGTCCGACCTATTTTTTGAATGACCAGGGGCTCTATTTATAGGTGTAGGAGGCTGATATTTCGCCTAAAATGAGGGAAGACCAGTTCTGGTACGTCAGAGGGCCCACACGGTCGAAATCTGGAGATCCGGGCCCACTTTGGGATCGATTCGACCCTTGGTTCGAATCGATCAAAAAAGAGTCCAATCGAGCTGAAATTTGGGGTGGACATTCTTCATCATGTGCTTAAGCTTCTGTGAAAATTTCATGGCATTTGGACTTGTAGATCTCAAGTTATGATCGATTCAAGTTGACGTTCTTCGCCCTATGGATTCGAACTGAGCCTCGGCCTATGGATTCGAACTGAGCCTCGGCCTATGGATTCGAACTGAGGCTCATTTCCTTATCTTGTATCGACTATATCTTGAGCATACGAACTCGAATTGACTTGAAACTTGGAACGTTGGTTTGCATGGCTTTACTTGTCATGTCTTACCAATTGTAGCCTGATCCGGACTCGGACAAAATTCATCGATATCCATGGTGAACTTGTGTATAACGAACTTTAACGACGAACTGTCTTTAGTTTTCCAGTCAACTTTTTGGTGTCACGGCCTTGCCAAAAGGCGGGATAACACTACCCTTTGTCACTGGATTTACAATCAATAATATATCTAATACAGGGATGATATTCTGGCATATGGCATACCAGTGTTACGTTTTGTTTGTTTCTAGACCAAACATTTAGAATATACGTTAACTAATATTTTTCCTTTTTATTATTTTCTAAGTGAGTTCTCTAATCACAAACTAGTTTCTTTTACTGGAATATAAGTTATAACAATCAGTAGAAGATCTTAGGATCTTCTGTGCCGTATGCTATCAGTGAAACTAGTTTATCAGATTAATCTAGTACTCTTTTACACTGGACACTTGTATGGCTTAGACTTTGTGCAGATTCTTCAACTATTTGTCTTAAGATGTTTTTTAAGACAAGTGTTATGGCACGCACTTTGTGCGTTAATTGTTTTTCTTAGAAATTGTATATGTTTAAATCAGTCAAAAAAATGATTTTATTTTAAAGTGATATTAAGATTTGTATATTTGTAAAGAAATATTTGAATTTGTAAAGGAAGGTTAATTTTAGATCCTATTTTTAGAAGTGTTTTGAATTTTTAAAGCATGTTTTAATCATTAGATCATACTTTAATGGGCGTTTGAATTTGTAAAAGAAGTTTAGATCCTATTTTTAAGTCGATTTGATAATACATAAAGGGGTGTCTTTGGTAGTTCATGTTGATACCAAAAAAGTATGACACCAAAGCTATTACAACCATTATTAAAGACGATGATGTGCTAGAAGGAGAATGATATCATGGTTTGGATATTCATAATCAACGTTTTATAACTATATGATATTAGAGCTGCTATGAATTGCGCTAAAAATTGGGACATTAGTTGTGCATATTTATTTTTAAAAATGAATATGTATGTGGTGCTTAAAGTTGTGCTATATAATGTTTTAATTTTAGCGTGATTTATAGTTTCTTTGACATCAAAAAGTTACAAAAACGTTGAGATGGTTGTTGATTGTATTAAAACTAGTATATACTGAAAATAAGTTGGCAAAGCAACATGTTTTATTAATAAGTTTTTCATAAAACTTATATCGCGAATTAGTCCTTTTAAATTGTATCGTAGATTAATTTCATATTGGTTGGTTATTTACATTTTATTTTATCCTACGTGGCCTGTATTCTTTAGTGTAAACGTTAAATGTAACTTACAATAAGAATCATCAAACAATGTGGTATCAAGTTTGTAAGACTTGCAACAAAGAGGTTGCTAGATTTACAAAATCAGTGTACATGTATCCATGCATGCAGGTAAATGTACAACATTTTCAGCACTTACTTGTTAATTAATTTATTTTAAAAAAATTTCTATTGTTTTTTGTTTTTTGTTTCTAGTAATGTAAATAATTTTTTATTGATAACTTTACCGCTACATTATGTGTATAATTGGAATTAGTGAAAAATTACACAAATTAATTTTTTTTCTCTTGAAATTATACAATCAAATGGCCGGTTCCCCATCATTGCGCAGTCGTGCTAGTAAAACTCAAACCGTCATTTCAAATTTTTACCCACTTTTTCCATGTAATATCGCACATTTACTTCATTTCTTTCTTTCCTTTTTTTCTTTTGATGCCTGCTCCATTAACATATTAGAATACAATGGTCAACAAAAGTTCCCAATTTAGCTTCAGTGCAAATCTCTTACTGCTTGTTTCTGCAGAAATTTGTGGTATATTTTTTTTTCCTGTGTGAGATTTGCACAAATCAAGTAATAACACATTACAGTTCCCAAATGCGGAATAAAAATGATGATATTTTTAGTATAAAGTGATATATTTTTTGAAGGATCTATAAAAAAAATCGTTCAGCCTCAATTTTTCTTGAGACGGCCCTGATTAGGTTTTCAAATTTTGAATAAGAGAAATTTATTTGGTGAAACAAGATTCATAAGAAGCTATAATGAAAAGTTTGGAAATGAGAGAGAGCAAGCGAGGACCTGAAGTATGTATAGCGGGGGGAGGAAGCGAGGTTTCAACAAGAAGATATGGTGAATTAATTTAAAGGACAAAAATTTGTATATTTTTAGCCTCAAAGACACAACCTCAGTATTTTAACCACAAGGACAAACATTCTCCTAAAAATAATTCATAAGGACAAACATTCTTTCAAAATTATTTATAAGGACAAACATTCTTTCAAAACTGCTACCTAACTAAAAACTGATACCTAAAAACTGCTACCGATAACTACAAACTGATACCTAAAAAATGCTATCAATAACTAAAAACTGATACTAAAAAAAAGTTGTCCTTCCAGCTAAAATACTGAAGGACTGTCCTTGAGGCTAAAACGCTGAGAAATTTTGTCCTTGACAATAATTTTCTGTACTTAATATTATAACAAGTCTACACTAAAAGCCTCTCCCCTTGTATGTTATATCATTTTGTTCGATTCTCCCCCTATCCAATGTAATCCCTTACCTATTTTGTTTCTCCTTTTAACAGTTCACTTCATCCAAATTTTCATTTCAAGAAGGATCTGAAGTTCTGAACATCTAAACACATTATTTAGTTGAAATAGAATTAGAAACTGCAGTTTCAGTGACATCTAATATCAATCCAGTCATACTTGCTGCAAACATAAGGTACTTCAAACTTTAGCCATTCAAGCTAGCATTTTTTTTTAGCAGGGGTGGTCATGCTTTTATGCTATGGATCCGAATTCAGATGCATTGTATTCAATATTTTCCCACTCTTTACGAGTAAAATGTGTTAACTAAAGTCCACCAGGAATAGAGCTAGGAAATTACATTGCTCCAGGCTCGCCAGGTTAGATAGTGTAGATCATCTAAGTGTCCCACATATTTACCATAATATTACATATAATCAACCGTTCTTTGCCACGAAATACAAAACTAAACGCACAAAAATACCATATCCTCATTCCATCTCTCTTTTTATTCAAATAGTTCAAGAAGATAAAAAATCAAATCGATCGATCATTCAAATCTAACAGTAATAACACAGAGTTAATATTAAAAGGACTTAAAAATTACCTTTCTGGCACGAGAAATAGTGGCTCCCTCTGATTCTTTATGCTCCAAATCTGACACTGCTTTCGCATTTTTTGGCGACTCTTCCGTTTCTTGTACTGAACGAGAATCCATGGGAGGTAAGTAAGTAGACTACAGCAAAAATTAGGGTTTGACAGTGCATAGGACGTTTATAAAACCGTATACACGAAAATCACGGCGAAAGGAAAAGGAATGGGAGCGATAAAAGGAGCAATTACAAAATTTCAGAAGTTAGGGAGAAGAGAGCCGTTGCTATTTATTTGCAATTTCCTTTTTCATTGTTATTTATTAGTTACAGAAAAAAGTGGATACGGGATGTTCGAAAATGGAACCAACGGATGGATATTAGGGGGGCTAAACAATTCAAAGGTCCAGGTTGCAACCTCAATTTTTGACAAACGTCGGGTAGAGTAGCTTTGTCGTATTTATTATCATTGCAACGAGAGTTTTGTTAGTGAATAGTGAATGCGGGAAAATATTCGGGAGAGATTGTTGCTTGATTATCATAGGAAAACTTACTGATTGCTAAATAGGCCCATGATTCAAATTATTTGAAACTACTAAAATCATATAATGAGATAAAAACCCACCATTTGTTATATATTATTGAAAAAAATACTATTTAATAGAGGCATGCATTTCAAAGAGATGTCTATCAATTAAGAAATTGGTCCATAATATGAAAAGTTTTAATTTTTTAAAATAAAAAGTCGGGTCTAACCATTGTAATTCATGGTTTGACGCTGACATGGTGAAAATTGACATATATTTGTAAATAGTTTTTAAAGTGAGATGTCTATGTAATAAGTTTGTAAAACATGCCTAAATTCATAAAATCTTCTAAAATAAATTCTATTACCTATTTCTATAACATTTATCTATTATTTTTCTATTCGGGAAAATAGGCACAGGAAAGAAGTTGCAAAAAAATTTAGTCTCAAGAACAATAAATTTGTTTTTTAGTCTGAATGACACTTTTTAATGTAAACAAAAAATGATAGTCGCAACTATCATTATGTGATTTATACTAAAAGTGTGTTTCAACCTAAAAAGCAAACTTCTTGTCTCTGAAACTAAATTTTTCTCCAACTTTTTCCCTAAGTCTAAAAACCATTTTTCTATTAATTGGAATTTGTCATTAATTTTAATTAACCATATATTCAACACAAAATTATTTATATGATTAATGATAACATTTAGTCACTTAAATATATTTTTTTCCATTTATAAAGAAGAATCACGTTTGTTTTGATTCTTGATTATAAATATATGAATTTCAAAATTATTTAAATTAATGTTTGGAAAGATAGATATGAAGGATTCACGATGAATACCAACATGATACACTAGTACAACCGCATATAGTGGATAACCGACCGTTCGATTACATAATTTTAGGAAAAATATATATAGTTTTCATTACTTTTTGGTAAACATCAAATGATAATATGGTGGAAAGAAAATTGAACGTGGAGAGAACAAGGTAAATAACATTGAAGAGATTTAAAGTGAGATTTGTGGAGAGGACAAAGTAAATAACATTAAAGAGGTTTAAGAAGACATGTTACAAACATGTTTCTTAATTTTTGGCTTCACACAATTTGGTTTTGCATGCCAATAGTAGACAAACCTTCTTAATAGTTGATTCCATAATACGTTCTGAATATATATATATAAACTTCAAGGTGACCAATCCAAACTATTGAAGACGGCAGCTAAGCCATTTGTTTTGATACATCTTATTATTGGAATTTTACAATCCAAGAAAAGGCAGACTTAAAAATACATGTGAATCCTACAAAGAATTAAAGCGCATACATGCATCGGTGTAATTTGAGCGTTTACATGCACATAATGAGCCAGTGACATATTATAGACACTCTGGTAAGAGTTAAGCAGACGTTTAGTAGATCAATTAACAATGTGTACATGATTAGTTTAAACCAGCTTCATACAATGTGCTATCACCCATTCATACTACATAATTTTAGACTACCACTCATTTCCTTTGCTCTTCTAGGTATCTTGCTTGATAGCATAGATGGATTATCACAAAGCTTCATTCTGAAAAATATGGGATTATGAAGTAGGCACCATTAGAAACGAAAATGTTTAATGTGGATTTTGATTACTAAAACTGCAATTTGTTTGATTTTGATTAGGTGGGGTGTGGGGCAATGCCCCGCACACGACGATCGACCTGACCGGCCATGTAGTGAGGATCCAAGGGGTAGCGCCCCATCCGGAAAATGGTATATCTCATTTGTGTTTGAATTTGAATTCAAACAACAAACGGTTATGACCCGTTGGGACTAAAGGGTGCATGTTCGTTTCAACAGTCACCACCAATAGAAGTCTTCTCACTATATATACACGACAATACTTCATCATCGATATATAATGTAATGATCCTGACTCGGTCTTCGAAAATCGACACCCGTACTTCACTTGTACTCGAATGTCGCAGATTCAAACGCCGAATCTGGCTCGCCGGAGCTTATAACACAGTAAGTATAACAACACAGCGGAATAAAGAAATGGATGATATCATATACATCACAAATGATACAATATCCAGAATGATATACAACAATGATATCAATATGATACAAGAATATCAGAGATAAATAAAGATGCTACAGCGGAAAACAGAAGTGATACTCCAAGTGATCCGACAAAGAGAATGAGACCAATAACTCCAACATCAAGCTCGAACCACCATCACGTTGCACCAAGATAAGCAACGTCAGTCGTCCGTGAACTCCAAAAACTGAATTAGCTCCAACCACCCTACTAAACCTAACTATCTGAAAAACCCAACTCTAGACTGCCCGTGTGGAAAATTGTGGGCACCCAGAGTTTAGGAAGGGAACAATAAACTCCAGGTCAGTCATGGGACTGGTGTGAGTAACAAAAACAGTTTATCTTTAAACCAAACAACAAAAGAATTTTAAACATTGAAATCCACAATGCTTTTGGAAAATGAAACTACCATAAGACCTCCCACCACACACACAATGCAATCGCAGACTTGGAGGAGATTTCTTCTTATGATAGTCAAATATTCTTACTATGCAAAATTCTTTAGATATTATTAATAGTGCATAGTGTACAAAATCATTTTGAAAATACAATATTAATCTTAGCCAGCATAGGTACCATTATATTATGCCTGTTATAGCTGCCGCCTGAGGAGACAGGTTATACAAATTGCAATCATAAAGGGCTCGTATTGTTTCTTTGGATTTTCCAACAAATGGTCAGGCTAAGGAACTTCCTATGCCACATGGGAACGCCTCTGGAGGGACGTCCCAAGAACCTACCCGGATCTCTGCCAACACAAGGCCGGGTTACCTCTGTAACTAGGTAACTACTACTCGAGTATGCCACCCCCCTCAATCACACAGCAACAATCACACAGTAAATGAGATTGGAGCAACCACACAGGTAAAATATCTGGGCTCCATACCATGATACTACCTTTTTCCAGAAGGAAATGACATACCCTAAAGGGAGCGACCCTCATAACCTTGCCGCATCTTTCCTGTTTCGACCATTTCCGGTCTGTGAGGCTCGATGAGGTCTCGTCCACAAAGCTACGCTTTTTCACAAAGCCATGCTTTGATCAACAAATGATCAACAATACACATCAGCACTCAGCATGCCACACTACCAAATTGGGAATATATCACTGATAACCTTCAACTACATAACCTCTAAGCTCGTACGTCTCAGAGAAGGGTGTTAAGCTAAGAGAATAAATTCTCCCCCACCAAACAGAAATGTATTTGAAAGAAATCAGCTTTATATCTCAAAGTGTAATGTCAGACATACAACCATACAAGTCTGTTCTGGGTTCGAACAGAATCGAAGACACTTCCAAAGAAGCCCTTGCAATCCGGATAATCCCTAATCACGTCCGGACTTCCCACCACATATGGAGTCTCTATACCGGGGACCAGTCGATGCAGAGACATTCGACGAGTTGTCCTTTCGTTTTCGAAAATATCCGGTCTTCACCACCGGTCTTCAAATGCTATCCATATACGTCGTATCATTATTCGGAATGGGTTCTATGACACAAAGGTCCTCTCCCGGCTAAACCGAATAATGAGCGCAATATTTTAAACATATGGATATTGGGATTTCAATCAAGTCACAACTTATTACCCAAAGCTTTTCTTTCAAATGGTTTAAACACATTACCATTTTAATCTTTTTAAACAAAAAGATTCAATTCACAAAGTTCACCCAGTTTCACAAAGATCTATTCATAGATTTTCCTAATCAATTTCCATTTCAATTGGATTAACTCATTCAATCTTTAAATCAAAGATTTAACTTATAGCTTTCAAAACAATTCCATTTCGACCTTTTATACAAAAGGTACACCTTTCCAATTTCAAAATAAAGTTCAACAATCTTTCACAAAGATTTTTTCATGACTCGGAAAACCATTTTCCAATTCAAACTTGAAATTCCTTTAAATTGGGATTTCATTTCTTATATGAAAGCTTCTATTATTTGAAAACAAATAGTTTTCATTTCGGAAAATCTGATTCATTTATACGAGTTAAAGTCCTTGGGTTAAATTTAAATTCTCAAAACCATACTTTAACAAATGGTTTAGAACCCATATAACCTTGTATGCCCTTTTTTCATTATAATTTCTCAACATAGAATTCAATTCCAAATTTTTTGAATGCAAATTTAAAACAAATTTCAAAACTAAATCAAGTTATTCAAAAATAACTTTAATCTTTGAAATCCCTTTTCAAAAGCTTTCCACTTTAAAACCGATCTATTTTCAAAACCATTTGGATTCAAAAATTCAATTTTTAAAACTATTTCAAAAATCTGTGACTTAATCGATTCCCTCGTGAAATCCATATTTGTGTGTGTATTGTGACGACCCGCCCTTCTATCCACAGAAGAACGCATCGACAATAAGAAAGAAAGAGGTAGAAAATAGAAAAGAAGAGAAGAAAGAAAGAAACAACAACAACGATCTCACAGCGGAACGAATAAATTATATTAATAACATAAATAAGCTATATTATACAACACTTATCAGAGTTTACACATCTATACAACACATACTAGACAGTTATAAACATCTGTCTAGATATTACAACTCAATTACAATACAAGACTCTAACACAGATATCAACACAGCGGAATACTATATCTACGAACGCCGAAGCCTCCTGCTCCATTGCTCCTCCACAATTCGTCAAAGCTAAACCTGAATCCCTTGGCTACTCGTAAAAATTTGAGTACCCAAGAGTTTATAAAACAGAAATAAACAACTTGGGTCAGACATGGGTCTGGTGTGAGTAACAGGTTAAACTTGTTTAACTTCAAAACCTTTTGAAAGGAAAGGTATCACGTAAGACTCCCCACAAATAAACATGGGTAAGTTTTTACCTTACGCTAACCAAAACATTGATAGGAAATTTGATTGTATTATGATAGGGTCTAAGGTTTTCAAATAAATATGAAATAGCCGAAATTGTTACATTATTAAATTCCAGCATACATAAGTATACAATCAAGTCCGTTATCACTTATTGGAATTTGGATTTCCATACAATGGCAGAGCTACCGGGGTACCGCTCATCACAGTACGGGGCCTAGATCACCGTACCGAGGATCACTCCCAATCCCCTGCAACACAAAGCCGGAACCATCCCTTACTGGATAATCCCGAATAAAATCACCCCACAGATGGCCGTCGCCAACTGCACCACTAAGCCGAAATAAAAGGAACTTCTCTAGACAGGGATGACCTTACTCTCAGTGGGTGCTACCCACGAAGCCTTGCTGCACCTCCCCTGTTTTAGCCATTTCCGGTTTGATGAGGCTTGAGGTCACGATTTACCTTTAAATCAGAACATCACTTAGAATGCTCATCGTCCACCTGACGATGTTTTGAAAGCATTCGATCCATACAAGTTCGTTCCGGGTTCGAACGAAACCGAAGGCATTATCTCGTTACACTCGTGTTGGAATCACCCTCAGAGTTAACGACAATAACCCTTGCACTCTGAATCTTCATCTTCACTTGAGATTCACGACCTAACGTTAATTTGGATCGATGTGGTATTCGGTTCTCCAGACCTGGCATCCCGGTATACGGAAACCCGATCCCGGTCTCATCGAAATCCAAAACGTATCTTTTAAGGCCAAGTTGTTTTAAAGTTAAAACAATTCAATTCTTATCTATACTACACACAGATAGATAATAGATAATCCATATTATCATCCAAACAGATAATTCATATTATCATTTTAATCCAACCAACATCTATATCATAGATCAGTATATCTCTTATCAGAGATATCAACAATGCAAAGCATTTAATACTACTCATCCATCATAAGTAATGATTTATATCATCTCTAATCAATTTAAAGTGAATTAAATTAATTACTTCATTTTATAAATCCTTCTTACTTAATCATTAATTAAACTAATTAATTAATCATACTCTAGTATCAATCTTAATTAATCATTCCTGATAAATCAACCTTTAATTACTTTAAGTAATTAATACTTAATTATTTTCACAAATTAATTATCTTAAACCATTTTAGTAATTAATCTTTAATTACTTCATAATTAATTAACCATACTTAATTACATTAATCTTTAATTAATTATAATTAATTAATTTTAATTAATTAATTACTTAATCCTTTACTATTGATTAATTAATCTTGATTAATCAATTCTTAATTTACATCATTAATTATATAAATAAATGATCCTTAATTACTCTTTAATTAATTACTCCATTTAAATTATTTAATAATTAATCTTTAATTAATTATATTTATTAATCACCTTTGATTAATCTCAATTAGTAATTAACTACCCTTAATTACTCTTCCCTTAATTAATTACTTCTTAATTAATTATCCTTTAATTAATCCCTTGATTTATTTTTCAAAGTAATTAAACTCAAATTACTTTTATTAAACCATCTTTAGTTAATTACATCCCCTAATTAACTTTAATTACCTTCCTAAGTAATTTATACTTCCACTAATTACATTTAAGTAATTATCAAATCACCAAGTGATTCCTTAAATTAATTAAACAAATTAATTTAAACTTATCAAATTTATTTAATTAATTACCTTAAGTAATTAATTCATTTTAATTACTTTCATTAAGTAATTTATACTTAACCAATATTAATTAATTTATCTAATCATTTATTAATAACTCATACTTAATTAAACAAATGATCCTAAATCCTAAATTAATTAATATTTAATTAATTAACTTATAATCCTAATTATTTAATTAATTATCACTAACCATTAATTAAATTATTAAATTATTCTTAAATTACTTTATTAATTTAATGACTCCTATATCATTTAATCTTAATTACTATCTAAAATAAAGTACTTGCCTTTAACTACTTTAATTATATCATTAACAAAGACTTTAAAACATTTACTTTAAAATCTTTTCTTTTAATTCATTTTAAATTAAAAGATTTAAAATAGATTACAATTTAACTTTAACCAATATTTAAATCAAATATACAAAATCTTTTTAAAACAAATGTTAAGAACACTTAACATTTATAAAAGAAATTTACAAGATTTTAAAACCCATTTATTTAATTTAAAAATTCTTTTAAACTATACTTTAAACATTTAAAGATGTTTAAATATTAAAATAAAAACTTATTTATTTTTACAACTGGGATTTAAGTTTAAATTTCTGTTTTCAAATTTTAAATCAATTTTAAAATTTAAAAACACACAGGCTTTAAAACCTGTAACTATCCAACTTACCCGAGCCATATCACAAAATACCCGAGAAAAAGTTGAAAACCCCCGAGTATCCCTTCGAGTTTTTCCTTCTATTTTATTTCTAAAACTGTTATAACCCATACGAGTTTTCCCCTGGAAACAACTCGAGCCAGATCCCAACAATCACGAACACGACTTCGAGTCACTCACGCACTTCTTCGAGTCGAACAGAGACTACATCTTCCCAAACTTCAAATTCTTCCAGTTGTACGAAACGTACATGTGCACGTGCACAACTGAATGAGGCGACTCCGACCTTCGCCACGACCATCCCCGAGTCGACGACAACCCATACGTGCTCCCTGACCACCCAGGTTGACGACATCGCCAGAAGAACGAAAACAACCTATCGAGCACCACTGTATCCCATAGCTCGATTAACAAATCACCTCGCCGACGACGATCCCATCCACCGGAGCCCACATCCTTCCGACCAGAGCAGCGTCACAATCCCACGTGAAATTTCCCCCACACGCGATCGATTCCAGATCATCCACGATAGAGAATTCGATTCGAAAGTATCGACGAACCCAACTACTCCACTAACCCTATACCTTCGTCGTACCATCACCTCAATCATTAATAATTTTAACTGTTATTTTTCCCATCATCCCTAGACCCCCGACCACCTTCAGCAACCATCACGTCGCCTAACTCGTCGCCGATCGCCGGAAATTTACGAAAAGACGGTTTCTGTTCAACTCCAGATTTCTCAATGATTATATACTTAGAAACCATGAAATGATTTTCAAAAATCATTATTTTCTACCACGTATCTGATCATGAATTCAAATCATGAAACCAAGGTGATCGATTTTCGACTTATATTAGTTCATCTCTGCTATTTTCTTCTTCCAGAAACATTTACCCAATATTTTCACTGGAACCCATTTTTAAAAAGAATATCTTGTTATTTAGGCATATTTCATTTATACATCTAACCCTATAGAAAATTAGGGAAAGAGAGATTGAATTTTTGATCATTTAAAAAAAACTGTAATTTGAACAGAGCCTTACAATATATATGTACAGACCTTCATATGAAATCAATTTCATATTCATATATATTCAAACATATTTACATCCATGCAACCATTTTCACAATATTATTTCAAATATACATCACATGCAAACCAAGATTAAATCAGTTTTAAGCCTTGATAAATTAGTTTACTCACTTGTTTGAAAGAACAGAATACAGGCTTGTTTATGTAAACAGACAGGGTCATATAACATATTTAAACCCATTCATATAAATTCATATTAAGAACTTCAATACAAGCAATATCATCACATGCAAGCATATATCATAAACTTAAGTTTTTTTTAAAAATGAATGTTACTCACCAGATTTCAAATGAATAACAGAGCTACTTCAGTTTTGATTTTGAAAACTTTAAAATCTTTTAACTTGAGTTGCCTTGTTGCTCCTTCGATTTAAAACTTTAATTGCTTGATTTGGAAACTTGCATGTTGCTATAGCCTTGTATTGTTGATATGTTGCCTTAGATTCCAGATTTAAAGAACTTTGATTTTGCTTCCAGATTTTTAGAAAAATTGCAGGCTTTCAGATTTGAAATGCAGGCTTTGCCTTCAAAACAGAGAAGGTTGTTTGATGATCTCTGCTTTGATTTTGAAACTGAATTACAGGTTATTGATTTTGAAAATGCAGGCTAGTGGTTTGAGGAAGATGTTTTGCAGATCATATATTGTATTTGGTTTTAAATTTTCTTTTTTTACAATCTGATTTCAGTTTCTCATTTGAAGATAATGGTTTTAACTAAATGAATTGCTAAGTTTTCTACTTAATATATTTTTAATGAAAATGTTTTAATAAAACAAATGCCACTTGTTACCTTATTATGACAAATGTTTTACAAGTGTCTTCTTATTAGTTAAATGCTTAACACATGTTCCTTTTTATTAGTTTATATTTATTTTAAATGTAAATAAATGCTTTTTCTTTATTTACTTAAATACTTCTCTATTTATAAATTACTTTTAAAAGAAAAGAAAATCAATTGTATATGTATAAATAAAAGCTTATACATGTATTTTGAATCCAAATGTTTTAATATATCTACCTTTGAATTTCAAAACTAATTTACATTCAAATGCAAATTATATTTAAAATCCAATTTAAAGTCAAGTTATATACATACATATATAACTACACATTAAATTTGAAATAACCATTTTATTTTATATAAAAAATCTATTTATAAAAACAATACACTATTAATATTGTTTAAAAATAACTCATTTATCAATTTTAAAATAATTTATAAAAGAGATTATAAATTATCACTATTACTAATTGAATTAACATATCATAGGTAAATTGTATTTTAAACCTATATATATATTTACTTTTAAATCATATTTAATAAGAAAATAAAATAATCCTTATTATTAATCTAGTTTAAAACCATATAGTTATAAATTTTAAATAACTTTGAAAAGCTAATATTAAATAAATCCAAATATCCAAATTATCAATATTATATATTAGAAATTTTAAAACAAGATTTTATTTATTAATTAAATTTCAAACACAAGCTTATCCATTTACAATATATACAATTGTATATACATTATAAATAGAAATCATCTTATAAATTTTTAAAGGATAAATTTACTAATTAAATATTCATTTAATTAGATTATTAAATCAATTCAAATATTTATTATCAAAGATTAACAAATCAATTTAATTATTTAAACAGATTATTAAATTGATATTGTCCAAAATTTCCGGGATATTACATTCCTTCCCCCTTAAAATAATTTCGTCCCCGAAATTTAAAACAAAGGTAATTTAATAATCTATTTAAATCACAAGCATATATTATCATTTATATGCTAACAACCATAGCAACCAATTTATCCAATCAAACAATTCTAATTATCCAGACAAAATTCTGGATATAATTTCCTCGAGTTTCCCCAAGTATATATATACCGGGATACTCGCTCTACAGAATCCAAACAATCAATACTACTAAGCTATAGAGCTTCTACTCATCTAGATCTACAGAACTAAACAAGATATCAGACTACAGACGAGTCTGACTCAACAACCAAATCCTCCAGAACTGCTGGTTCCAAAACCAGAGATAGATTAAACACGTACTCCCTCAGAGATACGTAAAATACATTGAATTCCAGTTATCCAATCTGACAATTCAACCTTGTAGATCAAAGTACTTATCCAAATCAGAACTCAGAAGAGATCCAAAACCATTCGGAGCTGACTTCCCAGACTTACTTAATCTTATAGCTCCTTTTTAACCAGAGAAAAACTTCACAACAACGAAGTCTCCAACTTCGAATTTCAAATTCCTTCGTCTTTTATCCACACAATCCTTCAGACGATCCTGTGCTGACTACAAATCCTTCCTGATCAACTCAACCTTCGCTGATGCTTCTTGAAACAAACAGGACCAAAGATAACTCAATAGAATGATCTCTCCAAGATCTACCCATAATCCAAAACACAACTCTACTACCAAACATCAGAAGATCGAACTAACTTCTCCTATCTGGAAAAGACAACAAGAGCACTCGCCAAACTGCTTCTGCTGCACCACTCTGATCTGGAGAGAATGAAAATGCTGATGATGAACACAAACACAGACTGGACAACACATTCCAGAAAATCTCGGATAACTCAAGAGAATACTCAAACTATCGCAAGTCACTTTTGCGATCAACCCAGCCAAATCCAAATAAAACTGTTCTATCTTTACAAATCAGAACAGCTCATACTTATCTATCCAATCCATCGAAGAAATGGATATACTCTACTTCTTCTGAACTCCACCTTCAGAAAAACTACTCAGCCAGAAAACTTCCTGCCAATACAGAACACTCCGAGCTGCACTGCTGCCACAGATGCCAAAGACTTCTCAATCCAAAGCTCTTCGAGAAACTCAAACCCAAACCAAACAGAAACACCATGCTGAACTCAACCACAACACCGAAGCAGACACACTTCCTTAAACTTGTTCCAAAGAAAACATCTTCGGGAACATCCATATTCACTGCATCTCATCACACAGCTACTTCTTCCAGAAGATACCAAGATACTATCACTCGCTTCTGTTCAACCGACAGATCCAAATTCTACTCATCCAACTTAGAAGATGGACTCCGAACTTTAACAGGTTTCCTTCAGAGATTGTGAAATCCTTACAATTGCAAAGTTCACTTGAGACGGTATTAGGTTTACAGTCTCGACAAATACACTTCCAACCTCCACTCTCAAACTCCTATTCCTAGATGATAAATTATTATCATCTCAACCAATCATTACAAATACCATATATATTTAAAATGATACTTTTATATATAGAAATTATATCTGGGTAAAATTATTTCATCTACCTTTTTAAAACAATATTGTGTCCATTGGCCTGGTCCAAGTGTTTAGGGATCCCTATCAATAACGGTAGCTACTCGTATTGACCAGAATCCATATACCACCCAACCGATCAATTAACACAATATAAAACCATTTTACATAACTAACAAATACGTACTCTCGAATATATATACACTCGGACTCAAACAGGTTGCTACAGATCCTAATTGAACAATCCTTCCGAACCTAGGTATTCACTCAACCTAGTGTTCTGATATCCACTTAACCAATAGCTTAGGTATTCGCTCAACCTAAGCTCTGATACCAACTGTGACGACCCGCCCTTCTATCCACAGAAGAACGCATCGACAATAAGAAAGAAAGAGGTAGAAAATAGAAAAGAAGAGAAGAAAGAAAGAAACAACAACAACGATCTCACAGCGGAACGAATAAATTATATTAATAACATAAATAAGCTATATTATACAACACTTATCAGAGTTTACACATCTATACAACACATACTAGACAGTTATAAACATCTGTCTAGATATTACAACTCAATTACAATACAAGACTCTAACACAGATATCAACACAGCGGAATACTATATCTACGAACGCCGAAGCCTCCTGCTCCATTGCTCCTCCACAATTCATCAAAGCTAAACCTGAATCCCTTGGCTACTCGTAAAAATTTGAGTACCCAAGAGTTTATAAAACAGAAATAAACAACTTGGGTCAGACATGGGTCTGGTGTGAGTAACAGGTTAAACTTGTTTAACTTCAAAACCTTTTGAAAGGAAAGGTATCACGTAAGACTCCCCACAAATAAACATGGGTAAGTTTTTACCTTACGCTAACCAAAACATTGATAGGAAATTTGATTGTATTATGATAGGGTCTAAGGTTTTCAAATAAATATGAAATAGCCGAAATTGTTACATTATTAAATTCCAGCATACATAAGTATACAATCAAGTCCGTTATCACTTATTGGAATTTGGATTTCCATACAATGGCAGAGCTACCGGGGTACCGCTCATCACAGTACGGGGCCTAGATCACCGTACCGAGGATCACTCCCAATCCCCTGCAACACAAAGCCGGAACCATCCCTTACTGGATAATCCCGAATAAAATCACTCCACAGATGGCCGTCGCCAACTGCACCACTAAGCCGAAATAAAAGGAACTTCTCTAGACAGGGATGACCTTACTCTCAGTGGGTGCTACCCACGAAGCCTTGCTGCACCTCCCCTGTTTTAGCCATTTCCGGTTTGATGAGGCTTGAGGTCACGATTTACCTTTAAATCAGAACATCACTTAGAATGCTCATCGTCCACCTGACGATGTTTTGAAAGCATTCGATCCATACAAGTTCGTTCCGGGTTCGAACGAAACCGAAGGCATTATCTCGTTACACTCGTGTTGGAATCACCCTCAGAGTTAACGACAATAACCCTTGCACTCTGAATCTTCATCTTCACTTGAGATTCACGACCTAACGTTAATTTGGATCGATGTGGTATTCGGTTCTCCAGACCTGGCATCCCGGTATACGGAAACCCGATCCCGGTCTCATCGAAATCCAAAACGTATCTTTTAAGGCCAAGTTGTTTTAAAGTTAAAACAATTCAATTCTTATCTATACTACACACAGATAGATAATAGATAATCCATATTATCATCCAAACAGATAATTCATATTATCATTTTAATCCAACCAACATCTATATCATAGATCAGTATATCTCTTATCAGAGATATCAACAATGCAAAGCATTTAATACTACTCATCCATCATAAGTAATGATTTATATCATCTCTAATCAATTTAAAGTGAATTAAATTAATTACTTCATTTTATAAATCCTTCTTACTTAATCATTAATTAAACTAATTAATTAATCATACTCTAGTATCAATCTTAATTAATCATTCCTGATAAATCAACCTTTAATTACTTTAAGTAATTAATACTTAATTATTTTCACAAATTAATTATCTTAAACCATTTTAGTAATTAATCTTTAATTACTTCATAATTAATTAACCATACTTAATTACATTAATCTTTAATTAATTATAATTAATTAATTTTAATTAATTAATTACTTAATCCTTTACTATTGATTAATTAATCTTGATTAATCAATTCTTAATTTACATCATTAATTATATAAATAAATGATCCTTAATTAAAATTTAATTAATTACTCCATTTAAATTATTTAATAATTAATCTTTAATTAATTATATTTATTAATCACCTTTGATTAATCTCAATTAGTAATTAACTACCCTTAATTACTCTTCCCTTAATTAATTACTTCTTAATTAATTATCCTTTAATTAATCCCTTGATTTATTTTTCAAAGTAATTAAACTCAAATTACTTTTATTAAACCATCTTTAGTTAATTACATCCCCTAATTAACTTTAATTACCTTCCTAAGTAATTTATACTTCCACTAATTACATTTAAGTAATTATCAAATCACCAAGTGATTCCTTAAATTAATTAAACAAATTAATTTAAACTTATCAAATTTATTTAATTAATTACCTTAAGTAATTAATTCATTTTAATT
This sequence comes from Allium fistulosum, assembly GCA_030737815.1. NCBI lineage: Eukaryota > Viridiplantae > Streptophyta > Magnoliopsida > Asparagales > Amaryllidaceae > Allium > Allium fistulosum. Next base: position 284,853,097 of record CM060907.1, on the reverse strand, counting down.
ACTTTCATTAAGTAATTTATACTTAACCAATATTAATTAATTTATCTAATCATTTATTAATAACTCATACTTAATTAAACAAATGATCCTAAATCCTAAATTAATTAATATTTAATTAATTAACTTATAATCCTAATTATTTAATTAATTATCACTAACCATTAATTAAATTATTAAATTATTCTTAAATTACTTTATTAATTTAATGACTCCTATATCATTTAATCTTAATTACTATCTAAAATAAAGTACTTACCTTTAACTACTTTAATTATATCATTAACAAAGACTTTAAAACATTTACTTTAAAATCTTTTCTTTTAATTCATTTTAAATTAAAAGATTTAAAATAGATTACAATTTAACTTTAACCAATATTTAAATCAAATATACAAAATCTTTTTAAAACAAATGTTAAGAACACTTAACATTTATAAAAGAAATTTACAAGATTTTAAAACCCATTTATTTAATTTAAAAATTCTTTTAAACTATACTTTAAACATTTAAAGATGTTTAAATATTAAAATAAAAACTTATTTATTTTTACAACTGGGATTTAAGTTTAAATTTCTGTTTTCAAATTTTAAATCAATTTTAAAATTTAAAAACACACAGGCTTTAAAACCTGTAACTATCCAACTTACCCGAGCCATATCACAAAATACCCGAGAAAAAGTTGAAAACCCCCGAGTATCCCTTCGAGTTTTTCCTTCTATTTTATTTCTAAAACTGTTATAACCCATACGAGTTTTCCCCTGGAAACAACTCGAGCCAGATCCCAACAATCACGAACACGACTTCGAGTCACTCACGCACTTCTTCGAGTCGAACAGAGACTACATCTTCCCAAACTTCAAATTCTTCCAGTTGTACGAAACGTACATGTGCACGTGCACAACTGAATGAGGCGACTCCGACCTTCGCCACGACCATCCCCGAGTCGACGACAACCCATACGTGCTCCCTGACCACCCAGGTTGACGACATCGCCAGAAGAACGAAAACAACCTATCGAGCACCACTGTATCCCATAGCTCGATTAACAAATCACCTCGCCGACGACGATCCCATCCACCGGAGCCCACATCCTTCCGACCAGAGCAGCGTCACAATCCCACGCGAAATTTCCCCCACACGCGATCGATTCCAGATCATCCACGATAGAGAATTCGATTCGAAAGTATCGACGAACCCAACTACTCCACTAACCCTATACCTTCGTCGTACCATCACCTCAATCATTAATAATTTTAACTGTTATTTTTCCCATCATCCCTAGACCCCCGACCACCTTCAGCAACCATCACGTCGCCTAACTCGTCGCCGATCGCCGGAAATTTACGAAAAGACGGTTTCTGTTCAACTCCAGATTTCTCAATGATTATATACTTAGAAACCATGAAATGATTTTCAAAAATCATTATTTTCTACCACGTATCTGATCATGAATTCAAATCATGAAACCAAGGTGATCGATTTTCGACTTATATTAGTTCATCTCTGCTATTTTCTTCTTCCAGAAACATTTACCCAATATTTTCACTGGAACCCATTTTTAAAAAGAATATCTTGTTATTTAGGCATATTTCATTTATACATCTAACCCTATAGAAAATTAGGGAAAGAGAGATTGAATTTTTGATCATTTAAAAAAAACTGTAATTTGAACAGAGCCTTACAATATATATGTACAGACCTTCATATGAAATCAATTTCATATTCATATATATTCAAACATATTTACATCCATGCAACCATTTTCACAATATTATTTCAAATATACATCACATGCAAACCAAGATTAAATCAGTTTTAAGCCTTGATAAATTAGTTTACTCACTTGTTTGAAAGAACAGAATACAGGCTTGTTTATGTAAACAGACAGGGTCACATAACATATTTAAACCCATTCATATAAATTCATATTAAGAACTTCAATACAAGCAATATCATCACATGCAAGCATATATCATAAACTTAAGTTTTTTTTAAAAATGAATGTTACTCACCAGATTTCAAATGAATAACAGAGCTACTTCAGTTTTGATTTTGAAAACTTTAAAATCTTTTAACTTGAGTTGCCTTGTTGCTCCTTCGATTTAAAACTTTAATTGCTTGATTTGGAAACTTGCATGTTGCTATAGCCTTGTATTGTTGATATGTTGCCTTAGATTCCAGATTTAAAGAACTTTGATTTTGCTTCCAGATTTTTAGAAAAATTGCAGGCTTTCAGATTTGAAATGCAGGCTTTGCCTTCAAAACAGAGAAGGTTGTTTGATGATCTCTGCTTTGATTTTGAAACTGAATTACAGGTTATTGATTTTGAAAATGCAGGCTAGTGGTTTGAGGAAGATGTTTTGCAGATCATATATTGTATTTGGTTTTAAATTTTCTTTTTTTACAATCTGATTTCAGTTTCTCATTTGAAGATAATGGTTTTAACTAAATGAATTGCTAAGTTTTCTACTTAATATATTTTTAATGAAAATGTTTTAATAAAACAAATGCCACTTGTTACCTTATTATGACAAATGTTTTACAAGTGTCTTCTTATTAGTTAAATGCTTAACACATGTTCCTTTTTATTAGTTTATATTTATTTTAAATGTAAATAAATGCTTTTTCTTTATTTACTTAAATACTTCTCTATTTATAAATTACTTTTAAAAGAAAAGAAAATCAATTGTATATGTATAAATAAAAGCTTATACATGTATTTTGAATCCAAATGTTTTAATATATCTACCTTTGAATTTCAAAACTAATTTACATTCAAATGCAAATTATATTTAAAATCCAATTTAAAGTCAAGTTATATACATACATATATAACTACACATTAAATTTGAAATAACCATTTTATTTTATATAAAAAATCTATTTATAAAAACAATACACTATTAATATTGTTTAAAAATAACTCATTTATCAATTTTAAAATAATTTATAAAAGAGATTATAAATTATCACTATTACTAATTGAATTAACATATCATAGGTAAATTGTATTTTAAACCTATATATATATTTACTTTTAAATCATATTTAATAAGAAAATAAAATAATCCTTATTATTAATCTAGTTTAAAACCATATAGTTATAAATTTTAAATAACTTTGAAAAGCTAATATTAAATAAATCCAAATATCCAAATTATCAATATTATATATTAGAAATTTTAAAACAAGATTTTATTTATTAATTAAATTTCAAACACAAGCTTATCCATTTACAATATATACAATTGTATATACATTATAAATAGAAATCATCTTATAAATTTTTAAAGGATAAATTTACTAATTAAATATTCATTTAATTAGATTATTAAATCAATTCAAATATTTATTATCAAAGATTAACAAATCAATTTAATTATTTAAACAGATTATTAAATTGATATTGTCCAAAATTTCCGGGATATTACATGTATGGTGTGGTCCAGGGATTTTACACAGTAGTGCAACATCATTCAATCATCACAGATTCAAATACAGCAATATATTTGATAAGCGGTATAAACTATAACGCTTATCCTTATTCACAAATACACGGATAAATCACAAATAGATAATATAAATAAATAAATAAATAAATAAATAAATTACATTCATCACAGCTTGAATTAAAACAATTCATATCACACAGCATCACATAGTAGGAATATCGAACAATTCACAGCATTCAATAGAATACAGTCATCCATAAGTGAAACTAATTAAGATATCTGATTAGCTAAACCAGATCATTTGCCTATGGATAATTCCTAGTCAGGGTTAATTAATAATTAATTAATTACAAACATTTAATTAATTATTCCTTAATTGATCATTAATTACCCTTTTATTTAATATTTCATAATAACTTTAACTCATTAACCTTTAATTAATTATTCTTAAATTAATCACCCTAATTAATTAACCACATTAATTAATTATTCTTTAAAGTAATTAACCCTTAATTATTTACAAAAATGATTATCCCTAATCACAAATTAATTACATTGAGCAATTATCCTTTGATCATTTAATTAATCAATTTTTTTAATCATTTATTTAATTACTTTTAATTAAGTAATTATCTTTAAGTAATTAATTACCTTTAATTACTTATATTAATTATCCTTTCATAAAATAACACAGCGTAATTAGCCTTAAATTAATTACACAAATTAATTATCCTTAACCATTCACAGTAATTAACCATCAATTACTTTTAATTAATAAATTTCTGATTCATTAATCTCTAATCATTAGTTAATCAATCATAATCATTAGTTAATTAAATTAATTAATTATTCTTTATTAATTACTTAATTAATCCTTTATCCTTAATTAATTAAATAAATAAATTATACTGAAATTTCTTAATTAACTTCATTAAGATCAACCATTAAAACCATAATTATCTTAAGTCAAAACTTAATTATCATTATAACACTTTATTTTAAGAATTTACTCTACTTAATTAAATCATTAATTAAGTTTTGAAATAAAATAATCATTTAATTTGATAAATTAAAGTTAACGAAACATAACTTCCTTTAAATGTTTTAAACATTATTAAGTAATAGTTTTAAACAAACTTCAATTTAAATTTAAAAGCTTGCTTTTATAAAAACTTTTAAAAACTGTTTAAACATTATACCTTTAAATTTCCTTTATATTTCATTTCTAATTTAAGATTTAAAATAACTTTAAATCTTTCGTAATCAAATTTAATTTAAACGAATTTCAAGATTTCTTAATTAAATGTTTAAGGAAACAATTTATTATATTTAAAGTAACTTATATAAGAAGTTTTAACCAAATTCATTTGTTTAAATTTCAAAAACTATGGTTTAAAACCCTTTTTAAAACTGTTTAAAAATCTACTCTTCTTTAAATTTAAAATTTTAAAACCTGCAACTACTAATCAGTTAACAAGTTTTAAACATCATAGAACTACTCGAGTAACCCTCCAGATTTCCCGAGTAACTTCCTATGCTACTCACCCTCCTCTCTCTCTTCGAGTCAAACACACGAAAACCACGAGCCTTCCCCGAGCCCTAACCTACCATCCCTAAAACTCAGAACTAAACCCAAAACACTGACACTCGTGTGCACGTGCACCACTCCACGGTGATGCTCCGACCACCGAGACTACCTCTGATAGGTCGACGATGACATATACCCTCAATTCCGACCATCACCACTTCGATTCCCACTCGAAAACAAAATCGAGCACCCTAGCACAAACTGGAACAACAATCGAAACATGGAATCACCACGTTCGCGCTCCTTCGACCACCGGAGTGCCAGCGGCTTCAGCCACTTCCTCGACAACCCCAAAGCTTCCATTTCCCAGAGTATCGTGAAACTCGATCACGTATTGGGGACGAACACGCCTCGTTACAGACACATCAAGAAACTCGAAACAAAGCCCTAAATCGACCTCGTACCGTTAATTCACGCAATAGAAAAATTATTCCATAATTTTCTCGAGATCACAGATGTTTATACTAGCTTCAAACCAAGTTTCAACATTTATAATTGGATCGATCACCAGAAATTTGTAAAAGTGCAATTTTTGTTAAAATACAAACTGCTCTTAAACCACGCAACTAAAAATCATCATATTAGTTTTAAAAATCATGGTTTGGTTCAGGGATTCAATCTATGTTCCTAAAATTATGAATTAAGATGTTTGAATTTTTGCTTATATTGAGTTGCTCAGTTTTTTTCCTTGGTTTCCAGGGTCCTATACTTATTATTTTGACTTAAGTAAAATCCTAAACTAAGGTTTGAAATGAAACTAACAAATTCCATTTAAATCTTAAGGCTAAACAGAGATTAAATTTAAAGCTTTTGAATTTAAATCAAAACATGAACCAAAGCTGGAAACAGAGAAGTTACAAATGTTCAGATCCATGCATACACCATACTTCATAAGTTCAATAATGTAAATGCTCAAACATACTTCACAATATAATATTAATCGTAGTAATAAAATGAAAACTAATTTATACTTTAAATTTTTAAAGTGAAGTTACTCACCTGATTTTCCAAAAAAAACAGAGTTTTCCTTTCTTTGAAACAGGCTTGTTCTTGTTTTTTAAAAATACAAGCTGAAACTTTCTTCTTGATTCTCTGATTAATATGAAGTTGTATTGTTGTTTTTAAGTTGAAGTTTTGTTTAAGTTTTACAAGAGTATATGCTTCAGATTTTCTCAAGTTTTTTTTTTGATGGACGAAACTGAATGAAGAAGATGATGGATATAAACAAGTTACAAAGTGTTGTTATTTTGTACAATATCAGGTACAAGATTTTTTATTATGCTCAGAGATTTTTTCATTTGGAGGCTAATATGTTATGTACTAAGGAGGCTAGCATTAATTATCTACATACTTAAATAAATATATATATATATATATATATATCTTTATCTTCTTATTCAAGCCTTCATATATATGTTTATATTTTCTTTTCTTTAGCAAGTACATTCATATGTATTTTGTCTCTTTATTTTACAAGTGTATGGATATATATTTTTATTTGTTTGTGCTTGAATGTATTTTATTTCTTGATTCATATTGGAGTGTATAGCTTTCTTTTATTTGATTGAAAGCACTTGAATAAATTCTTATCTTTTCTTTTGTCTTATTATTTTGTAATGTAAATAAATTTCTATTTTTAATATGTGGTTAGATTTAGCTATGTGTTTACTTTATATTTTTATAGTTTATCTTACATATTTATATTTTATTTCTAGCTTCAATATTTATTATTAAAATTTATCTTTAACCCATTTATTTAAGATTTAAATTCAAATTCAATGTATATATATATATATTTCAAATTTACTCATATATGCCCATATACATATATATTCACATATATACAATATTTAAATTTTAAATGATTTAACATAGAATTTTATTTGAACTCGGGGAAACTCGCATCAATTCATCGATTAATTTCACAATTTTTATTCAAAAACTAAATTAATTATCAATTTAAATATATATAAAATCCAGGGTCGTTACATATAACTTCTTTTTTGCTTTCTTGAATGAACAAATTATGCATGCATCGTCTGACCATTTCGAGTGTTCTTCTGATTTGTGCAAGTGATCACAACTTGCACAAACTCGCTCCACTGTAGGCCTGTCAATGGATACCCAAAAAATCTGAAATCCATCCGAATCCGTATCTAAAAATACGGATATTATCCGATATCCGAAAAGCGGATGCAGATATGAGTGTATCCGTATCTAAAAACATCCGTCCGATCCGAAATTAATTATGATAAAAATTGTTATTATTATATTGATTTATTATTTAAAGATACCCATAATAAGTCATACTTAGAATTTATTTAAATATTAAAGCCGGCCCAAGCCCAACAAAGTACCAAACCCTAATTCAATTTTCATAGCCGCAACAAAATTACTACTCATTTTCGTTTCAAACTTGCAATTTGATTTTTCACAGCCGCAACAAAAAAATATCAAACCCTAAATCGCAAGCCCTAAATCGACGAGACCCCTCACATCACTCCGACGTCGCTCCTCCTCGTAGCTCCGGCTCCGGCACATCGCAACTTCGGCTCCGTTACGAAACCACTCACATCGCATCTTTGGTTCCGGCTCCAGCTCCGCTTTGGTTCTCCTCCTAACGGCTTCACTTCTGGTATTTCCTCTTCTGGTATTTCCGTTTTTTAAATGTTATAAGCTCTGGTTCATGGATTTCAGTTTGAGGATTTTTTTTTGAATGTATATTTTAGTTTCAATGTTTTTTTAATGTATATGTTAATTTTGTCATCTCAAGTAAATTCGATTTCAGTCATTGTTTTCGGAAGTGCCTATTTATACACGTTTGTCTTTCGGAAAATCTAACCTGAACATAATCTTATGTTTATAGTTTTGATTGCTTTGAATATACAGATTTCAAAAAGAAATAGAAGTTTCAAATGATTAGAATTTTAAAAAATATATAAGTTTTGATTGCTTATAATTTTGTTTTTAAATGTTTTTTTGAAATGCAGATAAGCTTGCTGCTGCAATAAGCTTTATTTAGCTGTTTTTAAATGTTTTTTTGAAATACAGACTTTTAAATTGGTACAATAATAAATTACAGACTTTTAAATTGGTCCAATAATGAATATTTTACAGACTTTTAAAAATGATATTAAAACAGTTCTATGAATATTTACAGACTTTTAAAAATGGAAAACACCTCGTCAAGTTGTAGCAGTAAATCTGTTGCATGTGCTGCATCAAATGCTTGTGTTAAAGATAACATAGTTGTGCTAGAAACCACGGACTCTAGTGTGCCACCAACTCAAAATATTCCTACTAATGAAGAAATATCTGCACCTTTGAATATAAAACCCTTAAAATCCGAGGTATGGAAAGATTTTGATAGAGAAGTGTTGGAGGGTAGTAATTGTGTTAAGGCAACTTGTAAACATTGTTTAAGGATATTCAGTGGAGCCACTTCACTGGGAACAACACATTTGAAAATTCATATAAAAGTTTGTCCCAAAAATACTATTAATAAGAGATTATCCGGACAACAACTTTTGACTACTAAAAAGTCTCCCAATAAACCATTCAAATTAGCTAGTTGGAAGTTTGATCAAAATAGGACTCGTATATGTTTTGCTCGTATGATTTCCAAACATGATTATCCATTCAATATGACTAAACATGTTTACTTCCAAGAAATTGTTAAGAGTATTAATCCAACCATTAAGCTTTATTCTAGAAATACAGTTCGTTGTGATGTGTTGAAACTTTATGCTGAAATGAGAACCGAATTACAACAGATGTTTGATGGTTTGTCTACTCGTGTTAGTCTTACTACTGATTTATGAACATTTGAACATCAGAATATAGGTTATTGTGTATAACTTGTCATTACATTGATGATGAATGAAAATTGCAGAAAAAAAGATAATTGCTTATCATGATATGCCTTCTCCACACATTGGACTTGCACTTAGTGCTGCTCTTAAAACAAAACTATTGCACTAGTACAAAACTGGTCATTTGTGTCGGTTGTGTAACCCCTGTTGTGTCGGTTTTACAACCGACTCAAATGAAGACGACACAAAAGACATTTTTCTGTTGTGTCGGTTGTACAACCGACACAAATATCAATTATTTGTGTCGGTTGGTAATAGAGAACCGACACAAAACTATGAACAGTTGTGTCGGTCTTTCTAATAGGACCGACACAAATCAGCTTGTATAGTGAAGCAAACCGCCGTTTATTGTGTCGGTCCTTTAAGAAAAACCGACACAACTGTTGCTTGTTTTGTGTCGGTTCCTTATTGACGATCGACACAAATGATTGATATTTGTGTCGGTTATGTTTGTTTTTTCAACCGACACAATTGATATGCAGTTGTATCGGTTCCTTTTGAAGTAACAACCGACACAAGTTATATCTGAAGCAAAAAAAATATATTATTACTGTTTAAGATTATAAAAACAGTATGAAATTGAATTTTAATTTTTTATAAACGAACGTTACTATGAACTGATAGAACAAAAAATATAATTATATTATCCATCAACATAATTCTTGTTTACAGAACAAAATAGAATATAATCTATCACAAACATAACGTACATAACAAAATACCAACGTACGTTACAAAAGATCAGCGTACACAACAAAAAACAACTACATCCAATTATACATGATATAACTAGCTAAATTCTCTCGAACCTCGTCTATCTCTTGTTGGTTATAAGAACCGTCTCGTACAAAGTCCTGCAATTAAGAGAATTGTTATACAAAAGACAATAATTAAGTCAGGAATGCTCTGCATAAAAGAATCTGAGAGTGTAATTCAAACACAGGTTGAACCATAAGCATCAACACTAATCTGGATTAACTATAAATAAGATCAAGCAACGACTTACAAGAACAACAAGTGGATCATGGGTTAAAGCGTGACCATTTTCCATGGTGATGGGTAACATGTTTCCTTCTCTATCAATTGCATTTACCAAAGTTTCTTCCCCATCTAACCATATTTGTGCAACATCCAGTCCAGCTTTCACTAGACCTCCCTGTAAATATATCATACATGCATCATGCATGTGTCATGTTAGTTTATGATAATTCTCCCTAAGTATATGATATGTTAATATAATATCATACTGACAGGGTTATTTCGAAGATCAAGAATATATGACTGGACGCCTTGACTTTCCATTTCTTGAATCGCACTCTCCATTTCACTAGCAGCAGTCTGTTAATAGTGGTTGTTGATATATGTAGTTAGTTTGAAAGATACATCATGTAACCACATGCATATATATACAATTACCAAACCATGTCATGTTATACTATTACTCTTTTTCAATTATATGAGTACCTGAGAAAAAGCAGATAGACGCACGTATCCAGTCTTAAATTCATTTCCATTGCCTGATTTATGATAAATAACCGTGCTCGAGATAGGTGAAAGTTTAATTACTTCACGACAATTGAACCTAAAATGATAAAACAAACTATCAAGATTCACTTCTACAAACAAAAATAAGGATGCCATGAACGTACTGAAGTTTTATTATATGTTAAACCAACTGGCACAAAACTACGCATTACCTCCCTAATACTCGAAATACTGTTCTTCGATGACCCCTGTAGAGTCGATATGTTCTTAATTAGACAAGCAAAAAATTGTAATTTCATTAAAGTATATTTACTTTGACAAAGAACACATATAGATACCAAAATGGTAATTGTTTTTCTATATTATGCATTTGCTATTTGCATGCCGAGTAGTCTAATTGAAGACAATCTGTTTTTGTAAACAGTTTTGAAATTGATTCAGAAATATGATCTTGAAAGTAGTTTAACCGAGTAAAAAGTCATTTTCAGTTGGTATGAAGCATATAGCTCTTCATGCATTCTTCGTATAACCTTTCAGTTGGCTGATACTATTGCTGCCAATTACAAAGATGCATTTACACGTGCATTTTTAGGAGACACTGAATTAAATAACCAATGTTTGCAATGACACACAAAGATACAAAACATACCCAAGTGCTTAAAGAATGCAAGTTTATACACTACTACAACCTACAGGAGTAACTTTCAAAAATAAAACATATTTATACGCACTGAGATTTGAATACAATAGTCCATTTGTAAAACAAAGTGACATACATCTGATGCACCATACTGGTTACAGTCATCTAAATCGTATAACATCTCCATAAACTAATCTTAGACTTTAAGAAGCACTACTGCAATAATCATATTTTGCATTCTTTTCTATTGAAGTAGCACTCGTATGATTAGTTCTTTGCTTTTTGAGGTACTGTAAATGTACCTCCTTCCAAAGTCTGCTTTATTGTTTTTCAAATAATCTACTCACTTACGATAGCTATGAGTCTATGACACACAAAACAACAAACAATCTAATTAGTTGTAGTACTAATTATATGCATCCATATGCATAAATTCAATGGATGATCATTGTCAAACAAAAGTTGATGTATACAAGACTCGCCGTGAACAATTACCCAATGATATATATTAATTCGGAAAGCAGCGTGCTCCTCTTTTTAACATGGGCCAACAATTACCCAATGATGACACCTTATCTAAAGCCTGCTTGTTTTAGTGGGTGCACTACTGCTTTATATCTCACTGTATCTAAACATAGATATTTATGGCACCTTACTGAAACCTTCTCGTTTAGGATTTCCATCTAAATTTGTTATAATGCAACATGTAGAAGGTAAGTAAAATTAGTGATTAATATATAACGTCCATTAAACAATTTACAATATTCATTACATAATATATGACGATAAATTGTATAACTGTAACCAACAAATTTTATTAATTTAGATTAACTTTATAGGCAAAGAAAACCAAATTTTGCAAGCTTAAATTTGACTTAAGCAAGAGTAAGTTTGATGTAAGGTTTACATCCAAAGGGAACCACTCGTTCAAACCCAACACTTTGATCAACTAACTCATACCATATATCCTACAACTAGGATAACTGGTCGTTGGCAGTTGACCTTAGATGTTGCGCTCAACTGTTGACACAGAATGAAATTAATCTTGTATTGGCTACGTGAATCATGTACTGGCTATGGTGAATGCTTTGATGGTTGACGAGTTACCTTTAATTGTGTTACTTGATGAAACTTGAATAACTAGAACAATCCAACATTAGTACGTTTATTTGCAACTTTTGATATATTGGTGGTGTTTTCCATATCATGAATTTAGAATAGTAAAGAATTAGTTGTCTGTTTTCTTTCTCATTCACTCTCAAATCATTTATGGCTTGTGCTTCAAAATTTAGGATTCAAATATTTATTTTTATATTCGCAGTATATTACATTAGGAAGGATGTCCCAGCGTTTATTATAAAAAAGGCTTGCTATCTGCTGCAATTTAAATCGCTGTACGTTAAATCTATTTATTAATCATGTTACTTTTTCCATAAACTGATTGATTATGATTATTCATTTTCACAATGTGAAATGATTTTGAGCAGCTATTCATTTTTTTGCAGGTTGAATGTTCTTATCTTCTCCATTACATTGCAAATTACAAATAACTGTTGATTGATTAAAATTTTGAATTGAAAATGCTACTTTTTAGGACATGCATTGCATGTGTTTAGTTATATTGTAAGGCTATAGTTCTGTTGAGAGTTATTTTGGATTGCAAGCTTCGTTCAGTTTTTTCATTGTTATTGGGCCAAGTATTTACTACTGATTTCTAGAATTAGTACAAATATATAAGGTATACACACACCTCATTTGTGTTATTATTTCGTAAATATATATCTTGAATCTGAAATATTGGATATTTAGTTATTAAATAATGTGTTATTTATTTAGAACAAATGAATATAAAATAGTATCACACAGTTACCAATATGATATAAGCTGAAATATTGAACTTTTCAAGTGGGTAGACTACCTATTAATACCTGTACCTGATCATGCATCTACGTTGATAGAAATTAAAAAGGAGACTATTTTGGTCTCTTCAAATGTTAATTCTCCTTACGATTCTCCAATCACTAAATATGAATTATCTTATATATGTAACTATTAAGTAGTGAGTTGGTTTGATTTCCAACCATTGTTAAGTCATGTCTATTATGATCATGTTTGATTGCTACATGCATACACTATCTATGTTTAGTCATAACAACATCCAAAGTAGCCAGTTTTGTTTATATGTTGAACTTTGTTGAATCGATGTAAATATAAAATTTTATAATACTAGATAACCATTTTAATTATGTAAGAACTATCACATTATATTTTTATTTTTTTGTATAGGGGGAAAAGGTATTCTAAATGTTGATTTAGTGTTTAGCTCCAACAAAATGTGTTCAATTGCACTTCATTTCAAAGCAATAAAATAAAACATAGATTGACAGAGGATGCTTGTAAATAATGGCAAAACAAGGGATGTGATATGTTTCAAGGTGCATGACATGGACGAAAATTCAGTACATCAGGTAACATGAGGCAGCTCACGTTTCAAACACAGGGACAAAAGAAAAAAAAACAAAGCGTCAAAAATATGGCTACAACAACATGGAATGAACGAAACAAAGCAACCAAATTTGAGTGCCATATGTGAAGATAAAAAAGGCAGTTTAATTTACAGTGAGCGGTTTTAACAAAGAATGGATCCTAAGTTTGCAACCACAAAAACATTAAATCATCATCATTAATGCATGAAAAATATATAATGAGCTCTCCATCAGACACACTAATGGAAAAAAAATTCAAATTTTAAGCATACTTTGTTATTACATTAGAAAGAAGACACAAACCAATTTTATTTATCCACTAACCTAACAATAACGATGAGTATCAATCTAAATAGCAGCATCATTAAGAGAACTTATACATCCATGTGTCAGCGTGACCAATAAAAATAGCAGCTCTGTAGCACTATGCAATGAACATCTCCTATTATTTTAAAATGATATGCACACTAAGAAGATCGTACACCAAAATTCATGATTTTTAATGGTTATAATTTTAGTGGCTTTTATGAAATGTCATCTCCTTCTTTCTAATAGGGTAAATATAGGACATCTTTTAAATTTACAGAATTGTTAAAAAAGGACACACATCATCAGAATTGAAAATTTGTTAAAGGATTGACCATGAAAAAGCAGTAAACAATACTTCAACTAACCAAAGTACTAAAAACTTATCTGGATACTAACATATATGGTGGATAATTAACAAAAAAAACAACATTTTCATGGAAACATACAAAGAAATTCAATAGATGAATGAAAAAAATACCGCAAGTATATAAAAGTGAAATAAAGCAGAAAAGTGAAATCTCGAGAGAAGTGAAAAATACCGCAAGGGTTTGTTCTCTTCTCGTCGTCGTTGCAGCTACTAGATGGAATCGGAGGAGATTGAGCGATAGTTGTTTGATGCGGTTGAAGGAGATGAACAGCAACGGTTTGATAAGGCGACAGAAAATGTTGAAGCAAGCGAAGGCGATTTGGGATGGTGGGAGCGAAGAAATTTTCCCTCTAAAATTTAGGGTTTGCGGGAAAAGATGGGGCGGCTGAAATGGATTCGGGGGTAAAGTTGTGTGCCTATGGTGTCGGTTTTTTGACAACCGGTGCTATTGTATTTAATCGTGTCGGTTGTTCAAACAACCGACACGAGTAAATCTATTGCTTCCCTTCAATTGTGTCGGTTTCTTAAGAACAACAGATGCAAATTACATTTTTAACATTTTCTTCTTACCCCATAAGTCAATAGTTTCGGTTGTTAATAAACAACCGACACAAATTACACTATTTGTGTCGGTTTTATGGACAACCGACACAAATGAGGCGAAGCAACTGATCTGTTTTGTACTAGTGTTGCATTGGAATTTGGATAAGAAATTATTTTCAATTACTGTCGATAACGCATCTAATAATGATGTTATGATAAGAGATCTCAAAGCATGGTTAGATGGTAAAGGGGTCTTGATTTCAAATGGTGATTTGTTTCATATGCGTTGTTGCACTCATGTCTTGAATTTGTGCAAGATGGGTTAAAAGCCGTACATGATCTTATTATAAAGGTAAAAGAAAGTGTTAATTTCACAAAGTCTTCACAGTCTAGAAAACAAAATTGGAAAAATGCATTGACACAAACTAGATTAGTTGGAAAAGGTGTTTCTTATGATGCTCCAACGCGATGGAACTCAACATACCTTATGCTTGAAAGTGTGATTGAAGTGCGTCTCGCGTTTGAGCGATTAGTTGAGTTAACTTCAGATTATATTAGTTTGCCTTCTAGAGAAGAATGGGAGATAGGAAAAGAAATTTGTGAATGTTTAAAATCTTTTATGATGTAACTCTCAAATTTTCAGATGTTAAATATCCAACAACGAATTTGTATTTTAAAAGTGTGTGTGATATTTATGAAAGTATTACGAGTTGGAAGCTAAGTGAGCATGATTATATTTGGTCTATGTCACAAATGATGAGAGTTAAATTTGAGAAATATTGGAAGACTTGCAATTTAATGATGAGTATTGGAATGGTTTTCGATCCTCGTTATAGAATGACTTGCATTGAATTTTTCTATGATTTGATTTATGGGGAAGATGATGCACAAGTTCATGTTAGAAAAATCAATGATTGTTTGAAATCTCTTTTATATTTATATGAAGAAGAAATAACATCTTATAAAAATGTATCTTCTTCTTCTTGTGCATTGGATGATAATTTTAATCATGGTTTAAAAAAGAACAAAAATGAATCTTAAGTGGAAGAATTATAATGAACAAAAAATTGGAAGTTTGCAATTTTCAAAGACCAAGCTTGACAAGTATTTGGAAGATGAATTATTGCTGATGGATGAGAATAACAACAACTTTGATACTTTAATGTGGTGGAAAACAAATTGTCCTACATTTCTTACTCTCACAAAGATTGCTCGTGATATTTTAGCCGTTTCCATTTCTACCGTAGCATCTGAATCATCGTTTAGTAGCGATGGTAGATTGATTACTGAAAATAGATCCTCATTATCTCCTGACATAGTGGAAGCATTGAGTTGTATTTGGTTACCATCGGACATAGGTTAGTTTATTATTTACATACTAAAATTATTTTAGAATTTTAACCATTTAGTATAACCAGTCTTTTTCTATTTAACAGGTAAAGATATAGAGCTTGCAGATGAAGCATCATCCCTACCATAAATTATCCATCGCACAAGGTAAAAATATAGAGTTTTTTTTTCATTTATGTGCTGCTACTGCAGCATCAACATAAAGTGCTTGGTGCTGCTGCTAGCAGTGGAAAAAGCAGCAGCAACATGATTGAACTATTGAATCATATTTTTGCTATGGTGTTTATTATATTTTATTTTATAGCGTCCTGTGGAAAGCTCATGAGTTTGAAGATAGAATAAAGAATTGGATGTTTATTCTTCACTTTTGCAAAGAAATCGGATGTTATTCTTCACTTTTGCAAAGAAATCGGATGCTTATTCGTCACTTTAGCTATGTTTATTTAGGTTTTATGGTTAACTATTTAAATTGTATAAGCTAATTAATTATGCATTTTGTAACTCTATTATGATTTTGTGTGGATTGTTTGTTGTTAACTTGAAAACTGAAGTATATTAGTTTGTTGATTGATTGTTATTTGAATGCTATGAATTGATTTTTTTTATCCAAATTTTCACTATATTATAATTCACAATCTAGTTTTCGGATGCGGATGTTTTCGGATATCCGCGGATGCGGATACGGATGTTAATTTTTGAATATCTGCGGATATCGGATGCGGATGTAGATTTAATTTTCAGATACAAATGCAGATATAGTCATATCTGCATCCGTTGACAGGTCTAATCACGACTGAGAAGCTGCGTAGATGTTGAATGCATTTCTTAACCCTCGTAAAGCTCGATCATAGATGGCACACACATTTACATGTGAAGCTTCGACTATTTTTGGTGCTCGACAAAGTTAGTTGCTACATTATCCAACCATATTATCCAACCATTTCAAGATATTTGCTCTGCATGAAGCAGATCGGGAATGTGTATGTCTTAGATCAATTATCAATCACATCAGAAATTGTGAATTGTCCACAATGTATAAGAATCCAATCATAATACAATATTGGGTGTATCGCTCAGAAGTCAGATCAAATGATGATATATCATGGAACATAGAACAAAACTTATATCGCCAAAATTCTTCTATGTACATTAGCTTTAGAAGAATAATGAAACCGAGATTCTACAACTACGATTAGTTAATAATAATGCTGGTTTATTTACAAAAATATTATCGACCTCAACTTTCGAGAAATTCCTTAATGATATTGTCATGCAAAGAGGCTGCTGCTAACCATCACCACCAGTAACGCTTAATCAAGCTACTATCAACCATCACCGCCAACAAGCTTAATTAGAATAAGCAATGGTTATTGTGAAAATTACATTTTATTCTTCGTTTAATTTTTTTTCTAATGAGTTTTCTTAATTAAAGCTTTCAGTGAGACGATATCATAATAAAGTGTGCAACAAAAGGGTCATCAGTTGGCTCAGTTTGTCAAAGCTTCGGACTGCAGAACCAAAGATCACGAATTTGAGTCCTGAAACTGAGCTGACATATGTTGTCAAAAAAAAGCTTATCAAACAGGTACAACATGCTAACAAAAGCAACAAAGAAATTGACAGATTAAACCATATTTATGTTTACCATATTGAGCACAAACCAAGAAAATCACAGAACTCAACCATATAATTTCGCAGAAACGTCAGTAAAACAACATAAGCTAATATAAATACAGGGACCACAGATAGTCAAACAAACTTTAGTAATTAATAATACAGTTTATCAATAACTGTTGTATGTAAATTGCTGTAATTCATCTCTCTATTGCTACAAAATTCATCTACTTTTACACCTCATGTATTAAAACATATAAACTAGTGTAATGCACATATTTATCGCAAGTATGGTGTCGATAAATTGAATCAGGTGAAGAATTGGCTAAAATAATTTTAGTACTTTTGGATTTGGTCTCTGATCCATTTGGTGGCAACCCATTTTTCTCCTTCGATGACTGGACAGCTGCCGTGTAGTGATGTCTACAATAAAAACAAGAGGAAAAACACGATTATTCAAATTCATGCTTCATAAAGCCCTACTATATACAAGGAGTGTTATTCATGTGCTTCAACCATTAAATGCAAAACCAGTACTACCCTCGTAATCAAGTTAGAAAAAAAAGAAAGTATTCAAGTAGTGTGTGTGTATAATACATGCGTGCATAAAAAGGCAAGCCCAATAGGCTTAATTAACCCATAGGTTATTGTCAAAATAGACTTCTTATTATATTCAAAAAGAAAAGGAAAAAGGCCAATGCCTTCAATAAAGCAGACATATGTTATTTAAAAATTCAACCATACGGATTCATGGAATGTGCATATCCAAGTTTTACTATTTTTTTATTTGGAACTTATAAATGATCCTTTCACAAAAGTGCATGGACAAATTAAATCTATACATAAGCGAGCCAGTCTACTTTCTCATGTTTTAATGTATAAGAAAAACTCAAATACCAATTCCATCAAATTTTCAAAATTTCCATTCGACTATTTTCTCATTTGATCTAGAGATTTTGAAAAAATTTGCTTTTTTTCTAAACAATCTAATGGAGGAATCTGTTATTACGACTACACCCAAGACCACTCGAATACAATCGCAACACGCAACGCGGAAAAGCCAAATCGTGCTAGATAGTGCAAAACAACCAAACACTCGAAGAATTCAATAAAACCAAATCCGAACACGATCACAACACCAACACAAGCAATATATGAATGCAATAACAATAAGTAAATCACACACGATTTTATAGTGGTTCCACTAACGTTGTGTTAGTGTACATCCACTTGAGAGAGCTTTTATTATATCACCAATAGAAAAGAGTACAAGAGATTGTTTACAATGATCTATTCAATAAGAATCAATGTTTGTGGAGATTAGAATTGAAGAAATAGGGTTTTGCCTAAAACCCTAATTAATGGAGGACTAAACCCTAGGTTAGAATGCTTCCTTTGATTTGTCTCCCACTTCTATCAGACCTGAAGAGAGTTTATATACTAATAGAGAAAACCTTGGCGAAAGACCACTTTGCCCTTCACAAATCACAAAACAGCTCAGAAAATCCGGCCCAGGAAAAAACAGATTTATACCGCCTCAGACGTCTGACCTCTGGCCTCAGACGTCTGAGCCAGGTTCAATTTGGCTGACCCAGACAGGCCCAGACGTCTGGCCAGAGGGGTCAGACGTCTGCAGGAACTCTCGGGAACCAGCCTGAACCTCGTCAGACGTCTGGCCCTCTCAGCCAGACATCTGACCCCTAACAGAAAAACAGCCCAGCTTCTTTCCCTCCTATCTTCTTCCTCCGGACTCCGATTTGCGAACCGTTTTCTCTGATACGAAGCTACTTCCATCCTCTTCAATTCTCCTATATATTGTGTCGCCAAATTTCAACACTCCACCTCGACACTATATCCATCTCCAACACCAATGGTACCATACCATCAACAACCGATAGCTCCAACTACCAACACTTCTACCTTCAACCAAACGTGAATGTTTCCCCAACGGGTTCCGGCAAAGCCACCCCCCATTGCACTCCATCAACGAGTTCAGGCACAAAGCCCCCACCCGCCAACGAAATGTTGAAAACATTCAAACACCGTCTCACCAAAGACAAGAGCACTAGGAGTGTACACTAGCACTATACCAAGAAGATAGAACGACAATCTCATACCAATACTCTTCCACATCTACAACCAAGCTACTCTCTCACCCATGCCACCTAGTGGCACCTAGCACTTCTCCAAGCGAATCAAGTCCGAGCAATGCTCGAACTTCCCAATCGGCAATGCCTTAGTGAACATATCCGCCGCGTTCTCCTTTGTGTGCACCTTCCGAAGACATACTTGCTTATCCTCATCCATGGCTACCAAGAATGACTCCCTCACTTCTATATGCTTAGTCCGTGAGCTAAACGCCAAATTCTCCGCCAAGTGAATAGCACTTTGGCTATCACATTGAACATCGATGCTATCGTGTTCAATACCCAAGTCACACAACAATCGCTTCAAATAGAGTGCTTCCTTAGCCGCCTCCACCGCGGCTATCAACTCCGCCTCCGTAGTGGATAAAGCTACTACGGTTTGCAATCTCGATCTCCAACTTATGGCCGTACCACCTAGTGTGAAGACATAACCGGAAGTTGACTTTCTCCTATCTCTATCACCGGCGTAGTCCGAATCACAATAACCAACTAAGTTGCAACTCCTTTTCCCACTACCGCCAAAAACAAGACCATGAGATGACGTACCTCTAAGGTATCTCAATATAAGCTTCACGGCTTCCCAATGCGATTTTCCCGGATTAGACATAAAACGACTAACCACCCCGACGGCATTTGCAATATCGGGTCTTGTACACACCATAGCATACATTAAACTACCAACCGCACTTGCATATGGCACCTTTGCCATATAAGCCTTGTCTTTCTCCAAGATAGGTGAATCCTTACTCGAAAGCTTCACGTGCAAAGGTAATGGTGTAGTTGACACCTTTGCATTCTCCATGCTAAACCGGCAAAGCACCTTCTTTATGTACTCCTTTTGAGTCAATTTCAACTCAAAACGCTTTCGGTCCCTTTCAATCTCCATGCCCAATATCCTCTTTGCTTCTCCAAGGTCTTTCATTTCGAATTCCGACTTTAATTGCAATTTCAACTTGTTGATTTCATTCTTGTCCTTCGAAGCAATGAGCATGTCGTCCACATACAAGAGCAAGTACACCCAACAATCATTTCCCAACTTCTTGAAATAAACACAAGCATCTTTGATGCTCCTATCAAAGCCACTTTCAAGCATAAAATGATCAAATCTCTTGTACCATTGCCTAGGTGATTGCTTCAACCCATATAGCGATTTCTTCAACTTGCACACCATATTTGACTTACCATTTACAACAAACCCTTGCGGTTGCTCCATGTAAATGTCTTCATCCAAGTCACCATGCAAGAAGGCGGTCTTCACATCAAGTTGCTCCAACTCCAAGTCGTGAATAGCAACTATGGCAAGTAATATCCGGATAGAAGTATGCCGCACAACCGGTGCGAATATCTCATCATACTCCTTTCCTTTCCTTTGTGCAAACCCCTTAGCCACTAACCTAGCTTTGTATCTTCCATCGTCCTTCACCTTGTAAATCCATTTGCACCCAATAGCACGGTTTCCTTTAGGAAGTGGAACCAAACTCCAAGTTTGATTCTTCATCAATGATTGCATCTCTTCCTCCATGGCACAAATCCACTTCGAGCTATCACTCGAATTCATGACGTCTTCAAGGTCCATAGGCTCATCTTGGACTACATTGAGAGCATAGTCCAACCTATCACAAAAGCTAAGATAGTTCCAATCACCATATCTTTCGGGTGGTCTTATAGCACGACGACCAACCCGAGTAGCAATATTATCACCCAAACTCCTTTCGGCTCCACCTTGAACCGAATCTTCTCTAGGTTCGTGTACATCACCAACACTACTAGAGGCACCTTGTGGACTATGTGATGTATCATCAACCGCTTTCTCCTCACAAGCATCTTCAACTAATCTACTCTCTCTACTACTTGGACAAAATGTGGTAATAACTTCCTTCTCCTTCGATTCATCACGAACTAAGACCGGAATATTCGATGAGCTCTCATTCTCCTTGAACAATGCCGACTCATCAAAAGTAACATGACGAGAGTTTATTACCTTCTTCGTTTCCGGATTCCAAATCCGATAGCCTTTCACTCCATCCGTATAGCCAAGCAAAATCCCCTTGAAAGCTCTAGGTTCAAGCTTATCATTTCCCGGATCATGCACATAAACCGGACTTCCAAAGACACGAAGATA
Organism: Allium fistulosum; assembly: GCA_030737815.1. Lineage (NCBI taxonomy): Eukaryota > Viridiplantae > Streptophyta > Magnoliopsida > Asparagales > Amaryllidaceae > Allium > Allium fistulosum. The sequence goes on along the minus strand of CM060907.1, from coordinate 284,831,122 downwards.
GCTCAAGTCAATACTCTTTCCCTTCCACACTTCCTCCGGAATTTTGTTATCAATAGCCGAGCACGGAATTCGATTAATAATATGCACCGCGGTTGACAAAGCTTCGGCCCAAAATCCCTTAGACAAACCCGATGTCAATCTCAAGCATCGAGCTTTCTCTAGTAGAGTACGATTCATCCTCTCCGCAACACCATTTGATTGCGGATCTCCCGGTGTAGTAAAATGTCTCCGAATGCCATGATGCTTGCAATACTCCAAGAATTCTCCGGAAACATATTCTCCGCCATTGTCGGACCTAAGAACCTTCAAAGACTTACCACTCTCATTTTCAACAAGAGCCTTCCATACTTTGAACTTAGCAAATGCCTCCGACTTAGCCTTCATTACATACACCCAAACTTTACGAGAAAAATCATCAATAAAAGAAATATAATACCTTGCTCCACCTAAAGAAGCAACCGGTGCCGGTCCCCAAACATCCGTATGCACATACTCAAGAACGCTTCTTGAGTCATGTTTTCCTTCACCGAATGAAACCTTTGTTTGCTTCCCCATGACACACTCTTCACAAAACTCTAGCTTGTTGAAACTCTCACCACCAATCATCTCCCTTTTCCGAAGAATATCCAAACTCCTCTCCGAGACATGTCCTAACCTCAAATGCCACAATCTAGTTGCATCTAAGTCGCGAGAACTATCAACCCCAATGCTAGCTTCACCTTCTATGGTCACACCTTGAAGCAAATATATACCATGAGCCCTAGCACCTTTCATAACCACAAGCGCCCCCTTCGAAACCCTCAAGCCATCTCTTTCAATAGTGATCTTGCACCCCAAAGAATCTAATTGCCCCAAAGAGATAAGGGACTTCCTAAGTCCCGGAACATAGCGCACATTAGTGAGAGTATGAACTACTCCGTCAAACATCCTAATTTGCACGGAACCAATGCCCTTCGACTTACAAATAGCACCATTTCCCATAACAATCGAATTTCCCTCTCTAGCTTCGAAAGAAGAAAAACAATTCCTATTCGGCGTCATATGATAAGACGCCCCCGAATCGAGAACCCATTCGCTACCCGAAACATTTGATGCTACCGCCGTCAACACATCTACGTCTTCCTCACCAACACCTCTCTCCACCGCGACCGATGAAGATGCTATTTCCTTCTTGGCCTTCTCCTTGTCCGGACACTCATTCTTCCAATGACCGGGCTTCTTACAAATATAGCACTTGCCTTTCTTTTCCTTCGACTTTCCTCTCCAACCGGGATTCCTAGATTTGGAACGCTCCCGATTCTCCTTCTTCGCATATCTCTCCTTCTCCACAAACAAACCTTGACCATTTCCGGCACTACTACCACCAACACTCAACTCCTTCATTTGATCTCTCAACTCCTCACTAAGAAGACCCGTCTTGACATCATCTAACGTCAATGTATCCCGGCTATAGATCAAACTATTTGAGAAACCCGTATAACGGTCCGGCAACGAACACAACAATATCATCGCCTTTTGCTCTTCCTCAATCTTCAAATCTACCGCCTTCATCTTCATTAGCAAATCATCAAACACATTCAAGTGTGCCTTAAGCGAACTCCCCTCTTTCATCTTATACGTGAAAAACGTTCGCAACAAGATCAAACGATTAGTTAGAGACTTCTTCATATACAACTCCTCTAACTTGTCCCAAATGCCCTTAGCGGTCGTCTCACCACTAATTTCGGAGATCACATTCTCTCCCATAGCAAGTTGAAGTGTAGTAAATGCCCACTCTTCCATTTCCTCTCTCTCAACATCCGAGATGTCCGCCGGCAACAAATGTGTATCAAACACTACCCTATGAACTCGATTTCTTCTTAGAACCGCTTTCATCTTCCATTGCCACTTTTCAAAATCATTATCGCCATTCCACTTGTCGATTACCAATTGAGATCCCGACGCCACATACGAACCACGTACATACGGCGCTATACTACTTGGACCAACCATTGAATTTTCAGAGGTATCCGTTTCCGGCATTTCAACAACCACCTAGCAACACCAAAGCTCTGATACCAAATGTTATTACGACTACACCCAAGACCACTCGAATACAATCGCAACACGCAACGCGGAAAAGCCAAATCGTGCTAGATAGTGCAAAACAACCAAACACTCGAAGAATTCAATAAAACCAAATCCGAACACGATCACAACACCAACACAAGCAATATATGAATGCAATAACAATAAGTAAATCACACACGATTTTATAGTGGTTCCACTAACGTTGTGTTAGTGTACATCCACTTGAGAGAGCTTTTATTATATCACCAATAGAAAAGAGTACAAGAGATTGTTTACAATGATCTATTCAATAAGAATCAATGTTTGTGGAGATTAGAATTGAAGAAATAGGGTTTTGCCTAAAACCCTAATTAATGGAGGACTAAACCCTAGGTTAGAATGCTTCCTTTGATTTGTCTCCCACTTCTATCAGACCTGAAGAGAGTTTATATACTAATAGAGAAAACCTTGGCGAAAGACCACTTTGCCCTTCACAAATCACAAAACAGCTCAGAAAATCCGGCCCAGGAAAAAACAGATTTATACCGCCTCAGACGTCTGACCTCTGGCCTCAGACGTCTGAGCCAGGTTCAATTTGGCTGACCCAGACAGGCCCAGACGTCTGGCCAGAGGGGTCAGACGTCTGCAGGAACTCTCGGGAACCAGCCTGAACCTCGTCAGACGTCTGGCCCTCTCAGCCAGACATCTGACCCCTAACAGAAAAACAGCCCAGCTTCTTTCCCTCCTATCTTCTTCCTCCGGACTCCGATTTGCGAACCGTTTTCTCTGATACGAAGCTACTTCCATCCTCTTCAATTCTCCTATATATTGTGTCGCCAAATTTCAACAGAATCTTCGTCGTCTTCACAAAATAGAATCAAAATTTCTGTCTAACCCTCGTTTTTCTATTCCAAAATAGAAGTGATTAATTGTTGAATCGGCGATTGTAAATGAATGTATATATACTAAGATACAAATCATATACGGTTTTGCTATTAATAAGCCCTTTTGATATCTAAACCCAGTTTTATGTGAATAATTTGATTTCAAATCAGAGCACAATCCTTTTGACAGAAGTGCTCTTTATTAGCAATATGAAAATATGAGCAACAATGAATCACTAATGCAGGTATGATATTTCACATAAATTAGAAGAAAAAAAAATGTTTTTTTTTCCTCAAACCCTAAAAAATACGGTAATGATACATTTCAATCCCATTGGTCATTCAAGTAAGTTTAACTTATCAGTAATGAACTGAGGCTCGAATGTAAACTTAATAAAAGCACCGTCTAATTATTATTTTGTGTGAAAGATGGAGATCAAAACAAACACTTTACACTAAAGTTGAGAGACGGCTTACTTTAGATGGTGTTAGTTGGTAGTTATAGGTTATTAGGATTATCAGGAATCAAGACCCGAACAGAAATTCATAAGAACATACTTGTAGGTTATTAGGATTATCAGGTTTCAAAACACGACCAAAAATTCATCAGAACATCATAAAAGAATATATTGTGTGTGATAAATGGAGGCCAAAGATGGACACTTTTCTCTTTAAAGTAGGAAAGATGATGATTGTTTTAGGTGATTTCAGTGGGTTGTTGGGTTGATGGTGTACTGATATATTTTGACGACAGCGACGTTGACTTATGAGATGCTACATTGATTACAAGGTCTATTTCCACCGTTCGATGGAAGTAAATTGGAAAATGATGTCAGCATGACATAGTTTGGAAAGACTTTTGAAGAAACACTTGATTCAGATGTTAAATATACTTGAAACACAAAAATGCTCCATATATTTTGACAACAGTGATCGTGCAAAAGACCGACTTAGCTAAAGTTCGTACTTCGTACCTATTTTGAAAGATATGGGACGATGGAAGATATTTATGAGATAGCATGATTTTCTTCAAACTTGTGTAGTAAGTTGCTAGCTAAAATCCAAATCCATAGCCACTCGTATAACTTTGTTAAAGGTATATGATTGATTGTTTATTTATAATTTTAATTTAATTGATGTTATGTTGACAACTTTAATTAAATTGTATGGTTATGGTCATAACCATATTTTGCGGTCGGGTGTCCAAATGTATCGCCCAAAATGATTTTGACTACAATCTTCCTTAAGGTTGTTGGTAACTATGATTCATTAATTAAAATATTTATATTTATCATCAATGTAAACCCTAAATTATGTTTATACTTTGTTAAACATAATTTATATGGATTGTTAAGTAATATGTAAAACATATTCGGCCAAACTCAAAACTTATCCAATTGAATAAAAAAGACAAACGCCACCTAAAATACAAAATGTTTCATATTCGCTATGATTTGTTAAGTACTGCAAATGTTGGTTTGTTGGTTGGAATATAAACTCATGTTCGAGTTCATCCGAGACTAGCTAATTTGGTTTATTTAAGTTCATTTGATGTGTAGGTTGAAATACAAATGTTATGTTGGTTTGTTGGTTGGTATATAAATTTAGATGGTTTGTTTGTTGGATATATAATGATGATTCCATGTAAGATATATGTTTTGAGTATATTGTGTATGTGTGGTATGGGGTTCAAAACAGTCTTTTTTTTATAGAAAAATCACAAGTGCATTTATCAAACGCGCATGTACATTTTGGTACGAGCACATGCACGTTCCATAAATTTGCATGTAATATGCTTGTCATTATCAAAAGGGAAAACAAAAATGCCACAGGGATTAATTTTAGGGACAGTTTGGCACAGGTCTCTAATAAGTTTCAAAATACACAAAAACCCCAGTAAAAAAAAGTTTGTAAATTAGGTTCCTAGAATTAAGTTACCGACATTTATGCAATTATATCAAAAAATTGTAGACATTTCCACAATTATTCACTGAAAAATTGCGGAAATTTCTGCAATTTTTTCAAAAAATTGCGAAAAATTCCGCAATTATTCACCAAAAAATTGCGGAAATTTTCGCTTTTTTCAAAAAATTACGGATAATTCCGCAATTATTCACCAAAAAAATTGCATAAAATTATGCAACTTTTGAACATAAATGTGTGCAATTATTCAGTGAATAATTGCATAACTATATGCAATTACTTAGTAACTTAATTCTAGGGACCTAATTTACATACTTTTTTTACTGGGGTTTTTGTGTATTTTGAAACTTATTAGGGACCTGAGCCTAATATTCACTTAATTTTAAGAGAAAAAGAAAAACGTTATTTGATATGGGAAAACTTCATTTGTATCCTCCGTAGTTTACATATGTTTGAAAGAAAATTCTTACTTTTTTTAATTACCATACAGCATTGGATTCTACATACCTTCTCCAAATCTACCATTTCATTTTTCTAAACCAAGAAATTGAAAGGAAAAAACTTAATTGAAAACGTGCATAAATTCTCACTATTTGAATCTTGATTTGATGCTAATTGCTAGATAATCAAATTCCATGTTCTTGCATATTTTTAGAGAATGACTTCAATGAAATATTCTTAACCATAGTAGAAATTTTATTTTTGTTTGTCAAGTGGTTGTTTGTGTACATTTCAAGAATTAGGATTATGATGAATATGTATAAGAGAAACAAAGTAAAATCAAACTACCATATATGTGCTTTTCAAATAAGGTTAGAGCGGTAATATTACTAAATGGTATAAAGGGAAATACAATTTTCATTTTCCCTAAGTAAAATTGTTCATTTTAAAATTCATAAAATGTTTCAGTCATCTTATACATTTTTTTTTCTTTACTGATGACCCATTTTTCTAAACCTTAACAAGAGACGTCTTTTACAATATTATTTGACTGGAGCCTTTAATGACATTAACTTTGTTGAGGAGCCTATATGAAAATTGTCATTATTATTATTATTATTATTATGTTGCTATGCGGCAGCGTTATTAGCTATTGATTGAAACAATTTATTTAATGGCTAATATTGAGATGCAAATGAGGTGATATAAACTAGCATGCCATTGAACTAAATCTGTCTGTAAGAGAATTAGTTGTAGATGGAAGGAAACACACAGGAAATGATTTGAGAGAAGAGAGTGAATTACGATGACGATGGAAGTGATCTGTGCATGAGCATACTGTATTTCTGTGCATGTGCATACGATAGTATTATACCATGTTATCGTGCATTCTTCCAGACATTCATATTGATAGGCGATTATAGGAGATTGGGATCTTCAAAGTAGAGATGACTAAACAAATTTTCTCTCTGCCTTTACTTTCTTTTATAATATGGTAACAGATGTCATGTACAAATTAGTGCTGCATAGAATATGTAGAGGAAAGAACTGTACCGGATCAATTGTTCCATTAGTATACAATGAGTAAAATAAAAGACCGTCCCCTTGGCGTGGCTTAACTTTTAAGCCAATACAATCTTCATAATTATAACTAGTATCCATGTTTTCACCATTCTGCAGGTCAAGCTTTGTAGTTATAGCATATATTAATCAAAATAAAACAAAGGAATGGACATCAGGTAACACAAATTCTACTTACTTCATAAGGAAACATAGTTTCTCCTCCCTCCTCAACATCAGATAAATATAGCAAAAAAGAAGCAACCTGTACACATGTTTTTCTAAACAATGGTATCAAAATAAACTTATAAAGCGATAACTTGTGATCAGAAAAATGACATTGGATGCGATCGCACGTTTGTTATTCCCAATTATAACTAAGAGAATTTGCGACTTCTAAAGAAAACGTTTTTTTAACAGATATTATACTAGTTTGAAAATATTTGGGAAGGGAAAAAAACACATATTGAAAGAAGAAGATGCACATACCGAAAGATAAATAATGTAAAAGGATTAACAAAAAACAAAACAAAACAACCAGATGGAAATAAGACTCCAGAAAACTAAATAGTAGAAAAGAATTAAAAAAAGGTATTTTCTCACTATTCAAGCACAGTTGAAAGTGAAATGCTAGTTGTTGCATGAAAAAAGGATAAAATATCTTATTCTGTTGCACATAGTTCAACAATATGAAGCTAAAACTATTAAAGGGTTTTAATAAGTTTGGTTATGTGAAAATGTAAAGTGATTTCAAGCATTGAGGCTCCTATTTTTTTGGTGTGTCTTTGATATTTGTATACAAGGGTTGAAATTGAGACCTTAAAATTGCAGTACGGAGCGAGTCTATAACTTAAAAAGCACATACCCTCTGGCTTTTCTGTGGGCCATATTCAGATGGATTGAAAGCATCATAGTGACAAGCATACTTTTGTCCGATTTCATAGCGAAGAACATTAAAATCCTGCAAATGTCATAGTCCTACTTGTTACTCAAAACTATTATGCTCTCCCTGAAAGAGACAGATTAAAAAAGTTGATTCCACTTTAAAGAGGAATGGAGATTCATTTTACAATCGGGAGCATATTAAAAAAAAAAATCTTATTTTACAAGATTACAATCACGGCACTTGGAACCCTGGATAGGAATTAATCATGCATGCAATGAGAAAGTAAGTTAATTTTTTTACTTGTGTGTCTTGCTCGAGGGAGTGAATGCTTTTATGGCTTTGCCAATGTGTACATGAAGCCTTTTTTCACATTGACAAATAATAAGAGTAACACTCAACTTTGGTTGTAGACTGAAGTCTTTTGACAAAAAGCTCGCAGTTTGGTTTGACACATGTAGCATAGATGACAAAGTTGGGTATAATACAGGTTTTGTGCAAGCGTCCTGTGTTATAGAAAACTTATGTATGTACAGGGGTTATACTGTAAGGCACATGTAAACATGCCATGATTAACAAAAAAAAGATAAAAGATTGTTGTGCAAAACCCAAAAATAACCATATTATATGGTAAAAGACACCATAAATCATAAAATCACTGCAGTGAATAAGACGTGTTAACATATTCCATGATATCAATTACATTATAAAATGTCTTCCTTTTGAATGATAAACCCAACTAAGTATATCAATCTTCATTGCAATCACCAAGAATACCTTGAAGTGCAGGTAAAACTAAAAAGGAAAATATATTTTTGAAATACCTCTCCATGGTCTCTTGGAATCATTGTGGCCCTTGCTATCTTCTCTTCAACAAACTTCAATGTCCCCGTTGGATCTTCAGAAGCACCCATAAATGTTCCTGAGCTGTTGACACAACAAAAAATAGCAATTTAGCAGGAAAAAAAAATCATCAACATTTCAATGGATTTTAGAAACGCCTAAATGGTCACGACGTGCACACACATGTTCACCAGGTTTAACAGTACATACAATGGATCACAATGTGTGTTTTATAACACAATGGATCGCAATGTCTGTTTTATAACACACACGCTTGCACCGAGTTCAGTAGCACATAATGGGCCACAATTATGATGAGTTTTATAACACATAATGGGTCACAATGTGTTTTATAACACATACAAATATATACACCAGGTTCGATAGCACCGCAAATTTAGAGCCAATCATTCGTATTAAGATGCAAAATTATAAGTCGATATGGCCAGTTGAAACATGTATTTTGACCATTTTAAATATAAATATTCAAAATGTAGCATTTGAGATTGTATATCACAAGATATGATAGATGTGCTAAATGGATACCACAAAATAGAGGTGTCATGGTGTCTTCCTTGTACATACATACATACATGCATACATACATATATGAGTGTACGTGTGCGCGCGCGTGCATGTGTTTGTGTGTGTCTGTATTCATGTGTGTGTGTGTGAGTGCGCGCGCGTAAGAAATGCGTACCTATTCCAGTATTGTTTTTGTTATTCTCCATTGGTGTGACATGCTAATACATTAATCGTATTAATACTGTAATTCTTTATTTAAGATTCAATCAATCAATACTATAATGCTGAAACAATCTTCTAATCCAATATATAAGAACAATAAGTAACATGATGTTCTTAATAGGTGAAGTACTCAAACAAACATAATTGATTAATACTGTTTATGTAACAAATAAAAAATATTAGTTTCTAGAAAAAAATAACTAAATTCAATTAATACATCATTTATCTTAACAAAAAATACAAAATTACATATAAAACACATAAATCACATAACAAAAAATTAATTACTACGAAATAAAATAATTTTTTACAACATCACCGTATGCAACGTACATGGTACACATTATTTACAATAAAAAATGACGAAGTTCTTAATAGGTGAAGTTTGCAGCCAACACTAAGAGATCCCATGGAACTGTAAACTTGAAGTACGTATTGCAATCACTCAGAGTAGCAAGTACAATTTATACCAAATAAGTAACTAAAGCATTGGTTCCAAAGTTTTGAGAACATGGTAAGAAATAGAAGAGTTTGCATCTACCCTAGATAAGACTATCTACGTCAAAATAAATGGTTAAAGCAAAATCCGACTGAAGCTAACTATCTTTTATCTAGATAAACTGGCTTCTTGGAAAATTTACCTTGTTCTCACTCCCTTGGTGTTCTCTTCGGTCTCTCCCTTCCTTAGAGCCAGTTTTGATGGTTTAAGTTGAGATTTAGCCTTTTTAATTATGTTTTCACATTGTTCTGCAGTTGCAAAATTGGGGAAATAGAGTGCTCGTGGTTTCCAACTCAAAACCTGCGCTATAGTGCAAACTAAACTTTAGGATGATGACATTATCCAACAATAAGTAGGCATAATATGATGACATTTCCCAGTAACAAATAGGCATATATTATATTGTCTTCATTGTCTTAGTCAAAATGTGGTGTCTATGTATCAGAGATTAAAAAATAAATAAAGAGAACTATCTAACCATACAAGTATCCATACTACAGTATACTATTTAAAAGGAAGAAATTTTGCATCCGTTGATCAATTCTTGTTCATGAATATTAGACAATCTGAAAGTCCTGGATCCTGATCTCAAGGAGACAGTACAAAAATAAAAGATGTAGATGAAGTCAAATTAAATCCCATATGCTTGTTTTCTTTGTCTCAAGACTCTCGACTACTTATTAACTTGTTGCGGCTATGTCTCATAATCATATGTAGTCAATCATCATCAGTTTATCCTACAGCTGACTACATTAAAATATACTTATTTTTCTGAGATCTGGATAAACCGTGTGTCCTTAGGAATCAATCACCCGAGCCATGTTATATGCCAATATACGACAGCATATGCAAGGTTAACCATATTAACTACGACTTACATTTGACAGCCTACAAACACAATTTCCGATATTTATTCATTTTGCACGTAGCTATATACAAAATGCAAGTTAAAAAAATGAAAATTTATCCCTTGTTATTTAATCAGCTCAACATTACTTCTTCCTCATTATTCATGTAACGCGATTGCTCATTATGTGTATTTATCTTTAACTCGTAAGTCACAATTCTTAATGCCACCTCTAAATAACTATGACTAGAATTTCCTTAATCCTAGTGCATATTTTCACTGTTTTTCGGTTACTCGTCATTTTAACTACTATATTGCAGCACCGTTGAAGTGATAACATTTTATTTAAATGCATTTAAATGTATAAAAAGTGTGCCATTGAATGAATAAACTTAGAATCTCAAACACTGAATCGCAAAGGGCATTCTTCACAATGCTAAATAATAACCAATTAACATAAACTTCATTATATATTGAGTGTGCAAGACAACGCAATTTTTATATACTACGTCAACTAAAGCGTGATCATGATAAAGCACAAAAACTATAACTAAATAATAAGATTTAACCTGAAAAGGAATAGGAAGAGGATCAGATTCCCCAGTCTCGCCATGAGGCAAAGCAATCATCGTCTCACTTTCTTCCATCAACCTGACACGTGGCACCGGATCGACTGCAATATCCTAGAATCGAATACATGTCAAATGTCAAACATATAAAATATCAGTCCCAAAATTGAAGAAAAGCGCTCAAATTAACAGTAAAATATGATAATAAAAGTAAAACCTGAGAAAATAGCATAGATCCATAAAATCCAGCCAAGAAGAAGAGAGAACATGACAGAATATATACTAGAATCCCTGTCTTTGTTCTTTTGAATCCGTACATTATTTTGCCTTTGTTTCCTCTCATCATCTCTAATTCTTTTTGTTTGCTTCTACGGACTACTTGTTTTTCCAAGATCCGAGAATTTTATCAACGAGAAATTTGATCGAGTTTGATTACTGGGTTTTACGAACTGATTAGGAGCAGATTTGTGATTAAGCTTAACAGAATACTCCTTCCTTTCCTGTTTGTTTCTTTTCTCTAAATAGTGTACCACCTTCCTTAATTTATTCTTGCTATAATAAGCTATCTAAAAAGTACCAATAAAATTAATTTATATTTGCTATAATAAGAGCATCTTCAACAAACACAAATTCAGTCTCCCACACCCAACAAAGAATATTATCATTGATATTAAGGGTAATATTCAAGGGCATGGATTCTGAATTGGCTCATAACACCCAACGGCTCTCTGCCTCCAGTGGCTACTTTCTTCCTTCTTAACTCCATAAATACACCATGTTCATTTTCATATCTACACAAACATCTTCACTCCTTTCTTCTCATACCTGTATAATCTTGAAATGGCTTCACCTTTTGGAGATTTTACGCATCCTTTTCAGTTTCAAAACTATTTCTTCGACGACAGCCAACAACAACCGAGTACTCCTCCGACACAGCATTCATCCAACCCATGAAGAAGCGACGAGGACTACGATTTATGCAACATTTACTGTCATTATACGAACGACTCGATTGGAGACAACGATCAGAGCTGCGATAAGTTTTGGAAGAAAATAATGAATACCTTCAACCTCAAGCATCCTGAAAATACTCGATCTTTGTCGACGATTTAAGGTCGATTCAGGAAAATCAATTGTCAAACTCATTTTTATGAATCACAAATTTATAAAATAAAGAAAACGAACCATAATGGAATGGAAGGCGAAGAACATTTGATATGTTTCTTGTTTTTATTAATTTTTTGTATTTAATATGATTATTGATTTATTCATTTTTTTGTTTTCAGAAAAGAATGGTGAATGAGGAATTCATAAAGCTTTTTTCAAGGGAAAACGGTGCTAAAAAATCACATTATTACCAATTTCCGAACTGTTATGAGCTGTCGACGAGCACACCGAAGTGGAACTCCGATAATGCGAAGAGCCTCCGAGACGTTCGAACAAAGGGGAAGGAAAAAAACGAAGCATCGAAATCAATATACTCGTCTAGTCTGGGAGATTCATTTTGTAGGGAAACTCAATTCAAGAGAGAAGACGAGTCGAATGCGCTCAACCAGAGACCGGATGAAGGTTATAGACCAATGGGAGTCAAAGCAACAAAGAGAAAGAATAAGCTTGATGTCATGGTGAACGCTAAAGTGAATGCCGCTCTTGAAATTCATGAAAGAAGGCATCAAGATAGAAGCAAGCTAGCTCAGGAGAAGATCGATGTGATGCGTAAGTTTGCAGAAATCGAGCAACAAAAGCTGGATATTGAACGGGAAAATCAAGAACAGATGATTATGAATAAAGATCTGACGTGGATGGATGACATTCAAAAGCAGTATTGGATGGAGCGTAAAAGACAAATAATTATTTCCAAGTTCCCTCAAAGTAGTTTGTTTCAATCTTAGAATTGTTTAATTTGTACTAGTTTCGGCGTACTGTATCGTTTATTTAAATCTATTGTACTTTGTTATTAATTAATGTTGTACTATTCTTGTTTCCATTTAGACAAAATCGATAACCAAACAGAATAATATTTTAAAGGAAATGCAATACATATTAATAAGATAACTAAAATACGACTACAACGCAAACGCGTACACATATGACAAATCAAATATAAAATTGAACTAATAATCATCAAAGTAATTCCAAATATGGTTCATAAGATCTTTTGTAGCCGGTTGTGAAGTTGTGCGTCTCGGTACGAATGTTGACATTCCATGTGAATGCTGAATGCTTCTTCGGTTATAAGAACATAATCTCGGAATACTTCTGGCATTTTCCCTGCACCATCATATTCGTAGTGACGTTGTTCTTCGTCCATATCCCTTTCATCTTCAATAATTATATTATGCATAATAATACATGCAAACATGATTCTGGATATTTTTTCTCGAGATCACAGTCGACATGGATTACTAATCATTGCAAATCTGGATTGTAGAACACCAAAAGCTCTTTCTACATCTTTTCTTTGTCCCTCTTGCATCGCAGCAAACTTTGCTTGCTTTGTTGTCATTGGGTTTGGACATGTTTTCACAATGGTGCTCCATTTTGGATAAATCACATCAGCAAGATAATATCCGTGCTCCTAAGTGTTTTGCACAAGAGTAAACGACATTGGAATTACTCGATCAAGTGTCAGATCATTAAATAAGTGTGACCTCTCAATAACATTTAAATCATTGTTAGATCCGGGCATTCCAAAGAAAGCATGCCATGTCCATAAATCGTATGAAGCAACGACTTCCAAAATAATAGTTCGTTTTCTTTCTTTACCATTGTAAGCTTCATGGTATGCTTTGGGGCAGTTCTTCCATTCTCAATGCATACAGTCGAGATTTTCAAGCATTCCAGGCCATCCTCTGCTCTCGTGCATTTCTCGAATCTGCACCACATCATCCTCATTTGGAGATCTAAGGTACTCAGTGCCGAAAACGTCCACCACAGATTGGAAGAATTTGTCAAGAGTTTCTAATGCGATCATCTCTGCGATCCGATATGCATCATCCAATGCATCTGTGGGGGTGCCATAAGCTAACATCCTCGGTGCAGCAGTCATTTTTTGTTCACCGCTAAGCCCCTGTGTTTTTGAAGCATTTGGTTTTCGAATAAAAAATTCGTCATTGTTTTGAATACCTGTCAAAATTCTTAAAAATATATCTCTTCTCATTCTGTATCTTCTCCTGAACATATCAGGTCCATAAGTGCAATTTGGATTGAAGTAGTCTTGCATCAGAGTTTTGTGGAAGGCAAATTGATTATGGTTTACATGTTTCCGACCCTTGACAATCCACCGCGTTTTCGTGATGTGGAGCCATAAGCATCATGGCATATGTCAACTATTTCTTGCAATTCTTCGGCTTCCTCTTGGAGAATCTCTTCTTCATCGAAATCACTATCGAATGTCATAACACATTTGGCAAAAGATGAACTATCATTGTTGTATTTAGTTTAATGATATGAGAGAAAAAAAGAAGATGTTAAATGTGATTCATGGAATGGAAGTTGAAGTCCTTATATAGAAGTGATACGATATGTAGAATTAGTGACAGACGTTATTGATACTTAGTGTGATCAGCTCGACTTTAGCAAGTGGCAGATAAAAAATGCAGAGTGTAGTCAAATCAACTATAGCAAGTGGCAGACATTATTGATACTTAGTGTGGTCAACTCGACTTTAGCAAGTGGCAGACAAAAAATGCAGAGTGTAGTTAAATCAACTTTAGCAAGTGGCAGACATTATTATACTTAGTGTGGTCAGCTCGACTTTAGCAACTGGCAGACAAAAAATGCAGAGTGTAGTCAAATCAACTTTAGCAAGTGGTAGACATTATTGATACTTAGTTTGGTCAGCTCGACTTTAGCAAGTGGAAGACATTATTGATTGTGAAGGAACAAGCATTGATTTGTATAACAACGATTATGAATTGCCTATTTAACTAAAAATTCCAAAGTGGAAGTGCACAAAAAATTCCATGGCAAATGAAAGTTGGACTCCCAAGGATTATTTGGTACTAATCAAAGCGTACATAGAAGCTGATATAAGACATATAGAAGAGGAGATTGAGCAAGATTCCTGGGTTACTCTAAACGAAGCCTATGATAATCATCCTGATTGTAGATTAATTCGACGGATTCTGGATACTCGCAGTACTTATGTCACGTTTACTAGTTTGTCAACGATACAAAAGTGTTATAAACACAGTGAAGGAAGAAGACTATTTCAGTTAACACGAGCTACGTATGATTCATGCTATTTCTTGGAGTATCGTACAAATTTTGTTGAACATGCTGCATATGATCTATGGGTTAGCTATATTAGACAATTTGAATGAAGTTTTATGTATATCTATTTAAGTACTATGTATTTTTCTTTCATTCCTATGTCTTTTCTTATAGTTTAATGTATTTTGTTTAAGTTCCATGCATTTACTTTCAATCGAATGTATTAGGATTCGGTTCCATGTATTTTCTTTCAGTTCAATGTATGTTCTTTAAGTTCTATGTATTTTCTTTTAGTTCTTTAATAAGTTATATACACTTTCACTATCTATCGAGTACGTAATATAACAAACAACATTGAAATAGACTGATACAGAAAGGACAACCAACATTGAAATAAACTGATATAGAAAGGACAACTAACATTGACATAAACCGATACAGTGGAACCAAAGTGATAATTGAAATGATGCAAATAAGATCTAAAACAAACACACACCGGATGATTTAAAAAACTATCTTCGATCATGTGATAACTGAACTGAACCAAGTGTCCTCCTGGGCATTTCAATTTCTTGTTCAAGTTCAATTGCATACACTACTGCACGATGAGGTAAAGGATCGTCCAACCATTGCCAAAGTCCACATCCATCCAGAAAATTGCGGCATCTATAGTGGCATCGATCAATGTCAGATCTCTTTCTTATGACGGAATATAAAACATTAACTCCACAATTGCAGTATATTTCTTCAGAATCAACCTCTTGTTCTGGTTGAGGTAGTTGATGTCGTATTTCATGCCTTCTTTGCCTTCTCCCATTGTTGCTCCTCCGCTCCTCCCTTTATCTTCTTCCCTCCTCTAAAAGCCTCTGCTCTTGCAAAGCTCTCTCATGCTCTCTTACATCTTCATAATGTCTTTCCTTTATTTCAACATACCATCCAGTTGGTTCTTTAGGGTAAGACGGATTATGAGGGATCTCGTGACTTAAAGGACCTTCATATGAGTATGATTCTGGCAAGGAAATATGGCTATAATCCACCATTTTTTGCTTAATATGATGAGATGAATTCATAACGCTTTGTCAAGCAATAGAATATATAGCAGTAAGAAGATGTTATATGGCAAAAACTATGCAACGTGGCTACAGTGTTCGAATAATACATATTGTACCACTTTGTAATAGCATTGACATCAAAAGTACTGCAACGTGTCTACGGTGCTAAGTCTAGCAAACATTAAAAGCAGTGCAACGTGCAAACAGTGCTCGATATGATGTGACACTGAAAATAAAACTATGTAATGTAAATGTGCTGTAAATATGAAAACATAAAACGTAGTGCAATAAGAAAACAGTGCTTGATATGACGTGACACTGTAAATAAAACATCAAAATTCGTTTGTCAATGTGCTAAAAGTTTAATACAGATATGCAATGTAAATAAAGCTGTATAACGTAATAAATAAATAGTAAAATTGTCCACAATACAATACAGAAGTACATCAATACAGACAAACAACGGTAAAATAAATGTAACAGTACAGAGCATGATCATCTTAAGTCAACGGCACCGTCGTCGTCGTCGTCCGCTACGTCATCAAAATGAGCAGGACTACGATGATCAAATTGAAATGCGGCCAGCTGAGCCTGCAAATCATTAATCTGTGCCTGCATCACCTGTTGAGTCTGCTGAGCCTAAAGACTGACCGCCTGAGTATGAATGAGTGCCATATGCTGAATGGCGGCAATATATCGCCTATGCTCGTCCAACCTACCTGCATACTGTAATTACATATAATATATTAATATACGTTTGCTTAACTAATAATGTACAATGAATTATTAATACAATGAATTACCTCATAAGGCGGGTATAGTCCAGCAATCTCATGATCCGGATGATAAACTATCGGCTGCTTGGTAAGAGTACCGGTAATATCATACACTCTATAACAGGCATCTAGACCGAAGTCCATGGGCTGCTGAGAGTACCGGGATCAAAAGAAAATGGAGGTTCCTGAACTCTACCAGTGGAACGTGTGGGCTTATATGGTCGGAGTTCACTACTCGAGCGTAGTCAGGTAACATGTATTGTCGAGGAGCAACTCTAAACCAGTAGTTGTCATAGTCCCCATCGGCTAAGAAAAATGTAGAATATGTCGAATATACTGTGATCCAATGGTCCGGCATCTGCCGAATATGTCGTCACAAGATAATGGATCTCCAAAGATACGTAACTATCTAGTAGTCTGAAACAAGCATCTCTCCCCCAAATACCAAATAGGAAGAAACGCGGGTGGGAGTAAGATCATCCTCCACAAACCCAAATGATACGAAATAGAAAGAGGATAAGCATCATGCATCTGGCTCGCATGTGTCATGGAAATCCAATATGAAGCCCATGGTGTCCGAAAAATATTATCCCTGCACCCCATATCAATCTGAGTACGGGCCTCCTTCAAGTCATGTCTAACTCCCATAGGCGCGCAAGAACTAATTGAACACGCTCCCATCGTCTCATGCGCGGAAAATATGTCTCTGGTGCATGACTAGCAGTCTCAATAATACGGGAATGCATGTTCGTCGTGTACTCATAGTACCAGCACGATAGAATATATCGAAACCCAAACATCTGTATAACCTCACCCAAAGCATAAGAATCAAGAGCGGTGTACAAATATCCGAGTATAGCGGAACCCCAATCGATAGTGTGCAGCTGATCTAAATTGGCTACCGCTGCAAGGTAACCTAATCTAATGGTACTTTTTGGTTCAAAAAGAAAGTCGAACCAAATAAGTACAACAGAAATGCTCTAAGCACGGCATCACTCATAGCATCGGTGCCTATAAGAGCTGTAATGTACGCCTGTAGATATGTAAGGGAAACCACGCCGGAGGCAACATGACCCTCCTCAAACTGGGGTAGATAAATAGTGAAAACCTCGGGGCTCTCAAACGTATGATCAAAAGGAAATGGTATCATGTCCGGGCCTCCGATCTCAATCTCAGTCAACATATAAAAATTGGCGGGGGTAATGCCGAGCTCAAAATCTGGAAAATGAAAAGTATGTGTCGTAGGCCACCACCTTTCAACTAGAGCTGCTATGAGTGGACGATTAAATGATTGTGGTGGTCTAATCTGTAAGAAATGTGCAAAAGGACTGGTCTGGAGCCTATCTACTAAACCCTGAGGTAGTGTGTCATACTGTCGTGCTATACACTTTGCCCAACTACCCCGATAGTTGACGTACTATGACTAAAAAATTAAAGGGTTTTTCGAGATTATTGTACAATTTAAATTTAAAAAACTAAGTAATACACTTTATAATATCACATATCTATCTAACACTACACCAAAACAGGTGATTCCCAACGAGTATAACTGTCGCAAACAGTTTCAGCAACGCTTATTAGCGTCGCTATAGGGGCGTCACAAGTTATTGCCAACGCTTATAAGCGTTGGGGAGTTTAGTTTCCCAACGCTAATAAGCGTTGGAAGGTTGTATTCGCCAACGCTTATAAACGTTGGTGTATATTATTTAGCAACGCTTATAAACGTTGGTGTATATTATTTAGCAACGCTTATAAACGTTGGCAAATTAACCATCCAACATTGTTTAATTTTCTATGTTGACGCTTATAAGCGTTGGTAAATTTTAATTCCCAACGCTTATAACGCTGAAATATTTTCATTCTCAATATATAGTCAATTATTTTTACATTAATAAACAATTAATAACTAACATGATATGCATTATTATACTACATGCAATAGGAACCCAAAATTTACAATATTCATAATCAAATAACAACATAAATTTCATAGTCAACTACTTCATAACAATGTCAACTACTTCATAACAAGTACAATACATAATTAACTAGGCATAAATTTCATAAAAGTCGAAGATAATTGAATTGATGGCATTATTAACATGATTAGCTATTTGCCTTTCTATCTCTAATTTTCAAATAGATAAATCCACAGCTTGCTTCTTTTCAGTTACAGCTACACTCCTTAATGGTATTCCTGAAATCCAACTTTCATCGGAAATAATAACCATGATTTCCGAATTTCCATCGAACTGAACAAAATATAAATATTTTAGAATCAGGAACACTAATTTATTGTTACTGCAAAACATGATAGAGTCGACCACAGTTCAAGCATAACAAACATACCCTTAAATCCATGGAATTCCAGTATAGACCATCTTCATCATTCAGCTTGTTTTAGCTCTAATGGCCGCTCCTTTGAAGAAGATTCTGCCTATAATACACAATATCATAACTTATGCCAAGCATAAAGTTAATTTAAGTAACTAAACTGGAAATAGATAGGATATGTTTTTAGAAGAATTAAATATCATATCAAACTGCAAAGGTTTGTTTTCATAACCTTCTTTGTTTTAGGCATAATTACGACTCCACGGCATGAATCTATCATGAAACTGCCATGTTTACCATTGTTGAGCTTTATATCCATATTGCTTGAACCCCATCTATACCTGACATAATTTATCAACTGCTAATTTACCAGCTATTAGTTAACAATATTGTAAAATATGTTTTGAAACTGAAATTGTTGTATAGAACACTTACTTTATCCCAACTGTGATTAGCTCGTCTCTTACATCTGATGTTTCTCATGCATAAGTATACGTTACTTATTTATTAAAAAGATTTACAAGCACGCGAAGGAGCAAAAGCAGTAGAACGAGCTCTATCAAGATGTGGTCATCATACTAGACGATGTCCCTGAATCAGACAATTTGTCCTAGACGGAGGTTGAAGTGAAGCAGGAAGTCGTGGAATTGAACCCTAAGTACATGCATATTTGGGTATGAGACGGGAAAAATGAATTTGAAAATGAGAATTTAAAGAACAAAAACTACCGTGATTTACTGTACTCTGATTTACTGTACTAAACTAAAGCAGACTCTAAGTACATTACTTCTAAATATAGTAATGTCCAGTAAGTACATTACTTCTAAATATAGTATAACATATAGTACATTACTTCTAAATATAGTACATTACTTCTAACATATAAGTACATTACTTCTAAATATAGTATAACATATAGAAGTATGTCCAGTACTCCAGTACTCTGATTTACTGTACTCAACTAAAGCAGACTCTGATCAACCACAAAACTTACCAGCAAAACGAAAAAACACACCTCTTATTCTCTGTTTGATTATTACAAAACCGACGGAAGTCCAGAATCCAAAAATGAAACCAAGTGAAGCACTCGCATAAGTCACTGCAACACCAACCTTGTCTTCATGTTCTTTGGTTTCTTCATTTTCTCCAGAATTGTATTCAGTGTTAGTGGAGGAGAAGCACCTACCCTTAAAATTGAAGACCGTCATGAAGAGAGGTTGGTGCAATTCGTATGTTAAGATTGAAAAATACCAGTTCATTTATGTATTCATTTAAATGATTATTTCCAGTTATGGTCTTTTTACTACAAATGAGGACAACATGGAGATAGAAGCGGCAACTCCCCAGCCACTACAGGTTTTCTGTCCACTGCATTCTGCCCAATTTCTGTATAGTAGGAACATTGTTAATTTGTTAAAAACAAGCAATTCAGATATGAAATTTAATAATTTATAGTATATGACATAAGTAATTTATTATTCTATATGCATGTAACATGTATAGTAAGGAAGTATTTTGTTTATTGACGTGCGGGAGGCGTGTTGTAACTGAACTTGGGAATTTTGAAATGAGAAGTTCAATATCAATATAGCATTTTCGGATACCAATTGAATACTACCTACGATATAATGAATTTAATTTAATTTCAATATATTCTAGACAATATCTTAGCAAACGTAAGCTTTTAATGTTTACACCATTGTCTTTTGAAGCATCCCAATAGGAGACTAGTTACTCGGTCACCGATCCCAACGGAGATTCAGTGTGAACTTTTTTTAGTGGGATTTAAAACTTTAATCATAAAATTCAAACATTAAATCGAAACGATATATTATTGTTGTGGTTTTGAAAACCCTCGCTATTGAAAGACGTTAACTTAACTGGAAAAGAAGACTGGTTATTTATGGCTAAGTTTAACGACGACAAGTGAAATTAAATATATTAATACCATTTAAAAATCTAAAGATCAAATCTAATCAAATTGCCTATCATCTAAAAACAAAAAACAAGTAGCAATTCGATTCCTGGTTACAAAATTAAACTTATACAGTACCAATCTCAGTTTTTGAGAGAAAGAATTAGCAAATATAATCAACAAATGCAAATGTACAGTTCAGAAACTTACTGCGACTAAGTACATGAATTCAAATGTACAATCCAAAAACTTACATTTTTTATAAAATCATTACTAATATTTATCCTCCATGATTTGAAAACATTGTTTTTTTTTCAAAAACATATCACTCTACTGGTGCCAGATGCAAACAATGTAAGACTCTATTATCTGGAAATAAATGTTCAGGAACTAGTCATTTACTTCGTCATGCTAAATTCCACTGTAGAGGAATACCAAATGAAGTTGCTAAAACCAGAAAAGTTGTCGCTTTTTCATCCCAACCAACAAATACTTGTGATGAAGCGTCCCAGTTTAATCAAGATGCAATTCGAAGGCTATTCACACAACTATTGATTTGTGCTGGACTGCCCTTTAAAGTAGTAGAGCACCCCACATTTATCAATTTTGTTAAAGGTTTACAGCCTTCCTTCGAGTTTTTAAGCCAGGAAACTGTTAGAAGTGATTGCGTTATTTTATACAAAGAGCAAAGGAAAAAGGTTAATGATACGCTGAAAAAACTCGATTCTCGCCTGAACATTTCTTATGCTTTATGGTCATCAGACAAGAATGTCGTATACATGGCTGTAACAGCTCACTACATTGATGACAACTTCTGTTTGAAAAAGATTTTGTTAAACTTCAAACAGATTTATTGTTTGAACAAACCTCAAATATTTAATGATGAAATTGTGAGGTGCATTGCTGAATGGGATTTAAATGAGAAGGTTTTTGCAGTAACTTTTGATAGTTCTTCAATAAGTAGTTTTTTGGTAGAAAGGGTGGGTGAACCTTTTAATGAGGAACTGCGTATTATTGAAAACTACTCTAATGTTAGAAGCTGCGAAAATGTACTAAGTATCATGGCATTAGATGGTATCAACGCTTTAGATCGTGAAATCGAGAGCATTAGAAAGATCATTGTTTTTGTTACCACGAATGCATCTAACTTGCAGAAATTCAAAGATATTACACAACAATTTGGACTTGCTACTAAGGTAAAAATAGGATCTGCAAATAATTTTGACAAGGAACAATAACAGTGATGAAAGGTCTTATCACGCTGAACTGAAATCCAGTTATCAAGATCGGTACCAATCATTAAAATAAGACATAAACTGTTCAAACAAAAAAGTTTAATGGTGAAGATGAAAGTCTTTTTCAGTAGAACTAACCTGCACATCCAAACTGTTTGCACACTTCTTGCTCTGTTAAATCTATTTCTGTAGAAGCAATCCATTGGGGAACAGTCATGAACCGCTACCCTGGACAGAATTAAGCTACTATACCATGGGGGAAAAACGAACCAAATAGAAAAGGCAGAGCAAATAAAAACGTAAAAAGGAAAACTCACGGCAGAGGAAAAGGATGCAACAAGAGAGAAACAGTTCCCGAATAATGGATCAAAGCCTGTTTGGGAGGTGGCCAAGAATCCCTAAACTCGCATTTGATCTCCTCGTGCAATTTGGGCAAATTTATAAATAATGAAAGGGCTAAGAAATTGGTAGGGAAGAACATGTAGGCTGGGACGTTCAAATCTCTGGCTACGTCGAAGGTGTCTGCTCCAAACAAATCGGCGACGAAGGCGACCAGATTATGTTTGCTTTTGAGGTTTTTAAGGATAGTGGCGACGGAGGGGACGGATCGTACGGACGCGATGGACATGCGCGTTTCGATGGCGGCGTTGGAAGGGAGGTCGCCGAGGTCCACGGGTGGGAGAGAGATGGAAGTGATTGAAGGTGGTAGAGAGGAGAGGTATGCCTGGTAATCGAACGTGTAATTGAAATATCCTGGAAACGATTTGGGGAAAATGCGGCCAGGAATAAGCGTGGTTAGGGTTAAGCGAGATATGTTATTCAATTACAATTTTGCCCTAGTATATTTCAATTAACTCCAATTAAACCAAGGCTTACAACGAAAATAAGTGTCGCCGTATTTAAAAGTGTAAATTTTTATTTTCAGTAACACTTATATTTGATAGCGACACTTATTAGCGAGACTAAAATGCAACCCATATAAGTGTCGCCAAATGAAAAAAAAAAAGTGTTGCCAAATGACTGTTTTGGTGTAGTGTAATAAACATTATTTCATGGTTAATACAAATGTATCCATCATGTATTAATAGTTATTTATTATTTATAATTGTACATCGACCGCATCCAATGCTGTGAAGATACAATGAGTGTATCCCTCTGGCAGCTCGTGTAGAATCCGTTGCTGGAAAATTATTGTCTCTGGTGCTGGAGCAATGTGTGCTGGGCCTACAAGCTCCTTTGTCTACTGTCGAATGGTACGTCTTGCAATTTTGGTTACACGTGGCGGCATTTCGACGTTTTTTAAATAAAAAAGTTGAAAAAAAGAGGTGAATTGTGAGGGTAAAGGGTCTGGGCGCCTAACTTATAGACGCCCAGCCCCGGGCGCTTATTAAATCAGCACCCGCTTGTTGGCGCGCACCCTGAATTTGCTGGAGATGCTCTAAGGTATCTAAAAAGTACCAATAAAATTAGAAAGGTGATAAAAGCACCGGGTTCCATGCTTATGACACCGTGATCAGCGAAAAAACACTGACCAAACAGTTATTTGGTCGGCGATTTTCCACCGACCGTGGTATAAAAGACAAAAACAAAAACTCTGTGATATTTGTTAGCATGGTGCCTCGGTGCTTTTAGCATCTCTCTAAAATTACTATGCTTTGTAACACGGTCAATGATTTAAGAGTTATCAATGCTTATTCAAAATTTATAAAAAATACAAATATTCACAAAAAATATATAAACATTGTCATAAATTTGATCCGTCCACTCAATCATTGATAACTAAATCAAATTAAAATAGTCGTGGTTGTGTTTCAAACAATCCTCTGAATCAGTCTATATGTATTTTTGTGACAATAATTTTTTTTCTCTAAATGAAGGGGTTATATTTTTATTACTTTGCTTTGTAAAAAGATATGTACAACAAAGGTGCAAACCAACAACTACAAAAAAAATATACAAAACTGGCCAAAATCCAATAATCGCGGTTATTGTTAGCGATACGATATTTGTTGGTTTATTCAACTAAGTCATCCACTTTCATTTTCTGAATTTAGAGTTTCCTTTGTGAATTCCATGGCAACTTCTTGCCCAAAATCAGCAATGCTCTCTGGGTTTTTTCTTTTCGTCATTGATACTGCAAATATCTCTAAAACTAAGTGTTGCTTCTTTATCTTCTTTTATTTCTATTTTGTACGAGTTCTTTTCTTGTACAACACCTGCAGAACTGATAAAACATGGAGAAATTGAAAAATAAAAAATGAATGACAACTTACAAGGGTGTCCACCGTCGATTGATCAAAAGCGGTCCATGATTTTTTTAGATCCAATGAGGCAAGCATGACTTTTTAGTGTAGAGGTGTTGGTGAGGTCCAGCTGACAAGTATATTCCACTTGTTTAAGATATCAATGTTAGTTTGCTGCAATGTTAGGGATTTCTTGAATTTCGACATGATGATTGTTACATAGCTTAAAATTTCATCTATTATTTGTCTTGCTATTTTGGACTTGCTGTCAAAAATCCTAGCATTTCATTCTTTCCACAATGCCTACACACTGGTAGATAAAATTACTTTTGATAGGTCTTTGATTTTGTTTCTAACTTTAAAAGTAGTTTAAACGGCAGCAATTTCATTATGCAAATATAAATCTGTTGTAGCTGACATATTCATATTTTCTTTGCACAATCTCCATACATGTAAAGTGAATGAATACTCAAAAAATAAGTGTGCATTAGTCTCTTCATGATTGTTATAGAAACTGCAATAACTATAAATGGCCATGCCTCTTTAGTATAGTTTTTCCATTATTGATATTTGTTTGGTTATTTATTTATATAAACAAAGTGCCTTTTTTGGACAGTTGCACTTGTCCCAAATAATTTTGTGTCAATTAACATGCATGTATTTCTTTCTGATTTGATTCCAAGTAGTTTTGAAAGAATATTGCCCTGATTTTTTATGCAACTAATGCCAGTAGTCTTCAGTTCTATCATTGAAAAAATGTGTATTTTTAATTTCTTGTTTAAATTGTTTCTAAGGGTTATGGTGTAACAAATCTTAAGGCTACTTTAACGCTAGATGGGGGTGAATGGTATTTATAACTTGAATCTTTTAAACTTTGTTCAAAGATTTAAAATATATCACAGATTATCTACACATATCTATACTAATCAAGCGGTCACAAATGCAATCACAGATAAATATATAAGCAATAACAAAAGGTAAAGTAAGAGAGATGACACATGAATTTTATACTGGTTCGGATTAACCAATCTTACATCCATTCCCGTACAATACTGTACATATTTCTTTTCAATCACCTACTTTAACCAGGTATAACAAGCAAACCAGAATATAGTCTCGATTTCAAGGCTACGAGATACATCCTCCTGTCTCACAAGTCCAGGGTAAACTCGTTTGATTTACCGAGCAACAGTCCACTAGATTTAGACGAGCTACTAAGCACACCACTTAAACGGGCAATAAGCACACACAAACAAATAAGAGTAGAGTTGTTGATTTCCAAATAGAAACAGTTATACTTGAGATACAAGGTATCTTATAACCCTTCTGATAGCGGTTTGGTCTTTGAGTTTGTAGATAGAATCACAACACCAGAACTGTCATTTTGTAACGGTTATAACCGTTGGTAATCAAATTCCCAACGGTTATAACCGTTGGTAGCAGGTATGTTATAATTTTTTTTACATATTTTATAACGGCTATAACCGTTGGGAATTTTGGTCATTCCGAACGGTTATAACCGTTGGGAATTTGCGTACTTCCCAACGGTTATAACCGTTGAAAATCTTGGTAATTTCCAACGGTTATAACCGTTGGGAATTACTTCACGTTCCCAACGGTTATAACCGTTGGGAATTCCTTGCATAAGTAAATAGCAAAATTACCAACACTTATAACCGTTACAAACTCGTTACAAACTAAAGGGTTTGTAACGCTTATAACCGTTACAAACTAAAGAATTTGTAACGATTATTATCGTGACGAATTTTAACTTTGTGACACTTATAACTGTTATAAAGATAAAATTTTGTAATGCTTATAATTATTACTGATCTCTTGGAGCATATAAAAAAGAGTATCACATTTCATTTCCTAAAGCATATAATAATCAAAATATACAACATATAATATAACTATTTACTCAATCTTATAAAAAAGTATATCATAATTCGTCTCTTGAAGCAAATTTCATTTCAACAAACGTCAAAATATCAAAATTAAGCACAAAACCATTCACCATACACGCCAAACATCAAAATACAAAATCACTTTAAAGTATCACAACCTAGTTCAAAGTATCACAGCCAAGAAATAAGTTAAGAAGCTTACACATATTGGAAGTGACTGGACAAAATTACAAACCCACCACCAACTCCCGTGCATGGAAAGGCCCATTTTTCCTTCAGCAGCATGCTTCACCAGTTTTATATGAATTACCAATTTTTTCTAACCAGCCACTAACTCATGGCGCTGGATTTCCAACTGCTTGTGATAGCATGCTCCATAAATATCTCACGTGTGAAATGTTGGTCAATTGCAAACTTGATCCTGGAATTGAAACTGCTCTATCACGAACTATTCGTACATTTTATCACAATTATGTCAATAAAGTGGTCGTTAAACATTTAGATAAAGTAAATATTTTGTACACAAGAGCTCGTTGAAGACATTAGATGCTTGAAGAATTCACATTAAAATTAAAAAAAAGATGTAAGCAACTATAAATATTTCAATGGTGTAATGATAATAATAAAAAAAAAACTACGTTCATTTACCCCTTCAATATGAGGAACTTCATCAGTTGGCTTGTAGATATCGATACTGCTGATATGCTTGCTACAATTTCAATTTCAGTAGTGGTTACGTTTAGTAGTTCAAGTTCTAGGACTAGTCAATTCTAGGTGCAAGCTACTTTACTTCTGATTTAAATGGTTAGCTTAAGAAAAAGTTAATTTTTGATTGAGGCATTCACTATCCACTGAGTCTGATCAACAAATTTCAGAAGAAAAAAGATTGCCCAACGCACATTAAGCACCATCCACTAAAAGCTGATCATACGTATTTTACTGTTTTACTTGTAACTCAAAAATAACACAAACAATTTATTAAACCTACATATACAAAACTAAATTGATGACAAAAATAGAACATGAAGTATGAAAATATGTGTGTATTTTGAAATAAGAATCAAATTGTAAAATAAAACCTACTTGATGCCAAAAAAAACCCACCGACCGCACCAAATTCCTACATCTCCAACTTGATTTTCCCACTATTCCAATCAAATATGCATATTTTGTTTTCATTTTTATATATCACTTATTTTAAAATATATAAAAAGGATAGTACACATGCAGAACTATAAAATATAAATCACCTGTCACCGCATTACAAATTTCTAACAGTTTATTCATTGCCAAAATCCTGTGCAATATATTAAAAAAGTAAGCATTTGTACATACTCAACATAAATATGGACATAACAAGCCTAAACACTCGTATAATCCATTATGCAATACTTATTGTACCAGGTGGATGAAGTAGAGATCCCATGGCTAAATTTTGCTAATATCTCCAACTAGAGTTCCCATGGCTACATTTTGATAAAAAGAACTCATCTTTTTGATGTTTTTTTTTACTGATATGGGTTATAACAGAATTGCAAGAACTATCTTGTATTAAAATTCAATAAAAGGAATGAATTTTTTGAATTTTTTCTAAATGGGTTTTTAGAGAACTGCAGAATAGACCTGTCAAAACCGATCCTAATCCATTTATCCAACCCAATAACCCTGATATTATAAGGATCGGTCCGATTCGTTTATTTTTCTTTCAGTTTTTACCCAACCCGTTCGCAACCAAGAAAAAACATACGCAGCCAAACTCAACCCGCCTAACCCTCTAACCCTAATTCTTATTTTTCAATTTCTCTATCGGCTCAAATCTTTAAAAGGAAAAAGGCGATTCAATGTTTGAAAACCTTAAATTAGCATTCAACTCATGGGATTCAGCATCTGGCTGTGTCGAATTCAGGGAGAAGTTTGGATCTTGGCAAGTGAATCATTCTGCGGTTCAAAGTGTGAATGACGTAAAGTGCGATGGGGGCAAATGAAAAATTTGTTAGTGTTCTGGTAAAGGGGTGGACTTGGATTCTTGATAATTTGGACAATTTGTATCAATGTCGATGTGGGTTGGCTTGCTTGTGGACCAAGTCTTCGATTCTTGTTGATAAGTCTGATGCTTTACAGTTTGAGAATGTCATGCCGCCTGCAATAGTTAGTTTCTTTTATTTACTGGATATCTTTTGGAATTTATATGCTTTATTTTGATTTTAATTTAGGCAGCACTTAGAAAGTTATAATGTGAAATGCTGAACACAAACTATTCGGTGTTTCCTCATCATGTCTGCTTTTATTTATTTACATTCGTAGTTTAGTGATTGGTATATGATTTGTTACAGTAGACTTTTCACATATGAGGATATATGTTGCTTAAATCTGCATGATGCCTACTTATCAGATAGATATCAGACAATTTCAGCTCTGTATAGGAGTGAAAAACTAACTGGATAACTAAAAATTGACAATGTTTGTTTGCTAGTTAAACTATACTATCTTAAAGATGTTTGTGAGTTGGACATATATTTTCTGTTGAGATGTATCTCTTGATCCTTCTGCAATGCAGCCACATTTCCATAGTTTAACCGAGACTCGGTTAAAGGAAAAACAAATAAAAACAAAATATAACCTTTCGTTTATAGATCGATGTCTTGTTTTACCGTTGGCACGTTCAAATCTGTAAAAGGGAAAAAGACCTGTTTTTCTTCTATTCATAGTATGAAATGCCACTCACATTGATTTTTCTTTTTATCTTATTTGGTCATCTTTTCATGGTAAAGATTTTAACCTTAATCCTAACACATCTTAAGATTTTAATCAAGCTTGACCTAGAGCTCTGGCAATGTCATTAGCAGTGTTCTCTGAATCACTTGCAATAGCAGCCAGTCCTCTCTTTGCAAATCCTACAAAGTACAAACCATTTTTTCCTTTCCACTGGTTTGGAAATTCTTCTTTAGGGTATCCATCTTTGTTAAGCCACCTCCCTTCGTCATCCTACATCATTTGTTAATATTACATAAAATAAATCCAAGATTCATATATGTAACATAATTTTATAAAGATATTAATATACCTTCAACCAGTTCATAACTGAACTTGTATAACCAGTAGCAAATATGATAGCATCAAAAAATACAAGTTATTATAGACATAATAGTAAGTTAGAATTAATCACTGGGAATGAAGTATCAGTTAAAATTGATAATATATATTTTGTAACTTATGAAAAGAGATAAAATATCAATCTTATGTATGTTTGCTTTTAGAATATGACTTATAAAAATTGATTGTGACTGTGGCCTACTCTTCTTCTGTTTTTTGTACACAAATTTCTCTTAATTGCTAATGATATCAAATTTCTCTTAGTTGATGATCTTTTGATCATTCCGATGTTCTTACGAATTCTTATTAAAATTCTGTTCATCATTAGTATATAAAATTATAAACTTCATGTTATATCTCATCAGAATTTCATGTTCTTAGCTTAAGAACAATTTTGAGAACTTAGCTTTATAATAGCACTTTGGGGTATTACAAAATTTAACAAATAACAATAAATATAGGGAGATTTTCACGCTGGTTTGAACTTTGCTTCTGTGATGGGGGTTCCAATCATATTCTTCTGCAGAAATAATGGTTGGGCTATTAGCACTCCTGCTACAGAGCAATTTCGAAGTAAATGTTTACTGAACTTCAGTTATATTATTGTATATTTTCCTTCTTTACATATACCAGAAAGCTGCATGATAACTTATAATAAATGAACTGTGCAGGTGATGGAGTGGTCGTAAAAGGCCAGGCTTATGGAATTCGTAGCATACGCGTAGATGGCAATGATACACTTGCTGTTTTTACCGCTGTTCATGCTGCAAGAGAAATGGCTATAAGAGAATGCAGGCCCGTCGTAAAAGGCCAGGCTTATGGAATTCTCAAACTTATAAATCATTTGTAGTTTTATTACAGTGCCGCTATTTTTGCCGTTTTTTAGTTTATTTCAGTTATTTTGCTGTTTTTCAGTTTATTACAATGCACTCTTTGTATCCAATCTTGTGTATCATGGTGAATCGTTTAGTTTCTGATGTTGTTTTATGATGCAGTTTTGATGCAGCTTTTGTAGTTTTATGATGTAGTTTTTGTACAATGCAGTTTGTGTTTTGATTGTGCAGATTTTATTGGCAATTTTTTAAAAAGGGTCGGGTCGGGTTGACCCTTTTATTAAATGGGTCGGGTTGGGTCAACCAATTTATTAAATGGGTAAAACGGGTTGGGTTTGTTTTTGTCTTGAATGAATCGGGTTAAATTCTATCCGATCCATTTATGACCCGACCCGACCCGTTTGACAGGCCTACTGCAGAACCATACTCGGGTTAGAAAAAGTAACAATCCTTATGCTTTGGAAGCGAAGAGCATTTGATGGGGCGTAAGAAAATAAAAATCATGTTTTCATGAACACTCGGCACTAAAATTGAAAATTTCGGTCCTTTGACGATATAGATTCAATGATTTATCTTCCCTACTTGGAAATTTAATAACTTTATGAATACTAGAAGAAGTAAACGAATAAAAGGTGGGTCTTGAATGGGAAAAACTGAACAAATTTATGAAAGGTGAAGAATTGTGTGTGTTAGTAATTGCTTTATGTTAGAAAGTGTAACTGTGACTTTGTATTTAAGATAGAATTTCAAAGGGTATCTTGAAATTGTGAAAGTGCTTAACAGATAAAAATCCCAAACATATCAAAGCAATAATGATTAGTACAGCAAAACCTGTAGCATTTTTGTACTCTGATTATGCTTATAGAAAGATGTGAAAAAAGAAAGAAGAAAAGAGATCTTACTTTCATTGTTGGGTAGCTTGATAGGTGTGAGTGTTGAGCAGAAACATATGACAGCAAATATAAAAGCATAAAACTTGTTTTCTGCAACATAAAAAATATTTTTACCAAATATGCAATTAATCTAGTTTTATGAATTATTTTTACCTCTCTTTTAAGATCTGGATTGGTCGAATTAACCAAATGAACATCCTGTGGATAAGCTAATTGCCGGCCTCTTCTTGGGTTACGGTCCTCAGGCATAGGCATAACTCTTCGTCTATCGTCTTCTAGTGCCAGTTAATGGAATATGATTATTTTCGAAAGGGAAACGACATCAATATTCGTG
This sequence comes from Allium fistulosum, assembly GCA_030737815.1. Taxonomy (NCBI): domain Eukaryota; kingdom Viridiplantae; phylum Streptophyta; class Magnoliopsida; order Asparagales; family Amaryllidaceae; genus Allium; species Allium fistulosum. Next base: position 284,799,548 of record CM060907.1, on the reverse strand, counting down.
TATATAAACTTAGTGTTGCATTGCAATTTGCAACTTGCAGTTGCATTGCTACTACAACATGACAACTCAGTTGAAGAAACTGAGTTGCAACTGCAACTCGGTTTTAAAATTGATTTTTAAAAATTGCAACTCAGTTGCAAAACTGAATAGTTTTGCAATTGATTTGCAATTCGCAACTAAGTTTAAAACTGATTTGCAACTAAGTTTAAAATTAGATCTGAAAAAGAACTGAAAATGAACTATGTAGATTAATTGGCCTCTTTCAGTTTACAAATCGAAATAGTGAGTTTGCATTTGCAATAAGCCTACTAATACAATAGGACACCAATCAATTAAAGTAAATGACTATGAGTACAATTTCAACATTATGTATGTTGATTATAATAATTCGTGAATAACACTGTTTTTGAATGTTGTTAATGTACACTTCATTCATCAGACAAGGTGCTCAAGTCCATATCTAACAATATTGACTTATCACCTGACCAAAATAAGAAGAAAATGTATAGTTCAACAATGTTATTATTGAGTTTGTAGTCGTGCACAGCACATCTGTTGCACGTACCTTTATCCATTTGTATAATAAAACAAATCTCAATAAGAAAAATATTGTGTGGACCTGCTTATCTACAACTTAATTTGTGCAATTTTTATTCTCAGAAAGTCTTTTTGCCACTTCCTTTTCATTTCATTTTTCATCTCTTATTTAAAACAAGGGGTTGGCTTTTTGAACGCAAAATAAAACATAATTAGTGATATACAAAATATGTAACATTGAATCATTTTGTCCTTCGCTAAATTGCTTCTTCTTAAAATATAGGAAATATGGAAAAACTATGCAGGTTCAATTTTTATGTTTATTGTTACTTCTATCTTTATTTGTCTTAAAAAATTCGCACCCACTCGTAAAAATGGAAATGAGATTTGAACTCGAGAATAAGATAACAGAAAGTGTATTTATGTTATTGTTACAGTTATTACAAATTTGTGGAGTTAATGCATAAAGTATCTTACTATATGACATACAAATTTGTGAATAAGAGAATTATCAGGCTAACTCCAAATGAAGAGAAAAAAAGGTTTTGCAACAAGACAAAACGTGTTATATATAATGGATGCAGGCACATGTAAATTGCATCAAGACAAGCTGAGTATTGCTTTCTTACTAGTAATAAAATAAACATAATGCAAGTTCTTGCTATATGATTATAAAAGCATTGTGAATCTGTGATGTGTACATTTTCATGTCGTTTGTTAGCATCGCATTCTTCATCCATTCACCATTTTGTAACATGCTTTGTAACCAAATTCGGCCACCAGTTTCACTGCCAATCTGTCATTCTCAAATAAATAAAGATGACAAAACACTCAAACTGTACTATGGTTCTAAAAACTAAACATTAATCAAGCGTTCAAGAGGGATAACCTATACTAAATACTAACTTTCATACCCAATAGAACACAACTGGTTTCTATAACATGCAAATCAAGTTTTCTTCATTAATACCTAAAGCCTAACACCACCACCTAATCTGTGTTGTGCCAAACGTGTAAGCTTATTGCATTCTAATCAATGTGAACCGAGAGGCAAATATAAACTAACCATAAACTAAAAACAGATTATTTTTAACAGTAATTGAAACCAGATTTTCTTAATTTTGGACAATTAAATCTCATATAAATACACCCAAAACAAGTTCAAATATAACTGAATTTTCTATGCCAAAAAGAAAGAATAATTGCATAGTAAAAAAATGGTTTTAAAATCTTACTTGCAATTTGTACTAAGACCTCCAACGTCATCACTTTGCCTCCGATGTCATATGGACCTCCGACGATGCTCGCCTTCTTCGTCGATCGATCTCCACCCCTGCCGACAAGCTTGAGCGCCTTCTTCAATTCCCTGTATAACAAGAAATTGTCCACCTCTGCCAGCGAGTTTAAGGAGAAACCCTAATTTTAAAATAGTGGCTGTTGACCAAACGAGCAAAATCTGAACCGAATAGGTCTATTAAACAGGGAAAAACAACACAGTAGGGGGAGAGAGGACGGATGAGAATGGAGGAGTAAGGGTGAAGTGGAGACGAGCATTGTAGAAAGAATTTAGGAGGCTGCTGTAATTCCAAGTTCCATTAACGAGGGTTTTATGGAAAAAATATACTCATAAAAGATAAAATTACTAAACGTTCCACTATAGTTTAATGTATTTACGATACTACCGGCATTTGTAACGGTAATAAGCGTTGTAAGATTTTATAACAGTAATAACCATTAGTAATTTATAACAGAAATATACGAATTGTGACAGAAAAAATGTTACAAAATGGGTTGTTTGGTGTAGTGAGTGCTTCCAAATTGGTAAATAATTTGTAGAGAATCAGTCTAGTAGTGTATGGATTGATTTTATGTATTTTGAAGAATGCAGTAAGTTGTTTTCAAGAAATATTTCAAAAGAGTAAGGAGTAAGAAGAAAGTAAGAAAAATTAGTTAGAAAATTCGTTTACACTCCTCTTTATATAGCGAATGAACAAATGTATCCATTCATGGAGAGATGTGTTCAAACGACACCTCTTTTCAAAAATTTTAAAAAACAAATTAACGATCACTATGTCGACATATCTAGGAGGGGTATGTCGACATACCTTTTTAAAATTTGAAAATGATTTTCTTTTAGATTGTTTTCAAACTTCTATATTTATGTAAAATAATTTAAACATAGTTTTTAAATACTTTGAACACATAAAAACTTTTATAAAATATTTGTAAATATATATTTTGAATTTTAAATAATTTATTTTGTTAAAATATCAAAGATCAGAAATTTGTGATAATGATCAGAATCTGCTATTAGGGACTTTAACAATTTATTCTAATGACTCATAACTATACATTAAAGTTTTGAGCTCTTCAAATCTTTGTCTTTAAACTCATGAGTCTTGATCATCTCTGAACCTTGAACTTTAGTCTTTATATCGATCAATCTTCAAGCTTAATCATTATGTACTCGTGTAAAGTTCTGCAATGTATACTATACTATTTGGCAAAACATTAATATCTATATTTATATGGTTGTTGTCATCAAAATCAATATCTGAGGTATTAACAATCTCAATTAGCTAAGTCTGTCTACTTTCCGACCATCAGTTTCAATGACAGAACCGACAAGAAGATGTTCACCATTTAATATATCTAAACTCTGCGCGCCTAATCTGTTAATAAGTCTGCCCCTTGTAGCCACATATCAAATGATAGTTTCGTTGTTTTTCCCTATATACTTCCTTTTTCCATGCATTGCAATACCTTATTTCTTAAAAGTAGCAAGTGTTTCCATGTACTTGATTGTTGAGTTCTAATTTCCATGTCTCAAAAAGAGGCATTTTTAATGTATTTCTATTGCATCCATTTTGCCCACAAATTGTGCCCATTCATCAATTTCCATATAAGTTTTATGCCAGCTGCATTTACTTTCAACAAGGTCTTTTAGTCCCAAACCCCTCTCTTCTTTGGTTGAACACACTATTTTCTAAGGAATTTTACTGAATTTTCCTTTCCATAGAAAATTGAAACAAACTTGAGTTATTTTACTAATGATAGCAGACCTCGTCGATATAAAATGGTGACAAAGTCAACCCTAGATGTGTAATCGATAGTGTTTTTTCCTTTATTCCCAAGATATTACAAATCTTTGATTTTTAGTTGCATCATTTATTGAAAAAAATCTTTAGTTTCTCTGAGTTCATTTTTAGACCTGTAACCTTATAAAAAGTTTTGAATAAGTCTTTGATGGCTTTGGCTACATTTTTATCAGCTTTGAGAAAGATTAGAACATCATCTGTATATATTAAATGGGTAATTTCGATGTTTGTGTACATTAGTGGACTGATTTCTCAAGTCAATAGTTTATCCATTAGTATAATGAAATATCCCATTGCCATTATGAAAAGATAAGAAGATAAAGGATCTTCATGTCTAATTACACTTGTACTACTGAAATTACCATAAGAGTTACCTAGAAGGCTAGAATTTTTATAGAAAAAGTCGACGTGGTGATTAGTTCTTCAACTATTTACAACCAATTTTCTAAAAAATTAAAAGATCTCATTATATGTATTATGTAACGACCCGTAATTTTCGATAATAAAAAATACTTAATTTAATAAGATGTTGGTGTTTAATATTGGAAGAAATTGAAATTTGTGATTTATTAATGAGAAAAATAACTAGAATGAAATGTAATAATGTTAATGTAAGGTAATTGATAACTATTGTAATGCAATTTCAATTAATTGAAATGATTGTAAATGTAAAAATTGGTTATAAATTGTAAATAAGGAAATAAACCAAATGTTGTAATAAAAAGAGAAATTATACGCAATTAATTGAAATTGGGTAATATAGAATAATTAATCAGTACATGAATTTATTAGTTTTGTTTGTTAACAATAAACATAGAAATGTGTTTAAATTGGTAAGTTGTAAAAATGGTTTAATTACAAATTCATTATTTAATTCGTTGAAAATAAACTGGAAATCAATTGTAATTAATCTACTTAAATATTGCAGTTAATGTGAATTAAAATGATAACCGAAGAATATTGATGTGATAAAGGGTAAACCAATGTTAATTATATCCACTAGATAATGATTGATTGAATAAAAAGATTGAAATCAAATTTAATCAATTTATTAGAATTTAAATTATAATTAATGGATTTATTGCAATTGAAATTAAACACTGTAATTAGTGCAATAATTAATATTGAATTTGACATGGGAATTGGTTTTAAAAAGATTGTTAATTTCTTTTGAATTAGAACTGATGAAATTTGCTAATTATAAAATTTGAATTGAAAAAGTAATTTGATTAATTTAATAATCATTTATTTAATTAACATAAAATAGTCATTTTGGCCACTATCTCAGATTTCGAGAAACTAGTTTAATCGGACCCATAACGGTGAATTATTGTAGGATGTTAAGTTTCGTAGCGATCAGACTTGTCGTTTGATCGTACGGGCTTGAAACGCGTAGAAATCAACTTAATGAAATCAATTTGAAATAAGCTGATTTTAAAAGCTAACTTCTTCATACAATAGAATTAGGACTTGAAACCTGTTCCATTGAATTTAAAAATATCGACAACATCTATTTCGATATATTGGATGATCCACTTTCATTTCGGAAGCGAAACGGGCTTTTTAGGTCGTTATTTTCTATTCAAATCAATTCGGTATATATTCATTCTTATCGGCCTTTGTTCATATAAATAGCTTTGTTTCTCAAACCCTAACAGTCCTTCAGTTTCCACTATACGTACAATTCCTTTTGTCTGTTCCTTTCTTAAATGGTAGAAACCAATTCAAATTCAAAACCCTCAATCCAATTTCAAAATCAATTTCAAAATTTAAACTCTCCAAACCCTAGCAAACTATATACCGTTTCGAAGCTCTCAATGAGCGCAACTCAAATATACTGTTTGTTTTTGCAATCGGGTCATGGTCTAGCCAGAAATTGGGCACTAATTCCTGGTCGTTCATTGGGGATTGATCAACGACGATGGATCGTCGAACCGATGGTATGGTCGCATGGAGAGTGGCACGCGGAGTGCATCTGTGCCGTTTGTTTGGTCAATTAATGGTTGGATCAGCCTGTAGAATTCAATTAGGGTTTAAACTATCGGCGGCGACTGTGCTTGCTTTGGATCGATCGGCGTTCGTGGGGTCTAACGAGGTCGAGAGCCTCCTCTGGTGACGCGGGGGTGCAGCCGCGACTGGCGTAGGCGAAGTTAGGGTTGATCGAACAGCGGCGGCCTTCGGTGTCGCGTGTATATCTGAAATGTTAGGGTTTCAGGAAGACGCGTGAACATGGAAGATAGGTATGTGACGTGGCCTTTGCTTTATTTTATTTATTTTATTTAAAATTTAAATTCAATCGTTTTAATGTTAATAACTTTTACATACATGCTTGGATTTACGCGCGGTTTATTCCGTTGAGATCGTATCGACATTCCGGACACCTTGACACCAGTTTGGATGAATTCTAAGACTGTTGAATTTTGGGCCTTTATTTGGATTTCAAATCAATTCGAGATCAAATGTGAGTGTTTTAACCCACTCACAACTACTAAATTATCTTATGTTAGTTAAATTGAATTTATGATGTGATTAGAAATTGATGGGTTGATGTTTGGTATATTTAAATTGTCATTCCAGTTAAATCTGACTTTTATTGAATTTAATCGCCATTTAATTTAATATTGAATTTTAAATTGCTATTAATACCTGTTATTGATAATTAGCCAATTGTTGTTATTTATTTGTTGATTTGAATGGTGATTGTAATGGATGTTTGATTGTTGATATTGGATGACTTGATGTTATATTTATATTGTTATAACACTACAAGTTCACTTAGTTGTTGTTAGAAAATCCCTATGGTTTGAATGATACATACCCGAACGATCTGATAGATTAGATAGAAATCGTTATGGGTTGAAATGATAGACTCGAGCGGTTTCATGGATTTGAAATTAAATTCGAGATTGTGGGTTGAAACGATATATACCCATAAATTTAAATTATTGCGTGTTGAAATGATATATATCCGTATCACTTGACTATAGGGTAGAAAATTATATACGGACACCGGATTGGTTAAATTAAATGATTTTAAAACCTTAAATTTTGAATCCAGTTAAATGATATTTTGAAATAAAATTTGATTTATATAAACTGAATTATTGTCGAAAATCCAAACTTTAAATGTTGAAATTGGAATTGGTTTAAAATGATTTGTTTAAAGGATTTAAATTGAAATTTTAAAGTTGGATTTGAAGTATAAATGAAATTTATCGAAATTGAGTTATTGAAATATTTGAATATTTAAACTTTGAAATCTACAAATTTGAAATAGTTTAAATTTATAGTTCGAACATGGATTTGAAATCAATATTGATTAAATGATTTTAAATGAGAATCTGAATTGAAATACAAAATTTAGTTTGTTGATTTGAAAGCTGGACATGGTCCAGATGTGTTAAAATGAAAAAAATAGTTTAATTGATATAAATTTCAAATTTATTTTTTTAATATAAATTGTTTAAAGATATATTATTTTAAAAATCCTGATTATTTAGATTTTCAAACTATTAAACTATTTTAAACTATTTTAAAGCTATTAAACTATTTTAAACTATTTTTAAACTATATTAAACTATTTTAATCTACTTTAAACTATGTAAATCTATTTTATTCTATTTTAACTATTTTAATATACTTTAAACTATTTAAACTATTTAAATTTAATTTAAGCTATTTTAATATAATTTAAACTAATTTAAACCATGAAACTATTTTAAAGTATTTAAACTATTTTTAACTATTTAAACTATTTTTAAACTATTTAAACTATTTATGAATATCTAAACTATTTTCTGAATTTCAGACTGTGTAAAGTTGAAGTGTTTATATTTCAATCCTTGATTTAAAAGTGAATATGGTTAAATGATGTTATAACTTAAGTTGGGATCTGAAATGATATTTTCTAATGAAGGACATATTTGAGGGAATATGATGATTTTGAAATGAGGATTTAACCTATTTTGTCGATATGATTTCGAAAGTGAATATGATTCTAAAAATGATATGGTTTGAATTGAATATGATATTTTGATATCGATTATGAACCGGTTTTGGAAATGTAAAAGAACCATCCGGTGTGAAATAAGCGTTTGGTTGTTAAAGAGACCGGGATCGAATATTGTCATACTCTCTGCCAATACCGAAAACCACTTTAACAACTGTGTACGTGGTGGAGATTCCAGAATGAAGTAGGATGGTTTGGCGAATGATTCTGTATAAGGTATTTACGTAGCCCCGACTCTCGTGAGTCAGCTTGATGTGGCTAAAACAGGAGCCATGCTGGGCCAAGTGAGGTCGCTCCTTCTATCGGGCACATTTCTTCGATACCATATTATGATTTTGTGATTGATTTGGTGGCCACCCCTCGATTTGATTATGGGGAGTGTGTTCCGAGGTGGGCGGTAGTAGCTGCCATGCGTTACCATTAGTCCGAATCCGTAAAACGGTAGTATCCTACCCTGAGAATTGCCTCGCGTGCCTTGTCACATGCTTTATCGCGCCCACTACGAGTTTGGTTTGTACCATACCTATGGTGTGCCCTCTAATAGCCCTCCAGTTTACGGAAGAATTACGGTACTGTATAGACTACGAGAATATATAAAAGTGTGTTAAGGGGGATATGGGAAACTCTTAATGCTATTTTAATACTTTACTTTACTGTAGACACTATTATAATAGCGTATTGTACTATGTATGTAGATAGTTTAACGGATCCTTAGGAGATGGAATCCCGAACATCTCTTAAGTTATTGCACTCACGTTAGACACTGGATAAGAGATGTCAAAATCCATAAACATCTCTGACGTCGTTACACTCATATTTATTTACTGTTGATTTAACTTACATAAGATCTTTTAGTTCTGACTCGAGTGTTTTGTCTTTTCATTACGCTCGGGTCAATCTTAGCTTTTCTGTGTGTCGAAGACTGCTTTTCTGGAGGACGAAGACGAAGATTTAGTACTATTATTATTTATTATATTATTTCCACTACATCATGTTGTTCCGCTGCATTTATTTATTTATCATGTTGTATGTAACTCTGATCTGTATTGTAAAAGTATAATCAAATGTTATTTGTAAAACAACTTCATGAACTGTGTTTATTTGATTATTATATTTTGTCATTCCGCTGTGAGATTCCGTGTTTTGTTTTTCTTTATTTTCTTTTCATTTTCTTATTTAACCCATAACAATCCTCCCTTTTAAATGGTTTGAGTCTGACATATGTGATTTGTTGTTGATTTAAACCGTCCAAAAAGGTGGTTCGTCACATTAGGTATAGAGTGAGGTTTAGCGATAACCTTAGCTTTGTGGGGTCTGACTCATTAGAGATAGGGTAGCAATACCCTAAAATGAGTCGTTGAGTGTATACATATGAGAGAGCGTATTTGTTAGTGTTATAAAAGGTTTTTGTTTTGTGTTAATTTGTTTTGTTTAGTATTTATGAATTCCGGTCGGTACATAAGACGCTATGACATCGATAGGGATTTCTAAACACTTAATAAGGCAGACCGACACAATATTGTTTTGAAATATAAGTAAATGAAATAATTTTACCTAGTATTATATTTTGTATATAAAAGAAAATTTTATAAATGAATATAGTTGATTGTAATATGTTTGTTTGTTAGGAAGTGAAATTTTATAATAGGATTTACAAGTAAAGTAAGTATAAATTGGAATTTGAAAACTTAAGTTCTGGGGTTTGGGATTGTTTTTCAAAAGATTTTAGAATACAATATTTGTATTATTTGAAAGTAATTTCAGATATAAATATTTTCAATGTAATTTGAAAGAAGTGTTTTAAAAAGAATTTTTAAAGGAAATAGATTATGCACTCCCCTCTCTATCGCTGGAAAATAACTTCGTTGATGAGTGCATGCATCATCGACGTTCATTTTCGAGTTTCAAAGTGGGAAGACCGCTGTAGTAATTTTACTGCACAATTATTTGATAAACAAATTCTTCATTTTTATTTCTAAATATGATTGATATATATAAGTTATGAGTATATATATTGTTTTAAAATGATTTGAAAAGGAACCTGGTGGTTAGTTCTTAAGTTTTCTGTAAATTGGAAATTTTAGTTATTGTAATGAATGAAATCTTGACTGTTTTAATATTTGGAAACTTCTAAAATGGGAAATAAGAAATTAGATGTTAAGTGATTAATAAAATGTAAAGAAATTGAAGGTTGTCATTTATAAATTAAAGAATGATAAAAATTTAGAAGATGTAATTATTGAACATTTTGTTAATTAAATTGAATAAGAAAAACTTGTGTAACATTTAATTGCATTCTAAAAGACATATATATAACTTACCAAAATGTAAAAAGTTGTAATGTTAATAAGAATATGTAATAGAATATTATACAAGTAAAACTTAAGTAATGAAAGTGTTCAATGGAATTATTTCTATAAATTAAAATTTAGATGTACAATGAATGTTATAAGTATAATCAAATGTTTGAAATGCTAATAATAAGATTTAATAGTAAAAGCGAACATCACTTAAGTTGAATGATTCATTAAATTAAAGTTAAACTCTATAAATAATGAGTGTGAATAAAAGGTAGAGAAACTTAAGTAGGAATTATTCACAATGAATATTTATATTACATGGAAATCAAGCTATGTAAGTAAATAATAAATGTGAATAAATGAATGTAAACTAATAAGAGACAACCTTGTATGAATAAATTGGAAATAAATGAAAAGTGTGTAATGCTTAAATAATGAATTCATTGATTATTTAAATAATTGGATGGAAAGAATATATGTAAGCAAATGAATATAAATAAATGGAAATTGGAATTGTATGAATGAACGAAAAGAAATGAAAAGTAAATAATGATGTGAAAGGAAATTAATAAGAATAAACTTAAACGATATTTGAAATTCTTGGTTGTTTGGCTTATGAGATGGTTGGGAAGGGATACTTCTAACTGTATAAAGATATATAAATAATCTATTAAGTTTTATCTAAGACTGTTGAGTGTATGGTATATTTAGTAGTTATTTTTCATTTTATACGATTAAAGGTTTCTGAACCCGAACAAACTATTTGTTTTGGTTGTTATGGATGGATGGTTTATTACTTTGATTTCATGTGATGATTATATGGTTTTGTTTGCAAGTGATTGTTGTTATGTTGTGTTGGTTTGTTTTACTATTGATTGAAGCAACTAAACATTTCTCTTTTACAAAATTCTAACTCTTTTGGATTATATAAGTGAAATACAAGTTTATGGAAGCAATAGCTACTGCTTTTGGTTTCATAAAATAAGCGTTGTTTGCCTAATAAATAGGTACGTTTTCGGATTACGGTTTTATAGCGTTATTATATTGTTTTTTCCGTGGTTTGGGATATTTTATTTTTGAAATATGATGTATATATGATTATTTTTGATATTATTATTTCTTCCAGACCTCTCCGTACAAAGGAGACTCTGCCGAAATTTTCCATTAATTTTGGACTTAGAAATTTTTTGTGAAAGTGAAAATGTTTTTTTTTCAAACTTTTATTGAACTTGAATATGAAAAGATTTAATTGTTTATAAATTGATATATTTTATTTAAATTATTAATTATGTAAATTAATTGTTTATAAATTTAATACTTTGAATAAAATATATCAATTCCTTAATTCCTTCTTTTTCCTTTTCGAGGACAAAAAGATTTGAGTGAAGAAGAGTGTAACGACCCGTAATTTTCGATAATAAAAAATACTTAATTTAATAAGATGTTGGTGTTTAATATTGGAAGAAATTGAAATTTGTGATTTATTAATGAGAAAAATAACTAGAATGAAATGTAATAATGTTAATGAAGGTAATTGATAACTATTTTAATGCAATTTCAATTAATTGAAATAATTGTAAATGTAAAAATTGGTTATAAATTGTAAATAAGGAAATAAACCAAATGTTGTAATAAAAAGAGAAATTATACGCAATTAATTGAAATTGGGTAATATAAAATAATTAATCAGTACGTGAATTTATTAGTTTTGTTTGTTAATAATAAACATAGAAATGTGTTTAAATTGGTAAGTTGTAACAATGGTTTAATTATAAATTCACTATTAAATTCGTTGAATATAAACTAGAAATCAATTGTAATTAATCTACTTAAATATTGCAGTTAATGTGCATTAAAATGATAACTGAAGAATATTGATGTAATAAAGGGTAACCCAATGTTAATTATATCCATTAGATAATGGCTGATTGAATAAAAAGATTGAAATCAAATTTAATCAATTTATTGGAATTTAAATTATAATTAATGGATTTATTGCAATTGAAATTAAACGCTGTAATTAGTGCAATAATTAATATTGAATTTGACATGGGAAATTGGTTTTAAAAAGATTGTTAATTTCTGTGCAATTAGAAATGATGAAATTTGTTAATTATAAAATTTGAATTTTAAAAATGATTTAATTAATTTAGTAATCATTTTATTTAATTAACGTAAAAATAGCCATTTTGGCTACTGTTTCGGATTTCGACGAAACCGGTTTCATCAGATCCGTAACGGTGAATTATTGTAGGATTTTAAGTTTCGTAGCGATCGGACTTGTCGTTTGATCGTACGGGCTTGAAACGCGTAGAAATCAATTTGAAATAAGCTGATTTTAAAAGCTAACCTCTTCATACAATGGAATTAGGACTTGAAACCTATTCCATTGAATTTAAAAATATCGAAAACATCTATTTCGATATATTGGATGGCCCACTTTTGTTTCAGAAGCAAAATGGGCTTTTCGGGTCGTTATTGTCAATTCAAATCAATTCGGTATATATTCATTCTTATCGGGCTTTGTTCATATAAATAGCTTTGTTTCTCAAACCCTAGCACTCCTTCAGTTTCCACTATACGTACAATTCCTTCTGTCTGTTCCTTTCTTCAATGGTAGAAACCAATTCAAATTCAAAACCCTCATTCCAATTTCAAAATTTAAACTCTCCAAACCCTAGCAAACTATATACCATTTCGAAGATCTCGATGATCGCAACTCAAATTTGCTGTTTGTTTTTGCAATCGGGTCATGGTCTAGCCAGAAATTGGCCACTAATTCTTGGCTGTTCATTGGGGTTTGATCAACGACGATGGATCGTCGAACCGAGGGTATGGTCGCGTGGAGAGTGGCACGCGGAGTGCATCTGTGCCGTTCGTTTGGTCGATTGATGGTTGGATCGGCCTGTAGAATTCAATTAGGGTTTAAACTATCGGCGGCGGCTGTGCTTCCTTTGGGTCGATCAGCGTTCGTGGGGTCAGGCGAGGTCGAGAGCCTCCTCAGGTGACGCGGGGGTGTAGGCGCGACTGGCGTAGGCGAAGTTAGGGTTGATCGAACAGCGGCGGCCTTCGGTGTCGCATACATATTTGAAATGTTAGGGTTTCAGGAAGACGCGTGAACATGGAAGATAGGTATGTGACGTGGCCTTTGCTTTATTTTATTTAAATTTTAAATTCAATCGTTTAAATGTTAATAACTTTTACATACATGCTCGGATTTACGCGCGGTTTGTTTCGTTGCGATTGTATCGACATTCCGGACATCTTGGCACTGGTTTGGACGAATTCTAAGACTGTTGAATTTTGGGCCTTTATTTGGATTTCAAATCAATTTGAGATCAAATGTGAGTATTTTAACCCACTCACAACTACTAAATTATCTTATATTAGTTAAATTGAATTTATGATGTGATTAGAAATTGATGGGTTGATGTTTGGTATATTTAAATTGTCAGTCCAGTTAAATCTGACTTTTATTGAATTTAATCGCCATTTAATTTAATATTGAATTTTAAATTGCCTATTAATACCTGTTATTGATAATCAGTCAATTGTTGTTATTTATTTGTTGATTTTAATGGTGATTGTGATGGATGTTTGATTGTTGATTTTGGATGACTGGATGTTATATTTATATTGTTATAACACTACAAGTTCCCTTAGTTGTTGTTAGAAAATCCCTATGGGTTGAAATGATACATACTCGAACGATCTGATAGATTAGGGAGAAATTATTATGGGTTGAAATGATATACTCGAGCGGTTTCATGGATTTGAAATTAAATTCGGAGGATTGCGGGTTGAAATGATATATACCCGTAAACTTAAATTATTGTAGGTTAAAATGATATATATCTATATCACTTGACCATAGGCTAAAAATTATATACGGACACCGAATTGGTTAAATTAAATGATTTTAAAACCTTAAATTTTGAATCCAGTTAAATGATATTTTGAAATAAAATTTGATTTATATAAACTGAATTATTGTCAAAAACCAAGCTTTAAATGTTGAAATTGGAATTGGTTTAAAATGATTTGTTTAAAGGATTTAAATTGAAATTTTAAAGTTGGATTTGAAGTATAAATGAAATTGATCGAAATTGAGTTATTGAAATATTTGAATATTTAAACTTTGAAACCTACAAATTTGAAATAGTTTAAATTTATAGTTCGAACATGGATTTGAAATCGATATTGATTAAATGGTTTTAAATGAGAATCTGAATTGAAAGACAAAATTTAGTTTGTTGATTTGAAAGCTGGACATGGCCCAGATGTGTTGAAATGAAAGATATAGTTTAATTGATATAAATTTCAAAATTATTATTTTAATATAAACTGTTTAAAGATATATTATTTTAAAAATCCTGATCATTAAGATTTTCAAACTATTAAACTATTTTAAACTATTTTAACCTATTTTAAAGCTATTAAACTATTTTAAACTATTTTTAAACTATATTAAACTATTTTAATCTACTTTAAACTATGTAAATCTATTTTATTCTATTTTACCTATTTTAATCTACTTTAAACTATTTAAACTATTTAAATTTAATTTAAGCTATTTTAATATAATTTAAACAAATTCAAACCATGAAACTATTTTAAAGTATTTAAACTATTTTTAACTATTTAAACTATTTTTAAACTATTTATGAATATCTAAACTATTTTCTGAATTTCAGACTGTGTAAAGTTGAAGTGTTTATATTTCAATCCTTGATTTAAAAGCGAATATGGTTAAATGATGTTATAACCTAAGTCGGGATTTGAAATGATATTTTCTAGTGAAAGGACATATTTGAGGGAATATGATGATTTTGAAATGAGGATTTAACCTATTTTGTCGATATGATTTCGAAAGTGAATATGATTCTAAAAATGATATGGTTTGAATTGAATATGATATTTTGATATCGATTATGAACCGGTTTTGGAAATGTAAAAGAACCATCCGGTGTGAAATAAGCGTTTGGTTGTTAAAGAGACCGGGATCGAATATTGTCATACTCTCTGCCAATACCGAAAACCACTTTAACAACTGTGTACGTGGTGGAGATTCCAGAATGAAGTAGGATGGTTTGGCGAATGATTCTGTATGAGGTATTTACGTAGCCCCGACTCTCGTGAGTCAGCTTGATGTGGCTAAAACAGGAGCCATGTCGGGCCAAGTGAGGTCGCTTCTCCTATCGGGCACATTTCTTCGATACCATATTATGATTTTGTGATTGATTTGGTGGCTACCCCTCGATTTGATTATGGGAGTGCATTCCGAGGTGGGCAGTAGTAGCTACTATGTGTTACCATCAGTCCGGATCCGCAAAACGGTAGTATCCTACCCTGGGCATTGCCTCGCATGCCTTGTCACATGCCTTATCGCGCTCACTTCGAGTTTGGTTTGTACCGTACCTATGGAGTTCCCCTCTGATAGCCCTCCAATTTACGGAGGAATTACGGTAGTGTATAGACTACGTGAATATATATAAACGTGTTAAGGGGGATATGTGTAATGCCTTAACACTATTTTAATACTTTACTTTATTGTAGACACTATTATAATAGCGTATTGTACTATGTATGTAGATAGTTTAACAGATCCTTAGGAGATGGAATCCCAAACATCTCTTAAGTTATTGTACTCACATTAGACACTTGATAGGAGATGTCAAACCCCGTAAACATCTCCGACGCCGTTATACTCATATTTATTTACTGTTGATTTAACTTACATAAGATCTTTTAGTTCTGACTCGAGTGTTTTGTCTTTTCATTACACTCGGGTCAGTCTGAGCTTTTCAGTGCGTCGAAGACTGCTTTTCTAGAGGACGAAGACGAAGATTTAGTACTATAATTATTTATTTTATTATTTCCACTGCATCATGTTGTTTCGCTGCATATATTTATTTATCCCGTTGTATGTAACTCTGATCTGTATTGTAAAAGTATAATCAAATGTTACTTGTAAAACAGCTTCATGAACTATTTATTTGATTATTATATTTTGTCATTCCGCTGTGAGATTCTATGTTTTGTTTTTGTTTCTTTTCTTTTCATTTGCTTATTTAACCCATAACAATCCTCCCTTTTGAATAGTTTGAGTCTGACATATTTGGTTTGTTGTCGATTTAAACCGTCCAAAAAGGTGGGTCGTTACATATTAAAAAGTCTCTTCGTAAGGTATTATATGCTTTGCTTAGATCAATCTTAATACACATTTTATCATTTTCTTTGCAATTAAAACCTTTGAAAATTTCATGAGCTATCAAAATTCCTCATTGATTTCTCTTTTTTGCACATAAGCACACTGATATTCCGAGATAAATTCTCAAGGACGGGCTTTAATCTATTGCATAACACTTTGGATATTATTTTGTAAATGAAATTGCAACAGGAAATTGGCCTGTAATCTTAAATATAGGCTAGTTTTTTTTACTTTTGATATTAGAAAACTAATGTATAATTAATTCTTTAAGAATTTTACCTGAGTCAAAAACAATTTGAATGGATTATAGTAAGTTAAATTTGGGCTTCTCCCAATGAAATTTAAAAAATGTAGCATTGAATTTATCTAAGCCTGGAGCTGTATTGTTTTTGACATTAAAAATAGCCTCTTTTACCTTATCCTTATCAAAATTGATGCTAAGATAATTTTAACCAAATTCACAAATTACCATTTTACAAGTGATGTTTGGTAATTCTTTCTTGATAGGTTTGGTGTTGAATAATTTTTTGAAATGGTTTATGGATTTTCCCCTGAAATCCTCAATTTTATTTATAACATTGTCATCCATGTCAATTAAATTGTCAAATGTGTTCCTATTTTTCTTACCTGACATCTTAGCATAAAAGAACTTCGTTACATCATCCATTAGAGTTAACCAATCATATTTAGCCTTTTATCATAAATCTGTAACTTGCTGCTTCATTGCTTCATTTAGTTTGCTTTGCCAGAATGTGAGCAGTTGTGCATTGCCTTTGTTATGATTAATTTCCAAGTTTCTTTGCATTTCTGCACATTTGGTTCTAAGATGCTCAACCTGCTTTTTGTATCATTTTTGTTGAGATCTCATTCCTTTAGTTTTTGCTTTCTTGCCTTCAATATATATAGTGTGTTAAAGAGTGGAATGTTGCTCGAGTTGTCATTTCCAAGGCATGGTTCAACTAGCTCATTGTAATCTTGATGCAATAGCCAATGATTCATGAATTTAAACAGCTTAGTCTCTGGTATGTGTGTTTCATGTTGAAGTTGTAACAGAATAGGGGCACTGCTAGAACTTGGTAAATAAACTTCTACTTTATGGAAACATATATAGCCATTGAACGTTACAAAAGATTCTATCTATTTTGGTCATGACGTTTTTAGCAGGCCCAGACTACCTATTATATTCATAACATTTAAATATTAGTTCTTTCACCCCTGTTGATAACACAAACCTATCAATTTCTTGCAATTTGAGAAAGGAATGGGGTTGCCACCACATTTTTCTTCATTTGTTCTAATGTAATTGAAATTCCCTATGATTAGCCAAGGTATATTAACATGCTTAGATTCATTGTAAAGTAGCTTACACAAATGTGATCTTACACTTTCAATATTATATGCATATACGGATGTGAACCTGATAGAAAATCTTCCTCTTTTTACTAGAGTTATTAAGATGTGATGCTCACTGAGTTGTTCAACTTTATATTTCTAAACACCACTATCTATTAAGCATAAGATTCTATGTTTTGAGAAAACTTGAGTGTTGTCAATGGTTTCCCAATTATTATACAAGAATTTCTATAGTTTTTGAATCTCTACAGACCCTAACTCATTTTCTAACAAACTTACACAGTAGGTCTAAGCTTCATTAAGAGACTTTTCACATCAAGTTGTCTCTTAGGGGTGTGTAAACCCGTGACGTTCCAACTAATAATCGATATTAATGGTTCTTGTTTTTATTATTGCTTCTCAATGGCCTAACTTGATCATCTTTAATAGATTCATTCTTTTTTCCTTTTTGCCTTTTTAGCTCATTCTGAATATCAGATATTTCTTCCTCCCATTTTTGATTTCAATGACCAGTAAACTCTTCTGTTTGGGATTGATTTTGGGCTTTTGCTTTGAACTTTTTGGTTCACCTTTTAATGCTTTGTGGGCTAACTTTGGATTTGGCTCAGTGGTTGATGTTGGCAGGAAGATGGAGTTTGGGACTTGGGTAATGGTAGAATTGGAACTGTCATACTTGCTCATTGGACTAACTGATACTATGACTGCTTCCTCACTTTCACTGGTTTCAACTTCTTACAAAAAGTCATCATTATATAGATTGTCAATATAATCATAAGCGTTATCATGCCCTGAAAACAAAAACAGAGGATTATTGTTTATTGAAACTCCCTACGATTGCTTGTCCAATGATGAAAGTGGACTGTTGCTTTCATTGCGCCGATTCAAGTTGTTATTAGGTAATACTTTGCACTTCAGTTGCTCCTTTGCAACTTTCTTTAGCACTGCCGACATCCTTGTTGCAAGCTGTTGCCCTTGCTAAACTTTGTTCTGAAGTCGAAGTGGCATTGGTGTTAGGTATTTTATGATAGCTTTGTGTATCTGGTACCGAGCTGGTATCATTATCCGAGGACTCCCGAAATTTTCCATATTCTTGAATTTCTTTTATAGTTTACTTAATTTATGGAGTGTTATCATAATTTTCTCTAATAATAGCTATGGTGTCTTATTTGATTTGATGACCTAACTTATCTTTTATTGTCTGTGCAATTTCATTGATTTTGTTTGATTTGCATTTTTATTTTCACTGCCACACTCCTTTGAATTTTGATTTTGATTTTCTTCTACTATTTTTTCAGCACTACTACTATCATCAGCTGTGTTATCATCAAAAGATTTATCTTTTGGAGACTACACTTTGGTCATAGAACATTGCGCCAATATATGGCCAAAACAAGTGCAGTTTTCACCTTTTGGCAGAATATTTTCATACTCCACCACTTGTATGAAAACTTCACCATTTTCAAATTCACCTTCAATTGAATTTAGAAAGTTACTTATGGAACTCATTCCCGCTAACACTCTAGCATAAGTTAGTTGCTCTGTATTTCTTATAGCAGAATCTAATTGAATCGGTTTTCCTAGCATGTCAACCAACACATTAATTGCTTGTCTTCCCTAACCCTGAAAATTAAGTCCAAGTAATCTCTTTATCAAATTTAATGTCAGGTGTAAGTGGTTTCATGATAATTAGTCTTCCATCAAAGAACCAGTGTCCACTTTGCAATACAAAGTTGTAGTCATTTTCATCTTCTAATCCAACTACATAAAAAACCATTTGTTCCCATTTGAATATTAAAATTCCTTTTAGTTTTCCAAGCACGTTTAGCATAAGCCAAAAAATGCACATAAAAAGGTCTTTTCCCTACAACATTCAAAAGAATGCAAAATTTTCAACTTATACATGCTTCTTTTTTCACACTTTCTGTAATGACACCACAAACTTTTCCATCACAAATTTTTGGCGTAATAAATGACACAAAGCAATAGATGTTTACATTTTTTTATTTTACTACGTCAATGAAAGAGACTTTCTTCGCATCTACACTAATCAGAATTTTTGTTGTTCTTTAATTTGTTGAACATTTGTATATCTAAAAGAGGAATGACGATTTTGGTTGATTCTTGTAGTAAAACTGTTAGATCTAGGTAGGTTTCTCGCATTTTTCTGATCCAAAATGGCATTAGCCTATTTAGATCCTTTTGAGACATTGTCTGTACATGTATTTACTACATCTTTTGACCTATGCTTCATGTTGATGACAGTCGTTCACCCATCATTAGGGTTTGCCACCTCCATCCCTAGATCGTTTGGATCTGAAGCCGAGGTTATCTCAGTAAGTCAGAAAAAATATATGAAGATTGAGAATTGAAAATTGTAATGGAGCTGTTAAAGGGAAGATTGAAATTGTATAATTGAGAATTATATATTAGAGATTGAATGAAATTTAGAAAAGGGAAAAACCCTAGCCACCATGTCTAGACTTGTGAAAATAAAATTATTTCCATCCCTTTTTTGAATTAAAAATTTTGACAATTATATTTTCTGAAATTCATAATTATTTCAGAAAATAGTTTTGAAAGATGTTTTCAGATTTTTTTTCTATTTCTTTTTAAAAAGTCAGTAGAAACTATTGAGTATCGACAACTTTGTACCTAATGATGTTGATTCTCATCAACGGCGTCCTTCCACGTAGTGGAAAATAGCCTATCAACTTTATTTCATGATATTAAGTTTCATTGTTTGATGATTAAGTGTTGAGTACTGAAATAAATTATGGTTTTATGAAGAGTACATTATACTCAAATTTTACCTAAATTTAAATAGTATTAGGAAGACGAATAGAAGTGACCTTAGCAGCACACTTTGAATAATATGTTAATTTATCCATTGGCAAGTTTTAAGTTAGATTAAGGATGATATTATTTACTCATCTAAATACCTTCTCTCACTCAGTTATCCTCTCACCCAATTATATACTTCACTCACCCATGCACACCCATCTTTTCATCAATTTTTTATTGTTTTCAAAATCATAACTCCACTTTTTCTCCCTCTTCAAACAAGAAACTCAAAGAATTTCTATCCAACTTCTTCATAGCAGATATTTTTGTATCTAATGTTTCATCAATGCATATGAATCTAACTGATTTGGTTGCAACTAAGCTGTTATCAACTTTAGCTGCATGCAAATTTTACATTTTTTAATATTGTGTAATCCTTACTAAGACTGACATAATAAAATATAATTTGCAGCTCAATTTTGGTAGTAATATAGTGTAGTAAAGAGCCTTCATTACTACTATGATAAAAAATATCCTTGTTGTTTCAATAGGAAAATAATTATTTTTCTGGATTAGATTCATTCTATTTCTATATTGCTCGATTACCATAACCGATAGCGTTTACTTTCAGATCCACTTAAGGTGGGTTTTTGAAGTAAGTTCTATGTAACGACCCGATATTTTCAACCATTCGCATCCGCATATATCGAACTTGAATTGCACAAAATACCGCGTTGTAAATAAAATTTGGCAAATCTCAGAATATATAGTAAATAAATAATCACAGATCACAGACACAGAGTAAGAGTGCAGCGGAAGTAAAAGAAATAGTAGTTCATGAAGCTACTATGTAAATATATCAGAGTTAAATAAGATACAACAAAAGAAATAAAGTACAACAGAAGTCTCAATATGATAACCAAGTACAAGCTGAATAGAACAACATAACTGAGATAGATAAAACTAGATAAGCAGATAATCTCCAGCAATTCCAATCTCCAGAAAGTGGAATCCAAATCTGTGAATACTCAGGCTGACCCGAGCGTAAATAAAAAATACAAACACTCGAGTCAGGACATACATACTTATACAATGTAAACCAACTCAAGTGAACTGTAATAAAGGTACAAGTAACTTAAAGAATGCTTGGGATCGCCCATTCTTTAAGGATCCGTTAAACTATCTACTATGTAGTAATATTCGCTATTATAATAATGTCTAATATAAAATAAACAAACTTTTAAATTGCATTAAGGAGTGACCCAATATTCCCCTTAACACGTAATAGTCCCAATAGTCTATCCAGTATTAACGTACTCTCAAAATGGGGGCTACCCTCGATACTCCACAGGCTACGGGAGAAATTCAAACTCGTAGTAAAGCTTGCTATGGTTGGTGACACGACACAACTAGGCAATGCCAGGGTAGATATACCAATTACGCATCCGGACTGGTGGTGACGCATAGCAGCCACTACCGCCCACCTCGAACAACACTCCCAAATCAAGGGTGCGCACCAAATCAATCACAAGTAATAGAATGGTATCGAAGAAGTGTGTCTGATCAGAGGTGCTACCTCCTTGGTCCGTCAATCGCTCCTGTTTTAGCCACATTATGCCAACTCATGGGAGTTGGGTCCACGTATATACCATAGGATCGTCGCCACCATCCTACTTCATTCTGGAAAATCCACCGCGTACACAGTTGTCAAAGTGGTTTTCGGTATCGACAGAGAGTATGTCCATATCTGATCCCGGTCTCTTTAACAACCAATCGTTATTATAACCCGTGGTTATAAATTTAAAATAATATTTTATACTTCAAAATAGAATATCATTTCAAATCCAAATCTTTATCAAAAATAAAGGTTAAATCAATTCCAAACCATTTCAATATATTTAAAATATCATATCATTTCAAAACTTCATTTCAAATCATTACAATATATCAAAATATCATATCTTTCCAAAACTTCATTTCAAATCATTTTAATATATCAAAATATCAAATCTTTCCAAAACTTCATTTCAAATCATTTTAATATATCAAAATATCATATCCTTTCAAACTTCATTTCAAATCATTTTAATATACCAAAATATCATTTGAGTTCAAATCTAAATATTCAACTTTAAATACTTTTTAAATTTAAAGATATCATTCATTTATTATCATTTCAAGTCACCTTTTAAATAGTTTATATTTCAATCAAAATAACCCATCTAAATCATTTAAAAGTGTAATTATTATACTTTCAAATCAAGTATTAAAATTTCCAAAGTTTCAATTCAATTCAATCATTTATTTCAATTAAATTTCCATAGACCATTTCAAATCTTATAAATTTCAAATATAGATTTAATCCACAAAATAACTATTCAAATTATAAAATAAATTCCAAAGCTTTATTATCCTATATTTCATAAGTCCAATATCTTTTAAATAGATTCAAATTACAAGTAAACCAAATATTTTTCATACTAATATAAACTTCAATTATTCATTCCAAGATTTAATATCATTTCAAATTCATTTCAAAATAGTTGTATTTCCCAAATCAACTATTCCATTTAAATCATTTAAAGTCAATTCATTATATTTAATAATTAAATATTTAATTTCCAAAATTTAATATTTTTCAAATATCATTTATTCATTTGAATTTATTAAACAAAGAAAATTTAACTTTCGCAGCACTTAGAAAATGCTACGAAATGTTATGTTTAAAAACAGTTCATTAACAAAAGACGGCATTTAAAATGCTGTAATATCTTAATTTAGTTTCAATTAAAATTTTAGTTAAATTTAACAACTATAGCACTAACAAAGTGCTATAATAACCCTTAGTTCAAATTTGCTATTAGGTTCATTTAAAACAACTACAGCATTTTCCAATGCTGTAATACCTTTACATTACATTTCAAAAATGCTGTCAAATCAAATTCAGAGTTTTATTTACAATTTCACACATAATTAACTTTTAATATAAATCATTTTAACTTATAAAATCATATATTTTCACATTTTAAAAACAATCATTTAAATACCTTTATTTTCATGATTTTATAACGTCAAATTTCTATACAAAAATCAAATTAAATAATAATTAAATTATCATTTCTTTAATTAAATTCTTAACTTAACAACTAAGTTTAAATTTCCAAAATATAACTTATTTCCATTTATTTTACTTAATTAAAATTTCACTTTTAACAAAATTCACAATTTCCCAATTTAAGTTATATTTCAAAATTTTCAACTTAAACATTCATTTATTCCATATTTTAATTTATACAAAATCATTAACACTTTTAAAAATTATTATTACTTAAAAAAAATCATTAAATTCATCTTTTAAATCAAATTTGTCATATTTCATTACTTTACATAAATTCCATTTATAAACAAAATCATAAATTCCAAAATTAACTTATATTTCAAATTCTACTTCACCATTTACTTAATTCACTTATTTAATTTGTAGAAAATCACAAATATTTTATAGAAATCATTTTTAATAAAATTTAAATCAAAATATCATAATATTTACAATTTTAAAATATTTTAAAATTTTCAGAAAAATATATAAACCACGGGTCTGTATATAATTTTCTAACCTAGGTCAAGTGATACGGATATATATCATTTCAATCCACAATTTACAAAGAAAACCCGGGTTCTATCATTTTAAACCCGCAATCCCAAGTAATATGAATTGTATAAAAACTGCTCAGGCCTATCATTTCAGCCCATAACGATTTTCCCCTATTCTAAAGTCCGTTCGGGTATGTATCATTTCAACCCATAGTGATTCTAATCTACTGGGAACTTGTAGTGTGATAAACTGATATAAATAACAGAATAGCATGATATAATAGTAACATATGGTATAACAGGTGTAAATACAAGTGGGAACATCATATGAATATAATATGGCAGTTATAACAGGATGATGTAAATTACAGATTCAAATGATGTCAGTTTACTAGTTATATAAGTACACATCGTCTGGTGAGAATTACTCACTTGTTTAAGCTGGAGATGACGACCAAAACACACAACACAGAATCTTTGAAGGTACGACAACACGAATATGATTTGAGAGTGGAGAGCCAAAGGTAATAGCCTTGAACAAACATTTACACAAAGCAATAGAATAGATATAAGTTTTCAACACAAATACCACTAAACAAAGCTAGAAATGGATGCATAAACAAAGTCAAAGTGTTTGCACTTGCTTTCTACCATCTATGCTTCAGCTCCAGATCTGAAATGGCATGGCTAAAGGCATGGTTTGAATCTGGTTTGGGTTCCTAAAGGTCGGCTTAGCATGTGTTAACAAAGTGGTGAAGTCTAGGTGCATAAACTAGGTGTTCAAGGCTAAACAATGCAACATAACCTCACATCTTTGGCACAAATAGGTTCGGCCAGAGGTCATGGGTGACAGCCAGTGGCTCCAGGAGGTGGTGGGTGACATGGCAGAGGATGGAGGTCAGGCCATAGGTGGTGGTGGTGGAGGTTGTGGCGGCTAATGGTGGTAGAAGGTGGAGATGACAAACTAGGATTGGTTTCAACAATAGGTGATGGGTTGTGATAGTTTTATTGAATTTTTGTGTAGATCTTGGCCTTGGGTTGGTTTGGCCTAGGGAGGAGGGGTAATAGGGTGGGTGATGGTCAGAGGAAGGGGGTGGTGGTGGTCGGCCAAAGCTTGGAGGAGGAGGAACAAAGCTATGAAGTAGAGAGCATATGCAAAATTTCAATAAGAAAAGTCATAAAAACAAAGGAAGAAGATGATAATTTTTTACCAAACCTTGAACACAATGGAGCCGTGATTTTTTTTTGTGGTTTTGAGGAATGTTTTTCTCGTGAAAAAAATGAATAATGCAGCTGAAAGAAAGTAGGAAAGGTACGGCCAAAAATCAATTAAGAGAGGAGTTGAGAAAGTGAAAGGTCGGAAATGCAAAGAGACTTTGGAAGTTTAAAACCTTTCAAATTTCCACTATTTTCTTTTTAAATTTTAGATAACTGAAATATATATATAAACCTAGATAAAATATGAAAATTTAGTTAATAAACAAAAATAAATTAATTAATTATTAATTATATATAATTTAATTAAGTAAAACAGCAAAAATTGCAACTAGTCTTGAAAATATGAAAAATAAATGCAATGAACTTTGGAAAAATTTTATGTACTTGAAAAGTATTTATAAATAAAGATAAGAACACAAAATAAAAATGAATTCACAAAATAAATAAATAAATTTTAATTAAATATAATTTTAATGAAGAAAATAGCAGAAAAATGGAAACTAGGCTTTATAAATTGAAATAAATTCAAGTAAACTTTGGACAAATTATATTATCACTTTAAAAATAATAAAAGGAAAAATATACATAAAATAAAATATTAACACATATTAGAACAAAATATGACAAATAAAATATAATTTAAAATAGACAATATTGCTAAATACATCAGTTTACACACAATATTGAAATATACATAACTTTCACAGTTTAAGTCCGTTTCCAATGAAACGAAAAGCAGGGTTCAAGTTATTTCATCTATTTTCATAATAAAAGGTAAAATTTAAGATTTTAAATAATTTAAATTTGAAGTTTAAAAGTCAAAGTTTGAACAATTTGACCAGAAATTCAATTTACATTAAAATATTCAAATTATACTAGTTTGAACTATAAATCACTTAATAATCAACATATATATTTAAAAATGAAATGTTTGAAATAAAATAAATTTAAAATAATTTAAAAATAAAAGAAAGTCCAATTTAAATAATATACAAGAATCTAGGGTTGTTACACTCTCCCCCACTCAAAACTTTTCGTCCCCGAAAAGGAATGAAGTACGGGAAAGCACAGAAAAAATAGAGTGAAATAAGATTAAGACAGGATGACAAGGAGATTGAGATTATACCTGACAACTATTGTTATAGGTAAGTTTAACAAGGTGGATGGCAAGCAATGCTCAGATTAAAATAAGTACCAAAGATTATTAAAGATTATAGAAAGATTTCTAAACAGAAAGATTATAGAAAGATGCCTATACCGGTCTGTAGCAAGATGAGGAAAATAAGGACAACCAAAAGACAGTTTGAAAACAAAATAAGATAATAAGTTTGAAAAACAAAATAAGATAATAGGTTTGAAATTTCCATGGTTTCATCTTAAATTGATAATTAATTTTACACAAGTTAAATAAATCTTACTGTCTCTAATTTCATTATATTATCATCAAATTTTCTTAAACTAACAATTTCAAAAATCATGGATTTGCAAAATCATTTATTATACTCATAATGTACTTAATAAATTTAATTCCTCTTTATTCCTAATTAAAATTAAATTTATCCCTCTCAATCTATTTTATCACCTATGTTAAATATACTTACACTTATTATAACTGCTTTAATTTATTTTTAGTTCCTTTAACATCATTTATATTGTAGATTATTCAATTAACCTTTTATTCTATTTACCTTTGTTAATCTTTTTATAACTAAAATTTAAGTGTATAATATTTATTATAACCACTCAAATTTTATTTATAAAATCTTTTTATATTGTATATTATCCAATTACATTGTTTAACTTCTAAAATTAAGGTAAGTTATATTGGAATGCAATTGAGAATTATACAAATAAAACTTTCTAAAATTTATATACAATATAAACATTCTAATTCAATCATTTCAAGCTTGAATGTTTATTCAAAATTTTGATTTTCTTTTTATACTTGAAGTTATTATTTAAGATAGAATTTAAGAATAAAATTTCTGATTCTTTTCAAACCATTTAGAGATAAATAAATGTATGTACATAATTTGTCAAATCAAATTTAAATCATATATCTATATATATTATAAATCAAATCATATTTTAGAAATTCAAATCAATTATATTTCCCAAAACAAAGCTGTAGCAAGACTACAGAATGGTCTCTTTACTTCGAAACTCGAAAATGAACGTCGATGATGCCGCGGTCATCACCGAAATTATTTTCCAGTGACAAAGAGAAGAGCACTTAAATTTTAAAACTTTAAAATTCTTTGGAAACAAATTTCTATTCAAAAATACTTTAAATAATATATCCTTTTAAAACTTTAAACACAAGGTTTGAACCATCGGAAATTAAATTCTCAAATTCTTGATTTAAATTCATTTCAGTTCCCAAATCAAATTTACAAAAAAATATTTAAAAATTCATTTATAGAATGATAAATCAAGTATTATCATTTCAAATTCAATTTAAATCAATTTATTAAGTTCCATAATATTTACTTATATCAAAATTTATTTCATTAACCAAATATTAAAATAATATTGTGTCAGTTTGTTCTGTCAAAGTGTTTTAGAAATCCTATCGATAGCGTTGATCAGACAAATCGATCGGAAGCCCAAATCAACATCAACAACTCAAACAACACAATATATAAAACAAACATAGATTTACAAGTACAATTCAAAATGTTTGGAGATATTTTGGAAACAAAGACAAGATGATTAATTAACAAAATATGAAGATGGATAAGCTTAGATAAATCGCGGGCAACCTTAACCGGGTCAACCGTGACTTAATGAATAAGATCAAATGTGTATTTTTTTCTGGGGTAAATCTACATCCGATCTTAAGAGATAGAGTTTGGAATAACAAAAGATATTAGCATCTAAACCAAGGATAGATATAAATCTCTGGTGAATCGATGCTAATTGTAAAGGAGTTTATTTTTTTTACAAGTCATTAAAGTATTGGTGAGACCGCCAATTCACTATAAGGCTCATTCAAAGCGGAGTTATGGGATACTCCAAAATCACAAGAAGATGAATAGTGAGTGACAAGAATGGATTTTGGAACCGCAGAGAACGTTCCAAAATTCAAAGGAAATCAAATAAAAATGAAGAGATTCAAGCTCGAATGAAAGTGATTCTGTAACTAAATTTACCATACATTCAAAGTTTTGCCTCAAAGCCAAAGCTCTGATACCAACTGTAACGACCTGATATTTTCAACCATTCGCATCCGCACATGTCGGACTTGAACTGCTCAAAATACCGCGTCGTAAATAAAATTTGGCAAATCTCAGAATATATAGTAAATAAATAATCACAGATCACAGACACAGAGTAAGAGTGCAGCGGAAGTAAAAGAAATAGTAGTTCATGAAACTACTATGTAAATATATCAGAGTTAAATAAGATACAACAGAAGAAATAAAGTACAACAGAAGTCTCAATATGATAACCAAGTACAAGCTGAATAGAACAACAGAACTGAGATAGATAAAACCAGATAAGTAGATAATCTCCAGCGATTCCAATCTCCAGAAAGTGGAATCTAAATCTGTGAATACTCAGGCTAACCCGAGCGTAAATAAAAAATACAAACACTCGAGTCAGGACATACATACTTATACAATGTAAACCAACTCAAGTGAACTGTAATAAAGGTACAAGTAACTTAAAGAATGCTTGGGATCGCCCATTCTTTAAGGATCCATTAAACTATTTATTATGTAGTAATATTCGCTATTATAATAATATTTAATATAAAATAAACATACTTTTAAATAGCATTAAGGAGTGACCCAATATTCCCCTTAACACGTAATAGTCCCAGTAGTCTATCCAGTATTAGCGTACTCCCAAAATGGGGGCTACCCTCGATACTCCACAGGCTACGGGAGAAATTCAAACTCGTAGTAAAGCTCGCTATGGTAGGTGACATGGCACAACTAGGCAATGCCAGGGTAGATATACCAATTACGCATCCGGACTGGTGGTGACGCATAGCAGCCAGTACCGCCCACCTCGAACAACACTCCCAAATCAAGAATGCGCACCAAATCAATCACAAGTAATAGAATGGTATCGAAGAAGTGTGTCTGATCAGAGGTGCTACCTCCTTGGTCCGTCAATCGCTCCTGTTTTAGCCACATTATGCCAACTCATGGGAGTTGGGTCCACGTATATACCTTAGGATCGTCGCCACCATAACACTTCATTCTGGAAACTCCACCACGTACACAGATGTCAAAGTGGTTTTCGGTATCGACAGAGAGTATGTCCATATCTGATCCCGGTCTCTTTAACAACCAATCGTTATTATAACCCATGGTTATACATTTAAAATAATATTTTATACTTCAAAATAGAATATCATTTCAAATCCAAATCATTATCAAAAATAAAGGTTAAATCAATTCCAAACCATTTCAATATATTTAAAATATCATATCATTTCAAAACTTCATTTCAAATCATTTCAATATATCAAAATATCATATCTTTCCAAAACTTCATTTCAAATCATTTTAATATATCAAAATATCAAATATTTCCAAAACTTCATTTCAAATCATTTTAATATATCAAAATATCATATCCTTTCAAACTTCATTTCAAATCATTTTAATATACCAAAATATCATTTGAGTTCAAATCTAAATATTCAACTTTAAATACTTTTTAAATTTAAAGATATCATTCATTTATTATCATTTCAAGTCACCTTTTAAATAGTTTATATTTCAATCAAAATAACCCATCTAAATCATTTAAAAGTGTAATTATTATACTTTCAAATCAAGTATTAAAATTTCCAAAGTTTCAATTCAATTCAATCATTATTTTAATTAGATTTCCATAGACCATTTCAAATCTTATAAATTTCAAATATATATTTAATCCACAAAATAACTATTCAAATTATAAAATAAATTCCAAAGCTTTATTATCCTATATTTCATAAGTCCAATATCTTTTAAATAGATTCAAATTACAAGTAAACTAAATATTTTTCATACTAATATAAACTTTAATTATTCATTCCAAGATTTAATATCATTTCAAATTCATTTCAAAATAGTTGTATTTCCCAAATCAACTATTCCATTTAAATCATTTAAAGTCAATTCATTATATTTAATAATTAAATATTTAATTTCCAAAATTTAATATTTTTCAAAGATCATTTATTCATTTGAATTTATTAAACAAAGAAAATTTAAATTTCACAGCACTTAGAAAATGCTACGAAATGTTATGTTCAAAAACAGTTCATTAACAAAAGACGGCATTTAAAATGCTGTAATATCTTAATATAGTTTCAATTAAAATTTTAGTTAAATTTAACAACTAAGCACTAACAAAGTGCTATAATAACCCTTAGTTCAAATTTTCTATTAGGTTCATTTAAAACAACTACAGCATTTTCCAATGCTGTAATACCTTTACATTACATTTCAAAAATGCTGTCAAATCAAATTCAGAGTTTTATTTACAATTTCACACGTAATTAACTTTTAATATAAATAATTTTAACTTATAAAATCATATATTTTCACATTTTAACTTATAAAATCATATTTTTTCACATTTTAAAAACAATCATTTAAATACCTTTATTTCTATGATTTTATAAAGTCAAATTTCCATACAAAAATCAAATTAAATAACAATTAAATTTTCATTTCTTTAATTAAATTCTTAACTTAACAACTAAGTTTAAATTTCCAAAATATAACTTATTTCCATTTATTTTACTTAATTAAAATTTCACTTTTAACAAAATTCACAATTTCCCAATTTAAGTTATATTTCAAAAATTTCAACTTAAACATTCATTTATTCCATATTTTAATTTATACAAAATAATTAACACTTTTAAAAATTATTATTACTTAAAAAAAACATTTAATTCATCTTTTAAATCAAATTTGTCATATTTCCTTACTTTACATAAATTCCATTTATAAACAAAATCATAAATTCCAAAATTAACTTATATTTCAAATTCTACTTCACCATTTACTTAATTCACTTATTTAATTTGTAGAAAATCACAAATATTTTATAGAAATCATTTTTAATAAAATTTAAATCAAAATATCATAATATTTACATTTTTAAAATATTTTAAAATTTTCAGAAAATTATATAAACCACGGGTTTGTATATAATTTTCTAGCCTAGGTCAAGTGATACAGATATATATCATTTCAATCCGCAATTTACAAAGAAAACCCAGGTTCTATCATTTCAAACCCGCAATCCCAAGTAATATGAATTGTATAAAAACCGCTCAGGCCTATCATTTCAGCACATAACGATTTTCCCCTATTCTAAAGTCCGTTCGGATATGTATCATTTCAACCCATAGTGATTCTAATCTATTGGGAACTTGCAGTGTGATAAACTGATATAAATAACAGAATAGCATGATATAATAGTAACATATGGTATAATAGGTGTAAATACAGGTGGGAACATCATATGAATATAATATGGCAGTTATAACAGGATGATGTAAATTACAGATTCAAATGGTGTCAGTTTACTAGTTATATAAGTACACATCGTCTGGTGAGAATTACTCACTTGTTTAAGCTGGAGACGACGACCAAAACACACAACACAGAATCTTTGAAGGCACGACAACATGAATATGATTTGAGAGTGGAGAGCCAAAGGTAATAGCCTTGAACAAACATTTACACAAAGCAATAGATATAAGTTTTCAACACAAATACCACTAAACAAAGCTAGAAATGGATGCATAAACAAAGTCAAAGTGTTTGCACGTGCTTTCTACCATCTATGCTTCAGCTCCAGATCTAAAATGGCACGGCTAAAGGCATGGTTTGGATCTGGTTTGGGTTCCTAAAGGTCGGTCTAGCATGTGTTAACAAAGTGGTGAAGTCTAGGTGCATAAACTAGGTGTTCAAGGCTAAACAATGCAACATAACCTCACATCTTTGCCACACATAGGTTCGGCCAGAGGTCATGGGTCACGGCCAGTGGCTCCAGGAGGTGGTGGGTGACATGGCAGAGGGTGGAGGTCAGGCCAGAGGTGGTGGTGGTTGTGGCGGCTAATGGTGGTAGAAGGTGGAGATGACAAACTAGGATTGGTTTCAACAATAGGTGATGGGTTGTGATAGTTTTATTGGATTTTTGTGTAGATCTTGGCCTTGGGTTGGTTTGGTCTGGGGAGGAGGGGTAATAGGGCGGGTGATGGTCAGAGGAAGGGGTGGTGGTGGTCGGCCAAAGCTTGGAGGAGGAGGAACAAAGCTATGAAGTAGAGAGCATATGCAAAATTTCAATAAGAAAAGTCATAAAAACAAAGGAAGAAGATGATAATTTTTACCAAACCTTGAACACAATGGAGCCGTGATTTTTTTGTGGTTTTGAGGAATGTTTTTCTCGTGAAAAAAATGAATAATGCAGCTGAAAGAAAGTAGGAAAGGTACGGCCAAAAATCAATTAAGAGAGGAGTTGAGAAAGTGAAAGGTCGGAAATGCAAAGAGACTTTGGAAGTTTAAAACCATTCAAATTTCCACTATTTTCTTTTTAAATTTTAGATAACTGAAATATATATATATAAACTCAGATAAAATATGAAAATTAAGTAAATAAACAAAAAAAAAATTAATTATTAATTATATATAATTTAATTAAGTAAAACAGCAAAAATTGCAACTAGTCTTGAAAATATGAAAAATAAATGCAATGAACTTTGGAAAAATTTTATGTACTTGAAAAGTATTTATAAATAAAGATAAGAACACAAAATAAAAATGAATTCACAAAATAAATAAATAAATTTTAATTAAATATAATTTTAATGAAGAAAATAGTAGAAAAATGGAAACTATGCTTTATAAATTGAAATAAATTCAAGTAAACTATGGACAAATTATATTATCACTTTAAAAATAATAAAAGACAAAATATACATAAAATAAAATATTAACACATATTAGAACAAAATATGACAAATAAAATATAATTTAAAATAGACAATATTGCTAAATAAATCAGTTTACACACAATATTGAAATATACATAACTTTCACAGTTTAAGTCTGTTTCCAACGAAACAAAAAGCAGGGTTCAAGTTATTTCATCTATTTTCACAATAAAAGGTAAAATTTAATATTTTAAATAATTTAAATTTGAAGTTTAAAAGTCAAAGTTTGAACAGTTTGACCAAAAATTCAATTTACATTAAAATATTCAAATTATACTAGTTTGAACTATAAATCACTTAATAATCAACATATATATTTAAAAATGAAATGTTTGAAATAAAATAAATTTAAAATAATTTAAAAATAAAAGAAAGTCCAATTTAAATAATATACAAGAATCTAGGGTTGTTACACTTAAGGTGGGTTTTTGAAGTAAGTTCTATGACTTAATTTTATTATATGTTTAAGTGACGTGGCTATATATAGCACCATCCTAGATTACTTAAAGGCTAATTCCATAAATTTCTTTTCCTATCCCATTAACCATTAAAAATAATAAACATTCCATACATTTCCTTTATCGCCACATTTTATTCCATATTTGTCCTTACATATTGCTTAATTTATTCTTGGTGTTAGTCAATTCCACATTCACCTTCAATTTTATCTTCTTCCTTCTCCTCATCGATTCATGATTTTATATGAGTGTTGTTATTTCCTTAAGGAGAATTTAACTAGAGGGGAGTGAATAGTGTTTACTGAGTTGTATGAATCTTTTTAATTTTTTTAGGATTATAATTAAACAATGTAGAATCAACAATCACAAATGCAAATACAAACAGATATAAATGCAATAAAAGTAAAAAGTAAAGAGTTGGAGAGATCACATCAGAAATTTTTATACTAGTTCGGGGTTGCCCTACATACAGTCTCATACAATTTCTTATACAGATTTCTTTCCAAATATCAAAGTCAATACAATCTCGATTTCAAGGCTACGAGACACACCCTCCAGATTTTCTGATCTCTGGGTACACTAACTGGATTCGGACAGGACACCAGCACACCCACTTGGATTTTCGAGACACTAAGCACTCGCACTTGATTCAGACGGGACACAAGCACACCTACTTGGATTTCAGGGACACCAAACACACTACGAAGTATAAGAGTATAATTTGGTAGATATTACAGACTTGGTTTCTTGATCTTGAGTATAAATGATTCTATAACCACTTGAATCGCACTTTGATCGTGATTTGAGTGAAAGAGATGATAGAGATCAGAGAGTAATCAATAGAGAATCAAATCAATGGAATTTGGATTTGTTCTGATTGAATTTGAGAAGAGTTTGAGCATAATTTCTTTTAGAAAACAAGAGAGTAAAAAGTGGAGAGAAATATAAGAAAGTAGTTAACCAAATTTCATTGGTTTAACCCCTATATATAGAGAAACAACAGTCATATTCATTCGCGAAGAGATACGACGAAAAAACACTTCCATTTAAAATTTGAATTTTTGAAATCTACGGTCCATATGTCAACATATAGGGTTAGCATGTCGACATACTCTTTGAAAATTTGAAAAACTTTTTTAAAATTTGTTTTGAATATACTAAGTTTTGTAAAATATTTTGATATATTGTAAAGTCATTTAAACATAGTTTATATATATTTTAATCATAATAAAACTTAAGAAAACTTCATAAAATTATTTTGAAATATTTTAAATATGTAAAGGATTTAAATATGAATCTCTTTTGAAAATAATACATATGAAGTACAAGTGAATATACATTTAAAAATAAAGTCATAATAAATGTTATAATATACTTATAAATATTTAGAAAGCATAAAACTAAAACTATAACAAAGTATAATAAATTTAAAAGTATATTAAGATGTAAAATACTTAAAAATTAATTACTCAATATATAATTATAAGATCAAAAAGTAAGAGACCATTTGAAAGCCATTTCGAAAATAGGA
The DNA here is from genome assembly GCA_030737815.1 of Allium fistulosum. Lineage (NCBI taxonomy): Eukaryota > Viridiplantae > Streptophyta > Magnoliopsida > Asparagales > Amaryllidaceae > Allium > Allium fistulosum. The sequence goes on along the minus strand of CM060907.1, from coordinate 284,764,504 downwards.
ATTCTATTAAGATCATTTTTGAAATTCAGAATATTTAAAAATAGAAAATAGATTTTAAAACCTTTAAGAAAAATGAGAAGAGAGATCATAGAAGTGCTATCAGGATTTTAACAAAATAATCTATGACTCTATAACTTATCTGGATATCTTGAATCTTCAATACTCATGAGTCTTCAATCTCTAACGCTTGAATCTCTATATTAGTCTCTTGAATCTGCTCTTGATACTATACAGTCTTCTTAATCAATACATGTCTAATGTCTTGCACTATATACTACATATAACTTTATAAAAATATTAGTATCTATATTTTATATAATATCATATGGTTGTTGTCATTTAAACCAATACCTAAGGTATTAACAATCTTCCTCTTTTTGATGATGACAACCATATATATAAAATATGTTATAACTCCCCCCGAGTTACAAAACTCCCCCTTAATCTTCGCCTAGATTTTATATATTTCTCCTCCTTTGCCATTAAAAAAAATCTAACCAAGAAAAACTCTCCCTAACTAAGGTATTATATGATATATAAAAGCAATAAGTGATAACACAAACCATTTTTATTAATCACAAAAATCCATTACATCCATTCAGTTAATTCAAACCAATATAAATCAAAAAAAATCAGACAAAGTAATTCAATCAAACACATTAATCCAAACCATAGGTTTATACACACCAATCCATACTATGTAGTATATTAATATACTAATTTACACACACACACACACACACATCCTAAGACTAACCAATCAATTTTAGACATCCCTAGGCACTTCTACCCAACCATCAGAACCAAAAATTGGATTTGCTTTGTTGGCATTCCAATCTTCATCGTCTTTGTTGATTGTATTACCAGGATTTTTGGTTGGTTCGTCTTTAATAGGAGAAGAAATCATCCACCGAATGGCGTCAAAATGCTTTTCTTGCTCTTTAATCATCTGCATTTGACTCAGTTTTTAGTGTCTTTGATTTCAAAGGATGAAAGTAAGTATATTCTTGAACGATTATAAAGTTTGTTCAAGATTTTCACACAATTTTTGGAATGGAGAAGCAATTACTGAAAAATATATGTTTATAAGTGAAAAGGGAGAAGAAAAGTGATTGAAAATAATGATCTTCTGGAGTGAATGAGTATATATAGGGGGAAGAAGTCATTTGAAACGAATAGGTGTTTGGTAGTTATTTTATTTTTAAATTTAATTTTTTTGAAATATGGCCGTTGTATGTCGACATATATAAATGGTAGGCATACGTCGACATATGTTCCATAAATTTTAAAACTATCTTATTTTGTTATACTATTATATTTGACCTACACTATTATACTTGTATGACTTTCCAGAGACAAATAACAATGTTTAGTAGCAAGAAATAAGATTTCATTGATAATAAAGAAGATTACATGGAATCCAAAGATAAACATAAACGATGCATAGAATGAAAACTAAAACAATCCAAACTAGAAATTAGAAAATCATAGAGAAACAACTAGGAAGAAGTAGATGAAGATGAAGCTTTTCCACTAATCTTTCGAATGGTCTTTCCAAAGTATTTGTCCAAAGAGAAGTGAATTTCTTAGAAAAGATCTCTTAAGCTTCTTTTGGTTGAAAACAATCTTCTCTTGATTTTTGAGAAGATCTTTGTTAGAAGGATGAGATGACATTTCGATACTTTCCAATGAAGTATCTTCTTCCTCTTCTTGTTCTTCCTCCTCGATTTCCAATTCTTCTCCCTCCTCTTCCCCCTTTTCCCTTATTTCTGCTCTGAGATTTGAAAATGTAGAATGCCTTCGAATTTATCCTTATATTCTCAGTCTCTGTAATGTTTATGCAACGATCCGCCTTTTCGACTCTCGAATGTCGACACTAATACATCCACGGTATTCACGTACCGAGCACCCAAGTGCTGAAAAGAGGTATTGTTAGGGTAAAATAAAAAGAAAAAGAAATAGAACAAGAAAGAAGGGAATACAATATCATAATCTCACATGCAGAACGATAATATATAATATCTCAAAAGGTCTTTACCAAAAACAAAACCTTTATATACATACATCAATTAGAGAAAACTAACATATCATCAGCCTGGACAGTTATACCAACCTATCCTCACAAACGCTAATAGATACAACTCATGTAATGCAGCGGAAAATAAGTATGGTAGGAAATCATCCAGCTCCTCTCCAAGAGCTCCAATGAATCACAACTAAATCTGGAAACATACTCGAGCTGACCTAAGCATTAAGAAACACCCGGATCAGTCGAGTAAACTAGCGTGAGAAACTCAAATCATATAGATTTGCTATATCTTAAAGCCCTTCAAAATAAGGGTATCTCGTAAGACCATGCCGCCAATAAACATGAACATGTTTTTACCTTATGATAACCATTTCTATTATAAAATCCAATGATAATATAATAATGTCCAAGGTGTGAAATATAAATAATCACATAACTGCGATGCAAGTGAGTTTACATCACAACAATAATAGGTATACAATCACAACCTCTAAGGCGTCTTCGCTAATTGTATAGGATTTCCATGTAGATCTCTTCGGGGAAGCCGAATCCGAACTACTACACAAGGATTAGAGATACCCTTTTGAAGCATCGTAAATCCCCTGTGAATGTACCATAGGAAAGACATAGCTGGCCAAACTAGCCGAGTGCATCGCTCCTGCATGCATATCTGTAAGTAACTCTAGGATAGAGTCGCATGCACCCTCGTAGGTTGCTAACCCTATGGCTATGCATCATATCTCTGGTATTAGTCATATCCGCTGTTAAGGCTACGTCCGACATTCCAGCATATGAGTCACCCCTCGAACAGATCTTCCACACGAGCTCCAACTCGAATAGATCTCGGGGCCACACGTGGATTCCCATATCTCAACAGATCTCAGAAATCACACATGGATTCCTCAATAGATCTCGGAATCACACATGGATTCCCATACCTCAACAAGTCTTGGAATCACACATGGATTCCCACATCCTGAATAGATCACGAACAATGACATGTGTTCGAGCATCTCAAATAGATCTCGAATCTCCATGTTGATTCCAGCATCACAAAGCAATCACGAAGCAATCACCAAGCAATCACGAATCAATCATGACGCAATCATGAACAAATAACATGTATATGGTTTTGGAGTGGTTAAGTTTTCAAGTCATCTCATATAAGTACACTCCCTTGCTTACTAGGTGCTCCAAAACTAATCGATCGGTTTTTTAGCAATCTTAACCCTGGTTCTGTTGGAAATAAACAGATAATACATAAGATCGAAGATCATCTCCTAACTGTTTAGGTGGACGGATTTCCTTATCAATCGTCATAGAAGAGCAAAACGAGTTTATACGTAGTACAGTACTACCGAATATAACTGTACCATATAATCCTTGTGTTTCTTCTAGATATTTCCAGAGTATATTGTGGCTAAGATTTGATAGTCGGTTAACTACCAAATAAACAAACAATCCAATACAATAAGAATAATCACATATGGAAAACTAAGTCCCGTATATTGTCCATAAGTAACACACAAAGCACGATCGAAACACATAAGTATGATCAAGTCATATAAATGACTTCTAATCCCTTTTTTAATTAATTTCCTTTATTAATTAAAATCCTCTTTTATTAGTAAAACTCATTTTACTCGATAAACTCTTTATAAATAAAACCCTATTTATTAATTAAACTCCACTATTTATTTAAAACATTACTATTCATTTTCAACACTTCCCAAAAGTATTCATATACTTATCTCAACTGTATAAGTATATTCACAGATCAATTTCACAAGGCTCAAGACAACTGTTGCTCAAACACTGTCACTACAAACCCAAAACTATTTCACTTATGAGTATCTTTAAAACATTATTTTCAAAGATCTTTTTACATTTATAAGTATAATCAAAATGGGTTAAAGGTGAATGTTATTAACACATTGCCACAAGAGACCCAAAACCATTTCATACTCGTTGTCCACTTTAAAAGTCCACTATTAAAGATCTAAATATTTTCCAAACTCATTTAGCAATACTTTTCCACTTTAAAATATTATCTAAGGGTTTAAAACAAATGTTACTAAAACATTGTTTACGACAAACCCAAAATCACTTTACTATCTCGTTATCTTTAAAACTCCATTTTAAAGGTCCAATCACTTTTCAAAAGTATAGTTAAATGGGCTAAAACAAATGTTAACATCGTTACTATAACCCAAAATCACTTTTATAATTGTTATTCACTTTAAAATATCCATTTAAAGTTCTAAGTACTTCTTTATTTACTAAACAAGGTTATATACCCTTTTAATCAATTTTACAAAACAGTCCATTATAGCATAAGTGTTATAATTCCAAAACTCCTTTTAAAACCCTTACAAAATATTAAACTTCCTTTTTAAAACTTCTATATATATTAAAATACCTTTAAAAAGATAGATATTTACATATATACTAATTTATTTATAAAACAAAGATATTTAATAAAATACTATAAACAATTTGTAAAATATTATAATATAAAATCCTTTTATTTCTTTAATAAAATCTTTAATAACTTTTAAAACCATATAATACCAAAAATACTCTTTTAAAAATCCTTGTACACATTTTAAAACCTTTGTTTAAAACACCACTTTAAAACCTGCTTTAATAATTTAAAACTATACCTTTATAAATCCGTAATTGATTTTCAGAAATATATTTGAACCTTGTTATTTTCCCGATAATAAGTACGCTAACAGTACTTATCAATCAATACGAAGAAGCCCTTGGATATCTTCTAAAGTTAACTTTAAAATCACAGATCACAGCCTTTTCAAAGTCATCCATCGCGACCTTTTCCCTTCTAACATTTTCCATTTTCAATTTCCACAAATGTCGAAACCATCCATTTATGTCAAACATACCAAAACGTGTGTAAAACAACCCAATATATATATATATATACACACATATATTTTCACAATTTACCATAATCTATCCAATTTAACATATGTCAAATATCAGGGATTTTCAAAGCACGTTTATAACGATTATATCGTTTCTAACATTTATAACGCACTATCGCTTTTCACAATGCAATATCAAACATGTAAATAAGTAGTCTGGGCCACGATACATGTTATAGATGATCAACAGATATATTATACTAAATAATAACGTTCTCGCTTGTTTTACAAAGAAGGCAGGGTTCAAAAGTAATACTTGCATTGTTTGTTATACAGTTTACATTTTCAATAATATAGTAAATATATACACAATAATGTTCAATCAACAGGTGAGTAAAACTCACCCAAACTCCAGCCAACGCTTACACATTTTCGAGTAGTCCAAAATCGAACGTTGTTCGATTTCGACTAAAATTCCCACAAGCTCCAAACTCAGATCCAACTTCATTGTGTAGATAATTTCGATACGAATGCAATGACAAAGACGGTGACTCGATTGGATTTCGTACACAAAAGTTATAGATTTTATAAGTTTTCGAATTATAAATATAATTAATTAACTATAAACTTAATTAAACTTGATAATTACCTTCCTCATCCCCAGTTAATCCATTTCCTCCTCTCGCCTAATCCTGCTACGGTGACACCATTACGTTGTGCACGATCTTCCAATGACCGGAAGAACCACTCCACAAAACCAAAATCCGGTCGCGCCATCAGACTTCACTCCCCATGCCTGACCAATCGCCACCCATCACGACGCCTCCGACATCCCCGACCGATTTCCGTTCACCGTGCCCTAAATTTGAGCCTCCCAGGTTGCGATCCATCTCCAACCACCATCCAACCTCCAACCACCACTGATCAACTCCGTGCACCACCACGAGTTCGCCGCCGCGGCACCATCACGAGTTTGCCGCCGCCGCCAATTTCACCTCCGGACACCTCCTATGCCATCTCGATTTGGTGCACCCCTGTACGACACAAAATGATGCGATCACCACTAGGGCGTCGCACCACCCTATTTCACTACCACCACCTTGCTTTCATCACAGAAACCCAACGACATTGAAGGCATGGCCTCCCCTCTAGACACCATCGAACTCTTGCCCTAGCTTCACTGCTGTTCTAGGTCGAACACAACACCTATCACCGCTCGCAAAACTAAGCACATCGGATCGTAACTCTAGAAAATATGAAGCTAATGGATCAAAAATCATTTGATTTTGTTGAGTATTGCTCTCAAAACAATTGATGGAAGAAATTGAAATGAGGCAGCATACAAAATTTCAAAATAGAAGAGAAAGAGGGAAAATGGGGAATTTAGGTTAAGGGTTAATGATGTATTTACAGGCAAATAAATATTATATTTTACTCCCATTTTATTTTCATTGTGTGTCTCGAGTCTACACGATCATATAGTACGTCCGGTTGTCATGAAACTCGTCAACGTACAACAACCATTATTCTGAACCTAATGGTAGTGGTTTCGTCAAAATCCGAGATAATGCCCCGGAATGATAATTTCACTCGTTAATTAAAATGAATAATTATTAAAACAATTTTAATCACTTTAATTCTAAATTAAGAGATTTCCGTTCACATTCATATTTAAATTGGATTTAAATAAGCCTTCGAAATTATTTTTTCTCGAATTAAATCTAAGGATCAATTATTTAAATAATTCTAATATTTAATTATAAACCATTCAAAAATCTGAGTCCTAACAGTTTAAAACTCGATAACTCATTTTTCTTAGCATGATGCGAGTTCGAAAGTCACCATAGGCTTTAGATCGGTGTGTCCGGATGTGCGGGTTGTCACACTTGGTATCATAGCATAAGTGTTATACCCATTTTTCAACTACTATATAGACTACTTGGATTATTAAAACCCTGAACTGCATAAATTACACAGGCTTCATTTACTAAAAATGAATATATTCAAATTACATAGTAAGTATAGGTAAACTTACGAATGAAAAGCTGGTTGGCGGCCGTGGTTTCTCCACCTCGGGTCAACAATGACCGAACCAATCACTATTGCACTCAGCGATGCAATACAATCTAACAGGTACCTTGCGTTCTAACCGTAGCGTACTCGTTAAACAATACAGACATAGATATGATGGTGTCATTTTTGATTATCACGAACTTCGAAAACAAGGCAAAAACTAGTCGATTTGTTCGTCTCGCTTTCCTCTACAATTTCGCTTTTAGTTGCATACTCAAATTCATTTTAGATTTTGAGATAAGAGTGATTGAAGTTTTGAAGGAATGTGCATGTATATATATACTCACTTATATAAATATCATATAACAACTAATTGAATGAAAGAAGCATAGGACGTTCTTATAATATTCTCTCGCATCAAAGTTATCCCTTTTTACTCTAGAGTATAGGCTCATGTATATAATTATATATTACTTTCCCAAGTCAAAACTCTTCAACATTCCTTAGCAATATTACATAAAAGAGCACAATTTCATTACCACTTATACTTAAGTAAACAAACCATCTCAAAAGAAGCTAACTTGTCTTCAAATCTTATAAAAATAAGTAGACCATAAAGATTAAAATGCTAAAAACAATAATGTCAGTTAGTAAATGGTAATGATAATACTTGCCGTGATAATGAGATAGTTCTCAGGTGTTATTTCATACTACATGCCACCAAACTTTAAAACCAGAATATGAAATAATTTCTTGACATCGTCTAATGATTTGAATGACTTTGCTCCTTTCCAATGAGATTCAATGGTGAATACAGTTTTGATGCAGGCCAAGTACTAGGTCGTGACCGACCTAACAAACTCGTAAGTCGTTCGGAAATGATAGGTCGTATACGACCTAAGAACTTTGAAGCTAACGAGAGAGGGATACAAAATGAAGTCCTAGGTCATGATCGATCTAACGAAGCCCTAGGTCGTGACCGACCTAATAATGCCCTTAAGTCGCTCCAGCGACTTAGTGAAGCTCGCCAACGACCTAGCGGGAATGCACACGCTAAAGAGATAGGTCGCTACACCGAGTTACGACCTAAACTGGGTCGCGTGAAGAAGTCCTAAAGCTGGTTTTTAGGTCGCTGCCGACCTATGTTGCGTTGTTTATGTTAAGTCGTTGATATGTTGTAACTGATATTGTGTTAGGTCGTTGGGCCTGCTAAGTCGTAGGTCATTCTTTTATACGTCGTGAGTCGTCATGTGTTGTACATATTTGAGTCGCTATTGTATTGTAACAATCTGATAGGTCATGAACGACCTATATTAAGTCGTAAGTCGTCTGCTTTTAGGTCGTGATGTATTAGGTCGTGATGTTTTAGCTCGTGATGTTTTAGGTCGTGGCCGACCTATGAGTTGTACAGTTTTCTGTGGCATGTGTTGTAAAGCTATAAATAGCGGAGTGGCATCATTTGTAATGGTGAGTTGATTTTGAATAAAAACTTTTGTTTTGTTAGCTTTGTGCTTTCACCAAATTGGTAGTTGAGTGTAATCTCCTATCTCCTCTTTCGGCATTCGAGTGCGCTCGGATCAACGATCGTAGAAGCCAATTCACGGTATCAAGTGCGCTTGATCAACGTCTGAAGAATTGCAGATCTTCCATCACGGTATCGTGCGCGATCAACGTGACGAAGATAGCTAAAATTCGGTATCTTCGGATCAACGAATTTGGGTCATTCAGTATTCTTCATTCCATCGATTGCTACTTTCACAGAATCATCATTTTGTTATTCCGCTGCTGCGTCATTTGGTATCAGAGCTGGACTTAGCCAATCATAGCTAAGCCGAGTCTTGGAGCCAACTTATTCGAAGAGTTTGAGAAGTTAATTGAAGCCGTACCTCATTTGGAGAAGTTTGCGTTCATCGTGTTCATCGCAAAGTTGCAACAAGTTTGAAGAATTCAATCCATTCCATTTCGGATCAAAGATTGAAAGGCGTTTGAATTTGGCCGTGGGAATGTGCGCGCCAAAATTCGAGATTTGGAGTTAGAGCCGAGAGTTTGAAGTAAAGGCCGTACATCATATTGTTCATACCGAAAGTTGAAGTTTGTTTCATTCAACAATGCCGCCGAGAAGAGCTAATCGCCATCAGAACGTAGAAGCTTTGTATAGAAGAGAAGAAGCTGATGAGATGGAGCAAAGAATTAATGAAAATTTTAGTGAGAAGCTTAATGAAGGGATTGGTCGATTAGAGAAGATGATGTTAGAGATGAATCAAAATCGGAGAAGGGTTTCACCTGAATCCAACCATGGGGGAAGTAGAGTCTCACCACATTCCAATCGAGAAAGAAGTGTTGATAATGATCATAGAAGTGTGAGTCGAGATTGTTATAGAAATGATGATGAACGAAGACGTGATAGGAATGTGAATGATCATGATCGGAGGAGTGTAGATAGAAGGAATGTTGGTGGAAGACAGGATGGTAGTAGAGATGTTGGTGGTCAGGATCGACATCGAAATACATCAGATTTCAAGGAGGAGTTTAATGGTGGTGGTGTTCATTATCGAGATCGAGGCCAAGTAAGAAATGCATACCGGGATGATGAAGTTGATCGACGTTGGGAGTCGGGGATGAAGATGGAAATTCCGGAGTTCAAAGGTGGAATGGTAGCCGAAGAATTTATTGATTGGTTATCTAATGTCGAGGAGATTTTTGACTTCAAGGAAGTTCCAGAACATCGTAGAGTGAAGTTGGTTGCTACAAGGTTGATGGGTAGAGCTTTAGCGTGGTGGCAGCAAACTAAACTTACTCGTGAACGGATGGGGAAGTCGAAGATTGAATCATGGGAGAAGATGAAGAAACTGATGAGAGCTACATACTTACCTTATAACTATCAGTCGCTTATGTATCAGAGGTTGCAAAACTTGAGACAGGGGACGAAATCTATGAATGACTATGCTGACGAATTTTATCAACTGATTGCAAGGAATGATATTATGGAGACAGAGGAACAATTGACAGCTAGATTTGTTGGAGGGTTGCGGATACAGATTCAAGATATGGTAAACATGTTTGATCCTAGATCTGTGGCGGAAGCACACCTAAAGGCGTTGGCTTGGGAGAAGCATGGAAGACGAGGAGGTGGTGTGTTTACAAATTCCAACAATCTAGTGAAGGGTGTTAGTGGAAGTTCTAATGTTTCAAAAGCTGTTGCAAAACCAGTTGTGAATGAGGTTGGGAAGATGAAAGTCAATAATGGTTTCAAGTGTTATAATTGCCAAGAAATGGGCCACAAAAGTAATGAATGTCCAAAGCCGAAGAAGAGAGCTATGATAGCGGAGGTTGAAGATGAGGATGAAGAAGCTGAATGTTCCAATTCACCACCTGATGAGGAGGAAGAAGAAGTGTCGGGAGACGAAGGTTGTAATCTGATGATGAGGAGGTCTTGTTTGACACCGAAGTAAAAGGAGGATTGTAGTTGGTTGAGGAGCAATATATTTCAGTCGACATGTACTATTCTGGGGAAAGTTTGCAAATTTGTTATTGATGCTGGAAGCTGTGATAATATAATTTCTTCAGAAGCTGTGAGGAAGTTGGCATTGAAGACTGAGAAACATCCAAAACCGTACAAGTTGGCTTGGTTGAGGAAAGGAGGAGAGGTGAAGGTTGGACGAAGAGCTTGTGTTAATTTTTCAATTGGAAAGAAATATAAAGATGAAATTTGGTGCGATGTGGTAGATATGGATGTCTGTCATTTGTTGCTGGGAAGACCATAGCAGTATGATAGGGGACTGCAACATGATGGGCGTACCAACAGTTACAGTTTCATGTTTGAAGGCACGAGGATTACTCTAGTTCCAAAGAAGCGACAACAAGAAGAAAACAAACTGGAGGAGATTGAAGAGATGAAAACTTTATTATCCTTGAAGGAGTTTTTTAAGGAGGTTGAAGAGGAGCCTGAAGTGTTTTTGTTAATTGGGCGTTAGAACAGTGAAGTGGTTGAGATACCTGAAGAAGTAAAACCAGTACTGGAAGAATTTGACGATGTATTTCCGAAAGAGCTACCAGCGGAGTTACCACCGTTGAGGGATATACAACACCAAATAGATCTTGTTCCAGGTGCTGTGTTGCCACATAAACCACACTATAGAATGAGTCCGAAAGAACATGAAGAGTTGCGTAGGCAGGTAGAGGAATTGCTTGAACATGGACGAATACAGGAGAGTTTAAGTCCGTGTGCTGTACCAGCATTACTCGTACCGAAGAAGGATGGTTCATGGAGAATGTGTACGGATAGCAGGGCACTGAATAAGATAACTGTCAGATACAGATTTCCGATGCCAAGGCTTGATGATATGTTAGATCAAATCAGTGGGTCTGTGATCTTTTCGAAAATTGATCTTAAAAGTGGTTATCATCAAATTCGAATTAGACCAGGAGACGAATGGAAGACAGCGTTCAAGACGAGGGAAGGATTGTATGAATGGCTGGTCATGCCGTTTGGTCTATCGAATGCACCAAGCACATTTATGAGGGTGATGAACCAAATTTTCAGGCCGTACATTGGAAAATTTGTGGTGGTATACTTTGATGATATTTTGATTTACAGTGTTAGTACTGAGGAGCATGTTCAGCATTTGAGGAAAGTGTTAATTATTCTTCGTGAAGAACAATTCTATGCTGCTACCAAGAAATGTGTGTTTATGGCGCGGAGTGTCTTATTCCTGGGGTATGTTGTATCGGAAGGAGGAATACAGGTGGACCAGAGTAAAGTCGAAGCAATCAAAGATTGGCCACAGCCCAAGATGATAACGGAAGTTCGAAGTTTTCACGGGTTGGCTTCATTTTATCGAAGGTTTATTCCACACTTTAGTAGTGTGATGGCACCTGTTACGGATTGTATGAAGGGTAAACAGTTTGCATGGACGGAGGAAGCACGGGTTGCTTTTGAACGAATTAAAGAACTCTTGACGTCAGCACCAATTCTAGTGTTACCAGATTTTCAGTTATTGTTTGAACTACATACTGATGCATCCAAGGTTGGGATTGGAGGAGTGTTGAGTCAGAGGGGACGTCCTATTGCATATTTCAGTGAGAAGTTATCAGGAGCAAAGATGAGATATAGTACATACGATGTGGAATTTTATGCTGTTGTGCAAGCCATTAAACATTGGAGACATTACTTATTTCACAAGGAGTTTGTGCTATACACTAATCATGAGGCTTTGAAGCATCTGCAAGGACAGGAGAAAATTTCAACAAGGCATGCATCGTGGATTGCATACCTGCAGCAGTTTACATTTGTTGTGAAACACAAATCGGAAGTTACAAACCGGGTGGCGGATGCATTGAGCAGAAGGAATCATTTGTTAACGACAATGAAGGTTGAAGTGACGGGGTTTGATGTATTACCAGAACTATTTGTTGATGATCCTTACTTTGCAAAGTATGTAGATGAAGTCAAGAAGGGAGAGACGGATGAGTTTATGATGGTAGATGGTTTTCTGTTCAAAGGAAATCGATTGTGCATACCAGATTGTAGTTTGAGAATGAAGATTGTAAAGGAGATACATGAAGAAGGCCACGTGGGTAGAGATCGTACTGTGCAGTTAATTTCTCAATCTTATTATTGGCCATCAATGAGGCGAGAAGTTGAAAGGTTTGTTCGAAGATGTCATGTTTGTCAGGTTTCAAATGGAACAACTACAAACGCAGGATTATATATGCCTTTACCTATTCCGACAAAACCATGGGTAGATGTGAGCATGGATTTCGTGTTGGGTTTGCCGAGGACACAACGAGGAAATGATTCTATTTATGTTGTGGTGGATAGTTTTTCAAAGATGGTACATTTTATTGCTTGTAAGAGAACGGTAGATGCAGTTCATGTTTTCATGGCTCGCCAGCATCGTTCAATGATTGCACCAGTAGTGCGGCATTAAAAGGATAGCGACAGACTCTAAAACAAGAATGGTGATGCTAAATTAAACCTCAGTCTCAAGACACCTCAAATAGCAGGGCAGACCGTGCCGGGCATATAATAGAGCCCAAATGCCAAAAGCACACATACACACAACGAGCAAAAAATACCACAAAGTGGACGGCGCTACACGTCCAACTCTAAATCAGAAGAGTCGGTATTTATAATCCTTCTACCACGACCACGTTTCGGAACTACCAACACAACACCAGGGGCAAAATCACTCCTAGGTCGGGATGTTTGATGAGGATCGGTCGCTTCAATAACTACTACAGTTTATTGAATCACTTAATGAGGATAATCCATCTAACAAAAACATCTCTTTCGTGTCGTGCAGAGCACATGTATTATTTGTCTACGGTCCTATTTTAATTTATTTATCCCATGCCTTCGTAAAATATATATATATATATATATATATGTATACACAGATATATATATATATATGTATGTATGTATATAAACTGTTCGTATATGCAAAATTTTAACTTGTATAAACTCAATTGTTTAAAAAGAATTGTAGATTTGCAAATTCATATTTGGTGCAACTTTAATTTAAGTGCATGCCATCGTGTCCCATATGGTTCGACTTCACGTAGCTTACTATAGTTCACCTCAATTTTGTGTCATATTTTGGTGTACATGCTTTATTGGCATGATTTGTGTAATATACTTCATTCACATATACGCATGGACGTGTACCTATATATATTTCCTTTTCTAAAATCTTGATATATTTCTTTCTTTCCCGTGTACATGAGCCTTCCAAGTGTGCATGTAATAGAACGTGTTAATGTCTCAGGGTAAAGGTTTTGTAATTTCGATAAATATGTCATTTTTCTTGCATTTTAAACACAAAATCAACTTATCCATCTTTTGTTCACTTACTGGAAATTCCATACTTAAGTAATAACTAGATTGAGGCCCGTGCTTCGCACACGGGTACATTGAGGTTTTAACGGTGGTGTATTATGTGAATTCTTCTTGTTGTTGTCTTGTATTTGTTTTGGTATGATGCAAAGCTAAATAATAAGGTATATGTTATTCAGTATGATTGCAGTGCAACAATTAGAATATATTTGAATTTTGTAACCATGATAATAAAGTCATGTTGGAAAATTACTTAATGAGTAGCAATAGGTACATGAATGTTATTAAAAGACAAAGGAAAAGCATATAGTAATAGAGAGGAGGGAGAAAAAAAAGCAAAATGTAAATACAGAAGGAAGAGTAGCAAGTTTATTATGTGAGAATGGAATTATGTATTATTTGTCCAGTGCTTTTCTCCAACTTGATTATTGGGCGGTAACATTTATTTCTTCCTACGTTTTTCTCCACATTGAGTGCGGATAGAGTCTATTCGACCGCCAACATTATCTTCATCCTACGAAAAGAATAATGTTGTTTAGTACCATTGATTAGGTTGGTACCAGTAATTACAGTTATCGAAAAACAAAAATCAAGAAAGTTGTATAATAGAAAGGGGAAGGTTAATGTGGACTTGTACAATATTATAATAAATTAAAACTATGTAAATGGTAGAATTGGTTAATGCAAAATGTGTAAGCAGACGTACAACTATGTAAAGTTCTCTTCTTCCACCCTTTTTTGTAGTTGATGAAGGAGGATTGCTTTCAGTACTTTCGTTGAGAATATCATGAACGGCCTATATGAATTTTAAAATAATGTTGAACATAAGTAGTTTCAGTAAACAATTTCAACCACATAGTTAGAGTAGTCAAATGTTTTATTACCGGTTTCTTTCCTTTGTAATCGGACGTAGTTGAAGTGGTGTAGGTGGATTGGGATGCACCATTATTAACGTTTGTATTTTGTTCAATCAAGGTTGTGATCTAAAATATGGTACACAAATTTTAAAAGAAAAAATTGGAAAAAAAGTTATGTGTTTTAACAATTTAACTATATTCAAATATTATTGCACATATAATTGCGCGAAAATTTTACCTGTGATGCCGAAGAAGATAAGTGAGAAGACACAATTTTCTTTGTTATTTTTCGAGCTGTGAGGATTGTATCTTTGTTATTCATTTCGTAGTTGTTCGGCCTAAATTCAAAAATAGCGTCGATTCCTACTGGTTGTTGAAAAATGTTTTCCACCTTCTTATCTCCGTTTTCCTGAAGTAGAGAAAAACAAAAGTAGTAAAGGGAATGAAAATATGGTGAAAATGTAATGGTAAAGATAATAATAATTTCTGAATCAGTTTAACCATCTTTGAGATTTTGATCATTTCATCCACGTTGATACCAAGAAGTTTCTCTACATAAATGGTTATTTTAAAAATATGAAGTAATGTAGAAGAAGTGATAGAGAAAACAAATATTATCGTTGGAACCAAATTTATCTGAACAGAATAGGGCCTAGGCAAATGAATTATGCACTTGTCCATATAATTCAATAGAAGATATAATACTATGAAAATACACAAATATATGACATCAAATCAATAGAATAAAAAATTACAACCAACCGTTTTAATACATAAAAAAACAAAACTTGGATATTTCAACTCTATCAAACAATAAATGCATAAAAATGTAATTTCAATTGTTGCATGCACAATCACACAATAGTCCGTAAACTTAAAGCAAGAAGCAAAAAATAAAGTTGATTTTAATACTTGGAATTAAAGAAACAAAGGCGGTACTCATTCAATATTTGCTTTCCCAAATGATAGCCATGTCCACTGTAAAGTAGATAAAGTACACATTTTTAGATCAATGCATTAGGAAAAAATGTAATCTATGAGCAGTGGAAGTAAACTGTGCACACCTTCGTTGGTGTTTAGTACAATAAACTAAAAGTAAACTGTGCAGTGTGCACACTTTTATTGTTTTCCCAACTGACTATGTATACCTTTATTGGTGTTTAGTGTTTACAGCCATAGAAAACAGTTTTTAGAAAATGACTTCTTAGTTTAGCCAAACTACGAAAACTTATTCAAGATATTATGTAAAATTAGCATATTATATAAAAAGTAGAGAAAACTATAAATCAATAACCAAAAGCAAAGGGCCTTTGTAATGAAATAGATTTATCTATAAGTTAAATATTCATTCCTGACACTTTAGCACTGAATATGCTGTTAGAAATTGAAGTGTTAAAGCTCCTGTTGTGGGCGGTCCGTAGTGGTCTTGAATTTGTCATGTATGTGGTTACTTACAAAATTAGTTGTGGTAAATGATTTAGAGTGGTACTACAGATGATTTTTTTTTAAATTCTCGTTAGTTTACACATTATGTACGCCTTTAATGAAAAGTGAATCAGTATATAACATAGCTTGACAACATACATTGCATTCAAAGTTTCAATCACGTCCATGTATCAATAAGAATGTTCATTGGGTCAACAAACCAACTTAAACAAATATTGTTGCAATGTAAATCAGTTTTCAAATATCTTATAATTACCGACTTGACATAGGTATTGTTTTAAACATTAAGTAAATATGTGTGGGAAGTAAAAAAGAAAATAAACTTAGAGGCCGCAAATGAAACATGGGTGAACTAACATGTTCATCGAAATGCGTTCATCAAATTTTTTGCTCTTATGTACCATTGCTATCATCATAATATAATCAACCGTAACCATTAACCGTTGAATACAACGACTGAATAGAAAAATCCAATTATAATTATTTCCTAAATGATACTGTTTTTTCAAGTAAAATTCATATGTGAATAATATCACAGGGTAAAATTACAAAGTGTACCAATAACTATAAATAAGTAATTAATTTATCATTTGTCTTATAAAAGTATGACGCTTACCACATAATGAATAACTAATGGTATGACTTTTATTTATTATTTAAACTTATATAGCTTTCTAATTATCAACTGATAGTAGCCACAAATTTGATTACTCAAAATAAATGTAGACATAAAACAAAAAAAAATTGTGTAATAATAAAAAATAATTTATGACCAAATAAGCATGAAAATATATCTTAGCATGTAAAACTTGAACTGTATTGAAATTTTATGCATCATTGAACGACACCAAGTAGAATAGGGGAGAAAATTATAAGAGCCATAGAATATGTGATAACCGTTGGAAGAGACAAGTAATAGTAAATTCTTAGGAACATACACCAACTAATATCAACTGATAGTACCACATGTCATCATATCAGGTTATTAACCGTAATAAATTATTACGAAGTTCTGTTCTTACCGACAAATGGCAGTTCCGCTCATGAACTGAATACGCTTGCCTTCTTGTCATTTGTACAGGGTAGACACAGTGAAATGAGCACGAAGAAATTTGTATTAGAACTGACTGTTGCTTACGACAATCTATGGACAAATGAGCAATCATACAAAAAAGAACAGAGTTAAGTAATTTTAACAGTCAGTGTATTAAATTTATTGAAACTTGTGTAAAGGTTCAAGTAAAAAAAGAAAATTTCCATGCAAGTTGATACCATGAGTTAGAGTTTGATATTGCAATATTGTACTTATGAAGGTGAACATAAGGATGGACCAAATATTGAGTTGGGTGATATGTCACAATTATGCAGAACATAAATTTTAGTACGTGAAAGAATATATAGAATAATAATATCCCAAGAGCATGGAAAAAGTTCAATGTGGTAGTGTCATAGAACAGTAACTATAGTATTTGTCTAAGCAGAAAACCACTATATCATTACTGAATTCAT
Organism: Allium fistulosum; assembly: GCA_030737815.1. Taxonomy (NCBI): domain Eukaryota; kingdom Viridiplantae; phylum Streptophyta; class Magnoliopsida; order Asparagales; family Amaryllidaceae; genus Allium; species Allium fistulosum. The sequence goes on along the minus strand of CM060907.1, from coordinate 284,746,927 downwards.
ATAATTGTATGTAATTAAAACCACCATATCATTATTACATGAATATTGTCATAAACCATTGAATTACATGTTTTTCTGTTTACATAAAATATATAAATCATTTTTATAACACAAATTCAGTTATCCTTTTGTAAAAAAAAAATCATCCATCCTTTTCGGAAAAAGCTGAATTCACCTATCTTTTTCTATAAAGATAAACTGTTTGCAAAAAATAGAAGTGCATCTAGATTTTTTGTCAAGTATGAGTACATTTATTATCATTATAAATATTAAAATACTCACTGTTCCTAATAATTATGTCAATATCCCTATGCTTGTCATAAACCACTGTAAATCGACGTCAATATATGCAGACCAACAAAATATTAGTAATACTCAAGCACAATATGACTTCCAAAAATATACTATTCGAAGATTGTAATGCCAAAAAAAATGAATTTCGAGTGTACCTCAGAATTGTCGTTTCCGATGCACGTGAAGAAAGGTCCAAGCTACTGTAAATCGAGTCAATCTATTTTGGGAAGGCGTTGAACAAAGATCAACATCGCTTTTATTTAATCTGATTGGATCCAAAGATTTGATATTTTTTGTAATAACTAAATAGAGGACGGAAACTTGAGTTTGTCGACTTTACCTCATGATTTCTAGGTCTTGACGCAGCTGAAAAAAGGTGGATAGTAGGACAAATGGAGCTCAATCTGCTATGTTGAATAGGATAACTCATCAATTAAAGCAAGTAAATTATTAAAACAAAAGGTAGAAGAGTGAAAAAATGAACAACCTTTGGCTGTAGTTCGAGAGTTTCTGAAACTTAATGGCTCTGATAGCAGTAACAGGTGACGAAATTAATCAGTGACGATGCGATGAAGATTGCAAGGGAAGTAAGAAATTTTTCGTTTGAGGGGAAGAATAGATGCGATGTAGATTGCAAGGGCAGTAAGAAAATTTTAGTTTGAGGGGAAGAAGATAAATTGAAACGTCATACGAATAGAATTGGGAAAATTAATGTGAAATGGAAAGAAGTTGAGAATAGGGTGATGAACGTGGGTGGAAGATGGGGTGAGCGGTTGGAAGGGTAGTGAAGGGGAAAAAAAATCGCGTAAAAAAGGAAGTATTTTGAACGAGTCAGCACAAAAGCGATGAGGGGGAAGGAAAAAAACGTAAAAAAGCAGGAATGGTAGAAAGAAATGATTGCAGGATGTCCAACTCAGCAGGAGTAGTTTCCTGTTTTCTATTATAGATAATAGATTTACTCAGGTTTGTTCTCATCAACTATATTGTTAACTTTTATTAATGATCATAAAACATATCTAGAATAGTTCTAAACGTTTAGAATATGGATAGATAAAGTATAAATATAAGTTGCTATTGCATAATAATTTCAAATATCAACTTTCTATGGGCGGAAGTTAAATATAAAATATATTTTATATTTTATATCAGCATTATTGTGAAACATATAAAACAAATGAATGCGTAATGTACATAATTAAATGTACGTCGGATTATGAAACAAATAAAAAAAATGAATGCAAAACGTACATAATTAAATGTACATGACAACATATATTTTAAATAGTAAGAAAAGGCTAATATATATATGTGTGCGTGTATAGGTATGTATCAAAATGAGTGACAACGAGAAGGAGATAACATATAGATTTTCTACAGAAGATCCTAATCTTTGAAGTCAAACGGCTAAAATAATAATGGCGGTAAGATGCTAATAATGATAAATCAAGTTTATAAAAGCAAAGCGCCTTTTTTGGAATTCAAAACCACGTACTGAACAAAGTGCAGAAAAAGAAACCATTAATGTGGGGAAACATGTAATAAAAAAAAACATCGAATGCACGATGAATGACAAGACGGGTAGAAAAGATAGGCACGAAGAATGACAAGTCCTCACTTATGTACATAAGTATAGATTTGGGGGACAAATTTTATACCCATTTTTCGACTAATGTATAAATTACATGGATTTTTAAAACCCTAAATTGCGTAAACTACGGAGGCTTCATTTATTAAACAATGAATATATTCAAACTACATATGCTTTATAGGTGAACTTTCGAATAAAAAGTTGGTTGACGGCCATGGTTCACCATCCCGGGTCGCTCAAATCAAACTCTCCATTACACTTAGCTACACAATACGATCTTACCAGTACCTTCCGTTACAACCGTAGCGCACCCGTTCACAATTCAGACATGGATATGACGGTATTGTTTTTAATCACCACGAACTTCGAAAATAAGTCGAAAGCTAGTTGATTATTTCACCTCACTTTCCTCTACAATTTTTCTTTTGGTTGCATACTCAAATTTATCTTAGATTTTGATATATGAGTGATTGAAGTTGAAGTTTTGAAGGAATGTGCATGTATACACACACTTACTTATATAAGTATCATATAACAACTAAGTGAATCAAAGAAGCAAAGAGCTTTTTTATAGTGCTCTCAAAGTTATCCCTTTTTACTATGGGGTGACATGTATAATTATATATTACTTTCCCAGGTCAAAACTCTTCATTGTTCCTTAACAATATTACATAAAAGAGCACAATTTCATATAGAAGGCCACCAAACTTTTAAACCAAAATATATTAAATAACTTCTTGACATCGTCTAATGATTTGAATGACTTTGCTCCTTTCCAACGAAACTCAATGGTGAATACAGTTTTATTAATGAGGTAACATGTAAACGTATGTAGATATCATGCTGGGCGTCCATCAAGACCTAAAAAATAACAATTACAATCACTTATATATTAAAACTGTGCCAAACCTCTATTGTGCTGCGCTATCATCATCAATAAACTAGCAAGGCTCACTATAAATATCGTATAATATGCCCTTTGGAAGATAACTGCACTGAGACAAAAGCAGGGCGCGTGAAAAATATCTGAGAAGAAAGCGGCGCAATCCAACTCTGCCGTGCTTTAATTCATGTATCGTGCAAAATATAAAATATTGCATTGTTCTGCAGCTACTGCATAAAATATAACATACTGAATTGTTCACAAATGCGACTATGGAGCTAAAATATAAAATACCACGTTGCTCACAACCGCGGCTACTGCTCTAAAGTATAAAATACAACATTGTTCACAATCGCGGCTACTACGCTAAACTATATAGCAGACTAGGCTAAAAACTAAACAGTGGACGGCGCTAAACTATACGCAGTGGACTGAGCTAACCTGTATATTGCAAATTGCGCTGGGTATAATTTTTGTTCTGTCTGTAAACAGTGTCTCTCTGATGTGTTAGGACTGTCAAAGGATACTTTCAGATATGGATAGTGTCATATCCGTATCCGTATCCGAAATCATTTTCGAATATCGGATATTCGTATCCGTTTAATTTTCGAATATCGAATATCTGTATCTGCTTAATTTTCGGATACGGACGGATATCGGATATTTATTCCCTCCGCCTATAATCAATAAATTTAAAAGTATAAAATGAAAAGGTTTGGATCAATATAAAACAATTTTTGTACTAATGTTCATAAAAAATCCAAAGAATAAAAAATGCGATGATAAAATATTGTTTTACACTAATATCCGTATGCGTATCCAAAAATATTCAAAAATTAAACATTAAAACAGACAAAAACCATATCTTAGTAATATCTAATGGTTAGTAAATAGTTGGAAAATCATATATTAATTAATTATATATATGCATCAGTTAATCAGACGGATATTTTTCGAATACGAATACCACAGTAACCATATCTGTATCCGGAAAGCTTTTCGGATATCGGATATCCGTATCCGTTTTTCGGATAACCAATATTTTTCGTATTTTCGAATACGGATTCAGATGGATATCGGATTTTTCGGATATCCATTGATAGCCTTAGTCTGTGCTCGGTTGATTTAAGTAATACAATTTAAAATAGCAAACAGCGGTTAGCAGAGTTCGCCAGGTACACTTTTTACTTTTGCGTGTACTGCCCAGGCACATACTCCTTAAATTATGAACAGAGTTCACTTGTGTAATATACTCAATTATATATACTGATAAGCCCTCAAATCTTCCTTCTTGAAATATAAATAATGCGTTGGGACATCCATTTATGCAAGTCCAACAGTTTCAAAAATCTCAAATCTGCACCCAAATTTGCGTCCAACAGAGTGCAGATTATCCAATAGTGTGGAAAGTTGGGGGGAAAGGCTGGATATACCGGATTAAACGAGGCGCCTGTTAAACAGACGCCTAGAAATCAGGCGTCTGTTGAACAGGCGCCTGATTTCTAGGCGCCTGTTTGTCAGGCGCCTCGTATAATCCCCACAACGGCACCCTCCAACGGCCATATTCCACCTTCAAATATAACCCCCCTCATCTTCTTTCTTTCACAACTAATTTTCTTCATCCATCCTATTTTTCTACTCTCACTTATCGCAACTGAACATGTACTCCGATTTCGACGTCGATGCTGCAAGGTCCAGTTTTCAAGACTACGACTTACAAGACGTTACGATTCCGATTGGGGGAGAGGTAACTAATGTAAGTTGGAGTGCTACGGAAGACTACGATCTTTGCTACATTTACTGTGCACTCTCAGTCGATCCTATTCGAGGGGCCGATCAAAGTGGGGAGACTTTTTGGGGCAAAATTACTAATTGCTACCATCGGAAGAACATCGATCGGAACAAAACGTTCACTTCAATCAAAGGTCGTTATGGAAAAATAAATCGTCAAACGCAAACATTCGATTCTCAAAATTTTAAGCTAAAGCAAACGAATCCTAGTGGATTTGAAAATGAAACGCATTTGGTAAGATTTAATATAATTTCATTGTTCTACTTTGTATCATAGTTCTCTAATTATACGCTTATTTTTTTTATTGCAGAGAATGGCCGCAAACAAGTTGTTCAAACAAATCTATAAACCTGATAGTAAACAAGCACCACATTTTTATCAGTTCATGCATGTTTATGACATGTTGGTCGAGCATGTTAAATGGAAATCACCGCTTCAGAAAACCGTTCAACAAGTCCAATCGAACAGTGGTCGTGGTAAAATGCCTAGAGTTGGAGAAAGCTCTAGTCCTAGGGAATCGCTAGGAAGCTATGGTTTAGGATTAGAAGAAGACGTAACCCCTACCAAAGATCATTTTGTTAGGCCACAGGGAGCAAAAGCGGCCAAAAAGAAGCAGGCTGCTGAAGCGAATCAGGTAGAAATTAAAAAACTCCTACTTGAATCTGAAGATAGATTTAACCGGGCAATGGAAACTCGAGCAATACAACACCAAGAAAAGTTGTCAAGAATGGATCAACTTCTTGCTGCAAACCGGCAAAGAGATGAAGATGCAATAATGTTCATGGATACGTCGCATATGTCTGCAGAACAACTGGAGTATACAGAGCATAAAAGGAGAGAAATTATTAGACGTAGACTTGAAGAGGGTCATTAACTGTTTCTGTTTTTCTACAACCTTTGTATCTTTGAATTACCGTTAGTTGTATTGTATTATGAATGCATGAAATTATTAATATAAGTATTTTCATTGAAATTGCATTACATTGAGAAAAGATTATAACAACATTACGTTAATTAAACATAAACAGATTACAATAACAATAATAAGTAACAACAACATAAACAACAGTAGGAAAAGTAACAACAGAAATATTGGTTCACTGATTTCCAGAAAAGTTCCAAAGATGATCTATGAGATCATTTTGCAGTCTTCGATGCAGTTGAACACTACGGTAGGACATTTGGCTTTCTACATGAAACTCGAGTTCTAGTGCGCTTCCAATCATATCGTTACGCCAAACAGGCGGTGGTGTTGGAGCACCCTCGTAAAAGTAATCTTCTTCCATGTATCTTTCATCCTCTATAATCATATTATGTAAAATAACACAAGTGTATATTATTTTGGTCATTTTAACTGGTGACCAAAGTCTACATGGATTACTGACTATGGCAAATCTAGATTAAAGAACCCTAAATGCTCTTTCAACGTCCTTCCTCTGTCCTTCTTGCATCGCTGCAAACTTTGATTATTTATTATTTTGTGGGTTAGGAATTGTCTTGACAATGGTACTACATTTAGAATATATACCATCGCTAAGGTAATATCCATGATCGTACGTGTTACCTCCTAAAGTAAAGGTACAAGGAGTTGATCTACCGTTTGCTAAATCATTGAACAACGTAGATCGTTCGACTACGTTAAGATCATTGTTCGAACCCGGCATTCCAAAAAATGCATGTCATATCCATAAGTCATACGACGCTACGGCTTCAAGAATAATAGTGGACCTACGAGACTTACCTTAATAAGCCCCAGCATATGCATATGGACAATTCTTCCACTCCCAATGCATGCAGTCTATACTGCCTAACATTCCAGGCCAACCTCTACTACCATGCATATTTAATAACATTTCTATATCTGCCTCGTTCGGTCTGCATAAGTATTGATCACCGTAAATGTCCACGATAGCTTGACAGAAATGCTCCAAACAGTCTAATACCGTGCTATCCGCCACTTTCAAATTTTCATCAAGCACGTCTACCGGTCCTGCATATACAAGCATTCTTAGTGCAGCTGTCGTTTTTTGAATTATAGTCAATCCCATTGTACGAGATGCATTGGGTTTGAAGATAAAATATTTGTCATGCTGCTTTATACATTGTAAGATTCTAAGAAACATAGGCCGCCGCATGCGGAATCTTCTTCTAAAATCAACATCTGTGTAAGTGGAACTCTACCAGAAGAGGTACGCGGACCAATATGATCGGAGTTCAAACCCTGAAAATAATCAGGCAACGCGTAAGCACGTGAGGCTACTCGAGCCCAATATGAATCAAAGTCTCCTGGAACTGTAAAAGGCTCACTATCCACCCATCCCACACCCCTCATCACAAGAATATAAGCTGGTCCAACCCTAATATCGCCATACATATCATCCCATGGTAGCGGATCTGATGGAATGCGAACTATACCATACAACTGTAGCCAACACCGGTCCCCTAAATACCATATGAATGGACATGTAGGAACCTGAAAGCAAACCCTGCGTCGCGACATGGAAAACTGAAAAGTGAGTGGATGATCAGGACCGGGCTCTAGGAACTGTAAGTACTGATCCCATGGACGAACGATAATGCTACCACGCCGTCTCATATCCATCTGCTATCTAGCCTCCATCAGCTCATTGTGCACCCCTTGTGCAACACGAGACAAATGCATAGGAGGACCCCAATGACGCAATCTAGGAAAGTAAATATAAGATGTGGCATTCGCCTCTACAATAAGTCGGGGGTGCATATTGGCAGTATACTCGTAGTACCAAAATGGAAGAATGTACCAAAATCCATACATCTGTCTAGACTGCCGAAGCGCATAAGTATCCAATGCTACTTACAAATTACCAATAATAGCAGTACCGTAATCATATATATGCAGTCCATCCACATCTACTAATCCAGCCAAAAAGCCAAGCCTAATAGTACCCTTATTGTTACTAAAAAATGTAGATCCAAAAAGGTATAATATGAAGGCACGGATAACCGGAGTGTGCATATCCTCAACGGCCATGTACTCTACTATATATCGCTGCAGACAAGGGAGAGTAACAGCTCCTCCTCTAACCTCCTCATCGGCTAAAGCCGGTAAATAAGCTGAATATGACTCGAACTCCTCAAATGAACTATCAAATGGAACAGGGAGACGGTCCGGTCGACCAACCTCTATGCCAGTGAGCATATAAAAATCTAGAGGAGTCAGTCCTAGCTCAAAATCAGGGAAATGAAATGTGTGAGTGGTAGGCCACCATCTCTAAGTGAGGGCCTCTACTAGGCAGCGATCTACGTGTGCAAATCTAGGTAAATGTAGAAATTCACCAAAAGGTGATGCATGTAGCCTATCCAAAATCGACTGTGGTAACTGATCAAAATACTCAGACATACACCTATACCAACTACCTCGCATCGCTACGTGACAAACCTAAATATATGATTGTTTAATGTTAAAATAAACAAACAATTATCATACATATACAGTTACACGTTGTTCATCAAGCAATAAAGAAATAAACATATACCTGTGGCATCGCTATAGCTGCAGTAAGTCGATGCGAAACAGCAGGTGGCAAGTCGTGTAAGGATCAAAGATCGTCTGGAGTCACGGTAGCATCAGGAGGGACATAAGCAGGTCCGATATTGGCATCTGTCGCATATCGAACGGTCCGTCTACCAGTTTTGACCGGACGGGGCGGCATTTCGACGCAAAGTAAAATAAAAAAAATTAACTGAAAAGATGGTGAAAATGGAGGAAATGAAGGGGAGGGGGGATTTGCGCCTGATATAGGCACCCGATCGTCAGGCGCCTGTTCAACAGGCGCCTGGCCTCATTTCTGTTGCAGAAATGAGGCATCCAATATTTCGGAGTGTGGAAAATCCGATTTCCGCACTCCGAACTGTTGGAGATGCTATAAGTGAAATATAAACAATGCTTGGATATCCATTATTATACAAGATACTTTTCAAATAAAAAGTGACAAACATTGGATGATATGATGGCGGGCCATACTAATAAAGGAATCCAAGTTTCTTTTGTAGCAAGGAACATAGTTCCTTTATAATACATATTCTCTTCAAGTTTATGTATTTAACACTGCTTAAACCAACGATAAAAAATAAAAAGGGAACTGCACTGCAATTCAAAGACAATACTTATTAACAAATAAAAAAGCTTAAAAAGACATAACACAAAATCTGAAACTACATTCCATTTCTTGTCAAAACAGAGCCTAAAAAGGAACGACCAATACTGCACCACCCCAGAAGTCTCAGATTGCTAGCTATTGCATCATACCAGTGGTATATTCAAAAAGTGGACTTCCTGCCTCAATTTCGTATTTTCCGCCTCAATTTCAAGTTTCCTACATGAATTTCAAGTTTCTCGTCAAAGACCATGTCAAAAATCTTTGCGCCTTCAAATGATCAACTAGATGGACACCTAGTAGAATCCAATGAAGGGAAATAAACGAAGCACCGCATCAGCAATCCAAGAGGAAACCACATGCTATAAAGACAAATAAACTGTAAATGAAAATAAGGAGGATTTTTGGAAAAATATGTACTATTCTCTGTAACAAGGCAATAATGTAAAACTGTCAGTGGTAAATAAAAGAACAGAGGATGGAGTTCCCCCTGGACGTAGGATTTTTCGAAATTCGAAGCACGTAAATCTTGGTGTTTTTATTTACTACATTTTATATTCTATTCTCTGAGTTTGATTTTTATTAAAGAATAAATTAAAAGAGGCATTTTAACAAACAGTTAAAATGCTACTACAAAATTATGTGGGCATTCTGCAATATAGTTTCCACTTGAAAAGAAGGCAAGCTGAATATCATTCAAGCTTGTAAACCCTTAATTATGACAGTATTCGACCCTATAATTGCTACTTAATCGGTTGAGTATTATGAGACGAAAATTCTCATCAACAATAAGTTTAAAATTTCTAGGAGTTAGGTGCATATTGAGAGAAAGTACTTGAAAATTTTTGAAAAAGAAAAAGGGGTTTCCAAAAGGTTTTCAAAAAGTTTTTCAAAATTTGATTCTAAAACATATATGTATAGATAACAAAAATTTCCAAAGGTTTTACATATATAAGTATAATACAAAAAACAAACGCTATCACTTATTCTTGCCAATACAATCTGTAGAAAATTTGCTAATAATTCCTAAATTGCCGATAGAGAGGATGAGCAATCTTGTTGGTTGTCGCTTAGGTGATGCAGCTGAAATTTCGGGCCTGAACGTTCTTATATGGTTCCCCCGGTGTTTGTAAGCAAGAGGACAAGCGGAGCTTAACCCTAATAGGGAACCTACAGTGCAAGCGCTGGCTGTAGTTCCTGCCTACCCACTTGCCGTTGGTTTCGCCATGCTAAGCAAGGACTATGCGACTCTAGAAGGGAAGCCTTATGTGGACCCAAAGGCATAGATCCACACTTGTGAGAGGATTTTTAAATTGATGGGTCTTAGAGATGACGTTAGGGGACAGCTTGCCATCTGGCATTTACAAGAAGAGGCTCTGAATTGGTGGGACATTGTAACGACCCGGATTTTTCGACGTTTAAATTGGAATATTTAAATGGTTTTAAATATTGATTTGAATTATAGATTGATTTTGAATATGAAGATTTGGGTTTTTAATTTATAAAATAAATTCAAAATTTAAATATAGTGGTTTACTGGGTAATTTAATTATTGGATTTAATAATGGAATAGTGGGTAAATTATTGTATCTTGAGTTTTAAGCTCGATAAAAATAATTTAAAGGCTTGTAAATTTATATTAATAATAATGAAGATAATAAAAGTTTTAAAATTGAATTTAAAAGTGATCTGTTCGATTTTAAAAATAGTTGTTCAAATTTACATTTTAAAATAGCAATTCGAGGCAAAGTCTCGGAATTCGACGAAACTAGTTCCATTGGATCCGTAATAACATATTATTATCGGATTCCAAATTTCGTAGCGTTTGGAGTTATCGTTTGATCGTATGATATATAAACGCATTGAAATTAATATCGAAATTTAATATAATAATTGGGTCCAAAAAGCTATCATCCCCATACGATCGAATTAGGACTAGAAACTTTTTCCATTGCGTTCGGAATAGGGGTATAACATTATAAACGCCTAGCAGCATGCCTCGATAGGGGTTCGAGATTTTGAGTTGCGTAAATCGAGATATTTTAAAATTTAAAATAATATAAATATATGCGATTTGACCTATATCTTCACATCAACCCTTTTCCTCTTCACCTCAGAGCTACTGTAGTTGGCTTTTTCATGCAACTTTTCATCTCAAATTCAAAATCACGTCCTTTCCGTCCCCAACCAAATCAGTTCAAACGAATGAAATAAAAAGAAAGGAAATGAATATACGTTCACATATAATCGCGCCTATTCTTCTTCATTTCTTTTCTGTTCAAATTCCAGTGTTTCCAGAAGAAAAAAGAAAGAGAAAAGGGGAAAGCAATCGAAGTCGCATTTCTTTCCTTTTCCCTCTTTAACCAATTCTTGAATCAAATCGAGTCATTCGAACGTGATGGACAGAAGGAAGGAGGCGCGAAGTGTCAGGCACGTAAGAGGAGGAGCACGAGCTTGCGAGCGAATCATGATCGCAACTAGGTCGAGCGGCGACGCTGGAAGAGGGAGGGGGTGCGGCGAAGCTTGGCAGCTGCGATCAATTTGCAGAGACGTCGAGGCCGCGGTGGGGCTGTGGTGGTCGAGCGAATGTGGGGTTGGCTGCGATGTAGGGGATAGTCGGCGATGGTGGGTTTCAGGGCTGGGGCGTATGTTCGTAGCTAGGGTTGTGAGGATTGGTTGTTCGAGCGAGCTTGAAAGGGTCTGGGGCAGTAAGGTATAAAACAGTTCTGTTTTTAATTTAATTTAATATATATATATATATATATGTGTGTGTGTGTGTGTGTGTGTAGATTAAGAGAAAAATATACATACTTTAACTTACCGGTTAATTTTAAAATATAAATTATGGTAATTAGGATATATAAATCATATTATAAATCGAATATTTACGAATTCGTAAATTGTTTATGCGAGGTCAAAAATCATGAAAATCAAGTCGAGATTGAAGTGGATTGCAAACAAAAATAAAGGTGAGAATTTCCCACTTATTTTTGGATTGCCATATTTAAAATTGAAATGTTGAATTTAAATTATTGGATGTTGATTGGGTTGATAAATTGAAATTATTGGTTGGATGATTATATAATATACAGTAGTATATATATATATTAGTATTGAAGTGATATTCTCGCATACTATAGTGTATGAGACCCTATGCGCCCCTATATACCGTAGTATATATATAGTTTAGATATTTATAAATATATATTAGTATTGAAGTGATATTCTCGCATACTATATATATATTAGTATTGAAGTGATTACATAATAGCGGATGATCCAATATACCGCGATATCCCCCTCGAAGTGGGATTGGTATTTATTTTATATTGTATTAACATCTGTGGATGCAGGGAAACAGGTTGGAGGGATCCAACGGGATTCCTCAAATTATTTGTTTATTTTTCATATATAGTGATATATGATTAGTGTAAAATAATCTATTATAGATTGTTGTACTGATTTGGATTATTGGATGTTTTTTTGTAGCACTGGCCGGAATTGTGATAATTCAAATATTATGAATACATTTTTAAAATTTAAGGAATTAAAGGAAATTTGATAATAAAATATATATATATTGGAATTGAAGTTATTTTAGAGAAATTGAATTAGAAAATAAAATTATATTAAGTTTGGTTATACTTAACCATTGTGAATTAGAAAATGGAGATTTTTAAAAAAGAAATTTATATAAAAGAATTTATAAGTGATATTCTGGAAATATAAAAAGGAGTTAAAATCAATATTGAAAATAGATTGGAAGAATTAATGGAATTTATAAGAAAAAAATTTATATAATGGATTTTCATAAATAAGATTTGTTTTTTTATAAACAGGTAAAACCAAAGGGGTTATAGAATTGATAAACGATGTTTATAATGAAGAAATTCGATATCAGATGATAATTGGGAATATAAATTCATAGGAGGAATTTATATTAGAATATGGAAATAGGGTTGAGAAAAATGGAAGATTCTATTTTTGAAGTGGAAATGGTTAGGGAAGCGAAGATAAATCAATATATTGTGAAATCGAGAGGAAGTATAAGTTAAATTGGTTATTGAGGATCTTAAAAATATATTCTTAATTTTTAAGAAGCGAGTTTGTTTTAAAGGGAAAATTTTATTATTTTGAAACTATGGAATTTTAAACTAGTTGAGATTGAAATACTTGGTAAGTAGATTTTTAAATATGAAGTATTTATTTTAGTAAATTCTAACTTTCAAAATCAGCTTTGGAAATTTATTTGTTTTAACTAAAGATGAGTTATTAATGTTATAAAAGTGTTTTGGATATTTAAATAATTACTCGAACATGTTTTAAAAATAAATTATTAATCTTTGAAATACTTATTATATATATATATATAGAGTTTTAAAGTAATTGAAAATCCAATTTTATAAATTCTCTCGAGATTCGAAAAAGGGGCTTATAAAAGGATATGATTTTGAGGAGAGGAAATTATTTGTTATTCCGGAGATTTTTAGAATAAGTTACGGAATAATTCCCTGGAATGTTAATAGTGAAAGGATTTTGGAAAATAAGGATGGTAATTTTTCCTAAGTATAAAAAATAGAAATTTGGAGATATTTCTAAGTGTTGAGATGTTGGAAGTATCCTGTTACGGATTAAGTATTTGAAAGGATTTAAATTGAAATTTGAAAGCTGGACATGGTCCAAATGTGTTGAAATGCAGGAGATACTCTAGTTTGATATTAATTCATTTTAATATAAATTGTGTAAAGAGATATTATTCTAAAAATCCTGATTATTAAGGTTTTCAAACTATTTAACTATTTTTATCTATTTAATCAAATTAACCATTTAATTTATTTTAAATCTATTTTAATTTATTTTAAATCTATCTTAATTTATTTTAAATATATTTTAAATCTATTTAATCTATTTTAAAACTATTTAATTTATTTTAAAACTATTTAATATATTTAATCTATTTTAAATTTATTTAATCTATTTTAAATCTATTTAAACTATTTTAAATTTATTTAAACTATCTTAAATCTATTTAAAACTATGATAATCCATTTTAAACTATTTTAAAGTATTTCAAACTATTTAAATTTTTAAAAAAAACTATGGTAAACTATTTAAACTATTTAAACTATTTATAACTATCTAAACTATTTTCTAAATTTCAGGTTATGTAAAGTGGAAGTGTTTATATTTAAATCCTTGATTTAACAGCGAATATGATTAAATGATGTTATACCATAAGTTGAGATTTGAAATGATATTTTCTAGTGAAATAACATATTTTGAGTAAATATGATAATTTTAAATGAGGGTTTAACCTATTTTGGAAAGTATGATTTTGAAACAAAATATGATTTTTAAAGTGATTTGATTTCAAATGTGATATAATCTCGAAAGTGAATATGATTTCGAAAGTGATATAGTTTGAATTGAATATGATATTTTGATATCAGTTATGAAACGGTTTTTGAAATTTAAAAGAACCATCCGGTGTGAAATAAGCGTTTGGTTGTTAAAGAGACCGGGATCAGATATTGTCATACTCTCTGCCAATACCAAAAACCACTTTAACAACTGTGTACGTGGTGGAGATTCCAGAATGAAGTAGGATGGTGGCAAACGATTCTCTATGAGGTATTTACGTAGCCTTGACTCCCGTGAGTCAGCTTAATGTGACTAAAACATGAGCTATACCTGGGCCAAGTGAGGTCGCACCTCCGATCGGACATGCTTCTTCGATACCATATTATAACTTTGTGATTGATTTGGTGGCCACCCCTCGATTTGATTATGGGAGTGTGTTCCGAGGTGGGTGGTAGTAGCTGCTATGCGTTACCACCAGCCCGGTTCTGCAAACGGTAGAAACCTACCCTGGAATTGCCTCGCATGCCTTATCACATGCCTTATCGCGCCCATTACGAGTTTGGTTTGTACCTTACCTATGGAGTGCTCCCTGAGTATCCCATCAGTTTGGCGGGGCTTATAGTATCTGTATAGACTATGAGAATATATAAAAATATGTTAAGGGGGATATGGTTAACGCCTTAACGTTATTTTAATACTTTACTGTAGACACTATTATAATAGCGCATTGTATTAAATAGTAGATAGTTTAACGGATCCTTAGGAGATGGTAATCCCGAACATCTCTTAAGTTATTGCACCCACGTTGACACTGGATAGGAGATGTCAAACCCCGTAAATATCTCTGAAGCCGTTACACTCATATTTATTTACTGTTGATTTAACTTACATAAGATCTTTTAGTTCTGACTCGAGTGTTTTGTCTTTTCATTACGCTCGGGTCAGTCTGATCTTTTGCAGTATATCGAAGACCATTTATCTCTGAAGGACGAAGACTAAGATCTTATATTATTATCATTTATTTTATTTATTCCGCTGCATCATTTTGTTCCGCTGCATTATTTATTTATTTCTGTTGTATGAAACTCTGATATGTATTGTAAAAATGTAATCAAGTATTATTTGTAAACAACTTCATGAACTGTTATTTGATTATCATATTTTGTCATTCCGCTGTGAGATTCTGTGTTTTGTTTTCTTTCTTTTCTTCCCTTTTTCTTATTTACCCCATAACAATCCTCCCTTTTGAATGGTTTGAGTTTGACACGTGTGGTTTATTGTCGATTTAAACCGTCCAAAAATGTGGGTCGTTACATTTGGTATCAGAGCTTTGGTTTAGCGATAACCTTAGATTTGTGGGGTCTGACTCATTAGGAATAGGGTAGTAACACCCTAGAATGAGTCGTTGAGTGTAAATATATGAGAGAGTGTATTTGTTAGTGCTATAAAAGGTTTTTTTATTGCGTTAATTTGATCTATTTAGTATATATGTTGTAGTTGAATACCACTTGTGACGGGTTGTATTACATTTGCTGTATGTGTATGTATATATTATCTGTGTTTTTGTTCTGTAACCTGTGATTGTTGTAGTTATTATATTTTGTTTCTGAATCGATCCTGTAGCCACCATAGTAGTGTATTACTTATGAATTAAGTATGTCGAATACGCAAGATGAAATGGAAAGGAAAAAAAAGAGAGTACCAAATCAACATACTTAGCTCTTATCTAATGCAAGACTATGATGGTCGCCCTTAACCAGCTTTATTATCTGCATTAGCAGACATAATTACTAAGTAATTCTCTTTATTAATGTGGGTCTTGGGGTGGGGCGTCACAACTATCTGATACCAAGCTGCGATGCCCCACCCCGAGACCCACATTAACAAAGAGTATTACTGGGTAATTGAAACACCCCACACCCCTTAATATACCAAAAAGGATACATTAAAAGGCGTGGTGTGTTGTAGGTATAACTGAAACTAACAGAGACTAAGATTCACAAGACAAAAGTAGATAAAATAGCGGAAACTTAAAATAATAACTTAATTAAAACAAAACTTCATAATTGCTTCATAAATAAGTCAAATACCACATACGTGTCTAAAAATCCAGTATGTCTCATGAAACAAAAACTCATAGTCTCAAAAATCAGAGTACATAATATCCCTCATAATAAGTCAGTACATAGAAAGAACAAAAGCTAAAAGAAAAGAAATACATGGTAGCAAACTCCTCCGAGAAATCTCCAACCAACTGCAATCTACTGTCCTCTCCCTTGATTTCCTAGGGGGGGGGAAGGGAAGATAGAGGAGTGGGTCAGACTAAAAGTCTGGCGAATGATAGTAATTACTAGAGTCTTTAAGCAAGATAAAAGTAATAGACTCTACCACAGTTCTAGCATAAATAATGATAAGAAAGGAAATAGGAATGAGATAAACTAGAAATAAGTACGATTAAATATTGCTCAATTTATAAGATAGGTTAACTTTGATTGTTTGCACTTGTCCTTGATTGCTGCTTTGACTAGGCTGAATCCCCAATCTTGTAATTAGGTTGTATCCCTAATTCTACCCTTTTGATCGGCCTGCTACTCTATAGTACCTTTATGCGGACTAGATGCTATATAACTCCCTACATAGAATGTTACTATGGACCAGACGACATATATAGCTCCTTACATAGAAGGCATTTATTTACTGTGGACCAGATACTATATAACTCCCTACACAGAATGTTACTATGGACCAGACGACATATATAGCTCCCTACACATAAGGCATTTATTTACCGAGGACCAGATACTATATAATTCCCTACACAGAATGTTACCGCGGACCAGACGACATATATAGCTCCCTACACAGAAGGCATTTATTTACCATGGACCAAATACTATATGACTCCCTACACAGAATGTTACTGTGGACAAGATGACATATATAGCTCCCTACACATAAGACATTTATTTACTGTAGACCAGATTCTATATAACTCCCTACACAAAATGTTACCGTGGACCGGACGACATATATAGCTCCCTACACATAAGACAATGGTGTCTACGAAAGACACCCATACTAAACGCTTGGAACTCATAGCGATTACTGATCACCAGAATGGATGTCGCACGCATAACTACCACCATGCCCATGCTACCTTTAGCTCCACCTATTGTGTAACAACCCTATTGTTAATTGCCTAATTAATTACGATTAATTATGGTTAATTGATATTTATTGAGATTGTATAATATAAATTGTGAAATTAAAATTTGTTTTGAATAATTGATTTGGTTATCAATTCTTAGCATTTGATAAATAAAATAAATTATTAGTAAGAAAGAAAAATAATTAATTTGTCAAATTGGATTTATATTTTTATTACAAAAAATAATGGGATAATAATTATTTAATATATATATATAATGACTAATACTTAATTTATCTTTTTGTTAAATACATTAATTAGTGTTAGGAGATAATAAAACTAAAGTTAGTGTAAATTAGTGTTTGTTGGGCTTAATAGAAATTTGTTAATGTATTTCTATTTATTGTTTAGTTTGGGCCTTTGTCTTAGGA
Source organism: Allium fistulosum (assembly GCA_030737815.1). Classification (NCBI taxonomy): domain Eukaryota; kingdom Viridiplantae; phylum Streptophyta; class Magnoliopsida; order Asparagales; family Amaryllidaceae; genus Allium; species Allium fistulosum. Next base: position 284,729,294 of record CM060907.1, on the reverse strand, counting down.
TAAGCCCACTAGCCTTTAGAAAAGAAATATGATAGTTATCATTTCCCTTAATCACTTATCCATCATTCTCCTTTTTCCTGTACGTTCAATTCCTCAGAAAGAAAAAATATAAACAAGAAACCAAATTGGAACCAAAACCTAGGCCTTAGAAAATCAAGATCAATTCATAGAAAAATTGTAAAATCAAATAGAGATATGGGTAAGACTTCTTTTCATCTCCTCTATTCAATTCTACCATTTATTTAAGGTTTATTTTAGTTTATAATTTCTGAAATTATTGGTAGGAGAGGGATTTTTGGTATTTTAATGGAAATATAGGAGTTATAGTAGATGAGAATAGCAATAGAGTGTTCAAAGCTTTGTTGTTCATCAATTAGCAAGCTTTCTTCATCTTGTGGATTAGAGGTGAGTTGCAAACTCACATATCTATCTCTATTAAGTCTTAATTCTTTGAATTGAGTGATAAGTATCACTAAATAGTTGAATGGTTTAAGTAATTTGATTGAATTGTTGAAATTTGCATAGTGGTTGCTGAAATTTATTTGTGAACATTGCTGTAGTAAAACAACAATATCTCTATGTAGAATGATCCGAATTGGTTCATTCATTTTATGGTAGAAATATATTTAAATAAGCTATAAGTTTTGTTTTTATCATTTTTCGAAATACCATGTTTAAAAGGGACTAAATTAAGTTTGAAACTGATGTCATAGCACAGCCATTTCCCATTTTCCCGAGTTAATACCTGAGAGTAAAATAGACATAACTTTTGATTGGTAAATCCAATTGTGTTGAATCATTTTGCAGTAGAAAGATAATTTCCTAAGGAAGAACTTTTGTTTTAATTAATTTCTCATATTTTGAAGATTGTTTGGTCAAAATTTGGGTTTTTAACAGATTAATAGTCTCTGCCCTGTCAAATTTCTGTGCTAAACATTGTTAGTAATTTAAGCATAACTCTCTCACCCTATTGGATATTTAGAGATAGTCTGACCTGGGTGTTATTTTGCTCGGGTCAGGCCGAGACTTTTCAGGTTACAGAACAAGTTGACCTTTGGATGTTTGAGATAGCAATGAGATAAATACTTTTGACTTTTAGTTTATCTTATTTAGGAAATTTGTGAGTATGTTTATAAGATGTACAATTAAAATTACAGAATTGTAAAATTTGTATAACAATCGAGTTTAGTATTTCATTTTGTAAACTAAATAATTTGTATATGTATAAGTTGAGATTTTTATTCCGCTGTGATCCGTGACTGTTATTTATGTGATATATTGTTCTGATTTTGAGAAATCGGTGTGTCTATTACTTTGTATTAATACTGTACATGTCAAATTCAGTTCAGATATTCAATGAAAAGGTATAAATGACGTGTCAGTTTTAGTGTAAGATATATTCACATTCGATCGCCCTAAAAAACTGTATTCTCCGGATTAGCAGACGATATTACTTGTAATATTCTTTGCTAATCTGGGTATCGTGGTGGGGTCGTTACAGTTAGTATCAGAGCTGTGTTAGAACATTATAACATATAATATCTTGGATCCGAGACTTAGATGACTTAGAGTCCTATCCCCTAGAGTGTGTGGTAGATAGTTATATTAATTATATAAGTAGGGATAGGAATATTAAATGATTATCGGGATAATCATTTGGGGACGCAAATTGATTTTAAAAAAAAATTATTAATTAGAAAAATTGGAATTTGTGACATTTAAAATCTTTAGTGAATAATGAGCAAAATCTTTTAGAGTTGAGAAAATTTTGGAATTAAATTGGAATGAATTAAATTGAAGTGAACTATTTTCTTTTAATAGAAAATTTGCAAAATTTGTATAAATAAGTTTAATTTAAATAATCTAGGAATAATCAGAGTTACGCAGTGGAATTTCAAACCTTGATTGTTCCGCTGTAATTGAGTATCTATGTTTTGGTTGCACTACAAAAATAAAGGTTAATAAAGACTCTTTCGTTTAGTAACTAATTAAAAGATTTTGTCTCTAATTTGTAGTTGAGACCCACTTGAGATAAATATTGTTGTCTTTAAATTCAGGTCTCAAAAAAATTACCGACCAAAAGCATAGGTCTCAAATATATTAAAGACCTAAATGACGGTTTCAAATAAGTTTCTAAGTTGGATCTCGTTTGAGACAATTTTAGGTCTCTACACTAATAATAAAGACAGTATTAGGAGGCTCGAATCAGTCTAGAATAGTAGTTAATTTAAATGCTGCAATATCAATTCATTATACAAAATATTTAAAATGCAAATCAATCCATCATGCAATCCATACTATCAATTCACCGTACAATTAATATCTGAACCGCAGTACATAGTCCATATTATTTTATTTTCCACATAAACATTGAAAAGGCAAAGTGCATACTAAATGAAAATGACCTTTTCAATACACAACACAAACTGAACATAATATCATTTGCTGAAAATGAACATGACATATTCAATACACAACACAAACAAAACATATACTATCATTTGCTGAAAAGAAACAAGATAAACAGACCACACTATGATTTGCTGAAAAGAAAACATTATCTAGTGAATACAAATATGTCAAAGCCAAGAGCATCTTAGGTTATACAAATGCAAACCAAACTAAATCTAAACTTAAAGCTGTGTGAATACAAATCCTACTAAAACAAAATCTGGATTAGTAGTTTGAAATGGAGAGTCATGCTGCAAGTATTTTCCAAGATAACATACTTGTACTTGAAATTTGAAAAGCTAGCATAGATGAAACTCACATATAGCTCACGTCGTCTTCATTTTGAGATTGATGGTTTCCACAATGTGTTGATGCTTGATGGTTTCCAAGTTGATTTAGATCAAGTCCATCTTGTGTTGTAGGTCTGAGTGGTTGCATAAGTGAAACTCACATTTTCGTCTTCTTGTAGTTCAGCCTTTTTACAAGTTTGTTTCCTGGAGAAAAATGCTGAATATTATAACAGACATACAACGCAGTGAAATTATATTGGTTATTATTTCATGTATGGTATCACAATAAGAAAAATCATCTTTGTAAATGAAATTCACTATGGAATCAAGATGAAGCCATGACTTTTAACTAAAACTAGGGTGAGTTTAATGGATTAATTGAATTAATTCTTACTATAATGGAAAATTTCATTTTGTTATTCATTTTTAAACACGAGTACTTTCTATTTAACTTAGCTTGGAAAATTATAAAAATAACTTTGGAAACTACAATATTGTTTATATGAAAAATATAATATGTTAAAGCATTACAATATTATTCATACTACATTATAAACAATACTACTGCTCACTCTAGCATTGTAAATTATGTAATATAACAAATGTTTTCATCCTCCAACTCCTCTTTTGTCAAAATGAAAAAGCAAAAGAGTCCCATGAAGTTATTTTATGCAGATGTAGCAAAAACGATTTTAGTTCAAAAAAGAGAGTTATCAAATGGATTCATAAATTATAACACTTAAAGCATAAAAGCTTATCAAACTAACAAAAACAAAAATGATAACTTTATATTTTAACTCAAGAAGTAGCTAGCAAAGTTCAGCTAGCATGAAATCCAATGTAAAACCATAGCACTTTAGTGAATTTTTTTATAAAATCATAAAGTTGAGAATTAAAAGTTCATTAGCTTTTTTTGGAAATTCAGTAAAGAAAGCACAGGGATCAAGCAACAAAAAACAATATTATAACATGACAAATTCACTTGTGTGGCTCGCTCTTTTACCGAAACTAAATATGGAACTGTTGCTACCATAGGGCTTGTAATGTGTTAAATATGTTCTTAACTCACCAAGTCACAAGTTAGTCTACCTAACATGCGGTTCTCTAGTATGACAATGATCACATACAAATATATGCTCAAATCCGAAGTTCACTTACTACGTAAAACATGTTCCACTTAATTATCACTTCATCCAAACAAGTTCAAGAGGTTATTTTAAAGTCGATTATGTCTCATGTATTAATCAGCTAGATCTGCTGATCAATATCGCTCCTCCCCCAAACACCACCTTTCCATGTTTCCAACAGTTGGAAAATAGACTGAAATAACCTCAAGGTTCTTCATCATAAGGAGTTGTGATAAAATGAATTAATCGTTATTGATTCCATTTAATTTGAATTAAAATGAATTATAGTTAATTCTCTTTAACTAAAATTCAATTTAATAAGAAAATCAATTACATAGTAATTATCCTCAATGGTAATCAATACATAATTAACCGAATACGTTTTAGTTCTCTTCGGTACCAATCAATTAGAGAATCAATTGTAAATCGACCACATATTAATTCTCATTAACGTCGATCAATTTGAAGATTAATTGTAATTATATGTCATTTTGAATTTCAAATCATTACCAAAAATGTGTATAAATAAGAATGTAAATCCAATGACGTAAAATATATTATTATTCAATATTACCCTTCTCTCTTATTTTCTATACTCTTCATAATCCCGACGATCTCTTAACTCCCAAAATATGTGTCATTGTGTCCTATGGTATATTTTTAAGTCATAAACAACTAGTGCTATCATGCAATAGTGGCAACCGATTGACTTCCATAACAAAATTTTAGCTCAAGTGAAAACAAGTATTTGAAAATCTTATATTTTTAAGAGTTATTTATACTTTTCTTAAGTGACTGTTTTTGAAGTGAATTTTCTTTTGGAAAAAATGTATATTTTCTTATATATTTAATTTCCTGAAATTGTTTTTTTTTTCAAAATAAAAAACCGTACATATTTGATTTTAAACTTATTTGTCAAAATAACATAGAAAATTTTGTTTGAGAATTTGAAGCGAGAATAGAGGAGGTAGTTGATGAGATAAATATTGTAAAACACATTTAAAAACAAACTTGTTTTCTATATATACATACATACTTATGAGCTTTTTTTATTTTATAAGAAAAAAACATAACATGGGGGTTAGTTTGATTAAATACGATAATCATAAATATAGTGAAATGAAACATCAAGGACCCATGTTATTGGGGGTAATTAAGGTATTGACCTACTTTAAAAAGTACTGTAGACCCAATGATACATATAGCTAATATAGCATCCAAGAATACAAACCTCTTTGTGCGTGTGAGAACAGGTATCTTTAAGCCTTTAAGAATTATGAAAATAACTTCAAGAAAAGCCTGCCATGGTATATATAAAATAGGGTCAATAAGCTTAGATCAAGCTTCTTCCTACTGTTTTAAGGGATAAATTATAGAAGATATAGTTAAATCGTTTACAACTAAGAATTTGAAACATTTAGAAAATTAAAATTTGCTGAAGTGATTACATAAACAGTGGATATTCCGTTACAAACGTAAGATACATTAATATCATATTTAGAAGGAAGCACACATGACATCTACTTTGCTTCAGTTACTGAGCTTGATTTCAATACAGTACAAATTATACATAAAAAAGAACTGGCTAAGGTCACAATGTATTTCAACATCAATAATTCAAGGTAAGAAAATTTACTAACTCATCATGACCTATTTTGTCATATTTAGCCTAGTCAAATGCATAAGGACAATATGTTTCAAAAAACCATGACTTGCTCAATCATTTCATACGTTTGAACCGCGAGAAATATAAATAAGGTCAAATGCTATTATACAAAGAGATAATAAAATTGTACCATTAAATGTTTTTGTACCAAAAAATGCAGTGGGTTATGATATTTCGATCTACAAAAAAAAAGTGATGCACAAATAGGCTGAAATAAACTGTAATTTTTTAAATCAGTATTGAAAAGGAGAAGACGATGAAACTAATTTGATTACCGTACAAGTATAGAATATCAAGACATGAAATACTAAATTCAAACCAAGAAGATAAATTACCCAAGTTTAGCAGAGCTAATGAACATTGCACCTGCAACTGTAGTAGAACTTTTCATGTAACTTGTCTTTATTTCAGAGCCTGTAATCGTATACAACAAAAGTTTAGCTTAACTGCATATAGATATAGATCATCCATCAATCCAAAAAATGTTTTATGTTTAAATACCATCACATACCCAGATGGTTGAAAAAGTTTTACCGCTTTGAAAATTTAAATCTGCAAATGTAAAATTAACATATCCAAGTACTAACCTTCAAGTTTAAGGCTTTATATCAAGACGAGTGGTGGTAATTATTCCAAGGATATGCAAATTTGTGACCTCTTGAAATCCACTATAAGAAATTTTACAAATATGAAATGTATACTCTTCAAACTGGGCCATTATCAAAAGTAATAATAAACATTTTCCTTTACTGGATGAACATAGACATACCACTGCACTAACACTATGAAACATATTCTAGTATTGTTTCGTAGTGACATTGATTTTTTTTATACGACAAATCATTGTTAAAGAATAAATTTAAATAAAAGTATAAGATGTAGGTTAATATCCCTGAATTTCATGAATGTGATGTGGATTTATTCTTTATTATGGGTATATCACTGAACTAAATCAATTTTTTTCTTTTTCTAAGAACCGCTTTCTCTCTGCCCTTCATTCTTAAACTTTTCTTTTGCAAATTTCTATTTTAAATTTAATTTAGATTACTTCAATCTTGTAGCTCAAATCCTAATTAAAAGAATGCTACTCAAATGATTTCAAAATTTATTTCAACTGGTGGTATACTGTTTGGAACAGTTATTTTCAAAAATAAAAATAACACTTATATTAGTTTGTTTTATAATTTGCTAATGGAAATTGTATAACTAGTTTCTATAAGAAAATGTTTTGATAAAAAAAATCAGAGCTGACAGTAGCGATACACTTATAAACAAAATTGTGATCCGGAATATTGATACAAGCGAGAGATGTGTACAGATTTTAGTTGATAATACATATGTGGTCCAAATGTTTTTGAACATAAAATAAAAAGTAAGCATAAGTTTTTTAATCGCTGATTCATACTATACTTTGCAACACACTGTTGTAATTGTTTTCCAGCATAACTAAAACAAAATGTCAATTATTATGACAAACTGAAAAATCAAATCATCATCAACATAAAAAAACAAAATTTATTTACAAAATAACCAATTTATAATCGACTATACATGCTCAAATCAGATTAATTGGTGCAATACAGCTAGAAGAACTAATTATGCCCAAAAATTCTTATAGACTTATAAATAGGTTGAAGAAAACTTACTGACGTTTTCTTCAAATAAACCTCTCCCGTACAACTCAGCTGCTTAAAGCATCGATTGCACTCTTTTCTTCCGTCTATGTTTCCAGTTTTTTGTTTTGTTTCGATAGATAGAAGAGGATCTAGGGTTTGTGTTTTTTGGGGGCATCGTTGCCTGATGATGTGGAGGGACTAGGATCTGAATATCTGATAGTGGATACTTTTATGTGGGCCATGGTGGTTGAGACCCACTAAAGACCATGATTTGGTCTTTCTAAATATTAGTTGAGACCCAATTATTTTATCTCTAATTAGACCTTAGTTAAAGACAAAAATAGCTTAGGTCTCTACAAAGGGTCTTAAGTTTACTTTCTTGTTGTAGTGTTGATTGGCTGATTGGTTGTTAGAAATTGATTGCTTGGTTGCCTTTATTTAAAACTGGATGCTTGGATGTTAGTGGAAATAAAACAAATGCATCTAAACTTGTGATTATCTATTGTGTTGACTTATCCGGACGTTGTTTAAGGAGTCTGGTCGATATGTGGGATGCCATGTTATTGATAGGGATTCCTAAACATCGAATGTGACATTTTGACATAAGAAATAATTAAAACTTGGAAATTTAAGTACGAATTTCTTTCGTTATGTAATATTATTCTGTCAATCTAATTAAAGTGTAATCATGAATTGTTAATATCTCTTATATGATATGAATTTGATACTAAATACTAATATGAATTTTTGAGATAGGTGCAGGTATCTGAAGTTAAATAGATATCGTTTAAGAGATTATAAATTGTCTGCTTAAGGAATATTAGCGGACTCGCTAATATTTCAAATATAAGGTAGGTATCTCGGATTACATATAGCATTTTAATGTTTTTTCCTACGGGATGCCTCATCATTGAGATGAGATGTATATTATGTAATTATATTTATATTGTAAATTTTTGAAACGCTAACCGCGCAAAGGAGGCGTTGGCGAAATTTTCCGTAAATTTAAGGTGTTAGAATATTTTGGAGAATTTTGAGAAATTTTGTTAACTAAAAACTTGAGTTTAGTGTTATAATTTCGAGTAATATTAATTGAGTGATTTTGGAAATGAAAATAGAAACCAATTAACAAATAATTATTTTAAAAGGAAATTTATATTATGGATTTCTTTCGTTAAGGGAATTGCGGGGACGCAATTTCTTTAAGGGGGAAGTCTGTAACAACCCTGTTGTTAATTGCCTAATTAATTACGATTAATTATGGTTAATTAATATTTATTGAGATTGTATAATACAAATTGTGAAATTAAAATTTGTTTTGAATAATTGATTTGGTTATCAATTCTTAGCATTTGATAAATAAAATAAATTATTAGTAAGAAAGAAAAATAATTAATTTGTCAAATTGGATTTATTTTTTTTATTATAAAAAATAATGGGATAATAATTATTTAAAAAAATTAATATATATATAATGATTAATACTTAATTTATCTTTTTGTTAAATACATTAATTAGTGTTAGGAGATAATAAAACTAAAGTTAGTGTAAATTAGTGTTTGTTGGGCTTAATAGAAATTTGTTAATGTATTTCTATTTATTGTTTTGTTTGGGCCTTTGTCTTAGGATAAGCCCACTAGCCTTTAGAAAAGAAATATGATAGTTATAATTTCCCTTAATCACTTATCCATCATTCTCCTTTTTCCTGTACGTTCAATTCCTCAGAAAGAAAAAATATAAACAAGAAACCAAATTGGAACCAAAACCTAGGCCTTAGAAAATCAAGATCAATTCATAGAAAAATTATAAAATCAAAAAGAGATATGGGTAAGACTTCTTTTCATCTCCTCTATTCAATTCTACCATTTATTTAAGGTTTATTTTAATTTGTAATTTCTGAAATTATTGGTAGGAGAGGGATTTTTGGTATTTTAATGGAGATATAAGAGTTGTAGAAGATGAGAATAGCAATAGAGTGTTCAAAGCTTTGTTGTTCATCAATTAGCAAGCTTTCTTCATCTTGTGGATTAGAGGTGAGTTGCAAACTCACATATCTATCTCTATTAAGTCTTAATTCTTTGAATTGAGTGATAAGTATCACTAAATAGTTGAATGGTTTAAGTAATTTGATTGAATTATTGAAATTTGCAAAGTGGTTGCTGAAATTTGTTTATGAACATTTCTGTAGTAAAACAACAATATCTCTATGTAGAATGATCCAAATTGGTTCATTCTTTTTGTGGGAGAAAGATATTTAAATAAGCTATAAGTTTTGTTTTTATTATTTTCCAAAATACCATGTTTAAATGGGTCTAAATTAAGTTTGAAACTGATGTCATAACACGGCCATTTCCAATTTTCCGAGTTAATACCTGAGAGTAAAATAGACATAACTTTTGATTGGTAAATCCCATTGTGTTGAATCTTTTTGCAGTAGAAAGATAATTTCCTAAGAAAGAACTTTTGTATTAATTAATTTCTCATATTTTAAAGATTTTTTGGTCAAAAATTGAGTTTTTAACAGAGTAATAGTCTATGCCCTGTCAAATTTCTGTGCTAAACATTGTTAGTAATTTAAGCATAACTTTCTCACCCTATTGGATATTTAGAGATAGTCTGACCTGGGTGTTATTTTTCTCGGGTCAGGCCGAGACTTTTCAGGTTACAGAACAAGTTGACCTTTGGATGTTTGGGATAGCAAGGAGATAAATACTTTTGACTTTTAGTTTATCTCATTTAGGAAAATTGTGAGTATGTTTATAAGATGTACAATTGAGATTAGAGAATTGTAAAATTTGTCTAACAATCGAGTTTAGTATTTCATTTTGTAAAATAAATAATTTGTATATGTATAAGTTGAGATTTTTATTCCGTTGTGATCTGTGACTGTTATTTATGTGATATATTGTTCTGATTCTGAGAAATCGGTGTGTCTATTACTTTGTATTAATACTGTACACGTCAAATTCAGTTCAGATATTCAATGAAAAGGTATAAATGACGTGTCGGTTTTAGTGTAAAGATATATTCACATTTGATCGCCCTTAAAAAGCCGTATTCTCCGGATTAGCAGACGATATTACTTGTAATATTCTTTGCTAATATGGGTATCGTGGTGGGGTCGTTACATATTGGGTCTTCTTATTACCTCGAACTCCAGTATAAGCGTGCCTCTCATCCCACTTCAGGCTAACGTGAGATCACCGTGTGTCCATAGAATCTATAGGGGAGATGCTGTTGGTACTGGTCTGTCATCTAAACAATATCTAGTTATGCCCCTTATACAAATCCCCCGTGATTTGGACTTCTAATTGACCAATTACTACCATTTTTAGCATAAGCATGCCCTCGTCTCGCTTCAGGCTAATGTGAGACCACCGTGTGTCCATAGAATCTATAGGGGAGATGCTGTTGGTACTGGCCCGTTATCCAAACAATATCTAGTTGCGCCTCTTATCCAAATCCCCCATGATTTGGACTTCTAATTGACAAATTACTACCATTTTTAGCATAAGTGTGCCCTCGTCTCGCTTCAGGCTAATATGAGACCACCGTTTTGTCTAATAGGAAATGCTATTTGGTACATGTCCTACTTTCATCTTTGCTTATTAACTTAGATAAATTATTTAAATAAGCCTTTATTATCGTCTTTACTTTCTATGCTTATTAATTTATCCCAAGTCTTAAAATAAGCCTCATCCTATTCTTTTTCTTATTATAACCTATGTTATAATCATGTTTATTACTTAACCCAATGTTTAAGTGTGAAAATAAGCTTCTTTCATTTTTTAGTTATAATTCTACGTTATAACTAAGCCAATTAATTAGTCCAATTCTTATCATAATTAGGCATAATTTTAGTCCAATTCTATTTATATTACAGTCTTTATAATTCACATCTCATAATTATAAATAGGCCAATCTCTTTATTCAGTCCAATTAATATCATAATTAGGCATAATTTCAGTCTTAATTCCATTTTATTACAGTCTTTATAATTTGCATCTTATCTTTCGTTATTTCAGAATTCATATAATTTAATTCAATTTCTCGTTAATTCTATTTTAATCCATACGCGAAGAAGAAGGAGAAATAAAAAAAATGAAAATAGAAGAAAATCCAAGGCATAGGAAGAAGATGTAAATAACGCATAAATAACAGTAAATAGATTAAAATACTGTAAATAAACTGTAAATAAATGGAAAAACTATAATTAATAGAAATAACTAAAATTAACTGAAAAGAATAGCTAGAAAGAAATAGACCGAAAATAATTCAAAAACTGTAAATAAACTGCTAAAAAGGTTATTCCAAAAATCGTAGTAAACTACAACTATTGGAAACCCAATTATTTTAAATTACTTAAAGGAATCTTAAAATAATTACAATCACGCACCTCTGGTCCTTAGCTCTTCCCTTTAGGCCTTCACGGATCCACTTGGGGTTGTTAAAATATTTTTATTAAAACGATTCTCTCCTTGGAAAATTATTCCTTTTAGGGTCCTTCCTGAAAAGGTGAACCAAAGTGGAGAAAATCTAGAATGAGAAAAAATGTTAAGCCTAGGGTCTTATTTATAGGGGTAGAAGTGGATCTCAGACCGTTGGATTTGGAGATTGAATAGGATGCAACAACGTTATAGGTTGAATAGGAGCCATCAGTTGCAGAAACGGAAGGACCAGATCAGTTTAAACGATGCAAAACACGTGTTCAACCATTGCTGAGTCGTTTGAACGAACGAATGTTCGTTCGCTTGCCAAAAGGCAAGGCGGGTCGACCGGGCGATCGACCGCCCCCTTGCCCAGGTCGACCGGCCGGTCGACCTGTATTTTTTTTTGTTTATTCCTTTTCTCCTCCATACTAGCTCGGATTCTGACGTTCTATATATGAAAATTGACCAGAAAATTATCACAGACACAATGGTTCAAATATTACGGGTTAAATTTTGGGTTGTTACATTCTCCCCTCCTTAAGGGATTTCGTCCCTGAAATCTCTAAGGATAAAAGAATGTACTAAATGTTTCCATCCACTTCTACAACCAACTACTCAATCATCAACCATTCATCCATTGTACTTAAGTTTTTCTAATGCAATTTATGGTACTTATGCAATTAGTGTAGTGTAAATGTCCCTAACTAATGCAAAAGATTAGGCGGTCCACTGATTCAGTTGACCTCCTTTTATGCAATCATGTCCGTGCCATGTATCCAAATGAATGCGAAAATTTCCTAATGATAACTGATAATTCTATATGCGTGCTACAAACATCATCCAAATGCAACGACCATGTGAAAATCATCCATTTATAACAACCATGGAAAATAGAATAAAATGTGCACACATCCATATGCATATGCTCTAGTGTCCTAGTTAGGCCGATCCCTAAAGAATAATAGTGCCTAGTGTACCTATATGCGTCCATTAACATCCACTAGCAAATACTTGCAATCACTAGCATATATCATTCATAACATGTTCTATTAACATGTTTACATCAAATCCTACCATCTGTATGTTAAATCCTAAGTTCTACCCTCCCAAAGGATAATAAAGGAAAGAACCTATTCAAAACTAAAGATGGAAAAAAGAAATTCTAAAACCTATTATCAAAGAGACATAGATAAATTAGTCTTCTCCGAAATCTCTCTAACCATGTTGGAATCAAGAAGCAACCTTTCCTTGACTCCAACCAACATGAAGACGTCTTACACAGCCTTCCCATAAAGAGCTTCAAAAGGTGTCATTCCAATGCTAGCTTGAAAACTACTACCATATGAATTCCACTAAAGAAAGATGCTTTTTCCAAGTTCTTCCAAAATCAAGAATACTCATTCTCAACTATGCTTGTCTTACTATCCTACTAATTTCATTTTACTATTCTTCATGAATCAACATTCCTAGGTTCTTGCTAGTGTCCTATACACTTTACGGAAACTTCCCTTATTACTTCTAAAAGTAATTACTGCTATCTCCTTACACTTTTTCCGTTACTCCTAGGAAATGATTCTTATCTACTCCACATTTAAGAGTTTGGTTTGGTGTTTATCACCTTGTTTTAAATAAACTAAGGTTTCTAAAAATTTTAAAACATCAAATCCCAAAACCTGTCTTTAAAAGTGTTATCTTTTCAGTTTCTATTAATTTCAAAAATACTTGGTCACTTAATATTATTTCCCAAACCTAGAGGGAAAAACTTCCAAATTCTTAAGTCTAAAACTTATATCTCTCTTTCTTTTAAAGAATTTTACAGTTTTCTATAAAAAATTGAATTTTCAAATTTAACTTTTATTAAGTTTTTCAGTTCAAAAACTTATTTACTTTTTCACCAAACCATTTTCTTTTAAAATATCTTTAAAATATCCTTTTTGTGTTTTCAAATCAGCTTCTTATTACACCTAACAGTCTCATATCTTAATGTATTGGAACTACATTCTCTTATGAGAAGTTATTAACGCTAATCTTCTATGAACCTTTTAAAAGAGAATTTCATGTTTATGTGAATTTGTAACGACCCGTAAATTTTTGATAATTAAATTTGTTAATCTAATAAGATTTTGATGATTTAAGTTTGAAAGATTAAAAATTTGTAATTTAATAATGAAATGAATACTGAAATAAAATGTAACAAACAATAAATGTAAGTTCATTATTAATAACTTGAATGAAATTACAATAAATTGAAATAATGTAAATGTTATAACTTGGTTATAAATTTAATATAAGGAAATGAATGTAAATATTGAATTTATGAATGAGATAAAATATAATGAATGGTAATTGAATAGAATTGGTGTTATGTAAATATTTATAACCTTTGTTTGAAAGTAAATAACTTATAGGTGATTGAAAGTTGATGGTAATAATTATTGTATATTACCTATTTATTTAGCCTGTTAATTTAAATTGGAAATAAATTTCAATAAATGTAATTAAATATTATGTTAATGTAAATTAAGTTAGTAAGGGGAAATAATGTTAATTTATTCATAATATAATAATTAGTTGAATAAAAAGAATGGAAATCAAGATTTATTAATTTAATTGAGATTTAAATTATAATAATTGGATTAATTGCAAATTAAATGAAATTTAAATATTTAAATATTTCGTTAATGGAAATTTAGATGAAAATTGAGAATGTTAATGTAATAAATCATAAACCAATGTTAATTTCATCTATTTGATAATAATGGATTGAATAATAGGATGAAAGGTCAATTAAATGGAATTATTGTAAATGTAATTTATAATTTCTGAATTTAATGAAATTGAAATTAAACACTGAAATTGATGGATTCATCAACTTTAAATTTACATCTAAATTTGTTTAAATTATTGTAAGTGATTAAAAAATAAAAAATGATAGAAGTTGTAAATTACTAAAATTTAAACTGAAAACGTGATTTAATTAATTAAATATTAATTTATTTAATTAACTGGAATATAGCCATTTTGGCCATTGACTCGGATTTCAACGAAACCAGTTTCATCGAATCCATAACAGTGAATTTTTTTAGGATTTCAAGTTTCATAACGATCAGACTTGTTGTTTGATCGTACGGGCTAGAAATGCCTCGAAATCAATTTAATTGAAATCAATTTGAAATAAATTGATTTTACCATAACTTCTTCATACGATGGAATTTGAACTTGAAACCTGTTCCATTGAATTTAAAAATATCGATAACATCTATTATGATATATAGAATGACCCATTTTCGTTCCGGAGGCAGAGCGGGCTTTACGGGTCGTTCATCGTCCAAATTTCAATTCAATCTGATCCGTTCTTTCTATTTTCTGATCTGCCTATAAATAGCTTGTTATAAACCCTTGCTCCTTATTATTCTATTTGTTTGTACGTACATCTCTTTCTCAGCTCCTCTTTCTAATGGTTGACAAATTAAAACCCTAATTCCCTAATTGCAATTTCAATTCAAAATTCAAATCCAAAAGTTCAAACTCCTCCAATCCAAACAAATTATATACCGATTTGAAGCTCTCGAAGAGCATAATCTTCTGGTGCTATTCGTTTGTCGATTCGACGCATCATTTGTCCTAAAATTCAGGATGAACCTCGGCCGTTCATAGGCCAAATTTCGATACAACGGTGGATCTTCCACTAGAGGACGATCGGGAAGTTTAGGATTGTAGAGGGCATCTTGCTGCATCCATCGGTGGTTGTTGTTGGTCGTGAAGTCGAGGAGGTTGGCCGTGTTTTAGCTTGATAGGGTACGGTGACCACGTACGCCTAGAGGTGCCTGGAGGGGCCGTGCCATCATCGTGGGTCGGCTTGAGTAGTGGAGGCGAACGACGTGGTTGGATCGGAGGTCAGGCCGATGGTTAGGCGGCGAAAATTGTCGACGTGGTGGCGGCTGTCTTTGCTCTGGCTCGATCGCGATACTGGAAGATAGGGTTTCGATGGGTTTTCGCATGTGCTGACTCAGGGGGTGACGTGTTTATTTAACTATTTTATTTTAATTTGTTAATAATATAAATCTTAACTTCAAATTTAAACAACTTTCACATACTAGGTCCGTTTCATGCGCGATTTGGCCCGCTAGGATCGTATCAGGATTTCAGACACTTTGACGCTGGTTTGGACGAATTCTGAGACCGTTCAAATTTTGGGCTTTATTTGAATTTAAATTCGATTTAAATTCAAAGGTGAGTGTTTTAACCCACTCACAACTTCTAAAATTTCTTATGCTTGTTAAATTAATGTTTGATGTGTTTAGAAATTTATTTATAACCGTTTGGTATATTTTAAATCACCATCTCAGTTAATTTGAATTTATTTGAATTAAATTGTTATTTAATCTATTATTGAATATAAATTGCCAGTTAAATACCTGTATTGAATATAAATTGCCAGTTAAATACCTGTTATTGATTATCAGTTCTATATTGATATTTATTGATTGATTTGGATGATGTTTGTAATGGATGTTGATTTTTGATATTGGATGAATGGATGTTGTATTTATATTGTTATAACTGCAAGTTCACTATGGGTTGAAATGATACATACCCGAATGATCAATAGATTAAGGAAAAATCGTTATGGGTTGAAATGATAGACTCAAGCGATTTTATGGATTATGTTATTAAATTCGGGATTGCGGTTTGAAATGATATATAACCGTAACATTGTAAATTGCAGGTTGAAATGATAAATATCCGTATCACTTGACCCAGGGGTAGAGAATTATACACGGACACTGGATTGGTTAAATCTAAATGATTTTGAATCCTTAAATCTTGCATTGATTTAAATGATATTTTGAAATAAAAAAATTGATTTATACGAATTGAATTATTATCGAAATTCAAGTTTATGAAAAATTGGAATTGGTTTAAAGGTATTGTTAAAAGGATTTAATTGAAAATTTCCAAGTTGAATTTGGAATAAAAAGTGAAATTGACAGAATTGAATTATTTTAAATTGTTTGAAATATAACTTTTGAAATATACTGAATTCGGAGTAATTTAAATTGATATTTCGAATAGGGATTGGAGGCGATGTTGAATTAAATATTTTATTGAGAATTGGAATTGGAAAATTTGAAATTGGGTTTTGGGATATTAAAATGGTCCAAACGTACTGGAATGGAATAAATAGTTTAAGTTGATATAAATTTCAAATTCATATTTTTATATAAACTGTTTTAGAAATATATTATTTTAAGGACTTTAATTATTAAGATTTTCAACTTTTAAACTAATTAACCTGTTTAACTTATTTTAAATCTAATTAATCCATTTTAAAGCTATTTAATCTATTTTAATTATATTTAATCTATTTTAAATCTATATTAACTATTTATAACTATTTTCTTCTAAATTCTAAACTAAGTAAAAGGGATTGGTTTATATTCAAATTCTCTATTTTAAGTGAATATGGTTAATGATGTTATAACCTAAGTTGGGATTTAAATAACATATTTGGTTTAATATGATATTTTGAAATGAGAGTTTGGCCTATTTTGGAAATACGACTTTTGAAAGGAAATATAATTTCGAATTACGATTTCAAATGTGATATGATTTCAAAGGTGAATATGATTACGAAAGTAAGTAATGATTTCGAAAGTGATATGATTTGAATTGAATATGATATTTTGATATCAATTATGAAATGGTTTTGGAAATGTAAAAGAACCATCCGGTGTGTAATAAGCGATTGGTTGTTAAAGAGATCGAGATCAGATATGGGCATACTCTTTGTCGATACCGAAAACCACTTTGACAACCATATACGCGGTGGAGATTCCAGAATGAAGTAGGATGGTGGAAACGATCCTATATGAGGTATATATGTGGACTCGACTCCCGTGAGTTGGCATAAGGTGGCTAAAACAGGAGCGATTCCGGGCCAATGAGGTAGCTCCTCTGAGCGGACACACTCCATCAATCTATATTCTAACTTTGTGATTTATTCGGTGGCCACCCTTCGTTTTTACTCGGGAGTGTGTTTCGAGGTGGGCGGTAGTGGCTGCTATGCGTTACCACCAGTCCGGATGCGTAATTGGTATATCTACCCTGGCATTGCCTAGTTATGCCGTGTCACCTACCCTAGCGCGCCTTCTACGAGTTTGTTTTGTACCATACCTATGGAGTGCCCTCCGACGACGCCCAGTACGGGGGAGATTATGGTACTGTATAGACTATGGAAAATAAAAATGTGTTAAGGTGGAAAATGTAAAGCCTTAACGCTATTTTAATACTTTTACCTTACTGTAGACATATTATAATACCGTATTGTACTACATAGTAGATAGTTTAACGGATCCTTGGGAGATGTGAATCTCGAACATCTCTTAAGTTACTGCACTCACGTTAGACACTGGATAGGAGATGTCAAAACCCGTAAACATCTCCGACGCCGTTTACACTCATATTTATTTACCGTTGATTTAACTCACATAAGATCTTTTAGTTCTGACTCGGGTGTTTTGTCTTTTCAATTCGCTCGGGTCAGCCTGAGCATTTCAGGATTTGAAGACTTGTTTCTGGAGGACGAAGACGAAGATTGTATTATTATTTACTATATTATTCCACTGCATCATATGTTCCGCTGCATTGTTATTTATTTATCTCTGATATGTGTAACTCTGATTCTGTGTTGTATAAATATAATCAAATGTTTTGTAAACAGCTTCATGAAATGTTATTTGATTATTATATTTTGTCATTCCGCCGCGAGATTCTGTATTTGTTTTATTTCTTTCTCTTTTTCTTATTTACCCCAATAACAATCCGCCATTATGTATGGTTTGAGTTGACATGTGTGTCTGCTTAAAACGTCCAAAAGGCGGGATGTTACAGAATTACAAGGAACTTATTTTATATTTTTTGAAATAGGCTATACAAAATATGGTTCTTTTCATACCTTGTATATCTCTTTCATGTATTCCTTGTAACTTGCACAAAACATTTTTATCGGTTTCATTGAAAATCATACCATTATTCTTTTCATTCTAATAGATTAAAATATGTTTAAATTATATTCTTCCATGATAAATATTTTCTAATATCTAACTTACACATTTTCCTTTCAGAAAAACTCATCTTCAAAACTGTTTTAAAATTTCCATAACTGCAAAAACACTTCCTTATACTTATTAATAATAAGTGTACTTTACAAACCATTTTGTTTCTATACTTAGAAATTACCTTTTAAAATACATTTTTATTTGGGTTAAAACAGATGTTGCGTAAAACACCGTTAGTACAACCCAAAAAATAATACTAGTGTATGGATTCAATTAAATAAATACCAATAAATCTCATATACCTATGTAAAAATATTTCTCTTGAGAGTCACTTACTATAACAATAGTGTTATAGCCTATGCTCCACTTATTTTCCATGGAAACATTTATTACAACAATAAATGTTGTAACCTATGTTTTCGATACTTAATAGACTCAATGTTTTTATATTTAAAATCTTTCTTTACTTAGAAAGAAACTAGTGAGCTATATATGTATACTCCTTAATTATTCAAAAAGAATTCCAATTTTTCATTATATAAAAACCAACTTAAATTTCATACCATTCTTCAAAAACCCCATGACTATTTTCTGAAAGAAAATATTAATAATGAAAATTTTCAATTCCAACAATTATAATTTTTTTTCAACTTTTTAAATTTTGAAAATTTCATTTTATTGGGCTTAGCATAAAGTGGGTCTTCCTACTTACTACCCTCGGAGTACTTTTTCTAAACTAAAGGCTTTTACTCCTATTCCTCTTGTATGCTCATATTTATTCTAAGGCATCACCGTCAAATCCACTTGTTTGAGACAATTATAATTTCTACAATTACCTACACATGGACTTTCTTCTATACTTATCTACTGAATTTTTATTGTACATCTCTAACCTTAGCCTACCTTTCTTTGGATTTCCAAAATCCAAATCCTAAGTGTACAAGACCGTTTCTTAAATCCCTATCATGTGTAGACATTCCCTATGCCCCAATAAACGCACTTCGAAAGTGATACTTCAAGAACTCTGCTCTCAACTGACGAACACAAAGCGTACAAAGAACCTCCTTTAGATGAATAACATGCTCTTCCATACTTCTTGGAAAACACCAAAATGTCGACCATGAATACCACCACGAACTTTATTTTAGGACATCTCTAAAAACATGGTTCATCAAATCTATAGAATAGGCTGGGACATTGGTTAGCCCAAAAGTCATGATTAACCACTAAAAGAACCCGTCCGGTGTCCTAAATGCAGTCTTATCAATGTTATCATCAGCGACCCTAAGCTAATGAAATCCAGTGGCTAAATCAAGCTGGGAGAATACTAAAGAGCCAACTAACTGGCTGAAAAGATCATCAATCCTAGAGAGTGGATAATGGTTATTCTTTATGAGCTTATTCAATTCTCTATAGTCAATGCAAAGTCGAAGAGAACCACCTGCTTTGGTAGCGTAGACGATTGGCGCTCTCTATTCCTATATGTTTCTTCTTATGAAAACTTTCTCCAAAGCTCACGGATCTGCTTGCTCAATCCCTTCCTTTCCCTAGGCTCCATATGCCCTACCGGTAATGCTACTGGCTAGCCAAATAAATCCTGAAGTCAATCTCTCTTAGGAGGGTTAGTCCCCTAACCTCCTCAAAGATGTTTGGAAATATCTCTGACGACATGAACCAAATCTAACTCTGATGATGATGAATAGAGGGAACAAAGGAAGCTTAACATAACTGACCCTTGCGGGTCGCAGGAAATCTCGAAAGTCCTACCGATGCATGTCTCTACTCTAACGACTCTCCTCTCGCAATCTAATATAGCTCCATATGTGGATAGCCAATCCATTCCCAAAATCATTCCATACCCCGAAAATCCCAAAATATAGGCGTCATAGTCAAATTCTACGCCTAGGATATAAATTTTCAAACCCCTACAAACCATAGACAAGAGTGCTGATCCTCCCATGGGGTTTGAAACAACAATGAGGTCTACTACTAAAGAGATGTCTAAGTGTAAACAATCTACCAAAGAACTAGAGCTGAAAGAGTGTGATGCTCTAGGATCGAAAAGAGTCTAAATGGGAAAATCGGAAATAGAAACCAAATTTTCCTACCTTGATCCGGTCTGTTGCTGGAAGGTGTTGCATCCAAAGCCTAAATTTGCGCTGCAGGTGCACTCGCTCCCTGCCCCATCTTCTGAGGACAAAACTTACTAAAGTGACCAAGCCGTCCACAATTGAAACACCTTCCCTCCATTCCTGCCTTCTTACAGTCTTTTGCGTAATGACCATTCATTCTACAACGCTTACATTTCCCATTTTTCTTGATTCGCTTCTGAGGTCCCCTTTCTTTCCTCTTATCCTTCTTGTCCTTCCACTACTATTTCTTAGAGCTTGTAGGAACCTCCTTAAGTTCTCCCTTCAGCTTCCAATAAGTAGGTTGAATTCGTTGTCGGTCCTCCAAGCCTAACCGCCTAAACTTTTGTTCCATATCTTCCAACCTAGCTTGTGTCTCCTTGAAATCCTTCGTGCCAGAAAAGGTTTCGCCCCCTATGCTAGTGAAGTCCTTGCATAGCTTAGAAAAATTGACTGATGTAGGTGGATTAAAGGGATTTCCACCTACCGGTGTTGTATTGGGCGCTTGCCCTTGCACCTCTGGTACCGTAGCTCTACGGAACAAGTTAGCCATACTATGCAAAGAAAAGTAAACTTAGGCTTGAAAGAATCAAAAGAAGGTTGAATTGGACTTTGAGGGGATTTTTATAAATACTCTTTTATACTTAAAAAATATTTCTAAGAGTTCTTTTCTGAAAAATACTTTTAAAACAAGTTATTTTGGAAAATACTTTACTTTTATAATAAATTTTTAGGAATCCTGTGACTTGGCTCTAACACCAAGTGAAACACCCCACACCCCTTAATATACCCAAAAGGACACATTAAAAGGTGTGGTGTGTTGTAGGTATAACTGAAGCTAACAGAGACTAAGATTCATAAGACAAAAATAGATAAAATAGTGGAAACTTAAAATAATAACTTAATTAAAACAAAACTTCATAATTGCTTCATAAATAAGTCAAATACCAAATACCACATACGTGTCTAAAAATCCAATATGTCTCATGAAACAAAAACTCATAGTCTCAAAAATCAGAGTACATAATATCCCACATAATAAGCCGGTACATAGAAAGAACAAAAGTTGAAAGAAAAGAAATACTTGGTAGCAAACTCCTCCGAGAAATCTCCAAGCAATTGCAATCTATTGTCCTCTCCCTTGATTGCCTAAGGGAGGGAAAGGAAAAATAGAGGAGTGGGTCAGAATAAAAGTCTGGTGAATGATAGAAATTACTAGAGTCTTTAAGCAAGATAAAAGTAACAAACTCTACAACAGTTCTAGCATAAATAAGGATAACAAAGGAAATAGGAAAGAGATAAACTGGAAATAAGTACGATTAAATATTGCTCAATTTATAAGATATGTTAACTTTGATTGTTTGCACTTGTCCTTGATTGCTGCTTTGATTAGGCTGAATCCCCAACCTTGTAATTAGGCTGTACCCCTAATTCTACCATTTTGATCGGCCTACTACTCTATAGTACCTTTCTGCGAACTAGATGCTATATAACCCCCTTCACAGAATGTTACTATGGACTAGACGACATATATAACTCCCTACACATAAGGCATTTATTTACTATGGACCAGATACTATATAACTCCCTACACAGAATGTTACTGTGGACCAGACGACATATATAGCTCCCTACACAGAAGGCATTTTTTTACCGTGGACCAGATACTATATAACTCCCTACACAGAATGTTACTATGGACATGACGATATATATAGCCCCTTATACAGAAGGCATTTATTTACAATGGACCAGATACTATATAACTCCCTACACAGAATGTTACTGTGGACCAGACGACATATATAGCTCCCTACACAGAAGACATTTATTTACTGTGGACCAGATACTATATATCTCCCTACACAGAATGTTACTGTGGACCAGACGACATATATAGCTCCCTACACAGAAGGCAATGGTCTCTAAGAAAGACACCCATACTAAGCGTTTGGAACTCATAGCGATTACTGAGCACCAGAATGGAAGTCACACACGTAACTGCCACCATGCCCATGCTACCTTTTGCTCCACCTATTGGGTCTTCTTATTACCTCGAACTCCAGCATAAGCATGCCTTTCATCCCACTTCAGGCTAATGTGAGACCACCGTGTGTCCATAGAATCTATAGGGGAGATGCTGTTGGTACTGGCCCGTTATCCAAACAATATCTAGTTGCGCCTCTTATCCAAATCCCTCATGATTTGGACTTCTAATTGACAAATTACTACCATTTTTAGCATAAGTGTGCCCTCGTCTCGCTTCAGGCTAATATGAGACCACCGTTTTGTCTAATAGGAAATGCTATTTGGTACAGGTCCTACTTTCATCTTTTCTTATTAACTTAGATTAATTATTTAAATAAGCCTTTATTATCATCTTCACTTTCTACGCTTATTAATTTATCCTAAGTCTTAAAATAAACCTCATCCTATTCTTTTTCTTATTATAACCTACGTTATAACCATGTTTATTACTTAACCTAAGGTTTAAGTGTGAAAATAAGCTTTTTTCATCTTTTAGTTATAATTCTACGTTATAACTAAGCCAATTAATTAGTCTAATTCTAATCAGAATTAGGCATAATTTCAGTCCAATTCCATTTATATTATAGTCTTTATAATTCACATGTCATAATTATAAATCGGTCAATCTCTTTGATTCGGTCCAATTAATATCATAATTAGGCATAATTTAAGTCTTAATTCCATTTTATTACAGTCTTTATAATCTACATCTTATCTTTCGTTATTTCAGAATTCTTATAATTTAATCCAATTTCGCGTTAATTATATTCTAATCCATACGCGAAGAAGAAGGAGAAATAAAAGAAAACTGAAAATAGAAGAAAATCCAAGGCGTAGGAAAAAGATGTAAATAACGCATAAATAACTGTAAATAGATTAAAATACTATAAATAAACTGTAAATAAATAGAAAAGCTATATTAAAAGAAATAACTAAAATTAACTAAAAAGAATAGCTAGAGAGAAATATACTGAAAATAATTCTAAAAACTGTAAATAAAAATGCTAAAAAGATTATTCCAAAAATCATAGTAAAACTACAGCTATTGGAAACCCTATTATTTTAAATTACTTAAAGAAATCTTAAAATAATTATAATCGCTCACCTCTGGCCCTTAGCTCTTTCCATTAGGCCTTCACGGATCCACTTGGGGTTGTTAATATATTTTTATTAAAAAGATTCTCTCCTTGGAAAATTATTCCTTTTAGGGTCCTTCCTGAAAAGGTGAACCCAAGCGGAGAAAATATAGAATGAGAAAAAGTGTTAGGCCTAGGGTCTTATTTATAGGGGTAGAAGTTGATCTCAGACCATCAGATTTGGAGATTGAATAGGATGCAACCACGTCATAGGCTGAATAGGAGCCATCGGATGCAGAAACGAAAGGAGCAGATCAGTTTAAACGATGCAAAACACGTGTTAAACAGTTGCTGAATCGTTCGAACTAACGAACGTTCGTTCACTTGCCAAAAGGCAAGGCGGTTCGACCGGGCGGTCGACCGTCCCCTTGCCTAGGACGACCGGCCGGTCGACCTGTATTATATATATTTTTATTTTTTTTGGTTATTCCTTTTCTCCTCCATACTAGCTCGGATTATGATGTTCTATATATGGAAATTGACCAGAAAATTACCACGGACACAATGGTGCAATTATTACGGGTTAAATTTTGGGTTGTTACAGTAATACTGTCTGCTAATGCGGAGAATAAGGCTGGTTAGGAGCGACCATCTATAGCCTTGTCTTAAATATCTATTGAATACGACGATAAATGCTCCCTAGAACTGATTTTCATAAAGAAATAAAATCTAAATAAATTCATCTACAGACATAAACTTTTTACAGATTCAAACAATTTGCACTTTGAATTAGCTAGAAATTATGAGTTATTATAAATTCTGGTCGGTACATAGGACGCTATGGCACCGATAGGGATTTCTAAACACTAAATGGGGCAGACCGACACAATATTGTTTTGAAATATAGGTAAATGAAATAATTTTACCTAGTATTATATTTTGTATATAAAAGAATAATTTTATAAATAATATGACTAGATGTGATATAATTGTTTGTTAGGAAGCGGAATTTATTAATCTTGGTTGTAAAATAGAATTTACAAATAAAGTAAATATAAATTGAAAATTTGAGAACTTAAATTTCGGGATTTTTGAAAATTGATTTCGAAAGATTTTGGAATATAATATTAGTATTGTTTGAAAGTATTTTCTGATATAAATATTTCAAGATGATTTGAAAGAAATGTTTAAAGGGATTTTGGAAGGAAATAAGTTCTGTACTCCCCTACCTGTCGTTGGAAAATAATTTCGGTGATGAGTGCACGCATCATCGACATTCATTTTCGAGTTTCAAAGTGGGAAGGCCACTGTAGTAGTTTTACTCCACATTTGTTTTGATGAATAAATTTTAATTTTTAAATATGATTTGATATATAAAAGATATGAATATATATATATATATATATACTCTGAAATGATTTAAAAAGGAAACCAGGCATTTAGTCCTTAAGTTTTTGTAAATTTGAAATTTCAATTATTATAATGAATGAAATCTTGACTATTTTAATAATTGGAAACTTCTAAAAGAAAAAAAGAAAAGAAATTAAGAGTTAAGTGATAATGAAATGTAAAGAAATTGAAGGTTGTCACCTATAAATTAAAAAGATATGAAATTTAGAAAATGTAATTATCGAACATTTAGTTAACTAAAGTGAATGAGATAACTTGTGTAACTTTCAATTGCATTCTTAAGACATATATATAACTTACTAAAATGTTAAAAGTTGTAATGTTAAATAAGAATATGTAATGGAATATTATACAAGTGAAACTTAGATAATGAAAGTGTTCAATATAATTTTTCTATAAATAAGAATTATGATGTTATAAAATGTTATAAACTTAAGTTAAAAATTTAAAGTGCTACTAATTAAATTTAATAAAAAGGTGAATATTGTAAGTAAATAATTATAAACTTATGTTAATGATTGAAACCATTTATAATTAAAAGTGAATAGTAAAGGTGAATCCCATATTAAGTAAATGCTCATAACTCCAGAAAATGTTGAAATGATTAGAAATATATTTAATATTCAACAATGCTAGATATGAAGGAAATAAATATAAAGAAAAAAAGTAAAAGTTGAAATTATAAGTATGATTTGATTCACAAATGAATATTGATAATGAAAAAAAAACCAACGTAGATGAAAATGGTGAATTAGAATTGCAAAGAAACTTACGTTTTAAAATATTATGTAAATAAATGGATGTAAAGTAATAGAAAAATGGCATTGTATGAATAAATGAGAAATGAAATTTTGTAGGTAATAAAAGTAAATTAATGGGAAAATAACATTGTATGAATGAAAAAAAATGAACAGTAAATAATATGAAAGGAGATTAATAAGAATAAGCCTACATGACATTTGAAATTATTGTTTGTTTTAGGCTTATGGGATGGTTGGGAAAGGATACTTCTAACTGTATAAAGGTGTATAAATAATCTATTGAGTTTTATCTAAGACTGTTTAGTGTATGGTATGCTTAGTAGTTTATTTATCATTTTTACGATTAAAAGTTTCTGAACCCGGACAAACCATTTGTTTTGGTTGTTATGAATGGATGGTTGATTTCTTTGATTTCATATGATGATTGTATTGTCTTGTTTACATGTGACTATGGTTATGTTGTGTAGATTTGGTTTGTTATTAATTGAAACAACTTAAATACTTTTGTTTTATATAATTATTAACCTCTTTAGATTGTATAAGTGTAATACAGGTTTATGGAAGCAATTGCCACTGCTTTTGGTTTTATAAATTAAGCGTTGTGTGCCCGACAAATAGGTACGTTTTCGAATTACGGTTTTCTAGCGATATTATATTATTTTCTCATGGTTTGGGATATTTCATTTTGAAATATGTGATATATACTATTATTATTGATATTATTTTTTCTCTCGGACCTCTCCGTACAAAGGAGACTCTGCCGAAATTTTCCATGAATTTTGGACTTAGAAATTTTTTGTGAAAATGTTTTTCAAACTTTTATTGAACTTGAATAAGAAAGGATTTAATTATTAATAAATTGATACATTTTATTTAAATTATTTAATAATGTAAATTTATTGTTTATAAATTGAATACTTTGAATAAAATATATTAATTCCTTAATTCCTTCTTTTCCCTTCTTTTTCCTTTTCGAGGACGAAAAGTTTTAAGTGGGGGGGGGGGGAGGTGTAACGACCCGTAATTTTCGATGAAAAGAAAAATAATAGTTAATTCAATAAGATGTTGGTGTAAATATTGGAATAAATAAAAATTTGTGACTTATTAATAAGAAAAATAACTAGAATGTAATGTTAATAATGTTAATTTAAGGTAATTAATAACTATTTTAATGCAATCTCAATTAATTGGAATGATTGGAAAGTTATAGTTGGTCATAAAGTGTAAATGGTAAATAAACCAAATGTTGTATTAAATGGTGAAATTGTATGTAATTAATTCGAATTGATTAAAATAGAAATTGTAAGTTGTAACAATGGTTTAATTATCATTGCATTATTTAATATGTTGAAACTTAATTGTAAATCAATTGCAATGAATGTAAGTAAATATTGCGTTAATATGAATTAAGATGAAAATTGTAGTATATTTATGTAGTAAATGGAAAATCAATATTAATTATGTCCATAAAGTAATGATTGATTGAATAAAAAGATTGAAATCAAAATGAATCAATTTATCGGGTTTTAAATTATAATTAATGAATTTATTACAATTGGAATTGGATCGCTGTAATTAACGCAATATTAATAGTTGAATTTGACCTGGAAAATTTGTTTTAAAAGATTATAATTACTAGTTAATAAAAAGTGATAAAAATTTGTTACTTATAAAATTTGAATTTGAAAAGTGATAAATTTAATTTAATAATAATTTATTTAATTAATGTGAAAATAGTCATTTTGGCCACTGTCTCGGATTTCGAAGAAACCGGTTTTATTGGATCCGTAACATTGAATTATTTTAGGGTTTTGAGTTTCGTAGCGATCGGACTTGTCGTTTGTTCGTGCGGGCTCGAAATGCGTAGAAATCAATTTAATTGAAATCAATTTGAAATAAGGTGATTTTGAAAGCTAACTTCTGTATACAATGGAATTAGCACTTGAAACTTGTTCCATTAAGTTTAAAATATCATAAACCTATATTTCGATATATTGGATGACCTATTTTCGTTACGGGAACGAAACGGGCTTTCCGGGCCGTTGTTATTGTTTTGATCCAACCGTGCCTATATATAGGCTGTTATAAACCCTAGTTGTTTCTCATTTTATTATTTCTGTACGTACATCTTCTTCCTCCTTAAATGTCAGAACATCAAACCTAATTCCCAAAATTCCAAAATCTAATTCAAAAAAAAATTAAAATTGGTTGCTCCAGGTTTACTTCGAGTCAGGTAGAGGTTTGCTTTGGGTTCCAGAGGCGAAAACCCTGTAGTGACTTCGGGTCAGAGAGAGTTCCATGCCAAACAAGGTGGATCTGGTCACGCTTCGAGTCCCAGAGACGAAAACCCTGCAGCAAATTCGGGTCAGGAGCCAAATGACTAAGGTTTCGGGTCATTTTGGCAAAAATTCAGAGCAAGCTCCGGGTATTTGAGGCAACGACCCGAAGTAAGACCCAAAGTCGAAAATTTCCAATCTTCTAACGTTAATAACTTTTGCATACGAGCTCGGATTCACGCGCGGTTTTCTCCATTGCGATCTTATCGAAATTCCGGACATTTTGGAACTAGTTTGGCTGCATTCCAAGACTGTTAATTTTTTTGGCTAATTTTGGATTTTAAATCGACGACAAATCGAAGGTGAGTGTTTTAACCCACTCACAACTACTGAATCATCTTATGTTAGTTAAATTAAATTTATGATGTGATTAGAAATTGATTGGTTGATGTTTGGTATATTTAAATTGTCATTCTAGTTAAATATGACTTATGTTGCATTTAATCGTCATTTAATTTAAGATTGAAATTCAATTATCAATTGAATACCTGTTGATGATAATCAGTTAATTGATGTATTTATTAATTGATTGAATGGTGATTGTGATGGATATTTGATTGTTGATATTGCATGGTTGGATGTTATATTTATATTGTTATTACACTGCAAGTTCCCTCAGTTATTACTAGGAAAATCACTATGGGTTGAAATGATACATACCCGAACGATCTATAGATAGGAAAAAATCATTATGGGTTGAAATGATAGACCCGAGTGATTTATGGATTTTGAATGTAAACTCGGGATTGCGGGTTGAAATGATATATACCCGTAAATTTAAATCTATTACAGATTGACATAATATATATCCGTATCACTTGACTATAGGGTAGAAAATAATATACGGATACCGGATCGGTTAAATTAAATTATTTTAAATCCTTTAAATTTGAATTCAGTTAAATGATATTTTGAAATAAAAATTTGATTTATATAAACTGAATTATTTTCGGAAATCCAAGCTTTAAGTGTGAAATTGGAATTGGTTTAAATGAATTGTTTAAAGGATTTAAATTGAAATTTGAAAGCTGGACATGGTCCAGATGTGTTGAAATGCAGGAGATAGTCTAGTTTGATATTATCCATTTTAATATAAATTGTGTAAAGAGATATTATTCTAAAAATCCCGATTTTTAAGGTTCTCAAACTATTTAACTATTTTAATCTATTTTAAACTATTTTAAACTATTTAATCAAATTAACCATTTAATTTATTTTAAATCTATTTTAATTTATTTTAAATCTATTTAATATATTTTAAAACTATTTAATATATTTTAAAAATATTTAATCTATTTAATCTATTTAAACTATTTTAAATTTATTTAAACTATCTTAAAACTATGATAATCCATTTTCAACTATTTTAAAGTATTTCAAACTATTTAAAAATTTATTTTTAAAACTATGCTAAACTATTTATAACTATCTAAACTATTTTCTAAATTTCAGGCAATGTAAAGCGGAAGTGTTTATATTTAAATCCTTGATTTAATAGCGAATATGATTAAATGATGTTATAACCTAAGTTGAGATTTGAAATGATATTTTCTAGTGAAATAACATATTCTGAGTAAATATGATAATTTTAAATGAGGGTTTAACCTATTTTGGAAACTATGATTTTGAAAGAAAATATGATTTCTAAAGTGATATGATTTCAAATGTGATATAATCTCAAAAGTGAATATGATTTTGAAAGTGATATAGTTTGAATTGAATATGATATTTTGATATCAATTATGAAACAGTTTTGAAAATTTAAAAGAACCATCCAGTGTGAAATAAGCGTTTGGTTGTTAAAGAGATCGGGATCAGATATTGTCATACTCTCTGCCAATACCGAAAACCACTTTAATAACTGTGTACGTGGTGGATTCCTGTCACATACCGAAATTTTCGACTTTCGAAAATTCAACATCGACACTCCCTTTATCGACTGTCGAGCATTCGAGTGCCGGAAACTCCAATAGTGATGGTTTAAGAAAGAAGAAAAAGGTAGAAGAAAAAGAGAAGAAGAAGAAAGCAGAAGAAGAAAGAAGAACAACAGAACAACATCAGATACAGAAACAATATCAGAATCTTACACATCGCAGCGAAACAGTTATTCTTTATAACAACAAAATAATTTTAAAGTCAATTCGAAATGCTTTTGGAAAATGAAACTACCATAAGACCTCCCGCCACACACACAATGCAAACGCAGAATTGGAGGAGATTTCTTCTTATGATAGTCAAAGATGCTTACTACGCAAAATCAAATCATTTTGATATTATTATTAGTGCATAGTGTAGAAAACATTTCGAAAGTATAATATTAATCTTAGCCATCATAGGCATTCCGCACTTATGCCTACTATAGCTACTATGTTCAATAGCAGGTTACCGCCACATTCCATAGCAGGTAATACAACTAAAACCGTACAAGTCACGTATTGTTTCTTTGGATTTCCAACAAATGGTCAGGCTAAGGAACTTCCTATGCCACGATGGGTACGTCCCTGGAATAGACGACCCGAGAACCTAACCGGATCTCTGCCAACACAAGGCCGGGTTACCTCTGCAAAAATAGGTAACTACTGACACGCGTATGCCATCCCCCGATCGTAACCGATCTTCCCGAGGATCCCCGATTTCCAACAAACCACATAATAATAATAATGCAGCAACCACATAGGTTAAGTATCTGGGCTCCATACCATGATACCACCTCTATCCAGAAGGAATGACATACACTAAGGGGCGCTACTCCCTAGAACCTTGCTGCATCCTTCCTGTTTTGACCATTTCCGGGGTGTGAGGCTCGACGAAGTCTCGTCCACAAAGCTACGCTTCTCAAAAAGCCATGCTTCGGGTCAAACAAATGATCAACCTATGATCACAAAGATATAAGATCAAACAAATGATCATATCGCAAATGATCAAACACTGATCATTTCACAGCAACACTCAGTATGCCACGTTACCAAATTGGGAGTATATCGCCGATAAATTTCAACTACATAACCTCTGAGCTCGTACGTCTCAAAGAAGGGTGTTAAGCTAAGAGAATAAATTCTCCGCCACCAACAGAAATGTATTTGAAAGAAATCAGCTTTATATCTCAAAGTGTAACGTCAGACACACAATCCATACAAGTCTGTTCCGGGATCGAACAGAACCGAAGGCACTTCTCACGAAGCCCTTGCACATCCGGATAAATTTCTAATCACATCCGGACTTTCCGTCACTAAGGGTGATAAAACCTCTAAATCGGAGATCAGCCGATGTAGAGTAACTCGACGGTAATCCTTCCGTTTTCAAAAATATCCGGTCTTCAACACCGGTCTTCGAATGCAATTCATAACGACGTATCACATATTCGGAATGGGTTATACGACCCCATGGTCCTTTCCCGGCTAACCCGAATAGTGAGCGATTATTCAAAAATAAGTGTGGCATTCAATTTCATCCAATTCACAACAAATACCATTCAAGGTAATTATTGATAGTCGGTTATTTAACTATCAATAAAGATGCGCAACATCATCAGATTCCAAATAATTTTCCAAATTATTTATCTTTCAAAAATATCTTTACTAGATATATAATTTCCACACTTCAAAAATAAACCAACGTTTATTTTTCTAAACAGTTTCCCTTCCCTTTATAAATTCCATATTGAATTTATATTTTCAAAATATCTACTGATATACGATTCTCAAATCGATTTCAAATATTCAATTTTATTTTATCTTTAAGAAGATAAAATCTCAAAACGTTTCATTTCATTTTGGGATGCATTTCCCTACTTATTTAATAATAAGTATTTCACAAATCATTTATTTTCAACACTTGAAAAATATTCTATATACTTAAATCAAAATTAAGTATATATTTCATTCTTTAAGGAAATCATTTACTTTGACAACATTTATTTGAGTCAAAACGAATGTTACGTAAAACATCGTTACGACGACTCAAAATCACTAGTATAGGGATTCGGATTTAGATAGATATATAAATCCCAATACTACATAAAAACATTTCCTTTTGGAAATCATTTACTATAACAACAGTGTTATAGTCCATCATTTCCTTATTCCTCGAAAACGTCTATTTCCACAATAAATGTTGAAATCTATGATTTCGATATTCAATACATTTTTAAAACATTGTTAAAACAATTAACTTCATTTCAAATATCACTTTCCCAAAACCATATCCGTTTTACTTAAAAATATATTCACTGTCCAAAATCGTGAATATACTTCACTAACCACATTCCAATCTTTTCTACACATTTATTTTCAAGAATTTATCCACTATCCAAAATCGTGGATACAATTCCCTTAATAACCTTCTATATTAAATTCATCCAATTTGATTGATTCTCGGATTTATAAAACAACATTTATAAATTCCATTTCTATTTTCTAACAACTTCGATTTATAAATCTTCTTTATTAACAAATTCGAGTTATACTCGATATAAATATCACAAGTCCATATTATAAGTTAATAACTTATCATTCATTTTCAACTTCACAATTTATAAATCTATAAATTTCATTCACTTACGGATTCCATAATATTTCATTTTTTTTACACTTATAAAAACTCATTTTATAATTTCAACATTCTTAATTTTGTAGATATCAATTTCATAAATCTTTTATATAAACCGTTTACAGAAATTCAAAAATCTCAATTTAAACTGTAATATCCCGGAAATTTTGACAATATCAATTTAATAATCTGTTTAATAATTAAATTGATATGGATAATCTTTGATAATAAGATTTGAATTTAATTTAATAATCTGATTAAATAAGTATTTAATTGATGATTTTATCTTTTAAAAGTTAATAATATATTTTCTATTTGAATATTTATATTTATTTGTATATATTATAAATAGAAGCTTTGGTAAATTGGGAATTTATATTTAATTTAATCTGGACTTTTCAAAGATATTTAAATAAGTAATTTTATAGTTTTAAAATACTTTAAGAAAATATTTAATTGGTTTAAGATATTTTTAACTTAAGTTTAAATAAATAAGATTTACAAAATGGTTTGTTTTATTTCTTTTTAAATATTTCTTGATAATATAATCTCTTGTTTAAATTATAAAATATGTTATTTTCAAATAACAAGTATAATGTATTATTTTTAATATGTATGAATTTTAATGCTAAAAGGAATTGTTATTTTAAATTGAATAAATAGTGTATGTAAATATATATAACTTGACTTTTAAATTGAATCTTAGGATTTAATTTAAATTGAATTTGAAATTTAAGTTTTGAAATTCAAAAGAATAAATATTTAAATTGTTTTGGATTTTAAAATACTTGTATAAACTTTTATTTATAAATATAATTAGCTTTTGTTTCTCTTTAAAAAGTAATATATATAGATAAGTGTTTAAATAAATAAGAAAAGGACTTTTTATTTACTTTTAAAATAAATATAAATATGAGTAATTACTTATAAGACATGTGTCATTTATCTAAAGCTTTGTAAAACATGTGTAATTAAATAAACAAATGTATAGGACAAGTGTCCTTAATTATTTTCATTTTCTTTTATTTTATAAAATCATAAATATACATGTATATTAACATTGCATTTCTTCAATTCATTCTTTCTAATCTTCTCATATTCTTTCAAAAGCCAAGAGAAACTCAAATCTTTCTCTAAAAACTAAAATCTGAAATCAATATATCTTCAGATCAGACTTTATACAAATCAGATTAGAAATCAATAATTCTCAATACCACTTCTCAAACTCTTCCTCTAATCTAAAATCAGTAATTATTCCTCAAGCAAAATGTGTTCATATTCAAATCTGAAATCAGAAATCAGTTGCCTCAAACCAAATCAAAGTCTTCTGTCTACATTCATTTCTTCAATCTGGAAGCAATCCTGAAATCATCTCAAAGCCTTGCAAACACTCTTTGAATCTGGAATCATCTCAAGCCTACCTGCAATTCTTTTCATCTCTGGAAGGAATTCATACTGTGTGCATTCATTCTTCAAACTGGAAGCAACATGCATGTGTTAAAATCAATTTAAAGCTTCAACAACTAAAGTTTAAAAATCAAATTCAAACAAGCATGCAAGTTTACAGCCTTCAGAAGCTAAACTGCCTCTGTTTCATCTTTGAACAGGTGAGTAACTTTTAAACTTAAAGTAAAATAGGGTTGCATGTTGAATCTCTGTGACATATATATGTATTGATGTATGAATAAGTGCATTCTCCTGTTTGTATATATGGATGTATTGTGTGCATGTATGACAGTGTACTCTGTTATTGTTTTGTCTGCCCAGGCTAAAAATTTTATTTGAAATTTCTCAACACTTGATCTAGATTTTGTTAGGACTTGATTTACAAACCAGGAGTGTTTAAAATAGTGTAGATTAAGTTTAAAAACTTAAAATTTGTTAAATCAAATCTGGTATTGCTGTAAAGCCAGGATATCAAAATATGTTGAATAATATGAAAACTTCAAATTGAGAAATAGATAGATTCAGTATGAGGAATTAAAAACTAAAAGCAAAACATGATTTTTAGAACAAAAATTTGGATTTTTAGTTAAGAGGGTATGGTGCAGTTCTGTGTTGAACAGAAAATGGAAATAAGGGATTTTTGGGTGATCTCGGGAATTTGAAGTGTCGAGTTTCTTCTGGTAGGTGGAGGAATAGTCAGTATTGCCGAGAAAAATATTGGGTGGCGTTGCAGTTCATCGTGGTGGCTGCGGTGATGAGATTTTGCCAGTAGCCCTAGTTTAAACTAGGCCTCTTGTTTGAGTCAGAACTACCTGTAGGAATGATCGAGTGATGTGAGGTTTGGGTAGAGGGAAGTATGGCCATTGACGAGATGATGGTCGGAGTCGCTGCTATCCTGGTGGACGGAGGGCCGTGAATGTGGCGTTGACAGGTTAGAGATTGAAGAGGGGAAACTGTTCCAGGTTTTGGTTTTAGGCTCGAGTTTGATTTCGACTTAGTTTCGTTGATCGAGTGATGGGATTCTGGCATAGGAAGGATCGTCGAGATGGTGACGTCGTCGTAGATGATCGGAGTTGCCGTTGGTGGATGTGCACGTACACACGATTGGATATCTGGTGAATCCGGATACAGAGGGGTATGTTCGAGTTCTCCTCGTGATTTTTCCGAGTGATGTTCAAAGAAATGGGAGAGGCGACTCGAAGTATTTAGAGTTGGGTGTGTTGAACTCAAGTGACCAGGAAGGACTCGAGACTTTTGAGTGTTTTTGCGAGGGAGACTCGGGGAAATTAGGGTGGGGACTCGAAGCAAATAGGCTGGGTTCGAGAGTTTTAGTGTTGACAGGTTTTATACTTGATTGTTTGAAAATAAAAAGGAAATTGGTTTAAACTCTTCTTAAATTTCTTTTATAAGAGATAAGAATTTTTAATAAGTAAAAGTTTTTAATTTGGTTTTAAAAACTTAGTTAAAAATAAATTGGTATTCATTTTAAATACAGAATTTAAAATGAAATTTTAGAAGTAGATTTGTAAGGGATGTT
Organism: Allium fistulosum; assembly: GCA_030737815.1. Taxonomy (NCBI): domain Eukaryota; kingdom Viridiplantae; phylum Streptophyta; class Magnoliopsida; order Asparagales; family Amaryllidaceae; genus Allium; species Allium fistulosum. The sequence continues at coordinate 284,693,382 of CM060907.1, read as the reverse complement.
TCAAATATGAATGATAAATGATAACTTGTTTATCAATAAGAATAATGTTTTATCTTAAAGTAATTAAAGATTTATGTTCATTAAATTAATTAGGAAATTTAATGGATAATTAAATTGTTTGATTAATTAATCATTTGGATTAATTAAATAGGTAATTAAAGGTTTATACTAATTTATTTATGATTAAGATTAATTAATTAGGGATGATTAATTTGTAGTTAGGGATTATAAATTAGAGTATTAATTAATGGTTAGGAATTAATTAATAAGTAATTAAATATTAATTAAGTTATGGTTAACACTTAATTAATTTAGTAATTAGAGATTAATAAATTGGTTATTAAGATTTATTAATTTAGGATTAATAATAATTAATATAAGTTAATTAATTAAGGAAAGTAATTAAATAATAGTTAATGAGGTCATTAACTATGGGTTATTAAATAATGAATTAATAGGATTAATTTTGATAATTAATTAGTTGAATTAATTTAAGAATAATCATTTATGAAATTGTTTAAATGTAATTACTTATTGGAAGTAATTAAGAATTAATTACTTATTGTAATTAATTGAAGTTAATTTGATTTAGTTAAATTAATTAATTAAGTTTAATTAATTTAGAATAATCAAGAGATGATTTGATAATAATTACTTAATGTAATTATTAAGATAAGATTATTTAGAGAAGTAAATAATAAGAAATTACTGGAAGTAATTAGTTGAATAAATGATTTTATTAATAGAAGTAATTTGAGTTAATTACTTTGAAAAAAATTAATCAAGGGATTAATTAAGAAATTAATTAAGGAGTAATTAATTTAGTTAATGAAAGTAATTAAGGGTAATTAATTACTGATTGAAGATTAATCAAGGTGATTAATAAATGTTGTTTAATTAAAGATTAATTACTTAATGTAATTAATTTAATTGAGTAATTAATAATTAAGTTGTAATTAAGGATCATTAATTAATATAATTAATGATGTAATTAAGAATTGATTAATTAAGTAATAATTAATAAATGAAGTAATTAATTAATGTAATTAATTAAGGATTAATATAATTAAATATAGTTGATTAACTTAATAAATTTTAGTTAATTAATTAATAAAGTAATTAAAGGTTAATTACTATAAGTGGTTAAGGATAATTAATTTAAATAATTAATTAAAGATAAATTACTTGAATGTAATCAAAAGATAATTAATCAAGATGATTAATTGAAATGAATTATTAGAGGATAATTAATTAATTGATTGTAATTAATTAATGGTTAAGTAAGAAGGATTTATAAAATGAAGTAATTAATTTAATTCAATTTAAATTAAGATGATATAAATCATTACTTATGAATGGGTGTTAGTATTGGATACTTGACTTTGATTGATATCTCTGATGAGATATATGCTGTATGATATGGATGTTAGTTGAATTGTATGGATTATCTGATAATGTTGATTATCTGTTGTGAATTATCTTCCTTTGTGAATAAAGATAATAAATTAAATTGTTTTAACCTTTAAAACAACTTGGCCTTAAAAGATACGCTTTGGATTTCGATGAGACCGGGATCGTGTTTCCGTATACCGGATTTCCAGGTCTGGAGACCCGAATACCACATCGATCCAAATTAACGATAGGTCGTAAATCAAGTGAAGATGAAGATTCAGAGTGCAAGGGTTATTGTCGTTAACTCTGAGGGTGATTCCAAAACGAGTGTAACGAGATAATGCCTTCGGTTTCGTTCGAACCCGGAACGAACTTGTATGGACTGAATGCTTTCAGAACATCGTCAGGTGGACGATGAGCATTCTAAGTGATGTGTTCTTTTCTAAGGTAATCGTGACCTCAAGCCTCACAAACCGGGAATGGCTAAAACAGGGGAGGTGCAGCAAGGTTAGTGGGTAGCACCCAAGTAGGACAAGATTACCTCTGTCTAGGTGTCCCTTTCTATTTTCGACTTAGTGGTGCGGTTGCTGATCCCAACCGTGAGGTATCTTGTGCGGGAATTATCCAGTAAGGGATGTTCCGGCCTTGTGTTGCAGGGGATTGGGAGTGATCCTCGGTACGGTGATCTAGGCCACGTACTGTGACGGGCGGTACCCCGGTAGCCCTGCCATTGTATGGAATCCAAACTCCAATAAGTGCCGTACGTATTAGTTGTGCCCAACTATGTTGGAATGTGAGATGTAAGCATTTCAGCTATTTCTGTATTTTACTTGAAAACCCTAGACCCTATTATAATACAATCGAATTTCCTATCAAATGTTTTGGTTAGCGTAAGGTAAAAACTTACCCATGTTTATTTGTGGGAAGTCTTACGTGATACCTTTTCTTTCAAAAGGTTTTGAAGTTAAACAAGTTTAACCTGTTACTCACACCAGACCCATGTCTGACCCAAGTTGTTTATTTCTGTTTTATAAACTCTTGGGTACTCAAATTTTTACGAGTAGCCAAGGGATTCAGGTTAGCCTTGACGAATTGTGGAGGAGCAATGGAGCAGGAGGCTTCAGCGTTGTAGATATAGATAGTAGTTTCCGCTGTGTTGATCTTGTTTAGATCTTTGTTTTGTATTGAGATGTAATAACTAGACAGATGTTTATAACTGTCTAGTATATGATGTGTAATCTGTGTAACTCTGATAAGTGTTGTATATGATACTATGTAATAGTTATGTGATATATTATATTTTATTCCGTTTCCGCTGTGAGTATTTGTGTTTGTTTTCTTTCTCTTCTTTTCTTTTCTACTTCTCACCCCTTTCTTTCTTACTGTCGATGCGATTTTCCGGGAGTGGAAAGTCGGGTCGTCACACGTGGTATCAGAGCATTAGGTTGAGTGAATACCTAAAGCTCTGGAGTGGTGTCTATCGTGAGAGAGCGTATTTGTAATTTTTATATAACTATATATATATATTCTACCTATTTGTTGGGTTACCCGTACAGGTTTTCCAATATAGGATATAAAGGTAGATAGGGTGGTGGTGTGTGAAACACGACTACCAATGGTTGGAGTTTGAGTGTTGAGGTTGGAAGTGTATCTGTAGAGACTGTAGACCCAATACTGTCTCGAGTAAGCTTTGCTGTAATAAAGGATTTCATCGATCTCTGAAGGAAGACTGTTATGGTTCGGAGTTTATCTTTGAAGTTTGGATGAGTAAAGTTGGATCTGTCGATGAGGCAGAAGCGAGTGATGGTACCTTGATACCTCAGGTAATAGTAGCTGTATGATGAGATACAGTGACGATGGATGTTCCCGAAGATGTTTTCTTTGGAACAAGATTAAGGAAGTGTGTATGATTTGGTATTGTGGCTGAGTTCAGCATGGTGTTTCTGTTTGGTTTGGAGTCCGAGTTTCTCGAAGAGCTTTGGATAGGAGCATCAGTGTCAGCAGTGCAGCTCGGAGTATTCTGTGATGGCAGGAAGTTTTCTGGATGAGCAGTTTTTCTGGAAGTGAAGATCAGAAGCAGCAGAGTGGATCCATTTCTTCGATAAATTGGATAAATAAGTGTAAGCTGTTCTGATTGGTAAAGAGAGAACAGTTTTTCTTTGGAAATAGGTTGGGTTGATCGCAAAAGTGACTTGCGATAGTTTGAGTGTTCTCTTGGGTTGTCAGAATTTTTCTGGATGTCTTCAGAGAAGTCAAAAGTTTGTCCGCATCTGAAGGTTGAGTTTTCTTATCGACTGGATTCCATGAGTGATACCGGTGGTTCAGTCTAGTGGAAGGATGTTTCCTAGAGATGGAGTTGGTGATGCAGCTCAAGTTTTGCTGGAGTATCTGAGTTTTCTTTATGGATCAGTGAACCTTATTTCTAGAAGTGAGTTGTCCAGTCTGTGCTTGTGTTCTACCTCAGATCAGAGTTGAGCAGCGAAAGCAGTTTGGAGTGTATCTCTGGATGGGAGAAGTAAGTTTGGAATCTACTGATGTTGTGAAGTAGAGTTATGTTTGGATCTCGTCTGTGTTCTGACTTGGATAAGTATTTGGTCTTCTGAATTGAATTGTCAGTTTGGATAACTGGAATTCATTGAGTTTTACGTATCTCTGAGGGAGTACGTATTTGATCTATCTCTGGTTTTAGAATCTGCAGTTTTGGGAAGTTTGGTAGTTGAGTCAGACTCGTCTGTAGTCTGATATTCTGTTTAGTTCTGTAAATCTAGATGAGTAGGAGATCTATAGCTTAGTAGTTTAGATTGTTTGTAGAGCGAGTATCCCGGTATATATATATACTTGGGGAAACTCGAGGTATTTTATCTAGAATTTAGTCTAGATAGATAGAATTGTTTGATTGAATGATTTGGTTGCTATGGTTGCTAGCATATGGATGATAGTAGATGCTTGTGTTTTGAATTTAAAATCTTTAATAAGATTATTAAATTACCTTTGTTTAAATTTCGGGGACGAAATTATTTTAAGGGGGGAGGAATGTAATATCCCGGAAATTTTGACAATATCAATTTAATAATCTGTTTAATAATTAAATTGATATGGATAATCTTTGATAATAAGATTTGAATTTAATTTAATAATCTGATTAAATAAGTATTTAATTGATGATTTTATCTTTTAAAAGTTAATAATATTTTTTCTATTTGAATATTTATATTTATTTGTATATATTGTAAATATAAGCTTTGGTAAATTGGGAATTTATATTTAATTTAATCTGGACTTTTCAAAGATATTTAAATAAGTAATTTTATAGTTTTAAAATACTTTAAGAAAATATTTAATTGGTTTAAGATATTTTTAACTTAAGTTTAAATAAATAAGATTTACAAAATGGTTTGTTTTATTTCTTTTTAAATATTTCTTGATAATATAATCTCTTGTTTAAATTATAAAATATGTTATTTTCAAATAACAAGTATAATGTATTATTTTTAATATGTATGAATTTTAATGCTAAAAGGAATTGTTATTTTAAATTGAATAAATAGTGTATGTAAATATATATAACTTGACTTTTAAATTGAATCTTAGGATTTAATTTAAATTGAATTTGAAATTTAAGTTTTGAAATTCAAAAGAATAAATATTTAAATTGTTTTGGATTTTAAAATACTTGTATAAACTTTTATTTATAAATATAATTAGCTTTTGTTTCTCTTTAAAAAGTAATATATATAGATAAGTGTTTAAATAAATAAGAAAAGGACTTTTTATTTACTTTTAAAATAAATATAAATATGAGTAATTACTTATAAGACATGTGTCATTTATCTAAAGCTTTGTAAAACATGTGTAATTAAATAAACAAATGTATAGGACAAGTGTCCTTAATTATTTTCATTTTCTTTTATTTTATAAAATCATAAATATACATGTATATTAACATTGCATTTCTTCAATTCATTCTTTCTAATCTTCTCATATTCTTTCAAAAGCCAAGAGAAACTCAAATCTTTCTCTAAAAACTAAAATCTGAAATCAATATATCTTCAGATCAGACTTTATACAAATCAGATTAGAAATCAATAATTCTCAATACCACTTCTCAAACTCTTCCTCTAATCTAAAATCAGTAATTATTCCTCAAGCAAAATGTGTTCATATTCAAATCTGAAATCAGAAATCAGTTGCCTCAAACCAAATCAAAGTCTTCTGTCTACATTCATTTCTTCAATCTGGAAGCAATCCTGAAATCATCTCAAAGCCTTGCAAACACTCTTTGAATCTGGAATCATCTCAAGCCTACCTGCAATTCTTTTCATCTCTGGAAGGAATTCATACTGTCTGCATTCATTCTTCAAACTGGAAGCAACATGCATGTGTTAAAATCAATTTAAAGCTTCAACAACTAAAGTTTAAAAATCAAATTCAAACAAGCATGCAAGTTTACAGCCTTCAGAAGCTAAACTGCCTCTGTTTCATCTTTGAACAGGTGAGTAACTTTTAAACTTAAAGTAAAATAGGGTTGCATGTTGAATCTCTGTGACATATATATGTATTGATGTATGAATAAGTGCATTCTCCTGTTTGTATATATGGATGTATTGTGTGCATGTATGACAGTGTACTCTGTTATTGTTTTGTCTGCCCAGGCTAAAAAATTTATTTGAAATTTCTCAACACTTGATCTAGATTTTGTTAGGACTTGATTTACAAACCAGGAGTGTTTAAAATAGTGTAGATTAAGTTTAAAAACTTAAAATTTGTTAAATCAAATCTGGTATTGCTGTAAAGCCAGGATATCAAAATATGTTGAATAATATGAAAACTTCAAATTGAGAAATAGATAGATTCAATATGAGGAATTAAAAACTAAAAGCAAAACATGATTTTTAGAACAAAAATTTGGATTTTTAGTTAAGAGGGTATGGTGCAGTTCTGTGTTGAACAGAAAATGGAAATAAGGGATTTTTGGGTGATCTCGGGAATTTGAAGTGTCGAGTTTCTTCTGGTAGGTGGAGGAATAGTCAGTATTGCCGAGAAAAATATTGGGTGGCGTTGCAGTTCATCGTGGTGGCTGCGGTGATGAGATTTTGCCAGTAGCCCTAGTTTAAACTAGGCCTCTTGTTTGAGTCAGAACTACCTGTAGGAATGATCGAGTGATGTGAGGTTTGGGTAGAGGGAAGTATGGCCATTGACGAGATGATGGTCGGAGTCGCTGCTATCCTGGTGGACGGAGGGCCGTGAATGTGGCATTGACAGGTTAGAGATTGAAGAGGGGAAACTGTTCCAGGTTTTGGTTTTAGGCTCGAGTTTGATTTCGACTTAGTTTCGTTGATCGAGTGATGGGATTCTGGCATAGGAAGGATCGTCGAGATGGTGACGTCGTCGTAGATGATCGGAGTTGCCGTTGGTGGATGTGCACGTACACACGATTGGATATCTGGTGAATCCGGATACAGAGGGGTATGTTCGAGTTCTCCTCGTGATTTTTCCGAGTGATGTTCGAAGAAATGGGAGAGGCGACTCGAAGTATTTAGAGTTGGGTGTGTTGAACTCAAGTGACCAGGAAGGACTCGAGACTTTTGAGTGTTTTTGCGAGGGAGACTCGGGGAAATTAGGGTGGGGACTCGAAGCAAATAGGCTGGGTTTGGAGAGTTTTAGTGTTGACAGGTTTTATACTTGATTGTTTGAAAATAAAAAGGAAATTGGTTTAAACTCTTCTTAAATTTCTTTTATAAGAGATAAGAATTTTTAATAAGTAAAAGTTTTTAATTTGGTTTTAAAAACTTAGTTAAAAATAAATTGGTATTCATTTTAAATACAGAATTTAAAATGAAATTTTAGAAGTAGATTTGTAAGGGATGTTTCAAATATGAATGATAAATGATAACTTGTTTATCAATAAGAATAATGTTTTATCTTAAAGTAATTAAAGATTTATGTTCATTAAATTAATTAGGAAATTTAATGGATAATTAAATTGTTTGATTAATTAATCATTTGGATTAATTAAATAGGTAATTAAAGGTTTATACTAATTTATTTATGATTAAGATTAATTAATTAGGGATGATTAATTTGTAGTTAGGGATTATAAATTAGAGTATTAATTAATGGTTAGGAATTAATTAATAAGTAATTAAATATTAATTAAGTTATGGTTAACACTTAATTAATTTAGTAATTAGAGATTAATAAATTGGTTATTAAGATTTATTAATTTAGGATTAATAATAATTAATATAAGTTAATTAATTAAGGAAAGTAATTAAATAATAGTTAATGAGGTCATTAACTATGGGTTATTAAATAATGAATTAATAGGATTAATTTTGATAATTAATTAGTTGAATTAATTTAAGAATAATCATTTATGAAATTGTTTAAATGTAATTACTTATTGGAAGTAATTAAGAATTAATTACTTATTGTAATTAATTGAAGTTAATTTGATTTAGTTAAATTAATTAATTAAGTTTAATTAATTTAGAATAATCAAGAGATGATTTGATAATAATTACTTAATGTAATTATTAAGATAAGATTATTTAGAGAAGTAAATAATAAGAAATTACTGGAAGTAATTAGTTGAATAAATGATTTTATTAATAGAAGTAATTTGAGTTAATTACTTTGAAAAAAATTAATCAAGGGATTAATTAAGAAATTAATTAAGGAGTAATTAATTTAGTTAATGAAAGTAATTAAGGGTAATTAATTACTGATTGAAGATTAATCAAGGTGATTAATAAATGTTGTTTAATTAAAGATTAATTACTTAATGTAATTAATTTAATTGAGTAATTAATAATTAAGTTGTAATTAAGGATCATTAATTAATATAATTAATGATGTAATTAAGAATTGATTAATTAAGTAATAATTAATAAATGAAGTAATTAATTAATGTAATTAATTAAGGATTAATATAATTAAATATAGTTGATTAACTTAATAAATTTTAGTTAATTAATTAATGAAGTAATTAAAGGTTAATTACTATAAGTGGTTAAGGATAATTAATTTAAATAATTAATTAAAGATAAATTACTTGAATGTAATCAAAAGATAATTAATCAAGATGATTAATTGAAATGAATTATTAGAGGATAATTAATTAATTGATTGTAATTAATTAATGGTTAAGTAAGAAGGATTTATAAAATGAAGTAATTAATTTAATTCAATTTAAATTAAGATGATATAAATCATTACTTATGAATGGGTGTTAGTATTGGATACTTGACTTTGATTGATATCTCTGATGAGATATATGCTGTATGATATGGATGTTAGTTGAATTGTATGGATTATCTGATAATGTTGATTATCTGTTGTGAATTATCTTCCTTTGTGAATAAAGATAATAAATTAAATTGTTTTAACCTTTAAAACAACTTGGCCTTAAAAGATACGCTTTGGATTTCGATGAGACCGGGATCGGGTTTCCGTATACCGGATTTCCAGGTCTGGAGACCCGAATACCACATCGATCCAAATTAACGATAGGTCGTAAATCAAGTGAAGATGAAGATTCAGAGTGCAAGGGTTATTGTCGTTAACTCTGAGGGTGATTCCAAAACGAGTGTAACGAGATAATGCCTTCGGTTTCGTTCGAACCCGGAACGAACTTGTATGGACTGAATGCTTTCAGAACATCGTCAGGTGGACGATGAGCATTCTAAGTGATGTGTTCTTTTCTAAGGTAATCGTGACCTCAAGCCTCACAAACCGGGAATGGCTAAAACAGGGGAGGTGCAGCAAGGTTAGTGGGTAGCACCCAAGTAGGACAAGATTACCTCTGTCTAGATGTCCCTTTCTATTTTCGACTTAGTGGTGCGGTTGCTGATCCCAACCGTGAGGTATCTTGTGCGGGAATTATCCAGTAAGGGATGTTCTGGCCTTGTGTTGCAGGGGATTGGGAGTGATCCTCGGTACGGTGATCTAGGCCACGTATTGTGACGGGCGGTACCCCGGTAGCCCTGCCATTGTATGGAATCCAAACTCCAATAAGTGCCGTACGTATTAGTTGTGCCCAACTATGTTGGAATGTGAGATGTAAGCATTTCAGCTATTTCTGTATTTTACTTGAAAACCCTAGACCCTATTATAATACAATCGAATTTCCTATCAAATGTTTTGGTTAGCGTAAGGTAAAAACTTACCCATGTTTATTTGTGGGAAGTCTTACGTGATACCTTTTCTTTCAAAAGGTTTTGAAGTTAAACAAGTTTAACCTGTTACTCACACCAGACCCATGTCTGACCCAAGTTGTTTATTTCTGTTTTATAAACTCTTGGGTACTCAAATTTTTACGAGTAGCCAAGGGATTCAGGTTAGCCTTGACGAATTGTGGAGGAGCAATGGAGCAGGAGGCTTCAACGTTGTAGATATAGATAGTAGTTTCCGCTGTGTTGATCTTGTTTAGATCTTTGTTTTGTATTGAGATGTAATAACTAGACAGATGTTTATAACTGTCTAGTATATGATGTGTAATCTGTGTAACTCTGATAAGTGTTGTATATGATACTATGTAATAGTTATGTGATATATTATATTTTATTCCGTTTCCGCTGTGAGTATTTGTGTTTGTTTTCTTTCTCTTCTTTTCTTTTCTACTTCTCACCCCTTTCTTTCTTACTGTCGATGCGATTTTCCGGGAGTGGAAAGTCGGGTCGTCACATAAACCATTTCATAAATCTGTCAACTATTTATTCAAAAAATCACTTTTCGGTTATATTTCACAAATCTATAAATTTTTGTAACTTTAAAAATTCAAACGTTTATTTATTTGAAATAAATCAATTCAAAAATTCAATAAAACGTCTACTTTCAAAAATCACTTTAAAAATCCTTTTAAAGTAAAAGTCGTTATTTTTAAACTTCAAAAACTGAATCTGATGATGCAACAGCATCAATTAGTCAATCATAACATTCAATATCATATATCAATATGATAACAGCATATACAACAAATATCTGCAAATAATAATATTGGTGAGGAATCCAGTTGGATCCCTCCAACCTGTTTCCCTGCATCCACAGACGTTAGCACAATACCAATTCCACTTCGAGGTGGAATATCGCGGTATATGGGTTTTATAAAAATATCCGCTTACTAACGGCGCAATAGGGTCTCATCCGCTATACGAGGCGGGAAATCAATCAATCCAATATATACATATGCCAATATGTATATATGCTATATATAATAGATATATCCTACTATATCTAATATCACATCCAATAGCAATCAAATCAATCAATAAATAACTGAAAATTCCACTTTTCATTTGAGTGAGAAAAATCTCACCTTAGCTTTTATTAGCAATCCCATTTTCGTTCCAGATTATTTCCTTCACAGTTTCTAACCTTGTATAACAATTTATACAATATATTAATATTCGAACAGATTTGAATAATTAATTTCCATTTGCTAAATTAAATTAACTAGTGATAAATTTTAAATCAAAGGATTAAATTTTAACTAATTTCCTTGAAAATCTTTTTATAACAAAAATGATTAAAAAGGTTAATTACCAAAAATACATTTATTTTTCTTCACTACTGTATGTATATATTTAAAAGAACAAGATAAATTTTTATACCTTACAGTATAAATACTTCTAACACAAATAGGTACTTAGATTTATTTGTATACATCTTTAAATCAAAACTGCATTATATACATATACTTATTATTATTTTTCTAACATAAACTTTATCTATAACTATATAAAATTTTCTGTTTAACTGTATTTCCTGTAAAAGAAATTAAAAATCTCTATTATACTCCACTGTTTTGCTTCCCAAGATTACATATACTTATTGTTTTAAATAAAAATGTGAATGTGAATGTATGTATATATTTCTTTTAACATTTAATTAACAGAAAAATAAAAATCAAAGAAATTGAATCTCACCAGCTCGCGAAGCCACCCTGGGCTCATTCGAACGCAAAACCCATCGCCTGCTTGTCTCGTGCCCCATTCGATCGCACGCCCCTCACCGCGAAGCCCTCCATCACGCGACATGTCGAAGAACCCATCTCCACGCTCCCCTCTAGCACGTCGCCTGAAAACTGCTATCGCGACCGTCTCGTGATTCACTAGTGTGCGCGTCGTTGCCCCTCACTCGATTCAATCGCGAGTCGTCGCGAGTCTCTCCTCCAGGCAACGCTTAGAATCCCCACGACACGAGTTCAAATTGAACCCTAACCCTCGCCTCAACTGGAGGAGACCCTCCTGATACTCGATCGCGATTTGATTCGCAAAAATCTAGACTGGAATGGAACCGTGCGGCCATGGATGATGGAAGGATAGCACGCGATTTTGTTTTTGAAGTTCTGCATCCATGGGTTTTAAAATGAACGAGAGCAGTGGGGAGAAACGTATTCCAGTCGATTTATAAGAGATTTAAGGAAGCGGCCATTTATATTGTTTTGAACGAGATTTTGTTTTTCTCTTTATCTGCTTGCGTGAATTATGAAAGAAGGGGAACGAGATATTTAAAATCTAACGAAGCATGCTCTACACGATTTATTTTCGTGATTTCAGGCGTGAATTTAGGCGTAATCCTAGGGGAGATAACGTGTGATGTTTATATTATATAAATTTAAATTTCTAAATCGAATTCGCTTAAAAATTTCAACGCGTTTTCTAACCGTACGGTCACAAAACAGCTCCGATAAATACGAAATTTGAAATCCGACAATAATTCAATATTACGGACCCAATGGAACTGGTTTCGTCGAATTCTGAGACTGCGCCCCGGAACGCTACTTTTAAATATCGACTGAACGATATAAATTTCAAACTGAACAATTCAATTTCAAATTCGATTCTGAAGCTTCTATTATCTTCAGTATTATCAATATAAATTTTAAAAGCTTTTGAAATATTTTTCTTCAACTTTAAATTGAAGATTTAAATTTTTATTCAATTCAATAGATTAAATTTTATAATTTAATCACCAAATTCAAAGTTATATTCGGGATTCAAATTAAATCATCGTTCAAATATTTAAAATTAATTAAATATTTCCAATTTAATTTGTTCAAAATTCTGGGTCGTTACAAACTTCCCCCCTTAAAAGAATTTCGTCCTCGAAATTACAAGTTAGGAAAAAAAAAGTCCTTAACTCGTCTACTATTTTTCACAATTTAATAGTTTTATCAAATTTATCAAAACAAATATTTCTACTAAAGATTCGTTATTAATTCAACTAGCTTTCCAACTTCAATTAAAGTTTCAAACAACATTGTTTTACCTCTCAATTCAAATTTAAATTCAAATTCAAATTTCAAACTTTCAAAAATTTCTCAAAAATTTTCTAACACCCTAAATTTTCGAAAAATTTCGCCAGCGTCTCCTTTGCGCGGCTAATACGGTACGACTACAAAACATCCCTACGGACTCTCAGATTACAAAAAGAAAAAGAAAAAGCCAAGCGGCTAGACAAGAAATCAGCAAATCTCATATAGAAATTTAAATACTTACCTTTTGTCGAGTAATTCAAATTTATCTTTGAGAATCAAATCCCATTCCTTTATAACACCGGTATATCCAACTAGCCATAATATCTAGTTACATATATTCAAACCATTTTGCAAATTTTGTTACAAAAATTTCCAATATAAACTGCTTATACATTTTTACTTCTCTGTTGAAGTTACACATTCCTTATCATTCAATTTTACATTTCAAATTTCATTTAAATTCAATTCACCATTTCAATTTAATTTGGATTCTATTTAATTTCTGAATATTGAATTTTATCGATTAACTTAAGTTCACTTCAAACTAATCTTAAATAATCTTAAAACTTCATTTTATTTCACACAATTCAAATTCGTTTTCAATATTCAGTTTTAACTCCAGTTTTATTCTTTTGTTCAATCATCAAATTTTACTTAAGAATTTCACACTTCATTTCTTAAGTTCAATGTAAATATTCCATATACACATTATATTTATTTTCAATTCAGTATTATGGTTTATAACCACTCATATTAAACTGGATTTCAAATTCCATATGAATTTTAATTCATCTCAAACCATATTAATTTGTCCTTTCTTCAATTAGTTTCCGTTACTAATTTTATTTCAATACTTTACTTTACAAATTTGAAATGAATTTTTCAACATTCAATTTACTTTCATTAAATTGATTCACTTGTACTTACATTAATTTAACTCCATCCTTTAAGTTAAATTTATTCTATCAAAATCCAATTTGTATAAGTTATCAACTTAATAATATTCCATAGGATTTTTATATAGTATTCCAGAGTCTTTTCACCCTTTCAAAAACCATTTTGAAATCAATTCAATTTATCCTTTGAATTTCTAAAACCAAATCCAATTTTTTCAAACAACTTCCATTTAAAACAATTTGGCAGCAATTCCTCTTTTGGAAACCCGAAAATGAACATCGATAATGCTGCAGTCATTATCGAAGTTATTTTCCAGCGACCGAAAAGAGTTTAGAGCTTTTCATCTCTTCAAAATACTTTTCAAAACCTTTGAAATTCATTTTCAAATCAAAAAGGATTCAAACTTTCCAAATCTCCAAAATTTTCAAATTCTTTTCAAAACATTTCCAAAAACTTCTCTGGAATTCCGTTTCAAATTACAAATCACATTTATAATTTATATTCTCAAATTTCATTTGTATGTGGATTTATTTCTTAATTCTTTATTTTTGATTTCAATTTCATATATAATTTTCACATATATATATCAATGATGATAATTAACATCATCACTCCCTAACAACCATGCATCCATATCATAATAATTCACAGAAAATTATTTCCTTTATATACAAAAATAGTTTTAGGTAAAATTATTTCATTTACCCTATTTAAAACAATACTGTGTCGGTTTATCTTGTTTAAGAGTTTAGAAACCCCTATCGATTACAGTTAGCTAGACTGTTCCGACCAGAATCTATAAACAATCAACCGATAAGTCAACACAATACAAAACAATTTTATATTCAATAACAAATACGCGCTCATATCTATTATAACACTCAAACTCATTCTAGAGTACTACTGACTCTATCTCTAATGAGTAACACCCAACAGAGCAGGGTTGTTGCTTAACCATATGCTCTGATACCACGCTGTCACATACCGAAATTTTCGACTTTCGAAAATTCGACATCGATACTCCCTTTATCGACCGTCGAGCAATCGAGTGCCGGAAACTCCAATAGTGATGGTTTAAGAAAGAAGAAAAAGGTAGAAGAAAAAGAGAAGAAGAAGAAAGCAAAAGAAGAACAACAGAACAACATCAGATACAGAAACAATATCAGAATCTTACACATCGCAGCGAAACAGTTATTCTTTATAACAACAAAATAATTTTAAAGTCAATTCGAAATGCTTTTGGAAAATGAAACTACCATAAGACCTCCCGCCACACACACAATGCAAACGCAGAATTGGAGGAGATTTCTTCTTATGATAGTCAAAGATGCTTACTACACAAAATCAAATCATTTTGATATTATTATTAGTGCATAGTGTAGAAAACATTTCGAAAGTATAATATTAATCTTAGCCAGCATAGGCATCTCGCACTTATGCCTACTATAGCTACTATGTTCAATAGCAGGTTACCGCCACATTCCATAGCAGGTAATACAACTAAAACCGTACAAGTCACGTATTGTTTCTTTGGATTTCCAACAAATGGTCAGGCTAAGGAACTTCCTATGCCACGATGGGTACGTCCCTGGAATAGACGACCCGAGAACCTAACTGGATCTCTGCCAACACAAGGCCGGGTTACCTCTGCAAAAATAGGTAACTACTGACACGCGTATGCCATCCCCCGATCGTAACCGATCTTCCCGAGGATCCCCGATTTCCAACAAACCACATAATAATAATAATGCAGCATAGGTTAAGTATCTGGGCTCCATACCATGATACCACCTCTATCCAGAAGGAATGACATACACTAAGGGGCGCTACTCCCTAGAACCTTGCTGCATCCTTCCCGTTTTGACCATTTCCGGGGTGTGAGGCTCGACGAAGTCTCGTCCACAAAGCTACGCTTCTCAAAAAGCCATGCTTCGGGTCAAACAAATGATCAACCTATGATCACAAAGATATAAGATCAAACAAATGATCATATCGCAAATGATCAAACACTGATCATTTCACAGCAACACTCAGTATGCCACGTTACCAAATTGGGAGTATATCGCTGATAAATTTCAACTACATAACCTCTGAGCTCGTACGTCTCAGAGAAGGGTGTTAAGCTAAGAGAATAAATTCTCCGCCACCAACAGAAATGTATTTGAAAGAAATCAGCTTTATATCTCAAAGTGTAACGTCAGACACACAATCCATACAAGTCTGTTCCGAGATCGAACAGAACCGAAGGCACTTCTCACGAAGCCCTTGCACATCCGGATAAATTTCTAATCACGTCCGGACTTCCCATCACTAAGGGTGATAAAACCTCTAAATCGGAGATCAGCCGATGTAGAGTAACTCGACGGTAATCCTTCCGTTTTCAAAAATATCCGGTCTTCAACACCGGTCTTCGAATGCAATTCATAACGACGTATCACATATTCGGAATGGGTTATACGACCCCATGGTCCTTTCCCGGCTAACCCAAATAGTGAGCGATTATTCAAAAATAAGTGTGGCATTCAATTTCATCCAATTCACAACAAATACCATTCAAGGTAATTATTGATAGTCGGTTATTTAACTATCAATAAAGATGCGCAACATCATCAGATTCCAAATAATTTTCCAAATTATTTATCTTTCAAAAATATCTTTACTAGATGTATAATTTCCACACTTCAAAAATAAACCAACGTTTATTTTTCTAAACAGTTTCTCTTCCCTTTATAAATTCCATATTGAATTTTTATTTTCAAAATATCTACTGATATACGATTCTCAAATCGATTTCAAATATTCAATTTTATTTTATCTTTAAGAAGATAAAATCTCAAAACGTTTCATTTCATTTTGGGACGCATTTCCCTACTTATTTAATATTAAGTATTTCACAAATCATTTATTTTCAACACTTGAAAAATATTCTATATACTTAAATCAAAATTAAGTATATATTTCATTCTTTAAGGAAATCATTTACTTTGACAACATTTATTTGAGTCAAAACGAATGTTACGTTAAACATCGTTACGACGACTCAAAATCACTAGTATAGGGATTCGGATTTAGATAGATATATAAATCCCAATACTACATAAAAACATTTCCTTTTGGAAATCATTTACTATAACAACAGTGTTATAGTCCATCATTTCCTTATTCCTCGAAAACGTCTATTTCAACAATGAATGTTGAAATCTATGATTTCGATATTCAATACATTTTTAAAACATTGTTAAAACAATTAACTTCATTTCAAATATCACTTTCCCAAAACCATATCCGTTTTACTTAAAAATATATTCACTGTCCAAAATCGTGAATATACTTCACTAACCACATTCCAATCTTTTCTACACATTTATTTTCAAGAATTTATCCACTATCCAAAATCGTGGATACAATTCCCTTAATAACCTTCTATATTAAATTCATCCAATTTGATTGATTCTCGGATTTATAAAACAACATTTATAAATTCCATTTCTATTTTCTAACAACTTCGATTTATAAATCTTCTTTATTAACAAATTCGAGTTATACTCGATATAAATATCACAAGTCCATATTATAAGTTAATAACTTATCATTCATTTTCAACTTCACAATTTATAAATCTATAAATTTCATTCACTTACGGATTCCATAATATTTCATTTTTTTTACACTTATAAAAACTCATTTTATAATTTCAACATTCTTAATTTTGTAGATATCAATTTCATAAATCTTTTATATAAACCATTTACAGAAATTCAAAAATCTCAATTTAAACCATTTCATAAATCTGTCAACTATTTATTCAAAAAATCACTTTTCGGTTATATTTCACAAATCTATAAATTTTTGTAACTTTAAAAATTCAAACGTTTATTTATTTGAAATAAATCAATTCAAAAATTCAATAAAACGTCTACTTTCAAAAATCACTTTAAAAATCCTTTTAAAGTAAAAGTCGTTATTTTTAAACTTCAAAAACTGAATCTGATGATGCAACAGCATCAATTAGTCAATCATAACATTCAATATCATATATCAATATGATAACAGCATATACAACAAATATCTGCAAATAATAATATTGGTGAGGAATCCAGTTGGATCCCTCCAACCTGTTTCCCTGCATCCACAGACGTTAGCACAATACCAATTCCACTTCGAGGTGGAATATCGCGGTATATGGGTTTTATAAAAATATCCGCTTACTAACGGCGCAATAGGGTCTCATCCGCTATACGAGGCGGGAAATCAATCAATCCAATATATACATATGCCAATATGTATATATTGCTATATATAATAGATATATCCTACTATATCTAATATCACATCCAATAGCAATCAAATCAATCAATAAATAACTGAAAATTCCACTTTTCATTTGAGTGAGAAAAATCTCACCTTAGCTTTTATTAGCAATCCCATTTTCGTTCCAGATTGTTTCCTTCACAGTTTCTAACCTTGTATAACAATTTATACAATATATTAATATTCGAACAGATTTGAATAATTAATTTCCATTTGCTAAATTAAATTAACTAGTGATAAATTTTAAATCAAAGGATTAAATTTTAACTAATTTCCTTGAAAATCTTTTTATAACAAAAATGATTAAAAAGGTTAATTACCAAAAATACATTTATTTTTCTTCACTACTTTATGTATATATTTAAAAGAACAAGATAAATTTTTATACCTTACAGTATAAATACTTCTAACATAAATAGGTACTTAGATTTATTTGTATACATCTTTAAATCAAAACTGCATTATATACATATACTTATTATTATTTTTCTAACATAAACTTTATCTATAACTATATAAAATTTTCTGTTTAACTGTATTTCCTGTAAAAGAAATTAAAAATCTCTATTATACTCCACTGTTTTGCTTCCCAAGATTACATATACTTATTGTTTTAAATAAAAATGTGAATGTGAATGTATGTATATATTTCTTTTAACATTTAATTAACAGAAAAATAAAAATCAAAGAAATCGAATCTCACCAGCTCGCGAAGCCACCCTGGGCTCATTCGAACGCAAAACCCATCGCCTGCTTGTCTCGTGCCCCATTCGATCGCACGCCCCTCACCGCGAAGCCCTCCATCACGCGACATGTCGAAGAACCCATCTCCACGCTCCCCTCTAGCACGTCGCCTGAAAACTGCTATCGCGACCGTCTCGTGATTCACTAGTGTGCGCGTCGTTGCCCCTCACTCGATTCAATCGCGAGTCGTCGCGAGTCTCTCCTCCAGGCAACGCTTAGAATCCCCACGACACGAGTTCAAATTGAACCCTAACCCTCGCCTCAACTGGAGGAGACCCTCCTGATACTCGATCGCGATTTGATTCGCAAAAATCTAGACTGGAATGGAACCGTGCGGCCATGGATGATGGAAGGATAGCACGCGATTTTGTTTTTGAAGTTCTGCATCCATGGGTTTTAAAATGAACGAGAGCAGTGGGGAGAAACGTATTCCAGTCGATTTATAAGAGATTTAAGGAAGCGGCCATTTATATTGTTTTGAACGAGATTTTGTTTTTCTCTTTATCTGCTTGCGTGAATTATGAAAGAAGGGGAACGAGATATTTAAAATCTAACGAAGCATGCTCTACACGATTTATTTTCGTGATTTCAGGCGTGAATTTAGGCGTAATCCTAGGGGAGATAACGTGTGATGTTTATATTATATAAATTTAAATTTCTAAATCGAATTCGCTTAAAAATTTCAACGTGTTTTCTAACCGTACGGTCACAAAACAGCTCCGATAAATACGAAATTTGAAATCCGACAATAATTCAATATTACAGACCCAATGGAACTAGTTTCGTCGAATTCCGAGATTGCGCCCCGGAACGCTACTTTTAAATATCGACTGAACGATATAAATTTCAAACTGAACAATTCAATTTCAAATTCGATTCTGAAGCTTCTATTATCTTCAGTATTATCAATATGAATTTTAAAAGCTTTTGAAATATTTTTCTTCAACTTTAAATTGAAGATTTAATTTTTTATTCAATTCAATAGATTAAATTTTATAACTTAATCACCAAATTCAAAGTTATATTCGGGATTCAAATTAAATCATCGTTCAAATATTTAAAATTAATTAAATATTTCCAATTTAATTTGTTCAAAATTCTGGGTCGTTACAATTCCAGAATGAAGTAGGATGGTGGCGAACGATTCTGTATGAGGTATTTACGTAGCCCTGACTCCCGTGAGTCAGCGTAATGTGACTAAAACAGGAGCTATACCTGGGCCAAGTGAGGTCGCACCTCTGACCGGACATGCTTCTTCGATACCATATTATGACTTTGTGATTGATTTGGTGGCCACCCCTTGATTTGATTATGGGAGTGTGTTTCGAGGTGGGCGGTAGTAGCTGCTATGCGTTACTACCAGTCCGATTCTGCAAACGGTAGAATCCTACCCTGGCATTGCCTCGCGTGCCTTGTCACATGCCTTATAGTGCACATTACTAGTTTGGTTTGTACCGTACCTATGGAGTGCTCCCTGAGTATCCCATCAGTTTGGTGGGGCTTACAGTATTTGTGTAGACTACAAGAATATATAAAAATTTGTTAAGGGGGATATGGGTAACACCTTAACGCTATTTTAATACTTTACTTTACTGTAGACACTATTATAATAGCGTATTGTACTACATAGTGGATAGTTTAATGGATCCTTAGAAGATGGTAATCCCGAACATCTCTTAAGTTATTGCACTCACGTTGACACTGGATAGGAGATGTCAAACCCCGTAAACATCTCTGAAGCCGTTACACTCATATTTATTTACTGTTGATTTAAATTACATAAGATCTTTTAGTTCTCACTCGAGTGTTTTGTCTTTTCATTACGCTCGGGTCAATCTGAGCTTTTGCAGTATATCGAAGACCATTTATCTCTGAAGGACGAAGACTAAGATCATATACTATTCTCATTTATTTTATTTATTCCGCTACATCATGTTGTTCCGCTTCATTATTTATTTATTTCTATTGTATGAAACTCTAATCTGTATTGTAAAAGTGTAATCAAGTATTATTTGTAAACATCTTTATAAAATGTTATTTGATTATTATATTTTGTCATTCCGTTGTGAGATTCTGTGTTTTGTTTTCTTTCTTTTCTCCCCCTTTTCTTATTTACCCCATAACAATCATCCCTTTTGAATGGTTTGAGTTGGACATGTGTGGTTTATTGTCGATTTAAACCGTCCAAAAAGGTGGGTCATTACAGTTCTCTGAGGCTTTGCTTCGATTATTGTGAGTTGAATTAGCTGACAAAGAAGAATTGTTACCCGTTCCCCCGCATAGACAATCTCTTTGATCAGTTAGTTAGAGTGAAGGTGTTCTCCCAACTTGACTTGGCTATTGGAATCCATTAGCTGCGAGAGGCCAAGGACAATATTCAGAAGACCATTGTTCATACACTCAATGGACTTTATGAGTGGTTAGCTATAACCTCTGGACTGACCAGTGCACCTGCCTATTTTGTTGATTTGATGAGTCGAGTTTTTAGAGGGTTGCTTAATAAATTCTTGGTAGTATTTATTGATGACATATTACTTATTCGAAAAGCGAGGCGGAGCACAGGTTGCATCTAAAAGAAGTGCTCAACACACTCTTTGGGCATAAGTTGAAGGCAAAGTTTTCCAAATCTCACTTTTGGCATAATGAAGTATGCTTTTTGGAACACATTGTCTCTAAGAGTGGACTGGCAGCCGATCCTAGTAAAGTTGCTATGGTATATGAATAACATGGGTCGAAGAATGCTATGGAAGTGGGAATTTCCTTGGTTCGGCAGGCTACTATAGGAAGTTCATTAAGGACTTCGCTAAAACTTCTACCCTTCTGACCCGCCTTACCAAGAAGAATTTGGTTTTCTCATGGGACTCAAAGTGTGAGGATGCTTTTATCAAGCTAAAGGAGGTGTTAACTAGTGCACCTATTCTGGTATTACCTGATTTTACGAATGCATTCACAGTGTATACCGACACTTGCAGTATAGGGTTGGGCCTGGTCTTGATGCAGGAAGGGAGAGTGGTGAGTTATGCTAGTCGACAGTTGAAGTCCACGAGAGAAACTATCCTACCCAGGATCTTTAGTAGGCGGCCAAAGTCTTTGCACTCAAGTCATGGAGATACTATCTATTAGGAGAGCGGTTTGAGCTGTACATGGATCGTAAGTCTCTGAAGTATTTGTTCTCCTGGAAGGATTTGAATTTAAGGCAGCAGAGATGGATAGAGTTTTGGCATCGTATGATTTTGATATCTCCTATAATCCAAGCAAGGGAAATCTTATAGCCGATGCTATAAGTAGAAAGCATGCGATGTTGAGTCTTATGTTCTTAGAGTGGAAGCACTTGGAGTTTATCTCTATATTCGATTTTCAACCATCGGAAGACATCACTCTAGGATTGTTAGCAGCTTTGGAAGTGAAGCCTACACTTATAGACTGCATTGGGTCAAGACAGAAGCACGATAAGGAGTTATTGGATATTTTCAAGAAGCTTGGTATAGGAGAGTAGTTGAGTCATTTGGGCGCTATACCACTGACTTGAAGGGGGTGGTTATGGAGGGATGGTAGGTGATGTGTTCCTCTCATTATAGATTTGATTTACATGGTACTAGCTGATAGAGTTAGGGGTATGCCCTAGGGGCAATTATGTAATTTGTTACATATATCTAACTCGTTGAACAATCTAGTTCATAATAAAGGTGTTTCTTTCTATTATATATTTGATATAATGTGGTTATAGTAATTAATTAGTTTAATTAAAAGTATATTTAATAGAAAATCCATAAATGGTATAGATTGTGATAGTAGTTACAAAGTGTTGTAACCGTGAGTAAATTATCATAATAAAACAAATATACCATTTTTTTAAATGTTCATAGTCAAGATGCATTGAGACTGGATATCGGTGTATCCGTTGAGACTAGAGTATGTAATGCTCTCCAAATGTTGGGTAGTGTATTACTCATGATTGCTAGAGGCACTTAAGGTTACGTGCTGATAGTTATCGGATAACTATGGAACAACTCACTCGATAGTTTTCTGTTGGTTAATATAACTAAGGTCAAACAGAAAATATCGATGTGACTGATTGACACAGTTCTCTCAACTTGAGAATACCGTGGATCTTGAACATGAAAGATCTACTTTGATTACAGTCAAATCATGGTATGGCGCCATCGAGTGGCTGTAGTTAGGTCGAGTGGAAGTATTGGAAGCGAAACACTATTCAAGAGAGGATTCGTCTCCTTAGTTATATAGGGTTAGTATCATGGTCAACTCAAGTCAATTCAAAGTCAAAGTCCCTGGCCAGAGCATTTTGGTTAATAATAATTGTTATTATTGAACCAAGGACTTTGTGTTTGGACTATAAAGTTGAATTTGGATGATATTGGAATTTTGACCATTACCAAATTCCATAAATCCAATGTGATATAGTTTTGACGAAGATAATTGGTGTAAATAATTGTCACTATTAGGTACTGCTTATAATAAGTAAAATTGGATTTTACTTAAAAGATGTGTAAGCGATAAATTCGGCCAAAATGTCACACCACCTGCTAAGTGACGTGTGAATGTTAATAATCGAATAGTTCGATATTAATCGCCGACTGAATTTACACCTTTGAGTCGCACAACCGTAATGATGAATGCTTCGAAAACCACATGATTTAATTAATTTATAATAGTTATAAATTAATTAATATTTATGAAATATTAATCATAAATTTTATTTTATTTATTTTTTTGAATACATTAGTATTTAATAAAGTATGTACATAAAAGTTATGTATGTACGTATCGATATATGATATTAATAAAATATATAAATTAGATTTAAATAGATTAATTACTAAATGGGTTTGGGAATATTTTGAGGCCCATGTAGCCTTATTCATTGAAGGCCATAAGAAAAAAAAGGCTTGAAATCCAGTATTTGAATCTAGAAAATGAAGGGAGGAGGTTAAGGAAGATCCCTCTATAAATATGTTATCTTCCATTCACTAGCCTCTCTTAATCACTTTCCTTCTAAACCCTAGCCTCCATCTTCATGTTTCTACCTTCTTGGACAAAATTTCATGGCTTCTAAGCCATAAAAAAATTCCCAAAACAAAATCAAATCAAATAAATCAAAAGTGGTGCTTCAGATTGTTGCAATTTCTTGAGGTGATTCAATCAGATCTAGAAGCATTTATCATTCAAGGTACGAATCATAGGCAACATCAACAAGGTAAATTCCATTAGTTATTTATTTATTCCATGATATTATAAATCCAGTAGTTAATTCATTTTGAAAATTGTATATATGCATTTGTTGTCCCTTATAAGCATACAATTATAGATCTTAAAGTAGTATAACTTGTTATAATTTGATTTGGTTTTCATCTGAAGTTGATAACTTCTATTCATGATTTTCTATGTTAATTTCTATTAATTTTGATCTAAATATAGATCTGGCAATTAACTTGTTATTCTAATTAACTTTATTTTATTTAATTGTTAACAATAGTTTACATTGGTTCCAATTTTTTTCTACTTTAAGATTCATACATATACATAAATGTGTATGTGTGTGTATATATATATATATAAATATATATATGTATATGTATGTATGTATGTATGTGTATGTTAAAATAATTTTGAAATATTTTAAAAGCTTTTAAGAATTTTTTTATATTAACATATACATATAAATTATATTTAGATTTGTTGATTAAGATCTGTTATTAGACTTTTTTACTAAATTAGATTACTACATGTTTGTGTAACGACCCCGAATTTTATAAATATTTAAATTGATAATTAATTCAGTTTTTGAATAAAATTTGTGAAATAAAATGATAAATGGATTTCGAGTTTCCCCGAATCCAAGTATATTCTGTATAAATCATTTAAAATAAAATAAAATATTATGTATATGTGTACATGTGTATTTGGGCATATATGAGTGAATATGAAATAATATATATTTGATTTGAATTTAAATCTAAAATTGATGGTTTAATAAACATTTGAGGTTATAATAAAATATACTTACAAAGGAAAATAAAATCTGCTTAGGCAAGTAAATAATGAGAAATAATCTGCACTTTCAAATATAGTAACTTGTTAGAAAATAAACTTGTATAGGATAAGTATGAAACAAATAAATATGTATATGCTATCACCTTGTGTATGCATGTAACAAGTCATAACAAAGCAAAAGAAATATCTGTACTAGCAAATGAAGCTTTGCAGGCAAGAAAGAAATAAGATAATATAGTACATACGAATTGAATAAAAAGAAGATATATATGACAACTTAATAAATGCTTGTGTACCAATGTTCCCATTTCAGCCACCAAAGTAATGTTTCAGTGTACAAAACAAGTAAACATATAGGAGAGATGAAGCACTTGGCATTAAATGCTATATCAATGTTATAGTCAATTCGAATTCTTTACAAAATCATCTCAGCCATCCTATAAAAAAGGAAAAAAAGAAGAAGAAGATCTTGTTGTACAAATATATATCCAGCAACCTCATTTTCTATATATCTCCTGTAAACTTCTTTGTATCTACCAAGCTTCTTCATATTATTTTGTCCATCCAAACCAAGTAAAGAAAAATCTGAAACCAGTGGAAATGGATTCAAATTCATAAACTGGAAATTAAAAATGAAGGTCAAAGCAAAAGTAAATCTGAAGTATGCAAGCATGCAAGTTCAACAAACAAGGATTTCAACAACCAAATTCAGATCAAAAGCAGATCAACCAAAATATTTTTCCAGATCTTCTAGATTCAAAACACTTTCTAGGCCTAAGCTAAACTTCTTCTCTGTTCTTCATTTTTCAAGGTGAGCAAACTCCCCTTTTTAAAATCCTTATCATGTATATTTTGATGTTCTATGAAATGTGTTGAAATGATGGGGTGAAATTTTGTTTGCATGTTAATAAATATGCAGATATAAGACTGCATGCCTATGCACACTTGTATACCTCTGTTCTTATAGTTACAGGTTCTAAAACCTGATTTAAAATTTAAACTATCCACCTAAAATGATTTTTGGCTTTAAGTCTTAAACAAAAAAATGGGCGTTTCATCATAAAGTAAGTTTTAAAATTTTGTTTAAGTTAAATTTTATTTAAAATCTCACAGGAAATTTAAAACAATAATAGTGCATGTGAAATAAAAACTGAAAACCCAAACATCTTAATTAATAAATTCAGGGATATAGATTAAATGCTTAGCTTAAAACATGTTTTTTTAACTAAAAACTTAATTTTTAATGATGGGATATGGGTACATTCTGGTTTAACCAGAAATGGGTTTCTGGGAAGTTTTCTGGTCATCTCTGCGATTTGGGGTGTTATGGTTCTTGCTGAAGGGAGTAGAGTGATCGAGGATGATGGGAAAATTGTCGAGGAGATGATTACTTCATTGAGAAATTCGCGGTAGTTGATTCTTGCTTGGAACCCTAGTTTCAACTAGGTTCAGTATTTCGATTCGTTCATCCTCCCTTGTTGATCGAGTGTTGCGTGTTTTTGGGAGGTGGTAGAGGAGGCATTGATGAAGTGATGATCGGAGTTTCGAGTACTCCGATGATCTCGATGACGAGAATGATGAGTTTTCCAGGTTCGATGATGTTCTAGTTTTGATCGAAATACTCGATTTTGATTTGGGTCGAGATAGGCAGAGCTGGTTGGTGGAATCAAAGGTAGAGGTCGTTGGTGACTTGCCGGAAGGAACGACGTTGATCGGAAGACGTCAGGACGTTCGTGCACGTGCACACGATGGGTTCGAGTATCTGAATCTGGGCTGTTGAAGTGTTTGGGAAGGAGGAGTTCTTCGCGTGTGTTTGCTCGAGCGAGAGGGCTTTTGACTCGAAGCAGGACTCGAGTTTGCGCGTGTATATAGAACTGTCATTTTAAACTTTAATATGGGTTCAGGAAATTTGATTAAGGATGGTTTACTCGGGGCTTTGGGATGTTTGGCTCGAAGCATGTGGAAGGAAAACTCGAAGTAGAGCCCAGGATTTTTGCATTTTTGGCTCGGGTCTAGGAATTAAATGCAATAATAGGTTTTTAAATTTTTAAAACCGGGTCAAGATTAAACAATTTCTTACCCATTTCTTTTTGAATAAGGAATGATTGATTTAAGTCGGGACTTATTAAGATTTCAAAACAAAATATCTTGAGTTTAAAAGTGTTTTAAAGAATGATTTAACTCAAAGGTTTTAAGTTGACTGGTAATTGATAATTTATTTCCAAAGAGTATTATATAGGATTTAAACGTTAATTAATAAATAATTAAAGAATAATTAATCAAATGATTTGAAATTAACCAGGATTAGAAATTCATAAGATATTAATCTGATTTAAATTAATCAGATAATTTATTGATTTTACTTATGGATGTTTGGATTTCATTGAATGTTGAATTGTTTGATATCCTTAATATATGATGCTTTGTGATATACCCTGATTTATGATGTGATCGGTAAATTACTTATCTGCGATATATATATCTGTTTCTGTGATATATTACTATGTGAATATGAAACCCTTGGCCCGTAAAACGGCATTTGAATTTCGATGCGACAGGGAGTCGGATTCCAGTTGGTTATCCGAAACCCACATCGAATTGTAATGATGAATCCTTGTGATTGATAAATTTATTTTATCTGTGAAATTGTAAATGAAGATAAGCGTTGTGGATTATACCGCTTATCGATATTGATATATCTGTGATGATTGATGTTGTGCACTATTGTGTGAAACCCCTGGACTACACCTTTACACACACAAATATGGATTTCACGTGGAAATCGGTTAAATCACAGATGATGTAAATATGATGTTTTTGAAATTGAAATTTTAATTTCAATTGATTTTGAAATTGGAAATTTGGGGTTTAATATGAAAAGCTTTTGAAATGGAATTTCAAAGATAAAAGTTTTTTGAATAACTGAATCGAGTTTTGAAATTTAAATAATTTGATTTAAATTTGAATTCAAGTTTGAAATTGAATCCTATGATTTGAAACTAGGGATTAAAGATGCTATACAGGTTATATATGGGTTAAATCATTTTAAAGATATTGATTTGGGAGTTTGAATTTAATTCAAGGGTTTTAACTCGTGTAAATATAACTGGATTTTTCTGAAATGAACTATGTGTTTTCAAATAGTAAAAGTTTTCACATAAGTAATGAATTTCCAATTTGTGTTGAACGGTTTCAAGTTTGAAATGGAATTGAAATGTTTTGAAATTTATGAAATGAGTCTTTGATTTCAAAGACCGGATGAGTTAATCTAACTTGAAATGGAAACTAGTTTTGAAAGCTATAAGTTAAATCTTGACTTAAAGATTTAACGAGTTAATTCAATTGAAATGGAAATTGTTTTGAAATCTATGAATGAATCTTGGTGAATGGGGTTAACTTTGTGAAATAAATCTTTTTGTTTAAAAGATTAAAAGTGTGGAAATTGTTTAAACCATTGAAGGTTTTTGAAATGATTCTTTTTGTTTAAAAGATTGGAAATGGTAATTTGTTTTACCATTCGAATGAAAAGTTTTTTTGCTTTAAGCTGTGATTTAACTGAGACCCCAGTATCCAGATAATTTTTAATTGCGCTCGTTATTCGGTTTAGCCGGGAGAGGACCTTTGTGTCATATAACCCATTCCGAATAATGATACGACGTATATGGATAGCATTTGAAGACCGGTGGTGAAGACCGGGTATTTGCGAGAGCGATATGATGACCTATCGATTTTCTCTACATCATGGCTCCGGTATAGAGATTCCCTAAGTGATGGGAAGTCCGATCGAGATTGTGAATACTCGGATTTGCAAGGGCTTCTTCGGAAGTGCCTTCGGTTCTGTTCGAACCCGGAACAGACTTGTATGGATGTGTGTCTGACGTTACACTTTGAGATGTAAAGCTGGTTTCTATCAAATACATTTCTGTTGGTGGCGGAGAATTTATTCTCTTAGCTTAACACCCTTCTCTGAGACGTACGAGCTCAGAGGTTATGTAGTTGATGGTTACTAGTGATACATTCCCAATTTGGTAATGTGGCATACGAAGTGCTGCTGATCATTTGTTGATCGAAGCGTGGCTTTGTGAAAAAGCGTGGCTTTGTGGACGAGACTTCGTCGAGCCTCACAACCCGGTAATGGTCAAAACAGGAATGTTGCGACAAAGGTTTGTAGGGGTAGCGCCCCTAGGGTATGTCATTTCCTTCTGGATAAAGGGTGGTATCATGGTATGGAGCCCAGATACTTAACTCATGTGGACACGGTAATTTATTACTGTATGATGTTGCTTTGTTGGTTTTCGGGATCCCGCGGATAAAGGTCGGTAACGACCGGGGGATGACATGACTCGTGTGTTAGTTACCTAGTTACAGCTGTACAGCGTGAGGTAGCGTCAGTGTGTTAGTTACCTAGTTACAGCTGTACAGCGTGAGGTAGCGTCGGCCTTTTGTTTGCAGAGATCCGGTTAGGATCCGGGGCGTCTTTCCAGAGGCGTTTCTATTTCGGTAAGGAAGTTCCTTAGCCTGATCATTTGTTGGAAATCCAAAGAAACAATACGAACCCTGTACGGTTTTTAGTTGTATTACCTGCTATGGAATGTGGCGGTAACCTGCTACTGAACGTAGTAGCTATAGTAGGCATACAACAATGGTTGTATGTTGGCTAAGATTGATATTATATTTTCGAAATGTTTTTCTACACTATGCACTAGTAATAATATCAAAAGAGTTTTGATTTTGCGTAGTAAGCATGTTTGACTATCATAAGGAGAAATCTCCTCCAATTCTGCGATTGCATTGTGTGTGTGGCGGGAGGCCTTATGGTAGTTTCATTTTTCGAAAAGCATTGCGGATTTCAATGTTTAAGAGCCTTTGGTGTTTGTTTAAAGATAAACTGTTTTGTTGCTCACACCAGTCCCATGACTGATCCGGAGTTTATTGTTCCCTTCCTAAACTCTGGGTGCCCACTATTTTCCACACGGGCAGTCTAGAGTTGGGTTTTTCAGATATTCAGGTTTAGTAGATTATCTGGAGCTAGTTCATTCATCGGAGTTGCTTATCTTGGAGTTGTGGATTCATTCTTGTCTGAAGATCATTTTGGAGTTATCACTTCTATTGATATTGTTCCGCTGCTATTTGTTGTATCGTATCTCTGATGTATATAGATATTCATTGTATCATCATTGTATCTGGATATTGTATTAGATATTGTATATCAATGTATTATTCTTTTTCTTCCGCTGTGTTGTTATACTTAATTGTATTATAGCTCCGGCAAATCGGATTTGAACGGTCGAATCTGCGGCATTCTAGTACAATGTGAAGTACGGATGGTTATTTTCGAACGCGAAAAATCCGAGTCGTTACATGTGGTATCAGAGCTAAGGTTAAACTTTAGCTCAGGAGTATAACACATTAAGTAGCTCATTAGAGATAGGGTGAAGTATACCCTAGAATGAGTAATTCTCAGATATCCGTCTGAATGCCTCAGTAAATTCTCTTGCTATCTACTGATAGTGAGTATGAGTGCGAGAAGAGGATGAGATAGAGGACAGAGGGAATACGACTATAAATGGTCAATACTCTGTAACAACGAGGAAGCCATCTTTTCTCTATTAATCTCTTTTGTTCGACATCTTTTCTCAATTCTTTGATAATTTCTGGTCGATCCAGAAAGGAAATTCGATATATTTGATATGGGACGTAAACTCCGGATGGACCAAAATTGTTTGTTTGGATGTATTGTTTGCTATGGTTGATAGGTATATTTTAGTTCTGAACTAAAAGTTTTGAAATTGTATCCACATATCTGTCTATTCTTTGGGTCCGGATATATTCTACGAATGGTTAGTTATCTCTTCGAACTGACCGATGCCATTGTATATTTCGTAGATCTGGATAACCCGAGTATCTTCTGAAGTGTTAAAACAGATTCGTTCTTGATATTCTGATTTGGTAAACCAAATGCAAAATATATATTCGGTTTGATTCGATGAAATATTCTCCATCTATCTTTTTGTCTCCTTGGTAATTTCGAGGACGAAATTCTTTTAAGGGGGGAAGTCTGTAACGACCCCGAATTTTATAAATATTTAAATTGATAATTAATTCAGTTTTTGAATAAAATTTGTGAAATAAAATGATAAATGGATTTCGAGTTTCCCTGAATCCAAGTATATTCTGTATAAATCATTTAAAATAAAATAAAATATTATGTATATGTGTACATGTGTATTTGGGCATATATGAGTGAATATGAAATAATATATATTTGATTTGAATTTAAATCTAAAATTGATGGTTTAATAAACATTTGAGGTTATAATAAAATATACTTACAAAGGAAAATAAAATCTGCTTAGGCAAGTAAATAATGAGAAATAATCTGCACTTTCAAATATAGTAACTTGTTAGAAAATAAACTTGTATAGGATAAGTATGAAACAAATAAATATGTATATGCTATCACCTTGTGTATGCATGTAACAAGTCATAACAAAGCAAAAGAAATATCTGTACTAGCAAATGAAGCTTTGCAGGCAAGAAAGAAATAAGATAATATAGTACATACGAATTGAATAAAAAGAAGATATATATGACAACTTAATAAATGCTTGTGTACCAATGTTCCCATTTCAGCCACCAAAGTAATGTTTCAGTGTACAAAACAAGTAAACATATAGGAGAGATGAAGCACTTGGCATTAAATGCTATATCAATGTTATAGTCAATTCGAATTCTTTACAAAATCATCTCAGCCATCCTATAAAAAAGAAAAAAAAGAAGAAGAAGATCTTGTTGTACAAATATATATCCAGCAACCTCATTTTCTATATATCTCTTGTAAACTTCTTTGTATCTACCAAGCTTCTTCATATTATTTTGTCCATCCAAACCAAGTAAAGAAAAATCTGAAACCAGTGGAAATGGATTCAAATTCATAAACTGGAAATTAAAAATGAAGGTCAAAGCAAAAGTAAATCTGAAGTATGCAAGCATGCAAGTTCAACAAACAAGGATTTCAACAACCAAATTCAGATCAAAAGCAGATCAACCAAAATATTTTTCCAGATCTTCTAGATTCAAAACACTTTCTAGGCCTAAGCTAAACTTCTTCTCTGTTCTTCATTTTTCAAGGTGAGCAAACTCCCCTTTTTAAAATCCTTATCATGTATATTTTGATGTTCTATGAAATGTGTTGAAATGATGGGGTGAAATTTTGTTTGCATGTTAATAAATATGCAGATATAAGACTGCATGCCTATGCACACTTGTATACCTCTGTTCTTATAGTTACAGGTTCTAAAACCTGATTTAAAATTTAAACTATCCACCTAAAATGATTTTTGGCTTTAAGTCTTAAACAAAAAAAATGGGCGTTTCATCATAAAGTAAGTTTTAAAATTTTGTTTAAGTTAAATTTTATTTAAAATCTCACAGGAAATTTAAAACAATAATAGTGCATGTGAAATAAAAACTGAAAACCCAAACATCTTAATTAATAAATTCAGGGATATAGATTAAATGCTTAGCTTAAAACATGTTTTTTTAACTAAAAACTTAATTTTTAATGATGGGATATGGGTACATTCTGGTTTAACCAGAAATGGGTTTCTGGGAAGTTTTCTGGTCATCTCTTCGATTTGGGGTGTTATGGTTCTTGCTGAAGGGAGTAGAGTGATCGAGGATGATGGGAAAATTGTCGAGGAGATGATTACTTCATTGAGAAATTCGCGGTAGTTGATTCTTGCTTGGAACCCTAGTTTCAACTAGGTTCAGTATTTCGATTCGTTCATCCTCCCTTGTTGATCGAGTGTTGCGTGTTTTTGGGAGGTGGTAGAGGAGGCATTGATGAAGTGATGATTGGAGTTTCGAGTACTCCGATGATCTCGATGACGAGAATGATGAGTTTTCCAGGTTCGATGATGTTCCAGTTTTGATCGAAATACTCGATTTTGATTTGGGTCGAGATAGGCAGAGCTGGTTGGTGGAATCAAAGGTAGAGGTCGTTGGTGACTTGCCGGAAGGAACGACGTTGATCGGAAGACGTCAGGACGTTCGTGCACGTGCACACGATGGGTTCGAGTATCTGAATCTGGGCTGTTGAAGTGTTTGGGAAGGAGGAGTTCTTCGCGTGTGTTTGCTCGAGCGAGAGGGCTTTTGACTCGAAGCAGGACTCGAGTTTGCGCGTGTATATAGAACTGTCGTTTTAAACTTTAATATGGGTTCAGGAAATTTGATTAAGGATGGTTTACTCGGGGCTTTGGGATGTTTGGCTCGAAGCATGTGGAAGGAAAACTCGAAGTAGAGCCCAGGATTTTTGCATTTTTGGCTCGGGTCTAGGAATTAAATGCAATAACAGGTTTTTAAATTTTTAAAACCGGGTCAAGATTAAACAATTTCTTACCCATTTCTTTTTGAATAAGGAATGATTGATTTAAGTCGGGACTTATTAAGATTTCAAAACAAAATATCTTGAGTTTAAAAGTGTTTTAAAGAATGATTTAACTCAAAGGTTTTAAGTTGACTGGTAATTGATAATTTATTTCCAAAGAGTATTATATAGGATTTAAACGTTAATTAATAAATAATTAAAGAATAATTAATCAAATGATTTGAAATTAACCAGGATTAGAAATTCATAAGAAATTAATCTGATTTAAATTAATCAGATAATTTATTGATTTTACTTATGGATGTTTGGATTTCATTGAATGTTGAATTGTTTGATATCCTTAATATATGATGCTTTGTGATATACCCTGATTTATGATGTGATCGGTAAATTACTTATCTGCGATATATATATCTGTTTCTGTGATATATTACTATGTGAATATGAAACCCTTGGCCCGTAAAACGGCATTTGAATTTCGATGCGACAGGGAGTCGGATTCCAGTTGGTTATCCGAAACCCACATCGAATTGTAATGATGAATCCTTGTGATTGATAAATTTATTTTATCTGTGAAATTGTAAATGAAGATAAGCGTTGTGGATTATACCGCTTATCGATATTGATATATCTGTGATGATTGATGTTGTGCACTATTGTGTGAAACCCCTGGACTACACCTTTACACACACAAATATGGATTTCACGTGGAAATCGGTTAAATCACAGATGATGTAAATATGATGTTTTTGAAATTGAAATTTTAATTTCAATTGATTTTGAAATTGGAAATTTGGGGTTTAATATGAAAAGCTTTTGAAATGGAATTTCAAAGATAAAAGTTTTTTGAATAACTGAATCGAGTTTTGAAATTTAAATAATTTGATTTAAATTTGAATTCAAGTTTGAAATTGAATCCTATGATTTGAAACTAGGGATTAAAGATGCTATACAGGTTATATATGGGTTAAATCATTTTAAAGATATTGATTTGGGAGTTTGAATTTAATTCAAGGGTTTTAACTCGTGTAAATATAACTGGATTTTTCTGAAATGAACTATGTGTTTTCAAATAGTAAAAGTTTTCACATAAGTAATGAATTTCCAAATTGTGTTGAACGGTTTCAAGTTTGAAATGGAATTGAAATGTTTTGAAATTTATGAAATGAGTCTTTGATTTCAAAGACCGGATGAGTTAATCTAACTTGAAATGGAAACTAGTTTTGAAAGCTATAAGTTAAATCTTGACTTAAAGATTTAACGAGTTAATTCAATTGAAATGGAAATTGTTTTGAAATCTATGAATGAATCTTGGTGAATGGGGTTAACTTTGTGAAATAGATCTTTTTGTTTAAAAGATTAAAAGTGTGGAAATTGTTTAAACCATTGAAGGTTTTTGAAATGATTCTTTTTGTTTAAAAGATTGGAAATGGTAATTTGTTTTACCATTCGAATGAAAAGTTTTTTTGCTTTAAGCTGTGATTTAACTGAGACCCCAGTATCCAGATAATTTTTAATTGCGCTCGTTATTCGGTTTAGCCGGGAGAGGACCTTTGTGTCATATAACCCATTCCGAATAATGATACGACGTATATGGATAGCATTTGAAGACCGGTGGTGAAGACCGGGTATTTGCGAGAGCGATATGATGACCTATCGATTTTCTCTACATCATGGCTCCGGTATAGAGATTCCCTAAGTGATGGGAAGTCCGATCGAGATTGTGAATACCCGGATTTGCAAGGGCTTCTTCGGAAGTGCCTTCGGTTCTGTTCGAACCCGGAACAGACTTGTATGGATGTGTGTCTGACGTTACACTTTGAGATGTAAAGCTGGTTTCTATCAAATACATTTCTGTTGGTGGCGGAGAATTTATTCTCTTAGCTTAACACCCTTCTCTGAGACGTACGAGCTCAGAGGTTATGTAGTTGATGGTTACTAGTGATACATTCCCAATTTGGTAATGTGGCATACGAAGTGCTGCTGATCATTTGTTGATCGAAGCGTGGCTTTGTGAAAAAGCGTGGCTTTGTGGACGAGACTTCGTCGAGCCTCACAACCCGGTAATGGTCAAAACAGGAATGTTGCGACAAAGGTTTGTAGGGGTAGCGCCCCTAGGGTATGTCATTTCCTTCTGGATAAAGGGTGGTATCATGGTATGGAGCCCAGATACTTAACTCATGTGGACACGGTAATTTATTACTGTATGATGTTGCTTTGTTGGTTTTCGGGATCCCGCGGATAAAGGTCGGTAACGACCGGGGGATGACATGACTCGTGTGTTAGTTACCTAGTTACAGCTGTACAGCGTGAGGTAGCGTCAGTGTGTTAGTTACCTAGTTACAGCTGTACAGCGTGAGGTAGCGTCGGCCTTTTGTTTGCAGAGATCCGGTTAGGATCCGGGGCGTCTTTCCAGAGGCGTTTCTATTTCGGTAAGGAAGTTCCTTAGCCTGATCATTTGTTGGAAATCCAAAGAAACAATACGAACCCTGTACGGTTTTTAGTTGTATTACCTGCTATGGAATGTGGCGGTAACCTGCTACTGAACGTAGTAGCTATAGTAGGCATACAACAATGGTTGTATGTTGGCTAAGATTGATATTATATTTTCGAAATGTTTTTCTACACTATGCACTAGTAATAATATCAAAAGAGTTTTGATTTTGCGTAGTAAGCATGTTTGACTATCATAAGGAGAAATCTCCTCCAATTCTGCGATTGCATTGTGTGTGTGGCGGGAGGCCTTATGGTAGTTTCATTTTTCGAAAAGCATTGCGGATTTCAATGTTTAAGAGCCTTTGGTGTTTGTTTAAAGATAAACTGTTTTGTTGCTCACACCAGTCCCATGACTGATCCGGAGTTTATTGTTCCCTTCCTAAACTCTGGGTGCCCACTATTTTCCACACGGGCAGTCTAGAGTTGGGTTTTTCAGATATTCAGGTTTAGTAGATTATCTGGAGCTAGTTCATTCATCGGAGTTGCTTATCTTGGAGTTGTGGATTCATTCTTGTCTGAAGATCATTTTGGAGTTATCACTTCTATTGATATTGTTCCGCTGCTATTTGTTGTATCGTATCTCTGATGTATATAGATATTCATTGTATCATCATTGTATCTGGATATTGTATTAGATATTGTATATCAATGTATTATTCTTTTTCTTCCGCTGTGTTGTTATACTTAATTGTATTATAGCTCCGGCAAATCGGATTTGAACGGTCGAATCTGCGGCATTCTAGTACAATGTGAAGTACGGATGGTTATTTTCGAACGCGAAAAATCCGAGTCGTTACATGTGGTATCAAAGCTAAGGTTAAACTTTAGCTCAGGAGTATAACACATTAAGTAGCTCATTAGAGATAGGGTGAAGTATACCCTAGAATGAGTAATTCTCAGATATCCGTCTGAATGCCTCAGTAAATTCTCTTGCTATCTACTGATAGTGAGTATGAGTGCGAGAAGAGGATGAGATAGGGGACAGAGGGAATACGACTATAAATGGTCAATACTCTGTAACAACGAGGAAGCCATCTTTTCTCTATTAATCTCTTTTGTTCGACATCTTTTCTCAATTCTTTGATAATTTCTGGTCGATCCAGAAAGGAAATTCGATATATTTGATATGGGACGTAAACTCCGGATGGACCAAAATTGTTTGTTTGGATGTATTGTTTGCTATGGTTGATAGGTATATTTTAGTTCTGAACTAAAAGTTTTGAAATTGTATCCACATATCTGTCTATTCTTTGGGTCCGGATATATTCTACGAATGGTTAGTTATCTCTTCGAACTGACCGATGCCATTGTATATTTCGTAGATCTGGATAACCCGAGTATCTTCTGAAGTGTTAAAACAGATTCGTTCTTGATATTCTGATTTGGTAAACCAAATGCAAAATATATATTCGGTTTGATTCGATGAAATATTCTCCATCTATCTTTTTGTCTCCTTGGTAATTTCGAGGACGAAATTCTTTTAAGGGGGGAAGTCTGTAACGACCCCGAATTTTATAAATATTTAAATTGATAATTAATTCAGTTTTTGAATAAAATTTGTGAAATAAAATGATAAATGGATTTCGAGTTTCCCCGAATCCAAGTATATTCTGTATAAATCATTTAAAATAAAATAAAATATTATGTATATGTGTACATGTGTATTTGGGCATATATGAGTGAATATGAAATAATATATATTTGATTTGAATTTAAATCTAAAATTGATGGTTTAATAAACATTTGAGGTTATAATAAAATATACTTACAAAGGAAAATAAAATCTGCTTAGGCAAGTAAATAATGAGAAATAATCTGCACTTTCAAATATAGTAACTTGTTAGAAAATAAACTTGTATAGGATAAGTATGAAACAAATAAATATGTATATGCTATCACCTTGTGTATGCATGTAACAAGTCATAACAAAGCAAAAGAAATATCTGTACTAGCAAATGAAGCTTTGCAGGCAAGAAAGAAATAAGATAATATAGTACATACGAATTGAATAAAAAGAAGATATATATGACAACTTAATAAATGCTTGTGTACCAATGTTCCCATTTCAGCCACCAAAGTAATGTTTCAGTGTACAAAACAAGTAAACATATAGGAGAGATGAAGCACTTGGCATTAAATGCTATATCAATGTTATAGTCAATTCGAATTCTTTACAAAATCATCTCAGCCATCCTATAAAAAAGAAAAAAAAGAAGAAGAAGATCTTGTTGTACAAATATATATCCAGCAACCTCATTTTCTATATATCTCCTGTAAACTTCTTTGTATCTACCAAGCTTCTTCATATTATTTTGTCCATCCAAACCAAGTAAAGAAAAATCTGAAACCAGTGGAAATGGATTCAAATTCATAAACTGGAAATTAAAAATGAAGGTCAAAGCAAAAGTAAATCTGAAGTATGCAAGCATGCAAGTTCAACAAACAAGGATTTCAACAACCAAATTCAGATCAAAAGCAGATCAACCAAAATATTTTTCCAGATCTTCTAGATTCAAAACACTTTCTAGGCCTAAGCTAAACTTCTTCTCTGTTCTTCATTTTTCAAGGTGAGCAAACTCCCCTTTTGAAAATCCTTATCATGTATATTTTGATGTTCTATGAAATGTGTTGAAATGATGGGGTGAAATTTTGTTTGCATGTTAATAAATATGCAGATATAAGACTGCATGCCTATGCACACTTGTATACCTCTGTTCTTATAGTTACAGGTTCTAAAACCTGATTTAAAATTTAAACTATCCACCTAAAATGATTTTTGGCTTTAAGTCTTAAACAAAAAAAATGGGCGTTTCATCATAAAGTAAGTTTTAAAATTTTGTTTAAGTTAAATTTTATTTAAAATCTCACAGGAAATTTAAAACAATAATAGTGCATGTGAAATAAAAACTGAAAACCCAAACATCTTAATTAATAAATTCAGGGATATAGATTAAATGCTTAGCTTAAAACATGTTTTTTTAACTAAAAACTTAATTTTTAATGATGGGATATGGGTACATTCTGGTTTAACCAGAAATGGGTTTCTGGGAAGTTTTCTGGTCATCTCTGCGATTTGGGGTGTTATGGTTCTTGCTGAAGGGAGTAGAGTGATCGAGGATGATGGGAAAATTGTCGAGGAGATGATTACTTCATTGAGAAATTCGCGGTAGTTGATTCTTGCTTGGAACCCTAGTTTCAACTAGGTTCAGTATTTCGATTCGTTCATCCTCCCTTGTTGATCGAGTGTTGCGTGTTTTTGGGAGGTGGTAGAGGAGGCATTGACGAAGTGATGATCGGAGTTTCGAGTACTCCGATGATCTCGATGACGAGAATGATGAGTTTTCCAGGTTCGATGATGTTCCAGTTTTGATCGAAATACTCGATTTTGATTTGGGTCGAGATAGGCAGAGCTGGTTGGTGGAATCAAAGGTAGAGGTCGTTGGTGACTTGCCGGAAGGAACGACGTTGATCGGAAGACGTCAGGACGTTCGTGCACGTGCACACGATGGGTTCGAGTATTTGAATCTGGGCTGTTGAAGTGTTTGGGAAGGAGGAGTTCTTCGCGTGTGTTTGCTCGAGCGAGAGGGCTTTTGACTCGAAGCAGGACTCGAGT
Source organism: Allium fistulosum (assembly GCA_030737815.1). NCBI lineage: Eukaryota > Viridiplantae > Streptophyta > Magnoliopsida > Asparagales > Amaryllidaceae > Allium > Allium fistulosum. The sequence continues at coordinate 284,654,268 of CM060907.1, read as the reverse complement.
TTGCGCGTGTATATAGAACTGTCGTTTTAAACTTTAATATGGGTTCAGGAAATTTGATTAAGGATGGTTTACTCGGGGCTTTGGGATGTTTGGCTCGAAGCATGTGGAAGGAAAACTCGAAGTAGAGCCCAGGATTTTTGCATTTTTGGCTCGGGTCTAGGAATTAAATGCAATAACAGGTTTTTAAATTTTTAAAACCGGGTCAAGATTAAACAATTTCTTACCCATTTCTTTTTGAATAAGGAATGATTGATTTAAGTCGGGACTTATTAAGATTTCAAAACAAAATATCTTGAGTTTAAAAGTGTTTTAAAGAATGATTTAACTCAAAGGTTTTAAGTTGACTGGTAATTGATAATTTATTTCCAAAGAGTATTATATAGGATTTAAACGTTAATTAATAAATAATTAAAGAATAATTAATCAAATGATTTGAAATTAACCAGGATTAGAAATTCATAAGAAATTAATCTGATTTAAATTAATCAGATAATTTATTGATTTTACTTATGGATGTTTGGATTTCATTGAATGTTGAATTGTTTGATATCCTTAATATATGATGCTTTGTGATATACCCTGATTTATGATGTGATCGGTAAATTACTTATCTGCGATATATATATCTGTTTCTGTGATATATTACTATGTGAATATGAAACCCTTGGCCCGTAAAACGGCATTTGAATTTCGATGCGATAGGGAGTCGGATTCCAGTTGGTTATCCGAAACCCACATCGAATTGTAATGATGAATCCTTGTGATTGATAAATTTATTTTATCTGTGAAATTGTAAATGAAGATAAGCGTTGTGGATTATACCGCTTATCGATATTGATATATCTGTGATGATTGATGTTGTGCACTATTGTGTGAAACCCCTGGACTACACCTTTACACACACAAATATGGATTTCACGTGGAAATCGGTTAAATCACAGATGATGTAAATATGATGTTTTTGAAATTGAAATTTTAATTTCAATTGATTTTGAAATTGGAAATTTGGGGTTTAATATGAAAAGCTTTTGAAATGTAATTTCAAAGATAAAAGTTTTTTGAATAACTGAATCGAGTTTTGAAATTTAAATAATTTGATTTAAATTTGAATTCAAGTTTGAAATTGAATCCTATGATTTGAAACTAGGGATTAAAGATGCTATACAGGTTATATATGGGTTAAATCATTTTAAAGATATTGATTTGGGAGTTTGAATTTAATTCAAGGGTTTTAACTCGTGTAAATATAACTGGATTTTTCTGAAACGAACTATGTGTTTTCAAATAGTAAAAGTTTTCACATAAGTAATGAATTTCCAAATTGTGTTGAACGGTTTCAAGTTTGAAATGGAATTGAAATGTTTTGAAATTTATGAAATGAGTCTTTGATTTCAAAGACCGGATGAGTTAATCTAACTTGAAATGGAAACTAGTTTTGAAAGCTATAAGTTAAATCTTGACTTAAAGATTTAACGAGTTAATTCAATTGAAATGGAAATTGTTTTGAAATCTATGAATGAATCTTGGTGAATGGGGTTAACTTTGTGAAATAAATCTTTTTGTTTAAAAGATTAAAAGTGTGGAAATTGTTTAAACCATTGAAGGTTTTTGAAATGATTCTTTTTGTTTAAAAGATTGGAAATGGTAATTTGTTTTACCATTCGAATGAAAAGTTTTTTTGCTTTAAGCTGTGATTTAACTGAGACCCCAGTATCCAGATAATTTTTAATTGCGCTCGTTATTCGGTTTAGCCGGGAGAGGACCTTTGTGTCATATAACCCATTCCGAATAATGATACGACGTATATGGATAGCATTTGAAGACCGGTGGTGAAGACCGGGTATTTGCGAGAGCGATATGATGACCTATCGATTTTCTCTACATCATGGCTCCGGTATAGAGATTCCCTAAGTGATGGGAAGTCCGATCGAGATTGTGAATACCCGGATTTGCAAGGGCTTCTTCGGAAGTGCCTTCGGTTCTGTTCGAACCCGGAACAGACTTGTATGGATGTGTGTCTGACGTTACACTTTGAGATGTAAAGCTGGTTTCTATCAAATACATTTCTGTTGGTGGCGGAGAATTTATTCTCTTAGCTTAACACCCTTCTCTGAGACGTACGAGCTCAGAGGTTATGTAGTTGATGGTTACTAGTGATACATTCCCAATTTGGTAATGTGGCATACGAAGTGCTGCTGATCATTTGTTGATCGAAGCGTGGCTTTGTGAAAAAGCGTGGCTTTGTGGACGAGACTTCGTCGAGCCTCACAACCCGGTAATGGTCAAAACAGGAATGTTGCGACAAAGGTTTGTAGGGGTAGCACCCCTAGGGTATGTCATTTCCTTCTGGATAAAGGGTGGTATCATGGTATGGAGCCCAGATACTTAACTCATGTGGACACGATAATTTATTACTGTATGATGTTGCTTTGTTGGTTTTCGGGATCCCGCGGATAAAGGTCGGTAACGACCGGGGGATGACATGACTCGTGTGTTAGTTACCTAGTTACAGCTGTACAGCGTGAGGTAGCGTCAGTGTGTTAGTTACCTAGTTACAGCTGTACAGCGTGAGGTAGCGTCGGCCTTTTGTTTGCAGAGATCCGGTTAGGATCCGGGGCGTCTTTCCAGAGGCGTTTCTATTTCGGTAAGGAAGTTCCTTAGCCTGATCATTTGTTGGAAATCCAAAGAAACAATACGAACCCTGTACGGTTTTTAGTTGTATTACCTGCTATGGAATGTGGCGGTAACCTGCTACTGAACGTAGTAGCTATAGTAGGCATACAACAATGGTTGTATGTTGGCTAAGATTGATATTATATTTTCGAAATGTTTTTCTACACTATGCACTAGTAATAATATCAAAAGAGTTTTGATTTTGCGTAGTAAGCATGTTTGACTATCATAAGGAGAAATCTCCTCCAATTCTGCGATTGCATTGTGTGTGTGGCGGGAGGCCTTATGGTAGTTTCATTTTTCGAAAAGCATTGCGGATTTCAATGTTTAAGAGCCTTTGGTGTTTGTTTAAAGATAAACTGTTTTGTTGCTCACACCAGTCCCATGACTGATCCGGAGTTTATTGTTCCCTTCCTAAACTCTGGGTGCCCACTATTTTCCACACGGGCAGTCTAGAGTTGGGTTTTTCAGATATTCAGGTTTAGTAGATTATCTGGAGCTAGTTCATTCATCGGAGTTGCTTATCTTGGAGTTGTGGATTCATTCTTGTCTGAAGATCATTTTGGAGTTATCACTTCTATTGATATTGTTCCACTGCTATTTGTTGTATCATATCTCTGATGTATATAGATATTCATTGTATCATCATTGTATCTGGATATTGTATTAGATATTGTATATCAATGTATTATTCTTTTTCTTCCGCTGTGTTGTTATACTTAATTGTATTATAGCTCCGGCGAATCGGATTTGAACGGTCGAATCTGCGGCATTCTAGTACAATGTGAAGTACGGATGTTGATTTTCGAACGCGAAAAATCCGAGTCGTTACAGTTTGGTAATAAATCTTAAATTGATTTGGTTAAGTTGATTTATTAATTTTAAAGGATTCACTAATGATACATATAAAAATATTTTTAAATATATATATATATATGTATGTATGTATGTATATTATGTATACATGCACACACATACATATATGTACACTGTATTTATGCATAAATAAACATGAATCTACATAATATTATTATTATACAAAATATACTTTGGACAATTTTTTTATAATAAATATCTATGTTTGATTCTACATTAAATTATTAACATATACATATTGGTTACATTTGGATTTATTGATTAAGATCTATTTTCAAATTGATTTACTAAATCAGATCACTGCATGTTTGGTAATAAATCTTGAATGGATAATAGTTGACTTGGCTGGATTAATTTAGTATATTTGGAGGATTCATTAACAATACATATATAAACATATATACACACGCAATTAGTTAATAATACATACATACTTTTGTTGTTGACTGTTTGTATCCTTATTCATGATGCCAATTGATTATCATTTACATGCTACGTTAATTAAGTTTACCAAATAGGAAATTAAATCAATCATCTTTGTTACTCTTTATCTATTTCCCATATTTCCTTTATGTGTTTAACTATCCATTTATTCTAGTTATATGTCTAACATTGTCATCAATTAATAGCACCTATCATATGTTGCTCTTACAGAATTTACACTAATATATATATATATATATTTGTTTATACTCACATTCATGCCATATATACATGTTGCTAAGTAATGACATTCATATAATTAATCAATTTAATTAATGAGTGATAAATGAAAAGTTTGTCTCTCCATCTAAATAAATTTATGCCCCCTCATTAATTCAATAACTTAAGAGATAGGAAATGAAAAGTTTCCTTCTCTAAATAAATTTAATAAGTTACCGTTACACACAAATATGTACATAGGAGTATATTTGATATACTCTAATTTACATACAAATTAACTTAAATTTTAAACTTTATTTCTAAATCTAAATAAAATAAAGATTTTATTTAAAAGAAAACTTAGAAAATTTCTAAGTATGTTTAGACTTTATAGGCCCATTAATGATCCAAAATGGTAATATTTTTGAAATTCATCCACTTCTTCCACTGCGGGATGGCCCAGTTCCAACACTAGCCGAGTCTCATCATTCTAGGATGACCATTCATCCCGATGGAGATAAAATGTATCGTGACATGAAGAGAATCTTTTATTGGCTTGGTCTAAAGAGGCATGAGGTAGAGTATGTGACTCGATATATGACTTTCCAAAGGGTAAAGGCGGAGCAAAAGAAGTTAGAAGAAATGTTGCAACCATTAGATATTCTGTAGTGGAAGTGCGAGAGTGTTTTTATGGATTTCATCGATAGACTACCCAGGAGTAGGAGGAGGAATGAGAGTATTTGGGTCACAATCGACCGACTAACCAAATGTGCTGATTTTGTTTCGGTTAGGAGTATGAGGACTGTTGCATCTTCGATGACACTATACATGAGGGAGATAGTCAGGTTACATAGGGTTTCTTCTAGCATCGTTAGTGTTACACCCACATTCGTCAAGCTATGTTGAAAACGAGCTAAGCAATGAACCAGTCTAGGAGAGCTGCTCCCGAAGTAAAAAAAATCAAGACAAAAAGAGAAAGACTCGAAGTGGTCCAAATGATACTACACAAAGAACTAGCCTTCAGTCACTGCATTTAATCTTAACCGAAGGAACCGTAACCAAAAAAGCAGAAAAGGAATGAAATACCATGCTCAAGAGACGAGCCGCAAAGATATCAGATCCATGCCCATCCCTAAAGCTTCAGTATTATATTATGTTCCTAAATCCAAAATCTAACATAGTTACAGGGAGAAAGAGGCAATGGTAATGCATAAAGCCAAAGCAAAACATAGACACTGCACAACAACACAATCAACCATTTCGGAAATATAATGCATCATGATCAAACAAGGTTGCACACGAGCAATGATACATTGCACATACAGGTCGAAGAACACGGGTAACCAAACCGCGCTATCAACCAAATTCATACTTTGCTAGCACCTTCGAGAATGGGTCTACACCGCACATGTTGAAGGAAACCTAAGCAATACCGCAAGGAGTAAAAAAGCATTCCAAAAGGCTACACACGGGGCTACTCAAACAGCGCTCCAATGTAGATCCACACTCATAGGCATATATCAGGGATACCGACCCCTCCTCATTCATCAACAACCTATGCACATCAACAATGAGGTCAACCTGAATCACATGTAGCTTAGGTCATGGCTGCAAGCATAGTAAACTAGCACCCAATATAAAGCATGTCGTGCAACCTTAGCCCGATATGATGCCAAGCAAACAAGTACAAATCAGATAAATAACCGACAAATGAGCATCACAATATCATGCAAAGATCGCTTATCAATTTCTCCAACCTCACTCAAGATATGTCAACCACACCCCAAAAGCAAGAAGTAAATCCTAATGCTTTAAAGGGTTATGCGAACCCTATGCTTCTTCAAAGAAATGCGATCTGCTCTGGTTCAAGATTCCCACTTCAATTTCAGGAGTTCCTTCCTAAATCACTGTTTCCTACCAAAGACTAATTATTCGACTACCTAAATCATGACTTTTCGCCAAAGACACATCAACAAACTGGGCACATTAAATTACAATATAGATAAATGACAAGTGGCAGGATTGAAGGGTAGAAATTGAAATAACGAATAAGGGGAAATTATCGTAACCTGCCACCCATCTTCTATACTATAAATTGAAGAGACCGGAGGATGGGAAAAGGATAATTTAGCCCGATCATTCTATTTCTCTAGGAAACAAAAACCCAAAATGGGTATTGTATGATATAGGGAATGCTCTAGAAAAAACTTATATTAAGAGGAAGAAGTATATAAGAAGGATTTCATCTTTGGATGTAGGATTTTCCAGAATCTGTACCACATAAAAAATTTATTTACCTCTTTACCTTTTTGTTTGCTATTGGTGGATGTTATTACAGAACATTGTTAAACACAAATTGGATTTGACATTCTAACACACAGTTGGAATGCAACGACTAGGTTTTGTAAGCCTCCAGCGGCATAATCACCACCCAAAGGCAAACCTAATATAACTTAAGTTTGTTTCTTCAAATTCGTGGAAATAAGCATCACCATTGATTAATCCACGACCATGTTGAGCATTGTAGAACGAAAAATTTCACCAACATTTATTGGCGCTAGAAGGAGAGCCTGAATCTTTATTCCTCTTTTCCTAATATTGAGAAAATCTAATGAGCCCCGTATCCGCCGAGTTTACCGACACTTCCCTGCTAATCATCCATCCCTTTCCTCCAAAATGGTGATGGATCAACATACCACACACAATCTAAATCATCCCCCGCCATCCACGGTTCACTGACTTCAATTACGAGTTCCATTGACTATGTGGCGAGTAAGTGCTAACAATAATGTCGAAAACAAGAATGGTGAAACCGGCCCGCAAATCAAATTCCCTGTTTGTCTGATATCAATCCTCCAACTACTTGATAGAGAGACTCAAAAATCGATGCTGGGAATCAAGTTGAACGGCTACTACCAGTTGACCATTACCATCTTTCATCAATTTATTACCGTAAGGTGGACGAGAGCACACAGGTATTTGTCAATTTGGATAGTGATTCCGATGATGGCATGAACCTAAGTGTAACATCCCACCTTTTTGTACGCTTAAGCAGACACACATGTCGACTTAAACCATACAGAAGGGCAGATTGTTATGGGGTAAATAAGAAAAAGTGGAGAAATAAAAGAAACAAAATAGAATCTTGCAGCGGAACGATAAAATATAATAATCAAATAACAGTTCATGAAGCTGTTTTACAAAACATTTGATTATACTTATACAATACATATCAGAGTTACACATACCAGAGAATGATAATTATGCAGCGGAATACAATGGTGTAGTAGAATATATAACAAATAGTAATAATAAAATCTTCATCTTCGTCCTTCAGAAATAGGGCCTTCAAATCCTAAAATGCTCAGGCTGACCCGAGCGAATTGAAAAAAAAAACAAAACACTCAAGTCAGAACTAAAATATCTTATGTAAGTTAAATCAATGAAATAAATATGAGTGTAAACGGCGTCAGAGATGTTTACAGGGTTTGACATCTCCTATCCAGTGTCTAACGTGAGTGTAGTAACTTAAGAAATGTTCGGGATTCACATCTCTTAAGGATCCGTTAAACTATCTACTATGTAGTAATATTCGCTATATACAGTAGTGTCTAATCAGTAAAGTATAATCATATAGAAAATAGCGTTAAGGGGATGGAGAACCTTAACGCGGTCGGATCTTAAAATCATAATCGTAGTAAAGCTCGATATGGTAGGTGACACGACACAACTAGGCAATGCCAGGGTAGATATACCAATTACGCATCCGGACTGGTGGTGATGCATAGCAGCCACTACCGCCCACCTCGAACAACACTCCCAAATCGAAGGGCAGCCACCAAAATAACAAAGTAATAGAATGGTATCGAAGAAGTGTGTCCGATCAAAGGTGCTACCTCATTGGTCCGTCAATCGCTCCTGTTTTAGCCACCTTATGCCAACTCGCGGGAGTTGGGTCCACGTATATACCTTAGGATCGTCGCCACCATCCTACTTCATTCTGGAAACTCCACCGCGTACACAATTGTCAAAGTGGTTTTCGGTGTCGACAGAGAGTATGTCCATATCCGATCCCGGTCTCTTTAACAACCAATCGTTATTATAACACCGTGATCATTTTAAAAATATATATACCTTTAAAAACACAATCATTGCCCTTTCAAAACATATTCTTTATTTCAAAATAGTATATACATCAAAAACCAAAATATTATTGCCATTTCAAACCATATCCTTTACTTCAAAATAGTATATACTTTAAAACCAAAATATTATTGCTATTTCAAAACATATCATTTACTTCAAAATAGTATATACTTTAAAACCAAATTCAATAATATATCATTTAAAAAAAATCCAAATTTTCAATCACTATTCTTACTTTTAATTATAAAACTTGAAATATTCTTTAAAACCATCTTAAACCCAAATCACAAAATGCAGTCATATTCTTAATCTCAAAATTTCAATCGGTTTCAAATCAATATATTTAAAGATAATTCTTAAATAAATTCTATTTCAAATAAATTCATTTTTCAAACCATATTACTTTCAAAGTTATAACAATTTCGAAACCAATACTTTGAAAAACAATAATACCTTAATTTCAATAAAACATTTAAATTTTGATATATTTCAAGTCTTTAAATATTCCAAAATTCCCAACCAAATATGATAATCTTATATATACCTTAATTCAATTTACTATTATTTAGTTTAGAAATATTTATTTAATAAATTGAATATCACTTAAATAAAGCTCAAACTTGAAATATTCGTAAATCAAACTTAAAACATCATCAAGTTATACATAGCTTAAATTTTAGAATTTAACCATATATAAAATAATATTTATATAATATCAAAATTTAATATTTATTAAACCGTATATTTCTTTCCAACTCATAGAAAAACCACTTTAAAATATTTTATATATAGACCACGGTGCCTGTATATAATTTTCTATCCTATGGTCAAGTGATACGGATATTTATCATTTCAATCCGTAATTTAAAAATAAAAGTTTACGGTTATATATCATTTCAAACCGCAATCCCGAATGAAATGAAAATGCATAATAACTTGGAGTTTATACAATATAAAATCTGGCATCCATTCATCCAAATATCAATAAACAACCATTTATTACAATCATCATCCAATTTAAACAAAACATCAATATAAAGCATATAAAATATAACATGCATCAACAAATAGTTTATATTCAATAAAAATTAATAACTGTTCAACTGGAAGTTTATATGCAATAATAAATAAATTTAACTCGCAAATTTTATGCAATAATAAAATTAAATAACAATTAAATTTAACTAAATGTTATCTAACTGAGATGATGATTAAATATATGCCCAAACAATCATAGATAAATTTTAAATCACATCAAAATTTAATTTAACAAACATAAGAAATCTTAGAAGTTGTGAGTGGGTTAAAACACTCACCTTTTGAATTTAAATTGAATTTAAATTCAATTTAAACCCAAAAATTTTACAGTCTCAGAATTCGTCCAAACCAGCGTCAAAAGATCTGGAATTTCAATACGATCCTAACAAAAGAAACCGCGTCCAAATCCGAGTCCGTATGCAAAAGTTATGAAAATTTGAAGATTGGAAAATTCTGGTCCTGAGTCGACATCGAGTTCAACCCGGTCCGCCGCCTCAAATACCCGATGCTTGCTTTGAGTTTTTGCCAAAACGACCCGGAGACCCGAGTCATTTTCTTCGTGACACGAAGTAGCTCCAGGGTTTTTCCCCTTGAAACCCGAAGCGCGACCCGAAGCGCGTAAATCTGGAATTTTTTTTTTTGAAATTAGATTTTGGAATTTGGGAATTAGGTTTTGTCTGCCATTGGAATGAGGAGCTAAGAAGAAGATGAATTGTACGTACAGACAAATGAAGATTAGGGAGGCTAGGGTTTATAACTGTGTTTATATAGGTAGGTTAGAGATAGAGCAGATAGATTGGATAGATGAACGTGCGGAACAAACTATGGCCCGAAAAGCCCGTTCTAACCCCGGAACGAAATTGAGTAAATCCATATATCAAAATAGGTGTTTTAAAATATTCTGAGCGCGATGGAAAAAGTTTCATGTCCAAATTCCGTTGTATGAAGAAGTTATGCTGAAAAAGAAATTCTCAAATTGATTTCAAAAATTGATTTCAATTATATTGATTTCAAGGCGTTTCGCGTTCGTACGATCAAACGACGAGTCCGATCGTTACGAAACTTGAAACCCTACAATAATTCATTGATACGGATCCGATGAAACTAGTTTCGTCGAAATCCGAGTTAGTGACAAAAATGGCTATTTTTATATTAATTAAATAAATTAAGAATTAGTAAATAAATCCAATTTTTATATTTCAGTTTCGGAATTGGCAAATTTTATCACTTAAAAATTTTCAAACATTTAAAATGATTTAACAATTTTTAAATGTCAATTTATTAAAGATTAAATCAATATAACTCTTAAATTTCATAAAATTCAAAATTATATGTAAATTTCCAAAATTTCCATAAATTTTACTTTACCCATAATTATTCCATTCATATTTCAAATAGGAGGCTTGCCATTGGATTTAAAATTATTACATAAATATTTCCCATTATTCAACTAAATTTTTAATTTAACGTAATAATTAAATTTTCATTTCATTTATTTCAATAAGTCCAACAATTATAAATTAACAAATTAACTCATTATTAAAGATTCAACTTCAAAAATTCATAAAGTTTATCATCTTGATTTACTCATTAATTCATAATTCTTTAAACCAATTCCCTTCTAAATTTTAAAGTAACTAAATTTACCAAATCATAGTATTTATTTCAATTTCTTAAAATAACCCCCTTCATTATAAATTGAATCTAATTTATTAAAATAAGTTTCCAAATTTAATGTATTAGACTCAATTTCACTTTTTAACTTACACTTAAATTTAGGTCATAATCAATTTATTCGTATTCCTTTCTTAGTTACTATTTTACATACTTCTTGCATAAATTTCACAATTAACCATTATTATTAAAGTAATGCTAATAATAAATACGACCTTACTATTACTCAACATTTAAACGAACGTTACTTCATTTCCATTAGTGTAACATTTATTTCCTCATCACTTATTACCAATTCAAATTTCATTAACAATAAGTAGGTAATTTATAATATATGTTTACAAATTTTGAATTAATCGTTATTCAAACCACCATTCATTATTATTTACTTAAATTTAGCATTAATTACCTTGCATTACATTGTTGCTTAAATTCCCAATCCGATTGTAATTAATACTCTAAATAAATACGCTTACTCCTTTCGTTATTTATTAATTGTCACAAGAAACGTTTAATAATTTCAACAACATTGTAATTACTAATTACCTACATTGATTGTATACGTTTTCCATTATTATCATTTATTAAAATTATGTTCAACTTTCCATCTTATGCATATAGTTAACCTTTATATTGATTTTACCTTCAAAATTTCCAGTTATTCTCTTAACTTACAAAAAAAACAATGATTAATTTCATTTTAATCGCTATTAATTACATGCATTGTTAACGGACAATAGTTGTCACCATTTTACAAATTTTAACATTTGAAATTTATTCTCTACAACAATTATTACCTATCAATATTAATTTGCCCATAAATACAAAACTTGCAATTGTTCTTATTATAATATTCCATTTACTGTTAACAATGTTTATTACATTATATCAGTTTAATATTTTCCTTAAATCCTTATATTCAATTCATATACAGGTAAAATTCTTTTCACTACTTAAAATCATTTGAATTAACTTCGAATTACTATAAGTAGTTTTTTTTTCTAAATTTAATTACAACTCCTATTAAATTAACAAATTTAATTGTCGAAATTTACGGGTCGTTACACTCTCCCCTACTCAAAACTTTTCGTCCTCGAAAAGGAAAAGAAGGGAAAAGAAGAATTAAGAAATCTATATATATTTTATTTAAAACTTTATAACCAATTAAATTTATAAAATTAATTAATTTAGATAAAATATACCACTTTATAACTATTAAATCTTTATATTTTTTTTATTTATAAAGTTTGGAAAACGTTTTAAAATAATTTCTAAGTCCAAAATTTTACGGAAAATTTCGGCAGAGTCTCCTTTGTACGGAGAGGCTCGGAAGAAAATATAATATAAATATATCAATATACCACATATAATATCCAAAATTTAATATCCCAACACGGAAAAACAATATAATAGCGCTATAAACCGTAATCCGAAAACGTACCTATTTGTCGAGCAATTAACGCTTATTTATGGAACCAAAAGCATTAGCAATTTGCTTCCATAACCTGCATTTCGCTTATATAAATCCGATAAGCGTTAGAAATTTTATAGAATGAAATATTTAAGTTGTTCAATCACTAACAACAATCAATACAACAACCATCCATTTCAACAACAGCATACACAACAAATACAAAACAACCATTCAATAAAAAAACAAATAGTTGTTCGGGTTCAAAACTTGAAATTGTACGGAATGAAAATAACTATCAAGTGCATCATTTACTCAACAGTCTTAGATGGAACAAAAATAGATTATTTATTCATCCAACAACTTCAAATTTCCTTACCCAACCAACCATAAAACAAGCAATAACAATTCAAACCAACAAACCAAATTAACTTATTATAAATTTATTTCATACTTTAGTTGTTTGATTTCCTTTCTTTCATTTATTCAGTGATTACTTCATTTATTTTCATTTTTTTTTCTATTTTATTTAGAAATAACTTCAACCCTTTTCTTAAGTTTACAATTTCCCTTTATTATATTACACTCATTTATTTGCACTTACTACTTACTATTATTCATTCATTTATTATTTCGTGATCTTATTTATCCACACTTTAATTACTTAAGTTTATAATCATTCATTTTTCACACTTACCTTTAATTATATTTACTTGGTAAAATTTCAATTATAACTTAAGTTTATAACATTAAATTATCATTTAACAGCAATTTCATTGAATACTTTCATTATTTCAAAATTCTACTTGTATAATATTCTATTACAATTTAAACACTTGCAACAAGGCATACAACCATAAAATCAATCATTCATTCATATAAAACAAAAGAAATAGTTGTTCAGGTTCATAACTTTAAATTGTACAGAATGAAGAATAAACTACTAAGTGTATCCTTCACTCAGCAGTCTTAGGTGAAACTAAATAGATTATTCCTACATCCAAACAATATTAAAGTATCCTTGCCCAAACAACCATGAGCCAAACAAACAACAAATTCAACAATAGATCAAGTTCATTATTATTAATTTCATTCCATATATTGTTGTTTGATTTCCTCTTTATTCGTCATTTATTTTTATCCATTCAACCAAATTCCTTGGTAGGTAAATTTATTACTTAAGTTTTACAGTCATTTTCCAGTATTCATCTTTTATTCTAAGGTAACTTCAACCTATTACTTAAGTTTATTATTATTTATATATAACATTTAAGTCCATAACAACTAGAACATCAATACTTATTAATTTCATTTATTCATTTTTAAATTAATTTACTTTGCATATTTATTCATTTACTTAATTTTATTTATGTTCAATTTTAGTTACTTGGCATAACAGTTATACTTTAATTCTTATTAATAAACGAAATTTACTGAATATTTCATTACATAAGTTTACTTGTACAATTTACTATACATTTTCTTATTAAACATTTTCAACTTTTATAAATTTTTGGTAAGTTATATTTATGCTTTTAAAGACTGAAATTGAAAGTTGTACAAGTTTCCTCATTTCTTTTAATTATTTTAATGTTCAATAATTATTTCCTTTATTTCATAGGTTACAATTTCAACTTTCATTTAATACCATTTATATCCTAGCAATAAATCTCTTATTTCCTCTAGAGGTTTCAATTTATTAATTACCTATGTTCCAATTCACTTCAGTAATTAGGACTATTTATTAATGGAAATTTAAGAATTAAATACCGGGTTTTATTCAAAAATCATTTTAAAATAATATATAATATATATACTTATAATTTATATATCCAATTATATTTAAAACAATTTAAAATAAAATAATATTGTAGTAAAACTACTACAGTGCCTTCCCACTTTGAAACTCGAAAATGAATGTCGATGATGCGGCCGCCATCACCGAAATTATTTTCCAGCGACAAAAATGGGAGTACAACTTATTTCTTTGCGGAATTTCTTTTAAAACATTTCTTTCAAATTCTATTGAAATATTTATATCATAAAATACTTCTAACAATATTATTATTATATTCCAAAATCAATTGAAAGAAATCTTCAAAAACCCCAGAACTTAAGCTCTAAATTTCCAAATTTCATTTATTTTATTTTGCAATCTTATTTCTATTATTATTTACACTTTATTACCTAACAACCAATCTATTGCAGCCAAATATAGATATCATTTGAAACATTTTATTTTTTATATAGAAAATATAATAGGCAAAATTATTTCACACCTATATTAAAAACAAATATTATGTCGGTCTGTCCTATTAAGTGTTTAGAAACCCCTATTGATGTCACAGTGTCCCATGCATCAACCGAAATTTATAAATACAAAACGGAACAGATTACCACAATATTAAAACCTTTTATAACACTAACAAATACGCTCTCTCATATATATACACTCAGCGACTCCCATAGGGTATTACTACCCTATTAGTAAAGAGTCAGACCCCACAAAGCTAAGGTTTATCGCTAAACCAAAGCTCTGATACCAACTGTAACATCCCACCTTTTTGTACGCTTAAGCAGACACACATGTCGACTTAAACCATACAGAAGGGCAGATTGTTATGGGGTAAATACGAAAAAGTGGAGAAATAAAAGAAACAAAATAGAATCTTGCAGCGGAACGATAAAATATAATAATCAAATAACAGTTCATGAAGCTGTTTTACAAAACATTTGATTATACTTATACAATACATATCAGAGTTACACATACCAGAGAATGATAATTATGCAGCGGAATACAATGGTGTAGTAGAATATATAACAAATAGTAATAATAAAATCTTCATCTTCGTCCTTCAGAAATAGGGCCTTCAAATCCTGAAATGCTCAGGCTGACCCGAGCGAATTGAAAAAAAAAACAAAACACTCGAGTCAGAACTAAAATATCTTATGTAAGTTAAATCAATGAAATAAATATGAGTGTAAACGGCGTCAAAGATGTTTACAGGGTTTGACATCTCCTATCCAGTGTCTAACGTGAGTGTAGTAACTTAAGAAATGTTCGGGATTCACATCTCTTAAGGATCCGTTAAACTATCTACTATGTATTAATATTCGCTATATACAGTAGTGTCTAATCAGTAAAGTATAATCATATAGAAAATAGCGTTAAGGGGATGGAGAACCTTAACGCGGTCGGATCTTAAAATCATAATCGTAGTAAAGCTCGATATGGTAGGTGACACGGCACAACTAGGCAATGCCAGGGTAGATATACCAATTACGCATCCGGACTGGTGGTGACGCATAGCATCCACTACCGCCCACCTCGAACAACACTCCCAAATCGAAGGGTGGCCACCAAAATAACAAAGTAATAGAATGGTATCGAAGAAGTGTGTCCGATCAGAGGTGCTACCTCATTGGTCCGTCAATTGCTCCTGTTTTAGCCACCTTATGCCAACTCGCGGGAGTTGGGTCCACGTATATACCTTAGGATCGTCGCCACCATCCTACTTCATTCTGGAAACTCCACCGCGTACATAGTTGTCAAAGTGGTTTTCGGTATCGACAGAGAGTATGTCCATATCCGATCCCGGTCTCTTTAACAACCAATCGTTATTATAACACCGTGATCATTTTAAAAATATATATACCTTTAAAAACACAATCATTGCCCTTTCAAAACATATTCTTTATTTCAAAATAGTATATACATCAAAAACCAAAATATTATTGCCATTTCAAACCATATCCTTTACTTCAAAATAGTATATACTTTAAAACCAAAATATTATTGCTATTTCAAAACATATCATTTACTTCAAAATAGTATATACTTTAAAACCAAATTCAATAATATATCATTTAAAAAAAATCCAAATTTTCAATCACTATTCTTACTTTTAATTATAAAACTTGAAATATTCTTTAAAACCATCTTAAACCCAAATCACAAAATGCAGTCATATTCTTAATCTCAAAATTTCAATCGGTTTCAAATCAATATATTTAAAGATAATTCTTAAATAAATTCTATTTCAAATAAATTCATTTTTCAAACCATATTACTTTCAAAGTTATAACAATTTCGAAACCAATACTTTGAAAAACAATAATACCTTAATTTCAATAAAACATTTAAATTTGGATATATTTCAAGTCTTTAAATATTCCAAAATTCCCAACCAAATATGATAATCTTATATATACCTTAATTCAATTTACTATTATTTAGTTTAGAAATATTTATTTAATAAATTCAATATCACTTAAATAAAGCTCAAACTTGAAATATTCGTAAATCAAACTTAAAACATCATCAAGTTATACATAGCTTAAATTTTAGAATTTAACCATATATAAAATAATATTTATATAATATCAAAATTTAATATTTATTAAACCGTATATTTCTTTCCAAATCATAGAAAAATCACTTTAAAATATTTTATATATAGACCACGGTGCCTGTATATAATTTTCTATCCTATGGTCAAGTGATACGGATATTTATCATTTCAATCCGTAATTTAAAAATAAAAGTTTACGGTTATATATCATTTCAAACCGCAATCCCGAATGAAATGAAAATGCATAATAACTTGCAGTTTATACAATATAAAATCTAGCATCCATTCATCCAAATATCAATAAACAACCATTTATTACAATCATCATCCAATTTAAACAAAACATCAATATAAAGCATATAAAATATAACATGCATCAACAAATAGTTTATATTCAATAAAAATTAATAACTGTTCAACTGGAAGTTTATATGCAATAATAAATAAATTTAACTCGCAAATTTTATGCAATAATAAAATTAAATAACAATTAAATTTAACTAAATGTTATCTAACTGAGATGATGATTAAATATATGCCCAAACAATCATAGATAAATTTTAAATCACATCAAAATTTAATTTAACAAACATAAGAAATCTTAGAAGTTGTGAGTGGGTTAAAACACTCACCTTTTGAATTTAAATTGAATTTAAATTCAATTTAAACCCAAAAATTTTACAGTCTCAGAATTCATCCAAACCTGCGTCAAAAGATCTGGAATTTCAATACGATCCTAACAAAAGAAACCGCGTCCAAATCCGAGTCAGTATGCAAAAGTTATGAAAATTTGAAGATTGGAAAATTCTGGTCCTGAGTCGACTTCGAGTTCAACCCGATCCGCCGCCTCAAATACCCGATGCTTGCTCTGAGTTTTTGCCAAAACGACCTGGAGACCCGAGTCATTTTCTTCGTGACACGAAGTAGCTCCAGGGTTTTTCCCCTTGAAACCCGAAGCGCGACCCGAAGCGCATAAATCTCGAATTTTTTTTTTGAAATTAGATTTTGGAATTTGGGAATAGGTTTTGTCTGCCATTGGAATGAGGAGCTAAGAAGAAGATGAATTGTACGTACATACAAATGAAGATTAGGGAGGCTAGGGTTTATAACTGTGTTTATATAGGTAGGTTAGAGATAGAGCAGATAGACTGGATAGATGAACGTGCGGAACAAACTATGGCTCGAAAAGCCCGTTCTGACCCCGGAACGAAATTGAGTAAACCCATATATCAAAATAGGTGTTTTAAAATATTCTGAGCGCGATGGAAAAAGTTTCATGTCCAAATTCCATTGTATGAAGAAGTTATGCTGAAAAAGAAATTCTCAAATTGATTTCAAAAATTGATTTCAATTAAATCGATTTCAAGGCGTTTCGCGTTCGTACGATCAAACGACGAGTCCGATCGTTACGAAACTTGAAACCCTACAATAATTCATTGATACGGATCCGATGAAACTAGTTTCGTCGAAATCCGAGTTGGTGACAAAAATGGCTATTTTTATATTAATTAAATAAATTAAGAATTAGTAAATAAATCCAATTTTTATATTTCAGTTTCGGAATTGGAAAATTTTATCACTTAAAAATTTTCAAACATTTAAAATGATTTTATAATTTTTAAATGTCAATTTATTAAAGATTAAATCAATATAACTCTTAAATTTCATAAAATTCAAAATTATATGTAAATTTCCAAAATTTCCATAAATTTTACTTTACCCATAATTATTCCATTCATATTTCAAATAGGAGGCTTGCCATTGGATTTAAAATTATTACATAAATATTTCCCATTATTCAACTAAATTTTTAATTTAACGTAATAATTAAATTTTCATTTCATTTATTTCAATAAGTCCAACAATTATAAATTAACAAATTAACTCATTATTAAAGATTCAACTTCAAAAATTCATAAAGTTCATCATCTTGATTTACTCATTAATTCATAATTCTTTAAACCAATTCCCTTCTAAATTTTAAAGTAACTAAATTTACCAAATCATAGTATTTATTTCAATTTCTTAAAATAACCCCCTTCATTATAAATTGAATCTAATTTATTAAAATAAGTTTCCAAATTTAATGTATTAGACTCAATTTCACTTTTTAACTTACACTTAAATTTAGGTCATAATCAATTTATTCGTATTCCTTTCTTAGTTACTATTTTACATACTTCTTGCATAAATTTCACAATTAACCATTATTATTAAAGTAATGCTAATAATAAATACGACCTTACTATTACTCAACATTTAAACAAACGTTACTTCATTTCCATTAGTGTAACATTTATTTTCTTATCACTTATTACCAATTCAAATTTCATTAACAATAAGTAGGTAATTTATAATATATGTTTACAAATTTTGAATTAATCGTTATTCAAACCACCATTCATTATTATTTACTTAAATTTAGCATTAATTACCTTGCATTACATTGTTGCTTAAATTCCCAATCCGATTGTAATTAATACTCTAAATAAATACGCTTACTCCTTTCGTTATTTATTAATTGTCACAAGAAACGTTTAATAATTTCAACAACATTGTAATTACTAATTACCTACATTGATTGTATACATTTTCCATTATTATCATTTATTAAAATTATGTTCAACTTTCCATCTTATGCATATAGTTAACCTTTATATTGATTTTACCTTCAAAATTTCCAGTTATTCTCTTAACTTACAAAAAAAAACAATGATTAATTTCATTTTAATCGCTATTAATTACATGCATTGTTAACGGACAATAGTTGTCACCATTTTACAAATTTTAACATTTGAAATTTATTCTCTACAACAATTATTACCTATCAATATTAATTTGCCCATAAATACAAAACTTGCAATTGTTCTTATTATCATATTCCATTTACTGTTAACAATGTTTATTACATTATATCAGTTTAATATTTTCCTTAAATCCTTATATTTAATTCATATACAGGTAAAATTCTTTTCACTACTTAAAATCATTTGAATTAACTTCGAATTACTATAAGTAGTTTTTTTTCTAAATTTAATTACAACTCCTATTAAATTAACAAATTTAATTGTCGAAATTTACGGGTCGTTACACTAAGACTAGGATCTTAGAATCCTCACTACTCTTCTAAAGAACCCATAAAAGATTCCCCTATTGTGATCATGTTGATAAGGAAATTCGGGCCTTTTCTCCAAAACAAGAAAATTCGACTATGGTGCCCTTCAATGGCGACCATTATTTGAGCCAAGCAGCAAGCTAGAGTGATTGAGATGCACATCGATTTAAAAGAATTGCCACCATCCCCCACTAATAATAAACCCAACTGTCAACGTCCAGGTTATTGATGCTTCTCTCCCTAGCCAGAGGAAAAACTCATATCGAACAGATAGCTAAGTTTGAAGCATGAAGGATTCAAAATTCGGTGGAGGAGCTAAAGTTGAAGCACTGAGTACAACTGCAAAAGACAAGCATTCAATACTGCGTTGGAAATCTCTGACCTCATCCTGAGCGATCCGCACTACTTATGTGAACAAGCATTATGATTATTATAAAAAGTGATAATACAATGAATTTGATGTAAGGATATTAAACAGCCTGAACCAGTATAAAAATCTCTCTTTGTTAATTATTTTGACATAGTTAAAAATCACACTGGACGTAGGGATATTAGACGGTCTGAACCAGCCATCAAAAATACTGCTCAACACAGATCGACTTCTCAACCGAACTAGACGTAGGGATATCGGACTACCCGAAACAATTATTAAAATGGAGCTTATAACTCAACTTGGCTTCTCTGCCAAACTAGCCGTAGGGATACTGGACGGCCCAAACTAATATAAAACCCCTCTATGTTAATATTATTAACATAACATGCTGGACGTACGAATACTAGACATCCAGAACAAGTACATAAAATCGTATGCATGCGAAGGTTGTAAACACGTGATCTGAATTCATAGTCAAATATCCATCTTCCCCCAACTAGCATGGCAGACTGTGCCAAGCACACGAATGTGAACATGCCTTTGAAAAAGAGGGGTAGGTCATGCCTGATATGCAGCATAATACACATGTTATAATCTCAATTCAGCATTCATGAACTATACAAAAAATCAAGTCAGGAATGGCAAGGAAAAATGATGCATGGAATGTACCACAACTCACAAATCAGGTGCAATTCCAGAAATTAAAAATCAACAGGTAAATTTCGGAAACTAAAAACTTACTCAAGTTAACTTGGTTCTATTTCTACTAGTCAAAGATTTTGTGTATAATTCAACACACCTACACTTACTCCATAAGTGAAAATAGACTAAAACAATCACAACATGAATTGCACTATGTTCACAGAGTTACACTTCATAGAAAATCAAAAAGCTATGCCAAGAGTCTGATTCAGGCTCAGAAGAAAAGCTAGACACGATTGTTCTGCGGCAGGATGATTTGCGATTGTTGGACCCCGAACGTAAAGAAGAATGACCCGTCAAGGGGAGAACAGAAAGCGAATCATCCAATTTAGTAATAATGACTAATAAGCGAATGGGAGCAGTACGGCCATGAGTGGTACTGCAGTAATTCATATGTGGGTCATAATTAGCACCAGCCCAATGGTTGCTACAATCCTGCGGATCAAATTCATAATCCGCATGGTTGTATAAAAAAGATGGGTTAAGACCAGGTAGAAAGGATTCAAAAACGTCAATTGCACGCCCCTGCCAATCTCTGCCATTACCTTCTTTACCTTCTCATCATGAAGTTGTTATAATAAGAAGGCCATATCCATCGCACCTCGGGAAATGGCAATGGAATCCAAGCGGACTTCACATTCCAAGTTGAATATCTTATTTTCTAGGGCATTCACATGCCTTATAGCTACCTTCCTAGTTCTTTCAATCTCTCCTAAAAGGCGCTCACTTGTTTTTTTGTTATTCCTAGAAAAGAGGTCAAAGAGCTCATCCTTAGTAAAACAGAAGGGTGAAACCCGAGAACCCGGTGTACCCAGTTCTTTCTTATACTGGTCTTCCTATTCATTGAGCTTAGCTTCATAATAATTTTTTAAGCTATTCTTCCACTTAAGGACTTCACCTGGATCAACCCCCGAAGGGAGAATAAGAGCAGTATCTTGTCTAGAGGAAGTATCCGCGGTCAGGGTTGCAAAAGGGGTGTCTTCTATGCTAATTCGCCTAGCAATCTCCCCATCCAATTCTTCAACCTTACATCTCAAATCCTTCATTTAATTTACATATACGACCTCATATATACTTTCAACATATTTCAATAAACCTTCTAGTTCGACGACTCAGGCCAGGGCTAAATCAAGCCTTTCTTTTTGATTGGCCACCTCCGAATCACGATTAAAGCAAGCAGGCTGAAAATCAAATGAGCCCACAAAAAATAAGATTAAAAGAAAGTAAAAATAAGTAAAATAAATACAGCAAAATTGAAAACTTCACAAAGAAATATCAATTTCGCATAATACATATACAACCCCGAATGTGGTGTAAAGTCATAAAATTATTTTCTAACGCAGGTCCCCGCAACATTATCCTAAAGCACCTAAGGCATTATAGCTAATTGTGTTGCTGGACTAACAAGAAAGTCCTTCGGGCATCATAACAAGATCCTATCCAAGGGTCTGTTGGTCCTTCTGCGATTATCTCAGAACCTACAACATTGCATAGGAAATTCTTATCAAGCTTAGGATAGAAAAATTCGAGAACATCCTTTGCATGCCGCAAGAGGATCTGCCCTTTTTTGCTTTCAATTTTCTCTCATTCAAGTCTTTCTAAAAGGGAGGTGATTCTACCTTGAGCTATATCCAAACATCCCCCGAGCTTATGAATTCGAAGTAGAACCTCTCTCCTTATGTTTTCTAAGGTATCAATTAACCGTGCTTTGGTTTCTTGGTATTCCTAGCAAAACCACCAAAGTACTTATGGGCGTCAAGTTTCCATTCGTCATTCAGTGAGCAGGATGGTTACCTTGGTTCCACTGCCCTCCTATGACCCATCGCCTAAGGATCCTTAGTACCCGCAAGACAAATTGGAACCATATGTAAGTAGGGTGCTTCAACCGCTTTTTTGCCTTTAGCAGCCTCTACCTCTTCAATTAAAGGAGCAATCTCCGTGAAAATATCCTTAATAGTTTTCTTTTGCTGCTTAGTTTCCTTTTGAAGAACAATCCCATAAAGGCTCTCCCCATCCTTTATTATCTTCCGCATCTCATTTAACTTTGATTCAACGGCATCAAGCCCAATACCCAACCTAATGTTCTGCTCATACCAATGGGTAAGCGCATCTTCGGCTTCTTTAAGCTCCCTGCAAATGCACTCTATCTCCCTTCCAAGTTTGACATTCTTAGCTTGGAGGTAACTAACCTCTGCTTCAACACCGGTAGAAGGGCCCTTCAACTCTACCCCAAATTCAGGCATGCCCATTTCAGTCGACTTAGGAATGGTAGGTGCTGAAAGAGGATCATGTATGGAAACTTTATGGAGCACATGCACAGTTTCGTAGGAGCCAGCCTAATTAATAACAAAAAGATGAATATATAACCTAAAATACAATTAAAGGATTCCAAACGAAGGTCTAATATAAAACTTCTCTTATTAACTACATCAATTCAACAAATCCATATACAGAAAGCAACAAAAGTAAAATAGAATTCAACCCTCATGCAAATTCCTAAACTTAAGCTTAAACCATTCCAAATGGGGTTATCAAGCGGTATAGAGTGGTTTTCTAGAGTATATCACCACTGGCACAGTACAAAGTCACTAAGCGCCTCTTTTTCTTTAACTACTTGACCAATTCTCAAAAGCAACCCTTGGGTTTTGTTATTAAGAGTGATATACGACTAATCCAATTCTCTCTTGCGCTTACTAATGGCCACAACACTAAGACCAAGATGATCTAAAGTTTGGGTTTTGAGCCTATCCTCACTTTCCTTCAGAAGCTTAGCCAACAAAGCTTCTTTAGAAGACTAAAACAAATAAAATGACACAATCATTTGTTAAGCAATAACATAGTAAAGCAACTAAAACAAACCATTCAAAATAAAATCAAGAAACAAGTCCCATGCGGTCGCATGTCTAAGTGTTAATACAAAATATTTTAAATATCTACATGAGGATTTGAATTAACCTCAGTTTCAGTTTTTTCCCTTAGCATCACCAGGTGGCGAGTCTTTGTGTTCCTTCATCGTTTTCTCATATGCAACCGTCTATGGTGAACGTTCAGGAGAAGCATCTGACTCAGCATACTCTACGTCCTACTTGTCATGGCAATACTTGTAAATCGCGTTAATCGAAGATTGCTCACCTAAAAAATCAAGGCCGATCTCTTTTTTGAAATCACACTTAGCTAAGACGTATAGATTGTAAATCAAGATGGATGTGTCTATCCTAAACTTTTCCCTTGAATCGACCAGCTCTTTTCCTACCTTGGACAACTCCTCCTGACCTCCTGTGATTTACGTTGGATCAAGGCTTCTACCGCAACCGCGGCCGCCTCCTTGGCCCCGGCCTTCGTGGAAACGAGGTCGATTCTCTCAATGATATAAGTAGTGAGGTCAGCTTCAAGCTTAGCTACCAGATTAAAAGCAATGGCCGGTTCACTTTTACATTCTCGTGCTTCTATCATTAGGGTAGCATGTTATAAAAAAACATCGCACATTAGTAATAAAGATAACAAATGTGCCTGGCATAAAATAAAACAAACAAAGGGAAAGTTCATAAGTAAGGCCAGGATTTCTCCAGTTCTGACATTAGCTCAGAAAGGGAAAGCTTGGGAAATGGAAGAGAAAGGAGAGAAGGTCGAGAGGATGATGCAATGCAAAGTAATGAATTATGGGTAGTATCCTCTGTTCTTTCCTTAAGATCTGATATAGCCCCTTCGGGTAGCGAATAACAGACATGGGGCAGGTTCACTTTGTAAAGGAGGAATAGGCAGTGGCGTTAAGTTAGAAGGGGAAGGAATGTCTGGAGGATGAGGGAGAGAAGAAGCCATCTTTCTAAGGTCCCGACCAGAGTCGAAAACCATGTCATGTGCCCGCTTTCGAGTGGACTTTTTTGGAGGTTTTACTAGCTGGTAGGCTGAGTCAAGGAGTGCTGCATCCATTGTACCTACATAAAATGGAAATGTTTAAACAAGAGAAGTTCCCCATGAAGAACAAAATCAAGAAAACAATAAATCTATAATTCATCATCGGAAGGATATACCCCCAGGCTCGGTAGAGGGCTTAAAAATATCGTGAGAAAATGCATGGGTATGGCATAGGAAGTTGTACTTCTTCAGCCTTTCCAAGTTAAAGAACTCATCTATTTTCCTCACTCCCGCATCCAATTCTAGAATGCGGGTTCTATGCAACATATATTATTTGATATCCTTCTTAGAGAAAACAACCTAAGTAGGATGATGGCGAAAATTAAGGGAAAAACCATCTAAATTAGAAACAAAAAAGTATAAATCGGCCCATGACTGGGTCTTCTGGGGGAATTTTGGAAAAACTGACATTTTGGCTTGAGCGTAGAAAAAGCTAGCACCACCCTTTGAGGACTTTTCTTAATATCGAAAAGAAACCGAAGTTCTTTACAAGTGAGAGTGTATTCAATTTCAACATAAAGAATAATAGTGACTATCACAAGAGGGTAAGAGAGAGGGGCTAGTTGAGTAGACACATGATCAATAGAAGCAATTTATTTGTGAAGGAGCGAATTAGGAGGAAAATAGAGGTCATAGCATATATGTTCGGGGCAATGGGAATGCACCTAGCCAAGGGAGTATTGAAATGCTCATGGGGTTAAGGAACCCAAGCGCCCTAACCAGAAAACCCAAAATGAATTAAAATACCCTTGTCTTCTTCCACTCAAGTAATTTTAGAAGGTGGAAGTAAAGGGGGAGATGAATAAGAAGTCATAATGAAATCTTAAGATTGATCGAAAGAAAAAAAAGCGCCATCTTAAAAAAATCTGACAGAAATTAAAACCAAAAACCAATTTCCTATTCATATCTAAAAAGAAATCTTAATGCGAGAATATAATCAATTTTGAAATTTCTTTCCCACCTGTTTCTCTTTTATTGAACAAGATTAAAAAAGGAGGAAATAAGGAGAAGATGAAAGAAAAATATGCATACCATAATTATGGCCATACGATTGGAATGATGAAGAAATTTGTAAAACGTCGATCGAATTGCCAAAATAAAAAGTACAAAGATTGATACAGATTTACATGGAAAATGAAAGTTTTGATTTTACAAAGGTTCAGACCATAGCCAAATAGGGAGATAACACATGGGCAGGAGCATTAAATGTAGAAGTAACCGATAAGACTTCTTCCACAGACGATAAAAAATGAAAAGATATGAGTATTAACAAGCCTACACTGAAAAGAATGGTTTCTCAACCCACCGTCGTCATTCAACAACTGCGCTGATAGTGCAGTATATAAACGACAAACGACAATCTCTAAAATAAGAATGGTGATGCTAAATTCAACCTTATTCCTCCCCCAAACAGCGAGGCAGACTATGCCAAGTGCATGAACAAGCAACTTTTCCCAACTCACCGTTGTCATTCGATAGTTATACCGACAACGCAGCATGTGAACAACAATGACAATCTTAGAGATGAGAATGGTGATGCTAATATATATAAGAAAGTGTGAAGACCAGGAGAGCAAACAAGTCCACCTGAACAAGAATAGAGGACCATATGCTACTTATAGGTAAAAGGCTCACACGAAAGATAAAATATAGAAAACAACTCTTGGAGATACGAAGATTCGGAGTGAACTACAGAAAAGTCTACACCGTTCTATGATCACTACAAACTTGGGGGGCAAGTGTTACACCCATATTCCTCAAGCTATGTTGAAAATGGGCTAAGCAATGAACAAGTCTAGGAGAACTGCTCCCGAAGTAGTAAAAAAAACCTAAACAAAATGAGAAAGAGTTGGAGTCAAAGTGGTCCAAATGATACTGCATAAAGAACTAGCCTTCGATCACTACACTTAATCCTAATCGAAGGAACCGTAGCCAAAAGACAAAAAGGAAATGAAATACTGCACTCAAGATAGGAGCTGCAAAGATATCAGATCCACGCCCATCCCTAAAGCCTAAGTATTATATTATGTTCCTAAATCCAAAGTCTAACATAATTATAGGGAGTGGGAGGCGATGGTAATGCATAATGCTAAAGAAAAACATAGATTGTCACGTACCGAAATTTTCGACTTTCGAAAATTCGACATCGATACTCACTTTATCGACTGCCGAGCAATCGAGTGCCGGAAACTCCAATAGTGAGGGTTTAATAAAGAAGAAAAAGGTAGAAGAAGAAGAAAAGAGGAAAAGAAATAAGAGAAGAACAACATCAGAACAGAAAACAGAACAATATCAGAATCTTACACATCGCAGCGGAACAATATATAATAGATAAACACTAGTCTTTTTAAAACAAAGAATTTTATCATTTTTTATACATACATCAATCAGAGTCAATATACAACACTGGACAGTTTTATAAACTTGTCCTCATACAGAATACACAGCGGAATAGATACTATCAGATACAAATACTACGTCTCGTCATCCAGCTTATCTCCAAGCTCCAGAATATCCAGAATATCCTGATAACCTAACTCTAGACTGCCCGTGTGGAAATTTGTGGGCACCCAGAGTTTAGAAGGGAAACAATAAACTCCGAGTCAGTCATGGTGACTGGTGTGAGATCGTAAAATAGTTATTCTTTATAACAACAAAATAATTTTTTTTAAGTCAATTAGAAATGCTTTTGGAAAATGAAACTACCATAAGACCTCCCGCCACACACACAATGCAAACGCAGAATTGGAGGAGATTTCTTCTTATGATAGTCAAAGATGCTTACTACGCAAAATCAAATCCTTTTTGATATTATTATTAGTGCATAGTGTAGAAAACATTTCGAAAGTATAATATAAATCTTAGCCAGCATAGACATTCCGAACTATGCCTACTATAGCTACCATCTAAACAGTGGTGACCACCATAAGTGAATGGCAGGTTCTACAACTAATACCGTACAAGTGTCGTATTGTTTCTTTGGATTTCCAACAAATGGTCAGGCTAAGGAACTTCCTATCCACGATGGGTACGTCCCTGGAATAGACGACCCGAGAACCTAACCGGATCTCTGCCAACACAAGGCCGGGTTACCTCTGCAAAAATAGGTAACTACTGACATGCGTATGCCATCCCCCGATCGTAACCGATCTTCCCGAGGATCCCCGATTTCCAACAAACCACATAGTAAAAATGCAGCAACCACATAGGTTAAGTATCTGGGCTCCATACCATGATACCACCTCTATCCAGAAGGAATGACATACACTAAGGGGCGCTACTCCCTAGAACCTTGCCGCATCCTTCCTGTTTTGACCATTTCCGGGGTGTGAGGCTCGACGAAGTCTCGTCCACAAAGCTACGCTTTCTACAAAGCCCTGCTTTGGGTCCAACAAAATGATCAACCTATGATCACAAAGATATAAGATCAAACCAATGATCATATCGCAAATGATCAAACACTGATCACTTCACAGCAACACTCAGTATGCCACGTTACCAAATTGGGATATATCGCTGATAAATTTCAACTACATAACCTCTGAGCTCGTACGTCTCAGAGAAGGGTGTTAAGCTAAGAGAATAAATTCTCCGCCACCAACAGAAATGTATTTGAAAGAAATCAGCTTTATATCTCAAATTGTAACGTCAGACACACAACCATACAAGTCTGTTCCGGGATCGAACAGAACCGAAGGCACTTCTCACGAAGCCCTTGCATTTCCGGATAATTTTCTAATCACGTCCGGACTTCCCGTCACTAAGGGTGATAAAACCTCTAAATCGGAGATCAGCCGATGTAGAGTAACTCGACGGTAATCCTTCCATTTTCAAAAATATCCGGTCTTCAACACCGGTCTTCGAATGCAATTCATAACGACGTATCACATATTCGGAATGGGTTATACGACCCCATGGTCCTTTCCCGGCTAACCCGAATAGTGAGCGCTTATTCAAAAATAAGTGTGGCATTCAAATTCATCCAATTCACAACAAATACCTATCTAAAGGTAATTATTGATAGTCGGTTATTTAACTATCAATAAAGATGCGCAACATCATCAGATTCCAAATAATTTTCCCAAATTATTTATCTTTCAAAATATCTTTTATTAGATATAAAATTTCCACACTTCCAAAAATAAATCAACATTTATTTTTAAACATCTTCCCTTTCTTTTATAAATTCCATAGTGAATTTATATTTCAAAATATCTTCTGATATATGATTTTCAAATCGTTTTCAATATTCAATTTCAATTTATCTTTACAAAGATAAATTCTCAAAACGTTCATTTCATATTAGAAAAGCATTTCCATACTTATTTAAAAATAAGTATTTCACAAATCATTTATTTTCAACATTTGAAAATATTCGATATACTTAAATCAATTTAAGTATATAGTTCATTCTTTAAGGAAATCATAAATTTTAACATCTATTTGAGTCAAAACGAATGTTGCGTAAAACATCGTTACGACGACTCAAAATCACTAGTATAGGGATTCAGAATTTAGATAGATGTGTAAATCCCAATACTATATAAAACATTTCCTTTCGGAAATCATTTACTATAACAACAGTGTTATAGTCCACCATTTCCTTAAATTTCTCGAAAACGTCTATTTCAACAATGAATGTTGAAATCTATGCTTTCGATTCATAATACATTTTAAAACATCTTTAAAATGTTTAACTTCATTTTTTTCAATAATATATTCACTGTCCAAAATCGTGAATATACTTCCTTTAACCCAATTCCAGTCTTTTCTACACATTTATTTCAAGGATAATTCGCTATCCAAAATCACGAATATATCTTCTTCAATAATCTTCTATATTAAAATTATCAAACTCAACTGATTTTGAATTTATAAACACGTTTATAAATCCTATTTCTATTTTAATAACAACTTCGACTTATAAATTTTCTTTTATTTACTTCTATAATTTACTTATCAAAATAAGTGATTTCGGATTTATAAACAACGTTTATAAATCGCATAACAATTTCAACTTATAAAATCATTTCATTTAGCAATTTCTATTCATATCTCATCTAAGTGCAAAAGTCAAATTTATAAGTAAATTTCTTATAAATCCTCTATTCTACAATTTCATTCATTTTAACTTCACAATTTATACATCTATAAATTTCATATCAATTTAACTTCAAAATTTATAAATCTATAAATTTCATATCAATTTTCCAAATTCGTTTCAATTTGCCAATTAAATTTCTAATTGGACTTCCCACTTATTTCTTTTTAAATAAATTCCTTTTAAAGAAAATAAATTTCTTTATCTCTTTCAATCTATTTAAAAATCCAAATTTTAAATTAAATTCCTCAATTTAAAATCACTATTATATGAAATTCATTTATTTAATCATTTCCATTTTATTCTGGAATAAATTCGATAATATTATAAAAATCAGCTTTTATACTTTTAAATTCTTTTCTTCGAATTTATTCAATTTCTAAAAATTTATTTACTTAAAAATTTCTATTTTGATTTCAAAAATTCAATTTCATATATTTTTGGAATCCAATGATGTCAAACATCCATTCAGCTAAATTTTAGCTTTCAAACAATTTCCAGATATCAATATGATTAATAGCATCACTATAATCATTCACAGATTCATATCACAATAGAAATAAATTCAATCAATGTGAGGGGTCCAGTTGGATCCCTCCAACCTGTTTCCCTGCATCCAAAGATGTTAGCACAATACCAATTCCACTTCGAGGTGGAATATCGCGGTATATGGGTTTTATAAAAATCCGCTTACTAACGGCGCAATAGGGTCTCATCCGCTATACGAGGCGGGAAATCATCAATCCAATATATACATATGCCAATATGTATATATTGTTATATATAGATATATATCCTATCATATCTAATAGCACATTCAAACAAATCAATCAATAACTGCAATTCAATCATAAATCTGAGTGAGAAGATCTCACCTTAGCTTTTTATTTTGCAATCCATTTTGCGTTTTGATCATTGCTTCATTGTATTAACCTTGTATGACAATTATACAATTTATCAATATTCGAATCAATCGAATAATTAAATTTCTATTTGGAAATTTTAATGAACCAATGATAAATTTTTTTTCTAATTCCCTTTAACAATTTCAAAAATTCATTTACTTAAAATTTTAGATAAAATTTATTTTGTTTCAAATCAACAGAAATAGTAGATAACATCCTTTACATTTTCTTCAAATTACTGATACATATATTTCTATTTGAACTGCATATATCAAATTAACTTGTATAAATTAAAATCTGCATATAAATTCCTATGTATATTTTTTTTTTCTATTTACTTAGTTATCACCATTTCAGATTCTAATTAGAAATCAATTGTAAAACTTAAACTGAATTCAGATTAAACAAATTACCCCAAATCGACTTCGAACCCATAGACTGTGACTCGGCCACGACTTGCAACTGCAACCACGTCGATTCCAGCACCTACCCACGCACCTGGAACAACCGCAAGAACTGGACCCATCGCCGTACCAACGACGAACCACGCGAGAGCCCTCACTCGACCTCCTGCCTAGCCTCCTGTCGCGCAGACGATGCCTGACCCAAAATCGAACATTCCTGCTTGACCGCTCGAGACTGCCTTGGCCTCCGCATCTCGCGAAATCAGCCCTGCTCCACGCGTGCCGCCGCCCATCCATCCTAGCGAATCGTCGACCCACTCGTCTCGTACGCGAGATTGAACTCGCGAGCGCCACTGACCACCTCCTTACATGCGTACGCACTCAAGTATGGCGCCTCACGACATCATCCATGTCGATGTCCTCCATCACCTCGCGCGCGAATCTGGGCAAGACGTGAAACGCGAAGCCACTCTCGCGTTGCCCCAAAGACCAGCAACCATTTGAAGCTCGAATCGATCGAATAGGGTTTCGGTTTGATTTTAAAATGGGAAAAAGAGGTGCGGCCATTGTTGATTTTTTTTGAACGAGAATGAAGGAAGTCTCCTTTATATTTTGTTTTGTTTTGAAGAGGACAAACGCCATTACTTTGTAGAAGTTCGAGTGTTTTTAATCTGAACGGAGGGATATTTAAAATTGCTCGGGTATGGGTTGCACGATCTCGCATCGTGATAGTAGGCATGATTAAAGGAAAAAATGTTGACCAACTTTAAATTTTAAAATTCAATTTGAATTCAATTAAATCTCAACGTGTTTTCTAACCGTACGGTCACAAAGCAACTCCGAAAAATATGAAATTCGAAATCCGATATCAGTTCAATATCCCGGATCCAATGGAACCAGTTTCGTCGAATTCCGAGACTGCGCCCCGGACGGATATTTTTAAATATCGATTTAAACGATATAAATTCAAACTGAACAATTCAATTTCAAATTCGATTCTGAAGCTTCTATTATCTTCAGTATTATCATTACGAATTTTAAAAGCTTTCGAAATATTTTTTCTTCAGCTTAAAATTGAAGATTTAAATTTTTATTCAATTCAATAGATTAAATTTTAAAGTCTAACCGCAAATTTCAAAGTTATATCGGGGATTCAAATTAAATCATCGTTCAAATATTTAAAATTAATTAAATATTCTCAATTTAATTTGTTCAAAATTCTGGGTCGTTACATAGATATTGCGCAGCAACACAATCAACCATTTCAGAAATACGATGCATCCCAGTCAAACAGGGTTGCACATGAGCAATGATATGTTACATAGGCCAAAGAACCTGGGTAACCAAATTGTGCTTTTAACAAAACTAATACTTTGCTAGTACCTTCGAGAATTTATCTGCATCGCACATGTTGAGGATAACCTAAGCACTACTGTAAGGGGTCAAAAAGCATAGCAAAAGGCCGTGCAAAGGGCCATTTAAACAATGCTCCAATGCAGATTCATACTCATAAGCGTACAGTAGAGATACCGATCCCTCCTCCTTCATCAACAACCTATGCACATCAGCAACGAGGTCAACCTAAATCATATCTAACTCAGGTCACAACCGCAATCATAGCAAACTAGCACCCTTGCTAAAGCAGGGCAGTACAACCTTACCTCGATACGATGTCAAGCAAACAAGTACAAATCAAACAAACAGTTGAGATATTAGCACCCAGTATCATGCAAAGATCATATATCAATTACCGCAACCTCACTCCAGATATGTCGATCGCACCCCAAAACCAAGAAGTAACTCCTAATTCCCTAAAGTGTTAAGCTAACCCTTTGCTTCTTCAAAGAAATGCAACCCGCTTAGGTCCAAGATTCCCGCTTCAATTTCAGGAGTTCCCACCCAAATCAATGTTTCTCGCCAAAGGCTAATTATTCAACAGCCCAAATCTTGACTTCCCACCAAAGACAGGTCAGCAATTCGGGCACATTAAATTACAACATAGATAAATGAAAAGTGGCAGGATCGAAGGGTTGAAATTGAAATAGCGAATAAAGGGCAATTGTGGTAACCTGTAACCCATCTTCTATAGTATAAATAGAAGAGACCGTGGGATGGGCAAAAGATCTTTTGGCCCGATCATTCTATTTCTCTAAGAAACAAAAACCTAGAAAAAGTATTGTATGGTATGGGGAATGCTCCAGAAAAACTTGTAATAAGTAAACGAAGCATATAAGAAGGATATGACCCGTAGACGTAGAATTTTCCAAAATTCGAACCACATGAAAAATTTCTATGTTTCTTTAACTTTTTATTTGCTATTGGTAAATATTGTTGCAAATCATTGTTAAACACGAATTGGATTTGACATTCTAACACGCATTTGGAATGCAACTACTAGGTTACATAAGCGTCCAATAGCATAAACACCACCCAAAGGCAAACCTATTAAACTTAAGTTTGTTGATTCAAATCCGTGGAAGTAATCATCACCATTGATTAGTCCATGACAAAGTTGAGTGTTGCGAAATGAAAATTTTCACCAACATTACTGCGTTGAAATGAAAAATCCATTGATCAAATGCGCTCATTTTGTTTCGGTTAGGAGTATGAGGACTGTTGCGTCTTTGACGACGCTATACGTGAGGGAGATAGTCAGGTTACATGGAGTTTCTTCTAGCATCATTAGTGACCGAGATCCATTTTTCACCAGCGAGTTTTGAAGAAGTCTTAAGGAGGCTTTAGACACTTAGTTGAGTTTGAGTACCGCTTATGATTCGCAAATGGATGGACAGATGGATAATGTGAACCAGGTGTTGGACGACTTACTTCGGATGTGTATCTTAGATTTCGAAGGCTCTTGAAGGGATCACTTGCCACCAGTGGAGTTTACTTATAATAATAGCTATTTGGCAAGTATTGTGATGACACCGCTTGAGGCATTATAAGGGAGGCCTCATAGTTCACCATCTTGTTGGTGGGACACTACAGATATGATTATTATTGGACTAGATATGGTGAGGGAGACATCAGAGAAGGTAGACTTGATCCGTAGAAGGATGAAAACCTTGCAAGATAGGCAGAAATATTGTGCTGACAAGAGACGCACAGAGTTGTTGTTCGCAGTAGGCAACATGGTTTTCGTGAAGGTTAGGCATGTTGAGATTTGGTAGTTTGTGGAAGTTAGCACCAAGGTTTGTAGGGTCATTTCTGATCACTAATAGAGTAGGGAAGTTAGCTTCTAGGGTGAAGCTTTCTGAGAACTTAGCGAGAGTACACGATGTTTTCCATATCTCATGCTTGCAAAAATGTCTACACGATACAGCCGCTTTAGTCGAGCCGAGTCAATTAGAGGAGGTAGAAGTTGAGAGTGGGTCGCTTGTTCTCCATGCACCCACTCGTATTCTTGATCATGGTACAAAGCAACTCTACTATAAAGTTATTATGCTTGTTAAGGTCCAGTGGGGAGATGATCCAATGCACAGTACATGGGAGCCTAAGGAGAAGATCCAAGCTACCTATGCAAATTCTTTTCTGGTACGTTTATGTTTTATTTAAATTGGTATAAAATACTTATGTGTTTAGGTTGTAGCTTAGCATACCCCATAGGTAGGGACAATTGGATGCTAGGAATGGTTACGAACATGTCAATATGACAGGTTTTGGATGATGGATGCTAATGGATGTATTTATTAAATTGATCTTTCCACACTTAAGCAAATATATTATTGAGTTAGCATACACTCACACCATCACTTATTTTATCTTATCGAGTTATATGCATATGGTTATTGCATATGGATTGAATGGTTGTGCATACATATAGAACTACTAGTATATTTACATAGTATGTTGCACATATATGGACACATGGCATAAGTACTTGCATTTCAGGAGGTCGACTACATTAGGAGACTGCCAAAATTTTACATTCGTATAGGTTAATATGCATTCCATGCATGTATGTACATACCACATTAGAATTTGAACTAAGGATAATGATCGCCGGTGGTTGAAGAATGAGTAGATGGTTGTAAGTATCAATTTCTGTACGTACGAATAGCAATTTTCCCATCCATGAAGATTTCGGGGACGAAATCCGTTTAAGGAAGGAGAATGTAACAACCCGTGAAAATTAACCAAAAATTTAATAAAAGAATTAAATTAAATATAACAAGGGTAAAAATGGAATTTTCACAAATATTCGAATTTGGTCATAAAATTTGAACTGTTGCTTTCGTAGCGATTTTTTGTATAATTTTCATATATAAAGTTTTATGACCGAAGCTCGTATGAAAAAGTTATTAACGTTTAAAAGTTCAAAATCAAAAATAATTAAATATACAAAATTAGGAAGTAAATATTTTAAATAAGGAAGCTCCACCAGTCGACACCCCAATTTGGACCAGTTGACCCCTAGCGGTCGATCGTTCCAGATCAAGTAGTTGACCAGTCGAAGCGTCCCAACTGGGGTTAGGGTTGGCCGAACGACCCAATTTTATATAAATCGATCTAACGACTGATAACGATACAAACCCTTATAAATAGAACCCTAACCTAATATGGAGAACCCTAATTTCGTACTGATCGTAACTAAACTCCATCTCTTTGAAAACTCAACCCTCTTTCTCTCCAAATCAATTTTTCTTCAAAAACAAAACTAAAATTGAATTCAAAAGTTTGAAAGAGGAATCAAATCAAATCAAGGCGAGTTTTATAAACCAAGCAGAGGAAATTCCAAGCGAACTAAACAGGGGATAGCTTTCTAAAGGTGAGTGGGTTCATAATTAATATGATGATTTACTTATAATTAAGTTTGTTTATTCCTTATTTGATCTAGAAATGTTTTACTTTAATCAGAGACATTATTTATCTAATAACTGCGGTAGATTGGGAATTGGAATTTGATAGTAATTAACCCATATGAATATGATCCCCTTTATAATCTAAATTTATTTAAAGTAAAATTTGTTGGGTAAATAGGATGAATACACTCCTTTTTTGTTAAATTGAATATAGATTGATATATCCATACCCTATTGATTCTAAACCTAAGTTAATTGAAATTGGTAACAAACACCATTATAAAATTATGAAATAATTAGAATTGAAATTAAGAACACTAGGGATTGTGCATTTACAGATCATGATTTAGTGTAATTAATTAACAACGAATACGATAAGCAATTGAAAACAATAATCTACAGTCAACAAAATGAGAAATAATAATAGTAATAATAAAACAACTCCGAACGATCGACAGACTCACTGATGACAATAATCTTACTTAGTATTTATCAAACTATATGCTATATTTCTATAAATTCTGGATTATGATTACATATGATTTGAGACCGTGTTTTTCTAGGATATTTAATGAGATGACTATTTTTGTATTTGTATTTTTCTGCCTTCCGCTGTGAGATCTTAAAGTATAGAATGTCTTATACTTTATCCTTATATTTTTAGTCTCTGTAATGTTCAAAAACCCGATAGTTCGTATTTCTTAGCATGACACGAGTCCGAAAGTCATCCTAGGCTTTGGATCAGTATATATGGAGGTGCGGGTTGTCACAATGATCACAGTAACTACAGACAATATGAAATTCCTACGATAAAGTATGTAAATCGACTGCAATTACAAAAGCGTTCATACGTTTGAGCATTGAATTGATTAAACAAATAAATAAATATTCATCCTTAAATATTCCTAGTCAATGTGTTTTGAGAAAGGGATATCGATATACTTGTAACACCCCGTCAAAATAAAAAAAAAATAAAAAAAATAAGATAAATTAATTAAACAAGATAAGGCTAAAAATGATTTTTTTGCAATAATCAAAATTTGACATCGGAAGTTATGTCATTGCGTTCGTGGCGATTTTCTGATCAATTTTCATATATAATATGTTGAAAACGGAACTCAAACGGAAATGGTATGGACGTTTGAAGTTTTCAAATTCAAAATAATTTAAATAGAATTCAAATTCACATAATTAAATAATTCTAAAATTTGAAATTCAAAAGGTAGTAATAACTAGACTTGGGGGTTAAGTAATCGTTAAAAATTAACATCGACGTTAAGAAATAATTAAGGAATATAATAAATAAAAACAACGGTAAATAAATGATTCCCAAAAACAAAAAAACTGGTCGACCACCAACCTAAGCCAGTCGACCGCTAGCGGTCGACCGGTAGGGTAAGGGCGGTCGACCGGTGGAAGTTAGTGGTGGTTAGGGTTTTAACACTTTGAACATCTGAATTTTTATCATTTTAAACTAACCTAAATCCGACGGTTTGGGGCATTCTAACCACTATAAATAAGACCTTGTCCCCTCACTTTCATTTATAAATTATTTTGGGAACCTAGAGAAGGTCTATCAATCTCTCTCTTAAGATTCATAAAAAGGTTCTTTAGGGTTTAAGGCAACAAATTCTAGATGTTTATTACTTTATTTCTAATTTCTCCAATCCCTCAATTTCTGAATCTAATATATATATACAAATCTCTTATTGTATATATCTAAAAGGGGAGATCTGAAAGAGATTATTGAAGGCATGACAAATACAAAAAGAGGAAGAGCTAAGGATTTACAGTGAGTGGAAATCTTAGTCTTCCTATTTTAGTAATTAAATAGTGTATTTTGGATTTGATATCTTCCTTGGGGAATTTTGGTTAATGAAAACATCACATTAAAACCCCTAAAATTCCCCTAAAGCAAAATGTCAATTCTTAGGTTGGACTCCCAATTATTTTATATCAAAATAATGGAATTTGTGTATATTTTTCAATTTCTCTATTTTACCCTCTATTCCACCTCTTATTTTTTTTTCTTTGGATCTGATTAAGGATTTTGATTAGGAAATGGTGTGTAATATACAAATTTTTATTCATAGTTTGCACCACCTATTTCCACACTTTGAATAGAAATTCTCTTTGTCTAATTTCATGTAAAAAGAAGTTGAATAAAACGTAAAAGTATGTAAATTGTTAGTTTCTATTATTGATTTATTCCATTATTTTAATATAAAATAAGTGGGTTTGGATTCTGTTTCTATACAAGTCTGTTGATTTGATTTTTGGATACCAGATTTATGGTATATGTGTTAATATGGAAATGAGACTTTTATAATTTTGAAGATTTGACATTTAAACGTTAGTTTAGAACGTAAACTTCATAGGCTTAGAATTTACTAAGTGCAAGCGTGTGTGTGTGTGTGTTAGCTTAAATGATGTATAATTATAACATATTAATTGCATAGTAAATAGTTTATTAATTATTGTTAAATCTCCCTTAGGCAAGTAATTAATTGTAGAGGCGAAATAAGAAGTTTTCTTATAAGGCCTTAATAATGTAGGTGAGATGTGTGATGATATATGTAGAGAGTGTTATAAATTACGTCTAAGTTATAGGAATGCAAGGTTAGTTAACAGCACACAGAAGTCTGCCCAGCTAATTTGGCTTCCAGCAGTGTGATTTTGAGGCTGATGTGAGACGCGAGGTTAGTCCCCAATTCTATAAGGTAAATCTGCCTAGCTAATTTTCCTACAGTACGTATGAATAGTTGGAATAATGTGAGACGTCATTATGAGGTATGGGACATAATACGAAGGACATGCTTCAAGGATTGAAGGTATTAAATGGTTGTGTAAGGGCCCACCACTTCCTTATGTAGGAAATAGTAAATGGTCAGGGTTATTGGTTAGGTACCATAGTGGATATTTGGGGAAAGGGCCTGCTTCGTTATGAAGTATTAAGTGGCTGAAGGGATTTCGTGCAATATCAGCTAGATAAGTACCAATGAGGAGTCCATCTTGGAATATGTATTAAATGATGGGAACCTGCCTTAAATAAAAGTATTAAATGGTCAAGAGTCGTCCTATTTTTATTAAAAGGTATTAAGGTACTTGGGTACTATCTCTTTCATTGATAGGACATTATTGATGATAGATATGAGTTATTGGGCTGAAAACATAATGGCCTTGGGAAAGCCTTAGGGCTTAAAGTCGGAAAGGCTTAGAGTAATGTAGATATATGACAAACATATTCCTATTTAAATTAAATTACCTAAGTACTATAATAGTAAGGTTTGAGATTTGTATTCACCAGACATATGTTGTTCTGACTCCCTCCTCATTGCAACACAGGTTAGGAAAGACGATGCTGAAGGTAGAGGCGCGGAGGAAACTTGTGGCAGTTTATCTATTTGTCTACTTATGTTATTTTCCGATGTACCCACTAAAAAATAATGATGTATTTGGAAATGTTTTACTACGGATATGTGATGGTTGTTATCGGTATTATGTTATAGATTTTATGACATTTGGATAAATGAAATGGGTATTATTTCTATTATTATATTTTATTCTTCGATTGCGAGTTCTGAATATGTAGATAAATAGCTCTATATTGTTCTTATACCAATCAATAGCCAGCTTTGAAATGAGTTTAAGTTTCGATAGGCCTTTTCTGGGTTGGAATTTAGGTCCGTTTCAGGGCGGGTTGTTACAATACATGAGAGACTACTGTCTCTCCAAATGTTGGACGGTTATTTACTCTTGACTGTTGGGGACTCCAAGAGATTGCATACCTGGATTACCACGGATTAACTACATAATGGCTCATTGAGAGTCCTCTATGGGTCAACCAAATTTAATTCGAAATAGAAAATCTCGCGTGGTGATGTGCAGTAGTCTTTCGACTTAAAGGCATTGTGGATATTTTACATAAATGACTTACTTTGATCATAGATGTTTCACTTGTTATTGGTTCAAGTCATGACCATTCTTTGGCATGTTTCAAATAAAAGAAGTGAATCGCTATTTAAGAGATAATTTATCTCCTTCAATATAGAATGTTAGTGTCATTGTAATTGGATTTTGACTTAAAGTTATAAATCTCTAGCCCGAGTAAATTCAGTTAAACGATAATTGTTATCGACTGAACTAAGTGCATTTGAAGTTCAACTTTGTAATTAATTACAGACATAATTAGGGTTTTGACCAAAGACCTAACCTAGAGGTCTAAGTGACATAACGTTGACTAAGAGACAACACGTGCATAATACATTGTTAAAGGGTGCGACTTAAAAACAATTAGGAAATAGGATTCACCTAGATGATTGCTAAGCGATGACTTTGAGCCCTATAATGTGCTTCAACAAGGTACACTCAGACTTTAATATTTAAATATTTTGAATATTAATTGTGGGCCAAGTCACATCTATAAGTCATACAACATAGAACCGTAACATTGGACAAAACATGATTTATGATAATTTATAATTATTACAAATTAAAATGGAGATCAATTTATATAATTGTTATAATAATAATTTATATATTTAATATAAAAAAATTTAATTTTTAATTGCAAAATAATTAATTTGATTATATGCAAGTATTATATTAATATTTAAGTTATAAGTAGCAATTAATAATTAATAAATAATATATAATATATGTGATATACATTATGTAATAGGGTTTAAAAAATTATTTAAATATATTTTGTTTAAAATATGCAGCCCCACTTGTTAATTAGAGAAAGGATAATGTCATTTTGACTATGTAAAGATATATTAGGAAATATAAAGATATTTTCAGGTGTGATCTCACCACTATAAATTAGACCCAGGGGTCTTATTTATTTTGTTACAATCTCATTCCAAAATAAAGCTATTATCTCCTCCATTAAAATTCCTTGAGCTCTAGAGTTGCAAACTAAAGCTCATGTCGAGAAGACAAGATCCGAGGTCGAACTATAGTTCCAACATGTACAAAAGGGGTAACGTTATCGAGGTAATTCCTAAATGTAGTTTTTAATATGTCATCTTACCCTAATATGTATATTACATATTTTCGGCAAAGAAAAGAACATTTTTTCATATTAAATAAAAATAAACATTATTTTAAATATTTAAATTAGTTTAATACATAAATTAAATAGTTTATACATACATATAATATATATAAGTTAATGTATATAATATTATATATATATATATCTATGTTATTATATTCGAACGTAGTTATATTAAATAACACACACACATATTCATTTTAAACTGAAAAGTAAAATTATATATATATATATATATGTGTGTGTGTGTTT
The DNA here is from genome assembly GCA_030737815.1 of Allium fistulosum. Classification (NCBI taxonomy): domain Eukaryota; kingdom Viridiplantae; phylum Streptophyta; class Magnoliopsida; order Asparagales; family Amaryllidaceae; genus Allium; species Allium fistulosum. The sequence goes on along the minus strand of CM060907.1, from coordinate 284,612,825 downwards.
ATAATATAAAATTATATATATATATATACATATATGTTTATAATATTAAAACCAAAAGCCATTTATAAATTATATATATATGTGTGTGTGTGTGTGTTTGTGTGTGTAATTAGATATATAATATATATACATAATCAGATTTAATATATATATATATGAATGTGTGTGTGTATGTATAATTTTTAAAAGTTAAACATAATATATTTTATTATTTCAAAATTAAAATGAAAACTAATATATATATATATATATGAATTCATATTATAAATATAATCAAATTAATATTTTTTTAAAAAGTTCTTTTAAATTCAAAAATAATATATTAAATATAATTTATATGTTTTATTATATTTTGTTCAATATTGTATTACTTAAATTTAAATTAAATGAATCTCTAATTAATAGGATACATTTTGATAAGTGATTTATAATTAGTCAAATCTATTTAAATAAAAAATAATGTAATAAAATATATGTTAAATTATATCGTAATGACCCGTAAATCCACACAATTCAAGCTGACAATAAACCACATATGTCCAACCCCAAATTTAATGGAAAGACGGATAATTATGGGAAAGAAAGAAGAAGAGAAGAGATGAAATGAAAAAGGAACTGAAAACAACATAGAATCTCACTATCGTAGGGGAACGATAATATAATATCAATGATCTTTACAAAAGAGAAACTGTTATATACATACATCAAATCAGAGTACACACATAACCAATCATCAGCCTAGACAGTTATAAGAACTAGTCCTCACAAATACTAATAATTTCAACAACAATGCAGTGGAAAAATAAACAAATACGGGAATATGTCATGAAGACCTCCATCTCGTCTCCTGAGCTCCAATCCATCCAAAGCAATTTGTAAATATGCTCGGTCTAACCCGAGCATTACAATAAAATGAAACTCGAGTCGGTTTGGTAAACCAACGTGAGAAAACATACCCAGTTGGATTTTTAAAGTTATCCGACTCTTTCAAAATAAGGGTATCTCGTAAGACCACGCCGCACATAAACTTAGATGGGATTTCACCTTACGATAACCAATGCATTTTATATAGAAAATCCGGTGATATAATAACAATGTCTAGGGATCAAAGTAAAATATGAATATAGCTGAAATACTTGCATCTCACATTTCAGCATAGTTAGGCACAACTAAGTCTGTAAAACTCGTATTGGAGAATGGATTCCATACCATGACAAGATAAGGAACTACCTTTCGATGGTCATCTCTAGATAAAAGCACTAGGGTCTGAGAAGAACATCTTGTACCCCTGCCAAACGGGACCGGCCTACCACTACGCTAGTAATACCGAATATAATCACACCTTTCGTTAATGGGCCCCGAAGCATACATGAGTAGATAGTAATTGATCTAGATTTTAGGATGACCATACCCTGATGGGAGCGACCCACATGGCCTTGCTGCACTCCCGATTTTTGTCATTTCCCAATTGATGAGGCTTGAGGCAACGTTTTACCTTTATATAGCACTTCCCACTTGGAATGCTAACATTGCCCTCCAAGCAACAATGCAATGCTAGCATTTATTCAAACAAGTTCGTTCTGGGATTGAACGAAACCGAAGGCACTACTTCTACAACATCCATTTTGGAATCATCCTTAGGATTAGTAGCAAGCAGCTCTTGCACTTTAAAGAGCTCCGTCTTTAATTCCATCATCTTCAAGATGTCTTCACTTCGAAATGCTTGAGTTGAATCGAAGTGGTTTTCAAATAACATATCCGATCCCGATCTCTTCAAAACAACATTCGATAGTTTTCGGTAAACTCAACCCCGGTTCTTTAGGAAATAAACTGTCAAAGATAAGAGCGGAGATCACCTCCTAACCGTTAGTGGATGGATTTCCTTATCATTTGTCCTAGGAGAACGAAAAGAGATTTATACATAGTACAACATCATTGGAGATGACTATGCCATATAACTCACGTGTTTCTCTTAGATATTTCCAAAGTTACGTTTTGGTAATGATTTGATAGTCGGTTATTTAACTATCAAATAAACAAACAATCCAACTAGAAATCAAGTTTCCTAAAGAAAGTAACACTGACTAAGCTCCAAGCAACACTAAGCCTCTTTAATTAATCTTTTCATTAATTAAAACACTTTCCAAATATTTACCTCAAAATATCTTTATGAAGATATATTCTCAAAACCACCTTTAATATTTCTATATTTGGAAAACATTTCCATATACTTATCTTCAACGGTATAAGTATATTGATAAACCATTTCATTTTTAACGTTTAAACGATGCCCCTATATACTTAAATCCGTAATAAGTATATTTACAACTTATGAGGAAAACTTCTATTTTCCCAAAACATATTTTATTGGGTCAAAACGAATGTTGTGTAAAACATCGTTATGACAACCCAAAACACTAGTGTAGAGTTCCAATTGGTTATATTTAATATCAATTTTCGATGTCGAACTCAAACTATTTATTAGTTAACAATGAAACCGATCGAGTTGGGGTACCATTACCACTCAGACCTTGAATGAATGTCATTCTTAACTTCAAAACGGATGTAAGTTACACACCTAGAAACTTAACATCAAATATAGGATATAGATATAAATCCAGTATACTATAAAAACATCTTCTTCCAGAAATTATCTACTATAACAATAATGTTATAGATTATGTCTTCCTCACTTTCTCGAAATCATTTATTACAACAAAAATGTTGGAATCCATGTCTTCCCACCACTTAAAACATTTTAAATCACTTTTTAAACCATTAAACTCCATTTGAAAATATCACTTTCAGAACATTCCTTTAAAAGGTTGTTTTAACTTTTAAAACATACATATATTTCCTTGATAAAAGTTCATATTAAATTTCAACATAACCATCTCCATTTTTATGAAACTATATTTATAAACCTCCTTCTATTTTATTAAACTTCCTTTTTATAAAATCCCTTTATTTATCAACTCAATTTATAACTCTATTCCTTTATAAATCTCGCTTATTCATAAAATCTCGTTTAAAACATCAATTACAGTTCGTTTTTAATGTTGCTTTCATATTACAATTTTTTTTTATAAATTTCTTTCTATTTATAAAATATCGTTTAACATCTCCCAATTTATCCTTAGTTTCAATTTACAAAATAAAATCAACTATTTTTCTAAACAACATTCCACATGTTATTATAAATCCACAATTTGATTTACTTCTCCAATCTATCCAATGATAATAGTTTCTCTTTAATTTATAAAACACCGTATATAAATCTATCCATTTATTATTAAAATACGACTTTACAAATCTTCGCTTTATTTGTAAAATGTCACATTTACAAACTATTACATTTATAAAATTTCACATTTATAGATAAAATTTAATATTTTTTTTGAAACTAGGTTAATAATTATATTGCCAGAGAAATTGTTCAGGCTTAAAGCCCAAAGTTACAAACTCGACCGCAAAACAAAAGAAGACAGCTACTTACAAATACAAAGACAAATAAGCTACAACTCGAACATTCCATTTTTAATAAACTCTAACTTTTCAAATAATGGCAGATCCCAAACATCTCATCGATTTCCTTTGCAATCTTCCTCTCCAGCAATTGTTTTTCTATTTATTAAATAAATCGTACTCCTTTATTATAAAAAAACGAACTTGTTTTTAAGATTTTTAAAATCTTTATTTTACAGTTCAAAAATCTCTATTTAAAATATTTTTATAAAACTATTAATTTATAATATCTAAAAAATCATACTTTTTGCTTAATTTAATAAATCCCTTTTAGTAATTCAAGAATAATTGTTAAAATTTATACATTTTCGAAATCATTTAAATCCTTTTTAAAAACACCTATATCTTCATTTTATAGTATTCCAAAATACTAAAAATATGGCCCAGCGCTGCTATAACACTAAATGGAAAAATCATCCATGTCATCAAATATGACATCCAACACATCATATATCAAAATATATGAAAAGTAAAATCAACAGTGTGAGGAATCCAGATTGAACCCTCCAATCTGTCCCCCTACATCATAAACAATATATAATCACAAAATATAACAACTGCTTCGAGACGGGATCGTATAGAAATGGTCATCCGCACTTACACAGAACGTAATAGGATCTCATCCACTCCAGAGGCGGGAATATATCCAAACCAACTAACAAAATAGTAAATCATCCAAACAATAAATAAATAATCGACAATAAAATTATCTACACTTATATAAAAATATAAGTGGGCCAGAGAGGTGAGTTAACTCACTTTGATTTCAGCTTTCGCCATAACGCTCCGGTTTGAATTAAAATTGAACAGGTGTTCAATTTTAACCCAAATTCCTACAAGCTACAAATCCATCCAATCCAACTCCATAACGTAAGTTTCACTGATATGGTCGCAACGCAACTTGTCGCGTTCAAATCCGACCTCGTATGAATTAGATATGAATTAACGAACGTTTGAAATAAATAATTTGTAATTAATTTTAATTAATAAAATTCTAAAGCTTAATTTGACCTTTCCCTCCATCCTAAACTCGTTCATTCCAGGCCGCGACTTCTTCTTTTTTAAACTTCGAACGCGACTTCATCTTCATCGCACTGCTGTTCTGGCCACCATCACGCCGCCGCACTCATGCCGGAGACCGCCATGACTCCGCTGACGCTAACGTCGCCAACCACCCCCTTGTCGATCACCTACATCCAACAGAAATTTAAACCCACTGCGTCGCCTTTGTATGATGGATGCTACCATGCCTCACGATTTGATGATCCAACCGTTGATTAGCTATGTTTCGTCGAGCTCTAAGTTTTGTTAGTTGAGGTCGAGGCTTGAAAGTGGAGTTAGTGGTCATGATGGATGGTGGCCATAGGATTTGGTATAGTTAATGGCAGCTGGAGCTTTATTTCTAGGGTTTGAGCAAAAAGTGAATGTTGAGGTGCTTATATAAAAAATTTCAAAGTACTATTCACTCGCTAAATTTTTGAACTCCAAATGAGACGTGCCGCCTGACTTTCTATATGTGATACCCCCTATTCCGAACAATGGAACTAGTATCGAGATCAAATTCCATCATATACAGAAATTAACCTTTTCAAATTGAATTATATCAAATTAAATTCTTTTAATTAATTTCTATGTATTTCGAACTCCCACGACCAAACGATATGTCGGATCGCCATGAAATTCGACGGCATACTATAATTCACTATTACAGATCTAATGGAACTAGTTCCGTCCAATTTCGAGACAGTCCCTCAGAAGGCTATTTCCACACGTCAATTAAGATAAATTATTATTAAATCAGCTTATTCACTTTTACATTCAAAACGTTACTACCTTCATTCTTATTCAAATAGAATTTAAATCAACTTTCGAAATCATTTTTATCCGCATTAATTTCAAGATTTTATAATTTTAACCAATTCCAAATATTCAATTATCAAATAAACCGCTCAATTTGAAATATAAGTTGTTTAACTAATAAAATTAACTTTTCAATCTTAAAATCAGTTAAATATCTCAAATTCAAATGACTGAAATTCTAGGTCGTTACATTCTTCCCCCTTAAAAGAATTTCATCCCCGAAATTAGCAAGTAAGAAAAATTCTCCAAAACCCATTAACCTTTCAAAACCAATTGGTTGAAATGGTTTACCAAATTCTTTTAAGCCTTTAACTTTTCAAAATCAATTTGTTGAAATTTTGTTATCACCTTTTCTAAGTTTCTAAATTTATTCATAGATACAAACCATTACCATTTCAATTTATAACATAAACACCAAATTTTAGTTATCAATTTTTTTAAAAAAATTCTCAAAAGTTGTCTAACGTCTTAAATTTATGGAAAATTTCGCTAGCGTCTCCTTTGCACGGTTTGATCAGAAAAATTTATAATATGTATATAATCACAAATATACATTTCATCTTCAAGGATGAGGCATCTCGTAGGAAAAATATAAAAATACGATATGTAATTCGAGATGTGTATCTTTAATTAGTATTAGCAAGCATATACAACCAATACAATGCGAAAACGAGCTCCAAATGCAAAGCATACGCCATTCACACCTACTAATCACTCAACAAACAATGTGAACAAGTTTAGAGAAAGTAATATCAATATATAACATGTACTAATACAATAACTATATGCAAATGTAGAAAATGTAACAAGAGAAACCATCTAACAAATAATGTCCGTCCAATTGTTACATAACCATATCAATTTACATTTTCCAATATCAACATTTAATTTATTAAGCCCTACGATAAACATATACCATCCGTACTTAAAACTATACCTGATCGTCCGCTCGATCACACAATTTCACTTCCGAACTAGTATCATTCCCATGACCACTCTTGTGTGGACTTAGATCCAGTTCCTTGATTAGAAACCGCCATTCTCCTTGCATAGCCATATATTATGATAGCGAATATCAGGATCAATCAAAAATCCATATCCAGTGTTCGTCGTCAAGAATCAAGTGAAAAATCCTAACTCGGATTAATGTATATCACCACGAAATCTTATATTCGAATCTGGATCAAATAGTTATGCGAATAAAATAATATACGTACAACTTACGTATTTATTTCAATTGGTTTCTCATTATATCCCATTTTTTTTATTTAGATTCTTTTATTCTAATTCCATTAATTCACATTCAACTAATTTACATTCCATTAATTTATTATAGTTCTTTAAATACTAATAACACTAAGAACCATTCCATAGAATCTTTCTTAAGCTCATTATAACATTTTATATGACACTACTAATGTTTATTATCACTTCAATACTTAAGTTCATATTCAATTCTATCAAACCACATTCCAAAACATATATAATTCATTTTACAACTTAAGTTAAATTTCATTTTATAACTCAAGTTTATATCCATTTCATTAATTCACTTCATTTACCTTTACTTGAGTCAAATTTCTTTTCAAAATTCATTTTATTTAACTTAAGTTAAATTTCATTTCATAGTTCAATTTCAAATTTACTTAACATTTATATTCAACAAATTTAAAATTTTGTTTTAACTTACTAATTCTCAAAATTTATAAGTTACCAAAACTTATTTTCTCATATTTATCAAATTATACCTTGGATTTTATAATCAAAACTTGTTTAACCAAAACACAACTTCAGTGGTAGCAATCCATCACTTTGAAACTCGAAAATAAACGTAAATGATGTTGCAGTCATCACCGGAATTATTTTCCAACGACTGAAGTGAGTTCAGTGCTTTCTATTTCTTTTAAATCCCATTTTAAAATATTTCTAAACAAAATATTTTCAAAATTATACTATTATTATTTCTTCAAAACCATTGATAAAAAATTTTCAAAATCTATGGGATTTATATTCTCAAATTTCTCATTTTAAATTCATTTTCATTTACAAATCATATTTATATAATCTCACTTCTTATGAAATATCATTTCACAAATGTTGATTATTTTAATTATAATCAATACTCTATAATTCATATTTATAAATTCACTTTCTTATATAACTCATTTTATAAATGTTTATCTTTGTTTAGATTATAATAACGACAACTAACAAACGACAAATGATAAGAATTAAATATTATCATTCACTAACAACCAAACACACCACATATAACTATAATAATTTCTGAAAATTTATTCTTTTATATATAAAATATAATCAAGGTAAAATTATTTCATTTACCAATTCTCAAAACAATACTGTGTTGGTTTGCCTTGTTTAAGTGTTTAGAAACTCTTATCGATATCGTCGCATCCCACACACCGACCAAAATTCATAAGCCACTCAACAGATAAATTAATACAATATAAATCATTTTTATAATCAATAACAAATACGCTCTCATATATATAATACACTCAAAATCATAATAAGGTATTCCATTACATTATCTCTTAATGAGTTGCCCCACCAAAGCCAAGGTGTTCGCTAACCTAAGCTCTGATACCAACTGTAACGCAAATCCGCACAACTCAAGCTGACAATAAACCACACATGTCCAACCACAAATTTAATAGAAAGACAGATAGTTATGGAAAAGAAAGAAGAAGATAAGAGAAGAACATAAAAAGAAACTGAAAACAACACAGAATCTCACATTCGCAGTGAAAATATATATAACATAATGTTAGGGATCTTTACAAAAGAGAAAATATTATATACATACATCAAATCATAGTACACACAAAATCAATCATCAGCCTAGATAGTTATAACAATCCATTCTTACAAATATCGATAATTTTAACAACAATGCAGTGGAAAAAAAACAAATATGGGAATACGTCGTGAAAACCTCCGGCTCGTCTCCTGTAACACCCCATATTTTATTGATATTATTTAGAACATTTAATTAGGTAAATTAAATGAAATAATGTAATTTGTTAAGAGAGTGAGATTTGTGATTTATAATGGGGCAGCCGTGCCTATATAAACTAATGAACTAAAGGAATTAAAATGAATTAAGTTAGGATGAATAGACAATGGCATAATAGGAAAGAGCAATAACCTTATACCCTAAACCCTTCTACATTCATTTTCACGTTCATTCATAATTCACCAAAACTAAAACACCTAGAGGTCGGCCACCATTAAGAAGAATAGAGGGGAAATCAATCTAAATTAAGAGGAAGAAGATAATCAACATAAATCAAAGATCAAATCTCATCTACTTAACATCAAAGAAAAGGTGAATAATGACTACATCTCTTATTTTCGTTTGATTTCGGTTTAAGATGATTTCGAAAGTATTTGTAAATGTTTACCATGTTTTATATGATAAATGGATTTATACACACACACACACACTTGTTGAAGATTTAGGCTATTTTGTATGCATTTTATGATGAGAATTGGTTTAGAAAACCTAGTTTACGACATCCAAATTACTTGCGAATTTAATATGAGGTCAGATATATTATTTTGGAAATGGATTCAAGTTTCATAATTTTCTGAATTATTGTGGATTTATTATGAATTTTCTAGTGAAGAAAATGTTATTTTGGGTTTAAAATTATTTACGACCAAGATGTAATGGCTTTGGGTCTAAAATTTAAATATGTTAGAAAACATATTAAAAGAGATTTTCTGGAAATTTTTGGAGAATTCTCTTAAGTGTTTTGTTAAGTATATTAAATTATTTAAGGTATGAGACTTAAATGTTTTATATGTTTAAAATAAGAGAAGGAGCATTTTGCAAATGTTTTAACTAAACAAAATTTGAATTCGGCGGCACTTTTAGAAAAGAAATTGGCAACCAATTATATTGTTACATATAAGCAAGTTAGTTGGAAAGAAATTACTTTAAAAAGAAATAAAGCAATTTTTGTAAGCATTTGCTGTTTCGCCTCAATCGGCAGACACCTTTCGACTAAGTTCCTCCACCTCCATCACAGTCAAAACCAATGTACCTGGTATCAACACTTGGTACGTAGCGAATTGGGCAAAAGGCGGATGGTATGAGGTTGAAACAGGGGGTTCCGGAGGGGTCGAAACCATGTTTGGCTTTAGAAATAAATGCGCTTTCTTACTTTTGAATGAGATGGCTTTTAACTTGATTGGTTTAAAGGTAAGCTTTCGATTCAGGTTGCCGCCTTTGTTTTTAAATTGGCTTATGACAGTGTCGAAACCAACGTTGCCGTTATTTTACCTTTCGACCCAGTTGAGGCCGTTTCCCTTAAACATGGTTTCGGTAGGATGCTTTCGATTTTATCAAAGAAGCCGCTCTCCAATGCTTTCGAAGGGGATGGTGTTGAAACCATCTACTTTCTTTACTTAGGAAAAATGTTTTTGAAAGAGGGCTTTCGACTTAGTTATTTTATGACCCTTAGTTCCATTGAAAAATAAACCCATAGGTTTTGACTTAAATGGTTTTAATGGTTTCGAAACTATGATCCATAAGCCTTTACTTGAACCCATTGCTTTCGAAAGGGTTGTTTTAAGTAGCATACTTTAATGCTTTCGAAAGGTAACTAATATAGGTTTCGAAGGGGAGGTTCCCTAGTATTTTTGAAAGGTATAAGTTATGGTTTCGAAGGGGAGTTCCCCAATGGTTTCGAGGCATTTTTAATGGAAAGTTTCCAATTGCTTTCGGAAGGAAGGTTATGCAATATTTTTGAAAAGGGCTTTTGTAAATGGTTTCGAAAGCTATGTTTTGGCCTTTCGTCCTATGGTTATAAATTAATATAGTTTAGTTATATCGAAAGGGGCACTTTCAATGGTTTCGAAAGGGGTACTTTCAATGATTATGAAAGGGGTACTTTCAATGGTTTCGAAAGGGTTGTTTAAAGGTTTTAAACAAAGGTTTCAAATGAATTGCTTTTGGCAATATAGCCTAAGTGTTTTAAGTTAAAAAGAGTTTAACTTATTTTGGAGGGATTGGAAATCCTTAAAGTATTTCATCAACATTATTTTGGGTAAAGTATATATAACATGGAAAATAGCTTAGAGTAAAGCAAAGAGTATATTTTCCTTGTATATGTATGATTTAAAGGGTTAAATCATTTTGAAAAGGTTTTCAAGGAAAATTTTAAAGGGTAGTTAACCCTAAGAAAAATGACTTAAATATAGAAGACAAGATAAGACTGGTGTAGGGTGGGGCCCTATACATTAGCTTTAGCCCCAAGCTAATTTTACTCTAAATTCCAGTGTGTAGGGCTTAGTCAGTTAGACTTAAATGATAGTTACACACCGAAATGAAATACATGTACAGAAGAGAAAAAGGTTATTGGTGAGCCCACTAAACCATTAGGATCAGGAGGCCCTTGGAGATGTAAGTTAGGGACAGACCGTCTAGAAGACATATCTAACAGTTGTTAGATCATATTTATTATTTTGTCTGGCAGGCCCGAGTCAGCCAAAGGTTAGTAGTCGGCCAAACAAAACTACATTTGTTTCGGATAGCTGGTGTAGTAAATTACCTATATTTAGCATAAAGGATATTGGTATTTTGATATAATCAGATTGATCAACCGGTTTGGTTGCAGGTTTATGATTTGCAGAAGGTATGTTTTGAAAGAGATATTAGTGAGGGGAAACCCATTCTGCTAAGCGGCATGGTCTCACTCAATATCATATATAACCGAGATATATGGTATTATTCATCCCAGGCTTTATGTTTGACTCGAAGTTTATGTTTTTCCCCTTAAACTCTCGGGTGCTCAAAATTGATTTGAGTAGACTGAGGGTTGAAAGTTTTCAGGTTTTAGTAGGTGGACGAATAAAGCTTCCGGAGACGAGCAGGTGGCTGACGGATAGCTATTTTGGAGTTGCTATTTTATTTTGTTTGATTCCGCAGTGTTGTATTATGTCAGTATGACTATATTACTCTGGTCAACCAAGGGGGCATCACCATATGTCGCTCTTGGCGTATTTTGTAATAATTATATTTGATCAATGCCTGGGAAACGTTATAAGACTATGTAAATGGATATGAAACATGTTTTGTGAAATGTAATGAGAAAAGCTATTTTTGAAATCTATGATTTTGTCTCATATTCATGTGATTCTGATATTATGAATACCATTAACATTACCGTATTTGGTCACCGGGAGTTAATACTATGGACGACTGCAGTATTTGTAGCGCTTAGCTTCGGCCTCCAGATATAGGATCTTAGAACTTGGTATCAGAGCATAGTTTATGAAAACTTTAACTAAAAATGGTTTTCGAAAAGATAATCCTTCGGAATTAAAGAAAAGATGGGGTATGGGATAACACTATATTAACGTACTTGTATTTGGTATATATAAGTATACGCTACATCTCTAGTCTCCTATCTTTAGTAGGCTATTCTTCTGTATCTCACAAGGCTCGAATGCAGATATGGATGCTAAAAGAGTTAACATTGGTGGGGGAAGCACCATGATAAATGGAAATGCCAGACCAAGTACTAGGAGAAATCCAGGTCAGGCACAAGTAGAGAATGTGGGTGCTGGAGTCCCACAAATGGATATGGGAGCAATGTATCAGTTCTATGCAAACATTGTGCAAGCATGAATTGATGCTGGAGTAGTTAGAGGTAATGCAATAGGAAGGAATCAGGAAGTTACAGTGGTGACCAACTATGCCATACTGAGTAGAGATTATAGCCGACTAGGAGGGAAGCCATTCATTGGTACCGAAGATGCTATTGAGGTAGAGAATTGGTTACTACGCTGTGAAAGGATCTTTGCAGATATGGGTCTCAATGATGAGCAAAAGAGAAGGCTTGCTTCTAGACAATTGCAAGGAGTAGCACTGCATTGGTGGAACAGCGTTACAGTCGGAGTTAATGAAGAAGCTTTGACATGGGATGAATTAAAGAGGAGATTTGAAGGAAGGTTCATGTCTGAAGCTGCAAAGTCTACCTTGCTCAGAAAGTTTGCTGAGTTGGAGTAGGGAGAGATGACTGTTCTGGAATATGCTAGGAGGTTTGAGAAGCTAGCAAGGTATGGTTATGCTATAGTAGACACTGTGATGAAGAGGAACGAAAAGTTCATAAGAAGTCTGAAGCCTGAGCTTGATAGAGTTGTGTTGACACACATCAGAGATCCTAGTGATGTGGTTGTAGAAATGGCTTTAAGATAGGAGGAGATGCAGGCTTTGCTAGAAAAGAAAGAGGCCAAGGAAGCTCAAGGAGGGCAAGGTCAGAAAAGAAAGTTCTTCCATAAGAAAGGAGCTCAGAAAGGAGGAGCTGTTGAGAAGGGGAAGTCTGAAGTGGTATGTTACAAGTGTGATAAGAAAGGCCACTATGCTCATGAGTGCCGAACAGGCAAGGGAAAGAAAGCTGCTGAGAAGAAAGGAGTTAGATGTTTCAACTGTGATCAGATTGGGCACTACAAGAACCAGTGCAAAGAGCCAGCTAAGGGAGAGAAAGGCCAAGTATTTGCATTGGAACCCGCTACCTTAAGACCAACAGCACCGGAGAAAGGAAAAGCTATGTTGGGAGGTACGCTTTTGATTCATGGCATGTCTATTAGCGTACTGTTTGATACTGGTGCATCACATTCTTTTATATCTCGATGTTTAGTAGATAAGCTTAACTTAGAACCTTCATATTTAGTTACTTCCTTATGGGTTGCAAATCCGATAGGAGGGTATCCGACACTTAGGATGAAGTGTGACCACCTAAAGTTTGATTTGTTAGGTTACACCTTTGTTTGCAGTTTGCGTGTATTTGACTTTGTAGGGTTCATAATCATTTTGGATATGGATTGGTTAAGTAAATACGATGCTAGGATATTTTGCCATGATAAGAAGATATCACTTAGATACCCTGACTGTAGAGATCGAATAGTATATTCCGTAGAAAACCCCAGTTGTGAGGTTAATGCGTTGTTGGGTGTTATGGAGGTAGAAGATGAGATAAGTCGAGTTTTTGTGTTAGAGAATTCATAGATATTTTTGAGCCTGTGGTTGGATTGCCACCGAAACATGCCACTGAGTTTCAGATAGATTTAGTACCTTGAGCAGAACATTAAGTAGACCGCCAAGGAGGATGACACCTACTGAGATGAGAGTGTTAAAGGTGCAGTTGGAGGACTTGGAAAGCAAGAATTTTATTAGACCAAGCAGTTTGCTTTGGGGTGCAGCCGCAGTTTTCGTGAAGAAACCGGACGGATCGTTAAGGCTATGTCTCGATTATCGTAAGTTGAATGAGAGGATGATAAAGAATCGATATCCATTGCCTAAATTGACGATTTGATCGATCAGTTGAGTGGAGCCAAAGTGCTTTCTCAATTGGATTTAGCGACTGGATTCCATCATCTTAGAGTAGCTGAAGAGAGTATTCCTTTGACGGCGTTTAGGACCAGATATGGATCGTACAAATGGTTAGTGATGCCATTCAGACTGACTAATGCACCAGCTTTCTTCGTAGATTTGATGAACCGAGTTTTCAGAGAGCACTTAGAAAGATTCGTGTTGGTGTTCATAGATGATATTTTGGTATACTCTAAGGATGAGAGAGAGCATGAAGTTCATTATAAAGTAGTGCTTGAGACTTTGAAAGAACACCAGCTGAAGGTGAAGTTTTCAAAGTGTCATTTTTGGAAGAGAGAAGTGAAGTTTCTTGGTCATGTAGTTTCCCAGAAAGGGTTGTCGGTGGATCCAGCTAAGATCGAGGCAATGAATAGTTGGAAGAGACCTGAAACGGTGATTAAGATAAGAAATTTTCTAGGATTAGCTGGATATTATCGGAGATTTGTTAAGAATTTTTCACGGATAGCAGCACCGATGACTAAGCTAACTCGGAAGGATGTGAAGTTCGTCTGGACAGATAAGTGTGAGGATGCATTCCAAAAGCTAAAACACTTATTGACCAATGCACCTGTGTTAGTCTTTCCAGAAGGGAATCAAGATTTAGTTGTATACACAGACGCTTGTGGAGTAGGACTAGGAGTTATGTTGATGCAAAGAGGTAAATTGATTGCCTACGCTTCTAGACAGCTTAGACCTCATGAGGTTAGATATCCGACCCATGACTTGGAATTAGCAGCAGTTATTTTTGCTTTGAAGATGTGGAGACATTACCTTTTGGGAGAGAGATTCGAGTTATTTACAGATCATAAGTCACTGAAGTATTTATTCTCTCAGAAGGAGTTGAATATGAGACAGTAGAGGTGGTTAGAGTTTTTAGCTGCTTATGATTTTGGTATTGAGTACACACCGGAAAAAGGCAACAAAGTAGCAGATGCTCTTAGCAAAAGACATCAGAATGTAGTATTAGCTATGTTGGAAAAATGGAAGGATTTAGAAGCTCTGGCCATTTGTGGTCTGTAGTTAAGATCGACTGCTAGTTCTAGTCAGAGTACCGCCATGTTGTCCTGCTTAGAAGTTCGACCAATGTTGGTCAAGAGAATTGCTTCTAAGCAGAAGGAGGATCCAGTACTCAGCTGAGAGGATTAGAAAGCTTGAGGTTGGAAGATCAATGATCTAAAAGATTTCAGTCTTGACCAGGAGGGATGGTTGAGGAAGAAGGGACGGTTGTGTGTTCCGAATGTTGAGAACTTGAGGAAAGAAGTTCTTAGAGAATGTCATCAATCCAAGTTTACCATCCATCAAGGAGAAACGAAGATGTATCAGGACATGAAGATAAGTTTCTTCTGGGAAGGTATGAAGAAGGATGTTTTCTTGTGGGTTAGGCAGTGTGCAAACTATCAACAAGTGAAAGCCGAGCATCAGAAGCCAAGTGGGTTGCGTCAGCCCCTAGAGATTCCAGTTTGGAAGTTGGATTCTATTTCCATGGATTTTATAGATGGATTGCCAAGGTCAAATAGGGGTAATGAAAGTATATGGGTCATAGTGGACAGGTTGACCAAGAGTGCCTCATTCCAATTAAGTCAACCAGGATGGCACCTATTTTAGCTAAGTTGTTCATGAAGAACATCGTTAGACTACATGGAATTCCTAGTAGTATTGCAAGTGATAGAGATTCCTTTTTCACTAGTGAATTCTGGAAGAGTCTACAGGATGTGTTAGGCACTAAGCTCAAGATGAGTACTGCATATCACCCTCAGACGGATGGGCAGACAGAGAGAGTCAATAATGTACTCGAGGATTTACTAAGAGATTATGTATTGGACTTTGGTGGATCTTGGGAAGATCACCTACATTAGGTTGAGTTTTCCTATAATAATAGTTATCAGACTAGTATAGGAATGATGCCTTTTGAAGCTTTGTATGGAAGGTCATACAAATATTCCATTTGTTCGTTAGAGACTAGGGATAGGTTGATTCTTTGTCCCGATTTGGTTAGAGAAGCTGCAGAGAAGATTGAGTTGATACGAGCGAGGATCAAGGAAGCTCAACCTAGGTAGAAAATTTATGCTGATAAGAGACGGAAAGATTTGGAGTTCTCAGTTAGAGATCATGTTTTCGTCAAAGTGTCGCCAATGAAGGGTGTTATCAGGTTCGGGAAGACAGGAAATTTAGCACCGAGATTCGTTGGACCATTTCCTATTGTTGAGAGGATCGGGAAACTCGCATATAGAGTAAGGTTATCGAATAGTTTGGCAGGTGTCCACGATGTTTTTCATGTTTCTCATCCAAGAAAGTATATTCATGATCCAGAGACTACTATTGCACCAGTAGTATTAGATGATTTAGTAGTGGAGCCGAATTTGACAATAGTTAGGAAGCCTATTCATATAGTCGTGAGAGATGAGATGAAGTTAAGAAGCAAGACAGTCAGATTAGTCAGTGTTTAGTAGAGTGACGACGAGAGAGACTGTACTTGGGAAACTGAAAGCAGGATTCGAGATACTTTTCCTAACTTGTTTCATGTTATGCTTTACCTTTTTAATTGATTTGATGAGTGCCTTATCGTAATTTCGAGGATGAAATTCTTTAAGGAGGGGAGTCTATAACACCCCATATTTTAGTAACATTATTTAGAACATTTAATTAGGTAAATTAAATGAAATAATGTAATTTGTTAAGAGAGTGAGATTTGTGATTTATAAAGAGGTAGCTGTGCCTAGATAAACTAATGAACTAAAGGAATTAAAATGAATCAAGTTAGGGTGAATAGATAAGGGCATAAAGGAAAGAGCAATAACCTTATACCGTAAACCCTCTCTGTATTCATTTTCACGTTCATTCATAATTCACCAAAACTAAAACACCTAGAGGCCGGTCACCATTAAGAAGAAAAGAGGGGAAATCAAGCTAAATCAAGAGGAAGAAGATTATCAACATAAATCAAAGATCAAATCTCATCTCCTTAACATCAAAGAATAGGTGAATAATGACTACATTTCTTATTTTTGATTGATTTCTGATTAAGATGATTTTGAAAGTATTTGCAATGTTTTGCCATGTTTTAAATGATAAATGGATATATATATATATATATATATATTTGTAGATTATTTAGGCTATTTTATATGCATTTTATGATGAGAATTGATTTAGAAAAGCTAGTTTATGACATCCAAATTACTTGCGAATTTAATCTGAGGTCAGATATATTATTTTGGAAATGGGTTTCAAGTTCCATAATTTTCTGAACTATTGTGGATTTACTATGAATTTTCTAGTGAAGAAAATGTTATTTTGAGTTTAAATTATTTACGGCCAAGATATACTGGCTTCGGTTCTGAAATTTTAATATGTTAGAAACCTTATTAAAAGAGATTTTCTAGTATTTTTGGAGAATTTTCCTATGTGTTTTGTTAAGTATATAAAATTATTTAAGGTATGGACTTAAATGTTTTATATGTTTAAAATAGGAGAAGGGGCATTTTGTAAATGTTTTAATTAAACGAAATTTGAATTCGGCAGCACTTTTTGAAAAGAAATTGGCAACCAATTAGATTGTTACAAATAAGCAAGTTAGTTGGAAAGAAATTACTTTAAAAGGAAATAAAGAAGTTTTTGTAAGCATTTGCTGTTTTGCCTCAATCGACAGCCACCTTTCGACTAAGTTCCTCCGCCTCTATCACAGTCGTAACCAATGCGCCTGGTTCAATACTTGGTACGTAGCGAATTGGACAAAAGGCGGAAGGTATGATGTCGAAACAGGGGGTTCTGGAGGGCTCGAAACCATGTTTGGCTTTAGAAAGAAAATGCTCTTGCTTGCTTTCGAATGAGATGGCTTTCGACTTGATTGGTTTAAAATTAAGCTTTCGATTCTGGCTGCTGCCTTTGTTTTTAAATTGGCTTTCAACAATGTTGAAACCAAAGTTGCCGTTATTCTACCTTTCTACCCAGTTGAGGCCGTTGCCTTTAAACATGGTTTTAGAAGGATGCTTTCGATTTTATCAAAGAAGCCACCCTCCAATGCTTTTGAAGGAGATGGTGTCGAAACCATCTACTTTCTTTACTTAGGAAAAATGTTTCCGAAAGGGGGCTTTCGACTTAGTTGTTTTGTGACCCTTAGTTCTATTGAAAGATAAACCCATAGGTTTCGACTTAAATGGTTTTGATGGTTTCGAAACTATGTTCCACAAGCTTTTACTTGAACCCATTGCTTTCGAAAGGGTTGTTTTAAGTAGCATACTTTAATGCTTTCGAAAGGTAACTAATATAGTTTTCGAAGGGGTGGTTCCCCAGTATTTTCAAAAGGTATGAGTTATGGTTTCAAAGGGGAGTTCCCCAATGGTTTCGAAAGATATTTAAGGCATTTTTAATGGAAAGTTTCTAATTGCTTTCGAAAGGCAAGTTTTATGTTTTGAAAAGGATGTCTAAGGTTTTAAAGCCTTCGGAAGGAAGCGTATGCAATATTTCCTTTGTAAATGGTTTCGAAAGCTATGTTTTGGCCTATGGTTATAAAGTAATATTGTGACGCCCCACCTCTATACCCACGCTAGCCAAGAACACTACGGTGTAATGCTGTCAACTAGCATGGAGAATAAGGCTGTTGAGGAGTGACCATCCGTGTAATTGCTTTGTGCGAGCACCGATATGTCAGATAGAATAACATGCATAAGAGGAAGTCCGACATATCGATACAAACTCAAAGCTATCACGCGGTGGCTGTATATAATCCTCGGAAACAAATATAGAAATAAACATAACACAAATCCATCACAGACATCCATATCACAAAGGCGGAAAAAGATGAATATATATATATATAACACATGAAAGTGTACATCAGAGTAGTGGTCTGAAAGATCCACGATAATACAAAAGAATAGCTACAAGCTACACAAAAGAATAAGTATACATCACGGAGTCTATATCTCAAATGTATACAACAAAAACTACTAATCTAAGTAGTTAGCCAAATGTCAGAGTAATCCCAGAAGAGAAGTCAAGCAGAAGCACCTGTAACATCTCGGTCTGACCCGAGTATTATTTCATAAGAAAATAATAAACGGATCAGTCTAGCTATAAATATCAGATACATGATCTCTAATCTCACAAGTGGATAAAACCTCGAGATCATGCCATTCGGATATCATCATAGAAACAACCGCTTGTTGCTTATGACTAAGAGCATCAGCAACTCGATTTCCCTTTCCGGGAGTGTAAAGAATATCAAGATCATAAGAGGCAAGGAATTCGAGCCAACGCTGTTGACGCAAATTAAGTTCCTTTTGAGAAAATAAATATTTCAAAGACTTATGATCAGTATAAAGTATAAATTTCTCTCCCAAAAGATAATGTCGCCAAATTCGAAGGGCGAATCCGATAGCCGTGAGTTCTAAATCATGCGTGGCATATCTAGTCTCAGCCGGCTTCAATTGCCTAGAAGCATAAGCAATAACACGTTATTTTTGCATAAGAATGGCACCCAAACCGACGCGACTAGCATCGGTAAAAACAACAAAATCTTGATTCCCTTCGGGAATAACAAGAATAGGAGCATCAGAAAGGAGTTCTTTTAATTTCTGAAAAGAAGTTTCACATTTGTCCGACCAAATGTATTTAACACCTTTCTTTGTTAAGCTAGTAAGAGGCACGACAATTTTAGAAAAGTCTTTTATGAAACGACGATAATAACCTGCCAATCCGAGAAAGCTACGGATTACAGTCACGCTCTCCGGTCTCTTCCAATTTTGAATCGCTTCAATCTTTGAAGGATCCACTGATATTCCGGATTCGGAAATAATATGACCGAGAAACTTCACACTAGATTGCCAAAAGTGGCATTTAGAAAATTTTGCTTTTAACTGATTACTCCTAAGAGTTTCCAATACAATCCGAAGATGCTTTTCATGTTCCTCCTCGGTTTTAGAATACACAAGAATATCATCAATAAAGATGAGAACGAATCGATCGAGAAAATCCTTAAAAACTCGATTCATAAGGTCAACGAAATAAGCCGGAGCATTCGTTAAACCAAATGGCATAACGAGCCATTCATAAGATCCATATTGAGTACGGAACGATGTCAAAGGAATGCTATCCTCTGCAATACGAAGCTGATGAAAACCAGTAGCCAAGTCCAATTGTGAAAAGACTCTAGCACCACTAAGCTGATCGAATAGATCATCAATCCGAGGTAAAGGATATTTATTTTTAATTGTAAGATCATTAAGCTTGCGGTAGTCAACGCAAAGCCTAAGTGTACCATCGGATTTCTTCACGAAAATTGCTGAAGCTCCCCAAGGCGAGGAACTAGAGCGAATAAATTGCTTCATCTCCAATTCGGATAATTGTTTGCGCATCTCTTCATTCTCCTTATTGGACATGAGATAAGGAGGACGAGTAATAGGTTGAGCTTCAGGTGTAAGATTAATTCTGAACTCAATTTCTCGCTTAGGTGGTAATCCTAAAACGGGCTCAAATATGTCGGAAAATTCACGAACGACGTGAATACGAGAAATGACATCTTCCTCATCATCATTATCATCATCTCGAAGATTTAAAGAATATAAAGATGCAGCCAAAGTGGAATCCGAATCTTTAAGAATAATAGAAATCTGCTTTACAGATTGCGGATGTTGGAGATAAATAGTCCGCTTAGGACATAGGATATGAGCTTCATAACAGTTAAGCCAATCCATACCCAAAATCATTCCAAAGCCTAAATAACGCATGACATGCAAATCGGCTAGGAAAGGAAAATCACACAAAATAATCTCGACATCTTTACAAAGCAAACTGAGGGTTGCGGATCCACCAACGGGATTCGCAATTCTCAAAGAAGTCATTAAAGCAACAACACTTAAGGAAAAAGTATCGACAAGTTCCTTTGATATAAAAGAATGGGATGCACCCGTATCAAAGAGAACTCTAATAGGTTGATCACAAAATATAATAATGCCATCAAGGACAGAATGAGACATACCTTGACCGCGAGATGTGTTGCTAGGGGCTTGAGCAACGTTTAACTTTCCCTCCTTCTTGCCTTGAAGCTTAGGGCATAGATGCATATAATGATCCAGACTTTTACAATAGCAATAAGAACGGGGCTTTGTACACTTATTCGCAAAATGGTCCCTAGAACCACAGTTGAAGCATTTCCCATCACTAGAGGAAAAAGTCTTTGCAGTAGGAGTTGCTTGTTTCCCCTTTTTATTTGGATAAGGGCCTTTGGATTTGTTTGGCCTCTTCTTGTTGTTGAAGTTTGGTTTGGAACCCACCACTTCAACATCATTTTCCCTATCCGCCTCTTCAAGACGAAGAGCGACATCAATGAGTTGGTCAAAGGAAACTTCTAATTTGAGAAGTAATGGCTTCTTGAGATTTTTGTTTAAGCCATAAACGAACCTTTGGTTCTTCTTCAATGGGGTGTTGATGTATTCAACCCCATATTTGGAAAGCGACTCGAAGGTTGCGACGTAATCTGTCATGGAGGATTCACCTTGAACAAGGTCTATGAAACGTCGAGTCAATGTCACTTTCTCAGCTTCTGGCACAAATTTTAATTCGAAGCGTTCCCGGAATTGCCCCCAGGTGAGATCCGCTTCATTAATCTCAGAAATAAGAAGTTCGTACAAGTCTAATGCTCTTTCTTGGAGCATACTAGAAGCCACCTGAACACGGTGAAGATCAATAAGATTCATGCGAGAAAAGATTCGATCGCATGTTCTCAACCAAGCCTGGACCTTAATAATAGTTTCAGAACCTTTGAATGGTTTCCCACCCAAGTTGGTATAATCGTTGCACAAGCGTGCAAATCCTGACTTAGGGTGAGTAGGTTCTGGATTAGAACCAGCTGCTTGAGCATTCTTTACTAAATCAAGTAGCTGCTGAGCGGTCATAAAAACTCCATCCTGGGGAGCAGCAGTAGATGGTCCGGCTCTGGGACAGCTTGGTCTAGACATTCTCTTCTTTAAGAAAGAGAAAAGAAGAAAAGTTATTCTCCAAATAAATATCAAGCAAATCTTGATAGATAAAACAAGGATACATAAAAGGAAATAGGATGAATCGGTACGAAGACTTGAATTAAATCCTAAGGCACGACTCCTAAGTTGGACTTAGGATGATGATCCTTGTTAAGTTATTCTACATTGTTCCGAAGTTTGGCTCTGATACCAAGCTATGACGCCCCACCTCTATACCCACGCTAGCCAAGAACACTACGGTGTAATGCTGTCAACTAGCACGGAGAATAAGGCTGTTGAGGAGCTACCTTCCGTGTAATTGCTTTGTGCGAGCACCGATATGTCAGATAGAATAACATGCATAAGAGGAAGTCCGACATACCGATACAAACTCAAAGCTATCACGCGGTGGCTGTATATAATCCTCGGAAACAAATATAGAAATAAACATAACACAAATCAGTCACAGACATCCATATCACAAAGGCGGAAAAAGATATGAATATATATAACACATGAAAGTGTACATCAGAGTAGTGGTCTGAAAGATCCACGATAATACAAAAGAATAGCTACAAGCTACACAAAAGAATAAGTATACATCACGGAGTCTATATCTCAAATGTATACAACAAAAACTACTAATCTAAGTAGTTAGCCAAAAGTCAGAGTAATCCCAGAAGAGAAGTCAAGCAGAAGCACCTGTAACATCTCGGTCTGATCCGAGTATTATTTCATAAGAAAATAATAAACGGATCAGTCTAGCTATAAATATCAGACGACATGATATAGAATAAGAGATATGGCATAAACGTATAATAACCATAATGGCATACTACTATAAGTATGTAAATGATAATCAACAAGAGATTAATCAATATCACAAGAATCTTCTCAAAGATCCAAATCCACAAAAAGGTAATGACACACGAATTCACCAATGCACAAAAATTGATAAAACTTATCAATGAAAATCACAAAAATTGGTGAAGCTCAAATTCCAGAAATCAACACACGAAATCCAAAAATCACAAAAAAAAGGGGGAGGCCTATCACAAGAACGGGAGCATGAAAGCTCACCAACATATGTATCACACGAACGAGACGCTATCTCATGGTAGCTAACCATTAATTTTGAGCCGAAACTCCACACGAACGGCCCGAAGGCCATGGGGTGCTACCCCACATATGTGAGTAGAAACATCACACAAACGGGGTCTAGTCTCCCTCGCAGACAAAGAGACATCGCACAATTGCTAGTCTAAATCACAAAAATGATCGTCAATGATCATCAAGAAGTGTCAATTACACTAAGCTAGTAAATATATGAGTTTATCTTCATGTCCCATAACCACTAGCTTAACCTAAATATTTACGAACAAACTGTAGATCTTCACTAGGAAATTGTCACAAGTGGTTCAATCGAACAAGTCCAAGAATTAACCGACGAAGTAAACGCCAGCGTTTCATACCACTTGTTTTACTAAGCCGTTTAATTAGATTTCTCATCCGAGTGAGGTAAAGGCTTGTATATACTAATAGATTGGAAAACGGTTTAGGAAAAGAGCTTTGTAATAAAATAGTGTTGAAATCGTTTGATGAAAGAGTTTTGATATTTACTACTAGTATTGAAACCTTTATTTTTTTAAAGTGACAAGTCACAAAAATTGATTGTAGAAACAAATCAATTCACTAAAATTCACCTTTGAAGACGTGAATAAAATCCAAGGAAATCAGTTCCAAAACCATCAAAGTAGAAATACCCACGCGACCTAATCATGGCCGAGCTAAATTGCAACGACCTAAAGAGGTAGCGACTTAAAGTAAAATAGGTCGAACGACCTAAGGATAGCATGTCGAGCGACCTAGGTGGGCGCGACCTATCTTGGTGACATGGCCGAGCGACTTATCAAGGCAATAGGGCGAGCGGCCTATAGGTGATGCGACCTAAGGTTCAAGCGACCTAAGGTTCAAGCGACCTAAGGTGGTGAGGTCGAGCGACCTAAAGGAAGTAAGGTCTAACGACCTAAAGAAAATAAGGTCAAGCAACCTAAAGGAAATAAGGTCAAGCGACCTAAAGGACGAGCGAGCTAAAGATTCAAGGCAAAACGACCCAAGCGACTCAATGTGGCCGAGCGATCTAACGTAAAACAGGTCAAACGACCTAAGGCTAGCGACCTGAAGCCAAGCGACCTAACACCGAGGTGTCGTTTCCAACAGAGGGCGCAACCTAACGACCTAAGGCCTAACGACCTATGACCTAGCGACCTAATTCCGAACGACTTAAGGGCGAACGAAAATATGCAGGCCGAGTCTTCGAGGCAGTGCGACCTAAGCCCGGTAATTCACCCAAAAACACTAAAAATTGGAGTTTTTTCGCCAATCCAATCCAAACCAAATGCAAATGTACACGCTAAAGTAATGGGGAGTCATTCCCAACAATCCCAGATAGTTATAGATAAGAATGTGAGATAAAAATCTCACCTTTTCACGGAAATTGATGGAGATGAAGTTTGAAAGCAAAGCAAGAACAGTCACAAGCTTGAATCAATGTCTTCTATTTGAATTTGGAGTTGAATGATGGATTTGCAAGAGAACTTAAGCTTGGAGTTTTAATTTCCCATTCCCTCCTCCATTTTTGATGAAGCTTGAAGTGTTAGGAAATGAAGAATGAATTAATGAAGAGGAGAGGGGGTTGGGCTGAGTTAGTAAGGGGCAAAAGAGTTCAGCCCAAACCAAAGCCATAAGCGAAAAAGTGGAAAAAATTCCACTATCTCCAAACATATCAAAGTTTATACTTAAAAAGATCGCAAACGTCATTTTGAATTCAATGGAGGTGGTCTCGAGTCCTAATTTGACCGTTTGCAAAAAGTAGCTTTTCGGACTAAAATCCGACTAACGATAAAATATTTAAATAAAATATTTAAATATAAAATCGACAAATATGCGGGTTGTTACAAATATAGTTTACTTATATCGAAAGGGGTACTTTCATTGGTTTCAAAAGGGGTACTTTCAATGATTACGAAAGGGGTACTTTCAATGGTTTCGAAAGGGGTACTTTCAATGATTACGAAAATGGGTACTTTCAATGATTACGAAAATGGGTACTTTCAATGGTTTTAAAAGGGTCGTTGAAAGGTTTTAAACAAAGGTTTTGAATGAATTTCTTTTGGCAATATAGCCTAAGTGTTTTAAGTTAAAAAGAGTTTAACTTATTTTAGAGGGATGGGAAACCCTTAAAGTATTTCGTCAACATTATTTTGGGTAAAGTATATATAACATGGCAAATAGCTTAGAGCAAAGCAAAGAGTATATTTTCCTTTTATATCTTTGATTTAAAGGGTTAAATCATTTTGAATAGGTTTTCAAGAAATTTTTTAAAGGGTAGTTAACCCTAAGAAAAATGACTCAGATATAGAAGACCAGATCGGACTGGTGTATGGTCGCACCCTATACATTAGCTTTAGGCCCAAGCTAATTTTAGTCCAAATTCCAGTGTGTAGGGCTTAGTTAGTTAGACATAAATGATGGCTACATACCAAAATGGAATATATGTATAGAGAAGAAAAAGGTTATTGGTGAGCCCGCAAAACCTTTAGGATCAGGAGAACCTTGGAGACGTAAGTTCGGGACAGACCATCCAGAAGACTTATCTAATAGTTGTTAAATCATATTTATTATTTTGTATGACAGGCCCGTGTCAGCCAAAGGTTAATAGTCAGCCAAACAAAACTACATTTGTTTCGGACAGCTGGTCTAGTAAATTACCTGTTTTTAGCATAAAGGATATTGGTATTTTGATATAATCAGTTTGATCAACCAGTTTGGTTGTGGGTTTATGATTTTCAAAAGATATTTTTTGAAAGACATATTAGTGAGGGGAAATCAATTCTGCTAAGTGGCGTGGTTTCACTCAATATCATATATAACCGAGATGTATGGTATTATTCATGCCAGGCTTTATGTTTGACTCAAAGTTTATGTTTTTCCCCTTAAACTCTCGGGTGCTCAAATTGATTTTTGTAGACTGAGGGTTGAAGGTTTTCAGGTTTTAGTAGGTGGACGAATAAAGCTTTCGGAGACGAGCAGGTGGCTGATGGATAGCTATTTAGGAGTTGTTATTTATTTTGTTTGATTCTGCTGTGTTGTATTATGTCAGTATGACTATATTACTCTGGTCAACCAAGAGGGTATCATCATATTTCGCTCTTGGCGTATTTTGTAATAATTATATTTGATCAATGCCTGGGAAACGTTATAGGACTATGTAAATGGATATGAAACATGTTTTGTGAAATGTAATGAGAAAAGCTGTTTTGGGTGAGCTAATTTTAGTCCAAATTACTATGTGTAGGGCTTAGTTAGTTAAACTTAAATGATGGTTACACACCGAAATGAATATATGTATGAAGATGAAAAAGTTTATTGGTGAGTCCGTAAAACCATTAGGATCAAGAGACCCTTGGAGATGTAAGTTAGGGACAGATCGTCCAAAAGACATATATAACAGTTGTTAGATCATATTTATTGTTTTATCTAGTATGCCCGAGTCAGCCAAAGTGCAATGAACCTGATTTTCGACCCTCAATAATCGACATTAATACATCCACTGTATCATATGCCGAGCAATCAAATGTCAAAAAAACCCGATTGTTAGGGAAAAGAAGAAGAAAGAAGATAAAAAGAAAACTAAACATCATAGAATCTCACAGCGGAATGAATAATTTATAATATATCACAAGTCCTTATACAAAAGCAAAAGTGTAATATGTATATATACAAACATCAATAAGAGTATACTAACCTATTTTAGTCTGGACAATTATAACAGCATGTCCTCACAATTGCTGATAAGACACCAATGAATACAGCGGAAAATATAACCATTTACTTGAATACGTCTCTGGGCCTCCAACTCGTCTCTTAAAGCTCTAAGCGTCCAATCTAATCTGTAATATGCTCGGTATGACCCGAGCATTATAATAAAATAACACCTGAGTCAGTCTGGAAAACCAGCATGAGAAAAACACCCAACTGGATTTAAAGTTATAAGAAACCTTTGATATCAAAAGTATCTCGTAAGACCATGCCGCACATAAACACAGATGGTTTTTTAACTTACGATAACCAAAACCACTTTTATATAAAAATCCTGTGATATTATAATAGTGTCTAAGTACAAATACTGATTAAAATAGCCGATATTGTTACATTAATTAAATTTCAACATACAAGGTTCTACAATCAAAACCGTAAAGGCACATATTGGAGAATGGATTCCATACAATGACTAGGCACTGGGGTAGCATCTATCACAACACACGTCTACAAAATGTACCGAGGACATCGCCTGGATCCCTTGCCAACACAAGATCGGCCTACCCCTGACCTAGATAGTACCGAATATGTCATCACCCCGGTTGTTTTGCAACCCTTTTTATTTTAGATCTCATGCACAACCAATCCATAAATATGTAGATGTATCTAGAAGGGTGACAACATACCCTAATGGGAGCGACCCACTTAGCCTTGCTACATCTCCCATGATTTTCAGTCATTCCCGGTTGATGAGGCTTGAGGCTATGATTACCTTTCAAGAAATTCACACTTAGAATGCTCATTGCCCTCCAATGACAGTGTGCTGATAGCATTCATCCATACAAGTCCGTTCTGGGTCTGAACGAAACCGAAGGCACTATTCCTACTATATCCATTTTGGAATCACCCTCAGGATTAGTAGCGATTAGCCCTTGCACTTCACATCTCTATCTTCGATTCCATGCTCTTCCCGATGTCTTCACTTCGAAACGCATTCGTCGGATCGAAGTGGTTTTCAGATAACATATCCAATCCTGGTCTCTTCGAAACAACGTTCGATAATTTCTGGTAAACTCAACCCCGGTTCTCTAGGAAATAAACAGACAAAGATAAGATCGGAGATCACCTCCTAGCCGTTAGTGGACATATTTCCTTATAATCGTCCTAGAAGAACGAAACAAGATTCAGACGCACAGTACAACATCATCAGAGATGACTTTGCCATATAACTCACGTGTTTCTCCTAGATATTTCCAAAGTTACATTTGGGTCCAATCTCGATAATCAGTTATTTAACTATCGAACAACAATCATTCAATCATGATTTTTTCTCATTTGGAAAACCAATATTTGCTCAGTATATAAGCAATCACTAGCCCCCTTTAATAAGTCTTTATACATACAATTACTTTGTAAATTACTTGTATATAAACACCTTTAAAAGATATACTCGCAAATCCTTGTATTTCCATATTTAGAAATAGCCATATACTTATTCCAACGGTATAAGTATATCCACAAAATTTAGAAAGGTTTTACTTTTTATCCGGTTCTCAAATCGTTTATAATTTCCCTTACAATTCTCGAAGATCGTTTATAAACCATTTTATAAAATCTCTAAAAACATTAATAATTCCTTTACCAAGAATTCAGTCACTTATAAACTTCTTGTACATTTCAAAATCATTTATAACTCTTTATGAACTCATATACCATTTATAAATTTCTTTTATAAATCTATAAACCCGCTTCTAAAATTTTGTTTATAAATATCCAACCATTTATAAACTCTTTCACCTTGCAAATAACCCTTCCTTAATTCTTTGAACCATTTTATAACTCCTTTATAAAATCTAAGTCTTTCAACTCCATTTCCGGGTCTCGAAAACATTTATAAATAATTTTAATCATTTGCCTCCAAACATAACAATTATTAACAATGAATATTATAAATAAATGGAAATCATTAACTTTAAATATCCTAAAATAACAATTAATCATTCTAAAATATTGTTTAAGAAATAATAATAATAATTAATCTCTACCATTTTATAAATAATAATTTAATTTAAAACCTTATTAATAATCCTTATTATAAGTTTCAAACCATAATTATTCTTAAATAATTAATTTTTCAATTTATTAACCATTTTATAATTTCTTAAAACATATTAACTATAAACAAATAACTTTTAACAATATTAAAATAATTAAATAAATTTAAAATAATATTAATATGATTATATAACTTTAAAACAATTTTAATATAATTGAATAACTTTAAAAGAATATTATTATAATTAAATAACCTTAAATTAATATTAATATATATAAATAACTTAAAAACAATATTAATATAATTAATTAACTTTAAAACAATATTAATATATTTAATTAGAAAATCCTTAAAATATTTCCGAAATCGAATTTCGGATTTAAAAATCCTTTTTGTCTCAAAAACCAATTTACGACTTAATCGGCAATTTGTAGTATTTCCAAAATACTAACTTGAGGCCAATAGCCACCCGACACTTAACCAATATCGATATTGAATTTCTATCACTACTGGGTTTAATTTCAAACATATAATGATGTTATAACCACAGCATCCACAATAATATTTATTATTTAATAATCCATATAAAGGAAATATTATTGAAACAATATAATTCCATAATAGCGAGGGATCCCGTTGGATCCCTACAACTTGTTTCCCTGCATCATAAATGTTAGATAATCAATAAATATAAATCAACCGCTTTGAGGCGGGATTCATATACAAAGGGTCATCTGCTCTTACATGGGAATGCAATAGGGTCTCATCCGCTCCAATAGGCGGGAATATATCCAAACCAACTAATTAATACAATAATTCATCCAAACAGCCATTCAACAATTTTTATTAACTATAAATCATACTAGTTATCCAAAAAGGTGAGATTAACTCACCGAAATTTTCTGTTGTCGCCGATGCATTCCAGTTTGGAACTAAAACCGAACGACGTCCGATTTTAGCCCAAAATTCAACAGTCTCCAAATTGATCCAAACTACTTCCATTGCGAAACTGGCATTATTATGAGCGCAACGCAAAAAGTTTCGTTCCAATCGGACCTCGTATGCAGAAGTTATAAATTTTATAGGTTATCGATATTTTTAAATTAAATAATATAAATTAATCACAAACATCACCATAATAACAAATTTGCCACTCCTTCTTCTTCCCAAAACAATATATCCCCTCCTATACACGCTTCGGACATGGCCATGCCCGAGAATCAGTGATACGGAGCTTCGCATTTCAAATTGAAAATCCGACGATTGCATTGAGCTTCCCTTCCGAATCTCCACTTATCAATACCATTTTCATCGCCTCCACCTCATCACAGCAAAACACATCGCAGCCCTCATTCCCAGGCGTGGTACTGTTCACGTGACAACAATCATGGTCGATCTCCTCCAAACTCGACACGTAGCTGCTATCTGCACCCCGAATCCAAAAACGACCTTTGTTTCCCTTGATTCTTCCTCTATTTGCCACAAATCCAAACCCTAGTGCCAATATCCATGCGACCTCACTGTCGAACTCCACGAACAAGTGCCGCACCTCCAACCAAGTGTCGCACCTCCAACCAAGTGTGCTAGAGGGAAGCTCTACTCGAAACATGGATTTTAAAATTGGTTTGACGATTTTTACTTGAGTATAAATTGAAAAATAATTTTTTTTGAAGTTTCATTCTCTTATTTTTTTTCTATACACCCGTGTTTATATAAGAGGGGAACATAGATCAGGGTAGGGTGGCTGATGTGAAGGAAGAAGGCTGTATATGGTCAAATCAATAAAAATATATTATTTAAAAATCCAAAATATCTAGCTATAAATTACGGACCCCAATCGAGGCGTGCCGCCTGGCGTTTCTAATGTTATGCCCCTATTCCAAACGTAATAGAACAAGTTTCGAGACCTAATTCGATCGTATGCAGAAGATAGCTTTTTGAACCTAATTATTATATTAAATCTTCAATATTAATTTCAACGCGTTTCTATACCGTACGATCAAACGATATGTCTGGTTGCTACGAAATTTGATTGCGTATTATAATTCATTATTACGGACCCAATGACACTGGTTTCGTCGAAATCTGAGATAGTGCCCCGGAAGGCTATTTTCACTCGTTAATTAAAATGAGTTATTGTCAAAATCGAGTAAATCACTTTTAAATACAATTTAAAATACCTTCATTCTTATTAAATAGAGTTTTAAATAAGCTTCGAAATTATTTTTATCCACTTAAAATCCAAGGTTCAATTATTTACACAATTTCAATTATTAAATTCAACAATTAAACTATCCAATAAATCGCTATATTTGGAATTTAAGTTATTTAACCTATAAAAATTAACTTTTCAATATTTAAAATTAATTAAATATTCTAATTTTAAATAACTAAAATTCTGGGTCATTACACAAAGGTTAGTAGTAAGCCGAACAAAACTACATTTGTTTCGGACAGCTGGTCCAGTAAATTACCTATTTTTAGCATAAAGGATATTGCTATTTTGATATAATCAAATTGATCAACCAGTTTGGTTGTAGGTTTATGATTTGCAAAATATATGTTTTGAAAGAGATATTAGTAAAGGGAGACCCGTTTCGCTAAGCGGCATGGTCTCACTCAATATCATATATAACCGAGATGTATGATATTATTCACACCAGGCTTTATGTCTGACTCGAAGTTTATGTTTTCCCCCTTAAACTCTCGGGTGCTCAAAATTGATTTGATAGACTGAGGGTTGAAGGTTTTCAAGTTTTAGTAGGTAGACGAATAAAGCTTCCAGAGACGAGCATGTGGCTGATGAATATCTATTTAGGAGTTGCTGTTTTATTTTGTTTAATTCCGCTGTGTTGTATTATGTCAGTATGACTATATTGTACTCTGGTCAACCAAGGGGTCATCATCATATTTCACTCTTGGCGTATTTTGTAATAATTATATTTGATCAATACTTGGGAAACATTATGGGATTATGTAAATGGATATGAAACATGTTTTGTGAAATGTAATAGGAAAAGCTGTTTTTAAAATATGTGATTTTGTTTCATATTCATGTGATTCTGATATTATGAATACCATTAACATTACCGTATTTGGCCACCGGAAGTTAATACTATGGATGACTGCAGCATCTGTAGCGCTTAGCTTCGGGCCTCCAGATATGGGATGTTACATCTCCTGAGCTCCAATGCATCTATAGCAATATGTAAGTATGCTCGGTCTGACTCGAGCATTATAATAAAATAACATCCGAGTTAGTCTGGTAAATTAGTGTGAGAAAACACACCCAGTTGGATTTTTAAAGCTATCAAACTCTTTCAAAATAAAGGTATCTCTTAAGACCATGCCGCACATAAACACGGATAGGTTTTTACCTTACGGTAAACAAAACATTTTATATAGAAATCCGATGATATAATAATGTCTAGGGATCAAAGTAAAATATGAATATAGCTAAAATGCTTGCATCTCATGTTTCAACATAGTCGGGTACAACTAAGTCCGTAAAGCTTGTATTGGAGTATGAATTCCATACTATAACAAGGTAAGGATCTACCGTCTGATGGTACATCTCTAGATAAAACGCACCGGGGTCTGACAAGAACAGCTTGTACTCCTGCCACACTGGATTGACCTACCACTTGACTATCAGTACCGAATATGATCACCCCTTTCGTTAATGGGCCCTGAAGCATACATGAGTAGATAGTAATTGATCTAGATTTTGGATGACCATACCCCGATGCGAGGGACCTACGTGGCCCTACTGCATGCCTGATTTTTATCATTTCCCGATTGATGAGGTTTGAGGCTACGTTTTACCTTTATATAACACTTCCTACTAGGAATGCTAACATTTCCCTCCAGGAAACAACGCAATGCCAGCATTCATCCATACAAGTTTGTTCTCGGACTGAATGAAACCAAAGGCAACACTTCTACTACATCCATTTTGGAATCATCCTTAGGATTTGTAGCAAGCAGCCCTTGTACTTCAAATAGCTCCGTCTTCAATTTCATCTTCTTCAAGATGTCTTCACTTCGAAATGCTTGAGTTGGATTGAAGTAGTTTTCGGATAACATATCCGATCCTCGTCTCTTCGAAACAACATTCGATAGTTTTTGGTAAACTCAACCTCGGTTCTTTAGGAAATAAACAGTCAAAGATAAGAGCGGAGATCACCTTCTAACCGTTAGCGGATGGATTTCCTTATAATTTGTCCAAGGAGAACGAAACGAGATTTATACGCACAGTGTAGCATCATCGGAGATGACTGTGCCATATAACTCACGTGTTTCTCCTAGATATTTTCAAAGTTACGTTTTTTTCCAGATTTGATAGTCGGTTATTTAACTATCAAGTAAACAAACAATCAACCATGAGATTAAATTTCCAAAAGGAAATAACACTGGCTAAGCTCCAAGCAACAGTAACCCTACTAAATTAATCTTTTCATTAATTAAAACACTTTCCATATATTTATCTCATAATATCTTTAGGAAGATATATTCTCAAAACCACCTTTAATCTTTTTATATTTGGAAAACATTTCCATATACTTATCTCAATGGTATAAGTATATTCACAAACCATTTCATTTTAAACGTTTAGACGATGCCCTTATATACCTAAATCCGTAATAAGTATATTTACAACTTTTGAGGAAAACTTCTATTTTCCCAAAACACAATTTATTGGGTCAAAACGAATGTTGTGTATAACATCGTAACAATAACCCAAAACACTAGTACAGAGATGCAATTAGTTATATTTAATATTAATTTTTGATGTCGAACTCAAACTATTTATTAGTTAAAAATGAAATCGATCAAGTTGGGATACCATTACCTCTCAGACCTTGAATGAATGACATTCTTAACTTCAAAACGGATGTAAGTTACACATCTCGAAACTTAACATCAAATATAGGATATATATATAAATCCCATATACTATAAAAACATCTTCTTTTGGAAATCATCTACTATGATAACAGTGTTATAGTCTATGTCTTCCTCACTTTCTCGAAAACATTTATTACAACAAAATGTTAAAATCCATGTCTTCCTACCACTTAACACATTTTAAATCACTTTTTAAACTCCATTTGAAAGTATCACTTTCAGAACATTCCTTTAAAAGATTGTTTTAACTTTTAAAACATAAATATATATCCTTGATAAAAGTCTAAACTTAAATTTCAACGTAATTATTTCCATTATATAAAACTATATTTATAAATCTCCTTCTATTTTATTAAACTTCCTTTTTATAAAATCCCTTTATTTATAAACCCCATTTATAACTCTATCCCCTTATAAATCTCACTTATTCATAGAATCCCATTTAAAACATCAATTACAATCTTTTTTTAACGTTGCTTTCATATTATAAATTGCTTTTATAAATTCCTTTCTGTTTAAAAAATATCATTTAACACCTCCAAATTTATCCTTACTTTCAATTTACAAAATAAAATCAACTATTTTTCTAAACATACCATATTTTATTATAAATCCACAATTTGATTTATTTCTCCAATCTTCCAATGATAACAGTTTCCCTTTAATTTATAAAACACCGTTTATAAATCTATCCTTTTATTACAATTTTACAAATCTTCACTTTATTTGTAAAATGTCACATTACAGACTATTACATTTATAAATTTTCACATTTATAGATAAATCTTAATATATGTATATATATGTATCTATATCACTTTATATAAAACGGTTAATAAATATTTATACCAAAATATTTCTATCTTTTTGTTTAAAAAACTGTATTCCTTTATTATAAAAAACAAACTTATGTTTAAGATTTTTAAAATCTTTATTATACAGTTCAAAAATCTCTATTTAAAATATTTTTATAAAACTATTAATTTATATTATCTGAAAAATCATACTTTTTATTTAATTTAAAATAAATCCCTTTTAGTAATTCAAGAATAATTATCAAAATATATAAAATTTTGAAATCACTTAAATCCTTTTTTTTAAACTAAATCTTCATTTCATATTATTCCAAGACACTAAAAATATGGCCCAGTGCTACTAGCACTAAATTGGGAAAAATTATCAATGTAATCAAATATGGCATCCAACACATCATATATCAAAATATATGAAAAGTAAAATCAACAGTGTGAGGAATCCAGTTGGATCCATCCAATCCATCCCCCTACATCACATGAAGTATATAATCATAAAATATAATCAACTACTTCGAGGTAAGATCGTATACAAAGGGTCATCCGCTCTTACATGTGAACGTAATAGGGTCTCATCCGCTCCAGGGGTGGGAATATATCCAAACCAACTTATAAAATAGTAAGTCATCCAAACAGTAAATAAACCATCAACAATAAAATTATCCACACTTATATAAAAATATAAGTAGGCAAAGAGGTGAGTTAACTCACTTTGATTTCAGTTTTCGCCAAAACGCTCTGGTTTGAATTAAAATTGAATATGCGTCAATTTAAACCCAAATTCCTATAAGTTATAAATCCGTCCAATGCAACTCCATAACGTATATTTCACTGATATGGTCGCAACGCAACTTGTCGCATTCAAATCCGACTTCGTATGAATTAGATATGGATTAACGAATGTTTGAAATAATTAAATAATAATTAACTTTAATCAATAAAATTTTAAACTTTACTTTTACCTTTCCCTCCATCCTAAACTCATCCGTTCCAGGCCGCGAGTTCCTTTTTTAAAAAACTTCGACCACGACATCATGTTTACCGCGCCATTGCTGGCCACCATTACGCCGCCACACTTACGCCGGAGACTGCCACGACTCTGCCGCTAATGCCGCCAACCACTCCCTACCGATTGCCTATAGTCGCTAAAAAATCGAACACAATGCGCTGCCTTCGAACGGCCATAGCCCCTGCCATGCCTCGCTGTTTGATGATTCAACCGTTGATTAGCTATGCTTCATCAAGATCTACGTTTTGTTAGTTGGGGTCGAGGCTTGAAAGTAGATGTAGTGGTCACGATGGATGGTGGCCGTAAGATTTGGTTATAGTTTATGGTGGCTGGAGATTTATTTCTAGGGTTTGAGCAAAAAGTAAATGTTGAGGTGCTTATATAGAAAATTTTCAAAGTACTATTCACTTGCTAAATTTTCGAACTCCAAACGGGACGTGCCGCCTAGCGTTCTATGTGAAATACCCCTATTCTGAACACAGCGGAATATCGACGTCCAATTCTATCATATATAGAAGTTAACTTTTCAAAATCGAATTATATTAAATTTAATTCTTTTAATTAATTTCTACAGATTTCAAACTCGCACGACCAAACGATATATCCAACCGCCATGAAATTCAACAGCATACTATAATTCACTATTACAGATCCAATGGAACTGGTTTTGTCCAATTCAGAGATAGTGCCCCGGAAGGCTATTTTGGCACGTTAATTAAAACTAATTATTATTAAATCGGCTTGTTCATTTTTAAATTCAAAAGTTTACTATCTTCATTCTTATTCAAATAAAATTTAAATCAACTTTCGAATCATTTTTGTCTACATTAATTTCTAGATTTAATAATTTTAACAGATTCCAAATATTCAATTTAACAATTCAATTATCAAATATATCGCTGAATTTGAAATATACGTTGTTTAGCTTATAAAATTAACTTTCCAATATTTAAAATCAATTAAATATTCCAAATTCAAATGATTGAAATTGTAGGTCCTTACAAATATATAAATTATTTTTTGCATTTTAATATATATTATATGCAATATATACAAACTTATTTTTAATACACACACATATGTGTGTGTATTTAAAATAAGTTTATATATTGCATATGCATAGTAAATTAATTCATATATATTAGTATATAAATATATAAAAATAAACATAATATTGACTAGGCCAAAAATATATTATTATATATACATACATACATACATACATACATACACATACATGTATATATATATATTACTTAGTAATATGCATTTATATTAAATGCCAAATATAAATGAATATAATGCTAGATATTAATGTGTGTACATATATAGTTATAAATTTCAATAAACATATATGTATGTACGTATGTGTCTATGTCGTACATGTATATCTATTATTATGTTATCACATAATATTATCAATGTAATGTTGAGTACATTGATACTTACACTTATATATTATAATTATTAATAGACACAATTTTCATATCAATTAAAATCAACTTTTATATTGAACATGATTTAATATAGTAAAATGTTTGTTCATAATAAGATAAATGATCCTTTTGTAAAATTAATAATGGGAAGTTTTTTTTGAAATCACCTGTTTTACTCCTCTACCAAGTCCTACTGAACCAACAATAGTATTAGAGCTTTCATGTGTTATTAGGAATAATTGAGCAACACATAGGGCGGTCCTTAAGGGAAGTCCATCAAGATGAGTGTATCAGAAAATGTGTTTAACTAAGGATAAGGTTATTGAAGAACGTTCTTATGAATGGAAAACCTCCATACCCTTGACTCTTACCTGGCTTATTAAGGTAGTCAGTATGTAGGTATGCCCTATTGTACCGGTAAATTTCACAGTCTTCGAATAGACTCAAACGATTAATTTGGACCAATGAACAATAGAGAATTGGATTCGAAGGTTGGGATAACATCGCAAGATGGCGAGATGGCGAAACAAGTTGGACCAAGATTTACAACTCGGCACCAACCTCCTCAACTCAGCACCGAGTTGTAATGTGGGAAAATGATGAAAGAGAAAACAAAATTTGAAGTTTGGAATGCAAAAATGGAAGAGGAAATACAAGTGCATGTCAACCCTATGATGGACCCAAGCCAAGTCTTAACTCGATTCGAGTCAACCTCAACTCGGTATCGAGTTAAGGAATACAACTCGGGTCTAAGTTATGTTACATGGGTCGGTTGGCCATAAGTTTTTTGAATAGTGACGCGGTGAACATGGAGAACGTGCATAGTAAATTTCAAAGCCAAATGCATGGATCTTCGTTGATAAATAGGAGGAGTGGCTCGTCTGGAAAGGGAGTTCTTTTTTGATCTTTTTTTAAACTTTGAATTACGACAGAATGAGAAATACAATTTTGAATTTAAAGCTGTACTCTCATAACCAAGTTGTAAGCAACCAAATTGAAAAATATTGTAACACCCCGTAAATTTTACGGTTAGTTGTTTAATCAGTTAATTAATTAATTAGGCTCCAAAAATGGAATTTGTTCAAACGATTTAATTTGACCACGAAACTTGCACCATTGCGTTTATGGAATTTTTTCTAGCAACTTTCATAGTTGGAGTTTTATGATCGGAGACCAAATGAAGAAGTTACGGACGAAAAAAGAATTTGAAAAAGAAATAATTAAATTAGAAAAGTTAACCTTCATATAATAAATACCGGGAACCACCTGTAGACCCCTTCTGTTGTGCAAACTGACATGGAGCAGTCGACCCCTATAGAGGAAGCGGTCGACCGGTCCTAATAGTGGCGGCGAGGGTTTGCCTTGGCTAAATGGCCCAAAATTTATATAATTAAATATAACGGCCATGGTTGATTTTTCTGGAAATAATAGCGAGGCTCTTTCATCTTCTCTTCTCCACTATTTTCTAAATTATAAAATATAATATTTATATTTGCGCGCGCGCACACACACACACACACACACACACACACATATATATATATATATATATATATATATATTGGAGAAGGATAGAAATTAAATAAGAGAAGAAGAGAAGCGAATCAACGCTACGCGATAAGTAGGTACTATATATATATATGTATTTATATATATATATATGTCAATATCCGTATTTGTATATTTATATTTTCCTTCATCCCAAATCTCTTCTTAGATCTGTAACTCTAATATATGTATATACGCTTTTCATACATATTTCTTAGAATAAGAAGGAAATGGAGTTGAACCAAAGGTTTTACTTCAGATTTGGAGATTTGGAACGCTTTTAGAAGGTGAGTAGGAAATTTATAAATTATTTATGATGTTTAAATATATTCCATTGGCATACGTTTGATTTTTATGCCAAAATCAATAATATTTGTGAATTGTAGGATCAAATTACAGTAGAAAACCATTTCTTACGTATTCTTGTTTTAGATCTGATTTGAAATATTGTTACACCTTGATCTGGAGATCAGTTTCAAAGATTTTTAAATTAGAATGATGTATTTTTTTATTCCAGATCTATACTAGGGCGTAAAATATTAATATGTTTTTGATTATTGCACTATTTTTGTTGAATTGTGGATTTTTCATGGTTTAATTTATGGGAAGAACATCCATTTGATTTTTTTATAAATTTGTTTATCTCCAATTTTCATAGAAAAAGACGATGTTTGATTTAACAAGGAATATATGCAAATAAAAAGGAAAAGACGTGTAAAATTCAAATTTATTCTCCGTACTTTACACTGACTATTCCAAATAAAAAGAAATTAATCATTCCTTGTAATTTGTAATGGAGTAAATCTTTCCTTTTATTATCTTTTATTTTAAACTAATTTATGGAAGTCATAATGGAGAATCTTCCTAAGAAATGTAACTTCGGCAAATTAAATATGGAAAGAATATTTTAGTTAAAGATTTATAACTAGAATATATTTGGTAGAAGTAGGTAGTTTATAGTATTTATTGTGTTAATAAATAAAACTTAAATAATAACGTTGATTTACGCATAACGCTCGCTTAGAGTAAGTTATTTATAAGAAGAATTGGAAAGCGAATTAGAGGAATAGGAAAGTAAGTAGGGAGGATTGTTACCCCAATTTATGGGCAATAAATGTGAATTGAATTAATGATTATAAATAATTAATATGGTATAAAAAGTTAATAACTCCTATTAACGGACAATAAACGAGGAATGGATTTAGGAGTTACAATTAATATGGGTAAAGAGATTTATGAGACTGATAAATATGGAAGATTAGATAAATAATTATGGAATGATTATAAAGATTACTAATTGGAAATTAGTAAAATATACATAAATGTCTTAGGAGATGTCCATTAGGATTATTATGGACAAATTGACATTTATGGAATGAGTATTAGAGGGGGATTTATGGGTAATTGAGTATTTAAGGTAAATTTTATTGCCTTAAATAAATAAAAGGAGGTTAATAAGCTAAGTCCAATATCCAACTTTAGATGTTAAAGCTTAGTAATAATAAAGCCTAGTTTAATATGGCTTAAATTAGTAAAGTAAGAATAATTAATTGGACTTTGTATGTAACGACCCGGAATTTTGGTCGTTTGTTTTTGAACATTTAATTTATTTTTAAATGTTGAGTTTGAATTATTAATTGATTTCGAATATGGAAGAATCAGTGAAATAGTTTAAAATCCCAAATATAGCGATTTATTTGATTTGGTAAAATAGTAAATTGATATTTGGAATTGGGATAATAAGTGAATCTGGAAATAAACGTATATGAAAATGATTTCTAAAATTTATTTAATCCTATTTGGATTTGAATTATAATATTGGATTTGTGAATGGTATTAAAAGTCGATAAGTTAGAAATTGGAAATTTATATATTAATTTAATAGTAAAATTTAATATATGGTAATAGTTTAAATAATCGAATTTTGATTTAATATAAATCAGAATGGTTTCTAATATGGATATAAATTATATTCCATTTATAAATGAGTTAGTAAGTTTAAATTGATTGTTTAACGATTTCGACGATTTTGAAAATCTCTTGGATTAATCGACGAGTTAAAATAGCATTCCGGGGCATAGTCTCGGAATCCAACGAAACCAGTTCCATTGGATCTGCAATAGTTTATTATTATCGGATTTCAAATTTTGTAGCGTTTGGTCGTACGGGATAGAAACGCGTTGAAATAAATATCGAAAATTTAATATTTTAATTCGATTTAAAAAACTATCTTCCACATACGATCGAATTAGGCCCTGAAACATGTTCCATTATGTTCGGAATAGGTGTAAAACATTATAAACGCCAGGCGGCACATTTCATTTGGAGTTCGTTTGTAAAAGCACGAAAACTTTAAAAATAATAATAAAATAATATATGCACGTGTGTGTGTGCGCGCGTGCGTGCGTGTGTGTGTGTATACGTGAACAGTAAAGCCCTAAGAGATTCACAGCCGCACCTCCATCCCTTTCCAATGGCCGAAAATATGCGAAACGTTTTCCCTAATTTCTCAAAATCCATCGACTATTAGAGAAATCTTTCAACTAGGGAATCGTAGAGCGTTGCGAGATCTACCCATCCATACGGCGATGATCGAACTTTATGTAGCGTGGATGGCCAGATCTGGCTGCATTTGTGGGGCATTCGAACGCAAATTCTAAGAGCTAGGGGCGACCGGATACGACCAGATTTTGGGCGATGGTGGAGTTCGTGGGGGCGCACGCAAGGGCGTTGGCGATCGAGTTCTAGAACGGAGATGGAGGAGCGGCGATTGTTTAATTTTTACGGCGATGGGTTTTGTCGAACAAGGAAGATGAATGAGAGGGAGAAAAGAATTAGCGGCCGGGATTTCCAGATGTGTTTTGAGCGGCCTGATTTTTCTGATGGTAATAAAAAAAGAATTTTATAATAAAAATTTATATTCAAAACTAATAAATTTCATATCTTGATCATACGAGGTCAGAATTGGACGAAACAAGCGGCGTCGGAATCGCAACGACGAGCACTATGCACTGGAACAGTTATGGAGTCGATCGAAGCTAGCAAATTTTTTAGGTTAAATCGAACGTGTTCGATTTAATTTAAAATTGGAGCGTTTGGCGAATTAAAACTCAAGGTGAGTTAATCTCACTCAATTTTGGACTGCTGGCTTTAATTTTAAATAGTTAAAATTAATAAATGATTGATTGGTTAAATTGATGCATTTTATCAGTGGATGTGATATTATATATATAGTAGTATATATATTGGAGTGATTGATATTCCCGCATATATGTAGCAGATGAGACCCTATGCGCCCCGCATAATAGCGGATGACCCTATATACCACGATATTCCACCTCGAAGTGGAATTGGTATTTTTATGTTGTGCTAACATCTGTGGATGCAGGGAAACAGATTGGAGGGATCCAACTAGATTCCTCAAAAATGAAAATTTTAATTTCATATATAGTGATATATGTTTGTTGAATAATATGTGACAGGTTGTTGTGTGATTTAAATTGATTGAATGATATGACAGTTTTAGCTAGATTTTGGTATTTTTAAATACCAATAAAAATATGGTTTAAAATTGGTAAAGAATTGTAAACAGGGATTTTAAAGTGAAATATTTACATAGAGTTTTTGGATAAATTAATTGGATAAAATAAAAGATTTTGGAATTGTATTTAACTATTTCAGGATATTGTGGTTAGGATTTTGGGAATAAAAGTATATAAAATGATTTTTAAATAATAAATCCTTAAATGGCACTTTGGAAAATATAAAAAGTTTTTAAATCGAGATTTTAAATATTTTGAAGGATAGAAGTGAATTTGGAAATAAGTATAAAATCGGTTATAGTGGACTCAAGTAAGGTTTCCAAATTTACGAAGTGAACTTGGAATCGAGGAATTGGGCTTGTTTTAAAAAGAGAATTTTTAAAGTATTAATCTGGTGATTTTAAAAGTGTTTAAATATTCTGGAAATTAGTTATTAAATTATTTTAAATTGTTTAAAGCATAATTAATTATTAATTAGTCACTTTATAATTATTTTTTAAAGATTTATTATTATTTAAGAATTAGTCAGCATTTTTGCTTTAAAGGATAATTATTAAATTTTAATATGGCTTTGTAAAATTGCTTTTATTTATGTATTTTTGCCTGGATTAAACTTGGAAATTATTTTAAAAATTTATAAGTGTATTTTGAGATAATTATTAAAAATAAAATTATCGGGAAGTAATGGTATACTCGTGTGACGTAAATCGGAGGCAGTGAGTGCCTGCAGTTAAGTTTTAGATTTCTCCAGGATAGAGACGTAACCATTGAGCTATGATCCATGGTTTGATGCTGCAGTGGTACTTTCCACATTTATTTTTAAAAGGGTTTTCAAATATATTAGAAAAGATGGTTTGTAAATTTACTAAATTCGATAAGATAAGCACATGACCTTGGATAAAGAGATTTGATTTATTTAAAATTTAAATAAAAATGAAACTTGGTGTTTTAAAGCGTAAAAATCGAATTTTTGGTTGAATTGATTGTTTATTTGATAGTTAAATAACCGACTATCAAAATCTGGACATAAATGTAACTTTGGAAATATCTGGAAGAAGTACGGGATTATATGGTACAGTTACCGTTCGAGGTGCTATACTGTACATATAAACTCGTCTCGTTCTTCTAGGACGTTTATAAGGAAATCCGTCCGCCAACGGTAAGGAGGTGATCTCCGATATTATTTTCGTCTATTTATTTCCTAAAGAACCGAGGTTGAGTTTACCGGGAATAGCGAACGTTGTTTCAAAGAGACCGGGATCAGATTTGTTATTCGAAAACCACTTCGATCCAACGAGTACATTTTCGAAATGAAGATAAGAGCGTGGAGTCAAAGATGGAGCAGTGAAGTGCAAGGGCTAATCGCTACTAATCCTGAGGGTGATTCCAAAATGGATGTAGTAGGAATAGTGCCTTCGGTTTCGTTCGAACCCGGTACGGACTTGTATGGATGAATGCTATCAGAACATTGCCATTGGAGGACAATGAGCATTCTAAGTGAAAATTCCTTAAAAAGGTAATCGTAGCCTCAGGCCTCATCAACCGGGAATGACTGAAAATCAGGGGAGATGTAGCAAGGCTAAGTAGGTCGCACCCAAGTAGGGTATGTTCATCACCCTTCTAGATAACCTCAGATATTATTTTATTACTACAATGTATGGAAGGAGCTCGAAAGAGGGTGGGAACACTCGGGGTGATAGCATATTCGGTCTATCCAGGTTAGGGATTGTCCGGTCTTGTGTAGCAGGGGATCCTGGCGTGGTCCTCGGTACAGTGTTTCTAGACATGTACTGTGACAGGTGGTACCCCAGTGCCTAGTCATTCAGTTGGAACACATTCTCCAATAAGCGCCGTACGGTTTTGATTGTGCCCAACTATGCTGAAACGTGAGATGCAAGCATTTCAGCTATTTGAATAAGTATTTGTACTTAGATACTATTATAATATCAGCGGATTTTGATATGAAATGTTCTGGTTATCGTAAGGTAAAAACCCGTCGTGTTTATTTGTGGCGCGGTCTTACGAGATACCTTTGTTTTCAAAGGATTTTGACAAAAGTTAATAATTCAAATTGAGTGTGTTTTCTCACGCTGGTTTTCCAGATTGACTCGGATGTTATTTTATTATAATGCTCGGGTCAGACCGAGTATTTCAGGTTAGGATGCTATGGAGCAGGAGACGAGCTGGAGACCGAGATGTATTCTCGTGGTTGTTTTATTCCGCTGCAGTGTTTTGTTGAAATTACCAGCAATTGTGAGGGCAGGTTGTATAACTGTCCAGGCTGGTAATTATTGACTTGTGTACTCTGATGTGAAATATGTATATTATAGATTTGATTCGTGTAAAGAGCTATTGATATTATATATTTTTCTGTCCGCTGTGAGATTCTGTTTTTGCTTAGATTTCTTCTTCTTCTACCTACTTTCTTTTACCTCAACAATCTTTCTTTTCGACACTCGATCGTTCGACATATTATACAATGAGCGTATTTATGTTGATTTTTCGGGGGTCGTGAAGGGTGGGTCGTCACATTGTAGGTTGGGATGCGAAGTCAGTAGAGTTACACAATGGAAGTCTGCCCTTCACTTTGAGAATTTCAGTAGTTATGTACACTTCCTACTGATGTGAGACATCTTTAACCATAGGACCCATATAATAATTAACTGGGCTTAGAAGATTAGGATGTGAGCTTAGTAAAGTGACACAACAAAGGTCTGCCCTTTACTTAAAGGCTACCAGCAGTTGTGTATACTTGTTACTGATGTGAGACATCACCAATCATAGGACCCATAGGAAATGATTATGGGATGATAGGATCTACTTAGGGGTTAGAGGTATTA
The DNA here is from genome assembly GCA_030737815.1 of Allium fistulosum. Classification (NCBI taxonomy): domain Eukaryota; kingdom Viridiplantae; phylum Streptophyta; class Magnoliopsida; order Asparagales; family Amaryllidaceae; genus Allium; species Allium fistulosum. The sequence goes on along the minus strand of CM060907.1, from coordinate 284,568,109 downwards.
AGTGGTTGTTTGAGGGCTCGCCTCTTTCCTAATTAAAAAGTATTAAATGGTCCGGATTAACGGTTAGAAGCGATAATGGATATCTTGGGAGAGTTCTGCTTTGGGTTTAAGGTATTAAGTAACTGATTTAGGGTCCGCCTCTCTCCTATATAGAAGTATTAAGTGTCCCAGTGAGATTCCAAGCAATGTCAACTAGATAGTTCTAGTAAGGAGTCCGCCTTCGGGTTAGGTATTAAATGACAAAAGCCTACCTAGAATATAGGTATTAAATGGTCAGGGGTTTGCCTAGTCCTTATTGATAAGGTATTAAGTGGCTGGAATACTATCTCTCATATGCTAAGACTTTAATGATGATAGTAGCGTTAGTAGTATAACTGTTAAATATTATAAACCCATAAATAGTGGTCAAAGGCCTTTGTAGCTAGGACCAATATACCAACAATGACGATGCTAGGAGCCTGCTTCATATTTTAGAAGTATTAAGTGGCTGATAGACTTACATCAGTATTTTGTACCTTGTGAAGGGTAGGTAGGTGAATTGTGCTAGGTAGGAGTATCGTGCGTGCAATATATTAGGTTAATTTGGTTAACCTTAAAATAGTAGACAAAACAATTTATTGGCAACCAATCGGTATAAATTTATGTTATGGATAATATATAGCCCTTCCAGTCACTAGAATGTTGTTCTAACCCCTTTCTTATTACAACCCACTGGATAGATTTAGAGGAACATGTCACTAGAGCTAGACGTGATTGGTTATTAGAGAAGTCTTTTTATCTCTCATGCTCGATGTTGATGTGACAATCTGATATCCAAGTGTTAACGGGGTTATTAACCCAGTAGAATTCAATAAGAGTTAGAACTTAGGGACTACGCCTGAAGGACTTGAAAATTGAACATGGCATCCAAAAGAACAAGCCAAAAGCACTTAAGAAGAATTATGCAGAAATCCTCTAAGGGGATGGATCGCTAGCGATCCATCACCCATGGATCACTAGCGATCCATAAGGAAGCTTCATGGGTCGCTCAAGCCTCTTACATCATGAATCAATATCTCTTCTAAGTACGTTTGCGAAGTTTCATAGCCTTCCAAGCAACCTAGTTCGAGAACCGAAGACTCATCTGATTCTAGTCATAGCTCAATCCAACCTGTGCATGAATCATCATCAAAACAAGGAAACTAGCTAGGAAATTACATGGAAAGCACCTACACAAGACAAGGAATGCAACCCAAAGGAAGAAGTCCAAAAATCATCTAAGTACATGGATCGCTAGCGATCCATGTCCTATGGATCGCTAGCAATCCATCAGATTATGTTGGATCACAGTGAAATTTTCAAAGCACCTTAGTGTCATCGAGTGTAGGCTTCTGGCAAAGCAACCTAGCCCAATAACTCTCCAATCCCTATAAATACAATCCTACTTGCAACATAAAGTGAATCTTCTGGACTGGCTATTGGAACTCTGCAGAGGTTATTCTTCACTCTTCTCCTCCTACACAATAGTCATCTAGGGGTTCACTGTGATTCTCCAGTGAACACTTGTACTTGTGACTTGATCTAACATAGAAGATTCAAGCAAATCGTAATCCGATTCAACTTGTAACAACAGTTAGTTAATAGAAAGTTATAAAGTGGACGTAGGCTTCATTAACAGCCGAACCACTAAAAAAATCTTCTTGCCTTTCTACTATTTTTACTTTTTTTACATTTTATTTTCTATATTATTGCTCTGTAAGAACAGGGCTGGTGCTTTCACACTCAATCCAGGGTGTTGATCTATTTTTTGGATTAACATTTTAGTGCTTTCACCGAGAATCTAACTCAGCCTTAGATCTAGCTATCTACATTGGATCAGATAGGTTCAGAACTTAGGTCCTCAATCTCTACTTAGAAGATTTGCTGTTGAGAATCAATGGCATCAGAAAGAAGAGAACTACCTCCGGAAGATCCATAGGAGCTAACATGTATTGGATGTGAGTCTTACCCTTAGTAAAATAAAGTCAACAACCCCAACAACCTACTATTAGGAGCTAATTCTAGAGACCAGGTTCCAGGATCCTCCACACAACATGAAGTTGGGACTAAGGGAGAATTGAACAAGATGTTTGATGAAATTAACCAGAAAATGGCGAACAGTCAGAAGGCTCTTATGGAAAAGATAGATGCTCTCTTAGTGCTCCAATCACTAACTACTCCCAGAACGGTGCATGATGTCGTGGCTGCTATAAAGCAAGAGCATTCTTCTGTTTCTGAATTTAACGGAAGGAACAGAAGGAAAAAAGCAAAAGGAAGTAGTGGGCGGAGCTCCAAGAATCATGATGGAAGAAAACGTTAACACTCCACCCACTGCAAAAGCACTTACTACAAACCCAAACTTAGAGATGAAATCCCCACGGAGAGATATAACGATGGCTCTCTCCGGCTCTGAAGATAACAAACAATTTGAGAAAGAAAAATTGGATGAAAATGCTAACATCAAAACGCTAGAAGAAGCTCTAAAACCCATGCCGCAAAATGGTGCCAAGCAAAGGATGAGGAACTGCTACTCAAACGGTACTCCCAGAGGCAGGAGAACCAAGAAGATATGACACAAACCAGGATTGATTACAAGGCCAAGCTCTCGTGGTTTACTGTGACCACTCCCAACTGATCAGCTTCCAATCCCATCATGCAACTCCCATCATCGAATCACGAATGGTCTTCGTCGAAAATCATCAAAATGGTCATTGAAAAACTAACTTCAGGGTTGACTCGAAGTCGAACTTAGGTAATCGCCTATTTGACTCGAAGTAGATTCTAGAAGTCCTGACTTGAAGTCGAACTCGGATAATCACCCATTTGACTCGAAGCAAACATAGAAAATTCTGGCCTAAAGACAGACTTGGGTAAAACCAAGATTTTCTCCAAGCAAACATGCAAATGACTCCAAGCACCATTCATCACCAACCCAACACTTTAAATTCTATGACTCCAAGCAAACCATGTGCTGACTCCAAGCAAATTGCAAATTTTCTCTGGTCGAACTCCAAGTAAAATACCACCGATCCATCAACGCCGATCCATCTTCTTTTTCCCATAACTCGAACATGCGAACTCCAAATGCCTTGAAATTTGGAACACAACCTTATGGGGCCTTCCTTGTTGCCCCAGACCGATCTCACCTAGTTTGAAATATTTTGGGGATTTTCACTGATCCATGACCCCATCCTAAGTGATTTTCCATTCAATTGGCATTTCCAATCATTCAAGCATAGGACAATCATGTATATATCATTCTCAATCATTATAAATAGTCGTAGCTTGAAAACGAACCAGACTGACAACGATTAGAGCATCTTCCCCAGTCAAAACCCATTCACCCAAGCCATTCAGCATGCAGAATATCAAAAGAAGTTTATCATGCCAACTGTACCTTCCTACAACTGTACAACTGATTCGAAATTGCTTTTTTACGGGTATGACTAGCATATAGACAAAGCAAGGGCAATGGATGCGGTCTATTGTAAGGCCCTCAGGAATCATTAAAGGACAAAACAACCTACTACCCTGAAAGAATTCTATGGGAAGACAAACTAGTTCTAGAGACAAGAGGTAGTGCAATTGGCAGAAGGAAACCCGATAATTTGCCAAAGAACATACCAAATGGTGAAGGAGCTACATGACCTTCTGTCCAAGCAAGGCCACTAAGACTCAGTAGAAAAGCTCCCCGGCTAACTAACGAAATCAGACGAAAGGATGATTATCAAATAACACTCTGGCTAGCTAGCTACTAAGGAGTGGGGGTAGCAACCTACGGCCATGCCTTCTCATCCATCTTTGTCTACTTTCCTTTTCTAAATGAGCCATACTGGGACACTGGGGGCATTGCAGACATCACGGCAAAAGAAATATTTCTATGTCCTCAACGACTCATGTCGATCCCCCTTTTAAGAACCTGTGTTGCTCTGGTAGCATTGAGAAGGCTTGTACAAAGGATCATCGAACAAACAGATCCACCCCTAGACTCCAGGAACCGATAAAATTGTGTTCCCGCGAGCCGAATCCTAAAAATTCCTTTTGAAGTCGATGAATCACCGCTTTAATACTATCGGGTTATCAGACACACGATCCAGAACTCTTCTTAGAGTCGATGAATTATCGTTCCAAGGCCGTTTGGTCACCGGACATCTGACCAAAATTCCTCTTGAAGTCGATGAATCGTCACTTTAAGACCGCCAGGCCATTAGACACATGACCCAAAACTGTTCTTGGAGTCGATGAATTATCGCTCCAAGGCCATCTGGTCGCCGGACATCCGACCAAAATTCCTCTTGAAGTCGATGAATCATCACTTTAAGATCGTCGGGCTGTCGGACACATGATCCAAAACTCTTCTTGGAGTCGATGAATAATCACTTTAGGGCTATATGGTCGCTGGAAATCTGACCAAAGTTCCTCTCGAAATCGATAAATTATCGTTCCAAGGCCGTTTGGTCGTCAGACATTCGACCATAAAAAATCCTTCACGAACTAAAGCGTCGTGAAGGTCCTTCACAAACTAAAGTGTCGTGAAGGAGAATCGGTAGATCAGTAGTCATCTGATCCAAAAAATCCTTCAGGAAATAAAGTGTCGTGAAGGCCAATTGGAAGATCAGCGGTATCCCATCCAGAACTGCCCGAAGTCAATGAAGTCATGCTCTGGGGCCATGAATCGAAAATCACATCGGTCACTCCACAAAATTAAAAGATTTACTTCCAATGACCAATGAGACAAATAGTGCTGAATTCCAGAGCTTCAAAATCGATCAAAGAAACTAAGCCAAAACTGAACCGACCTTGTGATCGATCAGAGGCCAACTCGAATCAAGCCAAGATTCGGCACCTGAGAGAACCCAGAACCATAAATCCCTGATATATAAGTCTCTGAAGATAGAGACTTTCCCAAGCTTTAATCATCTAGAAGACACAGTTGCATCCACTGGACCGTGTGCAACCAAACGGGTTATGGAGAAAACCCGGATACAGTTTAAGCGCGCGAACAGCCCTGTGGCATGGGGGAACCACACATACTTGAATAGCTACAAGGAAAGCCAAGGCTAATCAGACTATAGTTCTGTTACACCCCATTGAAAATTCTGGCATTCTGACAACTCGGACTTAACGACCTAGCTAGCGCAGCAAATGAAATAGAAGCATAATACTTGCTTACTTCTTCCCAACTCCTCCTTTACCGCCCTTGGTGACTAGTTCCTTTTCCTATTAGACTGTATGCCAATTGAAGACCAATTCTCTAAAGATGGTTTGGACCAAAAACTGAGAGTTTTGCCCTAAACTCCCACAAAGCTCTTTCTTTATAACCATCTCCATGCGGTCGGCTGTAGATCTCTCCACTATGGCAACCTTATCTATTTGGCTGTGCACATCTTTATGAAATATGGGAGAATCATCCAAGCCATGGTTACCTGATCCAAAAACCACTTATCTCTTAGAACTGACGAAATCGCGTTCCAGCGAAGTCAAACCGTCGGATTGATGGGAGAACTCAATCCTTACCTTCTAAGAACTAGTATCGATCCTCCAACACCAGGAAGGTCCAAACCATTGTGCGCATCCCATAAGCCACGCCTAGCTTCTTGAACCGATAAAACCATGTTCAAGCAAACAGCCTACTGATTCGATGGGGTCAAATCGACTCAAACGATTGGATCGACGGAACTCGACCCTTGTCTCCTCCAAAATCGGCGTCGCTCTGGCAGCACCGAGAAGTTCGAAACGTTTCCAGATCGATGGGTCATATCAATCCCATAAGTAGTGCACTACCATATGCCGTGCATCACTTCTTGAGCCATGGAACCACGCACTCGAAGCACGAACTCCTTACATTACCTGAAGATTGGCAACGTCGAGAAGTTCCAAACCGTTCTAGATCTACAGGTCGTATCGATCCCATAAGTCACGCATTGCCATAAGCCGCGCATCACTTCTTGTGCCATGGAAACACGCCATCGAAACACGAACTCCTCACGTTACCCAAAGATTGACAACGTCAAGAAGTTCCAAACTATTCCGGATCTACGGGTCGTATCGATCCCATAAGCTGTGCATTTCCTGAGCCGCGCACTCTCAAAAGCCGTGCATTTCATCAGCCGTGCGCTCTCAAAAGCCATGCGCTCTCAAAAGCCGCACATTTCATAAGCCCCGCACTCTCAAAAGCCATGCATTTCCTAAGCTGCACACTCTAAAAAGCCGCACATTTCATAATCTGCGCACTCTCAAAAGCCGCGCATTTTTGTAAGCCGTGCACTCTCAAAAGCCGAACATTTCGTAAGACACGCACTCTCAAAAGCAATGCATTTCGTAAGCCATGCACTCTTAAAAGCCACGCATTTCATAAGCCACGCAAGCACTGCTTGATATTGCCCTGGCATCATCAGCAAACCGTTAAGATTTTCTAAGTACCGGTATTATCCTGACAACGTCGGAAAACTTGTCTATTGAAGGACTAGCAAGGATCAACTCCCACCATTAAAAGAATCGACATGAGTCTAGTAATGTCGCAAAACTAGAAATCGGTAAGAAATTTCGATCATTGACATTCGAGTCACAAGTTCCCGAAGATAGGATCTGTAAAGTAAATTTGGCAATAAACATCAGAGGAATCGCTCGGATCAACCGGTCGTTTATTAAGTGTTCAGAGTAAACAACCCAGTGAAGTAAGGGGCACACCAACACTTAGTTAAAAGAAAAACTACTCAATAGCCCTGTTACACCGAACAAAGAATTTTGGCAATCACAGCAGTTCTAGTTGTGAAACTGAAAAAATGCATACATGGTGTGTGAAATCACGGAAATAAAGGCATCATATATCACAAAACATGGCACAACCATATGAAGTATAGAAATTGCAGAACAAGCAATTGCGTCATGTACACACATAACTGGTATTAAAATAAGCTAAGTATGTGATAAATAAGAAAGAACATAGAAGTGACAGTAGTAGAAACATTAATCTTTTCATTTCTCATAACATTTTCTATACAAAGTCAAAATGTGGGGGCCATTCCCACACAATATAGGCCAACAAAAAGAAAAGTACAGAGGCTACAACAACAAAAGTGCTAAGTGCAGACTCTGCACTTGTACAAAATACATGTCGAACAAATAAAAATGCTACAAAATCCGGGTCCATTATCATTTAAGCCCATCAATGCTTCTTGCCACCACTTCCTTTCCCACCTTTGGTTGGAAGTTTCTTCTTCCCCTCAGTATCCCCACCAAGAGTCGTATCACTTCCAGAGATATTAATTATAGGCTCCACGCCCATGTCTCCTTCTTGTTATTTGGCCCCTCGGAAGACTTCCCTTGGTCTTGCGCTTGTGGGACTTGCGGGAGCTCCTTGAAGACTTTCTATCCTCTACCTTCTCCTTCTTAACTGCCACCATCTGCTGCTCAGTTTTACCTGGCTGGCTGGCTTGGTCTGTCTGCTCTCAGGTGTCAGCTGCTATTAAATCACCCTCTAGAGATATAGAGGGATCTTATAGGCCATGCAACGCAACATTCTTCTTAGATTTCGGCCCTGGTTGTGAGCCAAACATGGGTCTGGTGATCAAAGTAGTTACAGAAACAAGCGTTGAAGCAATCGAGATAGTAGTAGGCCCCAGGACTAGAGAAATTGGCAATTTGACAGGCAAAGAAGACAGACTTATAAGATCAAAAAGAAAAGCATTCAGTTCATCTTGTTCTTGTGTAACATCCCCTATTTGGAGGCCCGAAGCTAAGCGTTACAGATGCTGCATTCATCCATATTATTAACTTCCGTTGACCAAATACGGTAATGTTAATGGTATCCATAATGTCAGAAGCACTTGAATATGAAATAAAAATCATCACAGATTAAAACATTTTTCTAATTACATTTCAAAACAACATTTCAAATCCAAGTTACATAATCCCAGACGTTTCCCAGGTTCAGAACAAATATAATTATTACATAAATATGCCAAGAGCTACATATAAAGATGCCCCATTGGATGACCAGAGTACTAAATAGTCATAAAAGACTTAATACAACACAGCGGAATAAAAACAAAATAACTTCTAAATAGCTAGCATCAGCCTCCTGCTCGTCTCCAGAAGCTTTATTCGTCCATCTACTAAAACCTGAAAATCGTCAACCCTCAACCTACTCAAATCAATTTTGAGCACCCGAGAGTATAAGGAGAAAAACATAAACTTCGAGTCAGATATAAAGCCCAGTGGGAATAATACTGTACATCTCGGTTATTTTATATTAAGTGAGACCAAACGCCGCTTAGCGGAATTGGTTTCCCTTCACTAATATCCTTTTAAAACATATCTTTTGCAATTCTTAATCTTGCAACCAAAACTAGTTAAAACAATAATATCAATATCATGAAAGCATATAAATCAGGTAACAAATGGTCTATTTGTCCGAACACTATAGTTTTGTTTGGCTAGCTACTAACCTTTGGCTGATTCGGGCCTACCAGACAAAATAAACAAATAATCTAACTTCTGTTAGATACTCCTCTTCTAGACGGTCTGTCCATAACTTGCTTCTCCAGGGTCAACTGATCCTAATGGTTTTGCGGGCTCACCAATAACCTATCTCTACTCTTTATATTCCATTCTGTGTGTAACATCATTTTAGTCTTACCTGTAACAAAGCCCTACACACTTTAATTTTGGACTAAATTAGCTAGAGGCTAATAGCTAATGTATAGGGTGCGACCCTATACCAGTCCCATTTGGTATTCTAATATCTTAGTCATTTTACTTAAGGTCCACTATCCATAAATTTTCCTTGAAAACATTTTCTTTCAAAATGATTTAATCCTTTTAAATCATACTAAAACAAGGAAAATATACTCTATGCTTTACTCAAATCACCTTGCCATGTTATTACACTTTACACAAAACTTTGTTGATGAAAACATTTAACCTTTGAAAGTACCCCTTTCGATACAAGTAAAACCTTAAGCCGAAAGGCCAAAACATGCCTTTCGAAACCATCCTTAATAAACCTTTCGAAAACCTTGAAAAACCTTTCTTTCGAAAGCTTTAAAACCTTAGACATCCTCTTATCAAAACACAATAAACATACCTTTTGAAACCTTTGGAAACCTTCCACTTAAAAACTTTCGAATTAGGGAACCACCCCTCCGAAACCTTCATTTAAAACATTTCGAAAGCATTCAAATCCTTTTCTATAAGCAAACCTTTCGAAAGCATTGGATTCAAGTAAAACATGTGGAATAACCTTTTGAAACCATTTAAAACCTTTCCTTCCAAAACCTTTGGGTTCTACCTTCAACAGAACAAAAGGGTCATAAAGTAACTAAGTCGAAAGCACTCTTTCGAAAGCAATTCCTAAGTAATGAAGTGATGTTGTCGAAACCAACCCTTTGAAAGCATTGGAGAAACAGCTTGGGTTTTAAAACAAAGAAACCCTTTCGAAGGCATTGCTTCGAAATGTAAGATGTGGCAGCTAGGGGTTTCGACCCCTTTGAAAGCATTTACTTAAAACAAAGGTGCAACCTCTTTCAAAACCATTACTTTAAAACAATTTGACGCAGTCGGAAGCTAACTAATTTGAAAGCAAAAGTAAAGCAGGCACATTTTCATTTAAAAACAAAGTAAATCTTCGACCCCTTCAGAACCAATTGTTTCGACTGCGTGCCTTTCTCCTTTGTCCAATTCACTGCGTACCAAGTCTTTGATACTGTGTGCATTGGTTTCGATGGCGATGGAGGTGGGAGTACTGGGTCGAAACATTGGTGCCGAAAGTGGCTGAACATGTAAAAAGCATGTTTAATTTGAGTTTTAACCTTTTAAAGTAATTCTTTTAAACTAACCTGCTTGTTTGTCAAAATATGATTGGTTGCTAATTTCTTTTCTAAAAGAACTGCCGAAATTTCAGAAATGAACAATTTAAATTATTTACAAAATATCCCTTTCTCCTTTTATAAATATATATAACATTTAAGTCCCATACCTTAAATAATTTTATTTATCTATTAAAACACTTAAGGAAAAATCTATAAAATTTCTAAATCACATTTAATATGTTTTCTAACATATATTAATTTCTAACCCAAAACACACATATATTATCCATAATTAATTTTAAACACAAATAACCATTTTCTTCACTAGAAAATTAATATTAAATCCACATTAATTCAGAAAATTATGAAAATTGAGACCCATCTCTAAAATATCATTTCTGATCATATACTAAAATCGCAAGGCATTTGGATGTCATTTAATAGGGTTTTCACATTAAAACATATCATAAAATCTATATGACTTAGCATAAATCATCAACAAGCATATATAATCATTTCAACATTAAAAAACATGGAAAAACCTTGCAAAATAGTTCGGGTTCAACTTAAAATGAAAACAATTGAAAACATGAGATGTAGTCGTTATTCATCTTAGCTTTGAGATTTAGGAGTTGAGATTTAAGAATGGATTAATGTTGATTTAGCTTCTGCCTTTAGCTTATCTTCCTCTTGTTCTTGCTTAATGGTGGTCGGCCTCTATTTTTAATTTTGATAATGAAAGTGTAGATTGAACACGGTTTAAAGGTTTAGGGTATTAAAATGTGTCTTTTCCTTATTTTGCCCTTATCTAACTTCTCTTATCTGTTTCATTCTAATTCATTTTGGTTTATTTATTAACATGGCACGGCTACCCTTACTAATCACAAATCTTAATCGCCTAACCATTACATTATTTTATTTGATTTAATTCATTAAATGTCATAAATAATGTTACTCAAACTTAGGGTCATTACATCTTGTGGCATGAGTTGGAAGTCCTCAAACTCGGGAGAAATAAGGAAATTACCTACATCAGAAGTGTGACCTTGAATCTCAACCTCATACCACCCACTGTTTCCTTCTTTAGATGGTTGCATAATCTTGGGCGAAGTTTCAAGACTTCCCAAGTCTTCGGAGGTAGGTGCTGAAGGGACGGATAACAAAGCAGTGCCCGTCAAAGCCGGAATGATTTCTGTCTGATCATGATGTTGCTTGGACGATTCACGAGGCCCAGAACCAAAAGACTCTGACAGTGCTTTAGCAGCTGCAACTGTGCCAGCATCGGTGGCTTCTCTCTCCCTTTTAACCCGAATAATCTCTCGGCCCTCTACCAAAGCCCTCTTTGATTCTTCGTTCAAATAGGCATCCTCCAGCTCTTGTTCAGTGTACACATCCCCATCTTCTCGGGCCAGGATTTCTTCCTAAACCATAGCAAGAGTACACGAGAATTTGGGGCCCAAATAACAGAGACTGCCCTGATGCAATAGGGAGTTGACATAGAAGTTCTAGATGGTGTTATGCATCTTCGTCGTCTTCCTTTCGAAGGTATCTTGCAGCTCTAAGTAGTCCGCCATCACAGCGGCTTTCTCAACTTTGACTTTGGTCTTTTCAACGTCAAGTTGCGCAACTATTTTTCGAAGCAAATCAATCACTTGAGCCTGATCATAGATGGTCTTATCTCGGGATTCCACCATTCCCGCATAATTAGCAATTGTTTCCTTATGAGCTTCGACAGTTTCATCATGACCACCAATGGTTTCTTTTGAGCTTCGATGATCTCATTTCGAGTTTCAAGCTCCTTTTTCAGCTTCACTTCATCAGCATGGGCTTTTTTGATTTCATCTCTAAACACGATTTCAATTTTTTCATGAGCCTCCTTCAATTCCTTTAGCAAATTAGCGTTGCTCTTACTAGCTCGAATGGCAGCATCTCTCTCTTTTGTCAATTGATCAATTCTACCATCACGTTCCGTTAGCATCCTTTCGTAATCATCCTTTTATGACTCAAAAGAAAAAAATCTCTTGATAGTTGTTACGATTTGTGTCCACCAGCTGCTTACATAATTTTTCCCATCCTTCAGCTTGATCCAAGTCGCTTTGAATCGCCTGGAGATGAGGTACATAAGAATCTTTACAAATCGAATGCAGGCCACAATCGAATATAACTCCCTTCAGAAACCAGCAAGGGAGCACGACTTCAAGTTTAGGTGGACCAGACAGGAGAATTTAAGCAGGCCTCCTGCGAGGGCATGAAAAACTAGAAGTAGGCACAACATGAGTTGACAGAGCCTGGGTTGATGGAGCAACCTGAATTGTAGAAGACGGAACATCAATTCCGATAGAAACTAGAGCCGGGGCAGATGTATGGTGCTTGGAAAGATGAGGATCATGATCTACTTTCAACTTTTTGGATGGCTCGTCCCGATCGTTGGGAGTCTTCCTCTTCTTATAGCCACCCCTATAAACTCTGCCTCAGTCCCTATCATTCTTACGATGAACTTTAGCTTCCTAATCTTTTCTCCTCCTCCATTCTTCCTTAGTTTCTGAGGGCTGATGGTGGCTTGAAGTCCATCTCGATCCACGTAATGCATTTGTAAATTGTTCAAGATCTTCATAAAGTCCATGAGCTTTCATAGTATCTAATATAAAAAAAATGAAGTAATTTTAGCAGTTGAAAATGACCTCAAATAATGCATATATGAGTGTACATGACCCTAGTGAAGTATATAATGTGTCGTAGATGTCCTAAAAGGACTTCACAAACCGGGTCGGGAAGCTGCTACAATGGGAGTCAGGCTAATTCTGGAAACAACATAATCATAGTGAGGATACAATCCCTTGGACTTAAAATCATTTCCCACAAGTTCTTTAATGTCCACATAAACGTTGCTCAAGTCCCCAAAGTCAATATCGGTTTCCTTAGGCAGAGAACCATGAAGTCGTCCAGTTGTTGGGGGAGCATTTTTAGCAATAACCTCTTCGAGAGGCGAATCCGGGAGAATATGACTCATTCCTGGAGTTTCATCCCACGATTTGAGATCTCTTTCGCTAGAATGCGCATTAAATTCCTCATTGCTAGAGGAAGGGTCATCGCCACTTCCGCTCTCAATTTCACCCTCTTTTTCTACGATCACCATAGCCTTGCCTTCTCGTTGTTTGAACTTCTCTTCCCCTTCCTCTGGTATCGGAGGCATCTTGTTCGGATTAATAGCTCCGGTAGTAACACCCTTTACTTCATGAATTTCCTCAGTTGATCCACTCGATAGACCTTCTTCTCCTTGTAGACCGCTCTCTTTGGAATTGTGCAATGAAGAAGTAGAGCATGTTCTAATCCTAGAACGGGTAGGGGATGGAACCTCAACAGCGACAACAGACCTTCCAGGATGTAATAATCCATACCGATGCAAATTCTCGTCCATAAGCAAAAATTTAACCGATCTCTCTAGCATCTATGGTCCTTAGAGTATAGAAGATAGAGTCTAGTGCTGGATCTTTATTTGGCCTTAGAATAACTGTAAGAAGCATTCAATTTATTAAAACCCCACACCATCGTAATAATTCTCAATGAGAGAAGATAACACTTACCCCCCGTCATCCTAAGACGATTAAACCCTCCAGGAAATCTAACAAAGAAATATTAGGTCTTGAACTGGGATAAGTTGTTTAGAGTTGCAACACAATTTTTTGATTTTTTTGAGCCTCAATAATCACAAGAGACAGACATTCCTCTCTCTTCTTGAATAAAAGGAAGTATCTCAACTCGTTGAAGCTTAGGGTACAGTTGAATGTCCGCATAAACAAAACATGAATACAAGTCAAAATTGCATTGCTATTGGGATGAATCTGAAATGGAGCTATTCCCAAATTCAGAAGAGTGTCTCTCAAAAAATGGTTGAATAGGGGCACTGCACCATTCAAGAACATGTACTGATGGTAGGTGATGTACCCTGAAGGTGGAATGCATGCAAACTCATTTTTCAGTGGAAGGCGCACACGTCTTTCGGAATACCATGCTGTAAACAAATATTGTGCAGAACTTTAGATGAAATGACTGTAGAAGCTCTCTCCAGAGGGTTAAGTAAAACTCTAAAGTTTGGAGGAGTTCAATCGACGACTAGACCGATTGGCACAAATTGACTATATTGAGCCCGTGGTGCTAAGGAAGTAGGCATTGCTAAAATCGTTTGCGAAGGCATAACCGATGGCGATTCTGCTTTCGAAAGTACTAGGCTTCCTCCACTGGATTTACGTCGAAATGACGGAAGCTTCATTTTATATAACAGAACTTGTATACAATATGGTCAAGTAACCCTATTTTTAACTAGAAGTCCCCATATGTTTAACGCCTGAATTCCGAAAAGATGTTGACTTGTGCTAACTCATCGGATTCCAAGTGTTGACTGGGGCAAGTGCAATGTGTTATCTATATGAGATGGGCTCGGTGTCTTGAACACTACGAATGCTCTATCCTATGTAGATAGTTCACTCGCAATAGAAAAAGGAAAAAGCTTTTCATATCATTCATTAAAGTTATTCCTCCTACACTTACCCGTTATCGGTTGACGATCGATAACAGATCAGCTGTCCAAATTGACATGGAATGCTCGTTCTATTCTCCGCTACACCGAGCGTGTGATAGTAAGACTAATCCAGGATGATCAAGTCCATAGTAAACCACCTCGTCGGAACCATCGACGCCATGAGATCAAGTCCATAGTAAACCGCCTCTCGGAACCATCGAGGCCATGAGCTAATCAATTTTGATTTATTGGATGAAGATAGTAGAATGCGTCAAGTGCAAGACATGAATCCACTATCTACCTCTAATAAATTGCAATCACCCTGCTTCGTTCACCATTCTCCTCGATCGCCCTAAATTCACTCGCAACCACACCTAGTACGATAACAATGTCATCACCAACCTCAGATTGAAGGCAAATGGGTTCGACTTTAGGCTCATGGAAATCCAAGCTAGGATTAGCGGTCTGCAAGGTCGGCAGTGATCCAAGCGAGCGGCGATTCTGGTGCTGGGGTATGGCTCGGGATGATGGCAGAGGTAGTAGTGGTCGGCGGCAGTAGGTTCTGATGGTATAGATTTATGGCGGCGGCGGCAAAAGCTTTTATGTCATGGTCGATTCGCGTCACAAGAAAATGAAGTACGGAAAAGTAGGAAGGGTCGGCTCGGAGATAATACTAAATAGGAAAGATTTCAACGAAAAAAATCAAAGTAATTGGATCGCTAGAGATCCATCATCTCATGTTATTTTTTGCTCAAACTTTTCAAACTCAACCCCCTCGCCATCTTTGAACACTTTGGAAATTACAGATTCAAAATTGATATGTTTTCACGAATAATGATGATCCACATCTCGGATCCAACAAAAATTGAAAAGTCAAAAACAATACTTCATGGTAAGCCTAATACGATCGACTGGATTTCATGGAATAGGAATTCAAGGATGACTAGTTCCAGAGCATACTTTGTTTCCAACAAAAGCATACTTTGGGGGGAAAATGTTAACCGGGTTTTTAACCCAGTAGAATTCAATAGGAGTTGGAACTTAGGGACTACGCCAAAATGACTTGAATCATGAATAAGGATCCAAAAGAACAAGCCAAAAGCACTCAAGAAGAATTATGTAGAAATCCACTAAGGGGATGGATTGCTAGTGATCCATCACCGATGGATCGCTAGCGATCCATAAGGAAGCTTCATGGGTCACTCAAGCCTTTTGCATCATGAATCAATATCTCTTCTAAGTACATTTGCCAAGTTTCATAGCCTTCCAAGAAACCTAGTTTGAGATATGAAGACTCATCTAATTCTAGTCATAGTTCAATCCAACCTATGCATGAATCATCATCAAAACAAGGAAACTAGCTATGAAATTACATGGAGAGCGCCTACACCAGACAAGGAATGCAACGTAAAGGAAGAAGTCCAAAAATCACCTAAGTACATGGATCGCTAGCGATCCATGCCCTATGGATCACTAGCGATCCATCGGATTATCTTGGATCGCTATGAAATTTTCAGAGCATCTTCGTATTATCGAGTGTAGTCTTCTGGCAAAGTGGCCTAGCCCAATAGCTCTCCAACCCCTATAAACACAATCCAACTTGCAACATAAAGAGGATCTTCTAGACTGACTACTGGAACTCTGTAGAGATTATTCTTCACTCTCCTCCTCCTACACAATAGTCATCTAGGGGTTCACTATGATTCTCAAGTGAACTCCTATTCTTGTGATTTGATCTAACTTAGAAGATTCAATTAAATTGTAATTCGATTCAACTTGTAATAGCAGCCAGTTAATATAAAGTTATAAAGTGGATGTGGGCTTCATTAACAACCGAACCACTATAAAAATCATCTTGTCTTTTTACCATTTTTGCCTTTTTACATTTTATTTTCTATATTATTGCTCTATAAGAATAAGGCTGGTGCTTTCACACTCAATCCAGGGTGTTGATCTATTTTTTGGGTTAGCACCAAGGAATACCATTAATTCCAAGGTAGTAGCCATAGTCAGTATTTATATCCTATTATTATTTCTGCTGTGAGTTTAGATTTTATCAATCTCCGATAATGCTAATTCTATTTACAGGTACCAAATCCAATGATCTGTGCTTTGATAGACTTGGGTTTCAATTCTTATTGAAATTTCGGCTCATTAAAGTGCAGGTTGTTACATTTGGTATCAGAGCCTGGTTAGTCGATCAGAGGAATTAGGATAAGTTGAGAGAACATATTCGTACTTTCCTATCTATTATAATTTTTACGCTAGACTCTAAGAATCCTGACTATAGAAGTGATCGTAGTTCTGCTCCAAAGGAATGGACAAAGCAACCATGGGTTGGAAATATCTTAGAGTTAAGATTTTCACGCCAACTCTGATTACCCCACAGAGTGTTGGCGATGCGCAAGGCACTGATGGAGAAGAGTGTGAGCATGACATATGGCAGAATCCAAAAGACTAGAGAGTGTTCGACTTGATGGTTGAGATACTAGCTACCTTATGACTTATGGATCTTGATGACTTATAGTCAAGGATACATAATTATTCCAGATAAGCAGAAAATAGAATTTTGTATGTCGCAAACATCCAAAAAACAGTTTTGATAAGGGAATGTCCATCAACCATCTTTAGATGGCAAACCAGATTTTTATTTGAAGAATTGAAGTCAATTCTTTAGTCTAAACCCAAGAGAGAATTTTTGATAACATATATTTTGGAGATGCTTTAGATTTTGGAAAAGGGTTTTCAAAGGATTTCTTTTGGAAATTTTGGAAAGCTTTGAAATTTTAGTTTTTAGGAAATACGTATACCACTAAGTTTGGTTGTGTTAAGATACTTTAATTTAAAAAGAAAAAGGTTTGTAATCCTTATATATATATATATTTATATATATATATATAATAAAAGTTTGATTTTTAAGGGAAGTTTTGGTTTGAAATATTTTCTATTATTTAGAAACAAGTATAAAAGAGCGTATATTTATGTTGATGATTTTTCGGTTTATAAATCGAGGTTTGAAACATTTCTCTTTTAAGGGACGGACAAAATAGGAATGGCATTTAATTCTATTAGGATATGTAGTTGAAGTATTGTTCTACCCGCCAGCTGTTAGAAGGAATAGTTCCGTATAATTCGGGATAGTAGTTGGAATATTTTTTGGTTTTTGAAGGTGTTGTTTGTTGCATTAGTTTTTAATTGGGACTATTGTGAATTGTTGGAGAACGATTCAGAAGTAGACGGGAGGCTTTGACACCACCATGACGAGGATAAGAATTTTTTAGATCGTGTCGGTTCGAAGGAGACAGCGCGAAATGATGATTATTATTATTTAATTAACCCAACCCGAATTGGGTCCAGGATCAAATTGTGCAAATTTCCCATCGAGCGGTCGACACCTTAGCGGTAAACCAGTCAATGGGTTTTTGCCCAACCTGAACTTGGAATGCGACCATAAAAGTTGCATCTAATTTTTCCCCCAACTGCATTCTTTCGTTCGTCCTCCTTCCTCAGACAGTCCACCCAATATTCATCCTCCTTTCCTCCAAATCAGCCACCGCCCCCTCGGTTCCACCAATAGGCGGCGCTGCTTTTCCCCCTCTATAAGGAGCAACAGCCTCGCCTTCTCCCTCGCGTCAGTTTTTGCGCATTAGTTCTTACCTCACCACCACTCAAGATCTAAACCTTATTTCTTCCCTCCGACCACTTCTTAGCCCATGGTACCTTCTCGTACTGCCGATTCTTTCTCGCGCCATCCTAGTCTCACCCCTCAAGTGGCTGCTTGGTTAGACCAGTATGAGCAATATATTTCGATGCTTTTGGGCTAGAGGAACTATTCGTCGCGGTAGAACTTATAGATCCTCCGCTTCGAGACCTTTGAATGGGAATATTACCCGCGCTGCATCTACCTTTTCGATGCCCTATTAGTGCAAAATTTCGATGGAGGTAGCAGTTGGATTCATTTGGATGTGAAGGGAGTCCGGATTGAGCTGGTTGATGATGATTTCATTGAGATTTTGGTTTTTTCTGCGAAGGGCGCAAACTTGGATGATTTAGAGATGACCAACCCAGAGATTTTGCAGCAAATCTTTTCCCAGGATGTCGGTGTTTGGAAGACGGATAATCTACGTCTGATTACCCATCTGGTTATGCGCATCATTCATCACAACATCATCCTGAAGGCAGGAAGTTACCACCAGATTTATCCTATGCTGCGAAAGGCCACCTATGTAGTTATTGGTGGCATGGCAGTCAATTGAGCCAGTACCCTTATGTCGATCTAGGAGTCGGCACTCCACGGAGTTACTTTCTGCATTGTCACCAATCCACTTTCATCTTTAGGTGATACTAGGTGAATATCCTTAGAGAGAAAATTTAGAAGAAGGCCCCTTCTGCCATTGTTAGATCCTCCCATAGGAAGATAGCGATTCCGAAGTCGCTAACAACACTAGCAGTACCAGCGGCACGAAATTGGGTGTATAGACGCTATGCTACGACCATTTAGTGGTTGCAGCAACGTCTCGATTTATCGTTGAGGGTGGAAACCATCCCATAGTCTGTAGATAGTGTTTTCAGTTTGTGTTGTTGTATCGTTCCCTTTCAGCATTTGTTCTTTCTGTTTTAGGTTTTTGGGTTGTAACTGTTAGTTGTCTCTTTTTAAGATTCCCATGATATTATGAGATGTATTTCTATTTTACTATGTCATTATTTCCAAATATGTGAATCACTCTTATATGTATGTTTGGGAGAAACAGTATAAATATGAAAATCTCATAAAGAAACTTAACTAACAGTAAAATGCAATATGAGACTAGAAGTTTTAAATAGATAGAAATTTTAGCAAGAGAAGGACATGTTAACATTGTTTTGGAATCACAAGTCATTGTTCATGTTCCTTAAAAGCTAAAATTTTGGAATAACCAAGTATGATGATATTTTTCAATAAAATGTCAAGTTTACAGGTTATGGTTAGTTGTAGAATGTTAGAATTGAGCTTATCTTTAGACTAATGCTAAAAATATGGCATGAATTATCAAAATTTTTGAAAAGGAAAATGTTTTAAAAAGTTTCTTTTGTTTTAGAAAGTTTCGTTTGAAAATTGATACCCATCTCCATAATATCATATATGTCCTATATTTAAATTTCCAAGGCATTTGGATGTCTTCTAATAGGGTCTTCATGTCAGACATATCATAAAAACTAACATAAACATGTATAACTCATCAACAAGCATATATAGATAACTTCAATCATCAAAACATGGCACAAACTTGCAAAAACATTTCGGATCTATCTTGAAACTGAAAACCATAAGAAAATGGGATGTAGTAATTATTCACCTTAGCGTTGAGATTAAAAGATGCTAGATTTGATGTTGAATAAATTGATTATCTTCTTCTCTTGAATCCTAGCTTTATCTTCCTTGAGAATATAAATGGTGGTCGGCCTTATGTCTTTAGTTTGATAAAATGAGAATGAACGTGTGTTTCTTTTCCTAAGGATTTAGGGTATAAGCCCCACCTATTTCCCATATTTCCCTTACTCATACCCTAACGCATTAATTCAAGTTGTTTCACTTGATTTATAATTAACTTGGCATGGCTACCCTTAGCTTAATCAAATCTCAACCCATTAATCTTCGCATTATTTTATTTAATTTAACCAATTAAATATTCTAAATAATGTTACCAAAAATAGGGGTGTTACAGACTCCCCACCTTAAAGAATTTCGTCCTCGAAATTACAATAAGGTACATAACAAAACAATCAAAGGTAAAACTTAACATCAAACAAATCAAGATAAAAATCTATAATCCTACTCTCAGTCTCCCAAGTACAGTCTCTGTTATCGTCACTCCACTAGACTTTCACTAATCTGACTGTCTTGTTCCTCAACTGCTTTTCATTTCTCTCGACTATCCGGACATGCTTCCTAGCAATAGTCAAATTTGGTTCCACTACTAAATCTTCTAACTCGGCAGGCTCTATAGTAGTGTTTGGATCCCTTATGAACTTTCTCAGATGAGATACATGAAATACATCGTGGACTCCTACCAAACTACTCGGTAACTCAACTCTGTATGCGAGTTTCCCGATCCTCTCAACAATACGGAAAGGTCCAACGAATCTAGGTGCTAACTTTCCTGATTTTCCAAATCTAATAACACCTTTCATTGGTGACACCTTGATGAACACATAGTCTCCAACGGAGAATTCCAAGTCTTTTCTCCTTCTATCTGCATATTTTTTCTACCTAGATTGAGCTTCCTTCATCCTAGCTCGGATTAACTCAATCTTTTCTGCGGCTTCCTTTAACAAATCTGGACTAAGAACCAATCTATCCCCAGTCTCAAACCAACATACGGGAGATTTGCACGGTCTTCCATACAAAGCTTCAAACGGTGACATCCCAATACTAGTCTGATAACTGTTGTTATACGCAAACTCAACTAGAGAAAGATGGTCTTCCCATGATCCCCCAAAATCCAATACACAAACTCTTAACAAATCCTCCAAAACTTTGTTAACTCTTTCCGTTTGCCCATCAGTCTATGGATGGTAAGAGGTACTCATGTTGAGCTTGATCCTAAAGCTTCCTGTAGAATCTTCCATAACTCACTAGTAAACAAAGAATCTCTATCACTGACAATACTATTGGGAATTCCGTGCAGTCTAACCACATTCTTCATAAACAACTTCGCCAAACTAGGTGCCGTCCTATTTGACCTGATGGGAATGAAATGGGCACTCTTGGTCAATCTCTCCACTATGACCCATATACTTTCATTCCCTCTATTAGATCTTGGCAACCCATCAATAAAATCCATAGAGATAGAATCCCACTTCCACAACGGAACATCCAACGGTTGAAGCAATCCGCTTGGTTTCTGGTGTTCAGCCTTTGTATGCTGGCAATTCAAACATTGCTTAACACATAAACCAATGTCCCATTTCATACCTTCCCAAAAGGGACTCATCTTCATATCTTGATATATCTTCGTTCCTCCTGGATGGATAGTGAACTTCGAATGATGGCATTCATCCAAAACTTCTTTCCTCATGTCCCCTACATTCGAAACACACAACCTTCCTTTCTTTCTTAATTATCCCTTCTGGCCAAGACTAAAATCCTTTAAGTCATCGCTCTTTGTTCCTTCCCTTAACTTTCTGATCCGCTCAGCCAAAACTGGATCCTCCTCCTGTTTAGAAGCTATCTTCTCAATCATTATTGGTCGAACTTCTAAACAAGACAATACAGCACTTCCTGCACTAGAACCTGCCTTGGATCTAAACTGTACTCTACAAGCTGACAATGCTTCCAAGTCTTTCCACTCAGCAATCATAGCCAATACTGCATTCCGATGTTTTCTGCTGAGTGCATCTGCTACCTTGTTTTCTTTTTCGGGTGTGTACTCAATCCCAAAATCATAAGCAGCAATAAACTCAAGCCATCTTTGATGTCTCATGTTCAGCTCCTTCTAGAGAACAAGTACTTCAACGACTTATGATCAGTATAAAGCTTAAATCGCTCTCCTAAAAGATAATGCCTCCACACCTTCAAAGCAAATATGACGGCAGCTAACTCCAAATCTTGCGTTGGATACCTAACTTCATGTGGTCTGAGTTGTCTAGAAGCATAAGCAATCACTTTACCGCTTTGCATCAACACAGCTCCCAATCTAGTTCCACATGCATCAGTATAAACAACTAAATCCTGATTCCCCTCCGGAACAACCAACACCGGTGCATGGGTCAATAAGTGTTTCAAGGTCTGGAATGCTCCTCACACTTATCAGTCCATACGAACTTCACATCTTTTCGCGTAAGCTTAGTCATCGGTGCCGCTATCCACGAAAAATCCTTTATAAACCTTCTATAATATCCGGCTAGTCCAAGAAAGCTTCTTATTTCAGTCACGGTTTCTGTTATCTTCCAACTAATCACGGCCTCGATCTTAGTCGGATCTACAGCCAATCCTCTCTCCGAGACTACATGACTAAGAAACTTAACCTTCTTTTTCTAGAAGTGGCGCTTCGAAAACTTCGCCTTCACCCAATGCTCTCTCAAGGTCTCAAGTACTACTCTGAGATGAACTTCATGCTCCTTCTCATCCTTAGAGTATATCAAAATATCATCTACGAACACCAGCATGAATCTATCCAAGTGCTCTCTGAAGATTTTGTTCATCAGATCTATAAAGAATGTCGGCGTATTGGTTAGTCCGAACGGCATAAATAACCATTCGTACGACCCATAGCGGGTCCTAAACGTCGTCAATGGTATACTATCTTCTACAACTCTAAGCCGATGAAATCCGGTAGCCAAATCCAACCGAGGAAATATCTTCGCTCCACTCAGCTGGTCGAACAAATTGTCAATTCTTGGCAATGGATATCGTCTTCTCATTCAACTTACGATAATCGATACATAGCCTCAACGATCCATCCAGCTTCTTAACAAACACTGCCGCTGCACCCCAAGGTGAACTACTCGGTTAGATGAAATTCTTGCCTTCCAAATCCACTAATCGCATCTTCAATTCTTTAATCTCGGTGGGAGTCATTTTACATGGCGGTCTACTCACCGGTTTTTCTCCAGGCACTAAATCAATCCGAAATCAATAACTCGTTTCAGTGGCAACCCAATTACCGGCTCAAACACATCTGCGAATTCTCTTACCATGAAAACTCGACTTAACTCATCTTCTATCTCCATAACATCCAATAAAGCATTCACTTCGCAATTAGGGCTTTCTACGGTATAAACAATCTGCTCACTGCAACTAGGGTGACTAAGTGATATTTTCCTATCGTGGCAAGATATCCTAGCATCATATTTACTTAGCCAGTCCATCCAAAGGATAATCCCGTACCCCATAAAATCAAATACATGCAAATAGCAGTCAAAAGTATGACCTAGCGAGTCAAACTCTAAATGGTCACACCTCATCCCAAGTGTCGCATATCCTCCTATTGGATTTGCAACCCTTAAGAAAGTAACTAAATATGAGGACTCTAGGTTAAGCTTATCGACCAAACATCGAGAAATAAAAGAAAGTGATGCACCAGTATCAAATAGAACGCTAACAGACATACCGTGAATCTATAACGAGCCTCCCATAATAGCCTTTCCTTTCTCTTGTGCCCCTGGTCTCGAAGCAACAGGCTCCACCGCATACACTTAGCTCTTTCCCTCCTTTGCAGGCTCTTTGCACTAGTTCTTGTTATGGCCGATTTGATCACAATTAAAGCACTTAACATTCTTCTTTTCAACTGCTTCTTTCCCTTTTCCTTTTCCAATCTGACACTCATGAGCATAGTGTCCCTTATTATCACATTTATAACAAATCACCTTAGAATTTCCTTTCTTTCGTGCTCCTCCCTTCTGAGCATTCTTCTTATGGAAAAACTTTCTCTTCTGACCTTGTCCCACTTGGACTTCCTTCTCTTTCTTCTTCTCCAAACAAGCTAACGCCTCTTCCCGCCTTAGCACCATTTCTACCACTACATCACATGGATCTCTTAAGTGCGGTAAGGTAGCTCTTGCCAACTCTGGCTTCAAGCCTCTGATGAACTTCTCATTCCTTTTCAATATTGTGTCCAAAGTGGCATACCAATAATGGGCTAACTCTTCTAACTTTCTAGCATACTCTAGAACTGACATCTCTCCTTGTTCTAGTTCAGCAAACTTCCTAACCAATGCCGACTGTGCCATCGCCGACATAATCCGTTATTGAAACCTTCTCTTAAACTCTGCCCAAGTCATGGTTTCCTTATCAACACCAGCTACAACAGTATTCCACAAAAATAGAGCAGCTCCTTAAAGCAGTCTTAAAGCTAATCTCTTCTTCTGCTCGTCATTCAACCCTATGTCAGCGAAAATCCTCTCACAATGCAATAGCCAGTTTTCTACCTCAATTGCATCTGCAGTTTCAATGAACGGCTTCCCTCCAAGCCTAATATAGCCTCTGCTTAGATTAGCATAGTGGTCGACTATCAGAGCTTCTTGAACTCCTCCTCCAGTAGCATTCCCTCCAACAACTCCAGCTGCAATTCCAGCTTGCATTATGTTTACGAAAAACTGATACATGGCTACCATGTCCACTTGGGGAACCCCAGCACCAACATTTTCAGCTTGAGCCTGACATGGACCTCTTCTAGCATTTGGTCAGGCATTTCCATTAGTGGTGGTGCTCTCCCCTCTAAGGTTAACTCTGCCTCTTCTTCCTTCCATATCTGTATTCAAGATTCGTGAGATACAGATGAATAGCTTAACTAAGATAGGAGTCTATAGATATAGCGTATACTTATATATATAGCAAATAAAAGCACGTTACCATAGCGTTACCCCATACCCCGATCTTAACTCTAATTTCTAAAGATTATGTTTTCAAAAATCATTTTTAGTTAAAGTATTTCATAGACCATGCTTTGATACCAAGTTGTAACATCCTTTATCTAGAGGCCCAAAACTAAGCTCTACAGATGTTGTAGTCATCTATAGTATTAGCTTCCAGCGACTAAATATGACTATGTTAATAGTATCAATAATATCAGAAGCACTTGAATATGAAAAAAAACACAGATTTCAAAAACAACTTTTACTTTATTACATTTCAATACCAATTGTTTCACATTTACAACACATAATCCCAAATCATTCCCAGGCATAGATAAAATATAATTATTACAAAATACACCAAGAGTAATATATAAAGATACCCCCTTGGATGATCAGAGTCATATAGTCATAATAGACTTAATACAAACATAGCGGAAATATAACAAAGCATAAAACTACAACTCCTAATTAGCTTCTGTTTGCCTCCTGCATGCCTCCGGTAGCCTTATTCGTCATCCTACTAAAACCTAAAAAGACCTTAACCTCTCAACCTACTCAAATCAATTTTGAACACCTGAGAGTTTAAGGGGGAAAACATAAACTTCGAGTTAGACGTAAAGCCTGGTGTGAATGATACTATACAACCCGGTTAAATATGTTAAGTGAGACCACGTCGTTTAGCGGAACGGGTTTCCCCTCACTAACATTCTTTTAAAACATATCTTTGCAAAACCTTTTCCTGCAACCAAAACTGGTTAAATACTGTAAAGCATCATTATGTAAACATACATAAATATCAGGTAACAAATGAATTATCTGTTCAAACACAAAAGTTTTGTTTGGCTAACTTTTAACTTTTGGCTGACTCGGGCCTACCAGACAACATATCAAAATAATTTAACATCTGTTAGACACACTTCTTCTGGACTATCTGTCCTTAACTATCTATTAAATACTTCACTTCTGGATGGTCTGTCCCTAGCTTAATCATCTCCCAGCTCTTCCTGATCCTAATGGTTTTACGGGCTCACCAATAACCTATCTGTATACAAATATATATTCCTTTCTGTATGTAATAAAAAAAATAGTCTATCTGACCAAGCCATACACATTGGAATTTTGGACAACAATTAGCTGGGGCTAATAACTAATGTATAGGGCGCGACCCTATACCTGTCCCATCTGGTATTCTAATATCTGAGTCATTTTTACTTAGGGATCCCCTCCCATAATTTTCCTTGAAAACCTTTTCATTAAAACCTTTAAATCAAACTTATACAAGGAAAATATGAAATCTTTATGCTTTACTCAAAACCACCTTGCCATTTTGTGTATATATATAATTTACTCAAACTTTAGTTGATGAAAACATTTGAAAGCACCCTTTTCGATTCCATAGAAAGTACCACTTTCTAATTTTTTTAAAGCATCTCTTTCGAAACCAAGTAAAACCCTTTAGTTATCTAGGCCTAGAGGCCAAAACCTTTCCTTTTGAAACCATACTTCAACCTTTCGAAATCATCGAAATCTTTTCGTTTGAAAGTATTAAAACATTAGACATCCTACTTTAAAATACTTTAAAACATTGCCTTAGAAAACCTTTGGAAAACCTTCCAGTTTAAACCTTTCGAAATCATCAGAAAATAGGACCTTTCAACCTTGTCGGAAGATAACTTCCGACCCCTTCGAAAGCTACCTTTCGACTCTATCGCAAGCTTTGCTTTCGACCCCTTCGAAAGCTTGGATTTCGACCCCTTCGAAACCATTCAGTAAATAATACCTTTCGAAAGCATTAAACCTTTAAAACATAAGCCTTTCGAAAGCTCTTTGGGTTCAATTCAAAACACGTGGAAAACTTCTTTTAAAAACCTTTCGACTTCGTCGAAAGCTTAACTTCGAAAGCTTTAAAACATATCATTTAAAATAATAGGCCTCTGCCTTTAAAACAACTCCTTCAAAAGCTTTAGGTTATACTTCAATTATAAAACAAGGGTAAATCATCTAAGTCGAAAGCTTTGATACCTTTCGAAAGCATAGAGAAGCGGCTGGTTTTAAAACAAGTAAACCTTTTGACTTTGTCGAAAACAACGACTTTGAAAGGTTGGAAAAAGCGGCTATAACCTTTCGACTGTGTCGGAAGGTTCAAAACAAAACAATATTAAGTGGCAATAACCTTTCCTCTTTTTCGAAAGGTTTAAAACCTTTATTTTTAAACATTTGACCTGGTCGAGAGCAACCAAGTTAAAATCTCTAATTCGAAAGTAAAGCAGGTGAAAACTTAAATTTATAAAATAACATACCCCAACCTCTTTGGCCATCAACCTTTCGACCAAGAACCTTTTGACTTTGTCCAATTCATTACGTACCAAAGTGCTTAATACCATATGCATTGGTTTTGACCTTGTCGAAAGGTATAACCTTTTGACATAGTCGGAAGGTCTGGGTCGGAAGGTGTTATGCCTAAAATGGCCGAAACATGCTAAAAGCTTGATTTTCTTGTTTTTAACTTAAAAAAGATAACTTTTCAACTAACCTGCCTTTGTTTATCAAATCCTCATTGGTTAACAATTACTTTTCAGAAAAATGCTGCCAATAATTTTAGAATTAAATAATAATTTTATTTTAAAAAATGCCCCGTCTCCTTAATTAAATATATAAAACATTTAAGTCCCGTACCTTAAATAATTTTATATATTCATCAAAAAACTTAAGAAAATTCTAGAAAAATCCCAAAAAATCTATTTTAATATGTTTTCCAACATATAAAAATTTCAACCCCAAATAATTATTTATTTAGCCGTAAATAATTGATAACCCAATAAATCATTTTCTTCACTAGAAAATTTATATAAAATCCACATAAATCCAGAAAATTATGAAAATTGATACCTATCTCCATAATATCATATATGTTCAATATTTAAATTTTCAAGGCATTTGGATGTCATCTAATAGGGTTTTCATGTCAGACATATCATAAAAACTAACATAAACATGTATAACTCATCAACAAGCATATATAGATAACTTCAATCATCAAAACATGGCACAAACTTGCAAAAACATTTCGGACCTATCTTGAAACCGAAAACCATAAGAAAATGGGATGTAGTAATTATTCACCTTAGCTTTGAGATTAAAAGATGTGAGATTTGATGTTGAATAAATTGATTATCTTCTTCTCTTGAATCCTAGCTTTATCTTCCTTGAGAATAAAAATGATGGCCGGCCTTATGTTTTTAGTTTGATAAAATGAGAATGAACGTGTGTTTCTTTTCCTAAGGGTTTAGGGTATAAGTCCCTCCTATTTCCCATATTGACCTTACTCATTCCCTAACACATTAATTCAAGTTGTTTCATTTGATTTATAAATAACTTGGCATGGCTACCCTTAGCTTAATCAAATCTCAACCCATTAATCTTCATATTATTTTATTTAATTTAACAAATTAAATATTCTAAATAATGTTACCAAAAATAGGGGTTTATAGATAATAAGGGAAAAGCTGCTCTAGTCTTGGAATTTCTATTTCCATACCTTATCGACAGCACACGCGAGTCTACTTTTGGACTCAATTCCGTTTTAGAGCATGGAAACAAGCCGCCTTTTGCATTTTATGCGTGGAAATTTGGGAGTAAATATGGAGCAGCGAGGAAATTTCTATTTTACAACGAGAAATGGGTAGCATATAAAGTGGTAGGAAAGTAAAATTCTCCACCCAAATCCCTTTTTCCAGTATAAGAGTGACATTTAGGAAGCGAGATTTCGACGCGTTAGATTTTTTTGTTGGTAGGAATTGGATCTAAATTGGTTGCACCATACCTCTATTCGTACGAGTATGGAGATTTTTGGTGAAAAGATTTTTCAAAATCTGCATGTATATAGAACTACCTGTATATATTGCACCATATTTTCAAAAATGTTCTCAAAAGAGAAACATTCATATAGGAGGACCCGATTTAAAATCTTTGTGCATACATGTTTTCTATGTTGTGATATACTATGCACATATGCACATTGGTTGCAAAATCGATTGCAAATTATTTGATTGTGCAGTTTAGGATAATTGTGAGCTAGAACCATGACTTAGAAAATGGTATAATTTCGAAGACGAATTTCTTTTAAGGGGGGAAATGTAATACATTTTAAATTCTACGGTTAGTTGTTTAATTATTTAATTAGTAAATTAGGCTCCAAAAATGGAATTTATGCAAACAATAGAATTTGACCGCAAAATTTGCACCATTGCGTTCGTGGCAAAATTTTGAGCAATTTTCATATTGGAGTTTTGCGATCAGAGTCCAAACGAAGAAGTTACAGAAGGAAAACGAATTCGAAATGGAAAATAATTAAATTAGAAAAGTTAACGTTTATATGATAAATATCAGGACCCCGGTTGACTGCCTTTATTAGGCAAGTAAACATGGAGTGGTCGACCCCTATAGAGGGAGCGGTCGACCGGTCCTAGCAGTGGCGGCTAGGGTTTGCCTTGGCCAAACGGCCCAAATTTTATATAATTAAAACTAACGGTCGTGGTTGATTCGAGTGCCTATAAATTCAAGCCTAACCCTCTCTTCTCTTCTCATATTTTTCTGGAAATAGTAGCAAAGCTCTGTCATCTTCTTTTCTCCACTATTTTTATAGTGGCCGCCATTCCATACCCTTTGAGCTGACATTTAATCACACTTATCCAACACAAATTGTACCAAAAGATGAATAACTAAGAGAAAGAAAAAGATAGAAGAAAATAGGAACAATACATAGAATCCCACAAACACGGCGGAACAAAATATAATATATAATAACATATTTTATACGAAAGAATCTATAGTTGTTAATATACACACAATCATCAGAGTACAACAATCAACAATCAATTTGGACAGTTATAATAACTTGTCCTCACAAGTGCTGAATATACAGCATAGCACATACAGCGGAATATAATCAACTACGTGGAGTACGCCTGAAATCCTCCAGCTTGTCTCCTAAGCTCCATAGCATCCTAACCTGAATTTGTAGTACTCGGTCTGACCCGAGCATTATAATAGAATAACACCCGAGTCAGTCTAGAAAACCAACGTGAGAAAACACACTCCATTTGAATTATTACTATTATCAAAATCCTTTAAAAAACAAAGGTATCTCGTAAGACCACGCCACACATAAATACGACGGGTTTTTACCTTACGATAACCAAAACATTTTATATCAAGTCATTTGATATTATAATAGTGTCTATAGAAAATAAATTATAAAATAGCTAAAATGCTTGCATCTCACGTTTCAGCATAGTTGGGCACAAACAAAACTGTACAGGCTCGTAGTGGATATTGGATTCCATACAATGATTGGGCTGCTAGGGTACCGTCCGTTACAGTACATCTTTAGAAAACTGTACGAAGATCATACCTAACGATCCCTGCCAACACAAGACCGGCCCACCCCTTGCTGGATGGTACCAAATATGTTATCACCCCGGTTGTTCCCACCCTAATCGAGCGCTCTCTTTTCCATGCACAACCATATCTATAATTATAATATAATATTTCCGAGGGTATCTAGAAAAGTGATAACATACCCTACTTGGGTGCGACCCACTTAGCCCTGCTGCATCTCCTATGTTTTAGTCATTCCCGATCGATGAGGCTTGAGGCTATGTATTACCTTAAGAATATCATTCATACTTGAAATGATAACACTGCCTTCTAGGCCGCGATGTAAATGATAGCATTCATCCATACAAGTTCTTCTGGGTCTGAACAAACCGAATTTCCAATTCACCGTCTTCACTATCTTCACGATATCACAATTTGTAACGGTTAAATCGGATCGAAGTGGTTTTCGGATAATTAAATCTGATCTCGGTCCCTTCGAAACGATCAACGAATTTGGCCAGATTTTGATAGTCGGTTTTTAACTATCAAATTTCACACCTAAGCAGTCACTAAGCCCAATTTTATAAATCTTCCAAACGATTATTTCAAAATATTGTTACAAGGGTATATATTCAAATCTCTTTCAATATTTAAATATTTGAAAACACTTTCAAATATTTCTATCCATAACAGGATATTTCCAACACTTAGAAATATTTCCAATTTCAATTTATAATTCATTGCTTAGAAAAATATATATTTCTATATGAATCATTTCGTGGTTAGAATATTTCCAAAACCATTTAATTCCAATACTTAGGAATATTCTGTCTTAGCTCACAAATCTCTGGAATTTTATTAATTCCTTTTATGATTTCCAAAAATTATCGATTATACTTATTTATAATCCATCTAACAATTTATAATTCCTTTAATGAACTCAGATTCATTATCGAAGTTCCTGAGTCTAACTATTTTGGAAATTCCCTAAATTTCTAGAATTCCCATTATAACACTTCACTTACACAATCAAATCTGTTTAACAAACATGGATTACAATTTATTACTTACTTTTAAACTATATACAAAATAATAATAAATTTCAAGATATGGTTAAATAATTATTTAAAATATCAAAGCACTTTTAAAATAAACATCAATAACTAATTCCAATTTATTTATAAAATATCTAATCGATTTACAAAACTTGTTTATAAAACTTATAATTCATTTCGAAAAAATTTAAATATTTAAATAACCAAATTTTGAAAATATTTTAATCCAATTAATAGTTTTTAAAACTACATAGTTTAATAAATAAAAGTTCTTTTTAAAACAAACTCACTTCTTGATAAAATATATTTTTAAAAAATTTCAATAAAACCAACTTTATATTTATAAATCTTTCTCGATTCGTCACAATTGATTTACGTTTCCAATTTCATAATCCTTTTTCCAAATTCCAATATAGAATCCCCTATTTCTTTCTAGACAGATTTCCATCACCTTATAAATTCCCACTGTGAATTTATATTTGCAATTCATCGAATGATAATCATTCCACATCATTTATAAATATTGTTTATAAATTTCATAATCTCATTTCCATTTTATAACAGGTTCATATCACTAAAATTAATTTATAAATCGATTTCTAATTAAAATTCTGATTATAAATCTGTTCCTTATATAATCCAAACTATATTCCAAAACCCATCAAATCTCGATTTCGACTCCCATTTCATACTTTCAGAATCTTATTTAAAATTCAATGTTTAAAAATCTCAATTCAAAATTCTCTATTTGAAACCATTTTACGAAATAGCTATATAAATATCTAAAATCAAATTTATTCATTTTATCCAAATCAATTTGTTTTAAAATAATTTCCTATTCCAATATAAATATCTTCATTTCCAAAACCGCCCTTTAAATTTTCTTTTATAATTCAAAAATATTATTTATAGCATTTATAATGCCAAAATTTAGGCCAGTGCTACTATAGCATCCAATAAATTCAAATCACATTAAAATCTATATCAGATTATTCACACACATCATATATCACTATATATGAAATTAAAATCAACATTTTTGAGGAATCCAGTTGGATCCCCCCCAACTTGTTTCCCTGCATCCACAGATGTTATGAAACATAAAAATACCAATCCTGCTTTGAGGCGTGATATCGCGGTAATATAGGATCATCCGCTATTATGCGGGGCACATAGTGTCTCATCCGCTCCAATCGGCGGGAAATATATCCTGCTACTAATATATATACTAATATATATAATACAATATTCAACTGATAATAATTAATCCATTCATCCAATCAACCAATCAATAATTTTAATTACTATAATTTTAAACTAATTGACCAAATTAAGTGAGATTTACTCACCATGATTTTCGAAATTGCTAATCATTCCAAATCCAAATTAAATTGAATAGCGTTCAATTTAATTTAAATTTCTTCTAACTTCAAATGATTCCAACCAACTCGTTTTCATGATTTTTGGAACTCACATGAATAAATTATATGATATATAAGACTTCAATTTCAATTAAAATAATTTCTTAATTTTCAGTAATTAACGATTAATTACCTCATTTATTTAAATCGCGTATTAGCCGAGACTAAACTCCTTCCTCAATCAAAATCGCCGCTCCCAGTAAATGTGCCTGACCCCTTTCACCATTGACGAACTCGCACCACCCTTCCTAGCTTCGCCCCAATCCTCGCATCCATCTCTTCCAGACCGCGACCGCCTCCCCTTCACGGCCCTAAGCACACCATAGTCGCGCGCCTCTGACGCCGCGTTTTTCCATCCCCAGGTCACGCATATTCCCTAAGTCTGAGAAGTTGAACGCGAGTCGCGACCTCCACCTAGTCGACTGCCGCTGCTCAAACCCTAGCTGCCTCGTGCATGTTCTCCTCCCTTGTAGCCGCTATCGCGTGCCCCTAGCGCTGCCGCGCTTCGCCTCGTCTCCAAGCTCGATCGAGATTGTAATGTGATTTAATCGCGTGTTGTTTTCTTTTTTTTTATTTCTTTTTCGCGATTTCGTGATTTCAATTGAAGAAGCAGAAGAAAGAAAAAAAATTAACGTGATTTTAAAATAGAAGATGGCAACTTTGGGTATGAAGTAGGTCGGCTTTGGGACAGCATAGGGTGGCTACGATATAGAGTAGGTCGGCTATGATTTGAAAATTTTTATTTTATAATATTCAAAATATCTCGCGTTACATATTTCGAAATTTCGAACCCCAGTTGAGGCGTGCCGTCTGGCGTTCCTAATGTTATACCCCTATTCCGAACGCAATGGAATAATTTTTGGAACCTAATTCGATCATATGGAGAAGATAGCTTTTTGAACCCAATTATTAAATTAAATTTCAATATTAACTTCAACGCGTTTCTATCCCGTAGACCAAACGGTAAATCCAAATGCTACGAAATTTGAAATCCGATAATAATACACTATTACGGATCTAATGGAACTAGTTTCGTCGAATTCCGAGACTGTGCCCCGGATCGCTATTTTAACGCGTCGATAAAAACGACGATTTCAAAATTTGACGAGATTACTTGAAATTCCAGTTTTAAAAACTTATTAACTCAATTCTAATTCAAATAGAATTTATATCAACATTAGAAATTGTTTCGATTCATATTCAACTCAAATTCAATTATTCACCATTTTCGTATTACGATAAATCGTTATATTTGAAATTTAAATCACTTTCACCAATTCAACCAAAATCTCCATATTCAAAATCAACTAATATTTAAAATTCAACATTTAAAAATAAATTAAAAGTTCAAAACCAAACAACCAAAATTCTAGGTCGTTACAATTTTCTAAATTATAAAATATATTATAGATTGGAGAAGAATAGAAATCAAATAAGAGAAGAAGAGAAGCGAATCAACACTATGAGATAATAAGGTATTGTATATATATGTGTATGTGTGTACTTATATATATATATATATATATATGTGTGTGTGTGTGTATGCATGCATTTATATATTTATATTTCCCTCCAACCTCAAATTTCTTCTCAAATCTATAATTCTAATATATGTATATATATATATATCCTTTTTATATATATTTCATGGTAGAAGAAGGAAATGGAGTTGAATCAAAGGTTTTACTTTAGGTCTGGAGATTTGAAATGCTTTAAGAAGGTGAGTGGGAAATTTATAAATTGTTTACGATGTTTAAATCTATTCTGTTGGCCACATTTGACTTTTATGCCTAAATCAATAATATTTGTGAATTGTAAGCTCAAATTACCATTGAAAACCAATGCCTACATATTCTTGTTTTATATCTGATTTGAAATATTGTTACACCCTGATCTGGAGATCAGTCCCAAAGATTTTTAAATTAGAATGATGTATAGTTTTATTCTAGATCTATACTTATGGTGTAAAATATCAATATGATTTTGATTATTGCCCTTTATGTTGAATTATGGATTTTCCATAGTTTAATTTGTGGGAAGATCATCCATTTGATTTTTATAAATTCGTTTATGTCTGATTTTCAAAGTAAAAGACAACGTTTAATTTAACAAAGAATATATGCAAATAAAAAGGAAGAGATGTGTAAAGTACAAATTTATTCTTCATAGTTTACACCGTCTATTCCAAATAAAAAAATTTAATCATTCTTTGTAATTTCAAATGGAGTAAATCTTTCCTTTTATTATCTTTTGTTTTAAACTAATTTATGGAAATCATAATGGAGAATCTTGCTAAGAAATGTAATTTCAACAAATTAAATATAGAAAGAATGTTCTTGTTAAAGATTTGTGACTAGAATATATTTGGTAGAAGTAGGTAGTTTATACGTATTTATTGCGTTAATAAATAAGAATAAAACTTAGTCGATTTCCGCATAACACTCTCTTAGACTAAGTTATTTATAGGAAGAATAGAAAAGCGAATAGGAGGAATAAGAAAGGAAGTAGGGAAGATTGTAACCTCAATTAGTGAGCAATAAATGTGAATCAAATTAGAGGTTACGAATAGTTAATATTGTATAAAAAGTAATAAATTGTGACGACCCGACCTCCTATGCCCAGAAAGTCGCATCATTATGAAGAAAGAAAGGGGTAGAAAATAGAAAAGAAGAGAAGAAAGAAACAACAACAACGATCTCACAGCGGAACGAATAAATTATATTAATAACATAAACTATTACATAGTATACAACAATTTACAGAGTTACACAGCATATACATCACTTACTAGACAGTTATAAACATCTGTCTAGACATTACAACTCAAATACAAGACAAGACACTATCACAGATATCAACACAGCGGAACTACTATATATATCTACAACGCTGAAGCCTCCTGCTCCATTGCTCCTCCACAATTCGTCAAAGCTAAACCTGAATCCCTTGGCTACTCGTAAAAATTTGAGTACCCAAGAGTTTATAAAACAGAAATAAACAACTTGGGTCAGACATGGGTCTGGTGTGAGTAACAGGTTAAACTTGCTTAACTTCAAAACCTTTAGAAAGAAAAAGTATCACGTAAGACTCCCCACAAATAAACATGGGTAAGTTTTTACCTTACGCTAACCAAAACATTTGATAGGAAATCTGATTTTATTATAATAGGGTCTAGGGTTTTCAAGTAAAATATAGAAATAGCTGAAATGCTTACATCTCACATTCCAACATAGTTGGGCACAACTAATACGTACGGCACTTATTGGAGTTTGGATTCCATACAATGGCAGGGTGTGACGCCCCACCTCTATACCCAAGCTAACCAAGAACACTACGATGTAGTGCTGTCAATTAGCGCGGAGAATAAGGCTGTGGAGGAGCGACCATCCATGTAACTTCTTTGTGCGAGCACCGATACGTCAGATAGAATAGAATGCATATCTTTTAAGGAGGAAATCCGACATACCGGTACAAACACAAAGCTATCACACGGTGGCTATATATAATCTTCGGAAACAAACATAGAAATAATCATAACATAAATCAGTCACAGACATCCATATCACAAAGGCGGAAGAAGATATGAATAAATATATATATCACATGAAAGTGTACATCAGAGTAGTGGTCGGAAAGATCCACGATAATACAAAAGAATAGCATCACGTGCTATACAAAAGAATAAGTACACAACATAGAGTCTATATCTCAAAGGTGTACATCCAAAAACTACTAATCTAAGTAGTTAGCCAAAAGTCAGAAGTATCCTGAAGAGAAGTCAAGCAGAAGCACCTGTAACATCTCGGTCTGACCCGAGTATTATTTATAAGAAAATAATAAACGGATCAGTCTAACTATAAATATCAGATGATATGGTATACAGAAAAAGGCATGACATGAACATGTAATAACCATAGCGACATACTACTATAAGTATGTAAATGATAATCAACAAAAGATTAATCAATATCACAAGAATCTTCTCAAAGATAAAATAGGGTATCATACCCTAAACTTGTATTCATAACAAGTCAATAACACATGAATTCACCAATGCACAAAAACTGATATCATATCAATGAAAATCATGAAAATTGGTGAAGCACAAAATTCCAGAAATCATCATCAGAAATCCAGAAAACACATAAAGGGGGGGAGGCCTAACACATGAATGGGAGCATTAAAACTCACCTACGCGTAAACACATGACGAGATGATATCTCATGGAAGCTATCCATTAAATTTTCACACATGAATGGCCCGAAGACCATAGGAAATGTGATGGCGAAACATCACATGATCGGGGTATAGTCTCCCACGTAGACAAAGAGACATCGCTCAATCGCTAGTCTAAATCACAAAAATGATCGTCATGATCATAAGGAAGTGTCAATCACACCAAGCCAGTAAATATATGAGTTTAGCTTCATGTCCCATAACCACTTGCTTAACTTAAATATTTACGAACAAGCTGTAAATCTTCACTAGGAAATTGTCACAAAAAGGGTTCAATCGAACAAGTCCAAGAGCTAACCGACGAAGTGAACGCAAGCGTTTCATACCGCTCGTTTTACTAAGTCGTTTAAGTCGATTTCTCATTCGAGTGAAGTAAAGGCTTGTATATACTAGTAGATTGAAAATCGGTTTGAGAAAACGAACTTTTGATACTTAAAATAGTGTTGAAATCGCTTTGATGAAAGAGTTTTGATATTTACTATTAGTATTGAAACCTTCATAAATCTTTAAAGTGACAAGTCATAAAACGATGGTAGAACAAATTAATTCACGTTCGAAGACGTGAGTAAAGTCCAAAGAAGTCAATCCCAAAACCATCAAAGTAGAAATTCTGATAAACGTTTTTCAGAAGAGATTGCCTACGCAGAGTAATACGGGGTTCGACCTGCCCGGTCAGGTCGCGGGGGTCCAGGGGGCAGCGCCCACGGCGGGGTGCGGGGCAGCGCCCCGTCACGGTACGACTTAGTGAAGGCAAGCTGTCTCTAGAAGCCAAACCGGTCAAACGACCAAGTACTAACTCGCGAACGACCTAGGGGAAAAACAGGTCAAACGACCAAGTACTAACTCGCGAGCGACCTAAGGTCTGCGACCTAAATGCGAGCGACCTATCGAAGTGCGCGACCTAACAGTGAGGCGCGACCTAAGGTGATTCGCGACCTAAGGGTACGCGACCTAACATGGTTCGCGACCTAAGACTCGCGACTTAAAGTTTGCCTAGGGAGTTATAGGTCGGCAACGACCTACGACTTAACAAAAGTCGAGCGACTTAAGAGGCATGGGAACCAGCGACCTAAAACTGGCGACCTAAGGATACGCGACCTAAAGGCTTGCGACCTAAAGGCACGCGACCTAGAGGTGAACGACCTAACGGGGTCCAGGGGAAGCGACCTAAAATGCTTCGACTTAAAGGTGCACGACTTAAGGTCTTACGACCTAACAACTTGGCTAGGCACGCGACCTAACGACTTAACTGGGCATGCGACCTAACGAATTAGCAAGGCACGCGACCTAACGACTTAAGCTTTGAACGACTCAAGGAGTTAACTCGCGAACGACCTAACACTTAGCTCCTGAACGACTTATGCCTTTTTTCCTGGAGATTATAGGTCGGCAACGACCTACGACTTAAGGGCGAATACGACCTACGACTTAAGGGCGAATACGACCTACGACTTAAGGACGCGCGACCTAACTCCGAACGAGCTAAAAAATGGCCAGAACGACCTAAGTCCTTAACTCGTGAGCGACCTAACTCCGAGCGAGCTAAAAATGGCCAGAACGACCTAAGTGCAGTTTTTCACCAAAAACACTAGAATTTTGGGTTTTTCACCAATCCAATCCAAACCAAATGCAAATGCTGATGCTAAAATGATAGGGAACCATTCCCAACAGTCCAAGATAGATATAGGCAAGATGTGAGATCAAAAATCTCACCTTTTCCACGAAATTGATGTTGGAGAGCTTAAGAACGAAGCAAGAATCAACCCCTAGCTTGAATCTATGTTCTTCACCTTGAATTCGGAGTTTGATGTTGAATTTACTAAAGATCTTGAGCTTGGAATTTTAATTTCTCTTTCCCCTCACCATTTTTGAGAAAGCTTCAAGTGTTTTGATAGAGTGAGGAAGATGGTTGGGCTGAACTAAAGGGGTGCAGTCCAAACCAAAGTCAAAGGCGGGAAAAAGTGTTGAAAATTTCACTATCTCCAAACATATCGAAGTTTACACTCAAAAAGATCGCAAACGTCATTTTGAACTCAATGGGGGTGGTCTCGAGTCCTAATTTGACCGTATGCAAAAAGTAGCTTTTCGGACTAACATCCGACTAACGATAAAATATTTAAATAAAATATTTAAATATAGAATCGATAGATATGCGGGTTGTTACAGACTCCCCTCCTTAAAGAAATTGCGTCCTCGCAATATATATATGATGGAAATAAAAGTAACAACCATAAAAGCATATTAACACAAAAAGAAATTGGGATTAAGAAGTTTACCTTAAAGAGCAGGAGAAAGCAATTCCGGATGTGTACGCTCGATGAATTCTCTAGTTTCCCAAGAGCAATCCTTAGGATTTGAGGACCATTGAACTTTAACAAGCGGAACATCTTTATTTCTAAGCCGTTTGATCTCCGAAGCAATAATTCGAACAGGATGCTGTTCATAAGTTAAATTAGGTGAAACTTCAATCTCTTCCACAACACCGGGCTCAAGAGTAGAATCGGAATCCCGAAGGCACTTCCGTAATTGAGAAACGTGAAACACGTCATGCATAGCAGAAAACTGAGCCGGTAATGAAAGGCGGTAAGCCATGGAACCAATACGCTCGGTGATAGGAAATGGCCCAATATATCGAGGCGCTAACTTTCCCGATCGACTGAAACGTACAACACCCTTCATTGGTGAAACACGAATAAATACAAGATCACCAACAGAAAACTCTAATTTCCTTCTTCGGTTGTCGGCATAGGATTTTTGTCTACTCTGGGCTTCTTTCATCCTATGTCGAATAAGTTCAATCTTTTCTGTGGAATCTCGAATAAAGTCTGGTCCTAAAACCAGTTTCTCACCGGCCTCAAGCCAACAAGAAGGAGATCGGCATGGCCTTCCATAAAGTGCCTCGAAAGGAGCCATACCAATACTAGATTGGAAGCTGTTATTGTAGGAAAATTCAACAAGTGAAATATGATCTTCCCAACTTCCACCAAAGTCAAGAACACAAGCACGAAGAAGATCTTCAAGTGTTTGATTCACACGCTCAGTTTGTCCATCAGACTGGGGGTGATAAGCGGTGCTAAAATTAAGCTTCGTTCCCAAAGCTTTTTGAAGACTCTTCCAGAATCCACTAGTAAACAATGGATCCCGATCACTAACAATGGAAGAAGGAACTCCATGCAGTTTAACAATTTCTTTGACAAAGAGTTTGGCCAGAAGAGGAACGGTTCGGTTTGACCGAACAGGAATAAAATGGGCGGATTTAGTAAGTCTATCAACAATCACCCATAAGCTATTATGACCCGAACGAGAACGGGGAAGGCCATCTATAAAATCCATGGAAATTTGATCCCACTTCCATACTGGAATCTCCAATGGTTGCAATAACCCACCGGGCCTTTGATGTTCAGCCTTAACAAGTTGGCAAGTCATGCAACACTTAACAAAGTTAGCGATATCAGATTTCATTCCCTCCCAATAATAAAGTCGCTTCATATCAGCGTACATTTTACTGCTACCGGGATGAATGGAATACTTGGAACGATGAGAATCTTCTAGAACGTCTCTACGAAGATCACTAATATTTGGTACGATAAGTCTACCAAATTTTCGAATGCCGCCACGAGAGTCGATATCAAAGTCTTTCAAACCTTCAATATCGGTTTTATCCTTAAGATTTTGGCCAAGCAAAGCAAATTCAGGATCTAGCTGTTGAGCTTCAAGAATGCGGTCTAATAAAGAAGGACGAGCCTCAAGGCTACATAAAACAAGAGATGAACACAAATCGGAAACGCGATCTCGAATTTCACAAGTGGATAAAAGTTCGAGATCGTTCCATTCAGATATCATCATGGAAACAACCGCTTGTTGTTTTCGACTAAGTGCGTCGGCAACACGATTCCCCTTTCCGGGAGTATAAAGAATGTCAAGATCATAAGAGGCAAGAAATTCGAGCCAACGCTGTTGACGCAAATTAAGTTCCTTTTGAGAAAATAAATATTTCAAAGACTTATGATCAGTATAAAGTATAAACTTTTCTCCCAAAAGATAATGTCGCCAAATTCGAAGGGCGAAAACGATAGCCGCGAGTTCTAAATCATGTGTGGCATATCTAGTCTCAGCCGGCTTTAATTGCCTAGAAGCATAAGCAATAACACGTTCTTTTTGCATAAGAACGGCACCCAAACCAACGCGACTCGCATCGGTATAAACGACAAAGTCTAGATTCCCCTCGGGAATAATAAGAATAGGAGCATCAGAAAGGAGTTCTTTTAATTTCTGAAAAGAAGTTTCACATTTGTCCGACCAAATGTATTTAACACCTTTCTTTGTTAAGCCAGTAAGAGGTACGGCAATCTTAGAAAAGTCTTTTATAAAACGGCGGTAATAACCTGCCAATCCGAGAAAGCTACGGATTTCAGTCACGCTCTCCGGTCTCTTCCAATTTTGAATCGCTTCAATCTTTGAAGGATCCACGGATATTCCGGATTCAGAAATAATATGACCGAGAAATTTCACACTAGATTGCCAAAAATGGCATTTAGAAAATTTTGCTTTTAGTTGATTGCTCCTAAGAGTTTCCAATACAATTCGAAGATGCTTTTCGTGTTCCTCCTCGGTTTTAGAAAACACAAGAATATCATCAATAAAGATGAGAACAAACCGATCGAGAAAATCTTTGAAAACTCTATTCATAAGGTCAACGAAATAAGCCGGAGCATTCGTTAAACCGAATGGCATAACTAGCCATTCATAAGATCCATATCGCGTACGGAACGAAGTCAAAGGAATACTATCCTCTGCAATACGAAGCTGATGGAAACCGGTAGCCAAGTCCAATTGTGAAAATACTCTAGCACCAGTGAGTTGATCAAACAGATCATCAATCCGAGGCAATGGATATTTATTCTTAATAGTAAGATCATTAAGCTTGCGATAGTCGACGCAAAGCCTAAGTGTACCATCGGACTTACTTACGAAAATAGCTGAAGCTCCCCAAGGCGAGGAACTAGAGCGAATAAGTTGCTTCGTCTCCAACTCGGATAGTTGTTTGCGCATCTCTTCGTTCTCCTTATTAGACATGCGATAAGGAGGACGGGTAATAGGTTGAGCTCCAGGTAAAAGGTTAATTTTGAACTCAATTGCTCGTTTAGGTGGTAATCCTAAAACGGGCTCAAAGATGTCGGAAAATTCATGAACGACGCGAATACGAGAAATGACATCCTCCTCATCATCATTGTCATCATCGCGAGGATTTAAAGAATATAATGATGCAACTAAAGCGGAATCCGAATCTTTAAGAATAATATAAATCTGATTAACAGATTGCGGATGACGGAGATAAATAGTCCGCTCAGGACATAGGATATGAGCTTCATAACGAGTAAGCCAATCCATACCCAAAATCATTCCAAAGCCTAAGTAACGCATGACATGCAAATCGGCTAGGAAAGAAAAATCACATAAAATAATCTCTACGTCTTTACAAAGTAAACTAAGAGTTGCGGATCCACCAACCGGATTCGCAATTCTTAATGAAGTCATTAAAGCAGTAACACTTATAGAAAAAGTATCGACAAGTTCTTTTGATATAAAAGAATGGGATGCACCCGTATCAAAGAGAACTCTAATTGGTTGATCATGAAATAATATAATGCCATCAAGGACAGAATGTGACATACCTTGACGGCCAGATGTGTTACCAGGGGCTTGAGCCACATTAAGCTTTCCCTCCTTCTGTTGAAGCCTTTTGCATTGGTGCATATAATGATCTGTGGCTTTACAGTAGCGGCAAGAGCGGGGCTTTGGACACTTGTTCGAATAATGGCCCTTAACTCCACAGTTGTAGCATTTGTTGTCATCAGAGGAAAAAGTCTTTGCAGTAGGAGCTGCTTGTTTACCCTTTTTGTTCGGGTAAGGACCTTTAAATTTGTTGGGCCTCTTTTTGTTGTTAAAGCCAGGTTTGGAAGCTACTACTTCAACATCACTTTCTTTATCAGCCTCTTCAAGACGAAGAGCGATATCTACAATTTGGTCGAAAGAAACTTCTAACTTCAAAAGCAGTGGCTTCTTGAGGCTTTTGTTTAAGCCGTAAACGAACCTCTGGTTCTTCTTTAGTGGAGTATTTATATATTCGACCCCATATTTGGAAAGGGATTCGAATGATGCGACGTAGTCCGCCACAGAAGCCTGACCTTGAACAAGGTCGATAAATCGCCGAGCCAAAGTTACCTTTTCAGCCTCGGGTACGAATTTCGATTCGAAGCGTTCCCGGAAGTGCTCCCAGGAGAGGTCCGCTTCATTAATTTCGGATGTAAGGAGTTCATACCAATCCAATGCTCTCTCTTGGAGCATACTTGAAGCCACTTGAACTCGGTGCAGATCGACAAGGTTCATGCGAGAGAAGATTCGATCACATGATTTTAACCAAGCTTGAACCTCGATAATAGGCTCGGAACCTTTGAAAGGCTTCCCACCCAAATTGGTGTAATCGCTGCACAACCGCGCAAATCCCGACTTTGGGTGAGTAGGTTCCGGGTTAACTCCAGCTGCTTGGGCATTCGTCACTAACTCAAGAAGCTGTTGAGTTGTCATAAAAACTCCATCTCGAGGAGCAGCAGCAGATGTTCCAGCTCTGGGACGGCCTGGTCTTGACATCCTCTTCCTTTACAAAGAAAGAAGAGAAAGAAGAAGGTTATTCACCAATGAACATCAAGCAATCTTGAATGATGAAATAAGGAATCATAAAGAAAACAGGATAAGTCGGTTCGAAGACTCGAACTAAATCCTGAAGCACAACTCCTAAGGTGGACTTAGGACGATGATCCTTGTTAAGTTATTCTACATTGTTCCGAAGTTTGGCTCTGATACCAAGCTGTGACGCCCCACCTCTATACCCAAGCTAACCAAGAACACTACGATGTAGTGCTGTCAATTAGCGCGGAGAATAAGGCTGTGGAGGAGCGACCATCCATGTAACTTCTTTGTGCGAGCACCGATACGTCAGATAGAATAGAATGCATATCTTTTAAGGAGGAAATCCGACATACC
This sequence comes from Allium fistulosum, assembly GCA_030737815.1. NCBI lineage: Eukaryota > Viridiplantae > Streptophyta > Magnoliopsida > Asparagales > Amaryllidaceae > Allium > Allium fistulosum. The sequence continues at coordinate 284,524,287 of CM060907.1, read as the reverse complement.
GGTACAAACACAAAGCTATCACACGGTGGCTATATATAATCTTCGGAAACAAACATAGAAATAATCATAACATAAATCAGTCACAGACATCCATATCACAAAGGCGGAAGAAGATATGAATAAATATATATATCACATGAAAGTGTACATCAGAGTAGTGGTCGGAAAGATCCACGATAATACAAAAGAATAGCATCACGTGCTATACAAAAGAATAAGTACACAACATAGAGTCTATATCTCAAAGGTGTACATCCAAAAACTACTAATCTAAGTAGTTAGCCAAAAGTCAGAAGTATCCTGAAGAGAAGTCAAGCAGAAGCACCTGTAACATCTCGGTCTGACCCGAGTATTATTTATAAGAAAATAATAAACGGATCAGTCTAACTATAAATATCAGATGATATGGTATACAGAAAAAGGCATGACATGAACATGTAATAACCATAGCGACATACTACTATAAGTATGTAAATGATAATCAACAAAAGATTAATCAATATCACAAGAATCTTCTCAAAGATAAAATAGGGTATCATACCCTAAACTTGTATTCATAACAAGTCAATAACACATGAATTCACCAATGCACAAAAACTGATATCATATCAATGAAAATCATGAAAATTGGTGAAGCACAAAATTCCAGAAATCATCATCAGAAATCCAGAAAACACATAAAGGGGGGGAGGCCTAACACATGAATGGGAGCATTAAAACTCACCTACGCGTAAACACATGACGAGATGATATCTCATGGAAGCTATCCATTAAATTTTCACACATGAATGGCCCGAAGACCATAGGAAATGTGATGGCGAAACATCACATGATCGGGGTATAGTCTCCCACGTAGACAAAGAGACATCGCTCAATCGCTAGTCTAAATCACAAAAATGATCGTCATGATCATAAGGAAGTGTCAATCACACCAAGCCAGTAAATATATGAGTTTAGCTTCATGTCCCATAACCACTTGCTTAACTTAAATATTTACGAACAAGCTGTAAATCTTCACTAGGAAATTGTCACAAAAAGGGTTCAATCGAACAAGTCCAAGAGCTAACCGACGAAGTGAACGCAAGCGTTTCATACCGCTCGTTTTACTAAGTCGTTTAAGTCGATTTCTCATTCGAGTGAAGTAAAGGCTTGTATATACTAGTAGATTGAAAATCGGTTTGAGAAAACGAACTTTTGATACTTAAAATAGTGTTGAAATCGCTTTGATGAAAGAGTTTTGATATTTACTATTAGTATTGAAACCTTCATAAATCTTTAAAGTGACAAGTCATAAAACGATGGTAGAACAAATTAATTCACGTTCGAAGACGTGAGTAAAGTCCAAAGAAGTCAATCCCAAAACCATCAAAGTAGAAATTCTGATAAACGTTTTTCAGAAGAGATTGCCTACGCAGAGTAATACGGGGTTCGACCTGCCCGGTCAGGTCGCGGGGGTCCAGGGGGCAGCGCCCACGGCGGGGTGCGGGGCAGCGCCCCGTCACGGTACGACTTAGTGAAGGCAAGCTGTCTCTAGAAGCCAAACCGGTCAAACGACCAAGTACTAACTCGCGAACGACCTAGGGGAAAAACAGGTCAAACGACCAAGTACTAACTCGCGAGCGACCTAAGGTCTGCGACCTAAATGCGAGCGACCTATCGAAGTGCGCGACCTAACAGTGAGGCGCGACCTAAGGTGATTCGCGACCTAAGGGTACGCGACCTAACATGGTTCGCGACCTAAGACTCGCGACTTAAAGTTTGCCTAGGGAGTTATAGGTCGGCAACGACCTACGACTTAACAAAAGTCGAGCGACTTAAGAGGCATGGGAACCAGCGACCTAAAACTGGCGACCTAAGGATACGCGACCTAAAGGCTTGCGACCTAAAGGCACGCGACCTAGAGGTGAACGACCTAACGGGGTCCAGGGGAAGCGACCTAAAATGCTTCGACTTAAAGGTGCACGACTTAAGGTCTTACGACCTAACAACTTGGCTAGGCACGCGACCTAACGACTTAACTGGGCATGCGACCTAACGAATTAGCAAGGCACGCGACCTAACGACTTAAGCTTTGAACGACTCAAGGAGTTAACTCGCGAACGACCTAACACTTAGCTCCTGAACGACTTATGCCTTTTTTCCTGGAGATTATAGGTCGGCAACGACCTACGACTTAAGGGCGAATACGACCTACGACTTAAGGGCGAATACGACCTACGACTTAAGGACGCGCGACCTAACTCCGAACGAGCTAAAAAATGGCCAGAACGACCTAAGTCCTTAACTCGTGAGCGACCTAACTCCGAGCGAGCTAAAAATGGCCAGAACGACCTAAGTGCAGTTTTTCACCAAAAACACTAGAATTTTGGGTTTTTCACCAATCCAATCCAAACCAAATGCAAATGCTGATGCTAAAATGATAGGGAACCATTCCCAACAGTCCAAGATAGATATAGGCAAGATGTGAGATCAAAAATCTCACCTTTTCCACGAAATTGATGTTGGAGAGCTTAAGAACGAAGCAAGAATCAACCCCTAGCTTGAATCTATGTTCTTCACCTTGAATTCGGAGTTTGATGTTGAATTTACTAAAGATCTTGAGCTTGGAATTTTAATTTCTCTTTCCCCTCACCATTTTTGAGAAAGCTTCAAGTGTTTTGATAGAGTGAGGAAGATGGTTGGGCTGAACTAAAGGGGTGCAGTCCAAACCAAAGTCAAAGGCGGGAAAAAGTGTTGAAAATTTCACTATCTCCAAACATATCGAAGTTTACACTCAAAAAGATCGCAAACGTCATTTTGAACTCAATGGGGGTGGTCTCGAGTCCTAATTTGACCGTATGCAAAAAGTAGCTTTTCGGACTAACATCCGACTAACGATAAAATATTTAAATAAAATATTTAAATATAGAATCGATAGATATGCGGGTTGTTACACAGGGCTACTGGGGTACCGCCCGTCACAGTACGTGGCCTAGATCACCGTACCGAGGAGTACGCCCGCTCCCCTGCAACACAAAGCCGGAACCATCCCTTACTGGATAATCCCGAACAAGACAATCCCGTAGTTGGCGCGACCAACCACACACTAAGCCGAATAAAAGAAAAGGGACCTCTAGACAGGGATCTATCTTGCTCTCAGTGGGTGCTACCCACGAAACTTTGCTGCACCTCCCCTGTTTTAGCCATTCCCGGTTGATGAGGCTTGAGGTTACGATTACCTTTAATCAGAACATATCACTTAGAATGCTCATCGTCCGCCTGACGATGTGCTGAAAGCATTCAATCCATACAAGTTCGTTCCGGGTTCGAACGAAACCGAAGGCATTATCTCGTTACACTCGTTTTGGAATCACCCTCAGAGTTAACGACAATAACCCTTGCACTCTGAATCTTCATCTTCACTTGAGATTCACGACCTATCGTAAATTTGGATCGATGTGGTATTCGGGTCTCCAGACCTGGAATCCCGGTATACGGAAACCCGATCCCGGTCTCATCGAAATCCAAAACGTATCTTTTAAGGGCCAAGTTGTTTTAAGGTTAAAACAATTCAATTCTTATCTATATACACAAAGATAGATAATTCAATAGATAATCTACATTATCATCCCAAACAGATAATTCACATTATCATTATAATTCAACCAAACATCCATATCATATATCAATCATATCTCATAAGAGATATCAAACAATGAAATACATTCAATCTCATTCATCCATCCTTAAGCAATGATTTATATCATCTAATTAATTTAAAGTGAATTAAACTAATTACTTTATTCTATAAATCCTGCTTACTTAATTATTAATTAAATCAATTAATTAATCATTACTCTAAGTATCCATCTAAATTAATCATTCCTGATTAATTACCCTTTAATTACTTTAAGTAATTAATACCTAATTAATTTCACAAATTAATTATTTAAACCATTCAGTAATTAATCTTTAATTACTTTATTAATTAATTAACTATATTTAATTACATTAATTCTTAATTAATTATAATTAATTAATTACTTTTTAATCACTTATTATTGATTAATTAATCTTAATTAATCAATCCTTAATTACATTATTAATTATATTAATTAATTAATAATCTTTAATTACTCTTAATTAATTACTCCATTTAAATTAATTATATTTAATATTTAATCTTTAATTAGTCACATTTATTAATCACCTTTGATTAATCTCACTTAGTAATTAACTTCCCTTAATTACTCCACTTCATAAATTAATTACTCCTTAATTAATTATCCTTTAATTAATCCCTTGATTAATTATTCAAAGTAATTAACTCAAATTACTTTTATTAAATCATATTTAGTTAATTACATCCACTAATTAACTTTAATTAATTTTCTAAGTAATTTATACTTCACTAATTACATTTAAGTAATTATATTTATCACATCTCTAAATGATTATCTTAAATTAATTTAATTAATTAATTTAACTTAATCAAATTTATTTAATTAATTACCTTAAGTAATTAATTACTTTAAATTACTTTCATTAAATAAATTATACTTAACCAATTTATAAATGATTATGAATTAATTAATCAAGTGATTTAAGGATTAATTAAGCAATTAATTAAGTAATTGGAAATTAATAAATTAGTAATTAATAATAGATGATTAAGGATTAATTACTTGAAGTAATTAAAGAATTATTAATAATTAATGAGGGATCATTAATTAGGGATTATTAAATAAGTAATAAATGGGATTAATTTTGATAATCAATTAGATTAATTAATATAACTGTGTTTCAAAAAAAATTTATCAACTAAGGGAAAAATGTCAGATAGATGTTCTAACCATTAGGGAGGCAGCGGTGATCATCTAAAGTCTGTAGACCTAGTTTTGGTGATGATCAGGAAATTATCCACCACGGCGTCTCTGGTGGACCGAGTTCCACCAGACTTTGGAGATTGGAAACGAGGACGTTGACGAAGGTGTGGCTAGAAGGTCAGGCGCTCCGGTGGTCAGAGAGTTGGATTCGAGAGTTTTCCAGGATTGGTCTGTTTCCAGGTTGTGATCGAGATTTCTCGAATTCGATTGAGGTGGTTGTTCGTGGTTCTGGAGGTCGCGATCGTGAGGGGTGGTCGAAGTCGATATGCCGAAGTTAGGAGTGATGGTCGGAGACGATCAACTCGCGTGTGCACGTGAATAAGTGTCAGGCGTATCAGTGTTTTAGTTTGGGTATAGCAGAGGAATGACACTCGAGTATTTCTCGAGTTTATAGCGTGAGCAACTCGAAGCATGAGGGTTTTATCTCGGGTAATTTTGAGATGGGCTCGGGTAGGCTTTTGGTTTCAGTTTAAAAGCTGACAGGGTTTAAATTTTAAATTGAAGTTTAAAATGTTAAGCAGGATTTAAAGCAAAGTTTAAATCAAAAATTTTAAAGTATGGATTCAATTTAATTTGTATCCTAGTTGGGATAAAATAATTTTATAAATTGTAATGTTTAAACAAATTTAAATGTTTTAAAGTATATTTTAAAAAGGTTTTGAATTTAAATAAATTAAATGTTAAGTGTTCTTTAACATTTGGGTTTAAAAAGAGTTTGTAAAATTTGATTTAAATTTGGTTAAAATTGAATTTGAAATGTATTTTAAACCTTTAATTTGAAATAAGAGAAAAGGAAGATTTAAAGTAAAGGATTTCAAAACCTTTTGTAAATGATAATTAAAATGTTAATACTTTAATTTAGAGATTTAATGATTTAGGATTCATTAAATTATTGAGATGATTAAAGAATAATTTAATAATTTAATTAATTAATGGTTTAGTGTTAATTAATTAAATAATTTGGATTATAAGTTGATTAATTAAGAATTAAGGATCATTATATATATATAAAAGCTTATACATTTATTTATAAAATTCAAAACTATTTAAAATCTTACCTCTTTTGAATTCTAAATTCGAATTCAAATTAAATTTCAAATCCAAGCTTATCTATTTACAATATATACATATATATATACATTATAAATAGAAATCATTTTATTAGTTTTTAAAAGATAATTCCCTAATTAAATATTCATTTAATCAGATTATTAAATCAATTCAAACTTTAATTATCAAAAATTATCAAATCAATTTAATTATTTAAACAGATTATTAAATTGATATTGTCCAAAATTTCCGGGATATCACATAAATTCTATTGATGGGCAACAAATGAGAAATGGATTTAGGAGTTACAATTAATAGGGGAAAATAAATTTATGGAATCGATAAGTATGGAAGATTAGATAAATAACTATGGAATAGTTATAAAGATTACTAGTTGAAAATTTGTATAATATACATAAATGTCTTAGGAAACGTCCGTTAGGATTATTTGGACAAATTGATATTTATGGAATGAGCATTAGAAGGGGATTTATGGGTAATTGAGTGTTTAAGGTAAATCTTATTGCCTTAAATAAAGTAAAGAGGTTAGTAAGCTAAGTCCAATTTCTAACTTAGGATGATAAAGCTTAGTAATAATGAAGCCTAGGTTAATATGGCTTAAATTAGTAAGAATAATTAATTGGACTTAGTAGGTTGGGATGCAAGGTCAGTAGAGTTACACAATGGAAGTATGCCCATCATTTTGGGGCTACTAGTAGTTGTATACACTTCCTACTGATGTGAGACATCTTTAACTATAGGACCCATAGAATAATTAATTGGGCTTAGAATATTGGGATGCGAGGTCAGTTGAGTGATGCAACAGAAGTCTTCCCTTCACTTAGAGGCTACCGGCAGTTGTGTACACTTATTACTGATGTGGGACATCATCAATCATAGGACCCGTGGGAAATGATTATGGGATGATAGATCAAGTTAGGGGTTGGAGGTATTAAGTTGTTGTTTAAGGGCCCGCCTCTTTCCTAGTTAAAAAGTATTAAATGGTTCGAATTAATGGTTAGGAGCAGTAGTGCATATCTTGGGAAGGGATCAACCTAGTCCTTATTAATAAGGTATTAAGTGGCTTGGATACTATTCCTTACATCGCTAAGACTTTAATGACGATAGAGGCATTAATATTTTGACCATTATATATTATAAAGCAATAAATAGTGGTCAAAAGTCTTTGTAGCTAGGACCAATAGACCATCAATTACGATGCTAGGAGCCCGCTTCATATTTTGGAAGTATTAAGTGGCCGATAGATTTACGTCAGTATTTTGTATGTTGGGAAGGGTAGGTAGGTGAATTTTGTTAGGTTGGGATATCATGCATGCAATATATTAGGTTAATTTGGTTAACCTTAAAATGGTTGACATAACATTTAAATGGAAACCAATCAGTATAAATTTATGTTATGGATAGTATATAGATATTCCAATCACCAGAACGTTGTTCTGCCCCCTCCTTATTATAACCCACATGATATATTTAGAAGAACAGGTCACTAGAGCTGGATGTGGTTGGTTATTGGAGAAGTTTTCTCATCTCTCATGCTCGATGTTGATGTGGTAATCTAATATCCATGGAATGCCATTAATTCCAAGGTAGTAGACATAGTCAGTATTTATATCCTATTGTTTCCATTTTGAGTTTAGATTTTATTAATCTCTGATAATGCTCATGCTTATTTGCATGTACCAAATCCAACGATCTATGCTTTGATGGACTTGGTTTTCGATTCTTGTCAAAATTTAGGCTCATTAAAGTGCAGATTGTTACAAATATACTTTGCAGGAGCAAAGTACAGTTAATAGAAAACGATTAAGTGGATGTAGGTTGGAGTATTTACCGAACCACTATAAAAATTGCATGTTCTCTTCTCTCTTGTTATCTCTTTTCTTAAATAATTTTCATTTACTGCTTGATTGGGTGTTTGTGTCATATTTGATCCAAACATTTTGGTGCATTCACTTAGAAAACTTGGATTTAAGAACTTGAAACTTAATTTGGATAAGATAAAGATGCCTAATACGAGAGCTGTTATTAGAGAAAATCAACAGGGACGTAGGGGCAGCCAGGAGGTTTCCTCGAATTCGAATCAATCAATTTACATGACTAGAAGAATAAAACAATAAAGGATAGCCAAAGTAGATGAAGATCAAGATCAGAGGCCTGAAGACAAAACAGGAACACACATGACTGACCTGGAGGCACCACAACTCCATACTGAGTTAAGACAACTTAATACTGATCCAAGTGGCCTTAGGGGGATATTGGATCAAAGAATTGGGTGAGATGGAACATGTCCGCAGAATGATGTTAAGTCATGGAATGGAGATCAAAATGAAAACTTACAACAGCAAGGAGCTAAACTAGAAGTTCCCCATAGGAACGGGGAACTGGCTGAAGGTTTGGATCAGGGATGCATAGAGCCCCAGAGATTCTGAGGGATATCAACGATAGATTTGCCGAGATGATAAGGCGAGTACTAAGAGGTGGACCCTTGGACCAAACCTTGGAGGATGTGAATAGAAACCCATTCACCTTAAGCATCGGGTACGTGAGTAATCCACTCGATTTCAAGCTACCGACAGTGGAGATGTACAACAGAAGGACATATCAAACTGTTCACTTGATGAGATATACCTAACATATGGAAGTGTTAGGTGCTCCAGAGGAAATGATGGGATAGTATTTCCCATTTTACTTGATGGATTTAGGAGCAATTTGATTTCATCAATGTGAAAATGGATCCATTAGCACGTGGACCAAATTAGTGGAAAAGTTCATAGGGTAATTTAGAGTTTATATTGCATCACCGAAGAATGCGATGATGCTTTCAAGTTTGAAGAATAGTGCCAGTGTGACCATATGAAGTTATTTGACCAGATTCAACAGATCAACACCTATAGTGCATAAGCTGGATCCATCAAAAGCTTTGATGGCCATGGTTTCCAGAGTTGTGAGTATGATTGATTTCAAGATTGCTTTATAAAGGGATCAGCTAATGGATCTTGCTAATTTTTATAATCAAGCTGAAAGATACGTACGTTGGAAGGATGATAATGCTGAGAGTGTTGAAGTAAATACTGTGGATGATAGAGGTCCGTCTAAAATAGGATATAGATGGGCCAAAGGAAAGCAGAAAGATAAGGGTTTCATCGGAGGATCGAAGGAGATAAAGAGGGAACAAAAGTGTTCTAATTACACTTAATTAATGGAGACCTCAGATACGATATACTTAGATACTGGGGGGAAATACCCTACAAAAAAATCAGCCAAAACAGAGCCCATGGGTTGGGAGTAAAGATCCGAAAAGTTTTGCCTATTCCATGAGCTGGATGGGCATGAAAAAAATGAGTGTAGGCATCTACGAAATCTGTGTGAGGAGAAGGTTTGGAGCACCGGTTATAAAAATATGTTTGGAATTGGCTTACTCTAGTACAAACTGAAGTGGTACCATAGGAGAGACCACCATTTACAGCGAATATATCGGGATGCGGCCATGGATCTGGGCCCAGGATGACGATCCTATTTATGGGATGGATTAGAGTCAGGTATGATTTCCGCTCTTTGATTTTGTTTTAAATAAATGATCCAATATTACTTCCAGGCCTCTTACATGTGTAAGAGATCTCAATCGATCCCAAGGCATGCTCCGAGTTGGAAGTCTGTAAGTAATCCTTAATAGCACTAGATGTTTTGATTTTTGCTTGATGTGTTGATTTGATTTATGAATGAATGACTGATGGATATTTTGACTCAAAAACCATTCGAACATGATAATTGATATTGTTATGGAATGCCAACTGAAATTGGTTATTCCATAAAACCGATATATAAACTTACAAGACATGGTTCCCTCAACTGGAGAGACGGGGTGATGAACCGTGAATTACAAGTTCCCTTACCAAAGAACGAGTAGATGGACTTGTGTGAGATAGCAAACCCCCTCATCGAAGAGTGAGCGAATGGATTTTCTTGGATAGTAGGTTCACTTGTTGGAGAGAGAGCGAATTGGGCTTAATCTAAATATGTGATTATGTGATCCAAAGAGATCAAAAATTAAACTAGACATTAATTATGTGATCTGGGGACATCAGAACTTAAGTCAAAAATATGGTTATGTGATCCGAAGAGATCGAAAATTAAATATGATATGTGACTATATGAACTGTATATATCAAAAACTAGAGTTTGAAGTTTAAATGCCCTTTGATTTTAAAATAATTTGATAATGATTTCTAGAGTAAGTTATTGCCTCGATTCGGTTAGACTTATTTATGATGGGATGCTTGATGATACTGAATGACTCATAAATAATGCTTCAATCAGTGGCAATGAACTTCCATGACTATCGATTCATGATAAATTGATATATGATATAATATTAAAATCTCGGGGGAACACGAGATAATGCTGATTTTAATTTATGATATGATAATTCAAGAGGAACACGAAATGATATTGATTACGACTAACACTTAAGCAAGGACCCAAGTTCTTACATGCGATAGTCTGGAACAACCTTTGATTTATAGGTGAATCCGAAGGAACTGAATGATTTGCCACGATTGTTCTAGTAGGTAGCTAGAGAGATCAACTGCTAATAATTTTTTCAGTTTTGATATTTTTTCAGAAGAAAAGTATCAACTCAAACGATTAAACTAGACCAAAGAACGATAGAGAGATGGATTCGAAGGTTGAGAAAACATCACGAGATGGCAAAACAAGGAGTACCAAAAGATAACAAAAGTTGGACCAAGAATTACAACTCGACACCAATCCCCTCGACTCGACACCAAGTTGTAATGTAGGAAAATGATAAAATAACAAACAACACTTGAAATTTGGAATGAAAAAAATGAAAAAGGAAATACAAGTGCAAGTCCACCCCAAGATGGACCCAAGCTAAACTTCAACTTGACCTGGATCAACATTAACTCGATACCGAGTTAAGGAATACAACTTGTGTCCGAGTTATGTTACATGGGTCAGTTGGCCATAAGTTTCTGGGGAGCGATGTGGTGAACGTAGAGAACGTGCATAGTAAATTTCGAAGCCAAATGAGTGGATCTTCATATATAAATAGGAAGAGAGGCTCACATGGAAAGGGACTTCTTTTCCAATCTTCTTTCTGAACTTTGAATTACTATGGGTTGAGAAATACACTTTTGAATTAAAAGTTGTACATCTCATACCCGAGTTGTAAGCAATTGAGTTGTAAAATATACTTTGTAGGAGCAAAGTACGATAAGTAAGAAACGATTAAGTGGACGTTGGCCAGATTTGCCGAACCACTATAAAATTATGTGTTCTCTTCTCTCTTCTAACCTTTTTTACTTTATGATTTCCATTTACTGCTTGATTGGGTGTTTGTGCCATTTTTGGTCCAAACACCCTAAGTGTAAGGCTCAAAATTATTTTATACCTTAGGTTGTTCGAATGCATATTTGGACTATGTATAAATAAATTTGAAAATTGTACTTTAATTTAAAAGTAAAATTTATAAATCTTTAGAAATTTAAAATTATTTTAAATTTTAAATTACATGAAATTCATAAATGTTATAAATGCAAAAAATTTAAAATTGTTATTAAACTTAAAATGAAACTATAAATGTTATAGTTATAGGTTTCAAATTATTGAATTAAAATAAAATATAAAAAATAAAAATAAAAATATATTCAAAACTATTTTGAAATTCTATGAATTTAACTATATGTGTTATATAACAGATTTCAAAATTTTTTGAAACGAAAATAAAAGTTATAAATGTTATAACTTGAACTTATAAATAAATAATTTTAATAGTTAAAATTAAAATAAAATTTTCAAAATAATAAACCCAATAAGATATAAGATGCATATGTTATATTCTAGAGTGACATTTCATTATGTTGCTCTCTAGTACTCAATTCATTTTTATAATTTATGAATTTTTAAATAAATTTTGCCCTATGTCGCTTACATGTAAAATCATGTAGTATGATATTTGGATAATTGTTGAGCAAACTCAAGTTTTTTATACATTTTAGAGACACTTTGTGTGTCGTTTAGATAGACAGACTATATAGCTTTCTTAAGGACACTCAAGGGCCATATGCCTGCACTTACCGGTAGAGTTAGGGATATGCCCTAAGGCTAATTATGTAATTTGTTACATATATCTAACTCAATAACCAATCTCATTCGATTTCTATAATATACTTTGTTATATTGTGATGTAATTAGTTAAGTAACTAAATTAAAGTATTTTAAATAGAAAATCATTAAATGATATGTTATGTGATAATAATTATAATGTGTTGTAATCATGAGAAGTTTATCACACTAAAAATAACATATTATTTTAAATATTCCTAGCCAAGATGTTTTGAGAAAGGATATAAATTCATCAATTGAGACTGGAGTATGTAACACTCTCCAATATTGGATAGTGTATTACTTGTGATGAACGGGATTTTAGACCCTCAAAAATCGACACTAATACGTCCACTATATTAAGTGCCGAGCATTCAAGTGCCGAAAAAACCGATTGTTAAGGGTAAAAAGAAAATAGAGATAGAATAGAATCTTCCAGGATTAGAATAATTTATAATACAACTAATCTTTAAAGCGGAAAACTTGAAATACATATACCAGAGTCTAACCTAAGCTCAGCTTGGAATGTTATAATGAACATACTTTCTCAAAATAGACACGTGAAAAATATTATGGACCCCTGACAATCTTTCTAGTAATTCAACCTTGTAGGCGAGCAGTCTAATCCTTTCAATGATCCTAAAAGGTCCAATATACCTGGGTGTCAACTTCCCAGCCCTTCTAAATCGAACAACTCCTCTAATTGGGGCAATCTTCACAAATACAGAGTCTCCGACTTCAAATTCCAAATCTCTTCTCCTTTTATCGGCATAACTCTTTTATCAATCCTGGCTTCCTTCATCCTTCTCTTTAGCACTACAACCTTTTCAGTAGCTTCTTGGATCATATATGGTTCAACTACTAGCCGATCTTCGATCTCTACCCAACATGCTAGTGACTTGCATGGACGTCCATAGAGAGCTTCGTAGGGTGCCATGCCGGTGCTTGCCTAATAGATATAATCGTAAGATAATTCTACTAATTGGAGATGATCTTCTCACGATCCTCCAAAATGTAGAATACGTGGCCTCAAAAGATTTTCTAGAATCTGATTCACCCTTTCTGTTTGTCCATCCATTTGGAGGTGATATGTTGTGATCAAGCTTAGCTTTGTTCCCATAGCTACTTGCAACGCCTCCCAAAACTAACGAGTGAAGATGAAATCTTGATCACTTACAATACGCACTGGGACTCCATGCAATTGAACAATCTCCCTCATATAAATTTCCGCCAAAGAAGCTGCAGTTCTAATCGGCTTTACTGGGATAAAATGATCACTCTTCATTAGTCGATCTACGATAACCCACACACCTTCATTTTCTTTTTTGGTTCTGGGTAAACCATCGATAAAATCCATTTATATCATCTCCCAGTTCCGATTTGGAATTTCGAAGGGTTGAAGTAAACCGGTCGTCTTCTGGTGATCACCTTTTATCTGTTGATAGTTCAAACATCCGCTGACAAAGATTGAGGCATCCCTCTTCATTCCGGGCCGGCAAAATACTCGTTTCATATCTCTATGCATCTTAGAAACACTTGGGTGGATACTTAATTTGGATCGATGTCATTCCGATAAAACATATTTTCTAAGGCCATCGACATTAGCGACGTAGATTCTCCCATTCGTACACAAAAACCATGGATATCTAACTCGAAACTTGAACACTGCCCACCCTCAACATCATGGATGATATTCCTTAGATGCTCGTCCTCTCTTTTCTTACTAGCAATCCTTTCCAAAAGAGTTAGTTTTACTTCCAAGAGAGCTAACACGACATTCCTACTAAGAGCGTCTGCCACCGCATTTTCTTTTCCTGGCGTATAGAGAATATCCAAGTCATAGGTTGCCAAGAACTCCAACTCGCCGCCACCTTAGGTTCAGATCCTTTTGAATGATAAGGTACTTCAGGGACTTGTGATCCGTGAAGAGCTTGAACTTTTCACCTATTTAAAGAAGTATATTACTAACTAGGATCCCTAAAGATTAGAAATAGACAAAAAAGGGAAAGAAGAATTCTTACCCAGCAAGTAATGCCTCCATATATTTAATGCAAATACTTCGACTGATAGCTCTAAGTCATGCATTGTATAATTCTTCTCGTGAGACTTTAACTGTCTACTTGCATAGGCTATAACCTTTCTATGCTGCATCAACATTGCGCCCAAGCCAACTCTACATGCATCGCTATAAATAGTTAACCCTTCTCCTCCATCAATAATAGCCAAAACAAGGGAACTGGTCAACATTTCTTTTAACTCGAGGAATGCATCCTCACATTTCGAAGTCCACTCAAACTTAACATCCTTCTTTGTCAGCTTGGTCAGATGAGCGGCGATCTTGGAGTAATCCTTGATGAACTTCCTATAATAACCCGCCATCCCTAAAAAGCTTATCACTTCTGTATGAGTTTGGGGTTTCTTGAAATCATGCACAACAGCTAAGTTTTCTGATCAATTGAGATGCCATCACCCGATACAATATGTCCTAGATATCTCACTTCTGATTGCCAAAAGTACCACTTAGAAAAATTTGCCTTAAGAATATTTTTCCTTAACGTTTCTAACACCACTTCCAAATCGTGTTTGTGTTCTTCCTCAGTCTAAGAATAAATAAGGATGTCATCAATGAAAACCAACATGAACTTATTCAACACATCCCTAAAAACTCGATTTATAAGATCGACAAAAAATGCTGGTGCATTGGTCAGCCCAAAAGGCATAACCAACCACTCATAAAAAAAATCGAGCCCTTTAAAAACAGTTAAGGGTATACTATCCTCCACTACCTTTAGTTGATGAAAACCCGTAGCAATGTCTAATTGGGGAATACTTTAGTTTCATGAAGTTGGTCAAATATATCATCTATTCGGGGTAATAGATACTTATTTCGAATGGTTTATTTGTTCAACTCCCTATAATCCATGAACAATCTTAAAAAACCATCGGACTTAGCTACAAAAACTACTGCCGACCCCCAACTCGATTGACTTGGTCTAATCATCCCTCTTTTTAATAAACCATTTAGTTTGACTTACTAGCTCTTGCTTCTTTCTTGGTGCCATTTTACGCAGGGGTTGAATAACAAGTTTCGCACCAGGAACTAAGTCAATCCGAAATTCAATTTCTCAATGGAGAAGCAAACTGTTAATTGGCTCAAAAATATCCAAAAAATCTTAAACTATTAATATAGACTCAAGCACTTCTTAGGATGATTCTAAGGCATACAAGAAACTACTGATACGCTTGTGAGGCTTAGAACATACCATCTTTTCCAATACCCTCCCAGAATTGGTTTTCAACACTATTCTCCTCTTAACACAATCCAATATAGCACCATATCTCGACAACCAATCCATACCAAGTATCACATCAAACCCCTTAAAATCCAAGACAAATAGGTCACAAAAAAATGATGTTTTCAAAAATCAATTTGTACCTTTTCAAAAATCAAGCATAAATTAGTTATACCACATATGGCGTTGGACACACAAATAGGAGTTTCTACAAATTTTGGGATAAGTTGTAACCTATCTACCAATTCTTTAGAGACAAAACTATGAGAAGCTCCAGTATCAAACAAAACATGAACTAAAATACCATTTATAAGTAAAGTACCTTCCAAGACTCATTCCCTTTAACATCTTCTGAGGTTGAGGGCTCATCCTTAATAGCATAAATTTAATCTGCTGACCCTTCTTCAATAGTGGGCAGTCCTTAACCATGTGTCCAGGCTAGTGGCAATTATAGCAAAGCGTCTTCTGAACCATCAGAGTGATAGTCTTTGCATGCTGACAATGTGGTGAAATGTGCCCTTTTTATTACAATTGAAACAAACATCTTTATACTTGTTTCCCTGACCTCCTCCTACTGGTTTTACCTTACCCTTCTTCTTTCTCCAGTTTAGGTTCAACTTCCTTTTATTTTGATTAACGGTACTGCCACTAAGTGCTGCCACCACTGCTGTTGATTGCTTCTTCTTCAAAAGTGCTTCATACCTTAAGGTCATGTCTACTAGATCCACAAACGATTCCTCTATATGAGCGGTCATCTTTTCATGGAACTCTTCCCCCATACTCAATACGAACATCTCATCCTTCTTTAGCAATGAGTCAATAAGTCCTGGACCAAAACGAGATAACTCATTAAACTTCATCTCATATTCAGCCACTGACAGGTTTTCCTGCTTGAGATCCATGAAACTTCCATATAATTGAGTTTTGCCCGCATCTAGCATGAGTTGGTCTTCAAATACTTCTTTGAATCTAGCCCATGAGAACTCATCTTAACTCATCTTCTAGAACATTTGCGGTGACAGGATCTGTAACGACCCGCCATTTTGGACCATTCGCATCCATTATAAGTGTATAGGTAGACACTCATGCCGGAATTGAATTGCTCAAAATACCGCGTTGTTAATTTAAATTTGGCAAAACTGAACATATACAGTAAATAAATATAATCACAGATCACAGACACAGAGTAATAAGTGCAGCGGAAATAAAAGAAATAGTAGTTCATGAAGCTACTATATCTTTTATTTCCGCTGCACTTATTACTCTGTGTCTGTGATCTGTGATTATATTTATTTACTGTATATGTTCAGTTTTGCCAAATTTAAATTAACAACGCGGTATTTTGAGCAATTCAATTCCGGCATGAGTGTCTACCTATACACTTATAATGGATGCGAATGGTCCAAAATGGCGGGTCGTTACAGTTGGTATCAGAGCTTTGGTAGCTCTAGGCAAAACTTAACATATAAGGTAAATGTATTTACAGAATCACTTTCATTCGGGTTTCAATCTCTTCTTTTGACTCGATTCCTTTGAATTCTGGAACGTTCCCCTCGGTTCCGAAATTCATTCGTGTCCCTCACTTTTCGTCTTCTTTCAATTCTAGAGTATCCAATAACTCTACTTTGAATGATATCTATAATAGATCGGCGGTCTCGCCAATCTTCGAATGATTCGTAAAGGAGTAAAACCCCTTTATAATAGACATCGATTTATCGGAGATTTCTGTATCCTCGGTTTACAATGCTATCTATCTCTTGCTATACCTGAATTCCATCTCTTGAGATCGAGTGTTGATTTACCTTGGAATTCAGCATCGATCTTATTCTTAAAGTTACGGACGACCCGGTTAAGGTTGCCCGTGAATTAAATAAACTCCTCCATCTCCCGATTGTGGAAATTGAATTATCTTATCTTCTGTTTCAAACTTATTTTTCGAATCAAAATTCTCTTTGATTTGAGTCCATCAAATTTGAATCTCTATCTTTGCTTTGAAAATATATTCTTATATAGTCAAGCGAGGAAGTGTATTTGTAAATTAATATTTAAAATATATTGTGTTGTTTGAGTTGTTGATGTTGATTTAGGTTTCCGATCGATTCGTCTGATCAACGCTATCGATAGGATTTCCAAAACACTTAAGTAGAGCAAACTGACACAATATTGTTTCAAATTTGGAAAATAAAATAAATTGTTTGATTATATTGTGAAAATATAAGTAAAATTTTCTGGAATTTAATAGGTTAATTAAATTGTTTGTTTGAAATGATTATATTTGATCATCATTTATTGTTCTAAATAAATTTATAAATACGGTTTATAAATTGATTTGGAATTTGAAATGAATTTAATTCAAAAATTTGAGAATTTAGTTTCCGGTGATTTCGAACTTTGGTTTTAAAATTTTAAACTATATATCATTGGAAGTATTTTCGAATAGAAATCGTTTCCAAAGAATTTTAAAATGTTGAAATCAGTGTTCTTCTCTTTGTCGCTGGAAAATAATTTCGGTGATGGCGGCCGCATCATCGACGTTCATTTTCGAGTTTCGAAGTAGAGATACTATTTTGTAGCTTTGCTACGGTTTTGTTTTGAAAATATTTTGATTTGAATTTCTTCAGTACAATTTGATTTATATATATAGGTATCTTATTTTAAAATTTAATTTGATTTGATAAATATATTATATATATCTCTAAATTGTTTAAAGTTAATCGGAAATCTAATTCTTAAATTTTGTTAAAGGATGATTTACTTATAAATAAAATCAAAATTTGGAATAAATATTTAAACTTGAATAATTGAATTGGGAAAATTTTATTTGTATATTGTTCAACTACATTCTAATACAACTTACCTAAATCATTCAGAAGTTGAATATGTAATTGGATAATATATAATATAAATTGAATTTATAAATAAAATTTGAGTGTTTATAATAAATGTTATACACTAAATTTTGATTATAAAGATGTTAATAGAGTTAGATAGGATAATAAGTAAACTCAGTTAATAATTAATAAATTTGTTTGAAAGAATTAATAAATTGGAATTAGATCAACTTATGGAAATACCTTAAATTTGAAATCAATTAATGAATATAAATTAATTTAAAATTTAAATTTACATGGTTAAATTAATGTATATGGTTTAAATATATGTAATAAGATATATTAAGTAAAATAAACTTAATAAGAATTTGGAATAAAGAAGAATTTAAAATTGCTGAAAAAAATATGATTATAATAAAAGACTATTCAAATTTATGGTTTTAGAAATTGTAAATTTAAGATAATTGGATAGTAAGATAATGAATTTAGAAATAGTTGAGATTGATTTTAGTGAAATCAAATGGATTAAATCAATTATTGAATATCAATTAATTTAAATTTGAATTTATATGGTTTAAATTAATTGTTATTTTGTATTTCAAATCTGTTTTTCTTTCTGGTTGTTTCTATTCTCCTACCTCGTTCCTTTTCGGAGACGAAAAGTTTTGAGTGGGGGAGAGTGTAACGACCCGTAAATTTCAACTGTTTTAATAACGTAATTAGTTGAAATTTTGTGAAATTTTAAAACGATAAAATTTTGAAATATAAATTTGATATTTGGAATACGTTTAGTTAAACATAGCAACTGGGAAATTTTCGTCCGAAAATATGGAAGTTTATTTCGTGCGTAAATTCACTTCAATTTAATCAGTTAAAAAAGCGATGAAAATAAAATGTTTTCGAAACCTAAATATTTTTACATAGAAAAATTCTAAACCATCTTCTGAGCAAAATCTCAGTTTGTCGTTTTTCAAAATTCGGACATCTTTGGCTCCGTCGATCTTATTTTTCAGCATTTTTCTTGCGTTTTCCGCCAGTAGAAAATTTCGAATTTTGATAATCAAATCAAACCACTGATATCCATATGCCGTTGTGATCGTCTTGTTGTATTGATCTCCACGGCATATTCACTTCTGTGTTTTGGTGTTCGGAACGCGACAGAACCCGTGCAACGGATAACTGTATCAATGCTTGTTATTTTGAACCGTTATCTTTCCTTTGCCTTTTCGTTAGCCAACCTGGAAACCAATAGCCATCTTCTTTTATTAATTTCAGAATTCCATTGGTCTGACCTTTTGTTTCGACATCTAACTTTATACAGTGGTACGCACTGCTCTCCAAAATTTCTCTTCATCTCCCTATTCACTTTGGAAAGCATGAAATTTTTTTTAATGAGGCTACTGGTATCATTGCTTCTGTTGCTCAACTAACTTCCACTGTTTTCCTCTCCAGGCCGTAACTTTGCAATAGACGACCCAAAACCTCCGACCAACTTGCTCTTCAACTCAAAACTCGATCACCTTCTCTTTCTACTTCGGCTGCCTCCTTCGCCTGACCCGACCTATCCCCTCTCCTCCTCTGTTCGGCCGACCACATCCTGGTCTTGCTCACCCTATGCCGACGCACGACACACGGATGGTCCACAGGCCAAGCTTTAGGCCGAGCATTATTTCCTCATCACCGAAGCATGTACCGTGTTTCCCTCCAACCGAGCCTCTGCCTCCACTTTCCCTTACCGGAACCCACAACCGAACTTCCTGAATCGTACCTCGTTCTCGAATATTTTGTTTGTTCGGTGTAAGTGTTTAAATTTTTATATATGTGTTTATGGTTTAGTTTGTGTGTATAGTCGCATGGTTCTCAGTAATGTTATATATAGATTTATATAAGTTTTACATATCTGTCAGTTTATATATTTACGTTTAAGTTTATATTATTTTGTTTTGTTGGGCTAGTTGGTATATACAGAGCTTATTTCATAGTTTACTGTTTTTAGGAGCACATATGTTGGTTTAAAGAAGTTACGTGTATGTATATATAGATTTTATTATAAAGTATGTAAATGGTACACGTGTCTAACTTTAAGCTATATAATAAAGATTTAGACTATTAATAATGTATGTAGGTGCGTATGCTTAATTTATCTTGATTCTCAAATATGTGTCAGTTATACTTTATTAGACTTGATTCTCAAATATGTGTCAGTTATACTTTATTAGATATAAAATGTTGTATAGGTTTGGTTAAATTTTGAGATGTATATATATTTATGGCTTGTCAGTCGTATATATCTTTATAGTTTTATATTACGATAGTTTATATATATTATAAAAATTTGTTAGTTATATTTGTTTGTTTATATATTGTTTATAGTAAACAGTTCTATGCGTATGTATATAGTGTTAGTACTTTATATTATGGTTGATGCCATATGATATAATTGGTTATAAAGTTTTTGGGCAGCTGCTCTGTTTGAGAGAAAAATAGTATATAATTATAGTTGAAAGTTACTTACATTTTTAATCATTTGCTTATATAAAATCTAATTGAGTAATATAGATACTAACATGTGTTGCGTGGAAAAAAAAAGAAAATGCCCATTTTTGTGTGCGTGTTGTATGATATACAATCATATATACTATAAAGTAAAGTGAATTTGGTTTTGGGATATATATGCGTGTGTGTGTATATATGGTAAATATATAAGATAATATTTGTTTTAAAAAAAAAATTGATTTCATGGAAATAATATATATATATAGATATTTCGATTTATATCAAAAACAAATTCTGATTAGTTCTCATCGATTTCCCATTATCAGTTTTGTCCGTCGCGTCTGTTTTCTTCATCGAATCACGTCCATCTAGCGTTGCTTCGGAATTCGTGCTTGGATTCATAATCTATCTCATTCTCGTTCATCTCTAGCCTCGAAAGGTGAGCACTCACTCACGATTAACGTTCTTTTATTTATTAAATTTGATTTCAATTGAAACGACAATTGAAATATTGCTGTTGTTTGATATTTACACTGTTATTACCTGTATCAGTTCACCTGTGACATCTGACACCATTATCTGTTATATATGCAATGATAATCCAATTTGGTTGTTAATTGATTGATTGTTGATGTTGATATTGGACGTTAAACTGTTAATGTAAAATGATAAATAGTAGGAAGTTGAACTCGATATAGAATAGTTAAATGTTAAATTTGATTAGCTAAATTTGTATAGTATGACCCCTTTAAATGTTAAATAAATTGACACGTAGAATAGTGTTAACTACACTTTGAACCATTGAATTGTATGTTGTTTAAACTGATGATGTATGAAATTGTAATAGATGACAAGTGAAAACTGTAATGTAATAATCTTTAATCTGCATGAAATGATAGTGTAGATTCTAGAAATAATTATATTAATTCGTACAAATAACAATGCGAATTAATACGGTTATTTCGGGATTATTTGAATTGATTATTAGATTGATATTGATTGTTGTTATTGCTTGTTTATTTACTTTGACACCATCCTAGTTATCACACTGCAAGTTCCCTTTGTTATGTTTTGATTTTGAATTAAATTGGAATCGGGTTGAAATGATAAATACCCAAATTAAACTTTGACCTAGGATAGAAAATTAAATAAAACCCGATTGGTCAATAATTTGATTTAAAAATAAAATGAAGATTTTCTTTGAATAAATAATATGGTTTTGAAATGTAGTTGAAATTTGAATTTTTAATGGAAGGAAAATGTTAATATTTAAAAATCTGAAACAAAATGTTAACAATGTAATTGATGAAAGAATATTGTTTAATTTGAGAAATTATTGAATTAAGTTGAAATTATTAAACTTTGAAATGATTTAATAATTAAGTTTGAAAGTGTAATTAAGTTTGAAATTGCTAAACTTTGAAATGATTTAATAATCAAGTTTGAAATTATAATTGAGTTTGAAATTATTAAACTTTGAAATTATTTAATAATTAAGTTTTGAATTATTTAATAATTAAATAAGATTGAATGATTTAATGATCAAATTGAATTGAATTCTTTAATAAGTAAAATTGAACTTTTGAATAAGTGAATTTACTTCGTAAATAATTGAAATTGAGTTTCTTTATTAATTAAGTTTGGAAAATCATTTAAGTAAGTAAATAAGTGAAATTGAATTTCTTTAATAAGAAAAAAATGTGATTTATTGAAATTAATGTAAGACTTGAAATTTAAAGAATTTGATTTGATGAATTTAATTTAATTCAAAATTGTAAGTTTTGATTTAATGAAGTTGAACTTAAGAATTGATTAATGAATTGGAAATTTAATAGAAATTGTTTTGAATGATAAAGTAACTTAACGAATATTGAATGGAATCGATAAATGAGTTTAAATTGATTTGAATGTTAAATAAAATTTGTTTAAGTGATTTCGGAATGAAACTTATATACGAACTTGAATCAATATTTGAATGGTTTTAAATAGATATTGAAATTGAATTATAAGATTTTGAAATGGTAAATTGAAGTTTTGAAACGTGAATTTTGGAAATTGGTTTTTGAAAGACAAATGAATGTTGATTTACAAATTCTAATTGAATTGAAATTGATTTGGTTTTTGAAATAAATAAACGACCAATCGGTGTAATAATTACGGAAGTTATTAAAGAGACCGGAATTCGGTTATGGATATACTCTCTATCTAAACCGAAAACCACTTTAATAACTATACGCGGAGTGATGATCCAGAATGAACTGGTTGGAATGATGTACGTGATGACTGAAGAAAGAGAACGATAATGGATAGCCTTGACACTTGTGTCAAATTGGAAATGACTAAAATAGGAGCTGTGCCGGGCCAATGGAGGATTAGCTACCTCAAGTGGACACACTTCTTCGAACTACTTATACTTGTTGTCGATTGGTGCACCCTTGATTTTGGGAGTGTTGTCTCACGGTGTTGCGGGCGCTGCGGCGTTGCGTTCTCACCAGTCCGGATCAGGCGAACGGTAGTATCACTACCTTGGGTATTGCCTCATGTGCCTTGTCATACTTGTATTCCATTTATACGCGACCACTACGATTTTGATTTGTACCTTTAGTATATGGATTGCCCTCTGGTGACTTCCGGTTTTGGGGAAACTACGGTCTTGTATATGCTTTTGGGAATAAAAATGTGTTAAGGGTGGAATGGGCCATGACTTAACACTATTTTGATATCTTTATATTACTGATAGACATTATCTACTTATCGTACACTACTACATAGTAGATAGTTTAACGGATCCTTAAAGGATGGTTATTCCAAACATCCTTTGAGTTACTTGTATTTCAATTGCTATTTCACTTGAGTTGGATTTATTAATATAAGAATGTTAATCCTGACTCGAGTGTTTTGTGTTTTGCTTTACGCTCGGGTCAGACTGAGTGTTCCAGTATTCGAGACTCACCTTTGGAGTTGGAGCTTTGCTTGAAGATCTAGCCATCTATTCCGCTTTCAGTATTCGATGATTCCAGTGATGTATTCTGATTTGTATCTGATGTATCGTATTACTCTTCTGTTGTAAACTCTAATGTATCTTATACATTTATATAGTAGCTTCATGAACTACTATTTCTTTTATTTCCGCTGCACTTATTACTCTGTGTCTGTGATCTGTGATTATATTTATTTACTGTATATGTTCAGTTTTGCCAAATTTAAATTAACAACGCGGTATTTTGAGTAATTCAATTCCGGCATGAGTGTCTACCTATACACTTATAATGGATGCGAATGGTCCAAAATGGCGGGTCGTTACAGGATCCCACCATGTAGTTGCACCCTCTTGCAATTGCCATAATGCCAAGAACCATTTTTGATCATCAAGAATGTCCAAACATTTGAAAATCTTCTCGCATGACCACAGTCAAGCTTGTACTCCAATGATGGATTCGGTACACTTGAAAGGTTTTCCTTCTAGGTTTCTATAGTCCTTGCATAGAGTTGCGAAGTTTACTCGAGGCTGCACTGAAGCTACTGGCTCAATAGCTATTCCACTCCTTCTAATATTTTAGGTTCTTCCATTTGTGATTTTTGTGCTACTATTTCCCCTTCCTTGTCCCCTTCTCGTACTCATTCTTACTACCTGAAGTAAGATATCTTTAAAATACATGGACGAGATTATCTTAGGAAAAAGGGCATGAAACCAAACTTAGAAATGCTGATCAGAACTACACGGAAACGCACTCTTAAAGACTAAACTCATTCTAGGGTACTACCAACCTTATCTCTAATGAGTTGACCCTAATCAAGGCCTAGGTGTTTGCTCAACCTAAGCTTTGATACCACGTGTAACGATCTGCCTTTCTTACACCCAAAGACAACACATAATATGGTTTCATGTACCGATGATCTAAGTGACCGAAAGATAGGTCATGGGGTAAAGAAAATAGAAAACAATGAAACAAACACAGATTTTTCTCACAACTACAAAGTTACATATACATCATTAAAGAATTGTACATATGGTTACTCCAAAAGGTTACATTAAAGTTACAACAAGCACTATTCCTAACCAGGTCAGCTATATCAGCTTGCCCAAACTTCTAATATATAATATACAATCATCGCGAAAATATAGACAACTACAAAATGATGATGAAAGCTCCTACTCCATACTGCTTCCCAAAATGCTTCAAAGAAATCTGACTACTTGGCCACCCATAAAATTTTTGACAACCCCAGAGTTTAGGGGAAAGAGATAAAACTCTAGGTCAGACATGGGTCTGGTGTGAGTAAAGCATAAGTTTAAATTTATAAAAACCTTCAAATTAAAGGTATTTTGTAAGACCACACCGCACATAAACACGGACGGGTTTTTACCTTACGATAAAGAAAACATTTCTATATAAAATCCTCTGATATTATCATAATGTCTAGGATTAAAATAAATATGGAATCATAGCCGAAATTGTTACATTATTAAATTCTAGCATGATAGGTATAAAATCAAGTCCGAAGGCTCATATTGGAAAATGGATTCCAACTATGAAAGGGTAAGGGTCTACCCATCAAATCCGTACACCTCTAGATAAAATGTACGGGAGGCTGCAACGCATTATATCTTTGCTACTCAGGATTGGCCTTACCCCTTACTAGGTAGCTCTGAATATGATAACCACTTGGTTGCGATCAACAACCATAAAAAGGATCCCGAAGCATACATAAACCGAAGATATCGCTCTAGATTAGGCAATGATCATACCCTAACGGGAGCGACCCACATAGCCCTGTGTCACGTCCTTGCTTTATGCATTTATCAGTTGTGAGGGTTGAGGTTACACATTTACCTTTCCTTCTAGCAGATCATCTTGGAATGCTAACACTGCCCTCTAGACATCCAACGCAATGATAGCATTCATACATACAAGTTGTTCCGAGATTGAACAAACCTTCGACATTTACTATCTTTCATTTTGGAATCACCATTAGGAACAATAGTACAACTCTATAACAAACTTCATAACAATCCATCACGAATATTATTAGTTTGTAGTGGTCCAGATAAATTATACTTATATGAAATCGGTGTCTTTAAACTAATCGATAATTCCCGGCTAACTCAATTCCGGTTGTTTTGGAAGTATGTAACCAGCATTCGGGTCCTTCTCGGGGAACTCTAATGTACACAATATACTTCTTGAGTTAAAACGGGTCAAGTTATAAATAGCGGACAGTCCGCTACTTAGGGTAATTATATATAGTTCAAATATGATAACCATATACTTAATTTAAACATGACCCACTGATAGGAATTAACCCACCCATATCTACCATGTTTTCGATATTCTAACCTTACTCTATCCCTCACCTAAAAATAAATTCTAGATTTTATGGATAAAGGATTAGCTTACTCATCGGCTTTTAGTGCTAACTAGGGGATGACTTACTTCCCATAAATGTTCCACCACATTAACTTTGGGTTTCATATCTGTTTAAGGTTACTTAAGGGTAATTGACTAAGACATCCCTTGATTATAAACACATTTGCAAAAGAAAATAATTTTAACAAAACCAACATTTAAAAAAAAGCGATTTTAAAATTTATAAACCTTTATTAATAAATTAAATAATAAGTTAAACCTTTATTAAATAATAATTAAATCTTAATTAAGTCCTAATTTAAATCTTAATTAATTCCTAACCTAATTATTAATTAATTAATGATTAAATCTTTTATAACTAAATAATTAATTAATTTTAAATAAACAATTATATAATAATTAACCATTAATTAATAATTAAATAATAATTAACCTTAAATTAATAATTAACCTTTTATTAATTAACTAATTATAATTAACTTACTTGATTAACACATGAGTACTAATTACCTTTGTTAACTAATCATTCAGTATTAATTACCTTAATTTATTAAACAATCATTAAATAAATAATTAATTAATTAACTAATTACTTTTTATTATTTAGTATATGTTTGAAAACTCTTTTTAAAAAATATTTAAGTGAAAAAAAATTTAGATTCTAAAAAGAGATCGATTCCTCAAACTGCACTTATAGCGACTATCGTTATACGATCCGTAATTTTCCAAACTTGAAATTTGTTCTCTAAATATTTTTTAAAACTTTAACTCTTAGGAAGAAACTTTACTGCATAAAAGCATATTTTGGAAGACTAACATGTATTTAAAACTTGGGAACATTTTGCAAATTTTAAAACCAATTATTTTGTAGTTTATATAAGGGATAACATGTCGCTTTAAATTATAAGATGCTGACTTTCTTAGCATAACATCATTCATGTTCGCAACATACATGATTACATACCCACAACATCACAACACGTAAAAATTTCCATAGTCAACCTATACAAGCTAGACTATAATATGCAAACTAACTTGACTATTTAGACTACAATAGTCCAAACTATACATCACATAACCAAGCTATGATCACATCCAAGCATCATTATAATCCAAGCACAATACATACATACGACCCAACATTATATTATCCAAACACAACATCATTTTTACAACAATATATATATATATATATATGTTTAGAAAACTTAGTTAAAGAGTGAAACTTTACTCACCGAATTTCACGAAACTAAGCTAACCTTTTCTATTACTCGAATACGGCCAAGGTCTTTGCTTCTAGGTTGGAAAAATGGAGTTTTTGGTGGCTTATGGATGTAAAATGATTCGGCCTTGGTGGTATTAGTGTTTGAACAACAAGGCGGACGGGGTGTGTAGACTTGTTTTGTGGAAGAGAAGTGTAGAAATGGAAAGAGGTGAGTTTTGACAAGGTTTTAGAAAATTTTAAACTAGATTTCTTAACTTAAGAACATAGGAATTTATTTTTAGAGACCATGAAAAAAAGCATGAAGACATGAAGAAAATTTTACAAAGTATGAATGAAAATGAAAATAAGAAAAGTATTAGGAAATTAGTTTTATATGAACTGCATAAACCAAATTACCATATTACCCTAAATTACTTAACCTTTACTAGATTTTTGCCACTTCATTTCTCTTATCCCCCTCCCTCCTAATCACGTTAAAGTCATGTCTCCCCCTTTCATTTCAAAGCCAACATGTTTTAGTTACCTAGTGAACTTTGTGTTTGTGCAAAGATGACATTTTGGGACTTCTTTTTACAAATATATTTTTTAAACTTATTTAACTTTCATAAGATATCATATCATATTTAAATAACTTAAACAAACATATACATATATTAAAATGTATTCTAACTTATATATAAATGTGTATATATGTTACACAAATGTGCACAACTTTTTCCGACAACTTTTAGACATCAAAAAGTAAAAATTTTGAAAAACGATTTTCGATCACATTTCCTATTTTGTTTGGAACAAATTATTTTTGCAAACAAAATTTAAATTTATTTTACTATCATTAGTTATTATTTAAAAGGAATTTATTGAGTTATAAAATCTATTAATTAATTATAAAAATATATTTAAATATCTGTAACAACCCGAGATTTAGTAATTTTTAATTGTCGCCAAAATGACGATCGAATTGTTTGATTAGTGCCATTGGAATTTAAAATCATGTTGAAATTCTTTGAAAAAAAATTGGTTAGTGGTGATACGGGCTTTAAATTCATTTAGCCCAATTCTTTGGTTGCCATTTGGTTGCAAGTGATAACCATGTAAACCGGGTCTCCCTTTTAGTTTGAATGGCATTTTTGACCCGTTCCCATTTTTCAATTGGGATAACCCTAAAACAAAAATCGAAGACGAAATAATGGCGGCCTCGTTCAAAGAAATTAGGGCAGGCTCGCTCTCCTTTGTAGCTCGATCGAAGGTTCTCTGCTCTATAGATCGACGTGCCTTCGCTATACTCGTCTTCGCTTCGGCAAAGGTGAGTGTTCAGCACTCACTTCTAATTCAATTCTCTCCATCGAATGTTGTTGGCTCTGAAATGTTTATGCGATTTTGAACTGAGATATAGTTCGTTTCTTTGATTGTTGGGTTTCTTGACTTGTTGATTACTGTTATGGCTGTATCTCGGCCACTTTGATTTGCGAAATTGTTTTGTTGTGTAAACGATTCCCTAGTTCACTTGTTTAAATTCCTGGAAATCGAATTGTTGTTGATTTCGTTTGTTTAGTTGTCTTCGACACTGTTTTTTTGTTTGAGGAAAAAAAAAAGAGTTTTATTTCACAGATTAAATTTTGGGTGATTTCGACTTTGACTTCGTTGAAATTATAACCACTAATTGCTTGATTTTTCTCTGTAACTTTGGCACTGGCACTGTTTCCATGTTGCCTTGAGTACGTATGTATATATTATTCACTGGTGACCATGTTCGAACTGTATTGCATTCTAAAATCTTGAGTTTGGGTTGTCTGCACTCACTACTGCCTTTGTAGTTGGTCAATTTTGTACCTGGCTCAAGTCTGCACTGATGGGTATTCATGTAGTTTCTGGTTTTGATCTTGATGTCACAATGCTTTTTGCATTGCTTTGGAGTCTTCGTTGATCTTTGCATTTGTACATATGATAGCACAGTCTTCATTATTAATGTTCCATATTATCAGTCTTGAACTTCTAGTCATTTGATCTGAGCACATGTATGTTGTACTGTATCACTGTAAAGTGTTCTCTGTATTTACTCAACCATTGTTGTCACTGGGTTGCATTTTCATTACTGTTTCAGTTGATTTAATGCTTGAGTATCACTGAGCCTTATGATCTTCATACCCTTCCTGTTGTTCATCACCTGTGATGTTGCTCGAACTTCTGTTGTTCATGATGTTGCATGTATCATTGAGTCTCCAGTTGAAATTACAGTCCTTATACATCACGGTTTCAGTTGTAGTTTCTTTTTGCTGTTTCATTCGATTTGGACATGTATGTGCACTCGAGTATGTGCATACATGTACTTTCGTAGACTTTGATTATCTTTTGGGGATTTTAGACTCGAGCTTGCCTTAGTTTGAGTTTTGCTTCTGGAGTGCAAACACTTAATTGGGTTGCTTCAGCGTGTATATTGAGAACTGACACTCGACTGTTATACTTGATCATATCTCTGTTTTGTTTCACTTGATTTGTAGAATTTCTTTGTATTGGTGCATTCATCCCAGTAGTTTTAGATGCACTATTGCATTTGATTTATCTGGACATGTATTTGCTGCTTTTGCCTTAAGCATTTCACTGTGGCTTAGGCACTTGATACTTCATATATATATATATATACATTTTTGTACGTATATATGTGTTTGTTTCATGATTCTCTGTCTACTTGACAGTTTCGCATTACTTGTATGCTACATTGCACATGTCTTGATGGCTGAGGCAGTTCTGGCTTGTTTCAGTTGTCTTTGACATTGTTGCACCCATTCCTTTGATATTGCAGTCTAATCATCTTCACTCTGGCCATACTGCACCGTTCCAGTTGAGTCTGGCATGTGTATTTAGTCTGAATTCTTTTGTTTCAGTTTGATCTTGTTTATATTTCCTTGTAGTGTTTATTCGAAGTTGTGCAGTTCCCTTGTCTTTGCTTGCACACTGTCTTTGTGATGCTTTGGTTTGTTGCACTCAGTTGATTGTTTGGTGCCTCCTTGAATTTCCGGTCTTGTTCAATTACCTGGTGTTGAACCCAATATTTGGGTTTGACCTTTGCAGTTTCTTTGAGTTTGGTCATTCATTACATTTGTCTTGACCATTTGGGACAGTTACATACCTGTTTCAAGTAGTATTTGGGTTTCCCTGACCACGCATGCTTGTTAGTATCGACCGATACTTTGAGGCGTGTTGTACCCTGCTGTCTCTGTGCAGCCATTGTTTTCTGTTGGTTGAGTTGAACTTGGGCCGAGACTTAATTTTATGTCTCGACCATTTATTTGAATCGCATTTGAGTTGAACCCAACTTTCTCTGGGTTTGACCTTATGCGCGTTTCGTGAATTTTCGTTGATCTTTTATGCATTTCGTTTGATAGTGGCGAGGCAGTACACGCGTGCGTGTACTGCAGCCCTATCAGATTTGACAGTTTTAAATTGATTTAGTCGATTTGATAAATTGTTTATTTATCTCTGTTGATGATTTAAATCTGCTGATTTTTGTTAAACACTGTTAAGTGTTATATTGACCGTTATCCGATTTCTTTGTTTAAAGAATCGGATAGACGGGAATTATTGTGATTGTCGTCTATTTAAATTATTACTGTCTATATGCACTAATAAACTGGTTTGAATTAGACTGACCTGGGTATTATTTTCTTTTGAATGTAATACTCGGGTCAGACCCGAGTATTTCAGGTTGTAGATTTCTTTCTTTGAGTTGCTGTTCGGGATTGAAGACTTTTCACATCTTCTGAAGTTGTCAGTCATTTTGTAGTAGTCGTGTCATTGTATAGAATGATATGTATTCATGTATATTAGTCGATAATGTACTTGTATATATAACTTCTAGAGTCGACAGTTGTAGTTGTATCATATGTATAGTGTCAACTATGTATTAACTGACATCAGTTATATATATCTGAGACTTTTGTTTTTATCTGTGTTCCGCATTTATATTATCTGTGTTATTGTTATATCTAATGTCCTAAACTATTATAAACCGTCGTAGTTCGTTTTATACTAGTATTGGGTGTGTCGATGGGAGTAAATAAATAATAGAAGAAAAAAAAAGAAAAAGAATGTACCACTCCTATCGAGATAACCAATGTTAGTGTAAGGCCAATTACGGATGATCGCTCCCATCCAGCCTTATTCTTCGTAATAATAGTCAGTATTTCCTTTAATACTCTTTGTTATTATGAGCATAGAGGTGGGGCGTCACAGTTGGTATCAGAGCTTGGGGTTTATGGACATAATATAAAACTTAACACGGATGGAACATATGTTACAACTATTGGTCGATGTTTTAATTGTGTTTGAGTCAAAACTAAAGTTTGAAAATTTGGATGAAATTTTTAAATATCTTTATTTAAAAATAATAGTAAAATTGAGTTCTGATGATTTGATTGATTTGTGTTCTGTTTATCAGAGTGCACAGCGGAAACAGTGAAACTGTCTTCGCTGAGTACAACTGATAATCCTTTTGATTTAAAAATCAAAATACGAAATTGATATGAATTTCGTTTGTTGTTTACATAGCTGTAACTATTTTGTTTCTTTGAGAACTTCGAATCCGAACTGAGGATTCGAAGAAATTGCAGATATGTGATTTTTGTTGAAATTTCCGCTGGCTTTCTTTTGTACTAATCATCTATTGATTAGATTTTTGCTGTTTTAAATTATCTTCATTGAAGATACATTTGAATGATTCTTTGTTCATTTGGTAGTACGTGCAAAAATTTAAATTGCACGTTATTGCAATTATTTTACGTTGAACCGATGCTTGGTTATGATACGTATTTTGTTGCCGTTATTTTTATAACGGTCTTTTTACACCAATGCTGAATTTTTGAGGCACGGTGTTTTGTTGACAATTTTAATAAATGAAAATTCACTGATGTCACATTTTGATGTGAATCCTTTGATGAGATATTTGATGTTTTAAAATTTCTGTCGCTTTGACTTCAGTATCAGCCAAAATTTTAAAAATTGGATTTTCAAGCGGTTATTCCGCAATACTGATTTGTGACCGTTTTTACGGTATTTTGAGAAGTACAATTTCCTTATCGAAATTGTTACTAATATTGTTGTTTTAATCACGTGATTGGAAAATCGTTTTAGAATGAAAATTGTTTTATAAAATTTTAGCAGTTTGCGTTTTCAAAGGAATGAGAAAGCGACTTAAACGATTCAGCAAAATCGAGGATTATGACCCCTTTCTTTTACTGTTTCTCTTAACTCCGGACTTGTTCAGTTGAGAATGCGAATTGTTATTTTTACAAAATAAATAAAATTGTTTTCAAAAATTTTACAGTTTGCGATTTCAAAAGAATGAAGAAGCGATTTAAACGTTTCAGCAAAATCGAGGACTATGACCCCTTTCTTTTACTGATTCGCTTAATTCCGGACTTGTCCGTTTGAGAATGTAAAGTGTATTTTTACAAAATACACAATTTTGCACTTTCAAGGAAACGATGAAGTGATTTAAACGATTTAGCAAAAGTGCGGAGTATGGAACCACACTTTTACTATTTCGGTTAATTCCGGACTCGTTAATTGAATATCTGTTGTTTTGATGATTCTACACTTTCAAGGAAACGATGAAGAGAATTAAACAATTTAGTAAAACTCGTGGTTATGGGACATGTGCGTTTGCTATTTTGGTTAATTCCGGACTCGTTAATTGAAACATTTTGATGATTTTGTGCGCTTTCGAGCGACTATGATGGACCTTCGGGTCATATGATGGACCTTCGGGTCAAATACCAGTACTAGACCTTCGGGTCATATGTTGGACCTTCGGGTCATATGTTGGGCGCCAAAATTATGATGACAGTACTTGGTAGGCTTCGGCCATATGTTGATGCACGTGCGACGTAGCTAAAACTCGCCATCTGATGGGATCGATCCAAGCTTTTATGTTGATTTTCTAGTCTTCTTAATTGATTTCTAGATATTTGTTGCTTCCAATTATCTGCAGGTAATTGGATATTTGTTGATATGAGTTCTGATTATCGTTTTTGATAATCGGATATTTGTTGTTTCTAATTATCGCTTGTGATAATTGGATATTTGTTGATATGAGTTCTGATTATCGTTTTTGATAATCGGATATTTGTTGTTTCTAATTATCGCTTGTGATAATTGGATATTTGTTGATATGAGTTCTGATTATCGTTTTTGATAATTGGATATTTGTTGTTCCTAATTATCGCTTGAGATAATTAAATATTTGTTGCTTTTAATTATCGCTTGAGATAATTAAATACTTGTTGATTTGAGATTTAATTATCATTTGAGATAATTAAATACTTGTTGATTTGAGATTTAATTATCGCTTGAGATAATTAAATACTTATTGATTTGAGATTTAATTATCGCTTCAGATAATTAAATATTTGTTGATTTTAGATTTAATTATCGCTTGAGATAATTAAATATTTGTTGCTTTTAATTATCGCTTGAGATAATTAAATACTTGTTGATTTGAGATTTAATTATCGCTTGAGATAATTAAATACTTGTTGATTTGAGATTTAATTATCGCTTGAGATAATTAAATACTTGTTGATTTGAGATTTAATTATCGCTTCAGATAATTAAATATTTGTTGATTTTAGATTTAATTATCGCTTGAGATAATTAAATATTTGTTGCTTTTAATTATCGCTTGAGATAATTAAATAATTGTTGAATTTAGATTTAATTATCGCTTTAGATAATTAAATATTTGTTGCTTTAAATTATCGCTTGAGATAATTAAATATTTGTTGATTTGAGATTTAATTATCGCTTTAGATAATTAAATATTTGTTGATTTTAGATTTAATTATCGTCTTTGATAATTAAATATTTGTTGATTTGAGATTTAATTATCGCTGTTAGATAATTAAATATTTGTTGATTTGAGAAATTTGATTATCGTTTTTGATAATTGAATATTTGTTTTCTGACTATCGTATGAGATAATCAGATATTTGTTTTGTCTTCTGATTATCGTTTGAGATAAGTAAATATTTGCGATTTGAAAATTCAATTATCGTTTTGATGATTGAATATTTGCGACTTTTGAGATTTGAGCTTCGTCTTTTTCTCTGGCGATTCAGGTGAGTAATTTGATTTACTCACATTCAATTCGTACTCTGTATGGGATTTCTGCTCTGTTTTCCTTCTCTTTTAGTTGCTGGAACTCGAGTGTTCTTGCTTTTGTTAGTCGTCTGATTTTGATCCCTGATTCCAACGATGTTGATTCTTTTGATTTGAAGCAGTCGAACCTTTTGATTTCATATCTAGTACTTCCCCTGCTGACATTTGCTTTGCTTATGCACTCGTCATTACCTTGCTCTTTTGGTTGTTACCTTTTGTCCATTTATTCCCTATGATTGCGTGGACGCAATTTTATAAGGAGGGGAGTCTGTAACAACCCGAGATTTAGTAATTTTTAATTGTCGCCAAAATGACGATCGAATTGTTTGATTAGTGCCATTGGAATTTAAAATCATGTTGAAATTCTTTGAAAAAAAATTGGTTAGTGGTGATACGGGCTTTAAATTCATTTAGCCCAATTCTTTGGTTGCCATTTGGTTGCAAGTGATAACCATGTAAACCGGGTCTCCCTTTTAGTTTGAATGGCATTTTTGACCCGTTCCCATTTTTCAATTGGGATAACCCTAAAACAAAAATCGAAGACGAAATAATGGCGGCCTCGTTCAAAGAAATTAGGGCAGGCTCGCTCTCCTTTGTAGCTCGATCGAAGGTTCTCTGCTCTATAGATCGACGTGCCTTCGCTATACTCGTCTTCGCTTCGGCAAAGGTGAGTGTTCAGCACTCACTTCTAATTCAATTCTCTCCATCGAATGTTGTTGGCTCTGAAATGTTTATGCGATTTTGAACTGAGATATAGTTCGTTTCTTTGATTGTTGGGTTTCTTGACTTGTTGATTACTGTTATGGCTGTATCTCGGCCACTTTGATTTGCGAAATTGTTTTGTTGTGTAAACGATTCCCTAGTTCACTTGTTTAAATTCCTGGAAATCGAATTGTTGTTGATTTCGTTTGTTTAGTTGTCTTCGACACTGTTTTTTTGTTTGAGGAAAAAAAAAAGAGTTTTATTTCACAGATTAAATTTTGGGTGATTTCGACTTTGACTTCGTTGAAATTATAACCACTAATTGCTTGATTTTTCTCTGTAACTTTGGCACTGGCACTGTTTCCATGTTGCCTTGAGTACGTATGTATATATTATTCACTGGTGACCATGTTCGAACTGTATTGCATTCTAAAATCTTGAGTTTGGGTTGTCTGCACTCACTACTGCCTTTGTAGTTGGTCAATTTTGTACCTGGCTCAAGTCTGCACTGATGGGTATTCATGTAGTTTCTGGTTTTGATCTTGATGTCACAATGCTTTTTGCATTGCTTTGGAGTCTTCGTTGATCTTTGCATTTGTACATATGATAGCACAGTCTTCATTATTAATGTTCCATATTATCAGTCTTGAACTTCTAGTCATTTGATCTGAGCACATGTATGTTGTACTGTATCACTGTAAAGTGTTCTCTGTATTTACTCAACCATTGTTGTCACTGGGTTGCATTTTCATTACTGTTTCAGTTGATTTAATGCTTGAGTATCACTGAGCCTTATGATCTTCATACCCTTCCTGTTGTTCATCACCTGTGATGTTGCTCGAACTTCTGTTGTTCATGATGTTGCATGTATCGTTGAGTCTCCAGTTGAAATTACAGTCCTTATACATCACGGTTTCAGTTGTAGTTTCTTTTTGCTGTTTCATTCGATTTGGACATGTATGTGCACTCGAGTATGTGCATACATGTACTTTCGTAGACTTTGATTATCTTTTGGGGATTTTAGACTCGAGCTTGCCTTAGTTTGAGTTTTGCTTCTGGAGTGCAAACACTTAATTGGGTTGCTTCAGCGTGTATATTGAGAACTGACACTCGACTGTTATACTTGATCATATCTCTGTTTTGTTTCACTTGATTTGTAGAATTTCTTTGTATTGGTGCATTCATCCCAGTAGTTTTAGATGCACTATTGCATTTGATTTATCTGGACATGTATTTGCTGCTTTTGCCTTAAGCATTTCACTGTGGCTTAGGCACTTGATACTTCATATATATATATACACATTTTTGTACGTATATATGTGTTTGTTTCATGATTCTCTGTCTACTTGACAGTTTCGCATTACTTGTATGCTACATTGCACATGTCTTGATGGCTGAGGCAGTTCTGGCTTGTTTCAGTTGTCTTTGACATTGTTGCACCCATTCCTTTGATATTGCAGTCTAATCATCTTCACTCTGGCCATACTGCACCGTTCCAGTTGAGTCTGGCATGTGTATTTAGTCTGAATTCTTTTGTTTCAGTTTGATCTTGTTTATATTTCCTTGTAGTGTTTATTCGAAGTTGTGCAGTTCCCTTGTCTTTGCTTGCACACTGTCTTTGTGATGCTTTGGTTTGTTGCACTCAGTTGATTGTTTGGTGCCTCCTTGAATTTCCGGTCTTGTTCAATTACCTGGTGTTGAACCCAATATTTGGGTTTGACCTTTGCAGTTTCTTTGAGTTTGGTCATTCATTACATTTGTCTTGACCATTTGGGACAGTTACATACCTGTTTCAAGTAGTATTTGGGTTTCCCTGACCACGCATGCTTGTTAGTATCGACCGATACTTTGAGGCGTGTTGTACCCTGCTGTCTCTGTGCAGCCATTGTTTTCTGTTGGTTGAGTTGAACTTGGGCCGAGACTTAATTTTATGTCTCGACCATTTATTTGAATCGCATTTGAGTTGAACCCAACTTTCTCTGGGTTTGACCTTATGCGCGTTTCGTGAATTTTCGTTGATCTTTTATGCATTTCGTTTGATAGTGGCGAGGCAGTACACGCGTGCGTGTACTGCAGCCCTATCAGATTTGACAGTTTTAAATTGATTTAGTCGATTTGATAAATTGTTTATTTATCTCTGTTGATGATTTAAATCTGCTGATTTTTGTTAAACACTGTTAAGTGTTATATTGACCGTTATCCGATTTCTTTGTTTAAAGAATCGGATAGACGGGAATTATTGTGATTGTCGTCTATTTAAATTATTACTGTCTATATGCACTAATAAACTGGTTTGAATTAGACTGACCTGGGTATTATTTTCTTTTGAATGTAATACTCGGGTCAGACCCGAGTATTTCAGGTTGTAGATTTCTTTCTTTGAGTTGCTGTTCGGGATTGAAGACTTTTCACATCTTCTGAAGTTGTCAGTCATTTTGTAGTAGTCGTGTCATTGTATAGAATGATATGTATTCATGTATATTAGTCGATAATGTACTTGTATATATAACTTCTAGAGTCGACAGTTGTAGTTGTATCATATGTATAGTGTCAACTATGTATTAACTGACATCAGTTATATATATCTGAGACTTTTGTTTTTATCTGTGTTCCGCATTTATATTATCTGTGTTATTGTTATATCTAATGTCCTAAACTATTATAAACCGTCGTAGTTCGTTTTATACTAGTATTGGGTGTGTCGATGGGAGTAAATAAATAATAGAAGAAAAAAAAAGAAAAAGAATGTACCACTCCTATCGAGATAACCAATGTTAGTGTAAGGCCAATTACGGATGATCGCTCCCATCCAGCCTTATTCTTCGTAATAATAGTCAGTATTTCCTTTAATACTCTTTGTTATTATGAGCATAGAGGTGGGGCGTCACAATATCCATATTTAAAGTGATTAAATTCTAGATCATTACAGATAGCATCGACAACTTATGGGAAAGTAACAAGGAATCCCCGTAGAGTGTGTGGACACTAGAAAAGCCTAGGAATATTATGTTGATATATATGTGTGTAACCCATAATGATGATATTAATGGGTACTTCTATAAGTTTTGGAACATGGTTGTAGGAGGCTTATGAATAATGGATATACCAAGGATTGAGAATACTTCCAAAAGAATTAGATTAATAGAAGATTGTAATAGATGGTAATGAGATGGTACACACACATGAAAGGTATTGGTAGACTTAAGTTGGGGAAGCAAAAGAGGAAATGGGAAAGATTAGTTTCCGAAGCTTAGTTTTCATTTAGTATGAAGACTGCATAAATTGTATTTCTTATCCACCGCAGTGAGAGGAGACATGGTTATTCCATAATTGGGTATGGAATGGAAGAGATGAATAGACCTTATTCATCATAAGTAATAAAGGAAGGATAGGATTTGAAGATTTTTGCCGAGTGATGGTCTGTTAGGAAGGTCCATACTAATTGTGGGAGTAGCTAGTGGTATTGTGTTTTCTTCCAGTGTTAGTTTTTCTTTTCGTAGGTTGTAAGCTTTAGTTGTTGCAATGGATTGCGTACTTTTAGGAAACTATTCCTTTTTATGTGTTTTTTAGGTAGACCGCAATGAGAAAACTGTAAAAGAAGATTTCATGAAATCACTTAACTAATGCAAGGGAAAAGAAAATAGTTGAAACTGAAAGTAAAATAATAAATTAGTAAGATTTATTTATGGAGTAAAATGAAAATGTAAGTTCCGAAAAATAGAAATTTTTTGGATGATAAATTTTCGAAGATAGAGGACAGGATTATAGAGAGGTGAGCCACGGGACAAGGTTCATGCTTTTCGAAGACTGAAATTTAAAATTCAATATGTCTGCTAGTTGATGTTAATAAGAAAGAAAAGTTTTTGAGAACCTAGAAATTTACCACGCAATTAAGTATAGTCCGATAAAGACGATGGATGGTTGGCTAAACCTTAATATCAGAAATGCGGAAAATTATTTATAAGATGTAATTATGCATATATTTTGAAAAAGAAAAATGTTATGTAAAATTTATTTATGAAAATTTTTCATTATAAGTAATATGACTCTAAATAAAAAATATAGGTATATCTTTGGAATGATTTTTTAAAGCTAAAGATTTTGAGTTTTAAAAGTTTAAAAATACCGCATGTTCACATTGGAGAAAAGACTGTAAGTTGATTAGTGTAGATTTTACTACATAGCTGTATTTATAATAAAATGGATACGGTGATCGACAAGGAAGCTGTTTTGTCTATGGAATCTTTTCTAGGATACATTATCGATGAGTGGAAAATTTAAAAAGGTGGTTTTTTAAACATCAATGTTTTTTAACTTCAAAAATAAAAGTTACTTATGCAAACTGTACTTGGGAATGTAGGAAAAAGGTTGGGGGCAAAGGAGTAGATCCCATGGTGCAGTGGAAAAAGGTTACATAAGGGAATGGTGGAAACATGGAATCTTCCATCTAGACCATCTCCAAGCATAAAGGTTTAGAAAACTAAATTTTTCTTAATTTTGATGTTAGCAATGGTGTGCTAGAAATTTGGATGGTAAGGATTGAATGTAAAATTGGATGAACTATGTTTCTATTTATAGGTGTGTGGGAAAATTTGGGTGAAAAACCATTTTGATTTTTCAAAAAATCTGCATTTATATAGAACTGCCAATATATTTAGGATGTTAGCATCATATTTTCAAAGTTGATTTAAAAAGAAATCATTCATATAGGAGGCGCCAATTAGAAATTATTGTTCGTGTATATCATATGTATTGTGATGCACTATGCACTATGCACTATGCACATTGATTGTTGCAAAATTGGTTGTAGACTAAGTGATTGTTTGTGTAGAATGGATGTGCGATGGTTTAAACGATTAAATCCTTGCGGAATTTCGAGTACGAAATTCTTTTAGGGGGGAGAATATAACACCCCACATTTTTACGTTAATAAATAATAAATTATAAATATAGAATTTTTGTAAATGTTGGAATTTAGGCACAAAACTTATACCATTGGATTTGTGGCGATTTTCTGATCAATTTTCATATATAAACTTTTCCAATCGGAGATCAAACGAAAACGTTATTAGCGTTTCAATTTTCGTAGGTGGAAACAATTATATATGCAATTGATGAAATAATTTAAAAATAATTAATGATTGATTAACACCGTTAAAATTAATGGTAACTTAAAGTTTGAGAAATATAATTAAGTTAAGGGATAATGTTAACTAATGTTAATTCGACAATAAGAAAATGAAATCAACAAAGGAATCAAACACATCAAAATAGATCGAATTGACCTATATGGGTTGACCGTGACCTACCATAGGTCGACCATGAGTGGTCGACCATGGGTCCAAGGCGGTAAACCCAAAGGGTTCTGAATGCCACAGTTAGTTAAGGCTGTGTGGCCCAGAACTAATTCGGTTACATCCAACGGTTAGCGCTGATTTGAACCTCTATAAATTAGGATAGAGGGCTTCACTTCCAATTCATTATTTTTCTAATGAGCATGGATGCTCTACCATTTTCCTTTCTCCTTTAGCATTTTTAAATACATAAAAATAGAATAGATTGCACGTATACACTTTGGAGAAGAATAGAAAAGGATAGAGGATGGAAGATAGATTCAAATCATGTTACTACATCAAAGGTAAACTTTTAGATCTGGTTCTAATTAATAAATCTAAATCTAAATCTTTTTTCCCTAATCTAATTTTAAATGAGATATATATAAATATTGTCTGTAGATCCGTATAGGAAGTCAAAAAGTGAAGAATACAGATAATAGGGTCAGATCTTGATTAAATCTAGAGATTTGGGAATGCTAATTAATGGTGAATGGGAATATTATATGTTTTTAATATAATACTAGATTATATATTTGCAAATCTGCTCCTATATGTCTGATAACTAAATTTAAGTTGCAACGAATTCGTAAATGTGAGATTTTGAGATATGAACTTGCATATGTAATTACGTAATGATTAGTTTTAACTCTACAATCGCGTAATGATTAGTTTTATTTCTGTAATTATGTAATGATTAGAATTGTTAGTTTCTACGTCAGATATTAGTTAACTAAAACTTAATGAATTAGGATTTCATTTTATTCGATGTTGATGAATAAAGTCTGGAATAATGTCAATTTTACTTTTGAGATTTTGTGATATTTTAGTTTATTAAAATTTGTATTGTTGCGAGTAGATTTCCATATATTGTGAAGTCTAAATTTACAAAAGTGCAGTTGTTTGAAATGACAAGGAGTAAATATATGCCTGTAAAAGAAAGAGGTGTACAAAATAGGGATGATTACTGTATTTTGTACCACCTATTTCAATAAATAAAAAAGATAATTCCTTGTAATTACAAATACCGCGCAAACCCCTTCTTTTATATAAAATATGGAAATTTACCGTGTAACAATTAATTAATGAAGTTTAATTCCAGTTTGTTAAAATATAGTAAATCCCAAAGGCGGAATATTGAAACAAGAGTGCAATTAAGAAGTTAATAAAACAGAAACTGATGAAGAAAGTCCGAGTAATAGGCAAGAGTAAGAAGTTGGTGAAGTGAAATGGACTAAGTCTGATAATCTAATGAAATAGACAAAGTCCAATAATCTAATGAAATGGACTAAGTCTTATAATCTAATGAAATGAAATAGAAATCAAAGTTGAACTAATGAATGTTGTAGCAACGATATTGATGTCTGAAATTGAGAAGCAGTAAATGAAATTAATGAAATAAAAGATAAACGCATAGTATGACCGTAGACTTAAAGTCATAGATAAAATATGTTAAGGCAATAAAGAAAGTAAAAGAATAATAAATATACATAAGTCTGAAATATGTATACAAGTAGCATCTGATATCCGTTTATGATGGGTGTGAATAAATTATAAATTGTCTGTTATAATTATAATAGAACAATGTCTAAAGGTCGTTAGACTGGGTTGGAATGCTAAAATCATATCCAACCAATAGGTCCTGCGGTAAGTGTGTGATTTCGTACTAGAGGGGTACCCCAGGTCTGGACTGTGGTTATTGCCTTGATTATAAAATTTTTGTTATAACTATGTCGAGTGCACAGTCAAATTAGGTTTTCTTCAAAAAATTTAAGTAGGGGTATTGCCTTGATTGCACTAGGCAGTCTGTAATAACCCGAGTTTTTCTAACACGAAAAACCGGACCATTTGGGTAAAAAGAAGAGGTAGAAGAAGAAGAAAAATAGATAGAAGAAGAAAGAACTAAACAAAATCAGAACCTCACAGTCGCATCGGATAAAATATAATATATAGAACAGATCTTTACACAAAATGAAACTATATCTGTTTATATACAATACATCATCATCAGAGTATATCAATACCATCATCAATATCCAGTCAATCAGTCAATACAACAATCACAGCAGCGGAATAATACAAGTACGAGAAATACGTCTCGAACTCCAGCTCCTCTCCTGAGCTCCATAGCAACCTATCCTGTAAAATACTCGGTCTGACCCGAGCATTATAATAAAATAACACCCGAGTCAGTCTGGAATACCAGCGCATCATAAATACATCCAAACTGATTATTAAAGTTTCAAAAATCCTTTGAAACAAAAGCATCTCGTAAGACCACGCCACAAATAAACATGTCGGGTTTTTACCTTACGATAGCTAAAACACTTTTATATTAAAATCCTCTAATATTATAATAGTGTCTATAGAAAGTAAAATAGAATCTAGCTGAAATGCTTGCATCTCACATTTCAACAATAGTTGGGCACAATCAAAACCGTACAGGCACGTAGGGAGAATGGATTTCCAACGAATGACTAGGCACTGGGGTACCACCTGTCACAGTACGTGGCCTAGATCACAGTACCGAGGAGTACGCCCGCTCCCCTGCAACACAAGGCCGGAACCATCCCTTACTGGATGATCCCGAATAAAATCACCCCACGGTTGGGATCAGCAACCGCACCACTAAGCCGAAATAAAAAGGGACATCTAGACAGGGATGACCTTACCCTCCAGTGGGAGCTACCCACGAAGCCTTGCTGCATAACCTCTGATTTTCAGTCATTCCCGGTTGATGAGGTTCGAGGCTAAACGATACCTTTTCAGATCATATCCCTTAGAATGCCCATCGCCCACCTGACGATGTCACGAAAGCATTCGTCCATATAAGTCCGTCCCGGGTCCGAACGGAACCGAAGGCACTACCCCTACTACATCCATTTTGGAAATATCCTCAGGATTAGTAGCGACTAGCCCTTGTACTTCACTACTCCATCTTCGACTCCGAAATCGTTTTCGCGAAACGTACAAACCGAATCGAAGTGGTTTTCGAGTCTCCAGACCTAGAATCCCGGTATACGGAAACTCGATCCCGGTCTCTTCGAAACGATCGCGCATTTGGCCAATATTGATAGTCGGTGATTTAACTATCAATTAATGTTCACAAACATCCATACACATCCATCACACAATAAATAATCTCCATATTATTTATTTTCTTCTAATATCTTTCAAAGATATATTTTCACATTTTCAAAACTCATTTGAAACAATTTTCCACTCTTCCTTTACAAGGTAAATCTTTTACCCTTTATTCCCATCGGGAATAACCAAGTATTAAAACAATTTGCATTTAAAACAGTTAAAATACTTTATACTAAAATATACTTTAAAATATGAAAATTACTTCTATTTATTTACTCAAAATATAAATTTAAAATATGTGAAGAAAACTAGTTATTAATACATAAACTTTGATTTAAAAATAAG
Source organism: Allium fistulosum (assembly GCA_030737815.1). Classification (NCBI taxonomy): domain Eukaryota; kingdom Viridiplantae; phylum Streptophyta; class Magnoliopsida; order Asparagales; family Amaryllidaceae; genus Allium; species Allium fistulosum. The sequence continues at coordinate 284,480,389 of CM060907.1, read as the reverse complement.
GGTTTTAGTTTAACTAAATTCAAAATAGCGTTATAAGAAGAAAAATACTAACTTTAACAGCTTAAGCTAAAACCAACTTTTTAAATAAATCCATTTGTAAAATAATTGCTAATATACTCCCAAATTATTACGGTATTAAAAATTATAAATTTATTCCTTGAAAAATAACGATTTCTTAAAAATACTTTTAAAACGATTTAAAACTTAACCTTAGTTAAAATAAAATCTTTTTATAAACATTTACTTGGTTTTCCCAGGGAAACACTTTCCATTTAAACATTTCAAAAACTTCCCATTATATTCAAAATCCCAATTTGGCCCAATTTACATTTTTCCTTTCAAATCCGATTTCAAATTTTATTCTTTGAAATTTTAAATTTAACAATTCATTTTATTTCGTAAAAACACAATTTATCCATTTATAATTAAATTCTGTGATTATACTTTATACAACAATGTCACAGAACAACTAAATTTCCAGGTTTATCAATCACATCATATAAACAGGTATCACTATCAACTATAAATAATTGCTACATTTTGAGGAATCCAGTTGGATCCCTCCAACCTGTTTCTCCCTGCATCCACAAATATTAGCACATCACAATATAAATATCAATCCAGACTGATAATAACAATTATATTCAGCCATCCACACAGATATTTAAATATTAACTATTTAAAATGCCTAGCATCCAGATGTGAGTGAGAAAAACTCACTTTGAGTTCGGCGAGCATTCGAAATTTAAATTAAACCGGACGACGTCCGATTTAACCCAAATTCCTACTTGCCCGGAATGACTTCGGATCTGCGCCATCACGTAGTACGTGTTCCTGCGATTCCAACGCATCCAAAATCGCCTCAATCTGATAACGTATGAACCGGTTATGATTTTACAAAGTTCGAACAAGATTTAAAAATCAATTTTCTCTTATTAAATTTTATTATACCAATCTCAGCCGTTAATCAACGTTCGAAACCAAGGCCGCTCATCCCTCTTCATCATCACGTACGTGATCTCCAGAAGCAACAAACCCAACATCGCTGCCTTGTTCCCCCACTACGCGGCCCCCACGTTGATCGAGAACACGATCAGGAACCACCTCAACGACCGCCTACCTACATCGAACCCACGCCTGAAGCCGCACCAAGCTCGGTGCTCCCAATACCTCGAAGTTCGTGAATGAACACGCTGCATTCATGGACGATTTCGCAACGATTTACTCCACGAAACACGATCATACCCGTTGAACAGGTAGATCTAGCTGAGCTTTACCACTTCCTAGTTGGGAGTTTTCGAAATTAATGAGTGGATTAGAAGTAAAATGAAGAAGAACGAAACTCAATATCGGCCATTGGTTACTATAAGTGGCGGCTGGTTGGAGATAGACTAGGGTTTGATAATAATTGAATATATATAATGGTTAAAATATTATTATATTAATATAAATTCTCGACTTAACAGTTAATGCAAACGACCTCCAATTCTCGCGTTCCGACAGGCTATCCTAGGGTTTTTCAGCGTTCCGGACACAATGGAACAGGTTTCGTAAGCTAATTTGATCGTATGAGCGAGATACGAAATTAAACGATCAATTTAAAATTAAATCGATTAAATTGATTTCGATGCGTTTCGAGCTGCCACGGTCAAACGACAACTCCGATTGCTATGAAAATTGAAATCCGACAATAACTATCTATTACGGATCCAATGAAACTGGTTTCGTCGAATTCTGAGACTGTGCCCCGGAAGGCTATTTTAACTCGTCTATTAAATCCAGCGATTTTCGAAATTATCGAAAACGCTTAAAATTTCACTTTTAAAATTTTATTAACTTAACCATAAATCATATAAAATGTATAACCACATTTAAAATCATTCTGGTTCAATCCAGATCAAAATCTGATTGTATTGCATTTTAATAATATTAAATTCATTATTAAATTAATATAAACCCCAAATATTAATTTATCAACTTAAAAATTCCTCTAAAAGTCCAACAACATTATTTATGTCCAAATACACTTTAAAATAAATTTTAAAACCATTTTATAGCTATTTACACCCAGATTCACCTTTTTATCCTAATCCCGAATATTTAATTATTATTTTTCCATTAATCAAATCCAACCAGAATTGCTATAAATTAAAATATAGCTCATTTTCATTGATTGAACCCAAATCCATTCATTTAAAAATCAATTAAGAATCCACATTAACATTTAGAACGAATTAAATGTTCAAATTCAATAGCTTAAAAATACGGGATGTTACATTCCTTCCCCCTTACAAAAATTTCGTCCCCGAAATTTGCTAAGGTAAAAATATACTTCAACTCAACTCACTTATCCCATTTGCTTAGTTAAAGGCATATTCACTTTCCAAAAAGTTTCAGCTCCATTTCAAAACCATTTGCTTTCTTTACTCTAAAGCCTTTATCTTAACACTCGCTTTCAAAATAACTTTACTTATTAATAAATTTTCCCAAAAATCCCAAAAATTTTCTAACTCCCAAAATTTCTGGAAAATTTTGACGGAGTCTCCTTTGTACGGAGGAGCTTCTGCGATATCGCAGGATACACAAATATATATACATCGGCTCACATGGCCGGAAACCAAAATATATCACAATATATATATCAATTTCCCAATTATCTTGGCGTAGGCGTACCTTTTAGCAAATTTTAATAGCGAGCGGCTAATATAACGCATATACGCGCTCCAACTCTCTCGAACGCCTCCCGTACCTGTACTAAACTCAACAAACTCATCAGTTTCAAAGATATGAGCATTTTCATAACATTTCCAATATAAATGCAAGCCAAACATATCCATTTCATAACCAAACCAAGCAAACTTCATCATTAACAATGTTAACCATATCTTATTTACAATTCAAAGATTTCAATCACATTCAAATTACTTATTCAAGTCTACTTCATTTTATTTCACTTGAATGCCTTAAATTCAAGTTTCACTACATACAATCTATATTAATTATAAACAATCCATTTCTATTTAAATATGATTAACATATGCCTCTCTTACATTTTTAAATTTAACTTACATTCCAAATTTTATTTACAATCAAACTTCATTTTAAACTTGAAACATTTGCATTTCAGTTATGATCCATTTCCATTCATATGCAAACATTACTTATTAAAGTGTCAACTCATTCCAATTGATTTGAAATCAATTCCACTTGCCATTTAAACCAATTCACTTGCATTCATAAACAAACTCTCTGAATTGGATTTCAATTCATATCAATTTATTCAAAATTCAATTTCAATTGCTTTTTAAACAACTCAATTCTGAATACATGCAAATTTCACGCCATTCAAGCAAAAATTATTGTCACTTAAGCTTATCACCATTCAAAATTATTTCCAACTTGGATTCATATAAATTTTATTCCATTACAAGGTTCACAAACCAAATATTTTCTCTTTCTAATGTAATTGTTAAATTACATTTTCCTTACATCTTTATTTCCATTAACCAAATTCAAGTTTATATTAATATCATTCGATCCTGGGTTATATTCAACTCATACATTCTTAATTTACCACAATAATTAATGAATATCATTTCACTTTCAATTCAATTTTATTATCCAACAAATTCCATTCAAATTTCTTAATAAGGCTCATCCACAATCATTTGTTTCTTTCAATTTGCTTAAGTAGTTTCACAATATTACCATTATCTATTTAATTTTATTTCCATCTGATTCTCATTCAACCAATTTCAATTCATTTACAAAGTTTAATGCTCTTCGTTTATTTATCCAATCCATTTTAGATTTATTTTATCAACAAAGAGACCATTTAAATTATTTCTCTCATTTGAATTTACTTACAATTCAAACCATCATTATTATAAGCTAATTACATTACTCATTCTCACTTCCAACATTTATTACCAAAATTAAACCCCAATCCAAATCAGGCGTTTTATTTACCTTCACATTTTTGACCATCTATCAAAATTCTATTCATTACCATACATATTCCCTTTAATTTAGCTTACACAAATTCATTTCCAAACAATCATTTTGGATTTAATTGAGTAAGCATTTACTTCATTCAACATCACTTCAACTAAATTAAATTTCCATTTAATTAAATTCTTATCCAAATTTAATTCAAGGTTAACTAAATTATATATGCATTTTCAATTTAATTCCTTTCCAGAATTAATTCAAGTTCATCTAAATTTTATTTAGCCCACCTAAATTTAAACCATTTCCTTTACTAATTTAAATAAGAATTTAATTACATTCATTCTTATTCATAACACAACAGAAATTTTAATATTTAGCTTAACTCTATTTTAGTCGAAGTTAAACCCAATTTATTTTACTTGAATGATTTACATTCAAATTCTCTATATACAAGTTCAAACTTATTTACTAACTTCAATTCACTTACCTCTTTTATATTTTATAATTGTTTCACCTTACTTTGCATTCCATTTAAAATTAAGTTCGAATTCACCTTACCATTCAACCATTTTCATTTGTGATTATAATTCCATTTTACTTGAGTTAAAATCAAATCTTCCATTCTCAAGTTCTCCAACTTATTTACTTATAAGTTTATATTGCTCATTTCAAACCAATCCACATTTTTATAATCACAATGTCAAATTTTAACACTTAATAGCTTAAGAATATGAATTCATTTACACAACCATAAGCATTTACATTTCACCGTTATCTCAACTTCCTTTTAATTCCAATTCATTTAGATTTAATTCAATTTCAAATCCTTAATTTTATTTAACTTATCATAAGTTAAATCCAGATATATTCCATTCACCTTCATTTATTCAAAGTAAATTTACATTCCCTATATACTCAATTCTTCTTTAAATCAACTTTCCCTTATAAGTTATATGGTTGAATCATTTCAACTTTCACATTTTTATTTAAACAGGATTTCCAGAATTCAATTTACCCGGATTTATTTCAAAACCAATTCGAAATAAAAATCAACACATTTCTATTTGATATTCAAATCAAATACCAAATTCCAAAACAAACTGCTTTTACCAAACAATTTTCCTTTGAAAATTCCAAAATTACTTGTTTCCCAACAAGTCCAAACAAATACCATAACCAACTATTTTGGTAGCAATCCATCACTTTAGAAACTCGAAAATGAATTCTAATGATGTGGCCAGCATCATCAGGATTATTTTCCAGCGACTGAAGTGAGTTCAGTGCTTTCCACTTCCAAAATCCACCTCAAAACAATTTCTAAAAAAAAATATTTTTCCCAAAATATACTCCATTCTTACAAATGCTTTTGAAAACATTTCTAACATTTCTACAAAGTCAAACTCCCAAAACTTTGTTTAATTCCATTTGAAATCCCTTTCAAAATTTCCAGGGTCAAAGTTCTAGTTTAAATCAAATTTAAATTTTTTTTTTTTTTTACTTTTCTTATTTAAAACATATTCAGTCAATTCCATTTGGTTATAAACCATTTTAATATTTTAACTTCTTATTTTCTTATATATATCATCTCAAATTTTAGATCATGTTTTAATTTCTTATTTGATTATAGAAGAAACAACCAAACAACCATCCAATGCATAGAATAATTTAGAAAATTATTCCTTTTTATATCAAAATACAATTTTGGGTAAAATTATTTCATTTACCCACTTTAAAAATAATACTATGTCGGTTTATCTTGTTTAAGAGTTTAGAAACCCCTATCGATACGGTTGTACTTCCCGCACCGACCAGAATTCATAAACACTCAACCGATAAGTCAACACGGTACAAAAACAATTTTATATCCACTAACAAATACGCTCTCATAGCTATTATTACACTCAGCTCATTATAGAGTACTTCCGACTCTATTTAAAATGAGTAATTTTCCCACCAAAGCCTAAGTTGTCGCCAATCTAAGCTCTGATACCACTGTAATAACCCGAGTTTTTCTAACACGAAAAACCGGACCATTTGGGTAAAAAGAAGAGGTAGAAGAAGAAGAAAAATAGATAGAAGAAGAAAGAACTAAACAAAATCAGAACCTCACAGTCGCAGCGGATAAAATATAATATATAGAACAGATCTTTACACAAAATGAAACTATATCTGTTTATATACAATACATCATCATCAGAGTATATCAATACCATCATCAATATCCAGTCAATCAGTCAATACAACAATCACAGCAGCGGAATAATACAAGTACGAGAAATACGTCTCGAACTCCAGCTCCTCTCCTGAGCTCCATAGCAACCTATCCTGTAAAATACTCGGTCTGACCCGAGCATTATAATAAAATAACACCCGAGTCAGTCTGGAATACCAGCGCATCATAAATACATCCAAACTGATTATTAAAGTTTCAAAAATCCTTTGAAACAAAAGCATCTCGTAAGACCACGCCACAAATAAACATGTCGGGTTTTTACCTTACGATAGCTAAAACACTTTTATATTAAAATCCTCTAATATTATAATAGTGTCTATAGAAAGTAAAATAGAATCTAGCTGAAATGCTTGCATCTCACATTTCAACAATAGTTGGGCACAATCAAAACCGTACAGGCACGTAGGGAGAATGGATTTCCAACGAATGACTAGGCACTGGGGTACCACCTGTCACAGTACGTGGCCTAGATCACAGTACCGAGGAGTACGCCCGCTCCCCTGCAACACAAGGCCGGAACCATCCCTTACTGGATGATCCCGAATAAAATCACCCCACGGTTGGGATCAGCAACCGCACCACTAAGCCGAAATAAAAAGGGACATCTAGACAGGGATGACCTTACCCTCCAGTGGGAGCTACCCACGAAGCCTTGCTGCATAACCCCTGATTTTCAGTCATTCCCGGTTGATGAGGTTCGAGACTAAACGATACCTTTTCAGATCATATCCCTTAGAATGCCCATCGCCCACCTGACGATGTCACGAAAGCATTCGTCCATATAAGTCCGTCCCGGGTCCGAACGGAACCGAAGGCACTACCCCTACTACATCCATTTTGGAAATATCCTCAGGATTAGTAGCGACTAGCCCTTGTACTTCACTGCTCCATCTTCGACTCCGAAATCGTTTTCGCGAAACGTACAAACCGAATCGAAGTGGTTTTCGAGTCTCCAGACCTAGAATCCCGGTATACGGAAACTCGATCCCGGTCTCTTCGAAACGATCGCGCATTTGGCCAATATTGATAGTCGGTGATTTAACTATCAATTAATGTTCACAAACATCCATACACATCCATCACACAATAAATAATCTCCATATTATTTATTTTCTTCTAATATCTTTCAAAGATATATTTTCACATTTTCAAAACTCATTTGAAACAATTTTCCACTCTTCCTTTACAAGGTAAATCTTTTACCCTTTATTCCCATCGGGAATAACCAAGTATTAAAACAATTTGCATTTAAAACAGTTAAAATACTTTATACTGAAATATACTTTAAAATATGAAAATTACTTCTATTTATTTACTCAAAATATAAATTTAAAATATGTGAAGAAAACTAGTTATTAATACATAAACTTTGATTTAAAAATAAGGGTTTTAGTTTAACTAAATTCAAAATAGCGTTATAAGAAGAAAAATACTAACTTTAACAGCTTAAGCTAAAACCAACTTTTTAAATAAATCCATTTGTAAAATAATTGCTAATATACTCCCAAATTATTACGGTATTAAAAATTATAAATTTATTCCTTGAAAAATAACGATTTCTTAAAAATACTTTTAAAACGATTTAAAACTTAACCTTAGTTAAAATAAAATCTTTTTATAAACATTTACTTGGTTTTCCCAGGGAAACACTTTCCATTTAAACATTTCAAAAACTTCCCATTATATTCAAAATCCCAATTTGGCCCAATTTACATTTTTCCTTTCAAATCCGATTTCAAATTTTATTCTTTGAAATTTTAAATTTAACAATTCATTTTATTTCGTAAAAACACAATTTATCCATTTATAATTAAATTCTGTGATTATACTTTATACAAAAATGTCACAGAACAACTAAATTTCCAGGTTTATCAATCACATCATATAAACAGGTATCACTATCAACTATAAATAATTGCTACATTTTGAGGAATCCAGTTGGATCCCTCCAACCTGTTTCTCCCTGCATCCACAAATATTAGCACATCACAATATAAATATCAATCCAGACTGATAATAACAATTATATTCAGCCATCCACACAGATATTTAAATATTAACTATTTAAAATGCCTAGCATCCAGATGTGAGTGAGAAAAACTCACTTTGAGTTCGGCGAGCATTCGAAATTTAAATTAAACCGGACGACGTCCGATTTAACCCAAATTCCTACTTGCCCAGAATGACTTCGGATCTGCGCCATCACGTAGTACGTGTTCCTGCGATTCCAACGCATCCAAAATCGCCTCAATCTGATAACGTATGAACCGGTTATGATTTTACAAAGTTCGAACAAGATTTAAAAATCAATTTTCTCTTATTAAATTTTATTATACCAATCTCAGCCGTTAATCAACGTTCGAAACCAAGGCCGCTCATCCCTCTTCATCATCACGTACGTGATCTCCAGAAGCAACAAACCCAACATCGCTGCCTTGTTCCCCCACTACGCGGCCCCCACGTTGATCGAGAACACGATCAGGAACCACCTCAACGACCGCCTACCTACATCGAACCCACGCCTGAAGCCGCACCAAGCTCGGTGCTCCCAATACCTCGAAGTTCGTGAATGAACGCGCTGCATTCATGGACGATTTCGCAACGATTTACTCCACGAAACACGATCATACCCGTTGAACAGGTAGATCTAGCTGAGCTTTACCACTTCCTAGTTGGGAGTTTTCGAAATTAATGAGTGGATTAGAAGTAAAATGAAGAAGAACGAAACTCAATATCGGCCATTGGTTACTATAAGTGGCGGCTGGTTGGAGATAGACTAGGGTTTGATAATAATTGAATATATATAATGGTTAAAATATTATTATATTAATATAAATTCTCGACTTAACAGTTAATGCAAACGACCTCCAATTCTCGCGTTCCGACAGGCTATCCTAGGGTTTTTCAGCGTTCCGGACACAATGGAACAGGTTTCGTAAGCTAATTTGATCGTATGAGCGAGATACGAAATTAAACGATCAATTTAAAATTAAATCGATTAAATTGATTTCGATGCGTTTCGAGCTGCCACGGTCAAACGACAACTCCGATTGCTATGAAAATTGAAATCCGACAATAACTATCTATTACGGATCCAATGAAACTGGTTTCGTCGAATTCTGAGACTGTGCCCCGGAAGGCTATTTTAACTCGTCTATTAAATCCAGCGATTTTCGAAATTATCGAAAACGCTTAAAATTTCACTTTTAAAATTTTATTAACTTAACCATAAATCATATAAAATGTATAACCACATTTAAAATCATTCTGGTTCAATCCAGATCAAAATCTGATTGTATTGCATTTTAATAATATTAAATTCATTATTAAATTAATATAAACCCCAAATATTAATTTATCAACTTAAAAATTCCTCTAAAAGTCCAACAACATTATTTATGTCCAAATACACTTTAAAATAAATTTTAAAACCATTTTATAGCTATTTACACCCAGATTCACCTTTTTATCCTAATCCCGAATATTTAATTATTATTTTTCCATTAATCAAATCCAACCAGAATTGCTATAAATTAAAATATAGCTCATTTTCATTGATTGAACCCAAATCCATTCATTTAAAAATCAATTAAGAATCCACATTAACATTTAGAACGAATTAAATGTTCAAATTCAATAGCTTAAAAATACGGGATGTTACACAGTCTTAATGGATGGTGAGTGAGATCGAACTTATGCAACATGGCATGAAAAATCTAGTGTGCCTAGGTACCAAAATGAGTTGCAACAAGTGTACATAAAAGGTCGACGTGCTTGGGTACCTATAGGGTAGGATTTGCATATTTATTGAGCTCATCGTCGGCCCTTGCGATCATTGGAAAAGATAGGGTTACACCTAATTGATCTCTTCTGCATACCAGGATTGGTTCAGTTGGGTCATGCAATGCCATAATTGTTTGTTAGTTTGTTTGATAGGGCAAGGCTAGTTAACTATACAAAGGTTCTTTTAAAATACAGATGGGGATCTGGTGCAAGTGGCCTAAAATTCATGATAAGAAGCATATGAAGGTATGCAAAAGGCTGGCGTACGTGAAAAATCCCCGAAGTATTAGGACCTCGTGGACTAGAGGTTGTCGGTGAACACGGTAGGATTTACCTCGGTGATACGATAGCGATGGATATTTACAAGTTGTTGAGTGATTGATACCAGCGAGGATAGTATCTTGGTCCATTAGTGGACTTGGGTTATATATATCTACCTATATAGACATAGATCTACAGGGTGTAGATGGATACGGTTCGTACGTACCAATGGAGTCGTAGCGACTAATAATAAACTAACATAACATGAAATAGTGAACAATCAACATAAGCCAGTGTTATGTATAAGATGTATAATTTACTAGTCACTAAAACATTGTTTTGACTCCCCTCCTCACTACAACCCACAAGACTTAGAAGGGCAGTTCTGGTATTGATTTGGAGCTGTTGTCTGGCTGAGGCACTTGACATTTGAGATGTCGATTTTTGGTCGATAATTATATTGATCTATTATATTTTCTTATTTACACTGTGAGTTATTACCATTAGTGCTTTGATATATTTTCTGTTTTGCAGATACCAAACAAACGACCCGTATTTTAGTGGACATGGGTTTTCGGTTTAGCGAAAATCCTAGGCCCACTGAAGTGCGGGTTGTTACATATCTTACATAATATATAGGAGATATTCATGTACGTTCTTTTAAAGCCTACAACTAATCGGATCTTATATAAGCATAATAAATAAATAAAATTCAATGATATAAATTTCAATATTATAAATAAGGCATATAATTTCCCACTCACCTTTCGAGCTTTCCAAATCTCTCAAATTCGAATCCATCCCTTTAATTTAGCTCCTTTTCCATTCTAATCCAAAAGAATATGTATAACAAGACATATACATACAGTTAAAATTACAGATTTGAGAAGAGATTTGGAGTTAAGGATAATATAAATTTATAATTATAGAAATTAACTTTTTCTTTTGCAATGTTGATTCACTTCATCTCTTCTTCAATTTTGTTTTCCGCCCTTTCCTGATGTGAATATATAAAAAATATTTTTTAATTTCTAAAGATAGTGGAGAAGGGGAAATAGTAGAGCTTCACTATTCTTAGAAAATACGAGAAGAAAAGCGAAGGGCTTGGCCTGTATTTACAGGCACTCGAATAGATCGTATCCATTAGATTTAAATAATTTAATCCAGGCCGTTCGGCCAAGTTTCAACCCTAGCCACCACCTTGACGACCCATCAACCACTCTTTTATAGGTGGTTGATCGACCCAAGGAGGGGGTCGACCGATAGAGTCCCGTATTTATTATTATTTATTTTCTATTTTCCATTTTTAATTATTATCCTTTCGAAAACTTCAAACGCTAATAACTACTTTGTTTTAACACCTATCACAAAACTCCAAATAAGAAAGTTGCTCAGAAAATCTACATAAACGCAACGGTACAAATTTTATAGTCAAATTCTGATGTTTTCTCAAATTTCATTATTGAGCCTTAATAATTATTTATTAATTTTCTTTAATTTTACAGGGTGTTACATGTTGGATCTAATAACCCTTTAGACTTTGCACGCCCAAAGATGCAAAATTAAAAAAAATTGAAATCTACCTCTTTTACCCACTTTCGACTTGCTCGGTTCCTTTACTTACACGTCGCAAAATGGAAGGTCGTGGGTGTCTAATGTACTCTATGGTTTGTTGTGCAGAGTCGAAATCACAGAGATGATTTTTAGCACACTCAAGGTTGCGGAAAACATGATAATTGGATCCTTACATCGCTAATGGAATTCAACATCTTCCTTAGGGTTTGGGATATGTGTAAAATCTATTGGAGATGTTATTAGATGAACATGTTAAACCATTCTAATAAGTATAAAAACATTTGAAATTATTATCCAATCCACTTAATAAATTTATAAGAAACTGTTTCTTGAAAGATAATATATTAAATAGTCTAAACCATAAAAAACTAATAGATGTAAATAATACCTGGCAACTAAACTTTAGCATGTTGTGACTTTAATGCCCTTGCAAGAGCCAAATTATACGACAACTACTAATAAGATTAAAACTTTTTGAGTCTTGATCACTCAATTGCGAACTTGGCTAATTCTATAAGTTAACAACTATGTGGCAACTCGAGAATATGGAAATTCATTCCGTATTCTATCACTTTAAAATAGTGGTATGGTGAATTGTCTCATCCTACAAGATATGAGAGTTCGAATAAATTTTTTCATTCGATCATGGGTAAGGAGGCATAGTGGAAGATTGTGTGCTCAATATGAGTGAGTATATGAGAAACTCACTAAGTTAAAAAATGACTCTCTACACCAAGTCCTATAGATAGACCATTTTCTTGGATCACTAATTGTAATGATCCGTATTTTTAACGCTTTAAAAATACTAAATTAAATAAAAAAATTAAATTAAAAATCCGATAGAAATAAAATTTTACGATTTATTAAATGGAAATCTCTTTGTATATAGTTACAAAACCAATTTCGATAAGAACGATAATGTAATACATATTGAAAACGTAATGTAATAACATGAAATAGTTGTAACCAATAACAGAAACCAAAATAATAATTTTAACGTAAGAAATGTGCGTTTTGCGTTAAATGAAATTTTCGTTAAATAAAAATAAACAATAAAATTTTGCAACGAAAATTCGATATTTAAAATGCGTCTATTTAAACATAGGAAATTATAAAGTTTCATCAGAAAATATGAAAGTAAATTTCAGTCACGTCATTTCGGTTTAAATCAATTAAAATGTAATGAAAATAAAATGTTTTCGAAACCTAAATATTTTTACATAGAAAAATTCTAAACCATTTTCTGAGGAAGACGTCATTTTTCGTTTTTCCAAATTCGGACATCTTTAGCTCCGTCGATCTTATTTTTCTGCGTTTTTGCTGCATTTTCCGTGGTAGAAAATTCGAATTTTTATAATTCAATCGTACCACTGATATCTGTATACCGTTTTGACCGTCTCGTCATGCTGATCTCAGCGGTATATTCACTTTTGTGTTTTGAAGTCCGGTACGCCGTAGAAACTGCAAAACGGTCATTTGTATCGGTACCGTTTTGAACGTTTTGATTTTATTTATTTTTGTTGTGTTACAACCGTGTAAAATTCCAATGGACATCAACATTTAATCTCCTTGAATGCAACTTTTGAGACCTTTTCTATTTCCATTTTTCTCATTTTCTTTTTTTCCGGTTGCATTTACATTTTTCCACTGTTTCCAAACAGCAGCTGTTACTTTCTCTATTCCCTAAAACTCCATTTATATTCATTTACATTTACATTTTTCCACTGTTTCCAAACAGCAGCTGCTACTTTCTCTGTTCCAAACATCATTTACATAATTTCCATTTACTTTATGTTATGCAAATCAACATCTTTCATGTAGCTTTCCACCCTCTCTTCAAACCGCCACTCCATTGACCAACACAGCAGCCCACGCGCACGTCACCATGCCCTTCACCATGAACCCAGACCCACCTCAAAGCAATGCAAGTAGCCGAAGTCGCTCCACACCCACGCAACCCGCCTGTCCCCTCCACTTGCCACCGTTTCGCCTACCACGCATCCACGTCACCGCTAGCCCTAAGTTTCCAGCCTCGCCAAAGCCTCTGCTCCATATTCCTACCCACTTCCCTGCAGCGGGTTTCTGCATTCTCTTCTCCTATATTGTCTATATATAAAGGTATATATATATAGTTTTCTTTTGTGTGTTTATAGATTTTTATATATTGTTTTACCATATGTATTTTATAATAACTAGGATCTGTGTGTTTTGATTTTAAAAGTAGTATTGTTTGTATAAGTTTTATCTGTCTGTTGAGTTCATGGGTTATATAAGTACTTATATTATGATTGTATGTACATTTATATTATATGGATAGAAGAAGTCTTATCTCTATTTGCATTTTGTTTCACTGAAATAACAGCTTATATTCGGTTATAAAGAAAATCTGCACATCACCATTTACAATCTGAAATTTTTTTTTCCGCATATAACTGTTATAATATGATATATATAATAGTTTATGACTAAAATCTACATATTTTGTATCTTAAAGATTACCTGAGTGAGAAATGGCGATATATATATGTAAACTATATTATGTTATATACTGGGCATAGCTGTTCTTCCCTGGCAAACCTTCATTATATATAAGCACGTGTTCTATATATATAGGATATTTTGGGAAAGTTATATAGTTGTTTTGTTAAATATTGTTTTTATAGACTGTTTAAAAGCATAAGTTTAGATCAAAGTTTATATATAAGTCATAGCAGTACCAGTTATGGTATGATGTTTATGCAATCTGAGACGTATAAAATCAGTTTTCAGTATATAAGTTATAACCTACTTTGTTTATATATTCTTTCAAATCTTTGTTGCTGTTTTGTTCGTATACAATATGTATATCAGTCTAGCTATAGTATGTTATGATATGAAGCTGTATAGCCTATTATTTATATAATAATATAAGTTAAGTATTGTTGTTGGGTATAAATGTTTATATGAAGCTTATTTGTTTTATAACTTGTATATTAGCAGTAGATTTTATATGTTATTTTATCTGTAGGTTGGATATGTATATACATATCTGGGGTATATGTCAGTAATATATATTTGTTGTTAAATGATTGTTTTAAAGTGTATATATATATAAGTTTATAGCTGACCTATTTGAATTTATATGGGTATTATAATAAAGCAAAGTTATTTGATTTTTTTTTGGGACTTGGTAGTTTATGTATACAAGCTTATGTATGTATTAAATATTGATTCCGAAATTTTATAGTATTTTAGTGTATTTGACTTAATACATAAAATTTAATATATATATATATATAATATAATTATAATGTATATTTTAGTTTATATCCAAACTAATTTTGTTGTTAAATCAATATCTGCTATCAGCTTTGCTCATCGCAAATTCGTGCCAACCTTGTTTGCTTTCGATTCATGTCTGGATCTCGTAACTCAATTTCAGTGTCTATTCTCTCTAGCCTCGAAAGGTGAGCAATCACTCACGATTAATGTTCTTTTATTTATTAAATTTGATTTCAATTGAAACAACAATTGAAATATGCTGCTGTTAGTTATTTACACTGTTATTACCTGTATCAGTTCACATGTGACATCTGACACCACTATCAGTTATTTATACAATGATAATTCAGTTTGGTTGATAATGATTGATTGTTTGATGTTGACATTGGATGTTAAATTGTTAATGTGTAAGTGATAAATAATTTGAAATTGAAATTGACGTAGGATAGTTAGATTTGATATATGCTAAAATTTGATTAGATGACATTTGCATAATATGACCTTATTTAAATGTTAGATTAATTGACACGTAGAAATTTGGTAAAATACACCTTGAACCATGTAAATGTATATTTTTTAAATCGGCGTAGTAGGAAATTGAATAATTGATATAAATTGAAGAACCGTATCAATATTAGTATAATAATCTTTAATCTACATGAAATGATAGTGTAGATTCTAGAAATAATTATATTAATTTGCACAAACAACAATGTGAATTAATACGATTATTTCGGGATTATTTGAATTGATTATTGGATTGATATTGATTATTGTTATTGCTTGTTTATTTACTTTGACACCATCCCAGTTATCACACTACAAGTTCCTTTTGCTATGCTTTGATTTTGAATTGAATTGGAATCGGGTTGAAATGATAAATATCCAAATTAAACTTTGACCTAGGATAGAGAATTAAATAAAAACCTGATTGGTCAATAATTTGATTTAAAAATAAAATGAAGATTTTATTTGAATAAATAATATGGTTTTGAAACGAAGTTGGAAATTGAATTTTAATGAAATTTAAAGGTGAATATTTAATAATCTGAAACAAAATATTAATAAAGAAATTGATGGAAGAATGTTGTTTAATTTAAGAAATGATTGAATTAAGTTTTGAAATTATTTAATAATTTAATGAGATTGAATTATTTAATAATTAAATAAAATTGAATCCTTTGATAATTAAAATTGAACTTTTTAATTAGTGAAATTTAGTTCTTTATTAATTGAGCTTTGAAATTGTAACTAAGTAAATGAATATGTGAAATTGAATTTCTTTATCAAGAAATGCAAATGTGATTTTTGAAATTAATGTAAGACTTGTAATTTAAAGGGTTGATTTGTCGAAGCTAATTTAATTAAATTTGAAGTTTTGATATAATGAAGTTGAACTTAAGTAATTGTTTTCATGAATTGGAAATTTAATAGAAATTTTTTTGAATGACAAATTAACTTAACAAATATTGAATGAAATTGATCAATGGATTTAAATTGATTTGAATGCTAAATTAAATTAATTGAAATGATTTTGGAATGAAACTTATATACGAATTTAAATGAATACTTGAATTGTCTTAAATCAAATATTTAATTTGAATTATAAGCTTTTGAAATGGAAATTTGGAAGTTTGAAACGTAAATTTTGGAAATTGTTTAGAAAGACAAATGGAAGGTTGGTTTATAAATTCTAATTGAAATTGAAATTGATTTGGTTTTGAAATAAACAAATGACAAATCGGTGTAATAATCACAAAAGTTATTAAAGAGACCGGAATCGGTTAGGGACATACTCACTGTCTAAACCGAAAACCACTTTAATAACTATACGCGGAGTGTGATCCAGAATGAAGTGGTTGGAATGATGTATGTGATGACTGAAGAAAGAGAACGATAATGGATAGCCTTGACACTTGTGTCAAATTGGAAATGACTAAAACAGGAGTCGTGCTGGGCCAAATGGGGGTTAGCTACCTCGAGCGAACACACTTCTTCGAAACTACTCTTTACTTGTTGTCGATTGGTGCACCCTTGATTTTGGGAGTGTTGTTTCGCGGTGTTGCGATCGCTGCGGCGATGCGTTCTCACCATTCCGGATCAAGCAAACGGTAGTTTCACTACCTTGGGTATTGCCTCATGTGCCTTGTCATACTTGTATCCCTATATACGCGACCACTACGATTTGTTTTGTGTTATACCTATGGAGTACTCCCTGATATCCCACTAGTTTACGGTGGAGTTTACAGTGCTGTATAGACTATAACGCTTATATAAAATGTGGTAAGGGTGATAACGCCTTAACACTATTTTGATATTTTATATTACTGATAGGCATTATCTACTTATCGTACACTACTACATAGTAGATAGTTTAACGGATCCTTAAAGGATGGTTATTCCAAACATCCTTTGAGTTACTTGTATTTCAATTGCTATTTCACTTGAGTTGGATTTATTGATATAAGAATGTTAATCCTGACTCGAGTGTTTTGTGTTTTGCTTTACGCTCGGGTCAGACTGAGTGTTCCAGTATTCGAGACTCACCTTTGGAGTTGGAGCTTCGCTTGGAGATCCAGCTATCTATCCAGCTTTCAGATATCCAGTTGATTCCAATGATGTATTCTGATTTGTACCTGATGTATAGTGTTACTCTTCTGTTGTATCTTATTTAACTCTGATGTATCTTATATATTTATATAGTAGCTTCATGAACTACTATCTCTTTTACTTCCGCTGCATTTATTACTCTGTGTCTGTGATCTGTGATTATTTTATTTACTGTATATACTCAGTTTTGCCAATTTAAATTAACAATTCGGTATTTTGAATTATTCAAGTCCGACATGTGCGGATGCGAATAGTCCAAAATAGCGGGTCGTAACACTAATGGTTTATTTCAATTCGTTCATATTGATTAACTCACTCAAGCGCAATTTGGTCGAACCCCTTAAAATAATTAAAGACACTTTTATGAAAGAGTTCAGTATTATGCTTATCTTCTTCAAAAGGCTTAACCTCTAAAAGAGGAAGTGAAAGTTTTAGGGTGTTTGTAACAGAGGCATAAACGGAAAAAAAGAAAAAGAAAATGGAACTATCACCATTGTGCAAATTAAGGAGAGACGGAAAGAAGGTTTCCAAAAACATTTAATGATGCTTAAGGGGAAGAAGGAATTTGATTCCTCTTCTAAATGTATTTCTTATAGAAGATTGTCTTCTATGAATTCTGCTCCTTGATTTTTATATAATAGATCTAGAACTCACTTCCATAATTGTTAAAAAGGTGTAGAAGTAGAAGAGTTTGAGGCAATAAATTTATTATAACTTCACATTTCAAATGACACTATTGTAGAAGTCAAAATAGTGGGGGAGTACCATGAATCACTTGCTAGTAAACACATTTAAATTTTGAATGATTGTCGTTATATGCATAATTATTTCGAAATAATACCCATTTTTGTTTAACAAAATATGAATGTGGTTTTGCTCTAATAAGCATATTATAAGTATATATTTTGGAGTAAAACTATTTTGGTACACTTAAGTAATGATATTTGCATTCTAAATAATTATTATTTGTTAACCTTTAAAATACAAAAGCATCTAAATAAACAATAATTATTTTTATACCTATAGACTAGACCATACCATTAAGAGATGATTGTACGAGTAGAGAAATAAAAGTTGTCTCCCTTGATTTGATTATAAATAATATGGTACTTGTAAATCGTTTCCCAAAAGAAATACGGATTAGCACCCATTTAGTAGAAGCAATGAAAGAGTTGTTGAACTCTTAGGAATAATGTATATTGATTTATGTAGTCCTAAGTCTACATGCACCAAAGCAGATCCAATTACTTCATAGCATTTACCATAATTTCTCTATATATAGATATGCGTAACTTATGAGACATAAATCAAAGTTTTATGAGAAACTTGAAAATCTTAGGTGGAGTAGAAAATAAAACATGCAAAATAATAAATTACTTCAATCAGAGGAGAGTATCCTAGATATGACTCCAATATTACCTAAAAGAGACCATGGTACTCTCTCAAGTCACTTTCCCATGCTCCGTAACTCAACTATGTTATAGAAAGAAAAATTGAATTTTGTTGGATGTAGTTCAATTTATAACGAGTGAAGTTGAGTTACCTCTTTCCCTAAGGGATATGCGCCAATGAATGTGACCCAAAGGAAAAATATAATACTATCTAATATATGTTTGTGACTCCATATTAAATATGGGAGGAAACCATATCTTCAATTATTTAATGTGTAAGGTCATTTAATCTATGTTAAAGAATGTAAACCACAGCGAATTCAAAGTTAAATTAGCTTTGCACAAGATTATATGTTATACTTGGGTACATGTCTTATCATACTAAGGATTAAAAGTTGTTGTTTCAAGATATGCCACCTTCTTAAAAGAAGGAATTTCTTCTAGAGAAGTTAGTGGTAGTATGGTTAACTCGGATAAGATCCAAGAATCTAATATGAAAACTGATCAAAGAGATGACACCAATTCAACTATACCCTATGAGACACACCATATTAGAAGGTCTAATAGATATTTTATATATCGAGGAGAAAATACAATTTTCTCATGAATGGTGAGAAAGAAGATTTTATCATTTTTTAATGACAATCTCCTTACTTA
This sequence comes from Allium fistulosum, assembly GCA_030737815.1. Classification (NCBI taxonomy): domain Eukaryota; kingdom Viridiplantae; phylum Streptophyta; class Magnoliopsida; order Asparagales; family Amaryllidaceae; genus Allium; species Allium fistulosum. Next base: position 284,460,667 of record CM060907.1, on the reverse strand, counting down.
CCAAAAAGCCATGGAGGGTATAGACTCTACCTTCTAGCTTGATGCTGCGAAATCCGACGGGCATTTTGTGTACATTAATAAAAATTGGACTTTGGAGATGTATTCGAAAGGATAACACCCATTGGCTGCAATGGATCTTCATTTTGAAGATTAGTGCAAGAAGAGTATAGGTTTACATAGCAAGAGTGATGGAAAAAAGAATCTAGTTGATTCAAAATGTTGATCGTAACAATTTTTTTTTGCAAATTTCTATGCTTATGTCCATTCAAATTCTACTTGCAATCGTCACACGCTATGACTCTGAGACTTGGTATATGGATGTTAAAACGACCATCTAAATTATGATCCAAAAATGACTATTTTAACATTATAGCCATAGGTTCTCAAGTTCAGTTGAAGTGGTAATAAAGCTTGTAAACTCATAAGATCTTCTCATAATCTTAAAATTCTTTCTATGCATGGTATTATGTCAGATCAGAATCAGAGATTGTCTTCTAGTGCTGATAATCAGTCTGTCCTTTCATCCCTCTCCCGCTCACTTTTCCAGCCTACTAACTCTACACCAGATCCTATTCTCATAAGTTTGGTTTTGAAAAATGAGTGTTTTTAACAAGGTAATTAATTTGTTTGACCAAAGTCAAAACGCAGAGGAAGCATGTGCCTATAAGAAAGAAAAAGATAAGGTACTACCAGTTTATAATAAAAAAATTTGTTAATGACTATTACCAACTGATAACGATGTACCTATGTAATAATTGGTTAAAGCAAAGTAATATACAAAATTTATCGATGAAGGATTTTCGCGAGGCATAATATATTTACTAATTATATTGACCTATAAAGATAATTCGAGTTGGGTGTTGGGATTGTCCTAATCTAAGTACAAACCACTATATTAAAATGTCTAGTATGAAATTCCAAAAAAGGAAATGTTCCTTTGGGAGTTGGAATGCTCATTTGTAGAAAGACTCCATATAGAGAGTGGGAGCATATGAGAAGGATTCCTTATGTATTAGCAATAAGATCCATATTATACACTATGTTGTGCTAGAACCTATATCGCTTAAGTACTTGGTGTCACAAGCACAATACATGTGTGTGTATCAAATACAAAAGGAAATTCCAAAATATTTGATAAGTGTAATCTCAAGTATTTATGAAATAATAAAGATATGTTTTATAGAAACAATGAAATCCCTTATGAAGGAGTGTTTGGATTTATGTTTTCCAACGACATCAATAAAAACTAGTCAATCTTGTGGTTTGGATTCACACTCAACGGAGGGGCCATAATTTAGAAGTATCCAAATATTAAGTTGTAGCATATTCAACTGTGAAGGATGAGTACATCGAATGATGCCACAAACTATTTGAGTGATAAAAAAATTAAATACTGAAGATCCAGTACTTGTATATTACGATTTCAATGATGCAATCAGGTTGCAAAAGGAACTAACATGCTTGTAGAAGTTAAGACCCATTCACCATAAGTATCATATGCTAAAAATTGTTTATCTGTTATGAAGAATGGTCATCAAGTAAATAGATAGTACGTATAATATTGTAGATCCACTCGCTAAGGTCCTTTCTCAGCCTACTCTAGAAAGATTGATTAAAAGGTATGGTTGTAGACGCCATAATTAGCCCTAAGTGCAAGTGGGAGATTTATAGAGTTGAGGTATGCCCTATGCTAAATTATGTACTTTTTGATTATATAATTGTACACTTAACTCTTAAAAATGTATCTTGTTCGAAATGAAAGTAGGTTTTCTTGTTTCTATTTCTATCATGTACATATACTTATAAGTATAAAGTTTAATGTTGATGATCGTATTAAATACATGCAATATGAAACCCTAGGACTAACTATTTAAACCGAGTGCATATATAAAAGTGTTCATAATCATGAGTATTGAATCGATTAAATAAATAAATATGTATCCTTAAATATTCATAGTCAAGATATTTTGAGAAAGTGATATTGCTATAGTCACGAGACTATTGTACGTAATTTTCTTCAAATGTTGGATAGCGATTTACCCATGACCATCGGGGACACCAAGAGGTTACATACTTGTAGTTGTTGTATCAATTATAGAACGACTCACCTAAAGTCTTCTATTAGTTAGCTATATCTAAGTCAAAACAGAATATATCACATGAAAATGTGCAGCAGACATTTTTTAAGGACCCCTAGCTCAGCTGGTAAGTGATATGGCTTTTTAGATTTAGGCTTAAGAGGTCATGAGTTCAAAACCCTAAGATATCAAAATGAATGCTCTGTGTCGCTCAATTTTCTCATAAGTAAAAGATTACCCGGCTAGCACATCAAGGCCCGGCATGTTCCCAGTCAATCTACATAATAAGAATAGTTTCATCAAAGACAAGTTGGCCAACATCCCTTAGCCCGGTCCAATCTGAGCCGACCAGCATGGTCCGACCAAATACAAGCCCTTCAAAGTCAACAACACACTAGGGATACGGCTGATTGGTTCAACTCATGACAATATACAACCAACTCGTTTGACTTGACCTAGCCTAAAAGCGTATAATCTTTGGTGTGGCTCTATCTCAACCTACCCACAATTGGCTATATACAACCCATCTCGTCACCACACGATCGGGTCAACTTGTCCCCTTCAACTATCCTTAGCAATCTTCAGCTTTGTTCCATGCAATCTTCAACAACAAGCAACCAACCGTTATTGTGCACAAGAAGCTTCTCTTCATCTTTGTTCACTAGAAAGGCATACTACATGACAAATAGTATAACCTAGTACACTAACTACTATGGCATGTTTGTCAAAGCGCACCCACTCTTGTACTATGTCGCCTTTCTCATCACAAAGCATACCCCTGGTTCAGAGTAACGGCTAGCACACATCTTAATCACATGTTCATACTACCTTCCAACTTTCCTCCATCAGCCCATGTGACTAGATCAACGACCAAGTGTGGTTCCCACCTATAAATCACGCAATCTTAGTTATCCAGTGACCAACATCAGCTATTATAAATAACCCTTTCTATACAACTTCATAAAGGTTGACTTTTATGCTCCAAATTCCTTCTCCAACATAGAGAATACCAAGAGTTCTTAAGCTAGCTATTATAGTCTTAAGTGCTCTTACTTTCTTATTATTCTCTTGTAATTCATAGTAATTTTAAGATATCAATATAGTAAGAAAGCTTCACAATGAACGTAGGCAAGCATAATCGAACCACTGTATATCTTGTGTTATTACTCTAATTGCTCATTTATTCCTTATATTTAATTTTAAACCTGGTATTAGCAAGTAACCTTAGTTAATACGGAATCATCATAATTCTGAGGTTGGCTAAATTTTTAGTCAGCATTTTGATACTAGAAGGAGGGCCTTCCCTAAAATCTCTCACCTTTATTCACTTTTTCTTCTCTAGAAAAAAAATATGTTTCAGTTATTGTCGTGAATCCTAATGGTGATGACTAATATAACAACTCTAGTGATCGTTACACTAACGGTAACATTGTTGCCAGTGCCATTTTCCACATCCCTAAAATTAGCAATGATATACAACAACTAACATCGGAACCCTAACCCATGAAGTGAATGATCTAAGGACATGGCTGGATGCTCAGATGACCATAAACTTCGATCCTGCACTCCCTCCAGCGGCTAAACTAACCCATGTCCAACCATTGTCCCCAGCGGTTACAATCTCATTAATACCACCCAGGAGAGGGTAGTGCTTGAAATCCCAGTCATGGTAGCTCATGTTAACAATAAGAGAGGGCATGCTGCACGCGAGTGAATTTATGATATTATATTGACCTAGAATTGGCTGCGCATATAGAACCAAGTAATCGTCATTCCCGTTCAGTGGAACGACCATCAGCTTTTTAACGCCTTCAAGCGATAGACAGAGCTTGAGACTTAAGATTTAAGCATCTTAATGGTAGTGCTCATGCCATTAGTAGAGAGCACATGGCCCCCACAACACACTTCCAGTCCCATAGGGGTGTGGCCATGCCTGGATCAAGACAATAGCGAGCTAGGATTCACGGTCGCCCTCCGTGCTTAGGGAGAGGATATCCCCTCTCCAACTCACCGTTATTACCATCATTCTCAATCAAATAATCAGTGTCGATTTCCCACTTTACAAAGGCGCCGGTTGAGTCCATTGCTGGTTCTAGGCCAAACACTTCTACAACTGGCAGATGCTAGCCTCTAGGTGGAAATGAACCGCCTTCACCAACAACTCAATAGAATGCAAGCCCGAAATGCCGGGGATGAAGCGCAATCTGACAACGAGAATGAAGAGCCGTTCTCGAAGGAAACCTTGAGTATGTACATCCATAGGTGGTATATCTTGCGTAGTATTGACAAAAACAATGGGTGCGCTAATGCATCAGACCACATCACTACTTTTAACCCCATCGCCTAAGCCGACCACCTTTCTAGCCCAACAAAGTGTTTACTCTTTTCCTCCACTCTTACAAGACCAACCTCCAGATATTTCCTGCATCTACAACTAGGTAGCATCCATTTTTAGGCCTAACTTTGCACAGATTTCAAGACTAGGTTCTTTGCTTCCAAGACTCATGTCATGATGGTTAATGAGCTAGGTAACATCAAGCAGAGGCTAACCGAGAATCTTTGGTTGTATGTAAACCATTTCAACAAGGAGACACTAGGATTGGGTGTGTCGACAAGAACATCTCGGTTGTGGCTCTCTGCTCGGGGATAAGTTAAGGATATGAAAGGAGTTACAAATGTAACTGGCCACATCCCTAATCGATTTCTATTAATAAGTGAATGACGTCATAAGGATGGAGGATGCTGATATTTCAAACAACGATGATGAGGCCCGATGCTCAAACAAAGCCAGCCCTTATGGTACAATCGTCCATCAAGGTAATGATCGACTGAACAATAAAAAAACGTGTGCAGAAGATAACGCTCAATACGAGCCTATATATGCTAACTATGCCATTTTGAATCGAGATATGGAAGATGTATATCTAATGACAAGGACCATGTACCATACTAAAGACGACCCACCATAAAAGGCTAGAGAAAGAACGAACCATATGGCAATGGCAAGAACCGCGAGTTCCATCAAATCAACGACCATTCACCAATGAGTGCCACGTGCGGAAAGATGAGTTAGAAAGGTTGATCCGGGAAGGAGTGCTTATGGAATATGTTAAGCACCAAGTCATGTTGGACCTCTAATTAAGATACTAGGTCGCCTTGCGCCAATTAAGGCATGCACCAATGCAAATAAACTCTAAACTATATAGTTTTATTTGATCAAAAAAATCCCTTTTCCTTTAAGGAGTTCTGGATGAATTTACAATTGAAATTCAAATTGAATAATTCAACCTATTCCACATTAATAGGAGTCCATTTATGTTTTTGCTTTACGAATACGATATCACAGGATAACTGGCAATAATATGACGGCTCAACTCCAACCACCCAAAAACAATGTTGCAGCTATAACCGACATTTTGACTATTTATGGAGGCTCATATGTGGCTGGAACAAGCTAAGGACCACTGTAACACCCCATAAAAATTGCAGTAATTAATAAATAGTTATTAAGGTTTAAAAATTGAATTTGAGCAAATGTCATAATTTTGCTATGAAACTTGCACGATTGTATTCATGGTGATTTTCTAAGCAAATTTCATATATAAAGTTTTACGATCAAAGTTCAAGCAAAGAAGTTATTGAAGCTTGAAGTTTTCAGATCGAAAATAACTAAATATAAAAATAAATGATGTTAACCGCATGGATCTCATCGATCAACCCACTTATTGGGCCATTCGATTGCTAGCGGTCGATCGCCTATAAGGAAGCAGTCGACCGGTTAAAGGGTGACGGCTAGGGTTGAACCTCGGTCGAACGACCTAGATTTAGTTGATATTAATCTAATGGAAAATGAACATATTCAATTCTATTTCATATTAATCTAACAGATGATTTATATATGACATTGGAATTTATATTGTTGAATTCTATTTGATTATTATACGTATGTAAGATCTTTTGAGCTATAGTCTTAAAATGAACATATTCAATTGAGTTCTCGCCTACATATTTTATAAGTTAGGCAATTGGAATGGAATGGTATATATACCCTAATATGTTGGAAATCAGTCTCTAAAATTGTTAAAGTAGTGAAGATTGTAAAGTTTGTTTTAGATTTATGTTAATTGGGTTGTAAATTGTTAGTATTAATTTGGATTATCCTAGTTTGTGTTAGAATGTGAATTTCTATGTTTATATATATTGGAAGCGTTGTGGGTACAATTTAATTGTATTTATTTTCGTGTAAATTTCCATAAATAATGTAATTTCCATAACTATGTATAAAAGTACGTCGTTTGGAATACGAAGGAATGTACCAAAATGAAAGAGATGTGTAAAGTACATGTGTTCATATCCGTAGTTTACACTGCCTATTTCAATAAAAGAAAAGAGATAATTCCTTGTAATTTCAAACGGAGAAAAAGTCTGACTTTTAGGTAATTTATGGAAAGTTATAATGGTAATCCTTTTTGGGAAGGATTGCTCTAATAAATTAAAATGTGGAAATGAATGTTCGTTACACAATGTGCATATAAGTGTATATTCTAAAATTCCTAGTCATAGGAATTAATGAGTTAGAAATAGGTATAGACATAAACACATACGTATAATTGTACCTATCGATTAAAAGTAATATATATATATATAGGTTAACAAATAAAGCATAATAAGTAAATATATGACGATATTCGAGTTAGTTATAAGATAACTAAATATTAATGGCATAGTAAACCGTAGGATTTGGAAGTTGTGATGGAAAAGAGGTAGTAACTCAAAAATTATGAACAACAATTGCAAATTAGTAGGGCAATAGATGTGCAGTTAATAGGGAGTTACAGAAATTAAATGGTGACGTAATTGCATTGAATGAGATTGATCGCAGAATTTAATATGATGTTTAAGGGAAAATGGAATAGGTGTACTAAGTTGAATTTGAAAATGTCATTGATGATTGTGCAATTTGAATACTATTGACCATTTATTACGGACAATTGGCATTTATGGGACATAAGAGGGAAATAAGGAACATACGTAATAAGTGTCTAAGATATAAATGGGGTTATAACAAATAATTTGGGGGATACTAGTAAATAAACTTAAGAGGCAATATAATTTTCATAATAGAAAATTATATAGCCTCAATAATACGTTTAGGACAAGCTTGAGTTAGTGGGCCTAGACCAATATTTAGGTCTAGGATAAATGATTTGGTTTGGTATGAGTTGGGATGTGAGGTCAGTAGAGTTACACAACAGAATTCTGCCATTCACCTAGAGGCTACCAGTAGTTGTGTATACATACTACTGATGTGGGACGTCCTCAACTATAGCACTCATGGGGAAGGGATATTCGTTTGCATATAGGTTTGGAAAAATGTACCAAAGGTTTGCCTCGAATTTGAAGTAATAAATGACTCAGCACCTTTAGAGGTGTTAAGGGGCTTACTTCGGAGTGGAAGATATTATATGGCCATTAGGTCTGCCTCTTCTCTATGTAAGAAGTCTTACATAACTTATGAGAGAGCATAATAGGGAAATAGGGTTTGCTTCATTTCTAATGAGGGGTATTGCATAACTAGAGTAGGCATTTTCCTTGACTTATATTAGGTAAGTATAAATGGGATTTTGGCTATGGGGGTCGGCGGGCTATGTCAGTTACTGATAAACCGATACTTATAAGTTGGCCTGGCATATAGGTTTAGACAACCAATGGTCCCGAGCAGTCGTTAGCAAAGACTTGGGTTATGCCCTAACAGATTTCACTTCCTACTCATGTAGAATCCTTATGAGATACACAAAGACCTCAAACTTTAATTAGTTATTTGTTTGTCAAAGGCGGGCTATTAACTCATAGATAAGCCTATGAGATGTGTTAGTAATATGGTTAAATAAATTATAAAGTCTTATATAAGGTCATTGGCCTTTATAGCTAAGGGCCGGTTAACTAGCGTTTACATTACGGAGGGCCCGCTTTGAAGTTGAGGTATTAAATGGCCGTTGGGTCTGCCTCCTCCCTATTCAAGAATTATTAAGTGGCTTAGGTTTCTTTTTGGATAGTGCGGCACTTATATACACACACATGAATATACATATGTATATATATAAAGTTATACGTCAGAGAAGATTGGATATATCATATGCATAGATGGAATTGAATGGATCAACCTTGAATATAAGACATGACACTAAAATAGAAATCAATCAGCATAAATTAGTGTTATGGATAAGTATGTAATTTTCCAATTACCAAAACGTTGTTCTGACCATTTCCTCATTACAACCCACAAGATAGATTTAGAAGGATAAGCTACTGGTGTAAGACGGGAATGATAGACGAAGAACACTTCTCATTCATGCTTGGCAATAACAAGGTGACTAGATATCCAAGAAATATTATTGATTTCAAGGTAATAGCCTTAGTCGGTATATATGTTTTATTATATTTTTCTATTCCGCTGTGAGTTTATGTAGATAGCTCTCTGATATACTTATGTTTATTATAGGTTACCAACACCAACGATTCGTACCCTAATAGATTTGGGTTTTGATTTAGTTGAACCTTGGGACCATCAAGATGCGGGTTATTACATTTGGCATTATAGCTTAGGCTAGTCGATTATAGGAATTAGAATAAGCTAAAAGAACGTATCTATATTTTTATTTGTAATTATATATATATATATATATATATATATATATATTTACACCAAACTCTATAATTCCAACTATAGAAGTAGTTGCGACCATATTCTGAAAAGATGGATAAGGCAACTATGAGTTGGAACAATAAATAGAGTTAAATTTATATACCTACCTCGATTACCCCATGGATTGTAGGCCATATAGAAAGGCGTTGACCAAGAAGAGCATGAGCGCGACATATAGAAGGATTTCTGAAGCTGAATGGTACTTAACTCCTTTGTTGGGCCTACCCTATGATTGTGGACTATGATGGATTACCGATTGATGACATACATTTCATCCATATAGATGGGAAGTAAGAACCTATATGTTGCTAGCATCCGGAAGTAAGATGTGAATAAGGATTGAGCAAGTTCTCAGGAGAAGGTGTATATTAACTACCCCAAGATGAGAGCCAGATTTTTGATATGTTCTTACTGAAGATGAGTTAAGAATGAGTATAAAAAAGGAAAGTCCAAAGGAAAGAATGAATAAAAGTCCATTTCTAAGTCTGACCCCATGTGAAAGAATTTAGCAAAAAGATTTTGAAAGTTTCTTAAAACGTTTTGAATGGTTTTAAATAGAAATTATCTAAAATAGAAGGACCCTACTATTGAAAAGTTATTGTTTCAAAAAGCCAAGAAAATTTGGAAATTTATATTAAGGACCTATTAGAGATTCCTAGTGAAGTTTAAAATGGGTTAGGTTAAAAGTTCGATTTAAAGGGTTTTGGGTAAAGGGATTTTTTTTGAAATGAATGGAAAAGATAGTGTACGTTTGGCGCGACGATTTTTCCTATTTCTGTAAATTTAAAAGTTTTTTTTATTCTTTCTAAGGGTGGATAAATGGAAATGGTACTTTATTGAAATGGGGTAAAGAGAACAATAATGTAAGAGTGCCTAATGATGAAGATGGGAAGAATATTCCTATATAGGGAAAACACAGAGGAAAACAACTGAAATAGATTGGTACATATCTCTTTTCATGTTAATGAAGGAAAGCTTATTGGCTAAAGCAGGAGGTGAGGGCACCACAACGAGTCAATGACGAAAACAATAAAAGAGGAAAAGTACTATGTAAGTAGAAGCCATTTAGATAGGAGAAATATAGATGGTAGTGATGCTAGGAAATTTAAATAGGAACAAACTTTAGGAATTTATATTAGAATAGTGTTAGTAATCTAGTTAGGAACAGTGTAAGGAATATAAGGCAAACATAGGAAAATGAATAATTTCCATAAATATATGCAATAATTGCGCATATCTTTTAAAAGTCCCCCTCATAGGCTATTCGAATCTCTGCTAAGGTTGGATGCTAAAATAACATGAGTAGCTGAAAAATATAGAATGAAAGTTATCATTGTCTACTCTAGTTTTCATTGTATAAAGGTATAGAAGATATTTTTGAAAAATGATTTGGTATGACGATTGAGTTTTTAAATGCAAATAAATGTTTTGAGTTAAAAATCCTACTCTAAAAGAAGTTAGTGTTTTTTTGTAAAAAGTCCTTAAAAAGGAAAAGTTGGTTGGGATGGTAAAAATTTCATAGGTCTTTGTAGAAACCAAGCAATTATTGAATTAAATAAAAAGGTTTCTAAGTTTATTTTTTCAAAGATAAAAGTTTTGAACTAAATACTTTATGAATTTGAAGTTTTTATTTTATAAAGAGTGGTGAAAACCAAACCAGTTTATGATATGGAGTAGATGTGGACGACTGCCTTGGTAAGACAGGATAAAGGTCAAGGCTCTGAATAAAATAGCAATGGATGCTCACAGGATAGTGTTGGTGTCAAAATTGGCCACCAACACCCAATTATGTGAAAGCACCAATATCCAATCCAAAGACAGAAATATTGAAGAGACATAAATGAAGAACAAAATTAAAATAATTAGAAAGTAAGTAAATAGAGACACATATTTATAGTGGTTCGGCCAACTCTAGCCTACGTCCACTCCAAAGATTTTCCTTTTATTAGTTTATACTACTGATTACAATTACAATCTGTGAAATTCAAGAATAAAATTGGCAGAGTATAGCCTAGGTAGAAGATAAAGAGAAGCAGAAAGAAGATCCTTTTTCTGATGACATGTCTGTTGTATTTATAGAGGATGACCTACACCAATCTCTCTGAAACTTCGGCTATATGACCTTCTTATCCATATGGGCCCACCATAGGGGTCTATAGGCCTAAATCCCAATGAAGAGGGATCGGTACTAATCCCTTCATTGGTTGATTTTTGGGCAGAGATTCCTATGGTAGATTCTACATGATAAAATATGTTTAATCTCCAAGTTTCTTGTCATTTGGAATAAGGGAGTTTCTGATCTTGATTAATCTTTGGTTCAAATCCACTTAGAAGCTATTTCCTGTCGAACCCTTCTAACGGACATAGGCCGATCCCTCATGACCAACTCCAGTATGCTGATCCATGTCCTTCTATGTATGCCGACCCATGCTTGCTTAATCATGCTCGTCCCTTGGATTCCATCATGCAATTCCGATCCCTCCATTTCCATAACGCTATGCTGATCCATCCGATAACCTACCATGCCGATCCATCTAAGAACCCTCTATGCCGATCCCTACTCTTCCATAATTCCATGTCGATCCATCATTACATCATCCATGTTTTCCCTTCATCCAATTGGCTATGTTGATCCCTAGGGTACTACCTAGCTATGTCGATCCCTCTTATGCCATGAAGGTATGCCGATCCCTCCTACTCCATGAAGGTATGCCGATCCCTCCTACTCCATGAAGGTATGTCGATCCCTCCTATGCCATGAAGGTATGTCAATCCCTTCTATGCTACAAAGCTATGCGGAGCCCTATGATACTTCCATTCCATGCCGATCCAAGCTATGCCGATCCCTAGGCTTCCACCAAGTCATGCCGATCCATAACTTATCCAAGCCAGTATTCATATTTCAAGCATCCTACATCGTTTCTCTACCAACTCCGCTCAATCTTGGCTTCATATAACCATCTGTACCTGATTCCTGAGCCCTACAGTCGTCACTCTGTGCTTACCGTCCTTGATAACCGTGAAGTCTGTTGGGTTAAATCCGCATGTATACTGCCTTGCCAAAAAGCGGGTTAACATGTAGCAACAAGGAATCCCTATTGAATATAAGGAATATTGGTATAAACCTAGGAATATTTGATTAGACATGTGTGAAAGCCATAAGACGATCCCACAAAGGAATAAGGAACGGTATCAAAGTATACTTTTGCGAGTCTTAGAGTATACCCGCATGAAAGGTAAGGAAAACAAAGACCAAAATTGAATATTATCAAGAAATTTGGATTAAAAGAAAATAGTAGTATGATTGGAGAAGAGGGTAATAAGATGGCAAGCACACATAATGGATGTTGTTTGACTCAACATTAAAGAAAGCAAGATAGGTGGTAGGAAAGTTATTCAACTAAGCCAATTTTCTGATAAGTTAATCTAAACGTGCATAGTTTATATTTCTTACCCACTACACTGTGGAAATGTATAATTTATCCCATAATCGGTTGTAATAATTAAAGTAATGGATGGACCTTATTTATTAGAAGCAAAGGAGTTAAGTTAAGACATATAATGTATAGTAGAATGACATACTAGAAATGTCCATCTTAATTGAGTAAGAAATGATGGGGCCACAACATCATTAATACTAGTTGATGTTTAAGGATAGCTTCTGGCAATTGTTTCTTTTATGATATTTGGGTTGTAATCGCTAGTTGTCTCCCTTTGGGTATTGGAAAAGCTTACGATATGATATGAGATATGTTCTTATTTATTATCGTGTTGATTTTCTGGATGAGTTTTGACTGCTATATATATTGGGAAATAGTGTAAATAAGAAAATCTCGTAAGGACACTTAACTAGCGAAAGTAAGACTGGAAGTTTATAAAATAAATTAGGAATTTAGATTAGTAACTAGAAATAAAGAATGATTGAATCCCAAAAACTTTAGAATTTTGGAAAAAATAAATTTAGCAAGCGAACGATATAGAAAGGTTGTTGCAAACCATGGGTCCCTATCTATGTGCCTTAAAAGCTAAAATTTATAAATATGCTTGTGTGTTGTTATTGTTTTGAAATAAATGGAAAGATTTTTCAAATCTTATATTAACTGCACAATGCTAGGCTCAATCATATGCATTAACACATTGACCGAGTCCCGATTACGTTAAGATGTGACTTGATTTGTTTTAAGGATGGAGAGGCAAATGCTTTTGAAAAATTATGTTCAAATGCTTTTGAAAATTATGTTGAAATGCTTTTGAAAGGTTGTGTTTAAATGATTTTGAAAAATTCAATTTCCAAACTATTTTGCAAGTTTGATTGAAAAGGGGAGAAGATTTTTTTACTGTAAGTGAGGAAATTTCGAATTTTCAAGTGCCACATGCTTGGCGTAGGGAGGTCGATATGTTAGTGAATATGATTTTTACTGTTCAATAAGGGTGGTAGTATACAAAACATAAAGAATAACAAGGGAAAAAACTGTTTAGCTTTGGAATTCTATTTCCATACATTATTGATATTAAAGAAAACTCGCTTTTAAAATAATTCTATTATGAAAATCCAAAAATAAACCTCCTTATGTAAATTGTACTTGGAAAAGCTGGAAAAGATTTAGGAGAAAAAGTGATAGTTCTAAGGTACAATGGAATTGGTATACAAAAGAAGGGTGGAAATGTAAAATTCTCCTCTAAATTCCATTTTCAACGTAGGAGTATCTATTTAGGAAAACTTGATTTTCAAAATTCCAACCCATATTGTTAATGTATATATGATATCTCGACAGATGGATCTTTATCTTATATGAATCATATGATTCAGTACCACATGAGTGATTTGCCTGGAATACAACCATAAAATTGAAAGTACCAGAAATTCCTAAAGGCATACCATTTGATAAACTTTCTTGACCAATAGGATAAACTAATTTCCGTCAGATCTGAAATGAATAATGAAATAGAAATTTAGAGACAAGAAATATACTATGGATAAATCCAAGCAACCTTTTCATAAATCCAAGCGATCTTTTTGTAGGCGTCTTCCCCCAATTGAATCGAGGGATCAAATTGATTATAGAAACATGAGTTTAATTAGTCGATTTATTAGTGAACAAGGAAAAATATTATCTAGAAGGGTGAATAGATTGACATCGGCGTATCGCGCATAACAAATCCTTATTAATATTAATAAGTCATGGGTTTTTAAGAGGGCCAGAGCCAGGCGTCTCTCCTACCTTTTTATGTTAGAAATGGTGTGGTAGGTATTGGATGGCAGGGATTGAATGCAAGATTGGTTGAAACATACTCTTATTCATAGGAGTATGAAAATTGTTGTGTGATAACAAAGATTTTGGTTTTCAAAAACTTGCATACATATATAATTGCTGATATTTATTGGTTGTTTCATCATATTTTTAAAATTGTCTTAAAAGAATGCATTCATATAGGAGGCACTGATTTGGAATTATTCAAAATACATATCATATATGTTGTAATACACCATACACTTGTACACAATTGGCTGCAAAATTGATTGGATAGTTTAGAATGGTTGCACGATATATTACATGATTTAACCATTAGGGAATTGCGAGGACAAAATTCTTTTAGGGAGGAGAATGTAACACACTGTAAAAATAAAAGTAATTAATAAATAGTTATTAAGGCTCAAAACTGGAATTTGAGCAATCGTCGGAATTTGGGCACGAACCTGTACCATGTGTTTGCACGATTTTTTGAGCAACTTTAGTACATAAAGTTTTGCAATCGAAGTTCAAACAAAGAAGTTATTTCCGTTTGAAGTTTTTGGATCGAAAATAATTACAAAGGAACAAAAAGGAAATAAATAATATTAACCATTATGGACCCTACTGGTCGACCCCTTCTTGGGCCGGCCAATCACTACCAATCGACCACCTATAAGTGAAGCACCCCATCTTTATACTCATACTATCCAAGAGTATTACCAGGTAATATTGTCAGAAAATACAGAGAATGAGGCTATATGGAGTACACATGTGTATATTGCCTTGCACTAACATTGGTACGAAATGAAACAACAAATAAATAACTCACCTATATGTATGTAGTATCTATAACATCCCTCAATTTGAGATTCAAAACTAAGTGTTACAGATACTACGGTTATCCATAGTTATTAATTTCCGATGAAAAAATGCGTCTATGTTAATCATTTTGATAATACCAAAAACACATGAATATGGAAATTTAACACAATTTTTAAAATAAAAAATTTCATCCCATTTCACAATAAGTTTTCAATTTCATTACGTAATCCTAATTCGCAAACCACGTTCGGAGAAAATATAATCATTACAACATATTCCAAGAGCGACATATGAAGATGCCCCCTTGGATGATCAGAGTCAAATATCTGGCATTTAATACAACCTGCCATTACAACACAAAAACAGAATCAAAACATAGCGGAAAATAAATATATAGCTCATGCTAGCTAGATTGCCTCTTGCACGTCTCCGGAAGTTTATTCGTCTAAAGGGAACCTGAAAATCCCTTACTCTCAACCTACCCAAATGAGTACTCGAGAGTTTAAGGGGAAAACAAAACCTTTGGGTCAGAGAAAAAGTCTGGTGTGAATAATAATCTACCATCTCAAACCAATAGATATCTAGTGAGTCCACGCCGCTGTGCGGAACGGGTTTCCCCTCTCTAGTACCCAATTAAACATCTTAACCATATACTATGCGCTTGCATCCACAATGATTATAACCGAATAATATGATAGTGTATAAACATGTCATACGTATCAGATTACCCATCCCCCAGTTATTAGACTACCCATCTAAGTTCTTATTGACTACCTGTCTTATATTCATGTGGACTATCCATCCCACATTTTATTTTACTTTAACTAATATGGACTATCCATCTCACATTTTATCATTTAAACTGATACGGACTATCCATCTCATATCTCATAGTTTTCTTAGGATGGCCACTCCCTTAAATTAACCAATTAGATACTATCCATCTCCAGCATGATGCAGAGTATCCATAATACATCCCACAGTTTGCTAGGATGACTATGAACCCATCACTTGGCCATTTAATTCATGTTATCTACATATTTCTATTTATCCCATGCTACCCACATGTTCAACTTTACTCCATTCTACCCACATGTTCAACATTAATCCATGCTATCCACACGTATAACTTATTTCTATTGGTATCCCCAATTAAGTTATTTCCCCTTAGTTATTTAAATTTCATAGTGACATACATTGGTAACCCCCAAAAGATTTCGTGTCAAACTCATTAAGATATACCTTAGTGTCCCTAAGGTCGAAGTTAAAATCATGCAATAAATGTCTCTTCCTTGTTTATAGGCTTGGTATGCATTAACATCGACATCTATACCATGTCAATGTAAAGCATAAGGCTCTTCGCCTATTTTGAGACTCGACGACTAAAACATGTGACATCATGAGCCTTGATGATAACGTAGTCATCGATCCTTTTGATACACAGGCTATTCGCCTATAGGAAACTCGAAGACTAATTAAAATTAGCATGAGGTAGGATTGATAATAGGTTTAAAGTGGAATAGGTTAAAATCAATGACAAGTCAAAACCGACCTGGCTAGGCTCGACAACAAGTTGAAAATGGCGTGGGATAAGCCCGATGAACTTCAGGATCTTCGAGGCCCAAAACTCGGAGACACATATAAAACAATGCAACATCAATGTTATAAAGGTTGGCGAGTATAAACATAGACATCGCCATGTCAAGGCCTATCCCTTTTTCTCTTTTTGTTACTTTGGCCTCGATGAGGCTCAAAACCAATCTGCTGCATGCCAAACTTGTTGACATCATGTGGCATTGTTTTGTTCTGCGTTAATGACACTAGGATGAGGAGATATGGCTCGATATAGCCAATATCGCATGGTAAAACTATAATTAGATTAAAACCTACCAAATTTCTATCAAAAGATATTACTTTTCACCAAACCTCAATAATTTTTCAAGGGCTTATTGGCTAGCAAAACTTTATTAAATTTCTTTACTGAAAAGACGCTGCACCTTATTTCCAAGATCCAAAACATTATTTCAAATAATTAACTAAAACCATAATTAATTGAACCATATGCTTATTCTAGCATAAATAATTCTTCATAATTCAAAAATACATGGGAAAAATCTCAAAAATTCACATAAATTAAAGAATACCTTTCTCTACATCATATAAAATTTCGGAGCCTTAAACCTTATTTAATTATTTAAAATGATAAAAACCCGTAATTAAGCTTCTTAATGGCCGACCTTAATTGAGCTTTCTTTTGGTTATTTTTGTTGTGAATATGATAATGATGTAGGAGGTGGGTGTTTAATGAGTGAAGGGTTTATCTATGCCTATTTTTCCCTTTCATGTATTTTTCTACGTGTATTAATTTTAAAATAATCTTGCTAAGTTCATTAAGTTTGGCACGACCACACTAATTAACCAAATCCCATTATCCCTAATTACATACATTATTTTATTTAATCGATCCAATTAAATGTCCTGAATAATGTTAACTAAAAATAATGGGTATACAGGCTCCTCCCTTAAAGAATTTCATCCTCGAAATTCGGTAAGGACTACAAAATAAGTATAACAAACATTAAACCAAAGCTAGTATATCCTACCAACCATAAAATCTATATACAACGAATATAGAACATACCTTCATAACAGCTCGGGATAAGTATCCCTAATCATGTCCTCTGTCTCCTAAGTACAGTCGTTCTCGTTGTCGCTCCACTGAACTTTCACCAACTTGACTGTCTTGTTCCTTAACTTCTTCTCATCTTTTGCTACAACCCGAACTGGTTGCCTAACAAAAGTCAGATCCGGTTCTACTACTAAATCTTCCAATGCAGTCAGAGTGATATTAGTCTCTGGATCATGCACATATTTCTGAATATGAGAAACATAAAAAAGTTATGGACACTTGCCAAAATGCTTGGTAACTCTACTCGATATGCGAGCTTACTGATCCTCTCTATAATTAGGAATGGTCCAACATATCTTGGTGGCAGTTTCCCTGACTTTCCAAAATGTACCACATCCTTCATCGATGGTACTTTAATGAAAACCTTATATTAACCTAGGAACTCTAGAGCCTTATGCCTTTTGTCAACGTAACTTTTCTGTCTAGACTGCGTTTCTCTCATCCTACCTTGGATTAACTCAATTTTGTCTATTACTTCTCTTACCAAATTTGGGCCTAAGACTAACCTGCCTCCGGTTTCCTATCAACGTGCTGGTGACTTCCGCGGCCTTCCATACAAAGCTTCGAAGGGCCTCATTCCTGTACTAGTTTGATTACTATTATTATAGGAAAACTCAACCAAGTGTAGGTGGTCTTCCCATGATCCCCCAAAATCTAGTACGTAAGCTCTCAACAAATCCTCGAGTACCTTATTGACTCTCTCTGTCTGCCCATTTGTTTGAGGGTAATAAGCGGTACCCATCTGAAGCTTGGTATCTAACAATTTATGTAGACTCTTTTAGAACTCACTAGTAAATAATGTATCTCCGTCATTGACTATACTACTAGGAATCCCATGCAGTCTAACTATGTTCTTAATAAATAACTTAGCCAAAACATGTGTCGTCCTGGTTGACTTAACGGGAATGAAATGGTCGCTCTTGGTCAATCTGTCCACTATGACCCATATACTCTTATTTCCTTGATTCGACCTTGGAAACCCATCAATGAAGTCCATGGATAACAAATCTCATTTCCAAACTGGTATATCTAAAGGCTGAAGCAACCCACTTGGCCTCTTATGTTCGGCTTTTACTTGTTGGCAATGCAAATATTCTTTACCCATAAGCCAACATCCCTCTTCATACATTCCCAAAAGAAACTTCTCTTCATATTCTGATACATATTGGTTCCTCTAGGATGAATCATAAACTTTGATCGTTGACATTCCCTTAGGACTTCTTTCCTTAGGCTCCCAACATTTGGAACACACAGTTGTCCGTTCTTTCTCAACCATCCCTTCTGGTCAAGGCTAAAATCTCTCAAATCATCAATCTTAGTTCCAATCTCAATTCCTCGAATCTTCAAAGCCAGCAATGGATCATCTTTCTACATAGAATCAATCCTTTCGATCAAAACTGGTCGAACACCCAAACAGGATATCATGGCAGTACTCTGACTAAAACTAGCAATTGATCTTAAATGCACATTACACGTAGTTAATGCCTCAAGATCCTTCCATTCTCCAAACATAGTTAACATAACATTCTGATGTTTTCTGCTAAGAGCATCCGCTACTTTATTACCTTTCCCTGGTGTATACTATACCGAAATCATAAGCTGCTAAACACTCCAGCCACCTCTGCCGTCTCATATTCAACTCCTTCGGAGAGAATAAATACTTTAAAGACTTATAAGCCGTGTACAACTCAAATCTTTCTCCCAAAAGATAATGTCTCCATGCTTTCAATGT